>OX123211.2:16221398-18764559 GCA_944739405.2 Euclidia mi | reverse complement strand
CAGTGATAGCCTAGTAAAGATACCAACAGACTGCTATGCAGAGGGTTCGAATCCACAGAACGCACCTCTGCTCGAAGTTAAGCGTGGATCAAATCACGGTAGTAGAGCTTTGCTGATTTCAGCATGAATGGGCCGGCTCGACCGGGAAGTACTACCCTCACAGAAAATCTGCGGAAAGTAACAGTACCTAAACTGTTGCATTTTGTTCGGTGAGTGAGAGTGCCGGAGGCCCTATCCCTTATTCTTTCTCTCTTATCCCACTCCTCATTCTATCCCTTTTACCAACCCCAAGGGGCGGCAACGTACTTGTGACTCCTGTGGTTTGTACTTGTGTCTATGGGCGGCGGTAATTGCTTACCATCAGGCGACCCGTCTGCTCGTTTGCCGCCTATTACTATAACAAAAAACGTAAATAATCAAGTGATTATTTAAACGGTGAAAAAAAACATCGTGAGGAAACCTGCATGTCTGAGAGTTCTACATAATATTCTCGAAAGACATGTGAAGTCTGCCAACCCGCACTTGGTCAGCGAGGTGGACTATGGCCTTACCCTTCTCATAGTGACGTGAGGCCCGTGCCCAGCGGTGGGACAGTATATTTGCATGGCTGATGATGATGTATGAAATTATCTTTAAAACTGAACCGTCATGCAAAATTTCAGTTCAAAGGTATGACAAGCAGTAGTCTTATAGAGTTTGCGAGATATGACCTACACAAACTAACTAACAAGGCAAACAAAACAAAAACTTACAAAATTGCGTATCATTGTTTGCGTATGCCAATCTCAGAAACCATTTAACTGATTTTAATGGATTTTTGTTGATGTGCGTGTTCTCGGTTTGAAAGATACAATAATAGCTTTTTTTGTGGCAGCTCTTGCACCAGGAACAAATCCTGTGTCGCGGAGGACTTTACAAACATTCAATCTACGGACACAATGAACACCCAGACTCGAAACAACAATTTTTAGATCACCCAAAGTGTTGTCCTATTTGGGAATCGAACCCACTCGTCTCCGCAACATGAGGGTGCCTATAAGCGTCTCATAGGTTTAATCTATTTGTACGTCAAAATCCATCAAATTCCCTCCATCCGTTTTAGCGTAAAGACAGCACATACATACATACATTTCAATACAATATTACTAGCTAACCATAAAAAATAAAAACACCATAGCAACATTAAAACTAATTACTACATTCATTGTCTGAAAACAACAATGAATAATTATTTCATAATTGCGAAAAAAATATAATTTATTTAATCAACGTAATATGAGATCCAATAAATATAATATGTCTGCTAGCACGCTACGACTGTTGTGCAATGGTTTGTCATCATTTTCTAGGCATTAGGTAATGATTAAGAATACAGAATGTCCCCACCCCATATCATCCCATGGGTGCCGTAAGAGCCGACAGAGGGAGCATATTATGCAGAGAGCAGCACTGTAAGAGAAGGAAAACTTGATACCAACCCTATACCAGCCCGTTTGGCCAGCGTGGTATAGTAGGCCAATTCCTCCTTTCAAAGGAGAGGCCTAGTCCAGCAGTGGACTGTTAAAGGCTGATGATGTATCTTTATATGTATATAAAATTCTTGCGTTACTTACTGATAGACAGACAACATGCAGCCAAAACAATAAGGCGCGAGAAGCTGAAATTTGGCATGTATTTTCCTTGGGGACCGTAGGTGCACTAAGAAGAGATTTCTCGCAATTCCCTATCGGGAAAAAACGGTTAAATTAATATGAAATGTGTGGGCGTAAATGAAAATCGGCGGATGGATGCGGGTGGCTCGGTATCGGTCTTTGAGACGACCGGTTGGCGCAGCGGGAGTATAAGCGACTGCTACGCCGATGGTGGCCGGTTCGATTCCCGCTCAAGACAAACATTAAATTTGTGTGCATGAACATGGATGTTTGTCTTGGTCTGGGTGTTTCTATGTATAATATGTATGTATTTACAAAAAAATATATAAATATGTATGTTTATCCATTATCTAGTACCCATAGTACAAGCTATCAAGGTAGTAGAGCCTTCCTGATTTCAGCATGAATGGGCCGGCTCAACCGGGGAAGTACTAACCTCTCACAGAAAATCAACGTAAAGTAACAGTACCTAAACTGTTGCGTTTCGTTCGGTGAGTGGGAGTACCGGAGGCCCTATCCCCTCTTCCTTCTCCCTCACCCCACTCCTCATCCTATCCCTTTTCCCAACCCCAAGGGGCAACGCACTTGTAACTCCTGTGGTGTTGCTTGTGTCCATGGGCGGCGGTAATTGCTTACCATCAGGCGATCCGTCTGCTCGTTCGCCGCCTATTACCATAAAAAAAAGCTCTGCTTAGTTTGGGACAAGATGGTGTTGTGTGAAAATATTATTATTATATTATTTATGTGGAGAGCCTTGGAGGAGGCCTATGTCCAGCAGTGGACGTCTTTCGGCTGATATGATGATGATGATGTGTGGGCGTAGCGGCAACCCTAAAAATGATAATGTACTAGACGACATTATAATTTTTAGGGTTCCGTCCCTAAAAGGTAAAAACGGAACCCTGTTACTAAGCCTCCGCTGTCTGTCTGCCTGTCTGTCTGTCTGTCTGTCCGTCTGTCTGTCACCAGGCTGTATCTCATAAACCGTGATAGCTAGAAAGCTCAAATCTTCACAAATTATGTATTTCGGTTGCCGCTATAACAACAAATACAAAAATACAAAAAATAAAAAAATTAAAATATTAAGGGGGGGACCCATACAAAAGACGTGTCTTTTTTCGTATTTTTGCTCAAAATTACTCTGTAACAGGTAGACGCTTTAAATTTTCACAGAATATGTAGTTATATATTACCGTTCAAAATAAATAATTGAATAAAAAAAGTAAATAATAAAGGGGGGCTCCCATACAACAAACGTCATTTTTAAGCAATTTGTTACTCGATCTTAATAAACAGGTAGAAACTTAAAAAGTATTTAAGTATACATACAACGAACGTGATTTTCTTTTATAGATGATGGTACGGAACCCTTCGTGCGCGAGTCCGACTCGCACTTGCCCAATTTTCATGTTATAGGTGGCAAACAAGCAGACGGATCGCCTGATGGTGTGTGATTACCGCCGCCCATGGACACAAGCAACACCACAGGAGTCACAAGCTGCCGGCCTTTGGGATGGGAAAAGCAATAGGAGGAGCGGGATGAGGGAGAAGTAAAAGGGGATGGGCCTCCGTCACTCTCACTCACCGAACGAAACGCAGCAGTATAGATACTGTTACTTGTCTTTTCTTTTTTCTTGTTTTAAAAGACATCTCCCGCACTAGGACTAAAATTCTGTGTCGCCCTAAGTCCCCCAACTTTACAAACATATAACTAACGGACACAATAATGAGCACCCAGACTCGAAACAACAATTCATGAATTACACAAAGTGTTGTCTCGTGTGGGGATCGAACCCACAACACTCGGCGCAATGTCAAGCGGCGAGGCAGCCGCTTAAACCAAAACGCCAACCGTGCAGTCACTCTACGTCATCGATTTTATGTGAGAGGGTAGCACTTGTAATGTGGCGACTCAACCGGGGAAGTCGCCACATTCATGCTGAAATCAGGAGAGCTCTACTAAAGTTAAGCAAAGATACTACGACGCAAGATGAAACCCATATTCATCAGTAAACACCACAGTCTGTAGGACTCAGGCAAAGAGATGCACACATTGGCAGAACGCAAAAATAAGAGGCAAAGCGTTCGTACGTTTGAATGTGATGTCCAACGTTTAATAATGACACTGACTTTCCTAGTCGTCCGATGGTGTGGGCGGTCGGAACAATCTGATTGCGTAGGTTTCTCTGCATACTCGCCGAAAAGTCATCATCGTTAGGTAGTCTTAGCGTTGTCCCAGTTGCAACCCGGTGATCACCTACTTGTCTAACCGGATTTGACTGAATATTAGCTTTTCCACAGAGCGACTGCCTGTCTGACCTCCGCAACCCAAAGATATGGCGATATTCCTTGCTTTAGATTAGTGTCAGTTATTCTGAAGAACTGACTCGCTATATAACTACTGTTAAAGATTTTCATGACAGCTGAAATCGACGGCTTAGCGTGCTCTCTGAGGCATAAAGGCAAGCGATAATACGCATACTCGCCGAAATGTATGGGTTAAAATACTGTCAATTCTGGCTATCACAAAAATCTTCGACAGTCGTTGTGGTATATCAACCACCCGTATATATCTCCCATGATTCAGTGTATATACCCAATATAGACTGAATCATGGGAGCGACGCGCGGTACTTGCTGTATGCTCTTTCCCGCGCGCCCATTGAAGACTCCCTACAAATTTCGTCCCTTTGCCACTCTCCCCATTCAGGGGCGGCTCTACTATCTGAGTAGGCTAGCTGGCGTCACGAAGACAGCTTCGTCGTCGGCCTGGGTCCTGTTTCCATCTTCGAGGCTTCTCCTCATCCTGTGGTCCAAACATTCATACTCTTCGCCGCAATAGCACACGCCGCAATTCCTCACTCAGTTTCATCTCATACAATCTCTTTCTAAAACATCCGTGACCAGTCAGAATTTGCGAGACTTGATAGTCCGGCCTGACCCAAGTATACTTGAGTCGGGCTGCCACGTCCGGGAAGAACCGATAGAGCTCCCTGCCCTTCTCCTCACCTTCCCATCTCTGTTGCCATGCGGTAACAGCCTCCTGCGAAATTTGTCTGCTTTCGTTCCTAAATTTGTCCTTGGCTAGGTGTCGGCAATCATCGATCCTACCTGCCCGGTTAACCTCGAGGTTGGCTTGCAGTACTCCCGCCAATTCAGGAAGAGACGCGGTACTAACGGACCTGTAGGCCTTCGTCAGTAATATCAGGGCAGGCCTTTGCGTCCTCAACAGCACGCTTCTGACCATGAACGTTGTCGTTCGTCTCCACCGGCACCCCGCGGCGTACGTCAGTATCGCGGCATAGGTGCCGCGATTTAGGACCTTGAGGGCCCTTTAACGCACACCCTAGGAAGGGGCGGAGATTCGCGACATCTTACCGAATGCTGGCGCGTTCCCCTATGGACTCTGCATGATCCCTGAAGGACATGCTTGAGTCGATCACCACAACCAGAACTCTGGTTGACTGCACGCTCTTGACTGAGATCCCATTGAGTCGGACAGTCGGTTCCGCTGCCCCCATTAATCAGTTCCATGGCGCATGAGGCCGAAGCCTCGATGACGGCGCGAGAAATGGACTTAATGAGAATCGTTGTGGGTAGTCAGTTTCTTTGAACATTTGATCAGCCCTTTCCCCTGCTGGACACGAGTCTCTTCACACTTTGAGAATCGTAAGGCCATAATTCACGCTAGGTTGGCAAACTTCACATGTCTTTAGAGATACAATTCATACAATGTTCTCTTCAAGAATACAATCAGATTTTCATTTCCTTGTCCTGCGAAGTGACAATAAAATGTATATGAATATAATTATGAAGACGATGAAAAGATGTCATAGAGCAGTGTTTCCCAAAGTTGTATGAGCTACGACCATTCATCATTTCAGCCAAAAGACGTCCACTGCTGGACATAGGCCTCCCCCAAGGCTCTTCACATGGACCAATCCTGAGCCACCCGCATCCATCCGCTGTCCGCGACCCCAACAAGATTGTCAGTCCACGACCAACCTAACAAAAAATCCAATATTGTGACCCACGTCTTAGCTGTCTTATAATAAAAGAGGAATCTTAAATATCGTTATAATGTTCAGATTCTCTTGTGGCCAGAAGCGCACTTAGAATCAGCATTACCGTACATACGACCCCACTCAACATTCACTCGTGACGTTTGGGAAATGCTGTCATAAGGGATCAGCCATAAATAACGTCACCGGCCTTTCATCACTTTTTTACCGCTTCCCCGTCCTTGCTCTGACTCCTAAAACCACATAAATAAGTACGATTAAACATTTAAATATAGGCTATTGCCAAATTTCAATTAAGTAAATTATTTTATTCGGACTTCACAATGGCCGTGCGCGTTGTTCGAGCGGGCGCTCGGCGTGTGACCGACCGACGTGCGCTTGCCGTTCACTCTGTAGTACAAAGGGAGTGCAGGCACGATCCACGCCTAATGGACGCTGAACGCACGCTTGAGAAACGCGCATGCCTTTTTTACGGCATAAGAGGCAAACGAGCACGATCGCTTGATGGTAAGCGATTACCGTTGCCCATGGACATAAGCAACATCACGGGAGTTACAACGGCCGCCCTTGAGTTGTGAAAAGGGATAGGAGGAGGAGCTGGATGAGGGAGAAGGGATAGGCCTTGCGGCACTCTCACTCACCGAACGAAACGCAACAGTATATTATGTATTCTTACTTTACGTCGATTTTCTGTGAGAGGGTAGTACTTCCCCGGTCGAGCCGGCCCATTCATGCTGAAATCAGCAAGGCTCTACTACCTTTGCCTGATGTGATGGAAGCCTGTTCCCGCGTAATGTTTCGCGTTAAAATAAATTTTAGGTATTAATTCGGATTATAAACAATCTTAATGTTTGTTCAATTGTGTTCTGCCGTTTTATTGTTGATTATTGTTTATAAATATATACATATTTACACGATCATAAAATGTATTGATTTATTCCTAAATACATATTTACCTAAATTTACCCAGGCGCAGAACAAAGAATCAAACTCTTCACACAAACAGCTTGGGTATCGAACCCTCGACCTCTAGCTCGGTAGTAGGGGGCAATAACCACAGGAACAATAGGTCCAACATTCTCTTTTTAACTGACTTAAAAAAATGAGGTTTTGTGTCTTTCGATCTACTCACCATCAGGGTGGTGACGGATTAGTAATACATAGTGCCACTACACCATTTCATTAAATGGAGGATGTAAGAGGTGGCTGTAGAAAATACACGAAGCATTTTTTACGGTAGTAGAGCCTTGCTGATTTCAGCATGAATGGCCCGTTCATGCCATCATTTGGCGGATCGACCGGGGAAGTACTACCCTCTCACAGAAAATCGACGTACCTAAACTGTTGCGTTTCGTTCGGTGAGTGAGAGTGCCGGAGGCCCTATCCCTTATTCCTTCTCCCTCATCTCACGACTCATCCTATCCCTTATCCCAACCCCAAGGGGCGGCAACACACTTGTGACTCCTGTGGTGTTGCTTGTGTCCATGGGCGGCGGTAATTGCTTATCATCAGGCGATCCGTCCGCTCGATTCTCTCGCGTCTCCTTTGAAAGGAGGAATTGGCCTACTCTACCACGCTGGCCAAACGGGTCGGTATAGGGTTTGTATCAAGTTTTCCTTCTCTTACAGTGCTGTTCTCTGCATAATAACTATGCTCCCTCTGTCAGCTCTTACGACACCCATTGGATAATATGGGGTGGTGACATTCCGTATTCTTAATCCGTCACCACAGACAACCACTTTAGCACTTCGAAATATTAAATGTTTATTTAGCACCGCTGGAGAGACTGTAGCACTACCCAGGTTTAATAATGTAATAATAATAATGTATTTATTTTACATTTTATACAATGATACATCTAAATCTTACATTTAATTAATTTAGGTAAAATCTTAAGTTGCCTGTACTAGGGTAAACCTGTGCCACAGGCGCTTAGGGCACTCACAGTATAATATTATGAACTAAGTTAGTTTTAATCTTAACAATACTCATTACAAATATTTAACCAAGGTAAATATTGCTACCAGAAATAAGTAAAATATATAAATTATACACATTATATCAACTTTACAATACTACCATTTAACAATATTACAGTCAGTATTTCTTCGGAATGATCATATTATTTCGGTTTATGCTGATTGAGGCGTAATGTCGATTTTGCATAAACTAGGTCACAATTATGTCACTGTTTCTTTAAAATATGTAAATAAAGATAGTTATAAAATTGGCAAATAAAATATGTGGTGGTCTTAGGCGCCCTCATTGTAATCTACATGAGTTTATGAATGCGATTGTGCTATCTTTTTCGCTGGGCATTCGAGGTCTCCAGTTCTATGGATGCCTTTTTTTTTAAAACGTAGGCATGTTGCACATTTCTGTGTTTAATTCTTCTTGGTGCAATCTTAGGCCTCGTGACCTAGGTCGCCACAATGTTCACACGTGTAGCTGATCTCGGGACAAGTCTTTGCCGCATGTCCATACTGTTCGCGTTTGTAGCATCTGGTCACAAGTGTGAAGTCACGAACAGGACAGGATGTCCAATGTTTAATTCAAATCAAATCCAGTGCAATTCAAATCGAAGGCTCTTTCATAAACTACAAACGCTGAGCATAGAGGCTCGTTATACTCGTCGGATATTTTTACAAGGAGACATCCATAACTTATGTTACACGATTCTCCTAATATTTTTACTCCAATCCCATCCGCTATTTGTGAGATCCCCCACCTAAGTGCAGCGTCACTTATTTTGGAATATTTCACTTATTACATTAAAACAGCAATGCCAAAGAGCTCATATAAGTTACACATCTAAGCAATTTATTTGTCGCGATGGACATAAATTGCACACAGTCCATCCGTCTTATAGCCGCCCTTTCCCCTTTTCCCCTCTACCTGCATACTCATCACTTTTTTACCTACGTACATCTCATCTCTTCGCATGACATGTTTATACCAGGCCAATCGACTCCCTTTTACCTTTTCATATATGGGCGCCACTTTCATACTACCTCTAACGTAATCATTTCTAAGTCTGTCCATTCTTGTCACTCCACACATCCATTGTAACTCCGCCACATGCAACCGTTTCTCATCCATCTTCTTTCATCCATCACATCATTCATCCTGCGTTGATTCGATGCCTAACAGCCCGATCACTTTCGCCGTCATCTTGCAGTAGTGAACATACGTAGCGAAAATCGGCGCATACTGGTGGGGGTATACCGCTGAGTGTAACCAGTATGGCAATGGAGAGACCACCAAGTCACAGAACATATATTCTGTTTTCTTCTGCTGATTCTCAGGCCTAAATTCTCCAATCTCTGCCGCCATTCCTCCAGCTTGCTTTGCACCTCCTGTCCACTCTCTGCTACCAGAACGATGTCATCGGCAAACAGCATGCACCAGGGTGCCTCTTCCTGTATGTCCGACGATATAGCATCCATAATTAACAGGAAGATGTAGGGGCTAATGGCCGACTCTTGGTGCAAGCCTATGGCCACATCGAATCAGGCTGTGATAACAGCTGCGGATCGGACTTGCGTTCGGCATTCAGTGTACATGGCTTGAATCAACGTCAGGTATTTGCCAGGCACTTCTTTCTTCTTAAGGCCCATCACAATACTTTACGAGGCACTTGGTCATATGCCTTTTCAAGATCGTCGAATACTATGTGCAAGTTTTTATGCGCCTTCCTGTATTTTCGCACATTTGGCGAAGTGCAAAAAACGCATCCACCGTAGCTCGATCAAGCATAAAACCGAAATGGTTGCGTGAAATCTCACCCTCGTCTCGCGAGCGGCGCTCAATTATTCTCTCCCATACTTTCATACTATGAGGCATTAACTTTACTCCCTAATTGTTGCACTCTTGGATATCACCCTTATTTTTAAAAATGGGCACCAGGTAACTGTTACACCATTCCTCGGGTATGGTCTCCTCTTGCAACAGCTTATCTTATCTTATACTAATATATAAAGCTGAAGAGTTTGTTTGTTTGTTTGGTTGAACACACTAATCTCGGGATCTATTGGTCCGATTTGAAAAATTATTTCGGTGTTAGATAGCACAGTTATCAAGTTATCAAGGAAGGCTAAAGGCTATATAACATTGCGCGTTCACACTGCCATGCCACACATGCATAGGGTTCCCACCAAAAACTTCGGTTCCCAAGCCAACCTCACCTGCAAGTGGTGCACCTACCGATCAACGGACGAGGCTCTGGCAAACAAAATATCCCGATAAGCGGCAATAGGCTCGCCACCTATTACGTGGGATCAAAACACTGGCGAAAAGTGGGCGTTTAATATGCCTCTGCCTACCCCTTCGGGGAAACAGGCGTGAGTCTATGTATGTATGTATGTATGTATAAAGCAATTTGTTTGTTTGTTTGTTTGTTTGGTTGAACGCGTTAATCTCAGGAACTACCGGTCCGATTTGAAAAAATTATTTCAGTGTTAGATAGCCCATTTATCGCAGAAGGCTATAGGCTATATAATATCGCGCGTTCACACTGCCGGAGAGCATAAGTTCATAAGCTCCCTCAAAAGCGCGTCCCCAGCAGCTCCGGCGCTCGCACACACGATTAAGGGTCTCGTGTGTGCGAGCGCCGGAGCTGCTGCTGTGGTGTGAAGCCGTCGAGACACAGACAGACACAGCAAACGGCAACAACCACGTCCTTGGCTGCAACGCTGAGACAATCTGAGTTAGTGTTAGGTGGGTCAGGAGAGTAGAGGTTATTTTTTTTTATTGACTTAAATGTTGCCAAAAGGTAATTTTAGGGGAGACTGTGTTGTTGTGTGTTTGTGTGGATGTATTGGGGCCAGAAAGTACATTTTTATTTTTATGACTTTTACCTAAATGTACTTTTAGGTCCCGCTCACCTTTAAAGCAACGAGCTTGGTAACAATTGGGGCAGCGCACCAGAGTAGACGAAGTGCAAGGTTGATCCGCACCTATTTCATCATCACCCTCACCACCGTTAAGAGACATAAACTTAAAATATCACTCACTACAAATAAATACAATATAAATAACAACAAAAATATCAAAACAACAATACAAAACGTTTGACATTGACACTATCTAGTTTTTATTGCCCGTGGTGGAGGCCGGCATAGCCTCACATCAGGCCTGGCGGAGACTGCACGCCGCTGCTCACGCCAGCCAGCGAGAAATTTTCCTTATTTCTTGCCTTCTCTTGCGCCAATAGGGAATATGCATGATTTTTTTTTATTGTTGCTATCGTTCATTTATGTTAATATGATACCGTAAAAAAATATTAGTCGTGGAGAAGTTAACATTTATTTTAAATTAAATGTTGAAAATTGCAATGACATAACGCTAGTTTAAACACCCCCATTTTAGCGCGCTTTGTGGTGACGTCAGCGTTCTCAAGTTCGTTGGAGTTATTAACTGTCAACTCTGTCAAATGTCTGGTACTGTTTTGACACTTTTGACATATCCTCTGCGAACCGTGTCGTCACGTTGGTATCTAGGCAATAGCGTTGCGTTTCGACATTTTAAATTTCGCGCGTAAATTTTCCACCTTTTATTAATTAATTTTCGCGATTTTAGAGTGTATAAATATAAAATAATGTTAGAGGTGTCTTTCTTTACCGATAAATGTCCATAGGCGGCAGTAATTGCTTACCATCAGGCGATCCGTCTGCTCGTTTGCCGCCTATTACTATAAAAAAAATATTTAATCATTATTTACTTGTTAGACATAGGTCATACAGGTCTAACAGGTGTCATATTACAAGTCCACTATGTTTTACCATATAAATGGTGTACAAATTAGATAGATACTAGTAGAATGCTAACTTTAGAATTATACAATCAATAAAATAGAAGAGAAGTTATAAAAACAATAAATCCAAAATTTGTCAAAATAAAATAAAATTGATTAATGTGCTAATACTAATAATAATCAAAACATGTCAAAAGATTAAATATAATGGTTAAATAGATGTATGTAAGGGTAAGGCCATCGTCCACCACGCTGGCCTAGTGGGGGTTGGCAGACAGCGTGGTATAGGTGACCAAATCCTCCAAAACTTGCCGAAACCATAGTACAAACAGAATAGTAGGATAGCTTCATACAAATCGGCCGCCGCCGCCGCGCTGGTGTGAATGTATGCGTGAGTCGCCGGGGCGGCGCGGCGGCGTGTACGCACGCACTTTTCACGCACACAATCTCACGAGCGCGGAACGCTCGGCGCGGATTCAGTACGGGATGCGCCGCGCGTCTGATCGCGCGCATGCATGTAGGTACTACACTGCTCGCCCGCGACCATTGTTTATGTACATTCAGTTTTGTAATAAACGTTATTAATATTATACAATGTGTTAAACGACAGTAAATTAAACTCGTTACATTTTTCTCGCTATAAAGGGCATTTAGATAGTTATATAACGCTTAGCTAGTCAGCAGGTATTTGAAAAAAAATATATGCAAACTTAAATTCTGTAGTATTCAGCGCAATCACTTAAAAAAACGGCGAAATAGCGCGCGCCGACAAAGCCGGCGGCGCCGCGGTGTAAACACGTGACAACCCGTGCGTCATCGCAAGAGTAGGCAATTAACTCGCCGAGCGGCCTTAGCTAGCTTACTATTCTGTTTTTACTATGCCGAAACTCCACTACATTCTATTGGAAGGAAAGAGGAACCCACCACGCACCCTAGGATTGACCACCCCAACTATTGCAATAGAAAAGGGTTGACAATACCGAACTCCTTTGATAACATCACGCCATGACCCATGTGAGCGGAGCAGTAGCTTTAAATAACACGGGTGTAACCGCGGACTCATCTAGTACTAATATATAAAGCTGAAGAGTTTGTTTGTTTGTTTGCTTGAACGCGCTAATTTCATGAACAATTGCTCAGATTTTAAGCCCATTTATCGAGGAAGGTTATAGGCTATATAACATCACGCTGTGAGCCACGGGAGCGGAGCAGTGGCCTTAAATAACGTGGTTGTAACCGCGGGGTCAGCTAGTACTAGGATATTACTTAATTAAATTACAAAATAAATTGGAAAATACACACAGTGATAATGTAGTCATTTTATTTTTATTTTTCACACTACAATGGAACATGTTGAAGTTCAATTTTAGTTAAAACACTATAAATAGTAACAATTCAAGAAAGATAAAAAATGTCCTTCATATTACCTCTGAACTTCGGATTTCCTTGGATCTTTTACTTTAATATTGGGACAAACAGTAGTATTTGTCTGCTAATATTTTAAGCGAATTTGTACCTACTTATATCTTCTCTATTAAATTGTACGTTTAGGTAATAATCTAAACATTTAAATAAATTGCAGTGTCTGTGTACAGCTAGTAAAATACTTATTTTTTTTATATTAAAAAGACAACTCCCGCATTAGGACTTAATCCTGTGTCGCGGGGGACTTTACAAACATACAACTAACGGACACAATGAACACCCAGACTCGAAACAACAATTTATGAATTACACAAAGTGTTGTCTCGTGTGGGGATCGAACCCACAACACTCGCGTAGTGTCAAGCAGCGAGGCAATATAAACCATTTAAGGAGATAAAAGCTTTCTTTTTATTAGGGTTCCGTACCTAAAAGGTAAAAAACGGAACCCTATTACTAAGCCTCCGCTGTCTGTCTGTCCGTCTGTCCGTCTGCCTGTCACCAGGCTGTATCTCATAAACCATGATAGCTAGAAAGTAACAAAACTTCACAAATTATGTATTTCGGTTGCCGCTATAACAACAAATACTAAAAAAAAAAATTAAAATATTAAGGGGGGGTCCCCATACAAAAAACGTGTTTTTTTCGTATTTTTTGCTCAAAATTACTAACTGTAACAGGTAGACGCTTTAAATTTTCACAGAACATGTAGTTGTATATTACCTTTCAAAATAAATAATTAAATTTTAAAAAAGTAAATAATAAAGGGGGGCTCCCATACAACAAACGTAATTTTTAAGCAATTTGTTACTCGACCTTAATAAACAGGTAGAAACTTATAGAGTATTTAAGTATACATACAACGAACGTGATTTTCTTTTATAGATGATGGTACGGAACCCTTCGTGCGCGAGTCCGACTCGCACTTGCCCAATTTTTTCTTTAACGTTGTTAGTCCACCGTTGCGTTCGCATGCGGCTACGAAACTTTTGCGGAACTATTGCGGCGACGCGACGAAACATTTGCCGAATAAAATAAACTGTCATCGGAGTTTAAGTGGCCTATGGGGTCTAGACTACTCTAGACATCTTTCTTAAGCATTTTTATTATCTACGCGTCCAAACGTAACGTAACTTTGGGATCATTGTGAATTAAATTCAGCAATATTTAAATGCTGGCTGCCTCCGTGGTCCAGTGGATAGCGTATGCGACTGCTGATCGGAGGCCCCGGGTTCGATTCCCGGGTCGGGCAAAAGTGTTACTGTGTTTTTCCGAATACTCAGTAGCAGCTCGGAGTTTGGTGATGTGCCCGGTAACGACAATGGGCTCGCCCCCTATTAGGTACGTGGGACCTAAAAATCCATGGTGAAATGTGGGTGTAATATTTACTCCTGTGCCTACCCTTTCGGGGATAAAGGCGTGAAACTATAAATAAAAAATAAAAAAAACATTTTAATGTTTGCGGCTTCCATCATACGAAAATTTGTCTGTATGCGTCTATGTAGCGACCATTTCGCTGTTATCTACGGAACAGTAACGACAAGCATGAAACAAATTAATCTCGAATGTAGAAGAGTGAAATATAGCATAATATACGATACGCTTCCATACGACTGACAGATTTTTTCCTAGATACGCCAGCTTTCGAATGCGCCGTTGGATTAACAGCGTTAATCATACATACATACATAGTATCACGCCTATAACCCCGAAGAGGTAGGCAGAGGTCTATTACTACACCCACTTTTCGCCAAATTTATTTTAGTCCCACGTAATAGGGTGCAACCCTATTGCCGTACCGGCCACTTTACCAGACTCCGTGCTGCTACTGAGAATTTCCTAACGGGTAAACCCAATAACACTTTGTCTGACCTGGGGATCGAACCTGAGACTGCCCAATCCCACGCGCACATCTATGCCGCGAGACCAACGAGGCAGCGTTAATCAACGGACACAAAATACACCTAGAGTCAAAATTACTAAATCTCACAAAGTGCTGTCTCGTGTGGGGCAGTCCTCATGGCAAGGCGACCGCATTAACCACTAAGCCATACGTGCAGTCAAAAGCTTAAATGAAGAAAGTACTTACGACCCATTCACGGCGGGATGTACAATGTACATGACGCGTTCTACTCCGCCGCAGCCGATGTCACATCAAGTAACAGGCGCCATGTATATCGAAATAGCTGCTGCTGGTCGTGACCGGACCGTCGGACTTGGATTATCAAAATCTACTTACTGGTTCAGGAGATATTGAGGCTCAAAGCCACCAAGTATTTTTTCTAATTCGGTACAAAACCGATGCTTTTACTCTGCCAATTTGTTCTATAGATGTCCTATGCATCCATGGATAAGTAGGTATTTCGAGTATGACACGCGTGCATTTTTAGCTTTAAAAATGTATCAACTCAAAAAAATCGTTTCCCAAGTATTATTTTTGCCTAGTATGACTTGGCATAATGTCAAAACGAGTAGACTTGCTTGGTGATGGGTCTTGTGACATGCTGTATATCACTGTGTACTTCCCAGATTTTGTTATTACTTCGTATATCGTTCTCTTAAAGCGTGACGCAGTTAGTGGATGACCCCCATAAATTGATAGGCAAAAAAAATTAATATCAGTGAAGTTTTGTCCAAAGGAATCAAATGCCCGTCAGATATTCAACTAGTACACTGGTATTAGTTTTTTATAGCCCTACGCCTGTATCCCCGAAGGGGTAGGCAGAGGTGTAAATATTACACCCACATTTCGCTGTGAATTTTTAGGTCCCACGTAATAGGGGGCGAGCCTATTGCCGTTACCGGGCACATCACTAGACTCCGGGCTGCTACTGAATATTCGAAGGAATCGAACCCGGGACCTCCGATCAGCAGTCGCATATGCTATCCACTGGACCACGGAAGCAGTCTGGTATTTGTGATATCATTTAAACCACTACACAGTCGTTATGATCATCATATCAACCGACAGACGTCCACTGCTGGACATAGGGCTACCCTAAGGCTCTCCACATGAACCGATCTTGGACCACCCGCAACTTGCCCGTGATCCCAACAAGAACGTCGTTCTACCTTGTATCCCACAAGGTACAATCAAACAAGTCGGCGGTGGACCAGTTTGAAAAACAACCCCTTGACTCGCTCATAGAGTCGAGGCACACTAAAAATCTGGTTTTGTATACAAGTGTCAATGTGTGTGTAAAGTAGCACTGGAAGCGACGATGTCTTGCTGAGCGATTCTCGCCCTTAGGGTGGTCTAGCGGGAAGTTGTTCGACTGTACTTCTACATTACTGCAATACCTACTTTCCATTTTTAGGGTTTCCGTACCTATAAACGGAAAAGAGGGAACCACTATAGGATCAGGGTGTTATCCATCTCTCTGTCAAGACTCTTTATTTCAGGAACGCGTGGAGATATCGAGTTGAAAGTTATAAACATATACGGTTGTACCCTGACATTGCGAAAAAATTAATTCTACTTTTAGGTAGAGGAAAAGATACGGCCGCATATGACGCTAAAAACGTATATTTCACCAGTCGCAAAGTTATCAAAATTCATAGGGGACTTCCTGTTGATCTAGAACTACGACATATAACTATATGAAACTAGTTAAATCATAAAGGAATATAGTATACAAAATGGATCAAAATAGAAAATTGAAGCTTCAAGTGGATATCACAATAATGGGGTTAAGAAGCATATTTCAAAACAAATTATATTATTTTTTACGATAGGTACATGAAATCTTACCTCCTTACCATCATCATCAGCCTCTAACAGCCCACTGCTGGACTAGGCCTCTCCTTTGAAAGGAGGAATTGGCCAAAAAGGTTGGTATAGGGTTTGTATCAAGTTTTCCTTCTCTTACAGAGCTGTTCTCTGCATAATATGCTCCCCCTGTCGGCTGTTACGACATCTATGGGATGATATGGGGTGGTGACATTCCGTATTCTTAAACCGTCACCACACGGACTGTCACCTCCTTATAGAGAAAAATAAAAAATACAGTTCCCTCTTATCTCGCACGTTATTATTTAAATTTTTAAAGTCATTTCCCGGTCTGGGAAGAATCGTACTATGTCGCAGGGATCTCTACAATCTTTCAATCAGCTGGAACATGGAATCTCCAGACTCGAAAGAACATTTTTTGTAGATCACACAAAGTGTTGTCTCCGTCCGAATACTCGACCTTAAACCACATACGCGTTAACCATACGTACAACGTACCATTTGCTTGATAGGTTAATTTTCCGTAAAAACCTGTCCCAGGTATTCGATGTAGATATTTGTCGAACTTTTCCCACTTATGAAAAAAAATTATAAAGTCGTCCATTGACGTACCAATCGATACAAATACAAATACAAATACAAAAATTCGTCTCGATTCAAATGTTATCTCTGTAAAACCAATATATCGCGCTAAAAACAGTCATCTCTAGTTTAATTATAATGTGTAATATTCACGTAAACTCAATATTGATAGACAAAACATTCACACAAACCTATTGACGAACTTCAAACTAGCTCATAACCTAAATAAACACTAGCATAACTATTGAAGTCTATTCCCTATAATTTTCCACTTACATAAGTTTGTTTCGGTTTTTCTTCTCAAGTCATTTAGCTAGGAAAAGCCGGCATCTTCTAGAATAGGGTATTGACTAGTATTACTTGTACAAGCAACCAAAATGCAGAAATAAATATGTCTTAATGTCTTTAATGATAACTAGACGTCGCCAGCGGCTTCACCCGCGTCAATTATACATGTAAACCTTTCTATCGAATCATTCTATCTATTAAAAAAACCGCATTAAAATCCGTGGCGCAGTTTTTAACATTTAAGCATACATATGGACAGACAGACAGAAGACAGACTTTGTTTTATACTACGAGTATGTAACTAGCTGACCCGGCGAACTCCGTATCGCTTTTTAAGAGTTTTTATTTAATTACCTTTTTCCAAGCCTCTTTTCCAAAGTTACCATTGACTTAGAGTTTAATAATCTCTTATCATGTCAGAGTCTATAAATTATGAACAAACAAACATAGATTTTTATATAATATTGAATTCCCCATTCCTTAAAATATCGGAGACGATACACATTTACATATCGACTTGAAAAAAAAATCCCGTCCGCCATCTTTGATCACGAAATAGATGTTGTATTTGGATTCACCATCCCTTAAATCATCAGAGACGATACCCATATTGATTTTTTAAATTTTTCCCAACCGCCATCTTTGATTTCCCCTCCGCCATCTTGAATCACGAAATAGATGTTGTATTTGGATTCCCCATCCCTTTAAAAATCGGAGACGATACCCATATTGATTTTTAAAAAAAATCCCGTCCGCCACCTTTGGTTTCCTATCCACCATCTTTGATCACGAAATAGATGTCGTATTTGGATTCACCATCCCTTAAATCATCAGAGACGATACCTATATTGACTTTTTAAATTTTTCCCATCCGCCATCTTGAATCACGAAACAGATGTTGTATTTGGATTTCCCATCCCTTTTAACACCGCAGACGATACCAATATTGTTTTTTTTTAATATTCCCATCCGCCATCTTTGATTTCCCATCCGCCATCTTTGATCACGAAATAGATGTTGTATTTCGATTTCCCACCCCTTAAAATATCGACGGCGATACCCATATTGATTTCTAAAATTTTCCCATCCGCCATCTTTGATTTCCCGTCCGCCATCTTGGATCACTAAATCAATTTCATATTATTAATCAGCGTCCGGAAAATCTCGAAAACGATACCCATATAGATTGTATCCTATTCGTTTAGCCTTTTTTTGCCTTTGACCAAACCCTCCCCCTTCTCGTTTGGCCCCTAAAAGTTGTGGCGTAATTTTATATAGCCTTCCGGAATAACTGGGCTATCGTATACAAAAAGAATTTTCCAGATCCGACCGGTAGTTCCTGAGATTAGCGCGTTAAAACAAACTCTTCGGCTTTATTATTATTATTATTGTCCAGTACTTTTCGAGTTTTAAGCGAACAGACAGACAGACACCGCGGCGGGGGACTTTGTTTTATAATATGTATAGATAGATAATTCGTTGGCGTTTCAGGATTGAAAACGTAAGAGACACACTAAAACACACATAAGATTCCTTTACAGCTTTACGCAGTCCACTGCTGGACTAACGACTCTTCTAATCTGCTTAACAGTAGCACTGTGAATCAAAAGAAAGATTTGGCCTACTATACTACACAAAAAAAAAGCTGCGATAGCCGAGTGGAGAGACCGATAGACTGCTACGCAGACGGTCTCGAATTCGAATCCACGGCACGCACTAATGACTTTTCGGAGTTAAGTGCGTATTAAAAATTCACGCTTGCTAATCGGTGAAGGAAAACGTCGTGAGGAAACCTGCATGTCTGAGAGTTCTCCATAATGTTCTCGAAAGACATGTGAAGTCTGCCAACCCACACTTGGCCAGCGTGGTGGACTATGGCCTTACCCTTCTAATCGTGAGAAGAGGCCCGTGCCCAGCAGTGGGACAGTATAAAGGGCTGATGATGATAATAATGATACTACACTAGCCAGACAGGTTGGTACAAGGTTTGATGTTGAGTTTCCCGTCTCTTCGTGAAGATACTATTATTTGGCTTCGTGTACTTTCCTTAGTCGTTGACGACACCCACGGTTTGAAATGGACAATGACATTTTGTGTTTGTGACTACCTCCGTGGTCCAGTGGATAGCGTATGCGACTGCTGATCGGAGGTCCCGGGTTCGATTCCCGGGTCGGGCAAAAGTGTTACTGGGTTTTTCCGAATTCTCAGTAGCAGCACGGAGTCTGGTAATGTGCCCGGTAACGGCAATAGGCTCGCCCCCTATTACGTGGGACCTAAAAATTCATGGCGAAGTGTGGGTATAATATTACGCCTCTGCCTACCCCTTCGGGGATATAGGCGTAAGTCTATAAAAAAAAAACGTTTTGTGTAGTAAATCCGTCTCCTACCATAATATTAGTAATTTACTTTGGTAATACCTACCATAATATTACGTAGTACACAACCAACCCTAAATTCATGCAAAACCTTACAAAACCTTCCTCTGTGGTCAATAGACCACAGAGGAAGGTTTTGTAAGGTTTTGGCCATACAATAGTATGGCATATGCTGATCGAGCTTCGATTCTCAGCTCGGGCAAAAAGTGCTACTGATATTTTCGAATTCACAGTAGCAGCACGGAGTCTGGCAATGTACCTGGCAACGGCAACAGACTCGCCCCCAATTACGTAGGACCTAATTATTTACAACAAAGCGAAATATGGGTGTAATATTACTCCTCTGCCTGCCTTTACGCGGGAAACAGGCGTGATACCAGCGTCTATAAAAAACTCTTGGTAGGATTCACAAATTTCCTGTTTTGGGTCTAGATGTGCTTGGGAATCCGACGTATTATTATTACGTGTGACCTAAATATTCATAACATGATGTTATGTTTATGTAATATTACACTTCTGCCTACCCCTTCAGGGATACAGGCGTGAGTATATAAAAGAAAAGAAAAGGAAAGAAAATCTAAAATACGATTACTACATAGGCCTAAAACGCTCGCAAAACCGATAAGAAAAGTACATTTTTCACCATTTCAGTCGAAAATATTTTGTAAACACCTCCTACACTGCTGGGTACTGAAGTATTAAACAGTTTGAAGTATATGATGTGTTTGAAACATTACTATATGGTTCTCAAAGAGAATGGTTGCGATGATTCTCAGTCGGGCTGTTAAGCCCAGCGCGACTAAACGTCGATTCTTCGCGGCAAAAATATTCATAAAAAAATATATTTAAAAAAATTATTAATAACAGTGTATTACCGTAATAATTTGTTGTTTTTTTATTTGTGAATATTTGTGTGTTTATTGTTTTTTGAAGTGGATTTCAAGTGTCTGTGGATTTTTTTTGCGAACGTGCGAAAAGGATTTTTTTTATTGAGGTAGGTTTTTTATTTTATTATTATAATAATTTTATTTTTAATTATTAAAAAAATATATTTTTGTTTTAAATAATTATTTACAAAATATTGCTGTGTGCTTTTTTGTGGAAATTACCTGCAAATTTATACAACGACTTTTGTTAATTCAACACAAAATTTCATAACCATAATAAATAATCATATTAACATAACTATTGCAACACAATTATATCACAACTAGGTTCAACAAATAAAAATATAAAACAATAAACTAACTCCATTTAATAATAATAAACTCAAAAAAAATATCGAATTTTATAATATTCGTATAAAATTTGCATGCGTTATGTTACGTTATGTCATATTTCGCTAATAAGTCGCTTTCACTCAAGACCCCTTCTTGAGGGGGGAGGGGGGATTTAGGGCAGTTGGTCACGAAAGTCAGTTGAGATGGCCGCCATGCTGCATTTGGCTGTGATCTTACTTTCATTTTTAAACTGTATGATCACGTATACACGAAATTTTTTTAAACAAAAAAAAATTGGACGCAATTAAAATTTTCATTTCATGTAGCACGTAATGTAATTAAAATTTGTTACATAAAATTAATAATTGCCGTAATTTTCAGGATGTTTTTTTTTGTTTCTGTGATTTCTAATTTGTATTTCAATTTTGATTTTTATTTACTGTAGAATATTTTCAGCATTTAAGTTTTTAAACTGTTACAGTATAGTTATACGAAACTTAACTTAGAATGAGCTTGAACTTTTATTTTACGGTTACGATTTTGAATGATTTAATTTTTAACGTTATTTTATTAAATATTACACTTCATATACCTATGGGTATTTTGTACATAGGTCTCTTGTAAAATTATTGTCTTCTGTTCTGCAAATCTTTAAATTCGTATTATTAATACGTGAAATAATAACATGTCCTACGGACTAGTGTAATTGTAGCTCATTTAAAGTTCATGCGTTGAAGGAGAAAACGCTTTTATTTTTTTATGATAAATGAGTAATGCATTACAAAAAAGTACATTAAAGTCAATTGATTAAAACGTTTGTTATTTTTAAACTTATTTGGCAATGTCAGCCACGCTGACCAAGTGCGGGTTGACAGACTTCACATGTGTTTCAAGAACATTATGTACAACTCTCAGACATGCAGGTTTCCTCACGATGTTTTCCTTCACCGTTCACTTCTCTAGAAAATATACTATCCAAAAATTATGTTAAAAGTCAGAGCATGAGATTGTATGTATAAAATTTTGCGTAAACTATTTGCATTTCGTAGTAAACAAATATTAATATGTTCTACTTAATTATGGCTCAGATTTCCGGGTCTTGCGTTGCATTTACATAGCTATAACGACAATAGAAACTTATTACACGATAACATTATGTTAGTTAGGAATGATTACTGAAAACTTGAGGCAGCGATAGCCTAGTAGAGATACCGACAGACTGCCATGCTGAGGGTATCAGGATCATACCTACGGCTCGAAGCACTGACGTTTCGAAGTTATATGCGTATTAAGTTGTTAATTACCGCTTGCCTCTCGCCTCGGATAGCATGTCAAGCCGTCGGACCCGGCTGTCATGAAATACTGACACCAGTGTCAGTATACACCAGTGTAAGCCATGGAATATGGCTCATCATCATCATCAGCCTTTAGCAGTCCACTGCTGGACTAGGCCTCTCCTTTGAAAGGAGGAATTGGCCTACTATACCACGCTGGCCAAACGGGTTGCTAATGGGTTTGTATCAAGTTTTCCTTCTCTTACGGTGCTGTTCTCTGCATAATATTCTCCCTCTGTCGGCTCTTACGACACCCATGGGATGATATGGGGTGGTGACAATCCGTATTCTTAATCCGCCACCACACGGACGATGAACGAATATGGCTATCCCTTTGGATTGCGGAGGTTAGACGATAATCGTTCTGAGGAAAAGCTAATATTCTGTCCAGTAGAATGCGGAACCCGGGCGAAAGTCTTGGATGCAATCGAAATACTGACTGCCTCGTTGGTCTCGCGGCATAAATGTGCGCGTGGGATTGGGAGGTCTCGGGCTCGATTCCCGGGTCGAGCAAAGTGTTATTGGGTTTTTCTGTTAAGAAATTCTCAGTAGCAGCACGGAGTCTGGTAATGTGACCGGTACGGCAATAGGCTCGCCCCCTATTACGTGGGACTAAAATAAATCTGGCGAAAAGTGGGTGTAGCAATATACCTCTGCCTACGTCTTCGGGGATATAAGCGTGAGACTATACGCAATCGAAATAACGATAGGGCGATGATATGGACGAGAAGTTAAAATTATAGTCTTGCACTACAAGTTTTGAAGGCGTTCATAACTTAATATTTACCAAAAATCTTAGCTCACGTGTAAAGATCAAGGATGTTTTGGTTGAATGACTTTTTTACGATTCCTAACACTTTAGTTGACGCATTACAAGTATGCTTTACGTGCCCTCCGAAGCACGGTAGCGCTCATTTTAAGGCGGCGATAGCCGAGTGGATATACCAACAGACTGCCATGCAGAGGGTATCAGGTTCGAATCCACGGCGCGCACCAATGACTTTTCGGAGTTATGTGCGTATTGAATAATTGTTAATTATCGCTTGTCCCGTGCCTCGGAGAGCACGTTAAGCCGTCGGTCCCGGTTGTCATGAAGATCTTTGACAATCGTTACAGGGCGTCAGTACCTTCTAAATAAACTGACACTAGTCTAAACCATGGAATATCGCTATCCCTTCGGGTTGCGGAGGTCAGACAGGCAGTCGCTCCGTGGAAAAGCTAATATTCAGCCAAATCCGGTTAGACTAGAAAGCGGACCCCAGATTGAAAAACTGGGATAACGCTAAGAGGATGATGATGATTACAAGTATACTTGCTAATTCTTCTTATCTGAGAGATAACGCAAAATTTTACCTGTCTGTTGGTCTAGTAGTTTGTGACCTGTTTGTGTGGTTCGATTCCCAAACAGGACATATATTTGTGTGATGAGCACGTTTAGATATATAAGTAACTAGAGGATGTCCGCGGTTACACCCGCGTTATTTAAGGCTACTGCTCTGCTTCCGTCGCTCATAGCGTGATGTTATATAGCCTATAGCCTTCCTCGATAAATGTGCTATCTAACACTGAAAGAATTTTTCAAATCGGACCAGTAGTTCCTGAGATTAGCGCGTTCAACCAAACAAACTCTTCAGCTTTATATATTAGTATAAGATACATATGCTCACGCCTTTTTCCCGTCGGGGTAGGCAGAGACAACACAACGACACTTGCTTCTATCCTTACAAACCTCACGCTATGCCTCTACATTCATTACTCTTTTCATACATGCTCGCCGGTTACGGGTGCTTCGGACTTTTCATTTTTTCAAGACGTCCCCACTTTGGTCGACGAACGTCTTACGAGATCATTGATTTATATTGTAGGAATCGTCCCTATTCTAAGTTACTTAGTAATGTTAACATAGTGCTTTGGCAGAAGCTAAATGGGTGCATAGGGTTCCCACCAAGAACTTAGGGTCCCAAGCCAACCTCACCTGCAAGTGGTGCACCTATCGATCAACGGACGAGGCTCTGTCAAACAAAATATCCCGATAAGCGGCAATAGGCTCGCCACCTATTACGTGGGATCAAAACACTGGCGAAAAGTGAGCGTTTAATATGCCTCTGCCTACCCCTTCGGGGAAACAGGCGTGAGTCTATGTATGTATGTAAATTTTAATATCATTTGTACATCGCCCCATTCGTCACCTTTCACTTCAACATTTTACAACTATATTTATTGTACAATATCTTATATTCACGGCAGTTTGAGTGACAATGGTACTGAGAGACAAGACGCGAATGAAAGGCGAAAGTTCGCCAAAGCTTTTAAGTTGTTTGACACACTAAGCGTTTACATTTAGACAGTTACTATTTTAGACATGTATGACAATTTCACTTAATTAAAGACATAAAGACATGTTTATTTCTGCATTTTGATTGTTTACAACACTTCATCATCATCAGCCTTTAACAGTCCACTGCTGGACTAGGCCTCTCCTTTGAAAGGAGGAATTGGCCTACTATACCACGCTGACCAAACGGGTTGGTATAGGGTTTGTATCAAGTTTTCCTTCTCTTACAGTGCTGTTCTCTGCATAATATGCTCCCTCTGTCGGCTCTTACGACACCCATGGGATGATATAGGGTGGTGACATTCCGTATTCTTAATCCGTCACCACACGGACACACTTATACAAGTCAAAACCCTATTCTAAATGATGCCGGCTTCTTCTAGCTAAATGACTTCTTGAAAAGAAAGGCCGAAACAAATTCATAGTCATTAATTTTTTTGTCACTTAAATTTATTTCATATTTTCTTGATCATTTAATGTCTATACAAAATGGGTTTAGTATGCAAGTACCTACAATGCATAGAAAGAGAGACCAGAGACTGCAAACAAATACAGCGATAATGGAAATCTAAGGGAGAGGCCTTTGCCCAGCAGTGGGACACTATAGGCTAAATAAAAAAATAGTAGGAAAGAAAAATGACTTTTTCTCGTGTGAGTGTGTGGCCAACTATGGTGTCGGAGTTTTCAGACCGCGCATAGGTCTCCGACATGACCTAACTCTTGTTCTGAGAAAAGACCCAGGACCGACAGCTTTACGTGCGCTAAATGTCTCACCCGGTCACCCTGCCATGTGGTGGCCTGTCCAATAGTTGCTTAACTTTAGCCCCAAATAAAGCTCTTAGCATACGTGACGTGTTTTTTCACGTGGCGGACGGAACGGGACGCTTTCTTGACATCGTCGAAAACATATAGCAATAAAATACACGTGGGGAGAAACACGGACGGAAAGGGACGGCAATATATATTTTATAACATGCAGTGCTTTACCACATATAGGATTTATATTAGAATGTGGGTACAAAGAAGATATATAAAGCAAGTTTGAATGGGACAACGCGAAGGCGAAGACCTAGGCGGACGTTCTCTGACCAGATTGGAGACATCCTAAAAACAGGGCAGGTTAGAAGTACCCTGAACAGAAGAGCATGCATAAGAAACTTGATGGGAGTGAATGAAGCAAGAGAGGTATGTCAGGACCGTTGCAAATGGCGTTCCGTAGTCTCTGCCTACCTCCTACCCCTCCGGGAAACAGGCGTGAGTCTATGTATGTCTTAGTAAGTGAAGCTCTACTTGAAACAAATTACAAATGTGTGGTTACAATTTAGTACTAGATATTCTGAACCGTGGTCCAGTGAATTGAGTATGCGTCTGCCGATCGGAGGTCTCGGGTTCGATTCCCGGGTCGGGCAAAAGAGTTACTAGATTTTTCCAAATTCTCAGGAGCAGCACGGAGTCTAGTGATGTGCCCGTTAGCGGCAATAGGCGGCCCTATTACGTGGGACCTAAAAAGTCATGGCGAAATGTGGGTGTAATATTACACCTCTGCCTACCCCTTCGGGGATAAAGGCGTGAGTCTATAAATAAAATAAAATAAATATTCTGAACCTTTGTAAAGAAAAGAAATAATACCCTTCCAAACCGTCCTGTCCCGTTTCATATCTTAATAAATAAAATCCTTGCGTTACTGACTGACCGACAGACACGCTACAGCCGAAACTATTGGGCGCAGGAAGCTGAAATTTGGCATGCATGTTCCTTGCGGACCGTAGGGGTGCACTAAGAAGGAATTTTCTGAAATTCCCACGGGATCGGCCAAAACGGATAAATAAAAAAAAAATGTAGCTACTGGCGTCCTCTAGTGCTTAGATATTAACAGATGTAACAGCGGCTCAGCTAGTTGTATTAATGTCTAATGAAGTCTATTGCAAACTAAATTGCTACCAATTATTTGAAACAAAGTATATAAGATTAATTAATCGAGCCTTTTGATTAATAATAGCGATAAATTTGTGCTAAAGTCTTATACACGTAAATCGATCTAGGCTTGCTAGATTTTAGGTCATTGCCTATGTAATTATAGCCCACTATTAACTAGTAAGGGCCTAGTGTTATAATTTTAATTTGATGAATCATAAAGCTCTTCGTAGTCCAGTGCTGGACATAAACCTCTGTAAATTTGCGTAACCATAGACACTCTGCAAGGATTTGTAGTCCACTGCTGGTCTTAATAACTGCAGTAATACGAGAGCGATGTGGCCTGAAAGAAGATGTGGTGACAAGGATTGCGAAAGGAATGCTAAAATGTTTTGGACACGTAGAGCTAATGAGTGAAGAAAAATTGACGAATCAAATATACAGGGTGTCACAAGACCCATCACCAAACCGAAGTCTACTCGTTGTGGACATCATGCCAAGTCATACTAACCAAAAATAATACCTGAGAAACATTTTTTTTTTAAGTATTCACATTTTTTAAACCGCAATTAAAAGCGCGAGCGTGCAATGCTCGAATATCTACTTATCCATGAGGTCATAGGGTATCTAAAGATCATATTTACGAGGTAAATGCATCGATTTTGTACCTAATTAGAAAAATTCCATACTAACTTTGAACCTCAATATCACCTGAACCAGTAATTTCCCAGGTATGGTGCCGAAGTAAAAAATGTTGGAAGTGATTGGTACAACTTGGGATTTCAGTTTTCGTTAAGGGTCTTGTTACACTCTGTATATGACAGAGATGCAAGGCAAGCCGGTTGCGGCAGACCTCGTAAGACGTTCGTCGACCAAATTGGGGACGTCTTGAAAACCGGAAAAGTCCGAAGCACCCGTAACCGGCGAACATGTATGAAAAGAGTAATTAATGTAGAGGAAGCGCGTGAGGTTTGCAAAGAAGCAAGTGGCGTTCTGTTGTCTCTGCCTACCCCGACGGGAAAAAAGCGTGAGCATATCTATGTATGTATGTTATGTATGTATGCTAGACTTAAGTCTAGTCTAATTTGTTCCACAATAGCATTGTGAGTGAATAGCAGGTTTTGGTCTACTATACCACGCTGACCAGTCTGGTTGGAATAGGATTTCATGTAGAGTCTCTTTCGCAAGATACTAGTTACTTTAGTATGTTTCGTTTAGTCGCCTCTTACGGCACCCACAGAATTATATGAGGTAGTAATGTTTTCCGTATCTTCGCTAAGATATATCTTACACCCACGGCATTTAATGGGGTAGTGACACTTTTTATTCTTAATCACCCACAGATAAAACTATTTTTTTATATATTTAGTCTCACGCCTGTATCCCCGAAGGGGTAGACAGAGGTGTAAATATTACACCCACATTTCGCCGTGAATCTTTAGGTGCCACGTAATAGGGGGCGAGCCTATTGCCGTTACCGGGCACTTCACTAGACTCCGAGCTGCTACTGAGTATTCGGAAAACCCAGTAACACTTTTGCCCGACCCGGGAATCGAACCCGGGACCTCCGATCAGCAGTCGCATACGCTATCCACTGGATACGGAGGCAGTCAAAACTAAATACTCACATCTGTGTCTATTTAGTTTTGACTGCCTCCGTACCCCTTTTAAAACAGCTTTAACCCAACTTCATCCTCATCATGTCAGCCTAGAGACGTCCACTGCTGAACATAGGCCTCGCCCAAGTCTTGCCACACAGACAGATCATGAGCCGGCCGCATCCAACCGCTTCCCGCGATCTTAACCAAATCGTCAGCCTTGGTGATTTAAAAACTACTACCCACTAACTTTTCTTGTCAATTGCTGTATCGTCATCATTAGCCTCCCATAGTCCACTGCTGCATATATGCCTCTCCAATGCAACTGAGCCCGAATTTCGACTCTTCGTGTCCAGCCGCTTCCAGCCACTTTGCGTATATCGTCACTCCAGCTAGCCAAAGGGCGTTAATTGCTGTATCGTGATCGACAAAATCGGCATAACGGTCGGTGACCAATGACAGTTACGTGGTAAATTGTGATGCTGTTATTCTATGCAACAGATTTTAAAATAAAATAGAATGATAACCTGTACCCTAAACATAGGGTTCCCACCAAGAACTTAGGGTCCCAAGCCAACCTCACCTGTAAGTGGTGCACCTACCGATCAACGGACGAGGCTCTGGCAAACAAAATATCCCGATAAGCGGCAATAGGCTCGCCACCTATTACGTGGGATCAAAACACTGGCGAAAAGTGGGCGTTTAATATGCCTCTGCCTACCCCTTCGGGAAAACAGGCGTGAGTCTATGTATGTATGTACCCTAAACAGAAGAGCATGCATGAGAAATTTGATGAAAGTGATTGAAGCAAGAGAGATACGTCAGGATCGTTGCAAATGGCGTTCCTTAGTCTCTGCCTACCCCTCCGGGAAACAGGCGTGAGTCTATATGTAGGTATGTGTGTTAGGCTGGACGGATCTTTAATGTATATAATATGATAATCAACCCAAACGCAAGCAAAACCACAGCCAAAAGCTACATTAATTACCATCCAAAGAATATTCTCGAGCTTTAAGCTCATAATAATGGTTAAAACAAGTTCCATTATGAATTCAACGACCAGCGCCGAACTCCCGACCCCTATGTAGTAATACGTTAAGCAATGGTTACTAAACAACCACGAAACTTGTTGTTCGCATGGAGAGATTACATTTGCGTCGTTTTATGTTGGTATTGGGTTCGATGTCCGGGTCGAAAAAAATCTAAAACGTATACTATAATATTTTATTTTAAGGCAACTCCATAGTTAGTTATATCTTATACTTAATATATAAAGGTGAAGAGTTTGTTTGAATTGTTTGTTTGGTTGAACGCGCTAATATCAAGAACTACTGGTCCGATTTGAAAAATTCTTTCAGTGTTAGATAGCCCATTCATCGAGGAAGGCTATATAACATCGCGCTATGAGTGACGGGAGCGGAGCAGTAGCCTTAAATAACGTGGGTGTAACCACGGGCATACCCTTGTACTAATATATAAAGGTGAAGAGTTTGTTTGAATTGTTTGGTTGAACGCGCTAATCTCAGGTATTACTGGACCGATTTCATAAATTGTTTCAGTATTAGATAGCCCATTTATCGAGGAAGGCTATAGGCTATATAACATATAGGCTATATAACGGCTATATAACACGACACCCATGGGATGATATGGGGTGGTGACAATCCGTATTCTTAATCCGTCACCACACAGAGGACTTACAAACTTACAATCAACGGTCACAAGTTACACCCAGACTCGAAGCAGCAATTTATAAATGACACAAAGTGTTGTCTCGTGTGGGAATCGAACCCACAACACTCAATACTAAATGATGTGGCGACCGCATAAGGCTCTGCGCGATACTTGCATTCAAATTTTATTATTTGGCAGTATAAAGTGTCGTAAGAGCCGACAGAGGGAGCATATTATGCACAAAACAGCACTGTAAGAGAAGGAAAACTTGATACAAACCCTACACCAACGCGTTTGGCCAGCGTGGTATAGTAGGCCAACTCCTCCTTTCAAAAAAGAGGCCTAGCCCAGCAGTGGACTGTTAAAGGCTGATGATGGCAGTATAAAGGCAGACCATTGCTTTATATAAAAAGTTCGGTATTAATTAATAATAGGTACCTATATAATATATTGGGTGTGAATAATTGCATCAACGGTTAATAATTTATTACGAAATATGAGGTAATATGGCGTTTCGTTTATGAAGTAACTCTTATAAATATTATTTTACACGTGTGTAAGTCATTGCTCTCTTAAATTGCTGCACCGTTTTTGTTAAAACATTGTCTTTTTCGGCAAAAACTTTGTTCTCACCTACGTAGTCTGACACTTGTTTTCGAAGCGTTAGGCAAAGACGTCATCGTCCCGCCTGTATCCCCGAAGGGGTAGGTAGACGTGTAATATTACACGCACATTTCGCCATAGATCCCACGTAATAGGTGGCGAGTCTATTGCCGCTTATTGGGATATTTTGTTTGCCAGAGCCTCGTCCGTTGATCGGCAGGTGCACCACTTGCAGGTGAGGTTGGCTTGGGACCCTAAGTTCTTCGTGGGAACCCTATGCACTGTCATTTCATTCTCTTGCATAAACAAATATCAGTAAGTATTTAATACTAGATTCGACTAAAATATAGATCAGTTATAATTTAACCTTCACCTACAGAGGTCTTATCATCACATTGAAGGGTACTGACTCCCTATCGCAAGTCACCTATTAGTGCTGATAAGTGCAGTGGTTGCAGATACTGACTATCATTGCAGTGGTCGCGAGTTCGACGACAGATAGACGTCAGGGCGTTAAGAATAAACTAGTGTTTACGGGTTTTATCTATGTTTTTATTAATACTACTTTATAATACGAGATGCCCGCAGCTACGCCTACTTTATTTTAATTTTACTATTTCTTTTCCCCGTAAGGTTTTCGGAAATCCCTTCTTAGTGCTTCTTCTACGGTTCCCAGTGCCAAACAGCTTCGTGCGCCTAGTTGTATCGGCTGTACTTTGTATGTCAGTCAGCCAATAACGGAAGGTTTTTATACATACCTACAGTCATTAACCGACAGCGACAGTCCAGTGGAGATACCGGCAGACACAACATAACATAACTTTACGCCTTTATCTCCGAAGGAGCAGGCAGAGGTGTAATACACACTCACACTTCGCCAGTTATGTGTTGGTCCCAATGTAATAGGGGCCTATTGCCATCTAGCGGGCACATTATTAAGCGAGCGATAATTAGCATTTTTTGCATAGCATACCATCAGACATGATCCGTGTGGTGACGGATTAAGAATACGGATTGTCACCGCCCCATATCATCCCATGGGTGTCGTAAGAGCCGACAGAGGGAGCATATTATGCAGAGAACAGCACTGTTAGAGAAGAGAAGGAAAACTTGATACAAACCCTATACCAACCCGTTTGGCCAGCGTGGTATAGTAGGCCAATTCCTCCTTTCAAAGGAGAGGCCTAGTCCAGCAGTGGACTGTTAAAGGCTGATGATGACGTGATGACCATCAGACATTTCATTCTAATCCACGGCGCGCACCACTGACGTTTCGAAGTTGTATGCGGGTAAGTTGCTAATTGTCCCGTGCCTCGCAGAGCACGTTATTAAGCCGTCGGTCCAGATTGACATGAAGATCTTTATGACTTAAAGAAAGTCGTTATGGGGAGTCAATATTTCTTGAGTATCCCTTTTTGATTAAGAGACTGACACTGGTCTAAACCATGGAATATCTCTACCCCTTCGTATTACGGCGGTCAGACAGAAAAGTGCGGCTCTCAGGCTTTAAAGCGAAAGTCTTGGATGCAAGCAGGATAATGCTATAAGTAAATTACAAAAAATATCTCGCGTGGGAATAGAACCCACAACACTCGTAGCAGTGTCAAGCGGCGAGGCGGCTGCTTAAACCACTTCGCTGTACGTAGTCAAATTGAAAGAAACAGACACTATATTCCTGACCTAGCACAATGTTATGTTTTAGATTGATGATAAGCTATTAAACGTACGTTTACATCATAATTAGTAGGTATAGGTATACTAAAAACATTTTTTGTTTTGTGTGAGGTCAGGTATAATTTACATATTTTTTTATTATTACCTACTGTGCGTTTAGATTAGTTACTTTGAGTTCAACATTCAGGTTTTGTTTTAGAATATTTTTTAGCGTTTTTATTTTATTTTACTTAATTATTTTATTGAAATAAATGTCATGTTTATTTTTTAAATCAGCTGTCTATTTGTAGGTAACTTATTCGTCTATTAACTATTAGCATAAATGTGATTGACCGATTTATTAGCATACATACATACATAGTCTCACGCCTATAACCCCGAAGAGGTAGGCAGAGGTGTATTTCTACACCCACTTTTCGCCAGATATACTTTAGTCCCACGTAATAAGGGGCGAGCCTATTGCCGTACCGGGCACATTTCCAGACTCCGTGCTGCTACTGAGAATTTCGTGACAGAAAAACCCAATAACACTGCCCGACCCAGGAATCGAACCCGGGACCTCCCGATCCCACGCGCACATTTATGCCGCGAGACCAACGAGGCAGTCGTATAGGGTTTGATGTCGAGTTTTCCGTCTCTACGCAAAGATGGTATTTGCATCGTGTTATCCCTTAGTCGCCTCTTACGACACCCACGGGAAGATAGGGGGTGGTGACACTTGTATTCTATGCCGTCAACCACACGGCGGCGATTTATTAGATAGATAGAAAAATCTATACTGTACACCATATACGTTTATATGTAGTAGAACCTTACTGATTTCAGCATGAATGTGCCGGCTCGACCGGGGAAGTACTACCTCTCACAGAAAATCGACGTAAAGTAACTGTACCTAAACTGTTGCGTTTCGTTCGGTGAGTAAGAGCTATGGTAAGAGTGCCGGAGGCCCTATCCCCTATTCCTTCTCCCTCATCACACTCCTCATCCTATCCCTTTTCCCATCGCTAAGGGGCGCGCAACGCACTTGTTACTCCTGTGGTGTTGCTTGTGTCCATGGGCGGCGGTAATTGCTTACCATCAGGCGATCCATCTGCTCGTTTGCCGCTTATTTACTATAAAAAGAAAAATACGAAAAAGTATATTTTTCAATAATACAGTAATTAAGAACTTTCAACTAGTGGTACAAGGGTGGTCTTATATCAAAATGCGATTTCTTCCAAACAACCAAGACTGACTCGGCAGTCAGTACTAATTTAAAAAATACAATGTGTAGATATGCATTTGCAAAATATTTTCAGGGGTGAATATACTACTATAACTAAATACTGGTTTAAATATTTTTGTCTATCTATACATGTGTTTGTTCCGGGTAATCTTCAAAATGGCTAGACCGATTTTACCGAGGTGTATATAAAGAGTATCTCAAGCTATTTGCCCGCAGAAAAGCCCCATAATTTTTCCAGTCCGGGAATCGAACCCAAGACATCACGCACTGCCAGTCGCGTACATTCAAATCAAATTCCACGCAAACAAAGCAACGTGTACTAACTAGTATTGCAAATAAACTACACATAAAAATAAAAACCTGCTTTTATGTCATACATACATAGTCTCACGCCTATATGCCCAAAGAGGGAGGACAGAGGTATATTGCTACACCCACTTTTCGCCGGATTTATTTTAGTCCCACGTAATAGGGGGCGAGCCTATTGCCGTACCGGGCACATTACCAGACTTATTGCTGCTACTGAGAATTTCCTTACGGAAAAACCCAATAACACTTTGCCCAACCCGGGAATCGAACCCGAGACCTTCCAATCCCACGCACACATTTATGCCGCGAGACCAACGAGAATTTTTTTGTCGTTTTAAAATATTTAAGATCACACACAATTTCAAATATAAACTAAGGCATTTTCTTGTTAAAAATGGCGCTGACGAGTTTAAAATTACCTTATAATTGACAGTTCTGCTTGAGTAGTCTAGAGACTTTGTCCGAAGTAACGGTAGTATCTTAACAAAGATTTGTGCCAGTTTCTAAGATGGCCGGTCTTGTGGTTACTGACCCTAACTGGCGGCGGTCGATCTGTTTTTGATGTTATAAGAGACAAACGAGCAGACGGATAGTGAAAGTAGGTGATTACCGTCGCCCATGGACACAGGCAACACCACAGGAGTCACAAGTGCGTTGCCGCCCCATGGGGTCAGGAAAAGGGATAGGATGAGGAGTGGGATGAGGGAGAAGGAATAAGGGATAGGGCCTCCGGCACTATCTCTCACCGAACGAAATGCAACAGTTTAGGTACTGTTACTTTACGTCGATCTTCTGTGAGAGGGTAGTACTTCCCCGGTCGAGCCGGCACAATCATGCTGAAATCAGCAAGGCTCTGTTAATTATTGATTTTTAAATACTGTAAACAAACAAAATAGGTGACATATTCAAAAAGTACCCATAACCGACGAGCATGCATGATGAGGTTAATAAATGTCGAGGAAGCGAAAGAGGTGTGTTTGGACCGGAGCTTTTCGCGTTGCTTAGCCTCTGCCTAACCCAGGGAGACAGGTGTGAAGATAGGTAGATAAACAACAAAATAATATATGTAGGAAATTAAAACATATATTAATTACAATATGCGAAGGCTAATAACATATTTATATATACAGCATGACCAGTGTAGTCAAATATTAAGAAAGAAGACCTTCATACGACATAAAACCAGTTTATTTAGTTGTGTAAGTGGTGACGCATTGTAAGAAAGCACTGAAAGGTGTGTCCGTTTCATTCCCGCTTGGGGGAAAATTTTGAACAAAACTGCGATAAAAATACTTCGTAATATTAAAACATTATAAAATGAACTCTCTTTGTCTTCCTGTCCGTCTTTATGAACGCGATATATACAAAATCTACCGAAGGAATTTAGAACGGTTCTCACTAATCTCATCATCAGCCTTTAATAGTCCACTGCTGGACTAGGCCTCTCCTTTGAAAGGAGGAATTGGCCTACTATACCACGCTGGCCAAACGGGTTGGTATAGGGTTTGTATCAAGTTTTCCTTCTCTTACAGTGCTGTTCTCTGCATAATATGCTCCCTCTGTCGGCTCTTACGACACCCATGGGATGATATGAGGTGGTGACAATTCGTATTCTTAATCCGTCACCACACGGACGTTCCACTAATAAATAAAGATATTTATTTGCTAAAACACGTGTAAGTACATAATAAAAACATTATAAAAATGTTTATTACACAGATCTTTAACAATAATTTGCTGCAACGTAATTGACCATATTAATAATTGGTGTAAAAATATAAGTAAGCCATTCCAAATGAAAAAGGTAGACGTGCACGGTTGGCGTAGTGGTTTAAGCGGCCGCCTCGCTGCTTGACACAGCGCCGGGTGTTGTGGGTTCGATTCCCACACGAGACAACACTTTGTGTGCTCATAAATTGTTGTTTCGAGTCCGGGTGTTCATTGTGTCCGTTAGTTGTATGTGAAGTCCCCCGCGACACAGGATTTAGTCCTGATGCGGGAGTTGTAATTTTTTTTAAACGGTTTTATTTAGCTTGACCTGTTTATTTGTTTGTTTGGGTCAAATTTAGTAATTGGAATTTTACCCCCTTCCTGATGACAGATTGATCTGATATTTGGTACACACTCTTAATCTTGATGACAATACAACATAATATATTCCTTATGACTGTAAATCAAAGATGGCCGCCGATACAAAATGGCGGATCACATATTATTTCACAACAACCTCAATTTTTTTTTCTTTCTCCTAGCGTTATCCCAGTTTCAATCTGGGGTCCGCTTACTAGTCTAACCGGATTTGGCTGAATATTAGCTTTTCCACAGAGCGACTGCCTGTCTGACCTCCGCAACCCAAAGGGATAGCGATATTCCATGGTTTAGACTAGTGTCAGTTTATTCAGACATAGGTACTGACTACTGACTCCCTATAACGACTGTCAAAGATCTTCATGACAACCGGGACCGACGGCTTAACGTGCTCTCCGAGGCACGGGGCAAGCGATAATTAATAATTCAATACACACATAACTCCATAACTCCGAAAAGTCAGTGGTGCGTGCCTAGGATTACGAACCCGATACCCTCTGCATGGCAGTCTGTTGGTATCTCCACTAGGCTCCAATAAGACCTCAATATGGGTATCAAATGAAAGGGCTTGATTGGTATAATAGAGCTCACTATAAAAAATCCAAGATGGCCGCCGATACAAAATGGCGGATGACATATTTTTCACAAATACCTCAATATGGTTATTGAATGAAAGGGCTTGATTGGTAGAATAGGGCTCACTATGAACTAACAACCAAACTAAAAACTTGAAAATAAAATTAAATAAAAACATTTTTAAGTTAAACGGTTTTATTACAATAAAAAATATATAGTTAGATTATGTACCAACAGCTAAAAAATAATTCAGTAAGTCCTAGCTACCAGATGGCACCAATCTTCTCATCAATCTGGGGTATTGATGAGATAAATATAAAATCGTTGGGCGTAGCGTATCCAGAGTAAACATTTTGATAGAAATTTCACACGCCTAGGGGATTAAAGGCGTGAAGTGATTATTATCATCAAAATCTGTCCACCTAATTTAAATTTCTATGGTGACATATATTAAGAGATGAGGGACTGTTTTTTAGTTTTTATTCTTAACACTTTCACGGACGCCACGCCCAGAGGCGTAGTTTTCAGGCAGCCTAATACGACGTAACGTCCATAGCCGGTAAATTTTATCCAGTTGTAATTGACTAACCGTCTACAACCGCCTTGATTTGCGTAGATTACTTAGGAGTCACGTTATTCAGTGTCATATTGCGCTCACTTACAATTTACCTAGCGTCGAACCAAAAAAAATAAAACAATATTTCGAGATCGTGTCGCCAAGCCACACTCACACATCAACGTGCTTGCGTGTGTGACATACCGCCTGTACCCGTACGCTTGTTATACTACCCGCACCCGCCAGTTGCGCAGTGTCACAGCGAGCAGAGCCCGTGTTTTTCGTCGTTTGACCGGAGTGTTCATCGTGGTCGGCTGTATTTAGGAGGTAAGTATATTGCGTTTTATGTCAAAAAAGTATCTTTTCTATATACTGTACATATATGTTTATGCATTAAACAAGATATACGCATTATATTTATATGATAATTAATTCTGATTGATATTTTTGTTTGGAGATGGCTCCCGTAAGAAAAAAATCGCCTAGGAAAGATATCTAAAATATCTGATGGTGATACCGATTCTTTAAGTCCTGTACCATGTTCGACCAGATGTAAACGCCTTAGATTATCACCTAAAAATTACATGAACTTGTTTGAGGAAGCTCATAAACGCCGTGAGTACTTGTAGAGGCCGGTGTGTCATTGCGCAGGTAAACAAAATTATTTAATAGGGCAGTCCGCCTCTAGACGGTACCGGCGCTAGGCGGACCGTCATAATCAGAGTATATAGATTCACTTTTTACGACAATTCGGCTATAGGCGTGATATAATTTTGTATGCAAAATTTTAGTGTCATTTTCATAGAATCTAGTTAAAGGCAGTGTCCGTGAAAGTGTTAAAACACGTAAAGTATTTTAACGACGTAAAATACACATAAATAAAATATGTTATGAAGTGTATACATTAAGCTTTTTTATATTATACTTCTGTTGAACTATGAAACCCTAAAAAACAGCAAGGTCCGAAGTACCCGAAACCGGCGAGCATGTATGAAAAGAGTAACTAGTATAGAAGAAGCGCGTGAGGTTTGTAAGGATAGAAGCAAGTGGCGTTCTGTTGTCTCTGCCTACCCTGACGAGAAAAAGACGTGAGTATATGTATGTATGAACTATGAACCCGTATTTGGCTGGCGTGGACTATTATGGCCTTACCCTTTAGAGAGAAGAGGCCTGTGCTCAGCAGTGGAACAGTAATAAAACAAATATGCCAACTAAATATTAACATAACTTCACGCCTTTTTATCCCCGAAGGGGTAGGCAGAGGTGTTTTACACACCCACGTTTCGCCAGTTAGGTTTAGGTCTTAATGTAATAGGGGGCGAGCCTATTGCCATCTACCGGACACATTATTAAGCGTGCGATAATTAACATTTTTACATATATACATAGTCTCACGCCTATATCCCCGAAGAGGTAGGCAGAGGTATATTGCTACACCCACTTTTCGCCAGATTTATTTTAGTCCCAAAGATTTATTTTTATTTTAAGATTTTTAATACACACATAACTTCAAAAGTCAGAGGAGTATGTCTGGGGTAACTGGGGATCGAACCCGAGACGTTACGTTAAATATTCAGGATCTACTAATTTAAGAAAGATCTACTCAAGTCCGCACACAAAATACATCGCAGTTGGTCCATCAGTTTCGGAGTTAGTGACGAACATACAATAAAAAAATATTAAAGTACAATATAGCTAATTTGCGTTATTTCCCATGACGATATATTATTTATTATGTTGTTTTGCCAAACGATTCTATGATGTTTTTATATAAAAACACATAGTTCCGGTTGTAACCAACAAACAGATATACAAGTATATGTTGTTTTGTTTGTTATAAATTCTTAGATTAAGATTTTTTGTTAGCCTATAGTGTCCCACTGCTGGTCAAAGGCCGTCCATAAGTATTCCCTCAAAAGCGCCATTCCGCCATTTCGGTGTGCATCGTCAGATTAGAAGTGGAAAAAATAAAGTATCTCCTAGTTTATGTTACAACTAGATGAGGCTACTGCTCTGCTCCCGTGGCTTATAGTGTGATGTTATATAGCCTATAGCCTTCCTCGATAAATGGGCTATTTAACACTGTCAGAATTTTTGAAATCGGTCCAGTAGTTCCTAAGATTGGCGCGTTCAACCAACCAAACAAACAAACAAACTCTTCAGCTTTATATATTAAGTATAAGATTGCATTGCGAGTCAATAGGACCTCCTATTTGGCCTGCTTAGGGTTTGATGGCTAGTTTCTCGTCTCTTCCCAAAGAAATCTATTGGAAGGAAAGAGGAACCCACCACGCATCCCTCGCACGAGGCATCCTCAGGAGCGATGGGCGACGACTGAGCTCGGTCAATCGTCGCCGAAACACGTGTCGAAGAATAGTCGGCGCATACAGCGGGATACTGCAAGTCAGGTATCTTCCTGGAACCCATACCTACCCTATATCCCTTATCCTTTTAGAGGAGTTCGATATTGTCAACCTTTTTCTATTGCAATAGTTGGGGTGGTCATTCCGACGGTGCGTGGTGGGTTCCTCTTTCCTTCCATTAGGTTATAATGGAGTTCCGCCAAGTAACACCTGATTCAATCAACTATATCTTCCCAAGGATTATTTTTGCTTCGTGTATTGTACTAAGGAGCCTCTTATGACATCTTCGGAACTGTATGGGGTGGTAGCACTGTATTCTTAAGAGCGTTTCCTATGTCATGAGAATATATAGAGGTCAGTGTCTAGGTTTACGAGTAACCGTGTGTACAATCAAACAAGTCAGCGCTGGACCAGTTTGAAAAAAAATCCCTTGGCTCACTCATAGAGTCGAGGCACACTAGAAACTGGTTTTGTATACGAGTGTCAATGTGCGTGTAAAGTAGCACTGGAAGCGACGATGTCTTGCTGAGCGATTCTCGCACTTATGGTGATCTAGCGGGAAGTTGTTCGACTGTACATTTAGTTAAGTAAAACACCACACATTAGTTCAATAAGAACTAATAACAATATTACATTTTCTATATTAATAAACCATTTAAAATATACTTTACAATTGTCATAACTATAAACTGCTAGTAAGAAGTATAAAGTATTTTTATGTTATTATAAATAGTAAACTGTATATAATTATTATCTATTTATGTAAGTTACTATTTATATATTCATAAATATTACTACGTATTGAGTTGACAAGTAAGTTAAGTATATGATATTGTAATAGGTGGGTAGGGTATCCGTGTGGTGACGGATTAAGAATACGAAATGTCACCACCCCATATCATCCCATGGGTGTCGTAAGAGCCGACAGAAGGAGCATATTATACAGAGAACAGCACTGTAAGAGAAGGAAAACTTGATACAAACCCTATACCAACCCGTTTGGCCAGCGTGGTATAGTAGGCCAATTCCTCCTTTCAAAGGAGTGGCCTAGTCCAGCAGTGGACTGTTAAAGGCTGATGATAAGTATATGATAACTACTATTGTAATAGGTATAGGTACCTATATTATTATTCGTGCTCTATGACTGCCTCTGTGGTCCAGTGGATAGCATATGCGTCTGCGTGAGGGAGGTCACGGATTCGGTTCCCGCGTCGGACAAAATGTTACTGAACTCAGTAACATATTGTCCGACGGAATTTGGATAACTATCCGAATTCTCAGTAGCAGCAAGAAGTCTGGCAATGTGCCGGGTAACGTCAATAGGCTCGCCCCCTATTACGTGGAACCTAAAAATTCATGGCGAAATATGGGTGAAATATTACACCTCTGCCTACCCCTTCGGGGATACAGGCGTGAGTCTGTAAAAAAAACTAGAATCTTTATTAGTGCACCCGCACAGTCCCCAAGGAACATGTCACATAGCTTCTTGCGCTTATTTTGGTAATGCATTGTCTGTCAGTCAGTCAGTAAAACGCAAGAATTTTATATATATAGATAACTAGTTTTGAAACCAGTTTCTTATGACATAACTATCTGATGACACTTTCACTAGATGCGTAGATCACCTAGGCTATCTAAAATATCATCTGTCGTTAGCATAATGGGTTTAATGGCCTAGCCATCACTTTATATAGCTTTTACGATATTTACCAACACCACAAGTCTATAGCATATATCTTCATAACTTCACGCCTTTTATCCTCGAAGCGGAGGTGTATTACACACCCACAATCCGCCAGTTATGCTTCGTTCCCAATGTAATAGGAGGCGAGCCTATTGCCATCTACCGGGCACATTATTAAGCGAGCGATAATTGATTTTTTTTATTTGAAATACAACTTGAATCTAATTACATTAATCAGAGGCCTATGTCCAGCAGTGGACAGCGAAACATAAAGATTTCTCGAGTGATATTTTTATGAATGTAACCGACTTACAAGAAATGAGAGGTAATGCGTTTCATCACTTGATTGCAACATAATACGGCCAGCCGAGCATGCAGTGTTCATTATGCTAGCATTACATAATTTTTAGCTCAGCCGACAGATGTCCGGTTTTTAGGAAAAAAATATGGTACTGGTTGTAGTATAAAGACAAAAGATTGGCGTTTTTGTATGTTTGTAACGAATAAACTCAAAAACTAGAAGACTAAATTTTTTTTTTTTTGTATTTAGGTGTAGGTTTATACGTATAGTTTCAGTTGTTAATAAGTTAGGTACTTCAAATCAGTATAAATATGTTTTTTTTATAGGCTCACGCCTGTATCCCCGAAGGGTTAACACATACAAGCACAATACGCGTATACCTATATGTATATATTTTAAACTAGCTGACCCAGCAAACTCCGTATCGCCTTTTTAAGAGTTTTTATTTAATTCCCTTTTTTCCAAGCGCCTTTTCCAAAGTTACCATTGACTTAGCACTTAATCTCTTATCATTTCAGAGTCTATAAATGATGAACAAACAAACATAGATTTTAATATAATATTGAATTCCCCATTCCTTAAAATATCGGAGACGATACCCATATCGACTTTAAAAAAAAACCCGTCCGCCATCTTTGATTTCCTATCCACCATCTTTGATCACGAAATAGATGTTGTGTTTAGATTCTCCATCCCTTTAATCATCAGAGACGATACCCATATTGATTTTTAAAATTTTTCCCTTCCGCCACCTTTGATTTCCCATCCGCCATCTTGAATCACGAAATAGTTGTTGTATTTGGATTCCCCATCCCTTTAAACATCGGAGAGGATACCCATATTGATTTTTTTAAATTCCCATCCGCCATCTTTGATCACGAAATAGATGGTGTTTTTGAATTCCCCATTCCTTAAAATATCGGAGACGATACCCATATTGATTTTTTTTTAATTTTCCCATCCGTCATGTTTGATTTCCAATCCGCCATCTTTGATCACGAAAAAGATGTTGTATTTGGATTCACCATCCCTTAAATCATCAGAGACGATACCCATATTGATTATTTTAATTTTTCCCATCCGCCATCTTTGATTTCCCATCCACCATCTTGAATCACAAAATAGATGTTGTATTTGGATTCCCCATCCACCATCTTGAATCACAAAATAGATGTTGTATTTGGATTCCCCATCCCTTTAAACATCGGAGACGATACCCATATTGATTTTTAAAAATTTTCTCATCCGCCATCTTTGATTTCCCATCCGCCATCTTTGATCACGAAATAGATGTTGTATTGCGATTCCCCATCCCTTAAAATATCGAAGGCGATACCCATATTGATTTTTTAAATTTTATCATCCGCCATCTTTGATTTCCCGTCCGCCATCTTGGATCACTAAATAAATTTCATTTTATTAATCAGCGTCCCGAAAATCTCGAAAACGATACTCATATAGATTGTATCCTATTCGTTTAGCCTTTTTTTGCCCTTGACCAAACCCTCCCCCTTCTCGTTTGACCATTTTATTATTTTTGTCTGGCCTCTAAAAGTTGTGGGTAATTTTATATAGCCTATAGCCTTTTGGCATAATTGGGCTATCATAGGCAATTATAATTTTTAAAATCCGACTGCTAGTTCCTGAGATTAGCCGACATTATCTTTTAGCCTTTTTAGCCTTTTGCCCGGCCCCAAAGGGTCGAAGCGTTATGTTATATAGCCTATAGCCTGCCGGCATAACTGGACTATCGTATACAAAAAGAATTTTTCAGATCCGACCGGTAGTTCCTGAGATTAGCGCGTTCAAACAAACAAACAAACAAACTCATCCGCTTTATTATATTAGTATAAATATATAACTATAATTCAAGTATCTAGTAATTTTCATAAATATGTAGTAATTATTATCTAATACCAAATAATAGTTTTCTTATAATCACGCATCTACTATCTACTATCTCTGCATCACCCTAGGTTGACTGGTAGAGAATGCCTAAGGCCACATATTTTTTTACTGTGCAAAAAGTTAATTATAAAAAAAATAATGAAAAACATATATATTCTGATTTATCAATCGAAGTTACATTAAATGAAAATAGGGTCTTATATTATCGCACTCTGTTTGAAATAATTTTAGGTGAATAAGTTTAGTATAATGTATATCTTATATTACTAAAATATTTTGCAAATTCAGATCAAAATATTGTATACAGACTCTTCATGTGGAGCAGAGTTAAATTGCTGTTTTTAGGGTTCCGTACCTCACAAGGTAAAAAAAGGAACCCTTATAAGATCACTTTCTTGTCCGTCTGTCTGTCTGTCTGTCCGTGTGTCACCAACCATTTTCTCAGGAACGGGTGGACCTAGCAAATTGAAATTTATACCAGATACTGAGGTATATGGTTCCTATAAGTGTATAAAAATCAGAGTCCTGGGTCAACCCGATAAAAAGATATGGTCAAAATTAGATTTTTGCGAAAACTTGTAAGTACCAAAATTAACTTTAATTTTCAACTTTTTTTAATTTTCGAATTTTTCCTTTACTTGTGCTGTAAGACCTTGGTTTTAACCAAAATTGACAATTCTAGGTCAACCGTAAGTATCCTATAGGTTTTGGGTCGAAAACCTATATGGTAGTTCCCGTTGAACTAGAATCACGAAATTTGGCCCAAAAGCAGGGTCTTATAGCACAAATAAAGGAAAAATTACAAAAAATCAAAAAGTGGACAATTTAAGGGTGTCCCCATACATACATAGTAGACTCCATTTAAGATAGTCCTCTAAGTTGTATGGGCGCTCATACAGATTTAGAGAACTAGCGTAAATAGCACCAACCTAAAATGCGTACGGAACCCTCGGTGCGCGGGTCAGACTCGCACTTGCCCGAATTTTTTTTTTACCCGTCATGTTAGTTTCATCTTAACCGATAGAAAGGTCAGGTTAATAATACGATTTAGGTCAAGACCAATAAATAATATTTGCGTATTTTATAAACTGCTAAAAATCACACGTTTTTATCTGTACATATGTTAATAGAAAAGTTACTAAGACTTGTCAAAAAATATGAGTCATAATTTTATTATCAACCTTGTTTATTGTGCCGTCACTGCCGTCCCACTGCTGGGCGTAAGCCAACGGCAACCCAGCCTACTAGACGGCAGACGTAAGGCGAACACTTTCTGACAACACGTTAGACTTATACGTGGTATTCTCTCGTTTTCCATAAATTCATTTGCACTAATATTGTTTGCCATAATCATCCCCGATCATAATATTTACTTGCACTGTTATCATTTATACTAATAACGTTTGCCTTAACAACTCAACAGTGATAAGTTTTATTTGCCATAAAATGACTTTCTATAACAACATATATCATAATAATTAGTTTCCATAAGTAACACATCTCATAATCGACTCTAGACATAATCAAAATTTGATATAATTATGAAAATAATACATAATATTGTTACACCCCGACTCAGTCTGATCCGACTCGGATAGGTTAGGGTAGGGTTCTCTTTTGACCCTTAACCCAAAAATAGAAGCCCTGCGAAGCAGGGCTCCGTCAACTTAGTCCACATTCTTCACACTAGTTTAATAAACTGAAGTTGAATTAATTATCGTTAACACCCCGACTCAGTGCAATCCGACTCGGATAAGTTAGGTTAGGGTAGGGTTCTCTTTTGACCTGTAACCCAAAAATAGGAGCCCTGCGAAGCAGGGCTCCGTCAACTTAGTCCACATTCTTCACACTAGTTTAATAAACTGAAGTTTTTCAACTTCAGTTTATTATCTATTTTCTTCTTAATTATTGAAAACGAAAATTATAGCAAATACATTTATGGACTTAAATTATTATGACACTTGATCGATTATGTATGACCAAGAGAATTAGTGAAAGTCATTTTATGTCATTTCACGATTATGATAACTGAAGCTAGTTATTTCTAATGAAGTTATGGCAAATACCAGTATAGCATATGAAATTATGGCATTTTAAACTATGGCAAACATTAGTTAACCCTTATACGTCTTACATAAGACCAATCCTAACACTAGTTGTGAATTATGACGTACCGCAAATTTTAACCGGCTAATTAAAACGCATTTTTGTAGCCCCATTCGCCCCGCATACCTCACCGCTTTGACAGAATTGTTTGTTTGTAGAAATTAAAACATTAGGTGTTTAGTAGGCTGGGTTGTCGTTGGCGAAAGCCCACTTTATTATAAAAAGGGTAAAATTTTAGTCCATCACGCTGGGCAAGTTCGGGGGGCAAACTTCACATGACTTTCAAGAATTTGAAATTTACCTACATGATCTGACATCAAACCCGTAGTCTAAGCCAAGTCCTTTTAACTCTTACACCATACGGTTAAAGTTATTTGCCAGTTTAAAAATAACCGGCAGTTATTTTCCATAAATAACTTTCGGACATCGTCACACAAAAACTGGTATTACAAAATAAAATTAATGTTCTCGGTTATCTGTCAAAATATGTTGAGTAATTTACGAGCTTGTCGCAACCATACGGACAAACACCATTAACTGGTTAAGAACAAACCATGGTTTACGTGACAATTGTGGAGTTTGCGTCAGTAGTTCAGTGGCGCAAGAGACACCCTTGAGTCATTGCAAAAATATGTTTAGACATATGAAAAGAAAAAAAAAGATGTTTAGTGCACGGTTGCAGTATGGTTTAAGTGGTCGCCTCGCCGCTTGACACTGCGCCGAGTGTTGTGGGTTCGATTCCCACACGAGGCAACACTTTGTCACATCCATAAATTGTTGTTTCGAGTCTGGGTGTTCATTGTGTCCGTTAGTTGTACGTTTGTAAAGTCCCCCGCTAGGGCAGTATATAGCTTTTTACAAAAAGAAATAAAGAGGCTTATGTCCAACAGTGGACTGCGAAAGGATCTATTATGATTTATGAATGCAGATATCCTATTCACATGGGATTATTTTGAAAAATACCTCATCCATATTTAATTCGAAAATATTATGTAATATGAGATGCCGATATTTATATAGGTATGTGTTAATAGATGAATACAAAAACTAACACTGATATGTTAAGTAACGATGTATAATACAGGCTGTTAATTTGCATTTGCAAAATATTTTAAGGGGTAAATATACTACTATAACTGTATACAAATACGTGAAAAAATAAGTGCGTGTGGTTGACGGCATAGAATACAAGTGTCACCACCCCCTATCTTCCCGTGGGTGTCATAAGAGGCGACTAAGGGATAACACGATGCAAATACCATCTTTGCGTAGAGACGGAAAACTCGACATCAAACCCTATACGACTGCCTCGCTGGTCTCGCGGCATAAATGTGCGCGTGGGACCGGGAGGTCCCGGGTTCGATTCCTGGATCGGGCAGTGTTATTGGGTTTTTTTGTCACGAAATTCTCAGTAGCAGCACGAAGTCTGGAAATGTGCCCGGTACGGCGATAGGCTCGCCCCTTATTACGTGGGACTAAAGTATACCTGGCAAAAAGTGGGTGTAGAACGCACACCTCTGCCTACCTCTTCGGGGTTATAGGCGTGAGACTATGTATGTATGTATGAAAAAATAAGTCAGTAAGGGTAAAAAAATGTTTCGTCATCATCATCATACACTCAGAAAATTAAATCGGTGTATTGACCGCCGCCGCCGCTCAGCTGATCACCATTGCAGGTGCCTAACACACACAAGTACCCACAGTGACTGCGCGAAAAGTTCTATTCTGCACGATTCAGCAATTTAATATGATTTACTATCTAACTGGGTGCATAGGGTTCCCACCAAGAACTTAGGGTCCCAAGCCAACCTCACCTGCAAGTGGTGCACCTGCCGATCAACGGACGAGACTCTAGCAAACAAGATATCCCAATAAGCGGCAATAGGCTCGCCACCTATTACGTGGGATCAAAACACTGGCGAAATGTGAGCGTTTAATATGCCTCTGCCCACCCCTTCGGGGAAACAGGCGTGAGTCTATGTATATCATCGCTTACTGTTTAAAATAATTTTAGGTCAATAAGTATACTGTCTATATTGTATTACTAGAATATTTTGCGAATGTATATCAACACCCTGTATATTATTGAAAAACCGCAAAATTCTGATTATGTCTTACACTTCCTTTAGATTTCATAATTAATGCTAAATCAGATTTGTTTAAATTTTATTATAAAATATTAACACACTCATAAATTATGAGTGTCATAATATATAAAAAAAACACGAAAAGTATATATAGGAATTAACAGTTTCGTTGTCATCACTAATTTTAAATTGTCAGCTGGTACATCCGTGAACAGTGCACTTGCAACAGTGCCGAAATATCGGTTACTCTGAACAAAGATACGAGGTATATATCCCGAGCGTAGACTGAGAAGCCTACAGGTTTCTCTGTCTACGATCCCGAAGACTATTAAAGAAACACAAATTTCGGTTTTAGCAAGGCACTACGCCTTGCTGGTTTCAGCATGAATGGGCCGGTTCGACGGGGGAAGTACTGCCCTCTCACAGAAAATCGACGTAAAGTAATAGTACCTAAACTATTGCGTTTCGTTCGGTGAGTGGGAGATTCCTTCTCCCTCATTCCACTCCTCATCCTATCCCTTTTCCCAACCCCAAGGGGCGGCAACGCACTTGTGACTCCTGTGGTATTGCTTGTGTAAATGGGCGGTGGTAATAGCTTACCATCAGGCGATCGATCTGCTTGTTTGCCGCCTATAAAGATACTATAAAAACCCTCTTAATTTCAGCTTCTTGCACTCAATAGTTTTAGCTGTGCGTTGTCTTTCAGACAGTGTCAGTCAAAGAATTTTATATGTACCTACCTACAGATTTAAATTGTATACTGATGTTGAAGTACTAAGTATGAAATTGCAGGATCTAGTAAAATGTACATTAAACTTTAGTATTTCGGTAGTTAGGTTGCATTGTGTCGAATGTATATCGTCATGCCTGTCTCCCATTGGAGTAGGCAGAGAATATGGAACGTAACATGCTTCGGTTCAAACATACCTCTTTCGCTTCCTCGACATTCATTAACCTCATCATGCATGCGCGTCGGTTATGGCTACTTTTAATTTGGCTTCTTCAGTACGTCACCTATTTCGTCGGCGTAGGTCCGCCTAGGGCGTCCTCTACCGACATTTCCATTAATTCTCGCACGATACACTCCTTTCGTATTTCTTCTTTCATCCATCCGCTCTAAATGTCCAAACCAAACCAATTCGATAAATCTTGTTAAATGTATAGGTACCTACTAAACTTCGGTATTGATTCGGTAGGTAGATGCATTATTTCGATAAATCTAGCAAAACACTAAACTTGTGTATTCGGTAGTTGATATTTCGATACATAATGTTCGATAACTAGTCCGTTCCAACCTGCGGTTAGTATCGATGCAGGCTTCGATGTCGTAACCTACCGGTTGAGCTGAACTTGGGCCACTAAGTAACGAGTTACTTTCCAATTGTACCTGAGGTGCGGTCCGCCGGTTCACTTATAAATGTGTTTCTTTTTCGTGTGGTGAACTCTGTAGTAGAATCTTTGGGAAGAGGCGAAAAAATATCGACAATTAACCCTATACCAACCCATGTAAAAAATGTACTGGGTTAGCAGCGGAAATCAAGTACCAAAGGGTACTAGAGGATTGCCGATAATATTCTTAGAAAAAAACGACGCGATTCTTTTAAGTATTGAAATAATTATCGGCAGACCACACTCTTCATAACATGTATGAAATAAAAATCCGTACTCACATACTTTACGTTTTACTCGATCGAGTCGGACTCGAAGGCTCGCTTAGAGTAAAATTACAGTGTATTTGATGTCATCGAGCTGTGAGTTTTTCAGTCCACACGTTGATTTTTACTCGTTTTCGATTAAAACTCCATCTATCGTTATTGTTTTGGTGAATGCTGATTGTGTGGTCTCGTGTTCTATGCTCGGTTCTAAAGGGTTGACAAATGGAAATATTCGGGTTACCATCGAGTGGTTCTGGGTTCGTTTCCTTTCCATTGCGTTATCCAATTATAAGAATATTCGAGATATTCTATACAACAATATTCGTATTCGCTAGAGAAAATAAGTTTTCATAACTTGCAATCCAAATTATTATACATGCTTATGATAATTTATATTATAAATACAAATGTGTGTTTGTATGTTCCGTTTTACGTCGAAACAGTTTAATAAAATTCATGAATTTAGCATACAAATAGATAACGTCATGTTGGAGAAGGACATAATATCTTTTATTTTTGTCTAAGTAAATAAAATTTTAAGGTTTTAATAAAGTTAGTAAATACTTATTGCTATGGAGAAAATGTTGATTTGAAAGTTACAAATATGAGCTTTTATATTTAGTTGTTTTGATATAATTTGACTTTTTTTTTTTAATACACCGCCTGCAACTCTTAAATTTTCCACCACGGGCACTTTGCAATCATTCAGTCAACGGTTAAAGAACTGCCATCGAGCCTAGACGAGCCAACTGTTTATAAATAACTTTGACAGTTGTCCGGCTTGGGAATTGAATCTACGACGCTCGGCGTACTGTTAAACGACGAACCGTTTGCTTAAACCACTGCGATATAAGTACGAGTAAAAAACAATACCTTTGATCGGCGGACCAAAAGCTATACATAAATCATAATTATGTTAATTTAAATGCACACTCAATCTAAATGTCACAAATATAGCCAACAAATCTTATATACTAATATATAAATCTAAAGAGTTTGTTTGTTTGGTTGAACGCGCTAATCTCAGAAACTACTGGTCCAGTTTGAAAAATTCTTTCAGTGTTAGATAGCCCTATTTATCGCGAAAGGCTACAGGCTATATAACATCACGCTATGAGCGACGGGAGCGGAGTGGCCTTAAATAACGCGGGTGTAACCGCGGGCATCTTCTAGTATTTAATAAAGACCTTTTATGTTCTGGTAACATTTTGAATCGAAATTGGCAGCGATATCCTAGTAAAGATACCAACAGACTGCCATGCAAAAGGTATCGGGTTCAAATCCACGGCGCGGTGCGCGCCATGGATTTGAACTGACTGACTGATTTCGCGACATAAATAAAAGCGAAAGTACATGAGCATGCATGTTGTTTGTTACTCTTTCACGCAAAATCTGCTGAACGGGTTTTGATGAAACTTTGCAGTAATATAGATTATCCATCAGAATAGCACATGGGCTTTTTTTCTGATAATCGATCCCATGGGCGAAGCGGCTTAAAGCTAGTATTACCACATTTATTAGCGATCATAGTGCGACTTGAAGTTCTTAATAGGATGACAAATTAACGCTACGCTCCCTTAGGTCGCCTCTCGGATGGGTGGCTAGTAGCATTTCAAACAGAGTGCTATCTTCCTTTCTTTCGAGCAAGTAAAGCTGTAAGTCCCGGTTTTTGTTTCAAAACAAGAATCTTTGTGCCATGTCGGAGGTCTTCAGGCGGTCTGAAATTGCTGTGAAACTCTGGTGTCAGCACCAGAGTTGGCCACAAATGAAAATAAAACAATAGTTACTAAATTTATAGCCGTGTGGTTGACAGCATAGAATACAAGTGTCACCACCCCCTATCTTCCCGTGGGTGTCGTAAGAGGCGACTAAGGGATAACACGATGCAAATACCATCTTTGCGTAGAGACGGAAAACTCGACATCAAACCCTATACGACTGCCTCGTTGGTCTCGCGGCATAAATGTGCGCGTGGGATCGGGAGGTCCCGGGTTCGATTCCTGGGTCGGGCACTGTTATTGGGTTTTTCTGTCACGAAATTCTCAGTAGCAGCACGGAGTCTAGAAATGTGCCCGGTACGGCAATAGGCTCGCCCCTTATTACGTGGGACTAAAGTATATCTGGCGAAAAGTGGGTGTAGAAATACACCTCTGCCTACCTTTTCGGGGTTATAGGCGTGAGACTATGTATGTATGTATGTTACTAAATTTAATGAAGATATACGCAAAGTGGTTGGCTGGATACGGAGAGCTGAAAATCGGGCTCAGTGGCGTGCCATTGGAGAGGCCTATATCCAGCAGTGGACTCTTGCAGGCTGATGATGATGATGAAATTTAATGACGTTAATCTTTCTTAAGGACAAATTATAAGAAAACGTCACCAAAAGCTGTGCCTATAGAGACATTTCATAACTTTTAGAAGAGAATGTTTGACATTCGTATAATATGATATTACAACATTTTTTAGTAAGCAGTCTCGACCGAGACCTAGAACCATAATTTATATATAAAGATAAACAATAAACAATGCCGTGTGGTTGACGGCATAGAATACAAGTGTCACCACCCCCTATCTTCCCGTGGGTGTCGCAAGAGGCGACTAAGGGATAACACGATGCAAATACCATCGTTGCGTAGAGACGCAAAACTCGACATCAAACCCTATACGACTGCCTCGTTGGTCTCGCGGCATAAATGTGCGCGTGGGATCGGGAGGTCCCGGGTTCAATTCCTGGGTCGGGCAGTGTTATTGGGTTTTTCTTTTTTACACCTCTGCCTACCCCTTCGGGGATAAAAGGCCTGACGTTATGTATGTATGTATGTAGATAAACAATTTGTATCCTATGAGGCAGCGATAGCCTAGTGGAGTTACCAACAGACTGCCATGCAGAGGGTACCCGAGGGTTCGAAATGTTCGAATCCGCGACGCGCACCAATGGCTATTCAGAGTTACATGTGTATTTGAATTGTTAATTATCGCTTGTCCCGTGCCTCGGAGAGCACGTTAAGCCGTCGGTCCCGGTTGTCATGAAGATCTTTGACAGTCGTTACAAGGCAGTACTTTCTAAATTAACTGACACTAGCCTAAGCCATGGCGTATCGGATTTATTACATATTTTTCTTAGCCGCCTCTGACGACACCCTCGGAATAAAATGGTTAGTGACTTTGTATTCCGTAACCTCACGGACATCTAATCTTAACTGGACAAATGTGGCCAGCAGGCATTGCCTTCTCTTTCTAGTTTTAAAAGAGAAAAAGAGAACAACACAGTTACGTAAGTTTTATTTTGCAAAACATAGACACTATAAATATAAATCTATAAATAAATAAATTGAATTGTAAATTACATTCAAATGCAAATATATATGAATGTAACTATTGCATATTGTTTGTTCTATTGTAGATAAATAAGTGTATAATTATTTCGTTACAATGTTTTGTTATTTATTAATTACCAACCTGTTTTGTGATTTTAATCTAAATAGTTAGTGCGTCGTAAATCTTCTATACACGTTAATAAAATTGGAGTGTCTGTTTTTAATATTAAAATAACCGATTTTTATTTAATGCATATGGATGTATACACGGTACATAAAATATACCGAAATTCCTTTTTGACGTGACAACGTCTTATAAATTGGTTTGCCGGGTGACACTTCAAGAAACTGCGTTACGCTCCGCTCACGTTATGCGCTCACAATGAGAGCGAGTGAGAGGCACGCGTCCCGCCTAAGAGCTAGAGAGACAGACATAAAAAGTGAAAGGCACGCGTCTTTCATCCTTCTTCCTACTATACGAATGAATATTCACATTAAAATTATTTTACCACTCAAAGTCGTTGTCACGTAAAACTTTCGCCCGTATACCGAATTTACAGGCAACCAATTTTTTTACTATTTTTATCTGTCTTTTTGTTTGTTTGTTCCCGCTAATCTCTGGAACGGCTGGACCGATTTTGACGCGACTTTCACTGGCGGATAGCTGATTTACCAAGAAGTAACTTAGGTTATAAATTAACTAAGCGAAGTAGTTACCTCAGGACGCGGGTGAAATCGCTTTATTTTATGTGTTCGTTAAAAAGGCAGCGATAGCCTAGTAGAGATACCAACAGACTGCCATGCAGAGGGTATCGGGTTCGAATCCACGGCGCGCACCAATGACTTTTCGGAGTTATGTGCGTATTGAATTGTTAATTATCGCTTGTCCCGTGCCTCGGAGAGCACGTTAAGCCGTCGGTCCCGGTTGTCATGAAGATCTTTGACAGTCGTTACGGGAATAGTACCCTCAAATAAACTGATACAGGTCTAAACCATGGAATATCGCTATCCCTTCGGGTTGCGGAGGTCAGACAGAAAGTCGCTCCGTGGAAAAGCTAATATTCAGCCAAATCCGGTTAGACTAGTCAGTAGACCCTAGATTGAAACTGGGATAACGCTAGGAGGATGATGTAACCATTCGAAGTCGACTCCTGGACTAGTCATCATGTCAGCTTAGAGACGTCCACTGCTGGACATAGGCCTCCCCAAGGTTCTCCACACAGACGCCCGCATCCAACCGCTCCCGGCGATCTTAACCAGATCGTCGGTCCACCTTGCGGGAGGCCTACCCCAGCTGCGTCGTCCGGTACGTGGCCGCCACTCTAGAACCCGCCTGCCCCAACGGCCATCGGTTCTTCGCGCTATGTGCTCTGTCCATTGCCACTTCAGCCTGGCTATTCGGAGAGCTATGTCTGTGACTTTAATTGGTTCTGAAGTAGTAGTAGCCTTGTTTATTTAAGAACTAGCTGAGCCCGGTAACACTCAAGTAGTACTTAAGGCAAACGAGCAGACGGATCGCCTGATGGTAAGCAATTACCGCCGCCCATGGACACAAGCAACACCACAGGAGTCACAAGTGCGTTGCCGCCCCTTGGGGTTGGGAAACGGGATAGGAGGAAGAGCGGACTTAGGGAGAAGGAAAAGGGCACTCTCACTCACCGAACGAAACGCAATAGTTTAGGTACTGTTAATTTACGTGGATATTATGTGAGAGGGTAGTACTTCCCCGGTCGAGCCGGCACATTCATCTATACTAATGTAATAAGTCTAAAGGGTTTGTTTTGTTGAACCCGCTAATCTCAGAAACTGCTGGTTCCTTTTGAATAATTATTTTTATGTTAATAGTCCATTCATCGAGGAAGGCTTTAAGGTATTCAACATCGCGCTATGAGCTACGGGCGCGGAGCAGTAACTCTAAGTAACGAGGGTGTAATCGCGGGCTCAGATATCTAGTCTAAAATAAAATACAATTACAAAGGGTGCATAGGGTACCCACCAAGAACTTAGGGTCCCAAGCCTACCTCACCTGCAAGTGGTGCACCTGCCGATCAACGGACGAGGCGACGGCAAACAAAATATCCCGATAAGCGGCAATAGGCTCACCACCTATTACGTGGGATCAAAACACTGGCGAAAAGTGAGCGTTTAATATGCCTCTGCCTACCCCTTCGGGGAAACAGCCTGCACGGTTGGCGTAGTGGTTTAAGCGGCCGCCTCGCCGCTTGACACTGCGCCGAGTGTTGTGGGTTCGATTCCCACACGATACAACACTTTGTGTGATCCATAAATTGTTGTTTCGAGTCTGGGTGTTCATTGTCCGCGTTAGTTGTATGTTTGTAAAGTCCCCCGCGACACAGGATTTAGTCCTAATGCTAATAAAAACAAAAAAAAAAAAAAACAGGCGTGAGTCTATGCATGCATGCAATTTTTCAGCAACAATTTCGCACTGACGTAACGCATAACAGATTTAAGCATACAAAAATTATACTGAACCAAAAATAAAGTTAAATATGACAGTCGAAAAATAAAGTCAAATTCGTCAAAAACCACTTTCTACCTTTCAAACATTAGTCCACAAAATGGCAAAGTTTTTCAAGTAATAATGCGCGCTAGCATCCGTGACGGTGGCAGTTAGGCAATCAGGAACATAACTGAAACATTGTTGTAATTAGCACTCGTTAAATAAACTTATTATATAATAGGATTACTTTTTATTACTGAAAATTAGAATCTTTGTGTAATTAGTAACTTTTTGGGGAGGCATTTTACGACGCCTAAACCGTGTAAATATTTTCACTTTTTTATCCTTTTTGTACATATACTTACTTAGACATTAAGATTATTTCAAGCTTCATTTACTTAATTATAAATTTTATATTTCTGTAATATATGTTACTAACTAAACAATAAAACGATACCAAAAAAAACTTTTTGTGTAACACAACTTCACGCCTTTATCCCCGAAGGGGTAGACAGAGGTGTATTACACACCCACACTACGCCAGGTATGTTTTTTGGGTATTATTTTTGATAATCAGCTGAGTGGTTACAACAGCTTTATTTACAGCTACTACGCCAATTGTGGCATACCAGCGTTATTTAAATGCACTGCTCTGCACCCGTGTAACATAGCGTGATGTTATTCATAAATTTATAGAGCCAAATAAATATTCGAATCGGTCCTGTAGTTAATGAGATTATCGCGTTCAATCAAACAAACAATAAGCTCTGGTAAGTTTTGGATTATAATATGACCGTGTCAGTTGTCCTAGGATAAAATAAATTATATTTTTATCATTCTATCTGACCCGGGTGCATAGGGTTCCCACCAAGAACTTAGGGTCCCAAGCCAACCTCACCTGCAAGTGGTGCTCCTGCCGATCAACGGACGAGGCTCTGGCCAGCAAAATATCCCGATAAGCGGCAATAGGCTCGCCACCTATTACGTGGGATCAAAACACTGGCGAAAAGTGGTCGTTTAATATGCCTCTGCCTACCCCTTCGGAGAAACAGGCGTGAGTCTATGTATGTATGTATGTGTATCTGACCCGGCGAACTTTGTAACACTTTTTTTATATTTGTTATTATTTATTAGATTATTTTCATAAAAACCATGTCTTGACATTAACGACCACATAAAATATAGATTTGTTGTTAGTTATGCGAGTACAAATATTTCGATGATTTATTTTTAATTATTACGACGCAGTAACTATTTCGAATAAAATCGCACAATAATAGAAACAGGTAATTATTAGATAATAAATAACAAAACAATGTAACGAAATAATTATACACTTATTTATCTGCAATAGATCAAAACAATACGCAATAGTTCCTACATTCAATATTTGCATTTGAATGTAATTTACAATTCAATTTTATTATAGATTTAGTTATTCTTATAGGGTTCCCACCAAGAACTTAGGGTCCCAAGCCAACCTCACCTGCAAGTGGTGCACCTGCCGATCAACGTTCGAGGCTCTGGCAAACAAAATGTCCCAAATAAACGGCAAAAGGCTCGCCACCTATTACGTGCGATCAAAACTCTGGCGAAAAGTGGGCGTTTAATATGCCTTTGCCTACCCCTTCGGGGAAACAGGCGTGAGTCTATGTATGTATGTATGTATGTTATTCTGTTTTGCTAAAAAAGGTAAGGTTACTGAGTTGCTCCCTTTTTCTCTCCTATAATCAGAAAGAGATGGAAATAAGATTTGACAAGTTTAGATTAGATGTCCGAGTAGTGACGGATTAAGAATGTAATGTGTCACTGCCCCATTTCATTCCGTGGATGACGTAAAAGGCCACTAAGGCAAATATACAAAGACAGTATATTTGCGAAGAGTTCTGGACATCAGACCCTATACCAAGCTGTCTGTCCAGCGTGGTATAGTAGACCAAATGCAACTATTGACTTACAATGTTATTGTGACGAAAATTTGTTTATGCATAAATATGCAACAGTGGACTGCAGGCACAAGGGTAGTTTCCAGGTTCAAAATAATTAAATTTTATTTAGTCCGTATTTTAGATTATAAAAAAATAGTGGACACGTAGTTTTTCTTTTTTAGATTAAATAAAAAAATAACAAAGATATAGCCCATTAAAGTTACATATGACGTCACCTAGTGCGAAAAAATGCAGCACGGAGTGACGTTACACGTAACTTTAATGACCTATATCTTGGTCATTTTTGGTTTAATTTACAAATAAAAAAATACGTATCGCTTATTTTTGAATAATCAAAAGGACGGACTTATAATTTTTTTTTGTCAACTAGCCTATTATTATTAAAACCTGTATCATCATCATCATCAGCCCTGTATATAATCTGTCCCACTGCTGGGCACGGGCCTCTTCTCACTATGAGAAGGGTAAGGTCATAGTCCACCATGCCACCACGCTGGCCTAGTGCGGGTTGGCAGACTTCACATGTCTTTCGAGAACATTATGGAGAACTCTCAGACATGCAAGTTTCCTCACGATGTTTTCCTTCACCGTTTAGCAAGCGATAATTAACAATTTAAATATTAATAAATGATATATGGAAAATTAATGCAAAGCTATTGCAAAGTTTCCAACCGCAAAAATAACAACAACTTTAAAATTGTTTATTTTATACGCGTTAAGTGTGATTTATTGCACTTATTAAAGTCATCGCATAACCACAGACTATATACAAGTATGGCATAACTCAATTTAAATCTTGATTTAATATGATTTGATTAGTGGCTTAAACTGATTCTATGTCAATGAAATTTTCGAAAATATTTTGTATGATTTATTGCGAATATTTATTGACTGCCTTGTTAAGACTAGTCAGCCTGAATAATACTTAGTATTCCAGGAGTTTATTTAGCGGGCGGGACTTTTTGTAGTCGCGATAACTAAGGTATTTAAGGCATAAATACTACGCAAAATACACGTAACGACGTGGAGTTCCGAAAACAACCCGCGCTACCAAACTATACCAAGGCATAAATACCTCGGTACTCCGACGTTTCGACCGCCTTGCACCGGTCGTGGTCACGGTCTGGTGTGGACTCAGCGCTGTCCTTGTGTGGTGCGGGTATTGGCACCCGCCTTCATTATTGTAGTGCTGTTTGGTGAAATGTGTTTTTTGTGTCTTGAAATATCGGCATTGAGGTTAAAAACAAAAATATAAATCATGGCAGAGTGGTAGAGTGGAGGAGTTTCTTTATAAAAAATACTTATAATATATTCTTCTTTTACAGGTAAACATCTTCATAATACATAATTAACTTTAAACGTCTCCTGTAAGGACTTCTTAAAGGTAAGTTTATATACCAGGCACATTTGGAGGTCCAGCGTGAAATTGGAAAAATCTTAAAATAATGCAGCATTGATTTTTCTATCTAATCTTATAATAGTATCATATACCGGGTGTAAGGGACGGTGTACCGAAAATCAATACCAGTGATTCAGAATTTTCCGGAAATTTTTCATGATTTTTCCGACATTTCTTTTGCATTTTTGCCATATAATGTAATGAAGTAGTAACTATAGTCGACCCGCATTAATATTTTTGTAAAATTCTAAGAATTAAACATGTACATGGCGCGTTTACTCTGACGTGACATCGCAGCACGGTAAGCGCACCAGTACATCGTAATCACTGCCGCTACCACCCGCCGCTGAAGGGCCGTAACAGCTGATAGTGCGAGTTTGTGTGCGCCGGAATACATAAAACCGCATTCATTTTATAACCTAACCATTACTGCCCGATTCCGTGATAATTTTGATAAATCCCTTCTTAGCGCCCTTACGGTTCCCATGGAACATACATGCCAAAATTTCAGCTTCTTGCGCTCAATAGTTTTTGCTGTATCTTTTCTGTCAGTCAGTCAGTAACGCAAGAATTTTATATCATTATCATCATCAGGCTTTAACAGTCCACTGCTGGACTAGGCCTCTCCTTTAAAAGGAGGAATTGGTCTAAGTACCTACTAGGTACTCCCCGCTGACCAAACGGGTTGGTATAGAGTTTGTATGAAGTTTTCCTTCTCTTACAGTGGTGTTCTCTGCATACTATGCTCCCTCTGTCAGTTCTTACGACACCCATGGGATGATATGGGGTGGTAACATACCGTATTCTTAATCCGTCACCATACGGACAATTTTATATATACCTACAAATGTAATTATTTACCTATAGTACCAATAGATCAAACGATAGGATTGGCGGTATTTTATTAGAATCAAAAATAATTAATTAAATCGATCACGTGAACTTGGCAATGTACTACAAGCATGATCTTGTATTAATTTACATTATTTTACTGAATAATTTATATTTTATTGTTGTAAATTGCTCTATTATTTATATTAATTTGTTGTATATAATTATTTTGGATTTATCTCTTTATAAATCAGAAGCAAATAAACATAATTAATTAAATAAAATAATTATAATACTTACACGTGTTACTTTTGAGCTCTTTAACAAGATACTTACTATTAGTATCATGTATTTTTCTTAGTCTCCTCTTTAGACATCCACGTAATGATATTTTACTATACTCATGCCTATATCCCCGAAGGGGTAGGTAGACGTGTAGATAACATTACAGTCACATTTCGCTTTATGAATTTAAGGTCCCACGTAATAGGAAGCGAGCCTATTGCCGTTACCGGCACATTGCTAGACTCCGTACTGCTACTGAGAATTCGGAAAAACCAAGTAACACTTTTGCCCGACCCGGGAATCGAACCTGAGACCTCCTGATCTGCAGACGCATATGCTATCCACTGGACCACAGAATGAAATGGGGTAGTGACACTTTGTATCCTTAATCCATCACCTCACGGTGATTGGGTGACGATGTGTAATGATTCATCATCATCATCATCAGCCCTGTATATAAACTGTCCCGCTGCTGGGCACAGCCCTCTTCTCACTAAGAGAAGGGTAGGGCCATAGTCCACCACGCTGGCCAAGTGCGTGACAGACTTCACATGTCTGCCATATGTAATGATTACGGATCTAAAACACTTACCTAGTTACTATAGGTAGTAGAGCCTTGCTGATTTCAGCATGAATGGGTTGGCTCGACCGGGGAAGTACTACCCTCTCACAGCAAATCGACGTAAAGTAACAGTACCTAAACTGTTGCGTTTCGTTCGGTGAGTGAGAGTACCGGAGGCCCTATCCCCTATTCCTACTCCCTCATCCCACTCCTCATCCTATCGCTTTTCCCAACCCCAAGGGGCGGGTTGCTTGTGGTGTTGCTTGAGTCCATGGGCGGCGGTAATTGCTTACCATCAGGCGATCCGTCTGCTCGTTTGCCGCCTTATACCATAAAAAAAATTCGGGCAAGTGCGAGTCTGACCCGCGCACCGAGGGTTCCGTAGGTACGCATTTTACCTTATTTGAGGTTGCTGCTAATTACGCTAGTCCTCTAAATCTGTATGAGCGCCCATACAACTTACAGGACTATCTTAAATGGAGTCTACTATGTATGTATGGGGACACCCTTAAATTTTCCACTTTTTTATTTTTTGTAATTTTTCCTTTATTTGGGCTGTAATACCCTGCTTTTGGCCAAATTTCGTGATTCTAGTTCAACGGGAACTACCATATAGGTTTTCGACCCAAAACCTATAGGGTACTTACGGTTGACCTAGAATTGTCAATTTTGGTCAAAACCAAGGTCTTACAGCACAAGTTAAGGAAAAATTCCGATAATTAAAAAAAGTTGAAAATTGAGGTTAATTTTGGTACTTACAAGTTTTCGCAAAAATCTAATTTTGACCATATCTTTTTATTGGGTTGACCCAGGACCCAGGACCATAGACCTCAGTATCTGGTATAAATTTCAATTTGCTAGGTCCACCCGTTCCTGAGAAAATCGGTGGTGACACACGGACAGACAGACAGACGGACAAGAAAGTAATCCTATAAGGGTTCCTTTTTTTACCTTGAGGTACGGAACCCTAAAAAAAGAAAAGAAAAAAAAGTTACGTTGTAACCAATTAATGAGTTGCACATCGTGAGAATATATTGTGATTTAATTATTGTTGTCTTACGGCTGTGTTGTTATTCAAAGTAACGTGATGATATATATTAGCTAGTTTGATTATTGTGGGGGAAACCCTATGGCGGGGCGTACCCTTAGCCGTTCTATGAGGTATCTGTGGGGCAAATTGCCGCGGTAAGTGTATGAGACTTGGGGCAACTTAGGGGTAGGACGTATGAGAATTTATCTTTTGTAATTCTTTTCACATGACTCTAATTAAATCTATACAATAAATTAATTAATCATATTTGACAATGTTTGGTTCTACATTGACTGACATATAAATTGAGTTATTATAATTTTTCGAATTTTGAGTTATTTATTTGATAATTACTGAAATTGGGTTATTTAATATTTGACCGACGTATCGTTTTAATATATAATTTAAAGTACTTTGGTACGCGACGATGGTAAGAGACCTGATGGTATGTCATTGCTGCCTTGGAACATGGGTAGGCCTTTGGTGTGGGACGCAACCTGCGTAGACACCCTCGCGCCATCACACGTTCCAAGCACGGGAGGCCATGCTGGCGCTGCTGCTGCAACTGCGGAAACCCTCAAACGGCGCAAATACAGTAAGTAATTACGTGTTTGAGCCATTTGGGGTGGAAACGCTAGGCTCATGGGGTCCGAGCGCTCGTTCTCTATTCCGGGAAATTTCGAAACGGTTAATCGACGTCTCACGTGACCAGAAGGCTGGTTTATTCTTTGCTCAGAGAATCAGCATTGCCATCCAGCGTGGCAATGCTGCCAGCCTGCTGGGCACGTTACCCGATGACATTGATGCGGAGGCATTTTACGACGCCTAAACCATGTAAATATTTTCAGTTTCTAAATTTGTTTTTAAGGTTTTTGTATTAGATTAGATTACACTAAGCTTCTTATAAAATATAGTTTAATATAGTATCAAATTAACTGAAATATATGTATATATAGTGTAGAGAAAAAAAAATTTAAAGTTAAATAAAAATTGTATTGATTATGAACCTACCTACTTTGCATGCCTTACAGCAAAATATGATGATACTTAGTGTTGCCTCTGCCTCGTTGTTGGTCTCGCAGCATAAATGTGCGCCTGGGATTGGGAGGTCTCGGGTTCGATTCGCGGGTCGGGCAAAGTGTTATTGGGTTTTTCCGTTAGGAAATTTTCAGTAGCAGCACAGAGTCTGGTAATGTGCCCGGTACGGCAATAGGCTCGCCCCCTATTACGTGGAACTAAAAATTCATGGCGAAATGTGGGTGTAATATTACACCTCTGCCTACCCCTTTGGGGATTACAGGAGAGAGTACTTTGTGTTTAACTCCGTAAGATCCGTAAGTAAACCAATCCGTCTGGCCAGCGAGGTATAGTAGGTCTAATCCTCCTATTGACTTACAATGTTATTGAGAGACAAATTAGTCGAGGCCTATATCCAACAGTGGACTAAGAATCCTATATGATAAAGTACACTCATTTATACCTTTTCAAAGATATAAAGTAATATAAAGCAATGAATGCATACATATATTAACATCATAAACCAATATTATGAATACATTAGAACACAAGTTGTTTTAAGTCTTAGCCTGTTGCCTTGACTCGTTCAAACTATGAAGAGTTATAAACGAATAGACGGGACATCCTCACTATCTACATCTACACTAATATTATAAAGAGGAAAAAATGTTTTTTGTTTGTTTGTAATGGATAAACTTAAAAACTACTGGACCGATTTTAAAAATGTTTTCACCATTAGAAAGCTACATTATTCACGAGTAACATAGGCTATATTTTATTTCAGAAAAAGTAGGGGTACGTAAGATATTTGGGATTTTCGGGTACGCGAAGTAGTTCCCTCAGGACGCGGGTGAAACCGCGGGAAACGGCTAGTAATCAATATAATGATCTGCATTAGCACATATTTCTATAATACAACATAGACAGTATGCTATATAGCCTAGTGGAGATACCAACGGACTGCCATGCAGAGGATATCGGGTTCGAATCCACGGCGTGCATCAATGACTTATCCGAGTTATTTGCCTCGGCGAGCACGTTAAACCATCAGTCCCGGCTGTCAGATCTTTAACATCGTATCGGGAAGTCAGTACACTCAACTGATACTCTAAACCATGGAATATCGCTATCCCTTTGTGTTACGGAGTTCAGACGGCAGTCGCTCTGTGGAAAAGCAGATTTTCTGTTATATCTGGTTTAGACTAGTAAACGGGCCTCAGGCTCCCAGACGTGTAAGTCGTGGATTTAACCGGGATAACGCTAAGACTATGATGATGAAAATATTATAAACTAGATTTCGACTGTGTCAGCTATCGTGAGATTATTTATTGTTATGGCAAGGTTCTATTAAAAAATTGGAAATCATATTTGTGGGAAAGAGACAAATAACTTAACGTGAAGATTAGTAAATAAACAGGTTTACCTAAGGATAAGACTTTGAAGACCGTTACCAAACATTTTTTACCAAAGTTTTCACGGATCGCTTAAACCACTACGCCATACCTGCAGTCCTATACACACTATACAGGTAGATAGATAGATAGATAGATTATTATTAAACAGAGCTTGTGTTCAAAAGCTTATTACACAGTTAAAGATTATTTAGCAGACAAAAATGCCTGGAATTGACTTTAAAAATTATGAATTTTGACATTTTGAAATTAGTGACATGATATTTTTATTTACATTTGTAATACTTATATTTTTATATTTTGACATTTTTAATTTGACATTTGTAATTTTATTTATTTTGTTTTGACATTGTTTGATTTGACATTGTTATTGTATTTATTTTCTTTTGACATTTAAAATTACTTAAGTAATATATTATTATTCATAAATTGACATTCAATAATTTTTTCTGACATTTAATAATATTTTCTGATATTTTAAATATATGACATTTTATTGTTTAATTTTTTATTATTTTTACTTATTGTTTGCAACATGTATTTTACTGTGTATTAGCATGTAAAGTTGTGAGTACGATGTGGGCATTATTAAACATATAAACAAGTAGTTGTGGCAACCTGTCTGATGGCTTAGGCTGACATGCTTATGCATACACCTTCTGATGGCGTGGAGGCATAGTGATACATCGTGCTGGCTCCCTCAATCAAGGTTGAGCCGTACGATTGCTGTTGAATGCGGGCCATCAGTGGGCCGAGTCAGTCAAAAGCGTCAGATAATTTCCTGCATTGTACTTGCATACTAAACCCTTTTTTGTCTGGACTTTAAAAGATGAAGAAAAGACTAAAGAAATTGAAGTGACAAAAAAAACTATGACTCTGAGTTTGTTTCGGCCTTTCTTCTCAAGAAGTAATTTAGCTAGGAAGGAAGGCTTCATCTAGAATAGGGTTTTGACATGTATAAGTGTTGTAAACAACCAAAATGCAGAAATAAATATGTCTTTATGTCTTTATGTCTTTAGATATACACCACTATTTTTTAATTAGTACAAAAACTTTAAGGACATATTAGCGAAGACATTATTATCATATACGTGACGTAATAATTTCATAATATCTATAAATAGCAAAGTTATAATCATTTGTTTTTTGTAGAAAATCTCACCTAAATCATAGACATATTTTACAATCCATTCACTACTTAATTGATAGTACTTACTTTCCGTCCTACTCTCACGCATTCATTCCGTCGCACTTATAATGTAGGTAGCCTTAGACAATAAAATGAAGCAAAATAATGAGTGTAGGCAGTTACTTTTTTTTTTATTCTACCCTCTCTTTCATACTTCATCCGGGCTTAGTACCGGCAAAATTTACCGTTTTACAAGTAATTAAACACGGAGGTATGTAACTAGAAAGCAAACACATAAAGTGAAAAACAGTGTGATCCGAGAGAAGTGTGGCCTGAAAGAAGATGTAGTGATAAAGATTGAAAAAGGAATGTTGCGATGGTTTCGACATTTGGAGCGGATGGATGAAAGAAGAAATACGAAAGAAGTGTATCGTGTAAGAATGAATGGAGATGTCGGTAGGCGCCCAAGACGGACGTACGCCGACCAAATAGGTGACGTACTAAAAAAGGGCCAAATTAAAAGTACCCATAACCGGCGGGCATGTATGATGAGATAAATGAATGTCGAGGAAGCGAAAGAGGTGTGTTTGAACCGGAGCATTTGGCGTTCCATAGTCTCTGCCTACCCCAATGGGAGACAGGCGTGACGATAGATAGATAGATAGACACATATCAAAATAAAAGAAGATATTCTGTAATAAAAGAAAAAAGTAATTTTGGCGTATTTATGAAGTTAGAATCATCTGTTATGTACAAATATTATTTCATCATCATCGTGTCAGCCTAGAGACGTCCACTGCTGGACATACGCCTCCCTCAAGGTTCTCCACACACGATTTTGAGCCGCCCGCATCAAATTATTATTTACTTAAGTAGGTATTATTTACTAAACTTACAAGTATTTCCATTGTCCTTCGAAATGTCCACCACCATTGTCAAGAAGTACGCTTCCGTCTTTTCACTTCGTCAAAAGCGTCCAATATGCGCTGTTTTAACTGTTCGACACTAACATATTATTAATAAGTTCCTGGTAAGATGACTTTTACTATGGGACTCCATGAATGCTTTTACAATACAAAAACAAAAAGTCTTCCACGGTCGAGCCGGACCTGCTAATTAGTAAGAGTCTACTACCTACAAAAGCATACATAAACGTCGCGCGTCGGTTAGAAATCGAATCCGCATGCGCCCAAAGATAGATAGATGTCTATTAACACCTTCAAAGTCATTCAAATAATACGACATCGTAAATTATTGCCTCGGTGCATTCTACACAGAGTTAATAATATAACAGAGTAGACATCAAATAATTTGCTTGATACTATGGTTTGGAAAGTAGATCCGATTGTAAATTGCCATCATGGCGCGTTTATAGATTATGCGTCGTCATTATAACAGTTTATATTTCATGCATGCAGTGTGCATAGGGTTCCCACCAAGAACTTAGGGTCCCAAGCCAACCTCACCTGCAAGTGGTGCACCTACCGATCAACGGACGAGGCTCTGGCAAACAAAATATCCCGATAAGCGGCAATAGGCTCGCCACCTATTACGTGGGATCAAAACACTGGCGAAAAGTGGGCGTTTAATATGCCTCTGCCTACCCCTTCGGGGAAACAGGCGTGAGTCTATGTATGTATGTATATTTCATTGAGATGAGATCTCATCAACTTCTTGACAAAGATCTTCATGACAGTCGGGAGCAACGCCTTAACGTGCTCTCCAAGGCACTGGGCAAGCTGTAATTAATATTTCAATACGCACATAACTTCGATAAGTGAGTTGAGATCTATATTTTAAATAGAAAGATTAGTGAGAGTTAAATTGTTGTCCGTGTGGTGACGGATTAAGAATACGGAATGTCACCACCCCATATCATCCCATGGGTGTCATAAGAGCCGACAAAGGTAGCATATTATGCAGAGAACAGCACTGTAAGAGAAGGAAAACTTGATACAAACCCTATACCAACCCGTTTGGCCAGCGTGGTATAGTTGGCCAATTCTTCCTTTCAAAGGAGAGGCCTAGTCCAGTAGTAGGCTGTTAAAGGCTGATGATGATGAGCTAACACTTAAGCGATGACCTCTGAGCGATTTTTGACCTTCAAGGAAGCCTCTTAAAGGCTAAAACAAATCTGGTTAGACTAATATGTAGACCCCAGGGGCTAGTGCGTAAAGTTTTAGAAGCAGCCGGGATAACGCTAGGACGGTGACAATACTGATGTCTAAAACAAGTTTATGTCAATGATACGATGGCACATATCTATGCTAAATCTTTAAGTACATGTTTATAAAACAACAAAAAACGTTAGCTCTGACATCAGAGTGCTTGTTTTTCGTATAGTGCGACGTCTAAACTCTAAACGTTTGTACCTATTATCTTGTAAATAAGTTCCGGCGGATGTATTTAGTCAATAATTGTACGCATTATACATAGAATCACGTGTGTAGGTATATCTTAAAGATAAAACTGAGGTATATGTACCTAGTTTTTGTCGACGCCGCTCGTTTACCTTTGAAGCTAAAATTTAATTAAAGGTTGTTTGGCTACCGGAGAGGTACAAAATCGGAGATTTTAGGCAGATCTGCAATTTCAAAATACAAATTTGAATGTTCTTTCGCATACTTATTTTAAACTAGCTGACTCGGCGAAATTCGCACCATCATATTCTTTCTTCATTATAATTACATAGTTATTAGGTTCTTGTCTAAGGATAAGGATCGTTAGGCCACGTCGGCCTTAGAGGGCGGTCTGAAAACTCCGACACCAGAGTTGGCCACACACTCACACGAAAAACAAACGTTACATAGTATAAAACAAAGTCTGTCTTCTGTCTGTCTGTCCCTATGTATGCTTAAATCTTTCAATCTACGCATCGGATTTTGAAGCGGTTTTTTTATAGATAGATTGAATCAAGAGGAATTTTTATATGTGTAAAACATTGCATCCGTGCGAAGTCGGGGCGGGTCGCTAGTTTTAAATAAATATTTGTTATAATTTAGTTTTCGTACAAACCTCTTGATAATTAACGAACACATAAACGAAAAAAAAAACTATTTGGTGCACTTGGGAGTAATGTGCGTACAAACATTTCGTTGATTCATTTTTATTTATATAGATTTACTTACGGAACAAACAACAACCAAGTTGTTATACATCGATACAACTTTGTGCTATGAATGCTATTGTTATATTGACAATTCGCTCCAATGGACCTTAAAAAATGGCCTTCTAACCGAATAAATTTTAGCTCAAATCAGATATAAAACCCAGGACCTTGATGACACTAAGAACAGCAAACACGGCAGAATTACTATGTCATATTGTGTCACATTATATAATAGATTGTACTTGAGAAATCATAAGACCGTGTGAAGAATATACACATTCATTGTGTTAAAGTAATTTGACGTCAACTATGAGATAAATAGAAAGTGATGAGTGACACACCTTTAAACAATTTAGCTGCTACAGCAATACCCTTTTTTATTGTAATAGGCGGCAAACGAGCTGACGGATCGCCTAATGGTAAGCAATTACCGCCGCCCATGGACACAAGCAACACCACAGGAGTCACAAGTGCGTTGCCGCCCCTTGGAGTTGGGAAGAGGGATAGTAGGAGGAGTGGGATGAGGGAGAAGGAATAAGGGATGGGGCCTCCGGCACTCTCAGTCACCGGACGAAACGCAACAGTTTAGGTACTGTTACTTTACGTAGATTTTCTGTGAGAGGGTAGTACTTCCCCGATCAAGCCGGCCCATTCATGGCGAAATCAGCAAGGCTCTACTACCTTCACTATTGACCCACCCACCCATTGTTAGTCAATAGCAGGGTTTGACCTATTATACAGGGTGTAAGGGACGGTGTACCGAAAACCGATACCAGTGATTCAGTACATTATACTGTGGCCATTGGCGGTTGAATTTTCATGTACATGGCGCGTTTACTCTGACGTGACATCGCAGCACAGGGCGCGCACCAGTACATCGTAATCACTGCCGCTACCACCCGCCGTTGTAGGGCCGTAACAGCTGATAGTGCGAGTTTGCGTGTTCCTATTTACATCGCAATTTTTTTTTGGAAAATTGTCGAGCTCTTAGATTTTTTTCGGAAAATTCGACCGCCAAGGGTCTCAGTATAATGAATACTGAATTTAATACGCACGGTATCAGTTTTCAGTACACCGTCGCTTACACCCGGTATACCACGCTGGCCAGACGGGTTAGCATATAGCTTGATGTTAGCCCGCCTTTGACCAAAGATGCTAATGGCTTCATACGTTATTCGTCACTTACGACTGACTGAACTGCTATAGTGGCACTGTATTCCTAGTTTGTAACCACAAACAAAGAAATAAGAACGTAGAATGCAGAGGGTATATACTTAGTCCCAGCTGTCATGAAGATCTTTATAGATTTGAGAGTTATGCCTTTGTTTGTTCTTCGTGTGAGTGTGTGGCCAACTCTGGTGTCGGAGTTTTCAGACCGCCCGAAGGCCTCCGACATGGTCTAACGACTCTTATCCTAAGACAAGAACCGGGACCGACAGCTTTACGTGCCCTCCGAAGCACGGTAGCGCTCAGATGTAAATGCCACACTTGGTCACCCATCCAAGTGGCGACCTGTGCGAGCGTTGCTTAACTTTGCCGATCTGTTACGAATGACAAGCTAAGTCTCCTATTATGTGTTATGCCTTTACTACGTAGTGTCTAAGTAAAAGACTTTCGCTTGCCATTGCCAAATGACATAACAGATTAAGTTGCTAAATAGCTCTATGAAATAATGGCGTGTTAAGACTAATATTTGCTTTAAAAAGAGCACAGTTTAAGCCGAAAAAGTTTATAACGCAATATTTTACTAATTTGTAAAACTTGAAATGTTTGTAAGTCCCCCAAAGATTTATTCTTAGTGCGTCCCCAATACCAAATCCCCCAATACAAAAATATAATACAAATTAACTTTTACCACTCCAGCACGAGGAATAAATATCGCAGACTTTACTTTAAAAACATTCAATTAACGGACAAAAAGAACACGCAGACTCGAAAGAACACATACCTAGTGTTAATGGGAATCGAACCTATAACACTCTTTAAAAAAAGCGGCGATAGCCCAGTGGTGTACGTAACGGACTGCCAAGACGATGGTCTCAGGTTTAATCCCCAGGTACCCCAGACCCCTCTGACTTTTCGAGGTTATGTGTGCATTATAAATTAATTATCGCTCGCTTAATGTCGTGCCCGGTAGATGGCAATATGCTCGCCCCCTATTACATTGGGACCGAAACATAACTGGCGAAGTGTGTGTGTGTAATACACCTCTGCCTACCCTTTCGGGGATAAAAGGCGTGAAGTTATGTTATGTTATGTAACACTATTTACAGTGTCAAGTGACCGCTTAAACCACCGTGAAAGTAATGTCAAAATATAGATTTTCTAGTATTTACGTATAATGCCCAGTCTAGCATCTTCTAAGTGCTATACAATAACAGGTTTCTAACTAGGTCAATACCTTATTTATTCGAAATGAAATGTTTAACTCAAGATAAAATTAGAAAAAAATCATTGGATGGAGTCTTAGGTAATATAAGGCTTTTCATCATTAGTGCTATAAGATTTAACAATCTTTAATAAAGTCTGAGAATTCTCGGTCTGTGAGTCTTACATTTATACATAGACTCACGCCTGCTTCCCCGAAGGGGTAGGCAAAGGCATATTAAACGCCCACTTTTCGCCAGTGTTTTGATCCCACGTAATAGGTGGCGAGCCTATTGCCGCTTATCGGGATATTTTGTTTGCCGTCGCCTCGTCCGTTGATCGGCAGGTGCACCACTTGCAGGTGAGGTTGGCTTGGGACCCTAAGTTCTAGGTGGGAACCCTATGCAACCCTGTGAGTGCTACTTTATACTAATAAACGTTACTATCGCTTGCCGCGTGCCTCGGCGAGCACGTTAAGCCGTCGGTTGACTGCCTCTGTGGTCCTGCGGTAGTGTAAGCGACTGCGGATCATGAGGTCTCGGGTTCGATTCCCGGGTCGAACAAAAAGTGATATTGGGTTTTTCTGTCAGGAATATCCAATAGAAGTTCGGAGTCAGGGAGTTGGCGCTGTCACACCCCCGTGCCTCGGAAAGCACGTTAAGCCGTTGGTCCTGTGCCCAATCTCTCTCTGGTCGTGTCGCATCTGGCGTCCCATCGGACTATGAGGGTGAGGTAATAGAGAGTGCACTTGTGTACACGCAGACACTTGTGCACTATAATATGTCACGCGCAGTTGGCAAGTCTCATATATAGACAAGCCGCCGTGGCCGAAATCGGTCAGGAGGAGGACATTATAAGCCCTCGATCCTGGCTGTCATGAAGATCTTTGACAGTCGTTATGGGACCCAGTCAAGTATGGAATACCGCTGTCCCTTCGTGTTGCGGAGGTCAGACGGCAGTCGCTCTGTGGAAAAGCTTATAATCTGTTAAATCTGGTTAGATTAGTAAACGGACCCCGGGTTGTAAGGCTAATGACATGGATGAAAACGGGATAAAGCTAAGAAGATGATGATATTACCTATTGTTTATAGAAATTAACATAATAATAAGTACTTGTTTTTTCATTATCAGCCTTTAACAGCCTACTGCTGGACTAGGCCTCTCCTTTGAAAGGAGGAATTGGCCTACTATACCACGCTGGCCAAACGGGTTGGTATAGGGTTTGTATCAAGTTTTCCTTCTCTTACAGTGCTGTTCTCTGCATAATATGCTCCCTCTGTCGGCTCTTACGACACCCATGGGATGATATGGGGTGGTGACATTCCGTATTCTTAATCCGTCACCACACGGAATTTTGTGTACCTACTTGTTTTTTACTGGCAGTAATATATCTGTAAGTGTGTATTCAATATAATTTATCAATTAAATTAATAACCAAAAGCATGCAAATAAAATAAGAGATAAGTGCAGAAATCAATTATTAAATTTCTACTAGGTAATTAATCAATTTAGAAACTGGTAACATTTTTAAATGAAAGTTGTTAAATAAATGTTACGCTTCACGGTTGTTTTAAATAATTGCTACTGCATTTTTGTTTATTTATATTGGTTGTATTATTTACATTTAAAATTACTTGCATATTTTAAAATAATACCTATGTGTTACTAGCTTCCAACCGCGGCTTCGCTCGCGTGGTTTGATGTGAAGTAGTAAGGTATTTCTAAGACAAGATAAGAATGTGATTAATTGCATGCCATTCTTTTACCCCTTAGGGTTATTTAGAACGGGCAATAAATGTAAATGTAGAATCACTAAGAAATTAACTTTAATTTTGAAGTTCATAAGCGTCACTTTTTGGCCTAGATGAATAAATTATTTTGATTTTGACTTTATTCGCAAAATAAATGTTTTTTAATTGACCCTGGGGTCCAACTGTTCTCATGGTAAACAATATCAAAATATTACCATGATATACAAGCTTTCTATATCATTTATTTTACAAAATATGCTGAAATGAAAAATATTTTTACAAATTATCATTTTCATCAAGAGCAATATTTCACCACACTACAATATGGCGGTCGATGCACTTCATTATAACCTAATAAAATTGGGCAAGTGCGAATCGGACTCGCGCACGAAGGGTTCCGTACCATCATCTATAAAAGAAAATCACGTTCTTTGTATGTATATTTAAATACTTTTTAAGTTTCTACCTGTTTATTAAGATTGTGTAACAAATTGCTTAAAAATTACGTTTGTTGTATGGGAGCCGCCCTTTATTATTTAATTTTTTTATTTAATTATTTATTTTGAAAGGTAATATACTACTACATATTCTGTGAAAATTTAAAGCGACTACCTGTTACAGTTAGTAATTTTGAGCAAAAAATACGAAAAAAATAAACGTTTTTTGTATGGGACCCCCCCTTAATATTTTCATTTTTTTATTTTTAGTATTTGTTGTTATAGCGGCAACCGAAATACATAATTGTGAAAATTTCAGCTTTCTAGCTATCACGGTTTATGAGATACAACCTGGTGACAGACAGACAGATGGACAGACAGACAGACAGACAGCGTAGGCTTAGTAAAAGGGTCCCGTTTTTTACCTTTTAGGTACGAAACCCTAAAAACTAGCATAACCGTCGTACACGTCACGTTGTAGTGCTGTTAAATAATGATTGAAAATATCAGACTTTTTACTATCTTAATATATAAAATCCTTGCGTTACTGACTGACTGACAGACACGCTACAGCCGAAACTATTGGGAACAGGAAGCTGAAATTTGGCATGTATGTTCCTTGGGGACCGTAGGGGTGCACTAAGAAGGGATTTCCCGAAATTCCCACGGGATCGGCCAAAACGGGTAAATTAAAAAAAAATGCAGGCGTAGCTGCTGGCTTCCTCTAGTATTTTATAAAATAAATGCTAAGGTAGCATCTGTATCATCGGCTGAGTAGATACGAAGATACTTTTCGGGTAAACACTGACATATAGTACGCGGTGTATAATAAACATTATATTACTACTAATCATACATACAAACACATACTCACAGCTTTTAACCTTCGGGGTAGGCAGATACAACAGAAAGCCACTTGTTTCTATCCTTACAAATCTCACACGTACTCTATATTACTCTTTTTATACATGCTCGCTGGTTTCGGGTACTTTGGACCATTTCCAACTACAAGTCATGCAGAAATATAAATACTAATTTCATCACCAGCCTTTAACAGTCCACTGCTGGACTAGGCCTCTCCTTTGACAGGAGGAATTGGCCTACTATACCACGCTGGCCAAACGGATTGGTATAGGGTTTGTATCATTGTATCAAGTTTTCCTTCTCTTACAGTGCTGTTCTCTGCATAATATGCTCCCTCTGTCGGCTCTTACGACACCCATGGGATGATATGGGGTGGTGACATTCCGTATTCTTAATCCGTCACCACACGGACGAAATACTAATTTAGTAAACTTTAAATATTATTCGTTTTTAGTACCTTAGAGCGTTTAAAATCGCATAAACAAAGGTTACTCTAACTAGTACAGCGAGTATTTACAATTATTCGTCATTTATGTACAAGGCGGCCATTTTTCTAGGCTGCGGCCGCGACCTAATAAACGGTCTAGACCTTGTTCTGATAGATGCTAAATCTAGTACTTATCTACGTTTTATATCACTTAGGGTTTTATTACTTTAAGGTGTGATAAGGAATCATTTAGAAGGGTAAAGTACGGAGATGGAGGGATATTGATTTATTTAAAACTTCATATACACAGAGTGCATAGGCGGACTTAATGCCATGGGCATTATCTACCAGTCTACCTTAGAGTGGTGCAGAGAGGAAGAAGTAGGTGTATTGTATAGTGTAATTTAATTACGTCGAACATGAATACTTGCATAAACATATATTATAAATAGTTTAATACATAAACATAATACATGCACAATAAATACAGGAATAACAAATAAAATACATCAACGTATTATATATAAATATATACATACATATGTACAGTGCCTTTTTTGCATTGCCGTGTGGTTGACGGCATAGAATACAAGTGTCACCACCCCCTATCTTCCCGTGGGTGTCGTAAGAGGCGACTAAGGGATAACACGATGCAAATACCATCTTTGCGTAGAGACGGAAAACTCGACATCAAACCCTATACGACTGCCTCGTTGGTCTCGCGGCATAAATGTGCGCGTGGGATCGGGAGGTCCCGGGTTCGATTCCTGGGTCGGGCAGTGTTATTGGGTTTTTCTGTCACGACATTCTCAGTAGCAGCACGGAGTCTGGAAATGTGCCCGGTACGGCAATAGGCTCGCCCCTTATTACGTGAGACTAAAGTATATCTGGCGAAAAGTGGGTGTAGAAATACACCTCTGCCTACCCCTTCGGGGATAAAAGGCGTGACGATATGTATGTATGTATATGTACAATCAGTGGCGTAGGAAGGGGGGGGGGGGCGGTCCGCTCCGGGTGCCACCCTTTTTGGGGTGCCACCCATCCAAAATAGGGGTGACACCCAAACTTAACTTTAAGAACAATGTACAAAACCTATAAAACAACATAGGCATTAGCCCGGAATTGTTAGAAATCGACAAAAAGGTCATTCGCCAACTACCGCCCCGGGTGCCACCCAGGCTAGCTACGCCACTGTGTACTATATACACATACTTACATAAGATTATGGTTGGGACTTATTATATTAGGATATGATGGCTTGCTATGCATGAAGAGTTTGTTCACAGAGCGATAGATGCTAGATCTAGTGCTTAACTTATCTAGGTATTATATCACTTAGGGTTTTAGTACTTTAAGGTGAGATAAGCAGTCATATGTACACACACTTTTTTATAATAATATTATAATGAGGAAAAATTTTTTTTTGTTTGTTTGTAATGGATAAACTCAAAAACTACTGGACCGATTTTGAAAATTCTTTCACCATTAGAAAGCTACATTATCTGCGAGCAACATAGGCTATATTTCTTTTAGAAAAGATAGGAGTCCGTAAGATATTTGGGTTTTTCGGGTACGCGAAGTAGTTCCCTCAGGACGCGGGTGAAACCGCGGGAAACGGCTAGTTAAGGGATAAAGTACGGAGATGGAGGTATGGATTGCTATGCATGAATAGTTCTGACGTATAGTTCTGATGAATGGGCTGGCGTAGTGGTTTAAGCGGCTGCCTCGCCGCTTGACACTGCGCCGAGTGTTGTGGGTTCGATCCCCACACGACACAACACTTTGTATGATCCATAAATTGTTGTTTCGAGTCTGGGTGTTCATTGTGTCCGTTAGTTGTATGTTTGTAAAGTCCCCCGCGACACAGGCAGTTAGTCCTAATGCGGGAGTTGTATTTTTTTTAAACTAAAGTTTCATAAAAGATTTCAACTTATTTTTTTGTTAGAACGTGACTTCGGCCGCCTCTTCTCCCGCTTGAATTATACACCTAATCCTCAGGAATAACATTATCTATTGGTGAAAACTGTTCAAAAAGGGTTTAGTGGTTTATGAGTTTATCACGTTTAAATGACACACGTACAATCCAACAAGTCGGCGCTATACCAGTCTGAAATAAAATCCCTTGGCTCGCTCATAGAGTCGAGGCACACTAGAAACTGGTTTTGTATACGAGTGTCAATGTGCGTGTAAAATAGCACTGGAAGCGACGATGTCTTGCTGAGCGATTCTTGCCCTTATGGTGGTCTAGCGGGAAGTTGTTCGACTGTACATATGGCGTAGTGGTTAAGTCGTCAGTCCGGGTGTCGTGAAGATCTTTTATGAGTTATGGAGAGTCAGTCCCTTTGAATATTTATTAGAATAACGCTAACTCAATAATAATTAATAGAAAATACCGTAGGTACCTACAGATGCCAAATGTAGCCATAATCCGATGACATCTTTTCAGACTTTATAGCAAAAATACATAGTCGTGTCTCCTAAAATCGCCGAAGACTACGGCTCAAAATCTGTATAACTAAAAATGACTGCCTTCGTGGTCCAGTGGATAGCTCATACGAATGCTGATAGGAGGTCCCGGGTTCGATTCCCGTGTTTTTCCGAATACTCAGTAGCAGTCCGAAGTCTGGTGATGTGCCCGGTAACGGCAATAGGCTCGCCCCCTATTACGTGGGACCTAAAAATTCTTAGCGAAATGTGGGTGTAATATTTACACCTCTGCCTACCCCTTCGGGGGTACAGGCGCGTGAGACTATAAATAAATAAAAAATAATCACCGAAATGTTTGTACGCGCATATCTTCCAAACGACTGCACCAAATAGGCTAGTTGACAAAAATTTGTTTTATAAGTCCGTCCTTTACATTATTCAAAAATAAGCGATACGTATTTTTTTATTTGTAAATTAAACCAAAAATGACCAAGATATAGCTCATTAAAGTTACGTATAACGTCACACCGTGCTGCATTTTTTAGCACTAGATGACGTCACACGTAACTTTAATGGGCTATATCTTTGCTATTCTTTATTTAATCGAAGAAAGAAAAAATACATGTCCAATATTTTTTTATAATCTAAAATACGGACTAAATAAAATGTAATTATTTTGACCCTGGAAACTACCCTATTAGATAATTCCTCAGATCAGTTACTTCTCTGACCTGAGGATAAATCTTTATTTTATGTGTTCTTTATTGTCATCATTCGTCAGGAGAAGTTTTATATGTGGGTAAAATAATACAGAAAACGTTTAGAAAAATATTATATATGGCGATACGAAGTTCGCCAGCACGTTTTTCATAAAAACCCAAGACGTGTCCAAGAAAATCTTGTATATTTTTCCACGCAATATCATTACACATTCTAAGTAATTACATGCGTCTACAGTCATTACAGATGGACAGACAAGCAAAAAAAGTGTATATAAGTGGTCCGACCTTACCATAGAATGGCATCTTCAACGGAGGTCAAGTAATCAAGTAGCTTACGTAACTATAGAAATTGAGATTTTTTGCTGCAGTAGTACTTACTACATACATACATACATATCGTCACGCCTTTTATCCCCGAAAGGGTAGGCAGAGGTGTATTTCTACACCCACTTTTCGCCAGATATACTTTAGTCCCACGTAATAAGGGGCGAGCCTATTGCCGTACCGGGCACATTTCCAGACTCCGTGCTGCTACTGAGAATTTCGTGACAGAAAAACCCAATAACACTGCCCGACCCAGGAATTGAACCCGGGACCTCCCGATCCCACGCGCACATTTATGCCGCGAGACCAACGAGGCAGTCGTATAGGGTTTGATGTCGAGTTTTCCGTCTCTACGCAAATATGGTATTTGCATCGTGTTATCCCTTAGTCGCCTCTTACGACACCCACGGGAAGATAGGGGGTGGTGACACTTGTATTCTATGCCGTCAACCATACGGCTAAACTTACTTTAGATGTAAAATAATAAACTACTACCTACCTATGGTCACAAAGATAGTAGAGCCTTGCTGATTTCAGCATGAATGGGTCGACAGGATAAGTACTACCCTCTCACAGAAATCAACGTAAAGTAACAGTACGTATATTGTTGCGTTTCGTTCGGTGAGTGAGCGTACCAGAGGCCCTATCTCCTATACCTTATCCCTGATCCCACTCCTCATCCTATCCTTTTTCCCAACCCCAAGGGGCGGCAACGCACTGGTGACTCCTCTGCTGTTGCTTGTGTCCATAGGCAACGGTAATTGTTTACCATCAAGCGATCCACCTGCTCGTTTGGCGCTTTATTTTTTATTGTAATAGGCGCCAAACGAGCAGACGGATTGCCTGATGGTAAGCAATTACCGCCGCCCATGGACACAAGCAACACCACAGGAGTCACAAGTGCGTTGCCGCCCCTTGGGGTTGGGAAAAAGGATAGGATGAGGAGTGGGATCAGGGAGAAGGTATAGGAGATAGGGCCTCCGGCACTCTCACTCACCGAACGAAACGCAACAGTTTAGGTACTTTTACTTTACGTCGATTTTCTGTGAGAGGGTAGTACTTCCCCGGTCAATATGGATATATCGTTTTGAAACTGGTAGTTAATTTTCTTTCACATTACAATACTATCAAGGTTTATTCTCCAGTAGCGGGTACTAAACAAATGTTAGAAATAACACCTGTATACTCGAAACAATTATTAAATTTGTAGGTAAATCACACAAACACGGTTGCCCCACTGGATGAAATATGAATTTATTTTATGTCATAAATTGAAATCTCTCCGTGTAATAACCTACTGAGAATACATACCTACATAGACTCACGCCTGTTTCCCGGATGGGTAGGCAGAGACTATGGAACGCCATTTGCTACGATCCTGACATATCTCTCTTGCTTCATTCACTCCCATCAAGTTTCTCATGCATGCTCTGCTGTTTAGGGTACTTCTGACCTGTCCTCTTTTAGGATGTCTCCAATCTGCAGGCCGATTCAGAATGTCACGATAAGTTATCGTACGATATGTCAAATTATTGTCCTCATCTTTTAGCCGCCTATCAGAGATATTTTGAACAAATATTCATTGAATTCGGTTTATTTATTAATTTACTACATACTGAATGCATAAAATTGATAGGAAATGCGATAGTTTTGACAAAAAATGAGCTAGCCCATTTGACAATTAACGGAATTGAATGTCAAATGAGATATCGAACGATTCTGAATCGCCCCCCTGGTCAGAGAACGTTCGCCTAGGTCTTTCCCTTCGTCGCGTCCCATTCACAATGCCTTATATTATATCTTCTTTCTCAGTCTTTCGTCATCCATCCTCTCCATGTGAAAGAAAACTTAATAAAATTATGAACTACGTTACTTCAATATAGCTAAATCGTGTTCTCAAGTGTGAGTCAATATCTAAAGACATAATTACATAAGTGTTATGTAACTGACACACAGACACACAGGCCTACAAGCCTACTTCCTTCTGTTATTATATATTAGGCAAACCAACCGGTTCTACGTTTAACGTGGAGGTTTAGATACTAGGTTGTGCCTACGGCTTCACTCGTTGTCAGTTATAGCGATATATGCATGTTATTATGTCCGTGTGGTGACGGACTAAGAATACGGAATGTCACCACCCCATATCATCCCATGGGTGTCGTAAGAGCCGACAGAGGGCGCATATTATGCAGAGAACAGCACTGTAAGAGAAGGAAAACTTGACACAAACCCTATATCAACCCGTTTGGCCAGCTTGGTATAGTAGGCCAATTCCTCCTTTCAAAGGAGAGGCTTAGTCCAGCAGTGGACTGTTAAAAACTGAAAGCACCCAGTATCGTTTAGTAGGGGTTAGTAGAAATCGCTAGGACTCCTTTGGAAAATGTATAGAATTGTTCTTACCCATCAAAAATGTCTATCATCAATACTCTCACTAGACGATGTACAATCTACTAGACTAGATGTTTATCTACCCTATTATCTACAAAATTGGCAGATTTCTTAGAACTATCCCTTTTTAGCCCTAAGAAAATTAAAAAAAACTATCCATACTGTACTGCTTAATTTCAATCTGCCTAAATAATTGTAGATAAAATCTTGGTATGCTTTAAAGCCCGAAGCCACTGTAAAAGAAGGAAAACTTGATACAAACCCTATACCAACCTGTTTGGCCAGCGTGGTATAGTAGGCCAATTCCTCCTCTCAAAGGAGAGTCCTAGTCCAGCAGTGGGTTGGTATAGGGTTTGTATCAAGTTTTCCTTCTCTTACAGTGCTTTTCTCTGCATAGTATGGTCCCTGTGTCGGCTCTTACGATACCCATGGTATGATATGGGGTGGTGACATTTCGTATTCTTAATCCGTCACCACACGGACAGGAGCTAATAGCTTGCTTGTAAAATACCGTCATAAGATGACATTTCTATATTTTATTGTTAAAACATGTCATAGGCGCAGACATCATCTGTACATTCACAATCTTACATAACCCTTTTTATGGCAATGAAATAACACATAAGGCTGTGTGTCTATTCAAGATGTGCGAGGACGTATTTCACTTGAGCTGAGTGAAGCTAGAAAATTACTACTTAAAACAACCGTAGTTAAAAGGTAGTAGAGCTGATTTCAGCATGAATGGGCTGGCTCGACCGGGGTAGTACTACCCTCTCACAGAAAATCGACGTAAAGTAACAGTACCTAAACGGTTGCGTTTCATTCGGCGAGTGAGAGTACCAGAGGCCCTACCCCCTTTTCCTTCTCCATCATCCCACTCCTCATCCTATCCCTTTTTCCAAACCCAAGGGGCGGCAACGCACTTGTGTCTCCTATGGTGTTACTTGTGTCCATGGACGGCGGTAATTGCTTCCCATCAGGCGATCCGTCTGCTCGTTTGCCGCCTATTACCATAAAAAAACCGTATTATGCTAGTTTAGCACGCGGTTTCTATTGCTGATGAAAGGGAAATTACATTATCATGTAAAAAACACACTTGTATAAATTGCAAAAAAAGACTTTCAAATGAAAGGTTTCACCATAGTTACTTTCATATTTTATTGCAACCTCTTAAAGTGTTAAGAGCGTTAACGCCGATTTTGGCCTCTTGACACAAAATATGTACTTTTCAAAGCTTGCCATCTCAGTGAGAATATATCTTACGAATCTGTAAATTACATATTATTATAGGAAATATCTTCTTCTATAGGTTTGAGATAGGATTTTTTATAATATGAAAGTATTTGTGACATACGGCCATATAAACAAACAGAGTTTTCGATTTTTCCCTGACGGAGCTACTTTTAAAGCTTTATATATTCGAAATACCTTGTAAATTTCAGACACCAACTCGTTTATATGATTGTAATTATCCTCAACAAAAAAAGCTAGTGAGGATTTATTTTTTATTTAGACCCAAACGTAAATAATCATACTATAATCAAAGTGAAATTTACGACAAAAAGCTACTGCTAAAATCGTTATTTTTACGATAATTCATGTTTGTTTTTTTCAAAATAAAGAATTTATATATAGAAGAATATATTCTTTAACGACAATCTTCAAAAAAAAATTTTAATTTGGTTAAATTTTATTCAAGACATGCATTTTAAAATTACTCTAAAACTACTATAAAACTGCGCGCGTAAAACGTTGCAAATCAGTACGCCGCGAGGCCCTCCAAGGTGTGGACGTATCGCTCGGAGCTCCGCAATGACCTCTATTGAACTCAGGCGTTGGGTGCAGTTATAGTGCGACCGTGACATCTTGGTGTGATTTTGACAAGTAAAATATATTATGATATATTTTTTTATTATATTATTAATGATAATAATTTTCGAAAGAACACTTCTTTTTTTCAGATTCTGTTGCAATGGAATGAAATAAATAAATGCGGTTTGTTAATTGCCAAAGATTTCGTTTTCCTAGGGCCCTCACCCGACGGCGTGTTTGGGGGAGGTATTATTGAAATCAAGTGTCCAATTACAGCTGATGGTATAGACTAGGGCTTTCATCCCGGGAGTCTCGGTCTCGAAAATTTCGAGAATCTCGATGATTTTGTTGTGCATCCCAGCTATCGAGACTTTTGAGACTTGGGTTAAATAATAACCATTATTCAAAAATTTAGTTTAACTACTGTTAACGGATTTTATCGCAATAAATAGTTTGATTGAGAGTACATTTAAACCTAATGACCTAGAAACTACATTATTTATTACTATCCGACGTTTCGATTTTTTTACAAAAGTTTTAGTCACGGAAGACTGAGGTGATATTTCCTGTATTAAATTTATAAGTTATTTCAAAGAACCTGAACATTGTACAACTTTTGGTGTTACTATTTACGCAGAATGAAATCACTTCTGGTTTCTTTAACCTTCTTGGGTTCCATTAGCCTCACACACAGCAGACTTTGTCGAGTGTCTGCTCCGTGTAACATATACAACAAGATGTTAATCTGTGAGGCTATTGAAATTTAAAAAGTCAAGTGCGAGTCGGACTCGTCCTTGAAGGGTTCCGTAATAGAGGTATCCACTTAACATACCCATTATCTTCACCTAATCTAATATCACTATCACTTTTTCGCCACCAAACATAACTTTGTTTTCTATAGTGTTTGTATAAACGACAAAGTTATATATGCGGTTTTTGAATATGTGTTATATCTCAAAAGCTGACTCCATCTCGTTCAAAAGAATTTTTGTTGGATGGTTTTATTACAACGTATATATCTTTTTTAGGTTCGTCTTTCTCTTACTTTAAAAGTTAAATGGAGGGAGATACTCGTTATCACTTTGGAGCCGTCTATCTTTTAAAAGTTTGACTTTGAGAAACAATGGTTTTAGAAACCTCAAATTATTTTTAAACATGTATCTAAAGATACGCCGCATGTACATGAAAGACGAAACAAATATAGTGAAACTTTTTTCGAAAGAGTCTCGAAAGTCTCATTCTTCCCGGAAATTTCGAGACCGGGCTGTCTCGATATTTTTGTTCCGGGACTCGAAAATGTATCGAGATTAGGGCTTTCGGCCCTAGATGCCGCTAACGATAAAAAATACGTATTGGAATTTTGATGGTTGGTACCATCGGCCGAAAACACAACTGGTTTTATCAGTTACCAGTTCAACTACACATTGCATACAAGCATATGTGTCCATTGGCGGTCTGGACAGAAAAATAATTGCCATGAAAGTTGCAAAAGTTACTTGAGACGATGAATTTTGTGCAAATGAAATGGGGCACCATTTCATTTGCCAACAGTTCAACCTACTATTTTATTACCATAAGTGCCTATTACCTGAAATAGTTGACCCACGTTAAGTGTAGGTCGATGCCACTTAGAAGCACTACCTTCTAAGCTAACCCTTTTTGTACTTTACAATATGAAATTTAATAAAAAAATATATAATTTATATGTTTTATTTTCTTAACGTACTAGAGTCACAGAATAGATACTACTTACGTACAAGCATCACTTCTCAAACCAATTTATTGAAATTGCGACTCTTGCTACTAAGCAACAAAGTACAATTCAGCTCGCATAAACACTCAGTGCCTAACGCGATATTCACCTAACCGTTCCCCGTCTTTTCTAACATATAACGCTGTCGCTGTCTGGCGCGGAGTGACGCGCTAGCTGTCGCGCTAGGGTTGTCGACTTCCCGCTTCTACTAAAATATATATTCATCGTCTATCTACCTACTTGACCACGTACCTATTAATAAATAATTATCCTATAAGTATCCTATCCCACTATTTGAGCTCGTAGAACAAAAACCACAAAAATTCTGGTCACAGGTCACAATTTACTTTTCTACTATACTAATTCTTAGTTAATTCCTAAACGCGTAAACCGATTTACATGATTCAAACAGATAAAATTGTTTTTGAACTAGATCTTTAATCTGACACCATAATCGTTGGGATATCTCAACAAACAAAAAATCTAATTTTCAAGTTGCTCTCGTAAAATAAATAAAATCAAATTTTCAAGTTGCTTTCGACGCGTCGTTAGTTAGCTGTCACCGCTTACGCGCAGAGCTTGCTAATAACATGAATTTTAATAGTGAACAACAAAAATGCCTCATCACAAGTCTGGTGCAAAGTATTGCTCATTTAACGGAAGCAACTTGCAAAATTTGATTTTATTTATTTTACGAGAGCAACTTGAAAATTTGATTTTTTGTTTGTTGAGATATTCCAACGATTATGGTGTCAAATTAAATATCTAGTTCAAAAACCATTTTATCTGTTTAAATCATGTAAATCGGTTTACGCGTTTAGGAAATAACTAAGAATTAGTATAGTAAAAATGTAAACGACCAGAATTTTTGTGGTTTTAGTTCTACGAGCTCAAATAGTGGGATAGGATACTTATAGGGTAATGATTTATTATTAGGTACGTGGTCATGTAGGTATATAGACGATGAATAAATATTATAGTAGCAGTGGCAAGTCGACAATCCTAGCGCGACGCGTCGGACGCGGGCTTGGAAGCCGCGCGAAAGTGTAGGCACTTATCGCTGTAGGTACGGCCGAGTGAAGGAGGCCTGCTAGAGTAACGATGAAAAGCTGGTTCTATTTTTACTAGCGCAAAATTGTGTTTTATTATTGTCTGTTCTGATATTAACTTGATAAGCACGCACAAAATTTATTACCTATTACTGCACATTGGTAAGAAAGCTCCTAAAAACGAATGTGATAATAATAGTTTTCGGCTGTGCCCATGCAAATAATATTGATGTAAAAATATATAATAATAATTTAATTTGATTAAATACATCCTACAGATGCCTACCCTACCTAACGTCGCGCGTCGCTTATGAGTTGAACGGATCAAAATGATTTAGCTTGACTATACTGCCAAGCAACACGCTGACTCTACGCACACAGCTGCGCGTGCGTCAGTGTTAGTGAGAAAGCGCTGCATTTACCTAAACTTGGCGCCGCGGATTTGACGTTAACGCTCTTAATTTCGCTACAAAAGGTAAGCTATTTTAAACTTTCGCGATTAGTATACATTCATCACCATCAGCCTTTAGCAGTCCACTGCAGCCTCTCCTTTGAAAGAAGGAATTGGCCTACTACACCACGCTGGCCAGACGGGTTGGTATAGGGTTTGTATCAAGTTTTCCTTTTCTTACAGTGCTGTTCTCTGCATTATATGCTCCCTCTGTCGGCTCTTACGACAGCCATGGGATGATATGGGGCTGTGACGTTACGTATTCTTAATCCGTCACCACACGGACGATTCGGTAGTATACATTATACACGGTTATATAGCGGGTCTTACTCGCGATAATAATATTATTTATAACGCGATAACCTTGTATTAAAGGTAAGCTGTTCCTCTCCAAAGTGTAATCTAGTTTTTTTCAAATATTTTTCAAATTATGTCCAGTCGTTTTGATGTCACACTCCTAGGTGAACAATCCGGTAACTCAAAAATCTCATTTGTCATAAAAGTTGTAAGAGTTTCCGGTAATATTTAAGAAAATCAAAATCCATCAAGATATTCATAACACTAGAGCCGGTTTGATAAATTCCCGTTACATTGTCAGATAACTCTACATGAGTTCTAATTCTGAATTTATCTTACACTAATATATAAAGCTGAAGAGTTTGTTTGTTTGTTTGGTGGAACGCGCTAATCTCAGGAACTACTGGTCTGATTTGAAAAATTCTTTCAGTGTTAGATAACCCATTTATCGAGGAAGGCTATAGGCTATATAACATCGCGCTATGAGTGACGGGAGCGGAGCAGTAGCCTTAAATAACGCGGGTGTAACCGCGGGCATCCTCTAGTCTGTAAGATAAGGCCTATCCTGATGTGGTGGGTCTAAGCCTAATATTATTATTATTTTAAGTTTTCATTGTGTAAGCGTTTGTCACTTACGCCAATAAGACTTTTCTTTCATCATCATCATCATCAGCCTTTTAACAGTCCACTGCTGGACTAGGCCTCTCCTTTGAAAGGAGGAATTGGCCTACTATACCACGCTGGCCAAACGGGTTGGTATAGGGTTTGTATCAAGTTCTCCTTCTCTTACAGTGCTGTTCTCTGCATAATATGCTCCCTCTGTCGGCTCTTACGACACCCATGGGATGGTATGGGGTTGTGACATTCCGTATTCTTAATCCGTCACCACACGGATTTCCTTTCGCCTTTTCTTTCGCCTTAGTACAATTATAATGTCCGCCCCTCCCCCTTGCACAAATGTTAGCTGTATGGAAATCGAATCCACAACGATCCATTGGACACAAAATACCGAATTGAACCATCTTAATTTCTAGCACACGCGTTAGTTATCACTACCCAAAACGGGTATCGAACCACACACGATTAATAAGCAAAAACCGGTATTTTTCCGGTAGTAAGGGCCTTCTTAAAGTAACGGTGTTTCATTCTGTAGCAAAGAATGCATCGACAATTTTCGTTCATTCAACTCTATAGAGCTTGTCTATGGTTTTGACAGCGAAATTACAACATTTTGAAAAGCATAACCATGCTAAACTTTATTTTGACGACCGGTTGGTGCTGCGGGAGTATTAGCGACTGCTACGCCGAAAAAGGTCGCGGGTTCGATTCCCGCTCCAGTCAAATATTTGTGTGCATGAACATGGATGTTTGTCTTGGTCTGGGTGTTTCTATGTATAATATGTATGTATTTACAAAAAAAATAGTATATATGTATGTTTATCCATTATCTAGTACCCATAGTACAAGCTCTGCTTAGTTTGGGATTAGATGGTGTTGTGTGAATGTGGTAGAATGTAAAAAAAAAACTTTTTAATTGTTGCTAGCGCTGTGCCTCGGATAGCATGTTATGCCGTTAGTCCCGGCTGTCGTCAAGATCTTTGACAGTCAAAATGGGGAGACAGTTCCTTTGAATAAATTGTCACTGGTCTGACCCACCGAATTTTAGGTTGCGAAGGTAAGATGGCAGTCCCTCTCACCATCATCATCATCATCAGCCTTTAACAGTCCACTGCTGAACAGGCCTCTCCTTTGAAAGGAGGAATTGGCCTACTATACCACGCTGGCCAAACGGGTTGGTATAGGGTTGGTATCAAGTTTTCCTTCTCTTACAGTGCTGTTCTATGCATAATATGCTCCCTCTGTCAGCTCTTACGACACCCATGGGATGATATGGGGTGGTGACAATCCGTATTCTTAATCCGTCACCACACAGACGAGTTGCTAGTTCTTACATCCTTCTAAAGCACTCGACATCAAATCCTTTGTCAAACCGTCTGGCCAGCGTAGCGTAGTACCGAGGCGAAATCCTCCTATGGACCCACAATGCTCTTGTGACGCATATTTGGAGAAGCCTGTCCAGAAGTTACGATGAAAAAGCCTTACATTTCGTTCGGTAAACGAGCGTAAAAGGCCTAATTTCTACCTTTTTTCGCTCACCTGGTCAAACAAAACACAAGATTTATAAGGCCTATATCATAAAGCTTGTCTTCAACAACTCGTTAAAATTCCAATAACAATATTTTCAATCAAAGATGACCTTCATACTGAGGTTTCTAATTTCTCCAAGTGATGCTGTTAATTTGACGTATTATGGCGCTGACACACTTGAGTATTCACCTGTAATGAGCATTTTTGCGAATGTAACAAAACAGAAAAACAAACGAGGGTGATTTAGTGAACATTCTTACGAACCGACTGGCGAGTATTCTAGCGAATTAACAGTAAATTTTCTTTGAAGTTTTTTTTTATACACTCACGCCTGTATCCTGGAAGAGGTAGGCAGAGGTGTAATATTACTCTCACATTTCGCCATGAATTTTTAGGTCCCACGTAATACGAGCCTATCGCCGTTACCGGGCACATCACCAGACTCCGTGCTGCTACTGAGAATTCGGAAAAACCCAGTAACACTTTTGCCCGACCTCGGAATCGAACCCGGAACCTCCGATCAGCAGTTGCGTACGCTAACCACTGGACCAAGGAGGTAGTCTTCTTTGAAGTTTTGTTGGTTAAAGCGTTTGCTAGAAAGATCGTGCAAATGTTCGGCTCTGTTCGTTTCGACAGAACAAAAAACGGCGAATGCTCGCTGTTCTATTACAAGTGAAAGCTCAGGTGTATCACCACCATTACGACCGTAAGTTTTGATTTTAATGAGCCATTCTAACTGTCATTGACCTTGGATATAACTGTCTTTGTCGATTAGTGAAGGTGGAAAAGAGATGGGGATAATTAAGAACTTTATGCACGCATGGCGTGGTGAGTTAAGTGATAGATTTGCTACTGATGATGAAGCAAGTGGTGATTGTGATAATGAGACACTTTTTGAGTTACACGAAGATTTTTCTGAATGAAGTTTCTTAGGTGTCCAAAATAGACATTGACTCGATCCTGACGCCCCGGAATTTGAACCTGGGACTTAATAAAGAGTTTTACTATTGAACTCAACATTGCCTTGCCCTGGTCCAAATTTTTTTGGACCAGGGCGTCAGTCATCCAATCATATACCCCTTTCTCTTTCATATCCATCCTCACACAGGCCATCCATCTTTTGTTTAGCCATCCTCTACCTGCATATTCATAATTTTTTACCTACGAGAATACATATCGCCTCTTCGCATAACATGTCCGTACTAGACTAATCGACTGTCTTTCACCATTTCACCTATGGGCGCCACTTTCAGATTACCCCATTTTTTTTTTTTTTTTATCGTGTAGGAAACCCTCATTGGACTATCCTCCGCCAGGGGTAGACGGAGGGGTGTGCCGGACTCTTACCGGCTAAAACCACCACGGTCATACTTCTCGCACCTGTTTGGAGGGCTACGGGAACACGCTATTCTTCGCGCGGCCCATGGGTGTTCGTCCGCCGGGGCGGAGCACACTGGTTACTGGGGAAATTCTAACCCCTTTTCCCCACGGTCTCTCCCTTAAGGGAGGCGCGCGGGGTATCACACGCCTTCCACCTCAGACTTGGACGACGAGCTTCCTCGCCGCTCTAGTCCATTTACGGGGGCCGAAATTGGGCGTTATCGGCCCTCCTCCGACGCCCGCTGCGCCTTCTGCGAATGGAGAGAGTTGTCGTAATTTCCCTATCTCTTTCCGCAGATTCCTTCTGCATCATGACGGCTTCGCAGAAGGTAGCCATTGCATCCCACGCTCTCTCACTCTCGAGCATGGCTCGTACAACCGCCGTAAGTGAGAGGTCGGTTCCAACCTCAACTACTAGAGCAAGACGTGGCTCTTCCCACGCAGCACACTCCTGCAATGCATGTCGCGCTGTTTCCTCCTCGCAGTCGATGCAGTGGTGGCACCTTGCGTCTGGCTCTCTGCCGATACGCCTCAAGAACTTTCCAAAGCACCCATGATTGGTAAGCACCTGTGTCATCCTAAATGTCAAGGAGCCGTGCTTCCGTTCAACCCATTCCCTTAGCACAGGTTGGATCGCCTCTATGGTGTACAGACCAGCGGCGGGATGGGATAGTCTCATACGCCATTCCGCTACTTGGACCTCCCTCAATTCGACACGGCACCTCTCCACCTCTCGTGGTGCCAGTGCAGATCTCTGCTCCCGTCCTTCTGCACGCCATTTATATAACGACGCGAGAGTCTCCGCCTCTAGGTCCCAGGGCGGTGATCCAGCTAGTACGCACGCCGCCTCGTAGGAGATCGTGCTGTATCCCCTCGCTACTCTGATGGCCATAACTCTCTGCGGTTTTCGCAGTATGGTGATGTTGGGTGCTTTCAGGTTTTCAGCCCATATTGGCGCCCCGTACAGGGCCATAGACCGCACGATCCCCATATATAGTTGCCTGCACGCTATACTAGGCCCTCCATTAGGAAGTAGTGTAGATAGGGCGCCTGCTGCACCCATCAGTTTTGGCACTAACTCCCGGAAGTGGGGGCCAAAGTTCCACCGGCTATCAAGACCCAAACCAAGATATTTGATCGTGTTCTTGACGGCCATTCTTACGCCACCAACTATAATGTGGAACCCTGGCGGCGGTGCCTTCCGAGGACCATAAAAAGCAACGGCCTCAGATTTTTCGAGGGCTACACATAGACCCAACTGCCGGATCCTACCCACCACTTGAGACGCCGCAGCCGTAATCAGCGACGCTGCCTCATTATATGTTCTCCCCCGGGCAGTGGCCAGTGTGTCATCCGCGTAACACGTCAGATTCACGCCCTCGAGGAAGTCCCCTCGCAAAACCCTATCATATCCGATGTTCCACAGGAGTGGACCCAATACCGACCCCTGTGGAACACCGCATGTCATGTTGCGACAGCACTTGTCATCCTGTCCTGCATAAATAACGCAGCGCGCAGGGTGTTGAACGCGTTGGAAATATCCGATGACACTGCGAGCAACACTTCACCCTGGGATACCACTTCTTCCGCCAGATCCTTCACGCGCTTGATAGCATCAATGGTGGAGCGCCCGTGGCGGAACCCAAACTGATGATCGTTGAGGTCCGGTCCTATTGTGGTCAAGTGTCTGACGAGGCGGTCAGCAACGATTCTTTCGAACAACTTGGCCACCTCATCAAGCAACACTATGGGTCGGTACGCCGATGGTGAGTTCACCGGACGTCCCGCCTTCCGAAGCAGTACAAGTTTGCCGGTTTTCCAAATAGACGGAAACTGGCTCTGTTCCAGACATGCTGTGAAAAGCTCTCTTACTTGGGGCTCTAACTCTTTCATAGCGAGGACTAATGCTTGACCCGGTATGCCATCTGGCCCTGGAGCAGTGTTCTTCGCCCGGAGTCTCAGTATCGCGACCCGCAGGTCCGGTTGCGTTACTTCTGGGACAGGGTCCTCATGACTGGCCTCGGCAGCCAAGGGCAGTGACATTGGTGGTGGTGTGTGCGATCCTCGAGTGGGGAAGAGGGTTGTAACCACCTCCTCCAGTAGCTGTGGCTGGAGGCTTTCCGTCAATGGAGGTGCCCAGGAACGAAGCTTGCCCCTTACCATGCGGTAAGGACGCCCCCAAGGATCTCGATCTAGAGATTCCAGCATTTCACTCCTAGCAGCATCTTTGGCAGCGCAGATAGCTTGTTGAAGAGCCAATTTGGCTTGGCGGTAAGCCTCGTACCGCTCTTCCTCCTCTTCGGGAATACGCAGGCGTCTTCTCCTATACCTGGTACAACGGCGACGGATGGCCACGCAATTTTCGCGCAGGTGAGCAATTTCATTTGACCACCAGTACACCTGGGGGCGCCTGTGACGGGATCGAACGCGTGGCATAGCCGCATCGCAGATTTTAGTCAATGTTGACCTAAGCCACTGCGCATCCTCCTCAACATCAACATCTCCTCCAGGAAGGGAATTGCGGATCCAAGACGCAACGATGGAAGCTTCCTCCAAGGCTTCCCTGTTTAGATGTGTTCGGGCCCATCGTGGGCCATTGTGCCTTGGGATAGCGGCGTGTTGGCTGCGCTCGTTTTAGTTGGAAACGTCGAATCGTATGTAGCGGTGATCCGACAAAGTCTCCACTTTCTGTTCTACTACCCAGTGCTGGACACGATGCGCTAAAGCAGGACTTGCGAGCGTTATATCAACAATGGACTCACCTTGCCATCTTACACACGTGCTAACCGATCCTTGATTTAGAACAGAGAGCCCCGTGGTCAGTGCCCATTCTTCCAAGATCTCTCCGCGTCGGTTTGTAATGCGGGAACCCCAAGCTGCAGGTTTGGCATTAAAATCGCCGAGCACGAGGACCTGTAGAGGATGACATCTGCTGAGAACCGCACCCACATCCCGAAGGAAGGTTTCAAACTCTGCGAGGCTCCTATTGGGCGAGAAATAAATGCCTATCACGTATATGTTGCCCAGGAGGACAGCAACCCAGCCATGACCCCTGATTACGTTCTCAGGAACCCTGCCGATAATCGCTACCAGGCCATCTGTATCCCCAGTCCAGTTTTCTCTTGCGGGCACGAAATATGGCTCCGCTACGACCGCCACATCAATTGACCACTACGCCATACTTTGGAGTAAGAGATCCTGAGCCCTGGCGCAGTGGTTGATATTACCTTGGAGAAACTGGATTGCCATACTTATTTGAGATCCACTTCCTCTTCTATCTCCTCCTCGGTACTGGTTTGTACCCGATGAATGGCCGAGTGCGCAGTAGCTATATCGCTACCGACACTCTTTTTCGTTTTCGCAGCCGGTGTAGTGCAAGTATTTGCACCGACTTTGTGTCCTGCAGGCTTTCCTGCGGCTTCGCACAGATTACAGTGCAATGCTGCAGAGCATCCACCAGCTTTGTGGCCAGGTTGACCACAGCGATAGCACTCATCACTACGGTCAATATTAGAAGTGCAGAAAACCCGTACATGGCCTTCCTGGAGACACTTGAAACATCTTCTTGTTTTGGGTTGCAACAGTTTTACACGTGCTGCAGCCCATCCGACCTGTATGTGGCCATCAGTGACCAATTTTTGGCCACTGCGATTGGACAACGCACCCATGCCGTGCCCAGACTATTACGGTCTAGGCGGACCTCGCCCACCTTCACCTGATCGCCGGGACACTGACAGACCCGGACGATGGTTGCTGCAACTTCTTCTTTAGTTATGGAGTTTTAATACTCAATACTCAGTATTTTGACATTTATGACATACGTAGGTATGACACTGACACTAGATCGGAACTCCAGTTTGAACAAATATATTTACGGGAATTGAGCCTCTGGTTTATTTATAATGTCCATTTTGTCTACTGAACTATGTTACATAGTTCAGTAGATAAAAATACCTGTCATTACACTCATTACTTCGAGAAAGCACTTTTCTCCAACCATTATACAATAATGGTGTGGTTTCTTAAACGATAAGCCATAAAAAATTGTGCCATTGGAGAGGCCTATATCCAGCTGTGGACTACGGCAGGCTAATGATGATGATGATGGTGAAGCCATAAGAAAACTATATCATAATATTAGCTTTTCCACGGAGCGACTGCCTGTCTGAACTCCGCAACCCAAAGGGATAGCGGTATTCCATGGTTTAGACTAGTGTCAGTTTATTCAGAGATAGGTACTGACGACCCCTATAACGACTGTCAAAGATCTTCATGATAACCGGGACCGATGGCTTAACGTGCTCTTCGAGGCACGGAGCAAGCGATAATGAATAATTCAATATTTGGTATCTCCACTAGGCTATCGCTGCCTTCCAATAAATACAAGAATACAGTGATCAAATTATAAAGAATTATAATTAGTGGTAAAAGGGCAGTCTTATAGCAAAATGCGATTTCTTCCAGACAACCAAGAAAGGAATGCCAAGGGCGTTTCCATCCGATGGCTTAGGGGAGAGCAAGTTGAAAATTAGTTTAGTATTGGAAAAAGTATGAATTATAGGGTATTTATTTTAAGCGGTGATAGCCCAGTGGTGTACGTAACGGACTGCCGAGACGATGGTCTCGGGTTCGATTCCGATTTACCCCGGGCGCACACCTCTGACTTTTCGAAGTTATGTGTGTATTAAAAAATGTTAATTATCGCTCGCTTAACAATGTGCCCGGTAGATGGCAATAGGCCCCCTATTACATTGGGACCGAAACATAACTGGCGATGTGTGGGTGTGTAATACACCTCTGCCTACCCCTTCGGGGATAAAAGGCGTGAAGTTATGTTATGTGTTATCTTTTACTCGCTCTTCAGCTGCTCTCCCCGGCTCCCCCTGGCGAAGCCCTGAGGAATGCGATAGTAATTTACGAATCAATTTTAAATTATCTAACGGGTTTAATATTAACTACTAATACAACCTTATATAACGGATCTTAATCGCGTTATGCCGACATTTCGGCCGACTTGTAAACACCGTCATCGCGGAGGGTCTAGAAATATAGGTATTTATACCTTAAGTTTATTAACCTATGCTAGTTAACTGTTCGTGGTTCTGAATTGCAGTCGCTCTGATGTAAAAGCGGTCACCCATCCAACTGACGACCTGTCGGAGCATTGCTTAACTTTGCCGATCTATTATAAACGGCAAGCCATACCTTGCTTTCAGTGCACAGTTGGGTAGTCTCAAATGAGACTGACTGACTTACTGAAGTTCGATTTCGAGAACAGTATAAATTCTGACACCAGAGGTGGCCACATGGTGCCGTAGTGGGAGTGTAAACAAGTGCCACGCCATAGGTCGTAAGTTCGATTCCCGCTCAAGTCAAGCATTTGCGTGTGTGAACATGGATGTTTCCATTGTTCTGGGTGTTTATATATGTATAATGTGTAACTGCCTCCAAGGTCCAGCGGATAGAGTAGGTATGCATCTGCTGATCATAAGTCCCAGGATCGATTCCCGAGTCAAGCAAAAGTGTTACTGAGTTTTCCGAATTCGCAGTAACAGCAAGGAGTCTGGCAATGTGCCCGGTAACGGCAATAGGCTCGCCCCCTATTACGTGGGACTTCAAAATTAACGGCGTAATGTGGGTGTAATATTATACTGCTGCCTACCTTTCAGGGATACAAGCGTGAGAATATATAAGAAAAATACGAAGGGCATACAAAACAACGTGATCGCATACCAAAAAAACTCTTTATTACCGGATTAAGTTAGCGAAGATGACATATTAAATATAAATATTTATGGCGTCAGAAAACTTGTTATATTGTAATATTTTAATTTTAATTTGTTTATTTCAGAGAAAAAAAACACATAAATAGGTACTAATACAAAAACGCCGAACTGTATATACAGTTTGTTGGCGTAAGAGGCGCTCTAATGAGTTATACATTCATACATTCCATAGTAATGTAATAGATATAATCCAGCATAGGTAATTTTTAGGGTTCCGTACCTAAAAAGTAGGTACGTTCGTGCGCGAGTCCGACTCGCACTTGCCCAATTTTTTGAACCTTGTATGTGAACTATCTGGGCCTTATTACAAGACATGGTTTAAAAATAATACCAAGTTTAGACCTTGTTGGAGAATTTTAAAAGGACTTTTTGAGGAAAATAGTTATTTATTTTATTTGAAATTCGTTCCAAAGAATTATAGTGACAATATTTTTACAAAAATGTGTTTATAGTGCACGTAAAATCAATTTTACGCAGGTAAGCTTTAGGCTTACTGTCCACGGACGCGTCATTTGACGAATGCATGCAACCTACAAATGACGGCAGGCGTATTTTGCATATTTGCTATGTCCACGCTGCGTCATGTAATCGTCATGCAATTGTCAATCACGCTACAAAACATCTCAGTTTTTGTTAGTGATTTAATAAATAAAAACTTATTGTTACTTACCCACCAGAAGTGTTTTAATTAATAAATAAAATAAGTACTTATTATTACTTACCAGGAGTGTTTGTTTTTTGTGCCACTTCACTCCAAGTTCTATCGGTTATATCTATTCTGGAGTATTCCAGCAGTTTATTGTTATATAAACATGGATATTCTTCTATAATGTTAACAAAATTCAGCGCCGAGCCCGCCATTTTGTAATACAAATCAACAAGTGTGCGTCTCGCGCGTCGCGCGTCGATCGAGTAGCGACATGCTGCCGCACGCACCGCATGACGACCGCATGACGTGCGGTTGACGCGACGTTGCCGCACCGTGGACACAGTTTTTATTGTTTATGAGCGTTTACACCTTTCGGCTTTTCATACAAACTTTCAAGTCCTTATTTTTCGAAATGAATGAACCGATTTTAATGAAACTTCATACACTTAAACAGGATACATAGGTCTAAAAAGTTAGTTAAAAAAATTTCAAAATATCTTATTTAAAAAAAGATAATTGGAAATATCTGTTTCTATGGAAAAATTAAAATCGGCCTTATTTAGCTGTTACACATTTTTTCGACAATATTTTCAACTAACTTTTTAGACCTATGTATCCTGCTTATGTGTATGAAGTTTCATTAAAATCGGTTCATTCATTTCGAAAAATAAGGACTTGAAAGTTTGTATGAAAAGCCGAAAGGTGTAAACGCTCTTATACGTAAGATGCAAGCATTCGTCTTGCAATCGTCAATTGACGAAAGCGTGCGCATGACGTGCGGTTTACGTGGACAATAGGCCTAAGTCTAAACCTCGATTTATATTTAGTCCCTGTTTTGTAATAAGTCATTCTCAGTCTAAACGTGGCAATGTGGAGGAAATACGACCGGTGTAGGTAGTTTTGTACTAGTTTTTAGCCGTGGCTCTGCCTGAGTGGTATTAGTTATTAAAACAAAATGAAGCTTGACATTCTAATATCTCCATTCATAAAATTACGACCGAACATTTTTTATATTAACAATTTTTCGGTATTTTGGCAAATCCCTACTTAGAGCACGCCTACGGTGCCCAAGGCAATATTATACATGCCATGCCATTTTTTTCGCTGTGGAAATGCATTTACGCACGTATGTGCTGGGACTCGACGGCTGGAGTGCAAGGCCGTAATACCCACTAAGACCACAGCGCGTACTTCAACGCCATTTTGGAGGCGCCAGGGGGTCTCGTTAGCATTCTACCCTGACACCCCGGCGGATAGCCCGAAGGCCACAACCTCCTTGGCGGCGGAGGAAGGTGTTGGGCTCCGCCGCCAAAACACCAACACCCAGCGGCCGCAGAGGATAGGGAGGACGACAACTTGACAACACCGCATCTCCTCTTCCTCTGCGGCTCCACCGCGACACAACAATGGTGCGCCCCCATTTGGTCGCGGGAGATAGGGCGCGCGGCAACGCAACACCGACACGCCTCTCCTTTCGCGACCGCACCCGACTGCGAGGGACAGACAGAAGCGTCCCCCGCACCCGCATCTTTGGACGCATCCTGCGCAGGTCCCTCCAAGCCCACGCGGAGCGTCCACTCCCGGGATCTCTCTTAACTTCATCGCGGTTGTCCAAGCCACGGTTACTAAGCCTCCCCACCACAACAAGGTGGAGATCCCACGGGGGGGAACCAAAACATCTGCTTCTATATTTCTTATAATTTTAAATATTCTATAACTATATTAATTAGCCTATTTCATCATCATCAGCCCTTTATACTGTCCTACAGTCCCACTGCTGGGCACGGGCCTCTTCTCACTATGAGAAGGGTAAGGCCATAGTCCACCACGCTGGCCAAGTGCGGGTTGGCAGACTTCACATGTCTTTCGAGCACATTATGGAGAACTCACATACATGCCAAATTTCAGCTTCTTGCGCTAATAGTTTTAGCTGTGCATTGTCTGTCAGTCAGTCAGTAACGCAAGAATTTTATATATACAGATACAAATATAGACTGCCTCCATGGTCCAGTTGATAGCGTATGCGACTGCTTATCGGAGGTCCCGGGTTCGATTCCCGGTCGGGCAAAAGTGTTACTGGGTGTTTCCGAATACTCAGTAGCAGCATGGAGACTGGTGATGTGCCCGGTAACGGCAATAGGCTTGCCCCCTATTACGTGGGACCTAAAAATTCATGGCGAAATGTGGGTGTAATATTTACACCTTTGCCTACCCCTTCGGTGATACAGGCGTGAGACTGTAAATAAAATACAAATATCTAGTTAATAATATCATTAAGGCCTTGCCACACGGCACAATTTTACGTCTAACTTGACTAAATCACTTGATGAAATCGTGACGTGTACACGCCAGTCGTCCAACTCAAGTTCATCGGGTGGGCGGTACCACCAGATTTTAACCAATCGGGTGGACGGAATGCAAATCAGTGATTTGATTGTTTCGTGTAGACGTGCAAAGCCAATTCGATTGAAAATTTGATCGGTGGTAAAATTGTGCCGTGTGGCAAGGCCTTTATAATTTATTAACTAGGTATCGTTTGAAGCACGTTGCTACGATGGTTTAACTATTAATAATTGGATAATAAATCTTATAGTTTTTATACCGAGAAATACGTACTTGTGGTTTTCTTAGATAATTCTATAAGGAATGGAATAATACCGTTTAATTGGTTTTATAAAGTTTACTGAATATTGTTTACGATCTATGTCACGTTTTGTATGAAATAAGGGTTTGTTTGTTTAGTGTGCTGTTCTCAGAAACTAGCAGTCCGATCGTATCGTAAACAGGCAGAATTTAAGGCTATATCATCATCCTCCTAGCGTTATCGTTATAGTTAGAACCGGGGTCTACATTCTAGTTTAACCAGCTTCGAGATAGATATCGAAACTGTAATATTAGATAGATAGATAAATTGTGCAAATACAGTTGGTACAAATTAGGTAAATCATAAATGTAGGTATAGGTACAAATAGTAAATGCACAAAGGCGGCCTTATCGCAAAGTGCGATCTCTTCCAGGCAACCTTAGGATGGACAGACTGAAAAAGACAAGTTTGATGGTGTAGTGATCAGAAATATAAGGACACTAATAGTTGTTTTAATAGAATATACAATAATACATATATAATTATACATACAAACAATACATATAATACATAGCTATATAATACATACATTCCAATATTCTTATATACCAAATGTATTAAGTGGGCACTAAAATGTATACATATTATAAGATGAAGTCCCTTCCACAACCTGTCTGTCTGCATGAGCGTGATAAACTCAAAAACTACTAAACAGATAGGTATTTGAACGGTTTTCACCAACAGATAGTGTGATGCCTGAGGATAGCTTAGGTACTATACTACTATTATAGTAATGGTAATACGGAGTCTAGTCATACATACATACATAGTCTCACGCCTATATCCCCGAAGAGGTAGGCAGAGGTATATTGCTAGACCCACTTTTCGCCAGATTTATTTTAGTCCCACGTAATAGGGGGCGAGCCTATTGCCGTACCGGGCACATTACCAGACTCCATGCTGCTACTGAGAATTTCCTAACGGAAAACCCCAATTACACTTTGCCCGACCCGGGGATCGAACCCGAGACCTCCCAATCCCACGTGCACATTTATGCCGCGAGACCAACGAGGTAGTTTAGTCGTCTATATAAAATGGCTTGTTCCGACAGACATTTATTACCGCAACCACCAAACTACTGAATATGAAAAAAAAAATTGTGCAGCGAATTCCTTTATGACGTAGGATGATTCTAGATTTCTTTTGTATGCTAAGCCGCTTTAAAATCATTACCGTTAAATATTTTATTCAACAACGCTGACTTTTCAATAAAAGTCTTAAAGATCCGAAACTAAATCATTCACTATTGGTACACAGCTACTTTCTACTCTTTCACTCACTATTTAAAAAATGAGAGGTGAGATCAACTTATGACACTTGTAAAAGTAATTTTCTTACAAGTATATACAAATACAAGCTATCAAATTAAGATAAATTTTAAAAACATTTAGTAATCAAATATCAACTTTATCTTTATAGTTATAAAATCGATTTTGCAAGAACAATCTAAAACTTAATAAATCAAAATTTGGTGCAATGTAAAATAGATTTTAATACTTTGGTATAAAGTTTATTATTGAGTGCCAAAAACTAGTTTGCTTAACTTAGATATTGTGTGTCATTGCCGTTTCGTCCCACTTGCCTCTTACCATCATTAGTGTCTAAAAGCACTTTCTTCAAATATTGACACTATGGATGTGTCAAGTACCATTTCAAAAGTGCGAGATTCTTTATGGTACCGTATGGTTTTCTTGGAATTTCGTTTTTATTGGTTCTGTATGAGTAATATCTGTGGTTATAGAACAATTCTAATATGGCCGCCTGATCTTAGGATCTGGTAACTACAGTAAGGCAGAGCTGTTACTGTAGTTACCAGACTTTAGATAAACATACTAATATATTTTAAATACATACGTATCTGTACCTATAATTAACATTCTTGCGTTACTGACTGACTGACAGCCAACGCACAGCCAAAACTATTGGATGCAGAAATTTGGCATTTATGTTCCTTGTAGACCGTAGAAGTGCAGTAAGAAGGAATTTCTCAAAGTTCCCACGGGATGACAGAAAAGTTAAAATAAAGAAGACCGACCGACCGACCGCGAGACCAACGAGGCATAAATGTGCATGTGGGATTGGTCTTGGGTTCAATCCCCGGGTCGGGCAAAGTGTTATTGGGGTTTTCCGTTAGGAAATTCTCAGTAGCAGCACGGAGTCTAGTAATGTGCCCGGTACGGCAATAGGCTCGCCCCCTATCACGTGGGACTAAAATAAATCTGGCGAAAAGTAGGTATAGCAATATACCTCTGCCTACCTCTTCGGGGATATAGGCGTGAGACTATGTATGTATGTATGTGTGTGTATAAGTGCGGGCGTCCTCTATTACATACATATTCTTAAATCCATACATCATGCTAGGGTCATCCCGGTTGCATCCAAGAGTTTTTATTTAGAGCCCAGGGTCCGCGAATGCGTCTAGTCTAAATAGACTTCACAGAATATTGCGCTTAAAAAAACTAAAACAAACTAAGCAGAAGTTATACTATGGTAACCAGAAAATTGATATAAAAACCTCTATATTCCCAAATACTTACATAACATACAACATTTTAGATAAATCAAAAAATATTTGTCAGGAGCATTGACCAGTAGACAAGTACGACAAAAAAAATCTATTACATGCAACACTTTTTCTTAAAAACAGCTTGTGATTAAATGTTAGTAAAGGGCCCAAGACCTATTTCAAAACAAAATATATCTTTAATTTAATAATAATCTTAATTCAAAAGTAAAAATTGAATAACTTAAAGTATCACTGGTATTTTCCGAATTATCAGTAGCAGCATGGAATCCGGCACAGTGTCCGGTAACGGCAATAGGCTCGCCCCTTATACTTACAAATTCATAATATACGAAATGTGGGTGCAACATTACATCTCTGCCTACCACTTTGAAGATACAGATAATCAAGGAACATCGAGGGTCTAGATAACAATTTACGTAGCATACGGTTTTTATGGGTATTGTCTCGTGCCTCGGAGAGCATGTTAAACCGTCGGTCCCGGTTGTCATGAAGATCTTTGACAGTCGTTATAGGGTGTCAGTACCTCTAAAATAAACTGACACTAGTCTAAACCATGTAATATCGCTATCCCTTCGGGTTGCGGAGGTCAGACAGGCAGTCGCTCTGTGGAAAAGCTAATATTCAGCCAAATCCGCAGGCCGATTCAGAATGTCACGACAAGTAATCGTACGATATGTCAAATTATTGTCCTCGTCTTTTAACCGCCTATCAGTGATATTTTGAACAAATATTCATTGAATTCGGTTTATTTATTAATGTACTTTATACTGAATGCATAAAATTGATAGCAAATGCGATAGTTTTGACAAAAAATGAGACTGTCAAATAAGATATCGAACGATTCTGAATCGCCCCCCCCGGTTAGACTAGAAAGCGGACCCCAGGTTGAGACTGGGATAACGCGCTAGGAGAATGATGACGGTTTTTATGGGTATTGAACCCAGTACACGTGATTAATAACTAGTGTGGCAGCGTCTTTTAGCATTTTAAGCAAATTGTTAAAACACATGCAGTGCAACCTGTGTTTACATCAGCAGTTAAACAGGCAGTAATCGAACCCAAGATCCCTGCATTCAAAGGTTTAATCGCCGTCACATAAACGTTTTGAATTATTTGAAATAATTTGCTTGTATTATGTACCATACACAGTTACAGTTCAGTCGAAATACACGTTTAGGTAATTGCACTTAAATCGCTAGGTACGTATGGTTTAGGGCGTCGCCTCGCGAAGTGTCGTGGGTTCTATTCTCTCAAGAAACTACACTTTAAATTCAGTGCATGCATGCATTCTTATAGCCTTTTGCAGTCCACCGCTGGACTTATGCTTCTGTTAATTAGCGTCCCAATAACATTGGAAGTCAATATCTGGATTCGCTAACTAAAACACGCTAGCCTGATGTGTTTATGGGTACAAAATAGGGCACGTAATTTCGTTCGAAAAGCCGCTAATTTTGAATCTAGCACAACGAATATGTGGGCAATATCTAGTTTTTGGCATAAAAGACTTAAACGCGTTCGTATTGATACAAAGATTTGTCTTGAATGGGAACCAAACCTTCGGACCTACGTACAGTTTAACAGTCAGGGACACTAACCACTAGGCCGTAAGGCAGTTACGCAACGTTAACTTACATATTTTTTTCTTTTAGAAAGACCACTCCCGCACTATGTATAAGTCCTGTACCGCAGAAAACTTAACAAACATTCAACAGACTCATCTTTCATCATCATCATCAGCCTTTAATAGTCCACTGCTGGACTAGGCCTCTCCTTTGAAAGGAGGAATTGGCCTACTATACCACGCTGGACAAACGGGTTGGTATAGGGTTTGTATCAAGTTTTCCTTCTCTTACAGTGCTGTTCTATGCATAATATGCTCCCTCTGCCGGCTCTTACGACACCCATGAGATGATATGGGGTGGAGACATTCCGTATTCTTAATCCGTCACCACACAGACGAATACACACATAACAGACTCAAAACAACAATCTGCATGCAGATCACAATTTTTTTTGCATTGAATGGGAATCGAAGACACAACACTTCACTACGCAAAACACTCGGCTGTCAACGAGGTGACTGCTTAACAACTATGCTTTTGAACCAAAACAATTACCCATCTCACGCAAAAGACGTCGAACCTGAGACTTAAGTTAACTTTAACAATCTCAGTTAACAGTTACCTTTCTAAGTTAGAGATAAACTAAGTAGGACAACATACAACGGTGCATGCTTTTGTTGTTTTTTAGTAGTGGGTTCAATGCTTCGTTGGCACAATTTTTTGGTGTATTTTTGGTAATGTGTGTTTTGGAGTACTTGTGTATTTTTGCGGTGTTTTTCTTTGACATTGTAGTGACTTTGTGGTTAATTATATTTGACTAGCGGTTAGTTATACTGTTTGAAAAAGTTAGCAATTTTTTATTTCTTTATTTGCTTTTCTTTTCATACTTATTATTTTCTCTTTTGCTTTTTTATAGTTTAGGATAGTTTAGTTACATAATGTTTATAGTAATTATTTTTTGTACAATTTTATGTTACTCCTAAATTAATTGTATTGTATTTTATTATTAAAAATCTCATATGGTTTGAAAAAGTTTGTTATTTTTGTTTTGCTACAAATTTTGCACTTCTGAAAGATTTTCGAATTTTCACAAAAAATGGATCAACGGTCACAGAGACCTGATCACCAGACTCGAAACAACAATTTGTTGATCACAAAGTATTGTCTCGTACTGTGATCGAACCTACAAAATTCGACGCAGTGCTAAGCAGCGATACGGTAGTATAAACCAATATACCATATGTACAGACTGTCTCCGTGGTCCAGTGGATAGCGTATGCGACTACTGATCGGAGGTCCCGGGTTCGATTCCTGGGTCGGGCAAGTGTTACTGGGTTTTTCAGAATAATCAGTAGCAGCCCGGAGTCTAGTGATGTGCCCGGTACGGCAATAGGCTCGCCCCCTATTACGTGGGACCTAAAAATTCATGGTGAAATGTGGGTGTAATATTTATACCCCTGCCTACCCCTTCGGGGATATATTCGGCTATGCGTTAAGCACCCTTTGACTTTTGTACCGTTCTTACTATTTACCTTGACGAGTCGCTATGTGGTACATCCCTGGAATACAAGAATTAATTCTCTTGTCCTTTCCTTTTTGTTTTATATACATATAACGTCTACATAATGTATGTCTGTGCTGAACTTTAAAACTTAAATAATAAAGCTATTTTATTGCCCATACTCCGCTCTCCCTATAAACAATAATTATTATTACGTTTCTATAATTACAAATGTGTCTTTACACTTAATATGTGTGAAAGTTGTAATGAAAACTATTAATAAAATTGTTTACTGGCGGATCTTCATTGTTTATATCTGCTTGTCTTTGGATATACATGGCGAAAAAAGAGCCTTAATGAAAATTTAAAAATATTTTTATCTCGGCCCTATACCTGGGAGATTACTGTTTCGGGAGATATTGAGGCTCAAAGTCACAATATATATTTTTAAATTGTTTCAAAATCTATGCATTTCTCGCGCCATTTTGTTCTATACATGTCTTGCCCAAGAGAACCAAAGTCACCGTCATAGCTCTCCGAATGAAGTGGCAATGGGCAGGGCACATAGCGCGAAGAACCGATGGCCGTTGGGGCAGGCGGGTTCTGGAGTGGCGACCACGTACCGGACGACGCAGCAGGAGTACCTCCCGCAAGGTGGCCCGACGATCTGGTTAAGATCGCGGGAAGCGGTTGGATGCGGGCGGCTCAACATCGGTCTGTGTGGAGAACCTTGGGGGAGGCCTATGTCCAGTAGTGGACGTCTCTAGGCTGACATGATGCTGTCTTACCCATCATTGCGCGCGCGCACATTACATTGCGGCGTATAAAATGCTTAAGCCTAAATATTTTTCGTTTTCTCGGTATTATTCTAGCTTAGTATAACTTGGCATGATGTGCAAAACGTTTAGACTTCGGCTTGGTGATTGGTCTTGTGACACCGTGTTTGAAAATGGTAAATGTTTTTGTTAACAATATTTTTTGTTATAGATACAGCTCCCGCACAATGAATAATTACTGTACCGGGACTTAACTTACGTTGACTTTACAAATATTTGATAAACGGACACAAGGAACACCTAGACTTAACAGTTTCACTGTCCCGTGTATCATATGTGATTCATAACAATTGATTTTCTATTGTATCTCGCGCCCGACAGGGAATGGGTTAAATCTGAAAATGGATCATGTTTAGCAAAATAAACCTTATTCTTGCGATACTGACTGACTGACAGACAAGCTACAGCCAAAACTATTAGGTGCCAAAAATTTACCATATTTCTTGGGAACCATAAAGGTGCACTAAGGTATTGCCCGAAATTCGCACAGGATCAGGCAGAAACAGTAAAATTAAAAGACAATATGCGAGGATAGCTACGGGCATCCTCTAGTTAAATATAAAAATACAATTTCAACTTCATTTAAATGCATAGCAAGCAATAACTTAATAAAACTATAGTGATAGTATTTCACATATCTTATGGAAAATGCTATGACAGCAAATTAATAAGATAGTTTACTTTGTATGAAAGAACGCAGTAAAGAAATAATTTTTTTTTTGCTTCATTACAATAATAGGTTGTTGATCCTAATAACTTCGTACGTATTATAGGTATGCGTTTAACCGACAAAAAAAGAGGTTATATATCGGCATCACCTTCATCATCATCATCATCAGCCTGGCATAGTCCACTGCTGTATATAGGCCTCTGCAATGGCACGCCACTGAGCCCGATTTTCTACTTTACGTGTCCAGCTGCTGCCAGCCATTTTGCGTAGGTATATCGGCTTAATAAAATTAATTCAAACTAAATACCTGTATATCGGCTAATATAGTATCTTCGCCATGATGTTTATGAATATGAATATTTATTTATCTTATTTTTTTTTTATTTTTTTATTTTTTTTTTATTTATTTAATAAAAAAATATTTTTAATTTATTTAATAAGTCGACTCACGCCTCTTTAACACCGAGTGTCGTGTGTTTTGTTCGCAAACGAGAGAACACCTTGTTATTTTTTGATTTTTTTATTATCGACTCACGCCTGTATCCCCGAAAGGGTAGGCAGAGGTGTAATATTACACCCACATTTCGCCATGAATTCATATTGTCGTACCGGGCACATTACCAAACTCAGTGCTACTACTGAGAATTTCCTTACGTAGAAACCCAATAACACTTTGCCCGACCCGGGAATCGAGCCAATCCCACGCGCACATTTATGCATGAGGCAGTCACTTGGTGTGATCCACAAATGGTTGTGTCGAGTCTGTGTGTTCATCGTGTCCGTTGATTGTATGTTTGTAAAATCCCCGCGACACATAATGTACATGCCTAATGTGGGCGTTACCTTGTTCAAAACATTGAAACAAATAAAAACTAAACTTTGTGATTCAATAACCAAAAAATTTGAAAAAAAAATATATATATGTTTAAAAGCTAAGCCGACTACGTAAGAAATGGTCTAAAAAGAACGAAACAAGAAAAAAACTCATTCAGATATAAATCCAGAAATGTACCCATCGAGATATAGAGCCGCTAGCCGTGGTCGCATTTTTATCTGTTTACTTTAATCTTGCATTAATTTTGGGTCATTAATTATGCACCACTAAAGTAAATAAAGTTTCGCGGAAGAAAAAGTTGCCAAATCTAGTCTTAAACATATGCCGAGACTAAAATATTCTTGCTAAACCATTTTTGATGCAAAAACATCTAACTTACGTCACTGAGGTATTTCATTTTATCTAACTTTCGGATTGCATAAGTATATCGTGCGGTTACAATTTTAAATTCGCAACTACGAATAACATATTCATTGAGCTTTATTTTATTGTGAAAATTATTATATTTATTTTATTTATAGTCTCACGCCTGTATCCCCGGAGGGGTAGGCAGAGGAGTAAATATTACACCCACATTTCGCCATGAATTTTTAGGTCCCACGTAATAGGGGGCGAGCCTATTGCCGTTACCGGGCACATTTCCAGACTCCGTGCTGCTACTGAGTATTCGAAAAAAACCCAGTAACACTTTTGCCCGACCTGGGAATCGAACCCGGGACTTTCGATCAGCAGTCGCATACGCTATCCACTGGACCACGGAGGCAGTCATGAAAATTAACATTACTATTTATACAAACACAATAATATAATATACTTAAACTCTATAAAAATAAAAATATCTCACTGAAATGTTTGCACGCGCAAAACTTCCAAACGGCTGCACCTAATTGTATAAATCTATATGTTATATTATTGTTATTATTGTCCATGTGGTGACGGATTAAGAATACGGAATGTCACCACCCCATATCATCCCATGGGTGTCGTAAGAGCCGACACAGGGAGCATATTATGCAGAGAACAGCACTGTAAGAGAAGGAAAACTTGATACAAACCCTATACCAACCCGTTTGGCCAGCGTGGTATAGTAGGCCAATTCCTCCTTTCAAAGGAGAGGCCTAGTCCAGCAGTGGACTGTTAAAGGCTGATGATGATGATATGTTATATGTTCGTTATTGCCAGGAGATTTGTATGAAAAATTATTGAAAGCGTGCCCAGAATGCTGGCAGCATTGCCACGTTGTATTATCATCATCATCGGCCTCCAAGAGTCCACTGCTGGATATAGGCCTCTCCGATGGCACGCCACTGAGCACGATTTTCGGCTACTCGTGTCCAACCGCTTGTATGGCAAAGCTGATCTTCAGTCCCAAGCACAAGCTAGCCTTCTGGTCACGAGTGAGTCAACCAGTTTCTTTGAGAAATTTCTAAAAAGACACAGACAAAGACTCGAACTTGGACCCCATGGACTCAACGTTACGGCTTCAAACGGCTGAAATATATAATTCCCTACTAGGTTTGTTTCTTGAATACAAAAAAGTGTATTTTAATAATAGTATCTAGTAATAGTTTTAAATTACACCTAACTTAATATATGAAACATTTTTAGTTCGATTTCTATATATTTTATAGCAAAGCATAACATAACTTCACGTCTTTCTTCCACATCTGCCTATCCCTGAAGGGATAGGCAGAGGTGTATTACACACCCACACTTCGCAATGTAATAGGAGGCGAACCTATTGCCATCTACATTGGCGTTGTTAAGCGAGCGATAGTTAACATTTTTAGGACACACATAACTTCGAAAAGTCAGAGATGTGTTCCCGGGGTACTTGGGGATCGAACCCGAGACCAGCGTCACGGCAGTCGGTTACGTATACTTTTAATTTACTGTATTTTTCTACAATTTAATTATCAAGAAGCTCCCACATACTAAAACTAGGCTATTACCAACTCCGTCGAAAGGAGGGTAATGCTTTCAAATTATGTACATTTTGTATTATTTTTCGTAGGTAAGTATGTAAAACAATAATTATTATTATGACGCGTGCCCTAGTAACTAGTAGCTCTATTAAAATAAACTGTAAATAGCTTGATTAGCATCTTTATGTTGTTTTTGTAGACGAGCGGTTTTGAATTGCTTGAAATTAATGAATAAAAAATTTGCAACTAGCGGTTTAAGTTCATCATCATCAGCCCTTTATTTACACTGTCCCACAGCTGGGCATGGGCCTCTTCTCACTATGAGAAGAGTAAGGCCATTATCCACTACGCTGACCAAGTGGGCTACCTCACATGACTTTCGAAAACATTCTATACAACTCTCAGACACGCAGGTTTCCTAACGATCTTTTCCTTCACCGTTAAGCAAGTGACATTCCCTTTAATATTACAGATAGCATTACTATTAAAACCAATATCGTTTTTTAACATAATTATGTGCTCAAAAAGATTATATCAAAATAAGAACCGCTCGTTCAAGCGTTTCAACCGCCCGTCTGTCCGACCATTAATCATCGTATTCAACACATTTCACAAAACAACACATGTTGTTCAAATCTGGGACAAACAAACTGAATGTCAGCCATTTTTACAGTTACTTCACTGCATATATATTTTGACAAGCACAGCAGAATATGAAACTTGTATAATTATAGTTATTTGTAATAATATTTCACAACTGATTTAGGAAATGCATATCTGTGTTTTTTATGTTGTAAGTTATTTTTATTTGCGCTAGACATATTTTTATACATATTATAAAATACTGCCTCAGTGGTCCAGTGGATAGCGTATGCGACTGCTGATCGGAGGTCCCGGGTTCGATTGAAGTCGGGCAAAAGTGTTACTTACTGGGTTTTTCCGAATTCACAGTAGCAGCACGGAGTCTGGTGATGTGCCCGGTAACGGCAATGGGCTCGCCCCCTATTACGTGGGACCTAAAAATTTATATCGAAATGTGGATGTAATATTACACATCTGCCTACCCCTTCGGGGATACAGGCGTGAGCCTATAAAAAAATAGGAACAATTTCGATAATAGTTTGACAGTCAAAAATGCGCTTCGCTACCTGTGTGCGCCAGCTTAAGGTCACAGCTCATTAGAGCCACCCGGCACCCACCCCGCACCGCCTCGTCGTACGGGTCCACTCGTTGTCGACAGGTGGTCCACGGGTGGACGCCGCATTATCACCAAAACGTCGCGCGATCATCCAGTGGACCCCGCGCGGTGAACGAATGAACGCCGCGTGGTCATCGAGTGGACGTCGCTTGGTCCACGAATTTTCGAGTAGTCTGTTAACAATTGGCACTAGGTCTACACGTGTGTTTCGTAATATCAAATTTTACAAACCTTGAATTGGCATTCATAGCTGTCGCGCTTGATGAAGAAGAAAATATAAGACGCAACAAAAAAATCATTCGCGGGCAGCCCGCGGTCCGCTTTGGACTCTCGCGTTGGCGATGCGCAGTCAAAGCAAGGCATGCATGCGAGCAGCGAGTTGTCACCCGGGTGGACCACTCGGTCCACCCGCCGACCACAAGTGGAGGGCTTACGACAGAGGCGATCCGGTTGCGCTACGGAGTTGATGTAGTGAGCGCATACCCATACAAATCCATATAAAGAATACTAACCGCACGAGGCGAGGCGGTGCGGAGTGGGTGCCGGGTGGCTCTAATGAGCTGTGAATTTTAATGATATTCTTAAATCCCTGCAATTTATCATAACTAGAGCACCTTACCAAATAAACCGCAATTCGGACTTGACCATTACCAATATATTTTTTACAGTTTCACGCTTCATACACATCGGGGTGGGCAGACATCGAGGTCATATTATCATACAACCAGTCATTGTAAGGGCTTATTAAGAAATGCATGTTAATTACATACTACATATTTCTCTACATTTTAATGTATCACCTTGGACTTAAATTGGATTAGATATATAAATGTACATGTGTATTTAACATCTTTATTATACACCTAGTGGTGTACGTAAAGTACTGCCGAGACGGTGGTCTCGGGTTCGATCCCCAGATACCCCGGGCACACACCTCTGACTTTTCGAAGTGATGTGTGTATTAAAAACGTTAATTATCGCTCGCTTAATAATGTGCTCGGTAGACGGCAATAGGCTCGCCCGCTATTACATTGGGACCAAAACATAACTGGCGAAAAGTGGGTGTGTAATACACCTCTGCCTACCCCTTCGGGGATAAAAGGCGTGAAGTTATGTTATGTCTATGTATTTCAAATAAAATGAATTATTTTTAAACTTTCGCGATGTGTACACATATACACATATAAGTGTATCTAGGACATGTCTATCTGTCAATCATAATAACAGCCTTTTGCAGTCCACTGTTGGACATAGTGTTCTCTTTGTAGTGATACACAAGCCGTGGTGAAAAGTTGACGACAAATAAAATGATCGTCAAAAGCCAAATAAATACATAATTTATACAATATTTTATTTTTTATTTATAGACTCACGCCTATATATCCCCGAAGGGGTAGGCAGAGGTGTAATATTACACCTACATTTCGCCATAATTTTTTAGGTCCCACGTAATAGGGGGCGAGCCTATTGCCGTTGCCGGGCACATCACCAGACTCGGTGCTGCTACTGAGAATTCGGAAAAAACCAGTAACACTTTTGCCCGACTTCAATCGAACCCGGGACCTCCGATCAGCAGTCGCATACGCTATCCACTGGACCACGGAGGCAGTCAGATTATTGTACAATAATTATGTGTTTATCTTAATATATAAAATCCTTGCGTTACTGACTGACTGACAGACACGCTACAGCCGAAACTATTGGGAGCAGAAAGCTGAAATTTGGCATGTATGGTCCTTGGGGACCGTAGGGGTGCACTAAGAAGGGATTTCCCGAAATACCCACGGGAGCGGTCAAAACAGATAAATTAAAAAAAATGTGCAGCTGTAGCTGCTGGCGGTCTCTAGTTTGTAATATTACCCCGTTTGCTTTGATTAAACCCATAATTTAAAGTATACGAACTGTCTAAGCTATATATTATTGGAAAGTCTCATCAAAATCCGATCAGTAGTATTGGCATAAAAACTTTATAAAGCTGGGCCATTGTACCAAATGTTAGCTTTTTTATATATTTCTTTTAAAAGTACGTTCACTACAGAAACACAATTGGAGCGAAGTTTTGACACAGATAATATATCTCTAGTTTGTTGTAAATACACCGCTATGAGCAACGGTAAGACTTTCATTACTTTTTAGTATTTTTTTTCGTTAAGATGTTTTTAGGGTTCCGTACCTAAAAGGTAAAAAACGGAACCCTATTACTAAGCCTCCGCTGTCTGTCTGTCTGTCTATCCGTCTGTCTGTCACCAGGCTGTATCTCATAAACCATGATAGCTAGAAAGCTGAAATATTCACAAATTATGTATTTCGGTTGCCGCTATAACAACAAATACTAAAAATAAAAAAAAATAAAAAATTAAGGGGGGCTCCCATACAAAAAACGTGTTTTTTTTCGTATTTTTTGCTCAAAATTACTAAATGTTACAGGTAGACGCTTTAAATTTTTACAGAATATGTAGTTGTATATTACCTTTCAAAATAAATAATTAAATTTAAAAAAAGTAAATAATAAAGGGGGCTCCCATACAACAAACGTAATTTTTAAGCAATTTGTTACTCGATCTTAATAAACAGGTAGAAATTTATAAAGTATTTAAGTATACATACAACGAACGTGATTTTCTTTTATAGATGATGGTACGGAACCCTTTGTGCGCGAGTCCGACTCGCACTTGCCCAATTTTATTTTATAAACAAGCTACGTTTTCCAGTTACATAGATCGGCTTTTCCGTGTGGTGACGGATTAAGAATACGGAATGTCACCCTTAACAACCCATGGGTGTCGTAAGAGCCGACAGAGGGAGCATATTATGCAGAGAACAGCACTGTAAGAGAAGGAAAACTTGATACAAACCCTATACCAACCCGTTTGGCCAGCGTGGTATAGTAGGCCAATTCCTCTTTTCAAAGGAGAGGCCTAGTACAGCAGTGGATTGTTAAAGGTTGATGATGAGATCGGCTAAATAGATTTGAGCGAATGCCTTTAATGAAAAAAAGAGGCATAATCATCGCCCTAACGTTATCCCGGTTGCATCCAAAACCTGCACCTTAAAGCCCAGGGTCCCCCCCACTAGTCAAACTAGAAGTGAATGAGTAAGTATTAGCTTTTCTACAGAGCGACTGCCGTCTGACTTCCGCAACCCAAAGGGATAGCGATACTTTTTTTATATAGTAACAGGCGGCAAACGAGCAGACGGATCGCCTTATGGTAAGCAATTACCGCCGCCCATGGACGCAAGCAACACCACAGGAGTCACAAGTGCGTTGCCGCCCCTTGGGGTTGGGAAAAGGGATAGGATGAGGAGTGGGATGAGGGAGAAGGAATTAGGGATAGGGCTTCCGCCACTCTCAATCACCGAACGAAACGCAACAGTTTAGGTACTGTTACTTTACGTCGATTTTCTGTGAGAGGGTAATACTTCCCCGGTCGAGCCGGCCCATTGATGCTGAAATCAGCAAGGTTCTTCTACCGTGTCCATGATACAGACTAGTGTCACTTTATTTAGAAGGTTCTGATGCCCTATAACGGCTGTCAAACAGCTTCATGACAACCAGGACCGACGGCTTAACATGCTCTCCGAGGCACGGGGCAAGCCACATAACCTGATGAAGACCTTCAAACCAAATCAAAGAAATCAGTCACCTACAGCTTCATTCAAACCTTGTTAATACAATTTTCATGGCTATTCATACATAAATACAGGAAATGCAACCGAAGGTCAGGAAAATCTTGACGGAAATTAAAACAATAAGATTGATTTGATTCGATTCTTATGCATAGTTTTTACTAAATTATCAACCATTAGTACTGACTAGCTATTCCCCTCGGTTTCGCGTATGCCATACCACACTGTAGCGCTCATAGCGACACTTGGCTTGCCGTAATAGGTCGGCAAAGTTAAGCAAGGCTAACACAGGTTACCACTTGGGTGGGTGACCGCGTGAGGCATGTACAATCAAACAAGTCGGCGGTGGACCAGTTTGAATAAAAATCCCTTGGCACACTAGAAACTGGTTTTGTATACGAGTGTCAATGTGTGTTTAAAGTAGCAACGTCAACTGGAAGCGACGATGTCTTGCTGAGCGATTCTCGCCCTTATGGTGATCTAACGAGAAGTTGTTCGACTGTACATAAGATCGATACCGTGCTTTGGAGGGCAAGTAAAGCTGTCGTTACCAGTAGGTACTTGTGGCAGGACAAGGATCGTTAGGCCATGTCGGAGACCTTCGGGCGGTCTGAAAACTCCGACACCAGAGTTGGACACACACTCACAAGAAATAGATAGATATATGCCACACTGTTATGAATTTGTGTGATCGTGCCCCTAAGGGGGACCGAGGATTCCGCGGTGGTTTTTATTTCTATAACCATAACTGAGCCGCTCATAGTCATATCATGGGGTTCCGAAAAGAGGAACCCCGCAACTAGAGCTGATTATCGCGAAAAAAGAAGCGGTTACCCGCGGTAGCAACCGCGTTATTTTTTCCACGACAAAAGCACCACTTATGGGATCAAGTCTCGTTCGAGCCGCACACGAAACAACATTGTGTTGTACATACATACATAGTCTCACGCCTGTTTCCCCCGAAGGGGTAGGCAGAGGCATATTAAACGCCCACTTTTCGCCAGTGTTTTGATCCCACGTAATAGGTGGCGAGCCTATTGCCGCTTATCGGGATATTTTGTTTGCCAGAGCCTCGTCCGTTGATCGGCAGGTGCACCATTTGCAGGTGAGGTTGGCTTGGGACCCTAACCCTATTGTGTTGTGTGATCAACATATTGTTTTTTCAAGTCTGACTGTTCTTCGTGTCCATTGATTAAATGTTTCAACGGTCAGTCAGTCATACAGGATTTATTCGTCGTATAGTGTCTTTTATCGAAAAAGAAAAGTCGTTTGTCTTAACTATTTGAAAAACCCAAAGCTTTTCTCTTTAATTTAATAAAATGTTGATATTAACGATTTTCCCTATGTTTCCGTGGTAAAATGTAGCAATACATATTCCTCTATCTGCTAGCAAAAGCCTCATAAAAATCGGTTAATCCATTCCTAAGATTGCCCTTGATAATTAGAAAGACGGACAAATAAAAAGTGTCCTTTACGCACTTGCAAACACCTAAATGTTTTGCAAGCACAGACAGACACTCCAATTGTATTCATACGTATATAATACAGACTACCTACCTACAAATGTTGCAATAGGCCCTTGAAATATCTATTTCCATTGAAAACAACTCATAATTGCCAATAATTGGATCGGTTTTCCTGCGCAAACCGCAACCTCTCTTCCTAGGAATTTATTATGACTGACTGGTACATCTCTTGAATAAGTTAGAACTTACTACTTAGTTTTTAGTTAGAACTTACTAGTTATTCTGAAGTATAAGCACTATTATGGCAAAGATTCACCAAATTTCGTTTAGTCGTTTTTGTGTAAAAGCGTTACAAAAATATTAACACATTCTCAGAAATTTGGATGTTTTTTTTTCTCAGAATTCAGACAGTTCAGACGGTCGCTTTGTTAAGCTAATATTCTGATAAATCTGATTAGAGTAGAAAGCGGACCCAAGGCGTAAAGCCTTTGATGCAACTACGGCGATGATAAAGAAATAAGATTATTTATACATACATATACTCACGCCTTTTTCCCGTCGGGGTAGGCAGAGACAACAGAACACCACTTGCTTCTATCCTTACAAACCTCACGCGCTTTCTCTACACTCATTACTCTTTTCATACATGCTCGGCGGTTTCGGGTACTTTGGACATTTCCGTTTCTTAGGATGTCTCCAATTTGGTCGACGAATGTCCGCCGAGGTCTGCCGCGACCGACTTGCCCACACACATTTGCCTTATATATCTGATTCGTCATTCTTTCTTCACTCATTCGCTCCACGTGTCCAAACCACCTAAGCATTCCTTTCTCAATCCTTGTCACCACATCAAGATAATTTATGTCATTGACTAAAAGTCTACTTCATAACTAAAACCCTAATACCCAATTATGGGCCATTTTACAGTAGTTACAACATTGCGTTTCCATGTGTCTTGCACTCTTAACATTCATAATGCTTTACTTAATTAAATCAAACAAGCTTTATAAAACTACCAAAAATAAACATCTAAAAGTGAATTAAAAATATTTCTGCAACTAAAACATACATACATACATAGTCTCACGCCTATAACCCCGAAGAGGTAGGCAGAGGTGTAATTCTACACCCACTTTTCGCCAGATATACTTTAGTCCCACGTAATAAGGGGCGAGCCTATTGCGGTACCGGGCACATTTCCAGACTCCATGCTGCTACTGAGAATTTCGTGACAGAAAAACCCAATAACACTGTCCGACCCAGGAATCGAACCCGGGACCTTCCGATCCCACGCGCACATTTATGCCGCGAGACCAACGAGGCAGTCGTAGAGGGTTTGATGTCGAGTTTTCCGTCTCTACGCAAAGATGGTATTTGCATCGTGTTATCCCTTAGTCGCCTCTTACGACACCCACGGGAAGATAGGGGGTGGTGACACTTGTATTCTATGCCGTCAACCACACGGCAACTAAAACATAAAAGCTATAATAATTAAACACATCTCACAATCCACTTAATAACTCAGCATTACTTAATAAAATCTCCATCAATTTACATAAACATTGCCATATACAATAAATATTACATAAAAACTGGCAAATAATTGGAAAAACCGTTACGAGTGTTCAAATATGGAACGATCGGTGTAGCCAATCAGCGAGCAGTATCGGTCCTTGACCAGAATGCGCATGCGCCGGCCGCTACTTAAATAACGTTGCGTATATACGTTTATGTACCGACTTTGTAGAACTAGAAGTATTTTCTACACGATTTTAAGCTTTCGCGATTTGTATACATCATACAAAATAATTTAGCGGGTCTTAATCGCGTAACGGTTTTTTTTTTGGACGTGTTCCTTACTGCTGTGCAGCGGAATAATAATTTATTTGCGCCATGGGTCACGCTAATATCTGGTATTCTCACCCCCGTAGATACGGTCAGGGTTCCCGCTCTTGCCGTGCCTGCTCCAACAGACATGGACTTATCCGCAAATATGGTCTGAACATTTGCAGACAGTGCTTCAGAGAATATGCTCATGACATCGGTTTCAAGAAGCTGGATTAAAATGTTTAGTCAATAAACTTTAAATTAAGCTACCAAAAAAAACGTTTCGATCGTCTTGCACCGATCGTGGTCACGGATAGTCGGTGGCTACGATCGGTGCAAGACATTTTCAGAGGTGTGTGCCCGGGCTACATTGGGATCGAACCCGAGACCATCGTGTCAGCAGTCCGTTACGTACACTACTGGGCTAAAATACATCATCAATTAATAGCGCTCATCAAACCAAAGGTTGTCTTAGCTGGGAAGCGAACCTAACCTTAGCCAAAAACAAGACCAATGTCCAAGGAATCATCTTCATTAACAGTTCACTGCTGGACTAGGCCTCTCCTTTGGAAGAAGGAATTGGCCTACTATACACGCTGGCCAAACGGGTTGGTATAGGGTTTGTATCAAGTTTTCCTTCTCTTACAGTGCTGTTCTCTGCATAGTATGCTCCCTCTGTCGGCTCTTCGACACCCATGGGATGATATGGGGTGGTGACATTTCGTATTCTTAATCCGTCACCACACGGACAGAACATAAAATCCAAATAACTACCTTTGAAAAGATCGCGTGTTAGAAAAAGCAGTAATATTTGACTAGTAAATCGGTCAAAAAACCGGTCAGTGCGTTGCTTAAAACTTAGCAATAGAAGTGGAGGCAAAGGAGGGGCAACGATTGCATTAGTATACTTACATCACTAAAGTTATCTAAGACGTCAGTAAAAACTGATATTACGATATAAACAGTTTATTGTAAGTTTCTGTAATATTGTCTGCCTCGTTGGTCTCGCGGCATAAATGTGCGCGTGGGATTGGGAGGTCTCGGCTTTGATTCCCGAGTCGGGCTAAGTGTTATTGGGTTTTTCCGGTAGGAAATTCTCAGTAGCAGCACGGAGTCTGGTAATGTGCCCGGTAAGGCAATAGGCTCGCCCCCTATTACGTGGGACTAAAATAAATCTGGCGAAAAGTGGGTGTAGCAATATAGCTCTGGCTACCTCTTCGGCGATATAGGCGTGAGACTATGTATGTATGTATGTATGTCAAGATTTTTAGATTAGATTCAGTGGGTAGAAGTGGTCACTCTAAATTTTGTGTCTAACGGAGTTTGACGTCCAGATATGAATTTTTTTTATTAGGTTTTTTTTTAAGTTCACGGTACATAGATACAAACCTACCTACAAACAAACATAGATTTGATTATTATTTACTTGAGGATGCCCGCGGTTACACTCGCGTTATTTTAGGCTACTGCTCCGCTCCCGTCGCTCATAGCGTGATTTTATATAGCCTATAGCCTTCCTCGATAAATGGACTATCTAACACTGAAAGAATTTTTGAAATCGGTCCAGTAGTTCCTGATATTAGCGCGTTCAACCAAACAAACAAACAAACTGTTCAGCTTTATATATTAGTATAAGATTGGCGGCCTTATTGCTGAAAGCGATCTCTTCCAGGCAGCCGATGGACAGATGGTAAATAAGCCTAGCGCGATAAATGGTGCAGTTTTTAATATAACCAGAATAATATACTTACTTACTAATAGGTATAATAGAAGTTTATAGACATACATATGATACACACAAACATACAACCGAAGCTAATAAAAGGGTGTTAAAAATGTTCCACGCCCTAAATATAATAAACTAGAAGACGCCAGCAGCTACGCCTGCATTTTTTTTAATTTACCCGTTTGGACAATCCCGTGGGAATTTCGGGAAATCCCTTCTTAGTGCACCTCTACGGTCCCCAAGAAACATACATACCAAATTTCAGCTTCCTGCGCCCAATAGTTTCGGCTGTAGCGTGTCTGTCAGTCAGTCAGTAACGCAAGGATTTTATATATTAAGATATTTAACCATAAAAAACACAACAATATTATTTTATCCATTAATAAAGCCGCCAGTGTTGTCATCCTAAAAATGACAGCTTCCTTATTATTCGTTCATACATATTGCTAATTTATTTTAATTTTATACATTCCATTGATTTATGATATTCGCAATATTTTTTCGTTCATATTATTGCGAATTTAATAATTAATACTGAGATGACATCTTTATGACCGTGTGGTTGACGGCATAGAATACAAGTGTCACCACCCCTTATCTTCCCGTGGGTGTCGTAAGAGGCGACTAAAGGATAACACGATGCAAATACCATCTATGCGTAGAGACGGAAAACTCGACATCAAACCCTATACGACTGCCTCGTTGGTCTCGCGGCATAAATGTGCGCGTGGGATCGGGAGGTCCCGGGTTCGATTCCTGGGGCGGGCAGTGTTATTGGGTTTTTCTGTCACGAAATTCTCAGTAGCAGCACGGAGTCTGGAAATGTGCCCGGTACGGCAATAGGCTCGCCCCTTATTACGTGGGACTAAAGTATATCTGGCGAAAAGTGGGTGTAGAAATACACCTCTGCCTAGTCTGCCTACCTCTTCGGGGTTATAGGCGTGAGACTATGTATATATGACATCTTTATTTTTTTAATCTGTGGTATAAAAATGTGTAATCTGTATAACTAGCATTGACACCCTGCTTCGCTCTGTGAATGTCGGTTATCGGGACAAAAGATAACCCATGTGCTATTCTTATGTATAAGCTATATTACTGGAAAGTTTAATCAAAATATGTTCAGTAGTTTTTGAGTTAAAAACTAACAAATATTCATCCATCCTCACAAAACAACGTGGGGAAAATCTACATGTCTGAGAGTTGTACATAATGTTCTCGAAATACATGTGAAGTCTGTCACGCATTTGGCCAGTGTGATGGACTTACCCTTCTCGTAGTGAGAAGAGGCCTGTGCCTAGCAGAGGGACAGTTTATATACAGGGTTAATACTTCATCATGTCAGCCTAGAGACGTCCACTGCTGGACATAGGCCTCCCCCAAGGTTCTCCACACAGACCGACTTTGAGCCGCCCGCATCCAACCGCTTCCCGCGATCTTAACCAGACAGATCGTCGGTCCACCTTGCGGGAGGCCTACCCCTGCTCTGCGTCGTCCGGTACGTGGTCGCCACTCCAGAACCCACCTGCCCCAACGGCCATCGGTTCTTCGCGCTATGTGCCCTGCCCATTGCCACTTCAGCCTGGCTATTCGGAGAGCTATGTCAGTGACTTTGGTTCTCCTGCGGATCTCCTCATTTCTGATTCGATCTCGCAGGTAAACTCCGAGCATAGCTCTCTCCATCGCCCTCTGAGTGACCTTGAGTTTTCAGATGAGACCCATAGTTAGCGACCACGTCTCAGCGCCGTAGATCATCACTGTCAACACACACTGGTCAAAGACTTTCGTCGTGAGACACTGCGGGATATCGGACGTGAAGATATGCCGTAACTTCCCGAACGCCGCCCAACCGAGTTGGATTCGACGAACGACCTCTTTCTCGAAGTCTCGAGACCATTTCTCGCTACTGGTTAATCATCATCATCATCAGCCTTAAACAGTCCACTGCTGGACTTAGGCCTCTCCTTTGAAAGGAGGAATTGGCCTACTATACCACGCTGGCCAAACGAGTTGGTATAGGGTTTATATCAAGTTTTCCTTCTCTTACAGTGTTGTTATCTGCATAATATGCTCCCTCTGTCGGCTCTTACGACACCCATGGGATGATATGGGGTGGTGACATTCCGTATTCTTAATCCGTCACCACACGGACATACTGGTTAATACTTACTATTATATTAGGAAATCTCATGTTTGACCTTAAAATTAAGATGAGCTATATTTACCCCACTTTGAGGTCACAACAATAATTATAATAAGAGACGGAAACTAATCATTTGAGTAAACGGTACCAAGGTTCGAGGTCTGTGTGATGTTTTTTATTTATTTATTTTTTACTTTACTTGGTACTTTATTTGACACCTTGACAAAACTATTATTAAATAATAATGTAATGTTATATAATACATGATAATATGTTTAGTTCGTATTTGTAGGCGGAGAGGTGAAGCAATGAATTCGCGGCCGAATTCTTCGATGGATGACCGGTAAAGGTCTAACGGCTAGTAACAATATTCTATCTATCTGTAGATTTAACTACTAGAGATACATATTAGTCATAAGCTCCAAACAAAATGTGTCAAGTACGTATCTTCGGTACCTAAAGCAATGGTTTTTTTTATAGTAATAGGCGGCAAACGAGCAGACGGATCGCCTGATGGTAACAGTTACCGCCGCCCATGGACACAAGCAACACCACAGGAGTCACAAGTGCGTTGCCGCCCCTTGGGGTTGGGAAAAGGGATAGGATGAGGAGTAGGATGAGGGAGTAGGAATAGGGGATAGTGTCTCCGGCACTCTCACTCACCGAACGAAACGCAACAGTTTAGGTACTGTTATTTTACGTCGATTTTCTGAGCTCTTCTCAATAAGAGAAGGGTTAGGCCATAGTCCACCTCGCTAGCCTCGTTCGGGTTGCATTTGGATAGCCTAGTGGAGGGACCAACAGGCTGCTACTCAAAGAGTCTCGAATTCGAACTCATCACCGACTTTTTGCCAAGTTGATAAAATTGATAATTTTGTTATCGCTTGCTAAACTGTGAAGGAAACATCGTGAGAAATCTGCATATCTGAGAGTTCTACATAATGTTCTCGAAACACATGTGTTCGTCTCTTTTGCTCTCGTAGAGACAGCTGTCACAGCGCGACTGGCACGCCGCCAAGCGGCAATTTGGCTCACAGAAAGATTGTCTTCAGAGCGCCCATAAGAAATGCGCCTCTATGTAAATATCTGAGCTCTTTGTCTGTAGCTTTACTATCCTCATAATGAGGACAGCTATGAAGCCAGCTATGAAACAGATTTTATACGAGTCTGATGATGATGTATTTTGTTGGTAACCATAGCAACCGACTGTTTATAAAGATACGGTCAAAGACGTACTGCAATAGATACGTTACCTACGTAGTAATCAATGAGTAGTAACGGTATACTAACGCACACATTGATAACTCTATATTTTATTTTAATTTCGGTTGACAAGATGTGTCAGTTTCACTTTGACGCCGGCTCGCGACGTCACACACACATATGTCAGACTTGCCAACTGGCTTATGTTTAGCGTCCTGCTTTTGGTACACCTATAACATATCTACTTCTATTTACTTGTAACATCGTTGACTGCAACTATTTTTGGTAAACCAGTTTGAAATATAATAATATAGCTTTCTTGTTCCAATTTACATAAGTATTTTTGGTGTCGATTGGATCGTACATCGGGTGACATGTAGGGCCCACGTTTAAAATGAAAGTCGTTTCTTGGTCATTATTGTTATAAACATAAGTCATCTAATGCACTATATTTCTTTAAAATAACTTCTTGAATCATCATCATCATCATCATATCCACAAAAATATCTTCTGCTGGATATAGGCCTCCCCCAAGGAACTCCACATAGACCAATCCTGAGCCACCCGCATACATCCGCTGCCAGCGATTACAATAAGGTCGTTAGTCCACCTTGCGGAAGTTCTTCCTCTTATTCATTGAGTGAGTCGTGAAAAATGTCAAGATCATCTGAGCGGAAGGAATTATATTCAAAAGATGAAAGAAATCGCGATTTATCCTCATTTTCGACACCAATTAAAAATAATTCGAATCTGCACTGGCTGCATCAGCTGTAATCCATGGAAAACTTCGGGGTTACACCTTCGTTTTCGAATTATTACCAGCACTACCTACGCTATAGAAACCAATACTAAACGTACAGCTGAAATTTCTGGACGCGTGAAGATGTCATTAGGCATGTTTGTTCCTTGGGGATCGCAGGGATGATCTCAGAGATAATTTTTGGCAATGCAACAAGAATCAATAATCCGTGTGGAGACGGATTAAGAACACGGAATGTCACCACCCCATATCATCCCATGGGTGTAGTAAGAGCCGACAGAGGGAGCACATTATGCAGAGAACACCACTGTAAGAGAAGGAAAACTTGATACAAACCCTATACCAACCCGTTTGGCCAGCGTGGTATAGTAGGCCAATTCCTTCTTTCAAAGGAGAGGCCTAGTCCAGCAGTGGACTGTTAAAGGCTGATGATGAACAAGAATCAGTCTGTTTTCACACAGATCTATTTTGACCGTAACCATAGTAAGGCCTAAGTAAAAAAAACACACAACAACATTTTCCAGCTAACATTAATTATTTGACCCGAAGGGAAATGCTCATTTGCAGAAATGGACTCCAAAATTTACCAGCTGAAATATTTTTTGATCCCAATCATCGGCAAAGCCTACTTCCAGAAATAGACTTATTCTCGTCCAAAGAACTTACTAAACAAAAAACTTACCTTTCTCTCTTTCTTTCCAGATCTTCACCACATGTAGCCGCACCCACACGCGTCAACCATGGGGCACAAACCTTACCTGTCGCAGGTCGGTCAAACGGCCAGGAACCGGCTGTTTGGCCTGGGACCCTCGGACAGACGGGTGCCTATCAGCATGCTCATCTCACAGCAGAAACGACTCAGCAGTGGTGAGTCTTACGTCTCTTTCTAGATATTATATATAACTTTTTTTGGAAATAAAACAATTTAGTATAATTTATGTGATTAGAACCTTTGTTAAATTGTGGTACATTAATGCGTAGGTACTTTATTTATAACGGTAAAACATTATATTTGGTAAATATAGCTATTTTAATGTTTACCTGAACTAGGCTGTAACACCTGTGTTTCAGGGAAAATCTTAAATATAATATTATAGGGCTATATTTTTACAAAATAATCATGTGTATATATACATACATACATACATAGACTCATGCCTGTTTCCCCGAAAGGGTAGGCAGAGGCGTATTAAACGCCCACTTTTCGCCAGTGTTTTGATCCCACGTAATAGGTGGCGAGCCTATTGCCGCTTATCGGGATATTTTGTTTGCCAGCGCCTCATCCGTTGTTCGGCAGGTGCACCTCTTGCAGGTGAGGTTGGCTTGGAACCCTAAGTTCCTGGTGGGAACCCTATGCACCCTGTGTATATATAGAGCCTTTTAAAAGCTCCTGTACCCTGTCTTCTTCCCGTAGGGCGTCTTTTGGCGGCAGTCGGGGTGGTTTTTAGTGGTATCACCCCATACTCCAACTCTCATTTCCCCAAGAGCCGGAGATCCGAAAAGATTGCCCCTTTGTAACAAAAAGAAAGATGTAGAGCATTGCTAACTTCTGGTTGTTTTTCGACATTACCAAAGTCGCGAAAAATATATCCAGGGTTAGGGCTTAGCTTGCCGTTCGTAATAGGTCGGCAAAGTTAAGCAACGCTTGCACAGTTCGCCACTTGGATGGGTGACCGTACGTGTAATTTACATCAGGACTCTACCGTGCTTCGTAGGAATGTAAGACTGTCGGGTCAAGGTTTTTATCTCTGGACTGGAATTGGAGGCCTTCGAGAGGTCTGAAAACTCCGACACCAGAGTTGGCCACACACTCACGCGAAAAGAAAGAAGCTGGTCCATGCTAAATTGAACATACATACATACATAGACTCACGCCTGTTTCCCTGAAGGGTTAGGCAGAGGCATATTAAACGCCCACTTTTCGCCAGTGTTTTGATCCCACGTAATAGGTGGCGAGCCTATTGCTGCTTATCATTATGCTGAATTGAAACCGCGAATAATTAATTTAAACCGCAAAATCTACTGAACATATAGCTGTTTATTAATTATTTTACTAGGCGGAGCTAATGAAATTATACGGTAACATTTATTTATTCAGCATTGCTAATCTTAAACGAAGCGAATTTATTAGGTGTTAGCAAAGCGCTGTTATATTTATCTAATATTTATTCAAGTTGCAAATAATTTATTGAATTAATCCACTCACGTAGATAATAATAATATTCTACTACATACACACAACTTCATATAGTCCCAAACTAAAGTATACAGAGCTTGTACTATGGGTACTGGACAATCGATAAACATACATAAATACTTACTTTTTTGTAAATATATATGTAAATTATACATAGAAACACCCAGGCCAAAACTAACATCCATGTTCATCATCGCCTTAGCGTTATACAGGTTGTAAAAAGACCCTTAACGAAAACTGAAATCCCATGTTGTACCAATCACTACGAACATTTTTTACTTCGGCACCATACCTGGGAAATTACTGGTTCAGGAGATATTGAGGTTCAAAGTTAGTAAGGAATTTTTCTAATTAGGTACAAAATCGATGCATTTACCCCGCCAATACATATTATAGGGCATCTAAAGAACATTCTTTAGATGCCCTATGACCCAATAGATAAGTAGGTATTTCGAGCATTGCACGCGCGCGCTTTTAATTGCGGTTAAAAAAATGTGAAAACTTAAAAAAACTTCGTTTCCCAGGTATTATTTTTGGTTAGTGTGGCTTGGCATGATGTGCACAACGAGTAGACTTCGGCTTGATTATACAGGGTGTCACAAGACCCGTGATGGGTCTTACCCTGTATAATCAACTTTTCCACAGAGCGATTGCCGTCTGAACTCCGCAACCCAAAGGCATAGCGATATTCCATGGTTTAGACCAGCATCAGTTTATTTGAGGGTACTGACGCCCCGTAACGACTGTCAAAGATCTTCATGACAGCCGGATATATTTTATAGGCTCCCTCCTGTATCCCTGAAGGGGTAGGCAGAGTTGTAATGCTATACCTACATTTCGCGTTATGAATTGTAGGTCCCACATTATAGGGGGCGAGCCTATTGCCGTTACCGGTCACATAGCCGGACTCCGTGCTACTGAGAATTTAGATAAACCCAGTAACACTTTTGCCCGACTTGGAAATCGAACCCGGGAACTCCTGATCAGCAGGCGCATACGCTATCCTGGACCACGGAGGAAAAAAGTATACATGTATGTTTATCCATTAAGGCAGCGATAGCCTAGTGGAGATACCAACATTTTTGTTTCTTGGTGGATACCTCTATAATAACGCTAATAAAGCTCTGATAATATATCCTCTTACTAAAACTAAATGTAAAAAAGTATTATTTGAGTGGCTACATAGTTTGGATTATGAATCAACAGAATGTTTGATAAAAGCTGGTATCAATTAATAATTATGTTACATTTTATATATTAAAAATAAAAATAAGTTAGGTATGTACTTATTTGCATTCTATTAACTTATAGGAAATTTTGAAATCAATAACTTTCAATATTTATATGTAAAATTGTTTTTTGTTCATATCTTATGTTAGTTTTTTGTTAGATTCTAGTACTGCTTAAGGTTTAGAGTGAGAGAGCCTGGGGATCTGTAACACAGGGTTACCCCTAGCACAGACTCCAAGTCTCTCACAAAGGTGTATGTACCTACTTGAATCTTATTTGTATGAGCATGATGTTTGTATGTTCACATTACCTTTGTGGAGAAAATAAAAAAATAAATTATTAAAAATTAAATTATTAAATACTGCCATGCAGAGGGTATCGGGTTCGATAACACGGCGCGCACCAATGACTTTTCGTAGCTATGTGCGTATTGAATTATTAACTATCGTTTGTCCCGTGCCTTGGAGAGCACGTTAAGCCGTCGGTCCCGGTTGTCATGAAGATCTTTGACAGTCGTTACAGGGTCAGTACCTTCTAAAATAAACTGACACTAGTTTAAACCATGGAATATCGCTATCCCTTTGGGTTGCGGAGGTCAGACAGGCAGTCGATCTGTGGTAAATCTAATATTCAGCCAAATCCGGTTTGACTAATAAGCGGACCCCAGACTGAAACTGGGATAACGCTAAGAGGATGATGATGATGTATGTTTATACAACGTCTAGTACCCATAGTACAAGCTCTGCTTAGTTTGGGCCTAGATGGTGTTGTGTGAATGTTACGGAATGTGGTTGAATATTACGAAAGGTCTGTCCCTTCGCCTGTAAAACATGACTTATATAACCGTTTCACGTTCACATATTATCTGTTAAATGCACGTAGTACTATTTATTTGTTCAGTTCATAAGGAAAATCACAAAAGGCACGCTAGCAGTTAATCCTTGTAAGAGTTACATAAGATGGTAATGTACTGAACAAATATGGACATGAACATATTTGTAGAATACTAGTGCATTAGACATATTCATGGAAGCGTAGATGTATATTTTAGAATCTGTGGGCGTCAGAAAACTTTCTGTATTGTGACAAATTAGACAGCGATAGCAAGACATTAGGGTGAAGATACCAACAGACTGCCATGCAGAGGATTCGAAGTTCGAATCCACTGCGCACACCAGGGACTTTCGAAGTTATATATAGGCTCAGGCTCAGGCTGTCATTAAGATCTTTGACAGTCGTTATAGGGAGTCGGTACCCCTGAATAAACACTACCTAGTCTCATCATCCTCTTACCGTTAGCCCAGTTTCAATCTGGGGTCCGCTTCCTAGTCTAATCGGATTTGGCTGAATATTAGCTTTTCCACAGAGCGACTGCCTGTCTGACCTCCGCAACCCGAAGGGATAGCGATATTCCATGGTTTAGTCTAGTGTCAGTTTATTTAGAAGGTACTGACACCCTGTATCGACGGTCAAAGATCTTCATGACAGCCGGGACCGACGGCTTAACGTGCTCTCCGAGGCACGAGACAAACGATAATTAACAATTCAATACGCACATTGTATAACTCCGAAAAGTCAATGGTGCGCGCCGCTGACTTTTCGTAGTCTTTTATTAACACTACCTAGTCTTTTCTCAATACTTCCTCTATCTTTTCGGATCGCTGCCTAAACACTACCTAGTCTAAACCATGGAATATCGCTATGCCTTTGGATTTAGATGGAGTACTCGGAGGTTAGACGGCAGAATATCGAAGTGAAGTAACAGTACCTATACTCTTGCATTACATTCAGTGAGTGAGAGTGCCGGAGGCTCCATTTCGTATTACTTCTCCCAACCTAAAAGGCGGCAACGCACTTATACCTCCTCTGGTGTTGGTCGTGTCCATAGACGGCCGTAATTCCAGGCAAACCGTCTGTTCGTTAACCGCCTATTACATAAAAAAGCAACACTGTCACGCTGTGAACACATGAGACTAACATAAAAAAAAAAACCTTCCAATACTTAAGCAATGAAACCAAGCGTGCTATACAATAATTTATGATTCATATCATATATCAGTGTGTATTTAGCAGGCGGGGTCGCGTGCCTTCAATAGTATGCCTAGAAGTGGTGGTTACTGAAGGGAATCGAATTAGCGAGCAAAGTTATATATCGCGTGATTCACACACTTTTGAGACATAAGAGAAAAGCGGTTGTGAACAAATATGAAACTGCGAGAAAATTATCGTTTTTGCGGGAAAATGATGTAACAGGCGAATTTTACTAACTTTAAACTTTTTGATCAACATAATTTGTCGTATATACAAAAGTAGAGGATGTCGGCAGCTACTCCCGCATATTTATTTTTCAGCCAGGTTCCTTGGTAGATTCAGAAAATCCCTTCTTGTGCATCACAACGCACCTCAAGGAACATTCATGTCACGTAGTTTTAGTTGTGCGCTCTCTGTCAGCCAGTTAGTGAGTAATAGAAGAGTTTTATGTATATTGACTATATGATGACGATATTATTTGTATTTTCCCCTCTCTCCTCCAACACTTTAGGCCGCAGAAAACATTGCATGAGTCGGATGTAAGTGTTGTAAACGCAATTGCACAAAACTGACGATATACGCGAGGTTACTGGGCCGGCATAGTACCTGTAGAGATTGTAATACATGTTTTAATACGACGCAAATAGTATCCTTGCGAAGAGAAGAAAAACTCGAGATGTATATCTAATCTAATACTAATATATAAAGCTGAAGAGTTTGTTTGTTTGAACGCGCTAATCTCAGGAACCACCAGTCTGATTTGAAAAATTCTTTCAATGTAAGATAGCCCCTTTATTGAGGAGGCTATAGGCTATATAACATCACACTATGAGCCATGGGAACAGAGCAGTAGCTTTTAATAACGCGGGTGAACCTCGGGCTCATCTGGTTATAGTATAAGTCTTACCCGTGTGGTAACAGATTAAGAATAGTCATCAAGCCAGAAGTATCCTTTCGAAGAGACGAAAAACATCGACATAACCTATATGTATAGTGTAAGTCTTATCCGTGTGGTGATGAATAAGTATATAAAGCAAATAGTATTCTTGCGAAGAGATGGTAAACTCGACATTAAAAACATTATACCATTTCATCTGGCCAGCGCAAAGTGTGTTAGAAACACGATTCTTGTGTCATTATGTTTTTCTTCAAATAATCGCTCATCATCATCATCATCATCAGCCTTTAACAGTCCACTGCTGGACAGGCCTCTCCTTTGAAAAGAGGAATTGGCCTACTATACCACGCTGGCTAAACGGGTTGGTTTAGGGTTTGTATCAAGTTTCCCTTCTCTTACAGTGCTGTTCTCTGCATAATATGCTCCCTCTGTCGGCTCTTACGACACCCATGGGATGATATGAAAATATTTATAACATTTATATTATTAGAAAATATATGAAAACTTCATTGAAAATATCCGATTCATGAAAATCGAAAAAAAAACATGTTAAGTTTTTTTATATTTTTTTATAAGTCTGTACCTAAATCATTATCAGCCTTGTTTAAAATATGTCCCACTGCTGGGCACGGGCCTCTTCTCACTATGTCAAGGGTAAGGCATAGTCCACCACGCTGGCCAAGTGCGTGACAGACGTCACATGTGTTTCGAGAACATTATGAAGAACTCTGAGACTGCAGGTTTCCTCATCATGTTTTCCATCACCGCTTATTTATGTTATGTATTTTTTTTATTTATAAACTCGAGGCTGTATACCCAAAGGGTAGGCAGAGGTGTAATATTACACGCAATAGAATGCGAGCCAATTGCCGTTACCGGGCACATCACCAGACTCCGTGCTGATACTGAGAATTCGGAAATACCCCGTAACACTTTTGCCTGCACCGGGAATCAAACCCGGTACCCTCTAATCAGCAGACGCTTACGCCATCTACTGGACCACGGAGGCAGTCTCTAATTAATTAACTATTTCACCATTGCGCTGTAGCAATTTCGTAATTCGTCTATGTGTTCGAAAATTGTCAATTAATTACTATTTTTAGTACCTACATGTAATATTTGTTAATCGCTGTACAAGGCTGAGAAACTGAGTTGATATATGGCTGTCATTGGAGATGCATTGAATCTATACAAATCTGCATATATATATACAAAATTCTAGTGTTACGGACTGACTGACAGACAAGCTACAGCCTAAACTATTAGGCGCAAGTAGCTGTAATTTGGCATGTATGTTCCTTGGGGATCGTAGGGGTACCGTGCACTAAGAAGGGATTTCCTAAAGCTCCCATGGGATCAGGCAGAAACGGTTAATAAAAAAACACAATATATATGGGGGCTTAGTTGCGGGCATCTTCTAGTAGGTCATCATCAGCCTTTAACAGTCCACTGCTGGACTAGGCCTCTCCTTTGAAAGGAGGAATTGGCCTACTATACCACGCTGGCCAAGCGGGTTGGTATAGGGTTTGTATCAAGTTTTCCTTCTCTTACAGTGCTGTTCTCTGCATAATATGCTCCCTCTGTCGGCTCTTACGACACCCATGGGATGATATGGGGTGGTGACAATTCATAATCTTAATCCGTCACCACACGAACCATGTAGTAGGTAGATAATAATAAAAATATAGTCGAATTCCGACCACAAAAAGACCACTAGTATAATTAAAACGCAATATATTTTAATATCAGGATGTCAAGACAAACTATGGTCAACCTTGCTAAGGGTCATAGTTAAACTGACTACAAGGCCGTCGGTTCGATTCTCGATTAAGTACTTCGATTTTACGGCTCACTTGACGTAAAGGTTTGTTTGAAAAACTATAAATGTTTTTTTATTTATTTATTTGTTAAGATATAGTTTGTTTGTCTGAATGTATTAATCTCAGAAACTAAATATCAGTAAAATCTACGTAAACATTTTTATAGACTCACGCCTGTATCCTCGAAGAGGTAAGCAGAGATATTATACCCACATTTTTTTGTTAGTTGATTCATAGTTAAAAGAAACCAAAGACAAAACGTTCTATAAAAAATCTAAGGTTATCCCGAACATCAAACTTTAAACCTCACGGCACCTTAAATCTACACATACAATAAACATAACATAATATAAAAATACTACAAGCGATCACCCATCCAATTTCTGACCTGGGCACACATAGCTTAACTTTGCCTACGGTAACACTCTAAAATAATCGTAAAACAAATAGCTCACCCATCCAATTTCTGACCTGTGGCAACGTTGCTTAACACCACTAAGCCAAGTCACGCTACAGTTATAGATAATAATTTCTAGCGCAACACGTTTGCCCGAGCTTCATTCGGAAGCGAACCCGCGACCTTCATATCAGAAAGTGGTCAAACAACATTTCTCTGGCAGCATTCCGTGATGAAATCGAAAAACACTTTTCCTTGTACTGTACTTGTTGTATACTAGAGAACGCCCGTACTTTTAACACGATTTTATTAACTTCGGAGGCTTCGGTTGTATGTATGTATGAATGTATGTATGTATTTAAGTAACAAGAACTTTGAACGCAACGTCGACTTTGAAACGTCGAATTAATTTGAAACTTTGCATTACTATTTATGAAGGACCGACAATGACAATGCAATAATATGAAATTTAATACTGATACTGAAAATCAAACTTAAAAAAAATACTAATACTTAAATAAAAAAATTATAGACTCAAGCCTGTATCTCCGAAGGGGTAGGCACTAGGCAGAGGTGTAGTATTACACCCACATTTCGCAATGAATTTTTAGGTCCCACGTAATAGGGGGCGAGCCTATTGCCGTATCGGGCACATCACCAGACTCTGTGCTGCTACTGAGAATTTGGAAAACCCGGTAACAATTTTGCCCGACCCGGGAATCGAACCCGGGCCCACCTATCAGCAGTCGCATACGCTACCCACTGGACCACGGAGGCAGTTAAAAAACTATTATTTATTAAACCGCTTCTGCCCGATCCCGATGGGAATTTCGTGAAACCCCTTCTTATTGCGCCCCTACGGTCCCCAAGGAACATACATGACAAATTTCAGCTTGTTGAGCCCAATAGTTTTGGCTGAAGTTTCTCTGTCAGTCAGTCAGTAACGATCTTCGAAAATAATCTTTACTAATATTATATATATTTGTTTGCTTGAACGCGCTAATCTCAGGAACTACTGGTCCGATTTGAAAAAATATTTCTGTGTTAGATAGCCCGTTTATTGTGGAAGGCTAAAGGCTATATAACATCACGCTATGAGCCACAGGAGCGGAGCAGTAGCCTTAAATAACACAGGTGCAACCGCGGGCTATTCTATTATTTTATATACAGAACAACTTTCTACGAAACTTAAGTCGCGCTTAATAACATAATCAAGATGAACTTGAAACTAACAAACTTATGTGTGTCATGAATATTAGTAAGTTAAACCATGTTATCATTTAATTGAACAAGTTAAGCAACGGTAGCCGCGGTTTGGAAATGGACGGGTGATTTTAGAATGTATCTCAAAGGTGTCTCAATAGTTGAGGTGATTACCGGGCAGGTAGTAGGAGTGATTTAAGTTCGATTCTCATTAGTAGTAAATAATTGTGGATTCTTAAATAATTATGCTCTGATTTTATTGTCTCTAAACCTGTAATTTTGCCAATATAATTATTCGGTATTTTTTTTACTGTTATTTTCATGATATTTATATTTATTTATAGTCTCACGCCTGTATCTCCGAAGGGGTAGGCAGAGGTGTAAATATTACGACCACATTTCGCCAGATTTATTTTAGTCCCACGTAATAGGGGGCGAGCCTGTTGCCGTACCGGGCACATTACCAGACTCCGTGCTGCTACTGAGAATTTCCTAGCGGAAAAACCCAATAACAGTTTGCCCGACCTGGGAATCGAACCCGAGACCTCCCAGTCCCACGCACACATTTATGCCGCGAGACCAACGAGGCTCATTTTGGATTTTCATGATATTAATGATAAAAATCGCACTACAAAACTAAAAAAATGCACCCAATAAATTCAAACCCACTAATTCAAAAATGTATTTAAAAAAATCCATCATATTAATCGAATTCGAAACCACTAGGCACGTACGGTATAAAATATAGCTTTAAATCTATACAAATAAAAATTATACATAAATCTTCAAAATGTATACCTACTCAAAAATCAAACCCACATCTCAAAACTTGCCGTCTTCTTCACATATTCGTTATTATTTAACTCCGGATACCAGCGAACCGCTGACCTGGTTTCGATGCGGTTTGTGTGAAGCAATAGATCTCGGCCGGTTGTATAATATCATTTAGCGGCGTTAAGTATACTACAGGTGAAGAAATGTGCTTAGAACTAGAAAATGTGGTCAGGTATTTTTGTGTTTAGTAACCTACTGGTTAATTTTCGTGAGGTGGAAATTCTCACATATTTTTGTTTGCTGATTCATGGATGAAAAAAGCATTGATAAAATATATAGACTCACGCCTGTATCCCCGAAGGGGTAGGCAGAGGTGTAATATTACACCCACATTTCGCCATTATTCCGTGTGGTGACGGATTAAGAATACGGAATGTCACCACCCCATATCATCCCCTGGGTGTCGTAAGAGCCGACAGAGGGAGCATATTATGCAGAGAACAGCACTGTAAGAGAAGGAAAACTTGATACAAACCCTATACCAACCCGTTTGGCCAGCGTGGTATAGTAGGCCAATTCCTCCTTTCAAAGGAGAGGCCTAGTCCAGCTGTAGACTGTTATAGGCTGATGATGATGATGATTTCGCCATGAATTTTTAGGGCCCACGTTAAGGGGGGGAGGGGGTAGTAATAGGGGGCGAGCCCATTGCCGTATCGGGCACATTACCAGACTCCGTGCTGCTACTGAGAATTTCCTTACGCAAAAACCCAATAACACTTTGCCCGACCCGGGAATCAAACCCGAGACCTCCCAATCCCACGCGCACATTTATGCCGCGAGACCAATGAGGCAGTCTGGCAGGCATTAACAAAATGTTAAAAAAAAATCCAAGTCCAACCCGAGCATCAAACTATAGACCTCACGGCACCTGCAATATACACATACTAGTCGTGTGAGTGTGTGGCCAACTCTGGTGTTGGATTTTTCAGACCGCCCGAAGGCCTCCGACATGGCCTAACGATCCTTATCCTAAGACAAGAACCGGGACCGACAGCTTTACGTGCCCTTCAAAGCTCGACGCTCAACAATTATTGCGTTATCAAATGGAAGGAAAGAGGAACCCACCACGCACCCTCGGATTGACCACCCCAACTATTGCAATAGAAAAAGGTTGACAATACCGAACTCCTCTAAATGGATATGGGATATGGGAATGGTATGGGTTCCAGGAAGATACCTGACTTGCAGTATCCCGCTGTATGCGCCGACTATTCTTCGACACGTGTTTCGTGCGCCAACGACTGAGTGATAGGCTCAGTCGTTGCCCATCGCTCCTTTTTCTATTACAATAGTTGGGGTAGTCAATCCGAGGGTGCGTGGTGGGTTCCTCTTTCCTTCCATTAGGTTACAATGGAGTTCCGCCAAGTAACGCCTGATTCAATCAACTAATTATTGCGTTACTGACTGACTGACTGACTGTCAAAACTATTAGGCGTAAGAAGCTGAAGTTCGGCATGTATGTACCTTGAGTACCGTAGGGGTGCACTAAGAACGGAACAACATACATAAAACATAACTTCACTCCTTTTATCCGCATGAAGGGGTAGGCAGAGATGTATTGCACACCTACACTTCGCCAGTTATGTTTCGGTCCCAACGTAATAGGAGGCGAGACTATTGCCATCTACCGGACACATTATTAAGCGAGCGATAATTCACATTTTTTTAACAATTTTTTACTAAGAAAGGATTTCCCGTAATTCTAAGGAAACGGCTATTTTAAGGAAACAGCTAAATTTAATAAAATGCTCGGGCGTAGCATCGAGCATTATCCTAACTTAATATTATAAATTCTAAAGTGTGTATGTATGTATGTTCCGTTTTCAAGCTAAAACGGATAAACCGATTTTGTTGAAATTTTATATAAAGATAGATTGGACCATGGAGACGGACATAGGCTACCATAAGTTGCAAAAAATTATCTGGTTGGGATTGTAGGGAGGGTAGAAATTACTTATTATTACCTCTTGGAAGTAAGAACGCATGCGCTGTAATAATTGAGTGCGCATGTGCTAGCGTATATCACTGTCAGTACTGTCACATCATACATAATGTCATATTATGCACGGTGCTTACATTGTTCGCATATATTATTAGAAACTAATAATTATATAACGCTTAAACGGCTGAAACGATTATCTCAACTTATATTATAAATGCGAAAGTTTTCATAGATATACATATATTGGACATGTATTGGAACATGGCTTTGACATTTGTCTGTATGCAAGGTGATGTAATTATGTACCTTTCGGTGGTTAATGTCATGGATACTGACCGAGTTACTTTGTACCCTATATTGTTTCTGAAGTCTTTAGAGTAATCTGGAGTGTCTTCACACAACTTGAGACTGACAGTAGATTTGTGTAACCCCGAATTTAACGCGTGCGAAGCGGCGGGCAAAGGCTAGTAGAGCATAAAGATCTCTTTTATGACCTAATCTAGACGTGACATTGAGGTAAAATTATGATATTATCACGACATCTCTATGTTATGAGCTGGCAGAGACAAGGCCAGTTCCTTAGAAATTGTTTGTCATATCTTAGACATGACCTTAGTGGTAAGAAACCTTGGGTGTAGGTCTATCCTGTTTGTTTACGAAAAATGTTAGTTATAAAGCTATTTATAGAATCTAGTTTACCTTTTGGTCTAGACGTTAGTAAAAATATAAGCAGGAAGTCGGCAGTTCATGCATACATACGTAAATACATAGAGCCTGTTTCCCGGAGGGGTAGGCAGCGACTACGGAACGCCATTTGCAACGATCCTGACATAATTATCTCTCTTGCTTCATTCTCTCCCATCAAGTTTCTCATGCATACTCTTTGGTTAAGTGTACTTATAACCTTCGCCGAATAGCCAAATTAATGTGTCAGGACAGGGCACATAGTTCGAAGACCCGAGGGCCGTTGGGGCAGGAGGGTTCTAGAGTGGATGTAGTCATGTCCTATGAAAACCCCTCAGATGTATATAAATATTGACCCTATAGGTATAAGTCTCATTGGAATCAGCACAAAAAGATACTAATAAAATGGTTCCTAACTCGCCTAGTTTAGATCCATTTCATGACTTCACATCAAAACATTTTCATTGATTTATATATTTTATTTATATAAGCAGCGATAGCCGAGTGGAGAGACCAACAGACTGCTACGCAGAGGGTCCGGGTTCGAATCCACGGCGCGCACCGATGACCTTTCGGAGTTATGTGCGTATTAAATTGTTAATTATCGCTTGCTGAACGGTGAAGGAAAACATCGTGAGGAAACCTGCATGTCTGAGAGTTCTACATAATGTTCTCGAAAGGCATGTGAAGTCTGCCAAATCGCACTTGGCCAGCGTGGTGGACTATAACCTTACCCTTCTCATAATGAGAAGAGGCCCATGCCCAGCAGTGGGACAGTATAAAGTGCTGACGATGATGCTGATATATTTTACCGCCAAACTGTCATAATTTTGTCTTAATTTTCCTGTACTATTACAAATTTAAATAATGTCTGTCTTTTTAAGGTGAATGTATTTTGTACTCTGGTTCTCTGTAACAGCCATAATCTATACTTATAATAAAACTGTAGAGAGGTCAATTCTGTACATTGAATATATATTCAAAATTAATATTGGAGGATGAATGGTGATCGATACTGATGCCAAAAATGCAATTTTTTGTCTGTCTGTCTGTCCGTCTGTCTGTCTGTCTGTCTGTCTGTCTGTATGTGCACGCATGGGTCAAAAACTACTGAAGGGATTTTAACCAAACTTGGTACGATTGTAGTCCATACTCCTGGGCAGGTTATAGGCTATATAACATAACGCTAAGACATATAGGAGCTGAGCAGTGACGATAAATTTAAAGCAAGTCGGATGAAAATGCGCTTTCAATCTCTTATCCTCGCATACGTTGATCATTCATCAAAAGTATGTATTACAAAGATGATGGTCTTTAAAAGATCTACAAAAAAGTCCTTTATAGTATATATCTATCTTTTATAAATTAGCCACAATAACGGGTTCAATCGTTAGGCATTTCTTCAAAGTGTATTAAATACATCAATATATTGTATTTCACATAAATATATCTTTATCAAACTCGCATATTCAAAAAGTACACTTTAATATGTATTGTATATTAAAAAAAATAGAAATCGGTTTATAAACACACAAGATATAGATGAAATAAAACTTCCTAATCTCGCGGCGCCAGTATGGGTACGGCTATACGGTTGATTTGTGTTTAACGCGCGAAACGGCCGTCTATACATATAATAAATCTGTAAGTGATCAATGTCCGTTTTTAAGGGGTCTACATTAAAGAAGAAAAGGCAAAAATATAATTATTAAAATTTTTGTCTGTCTGTGCACGCTAATCTCAGAAACGGCTAATAGAAATGGAATGCGGTTTTCACTGATGTATTGTAGTAAGCCCCACTTAACATTTGATGTTTGTTTTATACGAATCGGTTCATATATAAAAGTTGTGTCAAAGTAAACATTACGATGCATTTGTTCGATTAAAATTTGTTCTATAAAAGTAACTCTTTAGTTGAATTGGTTGATACTTAATATATTATGATCAGTCAAATGTAAAATTACGAGGGTTGAAAGACTATAAATAGGATATTTTCGAACATTTGGTCTTCCAATTTAAATTGAGCTTAAACCTCTATGAATAATTATATTAAATAGGGTTCAGCTTAGGCTGGACGTATTCGCACATGTATAATATATTATTATGTAAACAGGTTGAACAGTGGCGAGTCATTTTATTTTACTGGATGGGGATAAACACTGGGATGGCATTGTCTGAAGCAAGTATAAGTTAAAGTCCTCATCGATGACACCATGGGTTTGAGATGCTGCATAGTTATGGCATAATTAATATGAAGACAAATTGGCCGAGGACATTTTTAGGTTCCCACAACAATCTAATAAACCATTGCTTGACAGCAGATAGTTATATCTATCCTATTACTCAATATGAACGACCACGACGACCGATACGAACCATCTTTTGCTGGTGTAAAAATGATCTCACTAGACTTTAACGAAAAAAAAGAACGTTTATAATTATGATCGTGTGTGTCGAGCGTGAATAGTGATTTGAGAAAAATACTATTTGTAGATGCTCCGGGTGGAACGGCAAGACTTTTCCTACCAAGGTGCTTAGGTGATTTCGGCAAAGGAACGAAGCTAAAGTAAGATTGTTCGAATGCAAAATGACGAACCCATGGGCGGTATAACAGTACTTTTTCGTGGTGATTTCCCTTAGGTTCCGTCTGTTATACCACCACACAATATGAGACAAGAGCTGATGAAATTATAGCCTGTCTAAAGAGTTCATAACTATGGGATTGTATTATCGCTATGCATTTTGACATTAAATATGCGAGCATGATTAGGTATGAGGCAACGAACATGCACAGGAATTCTCTGATCTTTTGCTCGCGATTGGTAACTTCGCGGTGTGGACTTGCACGAACAAGTGAAAGTCATTTGAGCTATTTTTAGGACATCTACACTATTCAATATAGGTATTATTTGCAACTTAAAACATTTTGGGTATCAATTCTGTAGCCCAATGAAAATACAAATTCCGCGCGAACGGAGTTGCGGGCACAGCTAGTTCAAAATAAATATTGTCTTTGCCGGAAATAGATATTTAAACTTCTAAACAAACTTGAGATATATTTTTAATTATCTATGTCAAGGATGACCCTTACGGTTTATGGTAATTATTATTTTATTTCCTATTTGAACGTGTTTTAAATTAATTATTATCGTGGGGAAACATTTGTCTGAGAGTTCTCTGAAATGTTGATTATCGTCTTAACATTTTTTTTAAAGACAACTCCCGCACTAGGAATAACTCCTGTGTCGCGGGGGACTTTACAAACATACAACTAACGGACACAATGAACACCCAGACTCGAAACAACCATTTATACATACATAATACATAGTCTCTATATCCCCGAAGAGGTAGGCAGAGGTGTATTGCTACACCCACTTTTCGCCAGATTTATTTTAGTCCCACGTAACAGGGGGCAACAATTTATGGATCACACAAAGTGTTGTCTCGTGTGGGAATCGAACCCACGACACTCGGCGCAGTGTCGAGCGGCGAGGTGGCCGCTTAACCCACTACACCAACCGTGCAGTCAAATCCCGTTTGCATCTATGCCCGGAGTCCACTTACTAATCTAATCGGGTTTGAGAGTAGGTTTGTATATTATCTTTTCCACAGAGGGACTCCTCTCTGAATGCCGCAATCCAAAGGGATAGCGATATTGCAAGGCTTAGGCAAAGAGCTCAGATATTTACATATGGGCGCTCTGTAGACAAACTTTGAGACGGAGAACGACGCCAGCGCCGCCAACGGCGCCATCTACGAACTAAACTGGAGACAGTCCCCACTTGGAATCGGCACACGAAATCCTTAAGAACTGCACTTCTATGTATATCTGTATTCATTGACTTAGGCTAGTGTCAGTATATTCAAAGGAACTGTCTCTCAAAGGACTGTCAAAGATCTTTATGAAAGCCAGTATCGACGTCTTAACACACTCCAAAAACAAGGAACAAGAAATAATTGTAAATAATATATCATCATTCTCTTAGCGTTATACCAGTTTCAATCTGGGGTGCACTTACTAGTCTAACCGGGTTTGGCTGAATATTAGCTTTTCCATAGAGCGACTGCCTGTCTGACCTCCGCAACCCGAAGGGATAGCGATATTCCATGGTTTAGACCTAGTGTCAGTTTATTTTAGAAGGTACTGACGGCCTGTAACGCCGTTGTCCGAGGCACGGGACAAGCGATAATTAACAATTTAATACGCACATAACTCCGAAAAGTCATTGGTGCGCGCCGTGGATTCGAACCCGATACCCTCTGCATCGCAGTCTGTTGGTATCTTCACTAGGCTATCGCTGCCCCTAATTGTAAATATATCTAGTATTTCTTTTTGTTATAGACTCACGCCTGTATCCCCGAAGGGGTAGGCAAAGGTGTTATATTACACCCACATTTCGCCATGTTTTTTTAGGTCCCACGTAATAGGGGGCGAGCCTATTGCCGTTACCGGGCACATCACCAGACTCCGTGCTGCTACTGAGAATTCAGAAAAACCCAGCAACACTTTTGCCCGACCCGGTAATTGAACCCGATCAGTAAACGTATACGCTATCCACTGGACCACGGAGGCAGTAGCTACAAAAAATCATCAAAATTGGTTCAGTAGTTTAGTAGTAAAAACGTGCTAAACAAACCTACAGGCTATGCTTTACGATAATATAATACGAGTATTATTGTATAAAAAAATATGAATGAAATCTATTTTACATAATTTATAGTATTTAGTTTTTTAATTTTAAATCTAGACCTGGTAATCGAACATCTAGATTGGTTTTGACAATACAGGTTTAAAATAATGAACAAATCATAGTTCATAATATTATGTTTAAGACTTAAGTATCACTACATAGTATAAAATAAAGTCTGTCTTCTGTCTGTCTGTCCCTATGTATGCTTAAATCTTAAAAACTACGCAACGGATTTTAATGCGGATGATTCAGTATAATTGGCGCGGGCAAAGCCGCTGCCTGGCGAAGTCTAGTATTGTATATACTAGGGGATACCCGCAGCTACGCCCGCACATTTTAACATAACATAACTTCACGCCTTTTATCCCCGAAGCGGTAGGCAAAAGTGCATTTATGTTTGCACACTTCGCCAGTTATGTTTCGGTCCCAATGTAATAGGGGGCGAGCCTATTGCCATCTACCGGGCACATCGTTAAGCAAGCGATAATTAATTTATAATGCACACATAACTTCGAAAAGTCGCATATTTTATTTTAGTTGAACTGTTTCTGCTCAATCTCGTGGGCATTTCGGGAAATGCTTTTTAAGTGCACTCATACGGTCCCCAAGGAACATACATGTCAAATTTCAGCTTCCTGCGCCCAATAGTTTCGGCTATAGCGTGTCTGTCAGTCAGTCAGTAACGCAAGGATTTTATATATTAAGATTTATAATTTCCACCTGGCCTGCCTTGTTAGTCTAGACTTTTAAAGGTTCAAGGTCGACAAGGCGAACAAGGTTTTAAACTTTCGCGATTTGTAAACATATAAAATTATAGTAAAGAGTTTTCTTTCTTCATAGCGTCACGCCTGTGTCCCCAAAGAGATAAGCAGGAGTGTAATATTACACCAACTTTTCGCCTTATGCATTTTAGATCCCCCGTAATAGGGGGCGAGACTATTACCGTTAACGGGCACATCACCAGACTCCGTGCTGCTACTGAGAATTCGAAAAAATTCAGTACCACTTTTGCCCGACTCGGGAATCAAACATCAGCAGACGCATACGTTCCACTGGACCACAGAGGCAGTCATATTTTGAGTTTATTGCGTCCATACAGACAAACAGTACGAAAAGGGGACTTCATATTTCTTATAATAACTATACAGGGTGTAAAAAGACCCTTAACGAAAACTGAAATCCCATGTTGTACCAATCACTACGAACATTTTTTACTTTGGCACTATACCTGGGAAATTACTGGTTCAGGAGATATTGAGGCTCAAAGTAAGTATAGAATTTTTCTAATTAGGTACAAAAACGATGCAATCGCCCCGCCCCGCCAATATGTTCTATAGATGCCCCCATGGATAAGTAGGTATTTCGAACATTGCACGCGCGCGCTTTTAATTGCGGTTGAAACAATGTGAAAACTTGAAAAAGAATTCGTTTCCCAGGTATTATTTTTGGTTAGTATGACTTGGCATGATGTCCACAACGAGTAAACTTCGGCTTGGTGATGGGTCTTGTGACACCCTGTAGATAAATATTGATAATATCATTGAAGCCTAAACTTCTTAACCTAGAAACCTAAATAGGAGACCAGATTCTTTATAAGACATAGACCCACTAAGGAAGATTGCTTAATATTAAATGATAATTAATATCTATCTTAACGCTAAACAAACATTGAAACCCATACACAGACATCCTCATGACATTTACCTTAATATTAAACGAATTACAATAAAATACCTTATCGGAATCGAACCGGCGACCTCGGCCTTGAAAAGCTAAAGTTCATTAGAGTCTTATCACACTTGCGTGAAATCAATCAAAGTACGAAAGGAAATGATTAAAAAAATACAATAAATAAATAAAAAAGCGACGTCCTGTAGATAAGATAAGAGATGGTAATGAACTTTGTGTAATCTATCTTCCGTTACGTAGGCGAGCGATTACATGCGGACAGATGTAAATTGACCTTAAGACTTTTATATACAGTTATAACTTTTGGACCGTGTAAAGTGTCCTTAAGACATTATACGACCTTAAGCAGTCCACTGTTGGACATAGACATGTCCTTATCTAATACTTACTAATATATAAAGCTAAAAAATTGTCTGTTTGGTTGAACGCGCTAATCTCAGGAACTACCGGTCCGATTTGAAAAATTCTTTCAGTGTTAGATAGCGCATTTATCGAGGAAGGCTATAGGCTATATAACATCATGCTATCAGCCACGGGAGCGGAGCAGTAGCTTTAAATAACGGCATCATCTAGTTTGTGTTATAAATAGGAGGGTTTGGCCTACTATGTCTCGCTTGTCAGACAAGTCGTTATTTCAGTATCTTGACATATTAGTGCGAGTTGCCCGGTTAAATGATAATGGTCACACATTTTCTTTCTCTTTCATTCTTCTTCTTTTCTTTCATTCTATTAGCTAAGTCTGCGGTTACACCAGCGTCAGGGCTCCTGCTCTTCATGGGTGGAAGACTGGACAGCTCCTGTATCTTGTCTTCTTCCCGTAGGGTGTCTTTGGTCGGCAGTCGGTGTGGTTTTTAGGGGTAACACCACAAACTCCGGCTCTCATTTTCCCCCAAGAGCCGAAGATCTGAAGGGACTTTCCACCTCGTAAAAAAAGGCCTACTCTACACCCGTAGTGCATAACGTGATGTTAAATAGCCCATAGCCTTCCTAAATAAACAGGCTATCCAACAAAAAAAATATTATCCAAATCGGACCAATAGTTCCTGACATTAGCGCGTTCAACCAAACAAACAAAACCAAAAGCAGCTTTATAATATTAAAATACTAGAGAATGCCCGTAGCTACGTCCTCACATTTTATTTGACTTTAGCTGTTTCAGTCCGTTCTCAAGAAAATATGCTATTTTAGGAAATCCCTTCTTAGTGCACTCCTACGGTCCCCAAGGAACATACATACATGTCAAATTTCAGCTTCTTACACCCAATAGTTTCGGTTATGCGTTTGTCAGTCAGTCAGTCAGTAACGCAAGAATTAAACATAATAAATATTGTCAGCGTTACCGCTACTCTGATCTAGTTACCATGTAAAATTTAAATAAATTACCACTTAGTACACAATAAGTAGCATCCATTAATATTGCTGTTACAATAAACTTGATGATGCTGTGATCTTGCCAAGTCTCGCGTGAGATGTCACATGGTATATCTTCCGCATCGCACTTGTAGTAAATTATTATGTTAAACTATATACTGCCCGCGAATCCGCCCGCGTTATCGCGGTTAAAGTAAGCTTTTTGATGAAAAGTTACTAATACATTACATAGTTACATAGACTCACGTCTGTTTCCCTAAGGCTCAGTTCACACCGAAAAGGCAGCGGCTGGAAGCGACGCGCAGCGGCCGGCATCGAAGAGAAGGCTTGCGGCTGCCCGCAACTGCTCGCGCCCGCCCGCGACTGCTCGCGGCCGCGCGCAGCTCACGTCACGGCTCAGGCTCACGCTATTCCTGTGCGCAGTTTATATTCTACATATAACGAGGAAACACGTGTGTAATTACCTGTGAAAATGAGTATTTTGGATTTAATAGTTATTGCACGTATAATTGAAGAAGAAGAGGAAACGCGGATTCTTGGGTACACGGCCGTCCGCGCCCTCCCGCGCTTGCTCGCGGCCGCCCGCGCCTTCCCGCGCATGCTCGCGGCCGCCCGCGCCTTCCCGCGCATGCTCGCGGCCGCCCGCGCCTTCCCGCGCATGCTCGCGGCCGCCCGCGCCTTCTCGCGCATGCTCGCGGCCGCCCGCGCCTTCTCGCGCATGCTCGCGGCCGCCAGCGCCTTCCCGCGCATGCTCGCGGCCGCCCGCGCCTTCTCGCGCATGCTCGCGGCCGCCCGCGCCTTCTCGCGCATGCTCGCGGCCGCCAGCGCCTTCCCGCGCATGCTCGCGGCCGCCCGCGCCCGCCAAAGCGGTCGCGCGCCGACGCGGCGCGGATTGTCAAGTGATTCTATGTATTATAGTCATGGTGATAAAGACTAAAATTATATGACATTGAAACTGCTCTCCGCTATTATAGTCTTTATCTCCAAGACTATAATACATAGAATCACTTGAAAACTTGAAAACGTCGTGCGAATGCCCGCGGCTTCGCGAGCTTTCCAGCGGCGTCCGCGCCGCGTCGGCGCACGACCGCTCTGGCGGGCGCGAGCATGCGCGGGAAGGCGCTGGAAGTATCGCCCGCTCACGCCGCGCTATAACGATTAAATCCAAAATACTCATTTTCACAGGTAATTACACACGTGTTTCCTCGTTATATATGTAGAATATGAACTGCGCACAGGAATAGCGTGAGCCTGAGCCGTGACGTGAGTTGCGCGCGGCCGCGAGCAGTCGCGGGCGGGCGCGAGCAGTTGCGGGCAGCCGCAAGCCTTCTCTTCGATGCCGGCCGCTGCGCGTCGCTTCCAGCCGCTGCCATTTCGGTGTGAACTGAGCCTAAGGGGTTGGCAGAGACTACGGACCGTCATTTGCAACGATCTTGACATATCTGAAAGAAAGAAAGAAAATATCTCTCTTGCTTCATTCAGTCATAAAATTTTTCATGCATGCTCTTAGGTTTTAGGGACAGGGCGTATCTAGAGGAAGGGGAAGTCTACGGCGGGTGTCACCCTTTTTGCGTGACACCGGGTGACCCAACTTCAAGAAAAATAAAACACACGTTAATTGGTGAACTGTATAGGTACCTAAACCTTCCACAGGAATCACACTACACAGGGTGTAAAAAGACCCTTAACGAAAACTGAAATCCCATGTTGTACCAATACTATGAACATTTTTTACTTCGGCACCACAGATTTATTAACAACAGATGTAGCGTATTCGTCCAACTAAGTGAGGCACGTTGACAGCTATGTGTGCGTGACATTTGGCGACCGGCACTGTACGGACACGCGCGTCTATGTGTGTGTAAAGTTGCCAGATTATGAATAATCTCCCACTATTTTGCATATAGTTTTTGCAAACGAATATAAAAATATTACATAGGTAATATTTTATATTCGTTTGTGGTTTTGAAGAATTTGCCATAGATTTAATTAATGCTTTTAATATGTAATGCTGTTGTGAAAATTATTCAAATAAAAGATACCATTAAAGTATGCTTTTATAAATACATTTCTTAAAAAATTTAGGCTCCGAGTTAAGTTTTAACTAATTTTATTCGTAAATTGAGAAATAAATAGATAGGCTTACGTCATAAATATTAATTAGCTAAAAACATTTTGTCATGCATACAATAAATTATGAATATCATAATCATAAATCGTAACCAAAAAAAATTGCAATTAAAAATAAATAATGGCTACAATCAATAATTTCTGTTTCTGTACTTAATGTACACACGGCGCCAAGTCAAGCTAAATAGTCGAAGTACGATTTTGATACTTATTCCCTATGCTATAAGAACGGTACAAAGGTCTAAGAACGGTACAAAGGTCAAAGAGTATAGCTTGACAAGTAGCCGCGTGTACACGAATATTTGGATCGTTTGGGGATCGAACTCAAAACAATGTATATACTAATGGAAATCCTATTAGTATATTTATAAGAAAAATATAATCTACAATATACTTTTACAATACGTTAATGTATTTTTCATTAACATGACAATCATTATTACCTACATAATCAATTGACAAGTGCATTTTCCCTAATTCAGGGAAAACGGTGTCGACGTAAACTGGCAACACTTACATATTTTCTGCAGAAATACGAATTTTATCGAAATAATATTATAAAACGGTCAAATAATCCATAGTTATCTGTAAGAATATATTCCATCTTCCCGTATTTGCTTTTAGAAACAACTTTTACAATGTTTAAAAACGCAAGACGGCATTTTATGAATTTAAAAGCTGGATCGATCGTGGCGTGTAAACTGTGCGATGCTTCGCAGCGCACTGAGTCGAGTTTGTATTCGCTTTTCAATTTTGTATTTGCTTTAGTGGCCTCACGCAAGTGTTCCGCGCGCTCTGTCTGCCTTTTGTTCTATAGTCTTAGTTCGGCACCATACCTGGGAAATTACTGGTTCAGGAGATATTGAAGCTCAAAGTTAGTATGGAAATTTTGTAATTAGGTACAAAATCGATGCATTTACCCCGCCAATACATACACACATACATAACGCCACGCCTTTTATCCCCGAAGGGGTAGGCAGAGGTGTATTTCGACACCCACTTTTCGCCAGGTATACTTTAGCCCCACGTAATAAGGGGCGAGCCTATTGCCGTACCGGGCACGTTTCCAGACTCCGTGCGGCTACTGAGAATTTCGTGACAGAAAAACCCAATAACACTGCCCGACCCAGGAATCGAACCCGGGACCTCCCGATCCCACGCGCACATATTTTATGCCGCGAGACCAACGAGGCAGTCGTATAGGGTTTGATGTCGAGTTTTCCGTCTCTACGCAAAGATGGTATTTGCATCGTGTTATCCCTTAGTCGCCTCTTGCGACACCCACGGGAAGATAGGGGGTGGTGACACTTGTATTCTATGCCGTCAACCACACGGCATTATGGCATTATGTCTGCCAATATGTTCTTTAGATGCCCTATAACCCCATGGATAAGTAGGTATTTCGAACATTGCAGGCGCGCGCTTTTAATTGCGGTTGAAAAATTTGAAAACTCAAAAAAAATCGTTTCCCAGGTATTATTTTTGGTTAGTATGACTTGGCATGATGTCCACAACGAGTAGACTTCGGCTTGGTGATGGGTCTTGTGACTACCTGTATATTGGGGAAAATTGTTAAAAAATTTGTTTGGTGGTTTATGAGTTTATCGGCTTCATATATACAGGCTCATAGCCTGATGTCATATAGACTTTTACAAATAACCCTGTATAGCATACCTCGGTAAATGGGCTATGCAACACAAAAATATTTTCTCGATTTGTTCCTGAGATTAGCGCGTTCAACTAAATGAAGAAACAAACTATTTCATCATCATATCAGCCGAAATATGTTCACTGCTGGACAGAGGCCTCCCTCAAGGACCGATACTGAGCCACTCGCATCACAAACTCTTTAACTTTATAATATTAAATTTTATAAAATTGAATGATAAAAATGCCGTCCTTTGACCTCTACCTACTTATAAACAAGGTTCCTTTAAGTATTATATTGGTGTATAATGATGTTCGAATCCGCTATTTATCAATCGCATGCTATGAACTACATGCTAAATTTAGCATGCTATTTTAAATGCTATAATATAGCATGGTATCGTGCGAAGCGACAGCACTCTTTGTGTGACCGCTAGTTTTAGCACATGTACGATTTAGCGCGCTGTCCTGCTATCCATATTTGAACGTTGGTTAATATAGTATGACGAACATGCTATTTGCCTAACGAGTCTGAAGACTTAACGCGTGAGGCAGATAACATGGTGAACTGTAATGTTACACATGAATAAACAATACATATACATATTTGTACATTTCTTCTAAGTATAAAACGTAATAATTATGCACAACAAACTAATAATAACCAACTAATTAATAATACAGTTTCATTCATAGATACACAGTATGACGTGTCCTATCACAGTTTTTTAAAATCAAACACAAAACACTTAACTTTTTAGAACGTAAAATAACTCGCGTACTTATATGCTACTTAAATCGCGCGAGCCGTCAAGCCGCTAAAATTCGCACGCTACGCAAGTTCACGTCTGGCTGCTCGCGTTGGCACGCGAAGACTGATCGCAAATATCGCAATTCGCAGCGCTGCTAACGTGCGAAGTGCGATGCGCCGTCGCGTCGGAGCGATGTTTGATTCTATATGCTATGTACTTAACATGCTAAATTTTTAGCACGAACGAGAGCCGAATGAACTTGCTATTAGATGCGAAATAAAATTATCGTGCTGTGCTATTATGCTAGATGCTATATTAACCACCATTATTGGTGTATCGCTAGGACCGTTTTATAAGAAGGAGTACCCCTCTGCGTCTGTCCGCGATAATCTCAAAAACGACTAAACAGATTTGCATGCGTTTCTCACCAATGAACAGAATGGATACCTATATGAGTAAGGTTTAGATGCATCATTTATTACAACCTCACCTTCTAAGTGGGCAGAAAAACCACCAGCGGAAGCTAGTAAGGTATAAAATAAATAAACAGTGTTATTACTAAACATATTTTATCAATATCGGTGCAGTAGTTCCTGCACTTAGCGCGAACAAACAAACAAAGAGGTTTATTAATATAGACTATTATAGACTTATTTAAATATAGCTGAGATAAGGCTAAGCGTTTGATATAAATAAATCATTATTGATAATTGCATCGTAACATAATTACAATGATTGTGCAGCAGAATTAATAGTTCTTATGATGGATTACCTATGATAGCGGAAGTTACACTAAAAGCATTGTTAGATAAAGACATATAAAAATATATAAAACCTTATTATATACGTAAAGGCCTAAGCAATATATATAATGATATAAATTCTAATAAAAAAATAAAAATAAAAAGTGGGGTGAATTTAAATTGTATGGGGTGAATTTATCTTGATTTTTGCAAGCAGTACCTATACCTTAATTGCTTCTTGCCTTCGTTTAGGTGGGCCATGTGTTTCTCCACATCGCTGTCACTGTGGAGAGGCTGTCGACAGCGTTGGTCACCATGGTCTGTCAATAAATTGCATACATACATAGACTCACGCCTGTTTCCCCGAAGGGGTAGGCAGAGGCATATCTAACGCCCACTTTTCGCCAGTGTTATGATCCCACGTAATAGGTGGCGAGCCTATTGCCGCTTATCGGGATATTTTGTTTGCCAGAGCCTCGTCCGCTGATCGGCAGGTGCGCCACTTGTAGGTGAGGTGGGCTTGGGACCTTAAGTTCTTGGTGGGAACCCTATGCACCCTATGTCAGTAAATTGAAAATATAAATTTTGCTTTTACTTTTTTGATGTATTGCTTTTATTTGTTAGTTATTTAAGTATTGAAATTATTGTTTTAATTGATGTGTGTTTAGCGACTTAGTTGTAACTAGTTAGTTTTTATTCAATTGTGTTTAAATATTTCTGTTATTAAAAAAGGCACAAAAAATAGTATACCTTAATACAAACTTATACATTAAAACGTCTAAGAAAGGAACCCATGACCTTAGCTCAGTAGACAGCTTTGCAATAACAATAAACCAAACAACTATATAAAGCCAAAAATATCATCAAAATGTGTAAAGGAATTCGGAAGCATAAGACAAAAGGTTTACCAAAGGATGCACAGCCGTTTAGTCATATTGGCATGTACCCAACATACAAACAAACATACAGACGACGAACAATAGATGACAGTAGTTCCTTGTTCAGGCAAACACTGAAACTGTGGACTTGGGCAAAATAATCGATGATTAACGTCTTAAATAAATCTTAATATATAAAATCCTTGCGTTACTGACTGACTGACAGACACGCTACAGCCGAAACTATTGGGCGCAGGAAGCTGAAATTTGGCATGTATGTTCCTTGGGGACCGTAGGGGTGCACTAAGACGGGATTTCCCGAAATTCCCACGGGATCGGCCAAAACAGGTAAATTAAAAAAAAAATGCAGGCGTAGCTGCTGGCGTCCTCTAGTAAGTTAATATTTACGATTTTAACAAAGAATCGACTTGTATTAGTTGCAACAGATCAATACTGCCTATGGCCTGTAGGGGAAAGTCATACACTGCCTTTCTGCTTGCCTCAAGTGACGGTAAATGGGCTCGTAATTTGGGTCTCCACAGCTACCACATAATAGGGGGCGGGCCTATTATCGTTACGGGGCACTTTGCCAGACTTCTTGCTGGTACTGAGATTTCGGAAAAACCCAGTTACACTTTTGCCCAACCCGGATATCGAACCCGGAACCTCCCGATCAGTAAACGAAAACGCTATCCACTGGACCACGGAGGCAGCCCAAAGATAAAATAAAACCAAAAAATCGACTTTACTGCGTGACTGTAAAAGGCCACGAAATTGGGCACTAGGACCAGTGGACCTATTCGTTAAATGATCCCACGCGTCAATTTTTAATGGGATCAGCTGACCAAAAATCCCTTGTGCCAGAGTCTTTTAAAATTTGCTAAATAATTGCGCAAGGCCACACTTGCCATAGTCAAAGCGTGTCTGCCCATGACCTTTGTTTTATCGTTAGCGAAGAAATAAGGTTTTGTTATTTTTCCCATAGACAAACAACAATGGTTTGTCTCCGGTAGTAAAAAACATATTATGTTTAATTAGATTGTCTGTGGACATGTGTACATAATTATCTTTACGTAATCTTATTATATAAAATCCTTGCGTTACTGACTGACTGACAGACACGCTACAGCCGAAACTATTGGGCGCAGGAAGCTGAAATTTGGCATGTATATTCCTTAGAGACCGTAGGGGTGCACTAAGAAGGGATTTCCCGTAATTCCCACGGGATCGGCCAAAACGGGTAAATTTAAAAAAAATTGCAGGCGTAGCTGCTGGCGTCCTCTAGTATTTGTATATTACAGAACACAGCGATAGCTTAATCTGGGGCGAGTTGAGATACCAACAGACTGCCATGCAGAGAGTATTGGGTTCGAATCCACGCCGCGCACCAATGACTTTTCGGAGTTATGTGCCTATGGAATCGCTTGCCCCGTGCCTCGGAGACTAGTCAGCGGAACCCAGGTTGCAACTAACCCAAGACTTTTTTATATACAGAAGATAGTACATACATACATACATAGACTCACGCCTGTTTCCCCGAAGGGGTAGGCAGAGGCATAGGTATTAAACGCCCACTTTTCGCCAGTGTTTTGATCCCACGTAATAGGTGGCGAGCCTATTGCCGCTTATCGGGATATTTTGTTTGCCAGAGCCTCGTCCGTTGATCGGCAGGTGCACCACTTGCAGGTGAGGTTGGCTTGGGACCCTAAGTTCTTGGTGGGAGCCCTATGCACCCTGCAGAAGATAGTTATTCTGTATAAACGCCGGCAAACTTCTTGAGCACTACCATAGACCATAAGAGCGGCGCAGTAGCAATTTTACGTACAAAAATGTCTCCTGCGCATGCATATTGGTCTATGGTAGTGTTCAAGAAGTTTGCCGGCATCTATACCGCAATATGTGTCGAACAAAACGATCTCATCTGTAGGTACCTACTTATATTCAGTATGGCCTGATGTAAGCCTAGATTTCTTAATGGCTAGACTTAGATTTTTCAAGAAATTTAACAAAATCTAGATCATTTTTATGTAAGAATAGATGCCAAGATTACGTTGCGTATCCACGAAATATTTAAAAATGTATGAATTATTTAAAACTTGCTTTTGTAAAGAAGAAAGATAAGCAGTTTATTTTATAAGACCCAAATGGCACAATAGTTGACTGTGGACTAAGGTGCAGCGATAGCCTAGTGGAGATACCAACAGACTGCCATGCAGAGGGTATCGGGCTCGAATCCAGGGCGCGCACCACTGACTTTTCGGAGTTATGTGCGTATTAAATTGTTAATTATCGCTTGTCCAGTACCTCGGAGAGCACGTTCAGTCGTCTGTCCCGGTTGTCATGTCTTCATGCTTCACATTTTGACAGTCGGTACAGGACGTCAGTACCTTCTTAATAAACTGACACTAGTCTAAACTATGGAATATCGCTATCCCTTCAGGTTGCGGAGGTCAGACAGGCAGTAGCTCTGTGGAAAAGCTAATATTCGACCAAATCCCGTTAGAATAGTAAATGGACTACAGAATGAAACTGGGATAACGCTAGGACGATGATAAGTTGACTAAATTGGTTCAATTTCAATACAAATATGTTTGTCTGTTATTTTTTTTTTTATAGTAATAGGCGGCAAACGAGCAGACGGATCGCCTGATGGTAAGCAATTACCGCCGCCCATGGACACAAGCAACACCACAGAAGTCACAAGTGCGTTGCCGCCCCTTGGGGTTGGGAAAAGGGATAGGATGAGGAGTGGGATGAGGGAGAAGAAATAGGGAATAGGGCCTCCGGAACTTTCACTCACCGAACGAAACGCAACAGTTTAGGTACTGTTATTTTACGTGGATTTTCTGTGAGAGGGTAGTACTTCCCCGGTCGAGCCGGAACATTCATACTGAAATCAGCAAGGCTCTACTACCTAAAGAATGTTATGCTTACACTAATAAATAGCTAAAACGATTAAATATGAAACGGATATAAAGGACGTTGAAACAAAAGATTTATTTATGAAATACCAAGGGTTTTAAAAAATAAACGGTGTGAGCTAATATGAAAATTAGCACACCCCCATTTCTTATCTGGTTTCCAAATATAATTCTTTCCGCTTTATATCACACATTTACTGCCTCCGTGGTCCAGTGGATAGCGTATGCGGCTGCTGATCGGAGGTCCCGGGTTCGATTCCCAAGTCGTGCAAAAGTGTTCCTGGGTATTTGCGAATTCTCAGTGGCAAAATGTGTGTGTAATATTACACCTCTGCCCAACCCTTCGGGGATACAGGCGTGAGACTATAAAAATAAAAATATATCACACAAGTTATACTACGGACAAAAATAAAAGAAATCCTATCCTCCTAAAAAAACTGGCAGACGCCTCCAAACTTGTACCAGACAGGTACCGAATACCTTCGAACAAACACCTTTCTCCGTCTGTCGATTCAATACCTATCGATCTAGCAATCAATGAGTGAAGTGCAAAAAACAAACTTACCTACTTTAATGATAAGTTTGATAAATGAATGTCTGGCGGCAAGAGTTTAAAATCATCTTAATATATAAAATCCTTGCGTTACTGACTGACTGACAGACAAGCTACAGTCGAAACTACTCGGCGCAAGAAGCTGAAATTTAGCATGTATGTTCCTTGGGGACCGTAGGGGTACACTAAGACGGGATTTCCCGAAATTCCCACAGGAACGGGTAAACCGGGAAATTCGCATTATATGTGCGTGCGAAGCCGCTGGCGTCGACTAGTATAATATAAGTTTAACAAAGTCTCGTTTCAATTCAAAGTCATTTATTCATATATGTTACAAAAGCAACACTTATGAACGTCAATTTTTTTTTACAACCAGGTTCGGGATGGTAGGGCTATGAGAAGAGCCTGGAAGAAACTCATGCCACTCTTTTAAAAACAGAATCTTCATTTTACAATTTGTGGTACCATGATTACTGACACAGCCAAAACACTTCGCGACAGTAGTATAGATGTATCAGCAACCAAAAATATACTTACCTACTTTAATGATAAGTTTGATTAATGAATGTCTGATAGCAAGAGTTTAAAAAATAATAAACGATTAACAAAGTCTGGTTTCAATGTTCGATCTATCCATGGTTTTGGCTACTAGAGGTCACATCATCAGCCTGTAACAGTCCACTGCTGGAGTAGGCCTCTTCTTTGAAAGGAGGAATTGGCCTACTATACCACGCTGGCCAAACGGGTTGGTATAGGGTTTGTATCAAGTTTTCCTTCTCTTACAGTGCTGTTCTCTGCGTAATATGCTCCCTCTGTCGGCTCTTACGACACCCATGCGATGGTAAGGGTGGTGACATTCCGTATTCTTAATCCGTCACCAAACGGACACTACTTCTAGAGATACTTTGTCATATTTTGTATGGAGGTCAAATACATTTCACGATACCAAGCCGAAAACAAAGATTTTTGAAATATATGTCTGTCCGTAAATCAATCTTTCTGTTTGGCGCTCTATCTATGTCTTTCTGTTTGTCCGGAATAATGTCTGGAATGGCTGAACCGATTCTAATGGGACTATAAGTATATATCTTATAGTGAACTATAAGATAGAGAAATTTGTGGGGCTACATACATAGTCTCACGCCTTTATCCCCGAAGAGGTTATGCAGAGGTATATTGCTACACCCACTTTTCGCCAGATATATTTTAGTCCCATGTAATAGGGGGCGAGCCTATTGCCGTACGGGGCACATTACCAGACTCCGTGCTGCTACTGGGAATTGCCTAACGGAAAAACCCAATAACACTTTCCCCGACCCGGGGTAGGGGGTAGGGCTACATAAAGGCTACAATTTGACCCAGCAGATGGCGCTGTAGTCGAGATATCGAACAGCGGGGAACAGCTAGCATTACAAAAAACTCGTACCACCAACAAGAAATTACCTCTATAACCACTGAGCCATACATAACTCAGATGATAGATGACTGTAAGGTCATTAACAGTAAGTCAAGATCAGTGCTAGTGAAAGTTTTCTATGAGTTATAAACCTGTTATATAGAGAATGTTTTGATAAGAGCGATAGTTCAGTGGGATAAAGGTACTCGTCTTTTCGAATAGTACAGAATTCTACAACTATCTTTCTTTATATTTTTTATAGACTCACGCCTGTATCTCCAAATGAAGAGATGTAAGAGCAGGCAGAGATGTAATATTACACCCACATTTCGTCATGAATTTTTAGGTGCCACGTAATAGGGGGCGAGCCTATTGCCGTTACCGGGCACATCACTAGACTCCGTGCTGCTACTGAGAATTCAGAAAAACTCAGTAACGCTTTTGCCAGACCCGGGCATCGAACCCTGGACATCCGATCAGCAGTCGCATACGCTATTCACTGGATCACGGAGGTAGTCTTCTTCACAGTACAGAATTTTTTGACCATTAGAAATGCGAAAGGGAGGATATAGGGAGGTATCTTAATATATATTATATAATTAATTTTAATGGTATTCCTTTACCCATAAGCGATAGCGTAAAAAATTTAGGAGTTTACATTGATAAAACGTTATCCTGGGGACCCCAAATTAGGGAGGTCAGTAGAAAATTGTTTTCTGCGGCTGGGACGTTGCGAAGACTGCGAAACTTTCTGCCGACTGCCACTAAGATTGCGTTTGCTAATTCTCTTCTTCTACCTATCCTTGACTATGCTGATGTCAGCTATCTAGACCTCACGGAGGAGCAACTTGACAAGCTTGATCGCCTTCAAAATTTATGCATAAGATTCATATTTGGATTGCGCAAATATGATCATGTTTCCAATTTCCGCAAGTGGCTCCCAATTCGCCTTCGACGGAATACTCACATACTTTCTTTACTTTATAACATTCTCTTTAATCCTTCTACTCCCCATTACTTAAAAAAACGCTTCGAGTTTCTTTCTGACACGCATTCTAGATCTCTGAGGTCATCGGTGAATCTGAGACTGGCTATACCAATGCATTCCAGTAGATTTTACGATAAATCCTTTACTGTCCAAGCTGCTCGCTTGTGGAATGCATTGCCGATGTTAATAAAACAAGCTCAATCAGCAACATCGTTTAAAAAGTTACTCAAAGAATACTACTTGTCTCTTTAATCTTACTGCTCTTGTAATTCTTATTTTTCTATTTTTCCTTTCATATATTTATCACTAATTTATGTATCAATTATAAATATTTATGTATTTTATAATTATTTATGTATTTATATAGTTATGTATGTGTATTATAGTTGTTTATCTATGTATATAGTTATGTTAATGTATGTATTTAATACAAATCTATATCGGTAAAGATCGCCAAACTACCCTTTTTCTGAATCCGTGTTATTCTTATCCATCCAAAGGTTGCCTGTAAGAGATTGCTTAATAGTGATAAGGCCGCCTATTGTACTATCCGTTATTTTCTTTTTGTTAAAATTCAATATTGTAGTTTCTTTGGCATTTGTACAATAAAGATGATATACTATACTATAAAATCCTTGCGTTACTGACTGACTGACAGACACGCTACAGCCGAAACTATTGGGCGCAGGAAGCTGAAATTTGGCATGTATATTCCTTGGGGACCATAGGGCTGCACTAAGAAGGGATTTCCCGAAATTCCCACAGGATCGGCCAAAACGGGTAAGTTAAAATAAAAATGCAGGCGTAGCTGCTGGCGTCCTCTAGTTTATTATAAGTATGACATGTAATGTGCTTAAGTTAGATTAGATTTGGAATAGCACAAACTATTATTCTGTCATATCTGGTAAGACTAACTAAAAAGGAATTATCTCAGTGATAGCCAAGTCTGTCGCCTTCGAGCCAGGGAGGATCCGGACTTACTAGCCTAACAGATTTGACAGAATATAAACTTATAGCATAGTGGTGTACGTAACGGACTGCCGAGACGATGGTCTCGGGTTCAATCCCCAGGTACCCCGGGCACACACCTCTGACTTTTCAAAGTTATTGTGTGTATTAAAATTTTTATTAATTAAGTATCACTCGCTTAACAATGTCCCAGTTAGATGGCAATAGGCTCGCACCCTATTACTTTTGGACCGAAAGATAACTGGCAAAGTGTGGGTGTGTAGTACACCTCTGCCTACCCCTTTGGGGATAATAAGCGTGAAGTTATGTTAATACACGACTGCCTCGTTTTCCTCGCGGCATAAATGTACGCGTGGGATTGGGAGGTCTCGAGTTCGATTCCCGGGTCGGGCAAAGTGTTATTGGGTTTTTCCATTAGGAAATTCTCAGTAGCAGCACGGAGTCTGGTTATGTGCCCGGTACGGCAATAGACTCGCCCCGTATTATGTGGGACTAAAATAAATCTGGCGAAAAGTGGGTGTAGCAATACACCTCTGCCTACCTCTTCGGGGATATAGGCGTGAGACTATGTATGTATGTTATGTTATGTATAAACTTTGCCACAGAGCGACTGCCGTCTGACCTCCACAACCCAAAGAAATAGCGACATTCCATAGAATAAGCCAGTTTCTGTATCTTTGCAGGATATTATGATAATAAGCCCTCCTCATAATGACTATCAAAGATCTTAATGAGAGCGGGAAGCGAACGGCTTAACGTGCTTATGACAAGGAGCAAGTGACAATTACCAATTTAATAAGTTAATACCTACGCAAAGAACTCAGTTTTACATAGAACCGCAAACCTTAAGGTTTTCATGTGCCAATTCCAAGTGGGGTCTGCCGTCTGCCCCAGTTTAATTCGTAGTTGGCGGCGCTGGCGTCGTTTCTTCGTCTCTCTTGCTCTCGTAGTTAAGATACACTGGGGGAACGTCCAGCTCTCTTGCTCTGACACTAGGGGAACGACTGCCACGCCGCCAAGTGGCAATTTGGCTCGCAGAAAGTTTGTCTTCAGAGCGCTCATAGGAAATGTGCTCCAAATAAATCTGTGTGCTGACCTACGCAAGTATCGCATTTTAGGTTGGTTAGGTTGATGGTAGTCACTAGCGTGAGTGCAATGCACTTTTAAGGAGCTTTTTGCCAACTGAAGGGTTGGGAGGCAGGGAGTAAGTACTGTATCGTGCATACGCGACCTTATCACTGTAACTTCAGGGCGTGCAACATAATTTGCGCGAGGTGTAAGTACTTACTTCAATTTAACCTTCAATAATAATAACTTGATGACGAAAGACTGACCAAGAAGTTATATAAGACAAGTGTGAATAGGACAAGAGGAAGGGGAAGACCTAGGCGGACGTTCTCTAACCAGATTGGAGACATCCTAAAAAAGGACAGGTTAGAAGTACCTACCCTTAACCGAAGAGCATGCATGAAACATATTATGGGAGTGAATGAAGCAAGAGAGATATGTCAGGATCGTTGCAAATGGCGTTCCGTAGTCTCTGCCATCCCCTCCGGGAAACAGGCGTGAGTCTATGTATGTATGTATGTAATAATAACTGTATTGTTTCTCTCTCACATAGTTACAAAATACATCATTGCACAATAGAAGCTTATGCTACATATATGCTACTATGTGAGAGACTGGTATCTGTACTAGGCGACCTGTATGATATAATACCAGCCTCTGCAAGCACTGGATACGTGCAGCATTAGTCGTACATCACTACATAGTATAAAACAAATTCTATCTTCTGTCTGTCTGTCCCTATGTATGCTTAAATCTTCAAAACTACGCAACGGATTTTAATGCGGTTTTTTTTTAATAGTTAGAAAGATTCAAGAGGAAGGTTTATATGTATAATTGACGCGGGCGAAGCCGCTGGCGACATCTAGTTACTTATAAATGATACAATAGTGTTGCGCGCCGGATTTGAACCCGAGACTGGCATGGCAGTCTATTGGTATCTCCACTAGTCTAACTACTTTATTTTATACCATCAAAGGTCTTCCCCACACTCTTCTATAAATCCTGATCTTTGGTTTTATCTTGCCAGTCTGCCAGAAAACGATCAAGTTTATCCCGCCATTGTTTTAACTACTATTCGTCCATAAACAAAAATGAAAGGGGTAGACAGGCATGTAATACATCTAAGTATATCTCGCCTTATGAATTTTAGGGCCCACGTAATAGGGGGCGAGCATAGAGCCGTTACCAAGCACATTGCCAGACTCCGTGCTGCTACTGAAAATTGAGAAAACTCAGTAACACTTTTGCCCTATCCGGGAATAGAACCCGGGACCGATCTCGATCAGCAGACGCTTACTCTATCTACTGGACCACGGAGGCAGTCCGACAGACGTGTCGATATAAAAAAAGTGAAAGAAAACAGTTGTATATTAATCAAGTACAGATCTCCAAGGGAGGTCGTGACTTCGAATCCAATTTGAAGACAGCACATTTTATTTTTTGTTATGATTTCTAGCACTTGTATTGAAGTGTATTGCCATTCACTGCCTGCCGAATATCTTTGATAAAAAATACACAATCTATTGGCCTATTGTTACTTACTGGGTCATCAGGCCAAGATGAAATACTATACAATATCAGATTTGAGGAGAGAGGCATTATGAATTGCATTTGCTTAGAATATTTGGAGAAATCGTCTTTTGAGTCAAAAGACGTCCACTGCTGGACTTAGGCCTCTCCCAAGGCTCTACACGTAGAGCGATTATGGGCCTACCGCATCCAACCACTACCCGCGATCCCAACAAGAACGTCAGTCCACCTTACCGGCGGCCTACCTCTGTTGCGTACAGTGCAGAGTAATAATAACATCATTTGTGTAACAAAGTTGACATCAAGCAATGATGTTACAAAAGTAAAAAGAAGTAGATATGTTATAGGCGTACCAAAAGCAGCACGCTAAACGTAAGCCAGTTGGCAAGTCTGACATATGTGTGTGTGACTTCGCGAGCCGGCGTCAAAGTGAAACTGACACATCTCGTCAACCGAAAATAAAATAAATATGTAATTATCGATGTTTGCGTTAGAATACCGTTTCTACGGATTGATTACTACGTGGGTAACGTATCTACCTCTATCTTGTAATATCATTGACATCAAGAGATAAACAAAAATCTGTATATGTACCTATGCCTGTATATCTTAAAGGTTGGCAACGCACTAGTGATCAATCGGGCATTGCAGGTGTCTATGGGCGGCGGTGATTACAGGTGACCGGCTTGCTCGTTGGTCTTCCCATGAAATAAAAAAGAAACAAAATATATTTAAATACTTGCGTTATTGGGTGCATAGGGTTCCCACCAAGAACTTAGGGTCCCAAGCCAACCTCATCCGCAAGTGGTGCACCTGCCGATCAACGGACGAGGCTCTGGCAAACAAAATATCCCGATAAGCGGCAATAGGCTCGCCACCTATTACGTTGGATCAAAACACTGGCGAAAAGTGGGCGTTTAATATGCCTCTGCCTACCCCTTCGGGGGAACAGGCGTGAGTCTATGTAGGTATGTATGCACTCTCTTATCACACAATTATAAAAAAGATAACAACCAGATAACTAAAAAAGATACCTACTTATACATATATTCACATACCTACATTTCATATTTAAAAAATAATTCTACAGTGTGTTTTATTGCTAATTAAATAGTTTACAACATAATTATATTATCAAACTGATTTTTTAATGTTGCTGATTTTAATCTTTTTATGCTCGTTTAATTAATTTGTGTTAATTTAATGCAATCTTATCAACACCTTTTGGTTTATGATAAATAATTATGAAACTAGACGATGCCCATAGCTTCGCTCGCACATTTTACATCCATACTTATATAGAATCACGCCTGTTTTCCGAAAGGGTAGGCAGAGACTACTTTGATACTTGATGGCACGGGCTGTTTCCGCAACTCCACGCCTTGGCGTGTATTTTGCGTGCGGGTGGGAATGGTGTCGTCATTCGAGCCACCCCAGCTCTTCGAGGAAGGCCAGCAGACTCTTGATGTGGCCCACTGCTTTCCTCAGGGTGCTGTATCTGGTCAGGTACTGCTGCCTGTACTGTGCGACCTCAGGGCAGTCGAGGAGCAGGTGGGCTGCCGTCTCGTTTCTGCCATACAGGCCCTGCACGGCGGGCTGTCGGTGATACCTATAGTAAATAGATATTTATTAAAGAATCCGTGTCCTGTGTAGGCGGCCGTGACTGTCCGCAGTTGTTGTTTGGATAGCCGGCGGACTTGTTTGGCTATCTTACTGTCTGCTGCGGGAAGAGCCTCCTTGGTCTGCCTACAAGTTTCAATTCAGCGTAGTAACGCACATTTTATTTTACCGTTTGTTGACGAACGCATGGGAATTACGTGTACTTCTTAGAGGACCATTACGGTCCCCAAGCAACCTATGCCTACTGTTATTTAAATAGTGAATTAGTTGTTGTGAATGGAACAGGACGAAGGAGAAGACCTAGGTGGACGTTCTCTGACCAAATTGCAGACATCCTAAAAAACGACAGGTCAGAAGTACCCTTAACAGTAGAGCATGCATGAGAAACTTGATAGGAGTGAATGAAGCAAGAGAGGTATGTCAGGATCGTTGCAAATGGCGTTCCGTAGTAGCTGCCTACCCCTTCGGGCAACAAGCGTGAGTCTATATAGGTATGTACAGATTAAGACATAGGTAGCTGACGGCTATATCTAACAATGCTTTAAGTCTAGCTTCCGCTATGATAGGTAATCCATCTTAAGAACTATTAATTCTGCTTGCGCAATCATTGTAGGTAATTATATTACGATGCAATTAACAATAATGATTTATTTATATTAAACGCTAAGCCTATTATCGTACCTATATTTAAATAAGTATTTATTATTATAACTCTTTGTTTGTATGTTCGTGATAAATGCAGGAACTATTGAACTGATCTTTATGCAATTTATCTAGCAATCATTTTATTTAATATTTTGTCTGTCGGTTAGTCAGTAACGCAAGAATTTTATATACATAATCATATAGGTATATTGATCATTCATCATCATCACCCTAGCGTTATCCCGGTTGCATCCAATACTTACAGCCTTGGAGCCCGAGGTCCGCTTACTGGTCTAACCTGCGGGGCGATTCAGAATCGTTCGATATCTCATTTGACATTCGATTCCGTTAATTGTCGAACAGGCTACCTCTTTTTTTGTCAAAACTATCGCATTTCCTATCAATTTTATGCATTCAGTATGAAGTAAATTCATAAATAAACCGAATTCAATGAATATTTGTTCAAAATATCTCTGATAGGCGGCTAAAAGACGAGGACAATAATTTGACATATCGTACGATTACTTGTCGTGACATTCTGAATCGGCCTGCAGATCTGACAGAATAACAACTTTTCCACAGAGCGACTGCCTTCCGACCTCCGCAACCCAAAGGGATAGCGATGTTCCACGGTTTAGACCAGTATCAGTTTATTTGAGGGTACTGATTCCCGTAACGACTGTCAAAAATCTTCATGACAGCCGGGACCGACGGTTTAACGTGCTCTCCGAGGCACGGGGCAAGCGATAATTAACAATATAATACGCACTTAACTTCGAAAAGTCATTGGTGCGTGCCGTGGCATCGAACCCGATACCCTCTGCATGGCAGTCCGTTGATATCTCCACTAGGCTATCGCTGCTTTAGCATAATCATATATATTGATAATGGTGATATATTAGAATAAAACATGGCCTTTAGTGCCGATAACTAACAGCCTAACAGGCGAAGCCACAGGCACAAACTAGTATCTAAAGCCGAACCCTCGGTTCGTGCTTTCGCGTCCACCCAGAAAACCACGCAACGTAGGCAGCGGGCTTAAGGGGCCTACAAGAGCTAAACGCAAGTTTTATAATGCTTTAAAGTATATGATTCAATGCAGTTAACACAATCAGAAAAATATGTGATATTCTTCAGGATATAATCTAGTTAAGTACTGTGTTGAAAACATAATACAACTAACTTTATTCGATAGAAAAACATCACAAAGATACCTCTAAAAAATATATTTTAACGAATAAAAACCATATTAAAATACATACAATCATTCTGATTTTTTGACAAATTATTCAACAAACAAAATACTAACGAAATACTGTTTTATTTTTTTAATCCAATCAATACATTTTCTGTAATTAATTTATTTTATGGTTTGTAAAGAGTTCTGAACGTCCCGTCGTCGTCGCGCTTCTCTTTCTTATGTATACAATCCGACAGGGACAGCGAAATTAGCTCTTGTAGTCGCCTTAATATAATAATTGCGCCGAGTGTCGTGGGTTTGATCCCCACACGAGACAACACTGTGTGATCCATAAATTGTGGTTTCGAGTCTGGGTGTTCATTGTGTCCGTTGGTTGTATGTTTGTAAAGTCTCCGCGACACAGGATTTATTCCTAGTGCGGGAGTTGTCCTTTAAAGAAAAAATGAAGTCATCGTACTATGACTCATATCTTAATATATAAAATCCTTGCGTTACTGACTGACTGACAGACACGCTAGAGCCGAAACTATTGGGAGCAGGAAGCTGAAATTGGGCATGTATGTTCCTTGGGACCCGTAGGGGTGCACTAAGAAGGGATTTCCCGAAATTCCCAGGGGATTGGCCAAAACGGGTAAATAAAAAAAATGCAAGCGTAGCTGCTGGAGTCCTCTAGTACCTAATAATATACCTACTTAAAACATATTTTGATGAATGGTATTATTTAAAACCTGTATTTTTAAAACCAGTCTAGATCTGGTCAATTACCTGTCTAGATATTAAATAAACAAATAAACCATAAAACTACAAATTATGTTAAAATAGTAATCATTCTTTTTTGTATGCATATTAATATTCTTATACATTACATCTATACACATAAATAAAATTGCAGTGTCTGTTTGTAATATTAAAATAACCACTTTTTTACGAAATGCATATGGATGTAGGTATACACGGTACATATATCGACATGTCATTTTTTACAATTTTTGTCAGTCTGTCTGTCTGTTTGTTCTCGCTAATCTCTAGAACGGCTGGACCGATTTTGGCGGGACGTTCACTGTCGGATAGCTGATGTAGGTAACCGGGTACGTGAAGTTTTTAACTCAGGACGCGGGTGAATCCGCGGAAAAAAGCTAGTCTTACATATAAATAAGATTGAAGTGTCTGTCTGTGATTTCAAAATATGTTATCTATATTTTTCAAGTGCATATAATTATTTACATGATAACAAGTCATAATAAAAATTTTGAAAAGAAAATGTATATATCTTATTTTCTGTTTGTCCGGGATAAACTCCGGAATGGCTCAACCGATTTTAATGAGACTTTCTCTGAAATATAGGCAGCTTTGTAGGGCAACATATGGGCTGTAACTTGAGTCTCTATGTTGTTTAGATATCAATAATAAAGAGGTTGAAACCGCGGGGAACAGCTTGTCATTTATATTAACAAAACAAGTGTTAGTATGTTTGTTTGGTACCTTTAAACTAGGGGCCATTTTTTTTATAATAATAGGCGGCAAACGAGCAGACGGATCGCCTGATGGTAAGCAATTACCGCCGCCCATGGACACAAGCAACACCAAAGGAGTCACAAGTGTGTTGCCGCCTCTTGGGGTTGGGAAAAGGGATAGGATAAGGAGTGGAATGAGGGAGGGGGAATAGGGTATAGGGCCTCCGGCACTCTCACTCACCGAAAGAAACGCAACAGCTTAGGTACTGTTACTTTACGTCGATTTTCTGTGAGAGGGTAGTACTTCCCCGGTCGAGCCGGCCCTTTCATGCTGATATCAGCAAGGCTCTACTACCGTATAAAATTAATTCATTAATCGTGGATCATCACATTCGTCACACGATTTTCGTGTCTTTTCGACCCTCCCCCCTTCTTTTCACAGCTGGTCTCATACATTCTCATCTCATTCTTCACCGACGTCGACCCCCACCTTGTACCAAACTGCTGAATCGAACCCGGGACCATCAGCAGACTTATACGCTATCCACTGGACCACGAAGGCAGTCTAAATAAATAATTGCGACCATGGTCATTTAACTTTTATAGTCATTTAGTATTTATTGCTTAGAAACATTAACACATATATAAAATACCTCAATTATATGATGCAAATGTGTACAGTAAAATAAGTGAAGTATATATGTTAATTTAGTCATAAATACATAAAATATGTAATATGTAAGCTTGTTCGTAATTACTAGTAAAGAATGCGATATCACGACATCGTCATCATCATCATCAGCCTTTAACAGTCCACTGCTGGACTAGGCCTCTCCTTTGAAAGGAGGAATTGGCCTACTATACCACGCTGGCCAAGCGGGTTGGTATAGGGTTTGTATCAAGTTTTCCTTCTCTTACAGTGCTGTTGTTCTCTGCATAATATGCTCCCTCTGTCGGCTCTTACGACACCCATGGGATGATATGGGGTGGTGACATTCCGTATTCTTAATCCGTCACCACACGGACTATCACGAGATATTCTAAAAAAAATAATATATAGAGAACATTTGCTTGTATTGTATGTTAATGTACGTAGTAACTATTTAGTAATCTGTGGTTAATGTACGAAATTTTAAAATTGTTTAAAACTAGACATTTTAAAATGGTTTAAAACAGTTGTAGCTCGGGGTCCGCTTACTAGTCTAACCAGATTTCACTGTATATTAGCTTTTGTACAGAAAAACAACTGCCTGTCTGACCTCCGCAACCCGAAGGGATAGCCATATTCCATGGTTTAGACTAGTGTCAGTATTATTAATAGTTACTGACTCCCCTTAACGACTGTCAAAGATCATCATTACAGCCTGGACCGACGGTTTAACGTGGTCACGGAGACACGGAGCAAGCGATAATTTATTATTCAATACGCACATAACTCCGAAAAGTCATTGGTGCGCGCCGTGGATTCGAATCCGATACCCTCTGCATAGAAGTATGTTGGTATCGCCACTAGGCTATCGCTGCCCATTCTGACTTCTCGTAACGTCTGTCAGAAATCTTCTTGACAACCGGAAACGACGGATTAATGGTTTTTAAATATGTCCATATTATATATATAGATTATAGACCATATATTACGTATGGTTATACCTCAGATCATAGAAGTAATAGATATGTAATGAACGCCCGGCGCGTGCGAACGCAGTATGCTCTACGTCGCATACTCGCCGTCGCACGCCCGTATGTCGCAATCAGTTGCAATTTGAATGCGCACCCGAAACTTACTCATTTTTTTTCAAAACGCCTAGCTGTGCAGTGGTTACGTGTCAAAATACGAGCAAAATTCAAACCTATGCGAGGAATGGAATCACATACCACATGTAACAAAGACAAATTTACTATTAATTTGCATAAAACAAGATATTTCAAATAAAATATCTGCCTCTACAACGATAACGTACTAACACTATCCTTCGTCACAAAACTGCATTATAATTATTTCCATTGATGGTTTTGTACTGTGAAACTGTCAGGTTACACTTATTTAGAGCGCAATGGAATAAACACACATCGATACCGCTGACTATTGTAGGCGTTTGTAGTATCTGCCGCTGTGAGCGTTGGGTTGCATCGCTCGCCAAAGGAGCGAATTAGTGGTGTACCACGAGTAACTGTAATTTGTATAATATCGATATAAACATTGCAAAATAATAATGTAAGTTATAAACAATTATTTTATTTGCTTTTGAAGCGCTATTGTTTCGTAAGCAGATAATGATTACACTGGCGTTAGAAACAGTAAAGATGATTTTAATATAATGTTATAACTAAAACTAAATAAATACCTAAATTTTACCCGCCAGTGATATGATAGCGTAGAATATGTACATATATTCTATTTTACGGAATTAATAAATATTTGATAACAGTGTTGCGTGAATTTTATTTAGTTCTCCCTGTTACCTTACACTGTATTTACTCATAGTAGGTATATTACAACATTTCAAAATATAGCTACCTAAATAAGTAGGATCACTTTATTTCGTTTCATATTATTGTGTTGTTCTATTTCTTTACTTCTGTGCTTTTATTTAATATAATAATTACAAATGACATGTACATTACATATAAAAAATGATTAATTTAGTTACTTTTATTTATATACATTAAAGGAACATAATGATTAATTAATTATGACAAACAAACACACACTCATTTTTATATAATTATTATTAGACGTGCTCAGTACTTAAATGAAATGAAATAATACTATAGACAGCTGACACACGGCCATCTGATTTCAAACTCAGCAGTGCTTTATTAATTCTTATATTATAATATTTTGGATGCATAGGGTTCCCACCAAGAATCACGAGCCAACCTCACCTGCAATTGGTGCACCGGCCGATTAACGGACGATGCTCTGGCAAATAAAACATCCCGATAAGCGGCAATAGTGTCGCCACCTATTACGTGGTATCAAAACATTGGCGAAAAGTGGGCGTTTAAAATTCCTCTGCCTACCCCTTCAGGGAAACAGGTGTAAGTTTATATATATATTACTAGCTACCGCCCGCAGCTCCGCTGGCGTGGAATGTTAATAAAAATAGTCAATCCAAGTAATAATCTATCTGTTTACCAAATTTCATCCAAATCCGTTCAGCCGTTTTTGCGTGATTTAAATCCAAACATCAAAAATAAAATCTTATTCTATTTAATTCTATTCTTATTCTAAACATCCGTGCTCTTATAATATAAGTATCTCGTACATTTATAATATAAGTAGGATAATATTTTAAAATAAAAACACATTATACATAAATTATACTCAAACACAGAACAAGTCATTGAGCTCATCATAATATATTAAATTGTCCTAGACGGGCATTGAATCCACGACCTCAGGCTCAGCAGACAGCGTCACTAACTAATAGCCTAACTAGCCAGACAATACATTTATACAAAAAAATATCAATGAGCTATTATTATCGATATTTTATATCGATAGAGTCAACCCCTAGTGTAATCGTGTAAATGTTATTGCATTTATCAATGTGTGAGTAAAATGCTATCTTCTTCATGCGCACGTACGAGACATAGGCGATGTTTCTTGTTAAGCGTGAATTTACTTGTGTGAGTGGCGAATGGAAGCGCCGTTAAAGTTATGTGCGTATAAGAAGCGAAGAGTTTATAGAGCGCAGGTGTGTGGGTGTAAAAGAATTGGCGACACTGGTTCTCTAGGCCGGGGCATATCTCCTTATTTCAATGATCTGAGGGTTATACTAACTTAAACGTGTACACATATGTAATAGAGATCAAAGTTCATGTACATAAGGACATAATGTGTTATGAAATATAATAATTGTCAACTACATATAATAATATGCTTTTTATAACTCGTAATTACCATAATTATGATAATCACATACTATATTATGATTCTGTAAACGGTATTTATAAAATACTTGCGTTACTAGACTGCTGTCATGGTCCAGTGGATAGCGTATGCGACTGCTGATCGGAGGTCTCGGGTTCGATTCCCGGGTCGGGCAAAAGTGTTACTGGGTTTTTCCGAATTTTCAGTAGCAGCACGGAGTCTGGTGATGTGCTCGGTAGCGGCAATAGGCTCGCCCCCTATTACGTGGGACCTAAAAATTCATTGCGAAATATGGGTGTAATATTACACCTCTGCCTACCCCTTCGGGGATACAGGCGTGAGTCTATGTGTACTTGCGTTACTGACTGCCTGATAGACAACCAGACTACTGGACGCAAGAAGCTGAAATTTGGCGTTTATGTTCCTTGGGGACCGTAGAAGTGCACTGTTTTGTTTGTTTTTCGTGTGAGTGTGTGGCCAACTCTGGTGTCGGAGATTTTCAGACCGCTCGAAGGTTTCCGACATGGCCTAACTCTCATCCTAAGACAAGAACCATTTATAGACTCACGCCTTTATCCCCGAAGGGGTAGGCAGAGGTTATTTACTTTATTTTAAATTTAATTATTTATTTTTAAAGGTAATATACAACTACATATTTTGTGAAAATTTTAAGCGTCTACCTGATACCGTTAGTAATTTTGAGCAAAAAATACGAAAAAAAACACGTTTATTGTATGGGATCCCCCCTTAATATTTAATATTTTTTTATTTTTCACGGCGACCAAAATATATAATTTGTAAAAATTTCAGCTCTCTAGCTATCACGGTTTATGAGATACAGCCTGGTGATAGACAGACAGACAGCGGAGGCTTAGTAATAGGGTCCCGTTTTTTACCTTTTAGGTACGGAACCCTAAAACAGGGATTACGTTTCGCTCGGTCAATGAGAGTGCCACAGGCCCATCCCCTATTCCTTCTCTCTCATTTCACTCCTCCGCCTATTTATTCCCCAACCCCAAAGAACGGCAACGCACTTGTGGCTCCTGTGGTGTTGCTTGTGTCCATGGGCGCGGTAATTGCTTACCATCAGGTGATCTGTCTGCTCATTTGCGGCCTATTACATTAAAAATATTTTGTTATACAATTTTATAATAGTGTTGCAACATCACTTCTTCGTATAAAAAAACCCCTATTACATATCTACGTGTATACAAAACCCCAAGGCTAATAGGTCATCCATTGCGTGATAGTTAATAACAGTTGTCATTTAAAATATCATCTTGTGGTCATGCAGCTAGGGTTGACACCAGTGCCTTCTATCATTATCATCAGTCAGTCCCACTGCTGGGCACGGGCATCTTCACAGAATGAGAAAACTTAGGCCATAAAATTAGGCCCTTCTATCATCTCTTCTTCTTCTCTTCTTTTCTTTAAAAAGGTGATCCCGCACTTGGCCTAAATCCTGTGTCGCGGGGGAATTTACAAACATAAAACTAACGGACACAATGAACACTAAGACTCGAAATAACAGTTTATGGTACACACAAAGTGTGGTCTCGTGTGGGGATCGAACCCACAACACTCGGCGTAGTGTCAAGCGACGAGCTTAAACCATTACGCCAAACATACAGTCTTAGATAAGGATCTATGAGAAGGCTTAGGCCATAAAAATAGGCCTTTCTTTCATCTTCATTATCTTCGTCAGTCCTGTATATAAACAATCCCACTGGGCACAGTCATCTTCACACTATGAGAAGGGTAAGGTGGGTCATAGTCCAACACGCTGGCCAAATTAGGTTAGTTAGTGGTGTTTTCTTTTTCGTGTGAGTGTGTGGCAGACTCTGGTGTCGGAGTTTTCAGACGCCTGAAGTCCTCCGACATGGTCTAACGATTCTTGTCCAGAGACAAGAACCGAGACCGGCAGCTTGATGACCTCTGAAACACGGTAGCGCTCTGATGTAAATGCTAGTCGCGGTCACCCATCCAAGTGGTGACCTGTGGAAGCGTTGCTTAACTTTGCCGACCCACGGGAAGCTAAGGGTGCGTTTCCACAGAAGCGGAGCTGCGCGGAGTTCAGCGGAGCAGAGCCGTGTAAATAAGTAGGTGTTTCCACTAAAGCTGCGCAAAGATGAGCGGTGCAGGGCTGGGCTATGTAGCTGGGTGAAGTGGAGCCGAGCGGAGCTGAGACGACCGGGGCGGACCAGAGCTGAGTCTAGCGGAGCGGAGCTGTGAAGTGGAAATGAGCTGAACGGGGCTGTGAATACATTTTGTTATCAGTCAGTACGGTGTCTCAACTACTAGTACAAAAAAAACTCCTGCGCCTGACTTCGTGTTACCCCTCTCAGCCCTGCTCCACCCCGCGCAACCCCGCTCTACCGTGCGCATCCCCGCTCTACACCGCACAGGCCCGCTTCACCCGGCACAGCTCCACTAAGCTCGACACCGCTGTGCCCCGCTTATCTCCGCGCACCATACATTTTAATGTAAATCTTCTCAACTCTGCGAACACCGTTTCCACTGAATCGGAGCGGAGATGAGATGTGTATTTTGAGCAATGTGATTGGTCAATTTTTATAAGTCTCTGCTCAGCTCCGCGCAGCTCGGCTTCTGTGGAAACGCAGCCTAAGTCTCGCCATGAGTAATAGCGCGGGTAGGCAGACCTCACATGTCTTTCGAGAACATTATAGATAACTCTCAGACATGCAGGTATCTTTACGATGATTTTCTTTACGCTTAGCAAGCGATAATTAAAATTTCTGGGGTAGTAGAGCCTTGCTGATTTCAGCATGAATGTGTCGGCTCGACCGGGGAAGTACTACCTCTCACAGAAAATCGACGTAAAGTAACAGTACCTAAACTGTTGCGTTTCGTTCGGTGAGTGAGTTGAGTGACCCTTCTTCCTACTCACTCATCCCGCTACTCCTTTCCCTTTTCGCATCTGGCAACGCACTTGTGAGTGCTGTGGTGTTGCTTGTGTCCATGGGCGGCGGTAATTGCTTAACATCAGGCGATCCGTCTGCTCGTTTGCCACGTCCTATCTCATAAATACAAGATGGCAGCCCTACGTCTCACGTGTTTCTATTATAAAAATCTCAGTTAATCGACCGCTATTCTAGAGCTATTTTTGCATTGAAACGTCTTTGGGGTAATTAGAAGTATTTATCTCAAAGAAAATATAATTATGTTACTAGTTTGTAACTGCGGCTTCGCTCGCTTTGGATTAAAGACAGAGATTATCACTCACAGTCAGATTAAATACAGCCTATGTACTATTATGGCATAGTAGCTACTAGATGTTTCCCGCGGTTTCACTCGCGTCTGGAAGGAACTACTTCGCGTACCCGGTGAATTTATAGCCTAAGTTACTCCTTAGTACATCAGCTATCCGCCAATGAACGTCCCGTCAAAATCGGGCAAGCAGAGCGGTTATGTTTGACTCCCTCCTATATTCTTTCGGGGCCTATCCATTAAAACATCCCGTAAAAAGGGCCAAGCCAATCACGGCTAGTATGCATTATCATTTCACAAACATACGAAAACTCAGTTTAAGCAAATAGGTATTTGTACCTTAAATAATATAGTTAATTGGACGCGATTAAGACCCGCTAATTTATTTTGTATGATGTATGCAAATCGCGAAAGTTTAAAAACGATTAACTCACTTTAAGCTATTAAACATTATGACGCACTTCGCAGACAGACAAGCATTAGGTAACTCATTAAGAGATAGGTTTATTTTTTGGTTTTCCTTATTTTACACATGCAACAGCAGATGTTCTTAGTAAACCTATAAATAATCTGAACACCTGAGATTTGTAATAATATAATATAATTTGCATGAGCAAATCTAATGCTTAATATATAAAGCTGAAGAGTTTTTTTTTGGTTGAACGCACTAATCTCAGGAACTACTGGACCGATTTCAAAAATTATTTTAGTGTTAGATAGCCCATTTATCGAGGAAGGCTATAGGCTATATAACATCACGCTATGAGCTACGGGAGCGGAGCAGTAGCCTTAAATAACGCGGCAGTAGCGGTGTTACCGCGGGCATTCTCTAGTACCTACCTATAATATAATTTGCTCATGAATAAAAGGTGCTGTTTGTAGCATGATTATATCTAGACACGTGACAGCTAAGTTTTAAATAGTCGTAAAGCGAGCAGAATATAATATTCTACGACATATTATTTTACCACATTGGAGACACCCACGGGCTGCCATGTAGAGGGTTCGAATCCACGGCGCGCACCACTGACTTTTCGGAGTTATGTGCGTATTGAATTGTTAATTATCGCTTGTCCGGTGCCTCGGAGAGCACGTTAAGCCGTCGGTCCCGGTTGTCATGAAGATCTTTGACAGTCGTTACAGGGCGTCAGTTCCTCTAAAATAAACTGACACTAACATAAATGTTCCTATTACCGCCAGTTTTAGCTGTCTTAGGATTCACTTAAAAACAATAGATATAAGCTGTTATGTTAGGAAAGATGTTGTAATTTATAATTAATCTCACCGAAGTATTCTTTGCAATTCAGTACTTAAATTCAATATTCAATAACACAATAGTTACAAAATAATTATTTAATCCAAAATAGTAGTTGATTCTATTACCGACCCATAGAATGCGGCAAGATTCTATTACCGATTTTTCTACTTCTTTTACCGACCGCTACGAAGTTGTCACTTCTTCTATACTATTAAATAAAATAAAAAGTCGTTTTTAAGGTATTTATTATATAATAACAATAGTTATGAGATCAACATTATTACAATATAAACATAATTATTTATTGCAACGCTTAGGGCACTTATTTTTTGTTATTTTAATTAATAAAACCTGACTTCCCGAGATAGATAATCCAGTTTACCAGTCTTTTTCTTCCTCCTTCGTTAAAACAGTTTGTTCAAAACTCAGATTATTAGAACAAAATAATCTATATAAATAAAATAATAATGTCGTGTGGGCGTAACTACGGGGAAACCCGCTACGGGTCACGAGACCCGTGATGGCGAAACCGGTGCCGCACCTCTCGCCACCCCTAGCCACTCACACCGGTGTTGCCCTCTTGTTGCCTTTATGGTAGAGTTTGTTTGCCTTGGCGGCTATTTATAGAGGGCCTATCCAGTGAGTTGGCGAGTCACCGTCTTCCCCTTTTCGACGTACCATAAGAGTAGGTACTTAGAGCAGACGCCGTTCTTTATCCATAGTGTTCACGTATATTGATTCTTCAAACACCCATCCCAATAGCCCAGAAATATTAGTATCCATACTAGTAGCAATAGTCCTACACCTGCTGCGGCTAATCCGTGGCTGTACTTGAAAATGAAATGAAAAATGATTTGAAAAACTACTTCATAGTGCTGTTATGGAAGCCGCAGGCAAAAGCTAGTTATACATATATACAGATTGCTAGTACCTAAGGGAATTAACTCTTTCAAACATATCAATTTATTAACATTGTAGTTGTATAATTGATTCGTAGAAACGTAAGTATATTACAGTTCGTGTGCGCACATGATTTGTGAAAACGAACGAGTATTATCTAAGGAAACTGTGAATTATTGATGGACATCGCACAAGTCTTAAACTTATAGCGATTTGAATAAAAAGATATTGCTTTTAGCTAAAAGGCTGCCTATTTAACATTGCTTGACGCCTTAAAGGACAATAATAAGTTATCAAAAGTTTTATAATTTTACCAGAGGATGCCCGCAGCTAAGCTCGCACAATTTATTTATTTTTATTTATTTAAAAAATAAAAATGTGGGTGTAATATTTACACCTCTGCCTACCCCTTCGGGGATACAGGGGAGACTATAAACAAATAAAAATAAATAGGTGCGCACAATTTATTTTTATTTAACCTTTTCTTCTCAATTCTGTATGAATTTCGAGTTCTTTCATTAGTTATTACACCTGAACCGTCCCCAAGGAATATATTTGTCTGTCTGTCGGTCACTAACGCAAGAAATTTATATACATATATAGATATCTATACCTAATATTTATGGACTTTAAAATATATGTACCTATTACTTGCGTTTATCGTCTTTGCCTAATTTGCAATCGAATTAGGTATCCTCCACAGAAATAGATAGTAATAGAACGGTGAATGTCACGTCATCGCGTACATTTCGCGCGTGCCACATTTTAGCAAGCCCCGCCCACAGTGACGTATAGATAGTGAGGGGACACTAAGGAATTATTATCGATGTGAGAGCTATGGAAAATGAAATTATGTTATTGTTTATATAAAATGTTTTATTATGAATAGTTTGGTTATAGTATACTGTTATAAAAATAAAACGTATTTATTTAGTTAAAAATCTGTATTGAAATCTTACAAAACTTTTGACTATATTATAAAATATCTATACTAATGTAATAAAGTGGAAGAGTTTGTTTGTTTGAACGCGTTAATCTCAGGAACTACCGGTCGGATCTGAAAAATTCTTTTTGTATACGGTAGCCTAGTTATTCCGGAAGGCTATAGGCTATATACATACATACATACATATCGTCACGCCTTTTATTCGACCCTTTGTGGCCGGGCAAAAGGCTAAAAAGGCTAAAAGCTAATGTCGGCTAATCTCAGGAACTAGCAGTCGGCTTTTAAAAATTAATATTGCCTATGATAGCCCAATTATTCCGAAAGGCTATAGGCTATATAAAATTACGCCACAACTTTTAGGGGCCAGACAAAAATAATAAATTTGGTCAAACGAGAAGGGGGAGGGTTGGGTCAAAGGCAAAAAAAAGGCTTAACGAATAGGATACAATCTATATGGGTATCGTTTTCGAGATTTTCGGGATGCTGATTAAATAATATGAAATTTATTTAGTGATTCAAGATGGCGGACGGAATATCAAAGATGGCGGATGACAATATTTTAAAAAACAATATGGGTATCGCCTTCTATATTTTAAGGGTTGGGGAATCGAAATACAACATCTATTTCGTGATCGAAGATGGCGGATGGGAAATCAAAGATGGCGGATGGGAAAATAAAAAAAATCTATATTGGTATCGTCTGCGATGTTAAAAGGGATGGAAAATTCAAATACAACATCTTTTTCGTGATTCAAGGTGGTGGATAGGAAATTAAAGATGGCGGACGGGATTGTTTTAAAGTCGATATGGGTATCGTCTCCGATATTTTAAGGAATGGGAAATTCAAAAACACCATCTATTTCGTGATCAAAGTTGGTGGAAGGGTTTTTTTTTTTAAATCAATATGGGTATCGTCTCCGTTGATATACGGGATGGAGAATCCAAATACAACATCTATTTCGTGATCAAAGATGATGGATAGGAAATTAAAGATGGCGGACGGGATTTTTTTAAAAGTCGATATGGGTATCGTCTCTGATATTTTAAGGAATGGGAAATTCAAAAACACCATCTATTTCGTGATCAAAGATGGTGGATGGGATTTAAAAAAAAAACAATATGGGTATCGTCTCCGATGTTTAAAAGGATGGGTATTCCAACATCACTATCTATTTCGTGATCAAAGATGTCCCGTCCGCCATCTTGGATTCCCAAATAGATGTCATTTTCGTGACCAGGATCCATGAAAACCCCGAAAATGATACCCATATTAATTTTATTAAAAATGTCCCGTCCGCCATCTTGGATTCCCAAATAGATGTCATTTTCGTGACCAGAATCCATAAAAACCCCGAAAATTATACCCATATTAATTTTATTAAAAATCTCCCGTCCGCCATCTTGGATTCCCAAATAGATGTCATTTTCGTGACTAGAATCCATAAAAACCCCTAAAATGATACCCATATTAATTTTATTAAAAATGTTTCGTTCGCCATCTTGGATTCCCAAATGTCATTTTCGTGATCTGAAAGCATGAACATGATGCTTGCTTTCTTTATGAGAGAGAGAGAGACAGCCAGAGACATAATAATTAATTCGAATTAATATTCCTTTTATTTATCGATAAATTTAAAACGTAACCATAAACCGAACGTCAATCCCTAGCGGGCGCTGACCAATCACAGCTATTTATTTGACCCGTGGCCCCTGATTTGTTATTGTTTTTGGCATCTTGTGAATATCGCGTATCTCGCCGTACATTGCGTGTTTATTTCATAAATATGTCAACAAGTATCGTATAATTCAAGCAATGGAAATTTAACATAACGAAGAAATGAACGATGATGTTCTTATTAGACAAACATGGTAAAAGTAGCCCACTTGTTTTAAATCTCAATAATCTTAAGTTTTACTCAATTTAAATACTTACTGGTGATATGAAATGCCTCCCTTTTCTATATTTTTGCATCACTTTTAATTTTTACAATTGGAAACTGCACAATATGGCATATTCGTAACGAATTTAATGTTTTTTTACCTCCTGAGCGCGCGAAAGGGAGACGCGATGCGTAATGCGAATGCGTTCGAAAACACATGCACTATAGTGCAATAGTTTGGCACGCGCGCCACGCCCATGTCACCGTTCTATTACTATATATTTCTGTGGTATCCTCCCTCTTGTAAGTAAACCCGGCACCTAATACTTGATTATATTCGATTGGAGCTAATTTTGCGAGTCATTCAGTAGCAAAATAGACCATATTGTAAGAAGTAAGTAACTAAACCTACTTAATTTCTTTTTTTTTTAATTATTAGTGTTCCTTTCAAGTAAAACGAAATCCAACTTTCTTGTAAATTAAAATTACAGCGCCTGCGACACTTTCATATACTTAGAATGAAAGTGTCGCAGGCCCTGTAGTTTCTAAAATGCTTTCCTATGTTCCGATTTTTGACGTAGGTACTTTATAGGAGTTATTTCAAACGCCATATCTTTAGAAACATCATCAGTTTATAACTTACACCACACATCGTTTGGTGAATTACCCGTTCGTTCGTTTATTAATTACCATTTAAGTTGAAAACATAATCACGTTCTCATCCACGATGTTTTGATTCACATGTGGATAACACATCTCTAAACCATGATTATCCATAAAAATCAGCCCTGTATATGAACTGTCCCACTGCTGGGCACGGGCCTCGCCTCACTATGAGAAGGATAGGCCATAGTCCACCACGCTGGCCAAGTGCGGGTTGGCAGACTTCACATGTCTTTCGAGAACATTATTCATTCAAATTCAAATTCATTTATTTTTGCTAAAACATGGTAGTGAGTTTTACAATACTTTATAATTAGAATCACATGTTTTGCTGGTGAGGCAGCATGCAAAAAGGGAAAATAACACATAATAAAAATATAAAACAGGATGCTAATGAAAAAATATCGAATTAAGTACATAATGTCGAAGTACATAATGTCAAATTATAAAATGTCATCATAGTTTTATTTATGTTCATTCAAATATTCAATTCATTCAAATAAAATATAATATAACCAATGGAGGCATGAACAAATCGGACTCAAAAATGTTTCTCATTAAGGTACTCAGTAACAGAATAGTACGCCTTTTGAATTAAGTACTGTTTAAGGGCAATTTTAAACTGTCCAAGCAATTGAATTTCCTGTATATATTTGGGCAGCTTATTATACACCTTTGGAGCCATTGTAAATATACTTCTACTATAAAAAACCGTTCGTGATACTGGTATACGCAATTTTTGGGGATTACGCGCGTTATTGCAGCTCTCGAATAGATTCAAATGATTTCTTAGAAATACTGCACATTCATAGATATATAAACACGGTAATGTGAGAATGTTCAATGTTCTGAAGTAATGCTTGCAGCTATCAGTTTGCTGTAAATTGCATATAGAGCGTATACATTTTTTCTGTGCTTTAAAAACATCTTCGTTACATTATGTAACTCTCAGACGTTGTTTAGATATTTTTAATCCTTAATTTAGATCTTACTTAACTTAATTAACTGCCATAATTATTACTCTTTTATCTCTGCATACGAACTTGTTATACCTTTCTTGTTGTGTATTATATTTCTTTGTGTATATTTAAGTTAAAGAAGATATATAAGGCAAGTGTGAATGGGACAGGACGAAGGGGAAGACCTAGGCGGACGTTCTCTGACCAGATTGGAGATATCCTAAAAAAAGGACAGGTCAGAAGTACCCTAAACAGAAGAGCATGCATGAGAAACTTGATGGGAGTGAATGAAGCAAGAGAGGTATGTCAGGATCGTTGCAAATGGCGTTCCGTAGTCTCTGCCTACCCCTCTGGGAAACAGGCGTGAGTCTATGTATGTATGTATTTAAGTTATATAAATTACATATTGTTAATAATTAAAAAAAAAACGTTTTTTGTGTAATCAATAAATAAAATAAAACAGACATCGCGATGTTTTCCTTCACCGTTTAGCAAGCGATTATTAATAATTAAATGATTGATGAGTTTAGTGACCGACCTTTGCTCGGTATTTTTTTGGTAAATCGTGTTTTCTGAAAAAGAATACTTGCTAAATCTATTTATCGCCATCGAAACTATCTGCATTACCTGCATAGTAAATTTCATGAAAATTATTGGAGCTGTTGCCAATATTCAGATTAGGTATATACAAAAACTAGAGGACGCCAGCAGCTACGCCTGCATTTTATTTTAATTTACCCGTTTCGGCTGATCCCGTGGGAATTTCGAGAAATCCCTTCTTAGTGCACCCCTACGGTCCCCAAGGAACATACATGCCAAACAGTCCTGCGCCCGATAGTTTCGGCTGTAGCGTGTCCGTCTGTCAGTAAGTAACGCAAGGATTTTATGTATTAAGATTGCCAGATTAAAGTTATTAGGTTAGATCATCATCATCAGCCTTTAACAGTCCACTGCTAGACTAGGCCTCTCCTTTAAAAGGAGGAATTGGCCTACTATACCACGCTGGCCAAACGGGTTGGTATAGGGTTTGTATCAAGTTTTCCTTCTCTTACAGTGGTGTTTTCTGCATAATATGCTCCCTCTGTCGGCTCTTATGACACCCATAGGATGATATGGGGCGGTGACATTCCGTATTCTTAATCCGTCACCACACGGACAAGGTTTAGGTTAGATAGACAGATTATAATAAAGAGATCAGTGGGCCTCCCCACTGATCTTTTTATTATACCTAGTCCCGTGCCTCGGAGAGCACGTTAAGCCTTCGGTCCCGGTTGTCATGAAGATCTGTGACAGTCGTTACAGGGCGTCAGTATCTTATACTAATACATAAAGCTGAAGAGTTTGTTTGATTGTTTGTTTGGTTGAACGCGCTAATCTCAGGAACTACTAATCCGATTTGAAAAATTCTTTCAGTGTTAGATAGCCTATTTATCGAGGACGGCTATAGGCTATATAACATCACGCTATGAGCGACGGGAGCAGAGCAGTAGCCTTTAGTAACGTGGGTGTAACGGCGGGCATCGTCTAGTCTCTAAATAAACTGACACTAGTCTAAACCATTGAATATCGCTATCCCTTCGGGTTGCGGAGGTCAGACAGGCAGTCGCTCAGTGGAAAAGCTAATATTCAGCCAAATCCGGTTAGACTAGTAAGCGGACCCCAGATTGAAACTGGAGGAGAATGATGATGACCTAAGTACATATAAATCGTGATAATATTCTACTACGAGACAAATATTGTTCGTAGAAGCCTACAATAAACAACATACATACATACATACATAACGTCACGCCTTTTATCCCCGAAGGGGTAGGCAGAGGTGTATTTCTACACCCACTTTTCGCCAGATATACTTTAGTCCCACGTAATAAGGGGCGAGCCTTGCCGTACCGGGCACATTTCCAGACTCCGTGCTGCTATTGAGAATTTCGTGACAGAAAAACCCAATAACACTGCTCGACCCAGGAATCGAACCCGGGACCTCCCGATCCCACGCGCACATTTATGCCGCGCGACCAACGAGGCAGGCGTATAGGGTTTGATGTCGAGTTTTCCGACTCTACGTAAAGATGGTATTTGCATCGTGTTATCCCTTAGTCGCCTCTTACGACACCCACGGGAAGATAGGGGGTGGTGACACTTGTATTCTATGCCGTCAACCACACGGCAATATAATAAACAACAATATATCATTAATTGGCTTTTCCAAGTAAGAGATGAGCTATGTCTGACGTGCAAGATGACGGATACATGTTATTGCCATTATTATAATAGACACGTATTAACTATAATGTTGCCATTATTTAGGTTAAAAGGTTATGGTAGTTCTTAGAATGAGAATTATCGTGTAATTGTTAAAAAAGGTGAAGTAAGATAGATCATATGACTGAATGGTTACGGTGTGTGATGAGCGAAGATGGGCGATGATGTGGATGGATATTATTATGTTGAATTAAGAAGAATTTATGGTTGGAAGTAGTGAAGATGAGATGAAGATTTTTAATTGTCGAGTAACGTGTTTCTTATCATAACTCAATACATTGAATAAATAAAGATATTTTAGGTTTTTATTCTACTTCCGTGCCCTATATTTTATTTATACTTATTTAATTTTTTTATAGACTCGCGCCTGTATCCCCGAAGGGGTAGGCAGAGGTGTCATATTACACCCACATTTCGCCGGGATTTTTAAGGTCCCACGTAATAGGGGGCGAGCCTATTGCCGTGCCGGGCACATTATCAGACTCCGTGCTGCTACTGAGAATGTCCTAACGGAAAAACCCAATAACACTTTGCCCGACCCAGACATCGAACCCGAGACCTCCCATTCCCACGCGCACATTTATGCCGCGAGACCAACGAGGCAGTCCGTGTCTTTTATACGTCTATTTTTCTTCACTGCCCATCCCGCTTTTCGTACAGGTTTTTATACATAGATGATCCCGCTAGGAATCTATCATGTGTCGCGGGGGCTTTTAAAATACAACCAACGGAGAAAGTACAGTCAATTTAGGGGTTGACCTCGAAAAATCGATATACCCAGTATATTACCACGTAAAAACTTGTATTTTGGCATCCTAAAACTGTTCTCAAAAGTCACATATAATTGGATGTCCGCAAGTTTTCAATTCAGGGGTCATAGGTCACAAAAATCGATTTATTTTAATTTTTTGGCAAATATCTCCTTTTCTATGGGTTTCACGCTATTTGTATTTATTATCAATATTGTAGAGAGCTAAATTCTCTACAACTTTTCTATTTAACTTTTTTTTATACCTTGAACTGTTTTCGAGATAAAGGGCGTAGGGCGCAGTCAGAGAATTATCTAAGGTCAACTGGTAGTCTCGATCAAAAACGTGTACCCCTGAATTTAAAACTTGCGGACATCCAATTACATGTGACTTTTGAGAACAGTTTTATGATACCAAAATACAAGTTTTTATGTGGTAATATACTGGGTATGTCGATTTTCCGAGATATGCACCTAATTTGACTGTACTAAGACAAATATTGACACCATGAACACCCAGACTCAAAACAATAATTTATGGATCACACAAAATGTTGTCACGTCTGAGGATCGAACCCACAATATTCGGCGCAGTGTCAAGCGACGAGGTGGCTGCATAAACCACCGTGCAGTCAATGCTTTTGTACCTAATGTCTGCGATGTTCATAGAGTTAATAAAATTGAAACGCTAAATGTAACATTTATTTTTGTCTGAAAATAAAAATCAATAAACTATCAAAACTTGTAGAATAAATGTCGTTTTATAATTTTAGCTATCAGTTGTGCAAGGTTGTTTACAAAATTATAATTAACCCTTGAAAAGCGATGAACTCGCTTGCCCAGTGACTCAAAACGCTCGTTGAGTCGTCTTCAGGCCTGTGCCAAGTGCTAGGAAGATCTTTGACTTTCTTTATGAACGTTGGAATATATTTTAGGAAGAAATATCCCTTTGCATAGCGGAGATGAGACAGGCAGTCGCTCCGCAGAAAATACATGTACATCATAAATATACTACCACACATGTTACGGGTCTCAAAGGTTACATCAGCAACTCCGTGACCACAGACGGTGTAACGTCAGAGCAAATGCTTTAATCTTTTTAGTCTTTTTACACGTGCAGTCTGTGGGTCAGGTATACGCTGAGGGCATACAACGCCCTGCGTGTCCAGTATAACAATGTATTCAGGATGCTGTTGGGTCTACCACGCTTTTTTAGCGCTTCCGGTATGTTCACCGAGGCCAGGGTTGATGGTTTCCATGCAATTATACAGAAACGGTGCGCTTCTATTCTAGGTAGAATACGTGCTAGCTCCCACAGCATCCTGAGTGTATTGTGTAATAGATGGGACAGCTGCACACGTTACTGGATACGGCTGCACACGTAGGTGTCAGTCGTTTCAAGTTTTATATAAGAGTGTATTTTACTAACACTAGGTTAAGATTTATACTAACAATATATGGATCTTATAATTTGATCTGAAATAAACTGATTAATAATTTATACAAATAAATACCTATTTTATGTAATATGCGGCAAACGAGCAGACGGACCGCTTGATGGTATTCGATTACCACCGCCCATAGACACAAGCAACACTAGAAGAGTCAAGTACGTCGCTGTCCTAGGGGTTGGGAAAAGGAAAAGGAGAAGAAATGGGATGAGGGAGAAGGCATAGGGGATGGCAGCCTCCGGCACTCTTACACATCGAACGAAACGCAACCGTATAGGTACTGTTAGCTTACGTCGATATTCTCTGAGAAGGTAGTACTTCCCCAGTCGAGCCAGCAAGCGAAAATCAGCAAGGCTTTACTACCTATAAAATTGAAACCTATTGTATAAATGATTCATGTATAAATATGTAATGTATGTATGTCCATTTGTCCGCAGGTCGCCTCGCGGTGATAATGTTCAGTATATGCACAGTGGTGCTTGGGATCATTCTGTCGTTCGTGCCCTGGCTAGATTACATCATATTTAGAGTGAGTATAGAATTTTACTTTATTAAATTGGAATTTAAAATTTAACTTTAATTAATGTTCAATGAACATGTTTCTCCGTAACCGATTATCCTTAATGGGGTACCTCTCGAAGTTGTTCAGGAGTACGTCTACCTAGGTCAAACCTTGCAGTTGGGTAGAAACAACTTTGACAGAGAGGCTTGCAGAAGAATACAGCTCGGTTGGGCAGCATATAGAAAACTCCGTCAAGTCTTTTCGTCATCCCTACCACAAAGTCTTAAGACAAAGGTCTTCAACGAGTGCGTCCTACCTGTTATGACTTACGGCGCCGAGAGGTGGACACTGATGGAACGACTAGTCCACCAATTTAAGGTCGCTCAGCGAGCTATGGAGAGGGCTATGCTCGGAGTTTCTCTGAAGGATCGAATTCGTAATGAAGTGATCCGACAGAGAACCAAGGTAATCGACATAGCTCAAAGAATGAGCAAGCTGAAGTGGCAGTGGGTTGGTCACATTTGTCGCAGAACCGATAGCCGTTGGAGTAGTCGTGTTCTGGAGTGGAGACCGCGCCTTGGCAAACGTAGTGTAGGACGCCCTCCGGCTTGGTGGAGTGACGATATACACAAAGTGGCTGGCAGCGGCTGGACACGAAGAGCCGAAAATCGGGCTCAGTGGCGTGCCATTGGAGAGGCCTATATCCTGCAGTGGACTACGGTAGGCTGATGATGATGATGATGATAGAATTTAACATAATACTTCTCCTTATTTTGCGCTGTCTAGAGAATAGTGAAAAGGAAGGTAAGGAGAGGAATTCTTTTACAACATGAATAAAAAGGAATATCAGTCGTTCTGTGAATTATTTTCCATAATTATTAAAAGCCATGTATTAGGCTGGTTTTAGTCTTACGCTGACGGCACGCGCACCGTCAGCGCTGATGGCCGAGATATATGAACTTCTAGGAAGCGTTTTTGAATGACGTGTAGCTATCAGCGCGCACGATGGTCAGCGCTGATAGCTACGCAGACGTACGCGTCGCCCCAGCGTAGCTGTCAGCGCTGACGATCGCTCGAGCGCCTCTGCTTTCAGTGAGCGTTTTAGTGTCGAGCGGAGCGTATGTCATCAGCGCGTACAGTCATGGCGAATTGCGAAGTGGATACAGGTCGAGTTATCGATGAGTCGTTCAATCGGTGGTATAGGCACGATCCGTAGGCTGCAATGGACCGGTTTATCCTGTATCTTTGCCAGTAATTAAAGAATTTACTTTTGTCAGCCCTCAAAGTGCCATATAACACGACAAATTCTCCTGCTACGGCTCTCTGCTCAATCAATGGGTGAACATGGAGTCTTCGTCGTCGCCGATTTCTATTTTTTTGAGATAGATAGTACAAAGCAGCAATAATTAATACACTCCGCATTTTGATCGTCGGCTGTACAGAAAGGCGATCAGTACGATACCAAAACGAGCCACGCTGAGCCTCAGCGCTGACAAACTACGCGCTGAGCTATGAGCGCCGACGGTGAGCGTGAGACTAAAATCAGCCTTAGAGAACCTTTTAAGAGATTTTCGAGTTTAATTTCGATAGGCACATGAAAAGTACCTTATTAAGTAAATCTAATGTTCTACATGAAAATATCTACATATGATAGCTTATACTGAAACAAGAAAAAAATATATAAGTTTGTTTGTTTGTTTTAGGAATTAAAACTATGGAACGGCTCGCTCAGCTACAGCTACTGGCATAAACCTGGAGTCATCAGATTGACCAAAGTCTACATATTTAACGTGACCAACCCCCAGGGGTTCTTGGAAAACGGCGAAAAACCCAAACTGGTGGAAGTTGGACCATTTGTATATAGGTAAGTGAATATAACCCTCTCCGTGGCAATAAAGATATCTTTCTTTCTTTCTTTCTTTCCGTGTGGTGACGGATTAAGAATATAAAGTGTCACTATTCCGTGGGTGTCGTAAGAGACGACTAAAGCAAATATAAGTATACAAAGCAAATAGTACTTATCTTTGCGAAGAGACGGAAACTCGACCGCGAACCTTGTACCGACCCGTCTGGCTTGCGTGGTACAATAGGCCAAATCGTCTTATTGACTATCATGACTGACTGCCTTCGTGATCCAGTGGATAGCGTATGCGACTGCTGATCGGAGGACCCGGGTTCAATTCCCGGGTCGGGCAAAAGTGTTAGGTACTGGGTTTTTCCGAATTCTCAGTAGCAGCACGGAGTCTGGTGAGTTGCCCGGTAACTATACTAATAGGCTCGCCCCCTATTACATGGGACTTAGAATTCATGGCGAATTATTGGTGTAATATTACACCTCTGCCTACCCTCTCGGGGATAGCGGCGTGAGTCTATAAATAAAATAAAAAATAAGAGATGCCTATGTCGAGCAGGGGCTTCTCAAAAGCAGCGGGCAACCACTTTTGTGAACTATCTATAATTTTCTCTTATAAAGTGAAAATAGCAAGTTTATTTTATTTTTATTTATTTATAGACTCACGCCTGTATCCCCAAAGGGGTAAGCAGAGGTGTAATATTACACCCACATTTCGCCATGAATTTTTTGGTCCCACGTAATAGGGGGCGAGCCTATTGCCGTACCGGGCACATTACCAGACTCCGTGCTGCTACTGAGAATTTCCTAACGGAAATACCCAATAACACTTTGCCCGACCCGGGAATCGAACCCGAGACCTCCCAATCCCACGCGCACATTTATGCCGCGAGACCAACGAGGCAGTCAAGTTTATTTGTTACTACAAATTCTAGAACATTCGATGTTTACCACAAGTCTATAAAAAATACACAAAAAATACCATGTCTATCCATTTGACTAATAAAAACGCATAAAAGGTACAAAATATCTATTTGACAGTATCTTTTATTCTTTGACCTCTATGGGATTACCCAACGATGTTTCATACAAAATATCCGTAAAAATATATATAAAAAAGTACTTATCTATCTGTTCACGGCCGGACAATATGCAAAAAGTTGTGGCAACACTTTATTTAAGGGTGATGCACACACGATACTTAGTATATTATACTGTCCGTTTTTTACCCGACTACTACGAAGCCAAAGGGAAGGCATGTTTTTGGCAGTCTATGTATGTATGTATGTATGTTTGTATCTTCCACCGTAGCTCCTCAAGGACTGGACCGATTTTAATAAATGGATGTCAATAGATTCGTAATAATGGCCTCTGCCTTCCCCTTCGAAGATAAAGGCGTGAAGTTATGTTATGTTATTTAATGGCATCTAAGCGTGATTTTCATTAGTTTATCACACGGCTTTAAGGAGTCCTCAGTGCTGGACTGTCTCTCCGAATTGGTTACGGGCCGACAGACGGAATAGCATAGCAAGTTTTTCGTCTCTTCACAAAGATATTATTTTGAGTATTTCACCTTTAATCAAAAGATTACATGCCTTCAAATATAGACCCGTCACATATTACAAAATTGTAATTAACTACAGACAGAGATCTTTATAAATTGATTCTGAGAACCAGCTTCACATCAACTTTCAAACAAAAATACGCTCCATTTATTCAGGCGTTAAAGTGCCACAGACAGACATACAGATCCACAAAAACGTTAAAACTTTCAGCCTCTCTGTTTGCATACAGTTCAAAAAGGTATAATGACTAGAAGTGTAGCCCTACGAACCGGATAATAGAGTATAAAATAGCGTATGCGTATAGGCCCTTGCCTATTTACATATTAGACAAGAAAAACATAAAAAACATAAACAACAATCGGATTTACTCGAGGTTTGCATTAAAAAATATGGCTATTCATTATTTTCTATGATTCTACATTATAATTGTGTAAAAAAGACTTTTTGTTTGTAATTTCCTATTCAAATGCCGGTTTCATTACCCTACGTCAAATTGTTGGGTAATGGTTTTTTCATAAAACCATGGTGTCCGGAAAAACAGTCACAACTAAAAAATGTTTTATTTAAATCTATGCTATCGTTATTTTGCATATAAATAGGGAATATTGGTAGGTAAGAAGGCAGCGATAGCCTAGTGGAGATGACAACAGACTGCCATGCATAAGGTATCGGGTTCGAACCCATGGCATGCATTTGAACCTGATTCCTTCGATTTAACGTAGTTATTTATCGCTTACTCCATGGACTGCCTCCGTGGTCCAGTGGATAGTGTATGTGACTGCTGATCGGAAGGTTCGATTCCCGGGTCGGGCAAAAGTGTTACTGGGTTTTTCCGAATTCTCAGTAGCAGCACGGAGTCTGGTGATGTGCCCGGTAGCGACAATAGGCTCGCCTCCTATTACGTGGGACCTAAAAAAAATTCATGGCGAAATGTGGGTGTAATATCTCTGCCTACCCCTTCGGGGATACAGGCGTGAGTCTAAAAAATAATATTTAGCACTTGCCTCATGCTTCGGAAAGCGTTAAGGCATCGGTACCGGCTGTCATAAAGATCTTTGATGGTCATTACGGAGGATCATGGTATATCGATGGATATCAATAATACAGGTCATGGTATATCGATATCCCTTTGGGTTACGGAAGTTAGACGGTAGTCGCTCTGTGGAAAAGCTGATATTCTATCATATCTGGTTAGTGTATAGAAAACGGAACTTGCAATTCGGGTGAAACTTTTGGATGCAACCGGGATAACGCTAGGACGATGATTCTGCTCTACTCTCATCAGCCTTTAACAGTCCACTGCTGGACTAGGCCTCTCCTTTGAAAGGAGGAATTGGCCTACTATACCACGCTGGCCAACCGGGTTGGTATAGGGTTTGTATCAAGTTTTCCTTCTCTTACAGTGCTGTTCTCTGCATAATATGCTCTCTCTGTCGGCTCTTACGACACCCGTGGGATGATGTGGGGTGGTGACATTCCATATTCTTAATCCGTCACCACACGGACTCCTGATAATGGTGAATGGATGATGCTGGATCTTGGGTTTAATTAAGGTTTTAGTACAAAACTGGGTAGTATATTTCCGGATCGCAATAATAGCACATTAGCAAGATTATTAAAATGCATGAGAATTCTGTATATTATGCTTGATTTAATCGGCGAGTAGGAAAAAATCAACAAAATAGTCATATATATAGCATACTCCTTATTCATAATTTCCTAATCCGCGTCACAGCAAAAAGCAAACAAGTTTTAATAGAAAAACAACGTATACAAAAAGTTTATATTATAACCACAATTATAAATAAAAAGTTAAACGACTCAAAGCATATTATTTATAATTCAAACATCTATTCAATTGTTTCTAAACGGTGAAAACACGTGAGGAAATCTGCATGTCTGAGAGTTCTCCATAATGTTCTCGAAGGACATGTGAAGTCTGTCACGCACTTGGTCAGCATGGTGGAATATGGCCTTACCTTTCTCATAAAGAGAAAAAGCATGTACCCAGCAGTGGGACAGTTTATATACAAGGCTGATTATCTTAATATATAAAATCCTTGCTTTAGTTACTTACTGACTGACAGACACGCTACAGCCGAAACTATTGGGCGCAGGAAGCTGAAATTTGGCATGTATGTTCCTTGGGGACCGTAGGGGTGCACTAAGAAGGGATTTCCCGAAATTTCCACGAGATCGGCAAAACGGGTAAATTTAAAAAATTGCAGGCGTAGCTGCTGGCGTCCTCTAGTAATACAGTAAAATTATAGATCCTCTCTGCCTCCGTGGATAGCGTATGCGTCTGTCGATCGGGAGGCACCGGGTTTGATACCCAGGCCAAAAGTGTTACTTAGTTTCCGAATACTCAGTAGCAGCACGGAGTCGGGCAATGAGCCCCGTAACGGCAATAGGCTAGGCCCTATGTGCCCCTATGACCTATGATTGATTTATGGAAACTAAGATTTCATAACAAAACGAAATATGGGTACAAATTTTACACTTCTGCCTACCTCTCGGGGATGGATCTCTGCCTTTTCGCCGAAAATTGTACAGCCGATTATCACTTGCCAACTAACGTTTCGCAGAATAATCATTTGCCAACTTGTGATATAATTTTGTTTTTATTTCCCAACCTCACAGTTGCCAACTTTACGTTTGGTCTTCCTTTTATTGTCGCAGTTCTAACATATTCAAATGCCATGTCATATTTAAATGCCCTGTGTAGTGAAATAAAAGCGATTTGGTTCTGGCACTTCGAAGGCCGCTGCCAGGGCACGCTCGCTTCGCTCGCTCGGCTCGTGCGTTGTGGTCGCAGTTCTAACTTAACCTAACCAGCCATTGTTTCAGTTGACGTGCATTGTTTATCAGCATACTAACCTAACCTAACCTAACCGATTCCTTTCGATTTCACCTGAACTTCCCGAAACATCACCTGAACAGACGAAACGTTATTCGTCTAAAAGTTGTCTGGCCTAATAATTTAACAAAAGATAAATGCCCAAACGTTTTTTGTCATTACAATAATCAGCTTAACAATAATTCTACCAAATGAAACGTTGTCATACAAAAATTTGACAATCGTTAGTCGTCAAAGTGAAAAATAGGCGAAACGTTGGTTGGCCAGTGATAATCGGCCAAACAATATTCGGCGAAAAGGCAGGATCCCCTCGGGGATACATTCGCGAGTCTATAAAAACATTGTAGATATAGATTTTTCATTGTCCTAACGTTATCCCGGTTGAATCAAAGACTTCCGTTTATTTAGAAGATTTGATAGAATATTGCACCTCTGCTACGAGTATGTAGCCCCTTCACAGCCGCACAACCTGTGCATTTGCGGCACCACCAATCCTCGACGTCATCCCGACAGTGGAGCCAATAAAACCGCTCTCGGATCTTAGTAAGGGTCTTCTTAACTCCCATGTGACCAAGCGCACCATTGTGATAGAGCTGCAAGACTTCCGGCACCTTAGTTTTGGGTACTACCATTTGCAAATGGCACTGGTTACCGCGAGCGTTTTCCCATTCTATATAGAATGCCTGCTGATTGTAGATTCATCATTCTCCTAGCGTTATCCCAGCTGCAACCCAGGGTCCGCTGGCTAGTCTAACCAGATTTGACTGAATATTAGCTTTTTTGCCACGTAGCGATTGCCTGTCTGACTTCCGCAACCCAAAGGGTTAGCGATACTCCATGGTTTAGACTAGTGTCAGCTTATTTAGAGGTACCTACTGACTCTGTATAACGACTGTCAAAGATCTGTCAGGACCGACGGCTTAACGTGCTCTCCGAGGCACACGACAGACGATAATTAATAATGAAATACGCACATAGTTCCGAAAAGTCAGTGGTGCGTGCCGTGGATTCGAACCCGATACCCTCTGCAGGGCAGGCTGTTGGCATCTCCACTAGGCTATCGCCGGGAGTCGAACCTGGAACCTCCAGATCAGCAGTCGCATATGCTTTACATTGGACTCAAGGGTGCATAGGATTCCCACCAAGAACTTAGAGTCCCAAGCCAACCTCACCTGCAAGTGGTGCACCTGCCGATCAACGGACGAGGCTCTGGCAAACAAAATATCCCGATAAGCGGCAATAGGCTCGCCACCTATTACGTGGGATCAAAACACTGGCGAAAAGTGGGCGTTTAATATGCCTCTGCCTACCCCTTCGGGGAAACAGGCGTGAGTCTATGTATGTATGTATGGACTCATTAGAAAGAGATTTTATCATTAAAAAGCAAACTGTAGCTTTTAAAGGATAATAATATTAATATGACAAAGTTCTTATTATTCTGCTTGAGTCTCGTAAGCTCTGATATCAATCTATTAGGTACCTTGACAAGTTGAGGTCGCACAGAGGTCATTGGAGTTTCAAACCAACACTCATATTATACGTAAAACGTTTGGGTTTTACCCTGGCAAATTGGATAGTTAATCTTTCGTATGTTTTCATATTGCACATCTATTTAAACATATTATAAAATAAAGTCCCTAGCCGTTTTGTCTGTCTGTATGAATACGACAAACTCAGAAACTGCCGAACGGATTTTGGTATGCTTTTCACCAGTAGATAATGTGATTCCTGAAGAAAGTTTAGGTGTATAATTCATGCGAGCGAAGCCTACTACTTACTAGGTATCTGTATATACAGGGTGTCACAAGACCCATCACCAAGCCGAAGTCTACTCGTTGTGGACATCATGCCAAGACATACTAACCAAAAATAAAACCTGGAAAGCGATTTTTTTTAAGTTTTCACATTTTTAAACCGCAATTAAAAGCGCGCGCGTGCAATGCTTGAAATACCTACTTATCCATGGGGTTATAGGGCATCTAGACAACATATTGGCGGGGAAATGCATCGATTTTGTACCTAATTAGAAAAAATCCATACTAACTTTGAGCCTCAATATCTCCTGAACCAGTAATTTCCCAGGTATGGTGCCGAAGTAAAAATTTTCGTAGTGATTGGTACAACATGGGATTTCAGTTTTCGTTAAGGGTCTGCTTGACTGACAGGCACAAGAGGCTGAAATATGGCACGTATGTTCCCTCGAGACCGTTGGGGTGCACTAAGAAGGAATTTTCCACAATTCCCACGGATCCAAAAAAAACGGTTAAAATAAAATATGCCAGCGTAGCTGTGACATCTTCTAGTATGAGGTTATACTTCTTATTTTATATTTATCACACAACTCATATCAACTTGGTGAAAAGATCTCGATTGGTGGATTAGGTGGACATATGCCTTTAAATTAGGCCGCTAAGAATGAAAATCCGTCAGCTCCACATTCTATTCTCTAACCTAATCTTTTGGGTATTTTCTTCTGACGCATGGTGGAAACCAAACCATTTACGGGCTAACCCCTCAAACTGGGCAGTAGGGTAGTTTCCAGGGTCAAAATAATTACATTTTATTTAGTCCGTATTTTAGATTATAAAAAAATATTTGACACATATTTTTTCTTTTTTCGATTAAATATAAAATAACAAAGATATAGCCCATTAAAGTTTCGTGTGACGTCATCTAGTGCGAAAAAATGCAGCACGGCGTGACGTTATACGTAACTTTAATGAGCTATATCTTAGTCATTTTTGGTTTAATTTACAAATAAAAAAATACGTTTCGCTTATTTTTGAATAATCTAAAGGACGGACTTATATTTTTTTTTTTTGTCAACTAGCCAATTAAAGGGCTCAGCCTAGGGAGAGTGTGGTGACTCCCCGACGAGAAGCGCCGGGACTACCCACTAAAACCCCCATCGTGTTTCTCTATCCGATCCTATTGAATGGCGGGGTCACGGGAATTGCGTTAGCATTACTTCCGAAGTCTTTTGGGTCCTAAAAAAACCACCGTGATGTCCTTAACGTCCCTTAGAAGCAGGGTCACACAAATGTAATATTATATTTCCGCTTTAAAACTATTTATTTTATGGTGCTGATACATTTTAACATTCACCTGTAATCAGTATTTTTGCGAATACAAAAAAAACAAACGAGAGTGTTTTAGCTAGCATTCCGTTCCGTTCCGAGCGTTCTTAGCGAATTGACCGTAAAGTTTTGACGTTTTTGACGTTATTGCTAATTAGAGTCAATGAATACAGATTAACATAGAAGCGCAGTTCTTAAGGATTTCGTGTGCCGATTCCAAGTGGAGACTGTCTCCAGTTTAGTTCGTAGTTGGCGCCGTTAGCGGCGCTAGCGTCGTTCTCCGTCTTTCTTGCTCTCGTAGTTAAGATACACAGGAGGAACGTTCGTCTCTCTTGCTCTCGTAGAGACAGCTGTCACAGCGCGACTGCCACGCCGCCAAGCGGCAATTTGGGTCTCAGAAAGTTTGTCTTCAGTACGCCCATCGGAAATGCGCCTCTATGTAAATATCTGAGCTATTTGTTTTTTTTCAGATTTTTTTTAGCTAGAAAGATCGTGCAAATATTCGTAGCAATGATGGGTTCTGTTCGTTGTTTTGTCGATTTTTTTTAGTTTTTGTTTTTTATTGACAGGAAATTATTATTATTATTATGTACATGTTTCATAACATCGAAATCGAAATATAATGATGCACGCGACTTAAAAACTCTTCACAAATAAATTGTGAATACATTATCCTCGTTTTTGTGTAATAGAGTAAACTTTATGGTTCTGTCTAGACTTTGAAATAATAAAAAATGCTGGGTATTGAATATCATTGACTTTGCCTATTATGTGCATCGTCAAGGTTCAAGCTATTTTTGTGATATATTTCGTCACAGTCGGCCTAGCCGTTTAGGAGTAAAAACGTGACAAATATACAGAGAACAATCCGCTTTTTAAATATTAGTTGAAAGACAAAACCTTGATCTTCTCTCCATGTCATCGTTCAGCCATTTTCAGTCCACTATTGGACTGCTTCTCCTAATGTGCGTCACAATAGCATAACATAACATAACTTCACGCCTGTTATCCCTGAAGGGGTAGGCAGAGGTGCATTACACACCCACTTTTCGCCAGTTGTGTATCGGTCCCAATGTAATAGGGGGCGAGCCTATTGCCATCTACCGGGCACAATGCTTTTGTGCATCAATAGGAGAATTAAATTTGACTGACTGACTTCGCAAAGTGTTAAAAAAATCTAGTTTCCCGTCTCTTCCTTTTTCGGCGTCTTCATCGGCGGATGAAGGTGTTGGGCCCCGTCGCCAAAACATCCAGCGGCCGCAGAGGATAGGGAAGACGACAACTTGACAACACCGCATCTCCTCTTCCTCTGCGGCTCCACCGCGACACAACAATGGTGCGCCTCCATTTGGTCGCGGGAGATAGGACGCGCGGCAACGCAAAACCGACACGACTCTCCTCCCGCGACCGCGCCCGACTGCGGGGGACAGACAGAACTGTCCGCGCACCCGCACCTAAGCTCCCCACGAGGGGGGGGGGGGGGGGTTCCCGTCTCTTCCTAAAGATATTAACTATTTGCTTCGTGTATTTTCCTATAAGCCTCGTCACTCACGACACCGTAGAATGAAAAGAGATAGTGATACTTTGTATTCTTAAAAGAAACCAGCTCAATAATTTATAAGAGAATGTCATACAGACAAAGCGATATATTATAATCTACTCAAGAAATATTAATTTATTTTTTATTATTCGTGCCTTTAAAATATTTTACTTAAAAATTTCTTCGTCTACATCATTTTTATCATATTTCTCCATTTCCAGGGAAGACATGGAGAAAGTGAACATAAAGTTTCATGACAACGACACAGTGACTTATCAACACAACAAGATCCTGAGATTTGTGCCAGAGATGTCTGTGGACAAGAACCAGAAACTTATTGTGCCTAACATTCCTCTGTTGGTAAGGATAGAATTTCTTTTTAACCTGTATACTTAGTTATGTAAAATTCTTGCGTTACTGACTGACTAGGTACGGCCAAAAAGCACAGGAAGCTGAAGCAGCTATCTGTGCAAGTGTCTTTTAACTTTGCCGACTTCTTATGAACGCCAAGCCAAATCTCGCAATGAGCGCTATTGCTAATTGTTGTCTCGTGTGGGAATCGAATCCACGACACACGGCGCAGTGTCAAGCGGCGAGGCGACTGCATAAACCACTATACCATCTGCACGCAAGCAATAATTATAGTTAACAATTAAATACTCGAAAAGACATTGGTGCGCGCCCGTGGATTTGATTTCGCAACTTAATACCCATCCTCTTCCAGACCGTGACCTCGTTCACAGCCAACGTGGTGAGCTTCGCGTCCAACTTCGTGGTCTCTGGTCTGACTTTCTACCACAAGAACAGGGCCAAGCCATTCGTACAGGTCACTGCTGAGGAACTGGTCTTCGGGTAAGTCTTACTTTCTTTTCGTGTGGCCTAACGATTCCTGTCCTGAGACAAGAACCGGGAACGGAACCAGAACCGGTCTGATGTAAATGCCATCGGTGAGCCATCAAAGTGGCAACCTGTGCAAGCGTTGTTTAACTTCGCCGACCTATTCCGAACGATAAGCACAATCTAGCTTTTTTTTAATGCTAATAGGTGGCAAACGAGCAGATGGATCGCCTGACGGTAAGCAATTACCGCCACCCATGGACACAAGCAACACCACAGGAGTCACAAGTGCGTTACCGCCCCTTGGGGTTGGGAAAAGGGATAGGATGAGGGAGAAGGAACAGGGGATAGGGTCTCCTGCACTCTCACTCACCGAACGAAACGCAACAGTTTAGGTAATGTTACTTAACGTCGATTTTCTGTGATAGGGTAGTACTTCCCCGGTCGAGCCGACCCATTTATGCTGTAATCAGCAAGGCTCTACTACCTTGAAACTATAAGCACTACTTCGGATGAATAGAAAACAGAACTGATTATTCTTTCTATTTCTTTTCACATTAGTTGATGAGAGTGTGTAGCAAACTGTAGTGACGGAATTAAAAGACTGATCCTAATACTAAGACCACGAAAAAAAGTCTTCATTAGCTCCTCAAAATATAGTCAAAGTGAAAATAAATTTTCGACTAAGATCACGATGCTTAAGAATGTCAACATTGAAGTTATTTACTTAAAATGATTGTACATTTACTGCCACGTTCGCAATGTAAGGGGTAAAACCACGAGAAAGAACGGGCAATAAAATATAATCATAAACTAATAAACAAAATCCGCAGTAAGCCATAAATTAAAGTTTTTTACCTTAAATTAAAAGTTTTTTTTTTTTTTTTGGTTTCGGGTTGGAAAATCCTCATGGAGTCCCTCCACCCTGGGGGATGGGCGAAGGGGACTGTCAGACTCTTACTGACTAAAAACCAACCCGTGTGCCTCATGTACCCGTGTGTCGGAGGGTCGGGTTTCGCCCAAGCATACGTCGCAACCTCCCGACGGGTATCGGCCCGCCAGATGGTCAGGCGGGCCCCGAACAAAACCCCCTTGGCGGCGGATTAAGGTGTTGGGCTCCGCCGCCAAAACACCCAGCGGCCGCAGAGGATAGGGAGGACGGCAACGCAACACCGCATCTCCTCTTCCTCTGCGGCCCCACCGCGACGCATCGAATGGTGCGCCCCCATTTGGTCGCGGGAGATAGGGCGCGCGGCAACGCAACACCGACACGCCTCTCCTCCCGCGACCGCACCCGACTGCGAGGGACAGACAGAACTGTCCCCCGCACCCGCACCGTTGGACGCATCCTGCGCAGGCCCCGTCAAGCCCACGCGGAGCGTCCCCTCCTGGATCCCTCTTAGCTTCACCGCGGGTCACCAATCCACGGTTACTGAGCCCCCCCACCACGACAAGGTGGAGATCCCACGGGGGGGAAATTAAAAGTCTGATTTGACTAGTTAATAAATATCCCTAGGTATACTTAATTTTAAAGTGGAAATAAACCTGTAATTTATAGAATAACTTTTATTTTTAGCTACGATGACCCACTGGTATCCATCGCTCACTACATCTACCCTAAAGGCAAGAGGCCTAACACCCAAATGGGTCTACTACTAGCGGTAAGTCTATTTTTGGCCCCACCAATAAGCTATCAAATCATCATCATCGACTCACAGCTCACTCAAAACCTGGACGAGACGGTTTAGTCCAAGTTATATTAACTTTAATTTTCTTCATTTAAGTCCAGTTTCACCATTACTGTATAAATCTTTGACGGTCGTTACAGGGAGTCAGTTCCTCTGTTTTTTTTTTATGAAATAATAGGCGGCAAACGAGCAGACGAATCGCCTGATGGTAAGCAATTACCGCCGCCCATGGATACCCGCAACACCACAGGAGTCACAAATGCGTTGCCGCCCCTTGGGGTTGGGAAAAGGGATAGGATAAGGAGTGGGATGAGGGAGAAGGAATAAGGGATAGGGCCTCCGATATATAAACTAAATAAAATAAACTGACACTAGTCTAAACCGTGGAATATAGCTTCGGGTTGCAGAGATCAGGCAGGCAGTCGCTCTGTGGAAAAGCTAATATTCAGTCAAATCCGGTTAGACTAGAAAGCGGCACCCGGGTTTTAACTATGATGACGCTAGAAGGATGATGATTCACCATTCCTGTATAGGCATTAGACTGCCTCTGTGGTCCTGCGGTAGTGTTAGCGACTGCGGATCATGAGGTCTCGGGTTCGATGCCCGGGTCGAACAAAAAGTTATATTGGGTTTTTCTGTTAGGAATTATCCAATAAAAGTTCGGAGTCAGGGAGTTGGCGGTGTCACACCCCCGTGCCTCGGAAAGCACGTTAAACGGTTAGTCCTGCGCCCAATCTCTCTCCGGTCGTGTCGCATGTGGGGTTCCATCGGACTATGAGAGTGAGGGAATAGAGAGTGCACTTGTGTACGCACACACACTTGTGCACTATAATATGTCCCGCGTAGTTAGCAAGTCTCATATATAGACAAGCCGCCGTGGCCGAAATCGGTCAGGAGGAGGACATAGACATTATCTTCCAGACACATTCAAATGAATTTCTGTGACATTTGTTTTCACTTCAATGGATCACAACGATCGTATCATTGCGATTTGCTTCAGATCCATGGTATCGACGGATCGTCAGAATATTTCTGGTATCTAGTGAACATCATCATCCTCCTAGCGTTTTCCCAGTTTCAACCCGGAGACCGCTAACTAGTCTAATCGGATTTCACAGAATATGTCTATCCACAGTAGTGTGTGCTGAACATGTCCTGTGGAATTAAGAACAAAACAAGGACAAAATTCGATGATTCAAACTCACATCATAAGATTCCTAGATGTTTAGGAATCTTGACGCAACTATCTTTTGCGTGCATAGTTCATGTTAACAAGTAGTTCCTAAGGAATCAATAAAACTTGCATTAACTCTTGCTGCCAGTATGCTTGCAGTTTACAAGAGGTACAAAAACTGCTGTGCCACTTTTTTGGTTGGCGGAATAATTTGATTATTAAAATAGGGAAGTTTCCTACAAGTGAAATAAATTATACAAGTATTTTTATCTAATGAAGCATGTCAAAATAATGGTAGTTTCATTCATTAATTAATGTTAAAACTTTATTTAACATTTTTATCGAAAATTTACTGATAATAAGTATTCTATTTGACAGCAAAAAACTATGACGTCACTAGATCTCATTTCATACAAACGCCGTAGCAAAGGTCGTTTTTGACATTTCATTAAAAGTGCTTGATTTAACTAGTTGGAAACAACCCAATTAGGAACCTAGAACCTTAGACTGCTAGAACATCTATACTGCTTTGACGTGACAGATGGCAGACCTCACATTATTTCTACTTCTACTTTTTAGCTACTATGAGCACTGCTATAGATTATATTACCACCTAGTACTTTGCGCCCTGCCTATAGTATACAGTCATCGTCAACCTTTAACAGTCCACAGCTGGACTAGGCCATTTAGATTTGAGAGGAGGTATTGGCGTACTATACCACGCTGGCCAAGCGGGTTGGTATAGGGTTTGAATCAAGTTTTCCTTCTCTTACAATGGTGTTCCCTGAATAATATGCTCCCTCTGTCGGCTCTTACGACACCCATGGGATGATATGGGGTGGTGACATTCCGTATTCTTAATCCGTCACCACACGGACTTTTTACAGTGCATTTGTCTATATCATCATCTCAGCCTAGAAACTTTCACTGCTGGATATAGGCCTCTCTCAAGGGTCTCCACGCAGACCGATTTTAAGCCACCCGCTTCCCGCTATTTGTCTATACAGCAGTAATTTTTTAAGGTGTAACTTTTATACGTCTACCTTAAAATATGCTCATTTCTTACAGAGAAACGGTACCCTAGACGAAGTATCCACGATGTATACTGGACAAACAGATATGAACAGATTTGGATACATGGACAGAATCAATGGATTGGACCACCTACCTCATTGGAAAGACAGGCCTTGCAATGACATACGGTAAGCCTTTATTTTATTTATAACCGACTTCAAAAACAAGGCGGATGTTCTCAATGCTACTGTATTTTTAACCGACTTCAGAAAAGGAATATGTTCTCTATTCTTCTGTATTTTTGTATGTTAGTTACCAGACAGACAGAGCTTCCAAATGGGTGAATCGAATCTGATGTTTCTTTTTTATTTGAAAGCTATTGCTTAATTTGGTCTAGTTCTGACTTATAAAACTGACGTTCTTGGTTTTTGAAGTCGTTTTCCTTTGTTATTATTATGTAGCAGCAGCTATACACAACTAAGGCCATCTATCGTACGATCGCGAAAATTATTAACACGGTGACATCTAGCGGACAAGACGGCAATAAGATCTTGAATTGCGCTATCAAAGTTCTCACACGCGATTAACCTGTATATATATAATCCTTGCTTACTGACTGACTGACAGAAAACGCACAGGCACAATAAGATGTGAGGGCGCCCGCTTAATTTAACCTTTTTTTATTATTATGTAGCAGCAGCTATACACAACTAAGGCCATCTATCGTACGATCGCGAAAATTATTAACACGGCGACATCTAGCGGACACGACGGCACTAAAATCTTGAAACGCGCTATCAAAGTTCTCACACGCGATTAACCTGTATATATATAATCCTTGCTTACTGACTGACTGACAGAAAACGCATAGGCACAATAAGATGTGAGGGTGCCCGGTTAATTTAACCTTTTCTGCCCGATCCCGTGAGAGTTTCGGAGATTCCTTTCTTAGAGCACTTTTACGCTCTTTAAGGAAACACTATACAGGATGAAAAATATCCTTAACGAAAACTGAAATCACATGTTGTATCAATCATTACGACCATTTTTTACTTCAGCACCATACCTGGGAAGTTACTGGTTCAGGAGATATTGACGCTCAAAGTTAGTATGGAATTTTTCTAATTAGGTACAAAATTGATGCATTTACCCCGCCAATATGTTCTTTAGATCCCCTATAACCCCATGGATAAGGTAGGTATTTCGAGCATTGCACGCGCGCGCTATTAATTGCGGTTTAAAAAATGTGAAAACTCAAAAAAAAAATCGTTTCCCAGGTATTATTTTTGGTTAGTATGACTCGGCATGATCTCCACAACGAGTAGACTTCGGCTTGATGATGGGTCTTGTGACACCCTGTATATATAATATACTATAGACCGTGTTGTGACGGATTAAGAATGCGAAATGTCACCACCCCATATCATCCCATGGGTGTCGTAAGAGCCGACAGAGGGAGCATATTATGCAGAGAACAGCACTGTAAGAGAAGGAAAACTTGATACAAACCCTATACCAACCCGTTTGGCCAGCGTGGTATAGTAGGCCAATTCCTCCTTTCAAAGGAGAGGCCTAGTCCAGCAGTGGACTGTTAAAGACTGATGATGATGATAATGAAGGAATATACATGTCAAATTTCAGCTACTTGCGCCCAGCAGTTCCGACTGTACATTGTCTGTCAGTTAGTCAGTAACGCAAGAATTTTATATAAACTGATAGAAACTGTACAAGCTATGTGCTATTCACCTTACAGGGTCAACCGTAACGATTGCTAGTCATCTTCCTGTTAAATCATTAAACTAATGAAGTGCCTTGTCCTTCTATATGATACAATGTCTTACTTCAAAGTTCATGTCGCTAGGACATGGTCTGACCGTCAGCGATTAGCGGGCAACAAGCTAATCTAATCAATTTATTTGTTGAATAATGTAAGGCTAGGAAAAACGCTGCCTAAGCTGTAACGTAGTATCTCCCTTGGGTGTGTTTAAATGAAATTCGTAGTTGCTGTTACAATTAAAAATCAGTTTAATTCGTCAAGTAAATCTAAACATCATTTAGCAACGCATTTTACTTACGAAAAATTACTAAAAAAATGCTTTTCGAAAAGATATAATCAGGGTCGCGTGATTCGGCGATGGTAAGGCGTTTGTTGAGGGTCCGCTCCCGGTGGTCGTCCAGGAAAAGCAGATGGTGTACTTAGCTTTTCGGGCCGATGTCCAGTCGAATGCAGCAAAAGAAAAGGGGCGATGTCCCAGCGCCTCCGTATTTATAGGAGGCGCGAAGCCCGGCGCGGCGATGAGATGAGTGGGAGGTGTGAGCGCGACGTCACAGCGACGTTACAAAGCTAGAAATTTTCAAAAACGCATTGCTCTACATTTCTTGACTGCACTGTTGTCATAGTGGTTCAAAAAGACGCCTCACCGGCTGACACTGTGCCGAGTATGGTGGGTTCGATTTCCTGTTGAGAAACTGTACTTGTGAGATCTTTGGGGTGAGGGCCATCATGTCATAATTATTGATATAATTTTGTATGATGACCTGTACTATGACTGCTTAAGATCAGGCGGAATGGAGTCAATTTGATAGGCAACAATAAAACGGACTAGACTAAGTCCGCAACGTCCAAAAGAGGACGTTATCGCCCACTTTTAGAAAGATATCTATTATTTTTACATTGTGTATCGGAATATAATATACAACATGATTATGCAACGTAAGGTACAATCGAACAACTTCCCGCTAGACCATCATAAGGGCGAGAATCGCTCAGCAAGACATCGTCGCTTCTAGTGCTACTTTACACACACATTGACACTCGTATACAAAACCAGTTTCTAGTTTGTCTCGACTCTATGAGCGAGCCAAGGGATTTTTTTTCAAACTGGACCACCGCCATCTTGTTTGACTGTACGTTGCATAATTATGTTGCGAGTAAATATCGGATACTCGCAGTATATATCGAAATACATGTGAAGTCTGCCAACCCTCACTTGGCCAACGTGGTGGACTACCTTACCCTTCTCATAGTGAGAAGAGGCCCGTGCCCAGCAGTGGGACAGTATAGGGGCTGATGATGATGATCCGATATTTTGTCAATTTTCAAGCGCACTGTTACATTCGTGATCATGGCACTTGCAAAGTAACGTATAAAGAAAGTATAAATTCATAGACTGCCTCCGTGGTCCAGTGGATAACGTATGCGACTGCTGATCGGAGGTCCTGGGTTCGATTCCCGGGTCGGGCAAAAGTGTTACTGGGTTTTTCCGAATACTCAGTAGCAGCCTGGAGTCTGGTGATGTGCCCGGTAATGGCAATAGGCTCGCCCCCTATTACGTGGGACCTAAAAATTCATGGCGAAATGTGGGTGTAATATTTACACCCGTGTCTACCCATTCGGGAATACAGGCGTGAGCCTATAAATAAAAAATATAAATTCATATTATTCTATACTAAATCCGCTAACAGTATCACAAAATCTTAACACGCAGTAACAACTCATAATAAACACGTTAACTTCAATAACGTAAGTATAGAGAACCATTAAACAATCTATTTGTAGCTACATACATATATATAATCCCTTGTTGGCTCATTTTGATGTTTTCTTTGAACATTTTCCTTGTACCTGTAGTTATATTATTTAATTAGTCGCAATCTGTACCTATCTCTGCCGCATTCTACCGCTTCAGTACCACAAAGATGTGTATTAAGATAGTAAGCAAAAAATTCTGTGTGGTGACACTAAGAATACAAAGTACCACTATACCATTTCATTTCGCGTCGTAAGAGGTGGCGAAGAAAAATACACGAGAGAATAGTAGCTTTGGGAAGAGAACTTTAGACTGCACGGTTGGCGTAGTAGTTTAAGTAGCCGCCTCGCCGCTTGACACTGTGCCTACTGTTGTGGGGTCCATTTCCACACGAGAGAACACTTTTCGTGATTCATAAATGGTTGTCTCGAGTCTGGGTGTCCATTGTGTCCGTTAGTTGTAAAATAATAATAATATTCTACCACATTCACACAGCACCATCTAGTCCCAAACTAAGCAGAAGCTTATACTATGGGTACTAGATAATGGATAACATACATACATACTTTTTTTTTGTAAATACATACATATTATACATTGAAACACCCAGACCAAGACAAACATCCATGTTTATACACACAAATGTTTGACTTGAGAGGGAATCGAACCCGAGACCTTCGGCGTTGCAGTCGCTTACACTCCCGCGGCGCCAGCCGGTCGTCAATGTGTGTATGTTTGTAATGTCCCCCGCGACACAGGATTTAGTCCTAGTGCGTTAACTTTTGTTTTTTTAACTTTTTTAGCGAGTTGTCTTTTTAAAAATAAATAAATTAGATAAACAAAACTACTAGAGTACCGACCAACCCCTCTGGATAGCGTGGTATAGTAGACCATTGACTTACAATGCTATTGTGACGCAAATTAGTAGAGAGTTTTGCCCAGTAGTGGACTGCGAAAGGCATACATACATAGACTCACGCCTGTTTCCCGGAGGGGTAGGCAGAGACTACGGAACGCCATTTGCAACGATCCTGACATACCCCTCTTGCTTCATTCACTCCCATCAAGTTTCTCATGCATGCTCTTCGGTTACGAGTACTTCTAACCTGTCCTTTTTTTAGGATGTCTCCAATCTGGTCAGAGAACGTCCGCCTAGGTCTTCCTATTCACACTTGCCTTAAGGCTGTATAAAAAAAAGTATAATGATGAATCTGTTCCTATATCTACATATATGTAGGTAATAAGGTAACCATGGCTTAATTCAACAGATCGCTACGCAGAGCCTCGACATGCCTGGCTAATGGACTCCCTTTCACTTTTTAATCTATGGGCGCACTTTTAGACTCCTTTAACGCATTCATTACTACTTCTGTCCATTCTCATCACTCGACACATGTAATCGTTTCGCATGCATATTCTTTGTAGCCCAACAATCAGCACCAAATAGTACGACAGGTCTGAAAACTGCCTTATACATGCGGCTCTTTAAGCCTAGTGCGGGAGTTGTCTTAAAAAAATTAACAAAAAGAAAAAAAAGATTTGACTAAATATTAACTTCTCCGCAGAACGACTACCTGTCCGATATCCGCAACAAAAAGGGATAATTTCAATTATGGTTTAGACTAGTGTCAGTTTATTCAGAGATATTGATTCCCAAAGACTGTCAAAGACCTCCATGACAGTCGGGACCGAAGCAATGAATACAGATTTACATAGAAGCGCAGTTCTTAAGGATTTTGTGTGCCGATTCCAAGTGGGGACTGTCTCCAGTTTAGTTCGTAGTTGGCGCTGTTAGCTGCGCGGGCGTCGTTCTCCGTCTCTCTTGCTCTCGCAGTTAAGATACACTCGAGGAACGTTCGTCTCTCTTGCTCTCGCAGTTAAGATACACTCGAGGAACGTTCGTCTCTCTTGCTCTCGTAGAGACAGCTGTCACAGCGTGACTGCCACGCCGCCAAGCGGCAATTTGGGTCACAAAAAGTTTGTCTTCAGAGCGCCCATAGGAAAGGCTATGTAAATATCTAAGCAAAAGCTCTTTAACCGAAGGCTCGACGTGCTCTCCGAGGCACGCGCAATTCAATACGCACATAACTCCGAAAAGTCTAAAGTTATTGCGAAACTAAGTTTGCACGATGAATAATGCTGGTAGATAAATAATTCTTAGGATTAAGTAAAACCCAGTGAATAAGACTTATTACCACCGAACTGTTAAAAATTAACACTACTGGGTGGTTTTCCAAGAGATTTGCCATAGATATCAATGCATGCTTCGGAGAAAAGAGCCGCTCTGTCAACTGTCAATGTCACGCTATGTAAATGTCAATAGTTGCTGTCAATATTGACAGTTATTTTTTTGTTGAGTCATAATTTTTGTGTGGTAATGTTTTGAGATTGACGCAATAGGTTATTTCACGGTTTATGAGTAAATAACTAAAAATATAAAATAGGCTTTGGTACCACGCTAGCCAGAAGGATTGGGTTGGCAGGGGTGCTGGGTGGGCCATGGCCACCCCACTATGATCCTTAGTGGTAGTAGAGCCTTGCTGAATTCAGCAAGAATAGGCCGGCTCGACTGGGGAAGTACTACCCTCTCGCAGAAAATAGACGTAAAGTAACAGTACTTAAACTGTTGAGTTTCGTTCGGTCAGTGAGAGTGCCGGAGGCCCTATTATTCCTTCTCCCTTATCCCACTCCTCATCCTATCTCTTTTCCCATCCCCAAGGGGCGGCAACGCACTTGTGACTCCTGTGGTGTTGCTTGTGTCCATGGGCGGCGGTAATTGCTTACCATCAGGCGATCCGACTGCTCGTTTGCCGCATAATAACATTAAAAAAAAATTTTGGTTGCCGATTCGGAATTCTACGCTGGATACCTCAGGCACATCACACCATTGTTTTTAGAGACCCAGGCACACCCTGAAAACTCACCAACAGTCACCACAGGGACAGTCATGCGGTATTATTCTACACAAAGAAGTGTCAACAAATAAATATTTGTTCATAGGTTCATTTCATTTGTTTACATGTTCAATTGACGTCATAATCGTAGAGCAACATGATGTCCATTTTTCGAAAAACACGTGCGCATTTGGAAATTAAATCTTTTTTTATTACATATTCGAGCCTGTATCCTTGAAAAGGTAGGCAGGGGTGTAATACTTATTACTCTTACATTTCGCCTAATGAATCCTTTTAGGTCCCACGTAATAGGGGGCGAACCTCTTGCCGTTACCGGGCACATTACCAGACTCCGTGCTGCTACTGAGAATGCGGAAACAGTCAGTAACACCTTTGCCCGACCCGAGAATCGAACCCGGGACCGCCCTATCAGCAGACACAGATGAGAGAGGCCTCAAAGGCCTATATCCACCAGTGGATTAAGGCAGGCTGATGATGATGATGATAATGAATTGGTCATATGCCACATATTTACGACTTTTAAATCCTTTGTGTTACATGAAAGATAATATATTATTATCCATGACTAACAATATATATTGTCAACGTCAATACCGAGGACGAATTACTTATTAATAATACCCACGGCTTCCTTCACACAAAGTTATACTCCTTACCAATGCTTATCAAAATCGGTTCAGTAATTTTGAGGACGGGTTTAACACTTCTGCCAAAATGTGTCCTCTTTTTAAAAGCTCTTACTCCAAAGACTATTAGTTTTGCGACTGCTGTTTGCTACACCTTTGAACTATGTCAGTTACTTTGATCTTCTGCCCGATAATCACATTCGGGACTTTATTTCTCAGTGAGCTGTGAGATCCATAGCATTGAACTTACCACAGGTCTATGAGTGATAAGTAGTCGATGGATAAATTATTAGGTACGAAGAATTTTTGAGTATCAAAATAATAACATTCTTTTAAATGTCTATTTGAAAGTAAAATTTTAATCTCGGGCTAATCTGTCTCTCTATATAAAGTGTTTGCGTTACTTCCTGACTCACAGACAACGCAAAGCCAAAACTATTGAGCGCATGTAGCTGAAAATTGGCATATCCTTGGAGGCCGTAAAATCTAAGTAAGTAAATTTTCTAACATTACTCTACTGCCTCCGTAGTCCAGTGGATAGCGTATGCGACTGCTGATCGGAGGTCCCGGGTTCGATTCCCGGGTCGGGCAAAAGTGTTACTGGGTTTTTCCGAATTCTCAGTAGCAGCCTGGAGTCTGGTAATGTGCCCGGTAACGGCAATAGGCTCGCCCCCTATTACGTGGGAACTAAAAATTCATGGCGAAATGTGGGTGTAATATTTACACCTCTGCCTACCCCGTCGGGGATACAGGCGTGTGACTATAAATAAAAATAAATAAACTAACATTACGAAGCTCGATAATTGGCTAACTGATTTCAATGACAGACTCGTCATAACTTCACTATAAACATCAAGTTCGAATATTCTATGAGTTTATTACTAAGATGACTAACTTGAAGCACATACGTGAGTTCCTATATACCAATATTGACGCTGTTACTTTAATGACAGTTCTGTGCTACTTTGGGTTTTTTTAATATATCATCGCGACAGGCAACTAAAGCCTGGAGAGGAGACTGCTACGGCAAAGGGTTCAGACCCACAGTGCGCCTTTGAATTTTTGAAGTTTTGGGCGTATTCCGTCATTATAGGTATTAGAGCCTTGCTGATTTCAGCATGAAAGTGCCGGCTCGGCCCGGGAAGTACCTACTACCATCATCAGCTCTTTAAACTGTCCCACTGCTAGGCACGGGCCTCTTCTCACTATGAGAAGCTGACCAAGTGCGTGTTGGCAGACTTCACATGTCTTTCGAGAACATTATAGAGAACTCTCAGACATGCAGGTTTCCTCACGATGTTTTCCTTCACCGTTTAGCAAGCGATAATTAACAATTTAATACGTACATAACTCCGGAATCGGTGCGCGCCGTGGATTCGAACCCGGACCCTCTGCATAGCAGTCTGTCGGTCTCTCCACTGGACTATCACCGCTTTTATTGTACCTACTACACTCTTACTAAATTCGAGGTAAAGAAATAGTATCTATAGTTTTGCGATTTGTTCGGTGAGTTAGAGTGCCAGGAACACATCCCCTATTCCTTCTTCCTCATCCCATTCCTCCTACTATCCCTTTCCCCAACCCCAAGGGGTGGCTACGCACTTGTGACTCCTATGGTGTTGCTTGTGTCCATGGGCGGCGGTGATCGCTTACCATCAGGCGATCCGTCTGCTCGTTTACCGCGAATTTCATAAAGTAAAATGCAGAGAACAGCTAGTATCTTATAATATACAGGGTGTCATAAGACCCATCACCAAGCCGAAGTCTACTCGTTTTGGACATCATGCCAAGTCATACTAACCAAAAATAGAACCTAGGAAACGATTTTTTTTAAGGAGACACATTTTTTAAGCCGCAATTAATAATGCGCGCGTGCAATTTTCGAAATACCTACTTATCCAAGGGTGCATAGGGCATCTAAGTATAGAATAGGTTGGCGGGGTAAGTAGACTGCCATTTAGGACTTTCATCATCATCATCATAATCAGCCTTTAACAGTCCACTGCTGGACTAGGCCTCTCCTTTGAAAGGAGGAATTGGCCTACTATACCACGCTGGCCAAACGGGTTGGTATAGGGTTTGTATCAAGTTTTCCTTCTCTTACAGTGCTGTTCTCTGCATAATATGCTCCCTCTGTCGGTTCTTACGACACCCAAGGGATGATATGGGGTGGTGACAATTCGTATTCTTAATCCGTCACCACAAGGACTTTAGAAGTATAACTATATTATTACAAGTATAGAAGGCCGTGTGGTTGACGGCATAGAATACAAGTGTCACCACCCCCTATCTTCCCGTGGGTGTCGTAAGAGGCGACTAAGGGATAACACGATGCAAATACCATCTTTACGTAGAGACGGAAAACTCGACATCAAACCCTATACGACTGCCTCGTTGGTCTCGCGGCATAAATGTGCGCGTGGGATCGAGAGGTCCCGGGTTCGATTCCTGGGTCGGGCAGTGTTATTGGGTTTTTCACTCACGAAATTCTCAGTAGCAGCACGGAGTCTGGAAAGGTGCCCGGTACGGCAATAGGCTCGCCCCTTATTACGTGGGACTAAAGTATATCTGGCGAAAAGTGGGTGTAGAAATACACCTCTGCCTACCCCTTCTGGGATAAAAGGCGTGACGATATGTATGTATGTATGTAAGTATAGAAGGTATGTGTATACTTTTTAACAGATTTATTGGCCAGCAACTATTGAATAAATACAATAATCTCATACAATAACGCACACAAGTGGTACGTGGAAAGAATTACGATATCTGTATATAAATAAGATGTGTTTGTCTGTTTGTCCGTGCGATCGGGTCGTACACAACATTAAGTATGACCTTGCTTAACATACACACATCAGTAATGTAACTTAATTACTTTAGATTTTATTTCTGAGCTAACAGAGTAATGTCGGATTAAGAATACAATGTGAAAACCCTAATTTATTCTGTGGGTGTCCTAAGAGACCACAAAGGTTAATACAAAAAGGAAATATCTTTGTGAACACTACTTCGGACTAATCAGATGTTTAATATTTTTTATTATGAAATGAAATGAAATATTTTCTTATTTCGTGTAAACTTTGCAAGTGCTTACGAAATGTCATTGAAAAAATCATTTTATACAATTATTTTTGTGTCGAATTAGAACAGCTCAGTCCCAAGCGTTTTTCGCCTTTACAATAATTTTGGGTGCATAGGGTTCCCACCAAGAACTTAGGGTTCCAAGCCAACCTCACCTGCCGATCAACGGATGAGGCTCTAGCAAACAAAATACCCCGATAAGCGGCAATAGGCGCCACCTATTACGTGGGATCAATAGGTACACTGCCGAAAACTGGGCGTGTAATATGCCTCTGCCTAACCCTTCGGGGAAACAGGCGTGAGTCTATGTATGTATGTATGTACAATAATTTTGAACTTTTTTATAGATAGATTATATTGTAAGGAGCTTCTTATAAAAGCGTATACATTGCCCCATAAAATAGCTACTTATTTTGTGGAGATGAGTGCTATGAACACAGATATGAGAATTAGTCAGATGGAACGCGCGGCACAGTTGCGTGCGGCCACTAAAGCAAATACAAAATTGAAAAGCGAATACAAACTCGTCTCAGTGCGCTACGAAGCATCGTACAGTTCACGCGTCACGATCACTTCAACTTTTAAATTCTCAAAATGCCGTCTTGTGTTCTTAAACACTGTAAAAGTTGTTCCTAAAAACAAAAAAGGAATATCTTTTCACAGGTAACTATTGATAATTTGACTGTTTCCTAATTTAATTTCGATAAAATTCGTATTTGTGCTAGAAATATGTAAGTGTTGCCAGTTTTTGTCGACGCCGTTCTGCCTATTGCCTAATTTGGGAAAATGCACTTGTCAATTGATTATGTGATAATGATTGTCATGTTAATGAAAAATACATTACCGTATTATAAAAGTATATTGTAGATATATCTTCTTTCTCATAAATATAGTAATAGAATTTCAATTTCCATTAGTATATACCTTACATTATATTGTTTTGAGTTCGATCCCCAAACGATATCCTAATATTCGTGTACACCCTGCTACTCGTCAAGCTTATACACTTTGTCCTTTGCACCGTTCTTATGGCGTAAAGAATAAGTATCAAAATCGTACAGCAACTGTTTAGCTTGACTTGGCGCCGTGTGTACATACATACTTATGGCGTAGGGAATAAGTATCAAAATCGTACAGCAACTGTTTAGCTTGACTTGGTGCCGTGTGTACATACATACTTATGGCGTAGGGAATAAGTATCAAAATCGTACAGCAACTGTTTAGCTTGACTTGGCGCCGTGTGTACATACATACTTATGGCGTAGGGAATAAGTATCAAAATCGTACAGCAACTGTTTAGCTTGACTTGGTGCCGTGTGTACATACATACTATTTATTTCTCAACTAATCGACGCCAGCGGCTTCGCACGCACATATTTTCTTATTTCTCGTTTTGCCCGATCCCGTGGGAATTTCGAGAAATCCCGTCTTGGTGCACCCCTACGGTTCCCAAGAAACATACATGCTAAATTTCAGCTTCATGCGCCGAGTAGTTTCGGCTGTAGCTTGTCTGTCAGTCAGTCAGTAACGCAAGGATTTTATATATACAGATTTACGAAGTAGTTAAAACTTAATTCGGTACCTACAATTAAGAAATGTATTTATAAAAGCATTAATTAAATCCATGGTAAATTCTTCAAAACCGCAAATGAATATAAGAATATTACATAACTATATGCAAAATACTGGGAGATTATTCATAATCTGGCAACTTTTCACACACATAGACGCGCGTGTCCGTACAGTGCCAGTCGCCAAAGGTCACGCACACATAGCTGTCAACGTGCCACGCTTAGTTGGACGAATGCGCTCTATCTGATACTAATTCTCATATCTGTGGCTATGAACTACGAGATTATTCCTGTGTCTTGTATTTACAGAATGTATATCACATTTTTTACTAAATAAGTCAATATTTTTATGTACATATAATAGATTTTCATAAATTTATATTGTGATACAATAGTTAGAATGTTTATTTGACTATGTGACTTTTTATGTAGGTATGATATGACAGATACAGATCGTACACCAGTATCAATCTATTTGAGGATACTGACTCCCTGTAACGGCAAACTTCAGCTTTGCCATAGAGCGACAGCCTGCCTGACCTCCGCAACCCAAAGGGATAGCGATATTCCATAGTTTAGACCAGTATCAGTTTATTTGAGGTTACTGACTCCCTGTTACGACTGTCAAAGACCGACGGTTTAACGGGCTCTCCGAGGTACGGGGCAAGCGACAATTATCAATATAATACGCACATAGCCAGTCAAGTCAGGGGTGCGCGCCGTGGATTCCGAACCCGATACCCTCTGCATGGCAGTCTGTTGGTATCTCCACCATCCCATCCATCTCTGTGTATGTAGATTGAGTTTGTATACTGTCTCTTTCTTTCCAGTGCATCCGAAGGTTCGTTCTTTCCACCTCGCTCGCTGACCAAGTCCGACATAGTCCATGTATACGACAAAGATCTCTGCCGCATCCTACCACTGCAGTACCGCAAAGATGTGTATAAAGATGGTAAGCAGAAAGCTAAATAAATATGGTAAATTTACAGCCTGCCTCCGTGGTCTAGTGGACAGCGTACGCGTCTGCTGATCTGAGGTTCAATTCCCGGGTCAGGCAAAAGTGTTACTGAGTTTTTCCGAATTCTCAGTAGCAGCACGGCGTCTGGTGATGTGCCCGGTAACGGCAATAGGCTCACCCCCTATTACGTGGGACCTAAAAGTTCATGACGAAATTTGGGTGTAATATTGCACCTCTGCCTACCCCTTCGGGGATGAAGGCGAAAGTAATATTATATCATGTTATCTGAAGTGACCATATAGGTACGCTAAGTGGCGGGCAACGGCTGGACACGAAGAGCCGGAAATCGGGTTCAGTAGCATAGATACCTACCATTAGGGGGGGGGGGGGGATGTCCAGCAGTGTGCTGCCAAAGGCTTTTACTTAATCATGAAATGCTTTCTTTATTCGTCATTCCAGTAAACTGGCACGCTGATGATTCTTTTCTTAATTCCTCTCATCAGGTATAAAAGCAGGTCTCTACACGCCTCCTAAGTCTACGTTCGAGAGCGCAGATGTGAACCCCGACAATAAGTGCTACTACCCTGGTGAGAAGTGCCCACCCAGAGGGCTGCAGAATATCAGCCCTTGTCAATACAGTAAGTTATTTAATTCCAGAAAATGACAGAATTAACTAGACCACTCCATAATATAAAGGCACCTAGACAGATCACACTTTTTATTGTTTTGGAGGGCACGCAGAGCAATCAGTAGCGACTACCATCCAAAGCTTGGCTCCTAGAGTTATCCCAGTTATAACCCGGGGTCCGTTTACTAGTTTAAGCGGATTTTACTGAATATTAGCTTTCCACACAGCGATTTCTGTCTGACCTCTGCAACCCAAAGGGTTAGCGATATACCCTGGTTTAGACTACGTCGTCTAGACGTCCGAAATTCAGAGGTTTAACAGCCGACGATTTAACGTACTCTCCAAGGTACGAGGCAGCCGATAATTAACAATTAAATTTATAAGCATTAATTGAATTGTTAATTATCGGCTTTGCTTTCATATTGCAGTAAAATTAACACAATTATAATCTATTTCCAGATGCGCCTGTATATCTGTCTTTCCCACATTTCTACGACGGCGACCCAGAACTGCTGGTCCCTTTCGAAGGACTCAAACCTGATAAGAAGAAGCACGAAACGTACTTCATGATACAACAGGTGAGGAACCAACGCTTAGTGACTTTTTGAACGACTCAAATTAATTTTAAGTTTTAGACTCTTGCTGTCTTGTTCTCTTTGATGAAATTGGATAGAGACGGAAATACACGGGGTGTAAAAAGACCCTTAACATTACGAGCATTTTTTACTACGGCACAATACCTAGGAACTGGTTCAGGAGATATTGAGGCCCAAAGTCACTTTACAACTTTTCTAATTAGGTACAAAATCGCTGCATTAATCCCACCAATTTGTTCTATAGATGTCCTAAGCGCCCATGATATTTTGATTAGGTAATTACGGAGTAAATAATGTGTCTACATAAAAAATATCGTTTCTCAGTTATTATTTTTGCTTAGTATGACTTGGCATGATGTCCAAAATGAGTAGACTTCGGTTTGGTGACTGGTTTTGTGACACCCTGTATAATATTCATTAAGAGTTCCATAAAATGTTCTACGCATTAGTTTTAATTGACACACAGAAACATGAACAATGGCTTTTTGCTCCTTATCATAAATTATCATGAAGACCTGTAGGCACTTTAGATCCTTTAAAAATTAAATATGAAGGTTAAACTTTAACGGCATAAGATGCAAATTGAATCAGATCAGACCTGCAATAACCAGGACTCAAATTATTTGCTTCGAGCCTGAGTGTCTTTGTATCCGTTGGTCAAATGTTTAGAGTTCCTCGCTATGCGGGCTTTATCCCTAGTGTTTAGCTGTCTTTTTAAAAGAGTACTACGTTACCATAACCAATGTTTTTTTCGTAGAAAATTGGAGTACCCGTGGAAGGCTTCGTCCGTGTCCAGCTGAACATAAAGGTGGACCGCGCGCCGCACGTGCCAATCAACAACATCAACAAGTTTCCCAGCATGATCTTCCCTGTCATGTGGCTTGAGGAAGTGAGTATACTGCTTCTATGTCCAGTTGTGCTTTTCGTAATACATATTCGTAGTATATACCGGATGACGCAGCAGAGGTAGACTTCCCGTGAGGTGGACCAACGATCTGGTTAAGATCGCGGAAATCGGTCGGCTCACGATCTGTCTATGTGAAGAACGTTGGGGGAGGCCTATATTGTTGGAGTAGTGGACTTACTCAGACTGACGTGATGGAATATTCGCAACGGCCAGCTCATAGTTGATACAGCCTTGCGCTAATTGACTAAGTGAAAGGTCAGGTCGTTCCAGAACTCGTATAAAATTTTGTCGGTATAATCAAGCTAATATTTTGTGAAATCTGGATAGACTAGGGCGAAAGTCTTAAATGCAAACGACGCGACGTGACGCTAGGACGATGATGATAACGATGTTGTTTATCTAAACACGATTGGCGAGATTTGAACCGAATAAAAGAATATGTACCAATTTGATTTCAATAGTACCTAGTTGGTTGAAGTGACGAAAACTTATCTACCTTAAGGGAAACTGTAAATCTTTTTCTCTTTTTTAACAAAACCTCTTTACTTCCAGGGTATCCACGAGCTGTCAACACCGATCTGGCGGTGGATATTCCTCGCCACCACAGTGGGCCCCATAGCAGCCCCACTCATCAACTACTCCCTAATCCTAGTAGGATTCCTAGCCATCACCATAATCTTCGTCAAGGCCTACAAAAGCCTAGTAATCGGGCAAAACTCGATCGAAATCGTCGAACTAGGAAGACAGACTTTAAGAAGAGGGTCAACCCTGATCATAAATGGTTCACATAAAATCCTACCAAATAGAGAATCGGTATACTTACCATTAAATAATGAAAAAGTTCAGGAACTAAGCTACGTCAGAACAGACTGCAGTTTAGAAATTAAAAATATAAAAAAAGACTTCGTGAGAACGAGTTTCAGCGATGTGGAGAGGGAATCGTTAATTAGGTCTGACAACTCTTTCATTTTGTCAGAACATAGCAGGTCTTCTCAGGATTAAATGGGTTTAGTTTAAAAAAACTGTTCCCCTGTCAATAGTGTCACTGTACATGTGTCAGAATTGTCAGTACACTTTGACATTTTAATTTTGTCAGAGCTTACATTATTTATGCCACTTTATGATTGTCAAATTCTGTTTTATAACACTTTATGCTAGCTTGTTTGTAAAATTGAAATATAAAATAATTGTTTCATCTATCCTATCATCGTAATTTACCTTTGGCAGACGCTTTAATCTCTGACAATTAAAAATTGACTGACCAAGTGACAAAAACTAATTCGAGTATCAGGGTATTATAAATATTAGCATGATAAAAAATATGGTGCCGATTTTGTATCAAATTAGTTACAATATCATACGTCTCTTTCATTTATTAACGTTAAGCAAGGGAACTATCTAGACTGTAATAAACCTCTATCCTTTTTTATGGTGTTTGTTGGAAAGGGACGTAGATATTAGAGTCAGTTCTAAAATGAGAGTCGATATTAGGGGGGGACTGTTTTAGGTTATTTTTTTTAATTTTAAGGTTGTGTTTACGACTGATGGACCGGACTCCGATTTTGAGGGAGTCCACTTAGATCTTAAACGAAGATTTGCTCATTTAATATTTTTCGTCTATAATTTAAACTAACTATATATCTTGCCTTTCGTTCTAAAGTAGGTAGGTTTGTTTTTGTATGCAATTTCTGTGGGTATGAAACGATAATGTGCCTTTTTACTTTGAAAGAAATAAAACTAGTCTTTGATAGATTATTATCTTTTGAAGTCGTGTGATTTGCTCATATTTCTACGAAGTAACGACTAAGACAGCTTCAGAACACCTATTTCAAAAAAATATTTTTATATTATAGACGAGAAATAACTTGTTATATTGGCCAAATTACATTAAATGTTATACAAAATAATGCCTTAATTTTTATGTAGGGAAGAGTCAAAATTGTTTGTACGCTTTTCGTTTGCGCTACTTTGGCGCTAATTCGTATCTTTTAATCTCTCTGTATTATTTAGTAAACTATGGGAGCATGAGAAAGATGCAACATCTGGCTATAATCATAAATAAAGTTACGGACTGCGCATTATCTTCTCAAATTGACCATTACGTAGAAAGAGATAAATCGAATAATAAATCATGGCGTCCCTTTCTTGCAGTACTTTTTTTAATTGTAGGATATATATATATATATATATATATATATATATATATATATATTGTTTTCAAAGTTCAAAGAAGAGAGCCAGAAAATTACACTTTACATGTGTCAGAATTATCATTGATAACCTTGACATTTTTTATTTTTGTCAGGACTAACATTTATGTCACTTTATACTTGTCAAACTCTGTTTTTTACCACTACTGTAACTGTATACTGTAAGCTATATACTTTATTCCAATTTATTGTATAATTATTCAACAGCTGTCAAGGAGTGCTCAGTCCGTATATTTACCATTTTGTGACGCAATAATGTCATGAAACAAAAGTGTTAACATTCATAATTCACTTATAGTATTTACACTCTTTAAAATGATAATTCAATCTATATATTTCTGAAAATTATGAACATTACTCGGAGTAATCATTTTATATTTATGAACTTGTTCCAAGACCTTTAAGAGTATCTATATATTAAGTAATACTGTAAATTCCAAATAGGATTAAAACAACGAATAATTTCCTTCTAAAGTTGCTCAATGTAATTGTTATAAATTCAACTAGGTACTTATCAATTTAGTCAATTTTAAACTAGCAGTCGATTAATCGACTAACTATTAACATACATTTTGTATTTACTCTTCATACCTTATGGTATTGTATATTATCGAATTTAAAAAATGAAGTCCTTTATAACTTTTCGCGCCTATGCACTTTACATGTTGTATTTACTGCAAAAATCATAAAAATAGTAGAATATTATAAAGAAAGAGGTGTATGATTCTAAATTAAAATCTTTGTATGGCATGTGTGTAACGACTTTGTGATCCAAAGTCAACTAATATTAGTCGAATTTAAATGACTTTGCACACATTAGTCGAATTGACGACTATTCCAACCAAACGTACATATCTAATTAGAGTTTAGTGAAGCTTTAATGTATAAAGACTTGTCTTTTTTATGAATAAAATTATTTTATAATAAATAAAGGAAATCGGTGGTTCAATAGAAATATTTTTATACGAATTTTAGTTATAATTGTATATAGTAATTAGGAATTTTGTATCTAAATGTATTGTTCAATAAAAATATTTTTTTAAACTCATGTTCATGTTTTATTTACTTACTTACTAAGATTTTTCACAAAAATCTATAATATAGGTAAGATAAATAAATATTTATCTTACCTATAAATCATAAGCGCTCATTTATACCAGCTTAAAGAAAAAGAAAAGCCACGAGTACCTGCTACTGAACGTTTTAAACATGTGAAGTCTTCCATCTTGCTATCGTGGTACAGTATCGTGGGATCGTGGCAGGTGCTAAAGATGGCAATAAGCTCTAAATATTATATTATCTTCTTAATATATAAAATCCTTGCGTTACTGCCTGACTGACAGACACGCTACAGCCGAAACTATTGGGCGCAGGAAGCTGAAATTTGGCATGTATGTTCCTTGGGGACCGTAGGGGTGCACTAAGAAGGGATTTCCCAAAATTCCCACGGGATCTGCCAAAACGAGTATATTTAAAAAAAATCAGGCGTAGCTGCTGGCGTCCTCTAGTTCAATTATACAAGGAAAAGTGAGCGGTATGCTTTCTCATGACGCACGGCACGTCATCTATAAAGTGTTCAGTTCCCTTACTGAATGTACTCGCAGTGCCGCAAATAGACAGAGATGGAGAAATCACGCAAAAATCGCTACCGATCAAACAGACGTTCCATGACTACGACCACTTCGGCAGAAATCTACAACGAAGAAGAAGAATCATAAGATATAAATATAGAAACTGTTTCCGTCATTAACTTGTCTAAATTTTCAGAAGAATTTTTGTGCGCCCATGGACCCGGGTCCGAGCGAAGACCTAAAGGTGATTTTCCACCAGAGTGGCGAGACGAGACTAGGCGAGAAGAGAATTGAAATCGCACTGACCCTTTTCCACTAAAAATTGCCATCGCGAGCTCGCGTGTGACCGCCGCGCCGCCCGTAGGCTTCATTAGATAAAGATATAGGTACAGTGGTGTTTGAGTTCGTCTTGCAATACACACGCAATTTCTATCGCGAGAAGCGTATTTCTGTTGCAAAGTTAATTTATACTCTATGTCGGAAGCAATACGGTTCATTTTTACACAAACAAATATTTCAATTCACGCCCCGCATATTCTCGCCAATCCACACTGTTTCCACCAAAGATGCGCTGGGAGAGAATTGAAAATTTGCCATACAAAATTCAATTCTCTCCTCGCCTCGCCTTGTCTCGCCACTCTGGTGGAAAATCAGCTTAAGACCGCTCTAACGATAACTAAAATTGCCTAAAGATGTGCTGTAATAAGTTTAGTCACTCACAGCATTTGCACACGGAGATTTTATCCAGCCCTCTAAATAAATGGTTAAAAACAGAAAATTTTACTTAAACTGATGCTGCCATTTCATCGCTAGAATACGCCAAGATGGTTGAGAGTATTAAATGACAGTCGTTGCGCAAATCGTCATTGTAACGACGACATGGGGAAAGCGATAATAATCTTTTTCTGACGAACTGAGCCAACAGAACACTTGCCGAGGCATGCAACAATTATTTACTTATTAGAAAACTGTACATAATTACCTAGTTATTATTAATTGGGTATGCGACAACATTATAGCATATCAGATATGTAACTGCCTCGTTGGTCTCGCGGCATATATGTGCGCGTGGGATTGGGAGGTCTCGGGTTCGATTCCCGGGTCGGGCAAAGTGTTATTGGGTTTTTCCGTTAGGAAATTCTCAGTAGCAGCACGGAGTCTGGTAATGTGCCCGGTATGGCAATAGGCTCGCCCCCTATTACGTGGGACCTAAAAATTTCTTAAGGCCGGCCCTGGCAATGTGAATGGTGGTCGCCTACTTGGACGGGTAGCGTAACGCGCTTATGATACGCAGTCTTGCGCCCGACACACGTCGTGATTTTCCCCCGATCATCAAAGAATACTAGTTTCTGGTATCCTACATGAAACACAGGTATTATGCCTTTAAATAAGTTAATTATCGCGACTAAATAATATTGTACGATGTATACAAATCGCGAAAGTTCAAAATCGATTAGCACCTAAGTACCTATACTGTTGCGTTTCGTTCGATAAGTCAGAGTGCCGGTGACCTCATCTCTAATTCCTTCTCCCTCATCTTCTTTTCGGTAGCAGAGCCTTCCTGATTTCAGCATGAATGGGCCGGCTCGACCGGGGAAGTACTACCTTCTCACAGAAAATCGACGTAAAGTAACAGTACCTAAACTGTTGCGTTTCGTCCGGCGAGTGAGAGTGCCGGAGGCCCTATCCCCTACTCCTTCTCCCTCATACCACTCCTTATCCTATCTCTTTTCCCAACCCCAAGGGGCGGCAACGCATTTGTGACTCCTGTGGTGTTGCGGGTGTCCATGGGCGGCGGTAATTGCTTACCATCAGGTGATTCGACTGCTAGTTTGCCGCTTATTACATAAAAAAAATAACAAAGGTTTCCACAACGAGACACAGAGCCTAATGCGGTGATAAGGATCGAGCACGTGATACATATCTGAACAAGCCTTTAGAAGTTCAATCTAGACAATGTAGGTGCTACATTTACCTACGACTTCAAAATATGAATATTGAATTTGAGCGTCGTGGATTCAAACCAAAAAAATCTGCAAAGCAGTTTATTGACTTAGTATCTTAATCTTAATATATAAAATCCTTGCGTTACTGACTGACTGACAGACACGCTACAGCCGAAACTATTAGGCGCAGGAAGCTGAAATTTGGCATGTATGTTCCTTGGGGACCGTAGGGGTGCACTAAGAAGGGATTTCCCGAAATTCCCACGGGATCGGCCAAAACGGGTAAATTAAAAAAAAATGCAGGCGTAGCTGCTGGCGCCTCTAGTAACTATCATAAGTTGTAGTCGTCCAGCATCGTTCTAGCGTTATCTCAGTCGCATCCAAGACTTTTCTCCTCGGAGCCCAGGGTACGTTTATTTTATTCATCTGCGACTGACGTTTGACCTACGCAATCCAAAAGTATAACGAAATGATAACGAAATTCCATGGCTTAAACCATAGAGCATAGATATTTACATAGAGGCGCATTTCTTATGGGCGCTCTGTAGACAAACTTTCTGTGACCCAAATTGCCGCTTTGCGGCGTGGCAGTCGCGCTGTGACAGCTGTCTCTATGAGTGCAAGAGAGACGACCGTTCCTCCTGTGTATCTTAACTACGCAAGAGAGACGGAGAACGACGCCAACGCCGCCATCTACGTACCTACTACACTGACGACAGTCGCCAACTCGCCATTTGGAATCGGCACACGAAATCCTTAAAATAAATGCGCTTCTATTATGTAAATCTGTATTCATTGCTTAAAACAACCAGTGACAGTTTTGTTCCAGCGTTACTGACTTCACATAACGACCGTCAAACATCTTTTTGACAGATGGGACCGAAGGCCAATGGTCACCGAAGCATGGGGCAAGCGATAATTAACTATTTAATACGCACATAACTTAGAAAAACCATTGGTGCGCGTTGTGGATTCAAACCCGATACCCTCTGCATGACAGTCTCAATGTGGACATATTACACTAATCGACATAAAAATATTACTTCTTCTTCATAACTTCACGCCTTTTATCTCCGAAGGGGTAGGCAGAGGTGTATTACACACCCTCACTTCGCCAGTTATGTTTCGGTCCCAATGTAAAGGGGGCGGGCCTATTGCCATCTACCGGACACATTGTTAAGCGAGCGATAATTAACATTTTAATACACACATAACTTCGAAAAGTCAGAGGTGTGTGCCCGGGGTAACTGGGGATCGAACTCGAGACCATCGTCTCGGCAGTCCGTTACGTACACCACTGGGCTACCGCTACATTACAAAATATTCTTCCATCAAAGACCCTTTCTATTTTATCTCCTATTCGGAGCGCTGTGATAGCAATGTGGTTTGCATGGCATTTCTCATTCATGTCATCGAAATGAGTTTATTGTTACGCCATCTATCGGTGAATACTACTGGGGGTACTAGAAGAGATTGAATGTATCGGTGGTTTAAAGGTAATTCAGCTACTCTGTACTAGATGGCGTTACTGTATCGAGTAATAGACTGTTCGCGATTATTCGACAGTTTTGTGGTAGTATCTAGAATGCGCTAGTGATGTTATCCGGTCAGTATAAATAGAGTGCGAGCGAACGGAACGGACACAGTAACAATTGAATATCGAAGCGATCAACATCAAGCGAAGGAAGTAATTCGGAAGTGTTTAGTGTTGTTCTTATTAGTGAAGTGGAAAAGTGTGAAATAAGTGTGTTTTTACTGGTTGTGTAAATAAGTGTGTATAGTGTTTGTGTATAAATAAAGTTCAGTTTAAGTGGCATAGTGAGTCATAATTTATCGTCGAACCCCAGCTCGTAACAAATTGGTGTCAGAAGAAAGGGATAAATTATGCCGGTTATGCCGAAGGAAGAAACTGACGGAGTGCGTACCAGGAACCAGCGCCAGCAAGACCTGGACCAGAGACGGTTCGGAGACGTTCCTTCTCCATCGTCTGGTGGATCAGGCGACTCCGCGGCTGCAGTGGAGCCTGCAAGCGTACACTCCATGGCGGTGCCAGACATCGCGGCTCTGATGGCGTTCATGCAGGAGCAGGCCCGCCGTCAAGAGGAGCAAGCGCGCCGCATGGAAGAACAGCTACAGCGCAACAAGGAGGAGCGGGCTCGCCGTCAAGAGGAGCACGCGCGCCGCATGGAGGAACAGCTACAGCGCGACAAGGAGGAGCAGGCTCGCCGTCAAGAGGAGCAGGCCCGCCGTCAAGAGGAGCACGCGCGCCGCCTGGAGGAACAGCTACAGCGCGACAAGGAGGAGCAGGCTCGCCGTCAAGAGGAGCACGCGCGCCGCCTGGAGGAACAGCTACAGCGCAACAAGGAAGAGCGGGCTCGCCGTCAAGAGGAGCTGGCCCGCCGTCAGGAGGAGCAGGCTCGCCGCCTGGAGGAACAGCTACAGCGCAACAAGGAGGAGCGGGACCACCGTCAACAGGAGCAGGCTCGCCGTCAAGAGGAGCACGCGCGCCGCCTAGAGGAGCAGCTGCCGTGCGACAAGGAGGAGCACGCCCGCCGTCTGGAGGAACAGCTGGTGCTCATGAAGGACCTCAGCGCCGCAGTGGGGAAGGACTTGAAGGCGGTCAAGGAGGAACTCCACCAGCACGAGGCCCGTATCAGCGACATTGAGAAGCGTGTACACGACCAGCTCGAGACCCTTATTGCCAGATTAGAGAAGAAATTGCGTGGTCTTGAGACCAACGACGTTACACCTGCAGCTGTGGCGCCCTCGCCTCGTTGGTTTAAGGTTCCACCCTTTGATGGCTCGTCATCTTGGGTTGCATACAAGGTTCAGTTTGAGGCCGTAATGCGAGCGAATGGGTGGGACAAAGAACAGGCCTTCACCGCCCTAACCTTGGGCCTTCGTGATCAGGCCTTGACGGTGTTGGAAGCACTCGGGCAAGACGTGACCTACGAGAAGCTCCTGGAGGCGTTGGAGGCGAGGTACGGAGACGCGCACCTCGAACATGTGTATCGTGCTCAGCTGAAGGACAGGACACAACGCACCGGAGAAACTCTGCAGCAGTGGGCCCTAGAGGTGGAAAGGCTGGTCAGGAAGTCATACCAGTCGTCGCCTGCGCTTATTGACGGGATCCTCGTACAAGCGTTTACGGATGGGATCCGGGACCTGGAAGTTAGAGCAGCGGTAAAACTTGGGCACTTCAAGTCCCTGAAGGCAGCCTTGGCCTACGCTCTGGAGGTGGAAGCAGCGCGTCACGAGGATCAAACTTACCGTATCAGGGAAGTTGTATCTTCACCACGGTGCTACAATTGCGGGGAAAGAGGCCATATCCGCTTGAGCTGCCCAAAGCGTAAGCGGCACGTTGGTACCCTTTCTCCACCGAAGGGGTCACCTGACGTACCTGTCTGGCGGCAAGAGCAACGTAGCGCAGATGCTCTGACGTGTAGGCCTTACCCCGACCAACGCAGACATTGTGCCCGACAGGAAGCGAAGCAGGCAGCGTTAGTGAGGACGTTGAAGACGGACTTGAGTGACGGATGGAAAGAAGCTTTGCAGAGTGCTCAGCAAGAAGACAAGGACGTACAGCCGATTCTCGAATGGAAGAAATCAGGCGCTCCTAGGCCCAAATGGAGTGATATCGCAGCAATGAGCCCTGTCACCAAAGGTTATTGGGCACAGTGGGCAAGCTTGGTTGTCCAGGATGGAGTTCTGTGCCGCAAATGGGAAAACGCTCGCGGTAACCAGTGCCATTTGCAAATGGTAGTGCCCAAGACTAAAGTGCCGGAAGTACTGCGGCTCTATCACAATGGTGCTTCGGGAGGTCACATGGGTGTTAAGAAGACGCTTACTAAGGTCCGAGAGCGGTTTTATTGGCTCCACTGTCGGAATGACGTCGAGGATTGGTGCCGCAAATGCACAAGTTGTGCGGCTGTCAAGAGGCCACACACTCGTAGCAGAGGTGCATTGAAGGTGTACAATGTAGGAGCTCCAGGGGAATCTGGACAACAGATGTCTGAGAAGATGAAGAGTCGCTACGACCGGAAGGCAAACAACAAAGGCTCCGATGAGGGATCATTGGTGTGGCTTCATAACCCAGTACGAAGCAACGGTAAATCGCCTAAGTTACAAGCCAGGTGGGACGGGCCATATCGCATAATTATCAGGATGAACGACGTCACCTATCGAATCCAGAAGGGGTCGCGAGGTGCACCGAAGATAGTTCATGAGGACCGGTTGGCTCGTTACTATGGGTCCAACGATGTTCGGGACGAACACGTTTAAGAGGGGGGCAGTGTTACGCCATCTATCGGTGAATACGGTACTAGAAGAGATTGAATGTATCGGTGGTTTAAAGGTAATTCAGCTACTCTGTACTAGATGGCGTTACTGTATCGAGTAATAGACTGTTCGCGATTATTCGACAGTTTTGTGGTAGTATCTAGAATGCGCTAGTGATGTTATCCGGCCAGTATAAATAGAGTGCGAGCGAACGGAACGGACACAGTAACAATTGAATATCGAAGCGATCAACATCAAGCGAAGGAAGTAATTCGGAAGTGTTTAGTGTTGTTCTTATTAGTGAAGTGGAAAAGTGTGAAATAAGTGTGTTTTTACTGGTTGTGTAAATAAGTGTGTATAGTGTTTGTGTATAAATAAAGTTCAGTTTAAGTGGCATAGTGAGTCATAATTTATCGTCGAACCCCAGCTCGTAACATTATCAACCATACAGTGTTTATCTATCAACAGAATATCAGTGTCATCTCGCAAACCATCAAGATGGCTCAATGCTGTGTTAGGTTCCAATTCTGTATTCCTTAATTTTTCTTTTATTTTTTTTATGTTTTTTCTATTTTGTAAATATATTGGGCAGCAGAATAAATATGTTTTCTTTCTTTCTTTCTTTCTATCAAAGAGTACTGGCTACTGAAATATTATAATGAAACGCAGGTAGTTTCGATTTGTAATCAATCATATAATTACTGTGAGTATTCATAAGCTAGGTAGACTAGGTACTAAACTTGCCTTCTAGAATAGGGGTTGGCTACCTGCGGCTTGCGAGCCAAATGCGGCTCTTTGGATGTGAAGCTGCGGCTCTTTAGAACCGCAGGCAATTATTATTTATGCAGCAAAATAAAACACGAAATCTCATTACTGGTGCAACTATTCACTATTGACAGGAATTACTGCAGCACAGTATTAAAAATCTTAAAGATATTAAAAAAATAAGAATTTGCTGAAGAAATCGACCATCCGTGTGGTGACGGATTAAGAATACGGAATGTCACCACCCCATATCATCCCATGGGTGTCATAAGAGCCGACAGAGGGAGCATATTATGCAGAGAACAGCACTGTAAGAGAAGGAAAACTTGATACAAACCCTATACCAACCCGTTTGACCAGCGTGGTATTGTAGGCCAATTCCTCCTTTCAAAGGAGAGGCCTAGTCCAGCAGTGGACTGTTAAAGGCTGATGATGATGATGATGAAGATTTCGACAGTTCAAAACCAATAAAATCACTCTAACATACAAAGTAAATCCTCTGAACACAAATATAACGAAATCCACATTGAGTCGTTTAGAGTTGATACTGGCTCTATATAAATGCAAATGATCGATTTAAAAAGTAAAGCTTTGTAAAGTGGAAAAGTTATAGAGTTGATAAATTAGAGGAGTTGGAGGTCCAGCGATGTACTACTGTACGTAACGTGTCAAGAGTGGACAGCTTTAAAAGAAGTGCACTTATCTTCTTCACACACACACACACACACGCACACGCGCACGCACGCCCGCACGCACGCACGCACGCACGCTCTCACACACACACACACACCTAAAACGCGACCATCTATTGGAACTCCTCAAATGGGAGCCGATCGAGAGATTTCTGAGGAAGCTGGCCTGGGGAATGTTCGAGCGAACTGATCGCTCGGAACAACACCACCTCCACAACATCGCTCTGTTCCCCATCCAGTCACTACGACGCTGGAAGGAAACTGAAGCGCGCCGCTCGGTAACTAGTCCCAGTTCCCTCGAGCATGGCCTCTTTATCAAATCACCTATCTATAGCCCGACGAGCAACTGCCCTCCATTCCTGGGTGACTAACTTAGACTCCCCCAACGGGGACTCACCCGGCTGGTCAGCCACGAGGACGGCAAAACCAATGACTGCAACATCGCTATCGAGGAAACCACCAGACACCTAAATGAAAAAAACCAATAGGTTACTCCTATAGGTGAGGTGAGAAGATAGCGATGGAATAGTTTCCCAGATTGCAGCAGTGAAATAAAAAATTTGGCATTTGGACTTTGGAATGCTGACTATCTACATTTCGTTAGCGCGAAAAAAAATTGTGGCTCTTTGAAAACTTTCTAATGTTGTAAATTGTAATTTTTGGCTCTTCCGACTCAAAAGGTTGCCAGCCCCTGTTCGGACGATGGATAGCCGCGATTCTCAATGATAAATTACATTAGGCCTGAAACTGCGTAAAGCGGACGCCCGCGCGGCCCCACACAAAAGTGATCCGTCGCGGAAACCCGCACCGTACGTAGTATCCATATAGTCTGTGCCGCACGCACGGGCACCCGTTGCGTGAAGCCGCGCCCCGCGCGCGCGTACCAGGGCCCGCCAAAATAATTATTTTGACTAATAAGTATAAGGCCATAATTATAATTTTTTTCATTTTTGCTTAATTTACTGAACTTGATGACAAATTCTCCGCATAGCAGCCTAGATTCAACAAACGCGCTTACTGGCTATCGTTTCTTTTTCACATTTCTGTAAAAATGTTTTTAAATGCAAGTTGGATTAAGTTAACGAAATAAGAAATAGACACATGTCTTCGTGTTGAAAACGAGTTAAATTTAAATGCGAGTTGGTTTTAGTTAACGAAACAAGATACTGGTAGGTACTAGTGTGCCTTTGTGTTGAAAACGAGTGATATGTTAGAACTTCACTAAAAACTGTTTATTTACCAATCAGATTCATCATATCAGCCAAACGACGTCCACTGCTGGACATAGGCCTCCCCCAAGGTTCTCCACACAGACCGGTCTTGAGCCGCCCGCATCCAACCTCCTCCCGCGATCTTGACAAGATCGTCGGTCCACCTTGCGGGGGGCCTACCTCTGCTGCGTCGTCCGGTACGTGGCCGCCACTCCAGAACCTTTCTGCCCCAACGGCCATCGGTTCTTCGAGCTATGTGCCCTGCCCACTGCCACTTCAGATTGGCTATCCGGAGAGCTATGTCGGCGACTTTGGTTCTACTGCGGATCTCCTCATTTCTGATTCGATCTCGCAGGGAAACTCCAAGCATAGCTCTCTCCATCGCCCTCTGAGTGACCTTGAGCCTTCTGATAAGGCCCATAGTGAGCGACCACGTCTCTGATCCGTAAGTCATCACTGGCAACACACACTGGTCAAAGACTTTCGTCTTGAGACACTGCGGGATATCGGACGAGAAGATATGTCGTAGCTTCCCGAACGCTGCCCAACCGAGTTGGATTCGACGATTGACCTCCTTCTCGAAGTTGGACCTACCTAATTGGACTACTTGTCCCAGGTAGATATACTTGTCGACAACTTCGAGCGTAGAGTTCCCAACCTGAATAGGAGCAGGTACAACATGGACGTTCGACATGATTTTCGTCTTGTCCATGTTCATCTTAAGACCTACTTGTTGGGAGACTCTACAGAGGCCATCGAGCATTGTGCCTAGGTCTTCCATGGTCTCAGCCATGACTACGATATCATCTGCGAATCGAAGGTGAGTGATGTACTCGCCGTTGATGTTGATGCCGAGTCCATTCCAGTCCAGAAGCTTGAAAGCATCCTCCAGCGCAGTGGTAAACAGTTTCGGGGATATGACATCCCCCTGTCTCACCCCTCGCTGGAGTTGAATAGGTTTCGAACTCTGGTCCTGGAGGCGGACTGACATAGTGGCGTTTTCATACAAACACTTCAGCACTTCGATATATCGGTAGTCAATCCGGCACCGTTGGAGAGACTGTAGCACCGCCCAGGTTTCGATCGAATCGAAGGCTTTCTCATAGTCCACAAACGCCAAGCATAGGGGCTGGTTATACTCCTCGGACTTCTGTATAACCTGCCGCAGCGTATGTATGTGGTCTATGGTACTATAGCCTTTACGGAAACCGGCTTGTTCGGGAGGCTGGAAGTCGTCTAGCTTGCTCTCGAGACGATTCGTGATGACCCTCGAAAACGGCTTGTAGACGTGGCTCAGAAGTGTGATGGGTCTGTAGTTCTTCAAGAGGGTTTTATCCCCTTTCTTAAAGAAAAGCACCACCACACCTCTGTGCCACGCCTGTGGCGTTTTACCCTCGAGAATGACGGAATTAAATAGCTTCCGGAGGGCTTCTCTAGCGGGTGCACCGCCGGCCTTCAGAAGCTCACTCGTAATTCCGTCATCACTCGGCGCCTTGTTGTTTTTAAGCTGTTTGAGAGCCACACTAATCTCTTGCATGCTGACGTCCGGGATATCTTCGGTATAGTGTCGGGTCAATCCAGCTCTAGGGTCTGACGCTGGAGTGCTTGCGGGTTGTTGAGTTGTCGTGTATAGCTGTCCATAGAACCTTTCGATCTCCTCCAAGAGCTCAGGCTTGGACGATACGATTCTGCCATCCTCCGTCTTCAGCTTTGTCAGCTGACTCTGCCCAACAGACAGATCCCTTTGGAACACTTTGGATCCCTTATTCCGCTCGATCGCCTCACGAACACATTTTGTGTTGTATTGGCGGAGATCGCGAGTCAGAGACTTAGAGATCTGGCTGTTGAGGTGCCGATATTTCGGCATGTCGTCGGAGGATAGCAGAACCATCTTGCGCCTTTCCTCTAACAGCTCGAGGGTCGGATCCGAGATCTTTTTGGTTCTCTGGCTTTTCTGGGGCTTAAAAAATTTAGCCCCTGTTGTATGGACAGCATCCACGAACCCGTTACTGTACACGTCCACATCTAAGCATTCACCCAGGCATTCGAAACGGTTCTTGAGTTCGAGCTGAAAGCTCTCGGGGTTTTGGATATGAACCAGTGCCGGTCGGAGCGTGGACTTTATCAACCTCGACCGTTCGAGGCTTGTACGGATATTCAATGTGCCTCTTACCATTCGGTGATCGCTCCCCACTTTAAGTGAATTGATCACGGAGACATCATTGAATATCTGCCTCTTCGTCGACATGATAAAGTCGATCTCATTTTTGGTTGCACCGTCTGGACTTACCCAGGTCCACTTGCGGCATTCTCGCTTCTTGAAGAAGGAATTCATCATATAGAGTCCTTCCTTCTCCATAAAGCTAGCCAGCAAGTGACCCCGGGAATTCCGATGCCCATAACCAAATGGCCCCACTCTCAGCTCATCACCGTCGCGTTTGCCCAGTTTCGCGTTAAAATCTCCCAAGACCACGGTGTAATGGGTTTTGTAGCCATGTATAGCCCGAGATATGTCCTCGTACATGGCTTCCACCTCCACATCGGGGTGCGACGAGGTCGGAGGGTATACCTGTATGACCTTCAGCGAATACCGCTTGGATATTCTGAGTATAAGGTACGCTACCCTGCTCGACACACTCCCGATATTTACCACGTTGGTCACGAGAGATTTGTGGACGATGAACCCGACACCACCTTGGGACTGTTGGTCGCCCTCCCGGTAGAAGAGCAAGTTACCGGAATTGAGAACTATCGAGTCCTCCCCCTGTCTTCGGACTTCAGATAGGCCTATGATATCCCATCGCAACTTGCTCAATTCTTCTTCCAGCTCGACAATTCTCTCGTCGGTCCGCAGTGTGCGCGTGTTCAGTGTTGCCAGGGCCAATTGTCGTTGGTGGTGGTAGCCCGATCTCTTCCGGAGATTCTTCGCACCCCTTGCCCCGCCGTTACCATGGCCGCTACCATAACCAGGACTAGCGGGGCTGCCGGGGACTAGGGGCCGGTTTTTAATGGTGTGATTCATAATTGGGGGGGATATGCCATAATCGCCACGCTTGGCAGGCGTATTGGCGATCGCAGTGGCGGAAGTTCTTAATGCTGGACGCTGCTGCCCATCTAGCATCTCGGGATTTCCTTCCGCCAGGTTCGGATGGTTTGACCGCCATCTTTCGGTTGACTGCTTGCGCTGGGGGAGATATTATGACGAGTATCTACTCGTCAGAGTAACTCCCCCAGTGGGCGGTGGGGTCGTCACGTCCCGACGCCTTAATCCAATCAGATTATTTCAATTATATTACACCTCTGCCTACCCCTTCGGGGATACAGGCGTAATGTCTATAAAAATTTTGATTATATTTTAAATTATTTCAATCTGTTCTAGAATAGAATGACAGAATAGGGAAGTTTCCTGCAACTGAAATAAATTATACAAGTATTTTTATCTAGTTAAATATGTCAAAATAATGGTAGTTTCATTCATCAATTTAATGTTAAAACTATATTTAACATTTTTTATCGACAATTTATTGATAATAAGTATTCTATTCGACAGCAAAAATCTCAAGAAGCAAAAAAAATCTGGTCATATTTCATACAACGCCGTAGGAAAGGCAGTTTTTGACATTTCATTAAAAGTGCTTGATTTGACTAGAATCTAGTCAAATCAAGCACCAAGTTCCATCCATAGGTTCCATCTGATGGAACAACCCTATTGAGACCACAGATTATAAATACAGATCAATAATCTGTGATCACAGATCTGTGAATAACATGGATTGGACGTACCTACGAAATTAGCGTGCATACCTACGAAATTATGTTGCAAATAAAATGGCTGCCGTTGGGTTGGACTCCAGAATATAATCGATATCGACATTGAGCCGGTTAGAGGTAAATAATACATTACTGTAGATTTAGAAAGAATATGTAAATTTATATTTGTAGTAAGTTACTGAAAATCTTTTGCCAGATTAGTTTATTCCATAATCCAAATGCGGGTGAACATGATAAATCGAAAAACATCCCTTGTATCTAACATGTAACTAAGTATTCTCTGGTAGCCAATATCGATACTGTGTCGCTGTGACAGTACCGGACATGAATGGCACCATATACCATAGTTATGAAAGACACAGCCACACTGAAATACCATGAGGGGTAAGAAAAATCAAAATTGTTTAATCAATTTTATTTATTTGTTTTTATCTGTATAAATAAAATCCTTGCGTTACTGACTGCCTGACAGATAAGCTACAGCCAAAACTATAAGGTGCAGGAAGCTGAAATTTGGCACGTATGTTCTTTGGGGATCGCAGGAGTGCTCTAAGAAGGATATTCTTGAAATTCCCACAGGATCGGACAGAAACAGTCAAAAAAATGTGCAGGTGTAGCTGCGGGCGTCCTCTTGTTTATAAATAAAATTATTTTCTTCAACGTTACATTGCTAGGAATTCTCGCATACAGTTGCTGTTCATGTTATCTGTTGGCAAAAAACATAATATAATTATTTTAACTGCTCATTTTCCTCAACATAGAGCAGGATGTAGCGGTTTTGGGTTTTATGTAATCAGGGCTAAGTAAAGTAAGTTAGTCAAATAACTCGAATATCGCTTTTCCTTTACTAGTTACAGACAAAATTGGTGGAATGTTTCATTTATTTCCGTTTACAGACACGAGATATTTTTAACAATGTTATCGTTTGTGGAAGTATCTATACATTACGGATATATCGATAACCCATATCGACATTATTAGTAACATCACTACTAACCTCTAATACGTAAATATGGAAAATTCCAAACTACGAAAATAACAACATTTAGGCCATAACGGAGCTAAAAACTGTTAAATTAAGTATGAAAAGAACCTCTTGTAACAATATTTTGTACAAATACTAATCCTATTCAACAATATAAATCATGACTTGTTACTTAAAGTAAAGAGTACATTTGTGTTGATTATAGCTTTATCTGGCACTGCACAGTTCAATTTAACACTTAGGCATGATTTTACGATCTCTAGCAAAGCCTGAAGCACTAATTCATCTGGTTTTTAGACATATTTATGCACAAAAACAAAATTTTTATTTTCGATACACAACGATTTGAAAGCAGATGTACCACACAACTTGGTAAACAATATGACGACACTGGCACGATTATGGGCACGATTGACGTTTCTAATAAATTATTGCCATGATGAATGTATTCAGCAAACTATGGCTATCTCTTTTTTCTGACAGAGATATCCCTAAGACAAAACGAGACAACATTATGTTTGGTGGCTCTATGTCGATTTCATATCACTTAATGTAATGTATCCATATGTACTATTTGTCGTCTCCATATCTATTCTTTACTCAAAGTCTGTGATCATAATTCTGCGATTCTGCCTTGTCATTGCAAGTTCTGTCATCACTGTCAAATTGAAAAATGAAAATCGATACCTAACTTGCATTTTCGCTCGCCTACGAAACGTCAAATCGTTGGAAATAAATTTTAGCTGTATTCATTCACGTTATTTACCAAGCATTCCAGATGAAAATCCCAGAGATGGCAGCCGATAAACAAAAAGTTGATCTTGGTCTCCTCGAAGAGGACGATGAATTTGAAGAATTCCCCGCTGAACGTAAGTGTTGGACGGAAAATCAATAGTCTTTGTTGATGATTAAAATAGTAAAATACTGGAAGTATTACAATTATTTGCTCATTTCTTAGATTGGGGCACAGAAGCGGAGGCGGACGACGAGGATGTCTCAGTTTGGGAGGATAACTGGGAGGACGATATTGTCCAAGACGATTTCAACCAACAACTAAAGTAAGTTCTCTTCTCTGTTCTCTTGTTTGAATAGTTTATAAACGTAAATATAGATAATATAGAAGAGGTTAGAATGGCTATTCACACTTTTCGTAATTGTTTCAGTATAAAAAGATCCGATATGTAATATTTATCTGCAAATATTATTTTATCAAAGTATTAGTTATTGACTTATGCACAGATTTGTTAGAAGTTTCTAGGTTATTAGGAATGACTTGTAGGTTCAATTTGACTAGTCAGTTCCAAGGAATGTAATTTGTGTTTCTAAAGCCCATTTTTAAATCTATGCATGGCTATGTAGGTTATGGTGCATCTCCACTTTCACTATGGCTAAATCTAGATTAGTATGGATCTAGTAGGTACATCTATTTATAAATAATTTAATTTGTGTTATTAATATTATAGGGTGTAATTTACTGTATGGTGTTCATAACAAGTACTAGTTACTTTCCCCAAAATAATTGTGAATAATGTATGATAATTGAAAAAAGTCAAGTGTTTACAATGAGACATGTAGATGCCTGACTGAGTAAGCGCTTACCATAGCAAACATAGTGCAGGATGCCCTCTGGCTAGGTGGAGTGAGATACAAAGTTGCTGGCAGCGGCTGGACATGAAAAGCTGAAAATCGGGCTCAACAGTGTGCCATTGGAGATGCCTATATCCAGCGGTGGACTATATCAGGCTGATGATGATGATCAATCATTTACCATTAAATTAAATGGACCTAACATTGAAAGGTCTGCACTATAAAAGACAGGATCTTGGGCTCATTCATTCCCAGGTCCTCTGTGTAGCTATATTTCTCCCCACAAAATTGCTAAATAATTTAACAAAAATGCTGACCTTTATATTTTTATCTTTACAGGCAACAACTGGAGAAGCTGAAGGATCAAAACATGGATTAGATTATAAGTTCTCAATAAATTTATTCTTATAAACATTCTTTCTCAAATTTCCCGACCACTCATCACAATATATGGACATTATATGACATTCACACCACATGTTAACATCCCACACATTTTAACACACTAAAAGGATGAATGTAAACCTATGGGGCAGAAAGGTTCTGGAGTGGCGGCCACGTACCGGACGACGCAGTAGAGGTAGGCCCCCCGCAAGGTGGACCGACGATCTTGTCAAGATCGCGGCCACGTACCGGACGACGCAGCAGAGGTAGGCCCCCCGCAAGGTGGACCGACGATCTTGTCAAGATCGCGGGAGGAGGTTGGATGCGGGCGGCTCAAGACCGGTCTGTGTGGAGAACCTTGGAGGAGGCCTATGTCCAGCAGTGGACGTCGTTTGGCTGATATGATGAAACCTATAACAGTGCAAGTTTTGGTTTTTTAAACCTTAGAATATAGAAAACACAAGTGGCAACCTTGCAATTGTATCCTTCCATCTATAAGTTTATACATACATAGACTCACGCCTGTTTCCCGGAGGGGTAGGCAGAGACTACGGAACGCCATTTGCAACGATCCTGACATATCTCTCTTGCTTCATTCATAATCTATAAGTTTATACAAAGCTAAAACTAATAATTTACTATTCAAAACTGATAATGCTGGCTGGATGTATAGTAGAATACACTTGGAAATTGCTAGATAGATCTGAAAAGCCAACCAAACTTAACACCAGAAAAATGTTATATGTAGGTATTTTGAATATCTCATATAACCACTTGAAATCAGACATAATAAAAAATATATTATGTCTCAGTCTGATCAATGCATTGGCATTCAATGATATTATAAAAGATTTCTACCTATTTGATATGAAAGAAACCAGTTCATTGCAGAAGTCATTATATGTCCTTTGTATTGTGATTGAATGGTGTACCAAGAGTGTTTCTCTTGTAATGATCTGTCTACATATATTTGAAATTCTCTCGTAGTATTTTCGTAAACTAATGAAACCATGTTACATTTTATAATAATCTCGATATTGCTCCATAATCTTCTGATAAAGCATTATAATCATTCATAAGACGACTTGAAACAGACTCACTATCTTATACGTATTATAAAATCTTTTATAAGCTACAATTTATAATAAATAAATAGTAAGTAATGTTTGGCTTCAATATTCTGTTCCCAATTCCATCATCATATTTCTTCAAATTTGATTTTAATTTTTATAGTCGTTCAAAACGCCTGCTCCATACAAATTTTGATAGTTGTTTTACGTAATAAAATGTATTGCTATTTCGATTTATCAGGCGCTTTGAAAATATTTTACCAAGTACCTAGTGTAGGTACTAATGTATATTTTATTTATAAAATAAGTTATGATTTTTGCTACGCATTTCTGCACCTAGTTGAGCTTCGTCACAGAATCTTTTTCGCCTGTCATACTATCTGTGAAAGTCGTCTCGCCGTTAAACTATGCGCCTGTAACTGTAGCGCTTTCGAGTTTGGATGTCCTTTATGCCTGTTGATTGTTGATTAAGGCCTTGCCACACGACACGATTTTACGTCCAATTTGATTAAATCACTTGATGAAATCGTGACGTGTAGACGCCAGTCATCCAACTCAAGTTCATCGGGTGGGCGGTACCACCAGATTTAAACCAATCGGGTGGACGGAATGAAAATCGGTGATTTGATTGTGTCGTGTAGACGGTCAAAGCCAATTCGATTGAAAATTTGATCAGTGGTAAAATTGTGCCGTGTGGCAAGGCCTTTAACCGATTCATTGCCACTTTTATTTTCACTTAAGGCCTTGCCACACGGCACAATTTTACGTCCAACTTGATTAAATCACTTGATGAAATCGTGACGTGTAGACGCCAGTCGTCCAAGCGTAGGTACTAGTACGCTACATCGACAGTACCGGGGGACAGTACAGGGGTACTGTCGATGTAGCGTACTATTACGCTACATCGACATCCCAAATCGTTGGTACGCATCATCGTTAGTATAGTCGTATAGTCTGTGCGGAAAGAGAATGGGCGTGGCGAAAATTGGAACTAACATTAAGAGTTGTACCTTTAGTCATTTTTAACTTATGTACAGTAGCGGCTTTAGGGGGGGGGCGAACCGGGGCGGTCGCCCGGGGCGCCGAGTTCCAGGGGCGCCGCGGCGCCCCTGAGTTTGATCAAGTTTCAAGAAGGGATTCAAAGAAACACCTAATGAGTTGGATTATTTTGGCCCCAAAAACGAATGTTTGCTGGTTTGCAATATCTGGTTTAACAGCAAATATATTAGCAATTAAATAAAATTGTAATGTTCCCTAAAATATAATAGCCAAATGCTATGAATTAATAGATAGACATATGAGACGTGGGGTTTTCTCGTTTATTAAAAATAATCTCAACAGGCGCGAGGTGGAACATCATACATACATACATACATAGACTCAAGCCTGTTTCCCCGAAGGGGTAGGTAGAGGCATATTAAACGCCCACTTTTCGCCAGTATTTTGATCCCACGTAATAGGTGGCGAGCCTATTGCCGCTTATCGGGATATTTTGTTTGCCAGAGCCTCGTCCGTTGATCGGCAGGTGCACCACTTGCAGGTGAGGTTGGCTTGGGACCCTAAGTTCTTGGTGGGAACCCTATGCACCCTGTGGATCATCAATAATATAAGAATCAAACAATTCATCTCCTAGGCAAACAAGTATCTTTTTTAATAAATTAAAAGTAACAGACATTTTTTGATAGTAGATACTGTAGATAATTATAATGTTTTAACTAAATATAGTATACCACCATATTTTCCCGTGGGTGCACGTCTATGAGGCGACTGCGGGATTTCAGCAGGACATGTGCAGCAGCGTTCTTTTATGCAGGTACTGATCACCATACTGCGGTTGCCAACCCGCATGTCCAGCATGATAAATATAGGCAACACCCAGCATGTAAATTGGCCAAATCTAATATAGTGGGGAATCATATATGGGACTGCATAATTACGGGCGCAGAAAAAACCGCAGGGGAAAATGCTATGTAACTTAAAACAGTAGACCATTTGCATGAAGAGCAACCTTTTTGTCAGAAAAATCCTCAATGGAAGTGGACTTGAAAGCGCCCCGACGGCAACAAGAATCAGGAAATGACCATCTCCTTAGTGTTGATTCGTGTTACCGTCGGGGCATCATGACAGATATTTAAGGATTTCTCAGTGATTAACATGACTGTATAATACCGGAAGTATTCTCTGACTTGTAAGAAGCGCCGTAAACAAAATTGGAACTTGAGTGGCCATATTATGTGTGTTCATCCTACTATGCCCGTAGCGGAATATGTTGCCTCCAACTGAAATCGGCAAATAGATTCGCTGCAATAGAAATCCCGGCAAATATAAATGTAGATGTGGACTTGACATAATCGGTGCTGTACGTCAACTGTTGGGATATCTAAGCTTTCAAATACCACTTTGGAACTGATGTGACGTTACATGGAGCTGGGTGACCCTGGACGTCTCATGTAGGAAGTGATTGAGCAAAATCCAGAGTCAAAACTCTTGGCGAAATTACTGGGAAAGAGTCACCTGACAAAGCCACGAGAACCTCTACTACTTGCCTCGAATAGCGATACAATAACAGCAGTCCCAAAGACAACTAAATAAACACTTGCTAAAAATTTAAACTTCTGCGAATACATGTATGCCTCGCATACACCAGACAGACGCAAGCGACCCTAGCAAGCCCACTTCCTTGCTAATTAACATAAGATTTTCCGTAAGTAGATGTCGGCGAAATTAGTCTCGGCGGGACATAACAGGCAGGTTAGTAAAGGCTGCTGGGGAAGACGGAGTAGCCGTTTTGTCTGGCCTATGGAGACTTCGTGAAGCCTTTGATGTAAAACCTGTGCTGTTCTTGAGTCTCTGCAGCGCTGCCAAGTGGATGTGGAGGTGGCGAGCGGTCGCTGCCAAGTGGTAACAATGATTGTTCAAAACCTTTACCACCAAACAAGACCTACCCGTTTCCTTCGAGGTGTATGGCGAGCTTAGGTGTTTTTTATGATTTAATATAATTATACCGAATGAATTGAGCACGATTTTTCTACTACTTTTAATATTATTTAAGCGTGTGTTTCATTAGTTTAGATACCTACTATAATTTGGAATATTTCAGTGTTTTTTATTTATTATGCTATCCCAACGTTTTAAAAACACTTTAAACGATTTTAATGATACTATGAAAATCGATTGACTTGATTTATTTATATAACACATACCAATGTAATATAATTAAATCAATTATGAATTGGAGTCTATCATGAAGGGTTCCGTAGTAGAGATATCCAATTAACATCAAACAATGGCTTATATTAATGTAACCAAATACCAGTATCACTTTTTCGCCAACAAAAATAACTTTGTTTTCCAAAGTATTGTCCTATGTGCGATATATAATAGACTACTTACTAGTCTTACTACGTCTTGTTCAAAAGAAAGGTTAAGGTTTCATTACGGTCTACAGCATATATTTTTCTCGATTTTTCACTCTTCCTGAGCGGGGGAGGTTACAACGGGGTAAGGGGCGCCAAATGAGTATCTTGCCCGGGGCGCCTGGATGGCTAAGGCCGGCCCTGCTTTTGTACGTACGATTGAAAACCCTTCTGTCTGTCTGAGTAACACAGGCTCAACCATAGAGATATTAAGAATAGAGTGGCAGAGTGGGGCCTATATTCGTGTCCGCCGGTGGGAGAGAGAACGCATCATTAAAGGCCCCCTGCATCTCTCTCTAACAATACATGCACAACATCAACATTACGCAGTGGCGTGCTACCTGTAACTATTATTTAAATCAGTTTATTAGTAATCAATAGTTTAAAAGTTGTGTTTATTGATACACGAAGATAGTTTGAAGTGACAAAAAAGTTTATATATTTTTAAACTATTGATTACTGATAAACTGATATAAATAATAGTTACAGGTAGCAAGCCACTGCGTAATGTTGATGTTGTGCATGTATTGTTAGAGAGAGATGCAGGGGGCCTTTAATGTTGCGTGCTCTCTCGCACCGACGGACACGACACAGTATTGAGTTAGGTACTGTTCTGCCACTCTATCCTTTATATCTCTATGGGTTCAACAGATCAAGATTTTAGTCGCACTATAATAAATTAACAATGTTGCCAAAATGAGAAATACGGTAAGTACGTATTGTTGCGCCCTCAAATCAAAAGTCTGTTGTCTTTCCGCACAGACTCTACACTAAAACGACCTACTTGAAAACGACGGTATGTTAAGCCTGCAATATGTATAAGTCCGTCGCTATCTTGTAGTCATTCGAATTTGGTCGGATAACCAACCGTTGTTTGATGTTTTGGTTTTTGTTAATTATTACTTACATGCGAGACATTCCAAGCTGGAGAATTTCACTATACATTACTGGACTATCGCTCTAATTGGCAGTTTACTCCTAGGTACATACAGTACCTACTGTACCTTGGGTTGAGCCGGTTTCTTGTGCGTTGTCCTCAAAGTTACGACTTCGTCGTTTTGACTTTTAGTAATATATCTCATTAACGCATGTACGTATACTTTTGAAACTTTTTATGGTTAATCTAAGGTGCGTTGGGGTATGTTCGGATGGTTTTTCGTTGTGTTTGACAAGTGTTCGAAAAATTTTTTTTTCTTGAGACGTATGTCGGTTAACATATTAAGTTTTGGTCAAAATCGTTAATAGAAAACCGAATTATCAGATAAATATTTTTATATTTAACTATGCTAAACGACTGATGTGTAAGGGATGTTTAAATTACAAACATTAATTTAAAAAACCACGTATAAGTTCGGACGTTGATGGGGAAAGATCGGAAACGTTTTAAAATCGGTCCTGTGGCTCAGAACACACAGTGTATAAAAGAAAAATATCCGGTCTTTTACCTCTTGTAATATTTTTCTGGAATAACTTAATAATTGTTAAAAACTTAGCTTAAAAAGTATACATATATTTTTTTATCATTTGAGCATCCGATCTTACCCCATCAGAGTGAATCACAAATTACTGAGGTTCTCAAACGTTTGTGTTCCAAATGTTCCGCCTGGTTTGTTAATTTTGGTTTCGATAATTTATGGGAGAATGGAGGCCAGAAATATCATATTTTTAATATGTATTGTACTAATGTCATAAACTGAAAAATATAGTATGAATAAAACTTCTTTCAGTTATGTCATCGTTTATTTATTTAAATACTAACATAATATTAAGTATTTGTATGTATTATTCTATAAGTCTACGCGTATATCAGTCTTACTTTCTTACAGAGTATTAGCTTATTTGAATTAAGTATTTATAGTATTTGAATTTAACTATAACAAAATTCAGTATTAAATTATGGGATTGATTATCTTAATGCTTATCTTAGAGCTTATACTATGGGCACTTAACAGCATGAATGAGCCGACTCGACAAGGATAGTAGTACTATCCTTTTGCAAAATATCGACAAGTGACAGTTTTTGTACTATCATCTTTCGTTCGGTGAGTGAGAATGCTGGAAGCCCGAATCCCCATCCTTTTCCTTCTACCCTTTCCGTTTCTTCATCTCTCCCTTTCCTTAAGGCTGGCAACGCACTTGTAAATCCCCTGGTGTTGCGGGTGTCCATGGGCGGCGGTAATAGTTTTCCATCAGGCGATCCGTCTTGCTGTTTGCCATCCTATACCATGAAAAAAACAATTTTATCACGAAAACAACAGGTTAAAGGTAGAATTTTAAACAAAGTTTGACAATCACATGCATTTTCAGCACAGGTTAAGATCGGATAGTCTTAACTCGATCTTTGCCCATATTTTTTTACGTGGGGTAAGTGCGGATCTCAGCCTACAGCTACATTTAGCCCACTTTAAATATAACATTCAAGAGAGATTTGATTCTTTGACCACTAAATGTTTAATTTACTTTATAAAAACCGTTAGTACTCACCAAAAAACGAGTAACAAGTTCCTGGGGGTAAGATCGGATAAAGAGTTTTTTGAGAAAATACGCTAGTTTTGTTTGAGCAGCCATAACACACAAGCGACGTGACTAAGCCACAGACGCGGACTGCAGCGAGGTGGGGAACAAAATGGCGTCTTGCGTTCTGTTGCCAGATTAGAAAAATCGCTACGAATTTGGTAAATATTTAAAGAAAACGGTCTTCCCCCATTCACGATCTTACCCCAACGCACCTTATGTGTCAAGAAGAACAGAAAACAGTTTTCAGTGAGCCTATACGTTTTCTTATTTTGACGCTGCGATGTTTTTTTGGGTTTTCAAAGAAGGCCGATTAGGGTAAATACGCTATACGTGCCCCCCCCCCCAACTTCGGCCGTCTGCACATTTTTAGCTTGCGTTCATTTAAAACGTAATGAAGTGACAAATTTGCCACTCGAATTACAACCTTAGTTCATGCTCTATATGTACAAACCGTTACTTTCCGATTACGCCACTCACTCTTCGCACACTGAGCGTCAGTAGCGATTGCGCCGTCGAAGCGTCAATTTTATATTAAAAGTACCTTACTTGCTGTGAATACCCACACTTCGGGGATTGATATTAGAACGGTCAGACATTCTTTTTTTTGTTTTAAGCTTTATTATCAGTAATTAGTGATTTTTACTATATTTTGAGATAGTTTTTCCAATGTTTTACGTATTTTGTTTTAAAGGGAAAATAGGAGGCCGCCAATAGAATACCAATTTTGAATTAAAACCGGATTCTCGGCCGTGGCCGACTTAAAGTAAATGCAGTCTGTTTTATAAATTCAAATTGTACTTATTCCATTGGCTTAATAAGAGAATTTGCAACGCATATAGGCAAATAGATCTATTTTACGTTTAATCGCCAAATACCGGCCGGGGTGATATTAGTTGAATCTCGAGAAATAATGTGCCCGAAATAGGGGCCGGCTTTAGAAACATTAAAGATCGTAATGTCGACCAGCCTCGAATTCGAGCCCAACTATACAGGCTGATTACTTTTTCTTATTTTCTCAAAATTAAATATTTATTATACATTTATTTATTAATAATAAAAAGAGTTAAGTTTAAATGTAGGAGTTGATATTATTGAAAACATTTATGGTAGCTTATTATGGTATGGGAATATAAGATATACATTGCTCTTTGGAACTTGCTACCTTAACCCATGTTAATTAGCTTAAAAAATATAAATGGTTGGTCGTGAATATCTCATTCATTAATTAACCTGCATGCCACAAAAAGCTGCCCTTAGAATTAATGCTTTTAATTTAAGGTACCTACTACAATGACAGCAGGGAGATCCAGAAATATGAAAGCCGAAATCAGGCAAAATCTATTCAATGATGATACTCCGGGCCAAAAATGGTATGAATTATTTTTTAAAAGACATCCAGAACTAATTATAATTATTGTGATGTTTACTTTGATAAAAATTGTAATACCTAACATTATTTAAGTGCAAATAAAAAAAATACTTTACATCTCTCATGTTCGGTAAGTAGGTTCTTATTACCTCCAAATGGGTCTTGTAGGTGACTAATTATCGCTCTTGGGTAATAATGTAGCTAGAAAAGCCCTAGGGCGGTAAGTAATAAAAAAAACATTTCTTTCTTTCAAAACGTTCCCATCATACTGGCTATAGACATCATGCATTCAGCCCAATGACCAAAGAGGTCGCTTTGCTATTCAGCCTTGTCTTCGTGTGAGTATTCAATTTCGTTCTTGAAAAAAAAGTTCTTTACTTGATTCTTTTTTATAAAAAAAGGCGGGAATAGAAAACTTTTACTTTAAATATTGTTTGTTTTAGGGATTTTTTTTATAATTACACGTAATTATAATTAGGTAAATTAGGAAAAAACATGAGTTCTTCAAGTGATGAAGATATAAGCTGCACTCCCGATTCAATGAAAAATGGAAGCTGAAGCAGCAATAAACAATTAAAAAGTTTTATTCTTGTAATGCCAGTTTTTTTCTACTTACCTCACAATCGAGATGTAAAGCAGAATAGTTAGCTCGGGTGGCCTAAATATCTCGGGCTGCAATTGATGCCTTACAGCCCTTGGCTACTAATCTACTATTACCTACTATTAAACCAATAACGATTAATAACGTATACTTAGTGAGACTCCTGCCAAAATAAATCATATTAATAATATTTGTCAGTCTTAATTTAAAACATCCTATACCCGGCCGACATTTGGGAAAAACGCGACCGACCATGGGCCGTGAACGGTCGACTTTAGGATTTTTTCGTTCTCGACGCAACTAAACCTTAGAACTTTTTCCTTGTAGTAGAAATGTCAATCTTATGCCCATAAACATGAAATAGATTTATCAAACTATCCAAAACCGCATCGGAAGCTGTCCTTTTGTTGCAAATTGATGGTGCCAGACCGATCCCAAAACAGAAAAACCGTAAGGTAGCCGACATTTAGCGTATTTACCCTACTTGAAAATTACATGTATTTTCTTAAATTTTATTATTTCACCAACTCGCACAAATTAAGAGCAACTCGTGCATGTTTATTTTATAACCGCACATGCAACCGTTTTAGAGATACACGATTCTGCAAAACGTTACCCTAGGAATTCCAATATCTCGAAAACCTGAAGCCGCACTAATTTTATTTTCGGCGCACATTGTCCCACTAATATAAGCTATCTGCCCATGTACAATGTTTCTCTCTCCGATAATTCGTTTAGAATCTTCCTGCTGGAAGAACGTTACCCCACCAGGAATGATTTTTTTCCAAAACTAATCCGCACAAATTTTTTATTTCGCGCACATCATCAGCAGATTGCGCTCTAATTATACGTTCCACTCATGTATCTCCAGGAGATACTTTCCTGCTAGGGTAACGTACACCACGATGGCATAATAAAATTAAAAGTTTGTAAACGTAATGTTATGTTTTGAATGACGTAACGCCCGGTACGCTCATTTTTAAATCCGTTTGATAGTTTCTGACTAACGCGTTTATAAAGAGAGAGACAGACAGGTCGAAAGGAGACTTCATGTAGTATAAGTAATATGATGCGGTTGGCATAGTAAGTTCTGTTTGACATCAGATGACCATGTGTGAATTGCCCCTTTTTTTACGAGATGGAAAATCCCTTCGGATCTCCGTCTCTTGGGGAAATGAGAAACGGAGTATGTAGTGTTAGGTACCACTAAAAACCACCTCGACTGCCAACCAAAGACGCTTTACGAGAGGAATACTGGGTACAGGAGCTGTCCAGTCTTCCTCCCATGGCGCCAGGAACGGAACCCGTTCTCAGAGAAGGCTACACGCCCTCAACTGCCCGTACTACTTCCCGGAGCATCGAATCTTAATCGGCGACCAGAGCTCCCCATACTCTGTCGGCCCGTGGCCCCGTTGGCGGACCTCGGCGAAGTCGTCCTTGTCTTCGGGCGTGTGAATTAGGAACATAATTTGTAACAGAACAAATAAAACCAAATATTTACGAAAATAACACGTTTATTATAAAAAAAATACACTAGCAATGATCATTTTAACTACTCAGTTCTTTTAAACTCTCAATTACAGAAATAAATACAAAATTATAATAAAACTACAAACAGTGCTTTTTCTCAATTTGGATAACATAACTTCACGCCTTTATGCTCGGGTAGGTAGAGGTGTATTACACACCCACACATTGCCAATTATGTTTCGGTCTCAATGTAATAGAGGGCGAGCCTATTGGCATCTACCGGGCAACATTAATTGCCCAGTAGAAAGCAATAGCCCAATTAGGATATCATATGAAAAAATATGTTATTATGAATGAGATGTTAATGAATTATGATGAAAATTTCACTAATTATGCCTTATATTAATGATTTTAGTTATATCAAGTCCAGCTTGATTGTAATACTATAATTAATGCAGGCCCAGAGGCCTATACCATGTCTGTGACCTTGCACTTGGCCAACATGGTGGACTATGGCCTCACCCTTCTTATAGTGAGAAGAGGCCCGTGCCCAGCAGTGAGACAGTTTATTCATCAAGCTAATGATCACAGGCCTATGCAGAGTTTTCACAATGGATTATTTCGTTAACGGTATTCCAAAATTTTCAACTAACTTCTAAAGTATAGTTTGTTGAAATTGCACATTACAAAATATGGGACATCGATTTGGTTCACATGTAACATAAAAATAAAACCGAATCATTATTTCCTTTGGAAAATGCTATTTGACCAAGTAAGACATATTTGTAGCAGTAAAAAATGACGGTTTATAGGAATATATCGATTTTCAAATATTACAGATATATTTATATTTCATAAACCTTTTTTAATTTTAAGTATTTTGAGAATGTTTCCGATTTTACGATTCCCATAACTAGTTTAACGGGTATTGTTCCCTAATTATTAGTACTTATCACAGACTATAAACAACGCATATGAAATAAATAAAATACTAAAAGTTTATATTTTGGTTGGTGCTGGTCCCGAATTGATACTCCTCTTCAGTTTCGGCAGGTTGCGCGTTCGGATCGTCTGCGTCGGCGAAGTATGTGTCCAACAGCTGAAGTGTTTTCTTATAGATCTGTCAATCGAAAATAAATATTATTACATAGGTACATATTGACTGCCTCCGTGGTCCAGTGGATAACGTATGCGTCAGCTGATCGAAGGTCCCGGGGTTCGATTCCCGGGTTGGGCAAAAGTGTTACTGGGTTTTCCGAATTGTCAGTAGCAGCACGGAGTCTGGTGAAATGCCCGGTAACGGCAACAGGCTCGGCCTCTATTACGTGGGACATCAAATTAATGGCGGAATGTGGGTGTAAAATTACACCTCTGCCCAAGCCTTCGGGGATACAGGCGTGAGTCTATAAAAAAATGGTATAAAATACTGACCTGTTCATTCTCGTGTTGTTGTAGAGTTTCAATTTGATCCAACGCGCCGATCTCTTCCAGCTTCAAGCATAGCGGCTCCACTTGACCGAACTTTACCGCGGCCTGTGAATATAAATAAAAATTATTTGATATTATTAGACATATTTTCATAAGGGAAGTGTTTAACTCTTCCTCAATTTATCTCTCAATTATTCTACCAAAAAATACAGGGTGTAAAAAGACCCTTAACGAAAACTGCAATTCCGTATAGTACCAATCATTAGGAATTTTCTTTAGTTCGGCACCATACTTAGCAATTACTGGTTCTGAAGATATTGAGGCTCAGAGGTCGCTATAAAATTTTGTAGTAGGTGAAGCGGTCGTCCAGTGGCGTAGTTAGCTTAGGTTGCACCCGGGGCGGAAATTGGCGGATGATCTACTTTTTTTTAGTCGATACGTAATAATTCGGGGCTAACTTTACCCTTTTTGGATTAGTGGCACCCCATAAAGGGTGGCGCCCTTTTGTCTTGTTAAAAGAAAAAAAAAGTATAATCGACGAGCATGCACGATGAGGTAAATGAACGGCGAGAAAGCGAAAGGGGTGTTTGTACTGGAGCTTTTAGCGTTGCGTAGTGACTGCCAACCTCAATGACGTGACGTTTACATAGATGACACTCACCTGCGGAAAGTTGCAGTACATACATACCTATGTATGTACTGCAACCCGAACCGAACCAAAACTGCCGCCTGTTTCCCGGAGGGGTAGGCAGTGACTATGGAACGCCATTTGCAAAGATCCTGAGATATATCACTTGCTTCATTCACTCTCATCAAATTTCTCATGCAAGCTCTTCAGTTAAGGGTACTTCTATACATGTCCTTTATTTAGGATGACTCCAATCAGCAGGCCGATTCAGAATGTCACGACAAGTAATCGTACGATATGTCAAATTATTGTCCTCGTCTTTCAGCCGCCTATCAGAGATATTTTGCACAAATATTCATTGAATTCAGTTTATTTATTAATTATCTTCATACTGAATGCATAAAATTGATAGGAAATGCGATAGTTTTGACAAAAAATGAGGTAGCCCATTTGACAATTAACGGAATCGAATGTCAAATGAGATATCGAAATATTCTGAATCGCCCCCCTGGTCAGAGAACGTCCGCCTAGGTCTTATCCTATGTCCTGTGCCATTCCCACTTGTCTTAAATAACTTCTTGGTCAGTCTTTCGTCATCCATCCTCTTCATGTGAACTATCTTAGTATACCCTTCTCAATGGTTGTCACTACATATTTTTTTTCTTCTGCAGGTTGCAGTAGGGCTGTAGATAGATAAGACTCACCTGCAGAAGGTTGCTAAGTCCATCTAGCACCACGGAGATGGCTCTATGGTCGGGCGCCTGGAGCAGGCTGCAGTATGGCTGCAGGAAGTTGGCAGAGACAAGCGCGTCTAGTTGCGCCGGACTTCCGCCCAGGCACAAGTTCGTTATGGCCCATGCCGCTTCTTTCTGACACCTGAACAATTATACACTATTGTTAGATAAAGATTCAATCAAGGTTGAGCCGTACGAAGGCTGTTGAATGCGGGCCATCAGTGGGCTGAGTCAGTCAAAAGCGTCAGACGATATCAGGCCCCGAATGTCTTATCTTTCGCATTTATTGACTATGCAATCCAACATTTTGGACATATAAAAAATTATGGCGAACTGCTGGTATTCTTCTATTATTATATTCGACTATTTTTTTATGATAATGATAAATGATAAAATATGATGTCGTAAATTCTTGAATACATAGCTTTTTCAAAAATCTTTGAAAGTATTGTTATAAGTGTTATTGGTAAGTAAATTCATGCCGGTCGTATTTTTTTGGTTCCGAAAGCTGGCATAAATCTAGAGACAAGCTGAAAACTTGCCTATTAGATTTGGTCGGAGCTTTAACATTGCTAGGCGCATGCAAAAAATATTTTGTAAGCCAATATAAAAAACCCCGGACAATGTTAAAGCCCTGACTAAATCATCTGGCTTATATTTATTTTTATTCTTTAAACATTAAACTACAACATTTAAAAATTTCACATTGCGTATTTGAGGCAATGTGAAATTTTTAAACGTTGTATGTAATTTATGTTTTTTTTTCCACATTTTTCTATAGCCCCGCTACTCACCAGTTAGGGTTTATTGGGGTATAATAGGAGAGGTGTGGGACAATTTTTCAGCTTGCCTCAAATTCCTACACAAAATTGGTGCCAGCTCTCCTACTATTTGACAATTGAAGTTTTTAATTTTTCTGGAAATATGTGCAGTGGTGAAGTGATGGCTCACACGAAATTACATACATACACATACATAACGTCACGCCTTTTATCCCCGAAGGGGTAGGCAGAGGTGTATTTCTACACCCACTTTTCGCCAGATATACTTTAGTCCCACGTAATAAAGGGCGAGCCTATTGCCGTATCGGACACATTTCCAGACTCCGTGCGGCTACTGAGAATTTCGTGACAGAAAAACCCAATAACACTGCCCGACCCAGGAATCGAACGCGGGACCTCCCGATCCCACGCGCACATTTATGCCGCGAGACCAACGAGGCAGTCGTATAGGGTTTGATGTCGAGTTTTCCGTCTCTACGCAAAGATGGTATTTGCATCGTGTTATCCCTTAGTCGCCTCTTAAGACACCCACGGGAAGATAGGGGGTGGTGACACTTGTATTCTATGCCGTCAACCACAAATTAATGATGTTGATAAATAATTAAATGATATTAATGATGGAACTCACTTGATATCCTCATGAGCCAGCACATGCACGAGATGTCCTAGCACGCCCGCATCCAAGGCGCGCTGTATCTGGGTTTGAGTCCCGGCCAGCACATTGCTCACGGCCCACGCCGCCTCCTTCATGAGGGAGGGCTTGCCGCACCTCAGTAATGTCGTTATAGGCTGTAGGCAGCCTGCGTCTAGGCAGCGGTCCGTCTGGGAACACATTCGAACATATTTATTTCTGCATTTTGATTGTTTTCCACTAACAAATGTCAGACGATATCCTGCATTGTACTCGCATACTAAGCCCATTTTGTCCGGTCTTTAAAAGATCAAGAAAAAAAGCAATGACGCTCAGTTTGTTTCGACCTTTCTTCTCAAGAAGTTATTCGGCTAGGAAAAGCTTCATCGGCATCATCTAGAATAGCGTTTTAACTTGCATAAGTGTTGTATATCAAACCCTTTTCTAGACGAAACCTTTTCCTATCTGAATGCCCTTGAATTAAACAAATAATTGCGCTTAAAGCCTCGCAAAGAGTGATTTAAGTACCTAATTAAAAAATATTCGTTAAATAATCTGTTTATACAGGGTATCAAGAGACCCATCATCAAGACGAAGTCTACTCGTTTTGCACATCATGCAAAGTCATACTAAGCAAAAATAATACATAGGAAACTATTTTTTAAGTAGACACTAGACAGAAAATTTTAGTCGTAATTTAAAGAGCTCGCGTGCAATTTTCGAAATACCTATTTATCCATGGGCGCATAGAACATCTATAGAACAAATTAGCGCGGTAAATGCTTCGAATTTGAACCTAATTAGAAAAATTGTATGGTGGCTTTAAGCCTCAATATCTCCTGAACCAGTAATTTCCCAGGTATGGTGCTGAAGTGACTGCACGCCTATCTGAAGGGGAAGGCAGAGGTGTTTTACACATCCACACTTCGCCAGTTATGTTTCGGTCCTAATGTAATAGGGGGCGAGCCTTTTGCCATCTACCGGGCACATTATTACGCAAGCGATAATACACATTTTTAATACACATATCGATATCACTTCGAAATCCGAGACCGTCGTCTCGGCAGTTCGTTACGTACACCACTGTCCATTAGTGCCATAGCCGCTCTACACACATAACTCATAACTTCACGCCCTTTATCCCCGATCGGGTAGGCAGAGGTGTATGTATTACACACCCACACTTCGCCAGTTATATTATTCATACAAATATATTACTTACTTGTTCATCAGAGCCAGTGAGCATGTTACCAACAGCCCTGAGCGCCGGGGTCCTTACGCCGGGCGACTTGTGGTCCAGCAGAGCCACTAGACGCCGCAACAGCTTGGACGTCTGCTGGACCGCCTCGATGCGCTCGTTCGGGCCGTCTGTTAGGTACGACAGGGCCCAGCACGCGTCCGCTGTGGGTGTAAGTTTAGGATTAGTAATGTTGGGAAGGGTTTTATTTAGAGTTTAGGTCTGTGAGACTCCCAATGCAAATTTATTTTGGTTTTAAAAATTTCATGTGCTATATTGCGCAGATGGATAAAACTTATATTCAGACATTTTAACTACAAAAAAACTTATATTAAAACAATAACATGTAATGCTGTGTTAATTTAGACTAAGTGACGTTAGTAAGAGTGTAGTTTGACTTTAGCGTGTAGGTAGGTCTGTGGGACTCCCAGTCTAAATAAAACTAATGCATTTGTTGTCCAGCCCGGGACTAACAAAAAATCAAATAGAGTGAGTATGATAATTTTGCCAAAAACTAAGTCAACACTAAATAATTATAGGCTAGAATTCACTTCAGGGAAATTAATTTTGTGGGAGAATCAATGGTAACCAAAAGGCTGAATAACACTTAATCATTAATAATCACACAAAAATATAGTAAGACTTAATTTTGCTACTTATAGAAAGTTAAACAGTTCAAAAACAATTATCATACTTTGGCATAATAAAACTTGTTCATATGAAGAGTAAATATTCATAATTATATTCTTTCTACTTACCCAAGACATCCTGATCGGCAATGTCCAACAACTCTGAGACGTAAGGCAAAGCGGGCGCCACATACTCAAACTTAACTAGCGGGTTCTTATTTCTGAAACGACAACATATCATATTTTTATCATTCCCCTCTTGACCATGTGCTCTTTGTACAAACATTAAAACGTTTGATGGAAGCTTTGCGAGCAAAAGGCTAGTCTTCTACATAGCGATGTGTGTCATGTAAATCCTATTAATTACGCAATTTTGTAAGCTATCGCTTAAGGCACACAGTGCGGCTTTTGCCGGGCCGTTTTGCCGCCGGCATCCGCCGCAGACAGCCACCGAGCATCATTCCAGTTGTGACAGTCGGGCATGCCGGCGGTTCCTACGCGCGGCGTAGCCGGCAGCTTTGTATGCACTGTGTGTGAAGCCTTTACATGAAATGTGATCAACTGCCGACATAATTGAAAGAATTGCAACTTCCATGAAGCACGTCTGGTAGACACCTACCTACAAAAGTTGCTATAAGTCCAGACGGCAGTTCTAAGTTGGCTGGAGGTGGTGCCCGGGGTCATGAGCGGTAGAAGTACGGGTAGGGCTCCCCTGGCGAGCACGGCGTCCCGGGTTTGAGGCCCGTCGCCTGCGATGTTGCCTAGAGCCCACGCTGATTGCTCGCCCACTACTCCGCCTCGGGCGAGGAGGGCAATTAGCTTGGGGATTGCACCACCCTGGACAAAAATATATGGAAAAAAAGTTTTAATGCTTATATTTCCACCATGTATCTACTGTACGTTTATTGAGCCATCTAAGTGACCAAGAGGGAACCCTTGACTAGAATATCTAACTAAAGAGCTCCCTATTGTGTCCAGTCGCCAACAGCATGCCCAAAGCCATCAAGAATGTGCCTAAATAAAGTCACCAATTATATGCCTGAAATCCCTAGCAGTATGCCCTAAGTCCCCAATTGTGTGGCCAAATCCCTAATTGTGTGCCCAAGACCCCAATTGTAAGTAAGTCCCTAATTGTGTGCCCAGGCCCTTAATTGTGTGCCAAAGTCCCTAATTGTGTCCCCAAAGTCCCTAATTAAGTCCCCAAGGTCCTTAATTAAGTCCCCAAAGTCACTAATTAAGTCCCCAAAGTCCCTAATTAAGTCCCCAAAGTCCCTAATTGTGTCCCAAGGTCCAATTTTTATTTGACAACTTATTTACATTTTCTGCCATCTTCGAACATTTAAAATACTCCCTATTGTGTCCAGTCGCCAACAGCATGCCCAAAGCCTGTTGAGGTTTTAGGTGGAAGAATAAGCAAACTCTGTTATTTATCACAAATCATATTAAATATATTCATAAAATATTACCACGACACAATCTACATAAGAAGAAAATGTAACCATAGTTACCAGTCAACATTACTAGTGAGGAGACACGCAGCTAGTGCTGTACATATCTCAACACTCCTCCTAAATGATAACTTGGTTTACAGTTATTATTTAATACACAACTATATATCTAACTTAAATAAACCAACAGTAAACTAACCAACTGAGAATTAGCATAAGAACTTATCAATGCATTTATAAAACTTGTCTTTGCTCAAACTTTTAGTCATAACATCAGCTAAATTTTCATTGGTGCAAATATGTTCAATACTGATCACCTTATTGACAACCAAGTCTTTTATGTAATGAACCCGTATATCAATGTGTTTTGTACGCTTAGAATTCTCGTAATTTTTGGCCATTGATATCGCACTTTTGTTGTCAACAAGTAACACGGCATTCATATCACAACCTAAGTGTCTACATATGCCTTTTAAATTAACTATTTCCTGTGCTAATAATGCGGCAGCTACGTACTCGCTTTCGGCAGACGATAAAGCTACACATTGTTGCTTTTTTGAAAACCAAGCAATGGGGTTTTGCCCTTGTAGGATAATACCACCGCTAACACTTTTTCTGTCGCTTCTATCTCCAGCCCAATCGGCATCCGAAAATCCGTATAAATTTTTGTCATTTGTCTTTTTAAATAATAATCCCATTTCCTTTGTTTCTTTCAAATAACGTAATACTCTTTTTCCAGCTTTCCATAATTCTTCATTCGGTTTATCTAAAAATCTGCTCAGATATGATACTGCAAATGTTAAATCCGGTCTTGTTGTTACGGTTAGATAAATTAGACTTCCTATTAGTTCTCGATACGGTACATCTAAAACTTCTGTATTATCATTTATTTCTATATTGTAATTTCTTTCCATGGGAGTTTTAATTCCATTACATTCATCCATTTTGAATTTAGTTAATATCTTTTCAATCATTGTTGTTTGTTTCAGTTCTAAAGTATCTTTATTTCTTTTAACTTCCATTCCGAGAAAGTTCTTCATTTCGCCCATATATTTTGCGTTAAACTCCTCCTTAAGTGCTTTAATAGTATCTTCCCCGTTTCCAATTATCAGGATATCGTCCACATAAATCAGCATCCAGCAGTCTTCTTTGTAATACAAACAGTAATCATATTCTGATCTTTGGAATCCGTTAGCTTTCGCGAATTCGTCAAGTGTTTCATTCCAACACTTTGGTGATTCAACCAACCCATACAATGCTCTCTTTAGTTTTAATGCTGTTTTATTATTTTTTATTTGTAATCCTTGGGGTATTTTGATATATACATCAGACTTCAATTTTCCATTCAGGAATGCAGTTGGAATGTCAAGTTGAATAATCTTTAAATCTTCTTGTACAGCTTTTGATAAGATCATTCTTATAGTAGAATGTCTAGCAACGGGTGCATAAATGCTGTCGAAAATATCTTCTTTCTTTTGTTGGAAGCCTCTAGCTACCAGTCTTGCCTTTTTTGTTCCATCTTCTTTTTGCTTAAATATCCATTTTGTATCTATGAGCTTTCTTCCATCGGTTATTTCTTGTTCTTCCCATGTTTCTAATCTTTGGAGTGCATCTAATTCTTTATTAATTGCGGTTTTCCATTCTGGTTCTCTTATAGCTTCTTCGAAAGTTTCTGGTGCATTTGCACTGAGACATATAACAATGTTAGTTTCATTTATGTTTTCTACATTCGTCTCGTAATCTTTAAGATAAGCAGGAGATTTTATCGTTCTTTTGGGTCTGGTTCTTTCTTCTTCAGTTTGATCGTTATTCATTTCTGCATCTTTAAATTCATCTTCCTTTTCTACAATATCTTCCTTTTCTGTATTGATTTCTTCTTCTTTATCTTGAATATACCTTACTTGTTTCACTTCTTCGTTATTTTTGAACTTAATGTCGCTTTCATCAAATCTTACATCTCTGGATAGAACTATCTTATCTTCTTCTGGATCCCATAATCTGTAACCAACGGTTCCATAACCTACCATTCTTGTTTCTTTTGCTCTCTTGGCTAACTTTTCCGGTTTGGGTACTATAGTTGCCCAAGCTTTGGAACCAAAAACTCTCAATCTCGATAGGTCGTTTTTACCAAAAAATATTTCGCTTGGTGTCTTGAAACATATGGCCCATGATGGCGATCTGTTCAATTGGTAAACTGCACATTGTATTGCTTCGCACCATAAATGTTTTGGCAAATTAGTTTCCGCCAATAGAATCCTCGTTTTGTCGCATAATGTGCGGTTCATTCGTTCTGATATGCCATTATGCTGTGGCGTGTAGGGTAAAGTATATTCTAAACTAATCCCTTTATTTCTGCAAAAAAATTTCAAACTATTACCAGTGTACTCTCCACCATTATCGCATCGAATTCTTTTTACTTTATTCCCCGTTTCGTTTTCAATTCTTAATACATAGTTCATCAGTCGATCTGTTGCTTCAGATTTGCTCTTCAGGGGATACACTACGCAAAAATGAGAAAAATCGTCAATAATCGTCATAAAATATTTCTCACCATTAGGTCCTTGTTGTCTGATCGGTCCAGCTATGTCTGTGTGAAGCATTTCGGCTATAATTCTCGTTCTAGGCTTTGGGACAGGTGTGAATGGGCTTCGGGTGGCTTTACCTTCCATACAGGGACTACAAATTCTCTCAGATACAGGTAAGTTTAATATATTAAGACTTTTTCTATTCAAATTACCTAAACGTTTGTGCCATAGATCTGCTGCATCACTAACATTACAGATTTCGTACTTACATAATTTGGCTTGTAACTTATACAACTTTCCTTGCACGTTGCCGCATAAAAATGTCTTATAATTAAATATTTTAACATTGTTTTTATTAAAGTTTACATTAAAACCTGCCTCGACAATCTTTTTCACTGATAGTAAATTGTATGAAACATCTTTCACAATTAGAGCATCAATATTTATCTTATTATTTTGATATTTTATTTTAAGTTTACCTCTTTTATTAGTTGTAATACATTGGCCGTTAGCTACAAATATTTTGACATGTTTATCTAAGTACGTAATATCCGTCATATAATTTTCATATTTTTCATTTATTAAATGATCCGTACATCCCGAGTCTACAATTAGTTCTATGCTACCACACTCACCTACATTAGCAATAATATCGCTAGCAATGAAACCTATTTCTTCGTCTTCTGTGTCTGCTGCTGAAGCATGTTGATACTTTGCATGTCGTGCACTTGAAAATCCTCTAAATGAGCGTCCACGCGCCCTTGGATAGCTCCGTCCTCGTGTCAATGACCGTCCTCTACTCGGCCCTTGTCCTCGTCCTGATCCTCTGCATTCAAACGACTTGTGTCCACGTTTCCCACAGGAGTGACACGTGAGGAAAGCATTATTCTCATAACTTTCACTATTTCCGTCCATTTTTAACTTTGTCTCCATATCAAGTAGTCTTGCAGTAGTTGTTTCTCGGATGCCATAGTCTCTATTGATGTAATTACTTGATCGTATATTTTTGGAAGAGAAGACAGCAGATAGCAAATTTGGTCTTCTGCATCGACGTTAACGTTGATAGCCGCTAATTCGCTAAGAATTCCTTCAAATTTTAGGAAATATTGCTGTAAGTTACTTTCATTGTCATAGCGCATTGTTATAAGCTTCCGTTTTAAATAAAATTTGTTACAGACTGTTTTTCGTTCAAATATGGCTTCTAATGACGTTAACATTTCTTTGGTTGTATTTGCATTCTTTACAATGTCAATATATTTGTCGCTCAGACATTGTACCAAAATTGATTTTGCTCGTGAGTCATCTTTCAAAAATGATACTAGAGCATATTTTTCCGTTGGTATCTCTTTTAATAATAGTATCTCTTTTAATAGTCTAAATTTCCAATGACTGAAATTTAAATTTTCAGTCAAAATCGGCAGAAGAGACCCCGCAGCTGTCATCTTTCTTTCTTATGATTTTCGCCGATATTATTTTTCGTGGATCGCAACCCAATATATTTTTGTTTACTTACTGCACGCGATCTGCTACCATGTTGAGGTTTTAGGTGGAAGAATAAGCAAACTCTATTATTTATCACAAATCATATTAAATATATTCATAAAATATTACCACGACACAATCTACATAAGAAGAAAATGTAACCATAGTTACCAGTCAACATTACTAGTGTGGCACGTGCACACGGCACTGTGGTACACGCAGCTAGTGCTGTACATATCTCAACAAAGCCATCAAGAATGGGCCTAAATAAAGTCACCAATTATATGCGTGAAGTCCCTAGCAGTATGCCCTAAGTCCCCAATTGTGTGGCCAAGTCCCTAATTGTGTGCCCAAGACCCCAATTGTATGTAAGTCCCTAATTGTGTGCCCAGGCCCTTAATTGTGTGCCAAAGTCCCTAATTGTGTCCCCAAAGTCCCTAATTAAGTCCCCAAAGTCCTTAATTAAGTCCCCAAAGTCACTAATTAAGTCCCCAAAGTCCCTAATTAAGTCCCCAAAGTCCCTAATCCAATTTTTATTTGACAACTTATTTACATTTTCTGCCATCTTCGAACATTTAAAATACAATACTTACATCAACAACTGCCATGGTGTGTTCATGAGTGCCGGACGCGATGTTAGTTATGGCCCACGCCGCCTCGAACTGTAGATCAGGACTGAAACAAACCAACAGAAGAATAGTTTTAATGCTAATGGTACGCTGGAGGGCCCTTCTTAAATGAGTCAAAGTTTCGCAAAACGTGTCTTCATCACTAAGAGACTGATCTAAATTTATTTATTTTTTTATACACTCACACTTGTGTCTCCGAAGGGGTAGGCAGGGTTGTAATATTACACCCAACCTAATTGGGGGCGAGCCTATTGCCGTTACCGGGCACATCACCAGACTCCGAGCTGCTACTGAGAATTAGGAAAAACCCAGTAATACTTTTGTCCGACCCGGGAAGCGAACCCGGGACCTCCGATCAGCAGTCGCATACGCTATCCACTGGACCACGGAGGCAGTCGCAGATGCAGGTATAAGCCATTTAAAGTGAGAGTTCCGCATATCTTAGTATAATGGTGGCTGAATCAAAGGAAAGCAGACAAGGTGAATATGACGAACTTGTACGCTTTGCCTTGAAGCTCTTTTGTAAGGTTCCGTAGCCAAATTGCAAAACAATGGAACCCTTATAAAATTGTCGGACTGTCCGTCCGTATGTCACAGCCATTTGGTTCTAGATGTGGATATGTTTACATGGCATTTTAGCATCTTGTTCCTCAGATGCAGCTAAAGTGAAGTCCTTGTAGTTACATACTAAATTTAAAAATCTTGTGTTCACAAAATAGTAAAACTAAAAAAACCCTTAGTTTTTTTTTTTTATAGGAGAAGGAGTTTCTCACCAATCATCTCTCTCCAGCGCTTCGACGAGTGGCTTGATGACCCCGGCGCTGACCATGGGCGTTATAGGCGGGTTCTGTTCCCGGGACAGCATGCGGCGGGCCGCGCGGGCTGAGGTAGTCTTAGTTACCAAGTCTGGGGCGCGGAGACCTGTTGACAAAATTAATATTATTTAGTTAGTACCGCTTACTTACCTACCGTTTGTTAGTGGTCCGCAAAGTAAAGCAACGTTCGTATAGGTGACCATTTGGATGGGTGACCATTTGATTGGCATTTACATCAGAAGGGCACGGGGCGCTGTCGGTACCACTTGTCTTCAGACCAGAATTGGCCCCACACTCACACGATATTTAAAGTAGCATTTTGCGAAGGTTGTATCTCCGACCTCCCGAGTTAAGAACTGTGTGATAAGAGAGTGTTGTGGTGTAAAAGAAGATGTAGTGACAAGCATCGAGAAAGGTATGCTAAGGTGGTTTGGGCACATGAAGAAGATGGATGACGAAAGATTGACCAAGCAGATATATTATGTATAAGGCAAGTGTGAATGGGACAGGACGAAGGAGAAGACCTAGACGGACGTTCTCTGAGCAGATTGGAGACATCCTTAAAATAGGACAGGTAAGAAGTACTCTTAACAGAAGGGCATGCATGAGGAATTTGATGGGAGTGAATGAAGTAAGAGAGATAATAATATGTCAGGATTATGATGAGTAGTAGAGCTTTGCTGAATTCAGCATTAATGGTCCAGCTCGACCGAGAAAATCGACTGTACTTAAACTGTTGCGTTACGTTCGGTGAGTGAGAGTGCCGGAGGCCCTATCCCCTATTCCTTCTCCCTCATCCCACTCCTCATCCTATCTCTTTTCGCAACCCCAAGGGGCGGCAACGCACTTGTGACTCCTGTGGTGTTGCTTGTGTCCATGGGCGGCGGTAATTGCTAACCATCAGGCGACCCGTCCGCTCGTTTGCCGCCTATTACTATAATTACGATTATGACATTAGGTTATCAGAATACCGCTTCTGAGTCTATTCAAAATATAATATCAATATCATATAAAAATAGGAAAATTGGCCCCCAGATTGCCGGTCCACCTCAAGCCTATCCCTGCTGCAAAAGTTATGATTATTCTTTGACACCACTCACCCTGAACAATCTCCTCGGGAGTGAGCAGCTTCTCGTTACTGTCCTGTACCTCCCCCTCCCCTGCCTCAGGAGACATGGCTCTGCGCTTGAGGAGCTGCTCATCACGGGCCTGCTTGCGGAGGGCCACGGATAGCTCGGCACGCTTGCGGCGGAGATCCTGGATAAATGAAAAACATACATACATAAATATCATCACGCCTTTTATCCCCGAAGGGGTAGGCAGAGGTGTATTTCTACACCCACTTTTCGCCAGATATACCTTAGTCCCACGTAATAAGGGGCGAGCCTATTGCCATACCGGGCACATTTCCAGACTCCGTGCTGCTACTGAGAATTTCGTGACAGAAAAACCCAATAACACTGCCCGACCCAGGAATCGAACCCGGGATCCCACGCGCACATTTATGCCGCAAGACCAACGAGGCAGTCGTATAGAGTTTGATGTCGAGTTTTCCGTCTCTACGCAAAGATGGCACTTGCATCGTGCTATCCCTTAGTCGCCTCTTACGACACCCACGGGAAGATAGGGGGTGGTGACACTTGTATTCTATGCCGTCAACCACACGGCAACGGCACGGCACTCTGACTTTTCGAACTTATGTGTGCATTAAATTAAAAATTTAAATTATCGCTACCTTAATAATGTGCCCGGTAGATGGCAATAGGCTCGACCGTTTTACATTGGGACCGAAACATAATTGGCGAAAAGTGGGTGTGTAATACACCTCTGCCTACCCCTTCGGGGATAAAAGGCGAGAAGTTATGTAGTTATGAATGTATATTAGTATGTTTAGCCTCTGCCTAGCACCCATAGTACAAGCTCTGCTTGGTTTGGGACAAGATGATGACATCATCATACTCACATGGGTATATTATAGAATATAGAATCATACAGATAGGGTAGTATTTTAATTAGTGACTGTAAATTTAAGTTTTGAGTGACAAAACAATTAATTTGGGTTATAGAATTACTAAGTGAGCGACTGACTGCGAGTGATGAGAAATCAACGGAACAGCAATTCACAAACATTAATTTGAGTTACTAAAGTATAGGTAAGCATTATTGTCAGTTTAATGTGTTAAATATGTTCAATAGTCCCTACACAAGCATTCTGAGAGAATGCATGTCCATGTTGGCCACAAGTCTGCAAACTCTATTTTGACAAGTCCTTAGTAATTTGTAGCATAACCAGGGTAATTTTTCAGGGTGGGCCAGGGTCTTTAGTTTCTTAACCCGGCGAGGATGTGGAGGGGTCATTCTGACCCTGTAAATTTTTAATCGTGTGTAGTTTTTTATTCTGCGATCGAAGAGTTTTGAACGTCAAAATAGCTGTTGCTAAAGGACTGGCGCGCGCGCCCCGCGCCCCTGTTCAGTCGGTCGTCGCCTGTGACGGGAGCAACACATGTGTGCAGTCAGAAAGGGTAAATATGACCCCGCGACAACCGCGATGTAACATTTTTATGTAAGGTTTCAATTATATTTTTACTTAATATTATTATAATTTTAGGTTTTTTCGTACACAATGACTAGCCAGGAGCTTGAGGATGAGCGCGTACGTCTTGTTTTAATGCAGTCTGACAGTGAAGATGACTTGTTATCCGACGGTAGCGAAAAGGAAGATCATTTGACAGCTACGCAAGAGAATCAGAGAATTCATCGGAGAACCTGAACAAGAAGCACCTGTTAGGGTTCCAGGTGCACGAAACAGGTGCCAAGTATGTCCTTATGCCCGCCATCGCAAGACAACTAATGTTTGTGAAGATTGCCATAAGTATATTTGTCCAGAACACACTATTTTATTCCGCCAGGATTGTGCTGTGCTGCAACACAGACAATAATGATTTGTAGTTCATAATTGATGATAAGATTGTGACTTAAACTAATTGATGTCTACATATGTACCAAATTAAAAGTTAATCGTCAAGAAGTTAGTTACATTTTGTTGTTTTGAGTGTAAGTTTAGAAAGTTCATGCAAAAGTTGATTATTTTGTAGTACTTTGCTCAAAGTGATTTAATTATAATATTTTGTACTCTTATCTGCGTTTTATTTCGATAGAACCGTAAATATAACATGTAATATACATAATATTAATTAATATTTGGTACATTAATATAAATTTAGATATTTTAAACCAAATTATATACAGGGTCAATATGACCCTCCACAACCTCCACGTTACTATTTTCACCGCATCTTCGCCGGGTTAAGTGTCCAACTGTCCAGCCTTGAATTTCAAATCAGCAAAATTCAAACTCATTTATTCATATATGTTACAAAAGCAACACTTATGAATGTCATTTCTTTTTTTTTTACAACCAGATTCAGGATGGTAGGGCTATGAGAAGAGCCTGGAAGAAACTCAAGCCACTCTTTTTTTAAATTCTAATTCAATCGTGAGGTGGGCTCCAGACCATACTGGGGTGGGGCCACCAAGCCTTCTTGTGCTATATTATACACCTGTGTCCTTAGTCCAAAAGCCAGTAGACAAGTAGTATAACAGGTTTGCATACCTCATAGAACATGTGAACTCAGTGACAATACCTTACCACATAATAATATAATTTGGTACTTTGGACTGTTATTATGTTAAGTTACAGATATTAAGACAGAACAATATGTGACATGAGTAGGTACCTAGGTAGGTATTTATTATAAAATGTTATACTGATATATAAAGCTGAAGAGTTTGGTTGAACGCGCTAATCTCAGGAACTACTGGTCCGATTTGAAAAATTATTTCAGTGTTAGATAGCCCATTTATCGAGGAAGCAGAGCAGAGCAGTAGCCTTAAATAACGCGGGTGTAACCGCAGGCATCCTCAAGTACATAATAAAAGTTTTAAGGTTGGAGGTTCCCTCATGATGTCAATCATCAAGTCTTCTTTATTATCCCCTACACTTAAAATCTTTACAGTACTGTGTATTCTATGTAACCATTACTTGACAGTTAAACAAATCCCTTGCTACACAGGATTTCTTCCTAGTGCAGGATCTGATTTTATTTATTTTGAAGTTAGGGAAGTCTACATCTACCCAATAGTAGAATTCCATAAAGAAAATCTCTGTAGCCAGAAGCGAAGCCACCGAGGCTTTCAGAGACCCTGAGGCATTACTGTTCTGAGATAGTAATAAGAAACATTGTTTTTATTTAAGTTTATAAAACGAGAGAACACTGGCACGTTTTTTTCTGGGATACGACTGTGAAGGTTTATAATTATGCTTAAAACTAAACTGATATTGCAGCCATAATCAAATATTAATCTATCACAAGATCTGTGGTACTTAATCGCGAAAGTTTAATAATGTAAGTATAAAAGTTATAAAAATGTGACAGCTAAGAACAGGTGGCGAATAATTAAAAAGTTCAAATGTTTTACGGATTTGTAGCAACTATTTTTCTTGCTGATTATTTCTATGAAAACTATATAACAATTGAATTTCCTGATTGATTGGTCGGTGATTTAGGTCTACAAATTTATAAAATGTTCGATTTTTAAAACTTACCGTCGTTCCATGTCCAGCATTTTTATACGCAGCTAATCTTGACGCGTGAGTTTTTTCGGCCATGGTTATCAAATGTTATAAAAAGATATTTCAAATAGAATCAACGTAAAACAAGTAAAGAACTACAAATCAAAAAGTTTCTGTGCACGGCACAACTTCAATCTTTTGAATTCTTTGAAGAGCAACGGCCGAAATACGTCAATACGCGATTGGACATTAACCTGGCAGTGTGACCAATTTCTACAGGAAATGAACATATTAAAACATGACCACAATATTAAATTATTATTACTTATTAAATTAACAATGCAATACATTATCTTATTTACCTACTCATTCGAATAATATAAAATTACAAATAGGTAAGGTTTAACAATCTGTACCTACATATACATTTTTGCGTTACTGACTGACTGACAGACAAGCTATAGTTAAAAATATTGGGCGGATGAGGCTGAAATTTGGCATGTATGTTAGATTTTCCGACATTCGTACGAAATCGGGCATATAGGGTTAAATATAGAAACTTAAAGTGTAGCTGCGGGCATCCTCTAGTTAATCTATAAAAGCTTTGAGTAAAGAATAGTTATGGAGACGACAAATAGTAAATATGGATACATTACATTATACAAATATACACACATCAACAAAGTCTAGGGATATCTTAATCCTAAATTATTTACGAGTTTATAGTTTAGAACCTTGTTAGTTTCCACAAAAAGTTTATATACAGATTAAAACCTCTTTTATTCTATTTTCAAAATTTGAACATGGAAAGAAAAAAAAACAAAATAATAAACAAAATATGGCGGCAAATTTGCTAGTAATTCGTTACATTAAAGAAAGTTAAAACTGTTTTATTATAATTATTAATGAAAAGGGTTTTTAATTGTTTTTCTTTTTTAATTTAACGTGACGTACGAACTTTAAAAGTCATGTCACGTCGTCATTTGAGTCGAGATGAAATGTTACGAGCCGTGGGCATGTTAGAAAATGGTGCAATTCAACGCGTCGTTGCTGAGGCCCTACATACCAGTCAAAATGTGATATCAAGGTTGTGGTCACGTTATCGCAGTACTGGAGATGTGGCCGAACAGCACACAGGTAGATATCGTGTTACTACGCAGAGACAGGATCGATTTCTCCAAATGACCGCCAGAAGACAACCCAATATCACAGCGCTGCAACTAGTGCAAAGGCTCCAGGAGGACCACCAGCTGCTGGTAAGCGACGAAACCGTGCGAAGAAGGTTACATGAAGTTGATCTTCATGCTCGAAGACCATTGCGTGTTCCAGCATTGCGACGTGGCAATCGCGGTCGGCGGCTTTCGTGGGCTCGGGAGCATTTACCATGGAGTGACGAACAATGGTCTTTGGTGCTGTTCACCGATGAGTCCCGGTTTGGGTTTCACCCGGATTCACGAAGAACACGCGTTTGGAGAGCTCCAGGGAGAGTTAGCCGTCTACGGCACCCTCAGGAGGTCCACCCATACCAAGGCGGGACAATCATGGTGTGGGCAGGAATTCGTCTTGGCGGACGAACCCAACTCGTTTGGATCCAAGGCAGCATGACTGCACAAAAATACCACGAGGAGGTAGTAGAGCCCGTTATTGTCCCACACAGAACTCAAATAGGCCATGAATTTCTACTCATGCACGATAATGCTCCTTGCCATACGGCGCGGCTGGTATCGACCGCTCTCCGAGAGCACGATATTCAAGTTTTGGATTGGCCTGCACAGTCGCCCGACTTAAATCCTATCGAGCATGCCTGGGACATGTTACAACGAAAAGCTTTGAGAGATTTTCCACCAAATTTGACGACTGAACAACAACTTTACGAACACTTGCAAAGGACATGGGACCTCATACCGCAGCAAGACATTGACAATTTAATTTTAAGTATTAACAATCGATGTCGATGTGTAATCAATGTAAGAGGTGGCAACACTGATTATTAATGATTAGATTTTACAAGATTTTTTCCATTTTTATTAAAATTAATAGTTTTTTAAGAAGAAATGTTTGTTGTTATCATACTAATTTTCCATGATGATTAAAAAAATTATTTTTTTTATTTAAAACAAAAAAAAAAACACGAAATGTTTTTTATTTTTATTAAAGACCTTAAAATAATCTATGATTCTTCTATTTACTGTATCAGAAAATTCTTCATAGATTTTTAGATATTTGATGAAATATAAAATATCCCTAGACTTTGTTGATGTGTGTATATGAAATCGACATAAAGCCACCAAACATAATGTTGTCTCGTTTTGTCTTAAACATATCTCTGTTAGAAAAAAGAGATAGCCTTAGTTTACTGAATACATTCATCATGGCAATACTTTATCAGAAACGTCAATCGTGCCAGTGTCGCCATATTGTTCGCCAAGGTTTGTGGTACATCTGCTGTCATATCGTTGTGTATCGAACATAATAATTTTGTTTTTGTGCATAAATAATTAAATATGTATAAAAACCGGATGAATCGGTGCTTCAGGTTTTGTTAGGGATCGTAAAATCATGCCTAAGTGTTGAAATGAACTGTGCAGTGCAAGATAAAGCTATAATTAACACAAATGTACTCTTCACAAGTAAGTAGGTAACAAGTTATGACTTATATTGTTGAATTGGATTAGTATTTGTACAAAATATTGTTACAAGAGGTTCTTTTTATAATTAATTTAACAATTTTTAGCTTCGTTATGGCCTAAATCTTGTTATTTTCGTAGTTTGGAAAGAACAATGGCAGAATTTGGTCTGGGTTTGTTGCATGGCGACCAAACTTCATATGAACAAAACCAATTGTTCTTTTTTTCTACGATTTTCACTTTGTCTCGTTAATATTGGAGTATTTTATGATGATAAAAAGCATTCCAATTGATTACGAATACTTTAAGGCCCGCACAAACTATCTGTGGTATCTGAACAAGGAAAATCCATTCAAGTGTGCACACTATCTGACGTCTGTCGCGGACGTGACCTTGAGCGTTCAGACGTCCGATAGCAATCTGGGAAAATGACAGTAAGCGTCCGCGGACGTTTACTGCGCCTTTAAGGCGCACGCAAACTGTTCGGACGCGACTTACTGTCGCGACAGTAAGTCGCGACACATAGTGTGCACACCCTTTCGGACGCGGCTTTCTGTCGCGTCCGCGTCCGATACAATCATAGACACGCCATGCTGTCTATGCAATACACTAAGGCTAGGTAGGAGCATATTTTTCTTAATTCAGGGCACTAGCAGTTAGCACTATTCAATTATATTATTGGTAGATCTTGAAGTAAAGCAGAACTGTTGAATTGAAAGTGAATTTAACATTTTTTTACTATATTCAGTATAAACTCAATATTAAGGCCGTACCATGGACAATATACGGATGACAGTAAACGTCCGCGGACGCTTACTGTCATTTTCCCAGATTGCTATCGGACGTCTGAACGCTCAAGGTCACGTCCGCGACAGACGTCCGATAGTGTGCACACTTGCATGGATTTTCCTGGTCCAGATACCCTTCTGTCGCGACTTACTGTCGCGACAGATAGTTTGTGCGGGCCTTAACTCAATACTGTGTCGTGTCCGTCGGTGCGAGAGAGAACGCTACATTAAAGGCCCCCTGCATCTCTCTCTAACAGTACATGCACAACAACAACATTGCGCAATGGCGTGCTACCTGTAACTATTATTTATATCAGTTTAAAAATATATAAACTTTTTTGTCACTTCAAACTATCTTCGTGTATCAATAAAAACAACTTTTAAACTATTGATTACTAATAAACTGATTTAAATAATAGTTACAGGTAGCACGCCACTGCGTAATGTTGATGTTGTGCATGTATTGTTAGAGAGAGATGCAGAGGGCCTTTCATAGATATGTTAATAACATGGATTGGACGTACCTACGAAGTTAGCGTGCATACCTACGAAACGTATGCAAATAAAATGGCGTCCATTAGGGTTGGGCGCATATTAGGCAACTCAAAGCATAATATATCGACAAGTTTTTTGTTATCGACAAAGTAGAGCACCTTTAGGCATCATTCGCACGAGGATTTAAAAATTCGGGCAAGTGCGAGTCTGACTCACGCACCGAGGGTTCCGTACGTATTTTACCGTGAGGTTGGTGCTAATTACGCTTTTTTTTTTGTTTTACGAGGTGGAAAATCCCTTCGGATCTCCGACTCTTGGGGAAACTCTAAAAACCACCTCGACTGCCGCCATGTACCCGTGTGTCAGAGGGTGGGGCATCACCTAAGCACTCGTCGCCACCCTCCGACGGGTATTGGCCCGCCAGATGGTCAGGCGGGCCCCGAACAAAACCCCCTTGGCTACGGATTAAGGTGTTGGACTCCGTCGCCAAAACGCCCAGCGGCCGCAGAGGATAGGGAGGACGGCAACGCAACACCGCATCTCCTCTTCCTCTGCGGCCCCACCGCGACGCATCGAATGGTGCGCCCCCATTTGGTGGCGGGAGATAGGGCGCGCGGCAACGACACACCGACACGCCTCTCCTCCCGCGACCGCACCCGACTGCGAGGGACAGACAGAACTGTCCCCCGCACCTGCACCATTGGACGCATCCTGCGCAGGCCCCTCCAAGCTTACGCGGAGCGTCCCCTCCTGGATCCCTCTTAGCTTCACCGCGGGTGACCAATCCACGGTTACTGAGCCCCCCCCCACTACGACAAGATGGAGATCCCACGGCTAATTACGCCTGACCTCTAAATCTGTATGAGCGCCCATACAACCTAGAGGACTATCTTAAATGGAGTTTTTTTTTAATTTTCCACTTTTTTATTTTTTGTAATTTTTCCTTTATTTGTGCTGTGAGACCCTGCTTTTGGCCAAATTTCGTGATTCTAGTTCAACGGGAACTACCATATAGGTTTTCGACCCAAAACCTATAGGGTACTTACGGTTGACCAAGAATTGTCAATTTTGGTTAAAACCAAGGTCTTACAGCACAAGCAAAGGAAAAATTCCGAAAATTCAAAAAAGTTGAAAATAAAGGTTAATTTTGGTACTTACAAGTTTTCGCAAATATCTCATTTTGACCATATCTTTTTATCGGGTTGACCCAGGACCCTGATTTTTATACACCTAATAGGAACCATAGACCTCAGTATCTGGTATAAATTTCAATTTGGTAGGTCCACCCGTTCCTGAGAAAATCGGTGATGACACACGGACAGACAGATAGACAGACGGACAAGAAAGTGATCTTATAAGGGTTCCTTTTTTTACCTTGTGAGGTACGGAACCCTAAAAAACGATTGCGTTAAACTCTGGCGTAAGCACTTTTAAAAGCTTGCGATGAGAGCGTTCATACCAGCGCTAAAATCACTGTTGTCTCGGTTCAGTAAGAAGTCGAAATGGATATAGCTAACGTACTAGCAAATGCGATTTGTGTTGCTAAAAGATGAAAAGAAAACTATTTTTTTTTAAGTTTTTGAAGGGTTCTTACTTTTTCTAGTAATAAACCACAGATCTGTGAATAACATGGATTGGACGTACCTACTAAATTAGCGTGTATACCTACAAAATGATGTGGAAAATTAAATGACTGTCGTTGGGTTGGACTCAAGAATATAATCGATATCGATATTGAGCCGGTTAGAGGTAAATAATACATTACTGTAGATTTAGAAAAAATATGTAAATTGATATTTATAGTAAGTTACTTTAGATCTTTTGCCAAATTAGTTTATTCCATAATGCAAATGCGGGCGAACATGGTAAAGCGAAAAACGTCCCTTGTATCATATAACAAAATATTCTCTGGTAGCCAATATCGATACTGTGTCGCTGTGAATGAAAGTATCGGACATGAATGGCACCATACATCATCATCATCATATCAGCCAAACGACGTCCACTGCTGGACATAGGCCTCCCCCAAGGTTCTCCACACATAACGGTCTTGAACCGCCCGCATCCAACCGCCTCCCGCGATCTTGACTAGATCGTCGGTCCACCTTGCGGGGGGCCTACCTTTGCTGCGCCGTCCGGTACGTGGCCGCCATTCCAGAACCTTTCTGCCCCAACGGCCATCGCTTCTTCGAGCTATGTCCCCTGCCCACTGCCACTTCAGCTTGGCTATCCGGATAGCTAATGGCCGGCGCCGACTGACGGCATGGCATGGCACGGCGCGGAACGGTATGTTTCGTTAGCCAGAAGGACGCTTCGGCACGTCGCAGCATGCCGCGGCATGCCGCGTCATACCGAGGCATCCAATTGACTGGAATTTAGTGTCATAATAGCACTTCTTGCTGAAGATGAAGAACGACAAATACAAACTGATATGTCGAAGAGAAAACAATTCTGGATACATTATTTACGAGAACAAGATTTACTAACGGTGAATTCAGGAACTTATTTACCTACTGATTACGTCGTGGTACACTGCAAGACGCCATGGCATGCCGCGGCGTCCAAGTATGCCGCTCCGACATAGTAAAAACAGAATAGTAGGCTAGCTAAGGCCGCTCGGCGAGTTAATTGCCTACTCTTGCGATGACGCATGGGTTGTCACGTGTTTACACCTCGGCGCCGCCGGCTTTGTCGGCGCGCGCTATTTCGCCGTTTTTTAAGTGATTGCGCTGAATACTACAAAATTTAAGCTTGCATATATTTTTTTTCAAATACCTGCTGACTAGCTAAGCGTTATATAACTATCTAAATGCACTTTATAGCGAGAAAAATGTAACAAGTTTAATTTACTGTCGTTTAACACATTGTATAATATTAATAACGTTTATTACAAAACTGAATGTACATAAACAATGGTCGCGGGCGAGCAGTGTAGTACCTACATACATGCGCGCGATCAGACGCGCGGCGCATCCCGTACTGAATCCGCGCCGAGCGTTCCGCGCTTGTGAGATTGTGTGCGTGAAAAGTGCGTGCGTACACGCTGCCCCGGCGACTCACGCATACATTCACACCAGCGCGGCGGCGGCGGCCGATTTGTACGAAGCTATCCTACTATTCTGTTTGTACTATGGCTCCGACGTCCCGCGGCATGCCATGGCAGGCTGCGGTACGATTGTATCGAAATAAAGTAAGATGAATTCTAAAATCATTGAAATAAGAATGAAAATTACTTGATCAGTAATAAAATCCTTTGCCATGCCGCGACGTCAGTGCGCGCCGGCCTTATGTCGGCGATTTCTGATTTGCACCATACATACCGTAATGAAACACACAGCTACACTGAAATATCATAAGGGGGTAAGAAAAATCATAATTGATTAATACATGTTATTTATTTGTTTTTTATCTGTATAATATATAAAATCCTTGCGTTACTGACTGCCTGACAGATAAGCTACAGCCAGAATTATAAGGTGCAGGAAGCTGAAATTTGGCATGTATGTTCTTTGGGGATCGCAGGAGTGCACTAAGGACTTTCTTGAAATTCTCACGGGATCGGACAGAAACAGTCGAAAAAATGTGCAGGTGTAGCAGCGGGCGTCCTCTTGTTTATAAATAAAATTATTTTCTTCAACGTTTCATTGCTAGGAATTCTCGCATACAGTTGCTGTTCATGTTATCTGTTGGCAAAAAACATAATATTATTATTTTAACTGCTCATTTTCCTGAACATAGAGCAGGATGCAGCGGTTTTGGGTTTTATGTAATCAGGGCTAAGTAAAGTAAGTTAGTCAAATATCGCTTTTCCTTTACTAGGTACAGACAAAATTGGTGGAATGTTTCATATATTTCCGTTTACAGACGCGAGATATTTTTAACAATGTTATCATTTGTGAAAGTATCTATACATTACGGATATATCGATAACCCATATCGACATTAGCAGTAACATCACTTCTAACCTCTAATACGTAAATATGGAAAATTCCAAACTACGAAAATAACAACATTTAGGCCATAACGAAGCTAAAACCTGTTAAAATAACTGTAAAAAGAACCTCTTGTAACAATATTTTGTACAAATACTAATCCTATTCAACAATATAAATCATGACTTGTTACTTACTTGTGAAGAGTACATTTGTGTTGATTATAGCTTTATCTTGCACTGCGCAGTTCAAATCAACACTTAGGCATGAATTTACGATCTCTAGGAAAGCCTGAAGCACTGATTCATCTGGTTTTTAGACATATTTATGCACAAAATCAAAATTATTATGTTCGATACACAACGATTTGACAGCAGATGTACCAAAAACACTGGGAAAACAATATGGCGACACTGGCACGATTGAAATTTCTGATAAAAAATCACTATGATCAGTGTATTCAGTAACGTATGGCTATCTCTCTTTTCTAACAGAGATATCGCTAAGTAAAAACGAGACAACACTATGTTTGGTGGCTTTATGTCGATTTCATATATATTTCTATAATGTAAAGTATCCTACTACTACAGTACTATTTGTCCACTCCATATTATATTCTTTCCTCAAAGGGGCCTTTAATGTTGCGTTCTCTCTCCCACCGGCGGACACCAATAGGCCCCACTCTGCCACTCTATTCTAATATCTCTATGGTCCAACCCAACGGCAGCCATTTTATTCGCCACATAATTTCGTAGGTATGCACGCTAATTTCATAGGTCAAATCCATGTTATTCACAGATCTTTGTATGAAAGTCGTACTTTGATTAAAGGGAAGATTACTGCCAAGTTAAACCACCAGATGGCGGTATCACCGACTACAGTAAACAATGAATTTTGGCAAGTATGACATTTGAGTGACAACTTGACAAGTCGTTTAGACTTCAAAGTTTAGATGAGCGATCTCATTATCTCATCTCAAACAAGTCACTAAAACAGAAACATTGTACCATTTTTATTGTTATTGATAATTACTCCATAGTTAACTGTTTTGCCTATATAAATAAGTATAGATATATTGTTGTCTTGTTGATGACAATATTTGAAAAGCGCGCTACGTAAGTTTGTTTACTGTAGTTGCTTGTGCTGCCATCTGCGTCTAGCTTTGCGTAATGTTCCCTATTCAATACTGGCAACATTAAACAAAATAATATTTATTTCTTAATTTTGTAGCATTTCCTGTTTTTTTAGGGGGAAACCAGTATTTTTAATCGATTAGAATAAAACACTTCAATCGATTCAAGACTATTGTTTTAGACATATTCCTGTTTTTTGACATTAACGTCAAATTCGTATTGACAGCTGTTTTATTAATGTTTAATGATCGTGTTATTTTGTTATTAGCACATGATGGTAGTCAAAGAACCAGATTAAAATTTGATTCAGGCCTACCATACTTAACTGCAGTTAAATAACATTACTGCAATTTATGTTTAACCTTTAACTACGATCAATGTGAATCAACTTACTGATTGCAGTTTCAAGGACTTTTTTCATTACTATAATTATTAATATGTGCCTAACTACGTAGTCATACGAGAATGTGAATGCTAATAGCATCACATTGAAATTAAAATCAGGGGTAATAAGTACAGCGTGTTTGCAATGAAAGACAATAAAAATAAACCAGAACAATACTCAATTAAAATTCATAAACACGATGCAGATATATCATAGCAAGTGTTCGATAAAAAATCTGAATTTTACAGTTCAAGTGTAGGTAACTCAATTACGAATGGAGACAAAGAAATTTATGGAGTGAACTCTATTATTAATCAAACTGCATTGCGACTGCTTTCGCATCGCATTAATGCAGTCGAGATGAACATCCAAAAAAATGTACTGAATAAAATAAGAAGAAGTAGGAGGCGCTCGTACGACAGATATTGAGTAGTGGGATGGGCCTAGCATGCGCAAAGACGTATTACTTAAAAAATATCTGGCTTTCCTCGGCAATTAATCTATCTATCAGCCGACACTTGCATCAGACGACCTCATATACGAAACGATCGTAAATTAACGTTATTAAAACAAGTTTACAAGCGTTCATGAACGTGTAATTACGCAAAACGTTACGCCGCTGGGCGTGACATCACAAATCAGTCCGGTCGAGCCGAAGACAACACGTCTATTCTCGGTCCTTGTTTCACATATATGTAAAAAAGGGATGGGTATAGCAGGCAGGCCGGTGCTGATCGTATTCCGTCGAGGGTGTCGCCATTTTCGTTTTGACGAATATTGACAGCACGGCAGACAGACAGTGGCGCGGTCGTCGACGCAGCGTCTGCCGGATTATTTTTATTTTGATAGTGAATCATTTAACGACCAGACTACGTTTGCTGACTCGTAGCGCGTCTGTAAGCAATAAAAACTCTATTTACTACAACAGTGACGAGTGATAGGCGTTTGGTTCACGAATTTTGGTGCTAACCTCTTCGTTCTTTTTTTTCTCTCCCGTCAGTGTTTTTGAGAACTGCAAGGCTGATCGATATGTGCAAGATTTACCACAGATGACTCTGCGTTACTCAACCTCGTGTTGATTACTTCTGGTAAGTGTCCTTATTAGTTGTTTTTTACTTTTATTGTAGTCGATAATCCTTGAGAGTATGATAAAATTGACTTTTCTATAAGTGTATTTCGACTTAACCATAATATCACTCGGCACAAGTTTAATATTTACAGCGTAAAATGACAGTCGCCCTTTGTTGCGGTAGCTCCAGTTTGTTTACGAACTGTCAGGGGCAGTACACGGCCTAAGATATATTGCCTGGGTTGGCGACTATGCGTGGGCTCTGTGCGCAAACGAAATCCAACCTTATGTGAACTATTACAAGGTTCAGAGTTTTGGAATCACGTTGACGATAACGGCCCGTAGAATTAATTTATCACACGCCGCGCTTGACAAGTTGAAAACATAAATTCGACCTTGGCGCTCCACGTGGTTTGCAGGCTTTGTGCTTTCTTCTTTGATCGAATTTGAATGTCAAGTATCGATTATTTTTTAATCGATATTTTTTCGTGAATTGTTGGCAGCAATGCATGTCATCGTAAAAATGAGAATAAACAAAACAAAAAAGTGCGTAAACAATTGCCGGAAGATTTTAAAATCTAAAAAATAAAATACTTATCAAGCATGAGTTTAAAAAGGACTAAAATTATTTAAATGTTTTTGTTGACAACCAAGGGTACGTAATATTTTTTAGTTATAGGTAGAATTTCGAACTATTGTAATGTATTACAATTTTATGTAACATTATACAGTAATTGGAGCGTCTGCTTGTTTTATTTGTTATTGGTTAGTAAAGTTTAACTTTTAATTTATTTAATGAGGTATTGATATACAATAATTAAGTTTAGCAGTATTTTTCATTCAGTTAATATATTTGTTGTGCTTTTTTATTATGAGCACGTCGTACATACGTAAGTATATGGTAAGATAATTAAAAAAAGAGTGTCTTCATATTCGTTTTTTGTAATATTTTTTTATCTTTTTCAATTAGATTATAAATAAATACAAGCCCATGTCTAAAGTAAGTAATAAAATTTATTATGTACATAATCAATCTTTATAGATAACCAATACAAGATGATATGAAAAGAATAATAATGTTCAACTTAGTTGTTTTCACATATTTGACTATTTATCTATAAATATGTTATTTGGCTATCTATCCAGTTTTTCAAATTTGTCTAAAATGTTGTCTTCTTTTTTCTATAAATTCAGATATTTGAATAAGATTTCATTTCTTTAACAAAAATGCATTAAGCACATCTGGAGAGATTTGCTTAAAGCTTTTTGTTAGCTGTCTATTAAAAAATATATACTTACATACCTAAGGTGTTCATCAATAATATACAGTGCCAAATATGTATTCTTTTTATATTATTAGAAGTTGATACATACACAAAAAAAACTACCTAAAGAGCAAAAGATAATATTTACTTCTATACTTATTACCAAAGAACGGAATCAGGGAGCTAACATTGTCAAAAGTATGGATATGCCTAACATTTTTATGTGTTTCTGGAACTAGATTCTGAAAATTTCGGATTTTTAAGGAAGGTGTTTTAAACTTTTGAAAAAACCTTCATTAAAAATCCAAAATTTTCTGGAATCTAGTTCCGGAAACACATTAAAAAATTAGGCATATCCATACTTTTGACAATGTGAGCTCCCTTAATTCCGATCCTTGCTTATTACAAAATTAAGTCCCCGTTTTGTCCTGTGTGTATGTATTACCATTATAAACTCAAAAACTTGCAAAAAGGTTTCTGTATAGCTTTCACCAATGGATACTATGATGCCTGGTGATGTTTTAGGTGTACTTATGTTAACTAAATGACTATTTAAGTCACTATATATGAGAAGACATTACAAAAAATTATTGATGTATTTATTGTGTATGTATATTACAACCAATAATTATAATTCAATAGTAATTTTTCGTTACATCATATATTATAATACACCTATTTCTTATCTCTCTGCAGTCTGCACCAATCTAAGCTTGACTGGTGTATAATGGCCATGGCATTAAGTCCCCCTATATACTCTGTGTATATGAAGGAAAAATGTATAAAAATTAAACCATATTAGCGTTAAGTAATTGCATTCATATAATTCTAATGCAAGTAATCAAAGTTATTTTTATTTTCATAGTATATTAAAAACCCTTCTGTATCGGGGCGGCCACTGTTTTTTTATTTCGAGCTTGAGTAGTTTACACTCTGTCATAATATGTGAGCCATCCCTTTAAAATGCTTCCTATAATTTTATGTACTTGTAATACAATAGTATTTGAAAGGACAAGAACATAAAATTGAGTAGGTACGCAGCAGATACCGCTTTTTTGGGTTACTGCTCTGCACCCATGACATTTACAAATTGCTTATGTATATAGAGAGCAAGAATAAATTGTATATGTGTCCACAAGAAATCGGTTTTCCTACAAGAAGTATTATCCAAATAATAGCAGTAGTTCCAGAGATTAGTATGTTCAACCAATCAAACAAAAACAAATTCTTTAACTTTATAATATTATTATAGACATCAGCAATTATCTGCAGGTGTTTTAGATAAATTCAAATGTATAAAATGTTCAATAGTTAAAATAAGACCCTATGATATGGTGTTGAGAGATCTTAAATTCTAGCAGTTATGATGCCCACACATTTTGTTACTTAGATTTTTCCAATAGGAAGATTGATATTTAACCTAATGGAAGGAAAGAGGAACCCACCACGCACCCTCGGATTGACCACCCCAAGTATTGCCATAGAAAAAGGTTGACAATAGCGAAGCACAATAAAAGGATAAGGGATATAAGAATGGTATGGGTTCCAGGAAGATACCGGACTTGCAGTATCCCGCTGTATGCGCCGACTATTCTTCGACACGTGTTTCGCCTCTGCACGAGGCATCCTCAGGAGCGACGGGCATTCTTTCCTTCCATTAGGTTACAATGGAGTTCCGCCAAGTAACACCTGATACAATTAACTAGATTGATATTTATAAAAGATCATCATCATCCTCCTAGCTTTATCTCAGTTTCAACTGCGGATTTTACTGAACATTAGCTATTCCACAGAGCGACTAGCTGTCTAGACTTCGCAACCCAAAGGGATATATACATTTCATGGTTTAGAGTAATGACAGTTTCTTCACAGTTACAGACTCCCTATAACGCCTTAGATCTTTATGACAGTCAGGACAGACCGCTTGACGTGCTTTCCGAGGCACGGGGCAAGCGATTATTAACAATTCACATAACTCCGAAAAGTCATTGGTGCGCGCTGTGGTTTCGAACCCGATACCCTATGCATGGCAGACCTTTGGTATCTCCACTAGGCTATCGCTGCCTGCAAACTCGAACGACTAGTTAATATGTACATATTAAGCTTCTAATGTGTTCTGTAGTTATTATCAAAGTCACGTAGAATCCCGAGTGTGTAAGATAAAGTTGTTATCAGTACAAATCTGTATTGCCGGCCGTATCTTTGTATACAAGTGCGGTTGAGTTCGAACATGGAACTGAATTATAAAAGTATTTCTGTGGGTTCTGGGACTTGTCTAATGGTATTGGGACTTCGGAGATCGAAATTCGGTGTCTTCTATGGCATTGGCGTATCTAGGAATATTTTTCAGGATGGGCAAGGGGGCAGCTGCCTCCTTTCCCTAGAGACTAAAAACCCTACAATTCATACTTTTCTCATTTTCCATATCAACTTGCTCCCCCCCCCCTCCTTAGGCCATCGACTGGCGACTTTGCCCCCCCCCTCCCCTAGGCAATCGGCTGGCGACGCCCCTGGGCCTGGGTCTTCATAAAACAATGGTGTGAAGTTAATTATGTGTCCAGCTTAGAATTCTGAATTGGTAACCAAAACTCTAGGATGGGCACCAGGCCATACTGGTTGGGCCACGGCCCACCCCTCTGCTATATACGCAAGTCTTTTTTATTTAATGTCTTGCGGCAAACGAGCAGACGGATCGCCTGATGGTAAGCAATTACCGTCGCACATGGACACAAGCAACACCAAAGGAGTCACAAATGCGTTGCCGCTCTTTGGGTTTGGATAAGGGATGGGAGGAGGAGTGGGATGAGGGAGAGAAATAGGGGATGGGGACTGAGGTACTTTCACCCACCAAACAAAACACAACAAAACAGGTACTGCTACTTTGTGTCGATTTTCTGTGAGAGAGTACTTACCCGGTCAGGCCGGTCCATTCATGCTGAAATCAGCTAGGCTACCTTTCGAAATATCAGAGGGTCAAGTCCGAGTTTTGCACTAGATTGTAACGGTGACTAGTCACTTAGCGACGGGAACAATTTCCATACTAGATGCAAGTTTATGGCTTGACATAGCTGCTCATTCCAACCGTGTCTAAAACTTCCTTCCTTCATTTGCGTAATTACTACGACGTCTCCACTACGTGGTAAGAACTGCATTGCCCGTCGCATGTCGTGTCCACCAAAGTAGTGTCTGGAGCCTCTGGAGGATAATGAAGGTGCAGCAAATCGCAACTACATTGCACCGTTTGTAAAGACTGCTCTCATTGGGTAGCCAATCAAACCCTGGAACCCAATTTAATACATATAATTTCCTTGCTAAATCCTTCCTAATTGCACCATGAGTAGTCGACTGGTGAAGTACATCCCCCTCACAGAACATAGACGTAAATAACAGCATTTATACTGTTGCTTTTCGCCCGGTGAGTGTGAGTGCCGGAGGCTCCGTTCTCATTTCCTTCTCCCAATCTTGCTCCTCATCAGTAGGAGAGTATTGGGGCATCTGGATCAAAAGATGATCCAGGCGCTTTTCTTCGCGCCTGTATCATCTTTTGATCCAGTTGCCCCAATACTCCCTTTTCAAAATGAGTACAGTATCCAGAATTATGTATTCAAAATGAGACTTCTATTTAAAAACCCTTTATTCAAAGTATGACTTCAAATACAACGAGATCCAGGACTAGTAATACTTTATTCGAAATGATCTTTCTATTCAGTCATTTCTATTTGAAAATATCTATTCGAAATGATCCTTCTATTCAATAACCTCTATTCATAATAATACTTTCATTCATAATTCTGCATTCAACGTTACACTTCTATTCAGATCATTGTTGTGATCATTGAACATATATAATATATATATATATATATATATATATATATATATAGGTATATACTTCTGGTTGCTTGGATAAAATTCAGTTCGGTCTTATCTGAAGTTTTCATGACTATGTATTAATTAAAAAAAAAAAAACTGGTATAATATTCTATCTGATCTGATCTGTTTTTCCGGGTGTGTATTCAGTATATTGTAAATTTGTAATAAAATTATAACATAAACTGATATTTCTTTTATCTTGAGCATAATATTTATAATGAAATATGTTTGCAGTTATTAACAAAATAGCGAGCCACTTCATGCAGTTTGTTTATTTTAAAGATGTGATTGTGATATGACATCATTCATGACTAACATTAGAATAAATATCATGTTTGACGATTGTAATTAATCGAACTGGCGAGCGTTGCTAGGTGCGTTAGAATGTTTACATATTCCCGAAAAGGAAACTGAGCGCATTCCATTCTGTTACTACCCATCACAGGCCTCCGTAACTATACAAATGTATGTTTATTTATATTAAAATAGCTACTATTGAATATGATTCAATCAAGCTTAAGTTCATAAGATATGGTAGATATATACTCAAATAGGTACCTATGTATTCGTAACTGTGAATTATAATTGAAAGTAATAAATAATGAATACAGCTGAGTAGGTAGGCACGTAAATGAACAATGTTTATTAAAAGGCTAATCTGGTAATTAAAAAACCGACATCAGTTTTATATTATTATGTTTTATTTACATTTTCTTTTGGATTTTACATATGATATCTTTTGCACACTTATAAATATCATCACTTAACACATTTTCCACAACATGCTGAGCGCATACATTAGCCCTACACTCACATAATTTAGAGTCTTTTAAATCATCCACTTCGAAAATTTGGATCCGTACTATTTTTGACAAACGTGAACTCTTTGCAGGCTTTTTGATATAAGAGTATAAAGTGCTGGGCCCTCGTTTTTTAGTAGTAGTAACTCTATTACTGGCGCTGCTGCTTGGCCTTTCTTCAAATTGAAAGAGCCTTTCTCTCTCTACGTCTTGCCGTAATGTTGATGCTGCTGGAGGAAGAATCGGAGAGAGTGATGAGATCGAATTTTCTTCGTAACGAAACGGTCTTTCCCTCTCCAGGTAATTTATAACATTTTGACGTAGCTGCTGCGCTGCTGGTATTGGGGAGTATGATGCGTCATTGATGAATATATCGCTGGAGTTCTGAAACAATGCATAATTAGAATTATTACTAGTTTTCAACCCATCGCTCCGCCCGCGTGAAAGAAAAGTTGGCTTTGTCGTATTTTATGGTCTGTCTGTGTGCTAAGTTTCATCGAAATTCGTTCAGTAGCTTTTCCGTGCGAAGGCGTAGCAAACAAACAAATAAACATACAATCTCTCTTACACCTCGATTTATAATATTAGCTAGGATTTTAATATACTTAGACTGTTTCTATTTGTGCAAGTAAAACTGTTAAGTAGAATTATTAAATAAGTAGTTAGTATCAGAATAAAAATATCATAACTAAAAATATGTTTAATTGTTTATTAAAATGCTGATTTACTTACCGACATTGTAGAACAAGATATTCAACGGGAATGTGATTTCTTCAGGATTTTTTTCTGGTTTTATACTTGTTCACATTTTGTTTTTAAGGTTCAAAATTATTTAATTTAATACGTAATTATGTATATGTACTTTGTGTTTAAATATATTATAGTAACGTGAGATTGAAGTTCTTATTACCTCCACGTGTTAGAAGTTGGAATATCTAGACGAGCGTGCGAACCGCTGCGTTTGTGCTGACATACATATTATTACAGGTTTTTTTTTTAATTGCTCGTGTTGCGTCGTTCATGGGTATAGGTTCCCATAATTCGTTTCTACAATTGGTAGAACATGTACATAATATACAATTTACAAACGGTTGTCTGGCTGTCTGAGCCAGCTAAAAAACGCTGCGATTTAAACGCTCGTGTGTCCCATTCCAAATAATCTGAATATGATAGCATCTGCAGTGTCTCATTTTTATATATTTTTGCAAGCGTGCAGTTTTTACATATTTGGTTAGAATCATGTGATTTTGAGGCCTATATAAATGGCTCCCGAATTGCTCTGTAACACAAGTTACTCCTGGACGGAATCAGCATTCGAGTTTAATTTTATCAAGTGTTAATCTATTCAATCGTATAATATCAACAATGTAAGTACCTACCTGTATATCTCGTTATTATAATACTCATCTATTCATTCATTACATCTTTTAATCTATTCTTTATGAATAGAGTAAAAAATGTAATATACTTCACAAAATGAATGAATAGATTGTATACAATCAATCAAATCTAATCTATTTAGAACGTCATGGCGACTACTATTTTGATCTGAGTTATCTTAATATCTATTACACCTACTTATTTGTTTTTATTTCTTCTAATTTTTTTTTTTCTGTAATTATGTTCAGGTCGAGACAAACTTCTGCTGATCACCTATTTCCCTCCGAAGATGAATACGAGGAACAACAAAAACAGACGAAACATGTGAAAGGTTCGTCATCAACGCCTTCATCTTCACGCTCCGGTGATGCTGTTAAGAGAGCGGCCAGCAAATCATCGCATCCCGACAGTAAAAAGAAGAAGCTGAAGACTACTATCCATCCCATCAGTCCTGTCATGAAGCCCCGGACAAGTGAGGTGAAGCCTACCAGCCATGATTTATTTGGCAGTGACAGTGACGATGATCGAGAAGAGATAGCGGCAAATAACTTAAAGGGTAATCAAAAAATAACTCCTTTGTACTCCTATTTCACACGAAGGGTTGCAAACGGTTTAAGTCGGCAAAGTGATGAGTCAAAACAAGGCTCTTACTACATTGAATTGAAAATTTATGATGTAAATACCATAGAACATGTCACACCTATAAATCGATGGCGTCATGCAATTATTTCAATAAAAAATCGTACCGAAAATGATACGCCAGCTTGGTCTCGGCTGAAAGAATTTATTGACGAGACTAGGCGAGAGTTTAAGAACTGTCCGATAGATTTTGTAGGAAGTTACTATTAAGGTATACTGATAGTACCCATTCACTATTAATGTATAGGTACACAAAATATGTAATCCTATATTTCTTATACATTAAATATTGACTTTCATGTCAATTATGTAATCAGTGTTTACTCGCTTGCTTACTTTGTAACTACATTTTATTTACTTGTAAAAATACGTTTAGCGCTATTATTGTTTTTATTTTACAGCACCTAGAGTGTGTAGGAAGTTAGTAAGGTTTCCTTTTACGTACCTAGAATAAAATCTAGCAAAAAACTTGAAAATAAAACATGTAATCTAATATTTCTTTTATTGCTCTTTATTATTAAAATATTGACTGATTTGATATGATCTTTTATGTCAATTATGTATACAATTTACTTACTTATAAATATACATTTAGCTCTATTATTGTTTTTATTTTACAGCACCTCATGTGTCTTCCACGTGGGAGATAGACAAAGAATCCGAAATTGATATCCATGATCCTAATAATGAATTAATAGAAAAACAATTCGATATTGATATCCATGATCCTAACAATGAAGTAATAGAATGCCAAAAATGTCAGATTGAGTTACCGAAAACTGAATTGAAATATCATTTAAGAACTAATGTACATAAATCAAATAGTTTGCTTCAAACTCATTTTAAAAATATTTATGTAATTGCAAGTGCTTTCAAAAACAGAATCATAGCATATCGTTTGAACCCTGCGCACGGTGTTGAATATTGCACACCCGAAGCATTCTTGTGTGAGAATACGAACGATGTCCTGAAACTTATACATATGTCCTTATCGAAAAATACTTGTGTCAAGATCAACTTCGAGTTGTTTGCCTACTTTGTGTTACCAAAAACGAGTGAGCGACAACTGAAGTCATTTAATACAAAATATGAAGTTATCTGCAATAATACGATTTTAAGTGACTTTTATTCGAAAGCTATTGAAGTTCTAAAATATAAAATGTCAGAATTCGAACACAAAGAATCTGGATGGTCTTATCAATCAGTGAGCCATCTAGAAATCAATGTCAGTAAATATTGTCCTATGAGAGGTGGTACTTATCTTGAATTACCAACAAAACTCAAGAATTCGAAAAGTTGTATTAATATTCGGAATAATGACAATTGTTGTTTTTTATGGAGTATAGTAGCTTCATTATATCCCGTTAAGATGAATGTATGCAGGACTAATTCATATCCACATTACAGTTCTATATTTAATATTGAAGGAATGACTTTCCCTGTTTCATATCAGGATATCAAATTATTCGAGACCTACAATAACATAAGTATCAACGTCTATGGAGTAGATCATAAGAGTGAAACAGTAACTGGACCTCTTTATTTAACAAATAAAAGAAAACCTATCCATGTTAATTTGTTATATTTAGAAAGAAAAGGAAAAAGTCATTACTGCAATTACTGTCTTATCAAAGACCTGACACGTTTAATACGACTGCAAGTAACAAATCATAAAGGTAATTTCTTTCTCTGTGACTCATGTTTACAATTTTATAGCAGTGAGACTAAGTATAGATCTCATATCTGTTCTAAAACTTTATCAGTATTACCTGAAAAAAATAGTAAGCTTGGTTTCAAGAATTATGAAAGAAAGCAGAGAATTAATTTTGTAATTTACGCAGACTTTGAAAGTCTGTTGCTAAGTTGTCATGAAAAGAAATCTGAAAAAACACATAATTTTAAGAAACACCAACCTTCCTGTTTTGCTTATTACATATGTTGTTCACATGATCCCAACCAAAATAAATATGTATCATACAGAGGTCTAGATTGTGTTGAAGTATTTATCACTAGATTAATAGAAGATGTGAAGAAAATAAATGATACATTATTAATTAAAAAACCAATGATACCTTTAACTAAAAAAGAGCAAACCCAATTTAATAATGCAAGTACTTGTCATATTTGTGATCGGTTGTTACTCGACGATAAGGTGCGTGACCACGATCATGTGACGGGAAAATATAGAGGACCTGCACATACTCAATGTAATCTAATGTTTAGAGTATGTCCATTCATACCTGTAATTTTTCATAATTTGTCGAATTATGATTCTCATCTGTTTATAAAAGAATTAGCAAAACATAAGGGTCATATTAAAATCATACCTAAAACTAAAGAAAAATATTTAACCATCACTAAATACATAGACACAGATAATGGTAACCGTCCCATACAAATTAAATTCATTGATTCGTTTCAGTTTCTAAGCTCAAGTTTAGATGCATTAAGTAAAAGTTTAACAGATAATGATTTTTCACATTTGTCAATGGAAATCAAAAACGAAAAGTTAATATATTTGCTCAAAACAAAAGGTATTTATCCTTACGATTATATTAATACTTGGAAAAAATATGAAGAAACGAAACTCCCTCCGAAAGAATTCTTTTATAACACATTGAAAATGGAACATATTACCGATAAAGAATATAAACATGCAATAACTGTATGGAATGCATTTAAAATAAAGAATCTTGGCGAGTATACTGATCTATACCTAAAATGTGATGTTTTATTATTGTGTGATATATTTGAAAATTTCAGAAATATAAGTTTAAAATATTATAAATTAGATCCAGCCTACTATGTAACTGCGCCTAGTTTAAGTTGGGATGCTATGTTGCTCTATACACAGGTTGAGCTTGACTTAATTGATGACTTGGAAATGTATCAAATGCTAGAGAAGGGTATACGAGGTGGTCTAGCACAATGTTCATTGCGTCATGCAAAGGCGAACAATAAATATTTGCCAGAATTTAATGATCTAGAACCTTCCAGTTACTTGATATACCTCGATTGTAATAATTTGTATGGATACGCAATGACTAAAAAGTTGCCAATTGCAGAGTTTCGTTTTTTAAATCAGAAAGAAGTTAATTGCTTTGATGTAATGAGTAAATCAGATGAAAGTCAATATGGCTTTATATTAGACTAGCTTTCGCCCGCGGCTTCGCCCGCATTAAATTTTAATAAAGTGTAGCCTTTGTACTTCCCCAGGTTTCAGACTATCCATATCAAATTTCATCACAAATGGATCTGCACATTAGCCGTGTAGCATACATAAAACAGATAATACTTAAAATTACTTTTGTTTTCATAGTCGTCAAACTTCAGGTAAAGATTAGTATGTAGGTATATTATTAAAGTTATAGAAGAGCGTATGTATATACTGAATAGAATAGCAGCTAAAATAAAAACTGAAAGCATTAACACCAAGGACATAATCAGACCGCCCCTCCGCCCCGCTGCGCTTAAGCGCGCCAACTCATAGTAAGCGCTTGCGCTTAGGTCAATTATCTTAATATATAAAATCCTTGCGTTACTGACTGACTGACAGACACGCTACAGCCGAAACTATTGGGCGCAGAAAGTTGAAATTTGGCATGTATGTTCCTTGGGGACCGTAGGGGTGCACTAAGAAGGGATTTCTCGAAATTCCCACGGGATCGGCCAAAACGGGTAAATTAAAAAAAAATTGCAGGCGTAGCTGCTGGCGTCATCTAGTATCTTGATAACTTTTAAACTATTAGTCTAAACAACTTACTGTAAAGACAAAGTTCATCTTCATTAAATACTGAAGGCAATAAATATATCAATTTTGAAAACAATTTGATAACTACTCTAGGATGAGCATTGTAAAAAACATATTTTTTATGTTATACTGTTTTATTACAATAAAAATGATGTAGTTAGGTTATGTACCAAAAGCTAAAAAGTAATTCAGTAAGTCCTAGCTGCCAGATCGCACTAAACTTCACATCAATCTGGGTCAGACAAATATAAATCGTTGGGCAAGTGAAATTTCTATCATAATGTTTATTCTGGATACGCTACACCCAAAATTAAAATAAATGTTTTTTTAGCTTATTTTATTTTCAAGTTTTTAGTTTTGTTATTAGTTGATACTTTTCATTATATTTTCATAATGAGCCCTTTTCTACCAATCAAACGTAAAAAAGTGTTTGCGGTAAATAGGTAATCCGCCATTTTGTGGCGGCGGCCATCTTGGATTTTTCATAGTGAGGTCTATTCTACCAATCAAGCCCTTTCATTTGATACCCATATTGAGGTACCTATTAGTAGCAAATATGTAATCAGCCATTTTGCTACGACAGCCATCTTGGATTTTTCGTAGTGAGCTTTATTCTACGAATCAAGCCCTTTCATTTGATACCCATATTGAGGTATTTCTGAATAATAAGTAATCCGCCATTTTGTGGCGGCAGCCATCTTGGATTTTTCATAGTGAGCCTATTCTACCAATCAAGCCCTTTCATTCGATACCCATATTGAGGTATTTGTGGCAAATATGTAATCCGCCATTTTGCGGCGGCGGCCATCTTGGATTTTTCATAGTGAGGTCTATTCTAGCAATCAAGTCCTTTCATTTGTTACCCATATTGAGGTATTTGTGGAAAATACGTAATCAGCCATTTTGTGGCGGCAGCCATCTTGAATTTTTCATAGTGAGCCTATTCTACCAATCAAGCCCTTTCATTCGATACCCATATTGAGGTATTTGTGGCAAATATGTAATCCGCCATTTTGCGGCGGCGGCCATCTTGGATTTTTCATAGTGAGCTCTATTCTACGAATCAAGCCCTTTCATTTGATACCCGTATTGAGGTATTTGTGGAAAATAAGTAATGCGCCATTTTGTGACGGCGGCCATCTTGAATTTTTCATAGTGAGCTTTTTATGATAAACTATTTCACCGTACATTATCTTCAAGTAACTTTAACGGTTTAGGCACCGCACGCGAAGACAGCTTTCAGAGCTCAGGATTTTTGCCGACTTAGTTGATACTTTTCCTTATATTATGGCAACATTATACAAAATCTTTATAAATTGTAGCCTATGTGTTATTCTGATGTATAAACTATATTACTGTAAAGTTTCATCCTAATCCGTTCAGTAGTTTTTGCGTGAAAGAGTAACAAACATCCATACATACATCTTCACAAACTTTCACATTTATAATATTAGTAGGAAGTAGATCTTGAATATCCTGAGCACATACATGATTTTCATAGTGATTTACCTTTTGCTCCTGAAAAGTTTATACCACCAGGGGGAAAGACAGCTAAACTTATAGCTAATTTATATGACAAATTTAAGTATGTAATTCATTACACTCATTTACAGGAATGTTTGAAAAATGGACTTGTTTTAAGAAAAGTTCATCGTATTCTAACTTTTAGACAAGAAGAATATTTAAAAAAATATATTGATCTAAATACCAGTCTACGTCAAGCATCCAAAACTATATTTGAGAAAGATTTTTTTAAGCTTTTAAATAATTCTATTTTCGGTAAAACAATTGAAAATAAACGAAAACAGGTAGACATTAAACTAGTCACAAAATGGGTTGATATAGACAATATTACAAATAAGCAACATGGTGCTGAAAAGCTAATTTGTAAACCTAATTTTAAATGTGTATCTATACAGGGTGTTACATATCCCCCCGTCCGATCAATGAAGGGGTTGTAGAGTAGCGTAAAATGATGAGATATTTGTCATTATTTCACGGAAATTCAACATAAAATTTTCCCATGTAAATTTAATTAATTTTAAATAATATCATATCAGATTACCCATGGCAACACTAAAGACTCATAAATCGTACTAGGTATCTACCTAAAGTTCATAAAAATTTGACGGCAAAAGCGGCGCCTTTGAGTGCATAGGCCAACCGACCGCCTCCTTTGACAAAAGCCGCCGCCGCGCGTCATCGTCCTTTACACGTGCCAAGTATTATTTTAGGTATAAACAGATTTTATGCACTTGATGCAACAGCTGATCTTTTGCTTCGACGGTTTAGGTAAAACTCCGTAAAACAAAGTACAGTATTAAGGTTTTCTGTTTGTTTCGTGCGAGTGCGTGGCCAACTCTGGTGTCACTGTTTTCAAACTGCTCGAATACCTACGACATGGCCTAACGATTCTTGGATGCGGCTTTACGGGCCGTCGGAAGCCCGGAAGCGCTTTCATGTAATGTCACACGCGGTCACCCATCTAAGAGAAAATCGTCGCGCTATGACTACGGTACTTACATTAATAACTACCTACTTTTTAATTGGTTTAATCTTACGTAACTAGGTACCTACCTTAATTGATAAAAATATCAACTTGCTGTAAGTTGCGACGGTCATTCTCCACATGTCCGCCGCCCACGTCCAGACACTTACGGCACCTTTGCACCATATCCGAACGCACACTTCTTAACACTCCTGGGTTTAAACTTCGGAAAGCAGAAACGAGACGCGCACGCATTTCTTCTTCAGTGTCACACGGTTTTTGGTACACTATTTGTTTAACGTGTCCCCACAAGTAAAAGTCTAAAGGCGTTAGGTCCGGTGATCTTGGTGGCCACGAGATAGGCCCGCTTCGTCCAATCCACTTGCCAGGGAACTGTGCGTCAAGATACTCACGCACAGCTCGTAAAAAATGAGGTGGGGCACCGTCGTGCTGGAACCACAAGCTGCGGTGGAAGCTTAACGGCAACGAATCTAACTCGTCACTTAGAACTTCCCTCAAAAATCTTAAATAATTGGTACCGTTCATGGTTTCATTTAAAAAATGCGGACCAATAATACGGTCGCCGAGGATTCCCGCCCACACATTGATGCGCCAACGATGTTGAAAATGGCTTTCTTTCATCGCGTGTGGATTTTCAACAGCCCAGACGTGTTCATTGTGACAGTTGAAAACACCCGTCCGCACAAATGAACATTCGTCGGTAAATAACACGCGCTCCAAGAACGTAGCATCCTCTACTTTGCCAAGTAGCCAGTTGCAGTATTGTCTTCTGTGGGCATAGTCCGACGGCATAAGTGAGTGAACACGTTGGTAGTGAAAAGGATGCTGTCCGTCTTCTTTTAATATCCTCCACACTCGCGCGTTACTGGTGCCCAGTTCACGTGCCGCACTCCTGGTACTCTGCGTGGGATCCTCAGCGAATAATTGTAAGACCTGTTCCACTACACCGTCGCTACTTTGTGGTCTGCCACCATGATTGCGATTCGAATCATCGCGAGCACTGCCCGTGTTGTACACCCGGTGGTGAAGCCGTTGAAACGCGCGCTCCGACGGCACGGGTAGACCCCGTGGTCTGGCATACCGTTCCTCGTACTCCCTACGAGCACCTGCATAATTGCATTCACTCCTACCTAAGCACATCAACATGTTAAAGTATTCAGGGTTTGAATATGACATACCTAACGAATCTACTATTTCACGCGGAAGTCTAAACAAAAGGAAAGCTAGCGAAAGACTGAGTGTTCAAGTAGGCAAATAGTTAATTCGTAAATCAAATAGGTAAATAATTAGAGATGTAACAAATGGTATTCACTGGACTGTACTGTTTCTATCGATATTTTATGTTATTGTTTACCTGATAGAATATCGGTAGCTAAACCCCTAAAACGTCAGCTTTGTGTAAATTTATGTTTTTATTTGCTGTTAATAAATAAAAACATTCCATGGTTTAGACTAGAATCAGTTTATTTAAGGGTACTGACTCCGCGTGACGACTGTCAAAGATCTTCATGACTGTTGGTCCGACGGTTTAACGTGCTCTCCGAGACACAGGGATATTAACTATTTATTACGCACGTAACTTGGAAAAGTCTTATTATCTTATTATGTATGTCATGTATTATTATTGATGCGCGCCGTGGATTCGAACCCGATACCCTCTGCACGGCAATCCGTTGGTATTATCACTAGGCTATCATTGGCCTAGTAGCCTAGCAGGCTATCATTCTAGTTTTAACATGTCATGTTAAAATTAAATAAATCGATATTATCTCTTGATCGTAAACATCACTAGAGCGGTCCCTTTGTGTACGGAGGCTCGCTTGACGGTAAAATTGCACTATTTTAAAAAGGCGGCATGCCCTTTGACACGGTAAGCGGCGAAAGCCGACAATTTTTAATAAATTTAAAGGCCTATCCACACGACACAATTTTACGTCCAACTTGACTAAATCACTTGATTAAATCGTGACGTGTAGACGCCAGTCGTCCAACTCAAGTTCATCGGGTGTGCGGACCACCAGATTTTAACCAATTGGGTGGACGGAATGAAATTCAGTCATTTGATTGTGTCGTGTAGACGGGCAAAGCCAATTCCATAGAAAATTTGATCAGTGGTAAAATTGTGCCGTGTGGATGGGCCTTAAGAATCATAAAGGATTCCGCTATTGAGGGGAGTGTTGTTAGTTTACAGAATTTTCGCCAATTTCGGGGTAATGTTTCTCGTTAGCACTGAGCTAAGGAAATTTATTCTGATGTTTTATGATGACCTAGATTTTTTTTATTATTTTTCCTGGTATGCCTGATAAGTCAGTAATATGTCCTTTCGAGATCAGACGGGGGTTTATAAAACACACTGTATTTTCAGAAAATTTTGTAGCAGTTCAGCTAAAACCTGAGAAAATTGTGTTAGACAGACCAATATACATAGGTTTCAGTGTTTTAGAATATGCTAAATTGCATCTTTATCAATATCATTATAATATTAAAAAGTCATATACAAATAATATAAGACTTTGTTATACAGATACTGACAGTCTACTTTATTTAATATATACAAAAGACATTTACCGTGATATAAAACATAATTTAAAAGATTTTGACACAAGTAATTTTGATTTAGATAATCCTTATTTAATACCGCGGATGAATGAAAAAGTTCCTGGACTCTTTAAAGATGAACTGGGTGGCGATGTGATCAGTGAATTCACCGGCTTAAGAGCGAAACTTTACTGTTTGGTATCTTCTAAAATACAAATAAAAAAAGCAAAAGGTATTTCAAAATCAGTTACAAACAGATTAAATATATCTCATTACAATAAGACATTGTTTAATAATGAGAGTAGATCTTGTAAAATGAATATGATTAAATCAATCAAACATGAATTATACACACAAGAAGTGAACAAACTGGTGATGAATAAAAAAGATGACAAACGATGCATTCTCCCAAATCAAATTGATACATTACCTTGGGGTCACTATAAAACGATATTATAGTTAAAGTATTATAGTTTTAGAGTATTGTATATTTGTAGTTTTAGTATTATGAATTATATAATAATATTGTACTTTATACATTATAATTTATCACTGTACTTACTTTCTAAGTGAAAATAAACTTTGATGATTTTTATTTATGATTTTAATTTATTGATACCCTGTAAACATATAAATAGACTAGTAACGTTACTTTCCCTCATTTTTCACAATGAAGTTCATCAAGCAACCCCAGACTTTAGAAATAAACAATATCAAATTAGAAAATCAATCACACAAAATAAAACACAGTGCACTTTTGCCTAATACAATCAGATGTATAATATGTGGTCCATCTAACTGCGGGAAAACGAATGTCATGCTCAATTTAATATTGCATGAAAACGGTTTAAAATTCAAGCATATATATTTATACTCTAAAACTGCTTTCCAGCCAAAGTATTGTTTTCTAAAACAAGTAATGAACATTATTCCTGGTGCTAAATTCTCGGTATTCAACGACAATGAAGAAATTATACATCCTAATAATGCTTTAGCTAACTCATTAATGATTTTTGATGACGTCGCATGTGAAAACCAAGTTAACATCCGTAATTATTTTGCAATGGGCAGGCATAAACACATAGATTGTTTTTATTTATCACAAACTTATACGAAAATACCTAAACAACTAATACGAGATAACGCTAATCTTATAATTGTCTTCAGACAAGATGAGAAAAATTTAAAACATATTTACAATGAGCATGTAAATACGGATATCGAGTGGTTAAAATTTAAAAAACTTTGTTCAATGATATGGCAGGATCGGTTTGCTTTTTTATTGATAAATAAAGATTGCCCTCTTAATAAAGGTAGATATAGACAAGGTTTCGATACATTTATAAGCTTTTAGAATATACATAAATACTAGGTCAATGGGGAAAATATATCAATCGATTTCCAATATCTGTAAACAGCAGTTGCGTAAGATTGCAAGTTAAACAATGGATATCAATATTAAAGAACAATTAATAAAATCAGCAGATTCTATAAAAAATAAAATAAAAATGTTACAAGACGAAGAAGATATCGCTAATTTAAAGTTTAAAAAGGTATTTAAACCGATAACAGATCCATTGCAAGCTTTAGTTAAAGGAAATGATAAAGATATAAAGATATTTGACATTTATGAAGATGAGAACAATACGTCTGGAAAACTCAGTTCATCCCTAGATTATGCAAGTTTTAGAGAATTTATAAAAACTGATCACAGTAAACATTCTGAATGTAAAGTAACTCCATCAAAAAATGTAAAAAAGTCTAGCGATTCACTTATTTCACTGAATAAAGAAGATTTGCTGGAAATTTACGATAATAACATAAATGTACCGTTTGGAATACGTAGTGAAAACAAAAATCTTATGCTGGGCAATTCTAAGGTAACACTTTCTGTTTCAAATAATGTCAATAATTCACAAAAAACAAATATAGTTACTATAAACAATAAGCATTATGAATTAACACCAGGTTTAAAAGAGCTTTTGCTACGCAATAAACCCAACCTCAGTTTGGTGACAGAAATAGATAAAATTGTCTACAAAGATATGCTTTATAATACACATGCACACAAACGAGACTTTCACTCCAGTGGTCAAATAAAGGGAGATAAAAGTTTAAAATACCGTCAAATTATTAAACCGTTATTTTCACAACAAAATCATGTCCAAGTAGAAGAGCAGGTAATGCAATCAAAAAGTGGTGGTAAATTACCAACTTTAAAAAAATATAAAAGTGTAATACAGATTATGTTTATTGGGATGACCCCAACGAATTAATTGAAAGATTGAAACTCCTGATTGCTTCAAAAAATTCTGGCCACACTAATCATGACAATGAAATTCTATCCATAATAGAAGAGTTAAGAGAAGCTGGTATTATAAAAGAATAGAAAGCTTTTAAATATCCTCAGTTACTAGCTTTTATGGAAGATGAATGAACATGTACATGTTAATTATGTTCATACAGAACAAAATCTGAGAGAGTAGACAGTAGCATAAATTATAAGCGTATTGAAATTGAAAACACAATTAAAGAATCTAGAACAAGTCAAATTATTGCTGAGGAGCAAATTATCACCAAAGTTGAAGATGCTTTAGGAAAAATAAAAGAATTGAAGAAACTAATTTTAAATTTAGAAAATAGGATAAGAACTGTTGAAAAAAGTATTGAATTGCAAGAAATAGCAGGAAAAATAAACAGACATTATGAGCAAAATAAACGTCATAAATGAAATCCATAAATGTGCAAGAATTAACTTTCCAAGAAGGCAGGTCATACTTAAGGATATAGATGATCTTTGGCAAGCAGATTTGATGGATATGCAAACAATTTCGAAAGTGAATAGTGGTTATAAATATATTCTGGTAATCATTGATGCCTTTTCAAAATATGCTTGGGCTATTCCTCTGAAACGAAAGAATAAGCAACAGGTATCAGAAGAGTTTAGAGCTTTATTGGCTAAAGGACGTGTTCCAAAAAATTTACAAACAGATCTCGGAAAAGAATTTTATAATGATAAATTCAAAAATATTGTGAAAAAGTATAAAATCAATCATTACTCTACATATTCCACTAAAAAAGCCTCCATCGTTGAAAGATTAATAAGAACTTTGAAGAATAAAATATACAAAGAATTTAGTCTTAACGGAAATTATAATTGGTATAATGGTACACTTGATAAAAAAGTAAATGAGTATAATAATACTATCCATAGAACTATTGGACAATCACCAGCTTCTGTAAATCATATTAATAAAAGGGACATATTGCGAAGATACATTCATGTAGCTGAATGTAGGAAGAAAACAAAGGGCAGGCAATTTGCCATTGGTGACTTTGTGAGAATCAGTAAACATAAAGGATGTTTTGATAAAGGATATTACCCAAACTGGTCAACAGAAATATTTAAGATAAAAAAAATACAAGAAACGAATCCAACAACTTATTTGATTGAAGATGCAAGATGTCAGCCTATATTAGGTGCTTTTTATGCTCAAGAACTTCAGAAAACTAGGCATCCTGATTTATACCTAGTTGAAAAGGTTTTAAAACGAAAAGGAAACCAAGTATATGTTAAATGGCTTGGACTTCCTCCTAGTGAGAACAGCTGGATAGATAAAACAAATGTATTATAAGAATATTTAACTGAGAAAAATCTAATCTAATCTGTATTTAAAGAAATACATGTGTCTTAACTATTCATTACGGATTTGCTCTTTAAATAGCTAAGTCCTGTATTTGTTTCGAATAAAATTAAATTAACAGCTATTACTTTCGAGAAAATTGAAGAAATAACAATGAAAACAAGACGAAGTAATATAGTTAACAAAAGTAAGCAAACAACATCAAATAAACTCACCAGTCAAACAAGATCAGGATATGGTTTTAAGAAAACTCTTAAAAAAGTTGTTTCTCATACTAAAAAACATATTAAAAAACTTAAACCTTCATGCAAGAAAGCATTGTTGCAAACAGCTTACGCAGCAGCTAAAGACTTTGTATCAGATTTTCCGATAAAATTACCTAGAATAATACCAGTACCAAAAACTGGAGGATTTCTTCCTTTAGTACCAATATTTGCTGGATTATCTGCTGCAGGCAGTTTGGCGGGAGGTGCTGCTGGGATTGTAAAAGCTATTAATGCATATAAAATAGCGAAGAAACAATTACTTGAATCGGAACGACACAATAAGGAAATGGAAACGTTATTGATTGGAAGAGGGTTACACCTCAAACCTTCAAAGACGGTTTAGGGATTTATATCACAAAGAAAAAAAAACTAAACTCTAGGCTACCCAATAGAGCTTTGACCAATATTGATATTATTAAGCATTCAAGTAATATTCCATTCTTCCGAGGTGTGTTTATGAGAGATAAATTGCCAGGTAAAGTTTCATCAATAGAATGCGGAGTGATCAATCTTGATTCTTCTAAAAACGCTGGTACTCACTGGGTAGCCTATGGCAAAATAAATGACTACATAGAATATTTTGATAGTTATGGTAACTTAAAACCTCCTAAAGAATTTATGGAGTACGTAGGAAAAAGAAATATTCACTATAATTATGAAAATATACAGCATGATCACATGTATAATTGTGGACACTTGTGTCTAAAATTCCTTAAATCATTTTGGAAAAGTAATAAAATATTATAACATAATTGAAGTTCTTTTTATTATTCCATGTCGCAAAATTATTAATGCTCCTATAACTCAGATAATTATAAATGCTTATTTCTAAATCATCTTCACAACATAAGGATGTGAGTGATGATATGCACTAGTCGTGTTATTTGAATTACTTGAGATAACCTAAATTTAAAAATCTAAATAAAATGTTGGTATTCTATAAAACGACTAATGTGAGAGGAAAATGTAATATTTCCCTTCCTATTTCCAAAGAAGAGAGACGTGTCAAAACTATAAATATAAAAAAAATTACAAAAGGAAATAAACAATTTCTACGCGAAATTGGATTAAAATTAAATTAATAAAATGCTGCAAATAACGGATTTACCACAACATGATAACTCTATCGAGAGTTATGAGATCCACAGCTATAACCCATATACTACCAGTTTTGAAGAAAATGATGAAATCAGAATACCTATTCACCAACAAGATTTATACGTATTGCCATCAGGCAGTTCTATTTATATAGAAGGGTACGCGAGTGTATCTAGAAAAGACTCGGCAGGCAAAATAATTGAAAAAGATGTTGATTTTATAAACAACCCAATTTCATATTTGTTTCAAGATATTAGATACGAATTGAATGGTGTTGAAATTGATCGTATAAAAAATGCTGGCATCACAACAACCTTAAAATCATATGTCTCAATGAATGAAGGTGAAAATAAAGCTGCTGCAGTTTGGGGCTGGAACATAAATGGTACAAAACAAAAAAAAGGATATTTTAGTGTTATTATACCATTAAATAAAATACTGGGATTTGCAGAAGACTATAGCAAAATTATTATCAATTGTAAACATGAACTTATATTACAACGAAGTAGCTCCGCATTATGCTGCCTGCTTGCAGAAAAAAATGATGACGTAAAAATTGACATACAGAAAATACAATGGCGGGTGCCACATATTAAAGTTTCAGATCGTAATAAATTGTTATTGCTTAAGAGTCTGGAGAGAGATCGTTCTATACAAATAGCATTTAGAAATTGGGATTTGTATGAATATCCATTGCTGCCAAGAACAACGAAACATTCATGGTCAGTTAAAACTACTTCTCAACTAGAGAAACCCAGGTTTGTTATATTTGGTTTGCAAACAAATCGAAAAACAAACATAACTAAAAGTTCTGCCTTATTTGATCATTGTAATGTAAGCAATCTTAAATTATTTTTAAATTCGCAATACTATCCGTATGACTCACTTAATCTGAAATTTAATGAAAACAAATATAGTATATTATATGAGATGTTTGCTAACTTTCGCCAGTCATACTACAACTCAGGTATTGATCCGTTGCTGAGCTTAAATCAGTTCAAAGAAATAGCTCCAATTTTCGTGATTGATTGCTCAAGACAGAACGATTCACTTAAAACTGGACCAGTTGATGTGAGATTAGAAATTGAATGTTCTGAAGATATACCGGATAATACATCTGCTTATTGTTTAATTATCAATGATCGACTTTATGAATACAAACCTTTGAGTAATATTGTGAGAAAACTATCATGAATGTTATCGTTGATGTCCAAGGGTTTAAGGATGAAGGAAACAATTTTATTCCAAAAGAAATAGCAATAATGTACAAAGGACGCATTCAAGTTTTATTGATAAAACCACCTTACCCGTTTTATAACTTGTCTAAGAAAGACAGGTCACAGATAGCTTGGATAGAAAAGAACAGAGGAATAAAGTGGAATGAGGGCTTTGTACCATATTTTAACTATAAAGTTAATTTTGGTAATTTTTTTAACAATTAATCTGTGTATACCAAAGGCAATGAAAAAGTGTTATGGTTAAAAGATATCTTGGAAATAGATAATGTACATAATTTAGAGAATAAAAATTGTCCTAGTTTAGCAACATTGTATAACACTTATTCAACTTCACCAAATATTGTATGTTGTTTAAACCACAACAACATATGTGCTTTAAAAAATGTATTCTGTTTAAATAAATGGTGCGTAGAAAATAAAGTGTTTATCTAATAATTATATTGACGTAAATAAATAATATACTTATATTACTTCCATGTTTTATTTCCGAAATACCTATAATTTTAACATTCACTCCCTACTTTCCAAACACACAGAACTGTTACGAACAGGTCATTCATGTTTGTATGAACAGCTCATTCGATTTGTCTAAACTAATGCTGTTTGTAAGCAGTTGTAAAATACAACATACACACATTCATTCACACATGATTAGATGATTCTACACATTTATACAATTTAGGAAACATACTGAATTGAAATAACATAAATGACTAAGAATCTAGAATAAAAAAGAAAGGGATTAAAAAGAAAAACATTTTGAATAGAAAAGTCAGACAGTACTCATTTTGAAAAGGGAGTATTGGGGCAACTGGATCAAAAGATGATACAGGCGCGAAGAAAAGCGCCTGGATCATCTTTTGATCCAGATGCCCCAATACTCTCCTACTCTCATCCTAATCCTTTTTCGATACCAAAGGGCGGCAACGCACTTGTGACTCTCCTACCTTGTGACCTCTAGTGTTGCTTGTGTACAAGGGCGGCGGTAATAGCTTACTGTCAGGCGATCTGTCTACTCGTTTGCCTGATACTACATAAAATAACAATTTTAATCAAATTCGCCTAAGACAACTGAATCTAGTGACCTACGTCGCCAGCACGCTACCATAAGCCATGCGATGTGTTGCGCTATGGGGGCCACGTAAGGCCTTAACCCACTCACATGACTCTGTTCCCAACCAACAAAAAGAATATCATTCAAAAATGGGCTTTAAGTATTGCACTTTAGGTATACTTTTAACTTTACACCACAGACTTAGAAACATGAACTGAGAATTCTCTTACAAGTTGTCAAATGATTATGACCAAAACTATGCCAATAGATAAAAGTTGGTCTTGTTAGTTTTTTCTAGAATATTGAGTAGCTAACCTATGCAAAGAGAGCATGTCGAATTCGTGTCTTTATTTACTTTGTCTCACAGATTACATGTTTATAGATCGATAGGACTATCATTAGCTACTCACGCCCTTTTCCCCGTCTGGGTGGACAGACACAACAGAACGCCACTTGCTTCTATCCTCACAAACCGCACGCGCTTCGTCTACATTCATTCCTCTTTTCATACATGCTGTTTCGGGCGCTTCGAAGCTCTCAGTTTTTCAAGACGTCCCCAATTTGGTCGACGAATGTCCTACGAGGTCTACCGCAACCTATTAGCCTCCACACTTTTGCCTATAAGCGACAACATGTAAAATTCATCAAAAGTGTAATACCCATCTTTGTAACAATTTCAGTTGCCAAGCAGATGTGCTTCGCAGAAACAGGCACTTGTTTCCATTTTTACCTTCATTTACTTACAGCTAGGCAGCGTACACCTAGGATATATTTAAGTGAATTTTCTCTTGACGCGTCGTCGTGGAAATATGAGGCTAAATTTTCATAAAATAAAGTTTAAGTTGGCTGTCAGAAATTTCAACATATATTTTTTAATATGGCGGAAGTCGTAGCTGATTTGGGCCTCCCGCAAGGTGGAACGACGAACTTGTTGGGATCACAGGCAGTGGATAGATGCGGGTGGCTCGAGATTGTTCTATGGGGAGAGACTTTGAGAGGCACTATGTCAGTGGAATTATTTCGGCTGATATGACGATGATGATGATGATATTTAAATACACCATATTTTAAATAGCAACATTATAATCGTCACGTTATCACGGTTACATCCAAGATTTCGTTGTGGTACTCATGATCTGCTCTCTCTCCGAATTTAACAGACAGCTTTTCTATAGTGCGACTGTCGTGCTACCCAAAGGAGAACCGATTTTCCATTGCCCAGGCAAGTGCGGTACCTAGGTACTGATCCTCTATAACGGCTGTCACATAGCTGACAACCGTTATAGAGAATCAACTGTCATGATAGCCGGCACCGATTGCTTTTCAGGGGGGTCTAGTCCAATAGTTTTGATTGAGTTGCAAGTCGTTTAGTAACGACTTGCAATGCAACTGATGTTACGCACTGACCTTTAGTAATGCAACCCCAAGCAGTTTCGTCTAAACGTGGAGTAAACAGTAGACCCCCAAAACGATGATTATAGTGCTCTCCGAAGATAGCTCTAACGGGTTAAGCGCAGATTAAAGAAATTTATCCTCAAGTCAGTGGTGCGCGTCATGTGGGTTTGAATCCGATAGATACCCTATGCAGTCTATTGTGTTTTTAGTTTTTAGATACAATTATTTTTACTGTTTTCCTTGATAAAACCCTATCAGGATCTAACCAAAATCCGCCACTGCGAGGCATACTGGAAATGACCACCTCAACCACCGTGTTACCCGTACAAGCATTCATTTATAGTCTTGATTAATGCGTAGGTGTTGCCACACCGAAATAACTGGTATCGTATATAATTATCTAATCATTAATGGTCGGATAGCATGTAATTAAACCAATAATATTGCATTAATTGATGGCAATTTTTTGTTGACTATTGCGATGATAAATCCGTCATGTTTGGGTGTGGTCTCTATAATAAATAAATGTAGATAGATTCGGCACGGCCTTTTTTTTGTCAAATGAAGCCAAAGAATTTAAACTTCCACTAACCACACGCATATAAATGCATCAAAAGTCAAATAGAAGACTTGATACTCATGTCAGCCTAGAGACGTCCACTGCTGGACATAGGCTTCCCCACTTCTTAGTCTACATAATTATATTATATTAGTTATTAGCTATTAAGTTATGTCTTTTTTGCAAAATTATTATAAATTTCGTTAATATATACTAGTCTCGCAATGGAATAGGATTAAAGTTATTATGAGGATCAGAGTTTCGCCGTAAATAACCTTCATGTAGCTCTATGCTGTAAGTCATCGGTCGGCAAAACGTATCAAAACAAAATTTCACCACTATCTTAAGAAAATATGAAGATCTATTTGAAAAGTAAATAGTAAATGGCTTCCTTTTAAATAATATTTAAGCAAAGCTCCACAGTCAAATAGCTATCAAATTTATTTGCTTTCAAAAGGGCTACTTTACTGGATTACAAAGGAAAGATCGACGCAACATCCAAATAAATTCTATGAAACAAAAATCTTTTATAAAAACAGTCCTATATTGTTCATTCGTTAGCAAAACGTAGGAAAAAAGTATTGTTCGGCTGTTTCAAAACGCTGTGTACTTCTATTTACTCCATAACTAAGCGTATATAAACAAAAATATATACGTCTACCCACAATTTGGGCGAAAAACGTCGTTGCTCCCGGAAAATTTTCGTAGGTCGGACAATGTTAGGCCTTGTCCGAGGGTCGGGTGGGTAGATCATAAAAAGTTTCCACCAAAATGATTCCAGTTTTAAACCACTATTTGGCGCCGAACTTTTTTGATATTCCCAGCCAAATTTACTTTTTTTCGGGTATTTCGTAGGTAGTTTTAAAAAAATATTATCTCGGATGAAATCCGTTGGGATGCCTGCGAATCGTATTTTAACGATTTGCCTTTGAAGTGTTAGAAAAAATGCTATGAAATTTCTTTAGTTTGCTGGAATGTTATCCAAAAAATTCACAAAGAGAATTGACCAAATAACCTACATAAATTTGTTCCACAAGGGTCTCTATAAATTTCTGAAAATCACATGCTCTCTTATCAGTAAGTGCCTGTCAGTGGCAGTTGTTCTGCTTAAATGCTATTTAAGCTTATATTCAGTCAAATCCGGTTAGACTAGAAAGTGGACCTTGTGTTCTCACTGGGATAACGCTAGGAGAACATACTCTCTTATCCAGTAAGCTGGTCACTATTTCTCTGAACTTTTAGAGGACAGTTACTCTGGAAGTCGGACTCCTGTATTGGAGATGAAAGACTGGCGTGGATTTCCAACATTGCTATTTAGTCATGGACTGATAATTCATCAACCGAAAGACAGACTTTAGTTATAATTATTTGAGAAAAGATTATTACATCTATTATCTGTGCTTACATGTTTGTATTGTTTTCTATATCTCCCTGTGGAGAAAATACATTGTGGCCAATTCTTATCTTTGCGTATCTCTTTCTGCAGAATTCCCTTTTCTTGCTGTAAAGAAACGAGACAGCATATACAATTCTTAGCATTGTCTCTTAATACAGCATGGTCTATTTCTCAAGGTGTCGCCTATTCCATGCCTCTATGGTTAAAGTTATTATGTAGCAATGCATTCCTTCCATAGTATGTGAAAGTGTAAATACTTATGGTCGGATGTTATTCAATGACTGCACGGTTGGCGTAGTGTTTTAAGCGGCCGCTTGCTTGACACTGCGCCGAAGCGTTGTGGGTTCGATCTCCACACGAGACAACACTTTGTGTGATTCATAAATTGTTGTTTCGAGTCTGGGTGTTCATTGTGTCCGTTAGTTGTATGTTTGTAAAGTCCCCCGCGACACAGGATTCAGTCCTAATGCGGGAGTTGTCTTTAAAAAAAAACACTAAGTAACCACTGAATGGATTTAAATGAAAGTAAACTTACGCTTAACTAGATGTCTGACGGAGTTCTCTTACAAAAATGTACCTAGGTTTCCTTCCTTCTGTATAAGATTACAGTAGATGTTTTGAATATTGCACGTAGCAGCATGGTGACTTGCTATTTTGGGTTCTGTAAAAATCCATTTAGCCATATTAATATAAAAGTAAGGCTAAATGATATGAATATTTTGAAGTTTAGTTCCAGCTTTACTTAAGTACTTAGTTTAAATTATAATCAGGCTAGCCTTTGCCCGCGGCTCAGCCTACATGAATTATACACCAAAGTCTGCCTCAGTTATCACTTATGAGTGTTATCACAATATCTATTTATTTAGTAGATTTGAGTTCATCACGTTCGTATAGGTATAGGCAGATAAAACGGCCAAATAACTTAATTTATAGTGATTATCTATTTTCACAAATGTTTGCACAAAATGTAGAATTAAAATGTATAGCTCACTTCAAACTTGGTTCTGATAGAACAGTAATATGCCAACACAAGTTTCCAGTCAGAAACGAATCTCACAGACATTCGGTATTGGAAATTATAGACTGCATTTAGGAGCTCAATACTCGGTCCCAAAACGAAAAAGTGCTGACGCATGCCTGTGTCTAAATTGAAATGGAAGGTGCAGGCTACGTCGTATGTCGACAGAGATATAGCAAGATACTCTTGCATAGGGTCTTTAATAGCGAGAAGCAATAGCAGGCACAAAAGCAGATGGCGAGATTGGATGTTTGCGCAAATTCGTCATACTGCTCTATATTGGATATATTTCTCAGATTTATATGAACTAGATAAATTGGATGTACTGGATAAGTGGATACATTTACCGGATTTAACAAGGTTCTAGTATAACCAAGTTTCTAACATAAAATTTCAATCTGCATAGATGACTAAAATTGTGTGTAGTAGCCAGTAGGCGTCCTTCCTTAGGCTCTATTTACTAGGAAACCAAAGCAACAAGATATTCTCTTCCTGCAAAGTTGTAATATAATTTAGATTTGGCGAACAAACAAAAATTGCTTCTTTTTAATATCCTTATATGTAGGTACATATCTACAAATACACGATCTATAAAACGGCAAACTGCATATAATTTAGAGAAAAGAGGAAAATGTAACAGAAAATGCTGAGTAGCAATGTCGTAATTTATAAGGAAAAAAAGTCATCGTACGTAAACTGATTAATATTTTATGCATTTAACCTTCGACCCCGATTTCCCTACCCCACTCCACATTCAATATTTTCTCCTTACACCGAAGATTTTATCAAAAATTCTAAAAAAAAGGGTCTGGGTAACTTAAAATTTATACCGTAGCGAAGATTTTTGTCAAGGATGCAGAAACTGGAGGGCGAATATCGTGTGGATTTCCCGCGAAAAAACCGCTTTGACAGCGAAAAAGGCGGGAACGTCCGCCATTACGGGCAAGTGACGCCGGTCCCGTTGTATAATTGGCGTCGGCAAGTTATGGACGAATTTAATAACGGACATAGTGGCTGCCTTATATTTGTGGTTAGAAAGACAACAAACCTGATTTATTGTTACATTAATTCAGTAATTGCTGTTAAGGATTTTATTTTTGTAAGAAAAGTAGGTAGATGAAGAAAAGTTTTGATATAATAGGCGCTTGGTTATCAAGTAGTCTATGGGTTGCTTTGTTTATTTTATTTTTGAGCTTTAGATAGACCTATAACTATAAAGATCTGGATAGATTTACAGTTTTGTCTTTGGGAGGTTTTCTGCAAATTGTTCGAACAAAGGATACAGAAAATAAATAAACAACCCTTAGTCGGTTAACAGGGTGACTAGAGATTTTGTATTAAGTAGTACTATTTATTTTATTACAATTTGTTATATTTATTTATTTATTACTAGCTTTTGCCTTTTGGCCACGGTTTCCTCCAGTTATAAGGACAAAAGTGTCTTTCTTATGTACAAGTTACATTACTGCAAAGTTTAATTAAATCTGCCTCGTTGGTCTCGCAGCATAAATGTGCGCGTGGGATTGGGAGGTCTCAGGTTCGATCCCCGGGTCGGGCAAAGTGTTATTGGGTTTTTCCGTTAGGAAACGTGGGACTAAAATATATCTGGCGAAAAAGTGGACGTAGTAATACACCTCTGCCTACCTCTTCGGGGATATAGGCGTGAGACTATGTATGTATGTATGTTAATTAAATCTTTTCAGTAGTTTTCGGTCATGTACTAACAAACATTCATACATCTATCCATCCTCGTAAACTACCTGGTTACCACAGGGCACAGGCTCTGTCTAATTATCAGATGGTTGTGTGTGAATTATCCTCAGATACCTATATCATACTAGATGACGCCAGTAGATACGCCTGCAATTTTTTTTAATTTACCCGTTTTGGCCGATCCCGTGGGAATTTAGGGAAATCCCTTCTTAGTGCACACCTACGGCTCCCAAGGAACATACATGCCAAATTTCAGCTTCCTGCGCCCAATAGTTTCGGCTGTAGCGTGTCTGTCAGTCAGTAAGTAACGCAAGGATTTTATATATTGATTATTAAAGTAAGTAGGTACCTATAGAGTAAGTACCTATCTCCAAACAACATCCCGCTAGCCGTGTCCAAATTTCGTTATCATCTTGCAAAAATAAATTACCATTCCTAGCCTTGAAGGGATCCGTAATGATGCTACGCCGCCGTCAATGGGAGCTACACCTGATATATGCGTCCTTATCACAGCGCGGGTAAGTTAATTGGGACCATGTATGGCAGAAAATGATGACGCTGCACGGCTTAATATGTAAGACGTGTTGATAGCTTAATCATAAGATGCTTGTAAAGGCGCTGAGAATTTCTTGGGTGAAAATCTTTCGTTAGCTGAGAATTTTTGGGAGATTTTGGTTCTATGTGTACGGTAGTTTGATTCCAAACTATTCTGAGCCTGTATGATGGTAACCTCATACATGATAAACATAATTAACTATATGTATGTATAATGTATATATATATTTTAGATGGGTCTCCCTTGTTTGACCGAAAGGAATTTGACAAATTTTTACTTCCCAAAAATTTTTTCGCATTATTTCATTTGCCAAATTATTACTTAGCAAAAAAACTATTCACAAAAAATTGTAAAGCAACCTAATATTTGGGCAATGAACGTTTCAACTATAACGTGTTTACCAACTAGTACTTTTGACATTTTTTATTTAGTCAAAAATTTCAGTTGGAATAACATTATTTACGCAAAATCAATAATTATCCTAATCTAAATAGTTCAGTTCCGGCTAACCTACTGAAAACAATCTCTTTTTTCTATTAATGCAAGTCGTTTCTGGCGTAGGAGAGGTCACAGTTCTAACCTAACCTAATCTAAACATTTTTTAAATAATTAACCTACTCTAACTACTTCCATAAATAAACTAACATCGCCAAACGTTTACTGTCGGAAGATTGTTTGCTGTAATAAATCATTTGATTAAAGACCAAATGCCATAATGACATTATACTTGGTAATATTTTGCCAAGTAAAAATTTGACCAAATAAAAATATGCGTACTAAAATCTTTCGAAATATTGCAATGGTATAAAAAGAGGTTGCTAAAATTTGTTTGGGTAATGAAATTTTATCAAAATCTTTTCGGCAAAACGGCAGGATCCCATTTTAGATACATTTTAAAAACAGGAAAGGTTAGAAGTAACCTGAATAGAAGAGCATGCATGAGGAATCTGATGGGAGTGAATGAAGCAAGGGAGAATGTGGGAGTGAATGTACCCCTCCGGGAAACAGGCATGAGTCTATGTATGTATCTATGTACATTCTTATTATAGACTAGCTAATGCCCGCATCGACCTTTTAGTGCCGGCTTTGAAATTGGTGGCATATTAAAAAAACAGGCCTTAGTGGGTACCTACCTACCGCTTAAAAGAAAGTCCCGTTTCAATCCGGGGTCTGCTTACTATTCCGACCGGATTTGGCTGAATATTAGCTTTCCACAGAGCGAATGCCTATCTGACCTCCGCAACCCATAAGGATATTCCATCGGTTAGACTAATGTCAGTTTATTCAGAGGTACTGACGTCCTATAAATACTGTCAAAGATCTTCATGACAGCCGGAATCGACGGCTTAACGTGCTCTACGAGGCACGTGGCAAGCGATAATTTACAATTCAATAGGTATACACAACTCCGAAGAGTCATTGGTACGCGCCGTGGATTCGATCCCGATACCGTCTGCATGGCAGTCCGTTGGTATCTCCACTAGGCTATCGCTGCCTAGTGTACCTACTATATTATTACGATTAAAATATAAATCGAAAGTTTAAAATCATTCACAATTTCTTGGCCTGTCGATCTTCAGAGAAGTAAGTCCCAAGTCTCATGGAATGTGTTCTCGTGCAGATTTGTATTTGTAGTTAATTGATATCAATTGAAGACCCAACTGAATTGACTCGTTTGAAACAGGCAACTTTATCGAACATTGAACTCATATTAAAAGGAGAAATCAATGATGTGACTAGAAACAGCCGATTGTGCAGCCTAGGATTCTAGCTTCGTAAAGTTAGCAATTATGTGCTTTTTTCTTAATTTGATCGTATTTTTGTGTTTGATATTATGCAGGTATATTGCTACACCCACTAAAAGTGGGTGTAGCAATATACCTCTGCCTACCTCTTCGGGGATATAGGGGTGAGACTATGTATGTATATTATGCATAAAGCAGATATAATAATATTCAACCACATACAACATACACACAACACCATCTAATCACAATCGAAACAGAGATTTTAGATACTTACTAAGGCTACTAGATAATTAGTTATCATACATTTATACTTGTTTCTTATTTGTAAAAATATAACAATATTATAAGACATACCTACTTAATATTCATATCCAACTGCAAAAAGGAAGAAATTTTCAATTTTCAAGTTTGTATATTATGTCTGTTACCTCAGTACTATCAACCAGTTGTTATAAAATATTTTTCCAGCTAAGACATGTAGTTTCGTCCCATCCAAGTTTAAATTAGAAGTCAGTCTACCATAAATTACCCCATTATTTACACTCAACCTAATATATTCCCAATCACTCATTAACTAGCGAAAAAGGGCCGAAAAATTCGTCCTCTCCCAAACTCATTTGGCCAAAAAGCACTCGCAATAGCAGGCCGTATCTTAGGTACGTAAAATAAAGGGCAAAAGGGACCCGGGTTATTACGTCAGAACCGACTTTAGGCCCGGCTTGATTGTCTATTTCTCGGGTACAGTTTAAATTTTTGAACTGCCGCCCCGGTATCCGGGTAAGGCTTTCGGTAGCTTCGACAAAATAAATTCGTTGGAGCGTTGTTTAGGGTTAAGTATAGTTTGTTTGTAAGTCAGTGAGGACTGCGTTATAAAGTGGATATTATGTAAGTATCTTTATTATAATAAAGTCGACAGCCTTTATAACGAAACTGACTGTCTAATATCAAGTTTAGTCTTAAATTAAATCTTTAGAAAAGACCGAAGACTAAAAAAATAATAAAAAATAAAAAACGGTCAAGTGTGAGTTAAGAGCGATTATTTTTACGGGTTGCCATACAAATTTTGAATATCACTATTTTATAAACAAATAAAGCAATATAAATTTACAAGTTCTGCTTTGTTTAGGACTATATGTGGTAAAAATTGTAGAATATTATGCTATGTAAACTGTTCCACTGTTCACGGGTTTTTCTTACTATGTGTAGGGTAGGCCTAGTCAACCACACTGGACTTGTGCGGACCGGCAGACTTCACGTCTTTTGAGCATATTATGTAGAACTTACTGACATGCAGGTTTTTTCATGAAGAGAGACTGAAATTAGTTATAATTATAGAAATGTGTCAAAAATAAACATAGCCAAAACACAACGCCTGGTAAACAGAGTTCGCTGCGTTGAGCATGAATTAAATCAACCAATTCCTTTCTATTTCTCATTTTCCGTACAGCGCGCTCTGCACATTATTTTGTTTAAGTTTTTTTTCGCGGTGGGACTCAACGAATCCACTATATCTTGATAGAAAACAAAGTTATTTCATAAAAACTAAGTTCGCTCCGCTTAGACATATCCTGCTTATTACTTTCTTGTGGAAATGCAGCTTGTAAATCCTGTGTCTTATTTAATTGTTTGTGTAACCCCTCGTTCTACATACATACCATGCCTGTTTCCCGGAGGGGTAGGCAGAGACTACGGAACGCCATTTGCAACGATCCTGACATATCTCTCTTGCTTCATTCACTCCCAGATTCCTCATGCATGCTCTTCTGTTCAGGGTACTTCTAACCTGTCCTGTTTTTAGGATCATACAAAATAATTTAGCGGGTCTTAATCGCGTTAACTTATCTTATTTACGGTATAAATACCTATTTGTTTCCGACGTTTCGCTCGTCTTGCACTGAGCTTGGTCGCGGAGAGACTGATAAGAGCTCAGCGCCGTCTTGTGGAAGTGCGGGTTTCGGCACCTACCCTCACTTGGTCTTTATTTAAATTCGCTATATCGGTACTCCGACACACTACACTAATGACGTCTACACACTGTTTACTGTTTTTAGGATGTCTCCAATCTGGTCAGAGAACATCCGCCTAGGTCTTCCGCTTCATCCTGTCCCATTCACACTTGCCTTATATCTGCTTGGTCAGTCTTTCGTCATCCCCTCTACAAACAATAAAGTAGGTAGGTATATAATAGGCCTAAGAACATGGAGACTCGAAACAATAATTTGTGGATAACCCATCAATCGGCGAATTTCTAAATAGCGAGACCACCGCATACCACTTCGCCATCATCTGTGCAATCAAATTAAACTAACATTCTTAAAGCCTGTTTTTAACTTTAAGCTTCTCACGTGGCTTTGCCTGTAAAGCAGCCTACGTCGCTCCCCAGCCTCCTACCTATTTCATCATCATCATCAGCTTGTACCGCTTGTATAATAGGTAGCGCTCATAGCGAGACTTGGCTTGTAGTTCGTAACAGACAAAGTTAAGCAATGCTTGCACAGGTCGCCACTTGGATGGGTGACCAAGTGTGGCATTTACATCTGAGTGGTACCGTGCTCCGGAGGGCACATAAAGCTGTCGGTCCCAGTTCTTGTCTCAGGATAAGAATCGTTAGGCCATGTCGGAGGCTTTTGGGTGGTCTAAAACTCTTACACGAAAAACAAACAAAATCAGCTTGTATCAGTTCACCAGCAGTGGCCGTACGTAGGCTTCTTCTATGGCAGGCCTATCTTCCCCCACAAATATCAAACCATAACATCGCCCTGTTGTGTCGTGAACGAAGGAAAAACGAACACACTGTAGCATTTGGCCATAATATTTTAAGAAAGCTATTTTCTTGAATATGGCGGCTTAGGCTGGCCATTCATGAAGTCATGCTTCACTCGAATCACGAGAGAAATGTATGTAATATATGTGTTTCAAATTTACATCTCCTTACCTGTTTCACTTATCCACTTTCTTTATTAAAAATATGGCGGAAGTATGCGCATGACGGCTTTTTGCAGCGTTTTGTGAACACACGTTTGTTGTACACAAGATTTATTTCTAGTGCAGGAGGTGTCTTTTAAATAAAGGAAGTAACGGCTAGATTTTGCGCTGACCGGATTTTCTGTAACGCTAGGCACTTTTTCGCGCTTACCTTTACAGATCGTTGGCAATTTGAAAAAGTGGTAACATGAGTTTCTTCCAGGTTCATTTATTGCAATTTTAAAAAAATACGTTTATAAGCGTCACCTTGTGACGTAGATGAATAAACGATTTTGACTTTGACTATATCTATGTATATAAACCTGACCTAAAATTTCATGGAGAAATGTGGCTGTAATATTACACCTCTGCCTACGCCTTCGGGGAGAAAGGCCTGAGTCTATAAAAAGAAAATATAAAAAAATATAAACCTGGGTCAATAAAACATAGCATTATTATAGCTTATACATCAGTTAGTATATGGGCTACCTTTTGTCCTATAAAAGTTTGAACTTACCAAATTCTTGCGTTACTGACCAACTTACAGATAACGCACTAACTATAAGTAGACGACCGGTTGGCGCCGCGGGAGTGTAAGCGACTGCTACGCCGAAGGTCGCGGGTTTGATTCCCGCTCAAGTCTAACATTTGTGTGCATGAACATGGATGTTTGTCTTTGTCTGGGTGTTTCTATGTATGTATAATATGTATTAACAAAAAAAATTTTTTGAAAATGACACCTCCCCCGCATTAGGACTAAATCCTGGGGGTCTACTCTTTTTCAACGAAAAACGAAGTTTCGATCGAATTTCGCGTGTTTCCTACCACGGTTCTATTCGTTCCGAAGTTTCAACGAAGTTTCGTTCGAACGAACATTGTTTGACATTTAAATTTTCTAAACCTACTCTAATTCGTTATTGTTGCGAACGAAAATTTCAATTTGACAGATGATTGTTCGAAATTTTAACCTCAAATTGACGAAACCAAAAGTGTTACCTTTTGATTTTCGTTAGTGTTGATTTAGGTTTTATATTTACTTAAAATGGCTACAAGAATGCTCTTAATCGAGGCTGCTCTACGTGAAGAACGTTTAGAGCGTAGACGGACCGGCGTCGCCTGCGCAATCAATTTATTATTAGTCAAATTCCCGACTTAGAGTTTGTAGGAAATTACAGACTCAGTCGGCAATTATTCGAGGAGTTGTGCCAGGAAATAGTGCCTTTATTACCTCCAAAGGCAAGGCGTCATGGAATCGAACCTACAGTTAAGGTTGTGTATATTTTTTATTATCATTCTCTTCAATAGATTGAAGCATTTTTCACTGTTCACAATCCTCATCTTTTTCAGATCCTTACGGCCTTGAATTTTTATGCCCGAGGTAGTTACCAAGGGTCTGTGGGGCAAAACATGGACAGGCCCATGGCACAACAGACTGTTTCTCGTTGTTTGCAGGAGGTCACAACTGCCCTCAATGCATCCCATATACTAAGGAAGTACATAAAATTCCCGCAAAATATAAATGAAAGGAATCTTATTAAGCGGCAGTATGTATCAAGTTTAATTATTTATATAGCAATCACTGTCACATATCTGGAAAATAATGTCATTCAATGAAACATACATAAGAAATAAGTAAAGTATAGAGAGATTAATGAGATAGAGATAAGAGACATTGGTAAATGTCACAATAAAATCATTAATATTTTTTATATATACTATACTTACAACTTGGGTGTTAATCGAATGAAAATGTTTTCAATTAAAATATTGTTCTTCATGCTCAGAAGGTCTAACAATTGCAATATGAGTGGATGCTCCTGTTTTACCATGTCTATTCTGAGGAGGCTAACTAAATTAACATCAAAATTAAGAATTATGCTTGACTATTATTATGTACAGTAAATAAATACAAGTGATATAGAAGGTGTAACAGTTGCAGCACCTTACAAAATGTTTGTGACCCAAATGAATAAAGGATTTTGACTTTGACATTGAATAAAAGAATAAAATGTATTGTTTAACTTATAATAATGTTTTATTTACTTTAACTCTATCATGAAACAAAATATTAAAAAGAAGGGCAACAATTAATCTAATATAATAAACTAATCTTAATTCCTATTGTCTAAATGTTGTATAAGATTACACAACTGCACCAGGGCAGACCTGATGCCTGCGAGCTCGGTGTTCCGGACCATTTCTCTCTCTACACGCCCCTCTTCATATTGATATAATCTGCTTCTGACATCCGAGGCAGAAGCAGAATCTCTCCTTCTAGAACGTGTAGGTTGTGAGGCTGAAAAATAACATTCTAATTTAAATGGGTACTGACAATTAAAAAAATGGCCGAACACATAGAAAATAGGCACATTTTACTAAATATAGAAATAACATTAAGGACTAAGTGATAATATATTGTTTTAATCTCATATATTCTTTACATTTATCACACAAGATAGATATAACTTACAAGCTAACGCATTTCTCTACAGTAAACAATTAATGAATTGTTTTTCTGCAATATTAAGTAGTTATGTATCATTCAATGCTAAGTTTAATCTTTTTGTCTATATTTCAGTCAAATAGACTCACAAAATAATGTCTAATAATCTATCTGGTTACTAAAAATATATTATAGCATTACTGAAAATACCACAGAAACAAATACTTACAAACTGTTGGTTGACTCGCAGGTTCTGAGAGCTGTCTGTCTTCTTGGCTAGGTTCCACAACTACCTCGTGCGAATCAAGAGGCTGTGAAAAGCTTGGAGGTTGGCTTGTGTGACTGGAGGTGGATGGAATTGGTTCATTGGTCTGAAAATAAAACAGATTAATACTAATTAGAATTATAAAATGAAATTAGATGACTTTAAACTTGTTTCATAATAAAAACAATTATAATTGAAATAAATATGTATACATCTAAGATTATGAGTAATTGAGAATTCAAAGAAATATTACCTCACTAAAGGCTGACACTCTGGCTCCAGTTTGGCGTTCACCAAATCTCTCTCCCATTATAGAAAGAATCTTTAACTGCTAATGGGAGAGTGGGGGTGTCATCGATGGACCACCTCCAGTTGCTAAAGCCGACCTCCGAGAATCAGCAGCAGCTTTCTTGGCTAAATGTTTTCTATCAAACCACACCTGCACACATTAAAACAAGCATGAGATTGTCATGTCTTTATATTATTACCTATGTTATATTCACATAGTATAAAACAAAGTCACTCCTGCTGTCTGTACGCTTAGATCTTTTAAACTATGGAATGGATTAATGCAGTTTTCAGCAATAGTTCAAGAGGAAGGTTTGTATGTATACATTGCACCCGTACCGGCGAGGGGGTCACTAATTAATCAATGAAACACTAGGTACCTTTTGCCACTGCTGAACCGTTTTTGTGCAACCGCCCATGGAATTGAGCATATTGCACAATTCATCCCACAACCTCTTTGCCCGGGCATTTCCTTCGACACTCCTCAATCTCCCGCGGGCTAGATCCCTATGCTCGTCCAAGAAATTGAGAAGGGTGTCGATTTGCTCGGGAGTAGCGGAACTCGTATGTGGAGCCATTTGAAACTGAAATGATATGAAGTTTATGTAAATCAACAATAAGTGGCGATATTTTTAATGAAAAAGCAAATAGGTAGTACATTTATGATATTTACTTACCAAGTTTTAGATCCAAAACAAAACTTGTGGAGACCCAAAATGCAGACTGCATTATAACTTTCTGACGGAATGTGTACCGCGATTGCGAAGTGTGTAAAAAAGCACTTGAAAACATGATTTATTAACCCAATACTTGAGAAACAAACTTCAGAAAACTTTTTGAAGAATTCAAACAAAAAATCATGTGTTGACAATTGACAATTCAGACAATGTTGACATGGGTTAGATTATGTGAATATACAGATTATTTTGGTTGTTATAAGTTACTACCCATCGCTGGCATGAAATAGTACTCTTCAATTTAGTCGGTTAACAATGACCGTGAAAAGGTGTTTTTTAATGTCTCGGTGAATTTTGCCGAAAATAGCATTTTAATCCGTATATATATTTATTTCTGCATGAATATTACAAGAAATATTTAATAAAACAGTGTTAAATGTAAAATTAAAAAATAACGCAAAATAGTTTATAATTTTAAGTTAAAGTAAAAACCGTAATTTACTTTATAGGACATCATACAAGACCCACACATTATTGTTCAGTATATTCGTTCACAATTCGTTCACGAAAATTGTCTATGGATCCGAACTTCGTCTCCGTGTCCGAAAACGAAATAGAGTAGGGTCAATAACGAAACAACGTTTAAATTTCGTTCGTTTGCGAAGTTTCGTTTCAGAGAAAGAGAGTAGGCCCCCTGTGTCGCGGGGGCTTTACTAACATATATAATATACCTATGTATGTTTATCCATTGTCTAGTACCCATAGTACAAGCTTCTGCTTAGTTTGGGACTAGATGGTGTTGTGTGAATGTGGTAGAATATTATTATTATATTATTGACTGCAAGAAGCTGAAATATGGCATGTGTGTTCCTTGTGGATCGCACTAAGAAGGATTTCCTGAAATTCCCACGGGATTGGAAAGAAGCGTTAAATTACAAAATAAACAATGTGCGGCTAGTAGCTGTGGGCTTCCTCTAGTTATAAATAAAATTTGAACTTACCACCAAGATTGTAAGGTAAAGGTAATAAGAATGGTACATACATTTGGATGGGTGGTCATCACCATGTAGATGATTGGTACTAATGCGTTCATCACGATCTCTTGTTGACTCTGTACTAAATAACCGGTCGTGCGTTAATTAATATTGAAACAAGTGTAATGGGTGGTGGTGTGAGTTGAGAGAGGGTAGCGGACTATGTGTATTACACACCTACACTTCGCCAGTTATGTTTCGGTCCCAATGTAATAAATAATAAATCGGTCTAATACGCGGTAGATCATAGATTTGACAGTTCAGAGTTAAGTTGAGAGAGTTAGCCACACACTCGCACTTAAATGACAGAAGGAATTTAGGAGACCGCATTAAGAGCAGCAACGTAGTAATTTTCTTTCAAACATACATACATAGACTGCGGAACGCCATTTGCAAGGATCCTGACATATCTCTCTTGCTTCATTCACTCCCATCAAATTCCTCATGCATGCTCTTCTGTTCAGGGTACTTCTAACCTGTCCTGTTTTTAGGATGTCTCCGATCTGGGGGGCGATTCAGAATCGTTCGATATCTCATTTGACATTCGATGCCGTTAATTGTCAAACGGGCTACCTCATTTTTTGTCAAACATATCGCATTTCCTATCAATTTTATGCATTCAGTATGAAGTAAATTAATAAATAAACCAAATTCAATGAATATTTGTTCAAAATATCTCTGATAGGCGGCTAAAAGACGAGGACAATAATTTGACTTATCGTACGATTACTTGTCGTGACATTCTGAATCGGCTTGCTGGTCAGAGAACTTCCGTCAAACTTTACAGAGAAATCAACGTCTTAGAAATTGGTTACTTATTATACTTTCTAATAAAAGGCAATGATAGCCTAGTTTAGATATCAACAGACTTCCATCCAAAGGACGTTCAAGGCTACGACGCGCATCAGAGACTTTTCCAGTTATGTGCTTATCATATTTTAACTAGCTGTTTCCCGCGTCCTGAGGGAACTACTTTTTCGCGCACCCGGCTAATTTACTCCTTGGTACATCGGCTATCCGCCAGTGAAAGTCCCGTCAAAATCGGTCCAGCCGTTCAGGAGATTAGCGAGAACAAACAGACAGACAAAAATAGTAAAAAATGACATTTTGGTATATGTACCGTGTATACATCCATATGAATTTAGTAAAAAGAGGTTATTTTAAAATTACAAACAGCCAACTCCAATTTTATTTATATGTACCTATAGATGTATAGATTATCGCCTGCCCCGTGATGTTATGGTGAATATCTTAGATAGTAATTATGGGGAAACAATACTACCCTTGAATAAACTGAAACTGGTTTAGGTCATGGAATTTCGCTATCCATTTCAGACATCAGTCGCTCTGTGTCATAGTTAATACATATTATTCTTAAACGGGTTAGTCTAGTAAGACTCTGGTTGCAACTGGAATAACGCTAGGAGGAGACAATGTTTTTTTTAATAGACTCACGCCGGTATCCCCGAAGGGGTAGGCAGAAGTGTAATATTACACCCACATTTCGCCTTGAATTTTTAGGTCCCACGTAATAGGGGGCGAGCCTATTGCCGTTACCGGGCACATCACCAGACTCCGTGCTGCTACTGAGAAAAACCTAGTAACACTTTTGCCCGACGCGGGAATCGAACCCGGGACCTCCGATCAGCAGTCGCATACGCTATTCACTTGACCACGGAGGCAGTCAATGTATCTACGAGAAATTCCGTTCAGACCCAACCAAGTATATTTTTATATCCGCCACCCGCTCTTATAATAAATCTATCGCCACCGCTTGTTCCTATAAGTTATGGCATACACAGACACACAGGGCTATTATTCTCACTTAACACATTCACCGTTTACGTACCCTAAACGGCGCGAACCAGCGATAATTTATATGCACACACTTTTATATTTACACGTTTGCTTCTAGTTATGTTTGGTTTTTTAAATATTTTATCTGTGTGTGAAAGTGAATAGGTTCTGGTGCTTGTCTATTCTAAGCTTTAAAAAACCTTTATTTTTGTCTCTCGCGTCGCTGAAGAGAGAAGTCGATAAATGATTTTCCAACGCCTCCAAAACTAATAATAACTTCACGCTTTTAGCCCCGAAGTGGTAGGCAAAGGTGTATTAAACACCCACACTTCCAGTTACGTTTCGGTCCCGATGTAATAGGGCCCGAGCCCATTGTTATCTACCGGGCATATTATTAAGCGAGCGATAATTAACTACTTTAATGCACATATAACTTCCAAAAGTCAGAGGTGTGTGCCCGGGGTACATGAGGATCCAACCCGAGATCATCGTCTCGGCAGTCCGTTACGTACACCACGGGCTATCGCCGCTCCTCCAATAATCTGATTGAATTCGTCGCGGGATCCAAGACAGTTCAGCCTTCCCCGGGACTTCACGAGTGTCAGAACCCGGAGTCTTCTATGGTGGTTGCTGAACCTAGCTACACAGGTGATACTGTAGTGGGAATGAGGGTGGGATTAGTCCCTATAAAAAAATGTGTAGGTTTTGGGTGGAAGTGTTGTTTGAGTTTGGGTCTTCGCTTCGGTTTGGTTCTTGGTTATGACAGTAAGATCCCAAATGGTATTTGTCAGTTTCGTGGTCTATGTTGTTAGATTGACTGACTAACAGACTGGCTACGCAGAGGGTGTCGAGATATAGTTGTTTGTGTGTATGTTCATGTTGGAAAAATATTTTGTTAATTGATTTAGGACATTATTTGAAACTAGACGACGCCAGCAGCTACGCCTGCATTTTTTTTTAACTTACTCGTTTTGGCCGATCCCGTGGGAATTTCGGGAACTCCCGTCTTAGTTCACCCCTAAGGAACATACATGCCAAATTTCAGCTTTCTACACCTAATAGTTTTAGCTGTATCGTGTCTGTCAGTCAGTCAGTAACGCAAGGGTTTTATAATAGAGATTATAGTAATGTCGAAAATAGTATGACTGAAAAATGCTCTCCGCTGTGCACTGCTATATGTACGTGTCTACGCCAGTCCTTGGTGAAGCTCAAATCGCGGTTCGTTTAAAATACAGTTTCGATGTCTGTAAAAATACGGGAGTCGGCCTTTAATTATTGTCAGACACTTCTTAGTGTGGTTGTCTATGCAATATGGATATTTCCTACAAGTAAAATAAATTATAGAAGCTATTTTATCTAGTAAAACCATGTTCTCTTTGGCAGTGGCAGTTCCATTCATCAATCAATGTTAAAACTCCATTTAACATTTTGTTGACACTTTATTGATTATTAGATATGCCGTGTGGTTGACGGCATAGAATATAAGTGTCACCACCCCCTATCTTCCCGTGGGTGTCGTAAGAGGCGACTAAGGGATAACACGATGCAAATACCATCTTTGCGTAGGTAGAGACGGAAAACTCGACATCAAACCCTATACGACTGCCTCGTTGGTCTCTCGGCATAAATGTGCGCGTGGGATCGGGATCTGGGTCCTGGGTTCGATTCCTGGGTCGGGCAGTGTTATTGGGTTTTTCTGTCACGAAATTCTCAGTAGCAGCACGGAGTCTGGAAATCTGCCCGGTACGGCAATAGGCTCGCCCCCTATTACGTGGGACTAAAGTATATCTGGCGAAAAGTGGGTGTAGAAATACACCTCTGCCTACCTCTTCGGGGTTATAGGCGTGAGACTATGTATGTATGTATTATTGATTATTATTACTCTACGCAAAAAATTACGACGTCACTATTCCACGTTTCATACAAAATCCATAGAAAGAGATTGTGTTTGACATTTCATTAAAAGCGTCTGATTTGACTAGTCAGATTTCAGAAACATCCCTATTAATTTTATTGTGAATTGTATTGACTATTGTCATTCTTGTTTTTTTTTTGCAATGGACTTGTGATCTTGCCACTGTGTGCCTATCCACATCCACTAGATCGACAAACAAGTCAAGTTCACCCCAAGTTTTCCGTAGTTGTGTCAAAACTTCATACCTATACATAGCTGACATGACATACATTTGTCCCGTTTGTCTCCCCTTTCCCGGGAATGCCGGCATTCTATGTGACACTCAACATCCCCCCTCCCCTCCTAATTAGAGGCCCTTTCCCTCCGCCCTCTGCGAATAGTCTCGTTTAGAGTATTGGGAATAGCAAGTTCATTTTGACACAGTGGTTTAGATAGGAGTTTGGCGGAGGGTTTTGGGTTTGATTTCTTTATAAGGTAAGATTTAAGTTGGTATTTTATGGTTTTAAAGCCAGACACTGGAAACAAGGGTTTTAAAACAAAACATAGCGTGTATTAGTACTTCTTTTTCTAGAAGATACCTCCCGCATTCGAATTAATCCTGTGTCGCGGGGGACTTTACAAACCAATGATCACTCAGACTTGAAACAACCATTTACGGATCACATAAAGTGTTGTCTCGAGTGGGGATCGAACCCACAACACTCGGTGCAGTGTCAAGCGGCGAGACGGCCGCTTAAACCACTACGCCTACCATGCAGTCAATTCCCGTGACTTTGTGCCACAGACAAACCCTTCTCCTCTTAATTACAGTCATCCCCTCCCCAGTCTCGTTTGCCGTGTGGCGAAACGATTGTACATTGATTGCGTGGCGCTGATTTGATTCGGCATTTATGCTATTGTGGTGGATTGATATGTAGGTACACATAATATGATTAAATATGTAATTTGGAGATGGTCTTTTAGGGTCTGGGTGTTTTTGTCAATTTCAAAAAAAAAATTCAAAATTTTTTTCAATTTCATCAATTTTGAAAATTGATGAACAATAAAGTGCTGAAGTAGCTATTGTATTCCTTCGAGTAACTATTCTATTTTGTCGTGATGGGTCCAAATTGCTCTTCCGTTGCTCCCATTCCTGAATGGTCCATTTCGCGTTTGTCATACTTGACGTCTCGTGTAACTAAATTCAAGCCTAATGTTTTACAAAACTATAAACAAAATGAATACATTATTTCGTCGTCTCCCTGTTTTAAAAGTCCAAATTGTAAAAGATAACTTTGTGTTTACACTTAACTTCTTTTTACGGAGGTACATTTTAACCGTTTACCTTAGAGCATTCTGTCCCTGGCCATCACAAAGTTTCAGGAATATCATCAGCCTAGAGTCATCCACTGCTGGACATGGACATAGACGCTATAACTCTCTACACAGACCGATCATGAAATAATCGCAGCAATACACAAAGAAGGAAATGAGGAACGAACATACATAGACTCACGCCTTTTTCCCCGAAGGGGTAGGCAGAGGCATATTAAACGCCCACTTTTCGCCTGTGTTTTGATCCCACGTAATAGGTGGCGAGCCTATTGCCGCTTATTGGGACATTTTGTTTGCCAGAGCCTCGTCCGTTGATCGGCAGGTGCACCACTTGCAGGTGAGGTTGGCTTGGGACCCTAAGTTCTTGGTGGGGACCCTATGCACCCATATAACGAACATATACCAAGTGTATACCTACTACTAAAAATTATGTTCTCAAAAATATTTCGCGCACACAACATCATCTACATAAACAACATCACGTAACGAACGCTGCCTACCTCTCCACGTAGCAGTCGCGAAGCTCAGCTGGCCCCGAAAGAATTTATGTTAATATTAGTTAAATAATAGAGAAGCGCGCAAAGATACAAATTCGTGTATTTTCTGAGGGCGCTCGAATAGGAAAGGGTGAAGTTTTGGCGGAGGGTGGGTAGGTGTCGATATTTTGGTATCGATGAACTTGGGACGTGAAGTCAGTTGATGGAATTTTACGCTTTAGTGATGTGACGTGAGGATTTGGCAATATCATGACTTGCGATAAAGTATTTTGGTGTAAATAATCCACCTTAAAATGTGTAGTGAGTATGGTAATCTTGTGGTTCTACATTTGATCCGATAGGATGCGCTATCCTCAAGAAACAAAAAGTAATAGCTAGTTTTATTTATTTTATTTGGTTTACCAACGATTGTTTACACGGTTATATGCTATTGATACATGTTACAAAATAAAGACAAGTTGGAGATCAAATGCCATTTCTACAAAAACCGCTCATGATTTTCTCAATTATCTATGCCAACGCTCCCATATAACATGTCCATAAATATGAAACAACAGTGTCAAGTGTTACATGACTCATTAATAGTCCCCTAAGGGTCCGAACAAGTGTTCAATGCACGCCACCGATATAATCTATCTTATTTTTAAACCCACGCCTCAACACCTAAGGCGAGTGTGTCTAGCAAAATATCAGGCAGTCGTTTTCTACCAAATATGGCGTCCCTTGGAATCGGACCTCCAGGCAGTATTATCTGAAATACGTATTGGAACGGTAATTACATATAAATAGTGCCATCTATTGAACTATGGCGGAGATTCAAACACTGGTGACATTTATCCGGCACTGCCGGCACTACAGATAATACAATTGAAGATCCTGAATCGCACTACTAAGCAACGATAGCAGAGTGTAGAGACCGACAGACTGCTACGCAGAGGGTCTCGGGTTCGAAACCATGCCACTCACCAATAACTTTTCGAAGTTAAGTGCGTATTCAATTGTTAATAATCGCTTGCTTATCGGTGAAGGAAAACATCATGAGGAAATCTGCATGTCTGAGAGTTCTCCATGATGTTCTCGAAAGACATGTGAAGTCTGCCAACCCGACTTGGTCAGCGTGGTGGACTATGGCCTTACCCTACTCATATTGAGAAGAGGCTCGTGCCCAGCAGTGGAACATTATAAAGGGCTGATGATTCAAGTCTTTCGCCTCGTATTCCGATGTCCGCGGACTAGTCTCATCAGAATATTTGCTTTCCGCTTTGCATAAATACCAGTCATATGTGGCAGAAACGCCTAAATGCAGATGCTATTCGAAAATGCATTATTACAGCTATACTGGCCTGTTGGCATAGCGGTTAGTGAACGTGATTGTTAAGCGTCGTCTAGGAGACCGCGGAATAGCGGCCCACCTAGGATAATTTTTGATACTTTGCAATTGAGTGTGATGATTTGTTGTGTCTGTTTGTCATCAACAAGCTGAAGTTCACTGTTGGATGTAGTGTAAGAAAAAGCGCATGGGAAAGAGCAGACGCAAGTACCGTGCGCTTCTCCCGTGATTCGGTCCGTATGTCGCAAGGCAGGTAGGACCATGAGGTGGTGGTGGGAATATGTTGGATATAGTGTCTCCGATGGCACGCCATTGAGCCTAATTTTCGGCTCTTCGTGTCCAGCCGCTGCGCATCGCCAGCAACTTGGAGTGCGTATATCGTCACTCCACATAGCCTCTAAGATCACAACAACATTCCACTCTAGAACATGAGTGCTCTTACGATTTGCCGCATCTGTTTTGTGTAGTTTATCTACTACATGTATGTAGGTATCTAAAAACCATACAATTTTATTTAACGGGCTATAAGCGCGTAGCTATAGTTTACCCTTACAGCTTCTCGCAGTCCACTGCTGGACTTAATACGCATATAACTTGGCAAAGTCCGTGGTGTGCGCCGTGGATTTGAATCAGATACCTTCCACATGGCTGTTTGTTGGCACAAGGCTATCGCTGCCTCTGGGACTGCCGATATAAAGGTCAAGGTTCATCCTCCTAGCGTTATCCCAGTTGCAACCCAGTGTCCGCTTACTAGTCTAACCGGACCGGAATAATAGTTTTTCCACAGAGCGACTGTCGGTGCAAGCAGCGATAGCCGAATGGAGAGACCGACAGACTGCTACGCAGAGGGTCTCGGGTTTGAATCCACGCCCCGCACCAATGACTTTTCGAAGTTAAGTGCGTATTAGATTGTTAATTATCGTTTGCTTAACGGTGAAGGAAAACATCGTGAGGAAACCTGCATGTTTGAGAGTTCTCCATAATGTTCTCGAAAGACATGTGAAGTCTGCCAACCCGCACTTGACCAGCGTGGTGGACAATGGCCTTACCCTTCTCATAGTGAGAAGAAGCCCGTGCCCAGCAGAGGGACAGTAGGTATAAAGGGCTGATGATGATGACGATGATGACTGTCGATCTGACCTCTGCGACCCAAAGGGATAGCAATCAAGGATAAGATCAAGATTACTGAAGCGTCTTTAAAGCAACCAGTCAGCTCAACTGAAGAATACAATTATGGATAGTTACACAGCTATTTGATATGTAGCTCCTAAATTAATTTGTCAGTTATATCATCCAAGTTTCGTTTCTTGAATAGGTAAATCTGCAAGATAGGTTTATCCAGCAGTGGTGAAACTGAAAGAATGTTAGCAATTTGGAAATCAAAACCGAAAGTGAACTAAAAATTACTTTAGAAGATGTCTTACACAAACTGGGTCAATATTCATACACAGCTATTTTAATATAATTATCTTTTGAACAACATTATTAAGTAACATCGTCGGTACGATATATAATTACACACATACATGCCTTTCATGGTCGACAACATTTAGCACAAACGGACAAACATATTACGTTATAATTATAGTTTAGTGTGTAACATTGCACGCTCACGTTACTAAAATATTATCTTCTTCATAACCTTTAGATGAACGGTATGAGGCCAAATGCTAGTCCACATTCTTGAAACATTTAAGTTTATGCGGGCTTTCGATTTACTAATAGCTGACTACAAAATAACATGACTTCGGCATAGCAGGAAAATTTACACTATTTTTAGACCATCTTTTTTTTTTATAATAATAGGCGGCAAACGAGCAGACGGATTGCCTGATGGTAAGCAATTACCGCCGCCCATGGACACAAGCAACACCACAGGGGTCACAAATGCGTTGCCGCCCCTTGGGGGTTGGGAAAAGGGATAGGATGAGGAGTGGGATCAGGGAGAAGGGATAGGGGATAGGGCCTCCGGCACTCTCACTCACCGAACGAAACGCAACAGTTTAGGTACTGTTACTTTACGTTGATTTTCTGTGAGAGGGTAGTACTTCCCCGGTCGAGCCGGCCCATTCATGCTGAAATCAGCAAGGTTCTACTACCTTGAAGGACCATCTGATTCTAAACTATTCTGAGCCTGTATTATGGTTTCCAGGAAAAACATACATCATCATCATCACCCTGTATATTAACTGTCCCTCTGCTGGGCACGGGCCTTTTCTCACTATGAGACGGGTAAGGCCGTCCACCACGTGCGGGTTGGCAGACTTCACGTGGTATTCGAGAATATTGTGGAGAACTCTCAGACATGCAGGTTTCCTCAAGATGTTTGACTTCAACGTTTAGCAAGCGATAATTAACATTTAAACACATCATTCGGAATTGTTCTACGCGACCACGACCGTATTACAGTTGCCAGAGAAAACAAAAGTGGTTATAATTTATTAATTTACGGATACACGAACGAAAATCACTACCCAATTTAATTCCGTCTGCTTTTCTTTTCGAAATAATAAGTACCTACTTAGGTTTAATAAAATTTGGGAATTTTAATAACTTCACACGTGATCTATTTAGTCAATTGACAGTGAAAACGTACCTAAGTAGATCATCTTTGCATGACGTTGTAAACACAAACTCTGACTTAACGTCAAAACCATCGACGTTAATAAACAAAGTATCGATACTTCCCATCCCTAGAGTGGGGGTAGCATCATTTTCATGTAGGTCGCATAAAAATACGCCACCCGAGCATCTGCTCAAATATTGAGTACTGTGCACGCTACAGAATATCCTGCATGCAGGGTTGCTACGCGAGAATATTAAACACGTATTGTTGGGAAAATGTGTGGTAACCACAATGTAGGGTAAATGTGTTTGATTATTTATTGAAATAAAAGAATGGAAATATAAAGACAGGTAATACCTCTTCTTACATGATATTTATAATTTAATTTTTTAGGGTAATTCCTAGTCCTCAGTAAATTAAATTTCAGAAACACATACTTAAGTAATGTCGGTGTGGAATTCTTAGTTTTCAACAATTTAATTTCATACTTTGCTAATGCATAGAATTTTATGCGTCTTGTAAATATTTCATATTTTACTTGGTCATCTTTTCATAAGCGTGGACTGATATTTACTGAATATAATTCATTCAAAAAGCACACCCTAAAGACAAGATATAAAGACATATTTATTTCTGCATTTTGGTTGTTTACAACACTTATACATGTCAAAACCCTATTCTAGATGATGCCGGCTTTGCCTAGCTAAATGTAAATGCCTGTCTTAGAATACTTGCCTATCCCGCTAAAATGCAAGTATACACTTGCAGGTAGCGACGTTTTTCGTCCTTCGTCTGACAAACGTCCTTTCAATATGGATGCATTTTTATACCACCCTTCATCGATATATTCCGACATAACCCGGTGCCATCCCTACATTCCGCCCAAGATTGGATCTTATCATATTTATACAGTATTGTCTTAGGCTGCTGTTTATTTCCCTTCCTTTTTCCTCAAAAACTGAAAATCTATACATATGTTAAAGGTATATGGGGTACAGCAGAATTGTATTGTACTTTGTGAATAATTTACGTTGTGCCTCTGTTGTGGTCGTTTTTGGTGTGTGAAGAGCACCTGTTTGTTACAGGGTAAGTAGTGTACTTTGTACAATATTACTACATGAGAGCAATCTGAGGTTGCAAATCTGAGGACCAATTCTCGTAATTATATTCTCCATTTGGTTAGGTACTTAACTAAAGGTAAACAATCTTGATGTGACTTTTTAAATTACCACATATTAAACAAATATACTACTGCTTAAACCAAGGGTTCAATTAATTTAGAAATTATTGTTGTTGTATTTACATTGATCTTTAGTAGCATTTTATTTTTAAACAGATTTTAGATAAAAAAGACACATCAAGATTGTTTACCTTTAGTTATTGTAAGTACCTAACCAAATGGAGTATAGTCTCGGTGTCAAATACAGTATCGGTGTATGTCTCATACGGGAATTTACCTTCTCTTGCCAGGTGCAATTTGTGCTTTAGCGGGACAGAAGGTGGTGAAATTGGCGTGGCGGGAGTGTAAACGACTGCTACGCCGAATGTCGCGGGTTCGATTCCCGCTCAAGTCAAACATATGTGTGCATGAACATGGATGTTAGTCTTGGTCTGAGTGTTTCTATGTATAATATGTATGAAATGAAATGAAAAAGAATACATGTATGTTTATCCAATGTCTAGTACCCATAGTACAAGCTCTCCTTAGTTAGGGAATAGATGGTGCTGTATGTATGTGGTAGAATATTATTATAAAATTGTAGACCGGGACACACAGTATTGCAACTGAAATTACTTGCTAGCAAATCTGAATTTAATCCTACATAATAAATTAATAATAGTCAGTGAACTAAAATAAACTAAAAATATAATACCGTGAAATCGTGTATTTTAAAGTACTATTTTTTGCGGGATATTTGACGTTTGAGGAGGAATCCATGCAATCGAAAGAGAGGCATTTTAGCTTTTTACTGTCTAATTCTACCACGCACACACAACAGCATCTAGTCTCAAACTAAGCAGAGCTTGTACTACTCCTAAACTAATTTTTTTGAAAAAACGTTCATATTATATCATATATGACCAAAGAATGGCCTTACATTAATTTATTGTCTAAGGAATTTTCGTAATATTATTTTTGATAATTAATTAATTAGCAAAAATGCATTTATTTTATTGCACTTATCAATGGATAGTATAAACTTGGCGTATGACTCTAATTACTTAGTACCTACTGTATTTTTTTATGGACACACCCTTTGTATCCCCGAAGGGGTAGGCAGAGACGTAACGTTACACCCACATTTAGCCATGAATTTTTAGGTCCCACATAATAGGGGCGAGCCTAGAGTCGTTACCGGGCACATCACCAGACTCCGTGCTGATAAAGACAGTATCACTTTTGCCCGACTCGGGAATCGAACCCGGGACCTCCAATCAGCAGTCGCATACGCTATCCACTGGACCACGGAGGCAGTCAGTTAGTACTATTTGTAGTAGTAACTAATGAGTGCTAGTTCTAGGAATCGAACCCTTAGGATCTCAGATTCATTACCAACTCACATAACCACACGTATGTCACTAGGCTAACGACCCAGTCATGAACTCGTGATAGGTCATAGACAATGTCTTTTAACATCTATACTAATATAATAAAGATGAAAAGTTTGTTTGTTTGAACGCGATTATCACAGAAACTACTGGTCCGATTTGAATAAAACTTGATGTGTTGGATAGCCCATTCATCGAAGAAGCTATAGGCTATATAACATTACGCTATGAGCTACAGGAGCGGAGCAGTAGCCCTAAATAACGCGGGTGTAACCGCGGACTCGGCTAGTTTGAATTATGCCGTTGCGACATTAACTGTTGCTGTGAAGATCTATTAATACTGATAGTCTAATTGCGTCTGAACTTTGATCTTAATGGTTAATTGAATTCGTGTATTCATACATGCGTAAATACATAAAGATTGCATCTCTTTATTTATTTTTATAGCCTAGTGGAGAGACCAAGACAATCATGGAATTAAGTTAAAAGTCACGGCGCGCACCGATGACTTTTCGAAGTTAGATGCCAGTTTCTAAATGGTGAAGGAAAACATCGTGAGGAAACCTGCATGTCTGAAAGTTCTCCATAATGTTCTCGAAACATGTGAGAAGTCTAAATACTCATCATCGCCTTAACGATATCCCGCTTGTATCCAAGAATTGCGCACTAGTCTAACCAGATGTAACAGAATATTTTTATTTTATAGTCTCACGCCTGTATCCTCGAAGGGGTAGGCAGAGGTGTAAATATTACACCCACATTTCGCCATGAATTTTTAGGTCCCACGTAATAGGGGGCGAGCCTATTGCCGTTACCGGGCACATCACTAGACTCCGGCCTGCCACTGAGCATTCGGAAAAACCCAGTAACACTTTTGCCCGACCCGGGAATCGAACCCGGGACCTCCGATCAGCAGTCGCATACGCTATCCACTGGACCAAGGAGGCAGTCAAGTAACAGAATAATAGATTTCCATATTCCATTGCTTACCCTAATGCCACTAATATTCAAAGATATTGACTGCCCATAACTACAGCAAGCGATAATTAACAATCAATACGCACAGAACTTCGAAAAGTCAGAAGTGTGTGTGTTAACCCCTGAGGGTTCCTGGGGGTCAAACCCGAGACCATCATCTTGGCAGTCCGTTACGTACACCACTAGGCTATCGCCAATAATGAAGGTCTTCTGAAATGACGCTCACTACGCGGCAGCACTGAGGCATCAGATCCAGAAATCTGTCAAAACTGTCAAAGCCCCTATTTTTTTTGTACCTCTTTGTTTGTTTGTATTATGTGTGTGTACGCGTCTGTACATATCTGACGTCAGTTAAGACCTGACCATAGAGATATAAAGGATAGTGGCAGAGAGGGGCCAATGAGTGTCCGTCGGTGCGAGAGAGAACGCTACAGTTAAAGGCCTCCAGCATCTCTCTCTAACAGAACATACACAACATTGCGCAATGGCGTAAATTGGCGTGCTACCTGTACAATACAGCGCGTCATTCTAACTGTTTAATAATATGTTTTCTGAATTTGACCATAATACAAATTCAATGTTTGGGGACACAACGACAACACACTTTGACAGTTGCCAACCCCATTGTAGAATGTAGAGCATGCGTTGTTAAAGAGAGAGATGCAGGGGGCCTTTAACTGTTGCGTTCCCTCCCACCGGCGGACACGACACAGTATTGAGTTAGGTACTATTCTGCCACTCTATCCTTTATATCTCTATGGACCTGACGCATACTAAGCGCCGTCTGGTGGGAGAAGAAATATCAAACACCCTCATTATATTGATTATACTTACACATTTCCGTGTGGTGACGGATTAAGAATACGAATTGTCACCACCCCATATCATCCCATGAGTGTTGTAAGAGCCGACAGACGGAGCATATTATGCGGAGACCAGCACTGTAAGAGAAGGAAAACTTGATACAAACCCTATACCAACCCGTTTGGCCAGCGTGGTATAGTAGGCCAATTCCTCCTTTCCAAGGAGAGGCCTAGTCCAGCAGTGGACTGTTAAAGGCTGATGATGATGATGACTTACACATTTGAACACAAAAGTATCGTAAACATTGATACTACACAATCGATTGGTTTGCTCATATTGAACTAGTAGTTAAATTGGGAAGTACGTATTTGTATCACGTGCGACCTCAGCGGGGACTTTATTGTATATTTATGCTAAACTTTTGATTTGTAAGCTGTTGTACGAATTATCTATGTATTAACCTGTCTTTGGGTTACGTGTGTTAGTGCGTGTGTGATTATAGTTTATGGTTACCATAGACCCAAGTAAATATTTATTTATAGACTTACGCCTGTATCCACGAAGGGGAAGGCAGAGGTGTAATATTACACCCACATTTCGAAATTTTCTTTTTAGGTCCCACGTAATAGGGGGCGAGCCAATTGCCGTTAGGTACCGGGCACATCACCTGACCCCGGACTGCTACTGAGCATTCGGATAATCCCAGTAAGTAACATTTTTTCCCGACGCGGGAATCGAACCCGGGACCCCCGATCAGCAGTCGCATACGCTGTCCACTGGACCACGGAGGCAGTCAGTAAATATGACCTGTCCAAATCCGATAATAATTGTCTATGATTTGTGCCGCAGGGTACGATATTTCATGAAAACTTGCTGATGATGCTAACCTGCTCTTTAGTCCTGAATTTCTGAAGATTCTTCAAGCTAGGAGGCAAAAATAAATAGTAGATAGGAGATTGGGGCAGACAATGAAAGAGCAACAATGTTACTTACACGCACAACTTAAACTTGTACTTAACTATCAATAGATAGATAGGTTAAACTATTGTTTAACATTAACCAAACAAATATTCATTTTCTCTTATACAATTTCTACACCAGGAATAAATCCTGTACCCATTGAAAAAAAAACAATCAACGGACTCAAAGAACACCCAGGGCAGCGATAGCCTAGTGGAGATACCAATAGCCTGCCATGCAGAGGGTATCGGGTTCGAATCCACGGTGCGCACCAATGACTTTTCGGAGTAATGTGCGTATTGAATTGTCAATTATCGCTTGTCCCTTGCCTCGGAGAGCACGTTAAGCCGTCGGTCCCGGTTGTCATGAAGATCTTTGACAGTCGTTACAGGGCGTCAGTACCTACTAAATAAAGTGACACTAGTCTAAACCAGGGATGTTACGAATATGGAATTTCGGATACGGATATTGAATTAAATTATATCGGTTTCGGATACGGATATGAAATTATTTCGGATTATCCGGTAGTTTCGGTTACGGGTATTAAATTTTTAAGGAATTTCAAAAGTAACATACAAATAGATAATAAAATGGTGTTATTTAAATATAGGTCATCATTTGGTAGGTACTACAATCAGCCTCAGTAATTAATAACAAAGGTAGTTTTAACCCTTTACCGCATGTCGTGCCATATTTGGTACATTTCATAATTGTGATAAAATTTTTATTATAGGGACATCTGTTCTACTCCACTAAAAGTATAATTGTAGACTAGTGTGTTTCCCAACGCAAAAAGTCTCTGGTAAACCTCTATGCTGTCAATCGTTCTATATTTCAGTGTCAGAACTCGTCCGTTAGCCATTTTGTCGGAAATGTCTAGTTGAGTTGTTTGTTTCACCGATTTTTATGACTTATTGTGCAAATAAAAATATAATACAAGTTTTAATCGCAAGAAAAATAGATCAGAGGAAGTTTTATGGCATAACACGTAAGTTAAATTAACTGCATTCTAGCAAAAAACATCCTTAAACTTTGTTCCTAATTTGGAACACGATGCGGTAACGGTAGATTCATTCGGACATATTTGGAACTCTATGAAGTAAGGGGTGTATTTACCGTTGGCCAAATATGGAACAGTATGTAAACAGTACATCATAAATTCATAATACAATTAACTTTTCAGTTTTTATTTAGCTATGTCCCTATTTTTATTTTCATTTTGTATTTTAATTTATTACAGGTAAGTACAACAATTTGCATAGATCGATAGATCTCGAGAAGTGGCTGAAGACGGGATTGGGCATTGGCCTATTTGGGCAAATGATCGTCAGTGTTGTAAAAACTGTGGACAAAAGTCTCACGTATGCTGCAGTAAATGTGGTTGCTACTTTTGCTTTAGCAAAGACCGAAATTGTTTTAAGAGTTTTCATGTTTCCACAATAATGAATAAATCTTGTACTATAAATGTTTGATTATAAATCCTTATTCTTATCCTTATCTAAAATATACACAGTACCTGAAAACTATTTATATATTTATTTATTAAACCCATTAACTTTACCGTACCTGCATGTTGTTCCAAATATAGAACGTCTTTCAAAATAACCATGATCGCATGTTGTTCCAAATATGGAACATGGGGTGTTTTCTTGATTTTTATACAAATTTATATGCATATATTTTTTTATTTTTTTTCTAGTGTGTTTTCTGGGGTAACAAATATCATAAATTAATTTGAGCGAATTTTAAAAATCCATGCGGTAAAGGGTTAAGTAAATTTTGAGTGTTATCCAAGCAATCCAAAGGACGCGCGCGGCGTGTGACTCGGCGGATCAAAAACAACTTGTCGTAACGTTTACACTCCGCCCCTATCCGAAATTATCCGAAAAAAATATTTCGGATTCGGTTAGGGATACGGATATTTTTTTATTTGGGATATCCTAAAGTTTCGGTTACGGGTATAGATATCCTTAACATAGAATATCGCTATCCCTTCGGGTTGCGGAGGTCAGACAGGCAGTCGCTCCGTGGAAAAGCTAATATTCAGCCAAATCCGGCTAGACTAGTAAGCGGACCCCAGGCTGAAACTAGGATAACGCTAGGAGGATGATGATGGACGCAAAGAACATACATACATAGACTCACGCCTGTTTCCCCGAAGGGGTAGGCAGAGGCATATTAAACGCCCACTTTTCGCCAGTGTTTTGATCCCACGTAATAGGTGGCGAGCCTATTGCCGCTTATCGGGATATTTTGCTTGCCAGAGCCTCGTCCGTTGATCGCAGGTGCACCACTTGCAGGTGAGGTTGGCTTGGGACCCTAAGTTCTTGATGGGAACCCCGCCGATAATCCGTATCGAGATAATTAATTTTGAGTCAGTGTTTTCCCGGGTCAGGGATCTAACCCACAACACTAAGCACTAAGCGTACTGTTAAACAATGTGTCGGTGTTTAAATTATTGCTTTATTAGTGCTATCTGTTCTATTTCCTTTTGTTTTTTTTGCGTCTCGTAAGTCAAAATCCGTTAGGTATTGGTACTTAAAAGTGCTTAAACAAAATATTATTTTGTGTTAATTAAATACATATTTTGTTCATTGGCGATGCAAAGATTATCCGCACGCCTCTAGCGGCGAATTTGGAAGTTGTCCGGGTACGACACTTTTTACAGCTTTCAATACAACTTTGTTTCGAGGTTATAGTGGTAATTGTATTGAGCTGTCAAAAGTGTCGTACCGGGACAACTTCCAAATTCGCCATTAGAGTCGCTAGTTAGAATCTTAGCATTGCCAATACCTACCTACTTCTTCTTTGGTACAGATTTCGTTGATACAAGTTTCAAATACCTACCTACTGTATATTTTGTAAAAGCACCGAAACAAAATTCAATATTTTTACACTAACTCATTAGGAAATATCGTGCCGAAAAACCCAGAAGTCTCCTCTTAATTATAATTTCATAAGAGAACACGCTCCGTTAACATTTCAACAAAAAAACTGCAAAACGCAATAATCTATAAAACAATAAACAAAAAAGCAAACGAGAACTCTATTAAAATAATGACCACTTGAAAAATAGGCCAAATGAAAATTTTGCACCCTTGCAACACAGAACGTTTCGTTCAGAAATTGAGCTAATTGCGAAGGCGGGAGGGGAATACGTCCAGTGGATTTCCGAACGTAAAAAGAAAGATGTCTGTTTGATTTTTCCTTTTTAATTATCGTTTTTTGGATGAGAGTGAATTTAAATTGAAGAGGTCTAGCGTTCAGAGTATTTCAGAGAAAGGCAACCATTGTTTTTTTTATTCAATTTGTTTTATTGAATGATCTGCGAGTGAAGGAATTTTCGTCGTTTACTGTTTGCGCCGGAAAGGGCAATGTAGTGTTAAGAAATTTGTAATCGAAAAAACATAAATTGGAAATTGATTTTTGTGAACGAATCATCATCATCGGCCGAATTTGTTGAGGATTTTTCCGTTGCTGTTTCCATAAAACGGAGGGATCCATTTTTTTATGTGTCGACTAGGCTTTTTTCTCATCCATTAGTAGCTTTTTCGTTTCTTCGCTAGTGTCAAAATAATTTCTTACCGTGTGTATAAAGCGAGAAAATCTCATTTGAAAACGGCAAGTAATATTGAACCCTCTATAAAATAAACCTTGATGTAGGTTTATAACAAAAAATAGTGAGTTCTATCAATCCTTATCAGAGAAAAGAAGATCGCTCACATTGACCTAAAGGTCCAGTTACCAGGTCATAAAATTCCAAAAAAAAAAAAGTTCGCTCACTTTTAAAAAGTAAAAATTAGATGTTAAATGTTAGTATTGCCAGAAACTGTGATGTATTTTACTGCAAATATATTTTATGTACTATAAAAATAAATTTTAAAACAGCTAACATAACGTAAGTTGTGTAACACTATAAAACTGCGCGGTAAGCAGTATTTATATGAAACGTAGGAATCAAAGCAGTTGAGACAGTTGGCGGCGGGCGCTGCATACAAAATATCTAGCCTCTATTCTACTGACGCAGTGTCGTTAGGAGCTAGTGATGCACCGGTATCGATGTTTTGAATCGACTAAAATCGAAGTGATAATTAATAATTTTATAAACACAAAAGTACGGTAGTAGAAAACACCTTAAGTGATGCACCAATTGTTTTTCCGAGTATGTGTGTGCATTGCGTCCGTTGCTTGTATTCTTGTAAAGTCGCCCAAAACACAGGCTTTATACAAAGTGCCGGAGCTGTATTTTTATAAAGAAAGAAAAGAAAAAGAATAGTCTGCAATGCGCGATGTGGGTGTGAATCCAAGAATCTCTGTAGACCAGTCTGTTATTCTCGCCACTAGGCTATCGCGGCTTTATTAGGATTGTCTATGGCTTAGCGACCTCCAAAACTGTTATTTGATTCATGAAATTCTCTTTTTCTATTACTATTTATTTTTAATGCGAAAGTTGTATGATGTTTAGATGGTTGTTTGTTGCACTTTCACGTAAAAACTATTGAACCGATTTGGATGAAACATTGAACAATATGGCATATTATACATCACAATAGCACGTAGCCAGGCTTTTGCCGCGAAAACCGACATCTACAAAATCGCAACCGAGGCGGAATTCTAGTTCTTATCTATTTTAATACTTAGACAACAGAAATAAATACTAACAATTTGAGTTTTGACACTCGGTGATGCGTATAGAATCTTAAGTTTATTTTACAGATAATTTCGTACGCATTTATATTACCAACACAGCGTCACTGTGCTAGTGATGCGATTCAATTATGTACGAGTATATCGATAAATCGTAAATGAACAGTAAATATGTTATTTTATTACTTTTCATTTTGGTCTACTTTTCTGAAGCTGTGCAGATTTAAAAATAATAAGCCTATATTCTTAAGATTTAAAGCGAAATTTACTTTGTTGAAAGGCCATACTGAAGTAGGGTAACAATGCTAACAATAAAAGCTTCAAAGGATATTGGTTTTTCTTTATAATCTCTAAGCGGCTGCATGACGAAAGGTTTTGGATACAATTAGAATAGCGCTAAGACGATTATGATTGTACTAGATGAGCCCGCGGTTCCACCCGCGTTATTTAAGGCTACTGCGCCGCTCCCATGGCTCATAGCGTGATGTTATATGTTAAGCCTTCGTCGGTAAATGAGCTATCGAACACTGAAAGAATTTTTGAAATCGGTCCGGTAGTGCCTGAGATTAACGCGTTCAACCAAACAAACAAACTCTTCTCTCGCTTTATATACCTATTAGTATAAGATAAGTAACCGATTGAGCCCATTTACTTACTAGAAACAATTAAAATCAATTGTTAAAAAATTCTGTGCTATACAAGGTACAGAGACTGTTGACATAGGTCCAATATCGTATAAAAGGTATTCATTCATCATACAATGTCATTCTATACCATAACAGTTATATAATTCCATTATCACTGTATGCAATTATGCACCCAAGACATTGACCTGCTCTTCAGACCTTGCGATTGTTTATTTTTTTTAGTTCTCAACACAAAGTACTGATTTACATACAATACGGATCCTTAGCGTACGGAATTAATTTATGCCGGGCTTTAACAGGCTAGACGATTAGTGAAACATAGTAGTAGGGTTATTTTCATAGGTTTATTATGGATCTGTACTACCTGTTTGTCAATATAGTGAATTTGGGTGACTCATTGTGCTAGACTAAGAGAGAAATTTGACGAGATTTGTCCTGCTAAGAGCAAAGCTAGTTTTATGATCCTGTGTCAATATTATCACTACTTTCTAACATAATAATGTAGAAGTCCAACCTGGACAGCATTACAACTGGTTTTATTGTTTCTTCTTTCGATTTCACACGAAAAAAAAAATATTAAATATATTTGGATCTACAGCATATTATCCAATTGCATTCGGAAAAGAAGTGGGTCGCTTGAAATTCAAAAAATCCCCTTGGTCGCAAAGGAAGAAAATTAGCTTATAAACTAATAGCCTAGTATTCTAAATTCTGCGGTTCTTCACAACAAACTGAGGATGTATTTTCTATACAACTTCTTGTAAAAGGGATCGGTTAGTAGTAGAATCAATATTTTGCTTGCTTTGACTTTAGTGGTAAGGAGTTCTTATCAACGACGTAGTCATAATTCTGCCCAACAATATCCATAACCTATAACCGCTTCCCAGAAGACCTTTACAAAACTACCAAATCAGCAGAATTTAACATTGCTAGCAACCCAGTCATATATCAAGTCCCCCAATCAACGAGTTGGTCCGAATTACATCATCTCGCAAGCTTGCAAAACTCGAGCCTTTTTCCCAACTAACTAAAATATTTGTGAAGATTTTTCCTTCATTTTCCTGCTCGATATCGGGGTACGCAGGAAGAGCAAATAAACAGTGGGACGGAAAGTATTAACTAAGATACCGTTGGTTCCAACCTAAATAAATGTTGGCAAAAATATTCGGCGTAGTTCTAATGTTTTGTTGGTTCAGTTTTAGTTCGTGCTGCTTGTTTATTTATGATACGTGTATACATGCCTATTGAGTAAGCAGAATTCTGGATATTGTTTATTAATGATACCTACACGACGCATTCATGCCTTTTGAGTAAGCAGAATTCGAGGATATCGACTAAAGGATGATAGGCAGATATAAGTACCTGATACTAAGTTATTGGGGTTTTGATGTATTGCTTTAATGGAAGCCTTCTTTTCGGATTGGCTGGTAATAATTTTTTGCCATAGCCTGTAGACGATTGGCATCTAAAGAAAATTTTACCGACGCATGTTGGTTGCGTTTCAATGTTTAAAGCACCTACCGTTTTCTGTCGCTGAAAACATTAGTTTTGATACTTCCTGATGATAAAGTATAATGTATAACTGACAAGCTGTAGGTTGCGATACTGCCCGCAAATAGCTTCAAGCCTTTAGCGTTTTGCTCCTAAAGAGGAAATATAAAAATAAACCCTACTTAGTGAGTACCTACGGCTAAAGTCTGACTGAACTACTGAAAACTGAAATTTGGCGGTCCTACCAAGGCGGCTTTTCAGTAGTTCAGACTTTCATATATAAGTAAGGAAAAGTAATTTTATAAATACGACGATGATGTTGACCAATTTTGTGAAAGCCCGCGATCAATTTCTCAATATTTCCAACTAACAAACTAGAACATGTTACTACACAACTTTACTCAATATCCTCACAAGGTCTAGATATCCAGTATATTTATACATACAAACAGTCCCTAATCAAATCAAGTGGCCAACCCTCGAAAATATAAATATCGTATCTACGCATCGACAGTTGGCAACACTGCGGCGTTCCCGCCAAAATAGCTGTCATTTACATGCGGCCGCCGTTCGCTATCGTATTTACACGACACAAGTTGTATATATGTTGAAAAGTTTATATTTATTGATTTAGGATTTTGTTGTATTTGTCGCGTTTGGTTTTAGTAGGTTAGATGTTTAGATTTTTGAATCTATCATCTTTGACTCATCGTAGACTTTCGTTTTCCTGCGGATCTCATTTCTGATTCGATCTCGCAGGGAAACACCGAGCATAGCTCTTTTTATTGCCCTCTGAGTGACCCTGAGCTTTCGGATAATTAGAATATACATAAGTAGTTAGAATCAATAGGTACCTTCATCATCAGCCTTTAACAGTCTACTGCTGGACTAAGCCTCTCATTTGAAAGGAAGAATTGGCCTACTATATCACGCTGGCCAAACGGGTTGGTATAGGGTTTGTATCAAGTTTTCCTTCTCTTACAGTGCTGTTCTCTGCATAATATGCTCCCTCTGTCGGCTCTTACGACACCCATGGGATGATATGGGGTGGTGACATTCAGTATTCTTAATCCGTCACCACACGGGCAATAGAAAATCCCCAATAGAAAATCTCCAATAAATCACTGTGGTTGACATTGACTCCTAGATGTCATTAAAAAAGAAAATTAAAAATTATCAACGCATTGAACAAAGAGGTCGAACTTCTGCCTTTTTTCTTTTACACAACTGCATCATCATTGATTGTCCTAGAGTGATCCCGCTTGCATCCAACACTTGACGCCCGGAGACCGCGCATTAGTCTATCTGCATTTGGCAGAATATTAGTTTTATACAGCTTGCAACACCGCCGGTCACGGCTGTGACGGCTGTCATGAAGATCTTTGGCAGTCATTATGGAGAGAACACTTGGATCAACTACCACTGGTCTAAGCCATGGAATATCGCAATAACTATGAGTTTCAGAGAAATAAATCAGGCGGTAGTCGCTCTGAGGAAAAGCCAATATTGAGCCAAATCTGTTAAGACTTAGGTCTCTAAGGCTAGCTCCAAGGTCTTTTAAATATGATGAGAAGTGTTAGGGCACAGCCTAACAAGCTCGTTCGATCTGGGTTGGCAATCTCCAGGTCTTTCGAGTATATCTATTATTTACAGCTTTCAAATATGCAGGTTACCTCACGATGTTTTCATTCACCGTTTAGCAAGCGATAATTAATAATTTAATACGCACATAACTCCGAAAAGTCATTGGTGCGTGCCGTGGATTCGAACGCGGACCCTCTGCGTAGCAATCTGTCGGTCTCTCCACTAGGCTATCTCTGCTCTTTTTGCTGATTAGTACTTGACAGAAAAAAATATGTTTACTTTAAATATGTTACTTGCCATAGGTATTTCATACAAAATCCTTAAGAGAATTTCATTAAAAATCTCACATTAGACAAGTTAGGAACATCCCTATATCACATCGCGAAACACTATGTTAACTTTGTTACATTTTGCGAAAACACAGGCTTACTCTGCGTTCCCCCTCGCAAGATAGCGGCACAGATAATTAATCCCAGACGATTTGGCTAAAACAGGGAAAATGTTTTGTTTCCTCATTTTCTTAGCGAGAGAGATTTTGGACTCTGTATTTGTCGGGGTTTTCCTCTAGATATCGATTGAGCTGAGACAACTCGCAACTAAGATGTAAATATATGTATTCCAGCTAGATTTGGCCTGGCATCTTTGTAAACTTACAACTGGTAGGTATATAAATGCATAAATAGTACCAGTTATAATATAAGTCAAGTGTGAATGGCCAGGAGGAAGGGGAAGACCTAGACGGACGTTCTCTGACCAGGGGGGCGATTCAGAATCTTTCGATATCTCATTTGACATTCGATTCCGTTAATTGTTAAACGGGCTATCCAGGGCTACCTCATTTTTTGTCAAAACTATCGCATTTCCTATCAATTTTATGCATTCAGTATGAAGTAAATTAATAAATAAACCGAATTCAATGAATATTTCTTCAAAATATCTCTAATAGGCGGCTAAAAGACGAGGATATATAATTTGACATATCGTACGATTAGAACTCGTGACATTCTGAATCGGCCTGTAGATTGGAGACATCCTTACAAAAGAAAGGACAGGTTAGAAGTACCCTTAATCGAAGAGCATGCATGAGAAATTTGATGGGAGTGAATGAAGCAAGAGAGATATGTCAGGATCGTTGCAAATGGCGTTCCGTAGTCTCTGCCTACCCCTCCGGGAAACAGGCGAATCTATGTATGTATGTATGAAAACAGTACCCTGTACCCTGTCTTTTCCCCGTAGGGTGGGTGTCTTTGATCGGGGTGGTATTTTGTGGTAACACCACATACTCCGACTCTTATTTTCCCTAGAGCGGGAGGTCTGAAGGGAATTTCCACCTCGTAACAAAAAGAAGAAAAGGTATATGAATGTATAAGAGATATATTTTTATTTTATTTATTTGACTTCTTGCACAAAACAATATAATTTGTACAAAGGCGGACTTAATGCCCAAGGCATTCTCTACCAGCCAACCTTTGGGTGGTGCAGAGACGAATCAAGGTGGGTGCTAAAACTGCATGTATATGTAGGGTGATATACCTATATCGGAACCTGCAAAGTTCGTTTAATTCGGCTTAGAATTATTTTTACGCATGCTTCCACAATTAGATACCTAATTAACGGGTTCTCTGTCTTTTGAATCATGAATCATATATAGTTCAGTAACAATTGATTTTCTATTGCGTCTCTCGTTGGACAGCGAATGGCACAGCAATTGATCTACATAGCTCAATTTCATTTTCATTCATTTTGTGGCGAATGGGTTCATAAAAGTTGTATTCGCCTCTACTTCAAACCGAGCTATTTTGAAGCAAAATTAAAGAACCTAGCTTCAGAATCAGCCATTTATTAAACCCCTTTTCCGTTCCCTTTTTGGGTAAAATGCTTAGAATATCCTTCCTTACGTAAGTAGGTAAGGCAGCGATAGCCTAGTGGAGATACCAACAGACTGCCATGCAGAGGGTATCGGGTTCGAAACCACGGCGCGCACCAATGACTTTTCGGAGTTATGTGCGTATTGCATTGTTAATTATCGCCTGTCCCGTGCCTCGGAGAGCACGTTAAGCCCCGGTTGTCATGAAGATCTTTGACAGTCGTTACAGGGCGCTAGTACCTTCTAAATAAACTGAAACTAGTCTAAACCATATAATATCGCTATCCCTTCGGGTTGCGGAGGTCAGACAGGCAGTCGCTCTGCGGAAAAGGTAATATTCAGCCAAATCCGGGGGGCGATTCAGAATCTTTCGATATCTCATTTGACATTCGATTCCGTTAAATTGTCGAACGGGCTACCTAATTTTTTTCAAAACTATCGCATTTTCTATCAATTTTATGCATTCAGTATGAAGTAAATTAATAAAAAAACCAAATTCAATGAATATTTGTTCAAAATATCTCTGATAGGCGGCTAAAAGACGAGGATAATAATTTGACATATCGTACGATAACTTGTCGTGACATTCTGAATCGGCCTGCAGGTTAGATTATTAAGCGGACCCCAGATTGAAACTGGAATAACGCTAAGAGGATGATGATCCTTCCTTACGCACGATCCAAATGCCATGTATGTATCTTCAGTAATTTAGGCTCTGCAATGATATGTTTTTTTTTTAATTATGTTAATTAGGTGGCAAACGAGCAGACGGATCGCCTGATGGTAAGCAATTACCGCAGCCCAGGGACAACACCATAGGAGTCACAAGTGCGTTGCCGCCCCTTGGGGTTGGGAAAAGGGATAGGATGAGGAGTGGGGTGTGGGAGAAGGAATCCGGCACTCTCACTCACCGAACGAAACGCAACAGTTACTTTACGTCGATTTTCTGTGAGAGGGTAGTACTTCCCCGGTCGAGCCGGCCCATTCATGCTGAAATCAGCAAGGCTCTACTACCTGGAAAATCTATGTCGAGTAGCCACATCCACTGATAGATAGATTAAGTACATTGGAAACGGGCGTAAATCAATAGTGCAACAACCGAGACTCGACCCCGTGACCGGCGACTGAATGTCTTATGTCATTGAATTATTGATGAGCATGCGGGAAAAAAAGCTGTGACAAAATTAATGAATATAATGCGGAAAGCGGAAATAGGATAGTAGACTACTTTCAGAATAATACACACCTACATAACTTCACGTCTTTTATCCCCGAAGGGGTACGCAGAGGTGTATTACACACCCACATTTCGCCAGATATGTTAAGGTCCCAATGTAAGAGGGGGCGAGACTATTGCCATCTACCGGGCACATTATTAAGCGGGCGATAATTAATTTTTCACCACAGCAGCTCAAACATGCCGCTTTTGCTGCGAGACAACAGTGAACAAAACGCGATTTTGATTCGAGCGTGAGGCAAAGTAGCTTTTTAATTTTTCAATCTTCAGTGCCACGAATTGACATTGTTCAGCCATAAATTTGAAACATTCGAATTTTACTGTGCTCTGTCTCTTTCACATGCATATAAAAAAGCGAGTGAAAAAAGCAAACTCCTTCGAAATTCGATTTTGGAATTCGACCTCAAAGAAAAGACGTTCGGAAACGCGTTATACCCTAAAATTTAAAGATATATTTGTAATAAAGAACTTACGTTGTTTTTTAAATGTTATTGTTTATATGTTTAATATATTATTGGATTTTAATAAAATAAGTCTAATTAATAGTATAAAATTGGTATTTAACCAACACATTTTTATTTGGAATTTCAGCAATGATACATTTGAATAATAAACATCAGGGACGCGGTAACAGAACGCGATTTAAAAAAAATAGCGGGAATAAAGTAAACATATACAAAGTAGGCATGTGTCGTTATGAGTTTTACACATAACGTTACGTTATCGTTATAGCGAAGCTCATAACGTTGTCATAACTGTCTATATTTCATAACTAGCTATATTTTCTGATCGCGTAATCTGAAGACATAATGTAGTTGTAACTAACGAAACTAACGCATAACTGCAACTGATTATGTTTTCGACTGAACTTAACCGATAAAATGAACTTCCCTTCATACTTTGTCCAGGCTTAGGACTGGCTGAGGTACTAACAGGCATAAATTACTTATGGAAAATATAATGATAGGTAAATACATACATACATATACTCACGCCTGTTTCCCCGAAGGGATAGGCAGAGGCATATTAAACGCCCATCTACTTACCTATTACGAATAATGGTTAGTTTAGTAAGTTTAATTTGTACTGTATGCAACTTTAAAATTAGATGTGGCAAATTTAATGACATTATATTAAAAACCTAATTTTCAAAAGTAATTATTTTATCACTTGGTAATCAATTTTCAAAGTGGTCCCTCTATTAGGAAAGGGCGATGAAAGCGTTGTTTTCACTTTAACCAGTGACGGTTTGGATTGTTACAATATAACTAATAACTACGTCACTGCTGCTCGGGAGTCGCACCTCGCGGCGCCATCGCCACACCGCGACGCGTTGCGGCGTTATACTCGTTATGAAATATAGATAGTTATACAATATACATATAACTATCTATACGTTATATGGGTTATAACCGTTGTCATAACGCTCTATACGTTATAACGCTCACTCCTAATACAAAGTACTCTGTGGTAAACATTTCGCTGATGCTGATAGCGTATAGCGTAACATGTTAAATTATATTAATATAAAATACTTACGGTCTTATTCATAAAAAGTTATAGAACGTTTAAAGGCTCGCTATAGTAAGATCGACGAAAAGTGTTATTCATAAAGGCATTTTAGCACTAAAACGCTCTATAAGCTTACTATAAAGTTATAGAGGCCAGACCCCTACTATAACAGTACTATAGCGCCAAGATGGCCGACTCTCTACAGCTGATTAGTTAGAGAATGACATTTGACGTTCGTTGTTTGGTTGTGGTGTGGACGGATTGGAAATAATGAAAAGTTGTGTTTTAGTGTCAGTTCTGTAAACATCGAAGTTTCAGTTACTTTTTTATTAGCCATAAATACAAAGTTGAACTTTATAATAACTATTAACTTCGTTCATAAAAAATGCAAGCCTTACAAAGTTTAAACGCTATAGAAATGATTGAAGGAATTGAAAACAGTTCGCTTCGAAGAAAGGTGTATAGAAGTAGGAGTGATCCATTTTCTTTGGATGACGAAGATTTTAGGAAGCGTTATCGCTTCAATAAAGCGACTGCTACTTTTATCATCAATCTCGTACGTGATGATCTCAAATTAGATCGTAGAGGTTCTGGTACCCCACCCGAACTCCAGGTTTTAACAGCTATAAGATGCTGGGGTCGTCGTGAGGTAAGTATTTTGTTTTGAATTCTGTATTGTTGTAAATACATACTAATATATTTCTATTATACATAATTAAACTCATTTCTATTTAATATATTTTATTACAGGTTCAAGAAGATGCTGGAGACCATCATGGCTTATCTCAAGCAACTACCAGTCGGATTTGTGCCCGAGTTGCATGTGCACTTGCTCGACACTCGGCTTCTTTTATCAAGATGCCTAGCACATTTGCTGAAGAACAAGTGATGATGAGGGAATTCTTTGACATACGGCATTTCCCTACTGTTATTGGCTGCATTGACTGCACTCACATAAGAATTCGCAAATGTGGGGGTGATGCAGCCCAATATTATATAAATAGAAAGGGATTCTACTCCCTAAATGTTCAGGTACTTATACATATTAGTATTGTGAAACAAAACAATGCATATTACATTTTCTTTTCCAAAATTTAATCTTTTATATATTCTTTACAGGTAACTTGTGACGCACATCTTCGCATCCGGGATATTGTTGCAAGATGGAGAGGTAGCACTCATGATGCTCGAATCTTTAATGAGTCATCACTCAAAGAGCGGTTCGAGAGAGGGTTATTTAGAGGGCGACTATTAGGTGACTCTGGATACAAATTAGAGCCATATTTATTCACTCCTCTTCAAAGACCTCAAAACCGTAGTGAGGAAAAGTATAATGAGGCACATATTGCTACCCGTAATACTGTGGAGCGCTGCTTTGGAGTCTGGAAACAAAGATTTCAGTGTCTTCTACATGGCATGACATGCAAACTTGAAAATGTGAAGACTACTATAGTTGCTCTTGCAGTCCTTCACAACATTGCAGTTGATCATGGAGACATGCAGTTGGAGGATAGCAGTGACTGTGATGTGTCAAATGAAACAATCCAACCAGTTTCAAGAGCAAGTGCAAATGCTAATGCAGTTCTACAAACTTTTATTAGAACCCACTTTAGTGAATAGTACATAAAAAAAACTCTAGTATATATATCAATTTAATTTATTTTTATAATATTCTAATTTGTATTTTAAAACCTCCTGCTTTAATAGTAAATTTATTGATTTTTGTTTCTCGTTGGCCATCTGCACCTCATGTAGTTCTTTTCTGCAGGCTGTTTCAGTTTCTGCTATTTGTTGTGCAGGGCTGTTCTTACTAATATTAATCTGGAAACCAAAAATATTGTAATAATTAGTTCTAATATTTGTTTTTTATTGCTCATATTGAGTATTTAGTGTTAGTAGGTAATAATATTAGGTATGTTGTATAAAATAATTGTGTAAAGCTTTTCTAAACTAGTTTGTATTTAAATTAAGGTCTTTACATCATATATCACAGGCTGTATAAGTTCTGGTTAGTTAGGCATGTAGACAATTTAGGACTGATTTACTGGTAAATAAACATACTTTTACAGTTATTGCGATGTTTTCTCTAATGCTATATAATGATTACTTACATTGAGATAAATTTAATAAGGCTAATTATACAAGTACACACCTTTTTATTTTTTGGTTTATAGTTCATTGACATCTTGGGTTTTGTTTTAGTTGTGGTGTTTTGTTCAGTTTCTGTGGATGTGCTTGGCTCCAAAATCTAAAAGAATGAAAATTATAAACTTATATATAACAAAATAATATTACCTCATTGATTTTGTGGTTGCAGTAAATAACACTTACAGAATTTGCACTGTAAGTGTCATTTACTAATAAAACATAGAGTAAACTCTGTAAGAAAGGGCTGCTGCTTGATTATAAAACTTAATACACATACCATTTCTACTATCTCTGAATCTGGATTGTCATTGGCAATTTGTGTTTCTTTTATTTCTATTTCAATGTCTGGAAGGTGTTTTTGTAGTGTTTCTGTGCTTATTCCTATTTTATTCTTTAGAAAATTCTGAAACACAAGATATCTTTTAATAACATTATAATATAGGAAAGAAAAATAAATAATAAACAAGCATGTGTGTAGTTTTCAATTTTATTATGTACCTGGTTATCTGAATCAAATTCATTTGAGTCTACTGTAAACTCATGAGGGAGCCAAACTGCAATGTCGTCACCACTTGGTGGTTCAGAAGCAGGCGGTGGCCCACCACCTGTTTGGAATCTCTCTTTTCGCTCAAGAAATTTCTTTTTTTTGCAGTCATTTTTATAATCCCCCATTGAGCTTTTATTTGCTGCAATGTTCTAGGAGTCTTGGCCATATTGTTAAAACTGAAATATGAATAAATCTGAATATACTACTTACACTTAATTTCATATCATTTTAATGTTAAAATAAATTGAATTAATTACCTACCTAATGCGTAAATCATGCCAAGCCGCCACCTTTTTCGCATTAGTATTTGCATCCGTGTTTTTATTTTCTAAAACCGAAACCCTCTCCCTGACCAATTCTCTCAAAATCAACTAAAACAAAAGCAAAGTAAGTATGAGATATTAGGAATAATTACACAAAATGCTTAAATGTATCAGTTGTCAGTACAAACCTTATCCTCCTCCAACCAATTTTCACTTCTTTGCCTTGTTCTCTCTTTTTTTGTATTCAATTTACTTTCCATTTTCAATTTTAAACCAATATTAAATATTATCAAAACTTATTGAACCTTTCAAAGTACGCGCTATAACAATAACAATGACGTAATCTAGCTCGGGTATCACCGTGTCGTAGACAATAAAATACTTTTTAGACCGTAATAATGTCTATGGGCACCTATGTTGTCCAATTTGTTGGCTGACTTCATTGTAATGGCAACATTTTGTTATATAAACGAGTTATAACGCCATTTTAGTTATAGAAGGTTTATGAATAAACAATTTTATAGAACGTTTTAAATGCTTATAGAACACTATAACTAATGAGTGCTTTAAGTCTTCGATAAGCGTTTTTTATGAATAAGACCGTTAATCTAAAAAGATGAGTGAAACTAGCGATGATGACTACTTTAACACCAGATGAGTTAAAACAACAAGTGATTAAAGCAGAATTTTGTTTTCAATTTATTCCTGTTATTTTTTATGTCTCCTAACTAATATGTGTTCTCACTGCTGAGGTGAAAAGTTATGTGTGCTACACGAGAGCAAAGTTTTTTGCATCTCGTGTTGTTGAGTCCCTCACTACGCTCAGGATTCAAACTTTGATTCACTCGCTACGCTCGTGAATCAATCATAGAATCCTTCGCTTGCTCGGGACGCAAAATCAGCACTCGAAACAAAAAACAACTTTGCTCTCTTGTTGCACAAATAACTATTTCACCACAGCAGCTCAAACATGCCGCATTTGCTGCGAGACAACAGTGAACAAAACGCGATTTTGATTCGAGCGTGAGGCAAAGTAGCTTTTTAATTTTTCAATCTTCAGTGCCACGAATTGACATTGTTCAGCCACAAATTTGCAGCATTCGAATTTTACTGTGCTCTGTCTCTTTCACATGCATATAAAAATTGAGTGAAAAACAAACCCCTTCGAATTCGAAATTCGATTTTGGAATTCGACCTCAAAGAAAACACCTACGGCAACGCAAAAAAAAAGATATTTGTAATAAAGAAATTACTTTTTTTATATGTTATTGTTTACATGTTTCATTTATTATTGGATTTTAATAAAAATAAGTCTAATTAATAGTATAAAATTGGTATTTAACCAATACATTTTTATTTAGAATTACAACAATGATAGATTTGAAAAATAAACCTCAGGGACGCGGTATTAAAACGCGATTTAAAAAAGTAGCGGGAATACAAATTTCGCTGATGCTGATACCTACAGTAGGTATAGCGTAACGTGTCAAATTATATTAATATTTAAAATAATCTAAAAAGATGAGTGAAACTAGCGGTGATGACTGTACTTTAACACCAGAAGAGTTAAATCAACAAGTGATTATGCAGAATTCAATCTATTCCTGTTCATTTCTATGTCTCCTAAGTAATATGTGTTCTCACTGCTGAGGTGAAAAGTTATGTGTGCTACACGAGAGCAAAGTTTTTTGTATCTCGTGCTGTTGAGTCCCTCACCACGCTCAGGATTCTAACTTTGATTCACTCGCTACGCTCGTGAATCAATCATAGAATCCTTCGCTTGCTCGGGACTCAAAATCAGCACTCGAAACAAAAAACAACTTTGCTCTCTTGTTACACAAATAACTATTTATTTCAGAATAATGAATTACGAGTACCTAAATAATACTGAGGGACTTGTAATTACATGAATTCAGTTCGGAAGGTGAATTTAGAACAGCGGTTCCTAGCCTAGAGGTCATTACTCCGTAGGCTAAATCAGGTGCATAGGGTTCCCACCAAGAACTTAGGGTCCCAAGCCAACCTCACCTGCAAGTGGTGCACATGCCGATCAACGAACGAGGCTCTGGCAACAAAATATCTCGATAAGCGGCAATAGGCTCGCCACCTATTACGTGGGATCAAAGCACTGGCGAAAAGTGGGCGTTTAATATGCCTCTGCCTACCCCTTCGTGGAAACAGGCATGAGTCTATGTATGTATGTATACTAAATCAGCTGTTCTTTGGGTCAAAATTAAGCTTCTTGCGCCCAATAGCTTTGGCTGTGCGTTGTCTGTCAGTCAGTCAGTAACGGAAGAATTGTATATCATCATCATCATCAGCCTTTAACAGTCTACTACTGGGCTGGGCCTCTCCTTTGAAAGGAGGAATTAGCCTACTGTACCACGCTGGCCAAACGGGTTGGTATAGGGTTTGTATCAAGTTTTCCTTCTCTTACAGTGCTGTTCTCTGCATAATATGCTCCCTCTGTCGGCTCTTACGACACCCATGGGATGGATGTCATTTTTTTATTTTTTTATTTATAGACTCACGCCTGTATCCGCGAAGGGGTAGGCAGAGGTGTAATATTACACCCACATTTTGTCATTAATTTTTAGGTCCTACGTAATAGGGGGCGAGCCTATTGCCGTACCGGGCACATTACCAGACTCCGTGCTGCTACTGAGAATTTCCTAACGGAAAAACCCAATAACCCTTTGCCCGACCCGGGAATCGAACCCGAGACCTCCCAATCCCACACGCACAAGACCAACGAGACCAACGAACCAATGGGATGATATGGGGTGTTGATATTCCGTATTCTTAACCTGTCACCACACGAACAATTGTATATACTTAGGTACTGATATTTTCAACCTTCACTCTTTGTAGACATTTGATAACTCTCTTATTAGTCTATATCTAGTGTATGTAAATCTATATCGCGGCAGAAGAGCTTTTTCTACGGGTATTGCAATTGCAACAATGCGTGGGAAATATTTTTTTATAGTTTCTTTTAACTTTTACTTTGAAGAGAAATGTTGTGAGGAAACTTGCATATGTGAGCGTCTTTTCTTGTCGCTCTAAATGACTTACTAGACATAATATACATATATACCGTCTCATCCTCCTAGAGTTATCCCAGTTAGAACCCGGAGTCCGCTTTCCACTCTAACGGAATTTTACTAAATATTGGACACGCACGATCCAACCATCACCTTCACAAATGGGGGCTCAGAGAGTGGCCATCCTGCGAGTGCAGAGAGCCAGACCAAACTCTAGCCACGTCGTGAACGATTGTCCGCTCCACCGCTTCCATGGCGGTATGTCCGAGTTGCACCAGCTCTCTGCAGCGGCCAAAGACTGGCTAATAGATCTAAAAATAGACGTTAGGATCCAGTGCAAAGAATGCCATATGAAATGATGATGACTAAATATTAGCTTTTCCATAGAGGGACTGCCGGTCTGAAGAAGTATGTGTGTGTGTGTGTGTTGTGGAGGTCTGCCACAGTCCAAACTATGGAGTTTAGACTAGCGGTTTTTATATTGTTTGGAGATTTATCTTTTTTTTTTTAAGACAACTCCCGCACTAGGAATAAACCCTGTGTCGCGGGGGACTTAGACGTACAACCAACGGACACAATGAACACCTAGACTCGAAACAACAAATTATGGATCATACAAAGTGTTGTCTCGTGTGGGAATCGAACCCACAACACTCGGCGCAGTGTTAAACGGCGAGGCGCCCGCTTAAACCACTACGCCAACCGTGCAGTCAAATTACTGCAATATCGTGGGAAACTTTCCGAACATTATATCATCAGATTAGCAGCTTTCTAATGCCGTTAAAAGAAGATTAAGTAAGTACATCCTAGTGGGGAAGCCAACCAGTTGTGGACATCTTTAGCCTGAGATGAGGACGAGAAATATGTCTTATAATCAACTAGCTGTTTCCCGCGGTTTCACCCGCGTCCTGAGGGGACTACTTGGCGTACCCGGTTAATTTTTAACCTACTCCTTGGTGGGTACATCTGCTATCCGCCAGTGAAAGTTCCATCAAAATCGGTCCAGCCGTTCCAGAAATTAGCGAGAACAAACAGACAGACAGACAGACCGACAGACAGACAAAAATTGAAAAAATGTAATTTCGGTATATGTACCTACCGTGTTTACATCCACATGCATTTATTAAAAAGCGGTTATTTTAATATTACAAACAGACACTCCAATTTTATTTATATGTATAGATTATGGTATAGATATGTATGATCGTTTATATAACTACTTAGGTACCTACCTATCTAATCTATCAGCAAAGTTTTAATGTAAATATATAATTAAGTAAGTAATTAATTTAATGTTAATATGTTGATAATCTCAAGTTCGCGACATTAATATCGGTTTGGATTTATTACACTTTATCCTTGCGTTACTGACTGACTGACAGACACGCTACAGCCGAAACTATTGGGCGCAGGAAGCTGAAATTTGGCATGTGTGTTCCTTGGGGACCGTAGGGGTGCACTAAGAAGGAATTTCCCGAAATTCCCACGGGATCGGCCAAAGCGGGTAAATTTAAAAAAAATGCAGGCGTAGCTGCTGGCGTCCTCTAGTATGTAATATAAGTGCTGTCAATATAAAATGTTCATTGTGTCCGTTGGCTGTATGTTTGTAAAGACCCCCGACTCAAGATTTATTCATAGTGCGGGAGTTTTCTTACAAACAGAAAAAAGGTCATAAGCGCTTCCTTCTTTGTAACGCTTTATTTGATCGAATCATCATACTAGGTACACATTTCTGGATTTATGGATGTAGCAGTCATTTACAATTACCATTCTTCTTCTTCTTTCTCTTAGCGTTATCCCAGTTTCAATCTGGGGTCCGCTTACTAGTCTAACCGGATTTGGCTGAATATTAGCTTTTCCACAGAGCGACTGCCTGTCTGACCTCCGCAACCCGAAGGGATAGCGATATTCCATGGTTTAGACTAGTGTCAGTTTATTTTAGAAGGTACTGACGCCCTGTAACGACTGTCAAAGATCTTCATGACAACCGGGACCGACGGCTTAACGTGCTCTCCGAGGCACGGGACAAGCGATAATTAACAATTCAATACGCACATAACTCCGAAAAGTCATTGGTGCGCGCCGTGGATTCGAACCCGATACCCTCTGCATGGCAGTCTGTTGGTATATCCACTCGTCTATCGCTGCCTTACAATTACCATTATTGCGTACTAATGCTTCGATCGCACGTATGTATGGTGTACCTAGTGTTTTAACCAGTCGCCTGGCCATTTAACACTACGCTGAGTGTTAGCTGTGGTGGCGATCCCAGTAGGGATACGGACATCTTGACAAAATTTACCTTTCACTAGAAAGACACAAAACGTGTAATTTGGCATGCTGTCGTTTTGTTCCATTTTTAGGGTTCCGTACCTAAAAGGTAAAAAACGGAACCCTATTACTAAGCCTCCGCTGTCTGTCTGTCTGTCCGTCTGTCCGTCTGTCTGTCTGTCACCAGGCTGTATCTAGAAAGCTGAAATTTTCACAAATTATGTATTTCGGTTGCCGCTATAACAACAAATACTAAAAATAAACAAAAATAAAAATATTAAGGGGGGATCCCAAACAAAAAACGTGTTTTTTTCGTATTTTTTGCTCAAAATTACTAACTGTAACAGGTAGACGCTTTAAATTTTCACAGAATATGTAGGTGTATATTACCTTTCAAAATAAATAATTAAATTAAAAAGAAGTAAATAATAAAGGGGGGCTCCCATACAACAAATGTAATTTTTAAGCAATTTGTTACTCGATCTTATTAAACAGGTAGAAACTTAAAAAGTATTTAAGTATACATACAACGAACGTGATTTTCTTTTAAAGATGATGGTACGGAACCCTTCGTGCGCGAGTCCGACTCGCACTTGCCCAATTTTTGTTTGATAAAGAGAGAACAGCACCAACTTATCATTTTCAACTTATAAGGGTATTTCTTTCCCACGCTTTTAGTTATGTATGTCTCTAATCTTATACTAATATATAAAGCTGAAGAGTTTGTTTGTTTGTATGTTTGTTTGGTTGAACGCGCTAATCTCAGGACCGGTCCGATTTGAAAAATTCTTTCAGTGTTAGATAGCCCATTTGTCGAGGAAGCTACAGGCTATATTATATAACATCACGCTATAAGCGACGGGAGCAGAGCAGCAGCCTTAAATAACGCGAGTGTAACCGCGGGCATCGTCTAGTATATGTATAAAGCTGAAGAGTTTGTTTGTTTGGTTGAACGCGCTAATCTCAGAAACTACTGGATGGTTTGAAAAATTATTTCGGTGTTAGATAGCCTATTTATCGAGGAATATAGGCTATATAATATCACGCTATGAGCCACGGGAGCTGAACAGTAGCCCTAAATAACGCGGGTCTAACCGCGCGCTCATCTAGTACAGTGTATTTGAAATCCTTTGTCCATTAGCTTTACCTAAATCTATTAGTGAACCCTACACGGAACAAAGCTTGTGCGATCTATGAAAATTTACCTATACCAAATCTAAGTGTTCTTTGTGTACATTATTTCATTAGATATTTGTAAATTCCATACATACATACATACATAGATGCCTGTTTTCGAAGGGGTAGGCAGAGACTACGGAAGGCCATTTGCAACGATCCTGACTGATACTGATATCTCTCTTGCTTCATTCACTCCCATCAGATTCCTCAGCAATGCTCTTTTGTTCAGGTTACTTCTGACCTGTCCTGTTTTTATGATGTCTCCAATCTGGTCAGAGAACATCCGTCTAGGTCTTCCACTTCGTCCTGTCCCATTCACATTTGCCTTGTATCTGCTTAGTCAATCTTTCGTCATCCACCCGCTCTACGTCCCCAAACCACCTTAGCATACCTTTCTCGATGCTTGTCACTACATCTTCTTTTTTTCTTTTCTTTTCTTTTTCGAATACATAATACGAAAAATCTCTTTAGAAAGAGCAAACAATATACACGAAAACTATGTTGTAATACTAAAACTATAGAGTCCGATATAAATTCAACCAAACCACCCCATAGATATTAAAAATCAACCCTCTTAACCACATAAGACCATTAGAAACAGTAAAGAAAATATAAGTGGTATTTTATATCAATCTAGTGGCAACATTTGTGATGAATGTTCTTCGTAAGCTTTTAATATATATTTTTATTGCCAGCCGTCGGCATTTACCCCTGTTCTCTGTTATTTCAACTGTTTATTGTTATATTCTTGTTTTTCGTTTATTTATTTAGTTTATAGTTTTATGTGAAGTTCTCGGATTGTGTTGTGTTTGAATTATTTGAGTAATTGCCGTGTTTTCGAGCTGCGATTGTTTAATATCAGACTGTTCAACGATAATTTTGATTTAACGTGTAACTATGTAAGTACAGAGGTGCACAGAACATTGTTTATAGATTTATTGAAATTTAAAACAGAAAATGAATCGTTTAGCAGGTCTAGCTTATGAAGTTATGATACTTTCGTTTGTATGCGCTAGTTTTGGTTGTAGTAAATACCTACCTCGATACAAATGTGCTCGGTATAGCCAAGCTTATTAAAGCAAGTGTTTCATACAAGTGAAAATACATACTGACCAAAGGGATAGCTACACTCTCTGATACCCTGATTTATACAAGTGTTTGAAGGCACATCTTAAGACCTATGCGCTCTCTGAAACACGGAGTGTGAATTTATGTGATCGGTCACCCATCTCCTACCGTGTGTGACTATCGTGATAACTCGACACTGTAGGTACCATGTCGATTACCATTTACGATTGCCGGAGGCCCTATCCCCTATTCCTTCTCCCTCATCCCACTCCTCATCCTATCCCTTTTCCCAATCCAAAGGGGCGGCAACGCACTTGTGACTCTTGTGGTGTTGCTTGTGTCCATGGGCGGCGGTAATTGTTTACCATCAGGCAATCCGTCTGCTCGTTTGCCGCCTATTAACATAAAAAAAACGATTACATTGCTCGGTCGAAAGTACGTTATTTACATTACCATGTGTACAGTAGCCGTGTGGTTGACGGCATAGAATACAAGTGTCACCACCCCCTATCTTCCCGTGGGTGTCGTAAGAGGCGACTAAGGGATAACACGATGCAAATACCATCTTTGCGTAGAGACGGAAAACCCGACATCAAACCCTATACGACTGCCTCGTTGGTCTTGCGGCATAAATGTGCGCGTGGGATCGGGAGGTCCCGGGTTCGATTCCTGGGTCGGGCAGTGTTATTGGGTTTTTCTGTCACGAAATTCTCAGTAGCAGCACGGAGTCTGGAAATGTGCCCGGTACGGCAATAGGCTCGCCCCTTGTTACGTGGGACTAAAGTATATCTGGCGAAAAGTGGGTGTAGAAATACACCTCTGCCTACCTCTTCGGGGTTATAGGCGTGAGACTATGTATGTATGTATGTGTACAGTTGTATTGTATAAACTATACAAAAAATCTCTTAATAGTTTATACAAAGGCTGCACGGTTGGCTTGGGCGCCTCGCCGACTGATACTGCGCCGTGTGTTGTGGGTTCAATTTCCAAACGAGACCACTCTGTGTGCTATGTGATTCATAAAAGGTTGTTTCGAATCTAGGTGTTTGTTGTATTTTTCTAAAGTCTACCGTGACACAGGCATATTCCTAGTGCGGGAGTTAGCTTTAAAAATATAAAAATAGATTATGTGGGGGTGCATAGGGTTCCCACCAAGAACTTAGGGTCCCAAGCCAACCTCACCTGCAAGTGGTGCACCTGCCGATCAACGGACGAGGCTCTGGCAAACAAAATGTCCCAATAAGCGGCAATAGGCTCGCCACCTATTACGTGGGATCAAAACACTGGCGAAAAGTGGGCGTTTAATATGCCTCTGCCTACCCCTTCGAGGAAACAGGCGTGAGTCTATGTATGTATGTAGATTATGTGATCTAATAGTTGTGTGTATGTTGTTGTAGATGCGGCGGCTCGCGCACTGATCTTGGCGGGATGCAGGGCGGTGCTGCGCCCGCCGCGGACGCCGATCAGGCGCAGTTTGAGGCAGACAAGCGCGCTGTCTACAAGTAAGTACCATCATCTCATCCCAGAGACGTCTACTGCTGGACATAGCCCTCCTCCAAGGTTCTCCACACAGAAATATCTTGAGCCGCCCGTATCCAACCGCGCACCGCGATCTTAACCAGATCGTGTGTACCTTGCGGGAGGCCTACCCCTGCTGCGTCGTCCGGTACGTGGCCGCCACTCCAGAACCCTCCTGCCCCAACTGCGGTTCTTCCAGGAATGTGCCCTGCCCATGGCCACTTCAGCTTGGACATGCACAGCATTCAGCACTGTTGTTTTCCGTCGTATCGTGTCCGTGAAATAGATGTCGCCGTATTGTTGTTGTTGAGATTTCGTCGTCGTTCGCTAGATGACCTCAGTTGTATGTATCTACCGCTACATCTATAAAATCTATTCAGACTAGAAAGCAAAGTAAGCAAGTTTAAGGTAGAGGACCTTACGCAAACAAATAACTATGTAATTGCGATAGCGCATCATGATGATTGTGTTTTTTCTATAATTATTTGATACCTATCAGTCAATTAATTACCTTTATCCGTCAACATATGTATGTTTCATTTCCAGGTTAATAAATATGATTTCCGTATTAATCAGCTTAATGAAATAAATAAAACCTTGTTTGTGATATGGCTAATATTGTTTTGTACATGTATTACAAATCTGGTAAGACCAGTGCGCGGAGCCCGCGCTTCGAGAAGAATAGTCTTGGATGTATCCGGGAAAACGCTAACACGATGATGATGTCACAGATTCTAGATTTTAGGAACAAATCCTGTGCTGTGGATGACTTTACGAGTTTACGACCATTCAATCAACGAACACAAGGTATACTCAGACCTGAAACAAATTATTGTGCATCACGATATCCCTGCCCTATCCCCTATTCCTTCTCCATGATCCCACTCCTCATCCTATCCCTTTTCCTAACCCCAAGGAGCGGCAACGCACTTGTGACTCCTGTGGTGTTGCTTGTGTCCATGGGCGGCGGTAATTGCTTACCATCAGGCGATCCATCTGCTCGTTTGCCGCCTATTACCATAAAAAAAAAACTCAAAGTGTTGTCTTGTGTGCGAATCAAGTACACAGAAGAAACTATTCAGTAATCTGTGCCCACAGCGCTCAGCGCAGTTCTAAGTAGCGAGGTGACTGCGTAAAACACTACGCTAGAAGTACTAGCACAAAAATAACATCGCCATACAGCCTTCCTCAATCCACTACTGGACATAGGCATCATCAACAGCCCTTTATACTGCCCCAGTGCTCGGCACGGGCCTCTTCAAACTATGAAAAGTGTAAGGCCATAGTCCACTACGCTCGCCAAATGCGGGTTGGCAGACTTCACGTCTTTCGAGAACATTATATTATTATGTAGAACTCTCAGCAGGTTTCCTCACGATATTTCACGTAGGCCTCTGCCCTCTCATAATAATTAAGACGATATTAGCATAGAAAATTGGAGAATTTAGCCTATTATACCACAGATAAAATCGACGTAAAGTAACAGTACCTAAACTGTTTTTAGGTTGTACCTAAACCGTTTCGTTCGGTGAGTGAGAGTGCCGGAGGCCCTGTCCCCTATTCCTTCCCACTCCTCATCCTATACCTTTTCCCAACCCCAAGGGGCGGCAACGCACTTGTGACTCCTGTGGTGTTGCTTGTGTCCATGGGCGGCGGTAATTGCTTACCGTCAGGCGATCCGTCTGCTCAAAAAAAATACTATACCTCACTGGCCAGGATGGTTGCTATATGGTTTTATGTCGAGTTTGCCGTGCCTTGCCAGATGTACTATTTGCTTCGTGTAATTTCCTTATTCACATCTTACGGCACCCACGGAATGTAATGGGGTAGTGACACTTTAACTCACTTTGTATCCTTCTTAATCCGTCACCACACGAAGAATAAAATCAATTATCTCATCTTAGAAACGTCTCTAAGCTCACCAAGAGACCGGTCTTGTGCCACCAGCACCCAATCGCTTACCATCAACCAGATCGTCGGTCCACCTTTGGAGAGGTCTACCCGTGCTGCGTCGTCTGGTACGTGGTTCTTTACTCTCCCCATTCATTGCCACTTTATCTTGTCTATTTGGAGAGATGCTGAGATGTCGTGACTTTGGTTCTCCTGCGATAAATTAATAAACGGGCTTTAAGGAGACCCTTAACGGAAATTGAAAGCCCATATTCTACCATTCATTATGAACATGTTTTACTTCGGCACCATACCTGGGAAATTACTGGTTCAGGAGATATTGAGGCTCAAAGTCACCATAAAAACATTCCAATTCGGTACAAAATCGATGCATTTGTCGTGATAATTTGTTCTATATATGTCCTATGCACCCATGGATAAGTAGGTATTTCGAGCATTGCACGCGCGCACTTTACGCGCAGGTATTAAACTTGGCATGATGTGCAAAACGAGTAGACTTCGGCTTGGTGATGGGTCTTTTGACTAAAGAGATTGTTTCTTTGCTTAATCGCGCTAATCTCAGGCACTACTGGTCCGTTTTGAAAAATTCTGTCAGTGTTAGATAGCCCATTTATCGAGGAAGGCTATAGGCAGTATTTTATTTTATTTTGTGTTTTTAGGAAACTTACAGCTAACATCTACACTAATATTATAAAAAGGAAAAATTTGTATTTTTGCTTGTTTGTTTGTAAAGGATAAACTCAATAACTACTGGACCGATTTTAAAACGTCTTTCACCATTAGAAAGCTACATTATCTGCGAGTAACATAGGCTATATTTTATTTTAGAAAAATAGGGGTTTGTAAGATATTTGGGTTTTTCGGGTACGCAAAGTAGTTCCCTCAGGACGCAGGTGAAACCTCGGGAAACGGCTAATATACAATAAGAAGAAAAATACATACAAGAAGGCCATTTAAAAGTTTCCACAGATAGAAAGCATTAAAAATATAGTTTTATAGAAAGTAACTTATAACATCGCTATGAGCCATTGAAGCTGAGCAGTAGCCTTAAACAACGCGAGTGTAACCGCGGGCTCATCTAGTATTTAATCTTTAAAACCAATATATAAACCGTAAATGTTTTAAATAAATGCTGTTGTTTTTCCAGACATCCCCTATTCCCCTTATTGGCTCTACTCCTGGAGCGCTGCGAGCAAGCCACGGCAGGGGCGGAGCCCCCGGCGGCTGAGGCCTTCGGCGCGGACCTACAGGCCTTCGTGCAGCACCAGCGGAGGGATAGAAGACCCTTTCTAGTGGATGATCCTGAGATAGATGGACTCATGATAAAGAGTATTCAGGTATGAGAGGATTTATGTACATACATGCATATGCTCACGCTTTTTTTTAAGTCGGTTTAGGCAGAGACAACATAATGTTTCTTGCTGCTATCCTTACAAACCTGCAACCAGCTCTGTAGGTACCTATTAGACTTCCCACGGCACGGGCCTCTTCTCACTAAGAGAAGGGTGAAGCCATACATAGTGCACCACGCCAAGTGTGGGTTTTGGAGGCTGTTGGTTCGGAACGCTAAAGAGCTAAGACGAGTTTTGAAAGTGGAATAGATTAATTTAATGAATTACGAGAAAAAATAGTATTGTTCTGAAATGACGGAGAAATCGAGAGAGTTATAGTCGTCGAATTGAGAACCTCCTCTTTTTTGAATTTGCTTAATAAGACTTAATATGCGTATTTAAATTAAATCGTTTTTGGAGGTGGGAGTTGGTTATATTATTATTAAGTTCGAGGACATCTAGAGGTAGAAATAGGTTTAGGTACCAGTATCGCCATCTATCTGTTGCCGGTTAAACTGCGAATATAGTTTTAGATATAGTACTAGTGACATCTACCGGTCGTTTGGAACAGACAGGAGTCCGATGAACAGACATGAGATGTGAACAGGCGACGGAGAGATACATATTTTTCACTTTACAACATATGTTAAGAGCATCCAGGTGGGTGCTATTTAATTTTAAACAATAACAACTAAAACACGCATACATCTAGCGCCATCTGTCGGACAGTGGTTAGAACTATGGAAACGAAATGGTTTTGATGTTGATCTCTGCTCCATGTTTCGGTAGCTTCATATAGTTCTGTCGTTAGCTGATTGAATATTAAAATTTTTATGAGTACACTAGTGACATCTGTTAGCCAACAGCGAAATGGCGATCATGAAACTTGTGAAAGAACGTTTTATCTACTTGTTTGGAAGAAAACAGATGCTTTGGTAGGAGGCCTGATTTCCTCCTTCTAGATTTACTCCTTCTAGATTCCTTCCTCGTAAATATCCCTCTCGTAGATTATACGATCCTAGATTTACCCCATCTAGATTTCCCTCTCTCGATTAACCCCGCCTTCACTCCTCCCAGATTTACCCCTCTTAGATATACCATTCTTAAATATAACCTATATTTCTCCCTCCTAGATTTACGTCGCCTAAATTTACCTTTCTCAGATATACCTCACCTAGATTCATCATAATCAGCCTTTAACAGTCCACTGCTGGACTAGGCCTCTCCTTTGAAAGGAGGAATTGGTCTACTATTCCACAGTGGCCAAACGGGTTGGTATAGGGTTTGTATCAAGTTTTCCTTCTCTTAGTGTTGTTCTCTGCATAACATGCTCCCTCTGTCGGCTCTTATGACACCCATGGGATGATATGGGGTGGTGACATTCCGTATTCTTAATCCGTCACCACACGAAATACCTATGCCTGTCACCTAGATTGACCCCACCTATTCGTAGAAGTTTTCGTACACCACACCCACTTATAACCGCTGTACATAATTCCAGGTGCTCCGCATCCACCTGCTGGAGCTAGAAAAAGTGCAGGAGCTATGCCGCGACTTCTGCGGGAGGTACATCGCCTGTCTCAAGACCAAGATGCAGAGCGAAAACTTGCTCAGGACTGATTATACTTCAGGTTTGTTACAACGAAGATACTGTGGATAATCTATACTAATATTATAAAGCTTCAGAGTTCGTTTGTTTGGTTGAAACCGCCAGACTCAGGCACTACTGGTCCGATTTGAACAATTATTTTGTTTTGGATAGTGTTAACTATTTAACATCACGCTGTGCACCACGGGTGCGGCGCAGTAGGCCTTAATAACGTGTATAGCCACGGGTTTAGCTAGTAGCGATATAAAGATGAAAACATGTAGAAGTATTTATCCTATACTCCTAAAATGATAAATACTACTAGGGTTCTAGTTCCGGAATAAAATTTTCACCCACTTTTACTAAAAGGCTAGACCGGGGAAGTACTACCCTCTCACTGAATATCGACGTAATGTAAACAGTATTTATACCGCGTTTCAAGTTGGGTATGGCAGAAGAGTCATGAAAGTAGAATAAATGCTGTAGAAATGAGAACTCTGAGAAGTATGTGTGGTGTGTCTTTGACTAACAGAGTAAAGAATTGTGTGATAAGAGAGTGTTGTGGGGTAAAAGAAGATGTAGTGACAAGCATCAAGAAAGGTATGCTAAGGTGGTTTGGGCACGTGGGGAGGATGGATGACAAAAGACTGACCAAGCAGATATATAAGGCAAGTGTGGATGGGACAGGACGAAGGGGAAGACCTAGGTGGACGTTCTCTGACCAGATTGGAGATATCCTACAAACAGGGCAGGTTAGAAGTACCCTGAACAGAAGAGCATGCATGAGGAATCTGATGGGAGTGAATGAAGCAAGAGAGATATGTCAGGATCGTTGCAAATGGCGTTCCGTAGTCTCTGCCTACCCCTCCGGGAAACAGGCGTGAGTCTATGTATGTATACTGCGTTTCGTTAGGTGAGTGAGAGTGCTGGAGGTCCAATTGCCCTTTTCCTTCTGCCCCAACCTGCTCCTTCTTCTATTTCTTTTATTTTATACTAAAGGACGGTAGTACACTTGTTCCTCTGGTGTTGCTTGTGTTCATATGATTTGAGGACAAAAGTCTTCAATCAGTGCGTTCTACCCGTTATGACCTACGGGGCCGAGACGTGGCCACTCACGGTACGACTTGTCCACCAATTCAAGGTTGCTCAGCGAGCTATGGAAAGAGCTATGCTCGGAGTTTCTCTTAGGGATCGAATCCGGAACGAAATCATTCGGCAGAGAACTAAAGTAACCGACATAGCTCAGCGAATAAGCAAGCTGAAGTGGCAGTGGGCTAGTCGAATATGCCGCAGAACCGATGATCGCTGGAGCGGTCAGGTTCTTGAGTGGCGACCGGGTCTTGGCAAACATAGTGTAGCTAGGTGGGGCGATGATATTCGAAGGGCAGCGGACAGGCATTGGAAGAGGAAAGCTGAAGACCGAGCTCATTGGCGCGCCATAGGAGAGGCCTACGTCCAGCAGTATAGGCTGATGATGATGATGAGATATGATGTCCTCCTTGTTTACCGCCTACAGTACATAAAATGTAAAATAATCTACGCAAACGGAAGACGAAATAAAAATAACTATGCTTATGTTGTTTGTTTACACAGGGGGCGTGGAAAGCAACAACAACCTGTCAGGCTCCATAGACGAACATTCGAGCACGTCCAACTCGCCACAATACCAGGTATGAAATGTATGTTAATTTGTACTACCCAACGTATGCACTTTATACCCTGTAGATATTTTGTATTTATTAATTTTTTTTACACCTTTATTAATGTGATCAATTAACTTTATACTAGAGATGAAACGGATATCCGGTAACTATCCGGCCTTGTTTTCACTATCCGACCGAATACCGGTTATTAATTCAGTATCCGGCCAGATATCGGATATTAAATTCGAAACATTCTCATTATTTTACAAAAGACAAGTCCTCACAATAAGGGATGGACACCGCAACGGGCCAATTGTGGGTAATTAATACCAAATTTGACGCATTTTTGGTAAGAGGTGACTTTGTTTGGCTTCGTATACCTAAACAGCTTCTGAAAATAGCCTTAAGCTGTACACGCGTTGCCAGGTGATGAAAAAGTTCTAGCAAGTCAAATATCCGGTAGCCGGATATCCGGCGCACCGGCCTCGAAGCTTGCCAGTCCGGTATTCGGTGTCCGGCTAAAACACTATTAGGTTCATCTCTAGACTTTACAGCCTGTAGTCCTTGAAAATGAAATTATGTATTTTAGTTATTACTTTACATTCTGTAGATTATATAATTATGTATTGTGTTCACTCAACACTTGTAGAATTATATAATTCTCCTAAAATCCTTTAATCTCAACTTGTCCTGTGCCGCTCCGTATAATAATGTGTTTATTTAACATTCTGTGTTTTCGAGGCCTTATGAAACTTTGATAGGGGCATATTATGGTGTGCTCTAAATAGAGGATCAAGCTAGCTGATTGTGCCTATACTGCGGGCACATATATTGTCGAGAAACTTGGTAGTCTTGTCCGAGTATGATAGAGTTGCGATTAGTCCGTAGATGGAAAAATTAAAACAGAAATATATGATATGGGTGCATAGGGTTCCCACCAAGAACTTAGGGTCCCGCACCAACCTCACCTGCAAGTGGTGCACCTGCCGATCAACGGACGAGGCGACGGCAAACAAAATGTCCCAATAAGCGGCAATAGGCTCGCCACCTATTACGTGGGATCAAAACACTGGCGAAATGTGGGCGTTTAATATGCCTCTGCCTACCCCTTCCGGGAAACAGGTGTGAGTCTATGTATGTATGATATTAGTCAGATACCATGTGAAACTTTTGAAAGCACAATTCAAGAACTCGTTTGTGTGATTCCATCGTTGACCGTTAGATGTCGCCATTGTTTGTATTTTTGCAATTGTACGATAGATGTCACTAGTCTAATATGTAGCAACAATATCGAGAAGACGATTACTAACTAGTTTTTTATTGAAACGAACATACTCTTTGTTTTAATAAATAATCATTTATCTTTAGCTACCGCTATAATACCGAGAAGACAATAAATCTTTAAGTTTTTCATTCAAACGAAAATATTCTTTATCGTATAATAAATAAGTATCATTTTTCTCCAGTCGCCCCCCGCCCCGCTGCCGTCGGCGCCGTACCCGACTGTGTACCCACCTCACACAGAAATACCCTACGCGCCGCCGCAAAGGGATCCACGTAAGTAAACATATATATTGTTTGTTTTTCGAGTGAGTGTGTGGCTTACTCTGGTGTCGGAGTTTTCAGACCGCCTTAAGGCCTCCGACATGGCCTAACGATCCTTATCCTTAGACAAGAACCGGGACCGACAGCTTTACGTGCCCTCCAAAGCACGGTAGCGCTCAGATGTAAATGCCACACTTGGTCACCCATCCAAGTGGCGACCTGTGCATGCGTTGCTTAACTTTGCCGCTCTGTTACGAATGGCTAGTCAAGTCTCGCTATGAGCGCTACAACATATATATACAACATATATATAACATATATATTGAATTGACTGCACGGTTGGCGTAGTGGTTTAAACGGTCGTCTCGCCGCTTCACACTGCACTGAGTGCTGTGGGTTCGATCCTCACACGAGACAACACTTTGTATGATCCATGAATTGTTGTTTGGGTTTAGGTGTACGTTGTGTCCGTTGTTTGAAATGTCGCCCACGATACAAGATTTATTCGGTGCGGCAGTTGTCTTTTTAAAAAACAAAAGTAAGAAAAAAACTATACTTCGCCTGCGGCTCCACCCGAGTGTCTATGTCACTCTGCAGTGTCCTAACTATTTCCACACATAAAATTCATACCATAAATAGCTTTATTGCGATTAAAGAAATAAACTTTCGAATTTATATTATTAGTAAATATGGATAAATTTTCTTTGTCTGAAAATTGTATGTATGCCTCCGTGGTTCAGTAGATAGGATATGTGTCTGATGTCCCGGGTTCGAATCGGGTCGGGCAAAAGTGTTACTGAATTTTACCGTATAATCTGTTGGTGTCTCCACCAGACCATTAACTAATAACATGTGTTGTTATGTTGTAGAGTCTCTGGTGGTGCAGGGTTCGACACCGATCAGTCAGATAGGCGCGGGGCTGCTATCCACAGACTCCTTCACAGGTAAGATATTTAAAACTCAGTATAATTATCGTAGAACTTTGATTTATCAGATACATCCTTAGGAATGCAAAATACTTATAATCACTTTAGTATTATTTTTTGGTAAAACAAGCGTAATTGAATAACAATGGGTTTCCTTTTTCCTCCTAGCGTTGTCCCAGTTGTAACCCGGGATCCACTTTATTAGTCCAATCGGATTTGACTGAATATTAGCTTAAATACGGTTAGGTTAGATGATTACACGATGCAAATACCATCTTTGCGTAGAGACGGAAAACTCGACATCAAACCCTATACGACTGCCTCGTTGGTCTCGCGGCATTAATGTGCGCGTGGAATCGGGAGGTCCCGGGTTCGATTCCTGGGTGAGGCAGAGTTATTGGGTTTTTCTGTCACGAAATTCTCATTAGCAGCACGGAGTCTGGCAATGTGCCCGGTACGGCAATAGGCTCGCCCCTTATTACGTGGGACTAAAGTATATCTGGCGAAAAGTGGGTGTAGAAATACACCATCTGCCTACCTCTTCGGGGTTATAGGCGTGAGACTATGTATGTATGTACGGTTAGGTAGTAGTATCTTAAACAATTTAATTTGTATCGGCAAACTGTCAAACAGTTTTAAACACGCTCATGATCGCTGGCATATTTTGTGCACTCAAATTCGTAGGCAAAACAATTTTGAAATATTGCTAGCTTAATTTTCTATGTCCGGGTGGTGTTCCCCTTGTACACGTTCCCGGCGTTCATGTGCTCGCTTTTGACAGAGTGCAATAGATTCAGAAGAATCAAAAGCATATTGAAAATTAGAAATTTGGTTTAAATGTGTCATTTGATTCCTGATCGGATTTTTTGGTGAATCGTGTTTTCGAAAAATGAATCTTAGCTAGATCGATTTATTGCCCCCCGAAAACTTCTACAATTTTTTTTATGAAAATCGTTGTAGCCGTTTCCGAGATTCAGATTATATAAATATACTATCTGCCGCTACGAATTCCGTACCGCTTTTTCAAGGTTTTCATTCTAATTTTTGTAATAGTACTGTGGGGGAAGAAAGGTGTGGTGTTCCTCCAACTAGAGGGAGGATCCTCTAACCAGGCTGGGTGATCGCGCCTGGTGGACTGTCAGTCCGACGGACGTATTTCAGATGTTGTATATATACAACTCGGCGCGCGAACTCTGCATGTGCGATTCAGCACCTTGTTATCCGTCGCATTCTGTACGATAGATGTCGCCGTGTTGTTGTTGATGAGACTTTGTCGTCGCTCGCTAGATGGCCTCAGTTGTATGTAGCTACCGCTACAGTACCACCGTTGTCCGATAGATGCCACTAGTTAAAACTTGTTTACACAGAAAGAATGTGGAAAGAAATGTTGTAAGAGAATTGTTTCAAAAACTAATATAACGTGTAATGCGATAAGCTACATACGTTTGAAATAAGTATTTACCATCGTAAACTGGCAATAGTAAAAAAAAATATGTGGCAGATATTTTGGGGAAAATTATGAAAACAGGTGTAATTTAATTAAGTACTGTCCTCGCCTCCGTACGTTAGATGGCCTCAGTTGTATGCTGCTTTTTGTAGGTTTGGCTTGGCCGCGGAAGTCCCTACTTCTCTCTCAATGAATATTGACGTAAAGCTACAGTACCTATATTGTTGTGTTTCGTTCGGTGAGTGAGAGTGCCGGAGGCCTCATCCCCTTTTTGCTCTCTCAAACCGCCCATGCGACGTCTCCAATCCGTCTTTATTAATAATATATTTTATAATTTGTTTGCAGGCACAAACTCAAACAACTCATGTTCGTCCGTATCGGGGTCTCCGCCTCCTGAGGACGAATGTGGCGAAGACGGCAGCGGCAAGCGCGGGGTCCTGCCGCGGCACGCGACCCAGGTGATGCGGGCCTGGCTGTTCCAACATCTGGTGGTAAGCACATCACATAACTTCACGTGTTTATTCCCGAAGGGGTACATAGAGTTGTATTAAGGCTGCTATACACAGTGCCGGCGGCACGTGGAGCCGTCTTTTGCCGCGCGGCACGTGCCGCCGTCTTTTGCCTCGCGGCACGTGCCGCCGGCTTTTTCCTGGCATTTGTGCTCGCGGCATCTGCCGCAGAAACTGTAGGGGTATACCAAAGTGTGAAAAGATAAAGAAATAATCTATAAACTGCAATATATAGCTTACTTTGGTACCACATGATAAATTCATTTAGACTATACAGGGTGTTACAAGACCCATCACCAAGCCGAAATCTACGCGTTTTGGACATCATGCTAAGTCATACTCAGCAAAAATAAAACCTGGGAAACAACTTTTCTTTTAAGTATTCACTTTTTTCAACCCGCTATAAAAAATGAGCGCGTGCAATTTTCGCAATACCTACTAATCTATAGGTGTATAGGACATCTATAGAACATGTTGGCGGGGTAAATGCATCGATTTTGTACTTTATTACAAAATTTCCATAGTAGCTTTGAGCCTCAATATCTCCTGAACCAGTAATTTCCCAGGTATGATGCCTAAGCAAAAAATGTTTTTAATGATTGGTACAATATGGGGTTTCAGTTTTCGTTAAGGCTCTTTTTACACCCTGTATAATAACGACCTAACTGTAGGGGAGCGTGGAGACCACTGCTGAGCCGCACTTATATATAACTAGCTTTCATCCGCGGCTTCGCCAGCATGAAATTTTAATAAAGGATAGCCTATGTACTTCCCCGCGTTTCATACTACTCATGTCAAATTTCATCACAAACGCCTCTGCAGATTGGCCGTGTAGCATATTATATAAACAGATTATACTTTACTTTTGTTTTCATAATCGTCGAACTTCTGGTAAAGATTAGGATGTAGGTATATTATTGAAGTTATGAAGAGCTTATACATATACCCACTGAAAATAACAGCAGCAAAAATTAATTGAAAGCATATATCATTAAAAGCATTATCACAACGTACATATTATCAGACCGTCCCTCCACCCCGCTGTGCTTAAGCGCGCTAACTCATAGTTTTATTACAATAAAAATTATGTAGTTAGGTTATGTACTAAAAGCTAAAAAGTAATTCGGTAAGTTCTAGCTACCAGATCGCACCAATCTGCTCATTAATCTGGGGTATTGATCAGACAAATATAAAATCGTTGGGCAAGTGAAATTGCTATCATAATGTTTACTCTGGCTACGCTACACCCAAAACAAATTTCTTTTAGTTATTTTATTTTAAAGTTGTTAGTTTTGTTGTTAGTTGATACTTCTCATTCTATTTTCATAGTGAGCCCTTTTCTACCAATCAAGCCCTGTCATTCGATACCCATATTGAGGTATTTGTGGAAAATAGATAATCTGCAATTTTGTGGCGGCGGCCATCTTAGATTTTTCAGAGTAAGCTCTATTCTACCGATCAAGCCCTTTCATTTGATACCCATATTGAGGTATTTGTGGAAAATATATAATCCGCCATTTTGCGGCGACAGTCATCTTGGATTTTTCATAGTGAGCTCTATTCTACGAATTAAGACCTTTCATTTGATACCGATATTGAGGTATTTGTGGAAAATAAGTAATCCGCCATTTTGTGGCGGCGGCCATCTTGGATTTTTAAAAGTATGCTCTATTCTACCAATCAAGCCCTTTCATTTGATACCCATATTGAGGTATTTGAGGAAAATATGAAATCTGCCATTTTGCGGCGACAGCCATCTGGGATTTTTCATAGTGAGCTCTATTCTACGAATCAAGTCCTTTCATTTGATACCCATATTGAGTTATTTGTGGTAAATAAATAATTCGCCATTTTGTGGCAGCGGCCATCTTGGATTTTTCATAGTGAGCTCCATTCTACCAATCAAACCCTTTCATTTGATACCCATATTGAGGTCGTTGTGAAGTAATATGTGATCCGCCATTTCGTATCGGCGGCCATCTTGAATTTACAATAATTTAAATATTATCTTTTAATCTTGATGACATTATGAGTGTATACCAAATAGCAGATCAATCTGTCATCAGGAAGGGGGTAAAATTCCAATTACTAAATTTGAACCAAGCAGACAAAGATAATACAGGTTTTTTGCCGACTTAGTTGATACTTTTCCCTATATTATGGCAACATTATAAAAAATATTTATAAATTGTAGCCTATGTGTTATTCTGATATATAAACTATATGACTGTAAAGTTTCACCCAAATCTGTTCAGTAGTTTTTGCGTGAAAGAGTAACAAACATCCATCCATCCATCAATCCATCCATCCATCTATACATACATCTTCACAAACTTTCAAATTTATAATATTAGTAGGATTGATAGCGTCCGTCAGCAGCGCTACAAAAATTGCACAAAGCTGCACTGCTTACAACCACATTACCACATACAACATTACCTCGTGAATGCCGGGAGCGAAATAACCACAGAAATAACCTTGCAAGTTGCAACCCTCGTGGTACGCCGGTACTCTGTGTAGGAGCCTTTGCTCACCCACAGTTCACCAGTTATGTTTCGGCCCAATGTAATAGGGGCCTATTGCCATCTACCGGGTATATTGTTAAGCGAGCGGTAATTAACATTTTTAATACACACTTTTATTCTATTTATGTAGGTACAAGCATAAAACAAAAGTGAAATATAAACTTATTTAAACTAACCAACATAAACAGAATCGGTTCCCAACTCAGGCTAATGCCATCTTGTGACAGAAGATGGCGCTAGTATTTGATTGGGACCGTTTTTATAACTTTACTTTTTTATTTTTTGGGTTATCCTCTTATATAATACTCATGTTGATATTACTTTCAGCACCCGTACCCCACCGAAGAAGAGAAGCGCACCCTAGCGGCTCAGACCCGCCTCACTCTGCTGCAAGTTAACAACTGGTTCATCAACGCACGACGCAGGATCCTGCAGCCCATGTTGGACTGTGCTGATAAACCAGGTCAGTCAGTAGGACTATGTAGGCTCAGACCCGCCTCAATCTGCTGCAAGTTAACAACTGGTTCATCAACGCACGAAGCAGGATCCTGCATCCCATGTTGGACTGCGCTGATAAACCAGGTCAGTCAGTAGAACTATGTAGGCTCAGACCCGCCTCACTCTGCTGCAGGTTAACAACTGGTTCATCAACGCACGACGCAGGATCCTGCAGCCCATGTTGGACTGCGCTGATAAACCAGGTCAGTCAGTAGGACTATGTAGGCTCAGACCCGCCTCACTCTGCTGCAAGTTAACAACTGGTTCATCAACGCACGACGCAGGATCCTGCAGCCCATGTTGGACTGCGCTGATAAACCAGGTCAGTCAGTAGGACTATGTAGGCTCAGACCCGCCTCACTCTGCTGCAAGTTAACAACTGGTTCATCAACGCACGACGCAGGATCCTGCAGCCCATGTTGTACTGCGCTGATAAACCAGGTCAGTCGGTAGGACTATGTAGGCTCAGACCCGCCTCACTCTGCTGCAAGTTAACAACTGGTTCATCAACGCACGACGCAGGATCCTGCAGCCCATGTTGTACTGCGCTGATAAACCAGGTCAGTCGGTAGGACTATGTAGGCTCAGACCCGCCTCACTCTGCTGCAAGTTAACAACTGGTTCATCAACGCACGACGCAGGATCCTGCAGCCCATGTTGGACTGCGCTGATAAACCAGGTCAGTCAGTAGGACTATGTAGGCTCAGACCCGCCTCACTCTGCTGCAAGTTAACAACTGGTTCATCAACGCACGACGCAGGATCCTGCAGCCCATGTTGGACTGCGCTGATAAACCAGGTCAGTCAGTAGGACTATGTAGGCTCAGACCCGCCTCACTCTGCTGCAAGTTAACAACTGGTTCATCAACGCATGACGCAGGATTCTGCAGCCCATGTTAGACTGCGCTGATAAACCATGTCAGTACTAGGACTATGTCATCTGCCGAAAGACGTCCACTGCTGGCCATAGGCCTCCCCCAAGGCTGTCCAGACAGACCGATCTTGAGCCACCCGCATTCATTCGCTGCCCGCGATTCCATCAAGGTCGTCAGTCCACAGAAACAAACAATATGCTCGGATATAAACGGTTCGAAAGGACCAAGTGCAGGGTTAGATGCAGGAATTTGGTTTGGAGGTAGTTTTGGCTGGAGAATACCGTTTTATACCCGTCATTTAGTAGCCATAGTACAAGTTTTGCTTAGTTTGGGACTAGATGGTATTGTTGTGAATATAATAGAATATTATTATCTTATACTAATATATACAGCTAAAGAGTTTGTTTGTTTGGTTGAACGCGCTAATCTCAGAAACTACTGGTCCAATTTGAAAAATTCTTTCAGTGTTAGATAGCCCATTTATCGAGGAAGTCTATAGGCTATATAACATCGCGCTATGAGCGAAGGGAACAGAGCAGTAGCCTTAAATAACGCGAGTGTAGCCGCGAGCATCCTCTAGTGTTATTATATTGTGACCTAGGTGACATAAATGATTTTGATGTTGACTTGGATAGCTTTTATCAGGAGAAAAGTATGTAGTCTAATAGTTGTTGAAGGCTTGACTTTGGAGTCCGTGTGGTGACGGATTAAGACTACAAAGTATCACTACCCCATTTCATTCCATGGGCGTCTAAAGAGAGAAGAGACCAACCCGTTTGGCCAGCTCAGCTTGATATAGTAGATCAAATAGACGTACTACCTCACAATGATATTGTGAACCAAATTAGGTGCAGCCGCCAGCAGTGGACTGAGAGAGGCTGTATGATGATTCTGGTGAGGAAAGAGTTTTATCAGTGAAACCACCGAAAATCATTTGTCAGGGACTTGACGCTTTTGAAGAGCAGACTTTAGCCCCTTTACCCCTCCCCCCCCCCTCCCCCTACTATGATGTTTAAAAACTATTCATACGCTTGCCATGAAATAATAGAAAATTACATAACATAACATAACTTCACGTCTTTATCCCCGAAGGGGTAGGCAGAGGTGTATTACACACCCACACTTCGCCAGTTATGTTTAGGCCCAATAGACAATTAAAGAGTTCTTTAGTTACTAAGTTCTTTTAGCGGTTGCGAGTTGATATGTCCGTGACGGTGTTGAGTTCTGTCCTCTTGGCAGTAATCCTCATTATTCTCAGAGGACGATGAACGTTCCCTCTCTAGATTATTTAAGAGTACAACACTGATCAAATTCTAATATCACTATAATACTTTTTGCAGGTGGTAAGAAAGGGAAGAATGGATCTTCAGTGAGTAAGAGATACTGGCCAGATGCGCTCTCTAACCCTCAGTTCACAGCTGGTATGTATACCTTATATATTTATCTGATTATCCCCTGAAGAAGAGTGAGAGGGCAAAGCTAATAGTTTGTCAAATCTAGTTAGACTAGAGCGTGGACGCTGCGCTTCGATGTGAAAAGTCTTACATGTAATTGGGGTTACGCTAGCTAGGATGATGATAGTCATGATGAAGGGTGCGATGGAGGGGTTAATGCTCAAATATTATTTAAGTCAAAACGTTTTGGAGAATTCCTTAAATTTTCTCGTGCTAGGAAGCTCCTTTTTCAAAATATTTCCTGATTTTGAGTCAAATTGTCACTTCTAAAAGTATGATACTTACCTCAAAAAGGGTGACGCCCGGGGAGACCGCGCACGCCGCTCCCTTTTATTAAAGTGGTCTGATCAGGTGCAAACTCTTATAGCATAACAATAATATCTACTACATAATAGTCCGTGTGGTGACGGATTAAGAATACGGAATGTCACCACCCCATATCATCCCATGGGTGTCGTAAGAGCCGACACAGGGGGCATATTATGCAAAGAACAGCACTGTAAGAGAAGGAAAACTTGATACAAACCCTATACCAACCCGTTTGGCCAGCGTGGTATAGTAGGCCAATTCCTCCTTTCAAAGAAGAGGCCTCGTCCAGCAGTGGACTGTTAAAGGCTGATGATGAGAATAATATGTTCTGTGAAAGTCAAGGGTGGGTCCAGAGGAGGGGCTAGAAGGTTCTAGGAAACACTCCAAAATCATCTGTTTTCTTTCAACGACAAATTACGTTTTGGTGTTTGCCTGGATTAAACCTTCCTTCACCAGGTTCAAGAGCTCCCCTGTCACAAACTTAAATAAGTTTCCCCTCTCCCGAAACAAAAACCTGAATTCGCCACTAACAAAAACTAAACCACACTAAACATCGCTCTGTCCACGTTAAAATAGGGCAAATTAACGTACTTTCACATTTATAAGGGACTTTTTCTAATCAACACTTTTTCACTCTTCCCAGGTCTCCTCTCATCATCAGAGGACGAGGAACAGGAAGGAGATGCATCAGGCGACGAGCAGGACTCCGCCGAAACGGAACAGAGTAACTTCGCCATACAGCAGTCGATGCACTAAAGGAGATAGGAGTAAGAGTTGAGAACGGGGGAGTTGTGGGTATGTGTAACTTACAGATAAAGAACATGGAATTTGATGCTCGAGTTAGGTAAAAATATATTGTAAGAAAACGAAAACGACCTGTAAAAATGGGATGTGATGCTCGAATCAAGTAAAACAAGAATTGTCAAAAAAAAATATCCTTTAAAAACTCTGCCTCTTGTGAATTAAATGCACTTTCAAGAGGTACTGATAAGGCTAGATGTGCCTTCAGATTCAAGGTAGAAAATTAATCACTAATGAAACTTATACTGTGAGTTACATGTATCTACAACAATTCCTAAAATGTAAAATATTTATTTTTGGCAGGTAATTATTAATTGTTTACTGAGAGCATTGAGGACTGTAAGGAGAAAGCAAAACATTTAATTATGAAAGAGTGCAAAAATGGAAAAACGGGCTTGTATTTGTGTCATATAACTTTTAACATGTTGGAATTATCGACGTGTTCCCGTGCGTGATAATGAAAAATAATTTGACAGTTAGCAATTACCCGCCAAAAATAGTGATGTACCCGTTCTCAAAACTCGCCTAATCGATTGGCAACGTTCGATTTAGTCGATTCCCAGTTACGATTCAATGTATACGTATTAATTTTTAAAATCTTTTCATGACAAATGCCATGTCACAATAAAATTCGTTTATTTATATAAAAAAAGACATAATATAAATATATTGATCAGTATACCGTAAGTTTAAGAGTAGATTAGATGTGCGTTTCTTGGTGATATTGTGTGTTCGTAATGAAACGGGAAATGCTATGTCAATAATATGAAGGAAGTAACAAATAGGTGTGGTCATGTGTAAGTGTATACTCAGACTACTGTGATAGTGTATACCATAATAAAATTTATTGTATTAATATCAACTTAATCTTCAGAAAAAAGTGGCTTTTACAAAACTATTAGCAATATCATAAGTCAAAAATAGGTAATGCAAAGTATACTAAAAAGGTTGTTTGTGAGGTTTAAATTAAAATAAAATGAGAAGTTATAAAAAAGCCTCATGCGCGAGTAAACTGTGGGTAGTTGGTTCCGCTATTATGAAAGAAGAACGAAAGTAAGCTTATTTTTGGACCTACGATTCGCATCGTGATTTGTCTGCTATTTCATGCTGTTAAAGTGCTTCCTATCTATATTTTATGTTATTTGGCTGTGATACAATTGTAATAGATAAAAAATCCTTTAGAAAAATATAGTTATGCAATTTCAAAACATAAGTTACCACTTATGTTTGCAAAGAATTGAATGCACGGATCTTGTAAATTAAAAGAAAAGGAGATTTAGAAAGTTGTAAGCGTTTAGAGATGTGCTGGTTGGTCAAGCTAGTTACCAAAATTAAGCTGCTATAATATCTGACACTCATCTATTATTTGCAGGATACTAATAATATATACGTTAGTAATATAGGTTATTTCATTCATATCAAGATTTGAATATTGTATTTATCAAAATTTATACAAATCTACATTATTCTAAATATATTTCATGATTCCATTACAAAATTAATAAACTAATGTTTACTATCTGTATTTAACTACGAAATATAAACCTTCACATGGCCACATCTTTTTGTTAGACGCTACACGAAACAAGCTTATTTAACAAATGTGTACACTTTAAAAATCTAATTAATCGTATACGACGCTAAATCTTGAATAAAAACTAAGTATGAATACAAAAAACCTTAGGACACACATTATTACTAGGTAACACACTACGCCTAGAACCTTGTATACGTAATCCATACCTCAAATATATAAAAAAGTATTTCGTATTATCAACAAAATTTCGGAAATAACCATTGAATGATGGTCTTTTAAATATTAAGCCCTCTACCACATAAGAGCTCAAGTTAGGTGGTTGACCTGACTGGCGGTATACAAGAAACCTTACTATTAATATATTCTAAAGGCTAATAATTGTGCTGTTTTGACAAAATTGCGCTGTTACACCATAGTTTAGCTGTAATATACTTCTAACTGACCCGTCAAAAATGCACACCTGTGATGCCATGTATATAATTATGAAACTTAATAATATAATTTGAAAGACCATTTTTCAATGCATCGATCGTTGTATGAATCGTTTCGATTTGTTTTATAAGCTCAGGCGTTTTACCATATTTATCAACGATGATATACGGAGTGTAAATATTACAAAAGACTCAAATATATAACATGTATTCATATATTTTTGGCTTAGTTTTAGTGAAAGTTACACATGTTATAATGCTCGTCGTCGTATTTCGGTTCATTTTGTTAAATTTTACTGATACCAGCTAAAATGTTCTTTGTTTAAAGCATTATAAAACTTTTTAACTAAATAAACCGAAATAAAATTCGTTTCAGAAAAACTTGTGTTAATATTCCTTTGAAACACAGTATTTTTATATTATTTATAGTTTATCAAAACTGAATAATAGGACAAACATATTCTTTATATAACATGTAACAATTATTTAGGCTTCCATATATTGCGCTCAAATCGAACCGATTTCAACAAAGAACGTTTAAAACACAAAAAAGCTACATCAAAGACGAATAAGCGGCGTCTAAGAGGCCCTTCTTTTAAGCGTTTCGTCAATTTGAATGCCGGTTGTGAATTATAAATATTTTTCGTTTCTTTCCCACCACTCCAGACCGACTGAGACAGAAATAGTTGCTAAGGATATTTTCTACATTGCGAAACTAGAACGAACCGTCCACTCAGATGATTGTATTTATTTATAAAAAAAATGTGTAATAAGTTTTTAAATATACTCATTGTTGATTTCCTTTTAATTTCTCAATTGCAGCCATACTAGTGTTTAGTTATTATATTCTGTGTGCAGTCGAATGTAAGATGTGTCTTAAGTACAATTTTACCGGTTTTCGTAGGTAAACATCGCTAAAAATCGATTCGGTGGTTCAGGATGACCAGTGTAAAATAAAAACTTCTTCTTTTGTAAAAATGGCTATTTGCGAATCTGTTTTAAGCGGTATTTACGTAAATCAACAAAAAAGTTGATCGGCTTGTTTATCTGAAAAAGTATAAGATTGTGACAGTAAAAGGTGACAGTTAATACAATTACTACTTAACACAAATCAATTTACAACAAAACCAAAAAGTACAGAAAAAGTAAAGAAAAGATTTAAAAGAAATTGTATTAAAATCCTTTTAGTAGAATAGATTGGAAATGTTCAGTATACGATGCATCAACAAGTACCTAAGTATTATCTTTTAAAGCTTTGTATCTATATTTTGTATAAAACCTAACACTCAACAGCACACAGAAATTAGTTTTTAAGTATTAAAACGATTATACGAATGTAAACTTAATATACGATTTCCATTAAAATATAGTATACTTCGAAAACTTAACGTTCAATGCAAAATTGTATACGCGAAAAAAAGTATTAAAAAACGTAATTTGACACTTAAAATTTAGTATTGAGATGTTAGGCGATTAATCGATTTGATATACCATTAGTTCGTTAATCGAATGATGGTCTGATCATAATTAGTCAGTATACTAAAATACATTAGTCGATTAGTCTCTTGGCATCTCTATTTAGATGTAAAGTTATGGCGCGAAATGTTAATGGTTACAGATTAAAAAATATCGTATGTGTTTAGGCCAGAACTATTGATTTATTTATGGAGAGGACTTCCAATTTTTAAAGGTGTCGTTATTGTGATGAAAAATGTTAATCTTTTGTGTGTAGGAATTGGAATACTATTATTTTAATTTGATTGGAGTGGAGAACAAATAGGTACCAACTGACCGTATAGATTTCAATTGATTAACATTAAATATATCTTAATATATAAAATCCTTGCGTTACTGACTGACTGACAGACACGCTACAGCCAAAACTATTGAGCGCAGGAAGCTGAAATTTGCCATGTATGTTCCTTGGGGACCGTAGGGGTGCAATAAGAAGGGATTTCCCGAAATTCCCACGGGATCGGCCAAAACGGGTAAATTTTTAAAAAATGCAGGCGTAGCTGCTGGCGTCTTCTAGTCTGTAATAAAATGACAACTTAAGAAGATAAGTATTATAAACTATAAAGTATTCAAAGTTTTCACTTCAGCTTGTATATGTCGCAAAAGTACAATATAATAGGCAGTTGGTACTGCAATGACTGCTTTTAAAACCGTAAGATTCCATTCATTGAAATAATTAAATAGGTGCTTATGCAAAAAAACCTAAAAAACCACAAAATCACTTAAAAGTTACGCTGGCACGAAAATAAATTCACAATTTTATTCAACGGCTCTTTAATAATTCCATGTTTCTTCTATATTTATTACATTTACTTAGTAAATATTGAATACGTCATAATGTCAAATGCGTGTCTTCCAAATTATTTATTGAAAAACAGTAACGACATCTAGTGTTGATTTTATTATTAGAAAGTTTGGTATACCATACGATATTTTTTCATCTTATGAGTGAGATTGTTAATTTGGGGCTATGAAATTGTAACTTTGTAAAATATAAATAGTTGTACCCAGAGAAACAGATTATTTTTATATAAATCGTTATACAAGCTAATTATTAATTTACAATTATTTGGTAACTTTCATAATTTGGGTAACTTTCGCCGCATATTTTTATGTTACAAATAGGCTAGTGCCGATTGATCAAGCATTAAGCCTCTAAACTAAAATTACTACCTACCAATTAAACCATTTTTGAAAGTTACCCAATTTCACTGTATGATGTAGGTACATTGTTTTCAATTAGTTTTTTAGACGCAATTTCTTTTTTTATAGCCCCAATTTGACAGAGAAAACAAACTTGGTGATTTTTAATCTGTTATACGAAGCAACGGATATACGTAAAGGATTGGTGAAGTAAAAAGAATATAAGATTTTTTATGATATAATAATATTAACGTACGAGTACATATACAATTACTATACATCGTGTAGTGATAAAAGAATAATTAAAAAAACGTATTTTTTAATTATACGGTCTGTGACTTGGAACGCCAATACTTAGTATAGAATATAGTCTGTGGCACGAAGGCCATCCATTTTTTAAATGGTTTATTTTTTGTTGAAAATCGGACCCTAAAATAATTTGAACATTTTAGAATACTAATTGTGTAATGATAATTTGAACATTTCAAAATAAAGTGTTATTGTTTTGACTAATTTTATGTGATTCCCGGTTGTTATATGTATTTTTGTACGGGTTGGTAAACATTTTTAACCACTACACTACTGGAACTAATTTAAAGACATTTAGTATCGGTCTCAGTATGTTTCTAGGGCTGAATACTCAAATAAACAGCAATAATACTTCATTAAATATGAATTATATATAATGTAACCAAGACTCAAAAAAGAGTTCACGAATAACGTTGGTACATTGGAAATTTTGTTTCCATTCTGCAATTATAGCCATTGTTATTACAAATTATTTAGAGATTTGTGTCTCTCAATAATTTGTAATTACATAATAGGTATCCAGACACAGACATATATATAGCAGGGAGAACGAAGGAAGGATGGAAGGAGTAAGAATAACATAGTAAAAAAAATAACCGATATGACTTGATATTATCCAGACGAAATCAGCCCACCAACATTTCGTAAAATTGCAAAAAATCGTTAATGGCATCGAAATTTCTTCTTAAAATTTTATAGTTTCGGCCAATAATCCAAAAAAGTAGGATTCAGATAACCATTCAACTGAAAAATCTATAATTACCGGGAAATCACAAAATAGTAATACGTCACAACTCCAAAGTCACAATAATTTTTATTTATGTTACCTCTTATCTGAAATGTTGCCATACCTACTCCAATAAAAATTACCCCAACTCAGTGTCCGATTTTCATGGTTAATTGGCGAATGAAGGTTAGGCTTGTGTTGTCTGCGAGCGACATAGTGATCGAAGTCCACTTATAGTATACTATAGTTGTAACGCTTCTAGTTGTAAGTACTTCAATGTTATACATTATGATACGGCATAATTTTTTGCTAGTCAATAAAATAATTTTTAGGCTGATTTTTGTTGTTTTATTTGTCCGTGGGTTAAGAATATTACGGCCCAGTTTCACCACCTCGGGTTTGATTTTATCACTTGGATAAATTTAAAATTGATATTATCTGACATATCAATTTAACAGGGAGTTATTAGACAGCAGTTGCAGTGGGCAAAAGTGTCACTATCTTTTTTTATTTAGTGGGTGGTACGAAAGAAAATATGTTTATCTTTAAGAAGAGACGGAAAACTGAACATCAAACCCTATACCAACCTGTTTGGCCAGCACGGTATAGTCGATTAATACAGATTTACATAATAGAAGCGGACTTCTTAAGGATGTCGTGTGCCGATTCCAAGTGGCGAGTTGGTGGGTGTCGTCAGTTCGTCTCTCTTGCATTCATAGAGACAGCTGTCATAGCGCGACTGCCACCCGCCAAGCGGCAATATGGGTCTCAGAAAGTTTGTCTACAGAGCGCTCATAAGAAATGCGCCTCTATATAAATATCTATGCTCTATGGTATACTAGACCAAATCCGTCTATTGACTCTCAAAGTTATTGTGACGCATATAGGGGAGAGCTATGTCAACTGTGCAATGCCATGAAAAGCCGTTTGAAGATTTTATTACACTTTTTTTGGTTAATGGGACATGATAGGTAGCAACACTAACAACGATGGCACTGGTTCACTCTGCTGATAATCTCAGATAATCTGTTGAAAGAGCGTGCCAAAGATGTAAACTACATTATAAACAGATACAGGTACCTCATGATGCCCGAAAATCTAAATCACGAAATAAAGTAGAATCAGTAGTAGTCTGATCAAAGTGTGCATTATTAGCGGCATATGTGTACGTAATGTGGACTGAGATGTTATTTTAACTGTATTTGCTTGTAACCAAATATTTAAGCCGTAAGATGTACCTAAATGGGCTTCGCCAAGGGAAGGCAGGGGAGGGCAGCTGCCTCCTTAGTCTGGTTTTAGTCTTACACTGACGGCAGGCGCATCGTCAACGCTGATGGACGAGTTATATGAACTTTTACAAAGCGTTTTTGAATGACGCGTAGCTATCAGCGCGCACGGTGGTCAGCGCTAATAGCTACGCAGCCGTACGCGTCGCGCGTTGGCCCCGCGTAGCTTTAGGCGCTGACGATCGCACGAACACCTCTGCTTTCAGTGAGCGTTCTAGTCTCGAGCGGAGCAGATGTCGTCAGCGCATAATAATTAACACACTCTGCGTTTTGGTTGTCGTCTGTAAAGTACGTAACTGTAAGTTCGTTTTAGTATCGTACTGACCGCCTGTCAGTACCTACGATACTAAAACGAGCCACGCTGAGCCTCAGCACTGACAAACGACGCGCTGAGCTATGAGCGCTGACGGTGAGCGTGAGACTGAAATCAGCTTTAGAGATTTAAAAAACCCTACAATTTATACTGTTTTCATTTTCCATATCAACTTTCCCCATCGGCTGGCGTCCTTGCCCCTCCCCCCCCCCCTGGGCAATTGCCTAGCGACGCCCTTGTGTACCTATACTATACATATGGCAACCGAAAACGTGTCTTCGTTCGTTGTTAGATGCGTATCTGGTAATGCGCGCTTATTGTCGGATTGAATTAAATATCTGTTCGTAAAGTGATTTACGTCAAGGTTTGTATTATGCCACTAGTTGCACAATGTATATAAGTATAGTCAAAATCTTACACGAGATGAGTTTTAACACATTGACTGCTGGCCTAAGATTAGTAGACGGCCTTTTGCTATGCGGCATCTGCCCCCGCAGAGCGTGCCTAGCCTCTCGTGCTTAACGGCACGCAACGCGCGCGCAGGTCGAGCGTGTGTCTGTGCTGACGCGACACGCGACATACGAGTTGCTATACAAAAAAAAACACACATGAGTGGTCGTCAGCACATGCGTGGTGTGGGTATGATTCACGCGTCGCGTGTTTCGGCAGCACGTTTGTATATTTTTTCCCTAAACACGACTATGTTGGGCTAGCCGCATCGCAAGCTCCGACACTTGGGACACACCATATAAGTTTCCAGCAGTCAATGTGTTAATTATAATGGTCTAAATAATAATAATAGCCGAATATAAGTATGATGTTTGCATTGAATTTTGTAGTTGACCTATTTGGAATGTTTGAACTACAATGAATAAAAATGCCAATATATTTTTCACACATTTATTTGTCATAAAAAGTATTTTTACATAGATACTGTTACAACTCGTTTGTCGCGAGTACAAATCTTAAAAATAAGATATATCACAAATTATCACATAGTATTGTACAATCAGACTACATAATAATAAAGTAATATTATTTATTACTAAAAAAAGTAAGTATAATATTATTTATTAGCGTATATCAGCTTTTAATATCGATGCTTAATCTTTATTCCTTTTATATACTTTTACATTAATCAAAATGTCTAAATAAATATTTTTTTGAAAAATAATCGTAAAATTTATAAAAAATGTAACATTTCAGGAGCATCAGTTCATATAATACGTCACAAATCATAGGTATTTTGTTTTTATTTTATTTTTCGTCATATACATATATTTTATCAGGATAAACAAATATCTTAATCCTACAAAATATCTCGACATCTTCGTATTGAGGTTAAAAAATACAATTTCAATACAAAGAAATACAAAAATATAACCCTTATGATAATACTCTAAATAAACACTGAAACCCCTAGCTCAGTATTCTATCTTTCTTTCAAATTCATAAAATCCGTACCAACCTCTTTCAAAATCACCCACAATAACGGGAGAATGAATCAACCAGCAACACCGACTATCTTTTTTTTTAAGAAGACAAGAGGCTAAAGAATCTTTGTCTTCAGCCGGAATAAAACCTCAAAATTAAAACTCTTGAATATTTAACTGCAGTTATATAGCAGGTATTGGTGAAGGATTTTCGGTATCTCTAATTCAGGTACAATTTCGATGAGGCTAGTCTTAAAATACCTTCGAAGAAATATCCTGGCTTGGGCGAGCAGAGAAATGGGAGTCTTAGCGCGATGTATTAAGGCTTCTTTTTGCGTAGGAGTGACCGTGTTGTTTCTCTTGATCATGCAGAGATCGAAAGCTTCGGCGGCTTCTAGAAGTAAGTAGAAGATGTGCTGGTATTCCTCTGAGGTAACGTTCTGGAGGTGGTTGAGGATACCGTCCGGGTCACGGAACTGAGTTTTCATGATGACCTGGAAGAAATAATTAAGAGTTTAATTACGCTATTTAGAAGGGACGAAGGTCATTATAAATGATGTGCTAGGAATGACAGATTCAATAACTAGCAAGAATAACTGCCTGCTTCACAGACCTTTAATAGAATATCGACCCAGAATGTATTCGCATGACAGCATGCCGTTCGGAATGACTCATACGGCTCCCAAGGGGGAAGCCCGCTCGGCATAATACCAGGTAGCACAATCTTCCTCAAAATCCATGGTCTGGCGGGTGCAGTACGTAGTAAATCCATGGAAGGTATCCATAGACATAACAGCTGGCTTATGCTAGCTATATTACTACCTTCATCACTCTCATCTTCGCATTGCACCAGTTGTATTCAAGACTTCGTTGGTCTCGCGGCATAAATGTGCGCGTGGGATCGGGAGGTCCCGGGTTCGATTCCTGGGTCGGGCAGTGTTATTGGGTTTTTCTGTCACGAAATTCTCAGTAGCAGCACGGAGTCTGGAAATGTGCCCGGTACGGCAATAGGCTCGCCCCTTATTACGTGGGACTAAAGTATATCTGGCGAAAAGTGGGTGTAGAAATACACCTCTGCCTACCCCATCGGGGATAAGAGGCGTAACGATATGTATATGTATTCAAGACTTACGCTCTTGAGCCCGCTTTTTAGTTATACCAGATATCTTAATATATAAAATCCTTGCGTTACTGACTGACTGACAGACACGCTACAGCCGAAACTATTGGGCGCAGGAAACTGAAATTTGACATGTATGTTCCTTGGGGACCGTAGGGGTGCACTAAGAAGGGATTTCCCGAAATTCCCACGGGATCGGCCAAAACGGGTAAATTTTAAAAAAATGCAGGCGTAGCTGCTGGCGTCCTCTAGTTACAGTATATTTAGCTTTTCCACACAGCGGCTGCTGTCTGACTTGACCTCTAATCGAGTCTATCCCTCAAAATGAGCCCACCTCCCTTTAAAGAAACTATCTGGATCTCTCAATATTCATTTATTTTATGAAATCTTACCCTGGCTCCATATCTCAGCAGCATCGCGATGATTTCCGAACTGGGCTCCACGTTGCTGGCCAGGTATTCGGCGAGGGCTGGACGGAGCTGCGTAGCGTCCTCGTCGTTGTAAACCTTCAGGTTTGGGTCCGCACCACTTTCTAGAAGGATCTGAAAAGGAGTAGTAAATGTAATATTGCGAATCTCGTTCTCACTAATGTAAAACGGTGTAGGGATGGTGTGACGGTACGGTGATGGATTAATAATACAGAGTGCTTCTGTCCCATTTCATTCTGTGGTTGTGGAACTTTGTATTCATTCAGCTCATTCCGTGGGCGTCGGTGACTATGGCAAATACACGAAGCAAAAGGTATCTTTGATAAGAGATGGAAAATTCGACATCAAACCAACCCGTGCGACCAGCGTGGTATGATAGGCCGAATTACAGTGATATTGTGACGCAAGTGAGAGGCCTATGCCCAGCTATGAATTTCGAACGAAGTATGATGATGATGAATGTAGATAATTACTGTCTTTTAAAGATGATGTCCGTGTGGTGACGGATTAAGAATACTTAATGTCACCACCCCATGTCATCCCATGGGTGTCGTAAGAGTCGACAGGAGGAGCATATTATGCAGAGAACAGCACTGTAAGAGAAGGAAAACTTGATACAAACCCTTATACCAACCCGTTTGGCCAGCGTGGTATAGTAGGCCAATTCCTCCTTTCAAAGGAGAGGCCTAGTCCAGCAGTGGACTGTTAAAGGCTGATGATGAAAGATGAATGACGTTTTCTCGTAGTCCCTGTTCTGGATTCGGTTTTAGATTTGTAGACAAGATTCAAGTAAATGTTGGCTTGGTCGAAGGCTGTACGATGATGAGTACAACAGCGCAGCTGACTCACCTTAACGATTTCCTTCCTGTTGGTGATGTTGTCGGAGCAGGCCACGTGGAGAGGAGACCCGATCACAGAGCTCGACGCGTTCACTTGAGCTCCTGGACAACGTACAATATTTGTTAATTTGAAGAAGAAGGTGGGAACTCATTGATCCAAGGGAGTAATGACTTTTTAGATTTTATTACCTACTAGAGGACGCCAGCAGCTACGCATGCACATTTTTTAAATTTATCTGTTTTGACCGATCCCGTAGGTATTTCGGGAAATCCCTTCTTAGTGCACCTCTACGGTCCCCAAGGAACATACATGCCAAATTGCAACTTGCAACAAAATGCCAGGATTAAATTTGGGAAGACACTGTCTCCTGCAACACAGTTATTACTAGTGCGGGAGTCAGAGAATTCTAAAATATTGTAAACGTGTATTTTATGTCAATAAAGAATTATTAAAAGAATTATAAATTTCAGCTTCCTGCGCCCAATAGTTTTGGCTGTAGCTTGTCTGTCAGTCAGTCACGGATTTTATATATTAAGATTCATTCAATTGAAAGTAAGGTGTACCATGAACGTAAAACGTAAGTAAGTATTTGGATGTATCTATCCTTTTTCATTCTATATGTATATCCTTTTTCTTTATTTTTAATACGTAGGTATAGGCTTTTAAACGCGCTCATTTTAGCACCCAAGTCACAATTTGACCCTTGTTTACATAAAGGATCTGTACTATGCTCCATATTAATCTAATAATGTGTGATCTATAGGTAAAGAGATGAGTAATAATAAAACATATTTACATTTAGTAGGCCAAATCCTCTTAACGACCCACATATTATTTATTTTTTTATTTATAGACTCACGTCTGTATCCCCGAAGGGGTAGGCAGAGGTGTATATTACACCCACATTTCTCCATGAATTTTTAGGTCCCACGTAATAGGGGGCGAGCCTATTGTCATACCGGGCACATCACCAGACTACGTGCGGCTACTGAGAATTCGGAAAAACCCAGTAACACTTTTGCCTGACCCGGGAATCGAACCCGGGACCTCCGATCAACAGTCGCATACGCTATCCACTGGACCACGGAGGCAGTCTCACATATTATTGTTATAAAAATTAGGAGAGGTAATGTTCTGCTGTGGACTGCAAAAGGCTGATGATGATGGTGACATCTTACAGTACCTTCAAATAGCTATAAGCATCTATCTACTCACCAGCATGCAGCAGCATCTGCAGCATGCTCACATCTCCCTTGAGGATGGCGAGGTCCAGAGGACTCGGCTTGCTCAGCTCGGGGCACTCGTAGTTTACGCGAGCGCCTTGCTTGATCAGCAGGTTTACTACCTCGGGGTTACCTGTGATAGAAACAAAATTGTACTACACGTTCAGATAAAGAATGGGATTAGAAATGGCGGCCAAAGCTGATACAGTCAGCACAAGACGTAAAAGCGCACTAAAGATACACGTACAGCTACCTTCACAGAAATTTCGTTATTTCATAAATTAAAGTAATTTTTACAGAACGTGTAGTTATTGTAGGCCATACACGCTACGGTCAACCGGAGAGGTTACCTATGCAGGTTTACCTGCGCAGGTCAAACATGTACATAAAACTGCACAGGTGTATTCCCACGCACGCTCCCTTATAACTGCGTAGGTATACCTGCACAGGTAAACCTCTCCGGTAAACCGTAGCGGCCATTTACGTGTAGAAAAAAAGTGTGTTGCGTAGCATCAGAATAAGTACAACTAGTGTCATCTATCGTACAAAGCTGAAACAACTGAATCTGAAAAGCATCCTGAATTGTGATATTAGAATTTTATAAATGGTACAAGTTTGAAAAGATATCTGTCGGGTCTCGGTCCAACAGGCACGATCACCAGCATGGTCAGTGGATCCTCCCCAGGGGCGGCTCCAGAACTTTGTTTTATTTTTATTCTAGTTTGGTGGAGCTTGAACCATGTGTCGGATGATTTTATCCGGGTAAACACTAAACTGTCATTAGAAAAAAAAAACAGATATTCTTTTGGGAAGCCTTAAGCCCCTTATTGCTATTACTTTAATTGGAATTTGCCGAGAATGTGAAAATGAGAAGATAGTTTTAAGAATGATACCCTATCCTACCTCCCTGAATCCGTTACTGATAAAAAAAATCCTGCATTAACATTAATAGTCATAGTAATCAACCATCTTCAATTAATTATTCATACCACTAAGAACAGCGTAGTGCATGACAGTCCTGTAGTCGTTCCTGGCGTCTGCCATCGCGTTGACATCAGCTCCGTAGCTGATCAGCAGCAAGACTGCATCCATACCCTGAGGAAAGAACCGTAGGCCATTACTCTCATATAGTTAACGTATGGGATAATATCAACATAATGCGATGGGCATGTCGAAATGGGCAATTACTATGGGGAAAAGTCACGTATCTCTGGCTAAACATCATACATGGACGATTCCCTCATTTAACATGGGATAATATAAAAATTATCCCATGGTCCCGGGTTCGATTCCTGGGTCAGTGTTATTGGGTTTTTCTGTCACGAAATTCTCAGTAGCAGCACGGAGTCTGGAAATGTGCCCGGTACGGCAATAGGCTCGCCCCTTATTACGTGGGACTAAAGTATATCTGGCGAAAAGTGGGTATAGAAATACACCTCTGCCTACCTCTTCGGGGTTATAGGCGTGGGACTATGTATGTGTGTATGTAATATAAAAATATACGATCGGCATGTGAAAGTTTTGTGGAAATACTAGAGGATACCCGCAGCTACGCCTGCACATTTGATCGTAACTTAACCTTTTCTTCCCTTCCCCATCCCTTCTTAGTGCAGTCTTCGTTCCCTATCCCTTTTTAGGGTTCTGTACCTAAAAGGTAAAAAACGAGACCCTATTACTAAGCCTCCGCTGTCTGTCTGTCTGTCCGTCTGTCTGTCACCAGGCTGTATCTCATAAATCATGATAGCTAGAAAGCTGAAATTTTCACAAATTATGTATTTCGGTTGCCGCTATAACAACACATAGGTACTAAAAATAAAAAAATGAAAATATTAAGGGGGGGTCCCATACAAAAAATGTGATTATTTTCGTATTTTTTGCTCAAAATTACTAACTGTAACAGGTAGACGCTTTAAATTTTTACAGAATATGTAGTTGTATATTACCTTTCAAAATAAATTAAAAAAAAGTAAATAATAAAGGGGGGCTCCCATACAACAAACGTAATTTTTAAGGAATTTGTTACATGATCTTAATAAACAGGTAGAAACTTATAAAGTATTTAAGTATACATACAACGAACGTGATTTTCTTTTATAGATGATGGTACGGAACCCTTGGTGCGCGAGTCCGACTCGCACTTGCCCAATTTTCTTATTAGTACTTTTCTTCCTACCCCTACGGCAGTGGCGTAGCGTGAGTTTTCGCCGCCCGGGGCCGATCAGAAATTTGCCGCCCCCTTCTACTTTTAGGTACCCAACTCCTTCTGCCAGAAGTGTAACGTTTGTCGGGAGTGCTCGTGTCGGTATGTTTGTATATTCATTAGTTTGTCTTTACACCCCAAACGGCTTGATGGATTTAAACAAATTAGTTGTCATTTGATTCGTCTCAATTGTAATATCGTAAAGCATAGGGCATAATATTTTTAGGGGAGAAACGTGGCAGCTCTCAGCGGTATTTATGTGTCGCGCATGGCAGCGGCCGTTTCTTGGCTGCAATATATAGCTTAGTCTAGGTCTAGACAGCTTCAAGGATTTTCATGAAGGAAATTTTGAGGGTTTTTAATCAACTATAGAAATAGATAGTAACCAAGTGCTTTGTGTTACTTTTACATTTTTCTACGGGATAAATACCTTATACCGCGGAACTTTGTAGAGTAGGTACCTACATCCGTGAACATGGCGCTTGCAACAGTACCAAAATATCGGTTACTCAAAACAAAGGTACGTGGCATATAATTATCTCAAAGGAAAACTAAAAAGTAATATTAATAAACACGAAAGCTTAAATTCCTATGGCCTGGACCTCGCTCAGGTCGACATCCGGGATGACTTCAGTTAGTGGCGCGTCAGTGAGGCAGTGAAGCTTGGTGGTCGTCAGTACTAGGTCCAGTTGTTTATACGCGAGATATACATACAAGTGTGGATAAAAACTTTCAACCTCTTCTAGAAACTCGAACTTTGAGTTGTGGGTGCGGTCATCCGAAGTTCTTAGTTTCGTTAGATCGGGCGGCCTCAACTGCAGAGCGAAGATCCCCTATGATCCCCGGTTTTCCTCGATTACAGCCTCAATGGCGTGGGTGTTAGAGCGTCAGAGGTCACGCCGCATTAGCTTGCGTATTTGTTGGCTTACGGCCCTCCCATCTGGCAGAGATAGCTGACAGCCTCATCATTTCGAGACTCTCGGCTGAAAGTTTAGACTCATTGTTTTTTCTCAGTGCGGGGAGGACCTTTCGGGACCAATCTCCTAGTGCCGTCAGTACCGTGACCACTGTGTCTGTCTTCTAATTAATGCTGTCGGGGTGGTTTCTAACAGATTGAAACAATTCTGCAATAAAATTCTAGTTGGAACTGCTCAGAATTCATGGCTGATTGAGGCAACGTAGAGTCGGCGAATAGACTTCATTGACTGGGCTCTTTCAGTTATAAGGTTGAATGTTGATATTTATGTAGAGACGTTTAACTATTGATCACCGAGATGTCTAAATATGTGCTTTCGGTCCTACGTGTAACTCTTTCTTTCTCACATTGTCGGAGCTTCGCCAAGTCCACTGTCTGTGAGCCCTTCTTCTTGAAAACGGACTTAATTGAAAAGAGATCCTGCTTCGTGGAAAATAACTACCCCTATGATTATTTTGAATTTATTTTCGTTGAATCCCAGTTTATGCCACATGGTGTAGGCTCCGATTTTCGTTTCACATCGGCCTTCTCCTCCCACTTTGGCATTAAAGTCCCTCATTACAAAGTTGTACTGAGCTTTTGCCGTACTTAGTATTTATTGCCTTAGCGATGCTCTCGTACATGGCCTCAGCTATCTCGTCAGGGTGAGTTAAGGTCGCATATACCTGTATCACCTTTAGGCAACGTCGCTATGAGGTATGCTACCTGGGTTGACTCCGACTTCCACAATGTTGTTGACAAGTTTCCTCCTGACCAGGAGACCGACGCCACTCCAAGAGATAAGGTGGTCTTACAGACCCTATGCACCGCTGCTACCGCCACCGCGTCCTTTGCCAGGAATAACGGAGCTGTCGGAAACTGGAGGCCTTATTTCATGGCAATAAATTTTGCAGGGATTGTGCGTAACAGTCCGTAGTCAGAGATAAAAAAAATAAAAATTATTTAAAATAATATGTAATTTGATATTAACAGCAAGCATCTCTAAAATTACTTTCTGTGTTTATGCTCTACTTGGATCTTTCAAAGTCGGAATAAAACGATGACGCCTTGGAATGGCTTGTCTCCTCGTCTAAGTACATATGATGGTCTGAATCTAAGGTAATGGTATGCTCCTCCGGATAGAGGGGCGACCGAGAACTGGTGCCATTGTGCGTTCGTGTGCGGCATGACAAGACGCTGGGCGCAGCCGGATGACGTTGCTACCCGTCACTATTTTATAGCCTTTACGCAAACGCGCTATAACGCCTTATTTTCGCTAAAATAAGGAGTTGAGATGCGAAATCTGTAAGTTTATGGACAAAACCAGCGTCAAATCCGACAGGGTTACGTCCAAAAATTCGAAAATGGCGTTTGTAATTTGTGGCTTTGATTTTAACGCGAAGATCACAAATATTGTAGTCAAAGTACCTAATATAGATTACCTAAGTATGTTATATTTTGAAGCAAATCAAAAATAATTTCGATAATTAACGTTGGCATTTTATCTGCCGCGCGGCCCCCCATTTCCTTACTGTACTGGCGCCGGTGTGCGTAAGGGCACGTAATGAAACAAAGGATGATTTTGATTTCGATTGTTGTTCTTTTCACTGCGCCCGCGCCACCGCGCTGTCTTACATGAATGGGGTAAGTAATTCATGTATTTTAAAATATGATCTTTTATTTTAATTTTCGCGGCGTCATTTGCCGCCCCCTTAAATGTGCCGCCCGGGGCTATGGCCCCCCCGCCCCCCCCCCCCACGCTACGCCACTGCCCTACGGTCTTCACGGAACACACATCAAATTTCAGCTTCTTGCGGCCAGTAGTTTCGCTTCTGGCTTGACTGGCAGTCATTTACGCAAGAATTTTATATAATACAGCTATTATGGAAGGGTATTTACCAAGATAGGTTACATCTCTTTGGATTACCATCCACTAATTTTATAAACGCTAACGTATGTAATTTCGCAGATCCGCGCGCCGACCTGGAGCAATGCATTTACTATATACCTACCTGCACAATTGGTATGCCATGACCTTTGGTCTAACATTTTATATTCGTTCTTATTCACAAAATTACAACCTCTCCATTCCTGCTCCAGACTTTCGGTCACATGCATCTAACAAATGTGATGTACTGAATCCGATGCCACAACAAAGTAATTATTATTTTTCACTCACTCTCTCCGTTACCTTTCTCTGTCTCGCCGCCTTCATCAACGGGGTCAGACCGGCTCGGTCCCTGGAGTCAGGGTTAGCTCCGAAGGTCAGGAGGAGCTCCAGGTATTCAGGGTCTGAGACCAGGTTGATCTCGGAGCCGAAGAAGTAGCGCTTGTTGGGGTCCGCACCGTGTTCTAGTAGGAGACGGGCTACCTCCTGGGGAAAAAAAATGGATGATGTTTTTTGCTGATTTCCCTAGAAATGACAGGCCGTCACAATTATTGATATACTGTAACTTCAGAAGCTGAAATTGAGGATGCTCATATTATTCTTGTTTATCTTTACTATTATTAATTATAATAAGTTAAGATACTACCAGTCGGACTAGAAAAAGATTTAGATTTGCCAGAACAATTATAATTTATCATGAACTGAAAGTGATTCTGAAGCTTATTAACGCTGGCAATACCAATAATATTATTACGTTTAATTAATGTCATGTTTGGCCATGGATAACGAACTTTTTTACTGAATGTCAGTACTTTGGCACCTTCTCAGGCACTCTGAACTTAAGAATAGCTTTACCCCGTCAAGCTACCCGCAATAAGCTACACATTTACACAGGACAGGATTTTTTTGCCAACCCATTCGTGATATATTTTTTAACATGTAACATTGATATAAAGTACTTTTCATCCATTAACCAGATTGTTGAAGGTCGCTCTTCTACGGATCTTAGACTATATAGCCTTTTTTGATAAATGGGCTATCCAACACAACAATAATTATTCAAATTGGACCAGTAGTTCTTGAGATTAGCTCGTTCAACCAAGCAATCAAACTCTTCGCTTTATAAATTTTATAATATTAGTATAGATACTCACATAATGCTTGTTCCTGATCGCCAGCCGGAGCGGTTCATCGCACAGCGTGGTCCTGGGGAACTCCTCGCCGGTGTCGGGCCTGTAGTCCACCGCCGCGCCACTCTCGAGCAACAGCTTTACTAGCTCCGTGTAGCTGGTGGACAAAAGGACATTGATAACATCAAAATATATGTAGATACTATTGGCACCTTCTTACGAAAAAACATTGTCAGTTGTTCTTCGTCTCCCATGTCACCCGTAACACCCGTTGTTTTCTTCTTTTATAATACTGTAGCACTAGGTAGTGCTCATCGCGTGATTTGGCTTGCCCTTCGTATTCGGTCGCTAAAATTAGTCAAGGCTTGCACACTCATGCTCTGGTCACCACTTATATGGAGGATCGAATCCGAAGCACGGTAGCGCTTTAATGGCTTCGGATGGATCGTAAAGCTGTCGGTCCCGGTTGCGTATTTACAAAGCCTAGAGAGTTAGAGAGAGAGTAGGAGAGTATTAGAGTGAAAGTGTAAACTGAACTGGCTTAGCTTTTGTTTGACAAAAACTTGACGAAACCCTAGTCTATTCTAGTACAGAAATGAACTGAAATCGCGTAGACTTTGTAAGATAAATTCATTCTAACATTGCAGCAACAAATGCTATTCAATTTGGGTCTAGGTTTAGGACCGCAATGTGCCTATCGCCTAGTTTTGGTTGGTTAGGTGCGACTGTATGTAATTCAAGTAACTAAATAGGTTATGTTAGGTTCTCTTTGACCCCTAACCCAAAATTAGGAGCCCTGCTTCGCAGGGCTCCGTCAACTTAGTTTATATTATACTATATCAGTAAGTAGACTTTATGTCCAATTAAATAGTTTTTAATAAACTAAGTTGACGGAGCCTGCTTCGCAGGGCTCCTATTTTTGGAATAAGCGTCAAAAGAGAACCTAACATAACCTATTTAGTTACTTGTATTTAGGGCTTGTAATTATTCGATGTTTTTAGAAATTCGAATAAGTATTCGATATTTTTACAGGAAGTATTCGAATTATTCGAATATTATTCGAATATCTGCTGTTTCTTTTAAAACTTAATAAAACCATGCATTAACACTTAATAACCAACTGAAAGTTGAATATTTTTATTTATTATATAAAATTGAATGACCTTTCAGTAACATACATACTTTGGCATTCTAATTAAACAAAAAGCAATAAACTGTATTCAAAACAAAACCAAACAAAAATATTAGTCCTTAGTCTTTAATTCTTAGGATTTTGAGAATCATTGAGATCAAATCGTGGTTGCGTAATTTTTGCCATATCTCTCTTGCTTCATTCACTCCCATCAAGTTCTTCTGCTTAGGGCACTTTTTACCTGTCCTTTTTTTAGGATGCCTTCAATCTATACTGAACGTATATGAACGTTCGCCTAGGTCCTCCCCTTCGTCCTGTCCCGTGCACACTTTCCTTAAATATCTTCTTTGTCAGTCTTTCGTTATCCATCCTCTCCATTTCCCTACAATACTCCCTTATCTATGTACTAGAGGACGTCAGTAGCTACGCCTGCATTTTTTTTTAATTTACCCGTTTTAGCCGATCCCGTGGGAATTTCGGGAAATCCCTTCTTAGTGCACCCCTACGGTCCCCAAGGAACATACATGCCAAATTTCAGCTTCCTGCGCCCAATAGTTTCGGCTGTAGCGTGTCTGTCAGTCAGTCAGTAACGCAAGGATTTTGTATATTAAGATAATATGTATGTATTTACAAAAAAAAGTATATATGCGTATGATTATCCATTATCTAGTACCCATAGTACAAGCTCTGCTTAGTTTGGGATTAAATAGTGATGTGTGTGTGTGGTAGATTATTATTATTTATTTATTATTACGGCACAACTCTTTACTCTGTCGATTAAAAATACACCGCAAAAATATTTATAATTTCTAGTATCTTCTGTCATACCCAACTTTCACTACTCTCTCTCTCTATTCGCGGCTTTTTGGACACGTTTTGGATGTTGATGAATGCCTTCAGAGCTCTATCCACTCTATTACCTACATTAACCCTTCTTTCAGTATCTTGTTCATTCTTACCATCTCTTGTAAATCGCGTACTTACATACACAAACTCATTAACTTGCTCCACTCGTTGTCCATCGATCAAACGGATTCCTCCTTTTCAAAAACCATAACTTTTATTTTACTTACATTCCCTTTTTCTCTAAAGCACAATCCATGATCGTTACCATCTCCTGCAACTCCCCCGCTGAAGATGCAAGTATTACCTGATCATCAGCATACAGGAGTAATTTGACAAGTAACCCATTCATCCTTAACCCACAGTCACTATACCTTAGATCTTGCAAAAACTGTCCATGAAGAGGTTAAACAGTCATGGCGACGCTACACATCCCTGTCTAACACCTGTCTTTGGTAAATTTATCCTCACACAAGCTCTAGAATCCTCATAAAGAGATTTCAGAGCTCGAATTAGGCTGCTGTTCACCCTATACATCAACAGTACCGATCACATTTCATAACCTTTGGCCAAAAACTTTTCGACTATGCTTCGCAAGAAAAATCCCTGATTCGTATACCCCATATCCTTTCCGAATCCCCTTTGTACATCCCATATTTTCTCGTTGGTTACTTTCATAACTCTTTCAATCAGTACCTTTGCATACAATTTGCCAACAATGCTGAGTAGAACGCTGAAATAGTAAGCAATGATAAATTTTAATTAAATAAAGATAAATGAGAGATCATAAATCACACCACAATCACAATAATCATTCGTGGGATTGAAGTAAACTTTGGTAATACGATCTAAAAAAACGTAAGTATAAATCATTCGAATATTCGAATTTAAAACCACTCAATATTCGAATACTAAAAATGAGCGAATATTCGCATTATTCGAACATTCGAATGTTCGAATTACAAGCCCTACTTGTATTACATACAGTCGCACCTAACAAACCAAAACCATGTTTGAAAATATCTCGACAAAGGCTTTCTATCTGAGTGAATATGAATTATACAGTACTAGGTTTTGTACGTGTATTTTCTTTGAAAATATCAGGGCCAAAAGCTAATCCATTTGAGTCAATTTTTTTACTGAGATGGATTAGGTATTGTCGAGTAATATGCATAAACAAAAGCTCTTCTATTAGAATCTGACTCGTGACTCAAATCGCCTTTGTAAATACGCGTCCCGGTTCTTGTCTCAGGGCAAGAATCGTTCAGCTATGTAACACCAGAGCAGTTTCAAGTGCGCTGGCGATTCCCTAAAGTGAAAAAGGAATAAGAAGAGAGGCAGGAGGAGGCAGACGGAAAAGAGGATGAAGCCTCCGGCACTCTCACTCACCGGACGAAGCTGTTACGTCGATATTCTGTGAGTGTGAACTTCCCCGGTCCAGCCGGACCATTCCTGCAGCAAGGCTCTACTCTACTACCAAAATCTCATATACCAACCCATGCTCAGCGGCGAGATGCAACGCGCTGTACCCGCAGTCATCCCTGGCGTTGACGTCACACCCCCGTACCACGAGCAACCGCGTGGCTTCGAGGTAGCGCTGCCAGATCGCGTAGTGCAGGGGACGGAGGCCTTGAGTTACTGGCTCGTTCACCTGGGGACGATAATAACGTTGGTGACGTCTGTCTGCATACTCTCTAATAATGTTCTTGCGACACTTGTATCGCGCACAAACATCAGAACCATGCACCATTGGGAACTATGGGACGACCCAAAGTGTGTTCACGGCCCTTCCAAACCATTAAGTGTAGTGGCAATACCCGTCACAAGAAAACAAAACGCCTACATCTTTGTAGTAACTTGTTGTTTTAGTAAATACTAAACTCCACGAAAACTCCATGAGCCCGGACGATGGCTTTCTCAGATTGGCCGAGCGAATGGACGGTATTATGACGCACATTCGGTAGGTACCGGACATACGTTACAAATGATGGCCTGTTCATAAACTGTCCCACTGCTGGATATGGCCTCATCTTATAAGTAAGAAAGGAGTTTAGAGGTGAGGCCAATTTGACAGACTACGTACTGGCTGGTCCATTGCGGGTTGACAGAATTCACATGTCTCTCGTGAACTTTAAGTAAAACATGGCAGGCGTTATTTCGTAGTATTAAATTTGTCATATCCTGAGAATTCATTGAATACCGCCGTACTGCGCGGGTTGCAACTTGCAAGGTAATTTTGCTCCCAAAAGCCGCTTCTGCGGCTGACGCCGGAGGCACAAACGCCATGTAAAAGCTGACGGTGACGGTATAACCCGCGCGGCAAAAGCCGGTGGCCTGTGCCGCTGTCACTGTGTGTAGGAGGAGCCTTAACAACACTCGAAGGTTTGAAAAAAGCATAAAACAGAATCCAAAGACATGTATTTGAAAGGAATGAATGACTCTGTATATTAAAAATCTGACCTTAGCGCCACAAGCCAGCAGTATCCTGATCTCGTCGAGCGGCACCATCCTGATGATGGAGTCCGCCAGCTCCCGCTGCATCGACTTGCCCGATATCACTTCAGATGGCATCGTCACTGGAACAAACAAAAACCACTATTAATACTTGAAAGCCTATATACCCAGGCGTGGACTATGGCAGGATGATGAAGATAAATACTTGAAAGATAGCAGTCCTTTATTTCTTTGTGGCGGATTAAGAATACAGTGTCACTCTCACTACCCCTATTAATTCCAAGGGTATCGTAAGGGACGACTGGAAAATACACAAAGCCAAAAACATCTTTGGGAAAAGATGGAAAACTCGAAATCACACCCGTTACCAATCCATATGGCTAGCAGGGTTTACTATTGTTTGACAAAAAACGTATGAAAAAAGATCATTTTACAAACAACGTTTGAAAAACTAATCATTTGACAAACTTTCATTTCGCAAACATATTACTTTAAAAACAATCATTTGACATTGACATAATACAGGTGTCGCAAATGTGTTACTTAGAAAATAATTTAAATGTTAAATAATTATTTTAAAAATAATCATTTGACTAAATAATTCGTTTGCCAAATTGGTGATTATACAAAAAGTAAGAAGATAAATTATTAGTTTTAAAAAATAACTAATTTCTAACCAATACTTACGCGAAATTTTGAAAATATTTGATTGCTTGGTTGCAATTTTCATCTTGGACAGATTGTTTATAGGCAAGTAATAATTTTGTATTAATACTAATTCCATAGAAACTTAAGTCTTTTAAAAAAGAATACACACTGCCTGAATTAAGCGAAATAAGTAGAATTCGGTTCAGTGGTCGCAGTTCTAACCTAACCTAAGCAGCCATTGTTTCAGTTGACCCTACACAAAGATTGTTGTATTATCGTATATTTTGGTTAATAAAATATTTACCAAGCAAGGCATTTTGTCAAATGTTATTTATGCTTTACGTTGTTTTGTTAAATAACATACACATACATACATAACGTCACGCCTTTTATCCCCGAAGGGGTAGGCAGAGGTGTATTTCTACCCCCACTTTTCGCCAGATATACTTTAGTCCCACGTAATAAGGGGCGAGCCTATTGCCGTACCGGGCACATTTCCAGACTCCGTGCGGCTACTGAGAATTTCGTGACAGAAAAACCCAATAACATTGCCCGACCCAGGAATCGAACCCGGGACCTCCCTATCCCACGCGCACATTTATGCCGCGAGACCAACGAGGCAGTCGTATAGGGTTTGATGTCGAGTTTTCGCAAAGATGGTATTTGCTTCGTGTTATCCCTTAGTCGCCTCTTACGACACCCACTGGAAGATAGGGGGTGGTGACACTTGTATTCTATGCCGTCAACCACACATAAATAACATGTTTAAAAAAAGAATCAATTTGTAAATTAATGTTTTAGCATAATAACTTTTTTTATAGTAAATATAATGAGTAGTTTATTAAACAATAGTTTGTAAAATAATAAATTTATCAAGGATAATTTTGTCAAATGTTATTTGTCAAATGAAAATTTTTCATTTGTTTTTTGTCAAATGATCGGACACCGGCTAGCAGCCAAATCCTCTTTTTACTCGCCTATGTTCCTAATACCGCATACCAACAAGCAGGATTAGCTGGAGGAAACCACTACCCTTTATCAATATTTCTTGATTTACTCCATATATAACTAAGTCTGCATTCATAACCCATCTATGGCGCTATGCCGTAACGAAACCTTATCCAAGGACATTTCCATAGTGCTCCATACGTCCATATCCTTTCTCACGGTGATAAACCATTTGTGGACAAGTGCCCTTTGACACAATAGCATGCATGAATTAGCAAAACCACCATATAGAAAATAATTAAGGATAGAATCTACACTACCAATGCTCGGCACCAGCCGAATAAATCCGAACATTATAATTATGTCACTTCGGGTCGCCTTTGTCGGTCAACGAACTTTAACGCACTGAGTTTAATGACCCGCATGTGTCAAGTTATACCGCCCCTAACCGGAGAACTAAGTACGACTTTAGCCACATCACTCGTCACCTCGATATGTTCTGCGTGTAGGGACCTGATTGGCTCAACCTAAATTTTATAAGGATCTGACCTTGAAGGACCAACACCTACGTCGAACGCCAAATCGAAATGATGTAGACGGTAATTAACTTAAGTCGTAGTGGGCCGACCGAACTTTTAGATTGTAAAAAATAATCCTTATGTTCTAGTTGCCGCGTAGATTAGTAAGCAACTCAATACCAAGTGACGCTAACAATGTCAATGGATTGTGGCTGGATTCTAGTCTCTTCTCTTTCTCTTAGCGTTATCCCAGTTTCAATATGAAAGCTTTTCCACAGAGCGACTGCCTGTCTGACCTCCGCAACCCGAAGGGATAGCGATATTCCATGGTTTAGACTAGTGTCAGTTTATTTAGAAGGTACTGACGCCCTGTTACGACTGTCAAAGATCTTCATGACAACCGGGACCGACGGCTTAACGTGCTCTCCGAGGCACGGGACAAGCGATAATTAACAATTCAATGCGCACTTAACTCCGAAAAGTCATTGGTGGGCGCCGTGGATTCGAACCCGATACCCTCTGCATGGCAGTCTGTTGGTATGTCCACTCGGCTATCGCTGCCTTGCGGCTGGATTCTGGTCTAAATCATAGAATGTGAAAATCCACACTGACAGTCGCATCGCTCCATAATAAAGCAAATAATGAGCTTAAATTTGAAAGTCACTGATGTATACAGGTTAATACATCATCATATCAGTCGAAAGACGTCCACTGCTGGACATAGGCCTAACCCAAGGTCAGTGGCGGCGCTAGGCGTCGGCGACGTCGGCGACCGCCGACGGCCTCGCGCCTGAGGGGACCTCGTAAAAAGTCTGGCTTAGGTAGCCGACACCGAACAATTCGGGAAAAAGCTAAGCAGATGATAATGACTTTAATTATTTTCGAACACGTGCGTGACAAATTCGTGTTGGGTGAAAATGTTTGCATTGTCATTTATTTATTCATACATTATTTTATAATTTGGCTCACTTAATTTTATCGGTTTTTTTACTACGAAGTAAACGGGGCCTCGCCATCGATTTAAAGGGCCTCGCGAACTTGATGTCGCCGACGTCCACATGTGGTCTAGCGCCGCCACTGCCCAGGGTTCTCCACAAGGACCATCTGAGTCAGGTTAATATAACGTTTCATAAACAATTTAATCAAGTTCAGGAAGAAAATTAAAAAAACATGTTTTTAAAAAGGTTTGTATCATTCCTTCTTTTAATTAAAATATCAAAGCAAATGACCACTTACTTGTGAAATGTTAATATTTCCCAACGTATTAACAAAAACACTTGAAACTGCACTAAACAATACAACAGTCTTAAATCACCAAACAATTACACTACACTGGCTAATGTAACAAAATGACCGTCAAGTCTCAACAATGTCAATCAACTGCGAGCTCTCATCGCCTCGTTAATACAAAAGACAATAAGAATAGTTATCACATGGTTAGCTCTGAATAGTAAATACGTAGAAACTAGCTCGTGTCCAGCACGCACTATCAGCCAAGCTCTTGATATATCGAGAAATGATGCCAACAACGTAACTAATGTTTCAACTGCGTATGATAATGTATAAGGATGTAATGCTCTCTGAAATAATTGTGAAGTCACTAGCAATAGATTTTCCTTGAATAGAGTTTGCTTGCTCCACGATCAAAAGGAAATTTCTCTAAAACAAATTGCCGTTGCAACTAGTAATTTCTTTTGATTACGAAAATGCGTAGAAAACCAAACCAGATTATACAAAGACAGTAAACGCGAGAATAAAGTTCATAGCGGCGAAACCTGTATTATAAAAAGAAAACCGTAAGTTAGTGTCCCAAAAACTTAAAGATAGCTCTACTGATTTAAATTATCCTTAATGTCACAATATTGGGGTGGTGTGCGCAGAAAGAACACAACAACAGCGTAAACTCAAAGGAAAAGCCGGACTTCTAACATTGTTTTCATGTCATTTACTGATTATATCATTCATCGCATCATTGTCACTGATTTTATGATTAAATCATTAATCGATCAATGTCGAAGAATAGGACCCTGCGGCAGTCCCATTACAACGGGCACTTTAAAACCATTAAAAGCGCTATAAAACTTGTCTAACTGTTTTTATATTGCTCTTATCGCTTCACTCAACTGACGTTGGCGACATTACGTCTAGACAAACTAGTTATTATGCCAAGTAATGTTTTTACTACGAACTCAAATTCTTCTCGAAAATCAAGAACAAAAGATTAAGATTTATTTTCCGTCACAATTTGGCAAGTAACACTTCACAAATGAGTCTTCAGAATTGAATTGATGTCATCGCTGAGACGAATCGCTGTGAAAAATGGCAGGTGAGGTAACAGAGACGAGAATATCAAGCTTATTTTGTATTTTCTTATTTTTTGCCCCGTTTTTTAGGATTTTAGGAAATTCGCGTGCATGGCATGCGCAATAAAATAATGTTAGACTCAATTATTATTGCATAGTCTCGCGTTATAACGTCAATATCAACGAATACAGTAAGTATTCGTTGATATTGACGTGCATATAAGCAGAAATTCACGACACCTACAATTTTCTAAATTATATTCGCAGGCAACTAATAACAAAACTCTCGCTTTATTTAAATCGATCAACGAAGAATCTCGAACGCCGGTGTTTTCCCTAAGGTACTTCCATAAGCCAACGAAAACATTCATAAATTCATAAAAGGATAAACACCCCGATCAAAACATCCAAAAAATTATTATCCATGAACATCGACCTGTTCCAAATACAAATTCTGGTCCAAATACGCAGACAATCTTGATTTATAACAACGCGAAATGCGCCTCAGAAAAATAAGGAACGAAGCAAAACAAGGTTAGTCAGCTGATGCGTAGCCGGCGAATTAAAAACAATAACAAAGAGAAAATCTTCAAAACATTAACTCGCGAATGTGTCTTAGCGGGCTTAATATCTTTCATGCTACCCCAATTCGGAGAGCTTTAATATAAATGGTGTACTTACGTTGTTACTGTTCATATAAAGAAACAAAGTGAACAAAATCGAGTGGTCCAAAATTCTTTAATTATCACGAAATCTTGGACTCATTGTTGTTTTTATATAGAAAATATATTCTGCGAACAATTATTTAATTGTATTTAAAGTATTTTTAATGCATATTAGTTTCACAAAAATATACATACAGGATGTATGTATGTATGTATAACACAAAAATAATGGCTTTTGCTCTTCTTCCCCGTGTAAACTTTCATCATCATCATCATCAGGCTACCATGATAGTCCACTGCTGGATATTATATAGGCCTACCCAACGGCACGCCACTTCAACTGTGCTAAATTTTATTTTCTCTGTCGGTGTAGTTTGCCTTAAAATGAGTATTTCGTGTTTATTTTACGTATTAATTATATTACGTTTTCGTGTTACCTAAGTAGTGGCTGCGTAGTGGAAAGATATTAGACTGCCATAAACCATAGGGATAACACTAGATATTTGACCAAAAATAGTCTATCAAGGAGCTATTATAGACTACTATAATTCGATGTAACGCTCGTCCTATCAATCTTGTGAAATTGTTTTGGTACATAGGTAATCGGTGGCGAATGAAGATATGTGAAAGCTTCCAGCATCTTGCGTGAGTATGACAAACAAATATTGTTCTAAGAAATGACTCTCGTATTACAGAGGACCATGAATAGTAATTGCTTCTTATAGTTATGTTGGACAGAAGCACGAACGACCAGATCTCAATCATGTTCTGTTATTTGACGTCGTGTTATTTAAAAATATCTAGTTTTTTACCCACAGAAATTGAATGACATCGGTACCAAACAGCGCTTTATAGAAAGTCTAGCAATTCCAAAACCAAATGAGATTGTCATACTCACGCAAGAGAGATCATGAATATTTCTTTCGGGCTCGACCGGAGAAGTACTACCCTCTCACAGAAAATCGACGTAAAGTAACAGTAGGTAACCTTAACTGTTGCGATTCGTTCGGTGAGTGAGAGTGCCGGAGAGAGTATCCCCTATTCCTTCTCCCTCATCCGACTCCTTATCCTATCCCTTTTCCCAACCCCAAGGGGCGGCAACGCACTTGTGACTCCTGTCCATGGGCGGCGGTAATTGCTTACCATCAGACGATCCGTCTGCTCGTTTGCCGCCCAGTATTATAAAAAAATGTCAGCTTTTGCAAATTGTTAAGACCTCGGTCAACAGCATCCATTTATTATATTCACGGAGACCCAAATTACCTAATTTATTTATATTAATCTCCCAGGCTGTCGGAGAGACGGCGTCGTCGTTTATTTAAAAGGTAAATACAAAAATGGCGGCCGGCCAAGAACGCGCGAAAAGGCGCAGTTTTCCCGCCAATGTTCGCGTCAGGATATTTCCTCGAAAAGCTTTCGCAATATATTGAAATTAATTATTTGTTTGATCTTAAAAAGCAAATATCAAGGTGGAGTATAATTAGTTTGCACTTGAAATAAGACTAAGTAGTATATCTGATAATATGGACGCATATTTTGGCGCTAAAAATACTTTTGAAGGTGGAATTCCACTCAGACTGGAGGGGCCTCAGTTTCTATACTTATTTTCTTCCAACAGTTCCAACACTAACTTACATACAAAGAAAATAAGACAGAATCTACACCCTTAAAGTCCATATCATTTGATTACTAAAGTATGTCAATATGTGAGGCCTATGAACAATCTTTTTGGGAATTATATACATACTTAATTATAGTATATTTACATTTAGTCATCATTTAGTACCACGTTCGCAATGCATGGACATGACTGTAGAAAAGAAAGGGCAAAAAAACTTAGCGTCACTGTTTTTAATCGTAATTTTAACCATTTACCTATTCGAATCCAAGAGGACAGTGCTAGAATTGTTGAACTTGCAAGTGGTGCCCTCATCATCACCCTAGCGCTATACCGCTTGCAATAACCCGATTTGATTCAGCGCCCTCTACTGAATATTGACAACATGGCTCGAATTTTTCGCCATTTAACTATGTCTATGATATGTTTGAAATGTTCTTGATGAATAGAAACATATGCACTGTTGTATAATTTCAGAAAAAATTATATATATATGCGTGCACATCGTTGGGATGTCGTGATTTATGTCTTTAATCAGTCAAATTAATATATTTACGGCTTTAGGCCGTTAGCCAACACATGGACATGCGATTGTATGGGCCGTCTAAATCGTAACGTGTATCTATCGATATTTCAAAGTACAAAATTTGATTTTGAAACACGTTACAACGAGGCTTATGCCCACATTAACGACATGCCCATATTAACGACATACTCCGTCGAGCTCTTGTCACCGCCGGAGTACCAGCTCATCTTGAACCGAATGGTTTGGTACGCGACGATGGGAAGAGACCAGATGGTATGTCCTTATTACCTTGTAAGATGGGCAGGCCTCTGGTATGGGACGCGACATGCGTCGATACCCCTGCGCCATCACATCTTCCAAGCACAGCTGGATCGGCTGGCGCTGCTGCTGCATCAAACGGCGCAAATACGGAAACTTATCTGGTAATTCCGTTTTTGAGCCGTTTGGGGTCGAAACGCTGGGGCCATGGGGGCCTAGTGCACGCGCTCTGTGCAAGGAAACCGCCAAAAGGCTGATCGACGCTTCCCGTGACCAGAGGGCTGGTTTATATTTTGCAGAGAGAATAAGCATTGCCATACAACGTGGCAATGCTGCCAGCCTTCTGTGCACGCTATCAGCCGACATCGTTGCGGAGGAATTTTTTGACGCGGCGTAGTGGATTTATTGCTTTTTCCTCTTCTATTTTGTTATTATTATTTATTTAGTTTTACTGGTTTAGTTTAGGATAGTTTAGTTACTTAACTAAGTAGTTTTATTATGTTGTATATATGTTAATTCGTTACACTATTATGTATGCTTAAATAAAACAAGAAAAAGCTCCTAATAAAATATTTAGACAATGCGCACCATGAACCCCTTTATTTCGTGTTATATACAAACTTTTAATCAATCATATACCTACTTTGAAAAGTCGATAAACTTTTTATGTATATCGTCACGCCTTCATACCTGAAGGAGTAGGCAGAGGTGTAATACTTTACATTATGCTTATGAAATATGAAATAAAGACTGCGCAATAGCCTCTATTTTCCAAATTTATCTAATGTAATGTAAATAAACATGCGCTCCGATTTTTACAATACCTGCGCAATCTCGATAAAAATAGCATAATGCGTAAAATCGTGTTTGTAAACAGAAAGCACACGTGGCGCCATCTGTTATTCACAGAAAGCAACTCTATAGAAGTGTCAATGGCCTAATAAAAAACCAAAATAAGTTGGTCTATTTCACTCTCAGAAATGTATTCGTTTCTTCAGAAGTCGGAGTTTCAATTAAGATGGAAATGTTTGGTTACTTGGGTGAGATCCAACTGGGAAAACGCGAGCTTTATGCTTTATTTCAAGGTGAAAGTTTATTTCGGGAAGTGGACATCGACATTTAGCGATTTGAGGAATCCCCGCTTCGAGGTCTTAGTCTAGAAAGTTCTTTAGACATGTTTAAAAAGTTCGCAGGTAATCATTTAATTTAATTGCCATATTATGTTATATTATAGACAAAGATACATGTTTTGCACAATACGATTCTGAAGAAAGGGACAAAGCGATATTTGGGTATTTCACTTCTCTTTGTTCCATGATTATTGGAATTGTACGCAGAGAGGACAACATCAAATTGCACGTTTTGGCTCGTAATTAATTTACAGCTTCTAACTTTTAAGGGAATGTTCAGACTTTATTAGACTATGCTTCCTTGCTTAATTGGCTATGTCTAATGGTCATTTGTGTATTTTCTACCTATATTTTATATAATACAGACGTTAATCTATATCATAATCATAATTAAACACACTTTAACACATTAAACACACTTATGCGCATACATATACCTGCACTGTAACTTCAACTTAAGCTATTAGAGGGAGCCACTAGGTGGCCTGAACCACAGATAATATAATACTATGCTACTACCCGAACACAAAGTTTTGTGAAGCAATACTCAACCGCAATTGCTAGCCAAATATCCGAACTACACAAAGCTATAGGTACTTAAATGTATTTGTATCAATCAATGACCACAGGAAATGCTAGTACTTTACCTGTCAGTAATTTTTTTACAAGAGATCGTTAGCATAGGCCATTGTCATCGACTTTCTCACGTTACAAAATTGATAATTTTTGACAGGTATCCAATGACATATCATTGTCGTGTCAATAAGTTGGACAGCCATACTGTGTATGAAGCCAAACGACTGTTGAACTCACGAAACATTCTTATATTGCGCGTGTATAGCTAAAATTATAGGATAAATAATTTAGATTTCGATAGGAGAGTTTTATATCAAAGTGCAGGCGCCCTTCGACTAGGTGGAGTAACGATATACGCAAAGTGGCAGCGGCTGGATACGGAGAGCCGATAATCGGGGTCAGTGGCGTGCCATTGGAGAGGCCTATATCCAGCAGTAGTTATAGGCCTCTCCAATCTCTCAGACAGGCTGATGAGGATGATGATTATAAAAGTGAAGTACCTTCTAGACGCGCACTTTTTGAAGCCAAAGAGAAAACTATTAACATAGGAGAATCGACTGCGCGATGCCGTCTTAAAATTGACCATTCTGCAAAAAGGGAAGTGAAAATTCAGATTATCAAACAATGCATAGTCTGGCAACACAGAAATAAAGAACAACCACAGACAAAGAGCGAAAAACCTCTAGGAAACCGAACTTTTTATGCACAAGTTATTTGAACGTTCATTTTAAACATTTGAGCACCACATTTGTATAGTAAATAACCCCATTTTCATAATATTACTGAATAAATAAAATAATTTAAAACATATAGTCACAAAATTTGTCATCAAGGTGCGACGTTGCGACATATAAAGTAAAATTTATCTTAAGCAACTAATCTTATCTAGAACCTATAAGGTTGAACCGTAAACTACTAATAAAAAGTTATGCTGAGTATATTTTATAATAACAAACAAGGCATGTACCAAAACAGTGTAACTTTTGCGAATTCACTCAAGTTGCACCACAATACATCAACACTCCCGTGAACCTCATTCACCACGCGTATGGCTCTAGTGAGAGGAGTTCTCAACGTTCAACTTACATAAGTACGTAAAACAAATGTAGAATGAAACCTTTTGATGTTTTCTTTGTCGGAGTAAACACAGCACAAACACTATCTTAATGGCGTCGTAACGTTTTTGATAGAGAGTAAGATACGCATTTAATTTTTTGCACTTCTTTGAAAGAATATTAATATTTCATATAGTTACGTACGTCCAAACTGATTGTCGTTGTGGTCCCAGAACATCTTTCTAATAAAAAGGAATGTCTCCTCACTCATTTCAACTCACATCTGCATTTCCGTGTTGTAAATCTAAGACTAAAACATCTTTGCTATAATAATACACAAATGTAATTTTAATACACATGGCAATAATTTAATATGACGACTATGCAAGGTTATTGCCGACGTCTTCAGTCTGGCTTCCCTGCCAATCACGCGCGCGTTGCTATAGCAACCAACCGTGTTTGACACTTGTTTTGCACGATGTGACCTTGGTAGGGCGTTTACATGTCAATTAGTGATTAATTTTATTTGATGGATGTTGTATAAGTATGTCATTGAGATAATTGCAAGATTAAGCACCTCATTGAATCTATTGGCAATAAAGGTTAAGGGATTTTTTAATGGTCGGTGAAGAAGTCTGATTATTTTTCTGATAGATATCTTGCTACTATTTTCTTAGCATTTAAATGGGATGTTTAAGGCAATAAATAAAATTAAACACTTCATTAATTAATTAATTATTATTATCTCAATAAAATTAGTGTTTTATTACTTTGTGCCTAGTAATTTTTAAAAAGCATTCAAATTCTCAATAAGTACAGAAATATAACATATGCCAGTATATATGGAGAACAAAATTAAAAAGGTACTTGCATCAGCTAGATATTGCAGTTGGTACCTACTGCAACGCCAGTATTCTAGCCCACCTCTTGTACTTATGTATTGTACTAATACCTGTGTTATACAGTACAGTAATATAACATATGCCAGTATATATGGAGAACAACATTAAAAGGGTACTTGCATCAGCTAGATATTGCAGTTGGTACCTACTGCAACGCCAGTATTCTAGCTCACCTCTTGTACTTATGTATTGTACTAATACCTGTGCTAATACTATGAGTACATCACTATTAATATAATACCTATCTGTCTCTAGCATAATTCTTTTTCAGAAGCTTCAGATCGCTTTTTGCCAGCAGCACTAACCACCTGAATAAAATTCAACTCGTAAACAAACAAATCTTAAACATTACTAACATAATTCACAACCAGTGCAATAATTATCATCATCATCTATAGTAAACAATACGCGATTTTGTCTATATATACACGCGCGTCAGCATCGGCAATGACCCCTTTGAACACAAACATGGAAAGTGCCAAAACACTAATGTACTTTCGGATACTGTAATCTGTGCCACTTCTGTTGGTCGGCCAGATTTGGACATATATAGGTTAGTACCTACATGAATTTTGAACAATCATCATCATCATCGTAAGCTATCCTGGTTGCATCCAAGCGTTACATGCCTTGATGCCTTGGAGCCCAGGATCCGCTTACTAGTCTAACCAGATATGACAGAATATCAGCTTTTCCAAAGAGCAACTGCTATCTGACCTTCGCAACCCAAAGGGATAGCCATATTCCATGAACTTTTTTAGTTATGTCTTCTATGGCGTATCTGACCTCAGTCGGACCCCGTATTAAAATATTTTTTGTGTCCCAAACGAAGCGAAGTATTTTCCGAATTTTTGCTGACACATTTTCGGGCGCCCCTGTAGCTCAGAGGCGCTGTATCACATATTAATTCATACTAAATACTGCGGTATCTACAAAGAGATTGGATAATATACATAGAGACCGTCCTAGTACTCCCAAATTGAACACAGTCAACTGACGTGTAAGATACAATTTAGACAATATTATGCCATCAAATTATATAACCTTAGTGATTTTTTCTTTTATAACAGTTCTATCATGATTTTGAATTTAGTCGTATAATATTTATATCGACTTTTCAAGTGTTGTAAAAAATCTTATCGATATGTCTATCCACCGTATATTTTTACCTCGTTATTTTTTAGATTATATGTGCACGTGATAAAGATTTATAAAATAAGTGGATTGCTGCAGTATGTCGTGGAGAAAATTGGGTGCCTAGAAAGCACCATAGAATTTGTTCCAAGCATTTTACTGCGGAATGTTTTTATAGTAATGACAGATGGCGCCTCCCTTCTAAACATATCAGTGTGAGTGCTTAAATAATTACTTGCTATTATTTAATCTATCAGCAACAGTAATGAATTCCGAAGCTTGTTAGAATCCATCATATTACAAAAAAAAATAATGCACCTATAGAAAAAATCTGATCTTTCTTTACAAAGACAGTAATATTTAAAGGACAGTAAATTGAATGTTTGATAAGAATTGTCTGCTTTCATAGTCACGACTACTGAGTGGATATGCATCAAAATAAGGGAATCTTCATTTGAAAGTAATTTTGTTAAATGTCATCTACCCAGAGACCAAATCTTGGTTGTTCTTGTTCGACTAGTGGACTAATAATGTGCCGATCCCAAGATAAAATCGAAGGGCTAGTCTAGCCACAATTTTTTTCTCTCTAAATATTCTGTGTGTCACATGTATGACCGAAAAGTGTCCGAGCCCGCACATACATTTTTTACACATAGATTTGTATTACCTACACTATGTAATGAGAAAATTTCAATAAAGTGATTATTGTTAATAACAAACCTTTGGGCACTATTCAAGGTTTTGTCTGATTTATCTATTTTAAGTAAATTTTTATGTTTTTTGCTTGATAAAATCCATGTCGACTATCTCCTATCCTTGTAAAGAGTTAATTTGGATATGCCATTCTCAGTTATCATAATGTTTAAGCTATGAGTTTTGCTTTTATCTTAATTATTTGCTTTCTCTAATAAAAATATGTTATTGAGGTTAGAGAGAGAGAGAGAGTGAGAGGGGTGATGATTTATTTATTTAATATTTATTAATCCCACTTACAGCTTTCATTACAGCTGAAAAACTAACTATAAATAAGTATAAATAAACATTTATGGCGGGGGTGTCGTATGAGGCGACTAAGAGAAACAAGAAGAGAAGGAAATCTCGAAATAAAACCCTATACGAATACGTCTGGCTAGTGTGGTATTATAATAGGCCAAACCTCCAACACGGAAGGTTAAAGACCAGCAGTGGACTTGAAAAGTCTCTTGATGCGTAAAGAAAAATACCATGAAAATTAGAAAATAACGCCTCGAAAGATTATGTGCTACTGAGTACCCATTTGAAACAAAAATATATAAGTTCAGTTTAAAAATGCAAGTTTGTGTAATAATTAGTTAAAGACTGTCCATCAACTAGCGTTCTGACTGCTGTGGACATAAAGTTACGGAATCTAAAATGTATAACATATAAATAATATATTTTACAAGTCCGTTTGATTTTGAACCTATATTGAAACTTTAATCGATATCGATAGCAGATTTGCTCAGTCACTATTAAATTAAAAAGTTACGATATTTGTGTTCAAATCGTCTTTAGCCCTAACTGACAAACATAGTGCCATCTTCTTCTGGCAACTCTAATTTATCATATGAGTGAAGAGTGTAGCTATATTCAATTTGTTCTTAAAAATATCGTTCCTTCCATGCTTCAGTTATTCTTCTGTGGGTATCTACATGGCTGACATATCACCACGAAGTGAATAAAATTGCAATGAAGTAGTTTTTATTTCAAGCTAAAGTTGACAAAAATCCATGAGTAGATGGCGCTGTTTTCGTAAAATATTGATACCGCAGGTAAGGAAAAATTCGGATCCTACACTTAGTTACCATTTTATCTAACGCTTCGTAGGACCAAAGTCGCAAAAAACAATGAAAGCTTTCGTCATGTGTACTACAAGCGAAAACAATAGAATCATATCCACGCGGACAACGTTGCGAAATTAGCTAGTGAACAAGTATTTCTATATCGATCAGACGCCAAAACAATAGGTATGTTTAGTACTTGACTAAATAGTACCAAACAGCCATGCAGTTTCTATTTAGTTTCATTTATATTTCCGGAACTAATATGAATATGAAGTCATTTCGGTAGTTGATGGGCAATACTTTGTTATTTATTACCACATTAACACTACAATGAAGTAGGTAATTGCTGCTTCTGTTTTAAACTATAATATAGTTACATTAGTCACTGCCTCCGTGGTCCAGTGGATAGCGTATGCGTTCGATTCCCAGGTCGGGCAAAAGTGTTACTGGGTTTTTCCGAATTCTCAGTAGCAAAACGGAGTCTGGTGATGGGCCCGATAACGGCAATAGGCTCGCCCCCTGTTACGTGGGACCTAAAAATTCATGGCGAAATGTGGGTGTAATCTTATACCTCTGCCACCCCTTGGGGATACAGGCGTCAGTCTACAAAAAAAATATAGTCACTAGACTTTAACATTTCGTTGTTTAGAATCACATTTCTGCCCGTGAGGTCCCGTGAGAATTTCGATTTAATAAATCCCTTCTTAGTGCACCACTACGGAATCCTCAAGGAACGTATATGGCAAATTTCAGCTTCTTGTGCCCAATAGTTTTGGCTGTGTGTTGTCTGTCAGTCAGTAAGTAACGTAAGAATGTTATATTATACAGATATACATACCTACTACTATGAATAGGTACTATGATAGAGCTAAGCTGGTTATAGCATGAATGTGCCAGTGCACCAATGGTAGTTTCACCTTATCACAGAAGATACATGTTAAGTAGCTGCATTCCTATAATATTATTTGGGTAAGGTCGTTTTGCAACCATCGTATGTGAGAAAGAGAAGGATAGAAGGGTAGCCCTAGAAATTTGTAGGCGCACCAACAAAAGCCCACACGAGGCAAAGATTATCCGCGCGCCTCTAGCGGCGAATTTGGAAGTTTTCCGGGTACGAAACTTTTGACAGCTTTCAATACAACTTTGCTTCGAGGATATAGAGGTAATTGTATTGAGCTGTCAAAAGTGTCATACCCGGACAACTTCCAAATTCGCCGCTAGAGTCGCTAGTTAGAATCTTAGCATCAAAGAAATATAACCTTAAGTCACAGCAGTAACACTAAATAACAACAGCGGTTGCTATGTTTGATATCTTCTTTCTAATAGCACATGCAGTATGATAGAAAGAGCTGTCGATATGTTTAGCAGCACGCTCTTATAGCAGCGTCGTGGTAGCCAAACAGTAGACAAAACATAGAGTTAGGAAACCGAGTGTTATTCGTAACAGTGATGATTTATCGATAAATATTTTTGGTTAATGTCTGACTTTAGTATGTGTCGATATATTTAAGCCGTAGAAGTAAACACAACTAAAATATTGAAATTGTAGTTTTTGCTGTCGACGCCGGACAGTGCTTTGCAAAGACTAAAAAATGTACAGACAGTACTAAAAAATTTCACGTGTTTAATTGTTCATTTTAGCCATAAAATCTATTGACAAAAAGTATTCATAAACTAATGAGCGATGCGTTGCGATGAGATGCTAAGAAACTGTCACTTAGATTATGTACCTATTGTACGAATTATACCAGATTGGCTAATGCGGCAGGCTTTGGGAATTTGTGTGCGTCGCATCATATCACGTTGCTTGCTATCGCTTACGTTGGACACTGCTCGATTTTTTTAGAGCTGTAGGTAATACGATTTGTGATCCGCCAGCACAAATGATTCGCCTTTATGTAAATATTAGTACAGCAGTGAACTACTTTGACAACCCAGTTGGCGTGAATGCAACCGACTGCCACGCCGAAGCTTGCGGGTACGATTCAGTTTTACATTCATGTCCGATAGTTTGTTTCCGTATTTATCCCTCATTCAAAAAACATCGATATCTCCTTTCACTGTCAAATCCCATCACTCCTTAATGATGGGATTTACAGCACGGCTATTTAGAGAATGCAGTCAAAGATATGATTCTGTAAAGAATCGATGCCTCCTTAAATGGGACGCGTAATTTGACGTTATGATTAACCAACTAAGACCAACTGACATTACAAGTTGCACGTTCGGTATAAGGAAAAATAGCGACCATGTTCTCTCTAGTCTAAACGTAGTCCAAACTCTCTGCTTAGCATCGCCAATAGGTAGTAGGTAGTACTGCAAAGCTGAAGAGTTTGTATATAACTGCCGCGTTCAACATAAACAAACTACAGGTTCGAATTGAAAAAAATATATGTGCAGTAAAGTCCATTTAACTGACATCACGCCATAAGCCGCGGGTGCCAGCCTGGCGCAAGTTCCTAAGAAAAAACCGAATGTATGAAACGTGCTATCTTTTTAATGGCTACTATTATATGTATAAAACGTGAAGATAGCATCCTTCACTATGTACCCTTGGAATAGTATTCTTTCAAAGTTAGACGGGTTATACGTACATCACCGCCTTGGCTGTCAATAGTGTCAAATGTCACAACTGTCACATTATTATCCAGATTGAACATGAGATTATGATGAGATTGAACTTTGCCGCATTATGTAGTTTGTTTATAAAACGTAAAAAACATACTGTAAAAGTGCTTTGTGTATACCAAATAAATGTGATTTTACACTTCTAGTGTTAGTGTTACTATATTTATTTGATTAGCATTGAAAGGAGTGCAATGAAAACAAGCAAATTAACGTGCGAAATATGGCATACAACAACATACCGGTCAGGCAATGAAAAAAGGGTAGGTATTTATGGCCATTTTGCCCTAGATAAAGATCAATGAATATTTATAATGTTATATAATGTGATATATTTCAATGAAACATAAAAAATAAGGAAATATTCTAAAGTTTCATATCCTAGTACTTTGTAGGTAAACAATAGTGCTGCCTGTAATCGATAATCCGTTATTAGAAATTGGCACAAGGACTAAAAATTCTATTCTTTTTTTTCTTTTTAGATGTAAAAATGGGTAGCTGCAACTGGAAATCAAGACTTGCTTTAAGTACCTATTGAAAAATTACATCAGTTGAACTATGTGTGTGGCAAGCATTTTAAGCCGAAAGACTTAAAAAAAGGGAACTCAAGTCAGAAAAACAGCTGTGCCTTGTATCTATAGACATTTCTTTAAATCCTATTACAGAAGAAATATTGAAAACCTTTCCATTACATGTACATAGGTACATATATCTTTTAGTTCTGCGTATTTTTCTTCGCTAATCTAGAATAGATTAATAGAATAGGCTAATTTGTTTGAATAAACACATAAATATTAAATACATCTTTTATTTGTGTTGGAAAAGTATAATTCTAGTCGAAACATAATTATAATTATTTCTTACCGAATATTATCGATATCGATATTTCGTTAATCACTAGAGGGTATATATCCCTATATTGACAAATATGACAATGCTGACAACATAAAAACGATGTCAATTAGTATCTTTATGTTGGTACGAGTTCTCCCTGCACGTTTCATACAAAGCTGAAAGTCTCGCATGATCTATGGCACATCCGCCTCTTCTTACGTAGTATTTGTATACTCTTTGGCGGGTGCGGCGATAAGCCATTATAGTGCTGCGGGTATAGCTGGTTAGTAGATAATAAATAATTACAGAAAAAGTCAAATGGGTTTCTCGGAGGGCGTATTCTTTTTTAAGTGGAAGAAGACATTAAATAGTAGCTATGGATGCTATCTGTCTGTACTGTCGCACAGTCAAAACTATTAGACACATCGATATATAATGTACCTACTAACGTTGGACACAAGAAGCTGAAAGGCGTAGCTATATGGTCCTTGTGGACCGTAGGGAGGCACTAAGAAGGTCCCAAAATTGCCACGGGGCATCCTAACTCTTTTATTGTATTTTTTTTATTTTGAGTTAAAAATAACCATTAAATAAATAAATCTGTTTCATCGATTGATTGAATCACATGAAGACTTTCCACGCCGAAGTCGCGGCAAACAAGTTACATTCATAACATTTCTGAAACATATTTACAAACATTGATACTCCTACGCTACTTATTTCCATTCAGATCGTTCTGTATGTATGTATGTCACACAGTGCGATGTCTGCCAAGGACTTGAGACGTCAGTATAGATCTTATGTGATCGTGACGTTGTTGATAAGTGTCTTCACCACATACAGTTATTAATAAAACATACATAGAGTACAGATGAATAAAACTATAGTCTTAAAACATAAAGGTAGCGATAGCCTATTGGCGATGCTGAGATTCTAACACAGAATTGTAAATAATTCATGTAATCTGTGGATTCTAACTAGCGACTCTAGCGGCGAATTTGGAACTTGTCCGGGTACGACACTTTTGACAGCTCTCAATACAATTACCACTATAACTTCGAAAGTTGTATTGGAAGCTGTCGAAAGTACCGTACGACAACTACTACCACTGGCTTAGCAGTCAGGGATATTAACCGCTATACTTACAGGAAATAATAATAAACAATTGATCAGGGAATATGCACTATTACCTATTGTTAATTATCTATGCAGTTTTGTTATAGCTTTCTTCGACTTACTGATATTATACGATTTGTAGATACATACCTACTCGTCTAAGTGAGGACGATGATGGGAGTGCATTGTTTAAACCCAAAAGGAACTAAATGGATTTTATAGTAACATATAAAGCTGAAGAGTTTGTTTGTTTGTTTGGTTGAACGCGCTAATCTCAGGAACTACTGGTCCGATTTGAAAAATTATTTCAGTGTTAGATAGCCCATTTATCGAGGAAGGCTATAGGCTATATAACATCTCGCTATGAGCGCCGAGAGTCGAGCAGTAGCCTTAAATAACGCGATTGTAACCGCGGGCATACTCTAGTAGTATTATATTATCTGTGCAGTCATATAGCTGTTACGTCAGAACAGCACGCACGTGGTCTACCAACTGTCCCGATAACCGACCACGTGCAGGCGAAGCCGCCGGCAGAAGCTATATTAAAAGCTTACAAGATGCTTTGTCCTGACGCTTTGTTTCAAATGATGCTGCGGTTAACGGCTGGCGACGAACATCATCTCCACATATTTGAATAATAAAACCTGGACTTCATATTTTCACGATTTGTACACAAACTAATAAATATAAATTTTTATTATGTAACGATTCCTATTTGCCGTCATACTGTATGCGTATCTACAAGTGGCGTAGGGTACCCACGCTAAAATGCTGGCGCAATAAAGCAGAAGGTATGTACCTTTATTTTCGAATAATTACGCGTTGTACCCGTTAAATGAATAATTATTAGTATTTTTAAACTATATCTATATGTATCAGGGTCAGGCACATTTTGAAATACATTGTACCTACGCAGTTCAACAAGTAACAAATTAACAATGCGTATGTAAAATTTACACAACAGATATTCACTATAATTATTATTATCAAAACCTAATTAATAGGGTATAGGGCATAGGGTTCCCACAAAGAACTTAGGGTCCCAAGCCAACCTCACCTGCAAGTGGTGCACCTGCCGAATCGGCATCGGCAGTGCCGATTAATGGACGAGGCTCTGGCAAACAAAATATCCCGATAAGCGGCAATAGGCTCGCCACCTATTACGTGGGATCGAAACACTGGCGAAAAGTGGGCGTTTAATATGCCTCTGCCTACCCCTTCGGGGAAACAGGCGTGAGTCTATGTATGTATGTATGTAATTAATTATTTTTGCTCTTTTATAAATATTATGTCTATCACTTCTTTGTTAAAAATAGAAAAAAATATATCATAAAATAAAAATAACTTTCTAAGGTACACATCTAAGCTTGAGCAGTATCATCAAAATATGAATTATAAACTATTTATTATAAATCGATATAATATTTCACAAACGTATGCAACATTTACGCCGCTAAATAGAGACAATGGAACTGACATCAACAAAGGATTTCATCGCGACGAAAACAGACGCAATTCACTCATTACGATATATTTGTAAAATTATCTCAGCAACACACATAATAATAGACAATGTAACTCACCTTTTCACACCTGATGACTGCCACAAAATTAATCCACGTAGGAATTACAACCACGGCCTTTGCCTAACGCAAAAATTGGCGCGAATTCCCGCGCTGTCACCTGTCAAACGTCAAATTATAACCTCAAAATCTATTAAAAAATTAATTGATTTATGTTTTAATTGTTTGTTTTTGTTGATTTATAATACAGAAACGTCTGTACAGTCTAGTAGACGGGTTTGAACTGTTGTTGGGATGTATAAATGAAATCTGGAGTTATTCCAAGCTGGCGGATTGCCAAATACGAAGTGCGTTGCGTCCGGCAGCAGGGTAAGATAGCTTGTTATCGGGTGAGCCTGTAATCTTGGAACTGTATTGACGTAGGTGATGGAAAAACGCATTAAAATATCGGTTTGGTATTTACAGACCTGGTTTTGCTATAATTAGATAGTGCCAAATTCCATGCTATATATATAATTTAAGAGGTAGAGCCAGTTCATTCATTCTTTCTATTATTTGTCACGATGGGAGTCAGTAATCTTCTTAGGTTAATGTGACGTCAGTTTCTCTCCCTGTGTTGTGAGTCGTTTTAAAAGTTACAGAGCGTAACGTTTGCCTATTTCTTATTAAACAATACCTACTATTCACGATACCACATCAAGTTTTGTGAACTGGGAGTACAAAAATATACCCGACTATTCTAGCGAGGATGAGTACCACAGTGGATATCATTTTTCTTGAAATACAAAACTAATTTTAAAGGATTTAAATCCAAGTACAATCTTGTAGCCCGGAGACCGGAGTTCCTGGCCACAAACGTCGGCACTTCGTCAGGATCGGTCTCTTTCAGCAGCTGATAATATCCTGCAGAATTTTCTTCGTCCTGTCACGCCTGCGGGACACCATCTGATCGCATTTGTTTAGCGACCTGAACGCAAGCAGCTTGGCAGCCGCTTTTTACTCCTCGCTGAAGTTTGTAGCACAGATCTGAATAGCCGAGACTTCGTCCAAGACATCCAGCTTCTGTTGCAGGAACGCCAGCAGCTCGTTCGCCACAAGTTTGTCACTCATTGCGATTAAAATTACGAGCGTCGGCTTGCGCCGCGCTAAACAATAAAATTAATTATTTCTACGTGATGATATATACGTCCGCCTCAGAGCGAGGTACAAAGAGGTATTTCGTATAAAGAGGTATTTCAGATATTAATGTATTCCAGCTACAAATCTTTAAAAAAAGGCGAAATACCTTCTCTTTGTCCGGACGGTTTGGTATGACGAAACGTCGGTGTAACTTACACCAGCCGTGGTCATGGGATGACCAGACTTCGATTTCTACACAGAAAACACTTTACGTAACCTAAAAATTGCTATTTGGAGTTTGGTTATACATATAATACTTAGTAATTTTGTATCATAATCATCTCAGGCAGTAGATGTCCACTGCTGGATTCAGGCCTCCCCTGGTCTTAAGCCGCCTGCATAGCATATAAAATCCTTGCATTACCGACTGACAGACTATACATCCGAAACTACCGACAAGAAGCTGAAATTTCGTTAAGAAGGGATTCCCAAAATATCCACGGCACGAAATGAAATGGTCAAATAAAAAAAATGTGAGGGCGCAGTTGCGGGCATCCTCTTGTTTAATATCATCATCATCATCAGCTTTTAACAGTCCACTGCTGGACTAGGCCTCCCCTTTGAAAGGAGGAATGGGCCTACTATACCACGCTGGCCAAACGGGTTGGTATAGGGTTTGTATCAAGTTTTCCTTCTCTTACAGTGCTGTTCTCTGCATAGTATGGTCCCTCTGTCGGCTCTTACGACACCCATGGGATGATATGGGGTGGTGACAATCCGTATTCTTTATCCGTCACCACACGGACAAATATTGTTTAATATAATTTGCTAAAAGTATTGTAATGTTCGACAATTGGTTATGTCACCCTGCCCGCGGCACACCTTGTGGGTCTCTTTGTATACCATTTTGGAACAAAGATTTGACTACAGCGCATCGAACCCAATACCGCGCGAAAGCGAAGTTGATAACAAAACGGTCTGATTGATACGAATTTATCATTATCATCATCATTATCACTTCATCATCATCCTGGCGTCCTTGACCTTGGGCTTGCAGACCGGCATCTGTGAACTAAACACAGAGCAGTGGAGCCCAGGGTCCGCTTGATAAAGCGTTTTTGTCATAAGCTCCATACAAAATATGTCAAACACGAATCTCAAATCTCAAAAAACATGTATGGATCGAATATTGAAAAAGGCCGTTAGTAAGTATTTTCCCGTAAACTGTTTAGTCAGCACGTGGTATACTAAGAAACTGCCTAAAACAATTATTTTACTATGAATCTAAATAAAAACGTATTTATTTTCAAGTATAAAATTTTCGTTCAAATCCACATTTTACAGCTACTCGTAGTTACTATCTAATAAATTAAGTACATATTGTTACGAATTTAAAATAACGCCATCTATCGGTGAATGGGAGAACTAGATGCGATTAGATGTATCGGTGGTTTAAAGCTGTTTCATCTATCCTCTAATAGATGGCGTTGCTGTAAATATAACAAACTAGAATGACCGCAAGCTACCAGAACTTTCGTGATGAGTCTCGAAAATACTAGTTATGTGTTCCGGCCGGTATAAATACCACGCAGTCGGGCGAGAAGAGACAGTAACAATTGAATATCGGAGCGATAATCATCAAGCGAAGGGAAGTAAGTCGGAGTGTTTAGTGGTGTTCCTAGTGGTGTGAAATAAGTGTGTATAGTGTTTGTGTTAGTAAATAAAGTGCAGTTTTTCTGGCATAGTGTATATAATTTATCACCGAACCCCAGCTCGTAACAATATGTACATCAAAACTTGAATAAAAAAAATGCAAAATGCTAAAGGAAACTTCTATAGCTGAGAGCGGACCTTTTGATAAACACTGACGGTGTATAAGAAACATATCAACACGATATTTTTTTGCATCCAATATTGTATAGCTTATGGCTTATAATTCTTGTACGCTTGCGCTGACTGGGCCACGGCGAGCGTATGGAGAAGACACGACCACCTAAACGTCTTCTAGAAGGCAAAACAGATCGACAAACTCGAGGCAGACTGAAATTACGGTGACTCAATAGGGTTGAATATCATCTGAAGACTAGGTATTTAGGCTGAAAGCTCCTCCTGACTAACCTGGTCACATGTGAAATGTACCACTGGAATACTGTTATCATTATCACCAATCAAACACGTACCAACGCCTTGGTAGTAATTTTGTGAAAAGCGTATCGCCAAAATTTCGGGACGTTAAATTTCGTCGAGTTTGTAAGTTTTTTTTTTATAGTCTCACGCCTGTGTCCCGGGAGGGGTAGGCAGAGGTGTAATATTACACCCACATTTCGCCATGAATTTTTAGGTCCCACGTAATAGGGGGCGAGCCTATTGCCGTACCGGGCATATTACCAGACTCCGTGCTGTTACTGAGAATTTCCTAACGGAAAAACTCAATAACACTTTGCCCGTCCCGGGAATCGAACCCGAGACCTCCCAATCATGCGCACATTTATGCCGCGAGACCAACGAGGCAGTCTGAGTTTGAAAGAAATGCGTCGACCTTTTTAATAACTTTATTTTTTATCAATAAAAAGGATTAATATATCATCACCAACATTGTTTTTCACGATTTATTCATCATTAAAGTTGTTTTTGCGCGTTTATTTTGTCATTGCAGGTCAATGTCGTGAAAGCTGATGACGTTGTTATCGTAAGTTTAGGTACGTTTGTTTTTATACAGACACTGCACTTTTCCACTCGATTCGACCGTTTCGATTTCGAGTTACAAACGAGTAATACCAACTACATAAACTATCTAGTAACTTCATACTGCATTCGGGTTTTTTTTTTATAGTAAAAGGCGGCCAGGGCCGAACCGTCCCTATGTGCAATGTGCGCAGCGCACACAGGCGCCAGGGTGACAGGGGCGCCGCGCGCCGAAATAAATTGCGTTAATTATATAGGGCGGAGGCCCGTGCAGTTCAACTCGTCTCTAACTCCAATGAACTGCACTGACCTGTACTGTACTCCCTGCACCTGAGTCCGGTGCAGGGAGTGGCGAATGGTCTCAGGGGTAGCGCAGGTCGTGAAGATCCCTAAAGCAAGGCTGGTGGACTATCCTTCTCCAGGTTGCCGCCCGTTCTTGGTCCAGTTCCTTCAGAAATGGATGCAACCAAAACCTCGAGCCGAAACACAATACCAGGCACATTACACATGCACACACACACACACACGTACACACATGCGCGCACACACCCACAAACACATCTCTTCACCACGTCCCCTCGTGGCCGGGTGGGCTTGGGCTCGTAGTAAAAAGTCACGAGAAGTTGACCACCTGCGCTAGGACCTGCGCAGTCGAGCGCCGTACGCGGGGATGACGGAGTCCTGGGGGGTTGAGCCGAGCGGCGCTGGCGGTAATGTGACCGTGAGGCAACACGCCCTCTTTGGTCCCGATTTCACGCTAAACGGTAGCCCCCGATGTGAGCCGCAGCGGGGAAAATGGCCACCGTGTCCCGTCAGAGGGCCACAGGCTAGGGACGTAGGGTCCACATCAACAGTCGTAATTTATTTCGGCTGTTGAGGTGGTAGGTGAAGGCTATGCTGAGGGTGCAAGCGAGGGTGGACAGCTAGAGTTGGTAACTCGGCTCAGGCCGTTAACCCGAGTGGGCGCCCGATGCCGTGCTGTAAACCAGCCCCGCGTTCCTATATCCCTCTGGTAATCCTAACGTCCGGATGACGTTCCCAGTTGCGGGCTCCATGGAGGGTGGGAAGCCAGAGGGATGAAGTCTTTTTAAACTTTTATGGATACCACAGATCCTAAAATTACCCCAACTGCGACGGTTGAAGATCCTGGTTGATGCCTGCTCGACCAAAACTCCCAAACGCCCCGCTCCAGCGTTCACCGGGAAACCCATGTACGCGGACGGGGTCCTCAAACTCTGGTGCGCCAACGAGGCAACCCGCACCTGACTGACGGAGCCGGTCTCTCTTCTGGTCCCACCACCAGGCTTCGAACTGGAGGTCAGGGGCCAGGAAGAGGCCTCAAAGAGAGTGCGGTGCGGCATTGTCGTACCTGACGAACAGGGGGTCTTGGGCGAGGTGCGCGACGTGGGTCGCGTTCTAGAGTTCCAGAACCCCTGGTTGGAGGTCGACAAATGGTCGATGCTGCGCTCCGAGAGGCAGACAGGTGGGTGGTTCCTTGTGCTCGGCGTCCCGGAGGGACAAGTCCCGACCCTGATGAAGAACGAGCGTCGCCTCGCGTTGAGGGTAGGTGCCGTCTACGTCAGATTTCGGGACCCCACTGGCAAGTATGTCGACCATCCTCCGGGATGTGACGGCAACTCCACACAGGTCAAGTATGACTTCAACAGCAAGTCAAGATGCGACGCAGAACCCGGCCCGTCAGAGCCGGCCGCGTCTGGCTCGGGGGCTGGCCCATCAGCCGAGGGTAACTCGGAAGATGAGAGCCTGCTCCTGGGCCCGGTGCGTCGGACGACAGGGTGGAGGCAGGCGACATCCTGGCCGGCCTAACGCAGCTGACGGTCGGGGAGGAGGGGACATCATGCAAAGATGAACCCTCTGCCTAGTGACGTCAGCTGCCTTCAAATCAACCTCCATCATAGCCAAACGGCCACCGCGCAACTGCGCAAATGGATGGAGGTCCAACAATCAGCCATCGTGCTCATCCAGGAACCTTGGATAAGGGGCGGCCTCATCAGAGGCCTCTCCAGCCTGGGAGGTAAGATTTATTCTTCAACTGACCACACACATCCAAGAACCTGCATACTGACAACTAAAAACATCAGAGCCCAAGCTTTAACGGAGTTCTGTTCCAGAGACATCACAGCGATACAAATTGAAATAACACAGCAGCCAAGGAGTATAGCGGTTGTTTTCGCATCGGTCTATATGCCCCAAGACCGAAGACCCGCCTCCGTTCGACCTCACGCGTCTGGTTAACCAGTGCGAGAGAACCAATACGGAGGTCGTAATAGGAACGGACTCCCAATGCCCACCACCAAATGTGGGGCATGAACTGCAATAACAACAGAGGTAAATCACTGGTTGAATACCTATTCACCACTAATCTTACCCTATTAAACGGAGCCCACCTTCGTCACAAGACGTAGTCAGACAATTATCGACCTAGCTCTCGCAACACAAGGAGCCGCTGAACGCATCAAGGGATGGCACGTCTCGAAAGAGGCATCGTGCTCAGACCACAGATGGATCAGCTTCTCTATGGAAGTCGTTATACAAACCACACAACCACGTAGGAAACCACACAACACTGACCAAAGTATGTCCAATTACTTAAAGATAAACTTACCCTTACTGCTACGCCGACGGTACTGGGTGACAATGAACAGATCGACGAGCAGGTATGTACACTGACGCAGTCGATGCTAGACAGCTACCACGCAGCCTGCCCAAAAACCACTCTACTCTCAACCCCAGGTAACCAACCCTGGTGGGGCGCTGAGCTCGAACGCAAGCGCAAGAAGGTAAGAATGGCTCTAAACAGGGCAATGAAAACAAGCGCGGACGAAGATTGGGACGCTTATAAAGCGGCCAAATCAAGCTACAAGAAATGCCTCAGATTCAGACGCACCATGGGATGGAGGAAATTCTGTGGGCGCATTGAATCTTGCCAACAAGCAAACCGGGTAAGGAAACTACTGGCTCAGCAACCAATGGTTGCACCAGGTACTCTCCGTAAACCGGATAACACATACACCACATCGGATGAGGAGACGAGACGCGTCCTACTCGAAACACACTTCCCAGGCTGCGTCCTCACCCCGGTAATAACGTGGCACGATACACCAACAGTGGCGACCGAACACGAGTGGAGACACGCAAACACCGTGGAAAACAGAAAAACTCCGATGGGCCATCGATAGCTTTCATCCCTTCAAAGCAGCCGGACTGGACGGCATCTTCCCAGGGTTATTACAATGGGGAGGTGAACCTGTCCGTAAAAGACTTCTGGCAATCATGAGGGCTAGCCTGGCCCTTAGATATGTACCGAAGAGTTGGAGGGAAGTCAAACAAATTTTCATATCAAACCCAGGCAAAACAGACTACACCAATGCAAAGTCCTTTAGACCAATAAGCCTGACCTCTGAGGCTCTGCGAGAGGGAACTAAGAAGTGGGGCACTTAAGCATCTACCCCTACATGCCAACCAACATGCATACAGCTCAGGGAAATCGACGGAATCGGCCTTACATCAGGTCGTGAACCAGATAGAAGCTGCTATACAACAAAAAAGCATCTGTCTGGGCACCTTCATTGATATAGAAGGAGCCTTCGACAAGACAAACTCTTTTCCAGCACAAGCAATGTTGTGTGTTGGGAGACAAAATAAAAGATGTTGTTTGGTCTAAATACAACGGTGTAATGCAATCAAATACACAGTTACATGTTCATTTAAAGGAAGGCGCGTCATACACTACACCTCCCCTTTTATAAAAATAAAAAAATGTTAACATATCTTTTTATACCATAAGAAGTTTTTAATAAACACTGTTACATAATGTGGTCTTTCATATATAAAACCATTCCTAATATTAAAAATTAATGAAATTACACACTACAATGCACTGTTGACATTTAACATTAATTAGTTTTGAAACGATACATAGGTACATAATTCGGACACAAAAAAAAACATGACACACACATCATAATACAAAACAAAACGAAACATACAAATTTATAAAAAATAATATTCATAAAATTGTTGTATAAGTGCACACATATTTTTTAATAATCTTTATTTAAAGACGCAAATGACGAAAAATATATCAAGTAATATCATATTATATTGCTTAATTCACAAATCAAATAATCTCATTACAGAACTGACTGAATATTATTATAATCTTTATTTAATTAAATCACTTATCTAAATTTCCTGGCATTTTCTAAAAAACATTAAATTTTCCTTTGCTATAAAATTATTTAATAATCTTTGTGTTACACAAAATCATGTCTTTAAGTATACAAATACAAAGACACACCGTTTATCTTTTCAAATACAATATCTTTCTTTATCCATAAAAAATACATTTCCCAACGTAGGTACACATATATATTCATCACAATCATCAGTTCATCACATTGGTTCGAGGTACACATATTTTTTCGCATCGGTCCGGGGTACACATATTTTATCGCATCGGTCCGGGGTACACATATTTTATCGCATCGGTCCGGCCGGACTTTATTTTATCATTTTATTTATCATCATCATCATAAGATACATTTATCTTCTTAGTCGACTTTCATTATTTATCATAATAAGGGCCTTTCTTTTAAGACTTCTTTGGTCACCAACAATTTTCACAGAGAAATCTCGTTTGCACCATGATCAAATTGAAGAACCCATCAATGTATCTTTACCTCGGTGTACCTACTTAAATCTCATATCTTACAATATAATTCCAAACAATAACAAATCATTTAAACTTTCCTCAAGCTACTTGAATATTCTGGTATATATGAATTCAAAGTCGCTTTGGGTGATCAGTCCATATTGCTATCAAAAACATATTTACCAAATTATTCCCATCTAATAATACTTATAACTCTCTACACAATAAAACCATCACAACAAAATACTCTTTCTAGTACCATACTTTATCTATTATATGCAACCTTTCAATATTCCTATCTTATTATATTCAAGACGACGGTACCTAAGTACATCCTAAAGTGGCAAAAAGATTTTTAATACCGTTCATACTTATACTTTTCTTTGACCTTCCATAAACCCATCAAAAATAATTCAATTCAGTACTTCGACAACATTTAAATAAACATGTTCCTACAGTTCTACGTTTTCATTAACAAATCTGATAACACAATATAAAGCACTCATTAGATACATAATAATAATATTCAGTGGTATCATTTAAAATATTACTGCATTACAAATTACATTAAGTTCACACAAGTTATTGCACTTATTGCTGATGTAGATGAATGCAGGTGACATCACTTTACCGTGAATACGTTCTCGAGTTGGTGTCAAGTTTTAAAACAAGATACCTAATTACCTATCACTATTGTTGCTAGGAGCTACATATGTGCCAAGTAGGTAATGATAATTATAAATAGTTTGAACTTAATTTGAAAATCATAATTATGGCAAAAAAATATCAGGCAAACTGTAGATAACAATTTTTTTTACCTTTTCCATAAAGACGATTATGTAATCAATTTATTCAATTAAGGAATCGCCATACACAACTGCATAATTAAACTGAAAACTAATAACTCCAAAGATAAGTACAGTTTTTACTTGAAGTACTTACATATTAGAAAAAAAATATTATAAAGCAAAGCCACGCGCAACTTATAGTGTTGGTAAAGGTTCAGATAACACGTCTACAATTTGATAGCTTAGGTGACATATCTACCAATGATATGCTTGTATAAAAATAACTCAAACATGATTTACTAAATTCAATTTGCATATATAAATCTAGTACAATAAAACAATTAATTAATATTTATATTTTATGTTAACGCCTATTAGGCATAAGGCCAAATAAAAAAAAACTCGCAAGTTAAAAGTTTCTACGGCATATTAGCTTATGTGGATCCATTAATTATATAACAGCTGTAATTACTTTTACAATGTCATAATTATTACACACATGTACCTTTATACGTAAAATATCTACTTCAAGCTTACAAAAATAACTAGGGGTCTTATTTGTTGCTTTTCTCGTTTCATAAATTGTCAACAGGCATATTTACTATGTATTATCTAAGCATGATTAAATAAAATCTATGATATATTTTCTTAACATCGATTTATGGCAAAGTTAATAACTAAAATATAGGTACCTATTAAAACGTGTATTGTCCGCGGCAATAATTAAAAATAAAAAGAAAGAACGTCACCTCACATCACAACAGTCACTTCTCGTCACACCTCTGTCCAAGGTCGTAGTTGACTTGCCGGTTCTTGTCCGGCTCCAGGACAGGAATCTTCTTCCACGGTCCAACGCCTGGAAGGTGCTGTGGCGCCATAGCTCCCTGCTCCGTCAGTATACGAATAATAGTACAGCACATTTCTGTTATATGTACCAATAGGTATAACAGTATATTTTAAGAACTGCAATAATGCCATTTTTCTTTCTGTATCGATGCCAATTTACCGAAAATAACGTATTAACTTTTTCAAAACCACAAGCTCAGTACTGCCCACAGGCAGCACTGGCAGGGTCGCCATGCAATGTTGTGTGTTGGGAGACAAAATAAAAGATGTTGTTTGGTCTAAATACAACGGTGTAATGCAATCAAATACACAGTTACATGTTCATTTAAAGGAAGGCGCGTCATACACTACAAGCCGGACTGGACGGCATCTTCCCAGGGTTATTACAATGGGGAGGTGAACCTGTCCGTAAAAGACTTCTGGCAATCATGAGGGCTAGCCTGGCCCTTAGATATGTACCGAAGAGTTGGAGGGAAGTCAAACAAATTTTCATACCAAACCCAGGCAAAACAGACTACACCAATGCAAAGTCCTTTAGACCAATAAGCCTGACCTCTGAGGCTCTGCGAGAGGGAACTAAGAAGTGGGGCACTTAAGCATCTACCCCTACATGCCAACCAACATGCATACAGCTCAGGGAAATCGACGGAATCGGCCTTACATCAGGTCGTGAACCAGATAGAAGCTGCTATACAACAAAAAAGCATCTGTCTGGGCACCTTCATTGATATAGAAGGAGCCTTCGACAAGACAAACTCTTTTCCAGCACAAGCAATGCCCTAGCCAGGCATGGTGTGGATCAGATGCTCATACAGTGGATCCAAAACATGCTCAGCAAAAGGGTAGGGCGCCTGCACGGCGACACTCAGACAGCCTTGATAACTAAAGGATGCCCGCAGGGAGGTGTACTCTCCCCGCTATTGTGGAACTTAGTCATCAATGAACTCATTGACAAACTTAACGCGAGATACTTCTACACAATAGGTTATGCAGATGATCTAACCATACTCACCTCAGGTAAGGTAACCAGTACAGTGTACGACCTAACCCAACAAGCCCTACGCATAGTAGAGTGGTGGTGTAATGAGTACGAATTATCTGTAATTATCTGTAAACCCGACCAAGACCGAACTAGTTATGTTCACACACAAACGCGTGCTGGGTACTTACCGACTGCCCCGGTTATTCGATACAGAGCTTAAGCTGTCTACCGAGGTCAAGTACCTGGGTGTCACTCTCGACAGCAAATTGACATGGAACAGCCACATGGCAAATAAGCTCAATAAAGCCAGCATCGTCTTCTGGCAGTGCAAGAAGATGATAGGTAAACGCTGGGGCCTATCCCCCAAAATTGTCTTATGGGTCTATAAGACAATGATACGTCTGATGATAAGCTACGGCGCAGTAGTGTGGTGGCCTCGGACCAACCTAACAACGGCCGCCAACAAGCTTCAAAAGCGTCAAAGACTTGCATGCCTAGCGGACACGAGCTGCATGAAAACTACACCTACAGCGGCACTCGAAGTGTTGCTGGACCTGCCTCCTCTGCACCTGTTCATACAACAGGAAGCAACGATGTCGGCGGTCCGGCTAAGAGCTCTGAAGCTCTGGAATGACACTAACACACCGCATACTAACAACTTAAATACACTTTTTAAAGAAGTTCCTCCCACACAAGCCATTGGCGACCGAATACCGAAACAATTTGTGTTCGACAAGAAATCCAAAATCCAACTGTACGAGGATATGCACGAAGGAACGGTTAACCACAACGAGCTCACGATCTACACAGATGGGTCTAAGACGGATACAGGTACGGGTTCAGGAGTATTCTCCGAGGACCTAAACATCAACATCGCAGCACCGCTGGGAGCCTACAACACGGTCTACCAGGCCGAATGTTTTGGCATAATCCTAGCTGCCACAGCAATCATGGCACGTGTGGTAAGGGAACGATCCATTAGGATCCTCTCAGATAGTAAGACTATTCTCTCAGCCCTCAAAAGCCATACTATCACCTCGGCACTCACGCTTGAATGCCACCAGAAACTAACAGAGGTAGGTAAACATAACAAATTAACACTGCAATGGATCAAGGGCCACAGTGGCTCAAGAGGGAATGACGCAGCCGACGTACTTGCCAGAAGAGGGGCCACTTTAAAGGTGGTGGGACACGAGCCCATTATTCCCCTCCCCTCTGGTTTTTATCGCAACCTGGTAAGAAATAGGACCAGGACCCAACACAACCAGTCCTGGATTGGTATTGAAACATGTAGGCAGGCCAAGGAGACTCTTCCCGCAGTAGACGGTCAGATAGCCAAACAAATCCTCCGGCTGTCCAAACAACAACTGCGGACAGTCACGGCCGCCTACACAGGACACGCATTCTTTAATAAACACCTATTTACTATAGGTATCACCGACTGCCCGCTGTGCAGGGCCTGTATGGCAGCAGACGAGACGGCAGCCCACCTGCTCCTCGACTGCCCTGAGGTCGCACAGTACAGGCAGCAGTACCTGACCAGATACAGCACCCTGAGGGAAGCAGTAGGCCACATCAAGAGTCTGCCGGGCTTCCTCGAAGAGCTGGGGTGGCTTGAATGACGATACCATTCCCACCCGCACGCAAAATACACGCCAAGACGTGGAGTTGCGGCAATAGCCCGTGCCATCAAGTAACAGTTATTTTCCAAAAAGGATACTAAAAAAGGCGCTTCACAGATTTCGCACACAGGCCAAGTGGCGTAGGAAGGAGCAGCAAATTGTTAAAAACCAACTAAAAAAAAAGTCATCCGCCAAAGGCGCTTCATAGATATACACAGGCGCTGGATTGGGTCGGCACGGCCCTGAAGGCGGCAGACGGGTCGCCTGATGGTAAGCAATTACCGCCACCCATGGACACAAGCAACACCACAGGAGTCACAAGTGCGTTGCCGCCCCTTAGGATTGGGAAAAGGGATAGGATAAGGAGTGGGATGAGGGAGAAAGAATAGAGGATAGGGCCTCCGGCACTCTCACATATATATACCTATCTCATATATATATATATATATATATATATATATATGATACAGTGACGGTTGCTTGCCGAGTTGATATGTGTACCTATGGCGCGCACCGCTGATTTTTCAAAGTGCTTAGATTGAATTGATATTACTATCGCTTGCCCGTCAGCCCGTGCCTCAGAGGGCACGTTTAGGCCTTCTCGGTCCCGGCTGTCGTGAAGATATTTGATTCGTTATAGGGAGTCAGCACCTCGACATAAACAGACACTAGTCTAAACTATGGAATATCGCTCCGTCTTAGGGTAGCGGAGTTCAGACAGTCAGTCGCTCTGTGGAATAGCTTCCACGGAGAAATCCGGTTAGACTAGTAAGCGGACCCCGGGTCCAGATAACGGTAAGAGGATGATGAGTCATCACACTCATCGCATCTGACGCACTGTAATGATACCTACCACACAACTGTCCGTATGGTGACGGATTAAGAATTAATACGAATTGTCACCACCCCATATCGTCCCATGGGTGTCGTAAGAGCCGACAGAGGGAGCATATTATGCAGAGAACAGCACTGCAAGAGAAGGAAAACTTAATACACACCCTATACCAACTCGTTTGGTCAGCGTGGTATTAGTAGGCCAATTCCTTCGTTTCAAAGGAGAGGCCTAGTCCAGCAGTGAACTGATAAAGGCTGATGATGATGACACAACCGGTCACCCATCAAAGTCACCACCTCTGCTTAACTTTGCAAGTTAAACGCTATGGTGTTATCAAGATATTGACTGAATGTAAAAACTTCTTTTGGCATTCAAAAGTATTTACTCTGTAATGAGTTAATGAATTTGGATAGTTTTTATTTATTATTAATTTATTATAGACACGCCTCACGTCTGTGTCCGGTAGGCAGTTTTAATATTACACATACAATTCCACATCATCATCATCAGCCTGCAAGAGTCCACTGCTGGATATAGGCCTCTCCAATGGCACGCAACTGAGTCCGATTTTCGGCTGCCAGCCACTTGCGTATATTGTCACTCCACCTAGCCGGAGGGCGTCGACAAATGTAGCCGCCCACTATCTATCTATCTACAAATTCGATCCTTCAGAGAAACTCCGAGCATGGCCCTCTCCATAGCTTGCTGAGCGACCTTAAATTGGTGGACTAGTCGCACCGTCAGTGTCCACGTCTCGGCTCCGTAAGTCATAACGGGTAGGACGCACTCGTTGAACAACTTTGTCTTAAGGCTTTGCGGTAGGGGTGACGAAAAGACTTGACGGATCCCCATGTTAGGAAATATTTGGTTCCACGTAATAAGGGCGAGCCTATTGCCATTAACCGGCACTTTGCTAGACTTTGTGCTGCGACTGACACTTCGGAAAACTCAGTAGCACTTTGCCCAACTCGGGATTCGAACCTGGGACACTGGACCACGGAGTCAGTGAAATAATATGGAGCTAATCAAAATAAAACACAAAAACATGTCTGTAATACTTTTATTTCCTCATATCCTACACTACAAGCTGAAATAAACGATTATTATTTATAATACACGACGAAAATACAAGTCACCGACGTCCGATGGCGCCATCTGTGTGGCAGTCGCGCAAACTTCACACAACGCCATCTATCGACACCAATTGCCGACAACGCCACGCACAAGTGGCGCCCTCTGGCGTAAAACAGCTCTCATAAGTGGAAACGCTTTAAAGCTCAGGTTTATAAAGGCTAGTTAACGACTGAGTTTGTCTCTCATTGACAATTGAATTAACATAATATGATTAACAATGTAAAAAAACATAATGATCATTCTCGAGATTTATAAATACAGAATCATATTAAAATATACCAGTAATTATCATTTTGGAAATTCATAAATACATTATGAATATCATATTTATATGAATTAATATAGGCATAATCAAAGTAACAGTGCAACTCATTTATTACATACTAGCATTATTTGATACATCGTAGCTTTCCTATAATTTTCAGATACATATCACATTGTCGACAAATTTTAGTCATACAGACATTACAACCAAGTTGATATGTAATCAACTTGGTTGTAATGGTTCATCAATAACTGTAAATTGAGTGAAACAAATAATTTCGTTATAATTCTAGAATTATGGTCCTTAATTAGTTTATTTAATCTTTAAATTCGTGTTACAAAACAAACTGTAGAATATAATGTCAAATAATCTTTTTCGCTGGCTTACAGTCCATCTCAGCATTTCATACATGAATATTTAACACAAATATTAGTTTTCTCATTTAAAGTACAAAACTCAACTTCAATGCTCAAACTCAATCATTTCCAAGCAATATACAAATGTTTAGTTACATTTTAGTCAATAATATGTTCATTTAGCTTACAATACGTACTTACGATCGACGCTTACACAATTTAAATACATTTTTATTACAATATTTATTGAAGGGAAAACGTTTGGCAATGCTTACAGTCAGTATGTCTCAATATGTGTGTACTGTTATGATTGGGTTTGAAGACTTTTCCTTAGCGAGCTTAGTGATTCAGTTTCCAGTCTCACCAGACTTTGCAGAGCATAAGTTTCAAAACGATGTACAGAGTTTGCAGATAATTACTTCAGGGCGTGATTATAATGCATAAGCTATTACGTTAACCGCTTGCCAGTTCAGGCAGGAAATAAGCTATGTCGCGCAGTAATTGCCAGATCTTACAAAGCCTTGCCTGCGGGGCGACTGCCATCCCAGATAACAATGCAAACTTGCCAAACTTGCAGCAAGTTTAAATCAAACTTGCTAGTTTCACTGGGACAAACTTGCATGAAGTTGGTTTTTCAAAGGATTTGGATGACGACAAGCACAGGTTGGTGGTCGGTCGACCTCCTAGATACAGCAGGAGGTGCTCGACGACCAGCTTTTGTCGGACCACCAACCTGTGCCTTGTACCTGTGCAACCTTTGCAAAAGCAAACTTCATGCAAGTTTGATGCAAGTTTGTCACAGTGAAACTAGCAAGTTTGATTTAAACTTGCTGTAAGTTTGTTGCTATCTGGGATCCGACTTCCGCAAAGGATATATTATTATGATGTTATCTACTTCTAAATGCAAGTTCAAGTTGCAAAATCTTATTTAAATGAGATTCATTAGTATTGAGATTATTTACTGTTTCAAACTCGTTTACACTCGAAGATGATATTTTAGGTACCTACTTAGAGTTTACTAGCTTAAAAGCAACGCAAACAAAGAAAATCACACAGATCTTTAAATAGCTCTCTCAATTTCTATAACAGAGCGGTATACCTGAATATTTATGTTCTCAAGGACATAATTTGTGAAGTATACAGAAAAATATCGACAATCTCCCAAACAATAGGACAGACAACATTCTCGAGAGCTTCAAGTAGCTTTGATTTCTTAAAAAATAACAGTACACACATCTTAAAGGAGAAATATTTTACTCTTGGAAGAAATATTTTTGACAGCAAAAGTGGCTAGCAGGTTAAATTTAATTATGGACATTCAAAATTCCAATTAATAAACATTGTGAGTTGTCCTATTAATTTAATATCTTTGGAATCGTGTAACAAAACTACTGGCATTATAATAAATACCGCAGTATAAGCTCAGCATCCCTCGGTGTTCCATTTCTAACAACTGAAAGTACAGTATAATGACAATGACTATCGTTTTGATTAGTAATCAAAATGAAAATAGTTATAAAATACTAACTCATTATATGAAACTCAAAACTTGACAATTCTGTCCCTTTTGCTTCTTATTATTTTTGGATATAATGCATTCTCAAGCATAATTTTGATACACCCAATAAAGGTATAAATTCCGATTGAGTATCGTCAAAATAACAGATCGTCTGATCCTGTCAAATACTTTGAATTTAATCTGTTTACCAATTTGCTGTCATAGTCAATAAAATACAAAATATAGGCTTCTTACCGATCCAGTATTCCTAGTACAAATCGTCACTTATTCAAAATAATAGGATTGGTAGACTTGACATGGTTTGGAAAACTATTAGATTTTTTTATTCTTATGATCAAAGTTTTGATATCAAGCTAATAATTCTTTATTTGTATAATAAATTGAATGACGAAGCGATAAGATTGGAATTTTGATTGAGATTATTTTATTTATTGTCTGATTATATTAGTTTTCTCTCTGAGACATATTTAGATTACTTCCAGATAACAGAATTATAGGTACCAAAAAAGTATATTAAAAATTTAGAACGCTGATTCTGCTATATTAAAACAATAAAATAATTTTATATCGAGATATAGTGGTTACTTTAACGTGATCGGGGTAAATACAGTGTGATAATTAGGTACAGAATAGGGCAGTAAATTTCCATATTTCCGATAATCTTGTACCAAAACCAACAACGTACAATCAAGTCACAAATACATTACATTTGCTTGCTTCTGAGGATTTCTTGATTTTAACGAAATTCTAAAAACAACGAATTTCTATTTTCAGCGCAGTCCGAAAAGTTACACCTACCTAGCCCATTCGTATCTACCAGACCATTTTGGGGACGTCTTGAAACACCGAAAGGTCCGAAGTACCCAAAACCGGCGAGCATGTATGGAAAGATTAATGAGTGTTGAGGAAGCGCGTGAGGTTTGTAAGGATAGAAGCAAGTGGCGTTCCGTTGTCTCCGCCTACCCCGACGGGGAAAAGGCACGAGCGAATGTACTGCTGCTTGTATGATTTTTTAAATAATTTCCCGTTACTAGTATGTGCCACAGATCCCGAAAGTTGGAATATTTTGTACCTTAATGCTGTAACGTTGGAGTAGAATTCTGATTAACAGTAACCCAAATATGACTCGGACACAACTAACCGACTCTATACAAATGTAGATGCGTATGTAACATATTTATATACAAAAAAGCTATTTTATTTTTTGAACGATATTTGAATATAAATACGACCAGTTTGTATTTGTTCACAGGTATTACAAGCTGTAAAAATGTTTAGAAGTTCAATATAAAACAATATAATATACCCAGTAAGCTGCTTCGTAAATGAAACAATCTAGATACAAAGAAAGTGGTGCCACCTGATGGCTTAAAATATCAACGAACATTTGGCGCCAACTCGTGACCAATTAGCATAAACACAAAGTAGAAGTGGCTCCATCTAGTTTTGTCTTTAGTAACTAAACAATGTAGTAGTGGTACCATCTGTATAAAATCTGACTTTCTCGCATAGAAATAATAAGTTTGGTGTATTAAACATATTTTTTACAACTTGTAAATGATCCTTTTGTATGATTTAAATATTTGTATGTTTTCAATTATTAGTCTGTTTATCATTCAATACCATCCAAATACTATATTCCAAAGTGCTTCTATTCGATCGAATAAATACTGCTTACAAAAATATAGTAATAAATGCATTTTTTAATTATTTATTTATAATTTTTATTTATATGGCAACGCGATATTTTTGCAGTGGCAATGTCGAACAGACAGTTTTTATTTGAATGTTGTATAATCCGTGTCATATCCTATAATGATATAAATAATACTTCTATCTATTATAGTCTCTTATCGACTAACTCTTTTGGTACGTTGAATACTCTGTTCCCTTACTATACCGTTATTTCATTCAAATATTGTTTCAGAGTGCCTAAGGATAACTCAGATTGTCAACATTCAATTAATAACCGCCTGAAACATTGCTTCTATCAAATAAAGATGGTAGACTTCTGTCTTAATAGAAATGGATACTATACCGTTATCAAAACCCCGATGGCTATTAATCAAATGGATATTGAACTGACTTGAAATTGAATCATTATCTTACTGCTAAGACTGATTAGTGTCAGTGTGAGTGTCATAAACACTAGAGTGCAGCACTATCTCAATCAATCAAAAGAGATGTGAAGAGAGTTGAAAATATTTTGATAAAATGAATGTTTCTCCATTATCTCGTATCCACAGTACAAGCTTAGGCTAGGCCTAGATGGTGTTGTGTTAAGGCGGTTTCGAATTAGCGTATTTTTCTGTGCACATACGGTCGTTTTAGCAAACGCGCTTACACGCGCGCTACATTACGCGCTTAAAAAAACCGGACTCGCTTAACGGGCATATTTCGGCGTGTTCGCTCGAAACGGTAGTGACATCTTGTCAACATGGATTCTGACGGCTAAGCGCGTCATCGCTAGTACGAGTTGCGCGTGTGCCAAAAGGCGCGACTATATACGCCTACATGCGCTTCCAAAATCGAACTTATACGCGCTAGGCATGAGACCGATATATCAAAACGAAACTGAAATCCGATTGCAGTCAGAAATCGTATCGTATCGATATTCCAATATGAGAAAACCGATTTTAGAAAACGTAAAACAATACCACGATAACGCAAACGATCTAATCCAAACCAAACGGAAACTGTGCAAGCGCAACCAAACTACAAAGTAAATCTAAAGCTTACGTTTTCGATAGTTTGCATATTCATTCGTTCTCTTTCACTCTACCCAACGACTACTTAGTTAGAATGAGAGAGAGCGAATTTCATATCCTTTTCTTTCTTACTTAGTGATCCGTTTAAAGAGCAAAAGAGATGAAGCGAATATCGATCGTTGCCAAGCAAGCCAGTCGTAGTACCTAGTGCGTTATGGATTTTGGCGGTTTTATGAATTGCAGATTGAATAGAAAAAATAAAACTAAACATCGAGGCGATAAGATCTAATTCAGATTGCAACTATTTAATGTTTGTTTTGAAAAATGCAAATAGTTTTAATAGTTATTAGGGATTTATGTTTGGAGAGTTTTGAGTTTGACTTGATCAATGTTTATTTGTTCACTTGACCTAGGTGACACGTGCAGTTCGGTGCGCGCGTAATAATAATAAAATTAAGTACCTATATTTGGTTTTCGTGAAAGTTATACTATTAGGATTTAAAAAGTTTTATTGTTACGTTGTTAGGATTGTAAAGTGTAAATAAATAGAAACAATTGGTGTTGCGTAATTTTAGTTTGTTTGGCGACTGAGTTTTTTAACAATTAGTTTTAGGTAGTTAGTAGGTTAGGATTGTAAAGTGTAAATAAATAGAAACAATTCGTGTTGTGTATTTTTAGTTTGTTTGGCGACCGAGTTTTTTAACAATTAATTTTAGGTAGTTAGTAGGTTAGGATTGTAAAGTGTAAATAAATAGAAACAATTCGTGTTGTGTAATTTTAGTTTGTTTGGCGACTGAGTTTTTTAACAATTAGTTTTAGGTAGTTAGTAGGTTTTCTTTTTCAATATGTCACGCAAACCAAGCGAAATATGGACGCATGACATGACAATACAATAAGAATTCGATTGCTTGCGTTTGTCTACGCAACTAGTAACTACGCTCGTCGCTCCGACATCCGCTACAGAAATCGATTTCTAAAATCGGTTTTTGAAATCGATTTCAGTATCTGAAATCGAATTTGTATCGGTTTGCGGAAAAATCTGAAAACGCCCATGCCTAATACGCGCGTATAAAACGCTAATCTGAAACCGCCCTTATGTGGTACAATATTATTATATTTATTCCGGGCTTTTCGTAACATTCTCTAAAGAAAAATAATTTATAATTGCGTTTACTATTTCGCCGACATTTCAAACGATTACGACCCATGAAATAATCTTGTAATATGACAATAGCGAAATACTTTAAAGACGTTATTCTATGGAGGATAACTATTTATCACGTTTAAGCATAGGATTAATACCGGTATAAAATCCATTTTCATATAAAAAGTAGTCGTCAGCCCGTTTGTCATTTATATTATAGTAAAACTGGGTGTAATATTACACCTCTGCCTACCCCTTCCAGGCGTGACTCTATAAAAAAAAACTCGAGAGATTTGATCAACCGCTTACGTTTCATGAGATTTCTATGTGTTTTATTTTTACATAATATATAATAATAATACTCGATGTGGTCAAGTTAAGAGCTATCATGTCACAAACAAATTATAATGATAATTTTTTTTCGTTCAGAAATATTTTTATTGGACTACATAAAGATCCAAGATCACTTTTTATTGCTACTTCAAAAAAGATAAAGGTTAAAACGGTTAACCGTTAGTTTTGGTTAAGTTAAAAGTTATCAAAAACGGTTTAATAACACAGTTTACTAACCGAATTAATTTGCTTAACTTTCAACTAAACAGTTAACCGAATCAATTTCGTAATAGCGTTAAACGAATCAAGTGGCTTAACTTAATTTTAACCTGGTTATCCGATTAGTAATACGGTTTACTGCGGTTAACCGAATGGCTTAACCGCTTACCTTTTAACTTAACAGATTCAAACCTAAAAAATCGATTCTTGAAATCTTGTGACATATCGCCTCACACCCAAACCACATGTGATGATTAACACAAATAATAATATTAGTTAAAAATCAATAAATAAGGCAACATAACAAATGACTTATTAATTAGTTACATGTACAGTCAGCAAAATAAAATGTGGTACCATTTTTCAATCACTTTATTACTTAGTCAGCAAGCCGCTTTATTCATAATAAACTTCACTTTTAGCTTATTTTTATGCATAATCTTTTTCGAGTATTTTATCATATCAATATAAATATACCCTCAAAGTGGTAGAAATGCATTATATCTTATATTTTAATAGTACCAATCCTATAAATATAGAATGCAAATGAGTTTTCGAAAGCAAGAGACTAAATATTTTGCTGACTGTACAAGCAATCATTTATTTATACAATTAAACTTAATTATTTTCACAATAAAAATGAGTTTCATTTCGATAATATACAATATAACAATTAATAGCTGTAGTGAGGCATTGTGGCGAAAGTGATATTAAATGAAAAATAAATGTACCATTATTTAAATATTTGCCATCTTGCATCTCTTTCTCTCTTCATATTGTATATCGAATCTCTCACTCACACGCCAGGTGTGGATTTAGCCGTTACAATTTAAATAATAGTACTGAGTATCATAATTATATTTTTTTGTTTAATATTTGTGACACCTTTTGAGGTATTTTCAGCGAATTTATTCATGGCAATAGGTTATAGATACAATTATTTATGTATAAAAACACCCGCCAAGACCGAAAATTATTTTCACACATAGCCAAATGAATAATAAACCGATTACACACCAAATCATAACCAAGCTTACAATAATAATAACTTACTGAATTATATAACAAATTTACGCGATTTATTTTAAATATAACTAGCAGACCCGGCGAATTTCGTACCGCCATTTTTTATTTATATAGATTTATACACTTACGTATATAAGGGCACAATAGTCAACGCCACAATGCTTCGCCACAGCTTGTGGTGATCTTATCAATAGTTGGCGAGAGAGGTCAGTCACCCCGTGTTGGGATGGGACTTCTGTTCGAAGATCGCCGTCATATCTCTTATATTGTATGTTGGTGATACTTTTTCTTTCCTGTAATGAGCAAATTGGAATTTATTACATAATTTTATAAATCTGAAGAAAACTTCTGGTGGCTGTTACTATACGTACTTATCTTATACTAATATATAAAGCTGAAGAGTTTGTTTGTTTGTTTGTTTGGTTGAACGCGCTAATCTCAGGAACTACTGGTCCGATTTGAAAAATGCTTTCAGTGTTAGATAGCCCATTTATCGAGGAAGGCTATAGGCTATATAACATCATACTATGAACGACGGGAGCAGAGCAGTAGCCTTAAATAACGCGGGTGTAACCGCGGGCATCCTCTAGTTTAACATAATATAAGGAATAGACGATGCCCGAGATTAGCGCGTTTAACCAAACAAACAAACAAACTCTTCAGCTTTATATATAAGTATAAGATTAGAGACTGTTCGCAGCTACGCCTGGACAGTTTCTCTTTGATCCCGTGGGCATTTTGAACAATCCTTTCTCAGTGCCTACTACCGTCCTCAAGGAATATGACACTCGTGAAGGCCCGGGAAAAGTAGACTTTTAACGTTCGTAACTTTCTTTGAACCTTCAACGAAATCATAAGTACTTCCATCATTACAATACGAGAGACAATTTCGTATAAAACCGTGTCCATACTTCGAATTTGTAATAAGTTAATAACACTCTGTCGGAACCGGGAATGAAACCCGAAGTTTCGAACATAACGTACCTACTATAGTTTATAAAGTTCTTTATAGACGACAATTTTATTATGACAAACCAAATTTTGGCTTGTCTATATTGCTTTGGCGGTCAAAAAGTTAAAGCAATTAATCTTAATATATAAAATCCTTGCGTTACTGACTGACTGACAGATACGGTACAGCCGAAACTATTGGGCGCAGGAAGCTGAAATTTGGCATGTATGTTCCTTGGGGACCGTAGGGGTGCACTAAGAAAGGATTTCCCGAAATTCCCACGGGATCGGCCAAAACGGGTAAATTTTAAAAAAGTGCAGGCGTAGCTGCTGGCGTCCTCTAGTACGAAATATTTTGCTACCTGCTTTACGCTTTGATATTCTCATACGATATATCAACATTGTCGGTTTTGAGAAATGAACATTTTCTTACGAGTAATTCAAAATATAAAATGTGTATAGGCACTCAACTCTGTACAGAAGACACTTATTAATTTTGTGCAACACCATTAGAATGTTACAATCAACATAATTACAAGCCAATTTCACATAAAAATCAAACATAAAAACAACTTATTTTTAGAAGGAACTTGGCTGGTATTTTTATATTTTGTTTGTGTATGGTGTGAATGAAATTCTATTGTTGTCTAGACTTGCATTAGTTGATAAATATTTGTTAATATAGCTATTTCTTTCTTCTTTTTCGTGTAAGTTTGTGTCCAACTCTGGTGTCGGAGTATATAGACCCCGCCTGAAGACCTTCTACGTATTATAAAGATTTTTGTCTCGAGACAAGAACCAAGTGCGACGGTGCCACGGGCTTTTCTAGGCACGGTAGTGCTCTTACGTATGTGGCACAACAAACTGCTATCCATTCAAGTGGTGACAAAAGTAAATTCACTTTGCCGATCTATTACGAACGGTAAGTGAAGTTACGCAACACACAGCAAACTCTCGTATGTTACTGAAGCATGAATACAATAGCTTCTTACTACGGAATTCAATATTCGATTACAGCACTTACGGTTGACTTACGGCCATTTCCAATATTCGAATTATAGATAGATCTGTAGATTTCAGATTCGTTTTTGACAATTTTTGACATAAGCTCCATACAAAATATGTCAAACACGCGTCTAAAATCTACAGATCTATCTATAATTCGAATATTGGAAATGGCCGTAAGTCAACCGTAAGTGCTGTAAGCAAAAAAGAGATCTTAATCTTACAATAGCTCGCAATGGCTGTCTTTGGCTTTTTAAAAGATCAGACATGCTGCAAAAGACGATCTCATTTGAAATTTCGCCGTGAGTCGTGAAGAACGGAATATAAAGTAAACTCTATATTTATGAAAGCAACATTTATCTAAATGTACAAATACTTATGCAAGTTCTTTGCGCTAATTCAAAAAAGTAATTCAACTAATACGCAATAAAGAAACATGAAAAATACGGTTATTAATTATCAAGTCGAGTAATGAGTACAGATAACTAACTAAAAATACTGAAATTCTATTCATCCCATACACAGACAAATATTACTACCACATACCGCCAAACTTCTTCTTTATTTTAAACTCACCTGTCAAAATCACTCCTATCTTCTACAAACTCCTTATCAGGGGAAGTGGGAGAATGTATAGACTCCAAATTATTACTGCTCTTGGCCAGACTAAATCTCATTCTCTGTCCCAGATCTACTGTGTTTCTTCGCTCGAACTTCGGCAATTCTTCTTTTAATCTCTCACACGATTCTACTTTCTCTTCCCTGTCTTTCCTTATCTTTATCCTTGTTAATTGTTCTGGATTACTTCTGAATGACTGCGAACTATATTTCTCTCGGAGAAAATTCCTTCTTTCTTCTTTGTACTTCTCTATCCGTTCTCTACTTAACTTCTTATCAGTATCTAGAGTAATTAAGCTTTTTACATCGGGACGATCGAATCGTTGTATTAGAGAGATTTTATTTTCCGTCGTCGGAGTTATTATCACTTTATTTTCTTGTTCAACAGTATTTAAATTCAGATCTGGAAGCTTTTTACTCGTGTCTTTTACTTCTAAGCTTTTTCTCCTATCAGTGTGCTCGGTCCCAAATTCTTTTATAAACGCATTCTCATCTAGCGACCGAGCCGAATTTTTCGAAAGCTTGTACGATTTAGGCGACACTGGTGCCGGTTTAAATTCATGTTTTACTTCTATAACCCGTTTCTCGTCTTTACGTTCTAAACTAGGGTATTTGATTTCAGCTTTGAACTTGTCAAAAGTGAACTGAGATTTCTGCTCTGTAGGACTTTCAAACCTTATAGCTAATTCTCTGACATTCATACTTTTAAAATTACCGTTTTCCATACTGTCTTTTGTATTGTCAATCTCGTTAATTTCGAGATCCTTATCACATATTTTCAGAGTGTCAACGTTAATATTTTCGTAGTCATTTTGTTTATCAAAATCAATGTTCTCGTAATGTCTTTCTTCGGGTACAAGCATTGCATTAACTTCTTCTACGCTCTTCTTAAAGAACTTTACTTGACTGTATACATCTAAGTCTTCATCTAGATTAGTTTCTGTAGGAGTTTCTAGAATGATCAAGTCTTGTAAGTCATCGGGTTGACACGCCTGCTGTGTTGGTAAGCAAGCGTCACTCTGAGGTACCGTAGCTTCTTCTACTATAGAAAGATTCTTTTCCAAATCAATATCTTCATAAACCGAATCTCTCTCATTGGTCGGAGTATCTTCGAAATTCTTCATTTTAGTAGGCGATCTAAAAGTAATACTTATTGTTGACTTTAAGGGACTCTTTAAAGGAGATCCGGGGGAACTTTTACTGGTGCTAGAAGATTGTAGATTTATATAGTTTGGTCTTGTGAAATTGTAACATTCATATAATTCGTCTCCCTTAGTAAGACTACCGTTGGAATAGCTGGATGAGCTTTCGTGAGACGAGGTCATAACTTTCATGGCCTCGTTTTCATCTTTTTTCTTATCCGTATGCTCTGAGTTCGAGGAGTTAGATACAGCAGACAGTCTATTAAGGTTATGATAGCTAATATCAGTGGAATGTACGGGACTGTGTTCGAGGCTATCGTGTAGATTTTCAGCGAAATCTTTTAGATTTTCATAGTCAGTGGCCTTCAGTTCACACTTCAGACATTTCTCTTGGTCGCACGTATCACACACTGCAGATTTTATTTGTATCGTGTGCTTGTTCGTCTGACTGACCTCTGAGTCACTCTCTAGAGGATCGTATATAGGGGTGACTGGAGTCAGAGGGCTAGAGTTTATAGTTGACGTGGTCAATGTGCTGACTGACGCTTCGTTCGGCCAGTCTATCTTTATAAGGGTCGAGTGCCCATCTTTGCCGTGCCAGCTTAATCGGTTTGTCTGTTTGTCTGTGTCTAAATGCATGCCACTGTATCTCGTGGATTTTGTTTTTCGCGGTGAGTTTCTTTCTCTGCAATATTAGTGTGAGGGGTGAGTGCAAGCCGGAGGTTTAGATATAGATGGGTTAACACGTCTACTAGGTATAGTAGATTAATGATTCTAGACATTGACGTTAATTTTATATATAGATTTTTGTTACTTTGACACAATTTAACTACGGTACGGACAATAAGTTTGGTAGAGATTTTTATGCTACTTTTAGATGAAACATCTAGATCTAAATTATTTATTAGGATCGATAGTAACTAAGCGAAAATACCTGCTCAAATATAAAAAAGGTAGATAGAAGGCAGATAGTTAAGTGGCTGTCGAGGTGAATATTATTCCAACTCCAACCTTATTGGTACTCAATAAGGTTGGAAGATCTCTGGGTCTTCCAACCCAATGATTTCCTTGTGTAACTGTATTTTAGTCCAGATGGAAATCGAATCCGAAACCGCAGACTGTAAACCTTAAATAACGTAACTAGATTAACATAGTCTGTTTTTTAAATTACAGTTATAACAAATATTGATAATAAAAGGCTAGCCTGGACGATCTAGTATAATGACCAAATTTTATACAAAAAATTTGAGAAGGTATTTTTGAATTAGGTACTTATACTAAATGGAAAATCTATTGTTCTTTTGTAACAAACCACAAATATGTAAATAACGTTAAAATACGCTACAAGCTTAACTAAGCGTAACTATTTGTTAAATTACAAATAGCAAGTTCGCGGTACAGAGTAAAATTTTGGATGCAACCCGAATAAGGTAAGGTAAAATATTTTTTTATTGCGAAACTAGTAGTATTTTGTAAGCATACATCTAATCCGGTGCAGCCTTTTTTACGTGAAGACGGAAAATTTGTAGGGATACATCACACAATCTTTTGAAGTCCACTGCCGCACATAAGCATCTTATAATTTGGCACAATAGCATTGTGAGTGAATACTATGCTACTATGTATGTATGTATACTACTGCTGGCCATATCAGTTGGTATAGGGTTTAGTGTAGAGTCTTCTCAAAGCAACGACAACCCAGCCCACTAGACGGCACACATAAGGCGAACACTTTCTGACAACACGTTAGACTTATACGTCTTACATAAGACCAAGCCCAACACTAGTTATGAATTATGACGTTCCGCAAATTTGAACCGACTAATTAGAATACATTTTTGTAGCCCCCTTCGCCCCGCATACCTCACCGCTTTGACAGAATTGTTTGTTTGTAGAGATGAAAACATTATGTGTCTAGCAGGCTGGGTTGTCGTTGTCTCAAAGATATTAAGCTCCGGAAATTTACCTTGATCGCCTCTTACGACACCCACCTAATGATATAGGGTTGTGACTCTTTATATTCTTAATCCGTCGATACACGGATAATAGTGGTTCATTTTGTCATCCTAGAGACGTCCATAAGGTAGTAGTACTGCTGGACATAAGGTAGTCGTAATAAGTAAATATATTTTTATGCTCAATACATTTTTTCATCATTAATCCACTGTACCGAAATAATGCTTTCAAAAGAATATTGAGAAGAGCTCACGCAATTATCAAAGTAATACAAGTTTAGTATTTGAACAACAATGATACGGAAACGCCTGGGCAATGTTGGTTTATGGATCTTATATAATTTTATATATCATATCATGTATCCTTTGTTTGTCCCGTCATTTTGGCAAGGGTTTTACCTGAGCGCGAAATGTCAGCGCAAATACAAGGTATTGCATCTTTATTTTTAATAAAAATATATATTTCTGACATAGGCACTCTTACGATGCAAATTATAAACTATATCTTCTTTTTTTATGATCTGTATCTGTATGCTCTTTAGAAGTGAAGCAAAAATTTGTACCGCTTCTTACGAAAATCACATTTCATGGATAAAGCTTTTATGGAGAAAGACTTAAGATAGCTAATATTTTACATATTTAATAATGCATTAGAAATAAATTAACAAAATAGTTGAAGTATGATTAAACGGCACTACTAGAATATTAGAAGTTGTTTGCTAAACTAAATTAACTATATACAGGGTGTAAAAAGACCCTTACCGATAACTGAAATCCCATGTTGTACCAATCACTACGAACATTTTTTACTTCAGCACCATACCTGGGAAATTACTGGTTCAGGAGATATTAAGGCTCAAAGTTAGTATGGAATTTTTTTAATTAGGTACAAAATCGATGCATTTAGGTACCCGTCAATATGTTCTTTAGATGCCCCGTGACCCCATGGATAAGTAGGTATTTCAGAGATTGTACGCGCGCGCTTTTAATTGCGGTTTAAAAAATGAGTAAAGTTGAAAATAATCGTTTCCCAGGTATTATTTTTGGTAAGTATGACTTGGCATGATGTCCACAACGAGTAGATTTCGGCTTGGTGATGGGTCTTGTGACACTCTGTATATTGATTTCACTGAGATTACATTTAATCTGATCTAGAAACTACATTATTATTATTATCCAACGTTTCAATTACTTTACAGGAACCGTGGTCACGGCAGACTGATAAATCAACATTACCCATTCGCATAACTATATATAATACAAGATGTTGTATCTAATATGTATGTTTGTTTGTACCTGAGTTTCACGCTGCCCAGTGAAGTGGGGAAGTCGGTCAAAGACGCCATTGGACTGTCCCGGTCCTTGCATAGTCTGTGGATAGACAAAAAGTTTTAGAGATTTACGATATAGACCAGCATTTTCCAAACTATGGGTGAATGGGTCCTAAAATGTAAGGCGTCACCGACTGACCATTTTATTCTCCCATTTATGCCCATTTTTTAAATCTCTTACTTAGATCATCATCATCGCCCTAGCGTTATCCCAGTTGCATCCAAGACTTACAGCCTTGGAGCCCGAGGTCCGCTTACTGGTGTAACCAGATATGACAGAATACCAACTTTTCCACAGAGCGACTGCCGTCTGACCTCCGTAACCCAAAGGGATAGCGATATTCTATGATTTAGACCAGTATCAGTTTATTTGAGTAACGACTGTCAAAGATCTTCATGACAGCCGGGACCGACGGTTTAACGTGCTCTCCGAGGCACGGGGTAAGCGACAATTAACAATTGAATACGCACTTAACTTCGAAAAAACATTGGTGCGCGCCGTGGATTCGAATCCGATACCCTCTGCATTGCATACATACATACATAGACTCACGCCTATTTCCCCGAAGGGGTAGGCAGAGGCATATTGAACGCCCACTTTTCGCCAGTGTTTTGATCCCACGTAATAGGTGGCTCACCTATTGCCGCTTATCGGGATATTTTGGTTAGCCGTCGCCTCGTCCGTTGATCGGCAGCTGCACCACGCGACAGGTGAGGTTGGCCCCCGACCCGACAGTTCTTGGCGGAAACCCTATGCACCCTCTGCATTGCAGTCCGTTGGTATCTCCACTAGGCTATCGCTGTCTCTCCCTTAGTTACTTAGATAAATCTCTTACTTAGATTTAAGTAATTCATTCATAGTCACTCCATAACAACGTACAATCATTACATGTTGCATAAATATCTCGTAGCTGACAAAGGATTGGCCTGTGCTGGCACAGAGTAGAGATCTGTGGAAAGTGGAGAGGGTGGCGTTTGCCCAGCATTGGGACACTACAGGCTGCAAATAATAATAATACATTTTGTAAGAGGCTCAAGTGGGATTGGTACTGGTATCTCTTAGTGATGTTGACTGCACGGTTGGGCGTAGTGGTTTAAGCGGCCGCCTCGCCGCTTGACACTGCGTCGAGTGTTGTGGGTTCGATTCCCACACGAGACAACACGTTGTGTGATCCATAAATTGTTGTTTCGAGTCTGGGTGTTCATTGTGTCCGTTGGTTGTATGTTTGTAAAGTCCCCGCGACACAGGGTTTATTCCTAGTGCGGGAGATGTCTTTAAAAAAAAAAAATGTCAGTGTGGTGCGGGGAGGGGGGCGTCTCTTCTCCGTGGAACCTAACATTCCCAAGGGCCCGGTCACAATGTCGATTCCGATGTAGCGTCAGAGTAAACGCGCCATATACATCAAAACCGCGGCCGCTGCTATCCGCCGCTGTAGGTCGTGACCGAGCCATAACATGCCAAAATTTGGGTGTAATATTACACCTCTGCCTGCCCTTTAGGGGATACGTGCGTGAGTGTATTACCTTTTGGCGATGTCGGTGTGGTGTGGAGAGGGCGGTCGCGCGGAGTGTCTCTTCTCCCTGGGGGCGCGGGCGCGCGGGGACTCCCCGTCGATGTACCCGATCTGAGACAGCTGTTCCTCCAGCGCCACGCGACGACTGAGGAGAGGACAAGAGGAGGGGCATTTAATCATAAATCATACTGCTACGGATCATTACTGTACATGCTTTGCTTTTCGGTTTAATTTGTTGGTCATTCGGGTCGGGCCATTCGGTATGAACGAATTTGGAAAATGCACCAGTCTCTCCGTGGTCCAGTGGATAGCGTATACGACTGCTGATCGGAGGTCCCGGGTTCGATTCTCGGGTCGAGCAAAAGTGCTACTGGGTTTTTCCGAATATTCAGTAGCAGCCCGTGGTCTGGTGGTGTGCCCGGTAATGGCAATAGGCTCGCCCCCTATTACCTCTAGTGCGACCTAAAAAATTCATGGCGAAATGTGGGTGTAATATTTACACCTCTGCCTACCCCTGAGACTTAAAAAAAGAAATCAGTCTAGCAACTTTTAATGTAATAAAAATATTCGGAATATATTGACCTAAACATGTACATGGAGACCGTATTTTTCGATATGAGTAAAGTGTTTGATTCGGTCTCTCATGATAGATTGCTTACAAAGTTAGCCAAATGGTATTATAGAAATTGTCAAAGCTATTTCAAAAATAGGACAAAATGAGTCAGGTTGGTCAACCTAAACATTATTTTATGATCATAAAAAAGAAGAGGGCCACCTTTGTATTTAACTTTCTACCAACTGATAAAGGTGTCCCTCAGGGCAGCATTTTGGGTTCCCTGTTCATTTTTATCTATATTAATGATCTTCTAGACGCGACTTCGGATAAAGCGTGCATTTATAACGTAATCTAAGGGCGTTAAACACAATAAGGAGATAAATAAAGATAAAGTAAAAAACATACGAGAGAAGTGTGGTCTAAAAGAAGATGTAGTGATAAAGATTGCAAAAGGAATGTTGCGATGCGATGGTTTGGACATTTGGAACGGATGGATGAAAGAAGAAATACGAAAGAAGTGTATCGTGTAAGAATTAATGGAGATGTCGGTAGACGACGCGCAAGACGGACGTACGCCGACCAAATAGGTGACGTACTAAAAAAGGGCCAAATTAAAAGTACCCATAACCGGCGAGCATGTATGATGAGGGAGGAAGCGAAAGAGGTGTGTTTGAACCGGAGCATTTGGCGTTCCATAGTCTCTGCCTACCCTAATGGGAGACAGGCGTGACGATAGATAGATAAATAGAGAATAAATGCATTGATGATATTATCAATGGCTAGATGAAAATCATTTTCAAGTTAACCCGAAAAGACTACATACATGCAATCTTATAACAGAAAACAAAATAACAATAAATTACATATTTTATGTAATAGTAGGGGAGCCTTCGAAGGGTTTTCGGAATTTACTCGAGCGCGTCAGATATTAATAGCATCCATGTCCTACGTATTTTTAATAAAATAGGAATCTGATCGTTTGCATATTGGAGGTGGTCATACGAGAGATCTTATCATGCAAAAGAAAGAAAATTTATCGAGGGTGTCAGATTTTCTAAGAGAATGTTAAGTGAACCTAAGAAAGGCTCTCATTGAATAATCTGTCGATTTGGGTGTGACGCAAACTCGTGGTCACTATTAGAACGTGCAAAAATAATTCGCCATTTTGAGATACTCAAGCGCATCAGATTAAAATATATATGCTTTCATCCTAACGTCCTAGACGTGCTTTCTCATAATTATCCGATTATCTGTAGGGATTAGTGCAACAGTTTTTAGGGTTCTGTACCTAAAAGGTAGTATACGGGACCCTATTACTAAGCCTCCGCTGTCTGTCTGTCTGTCACCAGGCTGTATATCATAAACCGTGATAGCTAGAAAGCTGAAATTTACACAAATTATGTATTTCGGTTATGCCGCTATAACAACAAATACTAAAAATTAAAAAAATTAAATATTAAGGCGGGTCCCATACAATAAACGTGTTTCTTTTTCGTATTTTTGCTCAAAATTACTAACGGTAACAGGTGGACGCTTAAAATTTTCACAGAATATGTAGTTGAATTTACCTTTCAAAATAAATCATTAAATAAAAAAAGTAAATAATAAAGGCGGGCTCCCATACAATAAACGTAATTTTTAAGCTATTTGTTACTCGATCTTAATAAACAGGTAGAAACTGAAAAAATATTTAAGTAAGTATACGTACAACAAACGTGATTTTCTTTTATAGATGATGATACAGAACCCTTCGTGCGCGAGTCCGACTCGCACTTGCCCAATTTTTTTAAGTTTTGAAAATCAATAGTCGCTCCCTCCACCGATGAAAAGATAAACATTATTTACATTTTTATCATTTTATCATCTTAGCTTTGCAACCCAATAGGTCTCAATGACGTTTGAGTACATTCCAATTTAGCATCGGGGCTACTATAAAGGTTGGAAAATTATATTAAATATATAAAATATTTAAAAAAATAATATAATATATTAAACATATAAACAAATAGTTGTGGCAACCTGTCTGATGGCTTAGGCTGATATGCTTATGCATACACCTTCTGATGGCGTGGAGGCATAGTGATACAGATCGTGCTGGCTCCCTCAATCAAGGTTGAGCCGTACGATTGCTGTTGAATGCGGGCCATCAGTGGGCCGAGTCAGTCAAAAGCGTCAGATGATGCCCTGCATTGTACTTGCATACTAAACCCTTTTTTTTTCTGGACTTTAAAAGATCAAGAAAAGACTAAAGAAATTGAAGTGACAAAAAAAGCAATGACTCTGAGTTTGTTTCGGCTTTTCTTCTCAAGAAGTCATTTAGCTAGGAAAAGCCGGCATCATCTAGAATAGGGTTTTGACAGCAGATGAGAGAGAGATGCAGAAATAAATATGTCTTTAAATAAAAATCATGGCAGGCAGGCACGACAGAAAATGTTGCTATTTCTGCCATTACACCATCTATTATGTATACACATATTCAGTAAATAAACCATTTCATTTCATGAAAGAAGCTGCATTTCTAGAAATCTTCTTAGATGAAATGATGATGATAAGGTGTGTAGCAAAACAATAGATTCATATACAGGGTGTAAAAAGACCCTTAACAAAAACTGAAACCACATATTGTACTAATCATTAAGAACAGTTTTTACTTCAGCACCATACCTGGGAAATTACTGGTTCAGGAGATATTGAGGCTCAAAGTTAGTATGGAATTTTTCTAATTAGGTACAAAATCGATGCATTTACCCCGCCAACATGTTCTTTAGATGCCCCATGATCCCATGGATAAGTAGGTATTTCGAACATTGCACGCGCGCGCTTTTCATTGCGGTTTAAAAAATGTGAAAACTTAAAAAAAAATTCGTTTCCCAGGTATTATTTTTGGTTAGTATGACTTGGCATGATGTCCACAACGAGTAGTCTTCGGCTTGGTGATGGGTCTTGTGACACCCTATATCCCTGGCGATTAACCAAAATTACTAACGAAATCGTCGCACTAAAAGATATCATGGTTACATTGCGTCTATCATTAGGTATGATATCTTACTGTCATCATAAAATAGATCACAGGTGATTTAGTTAGTGGACAGTGTTGTAGTAGAGAGGCAGACAGGTCAGTCAGTCAGTGTCCACTTACCGCTCGGCGAGCTGTGCGGCGGCGTGCACGTCCACTCGCAGGGCGCGGCGCGGGGACGGCGACACGCTGCACGCCACGGACTCCGGGGGGGTCGAGCAGAGAGAGTCCTGCACAACAAATAATCATCATTATCATCAGCAGCCTGTACTAGTCCACTTCTGGACGTAGGCACGCCAATGAGCTTGATTTTCAGGGTTTGTCTTCCAGTCCCTGCCCGCTGTAATGTACATTCTGTATAAGTTTGTATCAATCAAAATCAAAATCTGCTTCATTCGCTTCCACCATAGTTCTGACCATGTTCGCCAGTTGCCTACATTAAAAAGACGTAAGTGGATGCTCCTGTTTCACCATATTTACTTTGCGAGGCTAACCATATGAACATCATTTACTGCTTGAGTATAATATCAATACTTACTTAAAATTTTACTAGTAGATGGCGATGCCGTGTGGTTGACGGCATAGAATACAAATGTCACCACCCCCTATCTTCCCGTGGGTGTCGTAAGAGGCGACTAAGGGATAACACGATGCAAATACCATCTTTGCGTAGAGACGGAAAACTCGACATCAAACCCTATACGACTGCCTCGTTGGGCTCGCGGCATAAATGTGCGCGTGGGATCGGGAGGTCCCGGGTTCGATTCCTGGGTCGGGCAGTGTTATTGGGTTTTTCTGTCACGACATTCTCAGTATCTCTCGCCCCTTATTACGTGGGACTAAAGTATATCTGGCGAAAAGTGGGTGTAGAAATACACCTCTGCCTACCCCTTCGGGGATAAAAGGCGTGACGTTATGTATGTATGTATGTAGATGGCGACAATGTGAAACAGTTGCAGCTCCTTACAAAAATAAAATATACAACCATTATATTTGTTTGAAAAGAGTGGCCACGAGGTTTATTGGCCGTTCTTTCTCGTGGTTCTACCTATTGCATTGCGAACGTGGCAGTAAATGTAAATGTAGAATCATTAATTAATATGTAGAATCGTAATTAACTTAAATTTTGACGTTCATAAGCGTCACTTTGTGGCCTAGATGAATAAATGATTTTGACTTTGACTGCTGGTCGTAAGCCTATCCTAGGACATTTGCTAACTCAGTTCGGTCGCTGTAGGGAATACATGTGGTAATGGAGATTCGTAGACCGCTCACAGGTCCGCCTGCGGAGCTCCATCTATATCTCTACTTATTTTCTCTTAGCGTTATCCCAGTTTCAATCTGGGGTCCGCTTACTAGTCTAACCGGATTTGGCTGAATATTAGCTTTTCCACAGAGCGACTGCCTGTCTGACCTCCGCAACCCGAAGGGATAGCGATATTCCATGGTTTAGACTAGTGTCAGTTTATTTAGAAGGTACTGACGCCCTGTAACGACTGTCAAAGATCTTCATGACAACCGGGACCGACGGCTTAACGTGCTCTCCGAGGCACGGGACAAGCGATAATTAACAAGTCAATACGCACATAACTCCGAAAAGTCATTGGTGCGCGCCGTGGATTTGAACCCGATACCCTCTGCATGGCAGTCTGTTGGTATATCCACTCGGCTATCGCTGCCTTTTCAATCTCTACTAGCTACAGAAAAAACATTTAAACTAAAAATAAATGTGCGGGATTTTAATTTTTTTTTCCGATCCTATAGGAATTTTAGCAAATCCCATCTTAGTGGACCTTTACACTACCTAATAAACAAAAAAAAATCATTTCCTCATTAAACGAAGGAAACTCTCTCTAATTATATTATGTTCGTTAAAACAAAAGAAAATGCCGTGACATATTTAGTCGTTTTTGCAATAATAGATAGATTTTTCTTAATATTTAACTAATATTAATTGAAAAGCGGCAGTAGCCCAGTGGTGTATGTAACGGACTGCCGAGACGATGGTCTCGGGTTCGACCCCAGGTACCCCGGGCACACACCTCTGACTTTTCGAAGTTATGTGTGTATTAAAAATGTTAATTATCGCTCGCTTAATAATGTGCCCGGTAGATGGCAATAGGCTCGCCCCCTATTACATTGGGACCGAAACATATCTGGCGAAGTGTGGGTGTGTAATACATCATCATAAACATCTGCCTATCCCTTCGGGGATAAAAGGCGTGAAGATATGTTATGTTATGTAATTGATGAACAAAACTGCCACAATTTTGACTTACCAGACAAAAAAAACTTATACAATTGATGTCACTTGCAGAAAACATCCCTTTAACCATATCCTTTTTTTTTCTGCCGAACAAATTGACTCCATGCTGCCTGATGTTAAGCAGTCAGTGAAGTCCTATAGTGATGGCCATCATCCCAGCAGCCAGCATGGCATTATGGCATGATGGCCCTCACCTTGACGGCCTTGAGAAAAGCTTTTTCACGGCCCGCTTAAAGGAGCTGTCCCTGTAGACATGGTGCATACCTGCGCATGGTTCAACTGTATCTGCGTATCGTCCTCCTCACTGAACATGTGGTGGTCCCTCTCCTGCGGCGACAGTCGCAGGCGCATGTCTGCCAGCTCCGCCTGCCATGGCTCGAAGTAAGAGTCGCACGATGATGACCTGTGGAAGATAAATATGTTACTTTAAATATTCTTTCTAAATCATACAAAAATTGTCTGAGTTACATTGTTATGGACCGTTAGGGTCGGAACATATCTGGCGGAAGATGCATCACGTATTATCGGTCGCGTAGCGCCAAAACATACAAATATAGGTATAGAAAATACATACAAATATAGCGCCTGTTCCGTTTCCGTCAACGCATTATCGCTCGACGTCGCGCACACCACACACCACGTCAATTATGACTGACGCGTTGGGAGACGTTTTAAAATTAAATGTCATACAAAGCAACCACATTGTAGTTGCTCAACACAGAAACTGACTAGACGCGTAATGTAGCAGATCTTATTTGACGGAATAGACGCGACCGATGTAGATACGCTCGACGCATTTTCCGTCAGATGTGTACCGACTCATTTGACGGAATAGACGCGACCGAAGATACGTTCGACGCATCTTCCGTCAGATATGTGCCGACCCTTAAGCTCCGCAATCTGAACACAACAATATCTATATTGTGAGTACCGGAGTTCCATTCTCTACTCCTTCTCCCTCATCCCAATCCTCCTCCTGTACGTTTTTCCAGCTTAAAGAGCGGCAACGCACTTGTGACTTCTCAAGTGTTGCTTGGGTCCATAACTGGCGGTCATTACTTACCATCAGGTGATACGTCTGCTCGCTTGCCGTTAGTTTCATCATCAGCCTTTAACAGTCCACTGCTGGCCTAGGCCTCTCCTTTGAAAGGAGGAATTGGCCTACTATACCACGCTGGCCAAACGGGTTGGCATAGGGTTTGTATCAAGTTTTCCTTCTCTTACAGTGCTGTTCTCTGCATAATATGCTCCCTCTGTCGGCTCTTACGACACCCATGGGATGATATGGGGTGGTGACATTCCGTATTCTTAATCCGTCACCACACGGAATAGCCGTTTAAAGGTGCTGATATACCTAAGCATTCAATTGTAACAGAACAGCGAGCATTCGCCGTTTCTTGTTTTGTCGAACTGCATTTTTGTTTTGTAAGATTTGCAAGAACGCTCATAGCAGGTGAATGCTCAAGTGTATCAACACCATTAGGCGAGATCTTGATTTGCTGGTGCTGCTATGGTCTGACCTGGTGTGATGTTTGAGTGGCTGCGCGCTCCTCTCAGCGAGGGGCGCCAGAGTGTCGGTGTCGGATGTGAGAGACTCACACGACTTCACCGGACGTAACCCCGCTGTTAGCATCACCGTGTCCTGTAAACATACAACGTCTTACTTATAAAAATCACGTTAAGTGTGACTTAGCCACATCCCAGCTGAATAGCTGTCAAGCATTTAAACAACGCTTGAATTTTCTTTACTTATAAACGTTGATTAGCTGTTGTTCAGCTAAGTAACTGATAAAGAACGATACACATACGAGGGCCACTGATTGAAGCCAAAATAGTCGACTAAGTAACGCAATTGAACGAACACGCTTGGCTATTTTGTATCTATGAGTCATAGATACATAGCAACGGTATGATATCTCCATGGCAACGATATTCTGACAAATAACAAAAAGTCCCAGAGCTGGTGAACAATTTTGGATATTTTTTTGAAACATGAGAAATTTTGAAATTTACGTATGTTTTTTTTTCTATTATTGCACTTTATTTGAGATTCAATATAGCTTCAGTGTATTAAACTAATTACGGATGTATTTTTGTTTTTCATAAAAAGATCTAATAAATGTTCTGTTTCGAATATTGTTATTATTTAGGATGGAATTATATATTTACTCCGAAAATATTATTGAAAGAGCACATGAGTGCCGTTTGTCGTGCTTTCGCGAGAGCCAACCGCATCGCAATTCGCAGGAACATGAGCAAGAGATACAGCCAATATAAGCTCTCCTCATTTATTGGAATAGGTTAAATACAGTTGAATTAAAACTAACTATAAGTGGCTATTTACACATAAATTAAAATAATTTATATACTTAAAAAACTAACAAATAAAAGGCAATACATAAAAAAGTAAAAGCAAAATTTAAAGTGCGTCATGAAAATCCTACACATCGCCATCGATTGGAAGCGTGCCCAGAATGCTGGCAGCATTGCCACGTTGTATGGCAACGTGGATCTTTTGTGCCAAATACAGGCAAGCCTTCTGGTCACGCGAGGTGTCAACAAGTCTCTTTGAAAGATCTCTAAAATGAGATTTCGCACTTGGACCCCATGGTCCCAACGTAAAAAGTAATATCTCCTTATAAAAAAGTAGGTCATCTAGAATGACTATTTTTTTTTTTTGCCTGTACAAAGATTTTTTTTTTATTCTACTTTATTTCGAGGCTTTTACCTTACAAAGGTATGTCAGCCTCATCGTACCCTTAAACTATGGACTACTAGTCATAATATAAATAAACATTGTCTCTTATCTATTTGTAACCGAGGGAGTGATTGATTGATGCATTTACCATTTCATACAACAACACAGCGTTTTCAGAACTAGGCATGGATAGGATTTTTATAAAGGCTCCCACATCATATGGATTAATTTTTAAGTCCCGCATCAATAGCTCTCTCGCCCTTTGATTCTTTTTACATTCGATCAGAATATGTTGAACATCTTCAACCTTTCCACATACTTGACAATTAGGCGAATCCACCTTTTTCATAAGGTGCGCAAATTTTCTGGATGGAAAATGATTAGACCGCAATCTATGAGCCATAACAACATAACCTCTTTTTATATTGTTTGTACCAAACCAAGGGATCCGAGGAGGTTCCGATTGTATGGTCTTGTACCAGACACCCTTTTCTTTGCTCCTTTCATCGAAATATTCCTTAAATGTATTGTAACATAGATTTTTAAACGGGCCCAGTACATCTGTATAAACAGGAACAATTTCTATTTGTAAACCTTCCACAATTGCTTTTTTTGCTAATCTATCCGCTTCTTCATTTCCCTTTATGCCTATATGCGATGGGACCCATTGCAATCTCTTGATATCCCTTAATTCGTGAATTCGCTTAAGAATAGCATAAGCTATCGGTGCACCTCTGAATCCAGAGGCGCATCGAGGCAAATGCATTAAACCGCTACTGCTGTCAGTACATATTACTACATTTTGATGTACATAGTTCGTATAGTTGCAACACATGTTATCTAGGGCCTTTGAGATTGCAATGAGCTCCATCGTCATTATAGACACACATACATTTACAGTTTTATATGACGCTGAATTTCCATCACTTAAATCATAATAAGCGGCACCACATCCAGATTCATTTTTAGAGCCATCAGTAAAGATTATCTTCCAACCAGAGTACTTTTCGTTTAGTTCTTTGATTACTGCAAATTTAAGTGATGTAATTTCATGATTGCGTTTTGCATCTTTGATACAATCTAAACTAAAATTAATTTTGCCATGTACTTTTATATATGTAACCCAAATATCTAGTGAGAACATATCTAACACAGTTGTACAATATATACTACAAGACTTACATTCATTATAAACATTCACTAGTAAGGGCTTTTTCTTATTACTCCAGTACCTTGTGACTGACAGATCACCTAGCTCATTTATTAAATTAATAGTTAGATTATTCGAGTATGACATGCTTTTCAAACAGAACTTGTAAGCCAGATATAATCTTCTAATAAATAAAGGATAAATACACAATTCAGCTTCCATGACATGAATCGGAGTGCTTTTTATAAAGCCACCTATACATCTTAAATACTGATTTTGGATTTTGTCCAGTTTACTTAGATGACTCTTTGCACTGTTATCATAAAGAAAGCAACAAAAGTCAATTCTGCTTCTAACTAATGAGATATACATTGATATCAAATGTTTGGGATGTATACCCCAAGTAGGTCCCGCCAATACTTTAAATACATTCAAAAATTTTGCTGCTTTTTCACATAATTCATTTATATGTTTTGACCACAAAAGTGATCTATCTAACCAGACACCCAGATGCTTCACACAGTCTACTGATGAAATTGTAGTTTGGTTAATTTTAAGTTTTATTTGCTTTTTTCGTCTCCCCCTACTAAACAGGCACATCTTAGATTTATCTGGCGACAGTTCTAGTCCTATTTCGTCCAGTAATACAACCATAGAGTCGAGGGCCTTTTGTAACTCCTCCTCTGCATGATCTAAATTTGTATGTCTAAAAATTAACACATAATCATCAGCATATTGTGAAATTACAACATTTCTAATCTGTTGACAGATTTTTAAAGTGACAATATTAAAAAGCATTGGTGAGATGGGATCACCCTGTGCCAAGCCTCTGTTAGCACGTCTGACATCAATAATTTGCCCCTCACTACTGTTCTTTATCATCAAATATCGTTCAGATAGAAAACAATATAAATAATTGCACAATTGTGAACCCATTCCTAATTCATCCAATTTCTGAACTATTTTCTCTGCTAAAACATTATTATAGGCATTTGTAATGTCTAAAAAACATGCTATAGTTGGAGCATTCTTAGAAAAACCTGTTTGAATATATGTAACTAGTCTAGATAAACAATCCAAGCAAGACTGACTTCTCCTGAATCCGACAGTGTAAGGTGAAAGTATGCTATGTTTCTCAATATACCACTCTATTCTTTTGCACATCATGTTATGAAAAGTCTTGCACATGCAGGATATGAGAGATATTGGCCTAAGTTTATGTTCTGAAATGGTATCATTTGTAGTTTTAGGAATTGCAATAACAGATATTGTACGCCACTGCTTAGGAATAATGCCAGTTGAGTATATGTTATTCATTAATTGTAGTAAAAACGTCTTAGCTACATATGGAATGTTATAGATCATAGAGTAAGTTATTCCATCATTACCCGGAGCAGTGTCTTTCTTCTTTAAGCTATTCTCAAGTTCTTCAATAGTAAATAATGATTCTAGCAAATGGTTCTGAGAGTTAAAAGTTGGTGATATGTTTATCACAGTGTCCGGTGTAAGTGAATGTAATAGGTTTCTTAAATTTTCTTCTGATACTTCAAATTTTGATTGCCGATACCCTTTGAACCATCGCATCTTTTGCCACATATCAGATATTGAAGTGACTTCATTTATACTACTGCAGAACTTTTTCCAGTTGTTCTGTTTTGCAGCGGATATCAATTTGCGTGTCTCTGCAACATTTACCTCTAATCGAGACAGGTTGTCAGGAGTAGGGTTTCTTCTAAATTTGGCCAATGCCAACCTACGTTCTGCCACTGCTTTGGATAATGATGGATTCCAATACTCTTTTGGCCTAAAATTTCTTAAAGGGCTAGTACAAATTTTAGTCATAGGTATGTGTTTATTGGCTGCCAACTCGATTTGTTTTACAAAAAAGTCGTACTGCGTCTGAATATCATTGCCAGAATAATCTAAATCAGAAAAGGAGTCACTGAGCTCTTGACGGTAATCTTCCCAATTAGCCTTTTTAAAATTTCGCTTCGGAGAATACTCTACCTGATTTTGAGAATTCATTGAAATCTTCAATACAAGGTGATCACTGCCTAAGTTTTCACTCAGTACTGTCCAATTCAACTTAATAGCGATATCTGATGACGCAAATGTGACATCAGGTGATGATTTTTGCATAACGCCATTAACTAATTTTACCCTAGTTGACTCTCCGTTATTTAATGCTATAAATCCGTGGTCAAGTGATGAGTCTAGTATCTGAGTTCCTCGTTGATCTGTTTTATAAGACCAGTTAGTATGGTGCCCATTATAGTCACCAGCGACTAGTGATTTTCTGGGTATTAATGAGAACATATTCTCCCAATCTGATGTGGTTGTACGAACTGAAGACGGACAATAAATGGAAGCAACATATTCTAAACTTTTACAATTAAGTAGCTTCACACATAATATTTCTATACCTCTGTTACGTAATTTAATAGGATAACTTACCGCCTTTATGGATTTATGTATAATTATCGCAACTCCTCCGTAGGAGTCCTCCCTATCTTTTCTGTAAACATTATATTTACTTATTTTCAAAGAAATGTCTGGATTTAGCCAAGTTTCACTGACAATAGCGATATGTATTTTTTCTTGCGAAAGTAATGCCTCAAAACAGAGTGTTTTAGGTTTTAAACTTTGGCTATTCCACTGAATTATATTTATCAAGGGGTTTTTGCGATAATTATCCAGTAACTTAACTAGTATTTGATTTAGTCCTTCTCTAGTAAATAAATTCAAAATAAATACCTTGCATTCCTCGATAATTACTTTTAACACAGACAATAAGATTTCGTCAAATGATTTTTCTGAACACACAATCTCTTTGATCTTTATAAATACTTGCGCATATCTACTTCTTCTTTGTTTTTTCTCCTCATTTTCTTCTTGTTCTGTTTGCTTAACTTCCTGAATACTTCTAACCACCGCATCTGTTTCTCTTGACAAGGCATCCCAGTCCGTTTCCATGTTATCATATAAATCTTTATTTTGACTTTGTTTTCTTGACTGCTTCGACTTTTCGACTCTTTGTTTTTGTATTTGTCTATTACCAACCTCTTCATTTTTCTCCTTTTGACAGCTTAAAGATTCCTGAGTAATATTGCATCCATTCTCTATGGTAATATTGGTAATCTTCGTTGAGCTCTGAGAGCGAACAGCACTACTGTATGTCTTGTCTGTGGTGAGTGGACCTTGTTCCAATATTTCATCAGAGGCCCGCGAAATCTCAGTAAAATTTTCTTTCCTGTGATCATCTTTTAATGTTTCTAAGGCTTCTCGATACGGAATATTGCGTTCACTCATAAGGTTGCGTATCTTTTTCTCCTTCAGAAAGGCAGGGCATGTCTTGTCCAGTGCCATATGAGGTCCTTTGCAATTGACACATACGATTATATTTGTGTCACAATTATCATGTTCACTGCCGCATTTGGGACATAAAATCTTCTTAATTGGACAGAATTTTCTTATATGCCCAAACTTCCAGCAGGCAGAGCATTGGGAAACAGGAAATACGTATCGTTCAACCTTAAAACGGCATCCATAGGCGTAAATAAATGACGGTGAAGTTGGACTTTCAAAACAGATACGTACCGTTTCACTCTCCACCCACTCTCTGTCTTGGTTGATACGTTTCAATCTTTTGACCGATAATATTTTACATGGACTCTCTAAGCTTTGCAATATCTCTGTCTCACCAAGTTCTAAGTCCACGCCCTTTATTATTCCATAAGATAAGTTCAACTGGTTGATATATTGAACCCGCATTCCTAAGTCAATAATGTTTTGGCATTTAATTAGGTTTTCAGCATCTTCTTTAGTTTTAAAATGAATAAAAACCTTGTAAGGACTTTTTTACTTAATTCTCAATACGTTTGTTATATTTTCACTTCCTAATAGTTTCGCTAATGCCATTTGTTTAGGTAGAACCTCTAAAGATATTAGGCAAATTTTGTACATTTCTTCCATATTTTCCTCTCTGCTGATCTCCATTCCGTGCGTTTTGTCGTATTTTTTGGTCATAATTGAGTCACTTCTTATCAACCGTTTGGGTTTATTTCGCCTTACAATAATAAAACCGTCGTCACTACTACCCTCACTTTTTTCTAGCAACCTTTTTGAATTTTCAGCCTCTTGTTCACCACAATCCGATATACTTTTAAGCACTCGTTCACATTCTTCAATTATCTCATCATCACTTTTATCAGATAAAATAGTCACATTGTCATCATCACTATTATTATCCTCCTCTATAATTATTAATAAAAATTAAAGAGGGTAACTTGTAATGTACCGCAACAAGTCGTTCATCGCGATTAGGATCCGTGCGTAGCTAGCGACTACCTGCGCGCGACTGCCTGTACAAAGATTCAAGTGCTTGTAGGGAGCCGCTACACTTCAACTAGACCTCGACTACCTAATTTAGGTTAATTTAAGGACAATCACAGAATTCCCTGTAATGCCTTAATATTGAGTATGTTACCAAAAATTGTTTACCAGCTCTCCTACTATTATGTTGTTCTAAAAATATCGGCAATAAATAATTTATAACTATACAAGTTAAATCTTCTATATAATTTTGGAAATCTGCTAGATCGTCAAAATCTATGTTTAATTATAAGTAAACAACATTAAAATTGAAAGAAATGCAAATAAATAATTTTAACAATGTTTAATATGTCATTGATCGAACAGCTGTTTCAAGTAAAAGCCGCCATTGTGCCTCTCAGCAACATTTAAACAAGGTCCCGGCGTTGTTTAAATTTGACAGCTATATAAGCGTCACTTAGTGGCTGCTAAACGCTAAGCAGGGTTTATAAGTAAGGTTTTTGCTAAATAGCCTCTCAGCAGTCGTTTAAAATGTTGACTAACGTATATATATTGTTGACAATGTAAATATTCATAAAGTTATTAGGACACACAATCTATAAATAATTTAAAAAGACCATAACTGAAAACTGAAGTCCCATACTATACCAATCACTACGATCATTTTTTACTTCTTGTTCAAGAGATATTAAGACTCAAAGTTACCATACTGATACCTAAGTCTTAATGATACCTCATTAAGAGCGTTACCGCCAATTTTTGTCACTTGACACAAAATGCGTACTTTTCAAAGCATGACATCTCTGTGACGATATATCTTACGAAACTGTGAATGACATATTATTATAGGAAATATCTTCTTATAGGTTTTTTTATATTATAAATGTATTTGTGACATACGGCCATAGAAACAAACAGTTTTCGATTTTTCCCTGACGGAGCTAATATTAAAGCGTAAAGCTTTAATACTAGCTCCGCCATGGAAAAATCGAAATCAACATTCGAAATCCCTTGTAAATTTCATAAAAAAACTCGTTCATATGATTGTACTGATCCTCAACAAAAAAGCTAGTGAGGATTTATTTTTAATTTAGACCCAAACGTAAATAATCATACTATAATCAAAGTGAAATTTACTACAAAAAGCTGCTGGTAAAATCATTATTTTTATAATAATTCTTCCTTGCTTTTTTTTCAAAAATAAAGATTTTATATATAGAATAATATGTTCTGTAACAAAAATCATCAAAAAATAATTTTCATTTGGTTTAATATTATTGAAGACATGCATTTTAAAACTACTGTAAAACTGCGCGCGTATAACGTTGCAAATCAGTACGCCGCGAGGCCCTCCAGCGTGAGGAGGTATCGCTCGAGCTCCGCGTGTGACCTCTATTGAACTCTGGCGTTGAGTGCAGTTATAGTGCGACCGTGACATCTTGGTGTGATGTTGGTAAGTAAAATATTTATATTTTAATCATATTATTAATGACAATATTTTTCAAAAGAACATTTCTTTTTTCAGATTCCTGTGCCATGGAAGGAAATAAACAAATACGGTTTGTTTATTGCCAAAGATTTTGTTTTCCTAGAGGCTTCACCCGACGAGGAGGAGGTATTATTGAAATCAAGTGTCCAATTACAGCCTATAGTATAGACGCCGTTAACGCTACCCACGATAAAAAATACGTTTTGGTATTTTGATGGTACCATCAGCCGGAAATAAGACACTGGTTTTATCAGGTACCAGGTCAACTACACATTGCCGACAAGCATTTGTGTCTATTGGCGGTCTGGATAGGTAAAGGCGGTCAAAATTCAAAAAATTCAAAATCCTTTATTCATTTGGGTCACAATGTGACGCTTATGAACGTCAAAATAATAAATTTATAAAATAATTACTTATAGACTCTACATTTACATTTACTGCCACGTTCGCAAAACAATAGGTAGAACCATGAGAAAGAACGGGCAATAAAACTCACGGTCACTCTTTTTAATCGCCAGGTTTTGCATAATACACAATTTACATTTTGTAAGGTGCTGCAACTGTTACACCTTCTATATCACTTGTATATATTTACTGTACATAATAATACTCAAGTATAATACTTTTGATGTTCAGCTGGTTAGCCTCCTCAGAATAGACATGGTGAAACAGGAGCATCCACTTACATTATATATACCTAATAATGCAGGCAATCCGCGAAAGTGATCAGACCCATAATGGAAATGATGCAGTTAAATATTAAAATCTAATACCTAATTCAAACAATTGACTATGTAATATGTGCAATTATAATATCAGTAGTGAAATTATAATATCACGGCTTTTGTAAAATCGCTGCGAGACATATATATATATATATATATATATATATATATATATATATATATATATATATATATATATATATATATATATATATATATATATATATATTCTTCCATGGAACCTACTTAAGGTATCTCGAGCAATGTACGCGCGCATTTTTAATTGCGGCTTAAAAACGTGTAAGCTTAAAAAAAGTCGTTTCCCAAGTATTACATACATACATAGACTCACGCCTGTTTCCCGGAGGGGTAGGCAGAGACTACGGAACGCCATTTGCAACGATCCTGACATATCTCTCTTGCTTCATTCACTCCCATCAGATTCCTCATGCATGCTCTTCTGTTCAGGGTGCTTCTAACCTGTCCTGTTTTTAGGATGTCTCCAATCTGATCAGAGAACGTCCGCCTAGGTCTTCCCCTTCGTCCTGTCCCTTCCACACTTGCCTTATACACACATCAACAAAGTCTAGGGATATTTTATATTTCATCAAATATCTAAAAATCTATGAAGAATTTTCTGATACAGTAAATAGCAGAATCATAGATTATTTTAAGGTCTTTAATAAAAATAAAAAACATTTCGTGTTTTTTTTTGTTTTAAATAAAAAAATTAATTTTTTTAATCATCATGGAAAATTAGTATGATAACAACAAACATTTCTTCTTAAAAAACTATTAATTTTAATAAAAATGGAAAAAATCTTGTAAAATCTAATCATTAATAATCAGTGTTGCCACCTCTTACATTGATTACACATCGACATCGATTGTTAATACTTAAAATTAAATTGTCAATGTCTTGCTGCGGTATGAGGTCCCATGTCCTTTGCAAGTGTTCGTAAAGTTGTTGTTCAGTCGTCAAATTTGGTGGAAAATCTCTCAAAGCTTTTCGTTGTAACATGTCCCAGGCATGCTCGATAGGATTTAAGTCGGGCGACTGTGCAGGCCAATCCAAAACTTGAATATCGTGCTCTCGGAGAGCGGTCGATACCAGCCGCGCCGTATGGCAAGGAGCATTATCGTGCATGAGTAGAAATTCATGGCCTATTTGAGTTCTGTGTGGGACAATAACGGGCTCTACTACCTCCTCGTGGTATTTTTGTGCAGTCATGCTGCCTTGGATCCAAACGAGTTGGGTTCGTCCGCCAAGACGAATTCCTGCCCACACCATGATTGTCCCGCCTTGGTATGGGTGGACCTCCTGAGGGTGCCGTAGACGGCTAACTCTCCCTGGAGCTCTCCAAACGCGTGTTCTTCGTGAATCCGGGTGAAACCCAAACCGGGACTCATCGGTGAACAGCACCAAAGACCATTGTTCGTCACTCCATGGTAAATGCTCCCGAGCCCACGAAAGCCGCCGACCGCGATTGCCACGTCGCAATGCTGGAACACGCAATGGTCTTCGAGCATGAAGATCAACTTCATGTAACCTTCTTCGCACGGTTTGGTCGCTTACCAGCAGCTGGTGGTCCTCCTGGAGCCTTTGCACTAGTTGCAGCGCTGTGATATTGGGTTGTCTTCTGGCGGTCATTTGGAGAAATCGATCCTGTCTCTGCGTAGTAACACGATATCTACCTGTGTGCTGTTCGGCCACATCTCCAGTACTGCGATAACGTGACCACAACCTTGATATCACATTTTGACTGGTATGTAGGGCCTCAGCAACGACGCGTTGAATTGCACCATTTTCTAACATGCCCACGGCTCGTAACATTTCATCTCGACTCAAATGACGACGTGACATGACTTTTAAAGTTCGTACGTCACGTTAAATTAAAAAAGAAAAACAATTAAAAACCCTTTTCATTAATAATTATAATAAAACAGTTTTAACTTTCTTTAATGTAACGAATTACTAGCAAATTTGCCGCCATATTTTGTTTATTATTTTGTTTTTTCTTTCCATGTTCAAATTTTGAAAATAGAATAAAAGAGGTTTTAATCTGTATATAAACTTTTTGTGGAAACTAACAAGGTTCTAAACTATAAACTCGTAAATAATTTAGGATTAAGATATCCCTAGACTTTGTTGATGTGTGTATATCTGCTTGGTCAGTCTTTCGTCATCCATCCTCTCCACGTGTCCAACCCATCTTCGCATACCTTTCTCGATGCTTGTCACTACATCTTCTTTTACCGCACAACACTCTCTTATCACATAATTCTTTATTCGGTCAGTCAAAGAAATACCACACATACTTCTCAGTGCTCTCATTTCTACAGCATTTATTCTACTTTCATGACTCTTCTGCCATACCCAACTTTCACTACCATACATAAGAGTAGGTATTACTTTAGCTTAATATAATTTGGCATGATGTCCGAAGCGAGTGGACTTCGGTTTGGTGATGGGTCTTGACTCTTGAGACACGCTGTGTATATAAGTTTTAAAGTAGATTCGTGGGACTGCAGTCCACCAGGCACAATCACATAGCCTAATTGGAGGACCTTCCCGCAATTTTTTTATAGTTATAGGCGGCATACGAGCAGACGGATCGCCTGATGGTAAGCAATTACCGCCGCCCATGGACACAAGCAACACCACAAGAGTCATAAGTGCGTCGCCGCCCCTTGGAGTTGGGAAAAGGGATAGGATGAGGAGTGGGATGAGGGGAAGGAATAGGGGACAGGGCCTCCGGTACTCACACTCACTGAACGAAACGCAACAGCTTAGGTAATGTTACTTAACGGCAATTTTCTGTGAGAGGGTAGTACTTCCCCGGTCGGGCAAAATCAGCAAGGCTCTACTACCTTGAAATGAAGTAACACAGGGAGACTACACCTTTCTTTCATAATCTTCTTCTTCTAAGAATTAGATAATTTCCAGCGTTGATATAGTACTTAACTACTAATATATGACTGACCTGTGGCGGCGTGGGCGGTAGCGGTGTATGTGCGATGGCAGGTCTCGCTGTCCGTGCCCTCTGCTGCTTTGAGCGCGTGAAGATACCGCGCCAGCCGGACGGGGAACGCTTCAGACCGCGCTTGCCTACGTAGTGTAATAAATATGGATGATGAGTATAACACATACATACATACATAACGTCACGCTTTTTATCCCCGAAGGGGTAGGCAGAGGTGTATTTCTACACCCACTTTTCGCCAGATATACTTTAGTCCCACGTAATAAGGGGAGAGCCTATTGCCATACCGGCACAGAATAAAGAATAGTACTAACGTACAGAAAATTCATTTGTCAAACTAATTTATTGAATTTGCGACTCTTGCTACTAAGCAACAAAGTGCAATTCAACTCGCATAAGCACTCAGTGCCTAATGCGATATTAACCTAACCGTTCCCTTTCTTTTCTAACACATAACGCTGTCACTGTCTGGCGCGGAGTGGCGCGCTAGGGTTGTTGACTTGCCGCTGCAACTATAATATTTATTCATCGTCTATCTACCTACTTGACCACGTACCTAATAATAAATAATTATCATATAAGTATCCTATCCCACTATTTGAGCTCGTAGAACAAATACCACAAAAATTCTGATTGTTTACATTTTTACTATACTGATTCTTAGTTATTTCCTAAACGCGTGGACCGATTTACATGATTCAAACAGATAAAATGGTTTTTGAACTAGATCTTTAATTTGACACCATAATCGTTAAGATATCTCAACAAACAAAAAATCAAATTTTCAAGTTGCTCTCGTAATATAAATAAAATAAAATCAAATTTTCAAGTCGTTTTCGACACACAGTTAATTGAGCAATACTTTGCATTAAGACTTGTGATGATACATTTTCGTTGTTAAAGGCGTTTAGGTATATAATTTGAACAGTGTATGAACACGGCGCGTGAGAATACGGAGCGGTCGCACTCGTTGCGTGACGTCTAATGTGAGCGGCGCGCGGCAACCTACTAAATCCAACCACGTCGACGTGGTCGGCCGAGGTACTTGTAAGTTTGTACCTAAAATGCGAAGTGCGCCAGGCCTGATACCGGGCACATTTCCAGACTCCGTGCGGCTACTGAGAATTTCGCGACTGAAAAACCCAATAACACTGCTCGACCCAGGAATCGAACCCGGGACCTCCCGATCCCACGCGCACATTTATGCCGCGAGACCAACGAGGCAGTCGTATAGGGTTTGATGTCGAGTTTTCCGTCTCTACGCAAAGATGGTATTTGCATCGTGTTATCCCTTAGTCGCCTCTTACGACACCCACGGGAAGATAGGGGGTGGTGACACTTGTATTCTATGCCGTCGACCACACGGCAAGATAAGTATAAAAATAACGGTAATAGGCTCGCCACCTTTGACAACACCTTCGAGTAGAATCTACACTAATATTATAAAGAGGAAAACTTTGTATTTTCGTTTGTAATGGATAAACTCAAAAACTACTGGACCGATTTTAAAAATTCTTTCACCATTAGAAAGTTACTTCATCTGCGAGTAACATAGGCTATATTTTATTTTGGGTTTTTCTGGTACGTGAAGTAGTTCCCTCAGGACGCGGGTGAAACCGCGGGAAACGGCTAGTATTAGTATATAGAAGCTGTAGTTGTAAATAGAATATGTAAAGGATAAGTTAAAAATAATATTTGTAAAACAAGATTATCACAAGTTCCGTGTCCCATATAACTTAAATGATTAAATCAATGCAATATTGATTTTTTAGGGTTCCGTACCTAAAAGGTAAAAAACGGAACCCTATTACTAAGCCTCCGCTGTCTGTCTGTCTGTCTGTCTGTCACCAGGCTGAATCTCATAAACCATGATAGCTAGAAAGCTGAAATTCACACATTATGTATTTCGGTTGCCGCTATCACAACAAATACTAAAAATTAAAAAAAAAATGAAAATATTAAGGGAAAAAAAACAAAAAAAAACAAAAAACGTGTTTTTTCGTATTTTTTGCTCAAAATACTAACTGTAACAGGTAGACGCTTTAAATTTTCACAGAATATGTAGTTGTATATTACCTTTCAAAATAAATAATTAAATTTAAAAAAAGTAAGTAATAAGGGGGGGCTCCCATACAACAAACGTAATTTTTAAGCAATTTGTTACTCGATATTAATAAACAGGTAGAAACTTATAAAGTATTTAAGTATACATACAACGAACGTGATTTTCTTTTATAGATGATGGTACGGAACCCTTCGTGCGCGAGTCCGACTCACACTTGCCCAATTTTGTTATTGTTTTATTTGATATACTTAAACGTTGTTAGTTGTATACTATAGGTACACAGGTGGGTATAATATACTTCAAGAAGAAAAATAAGTTTGTATGTGATTGATAAGGTAATACATTTTATTTTATTTGATTGTCTCTCGCTGAATGAGACATTTTTCTTTAATATTTAATCGACCACAAAAGCACATCACATGACGCCATTAAAATATTGACTTAACAACATTCAATCATAGTTTTTAATTATATTATATTTGAGAACTGTGAGTGTCTTTTTGATGACTAACAGACCAAGTAATTTATAATCAGCCGTTTTGTTTCTGTTGCTGAATAAAAAGCACTGCCTTCCTACTCCCTTTAATAGAATTTTCTCTAAATTATATTATATGATGAAAGGGATGGGAAAATTGCAATAATAGCAAATAATGTTGTTAGCATGAATACTAGTAAGTATAACGAAACGGCCAACATATTTATGGGATTGGACAGTAAAAATAAATTTGAAAATGAATTACTCTTTTTTCACACCTAATTAAGAATAGAATAATCATAATACAACTAATACTCACCTATTGACTTTTTGAATACATTCAAACTAGGTACTTTTCAAACAAACTTTTTTTGTTCTTGTATATTTATGGTGACTTTAATTATTATTATTTTTATTCAAAAATATTATTCGAAAATATAATTATTGTCATTGTAACCTTAATATATAAAGTAAAGTTACTTTAAATGTAATAAATTAATATATACCTATCTAGGATTTACTGAGGCGTTAAATAAAAAATATTATAAAATACAAATACATTTATTATATTACAAAATATATTATACATATCTAAAACAGAGTAGTAAATAGTAACAATATTGATTATAAATGTTGTATTGTGTTATACAAGCTATAATACAATCCCACACAACAGATCAAAATTTATCCGACGATTCAATCAGAGGCCCAATTCTCGTAATAATTTACATATGTATAACTACACGCCTTTACTCTTGAAGGGGTAGGCAGAGGTGTATTATACACCCACACTTCGCCAGTTACGTTTCGGCGCCAATGTAATAGGGTCGAGCCTATTGCCATCTACCGGCCACATTATTAAGCGAGCGATAATTGGTACTTTTAATACACATAACTTCGAAAAGTCAGATGTGTGTGCCCGGGTACCTGGGGTCGAACCCGAGACCATCGTCTCGGCAGTCCGTTACGTACACCAATGGGCACCATATTTGTTCACAATGCAGTTTCCATCTTATATCAGTGTCATACTAATATCATATATCGTTTTCTTCTAAATTAACTGATATTTGGATTATATTGCGACTAGATCGTAAATTGAACAATATGTCAAATATGTGTCAACGTCGAACTATATGACATGTGTCAAATTAAACGATAATAACATTAAGTTAGCAGAATCATAGAGCATAGATATTTACATAGAGGCGCATTTCTTATAGGCGCTCTGTAGACAAACTTTCTGTGACCCATATTGCCGCTGGCGGTGTGGCAGTCGCGCTGTGACAGCTGTCTCTACGAGAGCAAGAGAGACGAACGTTCCTCCTGTGTATCTTAACTACGAGAGCAAGAGAGACGGAGAACGACGCCAGCGCCACCAAAGGCGCCAACTACGAACTACACTGACGACAGTCGCCAACTACGAACTACACTGACGACAGTCGCCAACTCGCCACTTGGAATCGACACACGAAATCCTTAAGCAATGCGCTTCTATGTAAATCTGTATTCAGTGCCAATTGTGAGTCAATTCAAAATCTAATCGCATTTCGTTCAAAATACAGTGGTGGTGTCAGATAAAATACGAGAATTCGAAACATTCCTAACGCAATCGGTTCAGACCTGTTGTATAATATTGCATTATGTATACAAATAGCGTATATTCAATATCACGTTAATATAAAACCTGTAGTTTAGTCTTTGGTGTATAAATATTTAATTTTATATAGTTTCACGTACCTGGCGCTGGTAAGTCGAGGACTGTGTGATATTGAGGCAGGTTGTTGGGACCGGAGCCGACCTGAAGATAAAAGAAAAAGTAGGCTTAGATACATACATACATACATACAAAGACTCACGCGTGTTTCCCGGAGGGGTAGGCAGAGACTACTGAACGCCATTTGCAACGATCCTGACACATCTCTCTTGCTTTATTCACTGTCATCAGATTCCTCATGCATACTCTTCTGTTCAGGGTACTTCTAACCTGTCCTGTTTTTAGGATGTCTCCAATCTGATCAGAGAACGTCCGCCTAGGTCTTCCCCTTCGTCCTGTCTTAGGCTTAGATATAGTTTCAAATCTCTGTTGGGCGATGGGTTTTATGAATAATTGAGAAAATATGTTTTGTTTAAAAAAATGTATTTTCTTCTGATCGAAAGAGGCAACGACAGCCCAGCCTACTAGACACCTAATGTTTTCATCTCTACAAACAAACAATTCTGTCAAAGCTGTGAGGTATGCGGGGCCAGGGAAGGCTACAAAAATGCATTCTAATTAGTCGGTTCAAATTTGCGGTACGTCATAATTCATATCTAGTGTTGGGATTGGTCTTGTGATGTAAGACGTAAGTGTAACGTGTTGTCAGAAAGTGTTCGCCTTACGTCTGCCGTCTAGTGGGCTAGGTTGTCGTTGGAAAGAGGCCTCGCGGCAGATCAAAGGGGTAAAATTATCTTACTCTATTTGATGAAGAATGGGTAACAGCAGCTCTCGATAGAGAGAGGTGGAAAGAGGGTAGGGAGGCCTATGCCCTGCAGTGGGACAGGCTAGGCTGTGAATAATAATAATATTTTATTGTACCTATTTATTTCGAATATGACAATTGCCGCACTAGGAGTATGTTTTGTGTTGTGGGGGACTTTACGAATATACAACTAACGGACACAATGAATAGGTACAGACTTGATACAACAATTTATGGATCACACAAAGTGGAGTCCCGTTTGGGGATGATTATATGTAATCTAGGATTTGTAACGAACCATTATAAAAAAGCAAAAAGAAAAGAAATCTTTATTATGCCAAAAATGGCACACACCAAAAATGTTAACCAGAATAAACATCAAAGAGAAAAAAAAGTACAAAAGAAAACTACATAATAAAAAGAAAAACCATAAAACAAAATAAAAACATAAACAAGGACCAAAGTCTATGACTAAATCTTAATATATAAAATCCTTGCGTTACTGACTGACAGACACGCTACAGCCGAAACTATTGGGCGCAGGAAGCTGAAATTTGGTATGTATGTTCCTAGGGGACCGTAGCGGTGCATTAAGAAGGGATTTCCCGAAATTCCCACGGGATCGGTCAAAACGGGTAAATTTAAAAAAGTTTATAGTAGATTGTTATTCCTGCCCACTGGCAATACCACGGTACCCGGATGACCAATGGAGAGCCATCCACCCGGTCTGCCTCCATTGGTCGACAGAGCGCAAGGCCAAACAAAACAAACAAACACAAAGTTGCAAATGATGTCAGAGAGCTGTGATAACAATCATAAAATGTATTTATTTATTCTTAAATAAATACGGACGTTCTCTGACCAGGGGTGCGATTCAGAATCGTTCGATATCTCATTTGACATTCGATTCCGTTAATTGTCAAATGGGCTAGCTCATTTTTTGTCAAAACATTCGCATTTCCTATCAATTTTATGCATTCAGTATGTAGTAAATTAATAAATAAACCGAATTCAATGAATATTTGTTCAAAATATCTCTGATAGGCGGCTAAAAGATGAGGACAATAATTTGACATATCGTACGATAACTTATCGTGACATTCTGAATCGGCCTGCTGATTGGACACATCCTAAAAAAAGGACAGGTCAGAAGTACCCTAAATAGAAGACCATGCATGAGAAACTTGATGGAAGTGAATGAAGCAAGAGAGATATGTCAGGATCGTTTCAAATGGCGTTCCGTAGTCTCTGCCTACCCCTCCGGGAAACAGGCGTGAGTCTATGTATGTATGTTATTCTTAAATTAAGTAGAAGTGGAAGTGTGTGTCTCATTAGTGCCAACATTTGGACTACGCTCTGTACACGTTGCGGTTATTTAGCTGCAACACTGGTATTCTGCGCAATCCATTTTAATATCTAATAGGGTATTTGAATAAAAAAATCGAATTAGTCCGTCAGTTAGATTATCGAAAAATATTGGATACATATTTTTTTGTTTTATCGATACAGTAAAAAAATAAGGAAGATAAAACGCATCAAAGATGGAGAAACGTATAAGAGTGGGGGCTTGTAACGTCACTTGCCAGTAAAAAGTGTACTGGCAAGTGACGTCACACGAGTTTTCAGCGAAGTTTGTCGTCTTAATTATTTGTTTACGCGACTAAAGAAAATATACGTGTCCATTATTTTTTGGAAATCTATTTGACGGACTAATTCGATTTTTTTAGTCAAATACCCTATTATAATATCACATTATCGTACGGGTAGGAATTCGAGTAAACGTTGATAATAAAAAAAGTAAGTAAAATTAAAGAAACAAAGCAAAGACATTGTTTAAAATGGACAAAAATATGATTCCATCTTGAAATCTATGGGGGGTCTTGGGATTTCTCACTCACCGAATGAAAAACCATAGTGTTTCGTTATATTTCGTAGGAAAGTAGTTAGTTTTCGGTTGATTCGGTCGATTTAGGCTGAAATTGACAAGCAATTTTGCCTGTTACTTGTCTAATCTAGTAAGTATCTCATATCTTATACTAATATATAAAGCTGAAGAGTTTGTTTGTTTGGTTGAACGCGTTAATCTTAGGAACTACTGGGCTGATTTGAAAAAATCTTTCAGTGTTAGATAGCCCCTTTATCGAGGAAGGCTATAGGCTATATAACATCACGCTATAAGCTACGGGAGCAGTAGCCTTAAATAACGCGGGTGTAACTGCGGGCTCATCTAGTTGCATAATAAAAGGCTTCTGTAGTTAAAACATCGAGACTTGAAACAACCAAAGGTATATCCATAAGACAAAAAGAATAGTAAGATAGTTTCATACAAATCGGCCTTGGCCGGTTTGTATGTACGCATGAATGTTCGTATGCTGGTCATTTTTAGCCATGTATCATCTCACTTCGAAATACTGAAGTCTAAGATGCAAAAGTTTTTTGTACATATGAGGCATATAGATTTAAAAGCAGCTAAGTGACTTCATATCGAAATAGCAGGAAATGAAAAAAACGTTTTAGTAGGTATTTTTACATTTGTAATGACTTTGGATCTAGGGCTTGTGATGTATAATAGTAAAAGGTTTTGGTTGTCTTTTTCTATGGTTGTTATCTAATAAGCTTAAAAATATCAAAAAATCGTATCACTTAGCTGTTTTTTAATATGATAAAGGGCACTTAGCTGTATTTGATCCTAAATTCAATTTTTGAATGTAATTTTAAGGGCCTTAGCCGGGTTTGTTTCTTGTTATAAATTTATGAAGAGATGATACTAAAAGAACATTAGATGGCTCCATACCTAGTTCATTTTTTGAAAATGTAGCACTTAGCTGCTTTTGATTCTATATGCCTCATATGTGTTAATTCCTAGTGCGGAAGTTTCTAGAACAAAAACGTCGTGTGTAGTCTCTCACCTCGATATACTTGGGTCTGAGGTGCGAGGAGGGCCTGAGCTGCTGCTCGGCGGCGGCAGCGATGGCGCCGGAGGGCGGCGGCAGGCGCGCGGTCACGGTGGAGGATGGGTGACCGCTGGAGCTGGCGCCGCGACGCCTAGCTTCTTCCAGGCTGGGGACAAAAGTCAAATGTTTAGATTTTATACAACGCCCTGAATTAAAGAGATAAATATAAAATTCTTGTGTTACTGTGTGGTCCAGTGCATAGCGTATGCAACTGCGATCGGAGGTCCCGGGTTCGATTCCCGGGTCGGGCAAAAATGTTACTGGGTTTTTCCGAATTCTCAGTAGCAGCACGGAGACTGGTGATGTGCCCGGTACGGCAATAGGCTCGCTCCCTATTACGTGGGACCTAAAAATTCGTGGCAAAATGTTGGTGTACCTAATATTACACCTCTGCCTCACCCCTTCGGGGATAAAGGCGTGTCTATAAAAAAAAATATAAAAAAATACTGTCCGATGGGCAGACAACGGACAGACAAAACTATTTAGCGCAAAGAGCTGGAAATTGACATGTATATACAGAGTGTAAAAAATCCTTAACGAAAACTGAAATCCCATATTGTACCAAACATTATGCACATTTTAAAATTGGGAAATTACTGGTTCAGGAGATATTGAGGCTCAAACTCACCATATTTTTTTCTAATTAGATACAAAATCTAAGCATTTACCCCGCCAAATTGTTCTACAAATGTCCTATGCTCCCATAGTTAAGTCCACTTTTAATAGCGGCTTAAAAAATGTGTCTCTTTAAAAATAGTGGTTTTCACAGGTATTTTTTTTTGCTCAGCATGACTTGGCATGATCTCCAAAATGAGTACACTTCGGCTTGATGATGGGTCTTGTGACCTTTTTGTATAATTCAACTCATGTTTCTTCTCAAGTAAATAAAAAGAGAGAAACTATCATAGAGTACATCATGCCAAGTCATACTAACCAAAAATAATACCCGGGAAACGATATTTTTTTTTTAATTTTCACATTTTTTAAACCGCAATTAAAAGCGCACGCGTGCAATGCTCGAAATATCTACTTATCCATGGGATCATAGGGCATCTAAAGGATATATTGGCGAGGTAAATGCATTGATTTTGTACCTAATTAGAAAAAATCCATGGTAACTTTGAGCCTCAATATCTCCTGAACCAGTAGTTACATCCTGTATAAAACATCATGTTATGATAGACAGGTGTGGATCAGTAGCCCTAAGTTATCGTAGGCAATCTATTGTTAAATAAAACAACTTACCTCAACAGCTTGGTAGGCGGGTTGATGGGTAAACTCTTAGGTCGCCTGCACGACTCGTTACCACGGAGTTCTACTTGAGACTCGCAGCGTTCCTGGGCATTTTATTTTATTTAATTTTAATATAAATAACATGCAGGTTTCCTCACGATGTTTTCCTTCACTGATAAGCAAGCGATAATGACCAATTTAATAAGCACTCGAAAAGTCTTTGGTGCGCGCCGTGGATTCGAACCCGAGACCCTCTGCGTGGCAGTCCGTCGGTTACTCCACTCTATAATGTTCTCGAAAGACATGTGAAGTCTGCCAACCCGCACTTGGCCAGCGTGGTGGACTACAGCTTTAACCTTCTCATAGTGAGATGAGGCCCCTGCCCAGCAGTGTGACAGTATAAAGGGCTGATGATATCATCATCTTCAGCCCCTTACAGTCCACTGCTGGACTAGGCCTTTCCGTAGAAAGGAGGAATTGGCCTACTATACCACGCTGGCCAAACGGGTTGGCATAGGGTTTGTATCAAGTTTTCCTTCTCTTACAGTGCTGTTCTCTGCATAATATGCTCCCTCTGTCGGCTCTTACGACACCCATGGGATGATATGGGGTGGTGACATGCCGTATTCTTAATCCGTCACCACACGGATGCTGATATATAAATAACATAATAGTGAGATAAACACAATGATGGATGCTTGTTAGACATTCACGAAGAAGCTGCTGAACAGGATTCTGATGATTTGGATGAAACTTTGTGGTATAATTCACTGCATTGTAATAATACACAAGTTATCTTTTGTAAGGCAGATACGACTAACGGCCATTTTCAATATTCGATCCATACATGGATTTTGATTTTTGAGGCGGCGATAGCCGAGTGGATATACCAACAGACTGCCATGCAGTGGGTATCGGGTTCGAACCCACGGCGCGCACCAATGACTTTTCGGAGTTATGTGCGTATTGAATTGTTAATTATCGCTTGTCCCGTGCCTCGGAGAGCACGTTAAGCCGTCGGTCCCGGTTGTCATGAAGATCTTTGACAGTCGTTACAGGGCGTCAGTACCTTCTAAATAAACTGACACTAGTCTAAGCCATGGAATATCGCTATCCCTTCGGGTTGCGGAGGTCAGACAGGCAGTCGCTCCGTGGAAAAGCTAATATTCAGCCAAATCCGGTTAGACTAGAAAGCGGACCCCAGATTGAAACTGGGATAACGCTAAGAGGATGATGATGACATAGATTTTGATATTCGAGATTCGTGTTTGTCATATTTTGTATGAAGCTTATGTCAAAAACGAATATTTAATTCCGTAGTTAGTAACTCGTTTTTACTTACGTTTTTTATTAACAGATAGATACTTGATTCTACTCGCGGTTTCACCCGTGTCAAGTCAGATAACGGTACAAATGGTAGCATTATAGGAATATAAACTTTCGTGGTCATTTAAACTTATTTTAAATTGTCTTTAAAAATTAGTAGCATATTGATGTTTAAACTGTATTACTGCAAAATTTCATTAAAATCTGATCTCTAGTTTCAAAGAGTAACTTATAACCACATAAAATCCATCCTCACATACGTTAACATTTACAGTAGTAGAAAACTATTAAGATAATATAGAATAATGTCACCATATTCTGACAACATATACAAAGTCATATGATTACCTGTTCCAAAGATTCGGGTCCAGAATCAGCTCCCTGTTCTTGCGCGAACAACTCTTCGGCGTAGCAGATCAGAAACTCCGTTACCACCGCCTAGGCAAACAGGAAAAAATCAGGTTAACACAATTATCTTAATATACAAAATGCTTGCGTTACTTACTGACTGACAGACACGCTACAGCCGAAACTATTGGGCGCAGGAAGCTGAAATTTGGCATAATGTATGTTCCATGGGGACTGTAGGGGTGCACTAAGAAGGGATTTTCCGAAATTCTCACGGGATCGGCCAAAACGGGTAAATTTAAAAAAATGCAGGCGTACCTGCTGGCGTCCTCTAGTAAAAAATAAAATTCATACAGCGAAATCTGGGTGTAATGTTACACCTCTTCCAACCCTTCGGAGACACAGGCGGGCAACGCAAATTTTCTTCATTTCCCCAACATGGATGGGACCAAATGATCGCGAAGTAAGTATATCCTACTCACGTTAAAAAGAACTGAAATCTGTTAAGACGCTGACAAGACCTAAATGGCAAAAAAAGACTTGTCTCAAACAATTTTTTTGCTAAATCTATAAAGTTTGTAACGGCTGAAAAAATATATGTTAATCTTGAACATATTTCTGAGAACCCTGTTGTATTCAAAACACATTTATGAAAAGTTTTCTCGATACAAAAAATAGCAAACTAACCTCTTAAAATAATCTTCCAACAAAAATATCTGTATTACTTATTAACGAACGTTGGTATAATTTATAACAATAATGTACCATATTTAAATAAACATAGAACTTGGTTGTTTTTTATTTTTCTACTACTCAACTTATTTTTAAGTAATTAATTTATTTCATGTTTTTTTTAAGATTTGAACGTCCCGTCGTCGTCGTGCTTCTCTTTCTTATGTATACAATCCGACAGTGACAGTTGCGCTCGGTTGTCAGCGCCTTAATAAATTACGGAGTTCTGATGTAGCAAATGCACAAAAATACAGCGAAATTCGGCACTTCCATGTTTTTGAAGTCGGTTAAAAAGGTTATAACATAACATCCGAGCTGACCACGATGTCAAGTCATGTCGAAACCTTGGAACAAATGCTATTTTACTTTTTGTGTGGAAATTCTTAGGTATGTACGTTGGTTGAAGTATTGTAGCGTTAGTTACACTTCGGCCGACGAATAAATGCGGGTCTGAAGCTAGCCTTTGCGAATTAACACGCATGTACACTCGTGTAGAAAACTGTCATTGCACCTCACCTGACAATAGTGGCAGATATTTTAACCGGAACATACACAATATTAAACTAAGGTCTACAAACAGTACTGGATACAATAGTGTATAAACTAGGATACTGAAAACCGTGTCTAATAAAACATCAAATCCAATGAGCTACATAATTTTCGGCAGTATGCAGGGAGTAGTTCTCACGGAATTAAAAAGGACCATAATAAAACGGCTCTTTAAGAAACATGATAAACATAGTATGACTCTTACAGACCTATAGCATTGATTCCAGTCCTATCAAAAATATTTTAGAAAATTATCCATAAGTCTGTTGAACAATCGGAAACAAAAGAAACAGCAAGCAGCCTGATGATGATGAAGGAACTTGTAGTAAATCGTGGTTCCTATTTTAACCTGTAGGCAAGGAAACTGTAAAGAATGATAAGGTTTTAAGGTCTTACCTGCACGGCGACTCCTTGTAATGCATGTTGTGGTCTAGGGGCTCTGAGTAGGTTGGGAGCCCACACGATGGCCATGTTGCGCGCCGTCATGCCGGTCTGCGCGCCCAGCAGCGACACGCGACGCAAGTGGCGCATGAGGTACGCCAGCGTCCTGACCACACACGGGGTTCAAACATACATTATACCACGACTTAGCTTAGCGTTTTATAATAGATTGCCAACCTTATTACTGGAAACAGGTATAAGTTATTCCGATTTTTGGCTCCCATAATGCTCATGTCCGTGGTGCTTATCTCTACACATTATTATATCTCTTTGTTGCTTAACTCCCGCTTTGTAAAGGAGAAAATTTATTTTCCAACTCGACTACCACTACTTCCAGGACAGTTTAACTTTCCCAGGGATTTCACAGGTGTCAAAACTCGTTGTCATCAATGATCTCTGTTACTGAATCTAGCTAAACAGGTGACACAGTAGTGGGAACAAGGGTAAGACTTAGGACTAGCCCCAAAAAAGACGGTCGGCAGAGTTAACCAACGCTTGAGTAAGACAGCAGATAATAGATGGATGACCGTGTGACATTTACATCAAACCGCTCGGAGGACATGTGAACCTATCGGTCCCGGTTCTTATCTCGGGACCAGAATTATGACATAAGATCACGTTGGAAATTTAAGACGATCTGCAAACTCGGACAACAGAGATGGCCACGCATTTACAAGAAAAAGAAAACAAAAAAAAGTTTAAACACGAAGAAAAATCTTCCTAAAACTGTAACATATCTAGTAATGTACTAAAAGTTCTGCTTACTTTGGGACTACATGATTTTGTATTGGAAGAATATTAGTATAGAATATGACTATTTATTCATAATGATGCTAATGATAACATTAAAGATAATGATAACAATGACGCTCATAATAATAATGATGATATCTCACCTATAATGCGGCGGAGGTAATTTGACCACGGTATCTCTAACGGCCCGGAGTCTCGCTGCCTCGTCTCCCGCCTGCACGGCACTCACGAAGCCCTCGTACAGCTGGTACGTGCACAGCGGGTTTGGGAGCTCCCTGTGGGATTAAATTGTATATTCTATCATAAAATATATGACATAATTGAATGTACTAATGTGCATCACTAAACGAGTAAAATAATTAGAATTTTAATCCGAAAGAAAGATTAGGATGTATAAAAATCTCTGTTAAGAAAATGTATTGTGATTTGACAAAAGCTTTTGATCATGTTGATCATAGTACATTTAAGAGTAAACTGGAATGTCATAGTGCAAATGAAAAGTGTATACCTATGTATTTTTGTAACAGCTGACGATGTAAACCATAGAAATCGACTAGAGTCAAATTGACTGGTATTTAAGGATATTCCCAGATCAACAAAATTTTATAAATTGCACACGGCTAATATGTGTATATGCATTAAAAACAAAATACCTAGTCATAGCAAAATATTAAATGTGAACTTATCAAATAAATAAATGGAGCTCTGGTTGCCCTATGTACTCCAATTTGACTCAAGCTTTTTATCATGTTGATCATAGTACATTTAAGAATAAACTCGAATGTCACAGTACAAAATATGAAGTGTCCTCAATCTTATATCATAACACAACTACTTACCACGTAAAATCAGATAACGATTATAGCTAAAATACTGCAAATCAAAACGGCAAATTACACATGAAATGACGACTGGAGTACCGCAGGGCAGTGCGCTAGGTCTTTAACTGTTTTGTTGGTGTGGCATTACTACGAATAGCGTACAGCAAGGTAGTGCGCTAGATCTTCGGTTGCCAAAGCGGCATTACTACACATGGCGTATCGCAAGGTAGTATGTTAGGTCCTTAGTTGTTTTGTCGGACCGGTATTATTACAAATGGAGTACCGCAAGATAGTGTTCTTGGTCCTTAGTTCTATGCACGTACCTAAAGTAGCACTTGAGTAGCGAGGGTACGGCGTGCGGGTCCCGCGCGAGGGCGGCGGCGAGCGGGGCGGCGGAGAGGTCGGGAGGGGCGCCGGCGTCGAAGGCGGCGCGCAGGCGCTGCGTGAGCCCCGCGCCTCCCGACAGCCGGTACACGCCGTCCACCGCGCCGCGCGCCTCGATGCTGCGCGCGCACTCCACCAGCACCGCCGGCACTACGCACGTCACGAGGAAACCAATAAGCGTCTGCACTTACACTGACTTGTGACTAATTGTCGACAATTTGCCACAAACAATCATTCAGATATAAACATATCAGTTGCGTGCCATTGGAGAGGCCTATATCCATCAGTGGATATGGCAGTCCGGATGATGATGATGATTATGATGAATCATACAAACAATCGATTCCCTCGTTACCACAGCTCAATAGGTTTTCCCCAAAGTCACAGCGAAATACCCTCTCTCGAAGAGTGATTGTGAATTAGAGACGTCTCCATCAGTCAGACTAGAATTTTTAATAGCCATTGATTCCGTTAACTACCCATCACGGTTGTAAAGTCTATCCAAAGTCAATATTTAATAGGAAACGAAAATATCTAAAAAGAGTAGATTTAGAAACCTTACTGAAATAAAAGAAATGTACAATACAGTCTAAAACTTTCATTAGGAAGAAGAAGTACCACAGGGCTTGATTATGGGCCCACTATTAGTATTCCTCTCAGCTGAAAAAGTTGAAAATAAAGAATTCAACCACCTAACCGTCACCATTCCTTAGATAAAAATGAAAGTGCATACTAATAGTTCACAGTTTAATAGATGTTCTCCTGGGTGTCAGCCAAATACCCTCTCTCGGCGCATTATTGCGAATTAGAAGTCTCCTACTAGGTTTTTCAATAGCCCTTGATTTCGTTAACTACACATATCAGTTGCAAAATCTACTTATGTCAATATTCAATAGGAAACAAAAAGATCTTAAAATACACTAAATCAAAAAGCCGATTTAAAAATCTAACTAAAATAAAATACATATAAGTACAATACACAGTCAAAAATGTTCATTAGAATGAGGAGTGTACCAGAAGGCATGATTATAGGACCCAATATTTTCTTCTCAGTTACATGTTCGGAAACTAGAAAAGCGAAAAATAAAGAAGTCAGCCACCTTACCACCACCATCCGTGAGCTAAAAATCAAAGTGCAAACTAACAGTCGGTACCTTCATGACCACAGTTTAGCAGATGCTCTCCTAGGTCAAAGCCGAACAATATCACACAATATCTGTTTCAGAATGATTTCTAAGAAGAGAGACAAGTTTCCTGCTAGATATTTCAATAGCCTTTGATTCCGTTATCTAGTCTTTACGGTTGCAAAATCTATCCAAAATTTATATTTTAAATGAAACAAAAGGATCTAGATACATTCAAATTAAAAAAGCCGTACTAAACTAAAAGAAATATACAATACACAGTCGAACATTTTTATAAGAAATAAGGGGGTACCACAGGGCTCGATTATGAGCCAAATACTTTTCTTCTCAGTTACATAATCGCAAACTAGAAAAGCCAAAAATAAAGAAATCAGCCACCTTACCATCACCATCCCTGAGCTAAAATCAAATTGCATACTAACAGTCGGTACCTTCATGACCACAGTTCAGCAGATGCTCTCCTAGGTCGCAGCCGAACACCCTCTCTCTGAGAATGCCCTGCTGCTTGAGGGAGCGGCGTGAAGGGCGGGAGAGAATGAATGAACGGAAGAGGGATATGAGCTTCCCATGTTTGCGGAGGACTGGCTTGATTGGTGCTACTGCTACGGACCTGTGGGAGGAAATAATATATTTAACTAGGTGTTGCCCGCATTTTTACAGTGCTAGGTGCAGATCGGAAGATTTTCATAAAACCTTTCTATCTTCTTATTGTTAATTCCCTCGGACCGCCAACGCCCTTCGCTCCGCTTAATATTAAAAAAATCCTAAGTGAGTCCTGTCCAAATTTCACGTTTCTAGCTTTAGTTATTTGGCTTATGTGATATGTCAGTCAATACAAACTATTTTATTCAATTAATATTTATTTTCTGTAACTTACGTCGTTTGATTGAAATATAGTAGAACAACATTTCTAATAAAAACTAGCTATTTAACAAGATAGTCCTTTTGCATTACCTCCCATTTTACTATTAAGTTCTAGTGAGAATAACCTCTTTCGCGTTCTTTAGCGAGTAAGTCCTTTTGACTCGGATACCATTTTGTGAATTAAGCATTATGGGACTAAACGTTTCAAAGGTTTTACCAATACAAGAATGAACTCTTACAAACACTGGGCAAACGTTTTATTAATATTAGCTGTTGTAAATATTGATATGCCTTTAGCAAACTTGTGAACAAAACATTGTCTGTATTGTATTAAATAAATTAGTCGTTCTTCGTTTCCGTTGACAAATGTTGTTTCATTATATTAGCAATAGTAATAGTAGTAGTTACCCAACAATAGGCGGCGGCTGCGTCATGTGTCGCGGCACCTTGTCCCCGATGACGGCGACGCAGTGGTGCGGGAAGAACCCCACGCGGAAGTAATAGTAGTAGTTACCCAACAATAGGCGGCGGCTGCGTCATGTGTCGCGGCACCTTGTCCCCGATGACGGCGACGCAGTGGTGCGGGAAGAACCCCACGCGGAAGTAATAGTAGTAGTTACCCAACAATAGGCGGCGGCTGCGTCATGTGTCGCGGCACCTTGTCCCCGATGACGGCGACGCAGTGGTGCGGGAAGAACCCCACGCGGAAGTAATAGTAGTAGTTACCCAACAATAGGCGGCGGCTGCGTCATGTGTCGCGGCACCTTGTCCCCGATGACGGCGACGCAGTTGTGCGGGAAGAACCCCACGCGGAAGTAATAGTAGTAGTTACCCAACAATAGGCGGCGGCTGCGTCATGTGTCGCGGCACCTTGTCCCCGATGACGGCGACGCAGTGGTGCGGGAAGAACCCCACGCGGAAGTAATAGTAGTAGTTACCCAACAATAGGCGGCGGCTGCGTCATGTGTCGCGGCACCTTGTCCCCGATGACGGCGACGCAGTGGTGCGGGAAGAACCCCACGCGGAAGTAATAGTAGTAGTTACCCAACAATAGGCGGCGGCTGCGTCATGTGTCGCGGCACCTTGTCCCCGATGACGGCGACGCAGTGGTGCGGGAAGAACCCCACGCGGAAGTAATAGTAGTAGTTACCCAACAATAGGCGGCGGCTGCGTCATGTGTCGCGGCACCTTGTCCCCGATGACGGCGACGCAGTGGTGCGGGAAGAACCCCACGCGGAAGTAATAGTAGTAGTTACCCAACAATAGGCGGCGGCTGCGTCATGTGTCGCGGCACCTTGTCCCCGATGACGGCGACGCAGTGGTGCGGGAAGAACCCCACGCGGAAGTAATAGTAGTAGTTACCCAACAATAGGCGGCGGCTACGTCATGTGTCGCGGCACCTTGTCCCCGATGACGGCGACGCAGTGGTGCGGGAAGAACCCCACGCGGAAGTAATAGTAGTAGTTACCCAACAATAGGCGGCGGCTGCGTCATGTGTCGCGGCACCTTGTCCCCGATGACGGCGACGCAGTGGTGCGGGAAGAACCCCACGCGGAAGTAATAGTAGTAGTTACCCAACAATAGGCGGCGGCTGCGTCATGTGTCGCGGCACCTTGTCCCCGATGACGGCGACGCAGTGGTGCGGGAAGAACCCCACGCGGAAGTAATAGTAGTAGTTACCCAACAATAGGCGGCGGCTGCGTCATGTGTCGCGGCACCTTGTCCCCGATGACGGCGACGCAGTGGTGCGGGAAGAACCCCACGCGGAAGTAATAGTAGTAGTTACCCAACAATAGGCGGCGGCTGCGTCATGTGTCGCGGCATCTTGTCCCCGATGACGGCGACGCAGTGGTGCGGGAAGAACCCCACGCGGAAGTAATAGTAGTAGTTACCCAACAATAGGCGGCGGCTGCGTCATGTGTCGCGGCACCTTGTCCCCGATGACGGCGACGCAGTGGTGCGGGAAGAACCCCACGCGGAAGTAATAGTAGTAGTTACCCAACAATAGGCGGCGGCTGCGTCATGTGTCGCGGCACCTTGTCCCCGATGACGGCGACGCAGTGGTGCGGGAAGAACCCCACGCGGAAGTAATAGTAGTAGTTACCCAACAATAGGCGGCGGCTGCGTCATGTGTCGCGGCACCTTGTCCCCGATGACGGCGACGCAGTGGTGCGGGAAGAACCCCACGCGGAAGTAATAGTAGTAGTTACCCAACAATAGGCGGCGGCTGCGTCATGTGTCGCGGCACCTTGTCCCCGATGACGGCGACGCAGTGGTGCGGGAAGAACCCCACGCGGAAGTAATAGTAGTAGTTACCCAACAATAGGCGGCGGCTGCGTCATGTGTCGCGGCACCTTGTCCCCGATGACGGCGACGCAGTGGTGCGGGAAGAACCCCACGCGGAAGCCTCGCTTGCCGCGCCACCACAGCGACTCCTGCGGCCCTGCCGACATCACCACTACCGATAGTCATTACATTTGTAACAACTACTACTGTCACGGGGGCGCTAAGCGCTAACAACATATACCACAACCACAATGTCTACCATCACTATCACGAGACAGTGGTCATAACATCATTCATACTACTACAAACTTACAGTGGTTTATTCCACTTTGTTCAGCTACGTGAAATAAAAAAAATTCAAAATATTGTGTTAATTATCAATAAATTGACGATAAAAATTTAAACTTGAGTTTTAACTTCAGTTGATGATTCAAACTGACATTAGTTAGCCACTCAAGTGAAATAATTCGATTGCTTTTTGTGAATGATAAAAGTCCACAAGATGAATAAAACTCACTTTAATTCACCTGGGTGAATTAAATCCAAGGTGCACAAATCCCTCAGCTTGTGTCGAATGAATGCACCTGGGTGAAATCATCTGGGTGAAATAAGGACACCAAGTAGTCAACTTTTTCACCCTGGTCAACGAAGTGGAATAAACCACAGTACCACAGTAACAAAAACAAAATACATTGAAAATTAATGACATAATACAACTGCTACATGCAACAATGATTAAGGGCAAGATGTGAGTAATTATGAGGAAATAACATACATACATAAATAACGTCACGCCTTTTACCCCCGAAGGTGTAGGCAGAGGTATATTTCTACACCCACTTTTCGCCAGACATACTTTAGTCCCACGTAAAGGGGTGAGCCTATTGCCGTTACCGGGCCCATTTCCAGACTCGGTGCTGCTACTGAGAATGTCGTGACAGAAAAACCCAATAACACTGGCTGACCCAGGAATCGAACCCGGGACCTCCCACGCGCACATTTATGCCGCGAGACCAACGAGGCAGTCGTATAGGGTTTGATGTCGAGTTTTCCGTCTCTTCGCAAAGATGGTATTTGCATCGTGTTATCCCTTAGTCGCCTCTTACGACACCCACGGGAAGATAGGGGGTGGTGACACTTGTATTCTATGCCGTCAACCACACGGCACTGAGGAAATAAATTAAAAATAATTGCCGATTCAAATAAATTACGATTCGGTCAGGAGGCTTACTCAGGTAGATTATTTAGGTGTGGACTCATTAAAATGATGATAAGTATAGGTACCCTAGATAAGGATATATACACGGTGTAAAAAGACCCTTAACGGAAATTAAAATCACATACATAAGTACCAATCATTATGATAATTTTTTACCTCGACGACATGACTGGGCAATTACTGCTTCAGGAGATATTGAGGCTTAAAGTCGCCATATTTTTTTTTTCAAATAATGATAAAATCGATAAATTTCTCGCGCCAATTTATCCTATACATGACTTATGTACCCGGATAAGAAGGTATCGCGAGCATTGCACGCGCGTGCTTTAATTTTAGGCTTATACTATTTTACTGCCTCGTTAGTCTCGCGGCAGACTTGTGCGCGTGAGATTGGGAGGTCTCGGGTTCGATTCCCGGGTCGGGCAAAGTGTTATTGGGTTTTTCCGTTAGAAATTCTCAGTAGCAGCACGGAGTCTGGTAATGTACGGCACGGCAAAAGGCTCGCGCCCTATTACGTGGGACCTAAAAATTCATGGCGAAATGTGGGTGTAATATTACACCTCTGCCTACCCCTTCGGGGATACAGGCGTGAGTCTAAAAAAAAATATATACTATTTTAAGCTTAACTATTCTTTTCGTCCGTGTGGTGACGGGTTAAGAATACGAATTGTCACCACCCCAAATCATCCCATGGGTGTCGTAAGAGACGACACAGGGAGCATATTATGCAGAGAACAGCACTGTAAGAGAAGGAAAACTTGATACAAACCCTATACCAACCCGTTTGGCCAGCGTGGTATAGTAGGCCAATTCCTCCTTTCAAAGGAGAGGCCTAGTCCAGCAGTGGACTGTTAAAGGCTGATGATGATGATTCTTTTCGTTCCCTAGTTATTTATTTTTGCTTAGTATGACTTGACATGATATGTAACACAAGTATACCTCGGCTTAGTAATGGGTCTTTTGACACCGTGTAGATGAGAAAATCCTTCATTCATTAAACATAAAATATACATCCAAAGTTCCATATGACTACGGCGTTCAAAACATTAGTAAGCAGACAAAGTCGCTACATCAATAACATAGACAAAAGCTAATATCAATAAGTCCCATGTTGGGCGCCATTACCGCACTTCAGATTGCAGATTTGTGTAAGGGATTGATTAGTAATAATTACCTGGCATATCGATGATAGATATCATGTCACCAACTTCGAAACTTATTTCATCGCGAGCCTGCAATAGAAAAATATTTTATTTGTTATTATGCGAGACAACAGGCAGCGATAGCCGAGTGGATATACCAACAGACTGCCATGCAGAGGGTATCGGGTTCGAATCTACGGCGCGCACCAATGACTTTTCGGAGTTATGTGCGTATTGAATTGTTAATTATCGCTTGTCCCGTGCCTCGGAGAGCACGTCAAGCCGTCGGTCCCAGTTGTCATGAAGATCTTTGACAGTCGTTACAGGGCGTCAGTACCTTCCAAATAAACTGACACTAGTCTAAACCATGGAATATCGCTATCCCTTCGGGTTGCGGCGGTCAGACAGGCAGTCGCTCTGTGGAAAAGCTAATATTCAGCCAAATCCGGTTAGACTAGTAAGCGGACCCCAGATTGAAACTGGGATAACGCTAAGAGAAAGAAAAGATTATGCGAGACAACTCTGTACGGGGCGTGCGATAATTAACAATTCAATACGCAAATAACACCGAAAAGTCAGTGGTGTTCGCCGTGGATTCGAACCCAATACTCTTTACATGGTAATCTGTTAGTATTTCCACTAGTAAATACATTCATATTTTACATAAAGTGCGCGACAAAGGGAGCATATTATGCAGAAAACAGCACTGTAAGAGAAGGAAAACTTGATACAAACCCTATACCAATCCGTTTGGCCAGCGTGGTATAGTAGGCCAATTCCTCCTTTCAATGGAGAGGCCTAGTCCAGCAGTGGGCTGTTAAAGGCTGTTGATGATGATACATAAAAACACCCAGTGCAAGACAAACATCCATGTTCACTCACAGTAATGTTTGACTTGAGCGGGAATGGAATCAACGACCTAAGGCGTAACAGTCGTTTACACTCGAGCTACGCAACCTGGTCGTCAAAAATAAATTGAATTCTTTGTTTCTCAATCAGTAAGGGTCGACCACGTACCGGACGATGCAGCAGGGGTAGGCCTCTCGCAAGGTGGACCCACGATCTGGTTACGGTAGCGGAGCGCGGTTGGACTCTGTGTGAACCTTGTGGGAGACCTATGTCCAGCAGTGGACGTCTCTAGACTGACATGATGATGATGTAGATTTGCATCAATGTACCTGGGAGACGTATTTCCTGACGGAGTAAGCAGCAGCCACGGCCGGCGTGTTGATCGATGATGAGTCTTCGTTGGCTACCAGCAGCTTGTGACCTGGAACATGATGATATACAACTTATAGTTTAAAAGTACACCATTTATAGTAAAGTCAAAGTAGACCATGTATTCACCTAGTCAATGAATACAGATTTACATAGAAGCGCATTTCTTAAGGATTTCGTGTGCCGATTCCAAGTGGCCAGTTGGCGACTGTCGTCAGTGTAGTTCGTAGTTGGCGCCGTTGGCGGCGCTGGCCGTTCTCCGTCTCTCTTGCTCTCGTAGTTAAGATACACAGGAGAAACGTTCGTCTCTCTTGCACTCGTAGAGACAGCTGTCACAGCGCGACTGCCACGCCGCCAAGCGGCAATATGGGTCACAGAAAGTTTGTCTACCGAGCGCCTATAAGAAATGCGCCTCTATGTAAATATCCATGCTCTATGACCTAGTGTTCATATGGATGCTTTAGGAAGAGGAGAGTTTATGTAAGAGTTTGTGTATGAAAAGCTACCTATACGGGGTGTAAAAACACCCTTAACGAAAACTGAAACCCCATATTGTACCAAACATTATGAATATTACTTACTGCACTTTCGGCACCATACCTGACAATTACTGGTTCACGGGATATTGAGGCTCAAAGTTACCATACAATTTTCGTAATTAGGTACGAAATCTATACATTTACCCCGTAAACCTGTTCTATAGATGTCCTATGCACCCATGAATAAGTAGGTATTTCGAAAATTTCCCGCGCGCACTTTTATTTGCGTTTTAAATAATCATTTTTGCTTAGTATGACTTGGGATCATGTTCAAAATTAGTAGACTTCGGCTTGGTGATGGGTCTTGTGATACCCTGTATAATTAGGGTTTCGTACCTAAAAGGTAAACAACGGGGTCCCAATGGGACCCCACCTTAATATTTCAAAAATACACGTTTTTTGTATGGGACCGTCCCATACAAAAAACGTGTATTTTTTCGTATTTTTTGCTGAAAATTACTAACTGTAACAGGTAGACGCTTTAAATTTTCACAGAATATGTAGTTGTATATTACCTTTCAAAATAAATAATGAAATTAAAAAAAGTAAATAATAAAGGGGGCGCCATACAACAAACGTAATTTTTAAGCAATTTGTTACTCGATCTTAATAAACAGGTAGAAACTTAAAAAGTATTTAAGTATACATACAACAAACGTGATTTTGTTTTATAGATGACGGTACGGAACCCTTCGTGCGCGAGTATGACTCGCACTTGCCCAATTTTTTTTTTTATTGTGTAACATGTAAGTGCATTTATTTGTAATCTAAATAAAATAAAACCCTAAATAATAATTATGATTCTTGCTTCCTTTTTATTTTAAAACTTAGGAGGCCGAGGACCGAGGCAAAGGTAGAATGTAACTGTCAAATATAACGTGACCGATAAGAAGTTAATAATAAAGTTAATAAACCCCCCTCTGGGGCAGTCGTTATCTCACCATGAGATTAACGCAACCTCAGAGGGCAGAGCAACAGCTTTCAAACATCACCTTCATCATAGTAATATGCCTTCATCTTGTGATCATCATCCTCTTAGCGTTTTCTCACATGTACTGATAGAGAGAGATAAGAGAACACTTCAATTCAGTCAACGGTCAAAAGTCAGCCTTTGACTGAAGCGTTCTCTCAGGCGTCCATTACACGATAGGTTTTGCTGTCAGTTTAACCATGGTCAAAGCTTTGCCTGACGACCAACCTGTCGTCTAATGCACTGACTGATGGTTGCATGACGGTGATTGACTATTATCTGAATATTTTGATATTTTCGTCATGCAACTTATGATTGATGGCGGCGCCGCCGGCTGGGCCTGCGAGATCGCGCAGCCAATCACACGCGCTTGCTTCTAATGTTTTAAAACCAGAAAAGGATTTTTTTCTAACATATGAGATTATTCCTGAGTTTTGGGATACTACTAATCTATACTAATATAATAAAGCGGAAAGTTTGTTTGTTTGTTTGAACGCGCTAATCTCAGGAACTACCGGTCGGAACTGAAAAATTATTTTGTTTACGATACAGTTATACCGGAAGGCTATAGTCTATATAACATAACGCTTCGACCCTTTGGGGCCGGGCAAAAGGCTAAAAAGGCTAAAAGATAATGTAGGCTAATCTCAGGAACTAGCAGTCGGATTTTAAAAATTGTTATTGCCTATGAATCCTATGATAGCCCAATTATTCCGAAAGATTATATAAAATTACGCCACAACTTTTAGGGGCCAGACAAAAATAATAAAATGGTCTAACGAGACGGGGGAGGGTTGGGTCAAAGGCAAAAAAAGGCTAAACGAATAGGATTCTACAGTCCATATGGGTATCATTTTCGAGATTTTCGGAACGCTGCTTAATAATATAAAATTTATTTAGTGATCCATAATGGCAGACGGGAAATCAAAAATGGCGGATGAGAAAATTTTAAAAATCAATTTGGGTATCGCCTTCGATATTTTAAGGGGTGGGGAATCGAACTACAACATCTATTTCGTGATCAAAGATCGCGGATGGGAAATCAAAGATGGCGGATGGGAAAATTTAAAAAAATCAATATTGGTATCGTCTGCAAATTTTAAGGGGTGGGGAATCGAAATTCAACATCTATTTCGATCATTTTCACTCGTCTTTTAGTTGACAAGGCAATCAAACTTGCAACACAGGCCTTTTTAGGGTTCCGTAGTCCACAAGGAACCCTTATAGTTTCGTCATGTCCGTCCGTCTGTCCGTCCGCAGTCTAGCTCAAAGACGCCTGGTGCTAGAAAGCTGATATTTGGCATGAATATAGACATAAGATATTGCAACAAAACTGTAGAATAAAATTTAGGGAAATATTTTTTTAAGGGTATCTGCCCTACATATTTAGTGAGGTTGAATTTTTTTTTGGTTGAGTACCCCATTATGTGGGGTATCATTGGATAGGTTTTAAAATAAAAATATTATTAGTTTGCTCAAATCATTTTTCGATTAAGTGATTGGTTTGTCAAATATCAAGCTTTGAAGTGAAAAAATTTTTATACTCTAGTGCCCCCCCCCCCCCCCCTCTGCCGGCTAAACTATTAATTTGGAAGAGGTGAAAAAAATCACAAATGTAGTACATATAACGAATTTAAACGGAAAACTATCACGGCAAAGTAGACTTCACTAGTTTACGAGTAATCGTCGTTTAACTTATAAATACCTATATTTCTGTGAGTTTACATTGGGGGCGCTGGCTTAATCTTAAAGATATACGTACTTTGGTATGTAATGTACTACGGGGTACAATGTGGGCCCGTTTTTAGACCCATGTGAAACAGAAATTATTATCAATAATGGCCATTATGGGCAACTACGGAACCCTACATTGCGCGTGGCCCGACACGCGCTTGGCCGGTTTTTTAATGAAAATCCCTGTTGTCCGTGTGTTCACCGTGAAATATTGGGTCTGACTGACGATCAGTCAGAGTGACCGTGTAATGATGATTAAATTCCATCAATCACGGTCAATCATTCGTAATTCATGCCTGATGGTTTTGATTGAAGAATAACCTAGCGTGTAATGGACGCCTCACGCACCGACGACGGATAATCATTACATCATTTTCATTAGCCCCTCTCTGCCACACCACACTAAGCTCTATCTCTAATTCCATATGCTTACAAGTCTCAGTACAAAGTAGTACCGGACTATTCAAAAATAACAAGGTAAGGCGTGCCTCCATAGGATTAGGAATAAGATTTAGGCGATAAGAAGCCACCCTTACAGTCCACAACAAGTAGTCCGAAGCATGCGCCGGAATCTTGCCTACATTCATGTAAAATCATTGAAACTAGCTCCCTCTTTATTGTGCACACGTAACAAAATTCGTTCGTGAATGTTCGTGAGTACTCGGATTTCGATACATTATTGATGAAAAATAAACATTTCCATTTGATAGTTTTTATTTATTTATATGACACCTTTGACTTATAGCACATATTAATGTTAGCGACATTAACTTAGGAATATAAGATTTGAAATAGTTATACTTAGATTTAACACTTCATGAATCACGTAAATCGTGTAAGAAATATTTACTTTACAAATTAATTTAATATTATTGTAAATATTATGGTACAAAATGGTAGAAAGTCGGATTTGTTACTCTGTTCAATTCTATTCAGTTATGTCATAGAGCTGTCATAATTGTCATTACACAAAAATAACGTCTGCCGGGTTATTTAAATTCTTGTGCGCAAATATTTTTGTGTTTTGGTGTATTTGTATTGCTTTTTGTGATATTCGCGTTGAGTTGAGCGTCAGTTCCTCCGTGCATATTACGAAAACAAGCAATTACCGTCTTTAGTGTTTTATACGTCGAGAATTGTTCTCCGTGTAAAGTTTAGGCCCTCCTGTTTTGGAGTTTGGACCATATCATAATATAAAAGTGTATAAACAATGTCTAGGAACAAGTGCTGTGTACCTATGTGCCCCATCACCAATAAGGATGGTAAGTAATTTTATTTATTTATTTATATTAATTACAACGGTTATACACCAATAACAGTAATTAATTAATCAATTTTTATGTACTAAATAGATTACATTATCATTCATATTAAAATTACAACAGTCGTATTAAAATAACATTCTATTAAAATTACATTCTATTATTGCCGTGTGGTTGACGGCATAGAATACAAGTGTCACCACCCCCTATCTTCCCGTGGGTGTCGTAAGAGGCGACTAAGGGATAACACGATGCAAATACCATCTTTGCGTAGATACGGAAAACTCGACATCAAACCCTATGAGGCTGCCTCGTTGGTCACGCGGCATAAATGTGCGTGTGGGATCGGGAGGTCCCGGGTTCGATTCCTGGGTCGGGCAGTGTTATTGGGTTTTTCTTTCACGAAATTCTCAGTAGCAGCACGGAGTCTGGAAATGTGCCCGGTACGGCAATAGGCTCGCCCCTTATTACGTGGGACTAAAGTATATCTGGCGAAAAGTGGGTTTAGAAATACACCTGTGCCTACCCCTTCGGGGATAAAAGGCGTGACGTTATGTATGTATGTATGTATGTACATTCTATTAAAATTACAAATAATAATTAGTTCATACAATACTATTCAGATACAATGTCTTTCACAAAATTTCAAACATGATTAATAATTTGGTTGAATCTATCAGTCAACACGTCACAATCAGGTAGGTCAAGAATTAGAGCATTGATTGCGCTATGCATGCGACACAATGGGGAATACGCACGCGACACTGTGCGGCACGGCGCGGTCGCAAACAGTCTGGGACGGCGGTTGGGCCGGTGGCGTAGATAATTGTCGGGGACATAAATCGCACATAATATATTGTGTAATTCTGGGCAATCAATCACATTTCGCAGTATTTTCAGAGCAGTGATGACCTGCGTCTGAGACCGCCGGACAGCTAGGAAATTATATCCTAAAGTACCAAGCAAGAAATCTGTAGGGTACATAAATTAATAATACCCATGATTTCTCTTGTATAAGTAGCGTAGGAAGGCTTTTTGAATCTTTTCAATAAGTAAGGTGTATGTTGATTCATATGGACTCCACACACAAGCTGCAAATTCCAATTTACTCCTAACAAGGGAATTATACAGTACTTTGATGATGGTGGGATCACGGAAATCACGTGCATTGCGCAAAACGAAACCTAGTCTCCTATATGATTCGGCGGCCACTGCAGAGATGTGCTGGTGAAATGTCAGTCCACAATCGAAGATCACGCCAAGATCACGCATGTTAAATACGCGAGTTACCTCAGTATCACCTAATTTGTACACAGTTTGGCTAGGTCGTGATTTACGGCTGAACGTCATAATGTAACACTTACTGGTGTTGAAAAACAATTTATTTGTTATACTCCATGGTAATACTCGATCAATATCGCTTTGGAGATCCAAGCGAGTGCGACTCTCAGTAATTTCAAGTACTAACTTCAAGTCGTCCGCATAAAGCAGGCATTTGACATATTGTACTATATTGACAAGAATCATTAAAAGAAAAAGTAATGGACCAAGAACTGATACTTGGCTCTTGACGGCCGGTTGGCGTAGCGGGAGTGTAAGCGACTGCTTCGTCGAAGGTCGCGGGTTCGATTCCCGCTCAAGTCAAACATTTGTGTGCATGAACATGGATGTTTGTCGTGTTGTGACAGGAGCCTACAGGCTCAAAGCCATCTTTGGACCGAAGACTTTTGATGTGCTGCCAAAATTGAAGTGGATTATGTCTAATGCACTTTTCAGTTGATGCAATATATTGCTTGTATGCACAATCAATACGTTTTTTTAAGTCAGATCGAATATTACAAAATGCAAAATACACACTAGGGTCGGCGTAACGTTTCCATTGTCTGTAAAGCTTAATTTTATGCTTTAAATCTCTAATGATATCAAAGGAAAACCAGACGGGATAACGTTTTCTATTAGATCTCTTTTTTTTTTGGTACACAAATATCAAATAATTATGTTATATAGTATTCTGTAGAACTCACCAGCAGCGGACGGTACATCTGTGGTACTAGTGATACTGCTCCAATCAGTCTGTGACATGAGCTCGTAAAGTAAACGAAAGTCAGCCTTACAAACGTAAATCTAACAAACTCTTCTATCTACACCTGTTTATAAGTTTAGTGAAGCTCTTTGATTCCTCGCAGCTACTCACACAAACCTTTAAGTCAATTTTGAAAAGCAAAGTGAAATAACTGATTCTGGATGCTATTTTTATATATTAGGAACAAACTGAAGTAAATTTTTAAACCATAATAACAATGTAATAATCCTTAACAACCTGCATAAATGTACCAAATATTATCCAATGGTACTCACTCGTTCGTGGATAAAGCATTCGTATGATAAGCTGGGGGGCATAAATACTTTTAATCCTTACCAGTTTACATACAAACTTGGAAGTACTTTAAAAACAAATTAAAATGTATGCCTAGAATATGATATATTATACCAGCATAACTTAAAAATATGGGTACCAAGAATGACATAGACTTTAATATTTTATGGGTTATTTAGACTAGTATAACAATTTATGAACATTATTGGTATTCATAATAATATCTGCTGCTAGTGTTGTTATCCCCTGTGTAACAATCCCTTCTTACCTGAAGGCCCCCTCCAAAGAAGCCCATTTAGTAATCATAAGATGACAAACTTTTTCTTGTCCGTTGTATGAACAACTTATTTATTTGACTTGTGAAATGTTTTTGTAAATCTTTTTTAAAGTGTGTTGGTCTGATATGTCAAAGGTGCTAGCCAGATTGGGCCATTCCGTAGTCGCTAGATTAAGTTGAGATCTGTGATTTATTTCAGCAATTTATTTTTGTTTCTAGATGTACAGCTACACAGCTTCCCTGATCCAGTAAATGATGCTGAGCGGTTTAGAACATGGGTCTTAAGGATTGGTGGTGAAATAATTGGCCTGGATAATAACACCATATATAAAAATCGCAAAGTATGTCATAGACACTTTCCTGAGAATGTTATTTTTCTGAGCAACCGTCTCAGTAAAATGGCTGTCCCACAACTGCATCTTCCAGGTAATGATTGTATCATTATTGTCTATGTTGCTACACAATGTACTATTATTGTTATGAAAGAATCAAATAAATATTAGACTTTTTCACAAATAATCATCATAGAGTACAGTAGTGATTAAAAATATGCTAATAGTTCTTCCTTCTTTATTTACAGCCCCTCATAAACTCTCCACTATATTTAGTCAGCAACCCCTTGTTTCTGCAACTTCAACACAAGGAGAAAATCTATTAGATGCAACTGCAGGATTTGATGTTAACCCAATGCCTTCGACATCTCAGGCATCGATGTCACAGACAATAATATCCGAGACATCAACTTTACTTCAAAAGAGGCATTGCAAAACAGGTATAATAATTTTATAAATTAGAATGTTATAAACAGGGCCGGTCTGTCCATATGGTGAATGGAGCGGAGTCTGTGGCAGACTATGGGCCTCGCTAGCTCGAAAGCTTAGAGCTAGGGAGGCATCAAAATAAGATCTCACTCCAACACAAATCTGGTCACGGTCACTGGTTACATACTTAATATTTAAAAGTTTAATGATGCTGAATTCTGAATATTAATAAAGAATCGTTGATACATTAGCAAACCTTGCAGTGGAGTAGTTTATTCACTTACTCTTGAATGAGAGGTACAGTCAATGACAAGATTCGCTACACATTCATAGATTTATGATAGATTTTTATAATAATAATAATAATATTCTACCACATTCACACAACACCATCTAGTCCCAAACTAAGCAGAGCTTGTACTATGGGTACTAGATAATGGATAAACATACATATATACTTTGTTTTTTGTAAATACTTACATATTATATATATTAACACCCAGACCAAGACAAACATCCATGTTCATGCACACAAATGTTTGACTTGAGTAGAAATTGAACCCGCGACCTTCGACGTAGCAGTCGCTTACACTCCCGCTACGCCAACCGGCCGTTTATGAATCAAAACTCTACTTCTAATTCTGTAGGTATAATTTACGATCAAGTCAGGTTTTCTTCGTATAGAAAGCTTTTCAGTTTTAGATCGCTGTCGGATTTAGAGAATAATTGTAATTATTTTGGCAATAAAAACCATTTAAAATCTCGTAAATGTGTAGCGACCTTTGTCGCTGATTGTACTTAATCAATGTTATCTGTGCCTTTGACGACATATGCAATATTTCATGACAAACAGTTGAGTAGTTGAGACATGAAAGTGTGAGAGACAAAGAAACAACCACACTTTCTTATTTATTATATGGGTAGATTGACCATTATTAATCAATTTGTATGATAGTAAGAGCACTATGTAGCAAATTGCGAGAGAGAGATTTCCAGCAGAAACAGACTATAATAATAATGTTAATTATTTTGTTTTCAGCTTCATACAAGATATCTCATGCTGAACAAGCAGAGGTGAAGAAAGCTATAAAAAAAATCAATATGCAACTTGGCAAAAAAACTGGCATGAATAGACTCAAATTTGCAAAGAATTTATCGAAGACAAGGGCATTCAACATTTTAACAACGAAAATGTCAGAAAATGCTAGGACCTTCTTTCTGATGCAAATAACCCAAGGTGGTAAGAAGTCTCAAGGCCGAAGATTTTCCGTAGACGAGAAGATATTGGCTCTTTCATTGTACAAACCATCTCCCAAGTCCTACAGAGTTCTTAGAAGAATGTGTGTGTTACCCTCAAGGCGATCTCTCCAAAAGCTGTTGGAATCATTAAACCTTTCACCAGGCTGCAATGAAAGAATTTTTAATCATTTAAAAAAGAGAGTGGCTAAGATGCCAGATAAACACAGATATTGTACCTTGGTGTTTGATGAAATGGCCATTGGTGCTTCTTGTACATATAATGCAGCCAAGGATGAAATAGAAGGTTTTGTAAATGATGGAGAAGAACGACAACCTAATTTTTGTGACCATGTCCTGGTCTTTATGATAAGGGGGGTTGTAAAAAAATACAAGCAACCAGTGTGGTTTTCTTATTCAGCTGGCACCACAAAAACATTGTCGCTAAAGAACCAAATTAAAACTGTCCTGAAGAAATTAACGGAAGCAAATCTACACGTTGTCGCAACAGTTTGTGACCAAGGCGCCACAAATTTGGCGGCAATAAATAGCTTGATTGCAGACACTCGAATGCAAATGGTGAGAAATGATAAAGAGTACACTGGTGGCTATTTTATAACAGAGCAAAATAAAATATTTGTATTGTATGACCCCCCACACCTAATGAAAGGTATAAGAAATAATCTGTTAAATAAGAATTTGAAATTTACAATGAAGGGAAAAGAAAACATTGCGAAATGGGAACACATACAACTTCTTTATGAACGTTCACCTGGCTATAAGGGAGTTAAAATTATGCCAAAATTAACTGCTTGTCATGTTGTGCCGCATCTGATCCCCAAAATGAAAGTAAAACACTGCACACAAGTGTTCAGCAAATCTGTTGGTGCAGCTTTGGGCTTTATGGCAGGTATGTGAGATTTTGTTTTGTTTAATTTAATGTGTGTGCAAAATAGACTATTTTAACAATTCTAGGATCTTATTTGACAGAATATAAGCTTTTCCACAGAGTGACTGGCATCTGACATCTGTACCCCGAAGGTATATTCTATGGTTTAGACCAGAGTCAGGATATTCGAGGGTACTATTTCCCCGTAACGACTGCCAAAGATCTTTTGATGACAGCCGAGACCAACGGCTTAACGTGCCCTCCGAAGCACGGTGCAAGCGACAATTAAGAGTTTAATATGCATATAACTTTGAAAAGTCATTGGCGCGCGTCATGGATTCATACCCGAGACCTCTGCGTGGCAGTCTGTTGGTATCTCCACTAGGCTATCGTTGCCTCTGAAATATTAAGAATGTATAAAACATATAATCAAGTAATTTTGTTTTGTTGCAGAATCGGGTTGCATGCCCAAAGAATGCACACAAACTGCCGATCTACTCATATTCTTCGACGAATTATTCGACAGCGTCAACGGCAGTTACCACCAGGCAATTGGAGGAAAAATTTACAGAACAGCGGTTACGCAAAAATCACCACATAGAAATTTATGGAACAAAAGTATGCCTATTTTAAAATCCATGAAATTTGATACTCCACTAAGGGGTGGAGTTGTGCCTTCATTAACGAGCTGGGTTAAAACAATAGAATCTTTTAAAAATATTACCCTTTTTCTACAAAAAAAGGGCATTAATTCAGTTTTACTGCGCAATTTTAACCAAGACGCTTTGGAAAATTTCTTCGGTTCCATACGTGCACATGGTCACGGCAATATAATGCCAGGTGCCTCTCACTTTGTAGCAGCGTATAAAAGCTTAATTTTAAATAATTTAACGTCATCTCACGCGGTTGGTTCCAATTGCGAAGCAGACGATGGCTTCGCTTTGGAATCGTTTAAAGATTTTATTGCTGAGGGAGAGGCACCATTGTTAGAAGAGAGACAAATAAATATAGATTTTGACCATGTGACTATAGCGGATCTAGATACCAATATTTTAATAAATAATAAAGACAAAGAAAGCGTCGAAAAATGCGCAGCAATTGGTTATTGTAGTGGGTGGATAGCAGTAAAAGCCAAAACAGCAGTCTATAAGAGCTGTGCAGTATGCAAATTAGACATGGAAACAGATGATTTGCAATGTTTCCATAAATATATAAAAATTAAAGAATTCGAAAATAAAAGATGGCTCTGCTATCCCACTAGATGTCTTTTCGACTTCTTTGCACAAGTTGAAAATATTACATATACCATATTAAAAACCAGTGCCACTAAAGAAAAGTTAATGGAATATATAAAATTTGTGGTAAGTGTAAATATAAATTTAAATTTTCTTAAATGTGAAGTACATGGTACGACAATGAAAGAATTCATAATTAATAAAAGTATTAAATTTTTTATTTACAACTGGTGCAAGGAAGTTGGCCACCTACTCACTGGCAAAACCACAGTATACGACAGTGATGATATGTTTAAGAACTCAGCTCGTAACGTTTTTTTGAAAAGCAGAGGATCAAAGAGACGAGTACAGTAGCAAACTCCATATTAATGCTAGTTATACTAATTCATCTGCCGTAGATCAAATGGGGGTTCACTATTCCCATAGAGGGTTCCTTTAGGCGTGCCTAGAAGTCGAATAGCATGAAAATCGACTTTCAAAACGTGTTCACAGAATGTCTGCCGTTTTGATATCGTAAAATATATATCTTTTTAAAAGAAAAACTTAATGGCAGACACTTGTTCCGGTTCCTACTATATTTTATATAATATCATAGTTTCCAAAATTTCATAAAATTTGCGTTATTTTAGGAAAGCTAAAAATTATATACGTTATTTATATTATTATTATAAACATAATTATATTTACAAAAACAGACCCATAGGTCGGTTCTGGCATGCGCGCATGTGCGAGCAGACCACACGATACTTTCTCAGTCGTGCTATTGAAGATGCATGATTTTGATTTTCTCACTCTTCATTTCGCAGGGAACTAGTGTTTCAGCAAAGCTGCAATTTATGTATGTTTTACATCATTATTATACATGTATATCTAAAAAACCAGACAGATAGGTCGGTTCTAAAATGCAGGCAGACTACATAATGGTTTCGCAGTCATGCTAATGGAGATACAGGATATTGACTTTCTCACTCTTACTGGCAATGACAACGAATCAGTATGAATATGTATTAATTATTTTACAAAAATAATTAAAAACACTGTTCACATGTGTGAACAGTGTTTTTAATTTGTTTTTATTGAAAATAAGAGTTACAAATTACTAGCGACCCGCCCCGGCTTCGCACGGGTGCAATGCAATATTATGTAGGTAGGGTATGTAGGTATGATACATATAAACCTTACTCTTGAATCATTCTATCTATAAAAAAAAAACACATTAAAATCCGTTGCGTAGTTTTAAAGATTTAAGCATACATAGGGACAGACAAACAGATGACCGTCTTTGTTTTATACTATGTAGTGATAACTCAGCGGGCGGATAGGCGCGGTGCGGGAGGGCTAATAGCAAGTGAGCGACATCTTCGCTACGCTTCATCGATATTAATTTCTCGCCCGGATTTTTTTATTTTGCGATAACTGATTAGATATATTATTATAGTGTAAAAGGCAATTTTGATCTACATTGAATGCATAACGTATCTAACGTATTTAATTTAATAAGGATTAATACTGTATTGTTAAAAATAGGTTCGAAAATAACCCATCATTTTATTGGAATATGTTAAAGCAAAATATGGTTATTGTGGGTTTTCCTTGGAAGATAGACTTATACCATCGCGAACGTTTTTGTAGATCTATTAAAGAGGGACAGCTCCCGGCTTAATTTTTCCGGCGCGTTGAACTAATAATAAAAGTAATATCGTCAGTTTGCACAAAACCTAAATATATTATACACTAAAACCTTCCTCAGGGATCACTCTCGATGTTGTTGAAAACTGTATAAAAATTTGTCCAGTACTTTTCGAGTTTTGAGCGAACAGACAGACAGACACACGCGGCGGGGGACTTTGTTTTATAATATGTAGAGATAAAATTTAAAAACACTGTTCACATGTATTCATACTGATTCACTGTCATTGCCAGTAAGAGTGAGAAAGTCAATATCGTATCCATTAGCATGACTGCGAAACTATTATGTAGTCTGCCTGCATTTTAGAACCGACCTATCTGTCTCAATAGTGATGTAAAAATACATAAATTGCAGCTTTGCTAAAACACTAGTTCCCTGCGAAATGAAGAGTGAGAAAATCAAAATCATGCAACTTCAATAGCACGACTGAACCAACCTATGGGTCTGTTATTTTAAATTTATGTTTATAATAATAATATAAATTACGGTGCCCTTTTCGACGTACTATAAGAGTACTTAGGGCAGACGCCGGTTTTCATCCATAGTTTCCATTTAAACCAGTCCATTTAACACCCATCACAATAGCCCAGATTAATTAGTTTCCATATTAACAAGTGGTGAGGAATGAAATGTGGTCGGTACTGTCGATGTATGGGGTGAAAAGCAGCCTCATACGAGCTCTGATATCCCTTTATGAAGATTCCAGAGCTTGTGTGAGGATAAACGGGTCGTACACTGACTGATTTACCATCGAGACAGGTGTTAGACTGGGATGTGTAGCGTCGCCGTGGCTGATCAGCCTCTTCATGGACAGTTGTTTGCAAGATTTGAAACATAGTGACTGTGGATTAAGGATGAATGGGTTACTCGTCAAATACCTCCTTTATGCTGATGATCAGGTAATACTTGCGTCTTCAGCGGAGGAGTTGCAGGAGATGGTAATAATCATGCATGGTGCTTTAGGGAGGAAAGGAATGAAAGTGAATGTGAGCAAGACGAAAGTTATGGTTTTCGAAAAGGAGGAATGTGTTACAGCTTGTAATGTTATGATCGATGGATAACGAGTGGAACAAGTGAATGTTTTTGTGTATTTAGGTACGCTGTTTACTAGGAATGGTAAGAATGGAAAAGATATTGAGAGTTAATGCAGGTAATAGGGTGAATGGAGCTTTGAAGGCTATTATGAACAGTCATAACGCATCCAAAACGGCACCTTTGGCTGTGCATAGAGGGGTGTTGGTACCTACACTTATGTATGGTAGTGAAAGTTGGGTATGGCAGAAGAGTCATGAAAGTAGAATAAATGCTGTAGAAATGAGAGGACTGAGAAGTATGTGTGGTGTGTCTTTGACTGACAGAGTAAAGAATTGTGTGATAAGAGAGTGTTGTGGGGTAAAAGAAGATGTAGTGACAAGCATCGAGAAAGGTATGCTAAGGTGGTTTGGGCACGTGAAGAGGATGGATGACAGAAGACTGACCAAGCAGATATATAAGGGAAGTGTGGATGGGACAGGACGAAGGGGAAGACCTAGGCGGACGTTCTCTGACCAGATTGGAGACATCCTAAAAACAGGACAGGTTAGAAGTACCCTGAACAGAAGAACATGCATGAGGAATCTGATGGGAGTGAATGAAGCAAGAGAGATATGTCAGGATCGTTGCAAATGGTGTTCCGTAGTCTCTGCCTACCCCTCTGGGAGACAGGCGTGAGTCTATGTATGTATTAACAAGTAGCAATAGTCCCTCACCTGTTGCGGCTAACCCGTGACTGTACTTAATAGTGCAGTTATGGAAGCTCCTCAGTAGGTGCCCATCACATTCTAGATTAAAACTCTCAAAGGGCCTCTGCGCGTTGGACCTATGTCTCCGTGTACGCCTGCCAAAGAGCCGATTATTGTTCTAACAAATTAGAATAATATCCGTGAAAGAGAAACAAATATAAATAACATATATAATTTTTAGCTTTGCTAAAATACAACACAAATTTTATGGAATTTTCGAAACTATTATATTATATAAAATATAGTACGAACCGGAACAAGTGCCTGCCATTAAGTTTTTCTTTTAAAAATATATATATTTTACGATATCAAAACGGCAGACATGCTGTGAACACGTTTTGAAAGTCGATTTTCATGCTATTCGACTTCTAGGCACGTCTAAAGGAACCCTCTATGGGAATAGTGAACCCCCATTTGATCTATGGCAGATGAATTAGTATAACTAGCAATAATATGAACTTTGCTACTATACCGTAAGTCTGCGGAACACTGGCTCTTAGACTAATACAAAACAAATTAAATAAATGATTAAAGTAAATAAACAAAATAATAAACAAATTAATAAATGGGTATATCAATCTTTTTTTTTTATTTGGTGATTTTAGCATAACTTACTGTGATCTTTCTGCTGTAAATATTGTGATTTTTGGAAAATAAACGTCACAAGCATTCTCTATCGTTTTATTTATATTTCCAAAATAATTTTGACTATAATTATAATACTTGACTAACATAAACGACCTCTACCGGCAATTTTTGGAAAACAGACGGCAAAAAGTAGCCTGTAGGTAAAAAAGGTGGCGCTTGCGTCGCCTAAAATGTCGAAGTTGCCAGTCTATTTCCAGTTATAATATATTAGTCTATGGTCCGAAGCCGAACTACTTATACTTGACGCGGTAACGAAACCATAGCGCGATTCAGCCGACCGGCACAACGCCATCTATCGAGCGTACAGGTACTTTTTGTGCTGATATAAAACATTTTAAATTAGGTACCTAGGTACTATTATTCGATGCCAGGATAGTAGAAAGATCTTTTTGCTTGTGTGCCGATGCTTTTACAAAGTAAGTAAGTGGTTATTTCCGTCTTGGCAGATTTTTATTTGGCGTGATTTTGGTTTCGTCAGATTTTACATTAATAAGTCGCGTTTTTGTCACGCCTGTTTTATACGTGTTCTAGTTTTATAAAGTGATTATTTATTTAATTATTTAAATCATAAAGTCCAAACAAATATACAGCCGATTACAAAAAATATTCAGATATAAATGTGCTGATGTTATCATGAAATCAAACCACATTATTAACATCGAATATAAATCTTTGAATAAAGCAAAGAAAAAATGTAAATGTTAATTATGTGAACACCAAGAACTGTCGGGTCGGGCGCCAACCTCACCTGCCGCGTGGTGCAGCTGCCGATCAACGGACGAGGCGACGCACAACTAAATATCGCGATAAGCGGCGATAGGCTCGCCACGTATTACGTGGGGTCAAAACACTGGCGAAAACTGGACGTTTAATATATATTTCTTGACAAACGGGACCGACGGCTTAACGTGCTCTCCGAAGCACGGGACAAGCGATAATTAACAATTCAATACGCACATAACTCCGAAAAGTCATTGGTGCGCGCCGTGGATTCGAACCCGATACCCTCTGCATGGCAGTCTGTTGGTATCTCCACTGGGCTATCGCTGCTTCCATCAAGTTAAATAAATTATTAAAATTTTATACGCATACAACTAAAACTAGTACTCGTTTATGATTTGACTTACGAAATCAGGATTGATAGCTTTAATAGTGCTGCATGCGAAATAATAATAATATTAAAGCTTACATGCGTTTGTTGGGTAACAAAGATTGGACTTTTTTTGGAGCATTTCGCTAACCGACAGCCTTCTGTGCTCGCTCATGGAATGTAATGGAAATTTCAAAACACTATTAAGATGAATGCCCATCTTGCCAATGTTGCCACTATCCTAAAACATGTTTATACATAAATTAATAATTTAAAAAACACAAAAAACACGCTTTTATAAATGCACATAAAAACAAAAAATAAGTTATGGATTGTTCAAGTTGTCCCTATTTCTGGACTGAAGTGTAAACTATGAGGGTATTACACCATTTTTTGAAAAGTGTCTCAAGATGATCCTATGACTTTAAGAAAGTAGTAGCAAAATTACAAAAAAATATATTCAGTTAATAAGTAGTTTTTAAACAACTTTTAAATTTACATTTTAAATGTTCGCGGTTTATCAGACAAAAACGTTGGAAGCCATCTTGCTTACGCAACATATTAGTAAACAACGTATAATGCTTGCATTTTTGACAGTCACGTGGTTTAGTTGTTTAAAATTCTACTAAGTTTATGACGTCATTTGACGTTAATGACATTCGTCATGGCGGCTGCCGTTTTGCGTGATTAAATCACAGATACTAAAACGGAATTCTGTAAAATGGTTTTAAAATTCTATTTATTCATTTTATGAGCTGTAAATAATATATTCCGTATGTTTGCCGGTAATACTACCTTAAATATACGTTGTTATATTTTTGTTCACATGGGGTAAAATACCCTATTATAATATTTGATTCTAAAAGCGTGAGGCGCTGGAACAGAAAGACGTTCTTGTTTAACTTGTTGAAATATCAAGTGAACAGATGTTACGGGAAGCAGGTTACACAGATTGGCGCTCTAACTGGAGTTGCAGTACGACTAGTAGGTAGCTCTATATTAAACAGACTGTTCAAAGTACCAGTTCGTACAAAACATGCGCCAGCAGCGAGGAGAGACGACATTCACCGACATTTTTAACGCAATGCATCAACAGTGGCAAAATGTAGAGTTCTTGTTCGTGAACGAGATATCTTTGGTTCCCTTTGGTAACCTTTTGGCGGCATAAATGTTATGCTCTTGTGCGATCTCATGCAGCTTCCGCCAGGAAGTTAGTATTCGTATTTGTTAACAATAAAGTCTTTCCTGTTCCAGCGCCCCACGCTTTTACAATAAAATATTATAATTAAAAGCACATAGTTTACACTTCAGTTCAGAAATAGGGACAACTTGAACAATCCATAACTTATTTTTTGTTTTTATGTGCATTTATAAAAGCATGTTTTTAGTGCTTTTAAATTATTAATTTATTTTATACTTTTTGGTCTTTGATAGCGAAATATTTTTAACATTTAAATATTTATTTTAAGTTGGCAAATGAGCCTGCATCCTCTTCATCTCCGCCAGTGCGTCTGTTTTACATAGTGTTTTATCTATCAGCTTAGAACAATCTAGCTTTGCAATCTGGAGAACACAAAGTGATTTGACTCTACTTAGAGCCACATGCGCCTGTCCAGCCGCAAAAGTACGGGACCTTAGGTACAGCACTGCGTGATCTACGATATACAGGGTGCCACAAGACCCATCACCAGCCGAAGTTTACTCGTTTTGGACATCATGCCATACTAAGCAAAAATAACACATCAGATTATTTTTTCAAATAATCACATTTTTAGTGCGCGTATAAATTTCGAAATACCTACTTATCCATGGGTGCATAGGACATCCATAGAACAGGTTAGCATGTTAATTGTTTTGATTTTGTACCTAACTACAAAAATTTAATAGTAACTTTGTTTCTCAATATCTCCTGAACCAGTAATTTCCCAGGTATGTATGGTGCCGAAGTAAAAAATGTTCGTAATGATTGATATAATATGGGGTTTCAGTTTTCGTTAAGGGTCTTTTTACACCCTGTAAAATTGTTTTGTTATAACTTTGAAACCTGATCGTGTTCAAAGTCCATTACGTGGCCCTCCTCATAAGTGCAATCACGACTATGATACGATACTTCATCATGGAATGCCAGTGCCTATCTTCCAGATTCATCATCAGACCTTGAAACTTAATTGTATTCAAAGTCCATTACAAAACTTTTATAAGAAATCCAAAACAGCTATGATACGTTTTTCCATCATGAAGTTCCAGGTCATATCTTCCGGCTCCATCATCAGATCAGTTCGACAGTACCATATTATTAAATTATCATCAGAACTACATGCAGCTGCCAATTTCCATTACGCTACGACCCTTGGAAGATGGTTAAATTAGTTACCTTAGATTCCATTACATAGTTACATACACGACGACCGGCCTAATAAAAGCGTGTTAAAAATTGACGCTCTGATTTTAAAAAATACGGTCACAAAAGAGGAATTTCAAAGAGGAACTTTTTACGCGATATAACAAAACCATTATTTAATAAATAAATTTGTTCTCTTATATGACACAATCATCATCATCAGCCTTTAACAGTCCACTGCTGGACTAGGCATTTCCTGTGAAAGGAGGAATTGGCCTACTATACCACGCTGGCCAAACGGGTTGATATAGGGTTTGTATCAAGTTTTCCTTCTCTTACAGTGCTGTTCTCTGCATAATATGCTCCCTCTGTCGGCTCTTACGACACCCATGGGATGACATGGGGTGGTGACATTCTGTATTCTTAATCCTGGATGATATGACACAATATTAATTAATAAATGGACTACGGTCTTATAGTTCTAAATAAATACATAAGCTATTTTTAAAATTTTCGCAAGTCCTCTCAAATACAATCGATTGTATGAAATTGGGACACTTCACTTTTCATACAACAAGATTAATTAATAAAGTATTTTTGTAGTAAATAATTTAATAATATAAGTCTTATTTGTAAATGTTTTTTACTTAGTTTATTTAAGTTACTAAGTATATAAATTAATAGAAACTGTTATAGGTCTATTTTATAAACAGAAAAAAATAAAAGTGGCGGTAGCCCAGTGGTGTACGTAACGGACTGCCGAGACGATGGTCTCGAGTTCGATCCCCAGGTACCTCGGGCACACACCTCTGACTTTTCGAAGTTATGTGTGTATTAAAAATGTTAATTATCGCTCGCTTAATAATGTGCCCGGTAGATGGCAATAGGCTCGCCCCCTATTACATTGGGACCGAAACATATCTGGCGAAGTGTGGGTGTGTAATACACCTCTGCCTACCCCTCCGGGGATAAAAGGCGTGAAGATATGTTATGTTATGTGTAAAAAAATATTTGAAAATATGGGACAGAGGTTTAGATAGAAATCACTTTTTTTAGAAATGCTCATAAATAATAGTTATGTAAAGGTAGCACGCCAGTAAAACCTAGGAATGGGCAATATAAATCGTATATAGATAATGAATCTATATATCGATGCAATATCGTAAATCGGATATCGGCCAAATCTAAAACTATATATTTCACGAAACACTATGCTGTCAAATATCTAGCGATACGCGTATCACACACATCGAACAAATGGAATCGTATACGAGCGGTTATACCTATTTTGCTAGCCGGCCAACGACGCGACGACAGAGAAAGAGCGAAAAAAATAAGACTGAAATAGTTGTAAACGGACACATACTGATACATACTACGATTCTAAACGTTATGTTCTAGGCGTACATATTATATTAGCGTGTTTTAAGTGTAGCCCTTATATTTTGGTAAAATTATTGTTTCATTTTAAACTTCGACCTTACGAGTAAGTAAATAATGATGCATTATGCAAAAATATACAATTTGGTGAAACTTGAACTGTAGTAATATAAATGAAATTAACATAAAATATTGTTATAATATTGCATCTGAATACGTTGATGAAATATATAGTATGAAGGACGGTTAACTTAAATTTTGATTCTATATCACATCATTGATACCTGCAACAAAATTAAATGTCACATTAGGTATGAAAACCATAAAAAATATTCGTTGCAATATATCAGAAATACAGCGCATTCGTTGTATCTGACAGTATCTATTAATATATAGTTTCAGAAAATATAGTGTTTCAAAATCCGATATAGAATATCGATACGGTTTGATATTCATATAAAGTGATATTACCCACTCCTAGTAAAACCCCTCTCTGCCACACTGCTCTAAATCCATATGCTTACAAGCCTCAGTACAAAGTAGCACCGGACTATTCTAAAATAGTAAGGTAAGGTGTGCCCCATAGGAATAGGTATAGGAACAAGGCGATACGAAGCCACCATCCTTTGTATACAGTCCACAACACAAGCAGTCCGAAGTCGAACTACTTATACTTGACGCGGTAACGAAACCATAGCGCGATTCAGCCGACCGGCACAACGCCATCTATCGAGCATACAGGTACTTTTTGTGCTTATTTCTACGAAAGTATGATATAAAACATTTTAAATTCGGTACCTAGGTACTATTATTCGATGCCAGGATAGTAGAAAGATATTTTTGCTTGTGTGCCGATGCTTTTACAAAGTAAGTAAGTGGTTATTTCCGTCTTGGCAGATTTTTATTTGGCGTGATTTTGGTTTCGTCAGATTTTACATTAATAAGTCGCGTTTTTGTCACGCCTGTTTTTATACGTGTTCTAGTTTTATAAAATGACTATTTATTTAATTATTTAAATCATAAAGTCCAAACAAATATACAGCCGATTACAAAAAATATTCAGATATTAGAGGACGCCAGCAGCTACGCCTGCATTTTTTTTTAATTTACTCGTTTTGGCCGATCCCGTGGGAATTTCGGGAAATCCCTTCTTAGTGCACCCCTACGGTCCCCAAGGAACATACATGCCAAATTTCAGCTTCCTGCGCCCAATACTTTCGGCTGTAGCCTGTCTGTCAGTCAGTCAGTAACGCAAGGATTTTATATATTAAGATAAATGTGCTGATGTTATCATGAAATCAAACTACATTATTAACATCGAATATAAATCTTTGAATTAAGCAAAGAAAAAATGTATATGTTAATTATGTGAACACCAAAAACTGTCGGGTCGGGCGCCAACCTCACCTGCCGCGTGGTGCAGCTGCCGATCAACGGACGAGGCGACGCACAACTAAATATCCCGATAAGCGGCGATACGTGAGCCACCTATTACGTGGGATCAAAACACTGGCGAAAACTGGACGTTTAATATGCCTCTGCCTACCCCTTCGGGGAAACAGGCGTGAGTCTATGTATGTACCTATGTGAAATTGGTTGTATGTGTATGTAATTATGTGAAATTGGTTTACCTAACGAGATTTTTTTTCCGTTAAGATTTCTTATTAAATTCAAATTTAATTTATTTATAAGTATAAATATAGACACAATACACACACAATTCCCGGGTCGAGCAAAGTGTTACTTACAGAATGAACATACATACAATATACAATTAAAATGTGACGTCTAAAGCTGCGTATCCATTATGCGCTGGTGGCGCGCGCGCCATGAACGCCCGCGCCAAGAATATTGAAATGATATCAACTCAGTGGCAACTGTTCCAGTGTTCGGTCGTTCAACATGCAACGTAACAAAAACGTAATCAACACACTAAATATAATATTACGTCCGTCTCAACTGGCGCGCGCGCCACAATTCAGTTGCCTTTGATGCGCGGTAAAAAACCGACTCTAGATGGAACGGGGCGCTCCATGTTCGAGCGTTCCAACAAACACATTGGCGCGCGTTCCAAGATGGTAACAATTTCGCGCGCTGGAACGCGTGCCAATGTTCGTCCTTTTGGAGCGCGAAGTCGATACGCGGCTTTATAATAATGCTGAGTGTATATAATACATTTTTCAAAATAACTGTAATTTCACATAAGGATTTATGAATATTTTTACTTACTTGTAAAAATATTCATAAATCCTTATGTGAAAAAGAAAAAAGAAAAAGTGACATGCTGTCGAAACCAAAATCTGGCTAAACGAAAATATAGAGTTAGAAAATATAACCAAAGGAAATTCTGTCGAAACGGCAATAGTCCCTATATTTCTCTTTAGTCACTTGGTACTTTAATTCTATACAGGGTGTCACAAGACCCATCACCAAGCCGAAGTCTACTCGTTGTGGACATCATGCCAAGTCAAACTAACCAAAAATGAAACCTGTAAACCGATTTATTTTGAGTTTTCACATTTTTTAAACTGCAATTAAAAGCGCGCGCGTGCAATGCTCCAAATACCTACTTATCCATGGGGTTATAGGGCATCAAAAGAACATATTGGCGGGGTAAATGCATCGATTTTGTACATAATTAGAAAAATTACATACTTACTTTGAGCCTCAATATCGCCTAAACCAGTAATTTCCCAGGTATGGTGCCGACGTAAAAAATGTTCGTAGTGATTGGTACAACATGGAATTTCAGTATTCGTTAAGGGTCGGTTTACACCCTGAATAATGTGGTATTTTAGGATATAGGCGTATTTATCGTAACAGTTTAAATACATGTAACAGGTATCATAAGATAACAGCCTGTAACTGTTACAATATAACTGACATAATATACCTGCTCCTAGCGACAGTAACTGACACAAGTGGCTAATAATTTCTTTACTGTGGCTAATAAATTGATTACAATTGGCTGTAATTGGAGTCTTCTTTTAAGCATATAATGCCTGTATTAGAAGAACCAGGTTATTTCTCTAGTCATACATAGGACAATTACCTGAAACTGTTACTGTGACTGATACAAGAGATATTAGAACAGTTTTTTTTATAGCATTAGGCGGTAAACGAGCAGACGGATCGCCTGATGGTAAGCAATTACCGCCGCCCATGGACACAAGCGACATCACAAGAGTCACAAGTGCGTTGCCGCCCCTTGGGGTTGGGAAAAGGGATAGGATGAGGAGTGGGATGAGGGAGAAGGAATAGGGGATAGGGCCACCGGCACTCACTCACCGAACAAAACGCAACAGTTTAGGTACTGTTACTTTACGTCGATTTTCTGTGAGAGGGTAGTACTTCCCCGGTCGAGCCGGCCCATTCATGCTGAATTCAGCAAGGCTCTACTAATGTAAATCTCACATAGTATGAAACTATGCTATTAGAAAAGTCGTAGATACGTTACCTACGTAGTAATCAGTCCGTAGAAACGGTACACTAACGCACACATCGATAACTCTATATTTTATTTTAATTTCGGTTGACAAGATGTGTCAGTTTCACTATGACGCCGGCTCGCGACGTCACACACACATATAACAGACTTGCCAACTGGCTTTGTTTGATGTTTAGCATCCTGCTTTTGGTACGCCTATAACGTATCTACTTATTTTTACTTGTAACATCGTTGGTATGAAATAACAGTCGGTTATTTTGTAACACATAATTTGGCCTGTTATTTTTACGTAACAGTTACAGATGAAATAGGTATGCGGATTTATTTATTTTAATTTAATAACTTTATATACACGGGGAGTATAAAGGCGGATTTAATGTCTATGGCAATCTCTCCCAGTCTACCTTAGAGTGGTACAGATATTAAAAGTAGGTGTATTCGTAGGTGAAAAAGGGCCTTTGTAGCATAAACCTATTACACATAATATAATATTTTTTTTATAATATTAAGAGGAAAAATTTGTATTTTTGTTTGATTGTTTGTAATGGATAAACCCAAAAACTACTGGTCCGATTTTTTTAATTCTTTCACCATTAGAAAGCTACATTATCTGCGAGTAACATAGGCTATATTTTATTTTATAAAAAAATAAGGATCCGTAAGATATTTGGGTATTTCGGGTGCGCGAAGTAGATCTCTCAGGACGCGGGTGAAACCGCGGGAAAGGATAGGAAAGGAATAATGGAAATGGGACGAAAATTCGACGGGAGCGAAGGATTTCAGATATTTGGCAAAGGAATAACGTTGACTTTACGGGATAAAGATTAGAAGGTGCCAGAAACAAGGGACACATTTCTAATATGTGTGTTAGCTGGAAGGACTTGAGCCAGGATACTGGTAATCATTCGTCGACTGATGTTGTCACTTCCAACAGTCATTTCTTAATCTTAATATATAAAATCCTTGCGTTACTGACTGACTGACAGACACGCTACAGCCGAAACTATTGGGCGCAGGAAGCTAAAATTTGGCATGTATGTTCCTTGGGGACCGTAGGGGTGCACTAAGAAGGGATTTCCCGAAATTCCCACGGGATCGGCCAAAACGGGTAAATTTAAAAAAATGCAGGCGTAGCTGCTGGCGTCCTCTAGTAATTGCATAAACTACAAACTAAAATAATTTAACTACAAATTTATACTCAAATGATTAGAGATGCATTGGTTAGAACTTTTATTATTTTTTATAGACTCACGCCTGTATCCCTGAAGGGGTAGGGTAGGCAGAGGTCTCATATTACATCCACACGTCGCCATGAATTTTTAGGTCCCACGTAAAAGGGGGCCATGCTATTTTCAGTAGCAGAGAATTCGGAAAAACCCTGTATCACTTTAGCCCGACCCGGGATCTCCGATCAGCAGTCGCTATGCACTAGACCACGTTTAGAATTAGAACTGCCTAAATTAATCAAATGTAATACTGTAGTGTAATTCCTAAACAAATCAACGTGTAAACGGAGCAATAACCTAAACCTCTAGCCACTACTTCTATTAGCAACAAAGTCAGAAAATAATTGAAGCACATTTCCTCTCCCTTCCTTCTTTCCGGGCGCTCTGGAGACAAACTTTCTACGACCTATATTGCCTCTTGACGGCGAGGCAATCGTTCTCCCAGTGTATTTTATCTACGAGAGCAAGAGAGACAGAGATAGAACGACACCAGCGTCGGCAACAACAAACTAAACTGGTACAACTTGGAAATTTGGAATCAGCAATTCAGTACATGAAACGAAATCCTAAGGTGTTCTCTTTCAATTATGCATTTCTGATGTTGCAAGATACCTGTGATGACCATCATTCGTCATATAAATCTTTCAACGTTACCTTACTATGACGTCCAAATTACAGTATATCAAGATTAACAAGCCATAGTACAATGAAGTACCAGACTAATCAAAAAAATATCAGTTGTCTTCAATGACAACCGGGACAACGAGACACCAGCCGTCCGAACTACTTATACTTGACGCGGTAACGAAACCATAGCGCGATTCAGCCGACCGGCACAACGCCATCTTTCGAGCGCACGTGTAAACTCTTTTGTTAGGTATTTGTATATTATTCGGCTCTTTACACAAAATTAAAATTTTACAAATTAATTAGAAATTATTGTAATTATATTTTTTTCTAAGCTTATGTTGGGAAATAGCTTATAGATTGCGAGGAATTGGATTGATAAATAAACAAATAAAATTGCTCGTTTCGTAAAACAAAATATTTTGCGGTTTAAGGCTCGTAGCACACGTATCAACTCGGAAAGGGACCGGCACCGTATCAACTGGAGCCGTTCAGTATTATTTGTATGGAACTCCCTACTGCAACGCACACTAATCGGAATCGTAACGTAATCGCCTCGCCTCGGGACAAGCTCACGAACGCGGTGCGGTGCGTGGTCGAATTGCAGTTCCCGCGCTTACGGTTCTCCCTACGCTAGCTTACGGCTCTCCGTACACTAGCTTACGGCTCTCCGTAGCCTAGCTTACGTCTCTTCGTCCACGCTCCTCCCGCGTTCTGCGTTAGGATTCCAAATGATTGAAGTAGTGGCGCCTAGCCGTCAACCGGCGGTCGGCGAGCCGTAAGCAAGGCGTCTCCTATCCGTAGCCGAGGCGACGTGCCGGAGCTTCCGATGATTCCGCCTGTTTGACGGCGAGGCGAAACGCGATACGGTGCCGATCCCTTTCCGAATTGATATGTGTGCTACCATCTTAAAAATACGAAGTGTCACTTCCTTCTATGGGTGTCGTAAGAGACGACAAAGGAACCATAGTTTCTATAATCACTAATCATATTTGAAATATATTTTTGCGACGAATATAACAAGTTTTTTTTTTTTTTTTTTTTATTTAATGTACGTTTTCCCACATGTAATGGAATAATATAATTGACTGCCTCGTTGGTCTCGCGGCATAAATGTGCGCGTGGGATGAGACCCGAAGATCTGAGATCCCCGAAGGGGTAGGCAGAGGTGTAATATTACACCCACATTTCGCCATGAATTTTGAAGGTCCCACGTAATAGGGGGCGAGCCTATTGCCGTACCGGGCACATTACCAGACTCCGTGCTGCTACTAAGAATTTCCTAACGGAAAATCCCAATAACACTTTTGCCCGACCTGGGAATCGAACCCGGGACCTCCGATCAGCAGTCGCATACGCTATGGACTACGGAGGCAGTCGGATCTTATCCATTAGGGATAAAAAAATGCAAAAATATGGTGATGCAATTTATAATGAAGATGATGAAAACTTTTGTCCGATATGGCCTAACCGAATACGCGAGAGAACCCTACATCAACACGCAAAAGAGTGGCCAGAGTTACAAGAGTGTAGGCAATCCAAAGATGCCTTTCCCGTATTAGACAAACGACTCTCGCATAAACTGTTGCACGCCAACAGGAAAACACTCAAGCATCTGACTGGCATAATAACCGGCCACTGTCCACTAAACAAGCATCTCTACAACATGGGCGTCACGGACAGCCTACTATGTAGGGGCTGCATGGAGACCTAAGAAACACCCGCTCATGTGATCCTACATTGTACCAGCGTGACCGACCAACGGACGAGGTTCCTGAACAACCCCAGAACCATGAGCGAGGCCATACGCAACACTGGCCAACTCATGGCCGCATGGAAGGAGCTTGCATGGTATGAGTAGCAGACGACAACCACGTCACTGGTAACGCACAATGACCCATTTAAGTGGCTAAGTGCGGAAAACACCTGTCCAACTAACTAACTAACTATGGCCTAACCATTAATGTCCTGAGACAACACTGGAACCTTTACGTGTCCTATGGTGATGTCCGAAGGTTTTGTTTTGGTTTTTTTTTTTTAATTGGTGGCCCTTCACAAAGATCATGAAAATGGTTGAGCCTGAATATTTCTTTTCTATTTTTAAACTACCACATGTGGTTGACGGCATAGAATACAAGTGTCACCACCCCCTATCTTCCCGTGGGTGTCGTAAGAGGCGACTAAGGGATAACACGATGCAAATACCATCTTTGCGTAGAGACGGAAAACTCGACATCAAACCCTATACGACTGCCTCGTTGGTCTCGCCGCATAAATGTGCGTGTGGGATCGGGAGGTCCCGGGTTCGATTCCTGGGTCGGGCAGTGTTATTGGGTTTTTCTGTTACGAAATTTCCGGTAGCAGCACGAAGTCTGGAAATGTGCCCGGTACGGCAATAAGCTCGCCCCTTATAACGTGGGACTAAGGTATATCTGGCGAAAAGTGGGTGTACAAATACACCTCTGCCTACCCCTTCGGGGATAAAAGGCGTGACGATATGTATGTATGTATGTTTAAACTACCACGATTTGTACATATACTAATGATTATGTAATGGGTCTGAATCGTGTTAAACGAAAAGAAAGATGACATACCTTTCTAATTTTCCCGACGTTTCGGCATGGGTTACACCAGCCGTGGTCACGGGATGACCCATGCCGAAACGTCGGGAAAATTAGAATTTAATTTTATTTTTTTTATATTTTTTCATTTTGTGTCAATACCATAGTAGTGCCAAATTTTTTTGTGTTTTATTTTTGTCCGACATGGCCAACGATTCATGTCTTAAAACCGGAACTGGGAACTGCACGTGCCCTATGATGATGGGCAAAATACTTTTTTGTTTCTTTTCTTGTATATTATTTTTTAAATTTTGTCTCACAGCTTTTTTTCTGCATCAATCTTCAATAGTGTTGAAAATGGTGGTGGTCGATTTATTTTCGTACTTTTTTACAATCCGTTTTTTTTTTAAGACCAATCTTGTTTTGTCCGTGTGGTGATGGATTAAGAATACGGAATGTCACCACCCCATATCATCCCATGGGTGTCGTAAGAGCCGACAGAGGGAGCATATTATGCAGAGAACAGCACTGTAAGAGAAGGAAAACTTGATACAAACCCTATACCAACCCGTTTGGCCAGCGTGGTATAGTAGGCCAATTCCTCCTTTCAAAGGAGAGGCCAGTCCAGCAGTGTTTAGTTGTTTGTCTAATACCTTTGTTGTCCATCTGCAGCCAGTTGAGCACGGGCCCGCAGTTGATGGAGTCGTCCGCTATGATGGACAGGTGGTGCACATAGTCACTGACCAGTCGCGCGTACTCAGTACAGTCGGTGCTGGGCTTGGAGAGGGAGGTGCGCAGGTTCGGTAGGCCCGACACACGCCGGTCGTAGATGCATCTGCAAATTTATATTATTTTTAAGTTACGCTTGTACACATACAGGGTGTCACAAGACCCATCACCAAGCCGAAGTCTACTCGTTGTGGATATCATGCCATTAACCAAAAATAATACCAGTGAAACGTGTTTTTTTTTAAGTTTACACATTTTTTAAACCGCAATTAAAAGCGCGCGCGTGCAATGCTCGAAATACCTACTCATCCATGGGGTCATAGGGCATCTAAAGAACATATTGGCGGGATAAATGCATCGATTTTATACCCAATTAGAAAAATTCCATACTAACTTTGAGCCTCAATATCTCCTGAAGCAGTAATTTCCCAGGTATGGTGCCGACGTAAAAAATGTTCGTAGTGATTGGTACATACAACATGGGATTTCAGTTTTCATTAAGGGTCTTTTTACACCCTGTAAAAGAGCTTTTGATATTATATGAAAAGTGTAACTGGGCATTTCCTAACATGGCGAAATAAACACAAATGCACACATAAACAGAATCTTCTTTCTCCTATCGCTCTCCCAGTTTCAACCCGGGGTCCGCTTACTAGTATAACCGGATTTGACCGAATATTAGCTTTTCCACGGAGCGACTGCCTGTCTGACCTCCGCAGCCCAAAGGGATAGCGATATTCCATGGTTTGGACTAGTGTCAGTTTACTCAGAGATAGGTACTGACGACCCCCTATAACGACTGTCAAAGATCTTCATGACATCCGCGACCGTGGGCTTAACGTGCCACGGTCTCCGAGACACGGGACAAGCGATAATTAATAATTCAATACGCAATTACGCACATAACTCCGAACTCCGTGCTGCTAGTGAGCTGCTAGCAGCACGGAGTCTAGTGATGTGCCCGGTACGGCAATAGGCTCGCCCCCTATTACGTGGGACCTAAAAATTCATGGCGAAATATGGGTGTAATATTATACCTCTGTCTATCCGTTCGGGGATACAGGCGTGAGTCTATAATTAAATAAAAAAAATTACTCGGAAAAGTTAGTGTTGCGCGCCGTGGATTCGAACCCGATACCCTCTGCATGGTAGTCTGATGGTATCTCCACTAGGCTATCGCTGCCTATGTACACATAAATAGAATAAATAAAAAAATACATTGTTGGTGTAATATTACACCTGTGCCTACCTCTTCGGCGTCACTGACTTGAGCCTACAAAAAAAGCAATAACCTTGTGTCCCTTATTAGGACGACACTGGCCTGTTCCTTCAGTTGGACTTCCTCTCTTTCTTCGGGCTTCCAATTTCCATTTAAGGAATAAATATCTCTTTTTAACTTTGTAAACAGGGTGTAAAAAGACCCTTAACGAAAAATGAATCTCATGTTGTACCAATCGCTACGAATATTTTTTACTTTGGCACCATACCTGGGAAATTACTGGTTCAGGAGATATTGAGGCTCAAAGTTAGTATGGATTTTTTCTAATTTAGGAACAAATCCGATGCATTTACCCCGTCAATATGTTCTATAGATGCCCTATGACCCCATGGATAAGTAGTTATTTCGGGCATTTCACGCGCGCGCTTTTAATTTCGTTTTAAAAAATGTAAAAAAGAAAATTGTTTCCCAGGTATTATTTTTGGTTAGTATGACTTGGCATGATGTCTACAACGAGTTGACTTCTGCTTGGTGATGGGTCTTGTGACACCCTGTATATAGCGGCGAAAGCCCAGTGGTGTACGTAACGGTCTGCCGGTCTCGGGTTCGATCCCTAGGTACCCGCGGGCACACACCTCAGACTTTTCGAAGTTATGTGTGTATTAAATATGTTAATTATCGCTCGCTTAATAATGTGCCCGGTAGATAGCCTTCCTCGACAAATGGGCTATCTAACACTGAAATATTTTTTTAAATCGGACCGGTAGTTCCTGAGATTAGCGCGTTTCACCAAACAAACGAACTCTTCAGGTTTATATATTAGTATAAGATTATATGCAGTCTAACTTGTCACCTGCAGGGCAAAGGCCACCATAACCTCTTTCCACCTCTCTCTATCGAGAGCTGTTTTTAGTTTTAAGTCATTTTGCCACCTAAACTTTGGTCTCCCACAAGGCCTCTTTCGATTTGGGACCTACAACGTGAGTAGATTTAGCGCAAAGATCGTCAGACATACGGGCCCACTCATATTTTAACTTGCTTGCTTTGTAACACATTTTTAGTATCTAAACTGTTGTTTTTCGTTCGGTGAATGAGAGTGCCAGAGGCCCTATCCCCTATTCCTTCTCCCTGATCCCACTCCTGATCCTATCCCTTTTCCCAACACTAAGAGGCGGCAACACACTTGTGTTTCCTGTGGTGTCGCTTGTGTCCATGGGCGGCGGTAATTGCTTACCATCAGGCGATCCGTCTGCTCGTATGCCGCCTATTACCAAAAAAAAAACAAAAAAAAGACACACACCTGGGATTTGTGTTTTAGAGCGCAGTGTTGTATTGTTGATTCGTTTTACAAGTTATACGTCGCGAATGCCCTATATATAAAACAGAAAATATTTAATCCGTACAATCTTCAAGCCAACCTCACCTGCAAGTGGTGCACCTGCCGATCAACGGACGAGGCGACGGCAAACTAAATATCCCGACAAGCGGCAATAGGCTCGCCACCTATTACGTGGGATCAAAACTCTGGCGAAAAGTGGGCGTTTAATATGCCTCTGCCTACCCTTTCGGGGAAACAGGCGTGAGTCTATGTATGTATGTACAATATTCTGAGGCAAATATACAATACCTGTGTAGCATATCGTCAAGCTGCAGAAAGTTGTCCTTGTTCCTGGTTAGCGTCCACTCCCTGACATCGCTCGCCTCGGTCCAGCTGCTGCTTAGTGCGCGCGCCTCCGCCTCGTCCGAGGCAGACACGTGCGAGCGGACCTTCAGGCATATCCACCCTGGAAATGTTTACACCATGTACTTAGTATTGGTTTAGATTAAGTGTGAAGTGAGTGAAGAAAGAATGACGAATCATCGACCAATTTGGATTCGTCCTAAGAAACGAAAAGGTCCGAAGCACCCGGAACCGGCGAGCATGTATGAAAAGAGTAATGAGTGTAGAAGTAAGTGGAATTCTGTTGTCTCTGCCTACTCCGACGGGAAAAAAGGCGTGAGTATATGTATGTATGTAAGTATGTGGTTTAGATTAATGCCCAGTGTCAACGTTGTCCGATAAGTAGTTCCTGTAAAATTTGTTTGTCAGATAAATCAGTCAAAAGAAGTATGTGATTATTGTATTAAAAGCTGTTGAAATACTTATGACTAATTCCACTGCTGTCTGACAATATCCTGTGCAATTAATTTTGTAACACAAATGAAATATGCCAATTCTTTTTTAAAACGTTCGGAAAACGGTCAAAGAATAACGAAAGTGAGAAAAAAATATTGATAGCTTTTTTTAGTTTGTTTTCAGTTAAAGTGAGTAGTTAAATAAATATCCCAGAATCCAAGCTCGAAACAGCGCTGGAGCATTAGGGTCAGCGCAGACAGAACGGAGCGCAGCGGAGAGGATTTTATAAACGCACTGGAAATTAAACTTTAAAAATATTAAAAGAAAGTGCATAAATGCTTGAACCTGACAAAAAAAGCTCGCGCGTCCTCGAAGATACGCGGGCATCCGTTTATGGACTTTATTGAAGTAATTTTAAAGTTTATTTTCAAGTGCGTTAATAAAATCCTCTCCGCTGCGCTCCGTTCTGTCTGCGCTGGCCCTTAAAGATGTGTATTTTTGGCTGGTTATTTATGGATCAGTTAAAATTGAGGTCTTATAGATAATACAATACTTAGTAATTATCAATTGTGATAGCTTTAATAGGTAAAGTAATTTGATGAGAGTGAATGAAGGAGAAGATGATGGATGACGAAAGACTGACCAAGCAGATATATAAGGCAAGTGTGGAAGGGACAGGACGAAGGGGAAGACCTAGACGGACGTTATCTGACCAGATTGGAGACATCCTAAAAACAGGACAGGTTAGAAGTACCCTGAACAGAAGAGCATGCATGAGGAATCTGATGGGAGTGAATGAAGCAAGAGAGATATGTCAAGATCGTTGCAAATGGCGTTCCGTAGTCTCTGCCTACCCCTCCGGGAAACAGGCGTGAGTCTACGTATGTATGAATGTAGGAGATATCATATCAAGTGGTTGTCTGTAGTCTCTGACTACCTTTCGCGAGTCGTTTCATGAGTGATAATGTGGAAGAATAAGGTGTGATGTTTCTCCAACTAGAGGGAGGACCCTCTAAGCAAGCTTGGTGATTGTGCCTGGACTGCAATCCGACAGACGTATTTGGGAAGTATATAATTATTATATTGCCTGCATATTTTTCTTTTATTATTGTTATTTGTTACATAGTCTTATTTTCCTCACACTTTTATCTTTTAAATATTGTATTTCTTAATAGAAATACAATATTTAAAAGATAAATAAACTGATTAATGATGATTCATTAATCAGGTAATTTTTAGTTTTTCTGGTGTTTTATTTTGCTTTTAATTTTTGATATGTAAAATCAACTTAAGTAGATGAAACATGTTTTTTTTATAATTTGATTATATTACTCGTTAAAGGCTTACAGACTAATGTCTGTGAGCCTTTTTTAATATAAAAATAAGAGAAAAAAATAACTGCGCACTCTACATGCGCGATTTAGAAGTTTAGCCCCCGTCGTCGCCGTTAGATGGCGCTGTGTTGTACTATTTTCGCCATCTTTCGCTAGATGGCCTCAGTGGTATTTAACTACACTAGGCACCGCTACAACAGCAACAACCCTATTACCTTCGTCGGTGTTGTCTTGCGTCTGGTCCTCACACTCGACCGTCTCTATAGAGAGGCCTCCCAGTGCCACTCGCTCGTAGTGAAAGTGCGCGCACTCTTCTAACTTGGGGAAACGGCAGGACGGCAGTGGAGGGGCCGGCTGGAAATATAAGTACATTAAACATTATAGCAGTTGTTCCCAAAATTATATGAGCTCCGACCCATCAAAGAAAATTTCCAATATTGAGTGAGACCCACAGTATTTTCTTAGGTTTACGCGAATGTTACACATTGAAATTAAACTATAGTTTACGGAATTTATCGCGATGTATTGGTTTCACTAAGTTATTACATCTGAAACTAATGATCTAGAAACTACATTTTTTATTTATTACTAGCCGACGCACATACAGGTATTTGCACCAGGGTTGTTACGGATGCGAAAATATAGACATCCGCGGATGCAGATGCGGATGCGGATAATCAGAAGTACACATCCGCGGATGCGGATTCGATGCGGATGCGGATGCGATACGGATGCGGATGCGGATTTAGGGCTTTTAAAACGATAATTATTTAAATTTTAAGAACATAAATATCTGAAAATCAATTTAATTTTAACTTTTTATTTATTTAATCATATTTTTAGAAACAAGTGCACCAGTTTTTAGTTTTACTTATGACACAACAGAATTTTGAGCTTCGAGTTTCGTTACAAAAATCTTTGTTTAATAATTAAACTTAAAAATTGGTGAATTATATTTAATAAATAGCAATATTGCAGCCTTCTCAGCTTCCAACCTGTTTCTAAGTGGGTTATACCTAGCTCTACTAAACAAGTAGTTGTTCGCTGGGAACACTGGCTGGTGAAGGTGATAAATATCTACATGCTAATTTGGAGAGAATTTTAAATTCACAGCGGTTAACTTCTCACCAATTAAGTTAATTTTCATCTAAATCCAGTCTTTTCTCGTTACGATAAATAGGTAACTAATTCTTTGCGGATAAGAGCATCAGGGCTACTGTTGACTGGTTCTCCTTCACGTTAATATTTGCTCGATGAATCTAAGACCATGGCAATCGCTTTTTAAGCAAGTTTTCTTACCCGTACAGGACGTTGGTGGTTCAGGATTGAGAAAATCTCCCATTCTTATTAGAATTAGTGACGACAGGGTCATTTACCATCTTCATTATTTAATCTTTTATTTTTATTCGGTGACTGGTTTGAAAAAATTACACTTATAGCGAGAATCTAAATATTTTGAAATTGCATATAAGTTATCTTCCAAAGAAGAAGATTTCCTAAACAAACGCGAAGTACTGCCACTCTGGATCCGCCCACTTTCTTAACATGTAGTTACTTGTTGATGTGAATCTGCATCCGTAAAAACTCCGCATTGATTGATGCGGATGTGAATGCGGATGCAGATGTCTAAATTAATGCGAATATTCCGCATTTGCGGATGTGGATGCGAATATTCGTAACACCCCTGATTTGCACGATCTACGCGGCCAAAAGTCCAAAATGTCAAAATAACAATATCATTCTTAAACCAAGTTCCACGAATAGATTACGAACCCGGGAACAATATCCAAGGTTTATCTACTTGCTAGCTCACACCCCGCACCAGTGGGGTCAGTCGGAAGTTGACCGTGTTACCTGGTGTACGTATCTATTCTCGGCGCTTTTCTAAACATTAAACTTACAAAGTGATTTTTTATGTTATCAAGTTCTTTTTACGAACTGAAACTAATGGATTCTGATGGATAAGGTAAGAGACTTACATATTACATAAATAAAGTCATGATCAACTATCAAACTACATTTTTTTTTAATAAATAAAAAACCCATTTTAATACTGTGATTTTCTGCAATATTTTTTATTTGCTAGTGTTTTTGTTTATGTATCGGGGTAGATCGGGCTATTCTTTTTAATATAGGTTATTATTTGATCCTTTTCCTTATAAGTACTATCAAAATCGTGTCCGCATATGTCCGTTTAGATACATTTTTGAGGGATCAAAGATATTTAGCGAAATTTCGTCTAAAATTTAAAATATTTTTAGTGACTTTTAACACAGTTTATGTTTGATTAAGGTTCACAGGAAGCATCAGGAGTAAGGATTGTGACACCCCAATACTTATTTGACCTCATGACGAACGAAAATTTGCCTAATTTAGATGCCAAATTAAAATATATAAAAGATCATCTTTTGTCATGTGAAGGTTACAATGAAGACCAAATTGTTACAAGTTGTACAAAGGTGGACGAAAGCTCATTATAAAAAAGATAAATTCATAAAAAACAAGCAGTGCTGGCTGGATGGTACTTTTGAAATACCTGTTGTTGATACACAAAAACGGCCAGGGCGACCATCCAAGTTGTTCGAAGACGCAAGTGAAAGGGGCAAGAGGCGAAAGACTGAAGAACTTCGTTCTAATTTTGAATCTGGTAAAAAGGATGCATCAAAATGTCCTAAAAGATATTACTAGTTCTTCAACACGAGCAACTAAATATAAAAAGGCATTTTATCATTTGAAATCAGAAAAAGGGCAGCCCTCCTTGACATCAATGCAAACTTTGGAAATGTTTGTAGATGCCAATTTGACACAAGGACAATACGAAATTATAAGAAAGAGTCATAAGAAGTTTTTTCCGTGCTATAGTGCCTTACAGAAAGCCAAGAAGAAATGTTAGCCACTTACGAATGACGACGAACGACAATGACGAAGAAAGCCAAAAAACTTAGAATTATTATGTTTTTTATGTTTATATATTTTTTTTGTTTTTTTTGAAAATAATAGTAGAAAGTAAAAAAATAGTTTGTTTGTTTATTTACAGTGTTTAGATACCAATTAAGCATTAAAATAATTTTGGCCGCGTAGATCGTGAAAATACCTGTATATGCGACGTTTCGAATCCTTTACAGGATTCATGTTCACGGCAGAGTCTGCCGTTTCAAATGTAAAAACTTAGTGAAACCAATACATCACGATAAAATCCGTAAACTGTAGTTTAATTTTAATGAGTGAGACCCATTTCTGATTTGTCAAGATCGTTAAAAATAGCGGTCCGTAGTCTAGCCCTTCGGGAAACAGGCGCGTGAGTCTATGTATCTGTCCTAATATAATAAAGCTGAAGAATTTGTTTGTTTATTTGCTTGGACGCGCTAATCTCAGGAACTACTGGACCGATTGTAATAATTATTTCGGTGTTAAATAGCCTATTTATGTAGGAAGGCTCTATAGCCATCTTAATCAAATACAATTTCATTATTTTGATTATATACTTAATTTTCGAATTGTGCTAACTAATTTACATAAAATACTTAGGTATGCTATTTGAAGCAAAAATGTGATGACGTCATATGTTGCTATTTCAATGCATAATTCATAGAAAAGTATCGTTTTTGACATTTCGTTGTCGGTAGTTAAATTGCCATTTCATAGGTGGTTATGTATGTACGTCCTGGATTTGTGAGAAAATAATACAACACATTTATTTATGATTAATTTTTATATATATTTGATTCTACACATTGTTGTCCTTTGAATAAAACAAGCTTCGTATGAAGGTTTCTAATTCCTTGCTTGAGTTCAAATCCTTTACCAATAAATGGTTGACTTTCAAAATGATCCAACATAAATACATCCTGGCATCGTTTGAAAGTCGTGAAAATAAGTTTTTGTAACATATTTTTTTCGGCAAAGAATGATATTCCTTCATTAGAATGGACCTTGAATATTCTTTCTGCCAACTTACATACTTTGATAACGTCACGAGAAGGATAAATAAGGCCACCTTTATCTTTTTGAAATATAAGACCTAAATAAATTCTCATGTTCAGGAAAACTAAAACAAGCCATTCAAACTTTGATATACTTTTTTAATAAGCACTGCAAATCTCAATGTATTATACCCTATTTTTAATTACCCTCAAAAGAGGGTAATTATTTAAAGAAAAGTTGGCAACACCAAAGATTAAATTTATTTAATTATTTAGAATTTATTATTGTTATTTTAGTGCTTTTTTAACACAAGTCTCAATAGTTCACAACACAATATAGCTCGAATTACTTTATTGTAGCACGTAAAAACTGTATTTTTTATGGAGACGATTGCTGCCTACACGTTAGCTGTCGAATTTTGTTTAGCATGCTTACAAAAAAGTGGCACGCTCGGTGAAACAAAAAATCTTATCGTGCTGTTTAATTTCTTTACATTACATTGGCATACGTTCCTCTCTTTCCTGTGTGAGTGCGACAAAAATATCACTTAGTCTATAGGATTCTCTATCTACGCTTTAAAGGATCTGGTAAAAATTACCGCCGCCAAAATGAGTTTGGCGGCATCATTTATGATTTTTTACAATATTTTCTAAACATACATAAAAATCAGCACTGCGAAATTAAGAAAATGTAGTACTATTTTACCTAAAAAATACACGATCCAAGCTACCAAGTATGTGTTCACTCATAGCAGATACTAACACTACATTATTCTATACATTTCGTTTCTGCGAAAACAAGTAAGTTCTGGCGGCCCTGGGATCTTACTCTACATGTACTTATTTATTTATTTATTTACGTTTATTTGGAAAACATACAGAACAATAACAATTAAATACATAATAATATTGATAATAACATGATCCAATCAAGTTGCCACTGTTAAATTATTTATTAAATTAAAGTAGCACAATACAAAAAAATAGGTTTTTTTTTTTAATCGGAAATTAAAACTAAACTAAATTGACGCAATACAACATAATTCAAAATAATCACATTATAATAATAAATTAGATTTCATTTAAATAAGATTTACTAAAATTAACTAAAATTAAAATAAAAACAATGGTCCCTAAGTTAAAGGAAATAAAAAAAATATAAAAAATACCTAACATTAATTAAAATACGAGAAAAATAAATTACTAATTAAATATAGTGTTAAACTTCAAAACCATACAAGATCATTCGGAGAAATGAAAAAAAAAACACATTAAATGTCTAATAATTAAATTAAATTTTGATTCGGATATCTATTAATTTCACTACAGCTTTGTTAAAAGTATTTAACGATACAGAGAAAATATTGCTGTGAACGTAACAGACTGCCGAGACGATGGTCTCGGGTTCGATCCCCAGGTAGCCCGGGCATACACCTCTTCCTTTTCGAAGTTATGTGTGCATTATAAATTAATTATCGCTCGCTTAATGACGTGCCCGGTAGATGGCAATAAGCTCGCCCCTATAACATTGGGATCGAAACATTACTGGCGAAGTGTGGGTGTGTAATACACCTTTGCCTATCCCTTCGGGGATAAAAAGCGTGAAGTTATGTGTTATATTGGTGTGTCTGAGTGTTACCTGATCGTCATCGTCGAAGTTGTGGGAGGCGGAGGGCGCCGACTGGCTCATGGCGGAGCCCTGCGATGTCACCGGGGTCACCGACAGCGCCGTCAGGGATATTGAGCCTGGAACGTTACACACACAACCTTTAGTGAGGAAATATCAACCAGATCACATTGTACTGCCTCGTTGGTCTCGCGGCATAAATGTGCGCGTGAGATTGGGAGGTCTCGGGTTCGATTCCTGGGTCGGGCAAAGTGTTATTAGGTTTTTCCGTTAGGAAATTCTCAGTAGCAGCACGGAGTCTGGTAATGTGCCCGGTACGGCAATAGGCTCTCGCCCCCTATTACGTGGGACCTAAAAATTTCATGGCGAAATGTAGGTGTCACACCTCTGCCTACCCCTTAGGGGATATAAAAATAATATCACATTGTAAGTACTTTATAAGCCGACGCACTGAGTTAGAAATCATTACGATCATCAAATTTGTACATTATCTGTCCCACTGCTGGGCACGAGCCTCTTCTAACACTGAGAAGGGGAGACCGGAGTCCACCACGCTGGCCAAGTGCGCCTTGATAGATTTCACATGTCTTTCGAGAACAAAAGAGATCGACATCTTCTGTGGTTCATCATCATCATCAGCCCTGTATATAAACTTTCCCACTGCTGGGCAAGGGCCTATTCTTGCTATGAGAAGGGTAAGGCCATAGTCCACCACGTTGGCCAAGTGCTGATTGGCAGGCTTCACAAGTCTTTCGAGAACATTATGGAGAACTCTCAGACATGCAAGTTTCCTCACGATGTTTTCTCTCACCGTTTAGCAAGCGATTAAAATGTGTGACCATGAGTTTTATTGCCCGTTCTTTCTCGTAGTTCTTCCTATTGCATTGCGAACGTGGCAGTAAGGGTCAGCGCAGACAGAACGGAGCGCAGCGGAGAGGATTTTATAAACGTACTGGAAATTAAACTTTAAAAATATTAAAATAAAGTGCATAAATGCTTGAACCTGGCAAAAATGCTCGCGCGTCCTCGGAAGATACGCGGGCATCCGTTTATGGACTTTATTGAAATAATTTTAAAGTTTATTTTCAAGTGCGTTAATAAATCCTCTCCGCTGCGCTCCGTTCTGTCTGCGCTGGCCCTAAGGGCGTTATCATACTAGCGGTTTGGTTGCGGTTGCGGGGCGGGGCGGACGCGCAGCAAATGCGTCGCTCGCACGCCGCCCCTGCGCAGCGACGATGTTGCGGACGCGTGGCTAATACGTTACGTTTTCGTCACGTGTTTGTAGCAAATTATCGAAGTACAATACATGCTGTAACAAAATGGATTCCGACGAAGAAACACTGCTGTTGGCTTTATTACTTCGCAGACGCCGGAGACGAAAACGAAAGCATCTACGAATTTGCGCGTCCGCAACGAATTCGTTGCGTATTCGCGGCGTGTTCGTTGTGAGCCCGTAACGTATTCGTTGCGCGCCCGCTGCGCTTTGAGGACGTTCGCAATACGCTAGTATGATAAGGCCCTAAATTTAAATGTAGAATCATTTTTAGTAATTAACTTCTGTTTTGAATATTTCAGTTCACAAGTGCCACGTTGGGGCTTATGGGAATAAATTATTTTAACTTTGACTTTGATGATGGTTCATGCATCCATGACTTTTTCGATACTTTTTCTTTTTCTGCGTGCGTGGGGTACCCGTGCTTACCCGTCAATAGAAGAAAATGTATATACTCACCAAGCTTGTAATAATCAATTTTAAACTTGCGCGATTTGTATACATCATACAATTTTATAATATTCAGTTTTACTTGCGATATCTTATTAATTCCAGGTATATACCTCTGTTTTACCGACGTTTCGAACGTCTTATAACGGCGGTGGTCGCGACGGGACTGGTGTCAGCTCAGCACCGTCCTTATGAAACGTCGGTGATACAGAGGTATTTATACCTTAAATTAATTAGATAGAGCAAGTAAGACCCGTTGTAATAAAACTAGAGGACGCCAGTAGCTACGCCAGTAGCTACGCCTGCAATTTTTTTTTAATTTACCCGTTTTGGCCGATCCCTTGGATATTTCGGGAAATCCCTTCTTAGTGCACCCCTACGGTCCCCAATGAACATACATGCCAAATTTCAGCTTGCTGCGCCCAAAAGTTTCGGCTGTAGTGTGTCTGTCGGTCAGTCAGTAACGCAAGGATTTTATATATTAAGATTAAGATTGTATAAGTAGAGCTTCTTACCAGGCGTCTCCCTCTTGTTGTCCTGGTCATTGGAGGCTCTTATCGAACTGCGGGAGTCAGAGCTGAACCGCACCGATCTGGAAACATTACAGTAATACATTCAATACAATTCATAATTGTTGCTGAAAGTCATTTCCTGCACGCGAGGGAAGAATTGTGTGGTGTTTTCCAACTAGATCAAATTCTTATTGAATGGGATGGACCCTTAAAGGCTGGGTGAATAGGTCTTTGGTCTGACTCGGGTCCTTGAAAAGCCACTTGTGTTGCAAGAGTTACTTCAGTTGGTAAGGTCCATATTAGGTTTAAATTTTATGTACCTATGCTCTGTACAAAGGGGGTATCCACAGACCAGGCTAGATTGTGCCTGTACCTACACATTAATAGTCATCATCATCGCCCTAGCGTTATCCTGGTTTCATGCAAGACTTACACGCCTTGGAGTCCAGGGTCCGCGTACTAGTCGAACTAGATAAGTCAGAATCATCTTTGCCACAGAGCGACTGCCGTCATACCTCCGCAGCCCAAAGGCATAGTCTTTTCCATGGTTTATATCACTTTCAGTTTATCTGAGGGTCTTCATGATAATTGAAACCGATGACCTAACGTCACAGACCACGGTGGTCTGTGCCTAACGTGCTCTCCGAGGCACGGGCCAAGCGATAATTTGCAATTCAATTGTCACTTGCCCTGGGCCTCAGAATTTAAGTTTTTATTTATATAGTAACAGGCGGCAAACGAGTAGACGGATCGCCTGATGGTAAGCAATTACCGCCGCCCATGGACGCAAGCAACACCACAGGAGTCACAAGTGCGCTGCCGCCCCTTGGGGATGGGAAAAGGGATAGGATGAGCAGTGGGATGAGGGAGAAGGAATAGGGGATAGGGCCTCCGGCACTCTCACTCACCGAACGAAACGCAACAGTTTAAGTACTGTTACTTTACGTCGCTCTTCTGTGAGAGGGTAGTACTTCCTCGGTCGAGCCGGCCCATTCATGCTGAAATCAGCAAGGCTCTACTACCTGCCAAATAAAAGTAGAAATAACTTAGAAGTTTGGTCTCTTTCTCACCTGTGGAAGCTGGCGCACTGAGCCATGCCGTCCTTGTCTGGCTCGGCGAAGGCGCGAGCGGCGAGCGACTGGCAAGACATCACCGATCCGTGGGGAGAACCCTGTAAGACAACAAGAAACAAATATTTAATACATAATTAACATATTTTATTACTCATTATCCGTGTGGTGACGGATTAAAAATATGGAATGTCAGCACCCCATATCATCCCATGGGTGTCGTAAGAGCCGACAGAGGGAGCATATTATGCAGAGAACAGCACTGTAATAGAAGGAAAACTTGATACAAACCCTATACCAACCCGTTAGGCCAGCGTGGTATAGTAGGCCAATTCCTCCTTTCAAAGGAGAGGACTGGTCCAGCAGTGGACTGTTAAAGGCTGATGAAGTTGAATTAACATACATCTATGTCGCTTGTGCAGTTGCACTACCCTAGAAAGGGACGTTAAAGAAGAGGTACTAGTGTGGCTATATCATCGTAGAATAGAGCTTATACATGCCCCATTTTCATGATAACGTTGTTGGCTCCTAGTTATTTACCTTATCTTCTGTAGTATAGGGTAGTTTCCAGGGTCAAAATAATTACATTTTATTTAGTCCGTATTTTAGATTATAAAAAAATATTGGACACGTATTTTTTATTTTTTCGATTAAATAAAAAATAACAAAGATATAGCCCATAAAAGTTACGTGTGACGTCATCGAGTGCTAAAAATGCAGCACGGCGTGACGTTATACGTAACTTTAATGAGCTATATCTTGGTCATTTTTGGTTTAATTTACAAATAAAAAAATACGTATCGCTTATTTTTGAATAATCTAAAGGACGGACCTATAATTTTTTTTTTGTCAACTAGCCTATTCTTGCGTTACTGTCTGACCAACAGACAAAGACAACCTAGCCTACTAGACACCTAATGTTGTCATCTCTACAAACAAACAATTCTGTCAAAGCGGTGAGGTATGCAGGGCGAAGGGGGCTACAAAAATGTATTCTTATTGGCCGGTTCAAATTTGCGGTACGTCATAATTCATAACTAGTGTTGGGCTTGGTCTTATGTAAGACGTATAAGTCTAACGTGTTGTCAGAAAGTGTTCGCCTTACGTCTGCCATCTAGTAGGTTGGGTTGTCGTTGGTACAGACAACGCACAGCCGAAACCACTGAGCGCAAGAAGCTGGAATTTGGGATGTATGATACTTGGGGAGCGTAAAGGTGCAATAAGAGAGGGTTTTTAGAAATTCCTCCTAAGAAGAACAAAAAAGACTGCCTCGTTGGTCTCGCGGCATAAATGTGCGCGTGGGATTGCGAGGTCTCGGGTTCGATTCCCGAGTCGGGCAAAGTGTTATTGGGATTTTCCGTTAGGAAATTCTCAGTAGCAGCACGGAGACTGGTAATGTGCCCGGTACGGCAATAGGCTCGCCCTCAATTACATGGGACCTTAAAATGCATGGCGAAATGTGGGTGTAATATTACACCTCTGCCTACCCCTTCGGGGACACAGGCGTGAGTCTATAAAACGGAGTCGTGGGTGATGTCTAGTCTGTATATTGACTGACTGTGGGACAACGTTTAGCCAAAACCATTGCGCGCAAGAAACTAAATTTGACTTAGGAGTCTACTAAGAAGTTATTTCTGGAAATTTAGATGGGATCGGGAAGAGAGAGTTAAGTTAAATACTTAATATGTGCGAGCAATACGCTTCAAAAATACCTAATACATTTTATATAAGTATATTATTTATTTATAGTCTCACGCCTGTATCCCCGAAGGGGTAGGCAGAGGTGTAAATATTACACCCACATTTCGCCACGAAGTTTTAGGTCCCACGTAATATGGGGGCGAGCCTTTTACCGCTACCGGGCACATCACCAGACTCCGGGCTGCTACTGAGTATTCGAAAAAACCCTTTTGCCCGACCCGGAATTCGAACGCGGCACCTCCGATCAGCAGTCGCATACGCTATCCACTGGACCACGGAGGCAGTCATACCTAATACACTAAAGTAAAAAGTCTGGCCTAATGTACTTCTGTAATCTTTATCTACTGCTGAGCCGTTATTAATTACCTCGTATCAAATCAAGTGGTATATAACAATAGATCGTTCTCACTTATCGGCCAGTAGGCTCGCTATCTCAGAGATAAAGTTAAGAGTTTAAGTGCTGGACGGGTTAACGATCTTATCTACAACTGCCGACCAAATTAACTGGGTATAAAAGTGCTGTGGGTTAATTGTTAGGGTTGAGCTACACCTATCAGCACCACATCGCGCTTTCCTATGCTTCTATCCTTTTCTGTCACTTAGGACCGTCATTTACTAGAGCGAGAAAGAGAGTGGGAACGCGTCAGCACGGCACGGTCGATTCCGCGGTTTGCTGACGCGTTCCCTCTCTCTTTCTCGCGTTAACCTGCTAAGAGGTAGGTATGTGGTTTGATGTCAGTTGAGTGCACGGATGGTCGGTGATGGCCACTGCCATTGTATCGAGTTACATCCTCTACGCTGGCCAAGTGCAGGTTGGCAGACTTCACATGTCTTTCTAGAACATTATGGAGAACTCTTGACGGCAACACGTGAGTCATGTAACTGAGTAGTTTACTGGTGGTGCTTCTCATCAATTTCATGCATTGACACAACACGGACAGTTCAGTCATGTACATACATACATAGACTCACGCCTGTTTCGCCCGGAGGGGTAGGCAGAGACTAAGGAACGCCACTTGCAACGATCCTGACATACTTCTCTTGCTTCATTTACTTCCATCAAGTTTTTTATGCATGATCGTTTTTTTTTTATTCTACCTATAAACTTAACCGATTCGGAGTTCCTCAGGGAAGTGTGTTGGGATCTCTATTGTTCCTGTTATACATTAACGATATCCCCTAAGGCACTGACCATAAGTGTACGTTGTATGCAGACGACATTTCAGTAGCTATACCACAAAATCAGGGAAGCCATGACCAAATAATTCAGATAAATGAAACAATTAATAATATTTCGAAATGGATAAGTGCCAACAATCTAAAAGTTAATCTGTCAAAAACCAGTTCCATAACTACAATAGTGCGAAATCTGCCATAGAAGTAAAATATGATGGTCAAGAAATTTCAGAGGTCAACGAAATTAAGTTTTTGGGTATAATGCTTGACAATCATTGTAATTGGTAAGCTCACATTAAACAAGTCTGCAATCGCATTAATCGTTTCGTATACGCCCTGAAAAGACTTAGTAATCTTGCCAGTGAAAATTTCGCGGTACCTGTCACGGATATGTGGGGTCGGTATTAAGATATGGTCTCCTGTTATGGGGTAACTCAACGGAAATTAGCAAAGTCATGATATGCCAAAAAAATGTATTAGAGCAATATGTGGTGCAGCCCCTTTGGATTCCTGTAGGCCTTTATTTAAAAGATTAAGAATATTTACTAACATGCTTATATATTTATGAGATTGGTATTTTTGTTCGAACACACCCAAACTTATTTACAAAGGCGAACGAAAATAAGAAATATCGAGGGATCCAACGAAGCTAGCACTGCCTCAAATATTGAATGAACATTTTTTACTTCGGCACCATACCTGGGAAATTACTGGTTCAGGAGATATTGAGGCTCAAAGTTAGTAGGTATGGAATTTTTCTAATTAGGTACAAAATCGATGCATTTACCCCGCCAATATGTTCTTTAGATGCCCTATAACCCCATGGATAAGTAGGTATCGAGCATTGCAAGCACGCGCTTTTAATTGCGCTTTAAAAATGTGAAAATTCAAAAAAAAATTCGTTTCCCAGGTATTATTTTTGGTTAGTACGTATTGACATGATGTCCACGACGAGAAACTTCGGCTTTGTGATGGGTCTTGTGACGCCCTGTATATGTATATACATATAGATAAAAAGAAATGGTATTTATCTACGCGCCGAGTAAATTGCAGACAAGCTTTCTATTACAGATATCGCCATATTTCACTCGACAGAGAATTTTACTGCAACACATTTATGACCTATTAACGTCCATCTTGGTTTATGTGCTACCGCTAGCGGATAGCGGAAGACGTAGCTACGTTTATTCGACGTTACTTTTAGATAATTGAGTGTAGGAGATGACTATTGCACTTTATCATAATCCTTCTACCGTTATTCCAGTTAGAACCCGGGGTCCACTTTCATCAATATCCACCTAGCGTTATCCTAGTACCATCTCGGGGTCCGCTTTCTAGTCTAACCGGATTTGGCTGAATATTAGCTTTTCCACGGAGCGAATGCCTGTCTGACCTCCGCAACCTGAAGGAATAGCGATATTCCATGGTTTAGACTAGTGTCAGTTTTATTTTAGAGGTACTGACGCCCTATAACGACTGTCATAGATCTTCATGACAGCCGGGACCGACGACTTAATGTGCTCTCACGAGACAAGCGATAATTAACAATTCAATACGCACATAACTCCGAAGTTAGTGGTGCGCGCCATGGATTCAATCCCGATGTATGGCAGTCCGTTGGTTGGTATCTCCACTAGGCTATCGCTGCCTTTTGCGGGGTCCGCTCTCTATAGTCTAAACGGATTTGACTGAATATTAGTTTTTTCTCGGAGTAACTGCCTATCTGACCTCCGCAACCCAAAAGATTTTTATTTAAGACTTTATTCAGACGTATTATTGACCCTATAACAACTGTCAAAGATCATCATAAATCTGGACCGACGCCACGCTTGACGTGCTCTCCGAGGCACGGGGCAAGCGATGCGATGATTTACAATTCAATACGCACAACGCACATAACTTATTGGTGCGCGCCGTGGATTCGAACCCGATACTCTCTGCATGGCAGTCTGTCAGGATCTCCTCTAGCCTCTAGGCTATCATTGCCTATTCCTCTTTGTCTGATCCATAAATTGATACGACTCTCAGTGTTCATTGTGACCGTTTGTTTCAATTTATAGTCCTATGGAGAGAATTTTACTCCGTTTGTCCTGGTTTTTGTAAAAAAAATAGATATTTTAAGCCTTGTGCCATATAACTTTCATCACGAAGCATCCAAAATCAGAGCAATGCGAAAAGTTATTACTATAACCAAAGAGCTACACGAAAATAGACAACCCGTGACTGCGACAGGTGCAACCGTGTATTTTACCTTTATTTTCAATATATCACATGACATAACATATAATAACTCCACGCTTTTATCCCTGAAGGGGTAGGCAGAGGGGTATTGAGTAGTGGTATTACACACCCGCACTTCGCTAGTTATCTTTCGATCCCAATATCACACGATATACAGGGTGTCACAAGACCCATCACCAAGCCGAAGTCTACTCGTTGTGGACATCATGCCAAGTCATACTAACCAAAAATAATACCCGCGAAACGATTTTTTTTTAAAGATTTCTCATTTTTTTAAACCGCAATTAAAAGCGCTGTGCAATGCTCGAAATACCTACTTATCCAAGGGGTCATAGGGCATCTAAAGAACATATTGGCGGGGTAAATGCATCGATTTTGTACCTAATTAGAAAAATTCCATACTAACTTTGAGCCTCAATACCTCCCGAATCAGTAATTTCCCAGGTATGGTGCCGAAGTAAAAAATGTTCGTTGTGATTGGTACAACATGGGATTTCAGTTTTCGTTAAGGGTCTCTTTACACCCTGTATATCCGTTAAATAAACGTTAGTATAGATAATGTTTTCTTAATCAGACGTAAACGTCAGCAGAACAGATCCCGTAACAATAAAAGCCAAACTGGGAAGCGACAGAGGTGTAAATTCTCGAAACAAACAGAGAAACATCCGAAACATGCCATTCTAGGCGCAGTCTCGCATTTCACATGGTATACTTTACTGCGACACATTTATGACCTATAAATGCGCGGAGTATTGGTGCCACTGCGAGCGAATAGCGGAGGCTAACCGCTGTATACGAAGACTAGATTGAATTTAAGCTGCCGCGATTTGTACCCATTCAAGTTTAATTAATGGCACGTAAATACGCCAATAAAGGTATAATAGCCAGCTAGTAGTATTGGCTGAAAAATGACCTGACGAGGGATGGGTCTGTAATCTCTAGTTAGCAGACCATCCTAAGTCAAAATCGAAATTATTTATCCACGTCAAATGTATCGATGATATTAATGATTCTATAGTGCCACATTCTGCTGATTGCTTGATGCGATTTCAGACAGTGCGGCTTTTGACATTCTTGGCTATGGTATAGGCAAGACCCAAAACAAACTTATATGTCTTACAAAATACATACCGAACTCAGGCTTTTTTCCCGCCAGGGTAGGCAGAGCATTCTTGCATCTATCCTTACAAACCTCACGCGTTTCCTCTATATTCATTACTCTCTTCATACATGCTCGCCGGTTTCGGGTGCTTCGGAATACAAAAAATAATTACAAAATACGTATATTAATAATCGTAATATTGAGTTATTTTATTCGCGATCGAGAATATCGGCATTAATACTACTTAACTTGCTCACCCTCTTCAACATATCACATACTTGAACTATAGGGCTTAACAGCAGAACTCATAAAAATTGCCAACCGTTGAATCACCAGCAAATCATTTAGGCACTCCGTTCCAAACAAATAGAATGCACACGAAGCATTATCATGCATCAATAGAACAATTGCATTGTGACGCAGACTACATCTACTTATCAGAGCCTGTCGAAGTGTCGACATACAACGAGACCCCAAGATAACGAGTAGAAAATAGTCGTATTCGCGCTCTTTCTTTTTTGTTAGCGCGGGTCACGCCCGTGCAGCCAACACGTACCAGCCAGTTATTCATACGGTCTGCGTTCGATTTCTATGGATGATATACGTTCCAAATTCAAATCACTTTTCCGCCCGCTAAAAAGTTCTTAACAGAAAAGAGCTATTTTGTTCCCGCTAAAAGAGGAACAAAGCGACACTTTTCGAATAGAAGGGATGAAAAATAATATATATCTTTTATAATGTTATTAACTCCGCCTAGAGACGTCTACTGTTAGACATAGGTCATCCTCCTTAGCTCTCCACACAGACCAATCTTGAGCCCAACGCATCGAAACGCGTCCCTCGATCTTCACAGGATCGTCAGTCCCAATGATATTAGAAAAAAGTAGATACGTTACCTACGTAGTTATCAATCCGTAGAAACGGTACACTAACGCACACATCAATAACTCTATATTTTATTTTAATTTCGATTGACAAGATGTAAGTTTCACTTTGACGCCTGCTCGCGACATCACACACACATATGTCAGACTTGCCAACTGGCTTATGTTTAGCGTGCTGTTTTGGTACGCCTATAACGCATCTACTTCTTTTTATATTTGTAACATATGCTGCGGCGTCTAGGACATTGCCGCCACTCCAGAACTTTCATACCCCAACGGCAATTAGTTCCTCGAGGCATGTGCCCTTCCCATTGCAACTTCAATTTGGCTATTCAGATGCGTGTACTACGATGAAAATTGTACCTGATCGGGTGATGTAATTGTATATAAAATTAATCAAATGTGATTGAGAATAGTAACGCTACAAAAGACCTTGTTCATCTAAATCTAATTGTTTACGTTAACAATATACGAATGTTTGTATTCGTCATATGTTTATTTAGAGTACCTACTAGCATGTGTGTTGTTAGATTATTCATCGTATTGTCTCGGACACTGCGCGTCCTCGGCGTACGAACAAAAACAATATCGGCACTTTCTAATGGAACACATGTCCTAAACGAATAATTGTGTTTCATACATACATACATACATACATACATAGACTCACGCCTGTTTCCCCGAAGGGGTAGGCAGAGGCATATTAAACGCCCACTTTTCGCCAGTGTTTTGATCCCACGTAATAGGTGGCGAGCCTATTGCCGCTTATCGGGATATTTTGTTTGCCAGAGCCTCGTCCGTTGATCGGCAGGTGCACCACTTGCAGGTGAGGTTGGCTTGGGACCCTAAGTTCTTGGTGGGAACCCTATAATTGTGTTTCAATTTGAATCAAATTACGTCTGGCTTGGTAATTTAATTACTTTCGCATCCATACATGCGAAAGATTATGAGGATGGATGTTTGTTACTCTTTCATGTAAAAACTGCTGAACGAATTTTGATGAGACTTTGCATAAGTAAGTAATATATCTTACTATCAGATTGGTGCTGGCTGCGTTTTTTTAGGGTTCCGTACCTAAAAGGTAAAAAACGGGGCCCTATTACTAAGCCTCCACTGTCTGTCTGTCTGTCTGTCCGTCTGTCTGTCACCAGGCTGTATCTCCATAAACCATGATAGCTAGAAAGCTGAAATTTTCACAAATTATGTATTTCGGTAGCCGCTCTAACAACAAATACTAAACATAAAAAAATGAAAATATTAATTGTCCCATACAAAAAGTGTTTTTTTTTTCTTATTTTTTGCTCAAAATTACTAACTGTAACAGGTAAACGCTTTAAATTTTCACAGAATATTTAGTTGTATATTACCTTTCAAAATACATAATTAAATAAAAAAAACGTTAATAATAAAGGGGGGGCTCCCATAAAACAAACGTAATTTTTAAGCAATTTGTTACTCGATCTTAATAAACAGGTAGAAACTTAAAAACTATTTAAGTTACATACAACAAACGTGATTTTCATATATAGATGATGGTACGGAACCCTTCGTGCGCGAATCCGACTCGCACTTGTCCAATTTTTTACTGTTACTGAGAATCCGGTAAACCTAGTAACACTTTGGCCCGATCCGTGAATCGAACCCGGGACCTCCTCATCGTCAGACGCATACGTTATCCACTAGACCACGGAGGCAGTCCAGTAACTTATATTATATCAGACTGAAGTTATTTTTCTAAAATAGGTATAATAACAAACTAGCCAACCAAAGTGAACGTAGATGTTTTTGAAGCAACCTTGCGAATCCGTATAATAGCTAGCGAACTAAGTAACAAAATATAAAAAGCTATGCATTTGCATTACAGTGTGATCTAAGCCTGTGATACAATCAATCATATTTTCGAAAACACACAAAACAATAGACCCATTCCCACACATCGCGGAAGTAGCACGAAACCTTAAAAACGCTCTGCTTATCAACCCGCTATCAATGCGACCTCGGTCCTTCCGCATTCAAAAATCGTCTAGAGATCGCTGTTAACCTAGTTTTAAGAGTATTTTATTGCATTATAAAATATTATGTTCGACTAGCTATTCGCCGTGGTGGTACTCGCGTTATTTTCTGTGTCACGGCGTTACACATCATCATAATATCAGCCGAAAGACGTCCCACTGCTGGACATAGGCCTCCCCCAAAGCTCCCCACATGGACCGATGGCGTTACTCACCAGTTTAAATACGCAAATTCGATTTTTGCGTATTCTTCTATATGAGCGTTAGAACCTTAATGTACTCCCCATGATACCTATCACTAACTCTAACTATATACCAGGAAAAGCCTTATCAAAGTCGGTCTAGCCGTCCTTAGATTACACAGACAAATAATCAGAAACAGAAGGAACGGCAGGCAGTAATACAGAAGGATAATCTTTTTAAAAATGTTTGTTTTATTTTATGCCTTGGTATTGGGTACCTAAAAAATGTCCTCTGGATAGGTGAAGTGACGATACTGACGATATACGCAGTCGCTGGCAGCGGCTGTACACCAAAAGCCGAAAATGGGGCTCAGTGGCGTGCTATTGGAGAGAATAGATATTCTAGAGAATAGAATAGAATAGAGAATACATATCTATACATAGATATGTATAGAAGCAAGTGGCGTTCTGTTGTCTCTGCCTACACCGACGGGAAAAAGGCGTGAGTATATGTATGTATCTATGTACATCCAGTAGTGGAATATGGCACGCTGATGATGATGATCATGTAAATAACAATAAGCACTTGAAAAAACAGTTTATCGAAATCACAGACAGAAACTAGAATTTTATTTAAATGTAGATGTTCAGTACATTCGTCTTCAAATACTTATAATAATTTTATTTTATTGCAGCACATTATGTACCGTCATCCGGTAAAAAAAAGAAAGCTGACGTTAGACTGTTTTTTATTTATCTGTGGCTGTCAAATGCTATGACGTCACTGCGCCTTATGGCGATCGTGTTGAGATGAAGAATTTTTATAATGTGTTTATTCCCGGGCTGATAATAAGATATTTCATAGCCTTGTAGTTTATAACATGTGAAGTCTGTAAAACCGCACTTGGCCAGTGAACTATGGCCAATGGCATAACCCTTAATGATTAACACGGAAAATGGTGTGTTCCGGCTGCATCCAAACCTAGGAGCTCAGGAGCCCCTTTTTAGTATAACCAAATTGTTTTTCTCTTTTCTTGCGATCTATCATCTTTGATATTCAGCAATTGGTGTGTATGTGTGAAAATATGGCGTGAACGGGCATCATCCATTGATGATGCCGACAATTTCTTCTCTATCATTGTACTGGATGAGGTCTTGAGAAATTGTTTTCTTTGGTCTTCTATTGACTGTGTGTGGATTCATTAGATTGATTGCCAGTGCGTTTGGGTGATTTGTTAATCTTTCCCTGCATGATTTTGTTCAAGCTATTATTTCCTCTTTTACAGTGTTCATACCCAGGTCATTGTGAAGCCTGTCATTAGTTATGTAATGTACCAAGGTGCATTCGTGATAATTCTTAGTATTGCAATATTTGACTTTGCAGTATAACCAAATTTGACAAAATATTAGCTTTTCTTCAGAGGTAGGCAATAGTCTGTTACGCTTCTTCTGAACCTGACTGCATCGTTTTGACATAGACATTTCTGGGTCAGTTTATTAAGAAGGAGTTCTTCAATTTAGTTGAAATTTCTAGAACTCTATTGTTCGCGACAGACATTAAAACTATGACGGTGAATAGTGTATTCGAAACCGCGAGTGAAAATCGTTAAAATCAGTGTTATCTAATCGTGCGGTACACCGGGTTCGGTTCCCGGACGTGTCAAAACGTTATAAAATAGCTAAAATAGTGTAAATGGTTAGATTGCTAATATATAACAACTATGTAATACATGAACATTAGTCTTAAACTTGTGCTAACCATAGGGACCTTAGATATCGAATCATAAATAGCCTTATCAGTAGTGACAGATAAGAGTTAATGCTTCATAAAACAGCTGTTTGTTTACATATTCGTATTATAGTTTTATAAGTGTTTTTTAGCTTCATATAGACTTGAAATCATGTCTAGATACCTTTTTATTGCTAGTTATTACCTTATATAGTTAAAATAAGCATAATAACAAACATTCGTATGCTTATTATAAAATTTGTTTACTTACGATAGTATTTACTTAAGAAATTCTGTAAAATTTTTATGCTTCAAAGTTATCATGTCATATGCTCGAATTGAATAAAGATATTTTCATGGTGTTTGTTTTAATAGATGCCCCATATAGTTGCACACAACGGCCTACCTAAATTATATATATAAATTTAGTATACGATAGTTTTTCAATAGAAAATATAGTGGGCGGGCCCTTGTGTGGCAGCATTTTTTGGGAGTTTTTATGGAATAACTTAGTGACGCTAATAGTTAGGTTTAGGTATTGTATACCAATAGATAGAACTTAATGAGACCTATCTAACGATGTATAGAACATGTATGTATGCATAATAGGATCTAAACATACGTAACATTTGTACTGTTTTGTAAATAAAAATAAAGGAAAGATTCCCTGTGCACGTGTTCGGTGCGATGGTCGTCGATAAGGTAAAGTTTCGAGGTACTTAAGCGACCACCAATTCGGGCAGTTGTTGCCGTCTCAACCACCATCTTGTAACCATCAAGCACCGCACACCTGAACAGCATCGCTCTCAACGTATGAAGATGTTTCATTTCTGAAGCCCTTACACATCGAAGCCATACAGTCCACACACATAGAAGAACACGCATCGTCGTAGGCACACGTCAGCAGCACACTACCAGCGCACTGTAGCGGACTAGCAAAGGTTCGATTCCTGGCATCCGTTACATTTGTTGGTCGCTTCGAGCCGGATTGAAGAATGCCTACGACGCGTTCAAGAGGTCGTGCTCCCGAGGTCGCCGGGGGAGCGGCCGGCGCCGGGCCTAGTTCCAGTACCCCTGCCCGCGCCGCCGCTGCCCGCAACCCAGCCGCCGCGGTCGTCCGTCACGACGGGCCACCGCGATCGCCGTCGACAACAGTCGGGAGCGACGCGCCGCCGCCGGCCCCCCCCGGCCCCGCGGGGAGGGACGAACGAAACATCACTCAAGACGCAAGGGAGCGAGCAGAGGTGCAGTCGAAAAATGAAGATGGCAAGGAAAGGACGTTGCAACCATCCGATAGATCGAGCGTTTGTACAGCGCAACATAGCATAATAGAAAATAGAGATAGAAAGAAGCCAACAAGGGAACGCGACCAACGCTCAGCAGCTACGGGACGCTCCAATAGAAATGTGATGTTGGCTCGAGAAGAAGTTTTGAAGATAAAACTACAGTTAGCACAGTTAGCACTACAGAAGGCTGAAGAGGAGGCGGACTCCGATGACTACGACGAGGATGGACAGTCAAAGCAAGATTACATACGTTCGTGGTTGGAAGAGGCTCCGGAACCCCAGCCCGGCCCTGAAGATATAGATATAGTGGTATCGGCGCCCACTAAGAAGAGGGACGTCGACGGGGCACAGAAGATAGATATAGAAGATGGACCGCCCTCACAGAAGATGGACGTTCATCAACAGGGAGGTGATTCGCTGAAGCCGTTCATCACGGATCTCACCTCCGCGATCGCCGCGCTCGCCGACAGGAAGCCACCGGACACATCGATAGTTGCACCACACCCGGCGGTTTCGAAAGTCATCATGACGCTACCGACGTTCGGCGGCGCGCACACCGAGTGGCTGTCGTTCAAGGCGATATACGACACCACCAAGAATTTCTTCAACGACGTGGAGAATACAGCGAGACTGAGAAGAAGTCTCAAGGGAAGAGCGTTAGAAACAGTTAGCTCTGAACTGATTGGGCATGCGCGACCAGATGAGATCATGAAGGAGTTGGAGCTGCAGTTCGGACGACCAGACTCGATCGCACAGGCAGAGACGGACAAGCTGAGGACCCTGCCACGCTGTAGCGAAGCACCTAAGGACATATGCGCGTTCGCGAGCAAGATTAGAAGCGGCGTCGTCACACTTCGTGCGTTGAAAAAGGAACACTACCTCATCAATGCGGAGCTAGTGCGCGTGTTGACCGAGAAGCTACCGAACTCGCTACGTGTGCAGTGGTACAAGACGTATACCGAGAAGTGCCAGTCGAAGCCGGACCTCAGCCGATTCAGTGACTTCGTGACAGAGTACGCGCGTTACTGTAGCGCGTTCGCGCCGGCTGAGAACATCACCGATGGGCCGCCAAGCAGACGCACCGTGCAGAGGACGTACACGGCGACGGCGACGGAGAAGCGAACGCATACGGACACGTCTAACGCGAAGTGCAGGATATGTGAACGCGAAGGACACTACTCGTCGGCCTGCAGCACGTTTCGTAACGCCAACGCAGAGAAGAGATGGCAGCTAGCTAAGCAGCATGGATTGTGTTTTCGCTGCTTACGCATACGCCGAATAGAACACTCGTGCAAGCCCAAGAAGTGCGCCATAGAGGGATGTCGCGCTACACACAACCAGTTGCTTCACTACGATAGAGGAGCCCATAGGACCGAAGACGTGAACATAGAAAAGCAAGAAACGGTCGCCAGTTCGTGCATACGTGCAAAGGCTCAAGCATACTTAAAGATAGTGCCCGTGCAGATAGTCGGACCGGCGGGAGAGGCGTCTACGTTCGCCCTACTCGACGACGGAAGCACCGTATCGCTCATAGACGAAGACATAGCCAAGGAAGTCGGCGCGGAAGGGAGCCTGGACCCGTTTACGATCCGTGCCATAGGCGATACGTCGATCGACATGCCAACGTCGCGACGCGTAGACATACAAATACGAGGAGCCGGCGCCGACAGCAAACAAGTGCCTTTGTGTGCGCGCACCGTAGCCAGCCTACACCTGTCGCCGCAGAAGATCGCCGAAGAGGACCTGATAGACTGCAAACACCTCGAAGGCATCAAGAAGAAGCTGGTGTATGACATAGGCGTGCCAAAGGTGCTAATAGGTCAAGACAACTGGCACCTGCTCATAGCGAACGCAGTACGAAGAGGACCCAACGATCAACCGGTGGCGTCGCTTACATCGCTGGGATGGGTGCTGCACGGCGCGCGCTCACGCACCTTGGGAAACACCGTACACTTCGTCAACGGTCTCTCCGCTATAGATGAAAACATAGAAGCGCAACTGAAAGAATATTTCGCACTAGAATCGCTCATAGTGAACCCACGTCGACCGAACTCGGACCCCGAGAAGCGGGCTACAGATATGTTAGAAAAACATACGAAACAATTAGAAGATAGACATATAGAGACGGCTCTTCTGTGGAAACAAGAAGACATCGTCATGCCAGATAGTTACGAGAACGCGGCAAGGAGGCTCGCACACATAGAGAAAAAATTAGATAGAAACATAGAGTTGAAAACAAGATATACAGAACAGATGAACTCACTGATAGAAAAGGGATACGCAGAAGAAGCTCCCATGAATAGTACGCCAGGGAAGACTTGGTACTTGCCTCACTTCGATGTACACAACCCCATGAAGCCTGAGAAGATTCGTATAGTTCACGACGCCGCCGCGAAGACCAGAGGTATGTCACTCAACGATTACCTGCTCACGGGGCCGGACTTGCTACAATCGTTGCCGGGGGTGTTGATGAGGTTCCGTCGACACCGCGTCGCCGTCTCAGCTGATATAACAGAGATGTTTATGCAGGTGAGAGTACGCCCAGAAGACCGAGACGCGCTGCGCTACCTGTGGAGAGGTGACCGGCGGGAGGGACCGCCCCAGGAATACCGTATGAAGTCCATTATCTTCGGCGCGGCAAGCTCACCGTGTACAGCTATATTCGCGAAGAATTGGAACGCTCGCAAGCACGCAGAAGAGTACCCGGAAGCAGCAGAAGCCATCATAGATAATCATTACATGGATGACTATCTGGACAGCTTCAGGAACGAACAGGAAGCGACGAGTATAGCGTCACGGGTGCGAGACATACACAGACAAGCGCACTTTCACCTCACGAAATGGGTGTCGAACTCTAGAAACGTCATCGAAGCAATAGAACCAAGTCAACATCGCCAGGAGACAGTCGGCCTCGCCAGCAAGGGGCAAGAAGAGAAAATTCTCGGCTTGATGTGGAAAACGAGCGCGGACGAGCTGAGCTTCAACCTTACACTCGCACGGCTTCCAGACGGACTCATCGGCACCGAAGCGCCTACGAAACGGGAAGCGTTGAAAATAGTTATGTCGCTATACGACCCACTCGGCCTCGCATCGCCCGTGACTGTTCGAGCCAAACAGATACTACAGGAAGCCTGGCGACTCGGTACAAATTGGGACGAGAAGTTTGACGAAAGCCTCAGAGAGCAATGGGCATCGTGGATACAGCATTTAGAACAGTTGAAGTCGATACGCATCCCGCGGTGTTATCCCGGGTACAGTGACGCCTGTACACTCCAAGTACATGTCTTTACGGACGCCAGTGAAGCGGCCTACGCAACAGCGGTGTACTGGCGAGCGACTACACCAGATGGGCGTGTGCACGTGACGCTCGTTATGGCGAAGGCGAGAGTGGCACCGCTTAAGGTGGTGTCAATCCCGAGACTCGAACTGCAAGCCGCCGTCATGGGTACGCGAGTCGCTCAAGCGGTAATAGAAGAACATCACGTCAAACCCGAGGCCGTCGTGTACTGGACGGACAGCAAGACCGTACTAACGTGGATAAGAAAAGGAGCACGGGCGTACAAACCATTCGTCGCGCACCGCCTAGCCGCCATAGAAGAGCATAGTAAAGTTGAAGATTGGCGCTGGGTACCTACGAAGTTGAACGCGGCGGATGCGGCTACACGCGACGTGCCAAACAGCTTTAACTCCGAACACGAGTGGTACACCGGACCGTCGTTCCTGTACGAAGACCCGTCACTATGGCCCGTAGAGAAGCACATCGCCCCTGACGCGACAGGCGAAGAGCGCACACTGACAGCTGTAGAGAAACGTCAAACACATAGAATTATAGAAGCCGTACCGGACCCGTATAGATTTTCCAAATGGGAGAGGCTCTTACGAGCGACAGCAAGAGTTCTACAATTTATAGCATTATGTAAGAAAACCGCAGAGAAGGTTCTCTATAAAAGAACGCAGAAAAATAGACAGAAGGATCCAGATTGGCGTCACGTGACGAAGACGAAGCACAACATCAAGTCGGGCAGAGCGGCACCTCGTCCAGCCGCCGACTCCCGAAACTTCGTGCTTCTCTCCGCAGAACACACCCGCGGCGCCGAGGACCTTCTTGTGAAGGCGGTACAAGAGGACTCCTTCGGCGCCGACCTTCGGGAGCTGCGGCGCGGAGGAGGTGTCGCCAGAGACAGCCGCCTGTATTCGTTACCCGTGGAGATGAACAACGGAATTATCACTCTACGCAGTCGTATAATAGCTACAGAAGAAATCTCCGAACAAACAAAGAGACCGCCGATCTTAGACGGCGATCATCGTATTACACAGCTATACATAGATTGGACGCATAGAAAATTACACCACAGCGGTACAGAGTTGGTAATCAATGAAATACGCCAACACTATTGGATTCTTCGTCTGCGGCCGACTACAAAGAAAATAGTACATAGATGTCTACCATGCCGCATTAGAAAAACGCAGCCGCCTGAGCCAGCCACAGGGGACCATCCAAAGGCGCGCCTTGCTCACCATCAGAGGCCCTTCACCTACACGGGTCTTGATTATTTCGGGCCGCTCTCCGTAACCGTCGGTAGACAGCGTCACAAACGTTATGTGGCACTGTTTACATGTCTCACTTCCAGGGCAGTACATCTGGAGGTCGCCGCCAGCCTGAGCGCCGACTCCGCAATCTTGGCGCTGCGCAGGTTCGCAGCGCGCCGAGGTTGCCCCGCAGAGATCTACTCGGACAACGGCACCAACATGCACGGTGCCGACCGAGAGATGAGAGACGCCGTCGCCGAGGAAGCGAGTCGCCGTGGCATCATATGGCGCTTCATCACCCCCTCAGCGCCATTCATGGGGGGCGCATGGGAGCGCCTCGTCAGGTGCGTGAAGACCGCCCTCTATACGGTCCTTCATGAGCGCCATCCGCACGAAGAAGTCCTAGCTACACTACTGTGTGAGGTCGAGTACACAGTAAACAGTCGACCCCTCACACACGTCTCCGTCAACGCAGCAGACAGCGAGGCCATCACCCCGAACCACATCCTGTTCGGTGGTTCTGCTCGCCTCCCTCCGCTGGGCGAGTTCAGCGAGGCTGACCTCAACAGCAGCAAGCACTGGCGGCGCGCCCAAATCCTCGCCGACATGTTCTGGCGCCGTTGGGTGCGCGAGTACCTACCCGAGCTGCAACACCGGCGGGAGCCCCATGGGTCTGGGCTCAACCTCGAGGTCGGCGACCCCGTCCTGATCGCCGACGGCCAACTCCCGCGCAATACCTGGCCGCGCGGTCGAGTTGTGGCTGTCTACCCGGGCGCCGACGGCGCCATACGCACTGTCGAGGTGCGCACAGCAGCAGGCGTCCTCAAACGGCCGGCTAAGAAGCTGGTCCCCCTGCCCAAGTGACGAGGCGTCGCTCACCGGGTGCTCTGCAGCACCGCCACACGACGGGTCACGCGCGTTGCTGCACGGCGGGAGAGATGTTCGCGACAGACATTAAAACTATGACGGTGAATAGTGTATTCGAAACCGCGAGTGAAAATCGTTAAAATCAGTGTTATCTAATCGTGCGGTACACCGGGTTCGGTTCCCGGACGTGTCAAAACGTTATAAAATAGCTAAAATAGTGTAAATGGTTAGATTGCTAATATATAACAACTATGTAATACATGAACATTAGTCTTAAACTTGTGCTAACCATAGGGACCTTAGATATCGAATCATAAATAGCCTTATCAGTAGTGACAGATAAGAGTTAATGCTTCATAAAACAGCTGTTTGTTTACATATTCGTATTATAGTTTTATAAGTGTTTTTTAGCTTCATATAGACTTGAAATCATGTCTAGATACCTTTTTATTGCTAGTTATTACCTTATATAGTTAAAATAAGCATAATAACAAACATTCGTATGCTTATTATAAAATTTGTTTACTTACGATAGTATTTACTTAAGAAATTCTGTAAAATTTTTATGCTTCAAAGTTATCATGTCATATGCTCGAATTGAATAAAGATATTTTCATGGTGTTTGTTTTAATAGATGCCCCATATAGTTGCACACAACGGCCTACCTAAATTATATATATAAATTTAGTATACGATAGTTTTTCAATAGAAAATATAGTGGGCGGGCCCTTGTGTGGCAGCATTTTTTGGGAGTTTTTATGGAATAACTTAGTGACGCTAATAGTTAGGTTTAGGTATTGTATACCAATAGATAGAACTTAATGAGACCTATCTAACGATGTATAGAACATGTATGTATGCATAATAGGATCTAAACATACGTAACATTTGTACTGTTTTGTAAATAAAAATAAAGGAAAGATTCCCTGTGCACGTGTTCGGTGCGATGGTCGTCGATAAGGTAAAGTTTCGAGGTACTTAAGCGACCACCAATTCGGGCAGTTGTTGCCGTCTCAACCACCATCTTGTAACCATCAAGCACCGCACACCTGAACAGCATCGCTCTCAACGTATGAAGATGTTTCATTTCTGAAGCCCTTACACATCGAAGCCATACAGTCCACACACATAGAAGAACACGCATCGTCGTAGGCACACGTCAGCAGCACACTACCAGCGCACTGTAGCGGACTAGCAAAGGTTCGATTCCTGGCATCCGTTACATCTATCATATATTAATTGATTTCGAAAATTTAATTTTTCGGTAGGATATCCTCGGTGTCTGGCGCTATCCAAGATTTTGGACTTTTTAAAATACTTTTTAAAATACTTTTTAAAGTACTTTGGACTATTTAAAGTCCGTGTGGTGACGGATTAAGAATACGGAATGTCACCACACCATATCATCCCATGGGTGTAGCGACAGCCGACAGAGGGAGCAAATTGTGCAGAAAACAGCACTGTAAGAGAAGGAAAACTTGAAACAAACCCTTTACCAACCCGTTTAGTAGGCCAATTCCTCCTTTCAAAGGAGAGGCCTAGTCCAGCATTAGACTGTTAAATGCTGATGATGTTGAAAGTACTTTTTCTTAAAATAATTCTACAAGCTATGTAAATGAACTAAGCGTTCATTCTAAACATTATGCAGATTCCTCACCTACACCGACGTTTCGTCTCGTTCTCGTCATATTATTGTTTATAACCGCGCATACCGGCGCATCGTTTTTTATCCTCATTACATAACCATGATCTAAGATTACGATACAATTATTTACTCACACACGCAAACACCCACACGGATGACTCATGTGTGTGTAGGGCCAGCAGTTTAAAAATATCTTTTGTGACATTCATTATATTGTTATAGCTAGTACTATAATGGATCCGACAGAGAACCAAGGTAATCGAGATAGCTCAAAGAATTATCAAGCTGAAGTGGCAGTGAGCTGGTCACATTTGTCCAACAACCAATAATCTTTGTAGTAGCCGACTTCTACGTCCGTGTGGTGACGGATTAAGAATACGAATTGTCACCACCCCATATCACCCTATGGGTGTCGTAAGAGCCGACAGAGGGAGCATGTTATGCAGAGAACAACACTGTAAGAGAAGCAAAACTTGATACAAACCCTATACCAACCCGTTTGGCCAGCGTAGTATAGTAGGCCAATTCCTCCTTTCAAAGGAGAGGCCTAGTCCAGCAGTGGACTGTTAAAGGCTGATGATGAGCCGACTTCTAGAGTAGAGACCGCGCCGCGCGCAAATGCACGTAGTATAGAACGCCCAACGCCCTCCGGCTAGGTGGTGTGACGATATAAGCAAAGTGGCTGGCAGGCTGGACACGAAGAAGCAAACATCGGGCTCAGTGGCGTCCCATTGGAGAGGCCTATATCCAGCAAGTGGACTATGGTAGGTGAATGACGGTGATGATGAATTAACTTCGGATAGAATGAGGCGGGGATAGCCTAGTGGAGATACCAATACTGAAATGTACAAGGTATCAGGTACAAACCCACAATACAATACAATTTAATTTCTAATTGATCAATAATATATTTGTATGCCCATGGCAAAACATAGTGAAACTATAAACCGACAACACCATTCATGTACCTACATACATACATACATAACGTCACGCCTTCCATCCCCGAAGGGGTAGGCAGAGGTGTATTTCTACACCCACTTTTCGCCGGACATACTTTAGTCCCACGTAATAAGGGGCGAGCCTATTGCCGTACCGGGCACATTTCCAGACTCCGTGCTGCTACTGAGAATTTCGTGACAGAAAAACCCAATAACACTGCCCGACCCAGGAATCGAACCCGGGACCTCCCGATCCCACGCGCACATTTATGCCGCGAGACCAACGAGGCAGTCGTATAGGGTTTGATGTCGAGTTTTCCGTCTCTACGCGAAGATGGTATTTGCATCGTGTTATCCCTTAGTCGCCTTTTACGACACCCACGGGAAGATAGGGGGTGGTGACACTTGTATTCTATGCCGTCAACCACACGGCAATGTGGTTATGTCATGTACCTATGTTTTACAAATAAATAAATCATTTCATTTCATTTCATTTCATCATTTCATTTCATTTCAAACCCACGGTGTGCAACTGATTTTTCAAAGTTTTGCTAATTATTATCGGATACTCGTATCTCGGAGAGCACGTTGCCAGCTGCCAGCCATTGCAACGGTTCCAGCTGTACTGTAGATCTTTGACAGTTATCATGACGAATCAGTACCTTTAAATATGCTGACACTGCTCTAAGCCATGGAATATCGCTATCTCTATGGAGTTGCAGGGGTGAGTCGACAGTAAGGAAAATCGAAATCGAAAACCTAAGGAAAATCTGCCGTTTTCTCAAACATGGACAACGCGCGGATCTTGGCATCCAAGGGGAAAGTCATCGATGCATCATGACAACAGGATGATTTATGAATCAAACTCAAACTCAAACTCAAATATGTTTATTTCCATAAAAATGTTTAAATTTTTTGGACACGTCAGAAAGTCATACAAATAAAAAAAATAAAAAGTAACTTTAAATGCATATTAACATAGTTGAGCATTGAAAAAAATGCCTGTTCAGAAAGTAGAGCCTCGTGAGAAGAATCAGGCAAGAAACTCCGGGCCACTCTTTGAATAAATACAATTGAAAGTCTCTTTACTGTCTAAAGAAGTAAATTGAAGTTGAGAATTTCGTCTTCACCGTAGCGTGACAACCAGAAAGTGTGCTAAATGCACTTTTAGTATTTCAAGCATTTTATCTCTTAAACGGCCTCGTTGGTCTCGCGGCATGTGCGCGTGGGATTGTGAGGTCTCGGGTTCGATCCCCGGGTCGGGCAAAGTGTTATTGGGTTTGTTTGTATTTGAGTCTGGTAATGTGCCCGGTACGGCAATAGGCTCGCCCCCTATCACGTGGGACCTAAAAATTCATGGCAAAATGTGGGTGTAATATTACATCTCTGCCTACCCCTTCGAGGATACAGGCGTGAGTCTATAAAAAAAAAAGATAATAAATGACTGCACGGCTTGTTGCTCAATTCGACTTAGCATATCCTGTAAGTACTTCTATGTAATTTATAGCCAACATTTTATTGGAAGGAAACTAAAAGTACTAAAACAGCTTTGAGACATTCTTAACTTCCTTTCTCGGTATACGACTAATCGTCGATTAAAACTACTGATTAGCTAGAATTTCGATACTAGTTTAGTTTTAAATTGTCAATGGTATGATCTTAATGTAAAAGGTTTATGGCTGGCTTCATTAGTGTCTGAAGTACCTGTTAAATTAATTTGGCTCTTGACTTTTTCATCATCAGCCTTTAACAGTCCACTGCTGGACTAGGCCTCTCCTTTGAAAGGAGTAATTGGCCTACTATACCACGCTGGCCAAACGGGTTGGTATAGGGTTTGTATCAAGTTTTCCTTCTCTTACAGTGCTGTTCTCTGCATAATATGCTCCATCTGTCGGCTCTTACGACACCCATGGGATGATATGGTGACATTCCGTATTCTTAATCCGTCACCACACGAAATTTTCTTGACATTTTAACATTTATAAATTGTCCCCGTTTTCGAATTTATGTGAGAGATCCAGGGATGAAAACTGTTTCTTTTAAAATGCTAGTTATAAAATAAATATGAGAGTGAATGAAGCCAGATAGATATGGGCGGTCCGTAGTCTGTACCTGCCCTTTCGAAAATCCAGCGTGAGTCTATAATTTACAGTCATTGTTATGTACATGGAGTTTCAAAATCAGCGGTTTTCATTTTGCTTAGTCAGGACTCAGGACAGGTCTTTTTACATGATACCTACACCGCCATTGCAACCATAAACAAATAAACACAAACAATCGAGTGTTGAGTCAGGAGCTCAAGATGGAGTCTCCATATATGACGTGGTGTGTGTGTGGTCTGTCGATTGCCAGCTGTTGTTCAACGACTTGGATAGCCTAGATAGTTACCTATAGAATACTAAGTTTGTTGACAGGTCTAAATCGCGGAGGCAAGGACAAGTAAAAAAGAAACATATTTTCTTTATTGAGGGGTCTTAATTGCGTACGTTAAGTGGGTGCATAGGGTTCCCACCAAGAACTTAGGGTCCCAAGCCAACCTCACCTGCAAGTGGTGCATCTGCCGATCAACGGACGAGGCTCTGGCAAACAAAATATCCCGAAAAGCGGCAATAGGCTCGCCACCTATTACGTGGGATCAAAACACACAAGTGGGCGTTTAATATGCCTCTGCCTACCCCTTCGGGGAAACAGGCGTGAGTCTATGTATGTATGTATGTAATTGCGTAACTAAGATCATGTCAAAAATAATGTATTTTCTCAATGTGTTCTCTTATAAGGTGTTATAACAAGACACAAAGAGCTGTGCCGTAGCAAGATATGGCCGGCAGTGTGGTTCGCATCGGGTGTCACCCCATTTGGTTCAAACTGGAACTCAACCATATACTTAAAGACAAAACTAATTTACATACATACATATGCTCACGCCTTTTTCCCGTCGGGATAGGCAGAGACAACAGAACGCCACTTGCTTCTATCCTTACAAACCTCACGCGCTTCCTCTACATTCATTACTCTTTTCATATAATTATGCTCGCCGGTTGCGGGTGAACAACAAAATTAATTTAGAAGATGGTTTTCTTAATGTTTGTATTTCTTTTTCTTGAAGTTGAGTCACCGGGAGTCACCCCCAAAAAATATGGCACCCGGTGACTCAGTAGGGTGACACCACCAACTGCCTCACCGGGTACCACCTAGGATAACTAGCCACTGACTAGTAATAAAACCTGTATTGTAGGGGGCTTCACAAACAGCCAACCCACAGACTTAAAAAACACTGACTCAAAGGGCGGAGATTAGCGTATTTTTCTGCGCGTATACGGTCGCTTCAGCATACGCGCCTACACGCGCGCTACATTACGCGCTTCAAAAATCCGGACTCGCGTAAACGGGCATATTTCGGCGTGTTCACTCCAAACGGTAGTGACATCTTGTCAGTGTCGTCAGTGTCAACATGAATTCTGACGGCTTGCGTTTATACGAGCTTAGTTAGAAGCGCGTCAACGCTCGTACAAGTCGCGCGTGTACCAAAAGGCGCACCTATACGCGCCTACATGCGCTTCCAAAAACGAGCTTATACGCGCGTATAAAACGCTAATCATAAACCGCCCAAAACAACAATATGTTGATCAAGTCTTGTCTCATGTTAGAATATAACACAAAACACTAGACACAGTATCAAGCGCAACCGCTTAACCACTGTGCCAACACTTCAACGGCTCAGGCGCAAAATGTCTTTTCGCAAAATGTCCCCTGGTCGTAAAACGTCTCTTTCGCAGAATGTCGCGCCAGGGACTTAGAGTAAAATTAAGCATGTCTCATTCATTATTTCCGAGCTGTGTGGTTAGGTGCGACGTACTAAATAAAAGAGAACCTAACATAACCTATTTAGTTACTGGAATTACAGTCGGACCCATGGGCGTCACCAAGACGTCTTTTTGTTTTGAAAATAGCAATTTTACTCTAAGTCCCTGGCGCGACATTCTGCGAAAGAGAAATTTTGCGAAAAAGACATTCTGCGAGAGAGACGTTTTACGACCAGGGGACATTTTGCGCCTGAGCCACTTCAACACTGAAGCCACGCTGAAAAAGCTAGATACCTTATTTTTTAGGATGCATCTCAGATGAGTATATGCATTGTATAGTCTAGTACTATTGTGAAGTACATTCTAACACAGATTAACAACCTATTTGACATGGGAAGAAGAGTGCTTATAAAAAAATAAACTAGGTAGTAAAAAGAACAACAATTTTAAGGCTAGACCTGACCTAGGAGTTGAACCTAAGACCTCATACTCATTCATATGCTAGAATAAGTGGCGTATGTAAATGAGTTTAACTAAACATCCATTTTCTAAATTAACTAAGAGCCTAATAATAGAAAATCTAAGACATTGCACATCAAGACTTCTAATATCAAACACTAAAGTATTTATAACAATTAATTTTCTAATACTTAAATAGATGATAATTAATCACAGGACATTTAAGTACTTTGACGCAAAGATTAATTATTATTACAACACAACAAGACTCGTTGTTATTTTAAATCATTAATAATTGCAAAATAATTCAATATTTATTATTAAGTTAAGTAATTAAATTTATCACATTTTGAATTATTGTGCAAAAAATAATTGTGAAATAACAACAACTGAGAAAGACATTTTCTACACAAATGTATGATAATTAATGACACACACACATGCAATGATTAACTCAGTCAATTCAATAACAGGTTATTAACTATGACACCCACAATTAGATTTATTTATTTATCTAATTAATTAATTGTATTTACTGCCAGATATCCTTGTGTGAATCATATGAATTAGTAAACTATTTTTCAATCATAAGTCACTGACCAATAACATGTTATTTCTTAATACTATTACATTATTTCATTGTAAGTTACTCCATATGAAATCAGTTTAAGGTTTTAGCCATGAAAGCGTAACAGAGAGATTTTAGAAAATCTTACAAAGCACATACAAATAATAGGCTTGTGTCCTAAAATGAAAGTTTGACGTTTTAGTTGTATTTACTACTAAAACGTCAAAAACATGAATGGCGGACGGACTGTTAGACTTAATGCTCTCTGATTAGTGTCACAAGAATAAATACATTATTTTTAGTTTTAGAATCCTAAAAATAACATTAATCTTACATTTTTATAGTAAATAATAAACTTTATTGACATCTTAAAATCATAATGAATCTATAGATACTACAATCTTAGTGGACTTATTCTTAGTGGACACAAGCCTATTATGTTTGTGAATGTTTGTTACACTCCAGGGTTGGAAATGTTGTCGCAATCCAGGATCCGTTTACTAGTCTCACAAGGTTTTACTGAATATTAGCATTTACACTGAGCAACTGCCTCTCTGGTTCTGCAGTGTTAACAGATAGTGATATTCCATGGTTTAGACTAGTGTTAGTTGGTATCTCTACTAGGCTATCACTGCCTCACTAAGTTATCATCATCGTCCTAGCGTTAACCCAGTTTAATCTGGGGCCCGTTCACTAGTCTAACCGGATTTGGCTGAATACAAGCTTTTCCACAGAGCGACTGCCTGTCTGACCTCCGCAACCCGAAGGGCAAGCTATATTCCATGGTTTAGACCAGGGTTCGAGGATATATATCAATGGATATATATCAAGATATATATCCGATATATATCCGATATATATCAACCTCGATTCGACGATATATATCAAATGTTTTTTTGTGATATATTGCAATACAAAAATGGTTTAAAAATAATATTATTATTGCGTTTGTTACTGTATTACTACTTCCCAAATGTAGATGGCGTGGGAGTAGAGTTAAAACATACTCCCTAATGGTAAGTTTTAATCTAAAAATGGCAACACTTCTGCCGGTATTAATGGCGTCAGACCGTCAGTGGTGTCAGAAAAAATTCGTTACGAAAAACTAAGTACTCAAATGAATAAAACATTAAAACATTTCAGTTTTTTATTTTTTGATCATTTAGTATGTTTATAAAACACATGCAAATAGTATTCATAAATAATACTATTAAATATTAATATGACTTTCATACAAAATTGATATATATCAAACTTGATATATATCCGATATATATCGTAAATATCCGATATTTTGATATTTATAATAAATATCGGATATTTTCGAACCCTGGTTTAGACTAATGTCACTTTATTTTTAGAAAGTACTAATGTAAGTAACAACAGCTTAACATGCTCTCCGAGGCATGGGACAAGCAATAATTAACAATTTAATACACATAACAATACACATACAAGAAATAAGTATTGACGAAGTAGGATTACACAGTGTAAAAAATTCTCATTTTTTAAATAAATGTAATGCTATCTAATCTTACTTTATGCCAAATGCTTTTCAGTTTTAAATCACTATTTCAAACATTGAATGTACATTAATTGAACATGTGACTCAATAACATTATAAACCTCTCTAAATTATTATTATAAGGAAAATGCGTTGCCTCAAATATGTTTTTGTGGAAGCAAGGTGGAGTATGAATCACTTGTTTTTCATCTTTAAAGATGTTCCTGTATTTGATACTACTACACACAAACCAAACACAAAACAGTTTGAAGTTTATGTTTAAATAAAGTGTATGAGAAGACAAAGAGGTGAGAACTCGAAATTGTAATTTATATTTACTTGAGAAAAAAATTGTACAGAAATTTAATAAAGGGAATAACAGCTTTTCTATGATTTTTGATAAAAGGAAAGCTATGTTTACAGGTCTGGGAATAGAATAAAGAAGATAATTTTGGGCAAGAGAACATGTTTTCTTGAGTACTTGTCCAGGCTACACTCATATAAAGAGATCCTTACCATGAATCTTGGCCAAGAATACTGGGGAGCATACAAATACTTGAAGATGTGGTACAATGGTTTTTGTCAATTTGACTTCTGCAACTCAATCTGACATTTGAGGCCTAAGAAAACACTTTGCATCAGCTCTGGCTAGTGTCACAGATGTATCACACCTATGTTTGCTATCAATTAAAAAGTTGTTGTGTCATCATATCAGCAGAAAGTTGTCCACTGCTGAACACAGGCCTCCCTAAGTCTCTCCACATAGGCAGATAAGTTATAATAATATCTAGATAAATAATTACTCATTTAGGTCTAAAAAAAACAAAATACCAATTTATATGCATCTTATGGAGTAACTATCATGAGCAATAAAATATTTGTAAATAAGTATGTATTATTGGTTAATGTTACTGGTGGCAATAATTACAACACACAGATATTTCATATCGTGCACACAAAACATATTTTAAGAATTTAGTCATACCTACTTAATATTGTTTTATCATTCAGTGAATATGTAAGTAGTCATTAAAAAAGTAATAAGGCTTAATACCGCTGGTCTAAGTATGGGTGTCATAGAGAAAAATAAATTAAAAACAGAAACAGACATACAGACAACATCTAGTGACAGCCTGGAATGATTATCCGCTCACATTCTGTCCGCAGAGCATCCAGCTATCCGTACACACGCCGAACACACGCCTCATCGTCGTTTATCACTAATAATAAGCAATTTACACCGATAAAATGCCATTTAGTTGATTTATTTACACACTGTTTCGACTAAAACTCTAAACTACAATCAAAAAGACTTATATCCACTTCAGTTATATTTCTGTCACGTATTTTTTTTAGAATATTCTAAATTTAAATTCTTTATTCCTGGATTTGTATTTGACACACGCTATTTTGTTTTGTATAATAAAATTTAATTTACGAAATTGTATTTTAAATGTGTTTCACATAGGAGTTAACACTTTTACACTTTGGCACTGCATTTTAGGACACAAAAACCGTTTTTGTACTAACATTGGCACCAATTTATTACCCAAAGAGTATTTCGAAAGTATTTTTTCAACTAAATGTCTAAACAACGTTCACGGTCTGACGATATCCAATGCGAGAGGTAAAACAAGGTGAAAAAAGTACACTGCACCACTGAATCACTGTATTTCAACACTAAAAACAATATTTACAATAAAACTGGGCTACAAAACAAAAATAGCAATCCCTATGGGCACGTCTACAAGGCTACGGACGAACGTTATACTGCGTTGTATTATGACATTCGTGTCCGCGGACCGTTAGTAGACAGACGAATACATTAATTTTGCGTAAATTAATTCAGAAAAAAGCTTTTTTCTAATGAAATGATCGCGAATTGTAACTCAAGAGGATAATTCGATTTGACAAGCGGCCCCCCACCCCGCCCGCGGCGTACTGCGGTCGATGACGATGTTGCCAGCGTTCAGAAATCAGCTTGGCTATGCGGGAGAATATTTTCGTAAATAGTAACAAAAAAAACTAGTTGATAAAAATATCTCTGTTTATTTACTGTTGCCGCTAAAACATTACGTTTATGTTATAGAGTAATGAGGAACTGTTTCAAATGTTTTCATTTACTTTTATCTTAGATGTAATGTACTGTTGAGCAAGCGTAATGTTACAGATAAAAAATATCAATCTTGTCAAGGAGGTTTATTATCTTGATCAATGCGCTCAATCTCTGTTCATTATCTGTTTATTTATGTAACTTTAGTTTGATATGACTGTATTCACAAAAAAACGCGCTGTAATCGCATGCGTCATGCCTTGCGTTCATGACTTTGTGCAACATTTTTTGTAGCATTCACCTAGTGGCTTTTACGTGCTTATTCACACGGTTAATATGTAACAAATGAACTATTTAATATGATCTTTTTACGTATGATCTGTTAACAGAAGTATGTGAGCAATATTTTTATGATTAAACCATGCTGAACCCTCCTTGCACAAAGACAATTAACAATAAGGCTGCCTGTCCACTGGAGCGGAGAATAGTGCAGCTGGAATAATACAAAAAATAAAATGCGTGTGCGCTGCGGTGTCTTTCTGCATTAGTAATGGCTGTATTGCACAGCGTATGTGCATATAGGTACAGCTACGCTCATCTCCGCCCAAGTGAACAGGCAGCCTAAAACAAAGTTATATAAAACGTTTAACTGAAAGGAGATATAATTACCTACTTATTGTATGTTCTGTTACAGACGATAGTTCGATTATTTATATGCGTTTATGTATAGTTGTACTGTACGAGGATCTACACGAAGGAGCAGTTAACCACAACGAGCTTACGATCTTCACAGACGGGTCTAAAACAGATACAGGCACGGGTTCAGGAGTATTCTCCTAGGAACTAAACATCAACTTCGCAGCACCGCTGGGAGCCTAGAACACGGTCAACCACGCCGAATGTTTTGGCATAATCCTAGCTGCCACAGCAATCATGGCACGTGAGGTAAAGGAACGATCCATTAGGATCCTCTCAGATAGTAAGGGGGTCCTCTCAGCCCTCAAAAGCCATACTATCACCTCGGCTCTCACGCTTGAATGCCACTAGAAACTAACAGAGGTAAGTAAACAAAACAAATTAACACTGCAATGAATCAAGGGCCACAGTGGCTCAAGAGGGAATAACGCAGCCGACGTACTTGCCAGAAGAGGGGCCACTTTAGAGGTGGTGGGACCCGAGCCCATTATTCCCCTCCCTTCTGGTTTTTATCGCAACCTGGTAAGAAATAGGACCAGGACCCAACACAACCAGTTCTGGATTGGTATTGAAACATGTAGGCAGGCCAAGGATGCTCTTCCCGCAGCAGACGGTAAGATAGCCAGTCCTCCAGCTGTCCAAACAACAACTGCGGACATTCACGGCCGCCTACACAGGACACGAATTCTTTAATAAACACCTATTTACTATAGGTATCACCGAGCCCGCTGTGCAGGGCCTGTATGGCAGCAGACAAGACGGCAGCCCACCTGCTCCTCGACTGCCCTGAGGTCGCACAGTACAGGCAGCAGTACCTGACGAGATACAGCACCCTGATGGAAGCAGTGGGCCACATCAAGTATGCTGGCCTTCCTAGAAGAGCTGGAGTGGCTCGAAAGACGGCACCATTCCCACCCGCACGCAAAATACACGCCAAGACGTGTAGTTGCGGAAACAGCCCGTGCCATCAAGTATCAAGACAAGTATAGTTTTATACACGGCTACAGGTCAATCTAGACATTTTGACCGTTGTACCTTTCTTATGGCATAGGAAATAAGTACGAATATTAATATCGTTATGCACCTGTATGAGTATCTGAGATAAAATAAGCCAAGTAGACAAGGCGGAAACTGCAAGGTTTTCCGTGTGCCCAAAAAAATGTCACATAATGTCGAGTAACTGTTTAGTAAAAACGGTTTTTAAATTGAATTGCGCGCAGTAGCTATAAAGAACTGGCGCAGTGTCTTTGGCGCTAAAAAACTTGTTTCTATTGTGGTACAAGTTACAAAGGAAATAAATAAAACTGATAGCTGAAGAGTTTGTTTGTTTATAAGGATAAACGCGCCAATCGCAGAAACTTCTCGTTCAAGTGTTCGGTTGCCCATTTGTCAAGAAAGGCTAGATGCTATGTATCATCACGCTATGAGACGGGTGCAGAGCTGTGGCCATAAATAACGCAGGACTAACCGTGGGCTCAGCCAGTCACAAATAAAACAAGAATCTAATTAACCAATCGTGTTTGGTATCTTAATATATAAAATCCTTGCGTTACTTACTGACTGACAGACACGCTACAGCCGAAACGATTACGCGCAGGAAGCTGAAATTTGGCATGTATGTTCCTTGGGGACCGTAGGGGTGCACTAAGGGATTTCCCGAAATTCCCATGGAATCGGTCAAAACGACTAAATTTAAAAAAAATGCAGGCGTAGCTGCTGGCATCCTCTAGTCTTTCATAATTCGAAGATAATTTTTTAATATCCATTAGACTAGGGACATAATTTATTTCTCTTTGTCATGGAGATGGAAAATCTTGCGACACGGAGACATTAACGCCATAATAAAATGACGCCATCGATGGACTAAATGGCGGCATGGCGCGACATCACATTATTATTACCTATTGTGGAATATAATCTACATAAAAATGTCTGTTGATTTTTGCTTTTATGATCATTTCACTCAGAGAATATAGTTTTTGCCCGGGGCTTTGTACGTGATTGAAGATAACTTATCTAAAATCAAAGAACCAATTAATATAAGTATGTAATTATAAAAAAGCACCGGTAGCTTCTACCAAATACCTATAAAGAAAACAGCGATAGCCCCGTAGAGGCAGACTCCTGCGCAGAGGATCCGGGTTGGAATCCACGGCGCGCACCACTGACTTTCCATAGTCATATGCGTATTAAAACTAAAAAAAGAAAGTGGTCTGACCGTCGGCGAGAAAACAACTAACTATCAGCGATTTTCTCTCTCAAGAAACGTACAATAGATATACATTCCGTGCCAACAAAAGAGATGTATATATTAATAGTTGATCGCTGACTGTTCACACTGCCAGCGAGGACTTGCTTCAGTAGTTTCTCGCTGAGCGACAAGAGCTATCAAACATAAAGGCCTTGCCACACGGCACAATTTTACCACTGATCAAATTTTCAATCGAATTGGCTTTGCCCGTCTACACGACACAATCAAAACACTGATTTTCATTCCGTCCACCCGATTGGTTAAAATCTGGTGGTACCGCCCACCCGATGAACTTGAGTTGGACGACTGGCGTCTACACGTCACGATTTCATCAAGTGATTTAGTCAAGTTGGACGTAAAATTGTGCCGTGTGGCAAGGCCTTAATACTCGCTCAGCGATACTCGTTCAGCGATGCTCGATCGCTTGATCATGTCTTTACAGTGCGACATTGAAAGTAGACGCGACGCGACCGAGCGACCACGGTCGAGTGGCGCGAGTAATCGCTCGTTTGCATTTGCACACTCGCTTATAGCCCGACGACAAAACTATCTAAACTAACACTCGCTTCCCGCTGATCGCCAACTCGTTTATAGTTTCTAGTTCTACTCGTTTCTCGTTCATCGCCGGCGGTCGGACCATTGCCTAACTGTGAAGGAAAACATCGTGAGGAAACCTGCATGTCTGAGAGTTCTATATAATGTTCTCGAAAGACATGTGAAGTCTGTCACGCACTTCTCCGTGGTGGACTATAGCCTTACGGCCCTGTCACGACCTTGCCGCTCTGAGCGGCAGCTTAGCGCGGGGCGGCGAGCGGTAAGATCAAATGTATGAAGACGTTCGAAGCACGCCACGAGCCGCCGCGCACAGCGATAACGCGCGCGTTTTTTTTGGCGCGAATGGCTGCGCGGCGAGCGGCGCGGCGGGCGGTGCGGCGAGCGGCGGGAACAAATGTACTGCGACCGAGTCCGACGCCACGACTCCGAGCGGCACAGACAGCGTTACGCGAGGGACGAACTAGGCGGTTAAACTATTTGTTAAATATTTTGTGGCGGTAATGAATACGGAGACATTTAAAGTCGAAATTTTAAAACGGTCGCGTGTATGGATAGCAACACATCCGCTGTATAAATACAAAAATGTTAATAAAACGTTGCGAGATGTAATGAAACAATGTTTTACAGAATGTAATGGTAGGTTTTAATATAAATCGCAAACATTAAAACATTGTGTAATGTACATATGTACCTATTTAGGTACAGACACAGCTACCACGGTAATAATAGCTACTATGAAAGTTGATAGGTGATTTTCCTACCTACTTAACGTAATCTACGTTGTGTAGGTACCTATTCAACGCCTCATTAATTGCGAATATGTATTATTCCTTTGATATAAAATACTTGTAAGAAATGAAGATCTAATGTCGACAATTTTGTAGGTATACCGTATAGTTACACAAAGATATTTTGGTTATCGCCATATTTATGGGTAACTCCGTCGGCCCAAATACGCCCACATTTGCCGCTGCGTTTACCGCTGCTGTAGGGTCGTGGCGTGCACGACGCTCTGCCGCGCCGCCCGCCGCGACGCGCGCCGCTTAGACCGATCTCGTGAACAGGCCCTTACGCTTCTTATAGTGAGAAGATGACCGCTTATTTTATTATTTCATAACTTAGCGGAAATATGCTTTCATTGGTTCTTAATATTATATTGCTTTTCGTCCGCGTGCGAAATGCACAACTTGTAGTACATGTACAATATCAAATAAAAGGCGACTTTATACATATTGTTATTGCAACACAGCACTTACTTGCACCAGTATTTCTCAAAGTTTAAGTACTTATATCTAGTAGGAAAAGAATAAAGGAAAATATCGCAGATGCAGACATTTATAAATAAACCAATTATATTTAAATCCAAGATAAATACCTGTAATGTGCGTACATAGTGAGCGACAGGAATATTTAATTTAAAAAATGAAGTTTTTATGCACTAAATGACTGATTGACAGACACCGAACAGCCAAACCTGGTGCAAGAAGCTGGAATTTTGGCATGTATATTCCTTGGCGACCGTAGGAGCAAAAAAGCAGCGATAGCCGAGTGGAGAGACAGACAGACTGCTACGCAGAGGGTCTCGGGTTCGAATCCACGGCACGCACCACTGACTTTTCGAAGTTAAGTGCGTATTAAATTGTTAATTATGGCTTCCTTATCGGTGAAGGAAAACATCGTGAGGAAACCTGCATGTCTGAGAGTTCTCCATAATGTTCTCGAAAGACATGTGAAGTCTGCCAACCCGCACTTGGCCAGCGTGGTGGACTATGGCCTTACTCTTCTCATAGTGAGAAGAGGCCCGTGCCCAGCAGTGGAACAATATACCTATAGGGCTGATGATGACCGTAGGGGTGCACTAAGGGATTGCCCGAAATTCTCAAGGGCATGGACAGAAACGTAAAAAATGTGCGGGCGTAGCATCCTTTTGTCTATACTAATACTAGTCGACACGCCAGCGGCTTCGCACGCACATATTTTCGAATTTCCCGTTTTGCCCAATCCCGTGGGAATTTCGGGAAATCTTTTCTTAGTGCACCCCTACGGTCCCCAAGGAACATACATGCCAAATTTCAGCTTCCTGCGCCCAATAGTTTCGGCTGTAGCCTGTCTGTCAGTCAGTCAGTAACGCAAGGATTTTATATATTAAGATTACGAAGAAGAAATATTTGATTGTTTGTTCGCATTGAATAGGCTCCGAAACTAATACGATAATGAATATGTGAAAATTATTTTAACGTTAGCTAGCTACACTCTCCCCAGGTGTGACAGGCTATATTATTTTATATTTTGTTTATTTTTGTATTTATAGTCTCACGCCTGTAGGGGGTACCCCCCGAAGGGGTAGGCAGAGGTGTAATATTACACCAACATTTCGCCAGGATTTTTTTTGGTCTCACATAATAGTGGGCGAGCCTATTGCCGTACCGGACACATCACCAGACTCCGGGCTGCTACTGACAATTTCCTAACGGAAACACCCAATAACACTTTGCCCGACCTGGGAATCGAACCCGAGACCTCCCAATCCCACGCGCACATTTATGCCGCGAGACCAACGAGGCAGCCACTAGCTACATTATTATGATTTCGTTAAACAGTCGAGCGAAGCCGGGGCGAACTGCTAGTTAGTTACATAAGCATAGCATTAACACCTGAGTACGCTTGGCACAAAGCCCTTCCATTTACAGCCGCCATGTTGATTGATCGCCGCACAACAAAGGCAAGGCGCCAGCCGACCAATTGACCGGGAATATCAATTAAAAGTTTTCACTTTTCACGTTGGCACTTTCGATTTTTCTTTTATGTACAAAGAAGTTAGCGGTTGGATGTGGGCGGGTCAAGATCGCTCTGTGTGGAGAGCCTTTGGGGTAGGTAGCCTTTGTAAAAGCAGCGATAGCCTAGTGGAGAGACCGACAGACTGCTACGCAACGTCCTGGTTCGAATCCACGGCGCGCACCGATGTCTTTTCGGAGTTATGTGCGTGTTAAATTGTTAATTATCGCTTGCTAAACGGTGAAGGAAAACATCGTGAGGAAACCTGCATGTCTGAGAGTTCTCCATAATGTTCTCGAAAGACATGTGAAGTCTGCCAACCGGCACTTGTCCAGCGTGGTGGACTATGGCCTTACCCTTCTCATAATGGGAAAAGCCTCATGCCCAGCAGTTGGCCAGTATAAAGGGCTGATGATGATGTCCAGCAGTGTACGGCTCTAGGCAGACATGATTAACGTGCCTTTAGAGCAGCAATAGCCTAGTGGAGATCGAACTGATTGTCTAGCAGAATATAGAGATCAAACTCACAGCGCGCACTACCTACTGAATTTTCGAAAATTGCGTATTAAATTGTTACTTATATGTAGTTTAAACAGTCGTCCTGGCTATCATGATGATCGAGACAGTTAAGGGAGTCAGTATGCTTCGATACACTGACAGTGGTCTATGCAGAAGAAGAAGATGTGGCAGAGTGAAGAAAAGATAGATCGAAGCCAAATTATACAGGATGTCACAAGAGCCATCACCAAGCCGAAGTCTATATGGCCATCATGCCAAGTCATACTAACCAATTTTGGAATCAAATGGCTGAGAGGCGTTACTAACCAAAAATAATACCTGGGAAACGATTTTTTTTAAGTTTTCACATTTTTCAAACCGCAATTAAAAGCGCGCGCGTGCAATGCTCGAAATACTAACTTATCCATGGGGTCATAGGGCATCTAAGGAACCTATTGGCGGGGTAAATACATTGATTTTGTAGATAATCAGAAAAATTCCATACTAACTTTGAGCCTCAATATCTCCCGAACCAGTAATTTCCCAGGTATGGTGGCGAAGTAAAAAATGTTCGTAGTGATTGGTACAACATGGGATTTCAGTTTTCGTTAAGGGTCATTTTACAACCCGTATGATTAACAGCAGTTACTTTTAAAATTTGCATACCCGATCTACTTTGAGACCATTATCACATCAGTCCAGTCGTTTACTCGTTTATTCGTCGAGATTACCTGAAACAAACAAACAGAGAAAACATTAGGTAATATGAAACATACAAAACGTAAAATCATCATATTTAATGTGCACAATGTGTATTACATTGAATACATCCATACATCACTATACCTATTAAGTAATGTTTAACTTTCACTAACCAATTAGATGTGTTACAACGCGTATTGAATGTAATGATTAATTTATGTACTGCATAGTGCATACTTATTACAATATTAATGTGTTTGTATGTTGCGCGCTAATCTCTGAAACTGCTGGTACTTTTGTTAAACCATGTATAAGTCACTATTAAGTATAAAACAAAGTCTGTCTTCTGTCTGTCTGTCCCTATGTATGCTTAAATCTTTAAAACTACGCAACGAACTTCAACGCGATTTTTTTAATAGATAGAATGATTCAACAGGAAGGTACACGTATAATACATGCATATTGCACCCGTGCGAAGCCGGGGCGGGTCGCTAGTTAATAATAATAATAGTCAATAACCGCTTACTTCGTTAGTCTGTCATGTAATGGGCATTCGTACAGGTTTATTATGGATTTATGATAATCATCTTGGTGATTAGTGAATAATTGATCTATTGCTTGTAGTGATGATTGCTTCGTGAGGGGTTCGATTTCCTACCCAAGACAAATCATTGTGTGATTTGATGAGCACTTATTTGTTTTGTTTGAGTGTAATAGGGTTGTTTCGAACAAGTCAAATCAAGCACTTTTAATGAAATGTCAATTGTCCGTGTGGTGACGGATTAAGAATACGAAATGTCACCACCCCATATCATCCCATGGGTGTCGTAAGAGCCGACAGAGGGAGCATATTATGCAGAGAACAGCACTGTAAGAGAAGGAAAACTTGATACAAACCTTATACCAACCCGTTTGGCCAGCGTGGTATAGTACGCCAATTCCTCCTTTCAAAGGAGAGGCCTAGTCCAGTAGTGGACTGTTAAAGGCTGATGATGATGAATGAAATGTCAAAAACGACCTTTGCCAAGGGTTTTGTATGAAATATGACGTAGTGACGTCATTAGTGTCTTGCTGTCAAGTAGAATACTTATCTTAATATATAAAATCCTTGCGTTACTGACTGACTGACAGACACGCTACAGCCGAAACTATTGGTCGCAGGAAGCTAAAATTTGGCATGTGTGTTCCTTGGGGACCGTAAAGGTGCACTAAGAAGGGATTTGCCGAAATGCCCACGGGATCGGGCAAAACGGGAAATTCGAAAATATGTGCGTGCGAAGCCGCTGGCGTCGACTAGTTATCAATAAATTGACGACAAAAACATTTAAATAAAGTCTTAACATTAATTGATGAATGAAACTACTATTATTTTGACATGTTTCACTTGATAAAATTACTTACTTGTAAAATTTACTTATTTCACTTGCAGGACTAGAACTACCCTATTTATCTGTAACACTTATTGTAGTATTTGAGAATGTAGCGCTCATAGCGAGACATGACTTGCCGTTCGTAACAGATCGGCAAAGTTAAGCAACGCTTGCACAGGTCACCACTTGGATGGGTGACATTTACATCTGTGTGTGTGGCATTTACATCTGAGCGCTACCGTGCTTCGGAGGGCACGTAAAGCTGTCGGTCGCGGTTCTTGTCTAAGGATAGTAAGGATAAGGGTCGTTAGACCATGTCGGAGGACTTCGGGCGGTCTGAAAACTCCGACACCAGAGTTGGCCACACACTCACACGAAAAACAAAACAAACATTTGAGAATGTACACGTATGTTTTTCAGTTATCTGGTTATCTTAGTACAAGCTCTTGTAATTTTGGAATCAAATGGCTGAGTGAGCAGTTCTAGAATAGGTTGTAATATTATTATCACGATAATTTTAATTTCATAATAATAATATTCTACCACATTCACACAAAACCATCTAGTCACAAACTAAGCAGAGCTTGTAGGTACCTACTAAGGGACTACTAGACAATGGATAAACATACATTATATACATTTTTTTGTAATACATACATACATAGACTCACGCCTGTTTCCCGGAGGGGTAGGCAGAGACTACGGAACGCCATTTGCAACGATCCTGACATACCTCACTTGCTTCACTCACTCCCATCAAGTTTCTCATGCATGCTCTTCTGTTAAGGGTACTTCTGACTTGTCCTTTTTTCAGGATGTCTCCAATCTGGTCAGAGAACGTTCTCCTAGGTCTTCCCCTTTGTCATGTCCCATTCACACTAGCCTGATATATCTTCTTTGTCAGTCTATCGTCATCCATCCTCTCCATGTGCCCAAACCATCTTAACATGCCTTTCTCAATGCTTGTCACTACATCTTCTTTTACCCCACACCACTCTCGTATCACACAATTCTTTACTCTGTCGGTCAAAGACACACCACACATACTTCTCAGTGCTCTCATTTCTACAGCATTTATTCTACTTTCAAATCTCTTCTGCCATACCCAACTTTCACTACCATACATAAGGGTAGGCACTAACACACCTCTATGTACAGCCAAACGTGCCTTTTTGGACACGTTTTGACTGTTCATAAACGCCTTCAGAGCTCCATTCACACAATTACCTGCATTAACTCTCCTTTCAATATCTGCTTCATTCTTACCATCTCTTGTAAACAACGTACCTAAGTAAACAAACTCATTCACTTGTTCCACTCGCTGTCCATCGATCAAAACATTACAAGCCGTAACGCATTCCTCCTTTTCAAAAACCATAACTTTCGTTTTACTTACATTCACTTTCATTCCTTTCCTTTCTAATGCATGATTGTTACCATCTCCTGCAACTCCTCCGTTGAAGATGCAAGTATAACCTGATCATCAGCATAAAGGAGGCATTTGACGAGTAACGCATTCATCCTTAATCCGCAGTCACTATGTTTTAAATCTTGCAAACAACTGTCCATGAAGAGGTTAAACAGCCACGGCGACGCTACACATCCCTGTCTAACACCTTTATCGATGGTAAACCAGTCAGTGTATGCCCCGTTTATCCTCACACAAGGTGTTTCTATGTATAATATGTATGTATTTTTTTGTAAATACATACATATTATACATAGAAACACCCAGACCAAGACAAACATCCATGTTCACGCACACAAATGTTTGACTTGAGCGGGAATCGAACCCGCGGCTTTCGGCGTGGCAGTCGCATACACTTCCGCTGCGCCAACCGGTCGTCAAATAAAATAGAAATATAAGAAAATTCACGAAGCCAATAAAATGTTGGCGAGGAGACAGAAATCTCCATATCAAGGCATCAAACTCTAGTATAAAACCCGTAGCCAGCCTGGTATAGTAGGCCAATTCCTCCTTCTGATTCACAATCTTATTAACTTATTATTACGCCAATTAGGAGAGGCCTATCCATTAGATTACTACGACAGACTGTATGATGGATGAGTCATCATCATCATCAGCCCTTTATATAAACTGTCCCACTTATGGTTGCCAGATACGGCCGTATCATTTCCGGAACAATTACACCCCCCCCCCCTGTATTGGCTAGTGTTTTAAAAAGTAACTTAGAAATAGATCTTTTATACATAGATAATAATGCGGATCGGGACTTTCGGGATTTTTTTAATCATTGGTTTGAAACGGTTTATTTTTTGCAACCGGAGTATTGTAACTTTGTGAAAAACGAATATTTTCGAATTCCGGGACGGCAACGTAAAATTACTGGACACGGGACAACACGCCTAATTCCGGGACAATCCCGGAAATCCCGGAGAACTGGCAACCCTAGTCCCACTGCTGGGCACGGGCCTCTTCTCACTATGAGAAGGGTAAGGCCATAGTCCACCACGCTGGCCAAGTGCGGGTTGACAGACCTCACATGTCTTTCGAGAACATTATGTAGAACTCTCAAACATGCAGGTTTCCTCACGATGTTTTCCTTCGCCGTTTAGTAAGCGATAATTAACAATTTAATAAGCACATCACATAACTCCGAAAAGTCATTGGTGCGCGCCGTGGATTCGAACTCGGACTCTCTGCGTAGCAGTCTGTCGGTCTCTGCACTAGGCTATCGCGGCCATATGATGGATGAATGATGACTCGGAAATTTGTTCAACAGCTAGTATGTATTATTATAACACTAACAATAGGTGTGTTTGGTAACAAAGTTCGCGCGCGAAACAAACGCTTGGCTGTATAAAAAGTGCCCGTGGCCACACGGGCGGGGCGCCGGCCAGAGACAATTAAAACTTATAACCTGTTCCGTTTCCGCTCCACTGCGAGGGGTGGTCGGCAAGTGACGGTCAGGTGAGGGGTTCAACTAACGGGGAATGACTTCATACCGGGTTATAAATATTTATATATACACAGTGTGTGCCGTGTGGTTGACGGCAAAGAATACAAGTGTCACCATCTTCCCGTGGGTGTCGTAAGAGGCGACTAAGGGATAACACGATGCAAATACCATCTTTGCGAAGAGACGGAAAACTCGACATCAAACCCTATACGACTGCCTCGTTGGTCTCGCAGCATAAATGTGCGCGTGGGATCGGGAGGACCTCCCGATCCCACGTTTTCGATTTTTCCCGGGGTTTTTTTCCCCGGGTTCGATTCCTGGGTCGGTCAGTGTTATTGGGTTTTTCTGTCACGAAATTCTCAGTAGCAGCATGGAGTCTGGTAATGTGCCCGGTACGGCAATAGGCTCGCCCCTTATTACGTGGGACTAAAGTATATCTGGCGAAAAGTGGGTGTAGAAATACACCTCTGCCTACCCCTTCGGGGATAAAAGGCGTGACGATATGTATGTATGTATGTACAGAGTGTTGAGTGTTACGAACAAGGCATTAAGAGGTTTTGTGTAATGTCTATATGGCTGTGAAGCTTAGACCATGACTCAAAGAACTAAATGAACATAATTTATTGCTTGAGTATGATATCAATAACTATTAACTTTTGCAATAGTAGATAACTCACAATGTGAAACAGTTGCAGCTCCTTACAAATATAACATGTAAAACCATTATACTGGCAGTTAAAAAGAGTGGCCACGAGTTTTATTGCCCGTTCTTTCTCGTGGTTGTACGTGAGCATTGCGAACGTGGCAGTAAATGTAAATGTAGAATCATCTAATAATTAACTTTAATTTTTGACGTTCATAAGCGTCACTTTGTGGCCTAAATGAATAAATGATTTTGACTTTGACTTTGAAAGAGAAAGTGAGAGTTTAGAGGCGTTTGGGATGCAGCGCTGAAAGAGGAGAGAATTAATCAAAAGGGAAACAAACGAAGAAGCTCTGCAAATGATTAAATAAGAAAGAGGGTTACCAATAATTATAGAAAATCCGAGAGGGAAGAGGATTGGCCACTTGATACGACACAACAACTCTTGTAACGAAGGTAGAAGAGAAAGAGAACGAACTCAACGAAACTCTATGAACAGATGAAGGGAAAAGTTTGGGTCAGGTCATATCAAGTGGTTAGAGAAAGCCTGTCCTTTCTTTGACCGGCCCAAACTTTTCCCAGATATAAGAATACATTAGCTACTTACTTCACACCTCTGACTGTTCGAAGTTATGTGTGTCTTAAAAACGTTAATTATCACTCGCAGATGGCAATAGGCTCGCCCTCTATTACATTGGTACCGAAACATAACCGGCGAAAAGTGGATGTGTAATACACCTCTGCTTACTCCTTCGGGGATAAAAGGCGTGAAGTTATGTATGTTATGTCTGATGTAGAAGTTTAATAGGTATAGAAGACCCGCCGGTATTGTTTGCGTGATGGAGTAACAAACATTCATACATCCTCACCAACTATCGCATTCATCATCATCATCATCAGCCTTTAACAGTCCACTGCTGGACTAGGTCTCTCCTTTGAATGGAGGAATTGGCCTACTATACCACGCTGGCCAAACGGGTTGGTATAGGGTTTGTATCAAGTTTTCCTTCTCTTACAGTGCTGTTCTCTGCATAATATGCTCCCTCTGTCGGCTCTTACGAGACCCATGGGATGATATGGGGTGGTGACATTCCGTATTCTTAATCCGTCACCACACGGACACATTGATGATACTTAATAGCAGCACAGGATGTTAATTACAAAAAAGCTCAAATATAATTACTGCCTACCCCGACGGGAAAAAGGCGTGAGCATATGTATGTATGTATAATTACATGATGAGAATTGAGAACGGTAAAAGAGAGCCAAGTCAGGGTGAAGGTCAACTTCATTGCGTAGATTCCAAGATGGCGGCTAAGTTTATTCACACTTTATAACGGACAGACACCGCTCAGAGTGCCAAATAGCGCGATGTACCTACTTCACCGTAAGTAGTTCGTATGCGGAGAGAATAAATCAATTATTTTGCTTAGTGATTCCGTAGATATTTGTAGGTCATACTACCATGCTCGGTTCTGAAAAGTTGTCCAAAATGGATTTTTTATATTATAACTATAGTTGAGATGCGATCACTGCGTAGTATGTGTGGGGTAAGAGTGATTGATAGAATTCCGAATGCAACTATACGAAAGAACTGTGGACTGAAAGAAGATGTTGTGACAAGGACACGTGTAGCGAATGAGTGAAGAAAGAATGACGAATTAGATATATAAGGCAAATGTGTGTGGGCAAGTCGGTCGCGGCAGACCTCGTCGGACATTCGTCGACCAAATTGGAGCCATCCTAAAGAACGGCAAGATCCGTAGTACCCTAAACCGTCGAGCATGTATGAAAAGAGTAATGAGTGTAGAGGAAGCTCGTGAGGTTTGTAAGGATAGAAGCAAGTGGCGTTCTGTTGTCTCTGCCTACCCTGACGGGAAAAAGGCGTGAGTATCTGTATGAATGTATGTGTATAACTATAGGATGCCTGCAGCTCCATCCGCGCATATTTCTTATGTAGCCCATTACTGCCCGATTCCGCGGGCATTTCAGAAAATTCCTTCGTAGTGCAATCCATGCGGTCCTCAAGGAACATACATGCCAAATATCAGCTTCTTGCGCCTAATAGTTCGTTGTATGTCAGTCAGCCAATAACGCAAGAATTTTACATAGGTACACAGAAGACACTAGGGTTATTTTTATGAAGCAGACACGTAAGTAAGCATTTTTAATGTGTCACCCCCATGGGGGTAAAATAAAGGTTACAAGTAATTTTTTTTTATAGACTCACGCCTGTATCTCCGAAGGGGTAGGCAGAGGTGTGAATATTACACCCACATTTCGCCATGATTTTTATTAGGTCCCGCTCCCACGTAATAGGGGGCGAGCCTATTGCCGTACCGGGCACATTACCAGACTCCGAGCTGCTACTGAGAATTTCGTAACAAAAAAACCCAATAGCACTTTGACCGACCCGGGAATCGAACCCGAGACCTCCCAATCCCACGTGCACATACAGCACATATTGTGGTATATATGGTTACAAGTTTAGCGTGGGCGAAATCGCAGGCGACGGCTATTCTTATTTTAAAAAACTTTCGGCGATACAGCGATTCTTAAGGTATATGTCATAAAAAAGTATAGGCTAAAAGAAAATCAAAGACATGGCAACACCGTCTTGTCAAATAAATCAAACGTCAACTTCAGTAGTGTAGATCACGCACTATCCGGTTCGAAGCGAAATTTCTCCACAAACAAAAATGTCAGTCATCAATAAACGATTTGCATACATATTTGAGTAAGGCTGGTCGGTATTCTGAATATTTGATTATTTCGAGTTCAAGAGCGAGCTTCATGGTTGTCAAACGGTTTATGGACTACGTAATAGTTGAATAAAACCGGTTGGCTTATCGTTTGTGCATTTATGCATGATATTTACCTACTATTCTGGTGATAGCATAGGTAGTGGAGATAGGCACCAACAGACTGCCATGCGGCGATAGTCAGCACCAAAATCACGGCGCAAACTTAATTGCCTTTCTTCATCAGCCCTTTATACTGTCCTACTTCTGGGCACAGGCCTCTTCTCACTATGAGAAGGGTAAGGCCATAGTCCACCACGCTGGCCAAGTGCGGGTTGGCAGACTTCACATGTCTTTCGAGAACATTATGGAGAACTCTCAGACATGCAGGTTTCCTCACGATGTTTTCCTTCACCGTTAAACAAGCGATAATTAACAATTTAATACGCACTTAACTTCGAAAAGTCATTAGTGCGTGCCGTGGATTCAAACCCGAGACCCTCTGCGTAGCAGTCTGTAAGTATCTCCACTCGGCTATCGCTGCTTTTTGAATTGCCTATTAAATTGTTAATTAACACTGTGTCGAGCCATGCTGTTGGTCCCAATCATAGAAATATAAAAAGAGTTGTTAATTAAATCTACGATCCCACTGTCATAACGACATTTCGCAGACGTTATGGAGTCAGTGCCATTCAATATACCGACCATGGTCTAAAACTTGAAGCCACGGAGTATGGTGCCCACGACATAGTCATATGTACACTTATATATTCCTATTGCGGCCTAGTTGCTTAGTACCTAATATTATAATGTTTTTTCTTTATATAGACTCACGCCTGTATCCTCGAAGGGGTAGACAGAGGTGTAACATTACACCCACATTTCGCCATGAATTTTTAGGTCCCACGTAATAGGGGGCGAGCCTATTGCCGTTACCGGGCACATCAGAAGACTCCGTGCTGCTACTGAGAAATTCCGAACGGGAAAACCCTATAACACTTTGCCCGACCCGGGTATCGAACCCGAGACCTCCCAATCCCACGCGCACATTTATGCCGCGAGACCAACGAGGCAGTCCAGTTAATTAAGATAATGCAAAAAAAAACTTTTAATAAAGGAAACTGCTTCTTTGGGCTAGACTTGACCCTCCTCTCCATGGTTAGAGCCAGACAACTACTTAAAAGCTTTGGGCTGCAGGCCACCATGCTGGCACCATGTGGCCAAATACGGGTGGCAAAATTAATTTGTCTTTTGAGAACATTAAGGACTACTGTCAGACATGCAGCTAGCGATAATTAACAATTAAATATCCACAAAACTTACTAACGCTTCGACCGGCTTACAATGGTTCCTGAGTGACTCTTTGGAATATTGGAGACATCATCATCCTCCTAGCGTTTATCCCAGTTTCAACCTGAGGTCCGCTTACTAGTCTAACCGGATTTGGCTGAATATTAGCTTTTCCACAGAGCGACTGCCTGACTGATCTCCGCAACCCGAAGGGATAGCGATATTCCATGGTTTAGACTAGTGTCAGTTTATTTAGAAGGTACTGACACCCTATAACGACTGTCAAAGATTTTCATAACAACCGGGACCGACGGCTTAACGTGCTCTCCGAGACACGGGACAAGCGATAATTAACAATTCAATACGCACATTACTCCGAAAAGTCATTGGTGCGCGCCGTGGATTCGAACCCGATACCCTCTGCATGGCAGTCTGTTGGTATCTCCACTAGGCTATCGCTGTCTTGGAATATTGGAGACAAACATAGGTTTTAATACCCTAAACTTATTTTCGCGAGTTAGACTCACTTAATTTTAATGTACGGCTTGTGAAGCAGTTCAGTAAAGTTATAATCCACAATATTGATACGTTCCCCGCGGGGAAAGCCCACTACATCTAAAATAGCCCACCATACATCTTAGGAGTTAATCCACTTGCACATAAATAGTATCGGTACGGCTACAGCGCGACATGTGTGCGACACATTGTGAATGACGTCAGCACACGTTACAATATAATGTGTAGATGTGGATGGACACTTGTTGTTGAGGTGGACTGTATTTTTAATCTTCCAAAGGAATGAAACGCCTGGCTTGATGGTGAGTTGATTTATTTTGATCTTGATCAGGAACGGCTTGTTGCTTCGGATTTCTTGAGAGAACTACTGCTGACTGAACTGAACTACATCGGTGCATTTTTTTTTTTTTTAATTTTTATTGTGTGTGGACTAGTTGTTGGCCGCTGATGGCCTTGACAACTTTACGCGGACTATGGGTGAGCGCAGAAGGCTCCCAACCCGTTAAAGTATACTAGACAGCGTTTTGACTCCCCAAGGGTGGACTCCCACGGACCTCGGCTTGGGGCGCTGCCGGCAATGCGGGACTAAGGTGTCCCGCGGTATTAACGTTAACGCGTCGCGTATTCCGTCCTCGTCGGCGAGTACGGAACCGCGGTCGAAGTTGTATGGCTGCGCGAGCCGTGTGTGCTCTGATTTGAGCAAGTGTAGTGTTATCGTCAGGTTCGTCTAATACGTGCCTAGGTCTCCTAATCTTAGAAATCCTAGATGGTGTATAGTTTAACGCCGCAACCAATAGTGGGTTGGGGTGTGTCGAAGCAGAGTCAAAGTAGCTACGGGAGCACTGTTTCATGAATTGCCTGATGGTCGGCAGTTGTAAGTCTACATGTAACTCCTCGTTACGTACGTACCACGGTGCGCCCGTAGCTCGCCGCATGAACTTATTCTGAAGTGTTTGTAGCCTATGGATCCTGTGTGGCCTAGTGTGTGCGAAAACTACACTAGCGTATGTCATTATAGGCCTAATACACGATGTGTATAACCTAATCTTGTTCTTAAGCGATAGTTTAGATTTAGGGTTGACTAAGCTATGTAAGCGCCCAAGCACAAAGGAGGCTCTATTGCGAGCCTTCGTAATGTGTGAGCGGAACGATAGTTGATCATCAAGAATCACACCTAGATATTTGGCTTCCCTAGTCCATTGAATAGGGGACCCAAACATCCTTATTTGTGGGGTCGCACCCGGAGGGTACAGGTGAGGGGCTCTCCGATGGAAAAGCACCGCCTGACTCTTCTCGGGATTGACCTCTATCCGCCATCTCCGGAACCACGCGCCTAGGGCGTTGGCTGCGGATTGGAGCTTCCTACTGACTGCGCCAGGGTCTGCGCCTGCGTAATAGATGGCTGTGTCGTCTGCAAAAAGTGCTGTCTGCACTAGCCGATGCATCGGTATATCAGCGGTAAACAATGAATACAAGAGAGGCGAGAGCACTGACCCCTGAGGGACACCGGCGCGGATGGCGTGACTCGAAGAGAGCGTGCCTTCAACGCGGTACCGAAAGCTTCTATCCGACAGATAGTCTCGTATGATGAGCACGAGCTTGTGAGGCACTCCCATAGTGAAAAGCTTGTAAATCAAGCCGTTGTGCCACACTTTGTCGAAAGCTTTCGCTACGTCGAAGAAAACAACGCCGGTGAATAAATTTCGCTGCAACCGCACGCTGATATACTCAACGATACGGTGAAACTGTTGTACGCACGAGTGGCGGGTTCGGAACCCAAACTGTTCGTGAGGGACCAAGAGCGATGCATCAGCGTATGCTTTCAGCCTAACATATAAAAGCCGCTCGTAAACTTTCCCTAAACCTTTAAGCAGACTGATAGGACGATAACTACTAGGCTCGGACCTAGGCTTGCCGGGTTTGTGGATTCCTATTACCACGGCTTCTTTCCACTGATGTGGAAATATGTTGTTGTTAATTGCGGCGTTATATATAGTAGTCTAGTTACTAGTTCCCCTTAGCTTTCAAAATGACTATGAAAGCTAAGGGGAACATTTTAATGACCCTGTTTGTTATGCCGTCCGAGCCGGGAGCTTTACGGGGGTGTAAACCCTTAATGATCATCCTAACCTCATCGGGGGTGGCTAGGGGTATGTGTTGCTCGTCATCGTCGTCTCCTATTACGTCATGTCTGTCTGTCAGGGGACGAGGTGGCGACGTGAGAGAGGCTCGACGCTCCACCTCGTTATCTACCTCTATTAGGTGGTCTGTGTCTATGTGTGACGTGCTCGGCGTACATTGTTGCTCCAGGCTGTCTGCCAGGCATTCTGTCTTGTCCCCGTCCTCGAAAGCCGGTGGACCATTAGGCCTGTTTAGAGGTGGTAAACAGGTCTTGGTGACATCTTTAGAGAGCGAACGAGATAGCTGCCAGAAGGCGAGGTGAGTGGGTTCTAGCTCGCTAAGTGTAGTTTCCCATCGAGAGTTACGCATCTCTTTAATACGCGACTTGACGTCACGCTGTAGAGAGCGCATAGTGAGACGATTGGACTCAGTCGGGTATCGGTCGTAGGCACGAATCGCTGCGTTCTTACGCCGCAACAAGTCACGTACATCAGCGGGCAGGCTCCATCGACGGTCGCCCGTCTCGGGTACCTGCCGTGAGCAATCGTTAATTAACGATTGCACGTGACTCGTGAAGCTATCGACCGCTTGTAGTGTGTCATTGACCCCCATTTGATTGGCGCCTAGTGGTATCTGCTCTCTGAGCACTGGCGAGGACGACACGAGTTCTTTCCCGAGTCGTGCCCAGTCAGTGACCAGTTTAGTCGGCCTGTGCCCTGTGTCTATGGGCCCTATTCTGGGTGCAAAGTCTAACAGGACCGGTCTATGGTCGGAGTCTAACTCGTGTAACACTTCTACCGAACACAAGCGTAAACTTATGTTCTTTAAAAGGGCCACGTCTAGTATGTCAGGTCTGTGCGTCACGTTATCAGGATAATGTGTCGCCTCGAGCGGCGTTATAATGTCATAGTTAAGCGACTCAGAGAGTGACTCGAGTATCGTGCCGCGAGGGTTAGTCACTTGACACCCCCAGCGGGCGTTCTTGGCGTTCAGATCGCCCGCCACGATAACCGAGTCGCCTAGCCCCAGGAGGGCCTGAAGGTCTTTTTTCAGGAGCCTCTTAGGGTTGTGTGAAGTGCTAGACGATGGTGGGAGGTAAGCAGATACCAGGGTAATAGATGGGTGCCCTGTCATGGCGAGTTGACAGACCGAGGCCTCAATGTACTCCAAGGTTGGCGGATCCATAGGTATACAATGCAGAGACTTCTTAAAGTATATCAGAGTGCCCCCACCGGGCGAGTTCAGCCTATCATTACGCACTAAACAATAGTTTGCAATGTTAGGGTTTCTGTGTGCTGGCTTTAAGAAAGTCTCTTGCACGAGTAGTATATCTGTCTGATGGTCCCTAAGGAACGTGCCTATTTCATCGCGTTGCGATGCAATGCTATTAGCATTTAAAAACCCTACCTTGAGTGATCGTGGTTTGACTCTGCCTATAGTGTGCCTATCCATTACTAAGCCCTAAAGTTTTCGAATGACTGAAATACGTACGCGTACCTGAAACGTATTTCTAACATGGCGTTTAAGTTGCCTTGAGCGCGCCTAAGCTCCGCCGCGATGGCGCTAATATCAGCGTTGCTCGCGAGCGCTGCGAATCTAGCTACCAGGCTGAAGTCGTCTTCAACCTGGGGGGAGTTGGGGCTGGCAACGAGTACCGGTACCGTCGCCGGGCGCGGGTTAGTGGTGGGCTGGGCCACCTTTAACGCGGGTGTAGGGGTTTGGATTGTAGCGGGCCTAGCTGTTTGCGCGAGGGGAGCATGCGGGCGAGATGGCAACGACGGGAACGCTAAAGGCGTGTTCCAAGCTGAAGGCTGAGCTGAAGGCTGAGACGGGCCAGAGGGCCGGGCGGGGGCTGGGGCCGTGGGCCCCGGGAGGACTTTGCGTGCGGGCGTTTGAGGCGCCTTCGCCGCGGGTCGAGTGGCACGCGGTGCCTTGGGACACCCGCGGTAGTTCGCGGGGTGACCCAGCTGCCCGCACAATACGCATGCGGGAGGGTCCTCGCAAAGCGCCTTGTCCCTGGGGCGCTTGCAGTCGGCGGTTGCGTGGTCCTCTAGGCACTTGACGCACCTAGGCCGCGCGAAACAATTACGCGCCGAGTGCCCATACAGCTGGCATCGGTGGCACTGACTTATAGTGCTGTTGCGGCGGGGAGGCTCGACCTTAATGCCAGACAGGTGGCATATCGAGGTCAGCCTAAAGATGGCTTTCCCCGCCTCTGATTTGTCGAGCACGACGAGAACCATGTCGTATGGCTCACGCGTCCTCGCCTTTGTCATGCGGTGCACTTCGTGCACAGGCAGTTGCTCCTGGAGCAAGGAAGCCTTGACCTCTTCGGTCGTCAGCTCCTTCGGTACTCCCCTAATAACGGCTCGGAGGAGCCGCTCTTCGGGGAGGGTATAAGTGTGGAAGGAGATCTGCCTCTCCTTCAACACCCTGGTCAGCGCGCGGTGGTCCTGGGACGTGGCCACCTGTACCTTGATCCCCTGTTGGGTGGATCTGGCGCTGGTGTAGTTGACTTGGTGCTCATTGCACCAGGTGGACACTGCCAGCCACTTTGCCTTGTCCTGTATGAACAGGGGTGGAGGCATTGGGGGCTTTGTCGGGGGGGCCCCTGATGGGGGCTGGGGGGTCTTGGGTCGTGGTGTGGCTGGACGGCTGTGTCCTGGCCGCGAGCTTGATGGCGTAGGCGCCAAAGTCTTAGCCGTCTTGGCCGGCTTAGCCGCCTTGCTCGGCTTTGACTTGGCCGCTCGGCGACGCTTTTTGCCCTCTACGAGGGTGAAGTCCTCTTCTGGGACCGAGGTTAAGTCTGACGAGTCTGTCGACTCGCTGCCAGACTCCTCTTCTTCCTCGTCCGAGCCACACACCGTCACGTCCATCTCGCTCTGAGCGCTAGACGGGCGGCTGGTGGTGGCTTCGGAGTCGGTAGCGCGCATACTCGGCAGCGGGCTGCGAGAGCGCGATCTAGCCGATGAAGTCGGCGAAGGCGGGCGGGCCGCGCTGACACGCGGCTGCGGACCTACTGGCGCCTGAATGGCATCCCCAAAGATTTCCTTTAGAAAGGAGAACGCCCTAGGGTTAGAAAGGATAGTTTCTAAACTTATCACTCCGGCCATCGTGACCGGAGTGTAAGTTTCTAACTTATTGACTAAACTACAATATCTATATAGTCGCTAAGCGCACTATAATCCTAAATATAAATAAAGTGTCGGCTGACTTATTATAAGCGACACGCGTCGCGAGAACTATGCCTAACTTACAACGGAACAGACAAGTAATAACAATACCTACTATTATTAGCGCGGGTCGAACGCGCTAACTTCCTAACGGTCGCCGGTTTTGGCGCGAAACACACAACAGCGCGCTGTGAACGCGTTGTATACCTAACTTGTTTCCCTATCTGGTCTCGAGCGGGAATAGCCCGAGGTGTGGTTGTGAATGTCCCTCCCGACCCGGGGATGGTCAGGGGGGGATGTGTACTTAATTAGTGAGCCCTAAGCTTGTATTCCCTTCGCCAATCTTAATGTGCAAAAGGGTTCCTAACTGCCTTGGTGCCGGGGTGGTATGGGCCTGAGTAGGCCGGCACACCCAAACTGCACACCAAAGAATAGGATGAGGAAATAGGTAGGTGGGAAGGAGATGGTTGGGTTCGACTAGGAGACACCCCAAGGCCGAATGATCCAACCCCAGCCGACTTTTACGTAGCCCTGAAGGGGCTCCGCAGGTGTGTCGGGTCTACACCCACCCGGCTTCGTTAACACCGTTAGGTATCAACCGGGCGACCAGGCACAACACTGGTTTTATCCCTGAAGGGGCCAAGACTTTTGTTATAATGTTTACAGAAACAGAAGGACTTTTGTGTGAATGTTCGTAGAAACACGACTATAACGCCTGTTATGTCAATTACACTATCCTAAAAAGGACCGTGTGAATTGCCACAGCAATTGTTATTGAATACGAATAAACGTGTAAACGTTTAACGTATGTAGGACGACAGCGGTAGCGAGCGAGCGTGAGCGCGAGTGCGTCTGCACGGAACGGATGCCAGAGCGTGTCTTACATCGGTGCAACAAACCGTCCTGCTTATGTTCTATTTTACAGGGTGCAAGTAGTGAGTGGATGTGAGCGCAACGCATTCGGTTCGGCCAATCACAGCGCTTCGTCCGAGTTTCACTTGTGGTGGCGTTCGGACAGGTTTCGACATGTTCAAACCTGTTCGATCGTGCTCGCGTCCACTTTACATCGTCATGTTTTAATTTCTTATTTACTATGGGATAATAAAACAACCTTAATCGAATAACAATAAACATTTCCCTACTCTCAAATCGTTTTTATTGAATCATCCTTATATCTACTTAAGTCTACTTATATATTCATATTTATTTACATTATTTATGATCATTACTTAATTGTATTACAAAGCTACGACGTCCGTAACACTTGTGTTAGAAAACAATGACGGACTACTTAAACGATTAACGAAACAATAAACGATTTTATTCTTTCATGATTTGTATCTTGTATCCTACTACTTACACAGTCCTCCAAGTCCTCTTTGGATAAAAAAATGGATTTACGAGTTTATTCCAAAGTTGATATAAAAGAATTTATTAACTTATACAGCGTGTCACAAGACCAAGCCGAAGTCTCCTCGTTGTGGACATCATGCCAAGTCATACTAACCAAAAATAATACCTGGAAAACGATTTCTTTTTTAAGTTTTCACATTTTTTAAACCGCAAATAAAAGCGCGCGCGTGCAGTGCTCGAAATACCTACTTATCCACGGCGTCATAGGGCATCTATAGAACATATTGGCAGGGTAAATGCATCAATTTTTTACCTAATTAGTAAAATTCGATACTATCTTTGAACCTCAATATCTCCTGAACCAGTAATTTCCCAGGTATGGTGCCGAAGTAAAAAATGTTCGTAGTGATTGGTACAACATGGGTTTTCGTTGAGGGTCTTTTTACACCCTGTATAGACTTCTTATAATTAAGAATTGCGAGATTTGCTAAATGTAGCCACCGTCTCCTTTGTTGAACAGACGTCTTTTGGCTCGAACGGTTCGATGAATACGGAGCGGTGCGCGTCACTCTGTAGATGAATGCTGAATGTGTGGCCGAAAGCCGTCGTTTTTACTCGACATGTTAGCTCGATCGAGTAAAACTGTATGTGAGTACTCAGTACGGAGCTATAGTCAACCAAGTTGAACAAGTGCGGGTTAACAGGCTTTAAATTTCTGCCGAGAACATGAAAGAACTATCAATCATGCAGATTTCAGCGCGGTGTAACCACTACGCGCAATTTTCGGCAAGTCAAGGTAGTGGAGCCTTGCTGATTTCAGCATGAATGTGCCGGCTCGACCGGGGAAGTACTACCCTCTCACAGAAAATCGACGTAAAGTAACAGTACCTAAACTGTTGCGTTTCGTTCGGTGAGGGAGAGTACCGGAGGCCCTATCCTCTATTCCTTCTCCCTCACTCCACTCCTCATCCTATCCCTTTTTCCAACCCCAAGGGGCGGCAACGCACTTGTAACTCCTGTGGTGTTGCTTGTGTCAATGGGCGGCGGTAATTGCTTACCATCAGGCGATCCGTCTGCTCGTTTGCCGCCTGTTACAATAAAAAAAGGTCATGTACAAGAATATCAAACAGTATCCCCTTCTACACAAGCAGCCACTTAACCACTGCACCATTACAACTACCTAATAAACTCAACTATAGAAAGTCGAAGCTTCGATTACACTGTTAATTTTATTAGTCGACCGCCATTGCCGCTGTTAACTGCAACTCGTCGGAGAAACTGATCACTCTCACTGCGGACGCACAGTCATGGCTTATGCAAGAATGGACTACATTTCTAGCTCAAACTAGGGATACTAGATATATTGTATACCTAATACCAAATTAGAAGGATGGGATGCCGAGAAGACAGGTAGCATTGCCACATTCTATGGCAATGCTAATCTTTTGTGCTTGGTATACGCCAGCCTTCTGGTCACACGAGGTGTCGCCTAGTCTCTTCTCTAAAATGAGACGTTTTAGTAATATTTGTAAATGTATTAAGCGGACTTCCGTTTAATCCATTGAAATGTTAAATTTAGTCGGGTTTAGCGTGCATTTGTCTGATAAATTAATTTTATTTTTACCTTCCTAAAGGGGAATAAAGTAACAGAACGAAAGTTATCGAGAAATTAATTTTCCAAAAAAATTATAAATTCTATGTGCGCCCTATAGTTTGCCAGATAAAGGATAAAACCAACTGCAACACTTTTCCAAGATGGTCGCAGAAGGACAAGTGTTACGACCAAAAGATTAAACTTTACACAAACCACACCTTTGAAATTAGAAAAATAAAATTGCCTTACCTACCTGAATAATGCAATCCCTAATGTGAATTTTGAAGGGATTCGTTGGATTCCATAGAAAAGTGCTGTTTTACAAACCCGCAGACTATTCCGAAATTTGTTTAGTTACATTAGTACCACCCGCATTCCCACTACTGTGTCACCTGTACAGACAAGTCCAGCAGTGACCATTGATCACAAAGAGTTTTGACACTCGTGAAGTCCCGGGAAAGTTATTAAAGTATTGTTTACGAATGGCGATTTTTGAAAATTATGCCATCTATCGGTAAATGAGAGAAATAGAAGGGAATGGATATATCGGTAGTTTAAAAGTGTTTAACTATTCTCTAATAGAAGGCGTGGCTGTTGATACTAGAACGCTCGTTTCTGTTCCGGCACGTTACGAGAACATTCTCGTGAAGACTAGAATATACTTATTATGTTTGCCGGCCGGTATAAATACCGCATGAACGAGCAAGTACAGTTCAGTAGAATAATAGGAACGATCAAGAAGCGAAGGAGTGTGAAGATTAAGTGAATTGAAGTGTATTCCTAGTGTGAAAATAAGTCTTTATTGGTGTTTTACAATTAATTGTGTTGGTGAATAAAGAACAGTTTTGTGGCATAGTGCATATAATTTATCACCGAACCCCAGCTCGTAACAATATCTTGGAACCAAGAGTACTCGGACTGTTGGGTCCCATAATATAGAGGTAGGCACATCAATCACACGCACAGGCCAATAATTAACATGTAGCAATATAGCCAATTAATAAGCGGTTGACATTGAAATAGCACGTGGCTATCGTTATATTATATATATCGGAGATGCAGCGTAGCGTTTTAATTGACGCGACGTGGCGTGAATAGCGTCTTTAAAGCAACGTGTACACAAGCGATAAGCTTGTAAACACGGTTTCAGAAACAGAATCCTTTTCTGTTTTTTGTTACTAAATGGCAAATCTCTTCGGATCTCCGCATCAAGACGCAATTAGTGACAGAGTATGTGTTGCTACCACAAAAAACCATTAACTGCCGACCAGACGCCCTACGGGAAGAAGATAGGGTACAGGAACTGTCCAGTGGGAAGCGCTGGACCTATTGCGCCTTGACCAATCCCACAGAAGTCTAGAAGCCCTCAGGATGCCTGAAAGCTTATCCATCATGGTCTGGCAGCTCATCCATAATGGTAAGGCTGCCAGCTTCGCGTAGCGACCTATTCCTAACCAGCCTCCAGAGCAAGGAGCTGCTCTGGGTCCCAGGGGACATGATTCCTTCTGCATGACAGTACCTACTTTATATTAAACGTTAGTAATACGGTATTTATGCCACCCTAAAAATATTGTGTGAGATTACCACATACACACAACACCATCTAGTACGAAACTAAGCGGAGCTTATACTATGGGTACTTTACGCATAGCAAACACGCACGAGGTTGGAAAACGGATGGGTGTGCTACCGTGAATAACACCAGCTAATTAAATGTACAAATAAAAGAAATGAGAAAGTCATTTGTTCGTTTTGTGTATGCATATAACGTTGTGACATTGCAGGAAGTGAGATTTTTATATTTGACATGTTTGTCTGACTAACGCGTTAATAAACTATTATAGACATATTCATTTAACTATGACATGGGTTCGTTTATGTATACAACGTATTTATTGGCTTTTCCATAGAGCAACAAATAAACAGTGCGCGATTCGATTCGCACTTGCTGGATATGCTACTTTTCTTTGAAGTTCAAAGAAAGGACGCATATCCGGCTCGAAGGACTAATAATTTATCTCGCACGAAAATGGTAGTACTTGTTACCCTATTAACGCGTTAAGCTAGTTGTGGCTTAACACTTGTAGCGCAATTTGAAAGTGATTATTCAGACTGGCTTTTTGCTCTAGTGATTAGTGCGCCGCCGCGCCGTTGCCGGTCCTTTGGTTAAAGTTTAAGAGGAGAAGGATGAGGGAGACGGAAAAGGGGATAAGGAATCCGGCACTCACAAAAATTAGGTATTATAAGTATGAACTAACTAAAACACATAATTTAGTAACTGCATTTATTGCTTAAGTATTATATCTGTAACTATTACTATTTACAAGTAATTTAGTACAATGTGTAACAGTTGCAGCTCCTTACAAAAATAAAAATATGTACCATAATATTGGCGATTTAAAAGAGTGGCCCTCGAGTTTTATTGCCCGTTCTTTCTCATGGCTCTATTGCTTTGAGAACGAGGCAGTAAATGTAAATGTAGAAGCATTAAGTAATTTAATTTTAAAATTGACGTTCATAAGCGTGACCTTGTGACCTAGATGAATAAATGATTTTAACTTTGACTTTGACTTATGTTTATCAGTTATCTAGTAGTCATAGTGCAAGCTCTGCTTAGATGACGTTGTGTAAATTGTCCTAGGATACCATGTCGTTCTACTAAAAACATATTACAATTTAACATGGTTGCCGTGTGAAACTGTTTAAAAAACTAGTTACCCCATCTCCGTTACAATAACGAGCGGACATTTAGTATTCAATGTCAACCGCTTATTAATTAGCCATCTTGGTATTTGTGAATCATTCGTTAAGAGAATCAAGTGTGTCGCTTAATTGGAATGACGTTGTTCAACAGCCATATTGGATAAGGAGTGGCAACGTCGCATTTAAGTAACGGTCGGTTCCAATATTTGATCTATGTATTTTATCCCTATAGTTAGAACCATAGAGGCAGCGATAGCCTAGTGGAGATACCAACAGACTGCCATACAGAGGGTATCGGGTTCGAATCCACGGCGCGCACCAATGACTTTTCGGAGTTATGTGCGTACTGAATTGTTCATTATCGCTTGTCACGTGCCTCGGAGAGCACGTTAAGCCGTCGGTCCCGGTTGTTATGAAGATCTTTGACAGTCGTTATAGGGTGTCAGTACCTTCTAAATAAACTGACACTAGTCTAAACCATGGAATAGGTATGGCTATCCCTTCGGGTTGCGGAGATCAGACAGGCAGTCGCTTTGTGGAAAAGCTAATATTCAGCCAAATCCGGGTAGACTAGAAAGCGGACCTCAGGGGCCTTACTCTCCAAAATAATGCCAATCTCAATTTAAAACCAATACAATTCCAATGTCAATTTCATGGTCACGTGGTTTCGTACTCTTGAAATCAATGTTGTCAACATTGGATTGAAATTGGGATCGCCCTGCGATTGGGAGGACTAGTGTTGTTCAAAATGTTACTATAAACCAACATTATGACTTTGAATGTCTGTATTTTATAAATAACAAGGTAAATAAATAAATAGAATGTAGCTAATGGTTTAACTCAATGATTTTATCGTTTATAAGTCAAATGAGCCCGAAAAAACTGCTAATATCATAAATATGCCATTTTTGGCTGTATGTGAGAGTGTCGTTGCCGCCACAAAAAAAGTTAACCAAGCTGCCAAACAAAACATAAACAAACTTATCAAAGTTCTTCAATTTCAAATTACGCTCGAATAAAGTGAAAAAAGTTTTATTTTAAGTTTTCCAGTAAGAATACGACTATAATAATTGATAATTTTAGTTCCGTTGTACATATTTATGTTACGTTGTACATGTTACGTTACGAAGTTTATAGAAGCGGTAAGTAAAAACTACCAAGATTACATTATAAACATTAACTCGATCAATGTTTCCTAAACTGCGTGATGTAGTAGGTATATAGGTACTAAAAAACTTATGCATTTTCAGTTATAATGGCTTATCGTCCTAGCTATGCCCAGTTAGAAGCTTTGGTGGAGTTTCTTGAAGAAAAACCAGGCATAGCCAAGTGTTTGCTTCACACCACCCAAGCCTAGCAAGAAACTAAGAGGAAATGGGTGAATTTGGCTACCTCTTTAAATGCTCTTGGAGGAGCTAATAAGGATGGTCAAGGAATTCAAGGATGGGCCAAGGTAAGATTTTTCACAATAAGTAGATACCTATTTATAATTATGTAATTTATTCTGTATGTATAGTTATGTCTTTTATTAAAATAAATTTGTTTTTAGTACTGGGCAGAGAAGAAATGTGGTAAAGTAATAGTAAAAAATTAATAGGTACTTAATCACTTTATTTTTACAGTCTGCACCAGCTGTCTCACCTACAGTAGATTCTGTGCCAGTATTAGCAGAGCTTTTAGACCAAATGGACACATTCTCCATTCCTAGCACCTCACATTATCAAGCGACTCCTATAGGTAAGTGTTCATTCAAATTGTTTACCACTGATTTTAACGGTTGTTAAAATTAGGTTAGGAAAAAAAAATCTCATCACAAATCTTACTATTTTTATCAAAGGCTATATTTGGTAAGAACACAAATTATATGAATATTGTAAGCAGCATTGCAGCCCTAACCCTATGCTAAAGCTATGGGACTTGTCACCGAGAATTTGTGGATTAAAATCCTACCTATTACATTACTGACCTAAATTATTATTAATCTTGAGAGCACAGGCAATAAACTGAGTTAATAGAAAAGAATGAAGGCCTTTAAAAGAAATAATAATTTAAGACTGAAATCCCTGGCATTTTTTTCCTCATAGGGCCCTGAATCTTATCCTTGTATATCTCATTTCAGTGCCACCATCAGCCCCTCTGTCTTCAATGCCACTGCAAACTACACCATCTTCAGAGCCACTACCAGCCACGCGGTTTTCTGAGCAACCACCAGCTGCGGCACCATATCAGGATATTACACCCAGACAGCGGCGACGTCATTCTTCAATCATTCAGAGACCAATTACTCCAGAAATGGAGCGGTTTGCAATGATAGACAAATGACATGTAGAAGCAGAGAGAACTACAGCCCAAGCATTGGCTCAATTCTCAAACATATTGAGTTCGCTTGTGGCAATTAAAGAGTGCAGGGTTCAAGCAGAAGAGGCAACAGCTCAAGGCATTGCTGAAATAGCAAGAAATTCTTTATTCTTATGCTATTATATAAGTTGATTTTAGTTTTATATTTGGATCTCATTCTTAATTATTGTGATATATTATGACCTCAATGTTGATTCTACTGCTATATAGTTGATTCTGTTATATTTTATCTTATTGTTGATTCTTATATTTTGATAAATAAAAGTATTTATAAGTTTAACAAGACTTTACTATCATCCATTACATAAAAATTAAACCATTCTGGTAATATAATTGTCTACCTTCTAGTCAACCATAATTGCTGTACTAAAGCAGCACTTTTTTGAAGGCCCCAACCTAATTTAGCAGTTGCTGTTGTTCTGGCTGTCTCACTTGGTTCTTGTGGAATGGGATCAGGGTTATAGTGGTCATCATATTCTATTTCCTCTTCAAGGTCGAGTTCAGGTAAATTAATGCACATGTTGTGCAAGATACAATATGTATTAATTATTTTGGATGCTACGGTGGGATGGTAATGTAGCACCCTGTGCCTCAGTAGGCACAGCCATCTATTTTGAGGACAGCTATAGTACGCTCCACTACATTGCATGCTGAGCAGTGCACTTTGGTTTAATACTACTCTGGGGAAGCTGCAGCAGCATTAATTATAGGTGCCATCTGGTACTCTCTTTGAGCATATCCTGAATCACCTACAAATAAAAAAATATAATTAATTATTTAAACATTTTACAGAATTACATACATAAACTCACGCCTGTTTCCCCGAAGGGGTTGGCAGAGGCATATAAAACGCCCACTTTAAGCCATTGTTTTGATCCCCACGTAATAGGTGGTGAGCCTATTGCCGTAACCCTATGCACCCATACCAACTTACAGAACCCACAGTTACAGAATTCTTATTTTGAATATGTACAAAATATTACTTGCCGAATAAGTATACAAGGTACTTACCTAGGTACCTAAGTGGCAAATTCAACATAGGCTATTTAACATAAGGCTTTATATTTGCATATATTTCCTTAAAAAAATCCTTAATGACCCGGTAATTTGCCTTAAATTCGGTTTCATGCATAGAAAACGCTTTTTGCATGTAGCGCAGCATACGACGTTCGTCTCGACTTCTATTAAACTCTTTTCACTTAGATTTATTCAAGATATCATGCATTAACACTATCCTTGCCATAATAGAAACTTACTCCAATACTTTGAAAACTATACAATGGATAAAAACTTATAAAATAGGAAAACAATTTACAAAAAGTTACTCTTTCGTTATTGGATTTAACTCAATAAACAAACCAATCTTGACGCAATACGCAACTGTCAAAATATGCTCGGGAGTAGCTTTTCAAATGCCGATCCCGATCCTATTTAGTTCCTCAAGAAATCGCCCAATTTAAATGCAATTTGGCGCTAGTGTCGTGTTCAAGAGTAGGAATTGTGACAATTACTGACAATCCCAATGTCGATAGATCGGAATTAAATTCAAGAGTAAGGCCCCAGGTTGAAACTGGGATAACGCTAAGCGGATGAGTTAGACCCATAAGGTGTATAAAAATAATTTCCTAGTATATGGTGCACAAATATGGTCTTTAACTACTCACACAGACCAGCAGTCCGCACTCAAGGTATGTCAGCGAGCAATGGAGCGTAGTAGCTATGCCATGAGTTATGACATTGATATTATATTTTGAATGGACTCAGAAGCGCTATTCCCACGGTAGTAGAGCCTTGCTGAATTCAGCATGAATGGGCCGGCTCGACCGGGGAAGTACTACCCTCTCACAGAAAATCGACGTAAAGTAACAGTACCTAAACTGTTGCGTTTCGTTCGGTGAGTGAGAGTGCCGGAGGCCCTGTCCCCCATTCTCCATTTCTCCCTTATCCCACTCCTCATCCTATCCCTTTCCTCAACCCCAAGGGGCGGCAACGCACTTGTGACTCCTGTGGTGTTGCTCGAGTCCATGGGCGGCGGTAATTGCTTACTATCAGGCAATCCGTCTGCGCGTTTGCCTCCTATTGCTATAAAAAAAAAAACTGATAACCTAATATCATTTTCGTATAATTTGAAATAAACAGTTCGTCGTTGACACATATTTTGACACTTGTTTGAATTACGATCTCGTCACAATTTCATTCACATACCAGATAGGTAATTAAGAAGAATACGCTTTTTGTGACGTAAGAATGACATTGACATCATCGAAACTGTATTTATTTAGTAGAATTGGGCACCTGATCGCATAAGAAATACAATACTACGCTGTAAAATTAAGATGTCACCCTGGGTGACATCTGCTACTTTAGGGTACTTTCAGCTTTATGGGTGACTCACCCATAATCCTGGTATGCTAAAATGGGACTTGCCATGCACATGTCTGTAGCGCTTCAGGCTAAGATTGCTACTAATTGGATCCCGGAGGTGCTAAGCGGCAACGCGAAAGGCCGAGACGATGGCGGGACGAACTGGACGCGTATAGGCGAGACAGGTATGTGCAAACAAATTAGTTGGAACTGTGCTTTCGCCATAACTCTAGCTTCAGTAATTTAGACTATGCTCTCAGTCAGGACCAGTGTTTTTATTTTTTATTTTATAGATTCACGCCTGTATCCCGAATCATTTCGCCATGAATTTTTAGGTCCCACGTAATAGGGGGCGAGCCTATTGCCGTACCAGGCATATTACCAGACTCCGTGCTGCTACTGAGAATTTCCTAACGGAAAAATTCAATAACACTTTGCCCGACCCGGGAATCGAGCCCGAGACCTCCCAATCCCACGCGCACATTTATGCAGCGAGATCAACGAGTTCATTAGTGAGTTCATAAAGCCTAAAAATATTATACACTACAGCTTGCTAATATCATCGTCCTAAACTTTTTTTTTTATAGCATTACGAGCAGACGGATCGCCTGGTGGTAAGCAATTACCGCCGCCCATGGACACAAGCAACACTACAGGAGTCACAAGTGCGTAGCCGCCCCTTGGGTTCGGGAAAAGGGATAGGATGAGGAGTGGGATGATGGAGAAGGAATAGGGGATAGGGCCTCCGGCACTCTCACTCACCGAACGAAACGCAACAGTTTGGGTACTGTTACTTTACGTCGATTTTCTGTGAGAGGGTAGTACTTCTCTGGTCGAGCCGGCCCATTCATGCTGAAGTCAGCAAGGCTCTACTACCTAAACTCAAAAACTAACCTGATGAAATAATCTTTTCGCGTTTTATATCTCAACCGTTACAATATATCTTGTACCACGTACAGTGATGTCTCAAACATAGAGCTGTACATTGTGACATCATTATAGGTTATTTGAAACCGTATCGAGCAATATTTTTACAAGAATCGACCATTCATAGCTGCCGTCGCGTGTATACAATCGAACGCCGCCATAACACAGCTATTATTATGTGTGGTGACGTGTGCGCAGTCTGTCGTCACGTCAGAGTAAACTAAACATAGTTAGGTACTTAAGTCAAAGTCAAAATCATTAATTCATCTAGGCCTCAAGCTGACGGTTATGAACGCAATTTTTTTAAACTGAACAAGAGGACGCTAGCAGCTACGCCTGCAATTTTTTTTAATTTACCCGTTTTGGCCTATCCCGTGGGAATTTCGGGAAATCCCTTCTTAGTGCACCCCTACGGTCCCCAAGGAACATACTAGCCAAATTTCAGCTTCCTGCGCCCAATAGTTTCGGCTGTAGCGTGTCTGTCAGTCAGTCAGTAACGCAAGGATTTTATATATTAAGCTTCATCATATGAGTTTGCTAATATGCTTGCTCTATTCCCAAAATCTAATAGACTGTTGAAGAATTGTTGAATCGTTGCCACGCTGTGACACACAGAAATGTTTCAACCACTGGGCTGTCGAAACTGACATCGTTATAGGTTATTTGAAACCGTATCGAGCAATATTTCCATAAGAGCCGACCATTCATAGCTTCCGTCACGTGTATACAATCGTACGCCGCCATAACACCGCTATTATGTGTGGTGACGTGTGCTTAATGTGTCGTCACGTCAGCGGTTGTGTGGCACGTATAGTAAGTATGAATAAGTTGAATTGTAGCGTCGGTGATACAATTAGGTACAACTTAAACGAAACATACCTACTGAAATAGCTATACCTAAGTGAAAACTTTATAATTAGCTTACTGTGTTTTCCATTAAATAAAAAAATGAATAATTTGAACAAAAATAAAAGCCCGAAGAAAGAGTGAAGGACCAAGAGGGAAATATACAGAGGGAGGATCCTCTAACCAGGCTGAGTAATTGTGCCTGACGGACTGTCAGTCCAACGCACGTATTTGGGATGATACAACTCGGCGTGTGAACTCTGCTTGCGCGATTCAGCACCTTGTTTCCGTGGAATCTTGTCCGTAGCCTAAGCCTATCATCGAACAGTATAAAACATTCTGCTACAACAAAACTTGAGCCACAGGAACAATGACGCAAATTTAACCTCATAAAAAAAAACTTCCACATCAAATAATAGATAGTTACATCTCCATAAAATGCAAAAATCAATTAACAACAGATAATGAATAATTACGTACAGTATTACAGATTACAAAAACCGGTACAATTTAAAGAGGCTGTGTCGGATACATACATGGACTTATTATTATGAACAGGACTGAGTACTCGCAGCCTAAACGCGAGCCGAGCAGGATGTCTAATACAGAGGCACTCTGTCCCTTTTTAACAGGGTGACCTAATAAATAGAGAGACCTTTTGAGACACCGGAATAACATCCAACCATATTTTTCTTCTTTCTTCATTCTTCGGAAAACTGTCAAAGATATAAAAACTTAAAAAAATATATTACCTTATTTAATTTTACTTTCTCATTTTTTTTGTATTATAGTATTTTAACCGTACCTATGTGGTCCTTTGCTATAAAATATGTTGAGCTATAAATATTACAGCTGCGTCTGTGACGCCCTTTATCGTGACAAATCTTCATTGGATGAATCGTAGTGATACGTAGTTTTGTTTATGAATAAAATGGGTACCTACGGTTTTTCAAGTTGGAAAAAGAAATTACTGATTGTGCAGTAATTGCATAATAAGCTCATGGGAAATGGAAATTACACAAATAACTTGATAGCAATTTTGTACCTAACTTACTTTCGATTATTATCGTCCACAGAATACCAAAGTGCGTGGTCACCCTATATAGTTACAAACTTATTACTTTTTTCGGCTTACCTGTGAAATGATATGCCACAACCACCATACGATTCACTTTTACAAAACTTTACACAACACTTTTTCACCATTTTTAAAGAAACCATCACGAGATTATGGCCTAAATAAATCAAACATAACACCATGAGCAAACTTTCGCGCCATGACACATTCAAAGGGTTGCCAGTGTGGTAAATAATAATATTCACACTTATGTAGTTTGAAACACGGGTTTTAAGTAATGACAGGTTAAAAAATATGTAAGTTACAAAATACTATCTGAATAAATATAAACTTAATTCATTTTAATAAGTTAAGTTTAAATTTAGTATAATAATTGACTAATAGTCTGAAATAATTTCTACCATTTTCAACCAACTACCACGTTTTTATCGCATGGCAAGAGTTGGAAAGGGACAAACGGCCTTCGATGTAGATATCTCACTCGGCTCGTTTTGTCTCTATCAATACTGGTAGCTCAAATTGACTCTTAATGCAATACATTTAGGTGTATTTTTGTAATTTGAATTTTCGATAGAACTCAGTCCTGTTCATAATAATAAGTCCATGGATACATATCATTGCTTCGTGCGCAAAAAAACGTTAACCGTTTGTCTATTGTTTATTGTTAAGGTGATTATTCATTGTTGTGGTGGCTAGAAAAAGCAAATATTGGAAGTGAGAAATTTGATTGGTATAGCAGAATTGATGTTTACTTATATGGGTAAGTTGGTCACTGCTTCAGCGCTAGGTGTTGAGATTTTGATGATTATAAAGCTGTATAGTTTTTACATACATAGACTCACGCCTGTTTCCCGGAGCGGTAGGCAGAGACTACGGAACGCCATTTGCAACGATCCTGACATACCTCTCTTGCTTCATTCACTTCCATCAAGTTTCTCATGCATGCTCTTCTGTTTAGGGTTCTTCTGATTCTAACTAATGATGTTCGAATCTGCTATTTATCAATCGCATGCTATGAACTATATGCTAGCATGCTATTATAAATGCTATAATATAGCATGCTATCGTGCGAAGCGTCAACACCCTTCGTGTGACCGCGGCGCTAGTTTTAGAACATGTACGGTTTAGCGCGCTGTCGCGCTATCCATATTTGAACATAGGTTAATATAGCGACAGCGTCGACAAACATGCTATTTGCCTAACGAGTCTGAAGACTTAACGCGTGGGGCAGATAACATGGTCAACTGTATTGTTACACATGAATAAACAATACATATACATATTTGTACATTTCTTCTAAGTATAAAATGTAATCATTATGCACAACAAACTAATATTAACCAACTACTTAATTAATAATAAATAAATCAATTAATTTTCCTTCATACTTTTCAGGCTTAGGACTGTATATAATTATATTGAGTTATTTAAATCATTTTAACACCCATGTTACACACATCATTCATAGATACACAGTATTACGTGTCCTATCACAGTTTATTTTAATCAAACACAAAACACTTAACTTTTGAGAACGTAAAATAACTCGCGTACTTATATGCGTACTTAAATCGCGCGAGCCGTCGAACAGCTAAAATTCACACGCTACGTAAGTTCACGTCTGGCTGCTCGCATTAGCATTAGCACGCGAAGACTGATCGCAAATATCGCAATTCGCAGCGCTGCGAACGTGCGAAATGCGATGTGCCGTCGCGTCGGCGCGATATTTGATTCTATATGCTATTTTATAGCACGAACGAGAGCCGAACGAACTTGCTATTAGATGCGAAATAAAATTAGCGTGCTGTGCTATTGTGCTATATGCTATATTAACCATCATTAATTCTGACCTGTCCTTTTTTAGGATGTCTCCGATCTGGTCAGAGAACGTCCGCCTAGGTCTTCCCCTTTATAGTTTGTTTGTCTAGTTAAACGCGCTCATCTTAGGAACAACCGGTTCGATTTGAATAATTGTTTTGTAAGCGTAGCTCATTTATCAAGAAATACTATAGGGTTTATAACATCACCCTATGAGCGATGGGTGCGGAGCAGCAGCCCTAATTAACGTTGGTGGAACCGCGAGCTCAGTTACTAACTGATCCCGGTCAAATAGGGTTTACGTACCACATGGGTCTATTCTCTGATCCATGTCCGTATCCATACAGTGGCGGAACAAAAGAGGTACAGGTAGTAGAGCCTTGCTGATTTCAGAATGAATGGGCCGGCTCGACCGGGGAAGTATTCTCACAGAAAATCGACGTAAAGTAACGGTACTTAAACCGTTGCGTTTCGTTCGGTGAGTGAGAGTTCCGGAGGCCCTATCCCCTATTCCTTCTCCCTCATCCCACACCTCATCCTATCCCTTTTCCCAACCCCAAGGGGCGGCAACGCACTTGTGACTCCTGTGGTGTTTCTTGTGTCCATGGGCTGCGGTAATTGCTTACCATTAGGCGATCCGTCTGCTCGTTTGCCGCCTATTACTACAAAAAAATAAATTAAAAAAGACCTACGCAAAAAGCCAAATTAGCCAAACTTTACAGCCTTTTGCAGTCCATTGCTGGACTTGAACCTCTGCTAATTAGCTTCAAAGTGGCACCGTGACTCAATAGCATTTACCCTATTAAACTAAGTATAGGGTTTAATGTAAATCTTAATATATAAAATCCTTGCGTTACTGACTGACTGACAGACACGCTACAGCCGAAACCATTGGGCGCAGGAAGCTGAAATTTGGCATGTATGTACCTTGGGGACTGTAGGGGTGCACTAAGAAGGGATTTCCCGAAATTCCCACGGGATCGGCCAAAACGGGTAAATAAAAAAAAATGCAGGCGTAGCTGCTGGCGTCCTCTAGTATTCCATATTTCTGCAAAGATACCTATTAACTTTGAGTATTTTCCTCAGACGCCTCTTATTATAATATATGTATAGATATCTGTCGTCCGTGTGGTGACGGATTAAGAATACGGATTGTCACCACCCCATATCATCCCATGGGTGTCGTAAGAGCCGACTGATATTATGCAGAGAACAGCACTGTAAGAGAAGGAAAACTTGATACAAACTCTATACCAACCCATTTGGCCAGCGCAGCGTGGTATAGTGGGCCAATTCCTCCTTTCAAAGGAGAGGCCTAGTCCAGCAGTGGCCTGTTAAAGCTTGATGATATGATGATGGTATGATAGATATCTGGTCAGCACTCATGGGCAACTTTAAAATATAAAAATTAGTGTACATAAAAAATATATCAATACACACCAGTGAATAATCACCCTAACGTGTTGAACGCAATGGCGCATTAGAGCGAAACAAATGCAAATAAAAACATTCTACTGTACATCAAGTTGTAGCCGTTTTTATACGCCAATACATTGGATAAACTTATAAAGATAATTATTGCTGACGTATAACTACCTATAATTATATACAACATAGTACCAGACGACATTTTCATAGTCATTGTTATCAATAATATCTCTGTCGAAAGACGTCCCACTGCTGGACATAGGCCTTCTCGAAGGCTCTTCAAACAGCCCGATCTTGAGGCGCTCGCATCCAACGGCTTCTCGCGATCCCTACAAGATCGTTTGTCCATCGATCGGGGTAGGCCGGATGCTAACCTCTGCAGCGTCGTCCGGTACGTGGCCAAGGGCGTTGCTACCCGATTGTCTAGGGAGGGGGGGGCAAGTACGCCAGCCGATGGCCTACGGGGGGGAGGGGGCAAGTTGATATGGAAAATGATAAAAGTACAAATAGTAGGGATTTTTGCATCTCTAGGAGGGGGAAGTTGCCTCCGCTGCCCCCACTTGGCGACGCCCATGGCCACCATTTGGTCCTTCGAGTAATATTTCCTGCCCATAGCTGCTTCAGCTGAACTATTAGGTTATTATATAAATACCATTCCCATAGTGCTAGCCTCTAAATGTAATGATTTTCAAACTAATTTTCAACCTTTGTTTTACCCGCGTTAACCAATCAACCAGCGTGTCCTAGTCCAGTGCTGGACAAAAGCTTGTCTCAATACGCGGCACAATAGACGTTCCTCTGCCTATGGGCCCGGTCACGACCTACAGCAGCGGGCGGCAGCGGCGAGCGTTTTCGATGTACATGGCGCGTTTACTGTGACGCGGAGTGCGGACGCCTTAGGGCCTGTTCACGAGATCGGTCTAAGCGACGCGCGTCGCGGCGGGCGGCGCGGCAGAGCGTCGTGCACGCCACGACCCTACAGCAGCGGTAAACGCAGCGGCAAATGTGGACGTATTTGGGCCGACGGAGTTACCCATAAATATGGCGATAACCAAAATATCTTTGTGTAACTATACGGTATACTTACCTACAAAATTGTCGACATTGGATCTTCATTTCTTACAAGTATTTTATATCAAAGGAATAATGCATATTCGCAATTAATGAGGCGTTGAATAGGTACCTACACAACGTAGATTACGTTAAGTAGGTAGGTAAATCACCTTTCAACTTTCATAGTAGCTGTGTCTGTACCTAAATAGGTACATAATTATGTACATTACACAATGTTTTAATGTTTGCGATTTAAATTAAAACCTACCATTACATTCTGTAAAACATTGTTTCATTACATCTCGCAACGTTTTATTAACATTTTTGTATTTATACAGCGGATGTGTTGCTATCCATACACGCGACCGTTTTAAAATTTCGATTTTAAATGTCTCCGTATTCATTACCGCCACAAAATATTTAACAAATAGTTTAACCGCCTAGTTCGTTCCTCGCGAAACGCTGTCCGTGCCGCTCGGAGTCGTGGCGTCGGACTCGGTCGCAGTACATTTGTTCCCGCCGCTCGCCGCACCGCCCGCCGCGCCGCACGCCGCGCAGCCATTCGCGCCAAAAAAAACGCGCGCGTTATCGCTGTGCGCGGCGGCTCGTGGCGTGCTTCGAACGTCTTCATACATTTGATCTTAACGCTCGCCGCCCCGCGCTAAGCCGCCGCTCAGAGCGGCAAGGTCGTGACAGGGCCGTTAGAGTAAACGCGTCATGTAAGTACATCGCCCATGCCGCGCCGCTCGCCGCTTAGACCAATCTCGTGACAGGCCGTAAAGCAGCCTCTCAGAGCGGTTTCAGACTAGCGTTTTATACGCGCGTATTAGCTCGTTTTTGGAAGGGCTTGTAGGCGCGTATAGGCGCTCCTTTTGGCACACGCACAACTCGTACGAGCGTTGACGCGCTTCAAAGCGCGTCAGAATCTATGTTGAGAGGGCTTGTAATTATTCGAAGTTCTTAGAAATTCGAATATTCGATTTTTTTCCAGGAAGTATTCGAATTATTCGAATATTATTCGAATATCATCCTTTTCTTTAAAACCTCAATAAACCATACATAAACACCGAATAAACAAGTTAGAGCTGTATATTTTTAATTATTAGATAGGCGTATAAAATTGAATCACCTTTCAGTAACATATTCGTACAAACTTTGACATTCTAATTAAACAAAAAGCAATGAACTTTATTATAATAATAAATGTATTTATTTGCATAAAACATGGTATAAAAAGATGTTACAAATTTTCTGTTTGTTACACATGTTTTGCTTAACATAGCATGCAATTTGTAGACATAGGTACATTTATACACAAAATTAAACATTTTTATTAGAGATGCGCCGAGTAACACTTTTGCCGAGTAACGAGTACCGAGTTTTACTCGGCTCAATTTTTTTTCAACCGAGTACTCGGCCGAGTAACTCGTAATGCGATCTAAGAAAACGTAACTATAAATCATTCGAATATTCGAATTTAACACCACTCAATATTCGAATAGTAAAAACAAACGAATATTCGCATTATTCGAACATTCGAATATTCGAATAACAAGCCCTAACTTGACACTGACAAGATGTCAGTACCGTTCCGAGCGATCACGCCTAAATATGCCTTGGCTTGGCAAACGTAGTGTAGGACGCCCTCCGGCTAGGTGGAGTGACGATATACGCAAAGTGGCAGCGGCTGGACACGAAGAGCCGAAAATCGGGCTCAGTGGCGTGACATTGGAGAGGCCTATATCCAGCAGGGGACTCTTGCAGGCTGATGATGATGATGATGAATGATGCGCGCGTGTAAGCGCTTATGCTGAAACGAACGTATACGCGCAGAAAAATACGCTAATCTGAAACCTTCCTTAAGGGTGGATCATTCAAAAATCCTTGCTCAGTGTCTACGCCGTATAAAGCTGCCACTCTCCAAAATTCCAAAAATCATGTTTCTACCTTCAGCTGTTTAGGCTCTGCAATAGAATATCAGCCTGGAAAAGTCATTTTAATTACTTGAACGGTGATAAATACACAAGCAGACAACCCTACTTCCAAGATAGTTTTTTGCAAGAATAGAATGACTCCATCGAAATAAAATAAAAACCGTTTATTGCAACGGTAAACTTCGGACGCAATAATGGCGAGAGGATAAACAAATAACTAGAAAAAGATACTCGACCGGTCGTTGTCTCCTCAGACAGGGAAATGGACTACGAGATATACAGGTTGTCACAAGACTCATCACCAAGCCAAAGTCTACTCGTTGTGGACATCATGCCAAGTCATACCTACTAACCGAAAATAATCCCTGGGAAACGACTTTTTTTTAAGTTTTCACATTTTTAACCCGCTATTAAAAGCTCGCGTGTGCAATGCTCAGAATACCTACTTATCCATGGGGTCATAGAGCATCTAAAGAACATATTGGCAGGGTAAATGCCTCAATATGTCCTGAACCAGTAATTTCCCAGGTATGATGCCAAACTAAAAATGTTCGCAGTGATTGGTACAACATGGTATTTCAGTTTTCGTTAAGGGTCTTTTTACACACTGTATATACAGACCTGCCTGTATCTACAATTGATTACGAGTTGATTAATAACTTCACCTAGTTATCTCAGCTCGATGCTTGGATATCGTAAAAAATACCTTCTCATCAAACTTGTTTTAGTTTTTTATGGTTGGTAGCACGTGACCACTATTGCCATTAAACTTTGGCCAATAATTACCGTTAATGAAACGAATATTTTTTATTTACATTCGGTAGGTTATTTAAAGTGGGTGCATAGGGTTCCCACCAAGAACTTAGGGTCCCAAGCCAACCTCACCTGCAAGTGGTGCACCTGCCGATCAACGGACGAGGCTCTGGCAAACAGAATATCCCGCTGATAAGCGGCAATAGGCTCGCCACCTATTACGTGGGATCAAAACACTGGCGAAAACTGGGCGTTTAGTATGCCTCTGCCTACCCCTTCGGGGAAACAGGCATGAGTCTATGTATGTATGTATGTATTTAAAGTGGGTTTATTTGGACAAAATGGCAATAGTTTTGTTATAACTACACCATTAGACGATTTTGTTTCTGATTGCCTGCTCATCCAAAGGTCATCATCATCCTCCTAGCGTTATCCCAGTTTCAATCTGGGGTCCGCTTACTAGTCTAACCGGATTTGGCTGAATATTAGCTTTTCCACAGAGCGACTGCCTGTCTGACCTCCGCAACCCAACGGGATAGCCATATTCCATGGTTTAGACTAGTGTCAGTTTATTTAGAAGGTACTGACGTCCTGTAACGACTGTCAAAGATCTTCATGACAACCGGGACCGACGGCTTAACGTGCTATCCGAGGCACGGGACAAGCGATAATTAACAATTCATTTCTGCTCATCCAAAGGTAAATCAAACTTATTACTGAGACTAGGATCGATTCCTACTGGTTAACCGAGGAAGTAAAAAAGTCAAAATATAAATGTCTAACTATCAACTGATTGTCATACAATTTTTATCAACATAGGCCATCAGTTTAGCCGTACACTATAAACACACTAATCAAACTAAAATACTTATTATTATTCCGACGCCAAATGTTTACCAGTAACCGCCGCCATTTTTCAACAAACAACTGACAGTGACATAACAAGCGCAGTGTTGCCACGTACAAAAAATGCGTTCGCACGCGCGCACGCCACAATGCGCGGAAGCTACGTCACGGTACGCGTGCGTTTAATTATATTACGTCTTGTGTACGAAGTCATGGTCTGGGACGAGTTGTACGTGTGTAATAAATGATAATGCATGTTGAAATGTTATTGACTGCTTCGTTAGTTAAAGATTTATTGTTCAATATAGACCGTGTGGTGACGGATTAAGAATACGGATTGTCACCACCCCATATCATCCCATGGGTGTCGTAAGAGCCGACAGACGGAGCATATTATGCAGAGAACAGCACTGTAAGAGAAGGAAAACTTGATACAAACCCTATACCAACCCGTTTGGCCAGCGTGGTATAGTAGGCCAATTCCTCCTTTCAAAGGAGAGGCCTAGTCCAGCAGTGGACTGTTAAAGGCTGATGATGATGATAGACACATAGTAGCGCCAAAAGCATTTTCTCTGCTTAACCCGTCGACTTAAGCAGAGATGTAATATTACACGCACATTTCGCCTTATACTTTTAGGTTCCACGTAATAGGCGGGTAGTCTTGCGGCGGGCACAACTCTACTGAGAATACCTACGGAAAACTCAGTACCTAATAATTTTGCTCGACCCGACAATCGAACCCGAGACCTCCGCCCGATCAGCAGATTCATGCTTCGGAGGGCACGTAAAACTGTCGGTCCCGGTTCTTGTCTAAGGATAAGGATCGTTAGGCCATGTCGGAGGCCTTCGGGCGGCCTGAAAACTCCGACACCAGAGTTGGCCACACACTCACACGTAAAACAAACAACATGCAGATTCATAAGCTATCCTCTGGACCACGGAGGCCGACAATATATTAAATTTGATTTGTTGTTCGTAATAGAGTCTACGCGTCAGGCTTAGTGGTGAATATGCCAACAGACGGCAATGCAGAGAGGTTCGAATTCACAGCGCGCTACTGAATTTTCGGAATAAGGTGTGTTGAATTTTATTGTAATAACTCACGTAAACTTGTAGAATTACGAGAAAATACTGCTTTGTGTCTTACCTGAAACAAATATAAAGATAACATTAATCATAAAATTATGAATTCGTTAAAAACAATAGGGTTGTTTCCAACTAGTCAAATCAAACACTTTTAATGAAATGTCAAAAACGACCTTTGCTACGGCTTTTGTATGAAATATGACCTAGTGACGTCATAGTGTTTTGCTGTCAAGTAGCATACTTATTATGAATAAATTGACGATAAAAAATGTTAAATAAAGTTTTAATAGAAATTGGTGAATGAAACTACTATTATTTTGACATGTTTCACTTGATAAAAATACTTGTATAATTTAATTCACTCACAGGAAACTTCTCTATTCGACACATAATATAGTTTTGCAGGCAGCAATAGCTTAATGGAGATACCAACAGACTGCCATGCAGGTACCAGGTTCGAATCCACGGCGTACACCACTGACTTTGTAGTTATGTGCGTATTGAATTATCGCTTGGTCCGTGTCACGGAGAGCACGTTAAGCCGTCGGTCCCGGTTGTCATGAAGATCTTTGACAGTCGTTAAAGGGCGTCAGTTCCTTCGAAATAAACTGACACTGGTCTAAACCACGGAATATCGCTATCCCTTCGGGTTGCGGAGGTCAGACAGGCAGTCGCTCTGTGGAAAAGCTAATATTCAGCCAAATCCGGTTAGACTAGTAAGCGCACCCCAGATTGAAACTGGGATAACGCTAAGAGAATGATGATGTATTGTGTTGAGATGCATTAAGAATATCTGCTTTAGAATATAATGTTTAACTGAGAGTTTGTTAGTTAGCACTTACGGGTACTTGCGAAACGTTTGCGGTACCTCGCAATTTGCGATATACAATAACAGTGTACCCCATTTCTTTCCGTGGGTGTCGTAAGAGGCGTCTAAGGAAAATACATCATCATCAACCTTTAGCAGTTCACTGCTGGACTAGGCCTCTCCTTTGAAAGGAGGAATTGGCCTACCACGCTGGCCAAACGGGTTGGTATAGGCTTTGTATCAAGTTTTCCTTCTTTTACAGTGCTGTTCTCTGCATAATATGCTCCCTCTGTCGGCTCTTACGACACCCATGGGATGATATGGGGTGGTGACAATCCGTATTCTTAATCCGTCACCACACGGACAAGGAAAATACATGAAGCTAAATATTATCTTTGGTAGAAAACGGCAAACTCTACATCAAACCCTGTACTAAACAGTCTGGCCAGCGTGGAAGTTGGTCAAATACTCTTTTTGACTCACAAAACTATTGTGACGCAAATTAGGATAGCCAATGACATTACTGATCGGAGGGCCCGAGTTCGATTCCCGGTTCGGGCAAAAGTGTTACTGGGTTTTTCCGAATTCTCAGTAGCAGCTCGGAGTCTGGCGATGTGCCCGGCAACGGCAATAGGCTCGCCCCCTATTACGTGGGACTTAAAAAATCATGGCGAAATGTGGGTGTTATATTACACCTCTGCCTACCCCTTTGGGGATACAGGCGTGAGTCTATAAAAAATATAATATATATGACATTACCAGCAGTGGACTAAAAGGCTGTATACTAAATGATAATAGATCGGCGATTTTGAAGTTCATTGAAAACGTTTAATGTTCGACACCTAGATACATATTTTGCATGTATGTACAGCAGTATTTACGTAATTACTGAACCGATTCTAAAGTTTATTTTTGGTGCAGTCCATGATATTAAAAGAGTATCCCCTTACAGCATCCGACAAATTAAAAAACAAAGATAACCAAAAACCCTGACACTATTGCCTAACCCTTCCGCAATAAAGGCGTGACATTTCGCTTTCCCTCCAAACACAATTAATTTAAGTACCACAGATAAAACAGCGCACGCAGAGTTTGTGGGTAATTTCGCTAAAACGAGTGGCAACACCGAACATGGCGTCCCTAAAGACGCGTTCTGAATTAATTAGCGTAATTGATCACGTTCGCGACACTTGATGGCCTATTAGGAGGTATTATTTTCACATTTGAATCTATTAATCTATACACATTATAAAGTGAAGTCGCCTAGTCCTGTCTGTGTGTACAAACGCGATAAACTCAAAAACTGCCGAACGTATTTTTGTACGGTTTTCACCAATAGGTAGATTCTGTGATTCCTGAGGAAGGTTTAGGTGTATAATTCACACAGGCGTAGTCCCGGGCGAAATCTATAGTATTATAAAGCTGAAAAGTCAGCTTGTTTGGTTCATCATCATCATCATCCTCATCAGCCTTTAACAGTCCACTGCTGGACTAGGCTTCTTCTTTTAAAGAAGAAATGGGCCTACTATACCACGCTGGCCAAACGGGTTGGTATAGGGTTTGTATCAAGTTTTCCTTCTCTTACAGTGCTGTTCTCTGCATAATATGCTCCCTCTGTCGGCTCTTACGACACCCATGGGATAATATGGGGTGGTGACATTCCGTATTCTTAATCCGTCACCACACGGACGTGTGGCCTTGACCTTGGCCTTGGCCTGACCTTGTTTGGTTAACCTCGCTAATCTCGGGAACTAATGATTCGATTTGAAAAAAAATGTTGAGTTTCATACATTTTCATTTTTCATACATTTATCGATGCAGGCGGTCCGGTGTATCGATCGGTGTATAAAACATCGGGCTATGAGCCGAGTGCGAAGACTGCGAAGTAATAGTTCCAACGACAACCCAGCCTACTAGACACCTAATGTTTTCATTTCTACAAACAAACAATTCTGTCAAAGCGGTGAGGTATGCGGGGCGAAGGGAGCTACAAAAATGCATTCTAATTGGCCGGTTCAAATTTGCGGTACGTCATAATTCATAACTAGTGTTAAGATTGGTCTTATGTAAGACGTATAAGTCTAACGTGTTGTCAGAAAGTGTTCGTCTTACGTCTGCCGTCTAGTAGGCTGAGTTGTCGTTGAATAGTCCGAAATTAATAAGTGTGACCGCGAGCTCAGCTAGTGTTTAATATGAGGGATTGGTTCTGTGATGTCATTTTGAGTAACATCACGCGTGTATTTCCGGGATGGGTGAGCACAGGTGTGCGTAGTTGCGTGCGTCCGACTTACCTCTTTGATTTTAAATTAGTTAAATTATATTAAATTGCATCACACATCAGCGCTCTAGAACACAAATCGCAATCACGTCCCAAAAAGCAGCCAAGTTAAAATATGACTGGGCCGGTCATATCAACTCATATCTGTCGTATGTCTGACGAGCTTTGGGCTAAAACTACCACCTTGTGGGTCCCAGATCGAAAGAGGCCACGCGGCAGACCCAAGATTAGGTGGCAAAATTATTTGAAACTATAATGCAGAGTGGACAACAACAGCTCTCGATAGAGAGAGGTGGAAAGAGCGTAAGCAGGCCTTTGCCCTGCAGTGGGACAGGTTAGGCTGTCTTCTTCTTTTGCCTGCCCTGTTCCCATATTACTTGGGGTCGGCGCAGAATGTCTTTCTCTTCCATTCTCTCCTATCAGCCGATATCTGATTATTCACTCCTTTTTCATTCATGTCATCCTTCACACAATCCATCCATTTTTTCTTTGGTCTTCCTCTTGCCTTATATCCCTCAACTCTCATATTCATCACCTTTCTAGTCACATGCTTTTCATCCCTCATCATCACATGCCCATACCACGATAGACGATTTCCTTTCAGCTTTTCTTGCACCGGTGCAACTTTCAAACTTCCCCTAATATACTCATTTCTAGTTTTATCCATCCTTGTCACCCACACATCCATCTCAACATCCTCATCTCTGCTACATGCAATCTTCTTTCATCCAGGCTGTAAATAATAATATTATTAAATTTGTAGATTATTGTTTTCTCTCTCTTCTTTTTAATAAACTGAAAAAGTATGTTAAGTTGAATAAACAAATTAAGAAAAAGGAAAAGTTATTAAGAAAATTTAGAAATTCAAAGTCAAATGTCAATTATTGCCGAAAGTATATAGCTCTAAAGGAAGATTTGTCTATTTGCATGACTAAACTAGATAATAATCTTATAAAGTATGAGGCTGATATCCATTGTCTGCAGACAGAGATTGACCGCTTACAAGATTACCTATGTAACATGACAAAGAAATATCAATTATCTCAAAATCAAATTAATGAACATATCTTGGCCATGGACGACTTAGTGGATTTGTGTAAATACAATGAGCAAAGACTCATATCATTAACTAATAATAATCAGGCCAATGAACCTAGCCTGACACCACAAAGTTTTTCACAGCCTACCAACTTGAAAGATAGTTCTGCTATGTCATCTCAGTCAGCGGTGATGAGTAACAGCTTCATGAATGCTAGCACTTCCCTCTCACATCTGAATACAAATACGAACACCAACAATTTAGTAATGTTTAGTGATGAGATAGGTAGGAATATGAGCCAATTGTTGAGAAAAAGGACAGGTCAAAGAGTAACCAACTTTTGTATGCCCGGAGCAAGTTTTACACATATCTTACAAAACATTTTAAGTAAAACATACTGTCCCGATTCAACAATAATCATTTTTATTGGGAGAAGGGGTAATGCAAATTTAAATACTATAAAAAGATATTTCAATAAATTATTAAACATAAAAGTTAGAAAAATAATTTTAGTTGCATTTCCCTACAGTAAGTTGTTGCCACAGGCCGAAAATGATTTTAGACATAAGTTAAATAGCAAATTACATACACTGACATTTTACAATGATTTTATTGACATAATTGACTCTAATGCTTTCATTAGAAACTTTTATTTGACATGTGATAGTTGTTATCTATCTCAATATAATCAAAGACAAATAGCATCATCGCTAGCATATTTTATTAATAACACAGCCAAAAATTTGGCTAATAACTCTGCTTTTATTGAGCAGTCTAATTTGACATTAAATATTAGCTTGGAATCCGTTCCAAATTCTTTAAATTAAGTAATGAGACAATAGAGTCAATCTCTGGCAATAACCTTGATAAGACATTAGTTACCTTTTTTAATACCACACCTATTATAAGTAAGAAAAACACACTTTCATCAACCACACATTGTAAAAAAAATAATTTAAAGAATTGTATCAACCTGGTGCATCAGAATATACAAGGGTTGATGAGTAAGGAATTAGAATTGGAATTGTTTATGAACTGTAACAATATTGACATCTTATGTATTACAGAACATTGGCTAAAAAGCCATCAGTTCATATTCAATTTCAATAACCACCAGGTTGCAAGCTCATTCAGCAGAGAAAACTTTATTCGAGGCGGCTCGTTAATTATAATAAATAAACTTTTAAAATTTAAGGAAAGATCTGATATTGTGAGCCTTTCTGTTGAGCGAGTTATAGAGATATCATGTGTCGAATTTGAGCAGTTCATTGTTATGAGTGTATACAAGCCTCCATGTGCGCCTTTTGAAAGTTTTATAGTAATTATGGAGGATGCCCTAAGCAAAGTTAATAATTGCCATAAAACGGTTGCTGTTTGTGGTGACTTTAATATTAACATTTTAGAGAAAAGTTCTTCATCAATTAATTTCTTAAATCTTTTTAAATCTTACAATTTAAGTCATACTTTTTTAGAACCAACTAGAGTGACTGCCACAAGTGCCACCTGTATTGATAATATATTTATTAACACTAAACCTTTACATAAATCCTTAATTAATATGCTTCAGTCTGATCACAGTGGGCAGTTAGTCTGTTGTCCAAGAAAAAACCTTAAGGTTCAGAGTAAAATTATAAATTTTATACCTATAAATGAAAACCGAATGGAAGTTTTTAAAAATAATTTATCTAGTAAAATGCGTTGGTTGCCTACTCATGACCGTCCGGATCAGTTATATAACTCATTATTTAAATTGATTAATGATGAATTTTCTGTTGTATTTAAACCCAAAAAAATTAATGTAACTGACCGTCTGACGTTTAGTGATTGGGCAACTGAAGGCATTCATAAAAGCCGGATTAGGTTATATGAACTTTACAATGAAAAAACTTTTAATAATAGTCCAGCCTTTATTAATTATGTAAAAAAATATTCAAAAACATTCAGACAAGCTTGTTATGCTGCAAAATCAATTTATTTGAAAAATAAAATAAAATGCGCTGAAAATACCATAAAAGCTACCTGGAATGTCATCAATAACGAAACTGGTAGAGCCAAAGCACGCAGTCGCGACTACCTACTAAATATCAATAATGTGAGTGTTGCAGAGGACTTGGAAGTAGCGACAGAATTTGAAAAATTTTTTGCTAATATACCCATTTTAACTACAGAGTCACTCAAGTCATCTTCCACGTCTGCTGAAATACTACTTAAGGACTGCGTACCAGAATGTGTCACAGCCTTTGAATTTACTGCTGTTACTACTGAAGATATTCTTAAACAATTTAAAACTATTAATATGAAAAAGACAATGGATTTATGGGGATTGTCAGTAAAGACTGTTTCATATATTATTACTTTAATTGCTCCACATCTAGCCACAGTGTTCAATGGCTGTGTCGCTTCTGGAACATTTCCTGATTTAATGAAATATAGTAAAATTACACCCTTATTTAAATCTGGTGACACATCAGACCCCTCAAATTTTCGACCTATTTCTGTATTGCCAACTCTTAGTAAAATTTTTGAAAAGTTAATACTTAATCAATTGCTTAATCATTTTAATAGACATAATCTTCTTCACAAGAAACAGTTCGGATTTACGAGGGGTTGTTCAACTACTGACGCAGCAGTTGAGTTACTGAAAAGTATTTTTGCGGCTTGGGAGAAGTCACAAGATGCGTTAGGTATATTTTGCGATTTATCAAAAGCCTTTGATTGTGTACATCATGATACTCTAATCAGGAAATTATATCACTACAGCATTAGGAACAAAGCTCTCGATCTCCTGACTTCTTACTTGGGCAACAGAATCCAGAAGGTCGAAGTTAATGGTAAGACATCTCCAGGTTCAGCTTTAAAAATGGGTGTCCCGCAGGGTTCAATTCTAGGTCCATTTTTATTCTTGATATATATTAACGATTTACCTAATTATGTAAAGGACAATCATGAGATTGTGTTGTTCGCGGATGATACATCTTTGATTTTTAACATTAAACGACAACAGGTTAATTTTGACGAAGTAAACAATGCACTCTCTAAAGTTGTTAATTGGTTTAATGTAAATAACCTATTACTTAATAATAAGAAAACGAAACTTTTAAAATTCTCTATGCCTAATGTTAAACAATTGGAAACCAATGTGCAACTTAATGAATCTAGGATTGAGCCCGTCGAGACAACCATGTTTTTAGGTATTATGCTCGACACCAAACTACAATGGGGTCCACATATTGAAAGGCTATCGGGCAAACTCAGTTCTGCAGCTTATGCAGTTAAGACAATTAGACGCCTTACAGATTTAGAAACAGCTAGAATGGTTTATTTCAGTTATTTTCATAGCTTAATGTCGTATGGGATTCTTCTCTGGGGGAGTGCTGCAGACCTAAATACAATATTCGTTCTACAGAAAAGAGCTGTAAGGGGAATTTATAACCTCGGTCCAAGAGTTACTCTAAGAGAAAAATTCAAAGAAATAAACATTCTAACTGTTGTATCACAATATATTTATGAAAATCTGTTATATGTACATAAAAATATTGACAAATTTAGTAAAAAATGTGATATACATTCTGTAAATACGAGACACAAGAATAATCTGGTAGTTCATAGCACTCGTCTCCACAAAATAAGTAGCTGTTTTATGGGGCAATGTATACACTTTTATAACAAGCTCCCTCATAATTTAAGAAACTTGTCTATAAATAAGTTCAAAATTATTGTTAAAGCGAAATTATGTTCAAAAGCATACTATAAAATATCTGAATATAAAGACGACCAAAATGCTTGGGATTGAGCTGTTCTAATTCGGCACACAAAAATAATTGTATAAAATGCTCTTTTTAAATGACGTTTCGTAAGTACTTGCAAAGTTTATACGAAATAAAGAACTATTTCATTTCATTTCATTTCATTTCTCAAACTATTGGAGAGTAGTAGCGTTTTGTTAGACTGTGAGTGACGTCAAGTGTCCGAGCGATTTTTGCGTCACACCGAGGTCAACAAACATTCAATTATAAATGACTCATTAAACACGTGAATCAGACACAATAACAATCACATTTTATCTGTGACGGGTTGACGGCATTTTCATTGTGCTCACTTCAAAAATCAACACCCCGATTTTACTCCCTTTTGGCTGGCTGGCTTATTAAAAATGCTTCCATCGTTTCAGGAATTTCATTATACAAATGTCATGCTTCTAGGTTAAGTATTGTAGATTGTGAGTTAAGATGTCAGTCAGGACATGACAATATTCATAAGTACTTGTAGGGCTAGCGCAGACAGAACGGAACGCAGCGGAGAGGATTTTATAAACGCACTGGAAATTAAACTTTAAAAATATTAAAATAAAGTGCATAAATGCTTGAACCTGACAAAAAATGCTCGCACGTCCTCGAAGATACGCGGGCATCCGTTTATGGATTACTCTTTGGATTATTCAAAGTAGAATTTTGGATGCACCAGAGGGCCAATTCTCGAAAGTCAGTAGCACTGTAGCATACTTATGTCACAAATAGTACTGAAATTAAATGACATTAAAATGATATCGTGACTAGACTGTTAATATCCGTAGCGTAGATAAACTATGGCTATACAGGTGGCTCAATGGTTAAAGCGGCCATCTCGCCGCTTGACACAACGGGTTCGATCCCCACACGAGACAACACTTCGAGGGAATCACAATTTAAAAAAAATGGAACCGCACCTTCCGTGGACAGGAGACCTAGCTAGTGTCACCCTTAAGCTGTTTCTAGTTGTGAAACATTATAGGAATTGAACCTCCACCTGAACAGTCAGGCTCACAACCTCTTATCATTAGAGTAAGGGCTAGCGCATACATACAATTTTTATTCGAACAACTATTTTGCTGTGTATCATATGTTTAAAAGAATTTAAAGCGCACATATTGTCAACTCGATAGTTGCTCGACAAAAAAGTCAAAAAGCTTATCGATTTGCTTTTGATTTAAAAGTTGGACAACTATCGATCAAGCGCTCAATTTGTATTGCATTGTATTGATGTGCGCAGACCATCGACGAAACAGTCGATCCGCGATTGACCTCGACTACCAATCTCGTATAAAGATTTGAAGCGGCGCCACGTCTCTATTTTCTTTTTTTAAGTTTAAAATTTCTATAAAGCAAAGCACAAACTAAAACTTTCTTGTTAATTGACATTGTAAACACCTTGATTCGAGCGTTGCTGAATAAAGACTGGTCGATTTGAGGAGATAAAAAAATCGATTGTATGCGCACTTCCATCAACTAAACTGTTTGGTTGAGTAGAAATCACGAAAAGTACAAAACTCGACGAAACAGTTTAGTCGATGCAACAGTTGTATGTATGAGCTTGGCCTAAGGCCTCGCGCGCACTAGCGATTAAAGTTGGCCGATAGTTTGATCGGTCAGTCGGATCAGTACAGAGATATATGGCAGTGCGCGCACTTGATCAAATCTTCAAGTGCGCGCACTGCTATATATAACTCTGTACTGATCCGACTGACCGATCAAACTATCGGCCAACTTTAATCGCTAGTGCGCGCGTGGCCTTACAGTCCAGACAAACCAGCAACTAAATCCAAACTATCATTATTGCTGCTTATGCTACAACTTATACGTAACACTAGTGTTACCTAGCTGGTCAAACCAGCGATATTTACACCGGTGTACAATACCTGATGTTGTGTATTACTACTGCGTTACGAGTACATTGTGTAATAGTTGCGTATTAATGTGTTGGACGGGTTGGACCACAATCCTTCCGTTTCAATCGTTTCTTTTTTTTTTTTTTTTAAAGACGACTCACGCACAGCATATTTTGTCGTCACCAATAAATGATACAACCATAAATTTATGCTTAGCAGCTTCAGTGTTGCCGCAGTGACTTCTTTCGAAGTTTAGTTTAAGGGAAGGCCACAATGGGGTTGACATGTCTTAAAGACAAAAACCCCTTAACAAAAATAGAGAGAGAAAAAAAAAAAGACGACTCCCGCATTAGGACTAAATCCTGTCTCGCGGGGGACTTTACAAACATACAACCAACGGACACAATGAACACCCAGACTCGAAACAACAATTCATGGATCACACAAAGTGTTGTCACGTGTGGGAATCGAACCCACAACACTCGGCGCAGTCTCAAGCGGCGAGGCGGCCGCTTAAACCACTACGCTTGCCGTGCAGTCAAGTTTCTGGTAGATACAAGCGAAAATAAGTCTTATAGCTATACCGTCTGCCCTGTAAACTATTCCAATGTTGGGCTGGGCACAGGCCTCCTCTCACTACCAGATGGGTTAGGCTCTAGGCTATAGTCTAAAGTCTAGTGGTTAAGATCATTAAAATGTGATACTTTAATGATCTTAATGAGAAACTTGATGGGAGTGAGTGAAGCAAGAGAGGTATGTCAGGATCGTTGCAAATGGCGTGCCGTAGTCTCTGCCTACCCCTCCGGGAAACAGGCGTGAGTCTATAAGTATATGTACATACATACAACAAACTCACGCCTTTTTCCCGTCGGGGTAGGCAGAGACCACAGAACGCCACTTGCTTCTATCCTTACAGACATATATATACACTCATATATATACACTCATATATATACACTCTTTTCATACATGCTCACCGGTTTCGGGTACTTCGGACCTTGCCGTTTTTCAGAACGTCCCCAATTTGGTCGAGGAATGTCCGACGAGGTCTGCCGCGACCGACTTGCCCACACACATTTGCCTTATAAATCCGATTCGTCATTCTTTCTTCACTCATTCGCTCCACGTGTCTATATATGTATGTATGTATAATGATCTTAACTCACAGACGTCCACGACGGCTGGACGTAAGCCTTGTGGGAGGCCTATTTCCAGAAGTGGACCACGAATAACCTGCATCGAGCCGCTTCCAACAGATCTTCAGTCCACCTTACGGGAGGCCTATCCCTACTGCGCCACCTAGTACGTGTGGCCTCCATTCCAGGTCCATCCTGGACCAATGTCCATCGGTACCACACCTTAGCCAGCGATATTTAACAATTAATATGCACATAGCTTCGACGGTTGCATCACGATGTCACCTTTCTTGTTCTTCACCGTTCACTTCACCGTTTCAGCAAGCTATGACGCCAGCCCTTAACAGTCCCCTGCTGGACTAGGCCTCTCCTTTGAAAGGAGGAATTGGCCTACTATACCACGCTGGCCAAACGGGTTGGTATGGGGTTTGTGTCAAGTTTTCCTTCTCTTACAGTGATGTTCTCTGCATAATATGTTCCCTCTGTCGACTCTTACGACACCCATGCGATGCTATGGGGTGATGACATTCCGTAGTCTTAATCCGTCACCACACGGACAAATAAAATTTAATACACGGTTTGAAACCAAACCCCTCTGCATAGCAGTACCTTAGCCTCTTTACTGAGCTATCGCTGCCTTCCAAATGCACTGGAGAAAAATAACGGCAAGATCGCTGCCATGCAAATACATGAGAAAAATAACGTTAAGGAAGTCAGTAACTCGTACATATTACGAAGCATTACCTTATTACCAAGAGCATTACCGAGAAAGCATTTCGTTTCACATGATAACGGATGACTTGCGTTCACGTTGCGCAACGCACTCAGCAACCGAAACTGTTTATTGTTGCGTAACCGTTATTACTATGTGCAACGGTAGCGTCACTTTACTGAATTTGACAGTACAAACATTGCACCTTGATCCTCCTAGCGTTATAATAAAGACATCTTTATGGTGCATTATGGTTGTTTACAACACTTGTTTTATACAAGTAATTTTCATAGCTAAATGAGTTCTTGAGAAGAAAATCCGAAACAAACAGAGTCATTGCTTTTCTCTTTGTCATTTCATTATCTTTCATCTTTTTACATAATTATATTCTTTTGAAGTCCAGAACTCCAGACCAATATATACATATTTACATAGAAGCGCAGTTCTTAAGGAAAATAAGATGCATAGGGTTCCCACCAAGAACTTAGGGTCCCAAGCCAACCTCACCTGCAAGTGGTGCACCTGCCGATCAACGGACGAGGCTGTGGCAAACAAAATATCCCGATAAGCGGCAATAGGCTCGCCACCTATTACGTGGGATCAAAACACTGGCGAAAAGTGGGCGTTTAATATGCCTCTGCCTACCCCTTCGGGGAAACAGGCGTGAGTTTATGTATGTATGCAGTTCTTAACGATTTCGTGTTCCGATTCCAAGTGGAGACTGTCTCCAGTTTAGTTTGTATTTGGCGCCGTTGGCGGCGCTGGCGTCATTCTCCGTGTCTCTTGCTCTCGTAGTTAAGATACACAGGAGAAACGTTCGTCTCTCTTGCTCCCGTAGAGACAGCTGTCACAGCGTGACAGCCAAGCGGCAATTTGGGTCACAGAAAGTTTGTCTACAGAGCGCCCATAAGAAATGCGCCTCTATGTAAATATCTGAGCTCTTTGTCCAGACATAATGGTGGTATCCCAGTTGCAACCCGTGGTCCGCTTACTAGTCTAACCGGATTTGACTGAATATTAGCTTTTCCACGGAGCGACTGCTTGTTCTCCACAACCCAAAGGTATAGCGATATTTCATAGTTTAGACAAGTGTCAGTTTATTCAGAGGTACTGAAGCCCTGTTACGACTGTCGAAGATCTTCATGACAGCCGGAACTGACAGCTTAAGGTGCTTTCCGAGGCATAGAGCTATTAAATACGCACATAATCCTCAGCATGGCTGCCTGTTGGTTTTACCAATAGGCTATCGCTTAATTGTAAAAAGGAGGCGATAGCCGAGTGGATATACCAACAGACTGCCATGCAGAGGGTATCGGGTTCGAATCCACGGCGCGCACCAATGACTTTTCGGAGTTATGTGCGTATTGAATTGTTAATTATGGCTTGTCCCGTGTCTCGGAGAGCACGTTAAGCCGTCGGTCCCGGTTGTCATGAAGATCTTTGACAGTCGTTACAGGGCGTCAGTACCTTCTAAATGAACTGACACTAGTCTAAACCATGGAATATAGCTATCCCTTCGGGTTGCGGAGGTCAGACAGGCAGTCGTTCTGTGGAAAAGCTAATATTCAGCCAAATCCGGTTAGACTAGTAAGCGGACCCCAGATTGAAACTGGGATAACGCTAAGAGGATGATGATATCGCTTAATTGTAATCTTTTTACCACCAACAAAGCTCATAATGTTGTGTGATTTACATCGCCATTACATGCAGCTAACAGCTAAAACTGTTACTTTTGCATAACTGTTATTACAACGAGCAACGATAACTTGTCATCACAACATTTAGACTTGTTTTCACGAAACAGGCTTGCTGTTGTGTTTATTTTTACTAGCTTTTGCACTTAGCTTCGGCTGCGTGGGGGTGGGATATCATATATACAAGCTGTCTACAGAATGTCACAAGACCCATCACCAAGCCGAAGTTTACTCGTTTTGGAAATCATGCCAACTCATACGAAGCAAAAATATACCTGGGAAACTGCTTTTTTTAAAGTAGGTATACTCATTTCTTAAGCCGCAATTAAAAGGGCGCGCGTGCAATGCTCAGCATACCTACTTAACCATGGGTGCATAGGACATCCATAGAACACACTAGCCTGGTAAATTCATCATTAATAATCCAATCAGATTTGAAAGAATATCAGCTTTTCTACAGAGCTTTAAATAAAATTTTCTAACAGATGTAGTGGCTAAGCCGTCACTTTGTCGTGGGTTCGACGCCACATGAGGCAACAATCTGAGTGATCCATAAATTGTTTTTGACTGGGTATATGTCAGTTGAATTTTTGTAAGACGCATATTCTTACTGCCATATGTGTTTTGATGATGATGCTAGACGTCTTTTGAAATAACTTGGTAAAAAAACGTACAATTTTCAGCTTCAAAAAACCAACTAAACCTAATTACAGCAAGAAAATTTATAAAAAACATTACCCTTCCTTTTGGCTTCGCCGTAGTCGGGTAAAAATAACAGTATTTACAAAACGGAAGCTCGCAAGATAGGTAGATACAGTCTATTTCTAACTCTAGACCAGACACAGCTCTTGTGAAATGTTGTAAATATTTCAATGTGAGTTCATTACGAATTATACATATATTAATACGCATTACTGTTATCTGACATTGAATATGTAGTTATAAGATTTTTTATTTACCGCAATATTTGGTGATTTATAATGCCTACTGTAGGTACCTATTTATCTACTATATATTTCTCGGTATGGTGACGGATTAAGCATGCAAAGTACCAATACCCCACGTCATGCCAAGGTTGTCGCAATAAGTCACTAAACAAAACACAAAGCCAGTAATATATTTGGGAAGAGACGGGAAACTCGACATAAAAGCCTACACAACACTTCTAGCCAGCGTGATATGGTAGGCTAAATCGTCTTTTGACATCAAGACCAAAACTATGAAATCAAGACAGGCCTATGTTCAGAAGTGGACTAAAAAAGGCTGTATGTTGAGATTTGACCCGTAGCTGCGTTCGAAAAATGGCACAATATTAACTTTTCTAACAATACCTCAAATAAGTTTACTATAGCTGTACAAAGCCTGGTTATGTTTTGTAAAGTAAGGGACCACATCTAATTTCCTACTGTTATTCAAAATGCAAAGCCAGCGATAATCAATGCTTTGACTAATATAGTTAAAGAATCAATTTGGCCGTCATCAACAATTCTGTCAAGGACATCTTTAAAAATTGGGCAAGTGCGAGTCGGACTCACGCACGAAGGGTTCCGTACCATCAACTATAAAAGAAAATCACGTTTGTTGTATGTATACTTAAATAATTTTAAGTTTTTACCTGTTTATTAAGATCTAGTAACAAATTGCTTAAAATTACGTTTGTTGTATGGAACCCCCCTTTATTATTTACTTTTTTAAATTTCATTATTTATTTTGAAAGGTAATATACAACAACATATTCTGTGAAAATTTTAAGTGTCTACCTGTCACCGTTAGTAATTTTGAACAAAAAATACGAAAAAAAAACACGTTTATTGTATGGGATTGGGACCCCCCTTATATTTTTTTTATTTTTAGTATTTGTTGTTATGGCGGCAATCGAAATACATAATTTGTGAACATTTCAACTTTCTAGCTATCACGGTTTATGAGATACAGCCTGGTGACAGACAGACGGACAGACAGACAGACAGCGGAAGCTTAGTAATAGGGTCCCGTTTTTTATCTTTTAGGTACGGAACCCTAAAATGAACATCTAACCACAGAGTGCACTCAACATTTCCAACATTGAGTATAAAGTAAACATTCACTAGTAAAAAAGCACTCCGCCAAAAATCAAAGCCTAAACAAGGTCAAAAGTCTCGTTAAAATCACACCAAAACACAACCAGACTGTCTCCATCGAGCGCCAATTAAAATGCTAATATTTCAAATATGGCAACCCTGCGACACAATAGTGCCGCGGCAACGCATCGGTGAAAACCGGTTATTTTTATATCGAGAACCGTGAACCGGTTAAATGTGTTAGATTTCTCTTAGAACGTTAAATATTCAGTGGAATACATACGATATATGTGCCAATGTGTTGTTAATAGTTTTCTACTTACCTAAATACTTTTATGGAAACAGTTCTTTTGGAAATATTTTTTAATTCAGTTTGTTTGAATCTTGCACATTTTAAGTTATGAAATCTCAGTAGCAGAATATTGAGTTTTTACGTTTCTTGCCTTTCATCATCATCATCCTCTTAGTGTTATCCCAGTTTCAATCTGGGGTCCGCTTACTAGTCGAACCGGATTTGGCTGAATATTAGCTTTTCCACGGAGCGACTGCCCGTCTGACCCCCGCAACCCGAAGGGATAGCGATATTCCATGGTTTAGATTAGTGTCAGTTTATTTAGAAGGTACTGACGCCCTGTAACGACTGTCGAAGATCATGACAGCCGGGACCGACGGCTTAACGTGCTCTCCGAGGCCCGGGACAAGCGATAATTAACAATTCAATACGCACATAACTCCGAAAAGTCATTGGTGCGTGCCGTGGATTAGAACCCGATACCCTCTGCATGGCAGTCTGTTGGTATCTCCACTCGGCTATCGCTGCCTGCCGTTGCTTGCCTTTGTATCGCCGCCTAAATCTGAAAATATAATAGGTAAAGTATGCATCGAATAATGAACTCTGCAAACGTTGCATCATGAAAATATTTTGTTTCTTTCTTTCCTTTACCGATCTATTACGAAATTTACGAACGACAAGTCAAATCACTCAATGAGTCTGACACGCTACAACCAGCATATTGTTTTATATTATAACTAACTAGAGGCCGCCAGCAGCTACGCATGCACTTTAAATTTACATGTTTTGGCCGATCCCGTGGGAATTTCGGGAAATCGCTTCTTAGTGCACCCCTACGGTCCCCAAGGAACATACATGCCAAATTTCAGCTTCTTGCGCCCTATAGTGTCGGCAGTAGCGTGTCTGTCAGTCAGTCAGTAACGCAAGGATTTTATATAATAGAGATTATAACAGAAAGAACTAGCAATAACCAACAAGACTAACGGAGATCTACGCAGAGGATCTCAAGTTTAAATTTTAAACCCATAACACACACCCATGACTTATTAGATTATTAATATTATCACTTGTTAACCAGTGAAGGCAAACATGCATGCCTGAGAGTTCTCCATAATGTTCTCGGAAGACATTTGAAGTCTGCCAACCCGCACTTGGACAGCGTGGTACACTGATATAGCCTAACCATTCTCACAATGAGAAGAGGTCTCAGCCCAGCTGTGGGATAGGGCTAGGTGGGTATACAAGGCTGATAATGATAAAAGATTCCGTCATTGAAACACAATTTTCGCTTAATTTTGTGTGCGAGTGTTGCGTGTTGCGAGCCTGCAATCTATTAACTTTTTTTTATGTTAATAGGCGGCCAACGATCAGACGGATCAAGCAATTACCGCCGCCCATGGACACAAGCAACACCACAGGAGTCACAAGTGCGTTGCCGCCCCTTGGGGTTGGGAAAAGGGATAGGATAAGGAGTGGGATCAGGGAGAAGGGATAGAGGATAGGGCCTCCGGGACTCTCATTCACCGAACCAAACGTAACAGTGTAGGTACTGTTACTTTAAGTCAATTTTCTGTGAGAGGGTTGTACTTCCCCGGTCGAGCCGGCCCATTCGTGCGGAAATCAGCAAGGTTGCTATTAAAAATACAAATTAAATACCATTCTACTCAATGGTTGTTTTATGTGACTTTTGACGGTAACCTTTACCCGCTCTATTTGTTCGTGATAGGTTACTTCGAGTAACCCCGGTAACCTTTGGTGACATTTTTGTGTCACACTCCATTTTGTACGATGGTAATGAAATGTTTTTAAAGGTTATGTTTTAGGGGTAGAATGTTTTAGGGAGTGGAAAGAAATTGGGTGTATGATTAATAACTATGTTGCATGGTACATGGAAAAGAATACATGTAATGTGTTTTTAATTGCACAGTTGGCGTAGTGGTTTAAGCGATCGCCTCGCCGCTTGACACTGCACCGAGTGTTGCGAGTTCGATTTCCACACGAGACAACACTTTGTGTGACTCATAAATTGTTGTTTCGGTTACATCATGAATGTGCCGACACAACTACGGGCTGCTGACTGCCTCGTTGGTCTCGCGGCATAAATGTGCGCGTGGGATTGGGAGGTCTCGGGTTCAATTCCCGGGTCGGGCAAAGTGTTATTGGGTTTTCCGTTAGGAAATTCTCAGTAGCAGCACGCAGTCTGGTAATGTGCCCGGTACGGCAATAGGCTCGCCCCCTATTACTTAGGACTAAAATAAATATGGCGAAATGTGACTGTAATATTTACACCTCTGCCTACCCATTCGAGGAAACTATAAGGCGTGTGACTATAAAAAAAAACTACGGGCTGCGGGAGATCCTGACCTACTTCAAGCGAAACTTAGTCACATTTCCACCATCTCCACACATCATCATCATCATCATCAGCCTGTTTTAGGCCACATCTGGACGTAAGCCGTGGCACGCCAATGTGCTCGGTCTTCGCTTTTCCTCAAAACTCCACACAAAACTACAAAATAAATCGTTGCTATATTAAAAAATCAAAGTCTTTTAAAACTTAAAAAAAAAAACTAGTTCTTTGACCCCATTCCCGCCAAAATAACGGTCAGCGACATAATCATACTTGTAAAAAAACTAATATCATTAATAGTTTTAATAAAATATTTATTAGAAAGCGCGCTCTACCGGTCTCGCGGCCGTACGTCAGTCGTAGGGTGACTTCGCCAGTTGTCGGCAGTCGTAGCTTAGTATGAAAATACTATATGACTCATATTACACAATACATGTAGGTAGATAATACTCAACATGTTATCCGGTGTCGGTGGCGTTTCGCTAGAGTGGCCAATATGGCGACTGCAATTTGTTTGTCAGAACCATTAGAATTTAAAAAATTATACGACAATCCGAATTTTGTGGATATACCTATGTTGTCGACTCGAAATCTTTATTTTTTAATGTTTTATTATTTAGGTAAGGTTTCGATCGATTCTACAGTACCTCTTGACGAAATTATTAATAAAGAAGAGGTGAAGACAAAGCTTGCTATGGCACTTTTGGTCTAATTAGCAATATTAAAATTCTCATCGGTAGCTAAATTAAAAAACGATTTATATCTTTTTCAATATTCGATGTAGTTTTTAAGCGTTAAAAATTTCATCGACGATCGAAATAGTGATTTGATATTATTATTGTAAAAAGAGAAGTTAAAAACTAACTAAGTACTAAAAATCCACACAGCATTTTTATTATATGATACTGAAAATGTGTATATAATAGGCGATTTTAATGCACACCCAGGGGAACTATTTGGAAAAGAAATGTTGAACTTTTGTTCTGAACAAAACTGGTTTTGTGCTGATTTAATTAAGTTGATGACTGATTCTTATACGTTTGTAAGTGATGTGCATGGTAATGGTAGCCGACGTTGGCTAGACCATTGTTTGGTAACCGAGGCTGCGTGGAAATCTGTAACGTCTGTTAAGGTACATTACGATATTTACTGGTCAGATCACTTCCCGTTAGAGATACAATGTAAAATGATGAGGGCCAGGCCAAAGTCAACTGCATCGCAAAGTTTACAAATAAATAAAGATTCTTGGGGACTGGGGTGAACGTAGTCCGGGTCAGATCGAATTGTATACCAAAGAATGTAATTCTAAATTAAAGCAAATTGATTTTCCTAATAAATTAAGTCAATGTTGTGATAATATATGTAATGAGCTAGAACATAGATTAGTAATAGATAACTTATATAACGAAATTATTTTATCATTACGGGGGGCTGCTGAGTCCACCTATGACAGTCATTGTAGAGGAAATGGTGGCAAGGGTCGACCTATCTTGGGGTCGCTAGGCAAAAGTTTACAAACTGGGTTTGGCATAGAAAACCATACATAGGATATATTTACAATGAAATGGTTGAGTCCCGTAAAAATTTCAAACAAAAGCTTAAGTTTTGTCAAAACAAACAAGACCAGATTAAAATGGACATATTGGCCTCAAAACATGACTTTTCTTTATAATTATTGTTTTTGCTCTGTCTTATAGTATTACTAGAGGACGCCAGCAGCTACGCCTGCAATTATTTTAAATTTACCTGTTTTGGCCGATTCCGTGGGAATTTCGGGCAATCCCTTCTTAGTGCACCCCTACGGTCCCCAAGGAACATACATGCCAAATTTCAGCTTCCTGCGCGCAATAGTTTCGGCTGTAGCGTGTCTGTCAGTCAGTCAGTAACGCAAGGATTTTATATATTAAGAAGATAAAGTAAATACTTGTTAATAGAAAATGTTGTCTCACACATGTTATTGACTCTTAGACCAAATAGTTAAGATTTTTAAAATTAAGTTGTTGTTTGTTTCACCTAAAAGCTGTTGGTGTGCCAATAAATATTATATCGTTGTTGAGTCTGCACATCGTAAAGCTGCTAGACTGTAAGTCTAGACGATTTGACTCGTTTTAATGGTAGTCTAGTTCGGTTATCTTGTCGGGTTGATACATAAAACATTTACGACTCAAATTTCCATACTCAAATGTTATAAATGCGAAAGTGATCATGTTAGCTTTTATGATACATATTTTAGTTGTTACATATTATTTGTGTTCCGTGTGGTGACGGATTAAGAATACGGAATGTCACCACCCCATATCATCCCATGGGTGTCGTAAGAGCCGACAGAGGGAGCATATTATGCAGAGAACAGAACTGTAAGAGAAGGAAAACTTGATACAAACCCTATACCAAACCGTTGCCGCGTTGGGCCAGCGTGGTATAGTAGGCCAATTCCTCCTTTCAAAGGAGAGGCCTAGTCCAGCAGTGGACTGTTAAAGGCTGATGATGATGTTACATATTATTATACAGATTTACTGTTAGCTAGTGTTTAACAAATAAAAATCCAAACCACTTCCATTAAATGGTCGAGCCACCCTAAAAAGTATCAATGCCATTTGATTTATTGTATTAGCTCACTATTAAAGTGAAATTGACAACAAACGGTCTAGAATCACGCCACTCGAAACAGGAAAGAGAGGGACGGCACGATCGCACGAGTACGAGAGTAAGTGAGACAAAACATTACAGATAAAGATTTCAGACAGGATTATTGTTTTGTGTTGTTAATTTGTAACTGTTGTCTGAAACTGTTGATTTCACGGATGGTGTAGTGGTTTAAGCTGTTGTCTCATCATTGCCAGTGTGTCGATAGTCGTGGGTTCGATTTATACGACACTTCGTGTGATTGGTGTGATTCTCAAATTGTTACGTGATGGCAATGATAGGGATATAATAATATGGATGTCACAGGCTCATAAAAACAAAATCTATGCATGTACCTCAACATTGACATGCCTCGTGGTCCAGTGGATAGCGTACCGCCCGACGTTTTGCCCGACCCGGGAATCGAACCCGGGACCCCGATCAGCAGTCGCATACGCTATCCACTGGACCACGGAGGCAGTCAAGTTTGTATTTTAATACGTCACTATTATAATAAAATTATGCATCTACAATTACCCAAAAACCGGGGTAACGCCTATAACACGGCAACGTTGAATTACGCCATCATTACTCACATGATAGGTACATCTATAATAAAATATCGTCATTCAGTCTTAATGTCTATTACTTGCACTGAGCTTACACTTTCCCTATCACAGACATAATGAGCGTATAATAGACCAGACGAGAGGGAAAATTAATGATCTTTCGAAGCTATAATGTAGTAGTTAATATTATTATAAAGTAGCGTTTGTTCGCTTGGACGCGCTAATCTTGGGAACTAATAGACTTGGGTCTAAAGAAATAGGATTTGTTTATACTGTTGTTGGGTCCGTGTGGTGACGGATTAAGAATACGGAATGTCATCACCCCATATCATCCCATGGGTGTCGTAAGAGCCGACATAGGGAGCATATTATGCAGAGAACAGCACTGTAAGAGAAGGAAAACTTGATACAAACCCTATACCAACCCGTTTGGCCAGCGTGGTATAGTAGGCCAATTCCTCCTTTCAAAGGAGAGGCCTAGTCCAGCAGTGGACTGTTAAAGGCTGATGATGATGATTGAATCCTAAGATTCTAAAATACATAGTGTACGCATAGTGAATAAAACTTAATTAACCAGATCCAAGATTTAAACCCATCTTATAAGTACATACATACAAAACCTCACACCTTTTGACAACATACCTAACTGTAAAAACAGCACTATCATCACTTAAGAATTATAATAATAGTAACTAGTAGAATAAAAAAACTATAGAGCGTACAAAACAACAATTATTGACCTCTTAACCTCAGAAAAGCTGGCTCGATTTCAATGTTACGAGCGAATAGAGCACCATAGATAATAGAAAACGAATAGACACGGCGATACAAATAAGTATTTTATTAATATACACGTGTCCGTGTGGTGACGGATTAAGAATACGGAATGTCACCACCCATATCATCCCATGGGTGTCGTAAGAGCCGACAGAGGGAGCATATTATGCAGAGTACATCACTGTAAGAGAAGGAAAACTTGATACAAACAATATACCAACCCGTTTGGCCAGCGTGGTATAGTAGGCCAATTCCTCCTTTCAAAGGAGAGGCCTAGTCCAGCAGTGGACTGTTAAAGGCTGATGATGACGGTGTAGCATGGAATCATATACACGCAAGGTGGACCGACGATATCTATAATTATAATTTCGTCAAGGGTAGACTCGATCGAAACCTTACCTGAATAAAAAAAAAATATATATTTCGAGTCGCCAACATATTATATCCGCAAAATTCGGCTTGTCGAGTAGTTTGTTAAATTCTAATCATATTCTTATCATAAAGTAAGGAAGATTCTAATAGTTCTGTCTGACAGACAAATCACAGTCGCCATAATGCCCACTCTAGCGAAACGTCACTGTCACCGGATAACCTGTTGAGTACTAGCATATAGTTTGAATGTGTAAATACTTCTTGCAGTTTCTTATTGGTATTATCAGTTATAAAAAACAATTAACAGGAGATTCGTGTTACTACGAAATTACGCGAGCGAAGCCGCGGGCAAAAGCTCGTAATATAATATTCTTGCGTTACTGACTGACTGACAGACAAGCTACAGCCAAAACTATTGGGCATAAGCCGCTGAAATTTGGCACGTATGTTCCTTGAGGATCGTAGGCACCCGTAGTATTGCACTAAAAAGGGATTTTCCGAAATTCCCGAGGTATACGGGCGTAGCTGCGAGCACCCTCTAGTATATTATACTATTTTTAGCCGTGTCCACATCTAATAGATTTGTGGCACAATAAGAACTTTTTATAATCTGCACAGATATTATAAACCTGAAAGTGTCTGTTCGTAAGCTCTCTCCGATAGCGTATTATATTATCTGTGCCGATAGCAAATCTTTTATCCATGACTGTTTCAAAGGGCGACTTTTATAAGTTTTTATTTAATTGGGTGCTCAGTTGTACTTATGTAAAAAAAGGCAGCGATAGCCCAAAAGATTGCCACGCAGCGGGTATCTTATACTAATCTTATACTAATATATATAACGCTGAAGAGTTTGTTTGTTTGGTTGAACGCGCTAATCTCAGGAACTACTGGTCCGATTTGCAAAATTATTTCAGTGTTAGATAGATTTATAGAGGAAGGCTATAGGCTATATAACATCACGCTATGAGCGACGGGAGCAGAGCAGTAGCCTTAAATAACGTAGGTGTAACCGCGGGCATCCTCTAGTATATACATGTATAAAGCTGAAGAGTTTGTTTGTTTGTTTGGTTGAACGCGCTAATCTCAGGAACTACTGGTCCGATTTGCATAATTCTTTTAGTGTTAGATAGCCCATTTATCGAGGAAGGCTACAGGCTATATAACATCACTATGAGCGACGGGAGCAGAGCAGTAGCCTTAAATAACGTGGATGTAACCGCGGGCATCGTCTAGTCGGGTATAAGCCCACAAATTACAGATTACTCCAATAATTACTCCGTGCTTCATAGAGCACTTTAACAGTTTCACTGTCCCGTGTATCATATATGATTCATAACAATTGATTTTCTATTGTGTCTCGCGCGACAGCGAATGGGTTAAGCAGTTGGTTCTGGCTGTCATGAAGATCTTTAAGGCCTATTCACACATATCAGTGAAGTCACAGTTCCGGCACAGTACCGGCACCGTGATAATATCAGTGCGCGGATCGGAAGCACTGAGAACGGTGCGACGATAGTTGGTGATGGTTATGCTCACAGATATAGATCTACATAGATAACGCAACTATCACGATTTGTATTGAAACCAAGCGTACCGACTTTTTAATACCTACTGTGACGTTGCCTGTATCACGAAGTCGAAGCGATGCGCGACAGTATCGCTTGTGCGATATTCATCGTCTCCTAATACACAACGTCAGATCAAACGTCCGAAGCAAACGCGGCAACGAAATGTGAATAAAGTTTACTTAACGGTAAAACGGACGCGCGGGGACTGAAGTTAGTGGCGACCAAGCTCGACGCTTGGTCGGAGTTCAGACACGCGAAGTGCATGCATTTGCGTTGTCTATGTAGATCTATGTCTGTGGTTATGCTCTATTCAACGATACGGAACTAGCAATGATATCCATTGCTTCAGACAAAGAAGAAGAAGAGCAGCATCAAGAGAAAAAAGAAAATGGGCGTATGAAGCATGGCAATTAAGAGAAACAGAAGGAGAGTTCATAACATTATACAAAGAATTCATTAAAGATGAAAGGCAATATTTTGAATATTGTAGAATGTCGGATTCTATCAGTCGCTCGTACTCCATTTCGTTTTACGGACACCGGCGTCCGTGATCCGACAAAAAATATCGTCGCCACCGATTACGTCCGTGATCGCCGGCGCCGGCACTGTCACTGAGAGTACTGTATCGTCACTGACACTGACAGGTGTGGATACGTTCATAGAAAATGTATGAAAGAATAATTATCACGGTGCCGGTACTGTGCCGGAACTGTGACTGCACTGATATGTGTGAATAGGCCTTTATTCTTTCATACATTTTCTATGAATATATCCACACCTCTCAGTGTCAGTGACGATACAGTACTCTCAGGGACAGTGCCGGCGCTGGCGTACACGGACGTAATCGGTGGCGACGATATTTTTTGTCGGATCACGGACGCCGGTGTCCGTAAAACTAAATGCAGGACGAGCGACTGACAAAATTGGTTCGTGAAAATAATGTTTTGTATGATTTGTCTCATTTTGAGATTATTGAAACAGCTAGAGCTTTCCGAAATTCTAAAATATTAAAAATAATTATTTCCCTCTTTAATAAATTCTTTGTATAATGTCATGAACTCTCCTTCTGTTTCTCTTAATCGCCATGCTTCATGCACACATTTCTTTTTTCCCTTGCTGCTCTTCTTCTTCGTCTAAAGCAATGGCTATCATTGCTAGTTCCGTATTGTTGAATAGAGCCATAGCAAATATCATCACCAACTATCGTCGCACCGTTCTCAGTGCTTCCGAGCCGCGCACTGATACATGTGTGAATTGAAGCACTGCCGCTTCACTGTAGCACTGACACTGACCTGTGCGGACACGTTGCCGGAACTGACACTTCACTGATATGTGTGAATCGGCCTTTAACGTATCACTGGCCTAAGCCATGGAATATCGCTGTCACTTTGGGTTAAAGAAGTCAGACGGGCGTCGCTCTCTCGTAAAGCTAATATTGTGTCAATTTTTTTTATAGTAATAGGCGGCAAACGAGCAGACGGATCGCCTGATGGTAAGCAATTACCGCCGCCCATGGACACAAGCAACACCACAGGAGTCACAAGTGCGTTGCCGCCTCTTGGGGGTGGGAAAAGGGATAGGATGAGGAGTGGGGTGAGGGAGATACTCTCACTCACCGAACGAAACGCAACAGTTTAGGTACTGTTACTTTACGTCGATTTTCTGTGAGAGGGTAGTACTTCCCCGGTCGAGCTGCCCATACATGCTGAAATCAGCAAGGCTCTACCTACCTTAAGACTGGTTCGACTAGTGCGCGTCTCCCGGTCTGAAATGTTTAAGTCTTGGATGCAACTCGATATAACGCTAGGATGATGATATTGATACTAGTCTAGTATTTTTTTTTCGTTTGAGTGTGTGGCCAACTTAAGTGTCAGAGTTTTCAGACCGCCCGAAGGCCTCCGACATGGTCTAACGATTCTTATCCTGAGACAAGAACCGGGACCGACAGCTTTACGTGCTGCGAAGCACGGTAGCGCTCAGATGTAAATGCCACACACGGTCACCCATCCAAGTGGTGACCTGTGCAAGCGTTGCTTAACTTTGTCGATCTGTGACGAACGACAAGTTAAGTCTCCCTATGAGCTACGGAGTCTAGTATTGAGTGAGAAGGATACAATATTTCCATAAAAAATATACAACTGTCACATACCTACGTAAAGAAATTTCTTGCAACTGTCGAATATTTTGAACTTTATGATATGTTTTTTAACTGTTCAACATCATACTTGAGTTAATCGTCACTAACTGACTTAAACAGGGCTTGGCAGAAGTGATAGTAACGGTTTATTAACTGACGGCATATAAGATAACTGTAAACAAAGTTTGACTATACTTACATGTCAAAAAGTCAGATTATATTTATTACTTTTTTAATAGGTACTTTACAACAAAAAGTAAAGTAAGGCAAGACAAAAAACAACTTTTAAAAGATATTTGGTTACTTTAACGAAGACATTCAAAGATAAAAAAATAATTATAAAAACAATTTTAAAATGTACATACATACAATACATAGTCTCACGCCTATATCCTCGAAGAGGTAGGGTTAGATAGCTCATTTATCGAGGAAGGCTATAGGCTATATAACATCACGCTATAAGCCACGGGAGCGGAGCAGTCGCCTTAAATAACGCGGGTGTAACCGCGGGCTCATCTAGTGAAAAAAATAAACCTGATCACAAGACCAAGAGTTTGGCAAACTATTAATAGCCTAGATTCAAGCTAACAATGCTTTCATCATAATCGATACAGCAGTTTAGACGGTAAAACTACACATACAAACCAAGTAAGATTATCCTGGCCAGACATACAAACGAAATCACTCTAAACATTATCTATCAGTCGAGTCTTATCTGTCACATATTTTTTGGACATTTCTTTCCCATTACTTAACGAAATAATTAGTTTTGTCAAATAGCGATACGTGATTAAAGACACGTATCTCGATGGGTATATTGACGAAAGACTGACCAAGCAGATATACAAGGCAAGTGTGAATGGGACAGAACGAAGGGGAAGACCTAGACGGACGTTCTCTGACTAGATTGGAGACATCCTAAAAACAGGACAGGTTAGAAGTACCTACCCAGAAGAGCATGCATGAGGAATCTGATGGGACATGGGACTATGGGAGTGAATAAAGCAAGAGAGGTATGTCAGGATCGTTGCAAATGGCGTTCCGTAGTATCTGCCTACCCCTCTGGAAAACAGGCTTGAGTCTATGTATGTATGTATAATATTTGAGGTGTAAGTTTGTTATTGAGATTACCGGAAGGCAGCAATAGCCCAGTGGAGATACCAGCGGACTGCAATGCTGAGGGTATTGGGTTCGAATCCACGGCGCGCACCACTGACTTTTCGAAGTTAAGTGCGTATTAAATTGTTAATTATCGCTTGCCCCGTGCCTCGGAGAGCACGTTAAACCGTCAGTCCCGGCTGTCATGAAGATCTTCGACAGTCGTTACGAGGAGTCAGTACCCTCAAATAAACTGATACTGGTCTAAACCATGGAATATCGCCATCCCTTTGGGTTGCGGAGGTCAGACGGTCAGGACAGTCTCTCTGTGGAAAAGTTGATATTCTGTCATATCTGGTTAGACCAGTAAGCGGAGCTCGGGCTTCAAGGCTGTAAGTATTGGATGCAACCGGGATAACTCTTGGGCGATGATGCTGATATTTGAGGTGTAAGTTTGATTGCCGGAAAGTGTAATCACCCTATTAATGATTACTAGACGTCGCCTGCGGCTCCGCCCGCGGCAATAGGGTAGTTTCTAGGGTCAAAATAATTACATTTTATTTAGTCCGTATTTTAGATTATAAAAAAATATTGGACACGTATTTTTTCTTTTTTCGATTAAATAAATAATTACAAAGATATAGCCCATTAAAGTTACGTGTGACGTCATCTAGTGCGAAAAAATGCAGCACGGTGTGACGTTATACGTAACTTAAATGAACTATATCTTGGTCATTTTTGGTTTAATTTACAAATAAAAAAATACGTATCGCTTATTTTTAAATAATCTAAAGGACGGACTTATAAATTTTTTTTTGTCAACTAGCCTATTGTACAGTCGAGCAACTTCCCGCTAGACCACCATAAGGGCGAGAATCGCTCAGCAAGACATTGTCGCTTCCAGTGCTACTTTACACACACATTGACACTCGTATACAAAACCAGTTTCTAGTGTGCCTCGACTCTATGAGCGAGCCAAGGGATTTTTTTTCAAACTGGTCCAGCGCCGAATTATTTGATTGTACCTACATCTAAACCTTCCCACTTTCCCAGGAATTACACTACCTAATCTATTGGTGAAAACCGAAAGAAAAAGCTCGGTTCGGTAGGTATTGAGTTTATCTCGTTGATACAGACAGACAGGACGAAATGGAACTTAATTTTATAATAAGTACTAGAGAGAGGAACTATGCCCGCACAATATCTATACATATGGAGTGTCTATTTGGATGTTTACACGGTACATACACCGAAATGTCATTTTTTTAAAATTTTTGTCTGTCTGTCTGTTTGTTCTCGCCAATCTCTGGAAATGCTGGACCGATTTTGACGGGCCTTTCACTGGCGGATAGCTGATGTACCAAGGAGTAACTAAGGCTATAAATTAACCGGGTCCACGAAATAGTACCGTCAGGACGCAAGTGAAACCGCGGGAAACAGCTAGATTTTTTGATATAATATATTGTTAACACGATCGAATCGTGTTGGTATTTCGGGAAAGTCCTTCTAAGTGCATCTATACGATCGCCAAGGAATATACATGCCAAATTTCAGCTTCTTGCGCTAAGAATTTTATATACACACTAGCTGTTTCCCGAGGTTTCACCCGCGTCCTGAGGGAACTACTTCGCGTACCCGGTTAATATATAGCCTAAGTTATTTAGCCTAAGTTACTCCTTGGTACATCAGCTATCCGCCAGTGAACGTCCCGTCAAAATCGGTCCAGCCGTTACAGAGATTAGCGAGAACAAACAGACAGAGAGACAGACAGACGAAAATTGACAAAAATGTCATTTCGGTATATGTACCGTGTATAGTTGTATACTTCCTTATGCATTTAGTAAAAAGCGGTTATTTTAATATTACAAACGGACACTCCAATTTTATTTATGTGTATAGTTTTTTTCGTGTCCCAGATATCATTTTTGCTTAGTAAGACTTGGCATGATGTTCAAAACGAGTAGAATTCGTCGTTGGTCTTTTGACACCGTGCATTATACAAATAAGTTGATGAATGAATATTATAAAAGCTATTCTCATTGTGTTGCCAAACAGTCATACAATCTGCTTACCTCATAACACTTAGCAAGGAAAGTGGTGCCGGCTAAGATACCGTTACACGTAAAATATGCTAGGTCAAATGTCAACAAATGTTACAATGTCATGTGAAGAGATAACGGATGCTGTGTCTGCCGGTCACAATGTTCGATCTATCTATGAATGTAGCTACTAGAGATACCTACAGGGTGTAAAAAGACCCTTAACGAAAACTGAAATCCCATGTTGTACCAATCACTACGAACATTTTTTACTTCGGCACTATACCTGGGAAATTACTAGTTCAGGAGATATTGAGGCTCAAAGTTAGTATGGATTTTTTCTAAATTAGGTACAAAATCGATGCATTTACCTCGCCAATATGTTCTTTAGATGCCCTACGACCCCATGGATAAGTAGGTATATCGAGCATTGCACGGGCGCGCTTTTAATTGCGGTTTAAAAAAATATGAAACCTTAAAAAAAATCGTTTGCCAGGTATTATTTTTGGTTAGTATGACTTGGCATGATGTCCACAACGAGTAGACTTCGGCTTGGTGATGGGTCTTGTGACACCCTGTATACATACTAATATAATAAAACTGAGGATACTGTTTTTTTGTTGATTGTTTGTTTGTTGTATGCGGCAGCTGATCGGGCCCCAGAGTCGATTCTCAGGTCGGTGAAACAAACGGAGTTTTTCGAATTCTCCGTAGCAGCACGGCTCGCACCTTTTACGTGGGACCTACAAATTCATAACATGATGACTTGTGGGTGGTATATACACCTCTACCAACCCCTTCGGGGATACATACGTGAGTCTATTAAAAAATTGGGCAAGTGTGAATCAGACTCGCGCACCAAGGGTTCCGTACCATCATCTATAAAAGAAAATCACGTTTGTCGTATGTATACTTAATTAAATATTTTTTAAGTTGCTACCTGTTTTTGTTAGAAAATACGTTTGTTGAATGGGAGCCCCCCTTTATTATTCACTTTTTAAATTTAAGTATCTAATTTGAAAGATAATATAGAACTACATGTTCTGTGAAAATTTTAAAAGTCTACCTGTTACCGTTAGTAATTGTGAGCAAAAAATGCGAGAAAAGAACACGTTTATTGTATGGGACCCCCGTAATATTTTCATATTTTACATTTATAGTACTTGTTGTTATAGCGGCAACCGAAATACATAATTTGTGAAAATTTCAGCTTTCTAGCTATCACGGTTTATGAGATACAGCCTGGTGACAGACAGACAGACAGCGGAGGCTTAGTAATAGGGTCCCGTTTTTTACCTTTTAGGTACGGAACCCTAAAAAGAAATAACATGACCCCCAGCTTACATCTACACCTCATATATTAACAACCAACAAGTCATATCGCCAATGGCAATAGACACTAGAAAAAAAAACGGTAATTTCAAAAAACTGTTATAGGCCTTAAGCTTAATAATGACAGCGCAGTTTTAACATTAAAATCTTGAATGACTGTGTTAAGTTTATGAACTTGACTGTCAATGGCGCAGGCACTGTTAAATTATAATAGCTTGTGTTCGTGGCTTCGCCCGAGTGTGGGTCGGTTATCGACCCATATTTTTTTATGTAGGTACTTCTCATCATCCTCTTAGCGTTATCCCAGTTTCACTCTGGGGTCCGCTTTCTAGTCTAACCGGATTTGGCTGAGTATTAGCTTTTCCACGGAGCGACTGCCTGTCTGACCACCGCAACCCGAAGGGATAGCGATATTCCATGGTTTAGACCAGTGTCAATTTATTAGAAGGTTCTGACGCCCTGTGACGATTGTCAAAGATCTTCATGACAACCGGGACCGACGGCTTAACCTGCTCTCCGAGGCACGGGACAAGCGATGATTAACAATTCAATACGCACATAACTCCGAAAATTCGTTGGTGCGCGCCGTGGATTCGAACACGATACCCTCTGCATGGCAGTCTGTTGGTATATCCACTCGGCTATCGCTGCCTTCGGAATTGTTAGGTATCGACGAAAAAAAAAAGATTTCGCACACAGGCGCTGTATTGGGTCTGGGAATGATGATGCACAGAGAAATAACCTCCTAGGTAGTCGAGCTTCATACTCAATCTCAGTCTCAATCAGCCTATCGCAGTCCACTGTTGGACATAGGCCTCTCCCAACGAACTTCATAGTTTACATGGAAATATTGCCAGTCTAAACAAATCTCTTGTCCGTGTGGTGACGGATTAAGAATACGGAATATCACCACCCCATATCATCCCATGGGTTTCGTGAGAGCCGACAGAGGGAGCAAGAACAGCACTGTAAGAGAAGGAAAACTTGATACAAACCCTATACCAACCCGTTTGGCCAGCGTGGTATAGTAGGCCAATTCCTCCTTTCAAAGGAGAGGCCTAGTCCAGCAGTGGACTGTTAAAGGCTGATGATGATGATGATGAAACAAATCTAGCCAAACTTGTGTTTCTTTTCTACGGTAACCGTATTCTATTTTCTCCACCACTTGTACTGTGCTTATTCTCCACTTATATGCCACTTTAGCGGTACCACAAAACACAGGCATACCTCAGTGACTTGTACCTTTATTCAACAAGACATGATCGGCACCTACAGCGCGATGACTCAGTGGTTATTTTGACAACATGAATAGGCCTAATTCTCGTATTTTTTACATTGAAATTATATTTTGAATTGACTCAGAAGCGGTATTCTGATAACCTAATGTCATTATAGTATAATTTGGAATAAACAGTTAGTCGTTGACACATATTTTGTCACTTGTTTCAATTTACGATCTCGTTACAATTTCATTCAAACATCAGATAATTTAGAAGAATACGCTGTTTGTGACGTAAGTATGACACTGACATTATATCGAAAAAAAGGGACGGCTCCAAACCTATTTAGTCATGTATGTGTTTTGGGGTGAAGTGCCTCTTGGTTTGTATTTTTTTAAAGTAAATTGTGCATTTGTGAGAAAAACAAATCTGCGATGAACCATGCTGAGGCAGGCGTTTGTTGTGATATTTGATAGCAAGGCTACGATAACCTAGTGGTAGTAGATCTATAATGTAGATATAGATAGACTGCTATGCAGAAGGTACCAGGTCTAACACATCCAAGGCGCGCAATACTGACTTATACGTTTAAGTTGGGGATTATCTTGCCCTGTGCCATTGAGAGCAGCGTTTCCCATTTGCCGAGTCGCGACCCGGTACCGGGCCGTCAAAATAAAATACCGGGTCGCAACATTCCCGTCTTGTTTTAAAAATAATACCTACTATCGATTGACGTATACTTAATGTAGTGATTGAATAGACGATACCAAAATATTATAATTAAGTACCTTGTATTAATAAAAACATTATTACTATTAAAAAAAGAGAATTATTAAACCTTAATGGAACCAGCTAAGGTTTAAAAAAAGTATTCAATGGGTCACGAAGGGGCAATGTGAAAATTACCGGGCCATGGCAGAACAATGTTTGGGAAACACTGCCATAGAGCATAGATATTTACATAGAGACACAGTCATTTCTTATGGGCGCTCTGTAGACAAACTTGGCAGTCGCGCTGTGACAGCTGTCTCTACGAGAGCAAGAGAGGCGAACATTTCTCCTGTGTATCTTAAAACTACGAGAGCAAGAGAGACGGAGAACGACGCCAACGCCGCAAACGACGCCAACTACGTACTACACTGACGACAGTCGCCAACTCGCCAATTGGAATCGGCACACGAAATCCTTAAGAAATGAGCTTCTATTGTAAATCTGTATTAATTGGTTAAGCCGTTGGTCACGGCTGTCATACAGATCTTTGACAGCCATAATGGAGAGTCAATACTCTTAAACATGTCATGGTGGTTAAGTCGCAAAATTGCTAATTTCATGAAATGATCAAGAATTCATGAAAAGTGTACCTCCATTGTCCATTTCATGCTGTGCGTTGGTCAGATCAAAGATAACAAATCGTTTAACGATATGATCAACGAACGCGGCTACATACTATTATTCAATCGAAATTTTTTTAGCTTATAATATATCAAATAAAAGAGAGTACCTACAGTGACCAGGAAAAGTTCTTAAAAACTAAATTGACGTGGACGACTTTTTAATAATACATATTATTATTTTAATTTGTTTTAAGTTTGACTTTAATAACACGCTAAGTATTAAAAGTGTGTACGACGGGAACTTCCCGACAAGTTCATTGCCGTATCCGGCCACCACAATTGCTATAGGGACGTGACTTCAATGTCGATTAGTTCAATAACCGGTTTTTGTTACCGAATTAACGATTATTATGCACGAATTATAAGTTCGATTTATTAATAGATGGTCAACTGACTCTAAATTGGGTGTTTCTATGTATAATATGTATGTATTTACAAAAAAAATGTATATATGTATGTTTATCCATTATCTAGTACCCATAGTACAAGCTCTGCTTAGTTTGGGACTAGATGGTGTTGTGTGAATGTGGTAGAATATTATATTATATTATAGCAACCATTCAACTGTTAGACGTAATTAATATGTTATTGTATTTTGAAATACAGATATATTTGATACTAATATTATCAAGCTGAAAACTTTGTATGTTTGTTTACTTGAACGCCCTAATCTCAGGAACTTCTGGTCCGATTTGAAAATTATTTTAGTGTTAGATAGCCCATGTATCGAGGATGGCTATAGGCTATATAACATCACGCTACTAGCCACGGGAATGGAGCAGTAGCCTTAAATAACGCGGGTGTAACCGCGAGCTCGTCTAGTAATCAACATACTATTTTTTTTTATAGTCTGACGGACGCCTGTATCCCCGAAGGGTTAGGCAGAAGTATAATATTACACCCACATTTCGCCATGAACTTTTAGGTCTCACGTAATAGGGGGCGAGCCTATTGCCGTTACCGGCTTACCGGGCACATCACCAGACTCCTACTGAGAATTCGGGAAACCCAGTAACAGTTTTACCCGACCCGGGAATCGAACCCTGGACCTCCGATCAGCAGTCGCATACGCTATCCACTGGAGCACGGAGGCAGTCAGCCGAAACTACTGGGCGCAAGATACCGAGGCATGAATGTTCCTTGGTTAGTGCTGTGGAGGTCTAGACGAGGACTTTTAGAAATTCCCTTTCTTAAAACCTCTCCCAAGAGGTGGAAATGTCCCACACGGTCTGAGCCGCGCGAAGATCTAATTGTAAACATAAATTAATCATCTTCATCAGCCCCCAACAGTCTAATGCTCAACTAGGCCTCTTCTTTGAAAGGAGGAATTGGCCTACTATACCATTCTGGCCAAACGGGTTGATATAGGGTTTGTATCAAGTTTTCCTTCTCTTACAGTGCTGTTATCTGCATAATATGCTCCCTTTGTCGCCCATGGGATGATATGGGGTGGTGACATTCCGTATTCTTAATCCGTCATCACACGGACAAAAATATAACAATAATAAATTAATCAATTGAAATAAAAGTACCCAATCTTCAACTAATGTACCGACAAATTTAGTCAACGCTATGTACAATGTTCTCTGGATGAGACGAAGTCACCGTGGGCGGGCACTTATATTGTTTTGACCTTTCGACGACAAGTGCACGACAAATAACTGTGACACAGGCACATTAATACTTATTTATATCTGTCGAGATTGAACCGAGACACGGCATATTTAAGTACCTACTAGCTGTTTCCCGCGGTTTCACCCGCGGCCTAGGGGAACTACTTCGCGTACCCGGTTAATTTAAAGCCTAAGTTACTCCTTGGTACATCAGCTATCCGTCAGTGAGAGTCTCGTCAAAATCAGTCCAGCCGTTCCAGAGACTAGCGAAAACAAACAGACAGACAGACAAAAATTGTAAAAATATCATTCCGTTATATGTACCGTGTATACATCCGTAGAAAGCGGTTATTTTAATATTGCAAACAGACACTCCAATTTTATTTATGTGTATAGATGAGTTTGTCAGTAAAAGCATTACCCTTCCTTTTGGCTTTCCCGTAGTCGGGTAAAAAAGATTAGTATTAAGAAACAGAGTGTTTACTTTATGTGTTGCTAAAATTCGCATGCCATCTTAGACGAGTATGTCGGGATTTTCTTACATTTAATATGTAACATCTTTATGTACCATATTCTCAGGGAATAAATATTTCTCTTTCAATTCTGTACAGGCCGCTGTCGCACTTTGAATAGATCCTGTGTCGCGGGGCACTTCACAAACATTTGATCAACGTACCATCATCAGCCCTTTAAACTGTCCCACTGCTGGGCACGGGCCTCTTCTCACTATGAGAAGGATAAGGCCATAGTCCACCACGCTGGCCAAGTGCGGGTTGGCAGACTTCACATGTCTTTCGAGAACCTTATGGAGAACTCTCAGACATGCAGGTTTCCTCACGATGTTTTCCTTCACCGTTTAGCAAGCGATTATTAACAATTTAATACGCACTTAACTTCGAAAAGTCATTGGTGCGAGCCGAGGATTCGAACCTGAGACCCTGTTGCAGTCTGTTGGTCTCTCTACTCGGCTATCGCTGCTTCACTTGATCAACGTACACGTTAGTTAAACAAAGTGTTGTCTTGTGTGGGAATGGACACCACAACATTCGGTGACTGATTAAGGCGCAACATTCCAGGATAGCCAGATCTTCCTTGTATTTTAAGGCGCTACCTCGAAAATGTACGTCCTTTTTGCTTATCGATTTTGAAGCAGTGAAACTCACTAGCAATTTGAAAATATTGAGGTAGCCTCTTAGGGTTGAGCTACACCTATCAGCACCGCATCGCACTTTCCAATACTTCTATCCTTTTCTGTCACTTAGGACCGTCATTTACTAGAGCGAGAAAGAGAGAGGAAACGCGTCAGCACGCCGCGGAATCGATCGTCAACCCAACCGACTTCAAAAATCCTATTTTTGGTTTTGAAGCAACCAAATTTTTGTTATATATATCTAATTCTATATATTCTTCCATTCTATATGAAGTTCCTAACATAGCTACGTCTCCAATTTAAAGGGGTTGGGCCGAAAAGTCAGAAAAGCAAATGGCTAACTTTTGTTAAATTTGATATTTGCGCCACATATGCTATCGAGGCAATCCACAGATGCGTAATAATAGTCGAGGTCGCAACCTCCCCGCGTTATTGACATTATCAAGGGAGATTTATTTTTTGGTGTGGCAAGGACGTTTATTTTCGACAGCCAATGATTAATAAATGTAGGAAGTGAAATTTATTGACATTTAATATGTTATGCTAAGGGCCTTTTTTATTTTTAATTAAGTTGTTATAAGCAATATGAAGAAAAATAAAAAATTGGGACAACTAAGAGTAGGTAAATCTTGACCTCATTGCGGGGTATTTACAAACATTCTAGCAAAGGAGATAAAGAACAAATTATTTTTAACCAATGATTCTCTAATCTTATGAGTAAAACTTAATATGTAATGACTAGAAAACGCTGAGGCCTGGACATATGCCTTTTCAAAGAAAATAAGTACCTAAATGAAGATACTAATTGATACTTGATGGCACGGGCCGTTTCCGCAACTCTACGTCTTGGCGTGAATTTTGCGTACGGGTGGGATAATAAATGAAGATAAAAAGAATTTTAGACTCGATACAATCTGTCTGATTCGGATCCTTTTACACCTGTCGCCGACCCAGCCGTAAACAAACTCATGTCTGCAATCTGCATTCTGCAGTGAGGCAAATATAAATTTTGTCAGTTTTGTTTTTAAATATTTACTCGGTTAAAATCCGTTACATATATTGGTATACATTTATTAAACCACTTGCGAGTTCAATTTAAGTTTTTCTCAGTGTTTAAAAAATAGACGTAGGTATATTCTGATTTGGAACGGAACGCATTCTATCACCCTTGTAGTTCGTAAACCTATCTAATAATAGGACATGCACAGAATGTATCAAAATCACAATCAAAATAACATAAACTAACTCTTACACTCAAACTACAATAAAAACCTTTCTTTCCATGTAAACGCCGCCATTTAATTATAAACAAGGCCGCGCGCGAAATATTCATATTAAATACTTGGCAACATTGCATAAAATAAAAAAGAAATTCATCGCGCAAAGACACGACGTCGTTCAGCCTTGTTATAAGATTTATTACTTACGAACTTTTTATGAATTATATGCGTTGTATCTGTACCTGAAAAAAAATAAAACTGTTATTATTATGTTCAAATTGTATGCAAAATAATAAATCAGATGGTTAGAATTAGAAATAATTCGCTATTTCTGTGCGAAATTACCAAAGAATCTTTCGACTATTTTTAATCATAAGATTTCTCGCCGCTATTTATTTTGAAATAATAGACGTAAGAAATCTACCAACGAGAGATTGGGTCATTCATCCAGTTCCTAACTGAAGAATCCTGACCATCTATGAAGTAGATTTAATCTGAAACAATCTACCATAATTTTAATTTTTCTTCTTCATTTTTAAAATACAACTCCCGCACTAGGACTAAATCCTGTGTCGCGGGGGACTTTACAAACATACAACTAACGGACACAATGAACACCCAGACTCGAAACAACAATTTATGAATCACACAAAGTGTTGTCTCGTGTGGGAATCGAACCCACAACACTCGGCACAGTGTCAAGCGGCGAGGCGGCCGCTTAAACCACTACGCCAATCGTGCAGTCAATAATAAAGTAAAAATCAGAGACAATCTACAATAATTTTAATTTTATTGATCATCTAGGATGCGCCTCCGGCTCTGCCCGCGTGAAACACCTTAATCTTCCTCCAGAATCACACTCAATATCATCACTATCTATTGGCAAAACCGTAAAAATCCGTTCGGAAGTTTTTATCGCGTTCATACAGAGAGACCATAGTAAAAACAGAAAGAGACAGAACTGCCGGGGGAATACATTTTATTATACATGGTGGCGCAAAAGTACCTACTGGCACTATATAAATTCCTAATTTTTTTATAACATATTATTATGGGTGTCCGATCATTTGACAAAAAACAAATGAAAAATTTTCATTTGACAAATAACATTTGACAAAATTATACTTGATAAATTTATTATTTTACAAACTATTGTTTAATAAACTACTCATTAGACAATATATTTACTATAAAAAAGTTATTATGCTAAAACATTAATTTACAAATTGATTATTTTTTTAAACATGATATTTGGCAAAACAACTTAAAGCATAAATAACATTTGACAAAATGCCTTGCTTGGTAAATATTTTAGTAACCAAAATCTACGTTAATACAACAATCTTTGTGTAGGGTCAATTGAAACAATGGCTGATTAGGTTAGGTTAGAACTGCGACCACAACGCACGAGCCGAGCGAGCGAAGCGAGCGTGCCGCGGCAGCGGCCGGCGAGTGCCAGAACCGAATTCTACTTATTTCGCTTAATTCAGGCAGTGTGTATTTTTTTTAAAAGACTTAAGTTTCTATGGAATTAGTATTAATACAAAATTATTACTTGCCTATCAATAATCTGTCCAAGATGAAAATTGCAACCATGCAATTAAATATTTTCAAAATTTCGCGTAAGTATTTGTTAGAAATTAGTTATTTTTAAAAACTAATAATTGACCTTCTAACTTTTTGTACAATCACCAATTTGGCAAACAAATTATTTAGTCAAATGATTATTTTTAAAATAATTATTTAACATTCTAATTATTTTCCAAGTAAAACATTTGCGAAACCTGTATTATGTCAAATGATTGTTTTTAAAGTAATATGTTTGCGAAATGAAAGTTTGTCAAATGATTAGTTTTTCAAACGTTGTTTGTAAAATGATCTTTTGTCATACGTTTTTGTCAAACAATAGTAAACCATTATTATGTCATTCCGATATTAAAAATTTTGTAGTAATCAAATAAAAATTACACTAAAAATAATCATGCACCGCTTTACTCCCCAAGAACGTGGAATAATCGTCTCAATATTTCTACAGAATAATTCATCAGTGATAAAAACACAACGTGAATTTCGTCGACGATTTCCCCACCGTGCGGCACCGATTGGTTGGCTGTTCGACGCTTTGACACACGCCTCGAAGTAACTGGCTCAACATTGGATAGACGTAAGTCTGGCAGACCAAGAACATGCCGTTCAGCCGAAAATATTGAAGCTGTGCGCGAAAATGTGGAACAGTGTCCAGAAACATCAACGATGCGACGTGCCACGCAATTGAGGATCTCCAGGCGGAATCTGCAGCGTATTATGGTCAAAGAATTATTATATTTAATAAATCTCAGATGACTCATCAGCTGCTGCCTACTGATCACCGGGATCGTCTAGCTAGAGTACAGTCAGCGCGTCATAAACCTCAACCTTGGATAAAATATTTTTTCTTTAAAATTGATTATGAGTGACGAAGCGCATTTCCAACTCTCAGGGCATGTCAATAAGCAGAATACTTACTCGCTTTTGGGGCACTGAAAATCCGAGTATTATCCACCAAACACCTTTACATCCACTAAAAGTAACAATATGGTGTGGCGACCAAGAAATAAGAAACATATCGCAGGAAGTGTTACGGCTAGTTATGACAAATGTCATAAATAGGACTCAAATATCCTTCAACTCTGGAGGTCAACATATATTAGACATCATATTTAAATACAACAAAATTTCATGGCACAAATATACAGGGTGTAAAAAGACCCTTAACGAAAACTGAAATCCCATGTTGTACCAATCACTACGAACATTTTCTACTTCGGCACCTGGTAAATTACTGGTTCAGGAGATATTGAGCCTCAAAGTTAGCATGGTATTTATCTAATTAGGTACAAGATCGATGCATTTACCCCGCCAATATGTTCTTTATATGCCCTATGAACCCATGGATAAGTAGGTATTTCGAGCATTGCACGCGCGCGCTTTTAATTGCGGTTTAAAAAATGTGAAAACTTAAAAAATTAATTGTTTCCCAGGTATTAGTTTTGGTTAGTATGACTTAGCATGATGTCCACAACGAGTAGATTTCGGCTTGGTGATGGGTCTTGTGACACCCTGTATAATTTAAAAAACTAATTCTAGTTTTCTAATTTAGAAACGAAGTTGTAGCTGAACCAAATAGGGTCATTACATTTGCGCCCCCCGTTTTATATGTATATAGATAGCTACACGATTTTGACCCATTACTAAGGTAATTTAATATACCAACTTCAAAAGTTCAAACAATTCAAACTGACATGGTTCTCTACTGATCACAATCCTTCAACACTCCACTCTCCCTTGGAACTATTTTTAAACTGGTAACACCAAACTTAGACATAACAATAACACGTTCGGAAACGAAAATAAACTTATTTTGAGTTTAAAAGTAACATATTGCCGTTTACGGACAAAAGTTGTAGTAAAATGTTCAACATCTGCTTTACCTCCTCGATAAAAAAATTCTTTACGCTTACGATGAAAGGAAAAAAAAACTGATCACATGTTTCTAGCTATAGCAGTTTTTGTCTCTCTAGCTAGTCAAAACAAGATTTTTATACATAAAATGATGATGAGACTGATGAGAAGAATCATCAGCCTTTAACAGTCCACTGCTGGACTAGGCCTTTCCTCCTTTGAAAGGAGGAATTGGCCTACTATACCACGCTGGCCAAACGGGTTGGTATAGGGTTTGTATCAAGTTTTGCTTCTCTTACAGTGTAGTCATCTGCATAATATGCTCCCTCTGTCGGGTCTTATGACACCCATGGGATGATATGGGGTGGTGACATTTCGTATTCTTAATCCGTCACCACACGGACGATGAGAGGTACCTGTATTTATGTAAGTAATAAGAATTACACACATATAATAACGTCGCCAAGGCGCGCTAGATATTGTACATAATATCAGCTAGTATACACACACAATAAGAAACGCAAATACAATTAAACAAACACTTCTCAGACAACCGACATTATGACTAAATATGTACATAAATAATATCACATTATCAGCTCAGTAATATAAACTGTTCACGGGCCTCCTGGGCCACCTTGTCATGCTTAGCGACCGTGCGTACACACTTACGCACTAAGAGAAGTAGCTATTTATAATGTAAATTGAGGAAGAAACTGTTTGTTTAATGAAAACTAATGTAGGTATGTATTTTAACACGCGCCTACAGGGGATGAGTCTTTTAAAAATCTCTCTTTAATATAAATTCAAGACATCTTAATATATAAAATCCTTGCGTTACTGACTGACAGACAAGCTACAGCCGAAACTATTGGGCGCAGGAAGCTGAAATTTGGCATGTATGTTCCTTGGGGACCGTAGGGGTGCACTAAGAAGGGATTTGCCTAAATTCCTACGAGCTACGGGATCAGCCAAAACAGGTAAAATAAAAAAAATGGTGGCGTAGCTGCTGGTGCCCTCTAGTTATTTTGGTAAAATTCGTTATGTTATAAATAACAGTCTAGTATGCCAATATAATAATTTTTGTGGAACATACATGTCAAATTCGCAATAGTTATCACCAGCCCGGCTAGCTCAGTCGGTAGAGCATGAGACTCTTAATCTCAGGGTCGTGGGTTCGAGCCCCACGTTGGGCGAAATCTTTTTGATCTTTTATTTCATATTCTTGACAGGAACAGATTTTCTGTTAATTTTCATTGATTTTATTTACGAATTGTGACTATATATTTTATTTATTTTCTTAATTTTCGTTACTCCTTGGTTCTTCACCTATCCGCCAGTGAAAATCCGCTCAGCAAAAGCCGTTCCAGAAATTTGCGAGAACAGATAGACAGACAGACAAAAATTGTAAAAAATGTCATTTCTGTAAATGTACCGTGTACAGAAAGACAAAAATTGTAAAAAATTACATTTCTGTAAATGTACCGTGTACAGACAGACAAAAATGGTAAAAATGTCATGTCTGTAAATGTACCGTGTATACATCCATATGCAATTAATAAAATTAGCTTTTTGCGCCCAGTAGTTTGAGTCAGTCAGTAACGCAAGAATGTTATATACAGATCTGTGTCTTACCTAACCGGACTGTTGGTCTCATAGATATATTTTTAATATTTCTATGGTTATGTGCTTAAAAATGTTAGGCTCGCCCTCTATTACATTGGGACCGAAACATAACTGGTGAAAAGTGGGTGTGTAATACACCTCTGTCTACCCGTTCAGGGATAAATGGCGTGAAGTTATGTTATTTCTATGGTTGGTATAGTCCTGTGGTTTGCGAACCTACTAAACCGGATTTCGCAGGTTCGATTCCTCTACAGGGTGGCGTGCACGTAATACTATCCACTAATTACAACCGATGCTCAATAAGCCATAGCGTTATGATACGCAATTCATTTGACTTAACATCGCATGGCTAAGTTTAGATAATTATCGTTAGTTGGTTGACGAGTAACAAGATAGAGGAAAATACAGCTTGTTCCTATAAAAATTAGGTCGTTTTTAGATTGGCAGTTCGATGTCTAGATACTTTAGCTTGGTTAGGTGGTAGTGTTAGCGGAAAGCGATTTGAAAATACATAATGCATAGTAGAATATAAGAGAATAGTAGAATTCTGTGGTACTAGCACAGCACTTTGTCATGCGATACAGAACTTGTCATATAATACAAATAAGTAAAGTAAGTGCATAGGGTTCCCACCAAGAACTTAGGGTCCCTAGCCAACCTCACCTGCAAGTGGTACACCTGCCGAACAACGGACGAGGCTCTGGCAAACAAAATATCCCGATAAGCGGCAATAGGCTCGCCACCTATTACGTGGGATCAAAACACTGGCGAAAAGCGGGCGTTAAATATGCCTCTGCCTACTCCTTCGGGGAAACAGGCGTGAGTCTATGTATGTATGGATGTAAAGAATAAGAAAATATTTATGCGATATTTATTTCGAGACAATGACACATAATTATTAGTACTGCAAATGCAATATATACATATAATACCTAGCCATGTTATTCGACTTTAACTGCAAACAATAATTTATAAAAATAGCTTTCCTCACCGAAAATAGCCTTGTGACCAAATCATCAGCAACTAACCGAACGTGCCATAAGCGGTAGCGTTTTACTAATCCTCGCTGACAATAGCACCTATACCTAAATCTTTAGCGTATATTCCGCCAGGCATACCGTATGCCGTCATGTCGCATATAATATTACAATTCCCATGGGACAGCCGGCCGGCTGATAACTCAGTCAGTAACAGATGGTCAACTAAGCGTGTTTTTACAGTTAGACGTCGCAGTGGACTTCTAGCTAGGTTTGAATCTAGGTAAGGCATTTATTTCCGAGGTGGATTCTAAAAAGATATTTAAGCCCAGTTTCACCAACGACATATCATCACGCTTTTATCCCCGAAGGGGTAGGCAGAGGTGTATTACACACCCACACTTCGCCAGTTATGTTTCGGTCCTAATGTAATAGGGGCGAGCCTATTGCCATCTACCGGTCATTATTAAGCGAGCGAGAATTAACATTTTTAAATATTAAATTGTAACCAATTTTTGTATGAGTAAGCTGAAAAGCTAATGTAACTGGCATTTATCAGACACCGATGAAACCGGTTATTAGTGTTATCAAAATGTTCTCGAAACACATGTGAAGTCTGTCACGCACTTGGCCAGCGTGGTGGACTATGGGCTTACCCTTGTTATAGTGACAAGTTTGATCTGTAGGGCAGTTTATACACACTGGGCTGATAATGAGAAGTTCGCGTCTTGGACACTACAATAGAAAAAAAAATTGGGCAAGTGCAAATCGGACTCGCGCACGAAGGGTTCCGCACCATCATCTATAACAGAAAATCACGTTTGTTGTATGTATACTTATATATTTTTTAAGTTTCTACCTGTTTATTAAGATCGAGTAACAAATTGCTTAAAAATTATGTTTGTTGTATGGGAGCCCCCCTTTATTATTTACTTTTTTTATTTAATTATACACCGCTATTTTTTAATTAGTACAAAAACTTTAAGGACAGATTAGGGAAGATATTATTATCATATATGTGACGTAAGAATTTCATAATATCAATAAAGAGCAAAGTTATTATCATTTGTTTATTGTAGAAAATCTCACTTAAATCATAGTCATATTTTACAATCCATTCACTAATTCATTGATAATATTCCATCCTGCTCATTCGCATTCTCTCTGTCGCACTTATGATGTAGGTAGCAATAGAAAATAAAATGAAGAAAAATAATAAATGTAGGTAGTTATTTTTTAATTTTGTTAGTTCTACCCTCTCCTTCATACTTCATTCGGGCGTAGGACCGGTAAAATTTATCGTTTAACAAGTAATTAAATACGGAGGTATGTAATTAGAAAGCAAACAAATATCAAAATAAAAGATGGTGTTCTGGACTAAAAGAAAAGAGTAATTTTGGCGTATTTATGAAGTTAGAATCATCTGCTATTTAAAAATTATTTTATCATCATCATGTCAGCCTAGAGACGTCCACTGTTAGACATAGGCCTTCCTCAAGGTGTGTGGAGAACACAGACCGATTTTGAGGCGCCTGCATCAAATTATTATTTACTTAAGTACGTATTATTTACTAAACTTACAAGTATTTCCATTGTCCTTCGAAATGTCCACCACCGTTGTCAAAAGCATCCAATATGCACTGTTTTAATTGTTTGACACTGACCCGGTCACTTTTGTACACTCACAATACGATGTCCATGGGTACACAGCTGCACTCGCGATTTTTCCACTCAAAAAGTACGCACGAAGCATAGCTACATACCCCCGTGATATGAACTGATATGATAGGCCATCGCGTCGGGCAAACGTAGACAAACAATTAAGTTTTGCAACGAAATTAGATACGCTGACTTTCGCTAGTAATTTAGTACTGTTTGTCGCATCGTCGGGGCGTGGCGCAGGCGCAGAGGGGCGGGGGGGGGGGGCTAATTTATCAATGGTATGATAGTACACGGGTCGGTCATAGTATTAGTATTGCATTTACCAATTATCACGTATTTTCGTGGACAATTTTGAGACATTTTTGGGACTTAGTGTTTTTATTTTTCAACTACATAATTATGATCAGTTAAAGATACTTAGTGCCCTGTTAAATTTTTTGTACTAATTAAAAAATAGCGGTGTATATATTTTGACAGGTAATATACAACTACATATTCTGTGAAAATTTAAAGCGTCTACCTGTAACAGTTAGTAATTTTGAGCAAAAAATAAGAAACAAAACACGTTTTTTGTATGGGACCCTTAATATGTTAATTTTTTTATTTTTAAAAATTTCAGCTTTCTAGCTATCACGGTTTATAAGATACAGCCTGGTGACAGATAGACGGACAAACAGACAGACAGAAAGCGGAGGCTTAGTAATAGGGACCCGTTTTTTACCTTTTAGGTACGGAACCCTAAAAAAGACTATGCAGGTGCACGAAGGACCGACACTCAAAACACAAATTAATAGCACACCCAATTTTCTTCCATACAAAAATCTACCAACAACTATCAACATGCCATATCCGACTTAATTTGTATCAGCAATAAAGTCGAAACTTCTATGAGCAGCGTCATAACCGTAATCTACCTACAACCATTGACATGCCAAAATAGACTTTATTTCCATCGGCAATAAAGTCGAAATCTCTGTGAATAGTATCATAAAAGTAGTTATATATATAAATAACAGCCCGGGAATACAAGTAGGGTTGCCATACTTTATAAATAAGTATTGTACGTTATTTTGAGTAAACGTATACTCTATACTTTACACGAGCAATGAAGTAAGTAGGTACGCAAAAATGTTTTATTTTACTTTTGCTGATTTTATTCATTTTTGTTTGTTTTTTTGTATAGACTCATGCCTGTATCCCCGAAGGGGTAGGTAGAAGTGACATTCACATTTCGCCATGAATTTTTAGGTTCCACGTAATAGGGGTCGAGCCTATTGCCGATACCAGGCACATCACCAGACTCCGTACTGCTACTGAGAATTCGTAAAAACCCAGTATAACTTTTGCCCGACCCGGGACCTCCGCTCAGCAGTCGCAAACGTTATCCACTAGACCACGGAGGCAGTCATTTTTGTTTACCAAAAGGAACGTTAATTTTAGTCTTGAACGGTGTTCCTAGCAACAACAAAGTGTATGCGTGGCATGCTAAGCGAATAACGAAACTAGGGGGCTTAAATAAAAAAAAGTACTTTAATTTTTTAAGATAGTACGTTAAAACTTAACAGTACTTTAAGTATTTTCTTTAAAAAATGGTGGCAACCCTGTATACTAGGGGTGGCGTGACGTAATTGAGGGGTAGATGACGTCATCGGGAAGTAGCGACGCCGTCTAGTCGGGATCGAACCCGCTACTAAGCAGTAAAGTTCTTATCGTGTTATAGAACAATGAACTGGGGTTTTTGTTACAAGTATATAATAATAACTAGAGGGCGCCAGCAGCTACGCCTGCATTTTTTTTAATTTACCCGTTTTGGCCGATCCCGTGGGAATTTCGGGAAATCCCTTCTTAGTGCACCCCTACGGTCCCCAAGGAACATACATGCCAAATTTCAGCTTCCTGCGCCCAATAGTTTCGGCTGTAGCGTGTCTGTCAGTCAGTCAGTAACGCAAGGATTTTATATATGAAGATATTCTACCTCATATACACAACACTGTCTAGTCTCAAAGTAAGCAGAAGCTGGTACTATGGATACTAGACAATGGATAGACATACTTAGTAGGTACATACAATAGGGTTGTTTCCAACTGGAGTGTGCTGCATGGGAAGAGCCCACGTCTTGCTCTAGTAGCCGAGGTTGGAACGGACCTCTCACTTACGGCGGTTGTACGAGCCATGCTCGAGAGTGAAAGAGCGTGGGATGCAATGGCTACCTTCTGCGAAGCAGTCATGCTGCAGAAGGAATCTGCGGAAAGAGAGAGGGAAAATACGACTACTCTCTCCATTCGCAGAAGGCTTACCGGGCGTCGGAGGAGGGCAGATAACGTCCAATTCCGGCCCCCGTAAATGGACTAGAGCGGCGAGGAAGCTCGTCGTCCAAGTCTGAGGTGGCAGGCGTGTGATATCCCGCGCGCCTCCCTCAAGGGAGAGACCGAGGGGAAAAGGGGTTAGAATTTCCCCAGTAACTAGTGTGCTCCGCCCCGGCGGACGAACACCCATGGGCCGCGCGAAGAATAGCGTGTTCCCCGTAGCCCTCCAAACAGGTGCGAGAAGTATGACCATGGTGGTTTTAGCCGGTAAGAGTCCGGCACACCCCTCCGTCTACCCCTGGCGGAGGATAGTCCAATGAGGATTTCCTCCAGGATAAAAAAGGGTTGTTTTCAACTAGTCAAATCAAACACTTTTAATGAAATGTCAAAAACGACTTTTTCTACGGCGTTGTATGAAATATGGCCTAGTGACGTCATAGTTTTTTTTGCTGTCAAGTAGAATACTAATATCGTCCATTTGCGACTACAATGTGATATCTCGAAAAAATCGATTTTTCGTTTTATAGATAATCGAAATCGCCGTATCGAGATCTATTATCTGCAAAAACGTGGTAGCTTTTACTTTAAAAATGGCTCCGCAGTGAGAGAAAAAGACAAATATATCACAGTGTAGCACTGTCTCTTTCGGCTATCTGTTGACTTCGACAAAGTGCCAGCTCAGTTGTGCAACTGCATTGCTAGCGTGAAGTATTTTCGTTTTTCGCGAACAACGTGATAATACGAAGTTATTACGTTTTTGGCGCAAAGTGAGTATATTTAAAGACTGATTTCTTTTTTTTCAACATAGTGACATGTTGTTTTGTCATAGTGTTACTGTAAAACTTAAAAGTAGTAAGCATGTGGCACTTTAATCTTGTCACATTGTTCTTGTAAAAATAAGAAACTTTACTGTGACATCTCGAATTGTAGCATTGAAGATGATGAAACATTAACTCTTTAGTGAATTTGAACGTGGATTATTTGTTGATGTACTGTTATTACAGAATAGTTTCGGATAAGTTATGTTTTTATTTCCACTTGTAACGCTATAGGTGCTAAATAAAAGTATTTTATCTATGTTACGTTTACAAACTTTTATTTAACTTCACTAGCCTATGAATATTTACAAATCTTCTACATTACATTTAAATCACTTCCCGTGGAGAGATTGACCTAAAATTTGGTGTACTTACGCAGCTTTAATGACAATTAAATAATATAATAGATTTGTTTTTATAATGTACCTAGCCGGGGTAGTCATTTTTATATGAGCTTTGTAATGAAACAAGATAATCCCGGTTTACTATTGTTTAACAAAAAAACGTATGACAAAAGATCATTTTACAAGCAACGTTTGAAAAACTAATCATTTGACAAACTTTTATTTTGCAGACATATAACTTTAGAAACAATCATTTGACATAATACAGGTTTTACTTAGAAAATAATAAAATGTTAAATAATTATTTTAAAAATAATCATTTGACTAAATAATTCGTTTGCCAAATTGGTGATTGTACAAAAAGTTAGCAGATAAATTATTAGATTTTAAAAATAACTAATTTCTAAGTGATACTTAGAGCGAAATTTTGAAAATATTTAATTGCATGGTTGCAATTCTCATCATGGACAGATTATTTATGGGCAAGTAATTATTTTGTATTAATACTAATTCCATAGAAACTTGTCTTTTAAAAAAATACACACTGCCTGAATTAAGCGAAATAAGTAGGATTCGGTTCTCGTTGTAGTCGCAGTTCTAACCTAACCTAACCAGGCATTGTTTCAATTGACCCTACATATCAAGTATCAAGTATAATTTTGTCAAATGTTATACGTGAAATGAAAAATTTCATTTGTTTTTTGTCAAATGATCGGACGATGATAATCCCACTGTGTCTGATTTGTCTTCGTCGTATCAAAACTGTAACTTTGTTAGCATTTGTTTTCTGATATACGTATCTTTTTTTAGATGAATTCGAGAGCAAAGCGTATACTACAGTTAGCAACTACAAGCAATGCGGATGATTTGCAAACTTTTGACCACACTTCACATGAGAGCACTAATGCTTTGCAATGTGCTAAGGATATCTCAGATAGAAAGACAAGTTAAGAGGCAGATGAGGTCTGGACCTATTTACACCCCTGAGGGGTTCATCGGAGCCATAAAAGCTGCAAGAAAGAAATCCACGCCGATTCATGTCAATGAAATGTGCCACAATACACAGGGATGATGACAAGAAAATCGTAAAGCTCACTGATATTAAGGTTTATAAGGTCACTAAAGAGGAGCCTGAAGCATTATATTATAAAACCTCTTACGATGAAGAGTTTAAACAAGCTATAAAAAAACAGACTGATTTTAATATACAACTTAGGACAGCTTATGATAGATAACCTGGCTTAGCTAAACATAAGAAAAATGATATTCTTTCCTTATTAAATAGTAATCACATTCCTGGTTATTACAGGACATTCTTTGAAAGTTTGTAGTTTTGTTAAGATTGAATTTGTTTTTTTATATTTTATTTTATAAAAAGACAACTCCCGCATTAGGACTAAATCCTGTGTCGCGGGGAACTTTATAAACATACAACTAACGGACACAATGAACACCCAGACTCGAAACAACAATTTATGAATCACACAAAGTGTTGTCTCGTGTGGGGATCGAACCCACAACACTTCGGCACAGTGTCAAGCGGTGAGGCGGCTGCTTAAACCACTACGCCAACCGTGCAGTCAAAAAATTTGTTTATTTCGTTTGTGTGTTGATTTGATAATAATTATTATATTTGTAAGAAAGTTTAAACAATAGTTGTTTCAAGAGACTACTACTAATTTGATAAGAATTATTTTGAGAAGTCAACTCTATTGTGATTTTAATATAAGTAGATTCCAATTTATATGTGCCATATATAATTGTAATTCTGAATGGGGTAGTAGGAAATAAGTATAGTTGGGTAGGGGTAAACAGGGTAACCCAATTTATTTTTTTGTTTACGTTTCTTGTATAACCCAATCAGATTATTTTGTTATAATTACCTTTATTTGACTTCTCACTGGTATGATTCGGTAATCATGAGTGATGTATGTGATTATTATAAGAACCTAGATATAATCTTCAAATTAAAATTATGATAATGTTGATCTCATTCTAAGAACAAAAGACTTGTTACTTGATATTAATCTTTGTTTGTTGTAAATTTAAAAAAATAATAAATTATATACTTTCGACAACAATGTTTTATTTAGAATTGATACAATCTCAAGTAAACGTTTTCATCATCTTCAACGTGATATTTAGTTATATCGCAACATAAATATTTATTTTTTCAGGTAAAATGTGATAAGTTCTCCGTTTTATTTTTAAACATGAAAAATATGTAAAATTTCAGAGAAAATTAAAACGTATATAAATTAAATCATTATATAAATATTTTACCTAAAACACACTCATACATCATTTTGGTATTTGGACAAAATTTCAAAAGTTAGAAGCGATCTAAAGTTTAAAACGTCTCCTGTGAAAAATCGGGGTTTTCGATATATCACATTATAGTCGCAAATGGACGATATTATCAATAAATTGTCGATAAAAATTGTTAAGTAAAGTTTTAACATTAATTGATTAATGAAACTACCATTGTTTTGACATGTTTCATTAAAATATAAAAATACTTGTATAATTTCTTTCACTTACAGGAAACTTCCCTATTATAGGGTTGTCTTTTGTAAAATCCAGCCGTTCGTAAAGTATTTCTGTGGATACATACTATAAAATGAAGTGAAAGTGTCTGTATGAACTTAAAAACTACCGGACTAATTTTTATACGGTTTTCACCAATAGGTAGTGTGTTAGAGCCCCCCTTAATCTCGTTTTTTTTACAATATCGTGAAGCGGTTTTCAGAATTTACAATAGTTTCGGAATAAAGTAGCTGTGACATACGGACGGACAGGATTCTATAAGGTTTACGTTTACGATTTTTGGCTACACAACCTTAAACGGTACCATTCTTGCCTTTTTGGCAACGGAATCCTAAAAAATTGGGCAAGTGCGAGTCGGACTCGCGCACGAAGGGTTCCGTACCATCATCTATAAAAGAAAATCACGTTTGTTGTATGTATACTTAAATACTTTTTAAATTTCTACCTGTTTATTAAGACCGAGTACCAAAATTGCTTAAAAATTACGTTTGTTGTATGGGAGCCCCCCTGTATTATTTACTTTTTTTAAGTTAATTATTTATTTTGAAAGGTAATATACAACTGCTTACCTATTCTGTGAAAATTTAAAGCGTCTACCTGTTACAGTTAGTAATTTTGAGCAAAAAATACGAAAAAAAAAACATTTTTTGTATGGGACTCGCCCTTAATATTTTTTATTTTTAGTATTTGTTGTTATAACGGCAATCAAAATACATAATTTGTGAAAATTTCAGCTTTCTAGCTATCACGGTTTATGAGATACAGCCTGGTGACAGACAGACAGACAGACGGACAGCGGAGGCTTAGTAATAGGGTTCCGATTTTTACCTTTTAGGTACGGAACCCTAAAAAGCATCTATAGCTTTACTCAAGTCGCTAGTCTGTTAGAAAAGCTGTAGGCAAAATGTTAATATAAATGTTAATAGGTTAATGCACGAATCCTGGGCTTCAAGGCAAGGAATGTTAGATCCTGCCCGAATAATACCAGGACGATAATGAGTGCTTCCTTAGAGTAACCAAAACACTACCCGAACCGAGAATCAAACCTACACCTTACATCCACTAGCTATCACATAAACCTACACGGCGCCAACACATCAGACATTGAGCTACATACGATAATTAAACAAACGAACTAACACTGTAAATTGCTGTAACGATTATGATACGCCTCGCTCGAACGTGATACACACGCGATGACAAAACGTTTCGTAACAACAAAATAATTATTAGTGTGACTAAAATATATGGTCATATATTGCCACTAGTTTTTTTTTAGTATATTCATGGTCAATATAACCGCTGTCTGATAAGGTTCAGTTATTTTTATTTGTCAGATAAATCATACAAGTTACGTTCCACTTTTGAATTCGTTTCGGCTTTTCAAGAAATCATTTAAAAAGTAGCTAGGAAAATCCGGCTTAGTCGAGAATAGGGTTTTGACTGGTATAAGTGTGGTAAATAATCAAAATCTTATACTAATATATAAAGCTGAAGAGTTTGTTTGTTTGTTTGGTTGAACGCGCTAATCTCAGGAACTACTGGTCTGATTTGAAAAATTCTTTCAGTGTTAGATGGCCCATTTATCGAGGAAGGCTATAGGCTATATAACATCACGCTATGAGCCACGGGAGCGGAGCAGTAGCCTTAAATAACGCGGGTGTAACCGCGGGCATCGTCTATGTAGAAATAAATGTCTTTATTTAATGTAACTGGACTTATCTAGAAGTTGTGAAACTTGGTCTTAATGGCATATTGGTCTAGTGGTTGGTGTCGTTGCCTGCTAAGCCGAAGGTAGGTTTCGATTCTCACCCAGGACAAATTTTTATGTAATGAACTTGGTGATTATTATGTGCTGTATCTGGTTGTAATCTATAATGTTTTGATGTGAAAGGTAATTAAGATATATATCAGATAATTACACCCCGACACAGAACAAATACTTAATCGTGATAATCACACAAAAATAAAAATAATCACTTTCATAATCTTTGTCTCTCTCATTTACAGACTCACTAACAGCTAAACCAATAGTTCAATAAAAATATCAAAAATCCCTCTCGAAAAAACAGATTATTAGAAAAAAAAAACTAAAGCCTCTCGAAAAGACGCCAAATTTTCTTCCACTTTCAATCGATTTCCCAACGAGAGTGAAACCCCAAGTACCGTAGGTATAGGGGTGCTGCCCCACCACTTATACCCGATGTAGGGGAGATATCAGCCCAATCATCGAGGTCTGGAAGGGGATGGGTGATCGCCGTTGAGATAACGATACGTAGTTCGTGGTAAAAGTGTGTCATTGAGCACGTTCGTTTTTGAGAAATACTTGTAATACATACTAACACAACTGGGTTTGAAAGAGTTAAAATTTGTAAAGTAAATAAATAAAGGGGACTTAGTATTAGTTTCAGATCTAGACAAGAATAAAAAAGAAAATTATATTTATCTTCATCACATACAAAGACACACATACTTACTTACTTAATTATTTATTATACAAATATGTATCCTGCCGATCAACGGACGAGGCTCTGGCAAACAAAATGTCCCAATAAGCGGCAGTAGGCTCGCCACCTATTACGTGGGCTCAAATCACTGGCGAAAAGTGGGCGTTTAATATGCCTCTGCCCACCCCTTCGGGGAAACAGGCGTGAGTCTATGTATGTATGTACAAATATGTATAGGTATAAGAAAAATCTTTACATACTTACTATAAAATGAAGTCCCATATTCTTTAACATATCATAACTTCACGCCTTTTATCCCCGAAGGGGTTGGCAGAGGTGTGTTACAGTTATGTTTAGGTCCCAATGTAATAGGGGGCGAGCCTATTGCCATCTACCGGGCACATTATTAAGCGAGTGATAATTAACATTTTTTTATACATACATAACTACGAAAAGTCAGAGGTGTGTGCCCGGGGTAACTGGGGATCGAACCCGAGATCATCGTCTCGACAGTTCGTTACGTACACCACTGGGCTATCGCCGCCTGTTTATTTTATTTTCTTTAAGTATGACATTATTGTACGGTTTACACCAATAGACAGTGTGATTGCTGAGGAAGGTTTAGATTTCTTATTTTTCTGATACAAGTTCGTTTAAACTTTTCTTATTTTATTTATAGACTCACGCCTGTATCCCGAAGGGTTAGGCAGAGGCGTAATATTACACCCACATTTCGTCATGAATTTTTAGGTCCCGCTTAATAGAGGGCGAGCCTATTGCCGTTACCGGGCACATCACCAGACTCTGAGCTCCTACTGAGTAGGTATTCGGAAAACCCAGTAACACTTATGCCCGTTTAAACTGACAAAGAAATAAAATGTATAAGGTTCTTTAACGACTGGGCTCAATATTTTATCCATCGATAAATTTAGCTAATTGATTTACATATTTGTCATTGACAGAAAAAATAAATGTCAACATGCAACTCTAGGGTTGAGCTACACCTATCAGCACCGTATCGCACTTTCCTATGCTTCTATCCTTTTCTGTCACTTAGGACCGTCATTTACTAGAGCGAGAAAGAGAGAGGGAACACGATCGCCTTTTCGATTCCGCGGCGTGCTGCGGCGTTCCCTGTACTGTAGACAAAATATCGGCACCAACCGTTAGACTAACTCATATTACAATTTCCCAGAACTTGTCTACTTTCCTCCCTCCTCCCAAATATAGTAAAGGACATCCCATAAAATAGGGAGAATAGGGTAGAAAAGGGGGGGGGTGAAGGGTACATAAAGTTAATATGTATTTTCGCAGAATCGTGTGTCAGAGTTCTTGGAAAGAAAAGTAATTTGCGATAACGTTGGCGGGAACTTTATGTGGGTTGTTGTGACAAAATTGAGATATTTGTTCATTTGGGGTGACTGGATGAATTAGTTAGCTAGAAGGATGAATGGTTTTCTGGGAATTAATAATGGTTTTTAGCTTGCTAGCTTTCTGCCTGGGGTTTCGTCTGGGCGTCGATTATAAGGACAAAAGGATATTTGCTATTCTGACGTAAACTTCAGGCTGTATTACTGCAATTTCATTAAAATCTGTTTAATAGTTTTTTTGTGCAAAAGTGACAAACATCCATTCATGAATTGTTTTACGTTTATCTATACATTTGTAAGAGAAGGAGAACAGCACTGTAAGAGAAGGAAAACTTGATACAAACCCTATACCAACCCGTTTGGCCAGCGTGGTATACGAGGGTCAAACTGAAAGTTCTTAGAACTGGCCACTTATAAACAATATAATAAAAAAAATATTCTAAAATTTGAAAATAGAACTCTTTGCCAATATTACTGAGTATATATTTCATTCTTTTGTCATTTGCAGCCTGGCGCAAGTTCCTAAGAAAAAACTGAATGTATGAAACGTGCTATCTTTTTAATGGCTACTATTATATGTATAAAACGTGAAGATAGCATCTTCACTATCTACCCTTGGAACAGTATTCTTTCAAAGTTAGACGGGTTATACGTACATCATCGCCTTGGCTGTCAATAGTGTCAAATGTTACAACTGTCACATTATTATCCAGATTGAACTTTGCCGCGTTATGTAGTTTGTTTATAAAACGTAAAAAACATACTGCAAAAGTGCTTTGTGTATACCAAATAAATGTGATTTTACACTTCTAGTGTTAGTGTTACTATATTTATTTGATTAGCATTGAAAGGAGCGCAATGAAAACAAGCAAAATAACGTGCGAAATATGGCATACAACAACATGCCGGTCAAGCAATGAAAAAAGGGTAGGTATTTATGGTAAAATGTCCCTAGATAAAGATCAATGAATATTTATAATGTTATATAATGTGATATATTTCAATGAAACATAAAAAATAAGGAAATATTGTAAAGTTACATATCCTAGTACTTAGTGGGTAAACAATAGTGCTGCCTGTCAGTTATCGATAATCCATTATTAGAAATTGGCACAAGGACTAAAAATTCTATTCTTTTTTCTTTTTAGATGTAAATATGGGTAGCTGCAACTGGAAACCAAGACTTGATTTATGTGCCCATTCAAAAATTACATCAGTTGAACTATGTGTGTGGCAAGCATTTTAAGCCGAAAGACTTAAAAAAGGGAACTCAAGTCAGAAAAACAGCCTGCCTTGTATCTATAGACATTTCTTTAAATCCTATTAGGTACAGAAGAAATGTTGAAAACCTTTCCATTACATGTACATACATATATATCTTTTAGTTCTGCGTATTTTTCTTCGCAAATCTAGAATAGATTTATAGAATAGGCTAATTTGTTTGAATAAACACATAAATATTAAATGCATCTTTTATTTGTGTTGGAAAAGTATAATTCTAGTCGAAACATAATTATAATTATTTCTTACCGAATATTATCGATATCGATATTTCGTTAGTCACTAGAGGGTACATCCCTATATTGACAAATATGACAATGCTGACAACATAAAAACGATGTCAATTAGTATCTTTATGTTGGTACGAGTTCTCCCTGCACGTTTCATACAAAGCTGAAAGTCTCGCATGATCTATGGCACATCCGCCTCTTCTTACGTAGTATTTGTATACTCTTTGGTCATTTGTTTTACGATTTGGCGGCAAATTGAAAATTGTCTGTGACGATGAAGCCCCATCTCGTGCGACTATTTACAACTGGTTTAATGAGTTTAAACGTGGTCGCACTAATCTCACTGATGATGTACGTGAGGGACGGCCTTCTACGGCGACGACTGAAAATAACATCTGTGTTGTGCGGCGTATGATAGAGACTGACAAAAGAGTGACCTATCAGCAGATTCGGACAAGCTTAGGCATCGGTATGAGTCAAGTGCACAAAATCCTCCACGAACATTTAGCGGTCAGGAAGCTTTGCGCCCGGTGGATACCTCATAATTTGACTAAGGCTCAAAAACTCCATCGTGTGGATTGGTGCCGTAAAATGATTGAAAGATTTAACGGAGGTGACTCAAATGCTGTGTTCGACATACTAACAGGTGACGAAAGCTGGATTTACTGTTATGATCCTGAAACCAAAAGACAATCTGCTCAGTGGGTGTTTCCTTTCGAGGAGTTGCCAACTAAAGTGAAGAGAGATCGAAGTGCGGGAAAAAAAATGGTGGCCTCGTTCTTTGGAAGGATAGGTCATTTCGCAACAATTGTGTTAGAGGATCAAAAAACAGTTTCTGCAGAATGGTACACTACCAATTGTTTGCCACTTGTCTTGGAAAAAGTTCGAGAGAAACGACCTCGCAGTAGGATCCTCCTTCACCACGACAACGCCTCGTCGCACACCGCCAAGCGAACGATCGACTATTTGGCGACATCAAACGTTGAATTACTGGGTCACCCGCCGTATAGCCCCGACCTCGCGCCTTGTGATTTTTATTTATTTCCAAAAATTAAAGAAAACCTTAAAGGAAAGCGGTTTATGAATGCTGAAGAAGCGGTGGCTGCGTATCGCGATGCCATTGAAGAGACCCCTAAGGACGAGTGGGCAAAGTGCTTTTCCCAGTGGTTCCATCGCATGCAGCGGTGTATTGACGTCAATGGACAATATTTTGAAAATATATAATAAAACTAATAACTGGCTAATGTAATCAGTTTTTGATTTTCTAAGAACTTTCAGTTTGACCCTCGTAGTAGGCCAATTCCTCCTTTCAAAGGAGAGGCCTAGTCCAGCCAGCAGTGGACTGTTAAAGGCTGATTCAAGTGATTCAATGATGATGATGATATATCTATATATATAAAATTCTCGTGTCATGGTGTTAGTTAAAATACTCCTCCGAAACGGCTGGACCGATTTGTATGAAATTTTGTATGTATATTCGGTAGGCCTAAGAATCGGTCGTAATCTTTTTTCAAACTTTCAAGTCATAAGGGTGGCCAGCCCAAAAAATCTATTTTTTATTTTTTGAACATTTTTTTATATTTTTATTTTTTAATGATATGGCAGTATAAAATACATACAACTCTTAATTTTCACCCCTTTATCACTAACTTATTTTTTATAGCCATATTAGTAATTTCATCTTATCACTACATCAATCCTGTTGGCCACGCCACGCGCATACCGGAGTCAAAAAAATCGTTTCTCAGTGTTAGTTACAATACTCCTCCGAAACGGCTGGACCGAGTTGTATGAAATTTTAAACGTATATTCTTTAGGTCTGAGAATCGGCCGCAGTTTAGTTTTTAAACCCCTAAGTAAAAAGGACGGGCCAACACAAACATATATTTTTGAAGTTATACTTGTTTGAAAAGGCGCGTTATGAAAGAATGATGAGAGTCACATTTTACGATGCGCATGTGTGACAAAAATTCTCACGGGAAATGTTTTTAGTGTCTACATTCACAAGATGGCGGACGAGACTTTTTTAATAAAATGAATATGGGTATCATTTACGGGGTTTCCATGGATTCTGATCACGAAAATGACATCTATTTGGGAATCCAAGATGGCGGACGGGACATTTTTAATAAAATTAATATGGGTGTCATTTTCTGGGTTTTCATGGATTCTGGTCACGAAAATGACATCTATTTGGGAATCCAAGATGGCGGACGGGACATTTTTAATAAAATTAATATGGGTGTCATTTTCTGGGTTTTCATGGGTTCTGGTCACGAAAATGACATCTATTTGGGAATCCAAGATGGCGGACGGGACATTTTTAATAAAATTAATATGAGTAAGTATAATTTTCGGGGTTATCATGCATTCTGATAACGAAAATGGCATTTATTTGGGGATCCAAGATGGTGGACGGGACATTTTATTAAAATTAATATGGGTATCGTTTTCGGGGTTTTCATGGATTCTGATCACGAAAATGACATCTATTTGGGAATCCAAGATGGCGGACGGGACATTTTTAATAAAATTAATATGGGTGTCATTTTCTGGGTTTTCATGGGTTCTGGTCACGAAAATGACATCTATTTGGGAATCCAAGATGGCGGACGGGACATTTTTAATAAAATTAATATGAGTAAGTATAATTTTCGGGGTTATCATGCATTCTGATAACGAAAATGGCATTTATTTGGGGATCCAAGATGGTGGACGGGACATTTTATTAAAATTAATATGGGTATCGTTTTCGGGGTTTTCATGGATTCTGATCACGAAAATGACATCTATTTGGGAATCCAAGATGGCGGACGGGACATTTTTAATAAAATTAATATGGGTGTCATTTTCTGGGTTTTCATGGATTCTGGTCACGAAAATGACATCTATTTGGGAATCCAAGATGGCGGACAGGACATTTTTAATAAAATTAATATGAGTAAGTATAATTTTTGGAGTTGTCATGCATTCTGATAACGAAAATGGCATTTATTTGGGGATCCAAGATGGTGGACGGGACATTTTTAGTAAAATAATATCTTTAACATCATAATATAATTGGTCCAATTATCATTTGGCATCGTTTTACTGTGTCAACTTTACTTAACTTTTACTTTTTTTTATTGACTCACGCCTGTATATTTCCGAAAGGGTAGGCAGAAGTGTAATATGACACCCACATTTCGCCATGAATTTTTAGGTCCCACGTAATAGGGGGCGAGGCTATTGCCGTTACCGGGCACATCACCAGACTCCGTGCCGCTACTGAGAATTCGGAAAAACCCAGTAACACTTGCTCTAGGCATGAGACCGATATATCAAAACGAAACTGAAATCCGATTGCAGTCAGAAATCTACTACACATATTCAATTGTTAATTAACAAAATATTTCAATTATTTATCTACTATGACACGCAACGTGAAGTATTTGTTTGCAAACTATCAAGCGACTGGTAGTTGAAAGGTGCCGCGAGCCGGCCCTCTCGACCAGCGCGAACCTGTTTGTACCTACTTGTTTAAGCGCGGGATATGGGAATTTGATCGAACCGAGTTACTCGGCCGAGTACTCGGTTGAAAAAAAATTGAGCCGAGTAAAACTCGGTACTCGTTACTCGGCAAAAGTGTTACTCGGCGCATCTCTAGTTATTAGGGATTTATGTTTGGAGAGTTTTGAGTTTGACTTGATCAACACGTGCAGTGCGGTGCGCGCGTAATAATAATAAAATTAAGTACCTATATTTGGTTTTCGTGAAAGTTATACTATTAGGATTTAAAAAGTTTTATTGTTACGTTGTTAGGATTGTAAAGTGTAAATAAATAGAAACAATTGGTGTTGCGTAATTTTAGTTTGTTTGGCGACTGAGTTTTTTAACAATTAGTTTTAGGTAGTTAGTAGGTTAGGATTGTAAAGTGTAAATAAATAGAAACAATTCGTGTTGTGTATTTTTAGTTTGTTTGGCGACTGAGTTTTTTAACAATTAGTTTTAGGTAGTTAGTAGGTTAGGATTGTAAAGTGTAAATAAATAGAAACAATTCGTGTTGTGTATTTTTAGTTTGTTTGGCGACTGAGTTTTTTAACAATTAGTTTTAGGTAGTAAGTAGGTTTTCTTTTTCAATATGTCAAGCAAACCAAGCGAAATATGGACGCATGACATGACAATACAATAAGAATTCGATTGTTTGCGTTTGTCTACGCAACTAGTAACTACGCTCGTCGCTCCGACATCCGCTACAGAAATCGATTTCTAAAATCGGTTTTTGAAATCGATTTCAGTATCTGAAATCGAATTTGTATCAGTTTGCGGAAAAATCTGAAAACGCCCATGCCTAACTTGCTCGACCCGGGAATTGAACCTCCGATCTGCAGTCGCATACGCTATCCACTGGACCACGGAGGCAGTCTCTTTCTTTATGATATGGCATTGAAAATACAAACAACTCTTAATTTTCATCTTTTCATCCATCTTAGTAAGTCAATCATATCACTAGATCAGTCATACGCGCCAGTCGCATGCTGGAGATAATAAATCGTTTTACAGCTGCGTTAGTGAAACAATTCAGCAATTTCACAGTGTTAGTGATACAATACTCCTCCGAAATAATATTTTTTTGGTCAATTTCTTAAGCCCTGATGGATGGATGGATGGAAAAAAAAGGAATGAGAAAAAAGACCTTAAAAAGGCGATACGGAGTTCGCCGGGTCAGCTAGATTGTATATAAAATTCTTGCGTTACTGACTGACAGACAACGCACAGACGAAAATACTGGACGCAAAAAGCTGAAAGTTAGCCTTTACGTAGCTTGGAGAGAGTAGGCGAGCATTAAGAGAAGATTTTTGTAAATTCACACTCTACAAAATACCACCCATAAAGCGAAAGATTTAGAGTTTTCTGAAACGTTTTGTAAATTGATTTTTAACTATTTCAAAATGAAAGCAAATTGATAATAGTTTGACGGAGAAAAACGTGCTGCGCTGCTATTCACTATGTAGATATGTACGCCGACCCTAACGGGGTAGGCAAACTATCAATGCATATTCGAACCCGTGACCCGTGACGTGGCATGCCAACTCCGCCAATTGTCCACCGGCGTATAACGAATAATATTCTCGTATAATATTCTCTTGCGACCGCAGGTCTGCGGTCAGAGAACAACCTCGGTTACATTAATATCTGGTTATACGTAGATAACTACATACTTATCTCAAATTTACGATCAATTCCGTCACTTTAAATGTAATAACTCAGTGAAATCAATATAACGCGATAAAATCACGCATAACCTTTTTTTGCCCCATATGTCAAACTAAAATAAACAACTCGGTACCATCTTTGACAGTTAACTTAAAATATTTTATATCTAGGTACAACTCTAGTATTATTATTAAGTCCTTGTTTAAGAACAAGTTTCCCAAAGTTTATCACATATTATGTTGAAATGTTCGCGTCCTATTCCTGTCTAATACATCATCCCGATTCTTAAAATTGGGTGACATCACGACAAGGCCTTTTTCATCCCAACTGGATGATATATTTAGATTATCCTTTAAATCCTTTAAAGGAATGATTCGCACATGTTACTACATGTGCGAATCATTCCTTTAATGATGTCATGCTAACGAAATGATATTTTGTTTAAAGGCTCAAGTCTGTATCCCCGAAGGGGTAGGCAGAGGTGTAATATTACACCCACATTACGCCATGTTGTGAATTTCACGTCCCACGTAACAGGGAGCGAGCCTATTGCCATTACCGGGCTTTGCTAGACTTTGTGCTGCTGCTGCCAATTCGTAAAATATCAGTAACATTTTTGGCCGACCCGGTACCTGATCAGTGGACGCAATCGGTATTTACTAGCCCCGGAGGCGGTATTACTATACGCATCATGGCTTTTAGTGCTCAATCAGACTGAACTAGCGGGTGCGGGCGCGGGCGCGGGCGCTCGGGTCTTGGCGTCTGCATATTCACAGTTCCGAGCGAGCTTCGAGCGTCATTGCACATGTGTTTGGTCGTTCTCAAACTTTGAGCTGCTACGTATTTATTTAGAAGACATGGTTGAAGATTTGTTTTTATTAATGGAATATTCATACTTAAAATGGAAATTGCTATATATGAAGTTTGGCACACATGATTTAAATAAAGGAAGAGAAGGGTTTGGAGAATTTTACGTATTATACGCTGATTTACGGACGAAACAATTGTTTTATTTCTTCCCATAATTTGTTTATGTCTGCCCTATTTAAATGTTGCAGATGTTTACTTTGCCAAATAGCTGTGTGATGTTGTACTGCAGATATAAATTCTTCAGTATTGATGTCCATGATTGACGACGCTTCGGCGGGTAAATCAAAATGGTTTAGAACCACACGCGTAGTCACCTAACAGACGCTATATCACTGTGAACGATACCTACGGGCGGACTGAGCCATTAGAAACACCCGCGCAGCCGCGCGCGCGCCCGCCACATGAAGACACGCGGCTCGCGCGCGCACTGTGAACGCAAAGGGCGTCTGCATACATTTGAATTACACGCGCCCGCGCTAGCACCCGCGCTAGCCTCCACTCTGAAAGAGTACTTAGAGATCTCATTGTCTTGTTAGTGTTGTGTCCTTTATTTTTTTTCACGCATGATGGAAACCGAACTATTTACAGGGGCTCAGGCTAGGGAGAGTGTGGGACTCCCCGACGAGAAGCGCCGGGACTACCCACTAAAACCACCATGGTGTTCCTCTATGCGATCCCATTGAATGGCGGGGTCACAGTAACTACGTTAGCATTACTGCCGCGACCCCGCATGATCTGACTCGCCGAGGCAGGCTCCGTCCCTCACATGCATCCATCTCCATCCATCATACTTGCCCTCATAAATCCTCTTTCGTACTACGAGCGGAAACCTAACAGATTCGGTGTTTTGGATTCTGTACACTATCTGCAAGATACAGGGTTTCGTTTCTGCAGACGACTGCTAGTAATTATAATAAAATCACAGTACTTAAGACTAGGTTCAATGAATCATTCAGCAACATCTCTCTTTTGACAATAATAGCACTCTTCTTTAGAGAGCCCGCAGACATACAATTGGCCGACTATATCGCAGAGTATACTAATAGGTGTAATTACTTATGCTAGCCCGCACATCTTCTCCAACTAAATCGTCCAAGTAATTAATTGGATAACGATAGTATCAGAACCGAGATTCCCTTCCGATTACGCATAATTAAAAAGTTGTCCAACTAAATTATAGAAGTACGCAATTTAGTCGTTCGATAGTCGGCCAACTTACAATTGTATGTCTGCGGGCTCTCTTAATTCAACAAGCACATGACCACCATATACTTGACTACCTACATAAATCTCGTACCATTTATTGGCACGTACCCATCTCATAACGCGCCGCTGCGAACGGACGCAGTGCGTCAACTTATTTAGGTCAAGGTTCGCAACCTGAAGTCGACCTTACGACCAACATACAGCTAGCTATATGCTTGTGTACTGAGCTATAGTCGTTTGGTGTATCATTTCGGTGGAAGAAATGAATTATTATTCGAAGATGCCAAGAATATGTTTCTTATAATCTTTATATATAAAATCCTTGCGTTGCTGACTGACTGATAGACACGCTACAGCTGAAACTATTGGGCGCAGGAAGTTGAAATTTGGCATGTATGTTCCTTGGGGACCGTAGGGGTGCACTAAGAAGGGATTGCCTGAAATTCCCACGGGATCGGCCAAAACGGGTAAATTAAAAAAAATGCAGGCGTAGCTGCTGGCGTCCTCTAGTTAGATATATTTTGTGATGATGCGAAGAGTAGACTGTTTTAAATTATATTTTCACCTCAGCAGTTAAAACATGCCGCTTTTGCTACGAGACAATATTGAACAAAACGCGATTTTGATTCGAGCGTGGGTCAAAGTAGCTCTTTAATTATTTAACCTTCAGTGCCACAAATTGACATTGTTCAGCCATAAATTTGAAACATTCGAATTTTACTGTGCTCTGTCTCTTTCACATGCATATAAAAAAGTAAAAAAGCGAGTGAAAAAAACAAACCCCTTCGAAATTCGACCTCAAAGAAAACACGTTCGGAAACGCGTTACCCTGAAATTGAAAGATACATGTAAATATTGTTTTTTTTTTTTTGAAATTACGTTTTTTTTAATGTTTTCGTTTATATGTTTAATTTATAGATTTTAATAAAATAAGTCTAATTAAAAGTATTAAGTTGGTATTTAATTTAACCAACCAATGTGTTCTCACTGCTGAGGTGAAAAGTTATGTGTGCTACAACGAGAGTACTTTAGTACTTGTAGGTATATATTCTGTGACGAGAGCAAAGTTTTTTGCATCTCGTGCTGTTGAGTCCCTCAGTACTGTTCTGAGCTAGTACGCTCAATATTATAACTGAATAAATAACTTGAACTTGAAATAATCATAGAATCCTTTATGACTCACAATCAGCACTCGAAACAAAAAACAACTTTGCTCTCTTGTTGCACAAATAACTATTTTGTAGTTACGTCTAAAAGCGTGTTTTTTTTGTTCTTCTAACTTCAGTCAGTCAGTAATTCAGTATACATCCAGGACCTACTGTTTGACATGTTCTCTGCGGCACGGGACAAACGAAATTTACAATACGCACTTGACTTAGAATCAGTCGTCAAATCAGTGGTGCGCGCAGTGTATTCGAACCCGACCATGGCAATCTGTTGTTTTGTTATCTCTACTAGGCTATCACTGTCACTACGCCACGCAATCAGTTAAGTATTTTATCTAAATTTTAATATTTAAATATTTTGATTATGGGATATGGTAAAAACTTTTGGTAGAAGTAGAGCCTTGCTGATTTCAGCATAAATGGGCCGGCTCGACCGGGGAAGTACTACCCTCTGAAAATCGACGTAAAGTAACAGTACCTAAACTATTGCGTTTCGTTCGGTGAGTGAGAGTACCGGAGGCCCTATGCCCTATTCGTTCTCCCTCATCCCACTCCTTATCCTATCCCGTTTCTCAACCCCAAGGGGCGGCAACGCACTTGTGACTCCTGTGGTGTTGCTTGTGTCCATGGGCAGCGGTGATTGCTTACCATCAGGTGATCTGTCTGCTCGTTTGCCGCCTATTACTATAAAAAAAAACTCTCCAAATATCCGCACAAAAGATACTTTTTCTACACAGTTCATGGTTACGGCCGATTACGTCACCTATGAGTCATGGGTACGCACCCCATCCGAGCGACGGCCTCACCCTCTGACCTTCACCGCACTAGGGTGCAGTGTTATGCTTTATAGCTGGCGAAACTAGCGTTATTCGTGATACAATGTTATGTAGTAATGGGTTCTTAACACGATTACATCATGAATAAACAGCTATTTGTTTTCAAATTGCACTTGAAATGGTAAAATATGTATTACAACTTGTAGAAGAATCTGCCTCGAATGAAAAAATTGCCTCGTTGGTCTCGCGGCATAAATATGCGCGTGGGATTGGGAGGTCTCGGATTCGATTCCCGTTTCGAGCAAAGTGTTATTGGGTTTTTCCGTTAGGAAATTATCAGTAACAGCGCGGAGTCTGGGCACATCAGTGCCCGGTATGGCAATAGGCTCGCCCCCTATTAGGTGGGACCTAAATATTCATGGCGAAATGTGGTGGTAATATTACACCTCTGCCTACCCCTTCGGGCATACAGGCGTGAGTCTATAAAAACAATATCTTACTAGGTACCCTATCTACCTCCTGCCCGCATCTCCGCCCGGGTTGTAGGTAATCTCGTCAAAAAGTCTAGATATACATTTATGTATATCTATTTTTTTAAGTACTTAATAGGAGGCAAACGAGCAGATGGATCGCCTGATCGTAAGCAATTACCGTCGCCCATGGACACAAGCAACACCACAGGAGTCACAAGTACGTTGCCGCCCCCTAAGGTTGGGAAAAAGGTTAGGATGAGGAGTGGGATGAGTAGGGAATGCAATCTCGATCTCGCGAGATCGAGAGCCTTTTTTAGCGAGATTAATCTCGGTCGAAAAATGGGCGAGATCTCGCGAAATTTACGAGATTGCACTCGAGCCTAAAAACGTCTTATTCGAAGCGCGAACTGACACGGCCGGATCGCAATCTGTCGGTATCGGCACTAATAAGAAATGAAATGAATTTATACGAGTCCGGGGGGTCAAAAGGCAAAATTTTGCAGTTCGTGGATGTCTGCCTGAGAACTGCGGTTTCAATTCGCGTTGAATCCGAAAGGGCCTTCTCAGCGGCTGCTTTTCTGGCCAACAGAAAAGGAAGCTGTTAGCAGACGATTCTTTGGACATTTTGTGCTTCTTAAGGCGAGGTTGCAGTACTTTTTAAGATTTTTGAACGTCTGAAAGTCCCATGAACTATGATATTTTTAATGAATAAAAATTAAAGTATAAAAGTTGAACATATCTTCTAGTAAATCGTAAAGATAGAAACACGATTTGGAATGATTGGTTCGATAAAAAAAAATGTCAAACATAGCACTAAATCACAATTTTTAACGTGTAATGCTTAGAGATTCCATAATGAATTTATATGAAAGTATTATCAATAGAAACAGCTCTTTATTTTAAAATAAATGGTAAAAACAGATTTCGTAATTTCGTTATCATTTTTCACCAAGAAAAAAAATAGTCAAAATGTTGGCATTATATCGCTCGCCGGCCGTTCATCAGTGCCTGTCTAGGCGTGATTGAGGCCGGACGTACGTCGTTGCTCCGCAAAATCCCCCTCCACCCCCGCATGTACGTTTTCGCAAAAGTACAAAGTAATTCGTATTCCAAACTCAATCGTTCAAACCATAGACATACTAGTAAGAAACCGTAAACAGGTTACTGACAAGGTAACATGACGGAGCTTACGAGTGGCACGCATCGCGAAAAGCGTACGCACACTAATATAAATATGTCAAAACGAGACACTAAGAATTAGATAAGAAGTGTAAGTGAGATAGCACATTTAATCGCAAGCGCGAAATAGAGATAAACATATACTCTCTGGACCGAAGCGCATTGTGACATCATGCTGACCGTTTCACAAACAATAATTTGACTCAGATGCGACATGATCACATTGTCTGTCTTGAGTAAATTCAATTCGCCTCAAAGTAAATTTCATTAATTCATTTAAGGTAGGGAAATAAAAAGTCGATGTGATTTATTTATAACATTTATTAAAAAAGTACATTTCATTCAATGGAAACCTAAAACAGTACGTTAATATAAAAACTGTGCGCTGCGGACCCACCGTAGCCCTGGCAATACCCCTGGGGGTATGGTGGGTCTTTTAAAGCTTAACCGTACTCCTGGCTGAAATGCTCGTAGTGTTATACCAACGTGCTACGTGGACATTAAACTGAACAGTGTTATCTCTCGTATGATAATGACTTACTACTTACGTTTTTGTATTTTTAGACAAGCGAAGACAAGCGCTAGTACGATGATATAGTGCAACAAGGAGATAAATTAGAGAATAAAACGTTTAGGTATTACTGCTAATGGTTATAATACTTTGTATATTATAGGTATAATCTGTGGTACTGTTGAAGATCCGTCATCATCATCATCCTTGCGCTGTCGAATCATTCCCACTAGTTCTATTGAACAGTTCTATGATAGAACTAGTGATACTTTTTTCCCACTAGTTCTATTAGCACAACTTGATGAGAAGAATAGAACTAATGGGAAACAGTTATAGGAAATTTACCACTAGTTCTATGTATGTTTTACAAGGGTAGTGTCACAACATCGCGCTCACAAATCCGAATAAATATGTATTTATAAAAATGTGTTAAACGAATGAACGTCTACAAAACAATTGAACGTCTACAAAACAAATGAACGTCTACAAAACAAATAAACGTCTACAAAACAAATGACTACCAGAAAGTGATCAGCTATCGATAGTGATTGCAAAAAACAGGTGCATGCGATTTTCGACCTTATTGACAATTCATGACAAACTTTATTTTTTGTTTTTTCTCGCTTTCTGGCAATATAAGGGTAATAAAATTATAAATTCTGACTAATGTCAATTAGGTTGAAAATCGCATGCATCTGTTTTCTGCAATCACTATCGATAGCTGATCACTTTCTGTAAGTCATTTGTTTTATAGACGTTCATTTGTTTTGTAGGCGTTCATTTGTTTTGTAGACGTTAATTTGTTTTACACATTAAACAAATGAACGTCTATAAAACATATTTATTCGGATATATGAGCGCGATGTCGTGACACTACGGATCATTCCCAGTAGTTCTATTGAATACCCTTGTAAAAACATACATAGAACTAGACTGGGACATTTCCTATACTTATCCCATTAGTTCTGTTCTCCTCATCAAGTTGTGCTAATAGAATTAGGACAGTTCTATCATAGAATTTTTCAATACTACTACTATACTGGGAATGATCCCACAAAATAGTAGAACTTGAAATTAACGAACTGAAATTAATAAACTAATTACACAACAATATTATCTGGGAGTACGGTTAAGCTTTGAAAGACCCACCATACCCCCAGGGGTACTGCCAGGGGTACGGTGGGTCGGCAGCGAAAACTGTGCAGTACAATCTACTAAGTTGTTTAATACTAAAAGGAGAAAAACAAGAACAAGTGAATGGACTTTGATCATCCGTCAATGTTTGTAACTTACGTATGATTTTGTATTTCTATAATAATAATATATTGTGTTGATTCAGCCTCAAATCACTTTTATTACTTGACAAAAACACACATCAGTATTTTATTATTACGAATGTCCCACCTGGATACTTTGCTTTTTAGTCTTTGAACACGCACACACAATACTGCTTCTCTTTTACACTCGCTAAATGCCAATTTTTTATTCACTCTATTATTTGTGATACTGAATTTATTATAAATTGAAAATAAAACGTTGTAATATTGTAATACTCATGAATGAGAAGTGATTCCATAACTTTTAGTCATTTTCCTACTATAGTTTAACTACTTTAGCAAAATCTCATTACACACGACGGCATTTTCAAATGTAACGTACACACACGCGAGTAAAAGAGCGAGCGCTTCCGACCGTACGCGACTAAAGCCAAATGAGACATTTAGAAAAAAAAAAGTTTGTCATGAATTTGTCAGTTTTTAATGTGCCACTTTTGAAGTTCGCATAACTCATCTACGGTTTTTTTACGCTGCGCTGTGGCACACGCACACACGAAGCCCCCCCTCCGCTCCCCCCGCTCACTCGCTGACGCCACCGCCGTGTTTTTGTTTTTGCGGGGGGTGAGGTCGAGCTACGCACTGTACTGCAACCTCGCCTTAAGGAGCTCCTTTGAAAATTATTCGTAATAATGGCTTGTGATTTGAACTGAACCAATCGTCCCTTTGATTGGTATATTTTGTAAATTAATCTGTAATATCTAAAAAGTCTACAGAGTAGATATAGGTTTTTTTACCTAATTGATAATAATACCTCAGTTTAGCAACATAGATGATAAGTAAATTTTTTTTGACCTCTCGTTGTTTTGTTTATTATAAAAGAAATGATTTATTACTAAAAGATTTTTGTTTGATATTAGAAGCGAAGACTTGTAGTTTCTTTCATTTCTTATTTGACAGATCCGTCCGTAAAAGTTTACTTCGCGAGGTCTCGAAGTTGGCGAGATCTCGCGAGATTGGCTTCATAATCTCGCGAGATCTCGCTTGAGCCCAAATCTCGCGAGATTTGCATTCTCTAGGATGAGGATGAAGGAATAGGGGATAGGGCCTCAGGCACTCTCACTCACCGAAAGAAACGCATACGTCGATTTTCTGTGAGAGGGTTGTACTTCCCCGGTCGATCCGGCCCATTCATGCTGAAATCAGCAAAGCTCTACTACCTAAAAACCTGTTTTTCGTAGGGAGGGGTTATCAACCTGGTGTCGGAGTTTATAGGTCAGACTAAGGTTTCCGACAGGGCCTAACGATCGCTTTACGTGCCCTCCGAAGCACGGGCGCTCTGATGTAAATGCCACAAGCGGTTACCTATCCAAATGTCAACCTGCGTGAACGTTACTTAACTTCACCGTACACGAAGGGCGAGTCAAGTCACACGATGAGCGCTACATATAAAATCGATCGATCACAAATTCTGTGCGTACTCGCAAAACTGTCTGTGGAAAGTCGAAAGTACCTACGTGACTAGGGTATAAGCACAGAAGGCTAATTCTCGTATGTTATATGACATTGCAAGTATAGTTTGACCGAAATAAGATTAGATTTTGAATTGACAAAGAATCGGTACTTGTAATATTTAGCTGAATGACTGCCTCCATGGTCCAGTGTATAGCGTACGCGTCAACTGATCAGGAGGTCCGAGTTTGATTCCCGGGTCGGGTAAAAGTGTTACTGAGTTTTTCACAATTCTCAGTAGCAGCACGGAGTCATTTTTTAGATTTTAGATGCTAATGATGAAAATCTATCTAATGATGCTAAAAGAACCTAGATAAAAGACAAAGAAATACCCTACATCAATGATAATTATTACAAGAAAAGGGTAGATACGTTACCTACGTAGTAATCAATCCGTGCGTAGGTACAATAACGCACACATCGATAACTCCATATTTTATTTTAATTTCGGTTGACAAGATGTCTCAGTTTCGCTATGACGCCGGCTCGCGACGTCACACACACATATTATGTCAGATTTGCCAACTGGCTTATGTTTAGCGTCCAGCTTTTGGTACGCCTATAACATATCTACTTCTTTTTACTTTTGGTACGCCTATAACATATCTACTTCTTTTTACTTTTGTAACATTATTGCCCTACATAAACAAAGTGAACATATTACTACATACGTTAGTACTATCTATTCTGTGATATTACAAAGCCGCTCACGTTAAAAGGTTTCTTTGTAACAATGGCTTCTTAAACATGGCGGTCAGTAGACAGACAGCTCGTTCATATTAACAGATATTTAGCTCAAGTTATTACCACTTGTAACAGTTAGTAATATTGAGCAAAAAATAAGAAACAAAACACGTTTTTTGTATGGGACCCTTAATATGTTAATTTTTTTATTTTTAAAAATTTCAGCTTTCTAGCTATCACGGTTTATAAGATACAGCCTGGTGACAGATAGACGGACAAACAGACAGACAGAAAGCGGAGGCTTAGTAATAGGGTCCCGTTTTTTACCTTTTAGGTACGGAACCCTAAAAAAGACTATGCAGGTGCACGAAGGACCGACACTCAAAACACAAATTAATAGCACACCCAATTTTCTTCCATACAAAAATCTACCAACAACTATCAACATGCCATATCCGACTTAATTTCTATCAGCAATAAAGTCGAAACTTCTATGAGCAGCGTCATAACCGTAATCTACCTACAACCATTGACATGCCAAAATAGACTTTATTTCCATCGGCAATAAAGTCGAAATCTCTGTGAATAGTATCATAAAAGTAGTTATATATATAAATAACAGCCCGGGAATACAAGTAGGGTTGCCATACTTTATAAATAAGTATTGTACGTTATTTTGAGTAAACGTATACTCTATACTTTACACGAGCAATGAAGTAAGTAGGTACGCAAAAATGTTTTATTTTACTTTTGCTGATTTTATTCATTTTTGTTTGTTTTTTTGTATAGACTCATGCCTGTATCCCCGAAGGGGTAGGTAGAAGTGACATTCACATTTCGCCATGAATTTTTAGGTTCCACGTAATAGGGGTCGAGCCTATTGCCGATACCAGGCACATCACCAGACTCCGTACTGCTACTGAGAATTCGTAAAAACCCAGTATAACTTTTGCCCGACCCGGGACCTCCGCTCAGCAGTCGCAAACGTTATCCACTGGACCACGGAGGCAGTCATTTTTGTTTACCAAAAGGAACGTTAATTTTAGTCTTGAACGGTGTTCCTAGCAACAACAAAGTGTATGCGTGGCATGCTAAGCGAATAACGAAACTAGGGGGCTCAAATAACAAAAAAAATGTAAGTACTTTTATTTTTTAAGATAATACGTTAAAACTTAAAAGTACTTTAAGTATTTTCTTTAAAAAATGGTGGCAACCCTGTATACTAGGGGTGGCGTGACGTAATTGAGGGGTAGATGACGTCATCGGGAAGTAGCGACGCCGTCTAGTCGGGATCGAACCCGCTACTAAGCAGTAAAGTTCTTATCGTGTTATAGAACAATGAACTGGGGTTTTTGTTACAAGTATATAATAACTAGCTGACCCGGCAAACGTTGTTTTGCAATTTTTTTTTTTTTGAAAAATAGATGTTGGCCGATTCTCATAGATACCGGATAAGCACAAAAATTTCATCAAAATCGGTCAAGCCTTTTCGGAGGAGTATGGGAACGAAAACTGTGACACGAGAATTTTATATATTAGATAATATTCAACCTCATACACACAACACTATCTAGTCCTAAAGTAAGCAGAAGCTGGTACTATGGATACTAGACAATGGATAGACATACTTAGTACATACAATAGGGTTGTTTCCAACTAGTCAAATCAAACACTTTTAATGAAATGTCAAAAACGACTTTTCTACGGCGTTTGTATGAAATATGGCCTAGTGACGTCATAGTTAGTATATTCAAGTAGAATACTTATTATCAATAGATTGTCGATAAAAATTGTTAAAAGTTTTAACATTAATTGATGAATGAAACTACCATTGTTTTGACATGTTTCATTAGATAAAAATACTTGTATAATTTCTTTAACTTACAGGAAACTTCCCTATTATAGGGTTGTTTTTTGTAAAATCCAGCCGGTCGTAAAGTATTTCTGGATATATACTATAAAATGAAGTGAAAGTGTCTGTCTGTATGAACTTATAAACTACCGGACGAATTTTCGTACGGTTTTCACCTATAGATAGTGTGTGAGACCCCCCCTTAATCTCGTTTCTTTTTTAATATTTTTACAATATCGTGAAGCGGTTTACAGAATTTACAATAGTTGCCGTGTGGTTGACGGCATAGAATACAAGTGTCACCACCCCCTATCTTCCCGTGGGTGTCGTAAGAGGCGACTAAGGGATAACACGATGCAAATACCATCTTTGCGTAGAGACGGAAAACTCGACATCAAACCCTATACAACTGCCTCGTTGGTCTCGCGGCATAAATATGCGCGTGGGATCGGGATCGGGGTCCCGGGTTCGATTCCTGGGTCGGGCGGTGTTATTGGGTTTTTCTGTCACGAAATTCTCAGTAGCAGCACGGAGTCTGGAAATGTGCCCGGTACGGCAATAGGCTCGCCCCTTATTACGTGGGACTAAAGTATATCTAGCGAAAAGTGGGTGTAGAAATACACCTCTGCCTACCCCTTCGGGGATAAAAGGCGTGACGATATGTATGTATGTATGTATGTACAATAGTTTCGGTATAAAGTAGCTGTGACTTACGGACGGACAGGATTCTATAAGGTTTACGTTTACGTGTTTTGGCTACAGAAACTTAAATGGTACCATTCATGCCTTTTGGCAACGGAATCCTAAAAAAGCATCTATAGCTTTATTCAAGTCGGTTAGAAAAGCTGTAGGCAAAATGTGTATAGGTTAATGCACGAATCTTGGGCTCCAAGGCAAGGAATGTTAGATCCTGCCCGAATAATACCAGAACGATAATGAGTCTTTCCTTGGGCTGCGTTTCCACAGAAGCTGAGCTGCGCGGAGCTGAGCAGAGAATAATAAAAATTGACCAATCACATTGCTCAAAATACACATCTCATCTCCGCTCCGATTCAGTGGAAACAGTGTTAGCGGAGTTGAGAAGATTTACATTAAAATGTGCTGTGCGGTGTAGAGCGGGGATGCGCGCGGTATAGAGGGGTTGCGCGGGTGGAGCAGGTCTGCACATTCACAGCCCCGTTCAGGTCATTTCCACTTCACAGCTCCGCTCCGCTAGACTCAGCTCTGGTCCGCCCCGGTCCTCTCAGCTCCACTCGGCTCCGCTCGGCTCCACTTCACCCAGCTACATAGCCTAGCCCTGCACCGTTCATCTTTGCGCAGCATTATTGGAAACACCTACCTATTTACACGGCTCTGCTCCGCTGAACTCCGCGCAGCTCCGCTTCTGTGGAAACGCACCCTTAGAGTAACCAAAACACTACCCGAACCGAGAATCAAACCTACACCTTACATCCACAGCTATCACATACGCCTACACGGCGCTAACACATCAGACATGGAGCTACATACGATAATTAAACAAACGAACTAACACTGTCAATTGCTGTAACGATAATGATACGCCTCGCTCGAACGTGATACACACGCGATGACAAAACGTTTCGTAACAACTAAATAACGTATAGTGTGACAAAAATATATGGTCATAATTATGTTGCCACCAGTTTTTTTTTGTATATTCATGGTCAATATAACCGCTGTCTGATAAGTTTCAGTTATTTTTATTTGTCAGATAAATCATACAAGTTACGTTCCACTTTTGAATTCGTTTCGGCTTTTCAAGAAATCATTTAAGTAGCTAGGAAAATCCGGCTTAGTCGAGAATAGGGTTTTGACTGATATAAATGTGGTAAATAATCAAAATCTTATACTAATATATAAAGCTGAAGAGTTTGTTTGTTTGTTTGGTTGAACGCGCTAATCTCAGGAACTACTTGTCTGATTTGAAAAAAATCTTTTAGTGTTAGATAGCCCAATTATCGAGGAAGGCTATAGGCTATATAACATCGCGCTATGAGCGACGGGAGCGGAGCAGTAGCCTTAAATAATGCGGGTGTAACCGCGGGCATCCTCTAGTACTAATATATAAAGCTGAAGAGTTTGATTGTTTGTTTGGTTGAACGCGCTAATCTCAGGAACTACTGGTCTGATTTGAAAAATTCTTTCAGTGTTAGATGGCCCATTTATTGAGGAAGGCTATAGGCTATATAACATCACGCTATGAGCGACGGGAGCGGAGCAGTAGCCTTAAACAACGCGGGTGTAACCGCGGGCATCGTCTATGTAGAAATAAATGTCTTTATGAATGTAACTGGACTTATCTAGAAGTTCTGAAACTGGGCCTTAATGGCATATTGGTCTAGTGGTTAGTGTCGTTGCCTGCTAAGCCGAAGGTAGGTTTCGATTCTCACCCAGGACAAATATTTATATGTAATGAACTTGGTGATTATTATGTGCTGTATCTGGGTGTAATCTATAATGTTTTGATGTGAAAGGTAATTAAGATATCAGATTATTACACCCCGACACAGAACAAATACTTAATCGTGATAATCACACAAAAATAAAAATAATCACTTTCATACACTTTGTCTCTCTCATTTACAGACTCACTAACAGCTAAACCAATAGTTCAATAAAAATATCAAAAATCCCTCTCGAAAAAACAGATTAATCGAAAAAATACTAATACCTCTCGAAAAGACGCCAAATTTTCTTCCACTTTCAATCGATTTCCCAACGAGAGTGAAAACCCAAGTACCGTAGGTATAGGGGTTCTGCCCCACCATTTATACCCGATGTAGGGGGAAATATCAGCCCAATCATTAAGGTCTGGAAGGGGATGGGTGATCGCCGTTGAGATAACGATACCTACGTAGTTCGTGGTAAAAGTGTGTCATTGAGCACGTTCGTTTTTGAGATAAACTTTTAATACATACTAACACAACTGGGTTTGAAAGGGTTAAAATTTGAAAAGTAAATAAAGTGGACTTAGTATTAGTTTCAGATCTAGACAAGACTAAAAAAGAAAATTATACTTATCTACATCACATACAAATATTATAACTTAAATATTATACAAATATGTATAGGTAAGAAAAATCTATACATATCTACTTATTATAAAATGAAGTCACCAGCATCTATAGATAAAATATTAACATCGACCGTTAGACTAACTAATATTACAATTTCCCAGAACATGTCTACTTTCCTCCCTCCTCCCAAATATAGTAAATGAATGAGACATCCCATAAAATAGGGAGAATAGGGTACAAAAGGGGGGATGAATGGTAGACAAAGTTAATATGAATTTTCGCAGAATTGTGCGTCAGAGTTCTTGGAAAGAAAAGTAATTTGCGATAACGTTGGCGTCGGCGGGAACTTTATGTGGGTAGTTGTGACAAAATTGAGATATTTGTTCATTTGGGGTGACTGGATGAGTTAGCTAGCTATAAGGATGAATGGTTTTCTGGGAATTAATAATGTTTTTTAGCTTGCTAGTTTTCTGCCTGGGGTTTCGTCTGGGCGTCGATTATAAGGACAAAAGGTAGCATACATTTGCTATTCTGACGTAAACGTCAGGCTGTCTTACTGCAATTTCATTAAAATCTGTTTAATCATTATTGTGTGCAAAAATTACAAACATCCATTCATGAATTGTTTTACGTTTATAGTTGATTGAATCAGGCGTTACTTGGTGGAACTCAATCGTGACCTAATGGAAGGAAGGAGGAACCACCAGGCCCTCGTGCGTGGTGGGTTCAGCTTTCCTTCCATTCGTTTGTTTTACATTTATGTAAACACTAGACGATGCCCGCGGTTACACCCGCGTTATTTAAGGCTGCTGCTTAGCTCCCGTTGCTCATAGCGTGATGTTATACAGCCTATAGCCTACCTCGATAAATGGGCTATCTAACACTGAAAGAGTTTTTCAGATCGGACCAGTAGTTCCTGAGATTAGCGCGTTCAACCAAACAAACAAACTCTTCAGCTTTATATATTAGTATAAGATTTGTATATAAAATTCTTGCGTTACTGACTGACTGACAACGCACAGCCGAAAATACTGGACGCAAAAAGCTGAAAGTTGGCATTTACTTACCTTGGGGAGAGTTGGCGAGCATTAAAAGAAGATTTTTGTAAATTCCCACTACAAAATATCACCCATAAAGCGAAAGATTTAGAGTTTTTCTGAAACGTTTTGTAAATTGATTTTTAACTATTTCAAAATGAAAGCAAATTGATAATAGTTTGACAGAGAAAAACGTGCTGCTCTGCTATTCACTATGTAGATATGTACGCCGACCCTAACGGGGTAGGCAAACTATCAATGCATATTCGAACCCGTGACCCGTGACGTGGCATGCCAACTCCGCCAATTGTCCACCGGCGTATAACGAATAATATTCTCGTATAATATTCTCTTGCGACCGCAGGTCTGCGGTCAGAGAACAACCTCGGTTACATTAATATCTGGTTATACGTAGATAACTACATACTTATCTCAAATTTACGATCAATTCCGTCACTTTAAATGTAATAACTCAGTGAAATCAATATAACGCGATAAAATCACGCATAACCTTTTTTTGCCCCATATGTCAAACTAAAATAAACAACTCGGTACCATCTTTGACAGTTAACTTAAAATATTTTATATCTAGGTACAACTCTAGTATTATTATTAAGTCCTTGTTTAAGAACAAGTCTCTCAAAGTTTATCACATATTATGTTGGAATGTTCGCGTCCTATTCCTGTCTAATACATCATCCCGATTCTTAAAATTGGGTGACATCACGACAAGGTCTTTTTCATCCCAACTGGATGATATATTTAGGTTATCCTTTAAGTACATAACATGTGCGAATCATTCCTTTAATGATGTCATGTCATGCTAACGAAATGATATTTTGTTTAAAGGCTCAAGTCTGTATCCTCGAAGGGGTAGGCAGAGGTGTAATATTACACCCACATTACGCCATGTTGTGAGTTTTACGTCCCACGTAACAGGCGAGCCTATTGCCATTATCGGGCACTTTGCTAGACTTTGTGCTGCTGCTGCCAACTCGTAAAAAATCAGTAACATTTTTGGCCGACCCGGTACCTGATCTGTGGACGCAATTGGTATTTACTAGCCCCGGAGGCGGTATTACTATATGCATCATGGCTTTTAAAGATCTCTTTTTTTTTCACGCATGATGGAAACCGAACTATTTACAGGGGCTCAGGCTAGCGACAGTGTGGGACTCCCCGACGAGAAGCGCCGGGACTACCCACCAAAACCACCATGGTGTTCCTCTTTCCGATCTCATTGAATAGCGGGGTCACAGTAACTACGTTAGCATTACTGCCGCGACCCCGCATGATCTGACTCGCCGAGGCAGGCTCCGTCCCTCACATGCATCCATCTCCATCCATCATACTTGCCCTCATAAATCCTCTTTCATACTACGAGCGGAAACCTGACAGATTCGGTGTTTTGGATTCTATACACTATCTGCAAGATACAGGGTTTCGATTCTGCAGACGACTGCTAGTATTATTTTTTTTTTTATTTATAGTCTCACGCCTGTATCCCCGAAGGGGTAGGTAGAGGTGTAAATATTACACCCACATTTTGCCATGAATGTTTAGGTCCCACGTAATAGGGGCGAGCCTATTGCCGTTACCAGGCACATCACCAGACTCCGGGCTGCTACTGAGTATTCCGACTGCTAGTAATTATAATAAAATCACAGTACTTAAGATTAGATACAATGAATCATTCCGCAACATCTCTCTTTTGACAATAATAGCACCCTTCTTTAATTCAACAAGCACATGACCACCATATACTTCGACTACCTACATAAATCTCGTACCATTTATTGGCACGTACCCATCTCATAACGCGCCGCTGCGAACGGACGCAGTGCGTCAACTTATTTAGGTCAAGGTTCGTAACCTGAAGTCGACCTTACGACCAACATACAACTAGCTATATGCTTGTGTACTGAGCTATAGGTAGTCGTGATTTGTTGTATAATTTTGGTGGAAGAAATGAATTATTATTCGAAGATGCCAAGAATATGTTTCTTATAATCTTAATATATAAAATCCTTGCGTTACTGACTGACTGACAGACACGCTACAGCCGAAATTATTGGGCGCAGGAAGCTGAAATTTGGCATGTATGTTCCTTGGGGACCGTAGGGGTGCACTAAGAAGGGATTTACCGAAATTCCCACGGGATCGGTCAAAACGGGTAAATTAAAAAAAAAATGCATGCGTAGCTGCTGGCGTCCTCTAGTTAGATATATTTTGTGATGATGCGAAGAGTAGACTGTTTTATATTTTATTTTTTTTAGTTGCGTCTATTGCTCCTGTTACAAAAAGCGTGTTTTTTAACTTCAGTGTCAGTAATTCAGTATACATACAGGACCTACAGCTTGATATGTTCTCTGCGGCACGGGACAAGTGAATTTTACAATTTAATACGCACTTGACTTGTGTTGCTCTGCTGTTGTTGAATGCTTGTGGTCTCTGTTGGGTCGCCCAACAAGTAGGTCTCAAGATGAACATGGATAAGAACGAAGATCATGTATAACGTCCATGTTGTACCTGCTCCCATTCAGGTTGGGAACTCTACACTGGAAGTTGTCGACAAGTGCGTTTACCTGGGTCCAATGATCCAATTGGGTAGGTCCAACTTCGAGAAAGAGGTCATTCGTCGAATCCAACTCGGTTGGGCGGCGTTCGGGAAGTTACGACATATCTGCACGTCTGATATCCCGCAGTGTCTAAAGACGAAAGTCTTTGACCAGTGATGATCTACGGGGCTGAGATGTGGTCGCTAACTATGGGCCTTATCCGGAAACGCAGGGTCACTCAGAGGGCGAGGAAGAGCTATGCTCGGAGTTTCCGTGCGAGATCGATTCAGAAATGAGGAGTTCCGCAGGCGAATCAAAGTTACCGACATAGCTCTCCGAATAGTCAGGCTGAAGTGGCAGTGGGCAGGGCACATAGCCAGAAGAATTAATGGCCGTTGGAGCAGAAAGGTTGTGGAGTGGCGACGCACAGGACGTGGTAGCAGAGGTAGGCCTCCTGCAAGGTGGACTGACGATCTTGTTGGGGTCACGGGCAGCAGATGGATGCGGGTGGCTTAGGATCAGTCCATGTGGAGAGCCTCGGCGGAGGCCTATGTCCAGCAGTGGACGTCTTTCGGCTGATATGTTGACTCAGAATCAGTCGTCAAATCAGTGGTGCCCGTAATGTGTTCGAACCCGACCCGACCCGACGGCAATCTGTTGTAATCTCTACTAGGCTATCACTGTCACTACGCCACGCGATTAGTTAAGTATTTTATGTACATTTTAATCTTATATCTTACTAGAGGATGCCTGCGGTTACACCCGCGTTATTTAAGGCTACTGCTCTGCTGCCGTCGCTCATAGCGTGATGTAGCCTATAGCCTTCCTCGATAGATGGGCTATCTAACAGTGAAAGAATTTTTCAAATCGGACTAGTAGTTCCTGAGATTAGCGCGTTCAACCAAACAATCAATCAAACTCTTCAGCTTTATATGAGTATCTTATACTTATTAATATATAAAGCTGAAGAGTTTGTTTTAAAATTCTTTCAGTGTTAGATATCCCATTTATCGAGGAAGGCTATAGGCTATATAACATCACGCTATGAGCGACGGGAGCGGAGCAGTAGCCTTAAATAATGCGGGTGTAACCGCGGGCATCATCTAGTATTTAAATATTTTGATTGATATGGTGAAAACTCTCCAAATATCCGCACTGAAGAAAGTACCACACAGTTCATAGTTACGGCCGATTACGTCACCAATGAGTCATGGGTACGCACCCCATCCTAGCGACGGCCTCACCCTCTGACCTTCACCGCACTAGGGTGCAGTATTATACTTTATAGCTGGCGAAACTTGCGTTATTCGTGATAAAATGTTATGTAGTAATGGGTTTTTAACACGATTACATCACTTCACTACATAGTATAAAATAAAGTCTGTCTTCTTTCTGTATGTCCCTATGTATGCTTAAATCTTTAAAACTACGCAACGGATTTTAATGCGGTTTTTTTTTAATAGATAGAATGATTCAATAGGAAGGTTTATAAGTATAATACATGTGCTTATAAACATTGTCCCCGTGCGAAGCCGGGGCGGGTCGCTAGTTATGAATAAACAGCTATTTGTTTTCAAATTGAACTTGAAATAGAAAAATATTCACATTTGAAGAACTTACTAGCTTTTGACTGCGTCTCCGCCCGGCGTGCCGGTAATCTCGACAAAAGGTAGGTAGGTACTTCATGTTCTATTCTGATGTATAAGGTATAAGCTATTACTGCAAAGTTTCATTAAAACCCGTTCAGTAGAAATTGAGTGAATGAGTAACAAACATACAATAATATTTAGAAACTTGTTTATTTATTTTATTAGTCATTTATAGTCTCACGCCTGTATCCCCGAAGAGGTAGACAGAGGTGTAAATATTACACCCACATTTCGCCATGAATTTTTAGGTCCCACGTAATAGAGGGCGAGCCTATTGCCGTTACGGGGCACATCAACAGACTCCGAGCTGCTACTGAGTATTCGTAAAAACCCAGTAACACTTTTGCCCGACCCGGGACCTCCGATCAGTAGTAGCATACGCTATCCACTGGACCACGGAGGTAGTTAGAAACTTGTATGTAATATTTAGTCTAGGAGTTCCCCGCGGTTACACCCGCTTTATTTTCTGTATTTTAGCAAAAGCGTCATCTACTAGAGCAAGTACTGTATCTGAGGCATTTGTTTTTCGTAAGGACGGGTTATCAACCTGGTGTCGGAGTTTATAGGTCAGACTAAGGCTTCCGACATGGCCTAACGATCGCTTTACGTGCCCTCCGAAGCACGGGCGCTCTGATGTAAATGTCACCACAACCTGTCACCCATCCAAATGTGACCTGCTCGAACGTTGCTTAACTTCGCCGTACACGAACAGCGAGTCAAGCCACACGATGAGCGCTATATATAAAATCGATCGATCACAAATTCTGTGCGTACTCACAAAACTGTCTGTGGAAAGTCGAAAGTCACTACGTGACCGGGGTATAAGCACAGAAGGCCAATTCTCGTATTTTATATGACATTGCAACTATAGTTTGACCGAAATAAGATTAGATTTTGAATTGACAAAGAATCGGTACCTATTTTTTTTTTATTTATAGACTCACGCCTGTATCCCCGAAGGGGTAGGCAGAGGTGTAATATTACTCATACATTTCTTTGGTCTCGCGGCATAAATGTGCGCGTGGAATTGGGAGGTCTCGAGGTTCGTCGTTAGGAAATTCTCAGTAGCAGCACGGAGTCTGGTAATGTGCCCGGTACGGCAATAGGCTCGCCCCCTATTACGTGGGACCTAAAAATTCATGGCGAATCGGTATTCTGCTATTTTAATGTCATCAATCTATAGTTCGACTTTGACACATTGTTCAATTTATAATCTAGTCACGATAATATTCTAATAACATTCAAATTCAGTTAATTTAGGGGAATACCACTTGTGACATGGGTATGACATTAACACTATATCGAAACTGCATTTGAAACAAATATAATTAAAATAATTTGACCTACGAACTTGTTATATTTAGCTGAATGGCTGCCTCCATGGTCCAGTGGATAGCGTACGCGTCAACTGATCAGGAGGTCCAAGTTCGATTCCCGGGTGGGGCAAAAGTGTTACTGAGTTTTTCACAGTTCTCAGTAGCAACACGGAGTCTGGCAATGTGCTGTAACGGCAATAGGTTCGCCCCTGTTACGTGGGACGTACATAATATGGCGAAAATATATGGTAGTATAATGGCATAGTGTACTATGATAATGATAAGTATAGTAATATAATAATTATATATACACCTCTGTCTGCCTGTATTATGTATGGATCTTGTCAAATACTTTCTCGTCTCGTCTTTTATCCATCCATTTTTTTAGATTTTTGATGCTAATGATGAAAATCTATCTAATGATGCTAAAAGAACCTAGATAAAAGACAAAGAAATACCCTACATCAATGATATTACAAGAAAAGGGTAGATACGTTACCTACGTAGTAATCAATCCGTAGAAACGGTACACTAACACACACATCGATAACTCTATATTTTATTTTATTTTCGGTTGACAAGATGTGTCAGTTTCACTATGACGGCTCGCGACATCACACACACATAATTACCTATGTCAGATTTGCACACTGGCTTATGTTTAGCGTCCTGCTTTTGGTACGCCTATAACATATCTACTCTTTTTACTTTTGTAACATCATTGCCCTACATAAACAAAGTAAACATATTATTACTACGTTCCATCATCACCCTTTAACAGTCCACTGCTGGACTAGGCCTCTCCTTTGAAAGGAGGAATTGGCCTACTATACCACGCTGGCCAAACGGGTTGGTATAGGGTTTGTATCAAGTTTTCCTTCTCTTACAGTGCTGTTCTCTGCATAATATGCTCCCTCTGTCGGCTCTTACGACACCCATGGGATGATATGGGGTGGTGACATTCCGTATTCTTAATCCGTCACCACACGGACTCGGACACTACGTTAGTACTATCTACTCTGTGATATTACAAAGCTGCTCACGTTAAAAGGTTTCTTTGTAACAATGGCTTCTTAAACATGGCGGTCAGTTGACAGACAGCTCACAGCACGTTCATATTAACAGATATTTAGCTCAAGTTATTACCATTTGCGTGAGAGACAATGGATAGTTTTAATGATAGGTTTGTTGTTGTGGATAATATTTGCAATGAAAAGGTTGCAAATATGGCTTATTGGATATAGTTTTTTTTATATGTTAATTGGCGGCAAACGAGCAGACGGGTCGCCTGATGGTAAGCAATTACCCCCGCCCATGGACACAAGCAACACCACAGGAGTCACAAGTGCGTTGCCGCCCCTTGGGGTTGGGATGGGGATAGGGTGAGGAGTGGGATGAGGGAGAAGGAATAGGGGATAGGAAAGGGCCTCTAGATTAACTGTTTCTGCCCGATTCCGTGAGAATTTCTGGAAATCCCTTCTTTGATCACCTCTACGGTTCCCAAGAAACATATGTACTTGCATGCCAAATTTTTACCCGACTATGGCAAAGACAAAGGAGGGTTATGATTTTGACAAGCTATGTATGTGTCTATGTTCATCTGTTCCCTCATAGCTCCTTAGCTACTTATCGGAACTCTACAAATGAGGTGTTGTTAGAACCATCTTGATCGTCCGCTGAACATACACATAAACAATAATAGAAAACGAAATTTGTCAGTAGCTCTTGACCAGTTTTTTACTGATGAAAGTAATTTAATGCCTGTTTGAGGAAGGGGCCATTTTGTGAGAGGGACATTCTGCAAAAGGGACATTTTGCGAAAGGAACATTCTGAGAAAGTGACATTTTGCGAAAGGGACATTCTGAGAAAGTGACATTTTGCGAAAGGGACATTCTGAGAAAGGGACATTTTGCGAAAGGGACATTCTGAGAAAGGGACATTTTGCGAAAGGGACATTCTGAGAAAGGTACATTTTGCGAAAGGGACATTCTGAGAAAGGGACATTTTGCGAAAGGGACATTCTGAGAAAGGGACATTTTGCGAAAGGGACATTCTGAGAAAGGGACATTTTGCGAAAGGGACATTCTGAGAAAGGTACATTTTGCGAAAGGGACATTCTGAGAAAGGGACATTTTGCGAAAGGGACATTCTGAGAAAGGGACCTTTTGCTACCTGTAGTCATTTTGAGAAGTGGTCATTTTGCGACAGAGCCATCGATCTTAATAAACAGGAAGAAACTTAAAAAGTATTTAAATATACATACAACAAAAGTGATTTTCTTATAGATAATGGGTACAGAACCCTTCGTGCGCGAGTCTGACTTACACTTGCCCAATTTTTTTACGTCCATCCACATTCTTGGTCAATGAACATAACATTACATCAGCACCATATCGCTGTACACACAAAGGGCTTATCTGTCGCCCAATTGAGCACAATTAGGCCGCTACAACGGATAGATTAAACGCATTTACCAGTGGCCATGTTGTTGTAACAAATTATATTGTCGACAGAAGCAAGATTGTTATATTGTGATGTCATACAATGTGAAATCAACGACAACCCAGCCTACTAGACACCTAATGTTTTCATTTCTACAAGCAAACAATTCTGTCAAAGCGGTGAGGTATGCGGGGCGAAGGGGGCTAGAAAAATGCATTCTCATTGGCCGGTTCAAATTTGCGGTACGTCATAATTCATAACTAGTGTTGGGATTGGTCTAATGTAATACGTATACAACGACAACCCAGCCTACTAGACGGCAGACGTAAGGCGAACATTTTCTGACAATACGTTAGACTTATACGTTAGCTTTTCCACAGAGCGACTACTGTCTGACCTCCGCAATCCAAAGGGATAGCGATATTCCATAGTTTAGACTAGACAATTTATTTAGAGGTACTGAGTATACATAACGACTGTCAAAGATCTTCATGACGGCCAGACCACCAGGTTAACGTGCTTTCCGATGCACTGGGCAAGCGATAATTAACAATTCAATACGCACATAGCTCTGAAAAGTCAGCTGAGCACGTCATGGATTCGAACCTGATACCCTCTGCCTCAGATTATAGAACAGGAATCTAATAACACATTCACGGACAGTAAACGAGACACAATTGAAGTTTTATTGTTATCACGCCTATAGGCGTTTAGTGTCCGTGAAAGTGATAATCTGAGCCCTCTGCATGGCAGTCTGTTGGTATCTCCACTAGGCTATCGCTCGACTTCCTTTTCCTTTTTGAAGTCTTAAGAACGTAATGTAACAGTGTCTGCTTACCCCCTTTGTAATATAGTCTCTACGGCCATAAGTGTACAACACGACGCAGTAGCAATTGTTCTATTTTAGATTCTGTTCCGTGCGAGCGTTCATTAAGATTCTCATCACGGCCGGACCGCGACACATTCTATTAGCCAGCGTATGGCGACGATACCGACATTTATTATTACTTGTATGATATATGGCCACAAAGTATATAGCATTTTATATGTAAGTATATATAAAAAGGCGGCGATAGCTCAGTGGTGTACGTAACGGACTGTCGAGACACTCGAGATTGATCCCCAGGTACCCCGGGCACACACCTTTGACTTTTCGAATTAATTATCGCTCGCTTGATAATGTGCCCGGTAGATGGCAATAGGCTCGCCCCCTATTACATTGGGACCGAAACATAACTGGCGAAGTGTGGGTGTGTAGTACACCTCTGCCTACCCCTTCGGGGATGAAGTTATGTTATGTATATGAGTATTCTTTCATATTTGGTTGGACTTGTAAGCGGACCTCGGGCTCCAGGGCGTGTAAGTCTTGGAACCGGGACCACGATAGGACTATGATAACGCTGTATGATAACTTATTTTTTTATAGACTCACGGTCTTAGTGTCACAGAGTCCTAGCCACCAGTGTAAAAGAGGATGCTGATATAACCATTAGTTATTTTATTATTTTTAGTCCTAAAAAACAGCGAAAAATACAATGTAACATATATGTAAAAAACAGAAACTTGCGAAAAATTCATCGTAAGAACTAATTGAAAGTTTCTATATTTTATTGAAAAATATAAAGTCTGATTGAAAAATAGAGGGTGCATAGGGTTCCCACCAAGAACTTAGGGTCCCAAGCCAACCTCACCCGCAAGTGGTGCACCTGCCGATCAGCGGACGAGGCTCTGGCAAACAAAATATGCCGATAAGCGGCAATAGGCTCGCCACCTATTACGTGGGATCAAAACACTGGCGAAAAGTGGACGTTTTACATATTAAACGCCCACTTTCCCCGAAGGGGTAGGCAGAGGCACACCTATGCCTCTACCCCTTTGGGGAAACAGGCGTGAGTCTATGTATGTATGTATGTGTTGAAAAATACATTTACATATTTTACTTGTGATTTTCAACCCTAGTATTCAGTAAGCATATTATGCATTTAAGATTTTGTTTTAAAAGGAAACTTCCGTACTATGAACAAATACTGAAAGTTGACAAACATTTAAATACTTACAACACGTGCAAACACTGAACGATCCCTTCTGCATATTTGCCATGATACACGAAACATATTACATATATCATTTCCTAAGCATGACATCATTAAAGGAATGATTCGCACATGTTACTTAAAGGATAATCTAAATATATCATCCAGTTAGGATGAAAAAAACCTTGTCGTGATGTCACCCAATTTTAAGAATCGGGATGATGTTTATTAAACAAGAATAGGACGCGAACATTCCAACATAATATGAGATGGACTCTGGGAGCGTAATTCTTTAAACAAGGACTTAATATAACACCAGAGTTAGTCATAGATTTACACTTAATTATTGTGTAACTCTTCTGTGTGGTGACTAGAGGATTCGGTCCCGGGATCCCGAAGACTGGGATCCCGGGATCCCGATCATATTTTAGTCCCGAAATTTTCGGGATTAAATTCAATGAATCCCGGGATTTTCGGGACTAATATATTTTTTATATAAGCCAATAAAAATGTGCGTGAAACGAAACGCACTTTCATTTGAAGTTAAACGACAAAATTTGCCGGCCATCTTGTTTACACAGGTGAAATAGGTATTGCGTTTGACGATTCCTCCAACTTCCATTGAGCCTGAACGCGCGTTTGCCGCTGCTACATATTTGTGCCACAAATTAAGAAGTATGATATTGGATGAGACGGTGGATGCGTTGTTATTTCTTAGATTTTATTTTCGTGGCTTAAATAAGTAAATTATACTTTCAATACTAATTACTAATTTGAATTAAAACAAGAGTTCTATTAACATTGATCTCTTTGGACACATTTTAAGAAGTTGATTTTTTAAGTTTATTGTAAAATAAAATAAAAAAACTAAGCAATAATTTTAAACTATTTCATAAGGCCCTAGTTTTTTAATTTTATTAGAAGAAATTATAATTTTGTTTTGTTTTTGAAGATTTAAGTAAAGATTTAAAATAAAAGGTTGATTTTGATATGTTTTACTTTCTTTATGCTACCACTTTCTATTACCAATACAATCCCGGGATTATCCCGGGATCCCGATATTTACTGTTGATAATCCCGAAATCCCGGGACTAGAAAAATCGACCGGGATCGAATCCTCTAGTGGTGACGGATTAAGAATACGGAATGTCACCACCCCATATCATCCCATGGGTGTCGTAAGAGCCGACAAAGGGAGCATATTATGCAGAGAACAGCACTGTAAGAGACGAAAAACTTGACAGAAACCCTATATCAACCCGTTCGGCCAGCGTGGTATAGTAGGCCAATTCCTCCTTTCAAAGGAGAGGCCTAGTCCAGCAGTGGACTGTTAAAGGCTGATGATGATGACAGACAACTCACAGCCAAAACTACTGGACGCAAGAAGCTGAAATTTGGCATGTATGTTCCTTGGGGACCGTAGGAGTGCACTAAGAAAGGATACCCGATATTCTCACAAAATCTGGCTGAAACGGCTAAATTAAAAAACAAACTATGCCCGCACATTTTTGTTAATAAGTAAGTAGTTTGTAGCTGCGGATAGACTATCGTACGCTACTTACATAAAAAAAAAAACTTTAAATAAGAAGGCTTTACTATGCCGCACGTCCCTGTATTTCCACAGAAAAAAAAAATACACAGGATGTAACAAGACCCTTAACGAAAACTGAAATCCCATGTTGTACCAATCAGTACGAAAATGTTTTGCTTCGGCACCATAACTGAGAAATTACTGGTTCAGGACATATTGCGGCTCAAAGTTAGTATGGAATTTTTCTAATTAGGTACAAAATCGATGCCTTTACCTCGCCAATATGTTCTTTAGATGTCCTACAACCCCATGGATAAGTAAGTATTTCGAGCATTGCACGCGCGCGCTTTTAAATAATTATTTTTATAATTTTTTTATAGACGCGCACTGTATCCCCGAAGCTGCGAAGGGGTAGGCAGAGGTGTAATCTTACATTCACATTTCGCCATGAATTTTTAGGTCCCACGTAATAAGGGGGCGAGCCTATTGCCGTTACCGGGCACATCACCAGACTCCGTGCTGCTACTGAGAATTCGGAAAAACCCAGTAACACTTTTGCCCGACCCGGGCATCGAACCCGGGACCTCCGATCAGCAGTCGCATACGCTATTCACAATGCAGTTTAAAAAATGTGAAAATTAAAAAAAAAATCGTTTCTCAGGTATTTTTATTTTGTTAGTATGACTTGACTCGTTGTGGACATCACACAACGAGTAGACTTCGGCTTGGTGATGTGTCTTGTGACATCCTGTATATAGGTCAATAAATTCAAGACACCATTGGCAATATTTTTTGGTCAGCTGCCAAAAACGGCTGCGCCAAATTCGATGAAAGGCAAGCGGCAGGTTCAAAGGACGAATAAATGAATGATGGGCGGAAGTGAGATGACAATAGGGTCGTGTAATTATTGGTAATAGACCGAAACGGGAACAGAATGATTTATAGACTAGCGGGGCCATTCAAAACTTTCGGACATTTATAGTCGTAAATTATAATCTACCTAGACTTCGTCTATGTGAAAAACATGGAACATTTAAAAAAAACCACCAAACTACTTAACAGTTTGTCGGCGGGATGAGCGCTCGAATATTTTAACATATTATTTAAAAATACACAGTGACTTTATAGGCGATATAGAATATCTTACAGTAATATCAAATAACATTAAAGTTATATAATGCGTTATCAGCCTTTGACTGTCCACTGCTGGACTAAGCCTCTCCTTTGAAAGGAGGAATTGGCCTACTATGTACCACGCTGGCCAAACGGGTTGGTATAGGGTTTGCATCAAGTTTTCTTTCTCTTACAGTGCTGTTCTCTGCATAGTATGGTCCCTCTGTCAGCTCTTACGACACCCATGGGATGATATGGGGTGGTGACATTCCGTATTCTTAATCCAGCACCACACGGACATCACATGGATATCTTACAGTAATATCAAATAACATTAAAGTTATATAATAAAGTCCTAACAATAATTCACAAGTGTAGTTTTTTTTATAGTAATAGGCGGCAAACGCAGAAATACGTTATTCCGGTTGCATCTAACACTTCGCTTTTGAGCCCGGGTTCACTTACTAGTCTAACCAGATTTGGCAGAATATTATGTTTTCCCCAGAGCGTCTGCTATCTGACCTCCACAACCCAAGATTGTCATATTTCATGGCTTAGACCACTGACTCCGCCTTAAGTGCCGCGATCTTTATCCCGTTTGGATATCGAACCTGCTTCAGTTGGCGCTACAGATTTTTTTTTATAGTAATTGACGGCAAACGAGCAGACGGATCGCCCGATGGTAAGCAATTACCGCCGCCCATGGACGCAAGCAACACCAAAGGAGTCACAAGTGCGTTGACGCACCTTGAGCTTGGGAAAAGAGATGGGTTGAGGAGTGGGTTGAGGGAGAAGGAATACGGGATAGGGCCTCTCACTCACCGATCGAAACGCAACAGTTTAAGTACTGTTACTTTACGTAGATTTTCTGTGAGAGGGTAGTACTTCCCCGGTCGAGCCGGCCCATTCATGCTGAAATGCAAGGCTCCTACCTTTCATTCCGTGGATGTCGTAAGACGCGATTAAGGATAGCGCACGAGGCACAACATCTTTGAGAAGATAGGTAGTAGAGATATATAGGTAAGAGCCTTCTATTACCTATAAACATAATAAGATATATATACAAGGCAAGTGTGAATGGGACAGGAGGAAGAGGAAGACCTAGGCGGACGTTCTCTGACCAGCAGGCCTATTCAGAATCTCACGACAACTAATCGAATCGTATGTCATCGGTACCGTAATCCAATCTAATGCGCTTTGTCAACGTTATTCAGAATCATTCGACTTCGGATTCGGTTGGATGTTCGATAAGTCAATTTGATTTCGATAACACATTATGGTGCGTTTACTGAGTATGCTCGAATAGAAAAATTTACACACGAAAGTACAAATTATTCAAATATCATTAGCTTTGTAGAGGACTATTTTGATAATCTAGATTAAAATTAAAGCAAATTATATGACATCAACATTATAAAAAAATATTTATATTTATATTAAAAATAAACACAACTATGTACCTATTCATGTCATTGAATGCAACCTATGAACAATACTTACTTCGTAAACACTAACCAATAAATAAAACATAAAATGAGAGAAGAAGTTTTTGTAAAATCGTTTTTCTTGTGTTTGGTTCGGAAAGCGTGTAATTTTTAAGTGGTTACTTTATTTAACTATATAACTAATATGGATAAAGTTAAAAGAGATAGAAGTGCAAACTCCTCCATATATGACAGTAACAAAACGTGTTTAGTAAACAAAGTGATGATATGACGTGGAAGAAGACAGAAGCCGCTTGGGAAAGCATATAAAATGAATGATCGGTCTGGAGGAACATTCAGGTCGACCAAGACTGCAATACGTTAGCAGCTGTATTGTCAGTATCGTACCGGAGGTGGCAAGAAAACAGCACCTCCACTAGATAATGTGGACTTGGAAAGTGTTGTTGACTCTGATGAACTGCCAGCTCAAGAAAGTCAAGGTAAGTTTAATGATTTATACATAATTATATAAAAGAGACCCATACTAGGACACAAACCTTTATTGCAGAACCATACTGCCACCATAATTTAAAGGGGCACAACTAACATTTTGCAAATCAGGAGAAAATCGAGTTTAAAATATTTCTTAGTTTTTGTCAAAAATAAATTACAGTATTGTAGTTATTGAAAATGTATGAATGGAAATAGTAACATCTCTACATGAATTCTATAAGACGATTTACTTATTTTTTATATTATAACCGTATTTATTCAATAATCTACATTTTCCCTTTCAACCTAACTTAAAAAATATAGTAAAAACATTAATATTACATATAAAAGGCATAATTAATCAAATGTGACTTTCCATTCTAACATTTTGCGGGAAAAGAAGTTAAATATTGCAATTAAAAGCCATATTTATGCAATTGTGCCTTTCCATTCTAGCTCAGTATGTTAAAATGATTTAAATAGTTAAATAAAGCAGCACAGCTAGAAAACAATACTGCTAATATATGGTCATATCTCACGATATGACCTTTTTCTATAAAAAGTCTTAAACAATCGCGCAGTTGTGCTTTTTAAGCTTATGGTATCTCTGTTAATTTTGTTGCTAAAATACAAAAAAATTAGGCAAATAGACCTTTTTTTCCTGATTCCGAATATGTATATAACTCAATCTTGGAAAAATGTTAGTTGTGCCCTTTTTTGTCAGCACGGCAGCATACTCCAAGAACTTAGGGTCCCAAGCCAATCTAACCTGCAAGATGCATAGGGATTCCACCAAGAACTTAGGGTCCCAAGTGTACAATTTTTCAAATTAATTTCACTTTTGTTTTCTTTGCAGCTAATGTACCAAGTGAATCACTACAAGGTATGGGAGTTTGAAGAAAATTAATGCGAGAAGGAGGCAGAGTTAAAAGGAGTGGAAGGAAGAGGAACATAATACAAAATAAAAAAATTATATTAAATGAATAAATGTTTATTTTGTTTCTGTCATTGTCATTGACTGCAATGTAATGTAGGACAATGCAGGCAACTATTATAGCTTGCACACAAGTTAATTTTAATGTCACCTGTTGTCTAAGTACAGGTAATCTATTCTTGAAAACAGCAAATCATCTTTCAACTATATTCTCTATTCCAATTATGTGTCTCATTAAGTTTTCTGTGAGGGATGATGGGTTCAGAAAGGGTGTCAAAAGATATTGCTTCACTCATATCCGCTATCACCAAGAAGTAAGCCATCTCTAAATTGACCAGTTCCAAGTCATTGTTTCAAAAGTGAATTATTGAATATTATCTGATCATGCACAGATCCTGGCTATTTTGCTACAATATCCAAGCATTTTAATAGGCTAATGCAAAACCACTTGAACATTAATAAACAAATTTTCCTTTCTGTTTCTATAACTTCACCTGAATCACCTGAAATAATTAAGTTTTACTTTCATTTTAATATTGTAGGTACCTACTAAGCAGGTAAATATAATATAATAATATATACATATAAGTAAATTAACTTGTGTGTCCTTGTCATGATAATGTTTAGAAATACAATGCACCAGGCGACTATATTGTAACATGGGTACAATCTAGAGCTCCTATGACATTTCATAAAAGCAATCTTGTACTGTAGCTACTTCAGGTGTCGGGGAATTATAACTAAGTGTAGTTGAGCAATAGCTGTAGTAACTTTCATAACAATACAGTATGCCATTGGTGGACTGTCACCACATAAATCAGCCGCACTTCTTAATTGGGATGCAGTACCTACTTAGCGAGATACCTAAGCGTAAGTACTAAACTTGTTACTGTGGAAACCATAGATTATACACTTATGTGGAAACTGCTTGATAGGTACCTACCTAAAATAAATATTTTTATTAGGTGAACTACAATAATGAAGTAGGTACTTCATTATTGTGGTTACAGTTAGGTACTAATGAATCGGTGTAACCTCTTGTTTAGATGTTCAGTAGATTTAATAGGTTGTACCCACGTTGTACCTATTAGTAAAATCACTTGAATATGAAAAAAATACCACTCGTCTTTGCGATTTAGGGCTTATTTTATGTTTTTATCATCACCAGCCTTTAACAGTCCACTGCTGGACTAGGCCTCTCCTTTGAAAGGAGGAATTGGCCTACTATACCACGCTGGCCAAACGGGTTGGTATAGGGTTTGTATCAAGTTTTCCTTCTTTTACAGTGCTGTTCTCTGCATAATATGCTCCCTCTGTCGGCTCTTACGATACCCATTTTATGTTTTATAAAGCACTTATTTTGATAGGTACCTACACGAAATCTGGCAGAAAAAGAATGTTTCACCCACAGATGAGAGAAGTATCAGATAGAGCGCATTCGTCCAACTTAGTGTGGCACGTTGACAGCTATGTGTGCGTGACCTTTGGCGACTGGCACTGTACGGACACGCGCGTCTATGTGTGTGTAAAGTTGCCAGATTATGAATAATCTCCCAGTATTTTGCATATAGTTATGTAATATTCTTATATTCATTTGCGGTTTTGAAGAATTTACCATGGATTTAATTAATGCTTTTATAAATACATTTCTTAAATGTAGGTACCGAGTTAAGTTTTAACTACTTCGTAAATCTGTATATATAAAATCCTTGCGTTACTGACTGACTGACAGACAAGCTACAGCCGAAACTACTCGGCGCATGAAGCTGAAATTTAGCATGTATATTTCTTGGGAACCGTAGGGGTGCACTAAGACGGGATTTCTCGAAATTCCCACGGGATCGGGCAAAAAGAAGCCGCTGGCGTCGATTAGTTGAGAAATAAATAGTATGTATGTACACACGGCACCAAGTCAAGCTAAACAGTTGCTGTACGATTTTGATACTTATTCCCTACGCCATAAGTATGTATGTACACAGGGCGCCAAGAAAAGCTAAACAGTTGCTGTACGATTTTGATACTTATTCCCTACGCCATAAGTATGTATGTACACACGGCGCCAAGTCAAGTTAAACATTTGCTGTACGATTTTGATACTTATTCTTTACGCCATAACAATGGTGCAAAGGTCAAAGTGTATAAGCTTGACGAGTAGCAGGGTGCACACGAATATTTGGATCGTTTGGGGATCGAGCTCAAAACAATATTATGTAAGGTATATACTAATGGAAATTGAAATTCTATTACTATATTTATGAGAAAGAAGATATATCTACAATATACTTTTATAATACGGTAATGTATTTTTCATTAACATGACAATAATTATCACATAATCAATTGACAAGTACATTTTCCCTAATTCAGGCAGAACGACGTCGACAAAAACTGGCAACACTTACATATTTCTTGCACAAATACGAATTTTATCGAAATGAAATTAGGAAACAGTCAAATTATCAATAGTTACCTGTGAAAAGATATTCCATTTTCCTGTTTTTGTTTTTAGGAACAACTTTTACAGTGTTTAAGAACACAATACGGCATTTTGAGAATTTAATAGTTGAAGTGATCGTGACGCGTGAACAGTGCGATGCTTCGTAGTGCACTGAGACGAGTTTGTATTCGCTTTTCAATTTTGTATTTGCTTTAGTGGCCGCACGCAACTGTGCCGCGCGTTCCATCTGATACTTCTCTCATCTGTGGTTTCACCTAGGTCAGTGAAATAATAAAAATCAACACGGAATGTAGGTAAGTAATAGATACTTTCACGAATTCTAGGTAGGTAAGGTATGTTATCGCTGCGTCATAAGATTACAACATCTTCAATCAAGTTAACATTTTTATTGATAAATTATATAGAGTACTTAATCGTAATAAGTTTATTTTATTTGACGAAGCTACTAGCTACACAAAATGACAGTCCATCTATCAAAATGACAACGGTCAACTTTCTCAACTAGAAGTAAACTTGTCAAAAACTTGTAAACACACTAGGTAATTTGGCTTTAAATTTGGCAGATGTCTTGGTAAGTAAGTGTACTTGCTCCTTGTAAGTAAGTAAGTAGTGCTACTGGAACGCGAATGTCGTGAAATAAACACATGAAGTTACGGGTGCCTTTCAAACTTTGGTGCCTTTACAATCTTTACATTACATGGCGAGTAGCCTACTCGATAGTAGGTAGGTACCTACCTACTTATGGTTGGTGAAATAGGCCCAATTAATTAAAAGTACCTATAGGTATGTGAGCTTAGGTACCTACCTTTATTTCTGCAGGTATGCTAGTACATTTACTGCCCCCACTTAAATAATTTTTAGTGTCCGATATCAAAGTTCGGACTAAGTCCTGGGTATAATAAATATTGGGGTTGATACCGAAAAAGGATAATTTTCTACCACGATACCACTCATTCTAAAATGGCGGGAAATTAAGTACCTACTTATTTGATTTTCATTCAATTCATTTATAAATATAATTATAGGTAAAAAAAAATAGTTCGAATAACAATCTGATGCTATGTAGCTGTCGATTATGTTTCCACAACAGTTATCGAATTTTGCTGTCAACCTGCGTTATCGAAGCATTCTGAATAGCATTGACTTACGATAAGTATCTAGTTATCGGGCATTATGACGTCACATTAGATTCGATATCCTTGACGTGATTTTAACATTCGAAACGGTTGTTCTGAATAACAAACTGAAGTAATCGTACGATATGAAACCGAATCGTACGATAACTGAGTTATCGTGACATTCTGAATCGACCTGCAGATAGGAGACATCCTAAGAAAAGGACAGGTCAGAAGTACCCTAAACAGAAGAGCATACATGAGAAACTTGATGGGAGTGAATGAAGCAAGAGAGATTATGTCAGGATCGTTGCAAATGGCGTTCCGTAGTCTCTGCCTATCCCTTCGGGAAAGCGTGAGTCTATGCATGAACAGTTGGCGCAGTGATAAAGGCTCTTACCCATCCGTGCAGTCAATTAAAATAACACAAAACGGTCAAGAGTAGGGTCAGACGTCTGGTAGCTATTAGAATATAAATTAGGTTTTATTTTAGTGTTCTACTATAGTATAAGCGATGTCCCACTGTAAGCGATCGGCACAAGCGCAAGCAATGAGGGTGTTTTGATATTTCTTCTACCACCAGACGGCGCTTAGTATGCGTCAGGTCCAAACCGACGTCAGATATGTACAGACGCGTACACACATAATACAAACAAACACAGACGTACGAAAATATAGGGGATTTGACAGTTTTGACAGGTTTCTGGACCTGATGCCTCAGTGCTGCTGCGAACAGAGCGTCATTTCAGAAGACCCTCATTGTGAATCACACAAAACGTGTTGTCGAGAGGTAATTAATCTGACCCACGACACGCGGTACAGTGCCAAACAGCGAATTGACCGCTAAAACTACTACGTCACGCGTAAAATTGTCTTGATCTTGAAAACCTATTACATCATGGCCCCAGCATTTTCGCACTTGAAACAAGGACCTCAGTTTTGGAGCCAGGGGCCCGATCAAAAATCATCATAATCAATCTAGCGTTGCTGTTGTGTCGGGTGCAACCAAGACTGCATTTTTTGTAATTATTCATTAGTTCTTGAAGGAAACAATATTTCAGTGCTAATTGCTGTCTGTTTATCCGAGTGGTGATGGATTAAGAATAGGGATTGTCACCCTTCCTTCCACTCGACACCACCAAAACGACACCATCCGTGGTGTCGTATGGAATCTCTAGTCCATACGACACCACCCTAGTGATGTCCAGAAACGCGTGTTTTTGACTAACAGCTCCCAGTTCATTAAAATAAATAAATCAATATCAGACAACATCACATACATTGATCCGACCCCAAAGTTATTATTTCAAGTTATCTATAGTTAAACGATAATTAATAAAACAGAGTTTATGAAAGTTTGAGTGACAGATAAATATAAACTTTATCAAATGACATACCTCATTAATGAAACTGCTTGAACTTAATTGGAGTTTTCATATCAACAACTTTGTATGTAGGTAACCTCACTATTAGTCGGTGGTGTCGTTTTGGTGGTGTCGAGTGGAAGGAAGGATTGTCACCACCCAATATCATCCCATGGGTGTCGTAAGAGCCGACAGAGGGAGTATATTATGCAGAGAACAACACTGTAAGAGAAGGAAAACTCGATACAAACCCTATACCAACCCGTTTGGCCAGCGTGGTATAGTAGGCCAATTCCTCCTTTCAAAGGAGAGGCCTAGTCCAGCAGTGGACTGTTAGAGGCTGATGATGATAATGAGTTGCTGTCGCTGAGTCACAAACAATACCACTATGACGCAAATGCGGAGACGCCTCTATCGAGCAGTGGACTGCGAAATACTCTAGATAAATCGCTACTGTAATCGCTAGCAGTGAAACAAAAGCCCTAGTTATATACGATATGTTAATTAATTCTGTATATTTCTTAAAGACAATGAATATTATTTATGTAAACCATGTTATAAGCGTGTCTGTGCGTATTTTGTTGAAATTGGATATTTTATGTTTTTCATTAATATTTATACTTTTGATACTATTTTGGCACTGAAATAATACAATTTTGCCGGCGAATTAGTTCGGGTACACATATCCATACTATTTAAACTTATAAAGCTGAAGAGTTTGTTTGTTTGGTTGAACGCGCCAATCTCAGGCACTACTGGTCCGATTTGAAAAATTATTTCAGTGTTAGATAGCCCATTTATCAAGGAAGGCTATAGGCTATATAACATCGCGCTATGAGCGACGGGAGCATCCTCTAGTATACTTATATTCTTAACACAATTCTAATCCTTTATTATTTGATTTGCAAATCCTATTTAAGAAGGTTAATTAAGAGCTGAATCTTCTGCGTTTTTTATGTAATAAACTGCGAGCAGACGCGTCGCATGATGGTAAGCTATTACCGTCGCCTATGGAGACAAGCAACACCAGGGGATTCACAAGTGCGTTGCCGCCCCTTGTGATAGGAAAAGACATTGAAAGTGGAGTGGAATGAGTGAGAACGGGTTTAGGCCTACGGCACTCGCAGTTACCGAACGAAACGAAACAGTATATAGATACTGTTGCTTTCGTCGATAATCTGAGAGTGTAGTACTTCTTCGGTCGAGCCTACCCTAATTACATTATTATGAAAGAATGACGCACCAAATGTATGAGGCAAACGTGTATGGGCAAGCCGGTCGCGGCTGACCTCGTAGGACATTCGTCGTCCAAATTGGTCAGGTTCTGAAAAACGGCAAGGTCCGAAGCACCCGGAACCGGCGAGCATGTATGAAAAGAGTAATGAACGTAGAGGAAGCGCGTCAGGTTTGTAAGGATAGATGCAAGTGGCGTTCCGTTGTCTCCGCCTACCCCTACGGGAAAAAGCGTGAATAATATGTAAGTATGTATGGATGTAAATTTTACTTAAAAATTCGCTGATTTTGTAACTATGAAAAATGCAAGAAATACTACGTAACTAAAATCTAAAGTATGTAAGTAGTAAGTACAAACACATAGTTAACAAAAATAAGAAAATGTTACTAGGTTAAGTCCGTGTGGTGACGGATTAAGGGCCGGTTGTTTCACCACAATTTAACGCACGCGTAAACGTCAAAAATGGCGCTAACTATCGTCAAACCAAAAATTACGTTGTTTCACAAAATGACAGCCTTGACGTACGTCAAAAAGTAACGTTTACGTTAACCGGTGCTGGACCCATTGGTTAGCGCCATTTAATTGTAAACATCTGCGTCGAATACTTGTGAAACAGGAAATAAAAACAATGGACTCCCTGGTATATTCGTCTTTGTTAGACGATAGTTCGTTTGATGACGAAACAAATGTTATAGAAAGAAAGAGAAAAGTATTTAAAACACGTATTTATAATCTTAACCTATGGGACGAGCAGGAATTTATTGCACGATGCCGTGTATCAATGGAAATAGTTATATTATTAACACGTCAAATCGCTTTTTGGAAAACAATATTTCCTTATATTTCTAAATCAAAGATTCAAATCGGTCTTTCTCTAGTTTTTAAAAATTTACTGCACGTTCTCTGTAAAATAACGTAACAATAAAATACCACGTGAAATCACAAAATAACACAAATATGGTGTTTATTAAAATACTTAGGTACTTTGGTGAAAAAGTATCCATATTTATTAAGGAACAACGAACGTATAAAAATATGTGTCAGTTATTTAATATAAAATCGGTGTTGTTTGGATTTATTGTTTACAAAATCACAAGCACTCAAAACAAAACAACACAAATAGCCAATTCCCGCTTTTAGATGAAGTTGACCATAAGTTGACGTTAACAGCGCAATGTTCCCATACTACAAAAATCTCCCAACCATTTTTCTTGTGCTAAAGTGTTGCTTTATACTGGCAACTCGAATAACTTTGACGATCGCTTTTTTTTGCTGTGAAACAACGCTTTGTATTTTACGTACGTTAAACATGGCACGTAATCGTCAGTATTTAACGTACGTATGTTACGTTAACCAACCATTTGAAACAACCGGCCCTAAGAATACGGAATGTCACCACCCCATATCATCCCATGGGTGTCGTAAGAGCCGACAAAAGGAGCATATTATGCAGAGAACAGCACTGTGAGAGAAGGAAAACTTTATACAAACCCTATACCAACCCGTTTGGCCAGCGTGGTATAGTAGTCCAATTTCTCCTTTCAAAGGAGAGGCCTAGTCCAGCAGTGGACTGTTAAAGGCTGATGATGATGATACTAGGTTAAGTTAATTGGACGTCGGTCTGATAAAAACGCACAAGCATTGCTAATTTCCTTAACTAATTAATCAAAACTGGGGCTAGTCCGCTCTCAAAAGGTAACGGTACCGAAAATTAGCGCAGAATTAATTATGAAACTGTGCCATGACCATTTAGACTGGTTATGCGGAATTTGACGGCTAAAGTACCAAAATGTATTAGGCAGCGATAGCCTAGTGGAGATACCAACAGACTGCCATGCAGAATGTTACGGGTTGGAATCCAATTGGACAAAAGCGGTTCCAAATCGGCGCGCACCACTGACTTTTCGGAGATATCTGCGTATTCAATTGTTAGACTGCCTCCGTGATCCAGTGGATAGCGTATGCGACTGCTGATCGGAAGTCCCGGGTTCGATTCCCGGATCGGGCAAAAGTGTTACTGGATTTTTCCGAATTCTCAGTGGCAGCACGAAGTCTGGTGATATGCCCGGTAACTGCAATAGGCTAGTGGGACCTAAAAATTCATGGCGAAATGTGGGTGTAATGTACACCTCTGCCTACCCCTTCGGGGATACAGGCGTGAGTGTATATAAAAAAAATGTTTATACCGCTTGCTTCGTGCCTCGATAAGCATGTTAATCCGTCGGTTATGGCTGTCATTTAGATTTTTGACAGTCATTATAGGGAGTCGCCAGTGCCTCTGAATAAACTGACCCTAGTTTACACCATGGAATATAGCTATCCCTTCGGGTTGCGGAGGTCGAAAGGAGGTCACTCTGTGGAACAGCTACTATTCAGTCAAATCCGGTTACAATAGTAAGCAGACTCCGGGTTACAACTGGGATAACGCAAGGAATATGATGAGCTTGGTGGAGAGAACAACAACAGAAATTGTGTTCAAAACCATGGACACGCAAGGCACCACTGACCTTTCGAAGTTATGTGCGTATTAAACTGTTAATTATCGCTGGCCTCGTGCCTCGGAGAGCACGTTAAACCGTCCCCGGCTGTCATGAAGATCTTTGACAGTCGTTACGGGGTTTACGGGGAGTCAGTACCCTCAAATAAACTGATACTGGTCAAAATCATGGAATATCGCTATCCCTTTGGGTTGCAGAGGTCAGACGGCAGTCGCTCTGTGGAAAAGCTGATATTCAGTCATATCTGGTTAGACTAGCAAGCGGACCCGGGACTCTAAGGCGTGTAAGTCTTGGATGCAACTGGAAAACGTTAGGACGATGATTTGACTTAAGCTCCATACAAAATAATTAAGTACATATGTATGTCAAGTACAGGGTGAAATTGAATAGATGCGACAAATTTAAATATACAATAATACGTCTTGTCAAGAAAATTTAGAACATATCAAATGAAAAATTTGTAAACTTTTATCAGTTTTACGAAAAACGGTAAAATAATTAAAATATCAAAGAATTTCGCGTACTACCGTTTTCGTGTAGTGGGCACAACTTATTTGGGTACATTTAATAACATGAGTACTCCACGACGATTATTGAGCACTGCGATGAGGCGGACGAGATTTTTTGATAAGTATTTATTTATTTTTTTATTTATTTTGGGTATTAATTATTTTTTAAAGATAACAACATCAATGGACCATTTAACAACGATAAGCACGTATTTTTTATCGATTTAAATTGTAGAAAAAGCAGTTTATAATTACTATGTTACCTACTATACCTAACTGAAACTCCCATTTAATTTTGTCGCATTTATTTAATTTCACCCTGTATGTATCTAGTCTCCAAAATAATGGATAGATCAGATACTGAAACCGGCGGTTAATCTTTAACTTGAAAGTTTTAAGTTACACCTCCAATTCTATTCCTAGGAGAAAACTTTCGTTTGAAATGTTGTTAATGTATACTTTCATTCAGGACAGTGGGTCACCTGTGGTAGCGATCGAGTTTTTTTCAATATTTACTTTTTGTTCACAAACTGATTATGATAATTACATATTAGAGATGTCATCATCATCAGCAGCCTTTAACAGTCCACTGCTAGACTAGGCCTCTCCTTTGAAAGGAGGAATTGGCCTACTATGGCACGCTGGCCAAACGGGTTGGTATAGGGTTTGTATCAAGTTTTCCTTCTCTTACAGTGCTGTTCTCTGCATAATATGCTCCCTCTGTCGGCTCTTACGACACCCATGGGATGATATGGTGTGGTGACATTCCGTATTCTTAATCCGTCACCACACGGACAATTAGAGACGTACTTACATACATACATACACACATAGACTCACGCCTGTTTTCCCGTAGGGGTAGGCAGAGGCATATGAAACGCCCACTTTTCGCCAGGGTTTTGATCCCACGTAATAGGTGGCGAGCCTATTGCCGCTTATGGGGATATTTTGTTTGCCAGAGCCTCGTCCGTTGATCGGCAGGTGCACCACTTGCAGGTGAGGTTGGCTTGGGACCCTAAGTTCTTGGTGGAAACCCTATGCACCCATAGACGTACTTAAGTATACATATTTGTTTGTTAGCATTATTTACATGAAGTGTCAACAAATGCTTAGCGGGTCAGTTACCCAGTAGTGATTACAGAAAGAATGTTGCGTTGACTCAATGATGTCATCGGAGCTAATGCTCGCCGTGGTCATTAGTGGTCGAGCCTACTCACTTAACTGATAATGTGTTACGTGTAACGATGACTCAAGTATTTCTCTACAAAAGGCAGCCCCTGTACTAGGAATAATTCTGTATCCAGGGTCTTAAAAACGTTATATAAATGGATAAACGCTAAATAAATGGAGCAACAAATAGCGCCATACCAGTGGCAGATTATTGGTCGCACGAATTTAAATCGCCATTGACATAGGTTGAAGAAAAAATGCCATGACTCGAAACTCCAGTGTGTTGATCAAAGTGTTGTCTAGTGTGCAAATCGAGACAACCGGCGTCATCCTCTTCCTCTTAGCGTTATCCCAGTTTCAATCTGGGGTCCGCTTTCTAGCCTAACCGGATTTGGCCGAATATTAGCTTTTCCACGGAGCGACTGCCTGTCTGACCTCCGCAACACAAAAGAATAGCGATATTCCATGGTTTAGACTAGAGTCAGTTTTAGAAGGTGCGCCCTGTAACGATTGTCAAAGATCTTCATGACAACCGGGACCGATGGCTTAACGTGCTCTCCGTGGCACCGGACAAGCGATAATTAACAATTCAATAAGCACATAACTCCGAAAAGTCATTGGTGCGCGCTGTGGATTCGAACCCGATACCCTCTGCATGACAGTCTGTTGGTATCTCCACTAGGCTTTCTTGCCTTGATCGAGACAACAGGCGTATTTCTCCATAAAAAGAAACCTATTCTTGATATAAAACAAAAACCTAATTGTCAAAGAAAGATTTTTCACCTGGGCCACAGAATAAACAGTACTTACGTACAGAAGCACCACTACTCAAACCAATTCATTAAAATTGCGACTCTTGCTACTAAGCAACAAAGTGCAATTCAGCTCGCATAAGCACTCAGTGCCTAATGCGATATTCACCTAACCGTTCCCGCTCTTTTCTAACATATAACGCTGTCGCTGTCTGGCGCAGAGTGACGCGCTAGCTGTCGCGCTAGGGTTGTCGACTTGCCGCTGCTACTATAATATTTATTCATCGTCTATCTACCTAATTGACCACGTACCTAATAATAAATAATCATCCTATAAGTATCCTATCCAACTATTTGAGCACGTAGAAGAAAAACCACAAAAAATCTGGTCGTTTACATTTTCACTATACTAACTCTTAGTTATTTCCTAAACGCGTGGACCGATTTACATGATTCAAACAGATAAAATGGTTTTTGAACTAGATCTTTAATTTGACACCATAATCGTTGGGATATCTCAACAAACAAAAAATCTAATTTTCAAGTTGCTCTCGTAAAATAAATAAAATCAAATTTTCAAGTCAACAACCCTTGCGCGGCGCGTCGGACGCCGGGCTTGGAAGCCGCGCGAAAGTGTAGGCACTTATCGCTGTAGGTACGGCCGAGTGAAGGAGGCCTGCCTGGGCGCAGGTAAAAATTTCACAGACTGTCTTGTGGATCCTTATTAATTTACATACATACATATACTCACGCCTTTTTCCCGTCGGGGTAGGCAGAGACAACGGAACGTCACCCCTTTAAGACAGTTAAAACGTAATTCCTTTTCAACGATTTATTTGTGTAATGTCAGATTAAGAATAAGAATTGCCACTAAGTACTCCATTTCGTTTCATGGGTGTCTTAAGATTCAACAAAGGCAGCAAATAATATTTTTGTGAAGAGCCAATCCTTCTGGCCATTGGGGTATAGTGGGGAAAATCATCCAATGAGGGTTTTTCTGAAATTACGTCCACTAGCCGGCAGCACTGAGACCTCAGGTCCAGCAACCTGTCAAAAGTGTCAGAGCGTCTATGTTTTTATGGTTCCGTACCTAAAATGAAAAAAAACGGGACCCTATTAATACTTACTAAACCTCCACTGTCTGTTTGTCACCAGGCTGTATCTCATAAATGGTGATAGCTAGAAAGCTGAAATTTTCACAAATTATGTATTTCCGTGTATTAAGGGGGGGGGGAGTTCCGTAGAATAAACGTGTTCTTTTTCGTATGTTTTGCTCAATCTTACTAACGGTAACAGGTAGACGCTTAAAATTTTCACAGAATATGTAGTTGTACTTTTCTTAACAATAGGGTATTTGACAAAAAATCTAACTACTCCGTCAGATTGATTTCCAAAAAATATTGGACACGTATATTTTCTTTAGTCACGGCAAAATGAAGACGACAAACTTCGCTGAAAACTCGTGTGACGTCACTTGCAGTACACTTTTTACTGGCAAGTGACGTTACAAGCCTCCACTCTTATACGTTTCTCCATCTTTGATGCGTTTTATCTTCGTCATTTTTTACTGATTTGATAATACAAAAAATACGTATCCACTATTTTTCGATAATCTAACTGACGGACTAATTCGACTTTTTTAGTCAAATACCCTATTACCTTAACTTTAGTACCCCCAAGGACCTTTCAAAATTATTAATTAAATAAAAATAAATTAAATATTAAAGGGGGGCTCCCATACAACAAACGTAATTTTAAGCAATTTTTCTCGATCTTAATAAACAGATAGGTAGTAACAAAAAAAAACATTTAAGTACGTGTATGTACAACAAACGTGATTTTCTTTTATATATCATGATACGGAACCCTTCGCGCGCGAGTCCGACTCGCACTTGGCCAATTTTTATACATCTGTGTTTGTTTGTTTCATGTGTGTGGAAGCGTCCGTACCTATCTGCATCACCGTTTAAACCTGACCATTATGTAGCGACATCTGGTGGCAGAAAATGTATCCAACACCCCCGTCGACCCCGTCATTAATGTTACTGTGAGTTGTGACTAACATTAAAAGAGACTGAAATACTGTATAAAGATTTCAATGAGTAAGCACAAATGTCACATAAAATCAATAAAATTGTTGGTAAGTAAATATTTATATTTCAAAAGTTAATAATTAATGTTTCTCTTAAGCAAAGCAATATTAATAAATAATTGTTAAATGCACTTTCTAGCTACTTATTTAGAAAATGTCTATTGCAAATAGAAAATCGTAAAATGAGTTAATTAAAAGCAACCATCTACATACTTATTACAAGTGCTTGAAAGTGATTCTTGAGGTTAAGCTACTTTGTCACTGTCTGCTTCATAGATGGGTCATGAAAAGGCACACCTGGAAATGTCTAGTACCTATCAGTACTTTTTGTATTTTCTCATTTTTCTCACTTGGTTTTCGAATGTCACACAAAATGTATCATCATTCCTTAAGTTAATTAATTTGGCATTCATAACTGTCATAATATGATAATACTAGAGGACGCCAGCAGCTACGCCTGCATTTTTTTTTTAATTTACCTGTTTTAGCCGATCCCGTGGGCATTTTGGGAAATCCCATCTTAGTGCACCCCTACGTTCCCCAAGGAACATACATACCAAATTTCATCTGCCTGCGCCTAATAGTTTCGGCTGTAGCGTGTCTGTCAGTCAGTCAGTAACGCAAGGATTTTATATATTAAGAAGATACATGAGTTGGACTTGGCTATCTATATGGAAAATATAGGAATTTAAACTGTTGTGGTCATTTAAACTGATTTATATTGTCTTTCGGCATATAAGTATACCTCAAACTTTTGCTTGGATTAACCAATATTTTGGCACTTTGCAAGCGCCATATTCATTGATATCCATGGCACTTGGGAAGTGCCATGTTCATGGATGTCCATGGCACTTGGGAAGTGCCATGTTCATGGATGTATTGAATTTTGAAAACACATGAAAACAGCTTTAGCTTTCTCACATAAGATGATTCTATATTTATTAAAAGGTCATTAGTAAATCTTTAGAAATAATAAATATACTGCAATAAAATTGCCTATAAAAGTTTATAGCAAGTGCAATGCAAAAAGCTTGTACTTACTTACATCTTTTCCAAATATAATCGCTATAATGGACCTCCATGAAGAAGACATTATCAATAAAAAGGCATATTTTTTATGTATGTTCACTAAAAACTGAAAGACTACTGAACCACTGACTGCACGGTTGGCGTAGTGGTTTAAGCGGCCGCGTCGCCGCTTGATACTGTGCCAAGTGTTGTGGGTTCGATCCCCACACGAGGCAACATTTTGTGTGATCCATAAATTGTTGTTTCGAGTCTGGGTGTTCATTGAGTCCGTTAGTTGTATGTTTGTAAAGTCCCCTGCGACACAGGATATAGTCCTAATGCGGGAGTTGTCTCTTTTTAAAAAAAAATATGAAAAATATTTAAGTATTTTAATCAAGATCTAATATTTGTAATCTTCTATTTGCTCAATGTAAGGTATAATGCGAGCAGCTCACAATCAGTCTGTGTCGAGAACCTTGGGGGAGGCCTATGTCCAGCAGTGGACATCATTAGGCTGATGATAATGAAAGCATGATGCTTTTCTTACAAACATTTTTGATTCATGGAGTAAATGCAATTAACATACATATAATTTCTAATTCTTTAGCAAAAAGCTAACATAATGAAAGTATTGTGAATAAAATACCTAAAGCCAATATACTTTATATGAATTGTGGACATGGAAATAAACTATTATTCATCATCATCAGCCTCTAACAGTCCACTGCTGGACTAGGCCTCTCCTTTGAAAGGAGGAATTGGCCTACTATACCACGCTGGCCAAACGGGTTGGTATAGGGTTTGTATCAAGTTTTCCTTCTCTGACAGTGCTGTTCTCTGCATAATATGCTCCCTCTGTCGGCTCTTACGACACCCATGGGATGATATGGGGTGGTGACATTCCGTATTCTTAATCTGTCACCACTCGGACAGTAAACTATTATTACAAGTAAAAAATACATAACTAAAATGCATCATGTAGTGGAGTGAAGGATAAAGAACTATGATCTAGTGTAGCTTGCCTGAACTCAATTAAGATTATAGGGACTTTAGTGACCTAAAACTAGATTTACTATGTATGTGTATAGTCTCCAACTAGAGAGATCAGGAATTAACGCAAGTAAGCCACTGACAGCACACTAGCATACGCAGTGATTGTACAAATATCAAAACGATTTTATCGACACAATAATAAAGAGGAAAAATTTTTGTTTGTTTGTAATGAATTAACTCAAAAACTACTGGGCCGATTTTCATCATTAGAAAGCTACATTATCTGCGAGTAACATAGGCTATATTTTATTTTAGAAATAATAGGGGTCCGTAAGATATTTGGGTTTTTCGGGTATGCAAAGTAGTTCCCTCAGGATGTGGGTGAAACCACGGGAAATGGCTAGTTATTTAATATTTTTAAACATTATTTAATTTTTTTATAACCTTATAACAAATGCCTGAGAATGTCAATGACATTATGTCTGCCTTTGTACTTATTTTGTTGCAATATGTGCAGGAAAGCTTATTTTAAGTATTAACAAATAATTTTGAAGATTTTGATATATCTAAACTTGAAAATTATGATAATATTTTAAGTTTGTATCACAATTTTTAATATTTTTATACTTATTGTTATGATGCCTTAAGTAACACCTATTATTCCAACAGGCAAAAGTAACAGATTAAAATAGAAATCTACTAGTACAAATGTATTTTTACCTTCAATGCAGGGGGTCCTGGTTGCCAGCCAAATCCATATTAACACATAATGGAATACATTTTAAAAATCACAATCACTTATTACACTAAGCGAATATTATTTGATAATTGAATAAGTTTTTATTCAGAATTAAGAATTAAAAAAAAATTACAATGTTATTATTTTCGTTTTCAAACACTAGCACACACAGTAAGCACGACAAACAGCCAATAAACACGACACGAATAGAAAATGTTCGTTTTCAAAACAGGATGTGAAATGAAAACAATTTTCACTACGATATGATTATTTTCACAGGAAAAATTGCTGATTGATTTTGTTACTTAGTCATTACACACTATATTTACACTTACAGTTTTATCGTAACATAATTACGGATAAGGTTTTTCATATAATTAAAGTTAATAATATTTGTTTTATTTTTTTAATTATGTGCGTACGAATGAGATACACCCCGAAAAGTCAACAACCGTTTGACAGATATTGGCATTTCAACGCGACGCCATTTTCTACATATGATTGCCAGGACATAACTAGAATCTCCCATACTTATTTACAGAAATGCTGCAAATATTTTGAACATATTCCAAAAGAAGATTTTATATTATATAAAATAGTAATCATTTGTTGTTTGGTGATGGTAATATTTATTATTTATTGGTGTGCATTTACAGAAGAATTTGGTACAAGTGACATTTTCGATCTTAAAATACTGCCATCTATTGTCCAATTTCACAAACAAAAGTATCATAGAAATCTTACAATGTTATAAAGTAGTTGTTACAACGGTCACAACAATGCTGCAATGTATAATAGTTCCACCCTTTTAAAAAAGATGTCACTGTTTTAAATTCTGATGTCACTATGAAACATAGAGATTTAAGAATAGAGTGGCAGAGTGGGGCCAATTCGTGTCTGCCGGTGGGGGAGAGAACGCAACAGTTAAAGGCTCCCTGCATCTCTCTCTAACAGTACATGCACAACATCAACATTACGCAATGGCATGCTACCTGTAACTATTATTTATATCAGTTTATTAGTAATCAATAGTTAGGTACTATTCTGCCACTCTATCCTTTATATCTCTATGCTATGAAATTTTCTTTTTGTATCTGGATTGCAAACGTTATGTTGAATACCTTACCTTCTAATTTTGAAATCCTTCTGTGAAATCTAAGTTTGCTTTGAAATAGATAAAGCTACAGCTTTGAATTTCTATCCCTCATTCCACCTCAAGTGTGATAATCAAAGTGGCACCGATCTTATTCAGGTGAGTGAAACATTGAGCAGCATTAAATAAGTAGTGAGACCAATTAAATAGAAATAATGCAAAGCATCTTGGGCTTACACACACGACTGAATTGTCGGAGAGGTTAGTATTTATGAAAATTATGAAATTAACCATAGACTAATGATTGGTCTCGCTCTGCTCTAGAAGCGATACCAATCATTATTTGTCTAGGAAATTAACATAGTATTATGAACATGTTAGAACCGGCAATTATAAAGATATAAATATGAAAAGTCGTTACAACATCTCTAAATATTTTGATACTTTGTATTTAAATCGATTTGAAAAGAAAATACTTCTAAATTCATTCATTTAGATTTCAAAGCAACGTCAAAATTATTGTTATTTTCTGATTCGGGATGTTAGGGCAAAAAAAAAACAGTTTTTTATTGTTTTACCGCCGAACTGTTTGGCTCTATTCTCTAGATACCACCGCGGTGAGCAGCAGTACAGGACTAACCTTAGTAGCAGTGTTACATTCGTGCTCCTGTACCCAGTCTTCTCCCCCGTGGAGCGTCTTTAGTCGGCAGTCAGGGTGGTTTTTAGTGGTCATACCATATACTCCTGCTCCCGTAGAGCCAGAGATACGAAGGGAATTTCCACCCCGTAAATAAAAACAAGGTCTTAGAAGTGGACGCCTTCAACCACCTTACTCCTAAGAAGGCGCACTTGGACATTGCGTTGGTTCGTTACTCGGCGGACAAGAAAATAAGAGTCAAAGATGCACTCTTCGACGAAAATATTCTGTCATAATTGTACTTACTTAATTTAACGCTAATGAAATAAATATAGCTCCCATTAGGTCACATACCTAGATCAGGATTCAGACGGAAGTGGCTACAACCTACATTCAAAATGTAATAATTAATTTAAATCCATCACATAAAAGCCCTATTCCCTATTCCTCCCTCATTCCACTCCTGCTATCACTTTTCCCAACCGCAAGGGGCAGCAACGCACTTATGACTCCTGTGTTGTTGCTTGTGTCCATGGGCGGCGGTAATTGCTTACCATCAGACAATCCATCTGCTCGTTTGGCGCCTTTTTTTTTAATAATAATAATGTATTTAATTTAAACAAAGGTTTACAATATAATCACATTTACAACATAGGTGAGATAAGAAATAGTTTACAAAATAAAAATGTGAAACGTTAGCCCCCGTACTAATGTAGGCATACATTGTATCACGGGTGCCAGCACCTTCCACTTTTCTAGACAAAATATTCGGGAGTGAGATAACAATTTTATATTTTTATCAATTAAAATCCACCATAAACAATCATGATTGCAATTTTCATTTAATATAATAATAACTGGATAATTAAATGTAATTTTGTGTGCGTGTGTGTGTATGTATGTATGTGTGTGTGTGTGTGTGTGTGTGTGTGTGTGTGTGTGTGTGTGTGTGTGTGTGTGTGTGTGTGTGTGTGTGTGTGCGTGTGTGTGTGTGTGTGTGTGTGTGTGTGTGTGTGTGAGTGGATAGATGTTTATCAATTTATTGATGCGATTGTATATGCGGCAGCTGCTTATATAGAAACATCTGCTTGCAATTTCTGTTCTGTGCGGCTCGATAATACAAACGTGATCTTTACGTCGTCTTGCACTCCGTTTATATGGGAGCATCGCATGTCTACGCAACGTAGTTCGAAGCACAAAAAGCTGCCTTACGGAGAGTACTGAAAATTCTTCATAGAGCATTTTAGTTGGATATCTGCGAGGTTTACCAGTGAGTACTTTCAATACAGCTCTTTGCGCCCTTTCAACTCTCAACAAGTGGGCTGCACATGCTCCACCCCATACCGGAATACAATAGGATAGTACCGATTGAACTAAGGCACTATAAACTAATTTCAGCGTACTCATGTCAGCAGAAGATCTAAGCTTTTTTGCTACAAATATTAATTTCCTAGTACGTGACGCTACGGTCTCTATTTGCTTGTCCCAGCGGAAAAGGGCATCTATGTGGACACCTAGGTATTTCACAGAAATGGTTTTCTGAAGTGTAAGGCAGTCGCAATTTTTGTAACTTTGAAGAACAGGTGTGAGCTTTGATCGTGAGCTCATTTCCTGGTTGCGAACATAGAGCTGAAGAGAACGTTATATATTTGGTCTTATCAATGTTTAATGTTAGAAGATTGCCTGTAAGCCACGACATAATCACCGAGAGTGCCGCTTCAGCATGCTTATAGGTAAGGTGCCAACTCTCTCCCTGAATAACGAGAGAGGTGTCATCAGCGTATGTAATAATTTTACAGTTCGGTATAGAGAGGTGACACAGATCATTTACGTATATCAGGAAGAGAGTAGGCCCCAACACGCTTCCCTGCGGTACGCCACAATTCACTGGAATCTCATCACTCACCCAGCTGTCAATTTTCACACAATGCGTCCGTCCACTTAAATGACTCCTGAAGATGTCAAGAACAGTCCCTCTTATACCTATAGCTTCCATCTTGTCTAGAAAAATGGGAACAGAAACCGTGTCAAACGCCTTTGATAAATCTAAGAATATGGCCATTGCTTTACGTTTGCTATCTATAATTTTTGTAACCGTGTCTGTGAAGTCAATCATAGCATCTTCCGTGGACTTACCTTCAATAAAGCCATATTGATTTGAAGAAATTATATTAAAATGTTTGAGGTACTCTTTTAATTTGGCGTTTATGTACTTTTCGAAGACTTTGGAGATTGTGGTCAAAACTGATATAGGTCGATAGTTTGTTACTAGATTTCTGTGCCCACTCTTATAGACCGGACGTATAAGAGCTCTTTTAAACACCTCAGGAAAAATGCCTGTAGATATACACTGGTTGAAAATATACATCAACGGTGGTATCAGAACATGACGTGTAGATTTAAGCACATCAGCAGAAATACCATCCCATCCCACCGCACAATTAGTTTTGAGGCCTAGGATGATTGTTTCGAGTTCCAAAGCAGTGATTTCCGGTAGAACCATAGATTTGCCCAGCTTATTTTTATCCCAAACATCATAGCTGCTAAAGTTTACACTGTTGTTGGTGTGTGTATTTTGAATTTTAGACGCAAGAGACTCCCCAATATTAGCGAAATATTTATTAATTGAATTTACTGATTCTTTAGGTGTTGGAAGGACGTTAAGAAGTTCATTTGGTGGTTTATTGTCCCGTGTAATGTTACTAATGGTCTTAATTACTTCCCAAGTCGCCTTTGAATTACCCCTAGCATTCTGAAATTGTGTGCGTTCATATGCAGACTTCAACTTATGCAGCAAGTTGTTACAGAAGTTACGATATCTTCTGTATGTTTTTTGGAGTATTATGTTGTCAGTGTCTGCTTTTACCTTTTGATGTAACGAGTCCCGATTTTTTATACATTTCAGAAGACCAGGTGTAATCCAAGGACGTATAATTCTTTTTCGGTGGGGTACATTAACCACCTTAATGTGTTGTTGGATGATGCCCGAGATAGAAGATATGAGTGATTTAGCAGCATCATTGGCGTCATGTATGTTATACAAAAATGAGAAATCTTACCCGTGTTTTCACTGACAACAGCAAGATGATCCGTACGCCGAAAATAACTTTTAGGTTTATTCACTACACTACTCGAGTCCAAGGCTTAGCAGAGTTAGAAGGTGATCCGTAATGTATGTATTTAGTACCAAAGTAACAGCCCGTCTTTGTGTTTTCAACATAACATGATCCAAGCAATTTTCACCGCGCGTTGGTATAAGATGAGCAGGCAAAAGGCCATGCGAGGAGCACACATTGAGGTATTCCTCGGAATGGAGGTCTAACTGGTCAGATATTATGTTGATGTTAATGTCCCCGACTATAGCAATGGTCTTGTAAGCGCGTAGCGAGTACAAAGTATCATTTAAACTTGTCAAAAAAATGTCAATGTTTTTGTAAGACGGGGAGCGATATATAGCTATGATAGCAACATCACCAGATGTAAAAACCAGGCAGTTGGCTTCCTCAAAAGAAGGCTGATATACATTATGCTTCAAATTAGCTCTTACATAGACACATACACCCTCACTCTGGTTGGAATAGGTGGAGCGATAGCTAGTAAACCCTTCTAATGACGGCATTTCGCCAACGCTGCCAAGCCAACACTCCGAGAGTGCAACAATGTCACAAGTTATATCCATAGTTTCCAGGAGAATAGTAAACTCATCACAATTCTTATTCAAGCTGCGTATGTTCATATGTACAATATTGAGAGATTTGGGTTTTCTAAAAACATGCTTCGTACTTTGATGGGGACAGCACAAAAGAGACGTGGACACTGCTACGGTCTCTAGTTCATCTGTTACTTTTGTAATTTTATCCATTATTGGTATGCTTAATAGTCCTGAGCCCGAGGTTAAAATAAAAGTAAAAAATGTTCGGTCTAAGGCAATCTATATCCTCATAGACTATGTTATTAGCTTTAGAAAATAACGTTGTGGGTTTTATGTGTTTGTTGTAAGAGTGTTGTGGTGTGTGTAAATGTGTGAAATTCTTGACATAAATTAAGATAGGCGTGCAAAATAATTTTAAAATATTTTTAGAAATAATTTGAAAAAATGAATTACTATGGGATTGCGAAAAGAGATGGGATGAGGAGTGGGATGAGGGAGGAGGAATAGGGGATAGGGCCTCCGGCACTCACACTTACCGAAGGAAACGCAACAGTTTAAGTACTGCTACTACTGTTACTTTACGTCGATATTCTGTGAGAGGGTAGTAGTACTTCTCCGGTCGAGCTGGCCCAGTCATGGTGAAATCAGCAAGGCTCTACTACCTATAAATGTTTGTAAAAATCGCGCGATATAAGATTCTTAATGCTTTAAAAATTCTTTGCTGGTTTCCATAGCATCTTTAATCGACCAGTATTACCTACTACCTTTGCTTAGTTCTACGTGTGTTTATCACCTAACCACTCCTATGGCTAGATCAATATGGGTATAATTTTGTGTATAGGTATAGGTATTAGGATTCTTGACTGGTTTGAGAATACAAATAGATGCGGTAGTTGGTGCTATAGTCGAAATCGAACAGCCAGCGATAACCTATTGGAGATGCGTCTTTCCCTTACCGTGTTCAACTGGCGACATCGGTCTCGCCAAATCCACACGCTTTTGTATTACTACGGAATTCAACCAACCCGTGCTCAACTCGCGTCAACTGAGCACGTTTTTATGAACAAGCAACGTTAAGTTTTACAAAATAGTGTGCAATTGAATTGAACATGGTTTTTAAGCTGGTATGTTCGAAACAATTCCGTGCTGATTTAGCGCGTTCGTAAATGTTCGTGTGTTCGGGATAAATCTTGCGGGCCGAAGCAGGTGCGAGCGCCCGAAGTTGGATTCGCGCGTCTCTCATTGCAATTTGTTTAGGTGCGACCACAGAAGAATAACTGAAGCATGGAAGGAACGATATTTTTAAGAACAAATTGAATATAGCTGCACTCTTCACTCATATGATAAATTAGAGTTGCCAGAAGAAGATGGTACTATGTTTGTCAGTTAGGGCTAAAGACAATTTGAACACAAATATCGTAACTTTTTAATTTAATAGTGACTGAGCAAATCCGCTATCGATATCGATTAAAGTTTCAATATAGGTTCAAAATCAAACGGACTTGTAAAGTATATTATTTATATGTTATACATTTTAAATTCCGTAACTTTATGTCCACAGCAGTCAGAACGCTAGTTGATGTACAGTTTTTAAATAATTATTACACAAACTTGCATTTTCAAACTGAACTTATATATTTTTGTTTCAAATGGGTACTCAGTAGCACATAATCTTTCGAGGCGTTATTTTCTAATTTTCATGGTATTTTTCTTTACGCATCAACAGCCTTTTCAAGTCCACTGCTGGTCTTTAACCTTCCGTGATGGAGGTTTGGCCTACTATAATACCACACTAGCCAGACGTATTCGTATAGGGTTTTATTTCGAGATTTCCTTCTCTTGTTTCTCTTAGTCGCCTCATACGACACCCTCGGCATAAATGTTTATTTATAGTTAGTTTTTCAGCTGTAATGAAAGCTGTAAGTGGGATTAATAAATATTAAATAAATAAATCATCACCCCCTACTCTCTCTCTAACCTCATTAACATATTTTTATTAGAGAAAGCAAATAATTAAGATAAAAGCAAAACTCATAGCTTAAGCATTATAATAACTGAGAATGGCATATCCAAATTAATTCTTTACAAGGATAGGAGATAGTCGACATGGATTTTATCAAGCAAAAACATAAAAAAATACTTAAAATAGATAAATCAGACAAAACCTTGAATAGTGCCCAAAGGTTTGTTATCTACAATAATCACTTTATTGAAATTTTCTCATTACATAGTGTAGGTAACACAAATCTATGTGTAAAAAATGTATGTGCGGGATCGGACACTTTTCGGTCATACATGTGACACACAGAATATTTAGAGAGAAAAAAATGTGTATTAGTTAAGTAGTCGTGACTATGAAAGCAGACAATTCTTATCAAACCTTCAATTTACTGTCCTTTAAATATTACTGTCTTTGTAAAGAAAGATCAGATTTTTTCTATAGGTGCATTAATTTTTTTTGTATAATGATGGATTCTAACAAGCTTCGGAATTCATTACTGTTGCTGATAGTTTAAATAATAGCCAGTAATTACTTAAGCACTCACACTGATATGTTTAGAAGGGAGGAGCCATCTGTCATTACTATAAAAACATTCCGCAGTAAAATGCTTGGAACAAATTCTATGGTGCTTTCTAGGCACCCAATTTTCTCCACGACATACTGCAGCAATCCACTTATTTTATAAATCTTTATCACGTGCACATATAATCTAAAAAATAACGAGGTAAAAATATACGGTGGATAGACATATCGATAAGATTTTTTACAACACTTTAAAAGTCGATATAAATATTATACGACTAAATTCAAAATCATGATAGAACTGTTATAAAAGAAAAAATCACTAAGGTTATATAATTTGATGGCATCATATTGTCTAAATTGTATCTTACACGTCAGTTGACTGTGTTCAATTTGGGAGTACTAGGACGGTCTCTATGTATATTATCCAATCTCTTTGGGTGCGACTAACTCAAGTAAGTAGGTTATGTTAGGTTCTCTTGTGACCCGTAATCCAAAAATATTGTGCGAAGCAGGGCTCCGCCAACTTAGTGTTTATTTTTATTAAAAAATTCAGACAGTCAAAAAGGGTTCAGGTCAACTGCACACTATTTTGTCAAACCTTCTCCTGCGCCACTTGATCACAAAGGAGTGCTCAGTTGACGAGAATTGAACACGGACGCGTAGAATTCCTTAGTACTTAGGTAATACAAAAACGTGTGGATTTGGCGTGACCGGTGTCGCCAGTTGGACACGGAAAGGGAAATACGCATTGGAGATACCATTACACTATGCATACAGAGGCTATAGGGTTTTGAGGGTCAGACAGGCATTCGCTCTGAGGAAAATCTAATATTCAGTCAAATCCGGTTAGACTAGTGAGCTAGGAGGATGATGGAGTTGGCGCTGCAATTTTTGCACCAAATTTTATCTAAGTATGTATAGAGTCCGCTAGATCATGTACATACCTATGTACCTATTTAAGAGTTCTGTTTGCCTCATAGACATTATTTTTTATCAGGTGGACTATAATCAAAATCAAAATCTTTTATTCAAAATTGGCTGGTAAACAGCTCTTTCTGAACGTTAAATTTTACAATAGACAGTCCTCCAAAAAGCCCAACCCTTCACTGCTTCCTATGTGTTTTCGCTAGGAAGCAGAAGCAGCGCAACAAACTCCCTAGCAACACAGTACTGTCTGCATAGTTAAATATCAAGTTATACATTATATTAATAAAAATAATAATATCACAATTTTCAATTAACATGATAGCTATCACACAACCTATTGCCATTTATTTAGTTACGTACCTAATTAAGACTTGAAAATTGAGATTAATGACTAACACTTAGCCTCCAAAACAAAATGACAAGTAGGGTGTAACCGCACACATGTTAAATATCATGTTGTTATGTAATCACTGCTCAGTCAAATCACGTTACAATGCATGAATTACCCCAAAACAATTGGAACAAATTGCAAATAAACACATAAATCAGCAAGTCAAAAGCTGTATCCTGTCCAGTAGATCGACCAGTCACCACAGGCAGCACCCGTTCACGAGTATAACGCAATGATCAGCCATCACCCTCCTCAACCATATTGGAGGGAAGTGGGTGACCCGACCACCGACGCTACCGCCTGCAGTGACAGTACAGTGAGCATGACGAACCTACTTTCCAAGACAAGCCATTCGAACTTACATTAGACTAAAATAAATCTATCCGACATTATTAATGCACTATAACATATTTAAAAGAGCAGAACGTCAACAAATGAACGCATAATTTAATTAAAAAATGTCAAAGTGTATATAAAAATTAAAATAATGCTACTGCTACACCTGCGTTAGCGTTAACGTTAATGGCAATGGGCAATAACGCGTTAGTTAACGCGTTAAAAAAAACGCATAGAAAATTCATATTTTAACGCGTTAAAACGTTGGCTACATCTACGTAGTGCCTAAATTAACGCGCTAATTGACGCGTTAAGACGCAGGTGTAGCAGGAGCATTATACATACGTACACCTAGCCCCATGAATGTATTATGAACTTTATGTAACCGAAGATGAGGCACGCACAATTTATGTTTATTTCTAGTGTTTATACTATGGACATCACTATTTTTACTATCCGACTCAATATTTTGTTTAATGTACATTAAATTGGCAAATATATAAGCTCGTATAATAATTATCAGCCAATGCAAGAAATATTATAAAGTAAAGGACTATTTATTTATTACCATTGGATTGTCCTCTTTGCTTTTATCCCTTACAAGCGTTTGAAGCTTGTCTGCTCGCTTAAACCCCAGTAATCCCGGCGGGGTCTACCATCATCGTAGATTTGTTTACCATTTAAAAATAAAACACTTGCTTTGCTTGACAAAATAAATAGTTTATATTTTACAATGTATATATGTTTTAAACTGATTACATTTCTTTAAATATTTTAAAGCTCGCTGCTGTCGCAGTTAGATGACTAGTACATCCATTTATCTACATTTTAATATGATTTACAATTAAAAGCAGATTGGCACTTATATTTAAATACATTAGTAACATGAGATCAGATTATCTTCGGTATAAAAACCGCATGGACTGAGCAACCTCTAAACAGGTTTTGTAGGTAGGTATCACTAAAGTGTTAATGACCAAAAACGTCACTCATGACGGCATAGGTTATGAGTTGTTGTTGTTCTCTCTTTCTGTAATTATTAAAAAAAGAGAGAATATAACTCTTTTAGGCTCTTTTTCAGAATGGTCAATTTTGTCAATTCGGAAACATACGGTCTACTATGGTAAATACCACGTAAATACTGTGACTCGAGTCTCAAGCGCCAGTTTGTCAAGTTAATATTATATCGAAGGAACTAATGAGCAGGTAAAATTAGTTTTTCCACACACGACGGAATGCGGATGTGTATTTGCCATTTATCAGGCAAACATTTTCTAACAGTCTACAATGCTTTTGTTGCTTATAAAAGCAACAAGTTATCAAATCTTAAGTACCTAGTTGTGTAGGTTTATTAAATGTGTTCGCCAATAAACATTGGAACTTGTATAGCAAATCGAAAATATCCATCACAATAATACCCATTGATATAATTATGTATTTTATTTCTTTACATATCTGTAAATCTACGCATTTTTTATTTTTCTTGCGTCAACGGTCTGCCACATTATAGGGAAAATCTTTCATCGACATCGGGCAACATTTTTTTTTTCTTTTATTTAATGGCCAAGGCCATTAATTTAGAGGACTTTGTGTCTTTTTCAATGCCGGGGAATATAAATCCTTTTCGAGCTAACTCTTCATACGATATTTCGGCTAGATCTTCGAAGCCAGCTTTCTTGGCGACAGCTTGGGAGGCCCCGGCGGTGAATACAGTGGCTGTTACTTTGATGTCCAGTGCCTTGCAGAGAGGAATTCTGTAACAGACAAGAGTATTTTAGACATTTTAAAGTTTTATACAACACATCTGTAGTGTTGTCTAGATAAGAAAACGCCTTGCTTATTCGCCGAACCAAAATACCATTGCATAGTGCATACTCCAACATTCATAATGCAACAGCGGTTGCCTAGTAGAGATCTATATACCGACAGATTGCCATGTAGAGTTGCGGTTCAAACTCAAGCCGCGCACCACTGATTTCTCGAAGCTAAGCATGTGCATATACCCATTATTAATTTGATGAGCTTGTCACGTGCCTCGGCGAGCACATTGAGCCATCAGTCACTATTTATCAGTCCCGGCTGCGTATTTACAAAGCCTATACGGTATAGGCTTTGTAAATACGCAGCCAGTTCAGTTTGCACTTTCACTCTAAAGGTAGAATTCCGTGCATCGCGATCGATCGCAGCCGCGCGCGGCCTACGACTGTCGTCGATCGCTCGCGACAATAGTCTTGTATGAAAATGTATGGCACCGCTGCCGAGGCCCGCGACTGACGCGCGCGGCCGACGACTGTCGTGAGCCGCGCGCGGCAGTGTCTTGAAATTAGTAGATGTTGTTCGTCAGTTCCCTCTAGACGTGTGTCTAGCGAAGTCAAAATCATGGTCAAAATGCTAATTGACATTCTTAAAGAAGAAGAGGAGAATGACGAGCTGCTGTTGCTATATTATGAAACTAGAATACCAATCGACCCTATCTTTAAAAGCAGAAATGAAAAAGGATACTAGCAAATATTGATTCAAAAGCAATTATATTGTACCTAATGAAAAAAAATGTTGGAAGTTTGGAACGATAGTACAAAATTGAATTGTTTTTATACAGAGTGTCACAAGACCCATCACCAAGCCGAAGTCTACTTGTTGTGGACATCATGCCAAGTCATACTAACCAAAAATAATACCTGGGAAACGTTTAATTTTTTTAAAGTTTTCTCATTTTTTAAACCGCAATTAAAAGCGCGCGCGTGCAATGCTCGAAAAACCTACTTATCAATGGGCTTACAGGGCAGCTAAAGAACATATTGGCGGGGTAAATGCATCGATTTTGTACCGAATTAGAAAAATTCCATACTAACTTTGAGCTTCAATATCTTCTGAACCAGTAATTTCCTTGGTATGGTGCCGAAGTAGAAAATGTTCGTAGTGATTGGTACAACATGGGATTTCAGTTTTTGTTAAGGGTCTTTTTACACCCTGTATAGTCGGCAAAACTTCCGATTTTTTTTTTCATTACTACTAATTTCAAGACACTGCCGCGCGCGGCTCACGACAGTCGTCGGCCGCGCGCGTCAGTCGCGGGCCTCGGCAGCGGTGCCATACATTTTCATACTTTGACTATTGTCGCGAGCGATCGACGACAGTCGTAGGCCGCGCGCGGCTGCGATCGATCGCGATGCACGGAATTCTACCTTAATGGTATAGGCTATACCATTAGAGTGACAGTGCAAACTGAACTGGCTTAGCTTTTGTTTAACAAAAACTTGACGAAACCCTAGTCTATTCCAGTACAGAAATAAACTGAAATCGCGTAGACTTTGTAAGATAAATTCATTCTAACATTGCAGCAACAAATGCTATTCAATTTGGGACTAGGTTTAGGACCACAATGTGCCTAGTGCCTAGTTGGTTAGGTGCGACTGTATGTAATTCAAGTAACTAAATAGGTTATGTTAGGTTCTCTATTTTTGGGTTAAGGGTCAAAAGAGAACCTAACATAACCTATTTATTTACTTGAATTACGTACAGTCGCACCTAACATACCAAAACCATGTTTGAAAATATCTCGACAAAGGCTTATCTATTTGAGTGAATATGAATCATACTGTACTAGGTTTTGTACGTCTATTTTCTTTGAAAATATCAAGGCAAAAAGCTAATCCATTTCAGTATTTTTTTTTCTGAGATAGATTAGGCATTGTCGAGTAATATGCATAAACAAAAGCTATTCTATTAGAGTCTGACTCGTGACTCAAATAGTACCTATAGGCTTTGTAAATACGCGTCCCGGCTGACATGAAGAAGTCGTTCTGTGGTCAGTAATCTCACACACTGGTATGGTCTAAACCATGTAATAACCCTTTTGCGTTGCGGTGGTCAAGCAGTCGCTCTGTGGCAAAAACATTCTCGGTGTCGCGCGCGAGTGCGGACGTAGGTACGTGCGCTGCAACGCGCGCTAATAGTTATTACTATAAATGTATTTAGCGGCTATACACGCCGCCCAATACTGCAGCTATGAGTTGTTCACAGCAACTCGTAGCCAACGAGCTGTTGGCATTCATTCAACATGCCATCGACACCATGGACGAGGTCAGCATTCTGCAGATCTGCAAGTCCAACTTCGAGGAAGACGACGGTGGTGAAAAGCTACTGTATCAGACGCTGAACAAATTGGATCAGATGCCGTCTTGGCGAAGGGATGGAACCGAGAAAAGTATCCAGGACATCATCTCCTTATTGAAGGTGACCGACCCTAACGACGTGCCTACTTTTGTGGCGAAGGATCTGCATAAGCTGCTGCCCGTCACATTCGACCACGTCTACGTAACCAGGCTGTTGAAGGACATAACATCTCTAAAATCCAGCCTGGCCGAGGTGCAGTCCAAGTTAGAGAAGTCGGACAGCACCATAAGCGAGCTACGTGCAGAGGTAGTGTTATTACGTAAAGCTATTTCTATAAATAGCTCGCCCAACGCTAACGTCAACACACAACGCGGGGCTCAAAATGCATCGATCGGCAGTTTGGCGTCAGCGAATTTGCTTGCGTCGCCTGCCGGCAGCAATGCACGCGCCGCGTGTACTGTTGCTGACCGCGAGTCATCGACACCTCTCAAGGTTTTGACGAATGTGGATGCAACAAAATCTAATGGTATATATCCTATGCTGATGTTACTGCCAAAGGCAAGAAGAGGGAAAATCGTCAGGAAAATAAAGGGGGTAAACAAGAGCGTCGTGAACACCCCCATCACAAGATCGTGGAACTGAGAGTCAGAAAAGGAAACGTGCGACAAGGACGGTTTCATCAAGGTTGAGAGGAAGAAGAAGAAGCCTACTTATCGAAATATTTGTGGTACCAGGTTAGCGGGGCAGCGATAGCCGAGTGGATATACCAACAGACCACTCGAATCCACGGCGCGCACCAATGACTTTTCGGAGTTATGTGCGTATTGAATTGTTAATTATCGCTTGTCCTGTGCCTCGGAGAGCACGTTAAGCCGTCGGTCCCGGTTGTCATGAAGATCTTTGACAGTCGTTACAGGGCGTCAGTACCTTCTAAATAAACTGACACTAGTCTAAACCATGGAATATCGCTATCCCTTCGGATTGCGGAGGTCAGACAGGCAGTCGCTCTGTGGAAAAGCTAATATTCAGCCAAATCCGGTTAGACTAGTAAGCGGACCCCAGATTGAAACTGGGATAACGCTAAGAGAAAGAAGAAGGTTAGCGGGACCTAACATGCTGCTGCGTCCCGCAGTACCAACCACACTGATCTACGTGTCCCGGCTGCATCACTCTACGAAGGACGAGGAGGTCGGTGGAGTACCTACGCACGAAGACCAACTGGACCTTGAGAGTCGAGAGGTTGGAGTCTCACCATAATACGAACTTCAAGTCGTACGTGGTTCGAGTGCCTACTAATCATCTTGACACTTTCCTCAAGGAAGAGTTTTGGCCGAAAGGTGAGGTGTATAGGCGTTTTCAAGGAAGGTTACGAAACAACACTCAGCCTAACTTGAAAACATAACGTAAACAACAACATCCTGTTTTTAATTTTTATTTTTATTATTTTATGTATGTTAGTCTTTAAGGTATATATCTATAATATGGGTTATTGTTACCTGAAATAAATTATTATATATAGGTATTATTAAAAATTTAATCTGGTTCTACCAAATCTGGTTATATTGCGTGATCCTCGGATGCCAAAGTGAGTGAAAACCTTAGAACCTTAGAAAACGTCTCGCGATGAAATCGAGATAACGCTAGGGTGGCGATGACTCCAAAATTCATAATGTGAATGCCCAGAGCAAGGATGTCGCCAAGGGAGGGCAGAAGGTGCTGAAGAGACTCAAAAAACCCTACAATTCATATTTTTTTCAGTACTTTTTTCATTTTCCATATTATGGCGACTTTGCAAAACCCCCCCCCCCCTACTGGCGACGCCCCTGGCTCTATTCGGCACACTGGGGATGCAGAGGCGTTGGTATTACTTTATAAGATACTAACTGTTTCCTACTTAAAAGTAAATTTTCTGTGGTCATAAATTCCTTCTTTCTCTAGTACAGCTCAAAAGTAGGAAGATTTTCGAGGCGTATCAACCAGCGCTAACTACGTGCCTCGGAGAGCAAATCTCTTTGTCAGTCGTTATAAGGAGTCAGAAACTTTAAATCAACTGATGTTGGTCTTCACTATAGAAGGCCTCGCGGAGGTCAGACAGACAGTCAGTTTGTGGAAAAGCTTAATATTCAGTCATATCTGGTTTTAGACTAGCAAGCGGACTCTGGGCACCAGCTGGGATAATGCTAGCTAAGAAAGATAGGATTCTAGTATTTTCTTGGGTTTGCGCCACAGACGTACTTATTAAGAAAAGTTTCGAATACACTGCACGGACCTTATCGCGATGTAAGTAATTTTGCCAAGGTAGTAGAGCCTTGCTGATTTCAGCATGAATGGACCGGCTCGACCGGTGAAGTTCTACCTACCCTCTCACAGAAAATCGACGTAAAGTAACAGTACCTAAACTGTTTCGTTTCGTTCGGTGAGTCCCCCGCCTCATCCTATCCCTTTTCCCAACCCCAAGGGGCGGCAACGCACTTGTGACTCCTGTAGTGTTGCTTGTGTCCATGGGCGGCGGTAATTGCTTACCATCAATCGATCCGTCTGCTCGTTTGCCGCCTATTATCTACCATAAAAATATATATTTATATATAATATAATATTGGTAATCGTAGTCAAACCATTAGATAATCGGTACACAGTAGGTTTCAGGATCTCTATTTTTATATTATACTCGTATTATGCACTCAGCTAACTCGTGTAAGTACCTATATTGAGTTTTCCGTATAGTATTCTATTAAAACTTAATGTCGAGTCGCTCTGAGCACATCTTTGATCTGAATTCTCTTTGACGTGTCGTTATCAATTATTAATTTGTAGAGGAGCTTTTGCGTCGGAATTTACCGCCATAATCTTCTCATTTTACTTTGCCGTTTTATGAAATCTAATGCAGGCTAGATTTAAATATTGTAAGTTTGTACCTATTTGTATGTCTGTACCCTGTGGAGGGCTTGTAATATCGGAGAGTATTGAATTCCGGAACTAAGTTACGATATTGGAGTGTCAATTCCGGAATTCCAAGTTATATATTTTTTCATCAGTCTATAATTTGTTATATGTTGGATAGATCAAGATTTTACCTTGAATTTGAACACCTCAGCATTTTTTTACAGCTTTTATTAATTAACATGGCCATGAACATTCAAGCCTAAGTAGTAAAAAGTTAAGAAGAAAAATAGTATATTTAAACATTGTTATAAAATCAGGCAATCTCAAAGGACAATGGCAGGTCTCCATACATCAAAATGTCTGAAATTAAATTGAAGCGAACAGTAATAAAAAATATATCAAAAAATTTGGCGTAAGTAACAGAGTCTATAAATGATTCTATTTTCACTCAGGAAAGGTGGAAAAAGAAGATATCGGTGTTTGAATTTTTAGTTAAGAATGAACAATGTAGGTAGGTAAAAGAAAAGTTATTGTATGAAAGTTAAACAATGTAGGTAGGTACGTCTGAATTATCAAATGACATATGTCAGATTGACATCAAAACGCGGAAGTATTTTGTAGCATCTAACTGTCACAGCCAAAGACAAAAGCAGAGCTGCACATTTTAAATCGATTTTATGTGAAATCGATACAAAATTAAAACGATGCTGTGACGTTTTTATTTGATTAAAACGTTGTTTTGCTTCAAAAATGAAATGAAATTTCATTTCATTTCATTTCATTTCATTTCATTTCATTTCATATATATTTTTTCATCAGTCTATAATTTGTTATATGTTGGATAGATCAAGATTTTACCTTGAATTTGAACACCTCAGCATTTTTTTACAGCTTTTATTAATTAACATGGCCATGAACATTCAAGCCTAAGTAGTAAAAAGTTAAGAAGAAAAATAGTATATTTAAACATTGTTATAAAATCAGGCAATCTCAAAGGACAATGGCAGGTCTCCATACATCAAAATGTCTGAAATTAAATTGAAGCGAACAGTAATAAAAAATATATCAAAAAATTTGGCGTAAGTAACAGAGTCTATAAATGATTCTATTTTCACTCAGGAAAGGTGGAAAAAGAAGATATCGGTGTTTGAATTTTTAGTTAAGAATGAACAATGTAGGTAGGTAAAAGAAAAGTTATTGTATGAAAGTTAAACAATGTAGGTAGGTACGTCTGAATTATCAAATGACATATGTCAGATTGACATCAAAACGCGGAAGTATTTTGTAGCATCTAACTGTCACAGCCAAAGACAAAAGCAGAGCTGCACATTTTAAATCGATTTTATGTGAAATCGATTTTATGTGAAATCGATACAAAATTAAAACGATGCTGTGACGTTTTTATTTGATTAAAACGTTGTTTTGCTTCAAAAATATTAGCTTATTGATATAATGTTGATTAAATATTAAATAACTGCATTTTAAACCAAACCAACTTTATGAAGTTCGATCGCATCGATTACGTATTTAATAATCGATACGGCTATAGCACTCACGTCTATTCCTGTCACACCATTGTCTATGGCAACAGTCAAATAATAAAGTATTCGTAATCAATTGGAATGCTTTTTATCATTATAAAATACTCCAGCTTTAACGAGACAAAGTGAAAATATTAAAAATCGTAGAAAAAAAAAACAATTTGTTTTGTTCATATGAAGTTTAAGGTCGCCACAACAAACCCAGACCAAATTCTGCCATTGTTCTTTGGCATGTGTGTTCCTTGGGGACCGTAGGGGTGCACTAAGAAGGGATTTCCCGAAGTTCCCACGGTATCGGCCAAAATGGGTAAATTTCAAAAAAATGCAGACGTAGCTGATGGCGTCCTCTAGTATTACATAAGTACATACCTATTTATGTTTTAAAAAATTCCTTGCTCGAAAATTATTAAGTCGCGACTTAGATGCAGGGTAACTTTGCTTGGTCGCGAGAAAGTATGCTGTCTGCGAATCGCGCGACCCCGTCAACACACGGGGCCCGTAGGGACACCGCGGTGGGTTTTAGTGGGTATGCCCCGAACGCCTTTAGGGGAGAGCCTCCACATACCTCCTCCCCCAGGGGGAAAGCTCGGCCGTTATCATGGCCGGGTTGGCGGAGTTGAGACGACTCATAAGGAGAGTTTCCCACCGTAGTGAACAAAAAAAAAGGGTAACTTTGCTTCTACACAGTACATTACTGTTTCCTATGTCCATCGTCGTAGGTTATATTCTGACGACGTTCTTACAACTTTTTTGTATTATTTTAGATCTTAATAAAATAAAGTATATAGGCAATAGCCTCGCCCCTTATTACGTGGGACTAAAGTATATCTGGCGAAAAGTGGGTATAGAAATACACCTCTGCCTACCCCTGCGGGAATAAAAGGCGTGACGATATGTATGTATGTAAAATAAAGTTTGATTCTGCCTCACATACATTTAAGATTTTCTTCAAACTTCTTTAAGTATACGTCTGTATGCCTAGTAAAGTTCGACGGCACTAGTAGGTATAATTATGCTGCTTCCTAATAGTCCTACTACATTGCTGATCCATCTCATTACTGTACACCTAGTGCCAGACTTATAAAGGCTAATTTCACGTTGATTAGTGCGAGTGCAGGTAGTTTATGTAGGTGTGCAGTGATAGCACTAAACTAATGTGGGCAGCAACTGACTAACGGTAGTAGAGCCTTGCTGATTTCAGCATGAATGGGCCGGCTCGACCGGGGAAGTACTACCCTCTCACAGAAAATCGACCTAAAGTAACAGTACCTACACTGTTGCGTTTCGTTCGGTGAGTGAAAGTGCCGAAGGCTCTATCCCCTATTCCTTCTCCCTCATCCCACTCCTCATCTATCCCTTTTCCCAACCCCAAGGGGCGACTTGTGACTCCTGTCGTACGTGCATTATAAAAAAACGAGCTAATCACTTACAATTTTCACTTATCATAATATAAAAATTGCATTCGCACTAATCCAAGTGGAAATTAGCCTATAAATAAAAATAGAATATCCATCACCTATTAAAAGAAGTCCGTGTGGTGACGGATTAAGAATACGGATTGTCACCACCCCATATCATCCCATGGGTGTCGTAAGAGCCGACAGATCCCTCTGTCGGCATATTATGCAGAGAACAGCACTGTAAGAGAAGGAAAACTTGATACCTACAAACCCTATACCAACCCGTTTGGCCAGCGTGGTATAGTAGGCCAATTCCTCCTTTCAGAGGAGAGGCCTAGTCCAGCAGTGGACTGTTACAGGCTGATGATAATGATGGTTATAAGAAACCTTACGGACCTCGTTTCTGAAGCACTTAAGTATAGACTATAATATAGCCTTGTGTTTTAATCTGTTTTATCCATGGTTTTAATAAAATGTACTTCAATTGTCTATGTTATAATGATTGGATGACAGTTATTTTCAATTTATGTCAACTACAAGACGGATTACTTCTATCCACAGTTTTTATCATGATCTATTTCGTTATAATTTTATAGATATTTAAAATATAATACATGAATTCTAATCTTTAATATATTCTCTTTTGTTCAGTTCTTCGGATTAGCAAAGTACACATGCTATGCTTGTTGCACGCAATATACAATTTAAGTCAAAATTTCGTTGCTTATATTCAATTCTACCAAAGTTTGAATAAAATACTTAGTTGGCGTTCAAGCAAATATGGAACCAGAAGATATACCAAAATCTGAAGAGATTTCTAAACAAAATGAAAATATAAAACCAAAGAGACATAATAAACCAAAATTCAATGTTGAACCAGAAACACCAAAAGATCGCAAAAAGAAATGTATCTGCGATACAGTGGCATTGCTAGACAAAATCACAAAACAACCAGAAAAACTAGATCGAACGGAATTTATTAATATTCGTCTCAACTTATTCACTGAAAGAAACTCCGATGGTACTGGGTATCTCATTCTTAGAGGTAAAGACATACAAGAGAGGTACGACACAAGGATCTACGATACTGACATTAGAGCTATTTGTAACTACATAAAGAAATCTCAAAGACGAATCATTATGATTGATTTAAGCTACAACAGAATTACTGATAAGGGATTTTTTAAACTTCTGAAGCAGTTGCTTGTGAAAGGAAGATCTAGTGTAGTTAACTTGAATATTATGAATAACCGTCTCACGGCAGAATCTATTGGTAATCTAGCGAAATATGCTTCGTATATCAAGCTGAAGTATCTGAGATTGAATGGAAATAAATTCGGCACTAAAGGAGGAGAATATTTTGCACAATTCTTGAGGAATAACACGTCTATGGAGTACTGTGATATTGGAGAAACGAGCCAGACTTTGACCAGCGTTGCACATATTGTAACAGCGTTACGCAAAGAACATGGCGGTAATACTACAGTCAAAGTATTTGATTTTAGTAGAATTATACCTCTGTTTAACCGGTACTCATATGAAACTAAATGGCTGGCATATCATATCGAATATCTTCTGGAACGAAACTCTACGATTATTGAATTGCATCTGCGGAAGAACGAATTTATTGGACATGATGTTGAATATTTGGTCCGTGGTTTGAGAAATAATACTACGCTACTGTACCTCGATCTAGGATTCAACAAAATAGGAGATTATGGTATAGAATTGATAGCTAAATATTTAGCAGAAGCACCACAACTGATACTGCTAAATGTGGCGGGCAACGGCATCCATGACACCGGTGGCCGGGCATTAAGTTTCGGAATGCCATATTCGAAAATTCGCGCGCTCGACATTTCAAATAACAAACTGACAGATGAAGGGTTGCTAGACTTATTAAATACGATTAAGAAACCGTACTTTTTACGGTTTTTGAATATATGGGGAAATAAAATTGGGCATGAGACATCTGTAGTGATAGAGAGAATGTTGGAAAGTGGGGTTCTTTTCCAACATACGATTGATGTGAGATTATATGAAGTAGATGAGGTTTTGTTCGCAGCGTATTATCCTAATCCTGCTAATAGGAACAAGCATTTGTACTACGATGAACTGGACTTTGGTTTCGCTCAGCCTATCTTGCATATTACTAGAAATTTCATCGGCGAAAAGAAAAGAGTAAAAGTGGATTGTAAGCAAAGACATAAATTGGATAAAACAGATCGAGATAACTTTTAACTTCAGAGAGATTTTATTTAGATATTTACGTTTATTAATTTTTGAATATTTTTCTGTTATAGCAGTCAATTATTTGGCAATTTTTGAAGGTCCACTTGCCTCTATAATTGTAGGTATTTGAGACTATGATATGAGTGAATAAACAAATATTTTTATAAATGTGTTTTTACGTGTAGGACAGTCAGACATAAAATTATTTAATAATGGATATTGATATTTGTAATGAGAGTTTTAGGTATATTTTTATTATTGCCTTTTAGAAATATTCTGTAATATTGTTTTATAACTTTGCTGTATTCTTACCTTAATTATATAAAATATATTTTGGAGTTTAAAATATTGAGTTATTTTGGAAATACTTAAATGTTATTTAAACATAAACTTGATGCTCTTGGTTATTTCTGAATGTTTGAAAGATGTTGCTATTTTCTGCTTCTCTGTATCACCACAGACAACATAATACCCTAGGTATCACTAATTCTCCGGGACACATGTTTGAATTTGTGTCTTAGAAGGGCTTGGTATCTGCTTAGCCAGTCCTGTAGCATGATATCTATGTACGTTTCGGCAAAGATGATCAGCCATACTGATGTCATACAAGGGCGCCGCCCAGGGAGGGGCAAGTTGATATGAAGAATGCGAAAAGTATGAATTGTAGGTAAAGTCGAGAGAACATGAAGCTTTCACTTATAGTACGAGCCTTACATGTACTTACAACAAATGTTTTAATAACGGTACACATTCTAACGGTGAAGTTTCACGGGATTTTAGTTGTTGTACATTTGGACTGCCTCGTTGGTCTCGCGGCGTAAATGTGCGCGTGGGATTGGGAGGTCTCGCGTTCGATTCCCGGGTCGGGCAAAGTGTTATCGGGTTTTTCCGTGAGGAAATTCTCAGTAGCAGCACGGATTCTGGTAATGTGCCCGGTACGGCAATAGGCTCGTCCCCTATTTCGAGGGACCTAAAAGTTCCTGGCGAAATGTGGGTGTAATATTACACTACTTCCTACCCCTTGGGGGATACAGGCGTGAGTCTATAAATAAAATAAAACATTTGGATACTTTATTGGAATCTCTAGTTTGGGGCGGCAGTTGTCCCTCCCTGCCGACGTCTTGGCGACGTCCTTGATGGCATAAGCGATTCCGTGTAAGCTGTTGTAACTACGGGGCAAGCAGGAGAATCGGAAGATATTTTGAGAACTAGATAATGCTCGCGGTTACACCCGCGTTATTTAAGGCTTCTGCTAAGCTCCCGTCGCTCATAACGTGATGTTATATAGCCTTAAGTAACGCGGGTGTAACAGCGACCTCATCTAGTTGGATATAAAGATATTGCATTTAGTTAAAATATTGCTTTCTAGATTTCTCATTCATTCTATACGTAACATCTTCAAAAATATATCGGGATAGAATCCGTAAACCGTTGTTTAACATCAATGTTTAACATTTGCGTTAACCCAAGAAGATACTATACTATTTATATTTATTTTATTTTTTTATAGACTCACGCCTGTATCCCCGAAGGGGTAGGCAGAGGTGTAATATTACACCCACATTCCGCCATGTATGTTTAACTAAACTACATAATATTATTATACTATAGATACTACATATTATTTTATCCTAAGCTTAAACTACCGATTACTCGTCACCATTTTGTTCCAATACCAAAAAAAGATCGTATGAATTCCTACGAATTCTCCATAACTGAAGCTCTATAACTTTGAAGAATATTCCCCATTACGTCGAAGAAGCCAAGCATTCTTGCCCCGGTTTAATTGAACAAATGCGCAGGGCCGGATTTGAGGGAGACATAAGAAAGGGGATAGCCCATTTTTACCCGACTACAGCGAAGTCAAAAGGTAGGGTAATGTTTTTGGCAGTCTATGTATGTATGAATGTTTGTATGTTCCAACGTTGCTGCTAGACTACTGAACCGATTTTAATAAATGGGGTGTTAATAGATTAGTAATAATGGCCCGAGTAACATAGGCTCTATACATTTTATGTAAATATTCTATTACAGAATAAAAAAACTCCTTTTCCAACACTGACAAAGAAGATATATAAGGAAAGTGTGAATGGGACAGGACAAAAGGGAAGACCTGGGTGGACGTTCTCTGACCAGATTGGAGACATCCTGAAAAAAGGACAAGTTTCGTCAGAAGTACCCTTAACAGAAGAGCATGCATGAGAAACTTGATGGGAGTGAGTGAAGCAAGAGAGGTATGTCAGGATCGTTGCAAATGGCGTTCCGTAGTCTATGTCTACCCCTCGGGGAAACAGGCGTTAGTCTATGTATGTATTACGTTGTTTATGTATTATTACGTGTTTGGTATCAAAAGAAAGGTATTTGTGAGCACATTACAAATATGTACATACTGCTTCAGTCAAAATATAAGTTTGAAACGCGATTGTACTTACAATTCGCGTTGTTCAGACGCGTAGGCTTACGTTCAGAAGGTACAGAAATGCTCAAGTTAGAGCGTGGTCGCAGGTGCGACCACGCTCATCACACAATAGGTATTGTTTACAACTGTACATGTAGTTACCTAAGTACTATGTTTGTTTAATGCATTTAAGTGTTCCTTGCACGCACATTAGGTACCTATACAATATGTGCGACCACGGCTCTGGAGTCTAGCTTGAGCATTTCTGTACTTATACTTTTATTTTTTTATATCTGACTGAGCTATTTTCTAGTTTCGTCCTTTTAGACCCCTTTTTTACGCAGCTGGATGATAGAAAGAAGACAGAAAAGAAAGAAAACTGTTTATTTCCTACAGATACACACACAACAAAAAACAGGGTAAAAAGTTTAAACATGTAGGTAAGTAAAAAATAAAAAAAATAAACATGCGATCTGTGGAGAATTTGGTACGCACTCAGCATAATGCTCCACTGTGGTCCACAGGGCCTACAATAGAGCGCTGTTTTTCAGTGCGACCATCTGGTGTCGCACGGACGTAAAAATCAGCACAGAATTAAATTGCTACAGCGATGGAAACAAAAACAAACAAGCAATGCTCTGGTTGAGCGCATCAGCAGAAATGGTTCAAAATTTGCAGCTTAACATACAAGCACGATACATGTACGCGCTATGTGTGCACACAACTTAATGCCTATCGCGTCGATCCAACGACTCACTCAGTGTGGCCTGCGCGCGCGGCGCATACGTCGTTATAGTTTTCAAACTTTTTTTTCATAACAGAAATCAAAATTTCAGTTTTGAATGGTCAGTGATTTTTGAAAATGCTACAAGCAGCCATCTGACAAGTCAGTCTTCTATAAACTGGCTATAGTCACCCACTTAAAATTAAACAGTATTAACGCCTTAATTAAGATTTCAACGAAATCATCGATGACTTTTAGTCGTAAAGTTATGCTACATTTATTTAGTTTTTAATCAATTGCTTTTGACATTCTGTAATAATTATTTGTTGACTATGAATTATTAAAAGTTTTGTTGCCTACCCCTTCGGGGATAAAAGGCGTGAAGTTATGTTATGTTGTTGGAGTAGTTGTTCATCAAGCAATAATAATGGCCCGCGACTTCGTTGCCTTTCTTCGGGCCATCTGAACACCAAATCCGGCCCTGTAGATGCCCTCGTCTCTATTGTGAAATAGATTGATGATAATGAGATAACGGCTCTGCGGTTGAACGATAGCGATATTAATTTCTGGTAGGTTCGAAGTTGCTTGAGGGAAAATTTTTATGTTTGCTCTTTGAAAATTGTTGTCATTGTTGAGAGGTTGAATAATTTGATTATTTAATGCCTTGTAAGAAATTAGACATAGAATTTTTATTGTTTACGTTTATGCGCTTGTATTAGATTTGCCCGCGGCTGTGCTTGGATAAAACGAGTACTAACTAAACGCCCATTGCGTTGGATTTAATATTCAAAGCAGCAGCGTAATAAGCTAGCCCAGTGGTGTACGTAATGGATTGCCGAGACGATGGTCTCGGGTTCGATCCCCAGGTACCTCTGCCTTTTCGAAGTTATGTGTGTATTAAAATGTTAATTATGGCTCGCTTAACAATGTGCCCGGTAGATGGCAATAGGCCCGCCCCCTATTACATTGGGACCGAAACATAACTGGCGAAGTGTAGGTGTGTAATACACCTCTGCCTACCCGTTCGGGGATAAAAGGCGTGAAGTTATGTTATGTAGATATAACGAGACTTCGCCCGCGCCTCCACCAGCGTAAATAATTACATCTAAAACTTCCACAGGATTCATACTATCCATGAATGAAAACCTTAAAAAATCTGTTGGGTAGTTTTTGAGTTTAACGCATCCATACAGCCGGATATAACACAGAGAGGACTCCATTTCTTTATACGAGACGTACGTCTACGAGACGATGCCCGCGGTCACACCCGCGTTATTTAAGGCTACTGCTCTGCTCCTGTCGCTCATAGCGTGATGTTATATAGCCTATAGCCTTCCTCGATAAATGGGCTATCTAACAATGAAATAATTTTTGAAATCGGACCAGTAGTTCTTGAGATTAGCGCCTTCAACCAAACAAACAAACTGAATAAAGATTTCCCTATAAATAACCAAACAAACTCTTCAGCTTTATATATTAGTATAAGATGTTTTGATAGCGCTTTGATAAAATGTAATTTTCAATGCACTGATAACTTTAGTGTAACGTTTCCAGGGCTATCTTTACCATCAGGTAACCCTCAAGTCGGCCATCGAAAAAACGGGTCAAGAAAAATCACCTCTAAATTATTTCCTTCCACCTTTTATAGGTAGTAGAGCCTTGCTGATTTCAGCATGAATGGGTCGGCTCGACCGGGGAAGTACTACCCTCTCACAGAAAATCAACGTAAAGTAACAGTACCTAAACTGTTGCGTTTCGTTTGATGAGTGAGAGTGACGGAGATCTGATCCGTTATTTCTTCTTCCCAACCCACTTCTCCTCCTGTTCCTTTTCCCAACCCAAAAGGGCGGCAACGCACTAGTGACTCCTCTGGCGTAGCTTGTGTCTACTCAGTTGCCACTTATTATACGGGGTGTAAGGGACGGTGTACCGAAAACCGATACCAGTGATTCAGTACATGATACTTAGGCCATTGGCGGTCGAATTTTCCGGATTTTTTTTATGAATTTTTGCCATAAAATATAATGTAATGAAATAGTAACTACAGTCGACCCCAATAAGTATTTTGGTAAAATCCAAAGAATTAAACATGTACATGGCGCGTTTACTCTGACACCAGTACATCGTAATTACTGCCCCACCCGCCGCTGTAAGGCCGTAACAGCTGATAGTGCGAGTTTGCGTGTTCCTATTTACATCGCAATTTTTTTGGAAAATTGTCGAGTTCTTAGATTTCTTCCGGAAATTCCACCGCCAAGGGTCTCAGTATAAGGTACTGAATCACTGGTATCAGTTTTCGGTACACCGTCCCTTACACCCGATATAAAAAGAAACCATTCCTCTTGTATTCTCCAAGCTACTTACCTAGTTAGCAGCAGCTCCTTCCCAACGTTCCGTCCCCTCCACTCCGGGTCCACAACTAGCCCGTACGCAGTCAGATATTTGTCCACTCCGTAATGAGAGAAGATGTCCACGCTCCGTCCCACTAAGTCCACTGCGCCAAAGAGTTGTGCCCACACCTTGTCTTCCGTCTAGAGGGAAAGAAATAGAGTCGTTATCAGCCGTTTATAATTTGTCTTACTGCTGAATAGAGGCCTTTTCTTACTATATTGTATAACATAACTTGTCGTCATAGTGACGCAATATTGTTTTTTGACGCTAATAAATTTATTAGTAAATTTATTTTAACTAAAGATACAATGTATCTGCCATTTTATATTAAGCGACAAATTGCTAAGTTATTAGCATACAATTTACAGCAAGGCAGTGAGCCTTGTGTTGACAATTTATTTGATAGGGTTAGTACATGTACTAACAACGTTTTTATTGACACATCTTGTGATTTAAACTCCAAGATAGGACAACAGTTAGGCTGCAGTATTTGAATATAGTACATCAAAACATGCAGGGCCTATCTGGCAAAGAGTTAGAGTTAAGGCGCTGTTATACCTCAGAAGCCGTGAAACACCTAATTTTTCGTCGCGCATCTAGTCATAACGGTACATATTACAAACTAGCAAAAATTAGAGCTTAAAGTCAAAAGTCTGAACAAAAGACTTTTGAAAGAATTTTTCATGTACGTAAAAAAGAAACACGGTAAAAAAATCACAAAATCGAGGCAGAAAATAATCTTTCGTCTCACTGTTTGCAATATTTTGATCGTAAGCTGTCATATTTTTTTTGATAATGTTACGAGCTGGGGTTCGACGATAAATTATAACTCACTATGCCAGAAAACTGAACTTTATTTACTACACAAACACTAAGTATAACACTAGATACACACACTTAATTTTCACTTCACTAGTAAAACACACTATTCACACCACTAGAACAACACTAATAAAACACCACTAAACACTTCCGAATTACTTCCTTCGCTTGATGTTGATCGCTTTCCGTATTCAATTGTTACTGTCCGGTCCGTTCGCTCCCGCTCTATTTATACTGGCCGGATAACATCACTAGGCTTTTCGAGACGACTCACGATATTTCTGGAAACGTGTAAGGTGTTTCTATAATTGCGTAAATGTTCTATTTACACCTACGCCATCTATAAGAGGATAGATGAAACAGCCTTAAACAACCGATACATCTACGAGGGTCAAACTGAAAGTTCTTAGAACTGGCCACTTATAAACAATATAATAAAAAAAATATTCTAAAATTTGAAAATAGAACTCTTTGCCAATATTACTGAGTATATATTTCATTCATTTGTCATTTGTTTTACGATTTGGCGGCAAATTGAAAATTGTCTGTGTCACGTCAACATGAATTTAACACGAGAAAATTTTCGTGCAATGATTTTTTATGACTTTCGATGTCATTTAAGTCAACAAGAAAGTTATGATAGACTACGATTGGCCTTTCACGATGAAGCCCCATCTCGTGCGACTGTTTACAACTGGTTTAATGAGTTTAAACGTGGTCGCACTAATCTCACTGATGATGTACGTGAGGGACGGCCTTCTACGGCGACGACTGAAAATAACATCTGTGTTGTGCGGCGTATGATAGAGACTGACAAAAGAGTGACCTATCAGCAGATTCGGACAAGCTTAGGCATCGGTATGAGTCAAGTGCACAAAATCCTCCACGAACATTTAGCGGTAAGGAAGCTTTGCGCCCGGTGGATACCTCATAATTTGACTAAGGCTCAAAAACTCCATCGTGTGGATTGGTGCCGTAAAATGATTGAAAGATTTAACGGAGGTGACTCAAATGCTGTGTTCGACATACTAACAGGTGACGAAAGCTGGATTTACTGTTATGATCCTGAAACCAAAAGACAATCTGCTCAGTGGGTGTTTCCTTTCGAGGAGTTGCCAACTAAAGTGAAGAGAGATCGAAGTGCGGGAAAAAAAATGGTGGCCTCGTTCTTTGGAAGGATAGGTCATTTCGCAACAATTGTGTTAGAGGATCAAAAAACAGTTTCTGCAGAATGGTACACTACCAATTGTTTGCCACTTGTCTTGGAAAAAGTTCGAGAGAAACGACCTCGCAGTAGGATCCTCCTTCACCACGACAACGCCTCGTCGCACACCGCCAAGCGAACGATCGACTATTTGGCGACATCAAACGTTGAATTACTGGGTCACCCGCCGTATAGCCCCGACCTCGCGCCTTGTGATTTTTATTTATTTCCAAAAATTAAAGAAAAACTTAAAGGAAAGCGGTTTATGAATGCTGAAGAAGCGGTGGCTGCGTATCGCGATGTCATTGAAGAGACCCCTAAGGACGAGTGGGCAAAGTGCTTTTCCCAGTGGTTCCATCGCATGCAGCGGTGTATTGACGTCAATGGACAATATTTTGAAAAGATATAATAAAACTAATAACTGGCTAATGTAATCAGTTTTTGATTTTCTAAGAACTTTCAGTTTGACCCTCGTAATCTCAGGTAGTTCTCCCATTCACTGATAGATGGCGTTATTTTCAATTCGTAACACGGCCTCCCTCTTAAACGTGTTCGTCTCGAACATCGTTGGACCCATAGTAACGAGCCAACCGGTCCACATGAACTATCTTCGGTGCACCTCGCGACCCCTTCTGGATTCGATAGGTGACGTCGTTCATCCTGGTAATTATGCGATATGGCCCGTCCCATCTGGCTTGTAACTTAGGCGATTTTCCTTTGCTTCGTACTGGGTTATGAAGCCACACCAATGATCCCTCATCGAAGCCTTTGTTATTTGCCTTCCGGTCGTAGCGAGTCTTCATCTTCTCAGACATCTGTTGTCCAGATTCCCTGATGTGCTCGTATACGTCGTTCATCCTGTTGCGTAGCTCGGTTGCGTAATCCGTTATATTGCGTGGAGACTCTGGTGGAATACCGGTGATAAGGTCTGCAGGTAAACGGAGTTCTCTACCGAAATTGGCAAAAGCTGGTGTTATTCCTGTAGTTTCGTGGACCGCACTGCGATATGACAGGAGAAATGGTTGGATGTGCTTGTCCCAATCTCTTTGTTTGCTCTCCACGACCTTCGCCAGGTACCTTTCCAGTGATTGGTTAAACCGTTCAACCATGCCATCTGATTGCGGATGATAAGCCGTGGTCCTGGTTTTATGCGCACCCATTACGCGACAAGTCTCCTTGAACACCTCAGATTCAAAGTTCCGGCCTTGATCGCTGTGGATTTCCAAGGGTACCCCGAATCGACAAAAGACTTCATGCACCAGCTTGTCGGCCACTGTGGTAGCTCTTTATTTGGGATTGCAAACACTTCAGGCCACTTCGTGAAGTAATCCATCACTACCAAGAAGTATTTGTTTCCATCCTGGCTCTCGGGAAACGGCCCAGCGACATCCAAGGCTATGCGCTCCCATGGGGCTCCCACATTGTACACCTTTAATGCACCTCTGCTTCGAGTATGTGGCCCCTTGACAGCCGCACAACTTGTGCATTTGCGGCACCAATCCTCGACGTCATCCCGACAGTGGAGCCAATAAAACCGCTCCCGGATCTTAGTAAGGGTCTTCTTAACTCCCATGTGACCTCCCGAAGCACCATTGTGATAGAGCTGCAAGACTTCCGGCACCTTAGTTTTGGGCACTACCATTTGCAAATGGCACTGGTTACCGCGAGCGTTTTCCCATTTGCGGCACAGAACTCCATCCTGGACGACCAAGCTTTCCCACTGTGCCCAATAACTCTTGGTGATGGGGCTCATTGCTGCGATATCACTCCATTTGGGCCTAGGCGCATCTGATTTCTTCCATTCAAGAATCGGCTGTACATCCTTGTCATCTTGCTGAGCACTCTGCAAAGCTTCTCTCCATTCTTCGCTTAGATCCGTCTTTAACATCCTCACTAGCGCTGCCTGCTTTGCTTCCTGTCGGCTACAGTGCTTGCACTGGTCGGGACACGGCCTACGCGATAGGGCATCTGCGTTACCATGGGACTTGCCGCTGCGATGTTGTATTACAAAATCAAACTCTTGCAGTAGTTCAATCCATCTAGCTACTTGTCCTTCTGGGTCCTTAAATTGAAGTAGCCATTTCAGCGCTGCATGGTCGGTTCGCAGGTGGAATTTACGGCCCAACAAGTATTTGTTGAAATGCTGCAACGTCTTTACTACAGCCAAGAGTTCCCGCCTGGTGACGCAGTAGTTTCTTTCGGGTTTGGATAAGGTCTTGCTGAAGTATGCTATAACAACTTCTTGATCACCCTTCTTCTGTGACAGCACGCCGCCAATTCCGGTGTTACTGGCATCTGTGTCAACTATGAATTCATGCTCATTGTCAGGGTAGCCTAGAATAGGTGCAGTACACAGATGTTCCTTAAGCTTCTGGAATGCAACGTCACAGCTCTCATTCCAACAGAACTGCACTCTGTTTTCGTTGAGCTTATGAAGAGGTCGAGCAATGTCAGCAAAGTTCTTCACAAACCGTCGATAGTAGGAGCATAATCCGAGGAATGCTCTGACCTGCGTTTTGTTCTCTGGAACTGGCCACTCCTTCACGGCAATGATCTTATCCGGGTCAGTTTGAATACCGTTCTCCGAGACCACATGTCCTAGAAAGTTCACTTGCCGTCTGAATAACGCGCATTTCTTCGGACTCAGCTTCAAATTAGCACCTCGTATTTTTGACAGCACTTGCTCCAAGTTTCGAAGGTGATCCTGGAAGGTGCGCCCCACGATGATGATGTCATCCAAGTAGACCAAGCAGGCGTCTCCAATCAGTCCCATAAGCACTCGCTCCATCAGTCTCTCAAAAGTAGCCGGAGCGTTGCACAATCCAAAGGGCATGACGTTAAATTGCCACAGTCCTTTGCCTGTGGAGAATGCCGTCTTCTCTTTGTCTCGAGGATCTATTTCCACCTGCCAGTAGCCACTTTTTAGGTCTAAGGTAGAAAACCACTTCATCCCCGTCAGCGTATCCAGTGTGTCATCGATCCTTGGCAGCGGGTAGCTGTCCTTCTTCGTGATGTCATTCAATCGGCGGTAGTCTACACAGAAGCGCATGCTGCCATCCTTCTTCTTAACTAGGACAACCGGAGAGCACCACGGGCTGGACGAAGGCTCGATTACGCCTTCGTTCACCATACCGTCGATCATAGCTTCCACTTCACGTTCCCGTGCTACTGGCACACGTCTTGGTCGCTGGCGAATCGGTGCTTCACTTCCCGTGTTTATTTTGTGCTGGACTAGTGCTGTCTTCCCTATGTCGGCATCACTGGTCGAGAAAATATCCGCGAACCGGTTCAACATCTTCTGAGCCTCGGTCTTCTCTTCCTCCGACAGGGTACTTTCGCAGTCCTCTAAAAGAGTAGACACGTCGAATCGTGCACCCTGAACCTTGGCGCTGGTAGGTTGCTCTTGACATCTACGCATCCAAGCCGCTCCTTCATAGGTGCCCAATTCCGTCCCTTTCTTGAGCGACACTTCCTTGTCACTTGCATTCAGTGCGCGTACTGATGAAACTTTTGTACCCCTTACCAAGGTTCGTGCAATCTTCCAGGAGGCCTCTTTCTCTAGACCTTCGATTAGTACGCAGCGGTTCCCTCGACCAGAATTTCCTGATAAACAAACTGGTACAACAGTTTCCGACCGCGGGTGAAGAATGACATTCTTCAGGCAGTACACTTTTCCTGAAGTTGCACCTTCCATGAAGACTTCTTCCGAGCCACACTTCAACACTCCCTGGCTAACATCGATCTCGCAGCGATACTTCCGCATGAAGTCCAGGCCCAAGATGCAGTCGTCCACTATATCGGCCACGATGACTTTGTGACGGTAAATTTTGTTGCCTAGCTTCAGATCCACCTCCATTTCACCTCGGACGGTTATGTGCTGACCGGTAGCTGTTCTCAGATTCACACATTCATTGTTCCTGAAGCAGCCCCGAAGAACCCGTCTTGCCAGATGGAAACCGACGACTGTCCGAGAAGCACCCGTGTCCAATGTCAGCTTGCATGGTGTTCTGTTAATTTCGCCTTCGATGATCAGGCTGTTCCCGTCGCATGATTGCGAGATCGAGATACTTGGGGCTCTTCCATTACCAGCCAGCACCCGCCCCGCAGTCCTGGCTTCTACTCGTTTCCCTGCTCTCGCTGCCTGGCAGGCACATCAGGCGACCCCTTTGGTGGAGACAGGGTGTCACCAGGCTGCCTACGCTTTGGGCAGCTCAAACGGATATGGCCTCTTTCTCCGCAGTTGTAGCACCGAGGTGATGACAAGACTTCCCTGATGCGGTGACCTCGGTCGTCGCGTCGCACTGCTTCCACCTCCAGAGCGTGGGCTAAGGCGTCCTTGAGGTCCTTGAAGTGCCCAAGCCTCACTGCTGCTCTTACCTCCAGGTCCCGGATCCCATCCGTAAACGCCTGTACGAGGTTCCCGTCAATAAGCGCAGGAGACGACTGGTATGCCTTCCTGACCAGCTTTTCCACCTCTAGAGCCCACTGCTGCAGAGTTTCTCCGTTGCGTTGTGTCCTGTCCTTCAGCTGAGCACGATAAACGTGTTCAAGGTGCGCGTCACCGTATCTCGCCTCCAGCGCCTCCAGGAGCTTTTCGTAGGTGACGTCTTGCCCGAGTGCCTCCAACACTGTCAAAGCCCGGTCGCGAAGGCCCAAGGTTAGGGCGGTTAAGGCTTGTTCTTTGGTCCACCCATTCGATCGCATCACAGCCTCGAACTGGATCTTGTATGCAGACCATGATGACGAGCCATCAAATGGTGGAACCTTAAATCCACGAGGTGAGGGCGCTACAGCCGCTGGTGTCACTTCGAGCCCACGCAACTTCTTCTCCACTTCAGCAACACAGGTCTCGTGGTGGTCGTGTACACGCTTCTCTATGTCGCTGATACGGGCCTCATGCTGCTGAAGTTCCTCCTTGACCGCCTTCAAGTCCTTCCCTACAGCGGCGCTGAGGTCCTTCATAAGCACCACCTGCTCTTCTAGGCGGCGCGCGTGCTCCTCCTTGTCACGCTGGAGCTGTTGTTCTAGGCGGCGCGCGTGCTCCTCTTGACGGCGAGCCTGCTCCTCCTTGTCGCGCTGAAGCTGTTCCTCCAGGCGGCGCGCATGCTCCTCCTGATGGCGCGCGTGCTCCTCTTGACGGCGAGCCTGCTCCTCCTTGTCGCGCTGAAGCTGTTCCTCCAGGCGGCGCGCGTGCTCCTCTTGACGGCGGGCCTGCTCCTCCTTGTCGCGCTGTCGCTGTTCTTCCATGCGGCGCGCCTGCTCCTGCATGAACGCCATCAGAGCCGCGATGTCGGGCACCGCCATGGAGTGTGCGCTTGCAGGCTCCACTGCAGCCGCGGAGTCGCCTGATCCACCAGACGATGGAGAAGGAACGTCTCCGAAGCGTCTCTGGTCCAGGTCTTGCTGGCGCTGGTTCCTGGTGCGCACTCCTTCAGTTTCTTCTTTCGGCATAACCGGCATAATTTATCCCTTTCTTCTGACACCAATTTGTTACGAGCTGGGGTTCGACGATAAATTATAACTCACTATGCCAGAAAACTGAACTTTATTTACTACACAAACACTAAGTATAACACTAGATACACACACTTAATTTTCACTTCACTAGTAAAACACACTATTCACACCACTAGAACAACACTAATAAAACACCACTAAACACTTCCGAATTACTTCCTTCGCTTGATGTTGATCGCTTTCCGTATTCAATTGTTACTGTCCGGTCCGTTCGCTCCCGCTCTATTTATACTGGCCGGATAACATCACTAGGCTTTTCGAGACGACTCACGATATTTCTGGAAACGTGTAAGGTGTTTCTAGAATTGCGTAAATGTTCTATTTACACCTACGCCATCTATTAGAGGATAGATGAAACAGCCTTAAACAACCGATACATCTAATCTCAGGTAGTTCTCCCATTCACTGATAGATGGCGTTATTTTCAATTCGTAACAATAATATTGTAGGAAATCTAATGAACTAAAGAATTACCCTATTTATTTTCATATTACACGTGTGTATTTTGTAAAATTAAATAAAATCTGCCAAACGTCTATGATTTTGACGCTCGGTAGATCCCATCAATATCAAACGCTTCAGCAATTTAAACCTTATTAGCATAAGCGGTGTACTGAGTGTCAGTTGCTAGTTTACGCCCCGCCCAGACCTCATCATTCGGCTATGAGCCCTGTGAGAGATAGGTCATGTCGATTGCGTCTCCGCTGCACGAAATTTTACGTAAACCTGTTTGTTATTATAATACGCCGATTTGAGTTCGTAATTTCATGTTTTATGTTATAGAGTGAATACTTTGAATCAAATAGGCTTTTCATGTAACTATGGGCACATATAATTAGGACCTAAGTTTATACTCTTGTTGCGTTTAATGTGTTATTGTTTCTGTGCTTATAAATATATAATTAGAAGAATAAAATATGGACAATTAGAGAAATGAAGTTCTGCGAAGGATTTGTACAAGAAAGCGTCGTAGTAAAATAGAAATTCGTCCATGGCCAAGTGATTATGAAATATGTAACATTTTTACACAAATTATTTTCATAAGAGTCTTTTATGACTAACTATGTTACTTATATATTATCGATTATGCATAACATAATTATATAAATTATTCTCACAATACATAGCTGCCACAGTTTTCAATTTTTGAAAGAGTAATAACATAAAATCGAATCATTTTATGTACCTATATTTCAAATTCATTAGCTTGTCAGAGCGCCTGGAGCGCTAAGATGCCGCCACGGCGAACAATAATGATGACAGCGCTAATATGGCGCTCCACAATCCGCACACAAGCGGTAACGAATGTTGTATTATTGTGTTTTGAACATAAACCTTTTTAGGTACATCCGGTAAAACTTTGATTATTCATAAACTATTAGGTATGTCTCAGTACATCTAATATCTTTTTAATTTCTAAAATCAATCATTTATAAGTAAGAAGGTGACTTCTCTGTTTGCTATAACACAAGATATCGTATTTTTTTTATAATAGAGTACGTAACTAATTATCATTATTGTAATTACAGTGAAGTTAAAGATAACAATTTTGCAACGTCTTACACACATTTGACTTCACTCATTCCTAACACGATCTGTTCAAGAGCTAGCCAAGAAATGCCAAACAATTTTTTTAACAAATTTGACTCAAATTCCGTAGTGATAAGCAAAATTTAATTTTTTGAAATTTTTGTATAGTGGTAAAAAGAAGAGATAACAGCAGTAAAGCCAACTTAGTAAAAAATATTTTGTACAAATAAAATATTTGCAATGTAAAATCAGTTGCGCATGGAATCTAAAATGAAAAACTGGCTTTGCAACTACTGGCGAAGCAAGAAAATGTAACAATCGAGCCTTGTGGATTATTCGATTATTGGTGCCACGCCAGATGGATTAATAGGTCCAAACACGATTGTGGAAATTTAATGTTCTAAAGTTGCCTATAAGAATGGCCTGGAGAATAGTATAAGAGCAAATAAAATACAAATATGGAAACATGATAAAAAAGTGAACTGACTGTAATTGTTATTACCAAATTCAGGGGCAACGCCACGTTACACGCAAACAAAAGTGTTTATTTGCTGTGTGGAGTGGCGAAAGTATACCACTAAAAATAGAAATTATAGAAAGAGATGATGTTTTCTGGGAGAAGCTTGTGGCGTTTTATATGAATTGGCAGTTGCCTGAAATTGTTGATTCTCGTCAAGCTCAAGGGATGGCATTGCGAGATCACGGAGAGGAAAATGTTTCATCAGTGCTTGAAATTTCTACAATACCAAGCCGTAAAAGGAAAGTAAATGAAACTGTGCCTCGTGAACAACAGCAAATAATAAGTCTTATCACCTCACACACTGCCTTTAACATTCGATGAGAATAAAGAAAACCTGCCGGGTTGTAGCAGACAGCTAACTTTTGATGAGCTGTAAACTCTGTATTTCGTTAATAAATTATAAATGAATATAAATAAATATCTTTTAATATTTATTTTCTTTGAAACAACACATATTTGAAGCGAAAGAAATTTTTTATATTTTTCCATACAAACATGTTTGACGAGAGCTAACGAAAAAGCAGTAACTCAAATTCTACTTCTATAATTTTCTAAGCGACATAGCAGTATCTCGTGAATAAGGTATAACCACATATATTTTTGATGTTTCATCTATTTTGAAAAATAATAATGGGTTGGGTTTCGAAACAAGTCGCCTGAATTTGAGGGTATTGGTAGTGTAGGGGGCTTAAGGTAGTTCGTTTTAATCCCCTTAAAGTAATTTTGGCTGCCGGAGTTGCGTCTACATATTTTTAAACAATTTCCAAAATTTCATAAATACTTCGGCAATTATGCAAAACGGAACATAGTTTTTATACTTTAGTACAGTTTTACAAATGTAATTTTTAGGTTTTATGTGAAAAACGTGAAACGAAACGCAAAACTGCCATCTTGGAATGATCATATTGACAGCTAATGTCAAATTTGTGCGTCATTTCTTTCGAGTGCCTTGGGTTAGGTGCGACTGTAATAAGTAAATAAATAGGTTATGTTAGGTTCTTTTTTGACCCTTAATCCGAAAATAGGAGCCCTTCGCAGGGCTCCGACAACCTTAGTTTATTGAACTAGTGTGATGAATGTGAAAGTTGGCAGTGCCATACACACCGATGTTTGGAGATTTTTTTTTCAGAGGAAACCAAGTATTTCCGGCAAGTGAAAATGGTGAGGGGGGTTTCAAAACCTCCCCTGCTCCCTCTCCAATCACTCACAACCCCTAAAAACGGCGACGTATTTCGAAACCTTTGCCATAATAATTATACCTATAATAATAATAAACATCCATAAATAAATAAAAGAAATCAACTTTTACTAAACTTCAATTATCTCGTAACTCGCTTTAGTTGAGATACGGCTTTTGCGCTTAGTGCAGTATTGTGTTTTTTAGGGTACCGTAGCCAAAAATTGTAAAAACGGAACCCTTATAGATTCGCAATGTCTGTCTGTCTGTCCGCCCGTATGTCACAGCCAATTTATTGCAAAACAGATTTGAAAACTGGCAGGAATGGAATTAGATGTAGGTATTCTATGAACTGCTTCACTATTTTTATACAAAAACAAAACAAACATAATAATGGCCTCTCCATACATGGAACTGACTTAATTATTTTTATCATCTTTCGGCACGAAGGTATTTACCTACTTTCGTCAACATTTAATACCTATAACGTCTAATGTAAACCAGTTTTGCTCATAGCTGCACTGAGAACAAAAATTGCGCTATGCCTATATTGTACAAACAGATTGATGTATGTAATATACATTTTAATATCAGTATCTCAATTCAATATGCTAAAACGTTTTGCTTGCGATTTTGAAATATTGGAATACGGATGTCGCCAGAATACGGCCGCACGCGACGAGAATGAAGGGGGGCGCCCCGCAGTAGACGGAGCCAAGCTCCCTTCACCTCCCCTGCTTCACCCCCTCATTTACCAAAACAGTCGCTTAGGACAGCGCCTTAAGTTTATTTCTAGAAAAATATGACGTTAAGGTTTTGTGCTTAACTGAACATTGGTTAAGCACCCATGAGGTATTGTTATAAATGAATATTACACAGTGCAGAGTTCGTATATAAGAAAGCAGGCTATTAGAGGCGGTTCTCTCATAATGACTTCAAATTTATTAAAATGCAAAGAACGTAAGGATATTGTAAATTTATCTATTGAGCGCATTATTGAGTTGTCCTGTGTGGAACTAGACTTATATATTATAATTTGTGTATATCGACTCCCTTCTGGTGATTATAATCTATTTGAGACTGTTATGGAAGATGCTCTTAATAAAATTATAGGTAGTCATAAGAATATTATAGTATGTGGTGATTTTAATACTAATATTTTAGAGAATTCTTCACAGTGTACTAGATTTCTGAATCTTTTTAAGTCATTTAATTTAAGTAATTTATTCTGTGAACCTACTAGAGTCTCTGAAACATCTTCTACTTGTTTGGATAACATATTTAGTTCTTGTGTTGCTAAAAACCCAGTAGTTATTAGTTCTCTTCCTTCTGATCACCGTGGACAGATAGCTAGTTTTTCATGTACAACATATGATAAATCACATACAGTAGAATGTAGGCCTCAAACTACCAATCGTCTTATACGTTTTAAAAACAATATTATCGCTAAACTCAATCCCTCAATTTTGAACTCAGAAAATCCAAATACAATTTATAATTCACTTTTTGGAATAGTAAATAATGAGTTTCAAGTTACTTTCAAGAGTAAAACTGTCACATTAAAGGGTACTACCGGATCTTTTAACCAGTGGGCCACTATAGGTATATACAGAAGTAGAGCCAAATTGTTTGAATTATATGGTATGAAACAACATAGATTTGACACACCTTTTCTAAATTATGTAAAAAACTACTCAAAAATTTTTAAACAAGTTTGTGTTATGGCAAAATCTAAATTTATTAGTAGCAAAATTAAGCATTCAACAAATGTAATTAAAGAAACTTGGAGAATTATAAATAATGAAACAGGAAGAGCACGACCACGGGAAAACCAATTTGAACTAAAAGAAAACAATTTATTAGTCACCAATCAAACTCAAGTAGCGCATATGTTCAATAGTTTCTTTGCGAGCATACCTTTAACAACTACTAGCTCTTTACAATCATCATCCTTAGACGCTGGAAATTTTTTGCTTAGCAGTGTACCTGAATGCAAGAGCGTGTTTAGATTCGAGCACGTTACCCCGCGGGATATATTGATCGCATATAATTCAATTAATATTAAAAATACCGGCGACTTTTGGGGCATTTCAATTAAAATTCTAGGTACTATAGTTGAGACTGTTGCGCCTTACCTCTCTATAATTTTTAACCAATGTTTTGACTTAGGCGTATTTCCGGATTTGATGAAATTAAGTAAAATCATACCTTTATTCAAATCTGGCAGTAAAAATGACGTAAATAACTTCAGGCCCATCTCTATCTTGCCGGCATTTAGTAAAATATTTGCAAAAGATTTTATTAAAGCAGCTAAGCTAAGACAGCTAAGACACTTTAATTTAAATAGTCTGCTTCATAAAGATCAATACGGATTTACTAAAGGTAGATCCACTACTGATGCGGGTGTTGCTCTCATAAAACACGTTTATAATGCTTGGGAGTCATCTAAAAATGCTATCGGAGTATTCTGTGACCTCTCAAAAGCATTTTATTGCGTTCATCACGTCACACTATTGCGTAAGCTCCGCCACTACGGCGTAGAGGAAACCGCACTTTGTGTTGTCGAGTCGTACCTGCGGCAAAGATTTCAGTGCGTCGATGTAAATGGGACTACATCCTCTAAATTACCTATACAGTTAGGCGTTCCACAAGGCTCTATTTTAGGTCCTTTTCTATTCCTTGTATATATTAATGACTTACCTTTTTATTTAAAAAATATCTGTGATGTCGTACTTTTTGCAGATATAATGCACTTATACAGGTTACACAATGGTTTACAGCAAACAACCTAGTGCTTAATTCTAAAAAGACTAAATGCGTTAAATTTGCTCTACCTAACGTTAGACAACTGGGACCTAATATAAGGCTAGATAGGGAGGAACTTGACACAGTTGACTCGACAGTGTTTCTAGGCATTACACTAGATAATAAGTTACAATGGGGTGCACATATAGCATGTCTTGCAGGTAAGCTCAGTTCTGCTGCGTATGCTGTCAAAAAAGTTAGACAACTTACTGATGTTGACACAGCTCGTCTAGTTTATTTTAGCTATTTTCATAGTGTCATGTCCTACGGTATTTTGTTATGGGGCAAAGCTGCGGATATTCAGAATATCTTCGTTCTACAGAAACGAGCGGTACGAGCAATATACATGTTAGGGGCAAAAGATACTCTTAGGGAACGCTTTAAGTCTATAGGGATTCTTACAGTAGCCTCGCAATTTTTATTTGCTAATATATTGTATATTAGGCAAAATATAGGTTTATTTACTACAAAAAGTGATGTACATAACATAAATACTCGAAACAGGCATAAGTTATATGCCCCTTATCATCGTTTACATAAAGTTAATAATTATTTTGTAGGGCTAGGTATTCGTATATACAATAAAATACCAATTAGTCTTTTAGAATTGCCATTTAGTACGTTCAAAAGCAAAATAAAAGACTGTCTTATTAGGAAAGGTTATTATACCATTAATGATTATTTCAGTGATAAGGATAGGTGGTCACTTACACTAGCCAACTCTTGATTTTTTTAATTTATATAGATACCTTACTTTTCAGTTTTTTTTTTATATAAAATCTCTAGTTCTATTAATTTAATATTCATGCATTATTAGGTCATTCAACTTACTACATTTACATTTTCATTGTTGTTCCACAAATTTTATTAAAATTTGCTACAGTGTTAGATGAAGGTAACTCGTTTTCATGGGCTGGATACTAACGTTTTTGTAATTTTCGTGTATTCATATACCGTCACTTTCTGTAACATACTTTTCCACCATAGTTCTGAACATGATCGCGAGTTGCCTACATTATAAAGCGTAAGTGGATGCTCCTGTTACACAAGATTCACATTTGAAGACTACTACAGCACTTAATTTAATAACTACATATTTTGTATATAATATGTATGTTCTTATTTACTATTTACAAGTAATTAATTACAATGTGAAACAGTTGCAGCTCCTTACAAAAACAAAATATGTACCATAACACTGGCGATTAAAAAGAGTGGCCACGAGTTTTATTGCCCGTTCTTTCTCGTGGTTCTACCTATTGCTTTGCGAATGGGCAGTAAATGTAAATGTAGAAGCATTATTAATTTACTTTAAAAATTTGACGTTCATAAGCGTCACGTTGTGACCTAGATGAATAAATGATTTTTGACTTTTGACTTAAAAGAAGGATTAGGCGTCCACCAAGCTGGCCAAAAGCTGATTAGCAGACTTCACATGTCTCTCGAGAACATTATGTAGGACTGATAGACATGCTGGTTTCCTCACGGTGTTTTTCTTCACCGTTTAGCAAGCGATAATTAACGGTTAAGACTATCATGATCACAGATACCAAGTTCCCGCACGAGCGTGGAAAAGGATGCCACAAGTTGCGACACCTCGCCGCTACAAATTCACTGGCTTCTGTGAATTCACCCCAAAAATAACAGAGAGTCTGAAACGCCTCCTCTCCTACGCCAGCCTCAAGCGCGTATAGAGTTGCGGAGGGGTTCTTTCTTCCGGCAGAGACATCCGAGCGAAGACATATGTATTTAAAAGTCTATATGACCTTCTGAACAACGTTGATACGTTGATACTTGCTGATTTCAGCATCAATGGCTAGGTTAAAAAAACTTTAGGTTGTGAGTTTAACCTCCTACTCAATATACGTACATGGAAAGCCTCCTCCTTATCATCCTTGCAGACGACAGTCAGCACGTTAACCCCCACCATCTTCGGAGGCCGTTCATCATCGTCCACCACGCAGGCTACAGACAAGTTGTCCTTCAACGTGTTCCGCCACAGTTTCTGCAGCTCACACAGCGCTGTGGGGTGGTTGTGGATCTCTGGGAAGAGTTTCGAGATTTATAGAGCATCTTCAAGTAAACCATCGTGGTGTAAGGATGAGTCAGCCTAGACCCTGCGTTACCGGATCTAGCAGCTTCCAGGCTTCGCTGCGGGGAGGCTCCTATACATGCACTCCTGCAGCAAACGTGATCTTAAAGTGGCCTCAGAGAATGCTGTCACCGCAGCCAAGTTTAGGGAACATAGAATCTGAACCATTGACACGATGAAGTTTTCATAGTATGCATACTGTCACTTGGTTCACTGTATTTACAAATTAATATCTACTGCCTCGTTGGTCTCGCGGCATAAATGTGCGCGTGGGATTGGGAGGTCTCAGGTTCGATTCCCGGGCTGGGCAAAGTGTTATTGGGTTTTTCCGTTAGGAAATTCTCAGTAGCAGCTCGGAGTCTGGTAATGTGCCCGGTACGGCAATAGGCTCGCCCCTTATTACGTGGGACTTAAAAATTCATGGCGAAATGTGGGTGTTATATCACACCTCTGCCTACCCCTTCGGGGATATACAGGCGTGAGTCTATAATAAAAATGTAAACTGTGCCATAAAAATTAATTATGTATGTTGTGAAAATAAATCCTTTCTTATTCTTATTCTTATTCTTAAGAATAGGGCACATTGCACGGATACTTGAATTGACGTTTTTAGTAGATAGAAAAAGTACAACACCACTCACACAGTTCATAACTTGGATGGATGACCGTGTGAGGCATTTTTATCAGAGCGATACTGTGCTTAGAAACCACATTAAGCCATAAGTCACTACTATTGCCTCACAACGAGAATCGTACTTTGAGCCATGTCGACGACCTTGGGGTGTTTTAAAACTACTAAACCAGAGCACAAACCAGAGATTGCCAGAAACGAAAAAGTAAAAAAGAATGAAAGCATAGAGACATGGACTGCACAAACCTTTATAATATTGTTGGGAAAAAGAAAATGAGTAGATAAATACTGTCACTTTTTGTTTTATGTTTTTCTTATTTTAGGTAGACCTACACGAATTCGTGAAGATATATCTTTCTCACGTTTTGGTCTTAATTATTTTACAGCTTCCAAGGGAATGGTTAGTCCATATCTCTACTATTTAAGTTAAAACTTAATACAAAAAAGAAAAATCAAACAAAATGAATACTCATAATATTTTTTCTGCGGACGTTAGTATTTCCTCGGTGCAGTCTGGCCATCAACGATGGGTACTTGAAATAAAAAAGAGAAATTAAACCAACAAAATTATTGAATTAAACGTGGTGTCAAAAAGAAAATAAAATTATAATTCCAACCAACAGCTATCGATTGTGAAAATACTCAGAAGTCATTGTCACTTTATTATAAAAAGCAGTGGTCCCATGCTGGGCGCCAATATAATAATAGCTGGGACAACATGACTGTCTCCTTGGGCCAGTGGATAGCGTATACGTCTACTGATCGGGAGGTCCCGTAAAATTCTCAGTATCAGGACGGAGTCCGGCAATTTGCCCGGTAACGGAAATAGGCTTTCACCCTATTCTTAAATGGGATCTAAAATTCACAAGGCGAAATGTGGCTGTAATATTACGCCTCTGCCCACCCCTTCGGAGAGATAGGCGTGACCATATCAAAAATAAAAATAATATGGACGATGTGTTGTGACTCTACACATCGTCCATATTATTTTTTATTCGCCATCTACTTACCGATATACTTGCAAGGCGGTTCATCCTTGGTAAAGTACATGGTGAGCAGTTCCATGGCCTGATCGTGCATGTCCTCGGTCACATCTTGGATGCGAAGTGGGCCCCGGTCCGTGGGGAAGCGACGCCAAATTGTTGGGTAGGCGAGTTGAGTTGGACGGGTGAATGGCATCTGAGAAGTAAGGAATCCATAGTGAGGATCATAGATTATACAGATATACTGGTATAGATACGCAACTCCCTCTAAGGAAAAAGTTCAATAGGCATCCTCGACTCTAGATGGCGTACAAATAAATTTTATTTTTATTCCGATCGTATAGATGGCGTTAGTAGTGGATTCATTTTTCAAAATAAAATAAATGTTTAATTTCGGTGTTAATAAATAAGTAAATGACAACTATTATGTAAAATATGCAATTTAAAAGTAAAAAAATATAAAAATCACAAAAAAAATATTCTTGATATGCGTGGATTCGATCCACGGACTTTTTACGAGCCTAGCACACTTCCACTGCGCCTCGTAGATCTTAACGATATTGGCGAAATTACCGTTCAGTTATCGCTACAGATATTTCTAGGTATATATTATGTAAATTTTTTTCTTGCAATCTTCGGTAGCTGGCGCTGATTTATATGAAATTTACCCATGTATGGAGCTTTCACGGCCCTGGTGTGGATATTTTTACTTTCTGTGGTACCACATTATAAAAGGTGATATTCTGTCATATCTATCCGAGAGTACAGCTGCTGGAGTCGCGTCGCAACGTCAACTTCAAGGCGTTTGCGGTGAGGGTCCCGACGTGCTTTCTGCCTGTTGTACTGAAGGAAGACTTTTGGCCGAAGGGAGTGGTTTTTCGTCGCTTCCGCGGACAAGTGCCACACGAGTGCACATTAACAATTACGTGCAAGTGATGTGATACTATCTTAGTGTATAAGTATATTTACACTAAGAACAACTGTATGTATCTTAGACTGTAAGGTCTATGCTACGCGAAATAAAATAATTTATTATTATTATATCTGGTTGGACCAGTAAGTGGATCTCGGGCTCCCAAACGTAAGTCTTGCATGCAACCGGGATAATCACTTTTTAATATATAAATAAACTACATAACTACGACCTTACTATATGAGACGATCACTGCGCCGCACTTACACAATAGTGCGCCGCGTATATCATTTGAAGCGCCGGCAGTCGCTACAAGGGTATAATTAAATATTTTGGCTGAAAAGTTAAACTATACTGCAAGGCTGATGTTGTAGTTTCAGCGGTCGCCACTTGACACTGCGTCGAGTATTGTAGATTTGATTCCCATACGACGCAATACTTCATTATGCATAAATTGTTGTTTCGAGTCTGGTTGTTTACTCTGTCTTGTTTGTCCCCACGACACAGGAATCAATTCCTAGTGCGAAAGTCGCCATCAAAATATATATAGATGATTTTTTTTGTTATGATTAATACTATTTTCCGGCTCGACCACTACGTTTCTCAAAGCGGTCGCCGTACACATAATTGATTGACGAACTAGTCATTTTCGTTATTAACCACAAAGGAATTGACAATAAAACTAAATGTACAAAATAAGTCCCTTTAAGGGTAGTCCCATGTTGGGCGCCATTACGTTTTTGTTGAAGTTTGAATGACTTGAACGTTATATACAATAGTCTATTACCTATATCTACATAATATATAAAAATACAACGACATTGATGTTACTATTTTAATAATTACCTAGTTAGTTAGTAGTTTAGTAGTACTCACTAACTTATGAGAAAAAGAAGAATTCGTGTGAGTGTGTGGCAAACTCTGGTGTCGGAGTTGTCAGACCGCCCGAAGGCCTCCAACGTGGCCTAACGATCCTTATCCTTAGACAAGAACCTCCGAAGCACGGTAACACTCAGATGTAAATGCCACACACGGTCACCCATCTATGTGGTGACCTGTGCAAGCGTTGCTTAACTTTGCCGATCTGTTACGAACGGCAAGCCAAGTTTCGCTATGAGCGCTACAACTACTAACTTATGCAAACCATTAACTTAAAGGTTTCGGATTCGCTTCTTCTTTGAGGTAAAGGGTTAGCACGTTACACGTAGGTAAAGACTACTTACACCTATTTACTGCAAACATATAATAGGTAATTTTTTTTTAAAGACAACTCCCGCACTAGGAAGAAATTCCTGTGTCCCAGGGGACTTTACAAACATACAACTAACGGTCAAATTCACCACCCCATATCATCCCATGGGTGTCGTAAGAGCCGACAGAGGGAGCATATTATGCAGAGAACAGCACTGTAAGTGAAGGAAAACTTGATACAAACTCTAAGATATCAACCCGTTTGGCCAGCGTGGTATAGTAGGCCAATTCCTCCTTTCAAAGGAGACGCCTACTCCAGCAGTGGACTGTTAAAGGCTGATGATGATGATAAGATATACCAATACATTTACGCAAATATTACACATACTACTTTTTAAGAATTTACTTAAGTAAACTTCTTGAATTTTACTGCAACTTAATATGAAGTAAAAAGAAAGTAACTGTTTATAATTTACCATGACTTGTATGAAAAATTTAATGAAAACAAATTTTTCCGAACTCTAGGTAACTTCTGATTAAATTCGTTGCGAGTTTAAGAAACTTTAACAATCCCCGGTTCACAAGTGTCAAAACTCTTAGTCATCAATAGTCGCTGCTGTTGAACCTGGCTACACAAGTGACACAGTAGTAGTAACAAGTATGGTACAAGAAATAAAAAAAAATCTAAACAAAAAGTGAATTTCATAGTTATACTTTTCCCGAAATTCCAAACAATTTTTACCCACCACAATCACAGCTCAAACCCATAAGAAACTACATCAACATTTAAAATCTAATAACATAAACAGTTAGTACTCACAGTTTATAATTTGTCTTCTATCCGTCCGTCTTGAAACCCGGCTAGAGAGTGAATGAGGGCGCTAAGGAAGGAGGCAGGCTGGGGCACAACAGGTGGAATTTAATATTAGAGGGACATTCTCTCAGATCGGCATTTCGTGCGGAATACCGAAGTCGACTATGGGTGGATTGTCATTAAATATCTGTATATAGTAAAGCTAGAGGATTCGTTTGTTGGTTTTGATGCGTTAATATATCTAAGCATTGCGAACGTGTTCTAAAAGTAAATGTTAAATCTAATAGTACGTAATATATAAAGCTGAAGAGTTTGTTTGTTTGGTTGAACGCGCTAATCTCAGGAACTACTGGTCCGATTTGAAAAATTCTTTCAGTGTTAGATAGCCCATTTATCGAGGAAGGCTATAGGCTATATAACATCACGCTATGAGCGACGGGAGCAGAGCAGTAGCCTTAAATATCATGGGTATAACCGCGGGCATCGTCTAGTACTAATATATAAAGCTGAAGAGTTTGTTTGTTTGTTTGCTTGAACGCGCTAATCTTAGGAACTACTGGTTGGATTTGAAAAAATCCTTTAGTGTTAGATAGACAATTTATCGAGGAAGACTATAGGCTATATAACACCATGCTATGAGTCACGGGAGCGGAGCAGTAGCCCTAAATAGCGAGGGTGTAACCGCGGGCATCATCTTGTCATTAATAATAATGCATCGTTAATACAGTCCCAAAGCCGTCGACAGGGTAAACCACTATGGCTTATCACGCTGCAGAAGTGCATGGCTTAATTCCCGACATATTAATATAATACGTCGTGTTTCTTTAACCCCCGTGAACCATCTTGATCGTAATGGTCCGACACGCGACGATGGGAAGAGAAAGAGACCAGACCGACGATGGAATAATCGACACGTTGCTGTATTAATTTAACTGCTAGGTATAGCACATGGAGACATACCTTCAGATTTTTTGCCATCAAAGCGTGTTAAGCACTTAGGTTCTTAGGTACAAGTTGGGTGGGAAACTCAGTGTGCAGCGGTGAAAAGAGTGCGACTGCCATAGTGGTTAACGTGTCGTGATATAAGAACTACGGTTTTGCTGCATGACAGACCTTTGTAATTATTAAATTAAAAGACTGCTCCGCGGTCTAGTGGATAGCGTAAGTGACTGCTGATTGGAGGTCCGATTGGGTTCGATTTCTTGGTCGGGCAAAAGTCTTACTGGGTTTTTCCGAATACTCAGTAGCAGCTCGGAGTCTGGTGATGTGGCCGGTAACGGCAATAGGCTCACACCCTGTTACGTGGGACCTAAAAATTCCTGGCAAAATGTGGGTGAAATATTAACATCTCTGGCTACTCCTTCGGGGATACGGGCGTGAGAATATAGTCATCTCTCAGTGTGCCTCGACGCACTAAGAAGCAGCGATGATGTAATCGGAGGCGGTAAACGATATTTAATTCGATATTCCACAACGTTTAATTCTACTACCCTGTGGCTCAGTGGCACAAGTACACCGTGTTCGTAGAGCCCGTGTTACAGGTTCGATATTAGAACGAACTAGAGGATGTCTGCTTGATCCCGTACGTATTTCGGGAAATCCCTTTATAATGCACCCTTATGGTCCCCGAGGAACATACATGCCAAATTTGAGCCCCCTGCGCTTATAGTTTTGGCTGTGCGGTTTCTGTCAATCAGTCGGTAACGCACATAGATATATATGTACTAAAGTACTAGATGTAGCATTCAGAACATTTACTTTGTTCAAATGCTTTGCATGATCATACCGGCAAAGCAATCTAGTGTCACTTTGACTTTCCTGCAGTGTGGGTCCGCTTCGTTTATTGACTGTGTGGCGACGATATATCGATTAATTTGAATCAGAACTTGTATCTGTAGTAGCGTTAGTCAATATTTTAATTATTTATGTTAATAAAATAGTTAAATGTATCATAATACCACATTAAAATGTATTTCTTTATTTTTATGTGACGTCATTTACGATCATAGACTAACTACTATGCAGAAATACATTGCAAGTGATTGTAGGTAAAATATATGACCAAGACCAGACTTCGTGATGGTATTGGTTTTAAGAGTTTTTTAGTTTGATTAATGCTATAAAACCAATTTGACGTTGTATAACACTAATTCTGTGTTATTTTTATCTTTTGGTAAGTTGATCGTAATGACCGTATAAACGAATATTTCAACACTTCAACATTTGCAGTTATAGAAAAATACGCAAAAATAATATTGAACCATGAGACCAAAACAGATCCTGATATCCATTATCCGACCAATAGACAAAAAACCACAAAATTAATTGTGTTTGGTGGCAATTGAATAGTTATTAAAATATATTTTTGAGCATTTCTTGCTAGAATAAATTTAACTGCAATTCAAAATAATTTTTTTAGACAGGAAATCAACCCGCGACCATGACGAACCCTGTCGATACAGTACCGACTAAGCTACTCAGGCCACTTCGTCATAGATTTTTTTTTAATAGTTGGTTTCCTTATGGTAGCACATGTGTAGTTTTAGAACTCTGTGGTCAGCAAGGGCATCTTTACAGAATGACAAACAATCCTGCCTTATATTTAAGGATATGCTTAAGCAATTCACATAGTAAGATAAATATAAAGTTTAAAAATTAGAATTATTCGTGAAGCAACTAAGGCAAGTCTTGGACTTACGCCCACGAATACATTTTTCTATTTCGTAATAAAAACATCTGAATATGTTTATAGATTCTATTTTTTTACTTAAATAAACCCCCAGCAATTAATTCCTTTCATTTTCATAATAAACTGTTTTTATTATGTTGATGAAATATTGTAGGCAGAAAACATCTCTTCTGTGAAGTAAATAATCTTTGCAAATCGCAATAAGCAGCCAGTAGCGTTAGAGAACTATTGGATACTCATTGGTAAGATGCCAGGACTGGTTGTTGTTGATTGGCTATAATAATAACTAGACACTGTAAGTCATTGGAGCTGCTTGCGCCTGCGTGTTGCGCTAGTACGGTTAGACGTCATACATTAGACAATTTGAACAAAATATTTATAGGGAATGCCATAGACTAATATATATTATAACTGGAGAGGGAATGCTCCGTCCATCGTTAGAGTGTATGTCAATGGTAACGCACGGATTAGTTTTGAGTTTATATCTACTATAAGTACCGACTTACACAGTTAGATGGTACAGGATGTAGGGTCAGTAGTAGAGCCTTGCTGATGTCAGCATGAATGTGCCGGCTCGACCGGGGAAGTACGGGTAGTACTACCCCGGTGTCACAGTATATCGACGTAAACAAATAGGACGTACATATATTGTTGCGTTTCACTCGGTGAGTGAGAGTGCTGGAGGAACCCGCAACCCTCTGCGTAGCTGACTGTCGATCTCTCCACTAGGTTATACTTGCTAACACATGTGACTGGTGGAAAAGCGCTCCAAAGGGTTCCAAGATTGTTACAAGAAAATGTTGCTTGATCCACACGGAAGGAGACTGGGGCAAAAGTGCAGGATTTGAATGAATAAAAACACAATTTCATATACCTCACATCTATTTATTGATTGATTTTATATAATGAATAGTTTTCATTGTTTCATCTTTAACAGGGCAAGCACACATATAGCGCACCGCAGAAATTTTCACACAGTCTAACTATTAACGACATTTTCCTCCAGAACCAATTAACACAATTAGGTACATTCCTCAGCGGATCGAAGTGACTACTTGCGTATCGGACTTCACAAAATGTGCGCCGGACCTTATCCTATGAGGGCTAAGGTTGTTTCTAGGGTATAAGACGGAATAAAACATTTAATAGTAAAAGAAAAACAACATTTAAAAGAAAATTTCTTCTGGTATTGCTGAATTCTCTGACATTTTAATCATGATTTTTTTTGTTATTATGAGGTACCTGGGTCGAATATGGCCAGCCGGTAAATATGGCCACATCCGCATTTAAGTATAAATAAAGCACTATTAGAACTAAAAGCAATGTTACACGATCGGGCCTGAGGAACGTTCCCGAATGGCACTTCTTCTCGCGCTCCCGCGCATAAGTCAGTCGCTCAGAGGTCGTTGAAGTGTAAGGCTGCGTCGGTGTTATAAAAATTAATCGTAAGTTTTTGATTAAATGTTCGTTAATATTGGATATTATTGTGTTATTTTAACGTTCATATGTGGTTTGACTATGTATTATGACATTTTAGTGTGTGTTTTCCAAAATAGTGATCAGTTTTTGCATCATGGCATTACGAAAACAAAATGTCGTTGCGCAAAATATGGCCATTGACTGGCCATATTTACCGTATGAGCTTTATAGGTATATTTTTTTTTGTTTTAGCCAAACTGGGACCTTACAAATCTTCAAATATTCGAGGGACATGGACCAATGTTCAGCCTACTCAACTTATGTCCATGAGGAATGTATCGGCTTAACTGCAGCTGACAAAGATGATTTCATATGTACCCGTATGTACAAAAGACAATTGATGTTCAAAAATGTTAAATGTAATTCGTTCTTCAATTAGATGTTATGATTTTTATTACTTTAGTTTTTATTTTTTGTTGATTATTTAGCTGTATTAAAATTACAAAGTTTTCAAAGTGAGATGTTTCGTTTTGTTACTTAATATATTTTTTTTTGTTCCAGGTACTGTTCCTAATGCCTAGTCCTATTACTTATAGGTAGATTTATATTTTTGCCGATTATGTAATAAAAAATAATACTTAAAATTTAAATTATTATATTCAATTCGCTTATGTAAAGGATTGTGGAACAGTATTTTTCTATACCGTTAATATGGCCATCCGCCACGATCATGGGCATATTTACTACCCTGTACGTACCTAAATATGGCCATTTCTCAAATTAATAAAAAATCTAAAAATTCGGTAAACCGCCAATATTTTTGAAATTCTGGCTTTATATTATTAAAGCCGCACAAGGTTTAGTTTGAACTTAGTCACCTGCTTTCCTTTAAATTATACACAAAACTAAAAGATATAACGCGTCAAACCTTAAGGTGGCCATATTCGACCCGGGTACCTTGTTAGTTAATTCTAATTTGATTTTTACGCCAGCGAAAGCAGAATATGATGTGCTTCAGATACCTACTATGTCATTTAAGATCTTTGTGACCATATTCTAACAAATAAAGATTATTATTATTAAAAAAGACGCCATGTTTCCATCAAAAGTCCATCATAACAGCTCTAGGCCCCGTTCTCTCGTATTCACACTTGCAGCACACAGGCAGGTCTGCTTTGACCAGCTCCAGTGTGTCAGGGTTCGATACACTGAGCACGTGGAAGTCAAAGGTGGAGTAACGGTTGTGACAAGAGAACTGAGCGTTTGGCTCGTGGGCCATGAGGCTCTTGGTGTTTTTTACGCGGCCTTCTGACCTGAAATAGATAAAGGTTTTAGTGCATTAGGAAGAAAGAAACTATTTTCAGGTACCTACAGTTGACCTACCCACAATTTGGTGTAATACCTTTGCCTACCCCTTCGGAGATACCGGCGTGAGTCTATAAAAAAAAATAGTTTCCCTACCTTTCTATTATAGAGCTCCCCTGAACCATAAATTATTTGTCCCTTTCCCCACAATTATTTTATTCATAACGGAGAGAGAAATTAGGAACACAATTTTCTTGAGGCCTGTCAAAATGACAAGAAGGCCGCAGCAACATTTTTACAATTTCTGTGTAATCCCGTGGGAATTTCGGGCAAACCCTTCTAATTGCACCCCTACACTCTCCAAGGAACACAGGTAGGTAAGTAGGTACAATCAAACAAGTCGGCGCTGGACCAGTTTGAAAAAAAATCCCTTGGCTCGCTCATAGAGTCGAGGCACACTAGAAACTGGTTTTGTATACCAGTGTCAATGTGCGTGTAAAGTAGCACTGGAAGCGACGATGTCTTGCTGAGCGATTCTCGCCCTTATGGTGGTCTAGCAGGAAGTTGTTCGAGTGTACCTACATGCCCAGCTTCTTACGCCCAGTAGTGTCGGCTGTGTTGTGTTTTTCTCTGTCAGTCAGTAAAGCAAGTACCTATGTTAAATATATTGCTATGTAAAGATACTTACTCGCACCGACCGATATCGTAGATCTGGTGATAGAGGTACCGAGGATGATCAGACTGAACCACTACCCGGGTCACGTTGTACGCATCCTTGATGTAGTATATACGAGTACCCTGGGAACAAACAAAAGAGACATGACATTATATAACTTCACGCCTTTATCCCCCAAAGGGTAGGCAGAGGCAGAGACTAGTAAATAATAAAACGAAAGTTATGGTTTTTGAAAAGGAGGAATGCGTTACGGCTTGTAATGTTTTGATCGATGGACAACGAGTGGGGCAAGTGAATGAGTTTGTTTACTTAGTTGCGTTGTTTACAAGAGATAGAAAGAATGAAGAATATATAGAAAGAGGAGTTAATGCAGGTAATAGTGTGAATGGAGCTCTAAAGGCATTTATGAACAGTCAAAACGTGTCCAAAAAGGCACGTTTGGATGTACAAAGAGGGGTGTTAGTGCCTACCCTTATGTATGGTAGTGAAAGTTGGGTATGGCAGAAGAGTCATGAAAGTAGAATAAATGCTGTAGAAATGAGAGCACGGAGAAGTATGTGTGGTGTGTCTTTGACCGACAGAGTAAAGAATTGTGTGATAAGAGAGTAGTGTGCGGTCAAAGAAGATGTAGTACCTAACAAGCATTGAGAAAGGCATGTTAAGATGGTTTGGACACATGGAGGGGATGGATGACGAAAGACTGACAAAGCAGATATACTTACTTATAACGCAAGTGTGAATGGGACAGGACGAAGGGGAAGACCTAGGCGGACGTTCTCTGACCAGATTGGAGACATCCTAAAAAAAGGACAGTTCAGAAGTACCCTAAACAGAAGAGCATGCATGAGAAACTTGATGGGAGTGAATGAAGCAAGAGAGGTATGTCAGGATCGTTGTAAATGGAGTTCCGTAGTCTCTGCCTACCGCTCCGGGAAACAGGCGTGAGTCTATATATGTATGTATGTATGGTAAAAATGTTCATAGATGGCGCAGAATAAAAATAAACAAATATGTATGCATGACACGCTGGGCCCAATTCTCCTAGAATCTCCTAAATAATTATAGTTTGGAAATAATGTCATTGTCATACCTAGGGCGGTTTCAGATTAGAGTATTTTTCTGCGCGTATACGGTCATTTCAGCATACGCGCTTACACTCTCGCACACTTACTCACTCGCGTAAACGGGCATATTTCGGCGTGTTCGCTAGAAACGGTAGTGACATGCTGTCAGTGTCAACATGGAATCTGACGGCTCGCGCATAAACGAGGTTAGAAGTGCGTCAACGCTCGTACGAGTTGCGCGTGTGCAGAAAGGCGCGCCTATACGCACCTACATGTGCTTCCAAAAACGAGCTTATACGCGCGTATAAAACGCTAATCTGAAACCGCCCTTACGGCTTAGGTGCGTGGTGCGCGCGACGTCGACCGACGACAATACGGTGACGGTAACGGAACAGAAATACAGAAATTAAAACGAAATTGAATGGATGTCATCATCATCATCATCAGCCTTTAACAGTCCACTGCTGGACTAAGCCTCTCCTTTGAAAGGAGGAATTGGCCTACTATACCACGCTGGCCAAACGGGTTGGCATAGGGTTTGTATCAAGTTTTCCTTCTCTTATAGTGCTGTTCTCTGCATAATTTGCGCCCTCTGTCGGCTCTTACGACACCCATGGGATGATATGGGGTGGTGACATTCCGTATTCTTAATCCGTCACCACACGGATGGATGTATATATAATTATCTTATTTAGCGTAGTATAAGTCACTAGAGGACGCCAGCAGCTACGCCTGCATTTTTTTTAAATTTACCCGTTTTGGCCTATCCCGTGGAAATTTCGGGAAATCCCTTCTTAGTGCACCCCTACGGTCCCCAAGAAACATACATGCCAAATTTCAGCTTCCTACGCCCAATAGTTTCGGCTGTAGCGTGTCTGTCAGTCAGTCAGTAACGCAAGGATTTTATATATTAAGATTACACGGGAGCCGCAGGGACACCGCGGTGGTTTTTGTGGGTATGCCCCGCCTGTAGGGAAGAGCATCCACACACCTCGTCCGCCAGTCCCAAGCCCGTTCGATCACACTCCGGCCGGGTTAGCGGCGAGTTGAGATTGCTCATAACTCATAAGGCGAGTTACCACCACCATAGCACAGACAATATAATACCCTAGCCCTAAACCGTAGTGAACAATAAAATAACAGTTACTTAAGGATGCAACGATGTAATTGTTTGTACCTATATATAGGGTTAAGGGTGATGATTGATGATATTATTTTAACATGTATAATGTAATTGTATGTTTATTGTCTATTCCTGCAACGTCAGCATACACAGAACGTCTTTTTTCTGTTGAGTATTAATAAAATTGCAAATGGCGCGATCTAAGGCAATAAAGCGTCTCAAAATTTTTTTTTAAAATACCACTCCCGCACTAGGAAGAAATCCCTGCGTCGCGGGGGAATTTACAAACATTCAATCAACGGACACAATGAACACCCAGACTCGAGACAACAATCAGTGGATCACACAAAGTGTTGTCTCGTGTGGGAATCGAACCCACGACACGCGGCGCAGTACCAAGCGGCGAGGCGACCGCCTAAACCACTACGCTAACCGTGCAGTCAAAATTTGATAAAAAATGAGTTACTTATTTACAGAAGCACTTATTTACAATTGTTTAGTCGAGATACTAATTTGATACTAACTGCAAAAAGCAATAAAAATATGTTTTTATGTATAATAATAAAGAAAAATAATTAATAAATACTTTATTTTGACACTATGTACTTCTTTGTGTACCTATCGTACTTTAATTGGAGAAATAAAGGTGGCAACTCTTACTTAGTATTGGCATAGAGCATAGGTAGATATTTAATAATAGAGGCACATTTCTTATGGGCGCTCTGTAGACAAACTTTCTGTGACCAGAGTGTGACCCATATTGCCGCTTGGCGGCGTGGCAGTCGCGCTGACTCTACGAGTGCAAGAGAGACGAAAGTTTCTCCTGTGTCACTTAACTACGAGGGCAAGAAAGACGGAGAACGACGCCAGCGCCGCCAACGGCGCCAACTACTTACTACACTGACAACCGTCAATACGCCAACTTTAATCGGCACACGACATCCTTATGAAATACCTACGCTTCTATTATGTAAAATTTGTATTCATTGGTACTGGTAATTTGTATCAAAAGGTGAAGTCAATGGCATAGATTATACAGAGTACAGACGCGACGTGACGTGACATGTGACATGACAGGCTAGAGTTACCATCAAAGAGTATACAAATGAGCCTGGCGCAAGTTCCTAAGAAAAATCCGAATGTATGAAACGTGCTATCTTTTTAATGGCTGCTATTATATGTATAAAACATTCTTACGTAGTATTTGTATACTCTTTGAACTTCACAACAAAATTAAGTCATTGTGAGCACAGAATAATTAATAGCACTAACGTATAGAGTTAAAGAGTATAATCTACCACTACGACATAATGATAAGTTATGCGAGTGTGGTTTCAAAAATAAATCAAGTTTTCCTTCTCTTTAGAAGTTCTCGTAGATAGATGGCTCTCTTCGGATATTTATACTTGGCGCGGTAACGAAACCATAGCGCGATTCAGGCCACCAGTACAACGCCATCTATCGAGCGTACAGGTAGTTTCTTTTTAATTAAATCGGAGCAAATATTATACAAACTATACAAGGGGGGTATTTTCCTATTGCCAATAAAATAGTGGTTTACCTAGCCTATAGCAAAGAACTCAGTTTTACATAGAACCGCAGGCCTTAAGGTTTTCATGTGCCAATTCCAAGCCGTATGATGCCCCAGTTTAATTCGTAGTTGGTGGCGCTGGCATCGTTTCTCAGTTTCTCTTGCTCTCGTAGTTAAGATAAACTGAGGGAACGACCATCACTCTTCCTCTTACACTCGAGGAACGACTGTCACGCCGCCAAGCGGCAGTTTGGGTCGCAGAAAGTTTGTCTTCAGAGCGCCCATAGGAAATGTGCTTCTGTTTAGGTATATCTGAGTTCTTTGCCTATGGTAAACTAAAACCAGTTGAGTAAATTGTGGAGAGAAACAATTTCTATGCATTTTTAAATGCGCTCTCTAGCGGATGGTAACAGTCAGCAGAGACCGCTAGGGGGCGTATTTTTAGCGTAAGTATATTATTTATATTATTTTATGTTATGTTGTGTTTCAGCCGTCAGACGAAAGAGACGAATGATGATATTTTCTCCATTCAAAATTATGTATTTATCCGAGGGAACTTCTTCGCGTACCCGTTTAATTTAAAAATACTCCCCTAAATTACTCCTTGGTACATCAGCTATCCGCTAGTGAACGTCCCGTTAAAATCGGTCCAGCCGTTCCAGAGATTAGCGAAAACAAACAGACAGCCAAAAATTGTAAAATAATATATGTCATTTCGGTATATGTACCGTGTATGCATCCATAATCATGCATTTAGTAAAAAGCGGTTATTTTAATATTACAAACAGAAACTCCAATTTTATTTATGTGTATAGATATCGTCGCTGCGAGGTCAAGGCGTCAGTTTAAAGGTGGACGCACACCTATCCGAGCTGAACGCGTCGAACGAATCGAAGTCAAGGAGGCCTCGCACATTAGCAAGAATCGACCGCGCCGAAAGAATCGAGCGCATCGAACAAATGGTTTCCATTTCCTTTACGCCTGTCGCACTGTTATTACATGTGAATTGTGATGGATCTTGACAAGGTTTTTATTTGTCAGTGCTTTATTAATGGAATATGAAGAAACAATGCGGAAATAGTACTCGCGCGTTGCTCTGTCACACCCAACTGATAGAATGCGAGCGCATCGGACGAATCGACCGCACTAACCGCGCCGAATCTGATGACGTCATTCGAATTCTTCTAGGATTTCTGAGGTTCTTCCAGATTCGGACGATTCGACGCGGACAAGTGTGCGTGGTTTCATAAGATTTCATATAAAGAATTCTAAAATTCGTTTCGTTCGACGCGTTCGACGCGTTCGGCTCGGATAGGTGTGCATCCACCTTAATGCACAAGTACCAGATAAATATGTAGTGTTACCTGAGCCACTGTGGACCCCTGGTACTCATGCTACGGCCCTAAGGGGTCCATGGAGCCCACTTTAACAAGCCCTGACCTAAACCTTTCTCAGGTATCTCACTATCTATTGGTGAAAACCGAACTAACTGCCGATCATCATCATCATCCTAGCGCTGTCCCGGTTGCGCTCCAAAACCCACGCCTTGGAGCCCGGGGTCCGCTTTCCGGCTATGTCTCCTCCACTTCGCACGGTCTTCAGCATCCCTGGTGGTTAGTTGGTTGGCACGCATATCATCCCTTACGACGTCAAGCCAGCATTTTTTTGGCCTTCCCCGTTTACTGGGGCCCGGTGGAGGTAGCATGGCAAGACATTTGTTACCCACGTAAGATGCCGGTTGACGTAAGACGTGTCCATACCAGCGTAGACGACACTCTTGCAGTTTGTCAGCAATGTCACGGACATGAAGGCTACCCCGGATGCGGGAGTTCCTAATGCGGTCCTTCCGCGTGACACCACACATCCAGCGCAGCATGTTCATCTCCGTGACACGCAGACTCTGCTTGTGTCGCTCAAGCACAGGCCACGTCTCACTGCCATATAACAGGACAGGTCTAATGATGGATTTATAGACCTGTCCTTTGAGCTTAACCGGCATTTTGGGGTCACAAATGACACCGCTCACCTCACGCCATTTGGCCCAGGCTGCCGAAATGCGTGCCTTGACGTCGCAATCGATGTCACCAGACGCGTGCAGTACTGATCCCAGGTACTTGACCAGGTCCTTTCGCTGGGCAATGTCTCCGCCTATACGAATTGACGCGGGATCAGTACTGTTGCAGGCCAAGTACTCGGTCTTCGCCACGTTTATTTTCAGACCGCCGCGCCGTTCTCAAGCGACTCCTTCCACGCATTCACACGCCGCACCAAGCGTCCCCTGTCCGCATCCGCCAGCGCGATATCATCAGCATACATGAGCAGCCACGGGGGCTGCTCATGTGAGTCTCTGATGCTGTCCGACACTACGTCTAATATGACACTGAATAGGTACGGACTAAGGACGGAACCCTGGTGGACCCCGACGGTGATGGGAAAGGTTCTTGTGTCGCCAACAGCAGTCCGAACTACCGAATCGGAATTGGAGTACATGTCTCGGATGATGTCAATATATGCTTCTGGTACACCTTTGGAACTAACTGCCGATCAGTTGTTTTTAAATTGAGTTTATCGCGACGGACAGGCCGGATACTTAATATTTTATAATAATTAGTAGGCAAAGGCATATTAAACGCCCACTTTTTAATATGCCTTTGCCTACCCCTTCGGGGAAACAGGCGTGAGTCTATGTTATAATAATTAGTTATATATTAATATATTGATAAAAGGCAGCGATAGCCACGGAGATACCAACCGTCTGCTATGCAGAGAATCCACGGCGCGCACCAATCACTTTTCGAAGTTAAGTGCGTATTAAATTGTTAATTATCGCTTGCCCTGTGCCTCGGAGAGCACGTTAAACCGCCGGTCCTGGCTGTCATGAAGATCTTTGACAGTCGTTACGGGGAGTCAGTACCCTCAAATAAACTGATACTGGTCTAAATCATGGAATATCGCTATCCCTTTGGGTTGCGTAGGTCAAGACGACAGTCGCTCTGTGGAAAAATTATAATTATATTCTGTCATATCTGGTTAGACCAGTAAGCGGACCTCGGGCTCCAAGGCGTGTTAGTCTTGGATGCAACCGGGATAACGCTAGGGCCACAGACCAAGGTGGTCTGTGGCTCGGGCGATGATGATGTATTGATAGATATAGGTAGATATTAATTATTATAGACTTACTCTTTGCACACCACCGCATTCAAACTGGAATTGGGTGTCTTCTCCATATCGTTGTGCCACCCTCACGAAGTTAGCGATATAATCATACTGAAAACCTAAGACTACAGAACTAAAGGCAGACAGAGCGCGCGGAACACTTGCGTGAGGCCACTAAAGCAAATACAAAATTGAAAAGCGAATACAAACTCGGCTCAGTGCGCTGCGAAGCATCGCACAGTTCACACGCCACGATCAATCAAGCTTTTAAATTCATAAAATGCCGTCTTGCGTTTTTAAACATTGTAAAAGTTGTTTCCAAAAGCAAAAACGGGAAGATGGTAATATATTTTTACAGATAACTATGGATTATTTGACTGTTTTATAATATTATTTCGATAAAATTCGTATTTCTGCAGAAAATATGTAAGTGTTGCCAGTTTACGTCGACGCCGTTCTCCCTGAATTAGGGAAAATGCACTTGTCTATTGATTATGTAATAATGATGGTCATGTTAATGAAAAATACATTAACGTAATGTAAAATTATATTGTAGATTATCTTTCTTCTTATAAAATATAGTAATAGAATTTCCATTAGTATATACATTGTTTTGAGTTCGATCCCCAAACGATCCAAATATTCGTGTACACATGGCTCCTCGTCAAGCTTTATACACTTTGACCTTTGTACCGTTCTTATGGAGTAGGGAATAAGTATCAAAATCGTACTGCAACTGTTTAGCTTGACTTGGCGCCGTGTGTACATTAAGTACAGAAACAGAAATCATTGATTGCAGCCATTATTAATTTTTAATTGCAATGTTTTTTTGTTTTGATTTATGAATCATAATATTCATAATTTATTGTGTGCATGACAAAATGTTAATAGCTAATTAATATTTAGGACGCAAGCCTATTGCAATTAACCAAACATTTCCAGATACTAAACTGAGAATATATAGGTATATCTAAACAAAAAATAAACAACATATGCGCCGATCTAAGATCTGAACCGCATGATTGGTATTCGTAAATATATGTAGTTGGTATTATATAAGTATTTCTTCTAGATCGAGGGTATTAATCACAAAACATAATCTATTTATTTCTCAATTTACGAATAAAATAAGTTAAAACTTTACTCAGTACCTACATTTAAGAAATGTATTTATAAAAGCATACATTAATGGTTTCTTTTATTTGAATCATTTTCATAACAGCATTACATATTAAAAGCATTAATTAAATCCATGGTAAATTCTTCAAAACCGCAAACGAATATAAAATATGTAATATTTTTATATCCGTTTGCAAAAACTATATACCTACAAGGTAGTGGGAGATTATTCATAATCTGGCAACTTTACACACACATAGGCGCGCGTGTCCGTACAGTGCCAGTCGCCAAATGTCACGCACACATAGCCGTCAACGTGCCTCACTTAGTCGGACGAATACGCTCCATCTGGTCTTAAATCTGTGCTGAAAACATAGTAATTGTGATTGAATCAAACTGTGATTCGGAAAGCTTTAAGCGCGCTTCCCACAGTACGTGGTAAGACGTGCGCAGCACCTTTAAAGGTACATTGTAACTTCAAAAGTGCCCTGCGCGTAAGTCCGCAAAACCACGCACCGTGGAAGCCGGCTTTAGGTAGGTACCTAAGTATGTAAATTCACCAATCTCAAACTAAGTAATTTATTTAACTTGTGGGTGAAAATGTGACGTTTATGAACGTCAAATTGAAGTATAGATAATAGAGAAGTTAGTAAATAAATTATTTTCTACTATCTACATTTAGTGCCATTTAGATGGAGTGTTGTCCGTGCGGTGCCGGATTAAGAATACTGAATGTCACCACCCGGCACCTCGTATCATCCCATGGGTGTCGTAAGAGCCGACAGAGGCAGGGCCGTTCCGACCCAATGCAGCGCCTGTGTGCGAAATCTATGAAGCGCCTATGCAGTGGCGTATGGCGGATGACCTTTTTTTTTTTAGTCGTTACCTAACAATTCCGGCCTATTCCTACGCCACTGCGCCTGTGTGCGAAATCTGTGAAGCGCCTTTTTTGGCATCCTTTTTCGAAAATAACTGTTATAATTAACGAATATCTCGGCGCTCGGCGCCCCTGTCACCCTGGCGCACAGACATAGATCTACATAGATAACGCAAATGCATGCACTTCGCGTGTCTGAACTCCGACCAAGCGTCGAGCTTGGTCGCCACTAACTTCAGTCCCCACGCGTCCGTTTTACCGTTAAGTAAACTTTATTCACATTACGTTGCCGCGTTTGCTTCGGACGTTTGATCTGACGTTGTGTATTAGGAGACGATGAATATCGCACAAGCGATACTGTCGCGCATCGCTTCGACTTCGTGATACAGGCAACGTCACAGTAGGTATTAAAAAGTCGGCACGCTTTGTTTCAATACAAATCGTGATAGTTGCGTTATCTATGTAGATCTATATCTGTGCCCTGGTGCCTGTGTGCGCCGCACACATTGCACATAGGGAAGGTTCGGCCCTGGACGGAGGGAGCATGTTATGCAGAGAACAGCACTGTAAGAGAAGGAAAACTTGATACAAACCCTATACCAACCCGTCTGACCAGCGTGGTGTAGTTGGTAAAATCCTACCTCGCAATGCGACTGTAGCGCATATTACGAGAGGCGATATCCAGCTGTGGACTGCAACAGGATGCTGTCAACGGTGAATCATCTAGCTTTATTATTTCTTTATTTTCTAAAGCTTCACTCCTGTATCGCCGAAGGGGTAGCCAGAGATGTAACATTACACCCATATTTTTTTTAGGTCGCATGTCATAGGGGGCGAGCCTATTGCCGTTACCGGGGACATTGACAAAAAGGGTCCCGAACCAGACATAAAAATCGTCTACAAATATCGCAAATTAGCTTAGAACTATATAAACGCAATTTTCATACTGTATGACCATACAATTATATAACCACCAACCAGATCATTTTATAAAGTTGTCATATAAGCAATTTCGTAGAGAATTGTACAAGCTCCTACAAGAAAAAGTCTATAATAACATTAATGAATATCTTCAAGACAAATTAACTTATCAGCTCGTTATAATCTACACAATCTACACTAATATTATAAAGAGGAAAAATTTGTATTTTTGTTTGTTTGTAATGGATAAACTCAAAAAGTACAGGACAGATTTTAAAAATTCTTTCACCATTGGAAAGCTACATTATCTGCGAGTAACATAGGCTATATTTTATTTTAGAAAAAATAGGGGTCCGTAAAATATTTGGTTTTTTCGGGTACGCGAACTAGTTCCCTCAGGACGCGGGTGAAACCGCGAGAAACGGCTAGTGTAAGAAATAAATTGACATTCTCACCCTTGACATAATATATTGTAATTTTCTATTAACAATTATAATTAAAATTCTTAAATTAACTGTAGGTATTATTGTATTGACTACTGCATGATGTTTGAATCTAAGTTATAGAACTATGTAATGTGTAAATTACCATAATTATGTAAAAAAATGTTGATATTGTTTAAATATTTGCACGCCACATTTGGCAGAATATGCAGAAAAAGAATAATTGACTATCTTTAATTACCATTTTCTTGGAAATAAACGTTTCTATTCTATTGTCAGACTCCGTGCTGCTACTGAGAATACGGACAAACTCAGTAACACTTTTGCACGGAACTTGGACCCGGGAATCGAACCCTGGACCGATCAGCAGACGCATATAATACGTTACAGGATCTTATGGACGCTACTGAATATGCCACACTCGTAGCTAAGTTTTGGGCTGATACTATTTAGATTGCCATCTACACGCTAAGAAGAAGAAAGCTTTAAAAACGATAGACACAGCTTCAGCTAGCTTTAAAAAATGACTTTGTTCCAGTGTTTTTTGTAAAACTATAAACAATCAAATAATTTGGTAGAAAGTTAAGGTTTACAAGACTTACCATGCCACTTTTGTTCAGTAATGTCACTAAGTATTTTTCGTCAGGGTAATCATCACCTTTGTGTTCGCAATATGTTCTACCTTTGCATATAGCCGGCATTTTATCTAATATAAAATAATTACAATTTAATTTCAATTATTAACATACGCAGGTACTACTCTTAGAGATACCAACAGACTGCCATGCGAAGGGTATCGGGTTCGAATCCACGGCGCAAACCACTGAGTTTTCGGAATTATGTGCGTATTCCATTGTTAATATCGCGTGCTCTTGCCGCCGAAAATGACACTAGACTATGCCATGGAATATCGCTATACCTTTGGGTAACGGAGGTCAGACAGGCAGTCGCTCTGAGGAAAAGTCTCCTTTACTCTTCACGATATTTATAAATTCTATCTCAAACCAATTACTTTCATCCTATCACCTTTACGCAGATGATTTGCAAATTTATACGCAAGCTCCTTTAAATAAGTTATCTGAAACCTGTACCACCGTTAACACGGACTTGGGACTCTGTGAGTGGACCTATAAATATGGTCTTTAAGTAAATCCTGAGAAAACTCAACTCATTATTATTGGCAGCCCCAAACTGGTCTCGAAAATTAGGTGGTCCGAATTACCTAAACTTAGCTTTGATGGCAAAGATCTTACCTACAGCAAAACCGTGAAAAATCTGGGGATCTACTTGGACGAAACTTTGTCTTGGAGACCGCAAATTCAAGAAAAGAGTCGCAAACTATTTGCATCAGCAGGTTCGTTGCGTAGACTACGCAATTTTCTTCCTACAGCCACTAGAATTGCGCTTGCTCATTCCTTGCTTCTGCCCGTAATCGATTATGCTGATGTCAGCTATCTTGACCCCACTGAGGAGCAGTTGATAAACTTGAGCGTCTCCAAAACTTTTGCATACGATTTATATTTGGACTGCGCAAATATGATCACATTTCAGAATTTCGTAATAAGCTCAAGGGGATGCCGATACGTCTTCGCAAGAATATCTACACACATTCTCATATTGTTATATAATGTTCGATTCAATCCTTGTTCTCCCTTTTATTTCAAAGAACGTTTTAAGTTACTTCATGACACACATGTAAGGTCCTTGAGGTCGTCTGAGGATCTAATGCTGGAGATGCCGAAGCATTCCACAAATTACTTCACCAAATCCTTTGCTGTTCAGGCTGTCCGCCTGTGGAATGGTTTACCATTAGAGATTCGAAGGGCAAATTCTCTACCTACATTTAAAAACCTGGTTTGTTGATTTAACGGTTGTCTGATTTTTCGTTTCCTTTTTTACTGTATCTGTTTGTTCTGAGTATGTTTATTGTATTCACAGTAATATCTATGGTATATGTTTATTTATGTATGTATTGTCTATGTATATATTCTACAGTATTATTAAATTGTAGGTAGGTATGTATTTTATTTGAAATGATCTTGCTATCCATGTCAGCCAGTACTACACCATCGCTACAAAAAATTGCTAACAACATTCCTGTCCATCCAAAGGTAGCCTGGAAGTGATCGCACTTAGCGATAAGGCCGCCGATTGTACATATACCATAGTTTAAGTTACTTATAACATTAGTTTGGAACCAGACATTCTCCGCTCCGGGGTCTTAGCAGCTTTAAATTCCCTCAAAAATAAGAAAGCATCTGTTCCCGACATGATAACAGCGGAAGTACTAAAGGCGTTAGGCGAGGCCGGCATCGATGCTTTGCATTCTATTTGCAACAAAGTGTGGATTAGTGGCCAATGGCCAAACGAGTGGACAAAATCCATTGTCCACCCACTGCACAAAAAGGGATCCACGAAACAATGTGACAATTACCGTAAGTACTCTAGCCCTCATATCGCACGTGATAGATTATTAGAAATATTTTGAAAATTAATCAACAAAGATATCAAAATAAGTACATTTAAAATATGTGTGTTTTATTTGTAAGTACCTACCTATTTATAATCCCAGCAACAGCTCGGATATCAAACTGTTACAAATCTGGCTAGAATTTACATCATTGTAACTTTTAGGTTAAGTTACTAGAAGATAGATTTTAGGGTAATTCATATACGTATCAAACAATATAAAACTAAATATATTGTATCATTAATTATGTATAGCATAAACCTATCGTATATGGTTATATCGTATTGATGGTTGGTATGTTTTAAATGTATAGTGTTGCCAATAATAAATATACAATTTGATCTGACGTTTGGCAGTTGACACTGTCAAACGTGTAAATAGGATATAAAAGGAGAACAGGCTCTGTTCAGGTTCAGTTGACACCCAGTGCACCACCACCACCGCCGGACAGGCTGGACCAGCCACCCTGCGCGCCGCGATACACGGCGCCACCGGTGACCATCTCTCCGGAGAAGTTCCCCTCACCCCCCCAGATGGCCGAGAAGAGGCAGGCGATTTTCACAACGCCGCCCTTCCGGCTAACCAGCATGACCTCGGTCTCCCCAATGGAGACCGGGCCATCCTACGCCGCCGTTGCCACCGTGACCACAGCGGGTGCGTCCACCTCTGCCGCACCTACTGCCGCCACCACTGCCGCAGCACCGCTGCCCACCCCAGTGGCAAACACCACCACCACCGCCACTGCGACGACCACCACCACCGCCGCTCCTGCGAACACCAGGTACCCACCACTCGTGGTAGAGGTACTTCCGGACTGGCCGACGCACCTCAAGGAGCTCAAAAAGTGGCTTGGGTACGCACCGAACAGCCGCGCGTACGGGAAAGGCATCCGATTCATGCCGAAGTCGGAGGCCGAATACCGGACCACCCAACGCTACCTCACACAGCTAGAGAAGGAGACCAGGATATCATGTATACGTACATGGTATATGGTACTGTTACTCCCTCCCAGCCGAGCAGAATGTGAAGGTAGCAATACGAGGCCTGCCTTCCAATACCGACCCCGGGGACATCGAGAGGGAACTCCGGGAGCTCGGATACATCCCGGAGTACGTCCGCGCCATACGGGCGCGCACCGGCCGTCCCGGCTGCCTATATCACGTGCAGCTGCAGCAGACCCCAGACATCACGCCGGGCATATATGACGTCACACAGTTACTCTGTATGCCCGGCGTAAAAATCGAGTCATGGCGCGGCAAGAAAGGCCCCGCGCAATGCCATAGATGCCAACTGTACCGGCACTCTTCACAGAATTGCCACAGGCCCCCAGCCTGTGTGCGCTGCGGAGAAGAGCACGCCGTGAAGGACTGCCCACGCCCGCTTGAATCGCCACCCACCTGCGCGAACTGTGGAGGTGCTCACACGGCCAACAACATTGCCTGCCCGGTGTTCCGCAAGGAGGCGCGGAACAAACGAGCCGGCACCGTGGCTCGCACCTCTGCAGCCACGAAACAAACGCCCACTGTTGCTGCCGATGAAAACGCCCCCGGCTCTCTTATGGCCGCTGCCAACCCTGCCCAGGGGGCAGCTGGTAGGAAAAGGAGGAGGCGAAGGATACCCCGGAGCAAGTCTGCTGCGACATCCACGCAGCAGGCCAAGAAGAAGGCACAGTCTACTGCACCTGTGGTCGCTGCCCCCTCAAGGGGGACGAAGGCGAAGCAGGCTGCAGCGCCAGCGCCGGTGCCCACCACGCCGGCGCCGCCACGAGTAGACCCAGTGATCACCATGGCCATCGGCGCGCTCAACGCCGTACGGGACGGCCCTGCAGGACGGGCGGGATCCGGTCCCGCTCATCCTCAAATGCGTAGGCGAACTATGCGCTTATGGCCGCTAGTAGCCTACGCATTGTATACTGGAAGTACTGGAACGCCGACGGAATGTCCCCCGAGAAGACCAGGCTCTTAAGGTTGCTGCTCTCCCAGCGGCAGGTTGACATTGCCCTCGTCAACGAGACGCACCTTAAGGCCAGCTCCTCCCTCAAGATGCCAGGGTACCACGTGTACCGAGAGGACCACATCTCTCCAGCTGGGACTGCGTACAGGGGATTAGCAGTCCTAGTGAAGAGAAGGATCGTTCACCAACCGCTGCCTGTACCAACGCTGCAGTCGTCGTACGCCCTTGGCGTAGAAGTCTGCATCAACAGCCGCCCCATCCGTGTGTTTGCTTTCTACAAGCCACCAACAACAGACTAGCGATGGCTGATGTTCACGCCCTGCTGGACTCGCCGAACGCGTCCATAGTCGCGGGCGACTTCAACGCCAAGCACACGGCTTGGAACTCCACCACGACCTGCCCTCACGGCCGCCGTCTTCTGGACGATGCAGACCGCAACGGCTACGACGTGCTGGGGCTAGAAGTCCCGACGCACTACCCGTACCAGGCAGCTCTCACACCAGACGTCATCGACTTGACGGTCACCCGCGGCCTGCCGACCGCACCATCGATTGACGTCCTGGACGACCACCTCCTCTCGGACCACCAACCCGTACTCCTCACACTGTCGATTGCTCCGGCCCGAACAGTGACGCCACCCTCTCGTCACCGCCAGGATTGGCAAGCATTCGCCGAATACATGGCGGAGCACGCGCCCTATCGCCGGATCGAGACCAACGCAGACGTCGACACACTCGCTGAGCAACTCAGCACTGTTATCAACACAGCGCTTTGAGTCTCGCGTCTGGACGCTGCGTCGACACGTCGGCCTTCCCAACTCCTAGCTCACATCATGGCGATGATTGAGAGGAAGAGGAAGCTGAGACGCCAATGGCAACGCACCCGATGCCCGACCATGAAGTCCCAGCTCAACGCTCTGGCTGCGAGGATCTCGAGTACACTGGAGACAGTCGCCACCGAGTCCTGGCACCGCACCATCGAGCGAGCAGGTGAAGACTGGTCAGGCATCCATCGTCTGTGCCGCCAGCTCTCCGGGAAGCAACCTCCGATTAGGCCCCTCCTGGCTGGTGACGGTACCCCACGTTACCACCCTAAGGACCGAGCGGAGATCTTTGCCGACCACCTGGAGACCCAGCTCCAGCCGAATCCAGCTTCCAACATGCAGCATGTAGAAGCTATCCAGCAGCGTCTGGAGTCCTGCTTCAATCGCCGATAGCCCCCACGGAAGACCCAGTAGTCTTTTCCCCGGGTCAGGTGCAGCGAATGATTCGCCGCACCAAACTGCGGAAAGCCCCTGGTCCCGACCGGATAACCAATGAAGCCCTGCGTCACCTACCTCCGCGAGCAATCGCATCGTTGACGCAGCTATTCAACGGCATCCTCCGTACAAGCCACTTTCCCGCAGCATGGATACTCGGCCGAGTCATAATGCTGCCCAAGCCCGGGAAAAACATTCTGAAGCCCGAAAGCTATCGGCCCATCACGCTGCTGTCGACACTCTCGAAAGTCTTAGAGAAGCTTTTACTACTGCATCTCACTTCACACATCCTGCCATGCGACGAGCAGTTCGGGTTCCGAGCCGAACACTCCACGACACACCAGCTCGCGAGGGTACTGCACCACATGACGGTGGCCCTCAACAAGAGGGAGAGCCCTGTTGCAGTACTTCTCGACATGGAGAAGGCATTCGATCGCGTCTGGCACGCCGGCCCGGTCTACAAGCTGTCCACGTCTACTACTCCCCGCCGAGTAGTCAAGACTGTGGCCACCTTCCTTCAGGACAGGCGCTTCCAAGTGACAGTTGACGGCGTCCTGTCAACAGAGCGCCCCATCAGAGCCGGCGTCCCTCAAGGGAGTTGCCTCTCGCCCGTGGGCTACAGTAGGTACACGGACGACATCCCCGTCGCTGGAGGCGCCATGCTGGCGCTGTATGCAGACGACGCTGCCTACATCACCACCTCCCTTAACCCCGCTCACGCGGCGGTTAAGATGCAGCGCGCACTGGATCCACTCCCGCCCTGGCTGGAAGACTGGAGACTCACGGTCAACGTGGCGAAGACCCAGGCGATCTCCATTGGTGGACGGAGACTGCCCCGCCTCTCACCATGCTCGGACACCACGTCGACTGGTCCCCGACGGTGAAATACCTTGGCGTGACCATAGACCGTCGTCTCACGATGGCCCCGCACGTCAAGAACGTTATTGGCCAAGCACGAACCGCTCGAGCTCTTCTGCGTCCTGTCTTGGCGTCCGGACTTCCCCTCCGTGCGAAGCTGGCCGTCTACAAGGCATACATCCGCACCCACCTCACATATGCCTCCCCAGCGTGGTACGCGCTGACTGCGGAGACCCTTCGAAAACGGCTGCGTGCGCAGCAGTCGCTCGCCCTACGCGCCGTTGTAGACGCCCCTCGCTACGTGAGGAACGACGTCATCTCCAGGGACCTACGCATGGAGAGCCTCGACGACTTCATCGGTCGCCTGAGCGCCAACATGTTCGCCCGCGCTGACGGGTCATCCTTCCGCCACCTGCGGGAACCGGACCGACCACTGCAGCGGGACCTGATCCCCGCAGCAACCACACCGGACTGACTCCAGCTCGCTCACGTCGGCTGACGGGCGCTTGCTGGGAGCCTCCCCCGGCAAGCTCGACCTCGGCAACGTAAGCGAAGCCCCCACCGAACAAGCCGCCGCTGGCTCGTAGATCGCTCACCGGACGTTCCCCTCTAGGGAATACTGCCGGTGGGGTCAGGTCTCGCTAGCGATTGGATGGATGCGACACCAGTGGCAAGGACCACACCCCCGTGACCCGTCTGCAGCTGCAGGCGGCGGCCGAAACCACTGAGACAGTCAACCACCTGCATCAGTTTCCCCCCGGTTCCCTTAGGGGAATCGTGAGAAGACCCGGAAGTCATGTTCAGTTCCACCCCGGCAACGGCTAACTAAGGTACGATATAATTCTGACTTTTATATTATTGTATTTTTAATTATATTGTGTTTTTATTAAGATTAAGCCAGCGCGCCCAACGTAAACTCACAGAAATAGTATTTATAAGTTAACCGACGCTTACTCATAAACTAATGATATCTACTTAGCCGTGATAGTTTTCCTTTTAAATTCGTTATATGTACTACATTTGTGATGTTTTTCACCTCTTCCAAATTAATAGCTTAGCCGGCAGAGGGGGGGGGGGACACTTGAGTCTAACAATTTTTTTCACTTCAAAGCTTGATATTTGACAAACCAATCACTTGATCGAAAAATGTTTTGAGCAAACTAATAATATTTTTTTAAGACCTATCCAATGATACCCCACATGATGGGGTACTCAACGAAAAAAAAATTCAACCCCACTATGTATTATAGTTGTTGAATACTGATCATTATGAAATAAAATATGCGGATACTTTATTATTACATTTTATTATAATATTTTAGTGCGACAAGACAATATGCTATTTTAACCATAGATTTAGTATAATTTTAACAGATCACAGATCAGAGATAAGGAGTAAAAAGGTTCTCACCGCTACATACATACTTTTTAATTAATATTATAATATTTATATATTACAACACGCCTCCTTAAATTTATAATATTAATCATCTATATATTAAAAGAATTTGTGTTTTATAATACGAGTCGGCCAGCCCGTTCTACCGAACCGATTCGGATGATTTTTTTTTTAAATGAAAGTTCTCGCTGCATAGATTTGTCATCAAGCATTAGAAATTATCTAACTTGCACATTAATCAAGTTATATGCAAAAACAGTTTTCTCCCATACATTTTTTACGTTTTCGTAGCCGTAGTCAATGACTTTCTGCTTCTATATATTATTATCTGCTTCTCACTGAGGTAGGCGTTTCGTTATAGGCCTAAAACACGCGCTGAAAAGAGCTCTTTCATTTGATGGTATGCTCATTTAAATTGGGTAAGTTTGAAGGAAGATAGGTGTGGACATTGAACTTATTTTTCAATATTTTCCTATAAATTTCTTAGGATTCCATTGCTTTCTCTCTACATGGACGGTTCTAAATTCAAAAATATTTTTATGGCATTTAATAAGTTCCTTGCAGTAACTGCCAGGAAAAACCTTTATACCTCCTTTCATACGGGTGTGAGTGTGGTGGTGTGTAAAATTATACCCGATGTTGGTAAAATTATCACTATAATGAATTATCGCTGATGGCAGGTAATATTCCCCGAATGTTACCAGTTAACCTTAAGGAATTTTCTCCCTTTTTTTGTATCGCGATGAAATCCAGTTACGGACTGTTCCTCAAAGGGACCCCTCCGCCAACTCTGTACCGAGTTTGGGGCAGGTGGAAGGAGGGTGTGTGGCTCGGCTCTCCCCCTTAGATATTCGGGGGTATACCCACTAAAACACCGCGGTGTTCCTGTATCGAACCTCAGGACGGGCGACCCCGTCCTGAGGTAACGACGTCAGTATACCCGCGACCCGAGGAATTTTCCCCAAATTTAGTGAAACAACCCTACAGACGGGTAAATTACGTTTTATGTGAGGCAAATTTTTGTGTTTTTAAATTACCGACTTTCTTCTGGCATCTTAATTTTTTTTCTCATCATCAGCCTTTAACAGTCCACTGCTGGACTAGGCCTCTCCTTTGAAAGGAGGAATTGGCCTACTATACCACGCTGGCCAAACGGGTTGGTATAGGCTTTGTATTGTCTGTGGTATAGGGTTTTTATCAAGTTTTCCTTCTCTTACAGTGATGTTCTCTGCATAATATGCTTCCTCTGTCGGCTCTTACGACACCCGTGGGATGATATGGGGTGGTGACAATCCGTATTCTTAATCTGTCACCACACGGAAAATATATTTTTTTATGTGGAACATATTACAGCGGTTCATAGTACTATTGTCATATAATTTATTACGTTAGTTATGGTAGAAATTGTAGCTTTGGTAAGAATAGTAGTTTTGAGAGAAAAGGTACTTTGGACAGCACCGGCGGTTTTGGTAGAAATTGTAGTTTTAAAAAAATGGTACATATGATAGTATTAGTACGAATAGTAGTTTTGGTACAAATAGTAGTTTTGGTAGGAATAGTATTTTCGGTACGAATAGTAGTTTTGGTAGAACTGTCACTTACGATTGCTACCAAAGCTACTATTCCTACCAAAACTACTGTTTTACCAAAACTACCTACCATTTTAGCAAAACTGCTATTCCTATGTAAGAGGTTTTTTATAATATTAAAATATGCTGTGGAGCAGCATGGGTCCTCTAGTAAACTGTTACTTTGTTTTGAACATAACATAGATGTATGAACTAAATTAATCTTAATTTTAGTCTATTTTTCAAAAATGTTGTCTTATCTACACTCTTAGTTTAACATGTCTGCTAAGTTAAATTTTGAATAAATTTTTACAATATCAATTATTCCCTTTTCATAATTCTCGTTAATATAATGGTACTGTACCTCAATATGTTTTGAATTGTTTGTAAAATTACCAAATTAAGCTATTGCTATTGCACCTGAGTTATCTTCATATAACTTTATTGGATTAGAAAACTTTACATCAAATGACTCACTTAACAAGTTTCTAATAAAAAGTATTTCTGACACTGCCTCTGATAGAGCTATAAACTCTGCAAAAGTTGAACACTTAGTGACTGTTTTTTGTTTGTGTGTTTTCCAAAAAATTAAATTTCCATACAATCTTAATATATATAAAATCCTTGCGTTACTGACTGACTGACAGACACGCTACAGCCGAAACTATTGGGCGCAGGAAGCTGAAATTTGGCATGTATTTTCCTTGGGGACCGTAGGGGTGCACTAAGAAGGGATTTCCCGAAATTCCCACGGGATCGGCCAAAACGGGTAAATTACGAAAAAATGCAGGCGTAGCTGCTGGCGTCCTCTAGTCTAATTATAAAACCTGATGTGGATTTTCGATCCACATTATCGCCTGCATAAACTGAATCTACCATACAATCTAGTATATCAGTGTTTACATTAGCATAGTATGTTAACTTTAAATCCTTAGTTTTATATAAATATCTTAATACTCGCATTGCATATTTGTAATATGTTTGACTGTAACAATTTTGATACCTACTCAAGTAATTAACACTGTAAGCAATGTCTGGCCTTGTGCCTGCACTAATATACAATAATTCATCTATTATATTTCCTTACTTTATACTTTCATCTACTTCCTTAGCTTGTTCTTTAATTTTAAATTTGTTTCCATTGGAATATCATATAACTTAGTATTTTCCAGATTATATTTTGTAGCCAAAGATTCAATATAATTTGTTTGACTTAAGGTCAAAATATTTTTGTCATTACAATAATCAATATCTATGCCAACATAGCTTTTAATTTTTCCTAAGTCTTTAATAGCAAATCTTTTCATCAGATGAGTTTTTATCTCTTCTATTTTATCTTTATTTTTACAACAGATTAAAAAATCATCAACAAATATTAATATATATATATATATATATATATATATTGGATCTTTGCTTACTCTGTTTACATATAAACAGTAATCATAGTTACTTCTAACAAAATCTAACTTCTTTATAAAATTATTAAAACACTCATACCACACAGACTTTCTTTAAGACCATAGAGAGCCTTTTGCAATTTGTAAACTTTAGTCTCTCCAGTTTCATAACCTTTTGGTTGATTTACATATACTTCTGACTTAATATAACCATTTAAAAGTGCTGTCTCAACATCCATCTGTTCGATAAATAAATTATTTTTACAACTGTATGACAATAAAATTTTGTTCTATTATATTAATTTGTAATATTTGTTCAATGTGTGCGTTTTGCCTACTGGTGAATACACATTTTCAATATATTCCTTTTGCTGGAAACCTCTTGCCACTAATCTAGCTTTATAAACATTATTACTTTTCTTTTTAAAAATCCACTTAACATCAATAGCTTTTATATCTTTTGGCTTTTCAACAATTTGCCAAGTATTATTTTTATTCGAACTATTTATTTCTGAATGCATTGCTCTTTGCCATTGTTCATGATCATGAGAGTTCATCGCCTCCTCGAATGTTTCGGGTACATTTGCATCAGTATAATTCACATATATGAAATGCGAAACCGGATTACCATATCTAGAGATAGGAGTTCTCTTTTTTTTGGTGTTGCTATTCCTAACTGCATGTCATTCTCATCATTTAGATTATTATTATCATTTAGAATATCTTTCATGTCATTATTACAATTCTCATTCTCATCAGCATCTACAAAATTTTCATCACTTTCATATTCAGTTTTACATATTTCATTTGAGACATTCAAAGATGAATCAATTTCTAAATCATTATTATTTTCTCTTTGATCATCAAGTTTTTCTAAGCACACTAATTCAGTATTTTCTTCAATTACCTGTAGGTACATGCCTAGCGTTAACAATTTTATTATTTAGTAGAATTCTGTAACTATTTTCATTATAACCCACTAAAATACCAAATTGTGCTTTATCATCCCATTTACTTTTTCTTAAAACTTCAGGAACTCAAACAAAAACCCTACTTCCATAAATTTTTAAATGCTCTACATTTGCTTTTACTCCAAAAAATATCTCATAAGGAGTTTTATTTTCTACTGTATTTGCAATGGTTCGATTATTTAAATACGCTGCTGTTTTAATTACTTCTGGCCAATATTTTCTATGGATTTTAGCTTCTCTCATTAAACACCTACCTATATCCATAGCAGATCTATTATACCTTTCCGCTACACCATTCAAATCATGAACATAGGGTGGACATGGTAATAACTCTATACCCTTTTGCTTTAGAAAATTATAAATCTCCTTATTTATATATTCTTTCCCATTATCACACTGTAACTTCTTAACCCTTTTGTTAAATATATTTTCTACCAGATTCACAAATTCTATAAAACAACTAGCAGTTTCAGCTTTACTTTTAATACAAAAGATTCTTGTGCACTTACCTATAATCGTCAATAAATGTCAAAAAATATTTTTCTCCACCATAACCAGTTGTATTATGTGGACCATTTAAATCAGTATGAATTAATTCTAAAATTTCAGTAGCCTTTTTTCTATTATTTTCAAAAGGTACGTTAGCCATTTTACTTTTAATACAATTTGAACATTTCATCTCCATGCTCTCAATCTTATCTGGCAAACCATCTACTAATTTATCATTTATTAACTTGTTTAAATATTGAAATCTTACATGACCAAGTGCCCTATACCATTTCTCTTTATGAGTTAATTTTACAGAATATGCATACTTTTCATCTGTATATTTTTTTGATCCAAAACTTTTTAAATGATACAAATTGTTTTTTTTATCGTCAACAGCTATCAATTCCCTGGCCTGGTTATAAATTTTTGCATTTTCATCTTTAGCTACTAGTGTAGAATTTCTAGTTATCTTTGAAAAACTTAACAAATTTTGCTTAATACCTTTCACAAAATAAACATTTTTTAAGTCAATATATTTTACATTATAATAGTTTTTGAAATAAATTTTAACTGTACCTACTTTGGTAGCTTTTAACATTTTGCCATCGGGTAGTTTTACATCAACAGGATTTTTTAAATCGACAGAATTATAAAAATATGTAAGTATCGTTTTTTATTATATGGTCTGTACACCCACTATCTAAAAGCCAATCAATTTCACTATTATTAGTACATTCTTGTTCAATACAACCAAATGATTTACTTCCTAATTGCATACTTGAGTTATCCATGACTCCGAATAAGAATTGTTCGGTACTTGACCTCTGAATTGTCCTTGACCTCTGCCTCGGTCACAACCTCTGTAGAATCTACCTCTATTATAACCCCTTTGTAGTCCTCGCTGACCTTGACTGGATTGATATCTGCCTCGGTAACTTTGTTGTCCCTTTATTATTTCTCTGCTTGTACCAGCAATCCTTCTTGAAATGACCCGTCTTGCCGCAGATAAGGCATTGGGCTTTGGTTTTAGCTGAAAATGTACTCACATTGTTCCTCTCATCCGCGTTGCTAGTAGTAATATTTTTCTCTTTTATTTTGGATCGTACGTAATCTACTGTCCTTTGTTCTTCTGGTATTACATCGAGAAAATCTCCAATATAACTATAACTCGGTGGGAGGGCTCTGAGAAGATATCTCAACTTTTCTGATTCATCAATATTTCCTCCAGCAACTTTAAATGCATTTATTGTGTTTTCAAAGTCAACAAAAAGTTCTTCCACTGTACTGTAGTTGTTTAATTGACCTCTTCAATTTTTCCGCTACCTACATATTATTTGCATAGCAGTAGACTGTGTTAAGTACATATTGTCAAATTTTCTTATCATTTCACAAGCTGTTTTACATTCGCTGAAATATTCTAATTGTTTATCTGAGATTGTACTCATTATTATAGTTCTTGCCTTTAAATCCTTCCTTTTCCATTCCGCCTCAGTTTTTTCATTTTTTTCTAGAACATTCTTCTTAGTAATGGCGGCCTCGACACATTCCTTATATTCCAATAAGGTTACAACCTTAATTTCCAACTAGAATAGTTAGCACCATCAAAAATAGGTAGTGTTATACTAAAGATTATGTAACGGGTCTGAATCGTGTTAATGAACGAAAAGAAAGATGAAATACCTTTCTATTTTTCCCGACGTTTCGGCATGGGTTACACCAGCCGTGGTCACGGGATGACTGATGTACGTCACCCGTGACCACGTACATCAGTCATCCCGTGACAGTCACTCGACAGGACACTGCACGCGTCGAAGCGGCTCATCACACTTGGAGGCGAGGATGAATACCGCTCAGTGTTGGATTGCGCACCCTGTCATCTCTCAGTACGGCCCAGGCAGAATACGAAGATCGCTGGCAGAATCGGTGAACGTATTTGCTTCTTCGTACGACCAGCTCTCTCTACAAGCGGCTTACGAAGAGCAAAGGAAGTTCGATAGGCAGCAATTGAGTTATTATTGTGTTTTTGTGTTTACTTATAACTGTTCTAAAAATAGTCACATAATTTATCGTTAAAGAGTCCTACATATTGACCCGCTATAGTGTTTCTGTTTAGTTTGCATTCCCAGAACTAGCGCTCCGGTAACTTGATACATGTTTATGTGACGTGAGTTGAGCGCTAGCGTGTCTAATTAGCTAGATAGTTACCTCAGTATTATTTTATGTTATTGTTTCTTGTAGTTGTTACCAATTTATTTTTTGATTGTATAATGTTCTTGTATTTTTTTCAATAAAGGGAGGAATATTGTAGCGGCTGCTGACGCTACAAATTATATACGAAGCGTAATATTGTATTAGCGCAGCGCGGCAGTCGTCTTCCCGCTCCCATACAGTTACGTCGTAGATTTGTAGTATATTTATATTGTAACCTGGTACCAGTAAAAGTATATATTTCGCATTAAACCTACCAATTAAACCAACTTAATACCCAATGCGGTTAAAATTTGCAGAAATAATTTATTCAGAACTAGCTGCTGCCCGCGACGTCGTCTGCGTGAACGCTATACAGCACCTAACTATTGTGTGTTTCATAAACCCCCGTCTGATCTCGAAAGGACATATTACTGACTTATCAGGCATACCAGGAAAAATAACAAAAAAAATCTAGGTCATCATAAAACATCAGAATAAATTTCCTTAGCTCAGCGCTAACGAGAAACATTACCCCGAAATTGGCGAAAATTCTGTAAACTAACAACACTCCCCTCAATAGCGGAATCCTTTATGATTCTTAAGGCCCATCCACACGGCACAATTTTACCACTGATCAAATTTTCAATGGAATTGGCTTTGCCCGTCTACACGACACAATCAAATGACTGAATTTCATTCCGTCCACCCAATTGGTTAAAATCTGGTGGTCCGCACACCCGATGAACTTGAGTTGGACGACTGGCGTCTACACGTCACGATTTAATCAAGTGATTTAGTCAAGTTGGACGTAAAATTGTGTCGTGTGGATAGGCCTTTAAATTTATTAAAAATTGTCGGCTTTCGCCGCTTACCGTGTCAAAGGGCATGCCACCTTTTTAAAATAGTGCAATTTTACCGACAAGCGAGCCGCCGTACACAAAGGGACCGCTCTAGTGATGTTTACGATCAAGAGATAATATCGATTTATTTAATTTTAACATGACATGTTAAAACTAGAATGATAGCCTGCTAGGCTACTAGGCCAATGATAGCCTAGTGATGATACCAACGGATTGCCGTGCAGAGGGTATCGGGTTCGAATCCACGGCGCGCATCAATAATAATACATACATAATAAAATAATAAGACTTTTCCAAGTTACGTGCGTAATAAATAGTTAATATCCCTGTGTCTCGGAGAGCACGTTAAACCGTCGGACCAACAGTCATGAAGATCTTTGACAGTCGTCACGCGGAGTCAGTACCCTTAAATAAACTGATTCTAGTCTAAACCATGGAATGTTTTTATTTATTAACAGCAAATAAAAACATAAATTTACACAAAGCTGACGTTTTAGGGGTTTAGCTACCGATATTCTATCAGGTAAACAATAACATAAAATATCGATAGAAACAGTACTCCAGTGAATACCATTTGTTACATCTCTAATTATTTACCTATTTGATTTACGAATTAACTATTTGCCTACTTGAACACTCAGTCTTTCGCTAGCTTTCCTTTTGTTTAGACTTCCGCGTGAAATAGTAGATTCGTTAGGTATGTCATATTCAAACCCTGAATACTTTAATATGTTGATGTGCTTAGGTAGGAGTGAATGCAATTATGCAGGTGCTCGTAGGGAGTACGAGGAGCGGTATGCCAGACCACGGGGTCTACCCGTGCCGTCGGAGCGCGCGTTTCAACGGCTTCACCACCGGGTGTACAACACGGGCAGTGCTCGCGATGATTCGAATCGCAATCATGGTGGCAGACCACAAAGTAGCGACGGTGTAGTGGAACAGGTCTTACAATTATTCGCTGAGGATCCCACGCAGAGTACCAGGAGTGCGGCACGTGAACTGGGCACCAGTAACGCGCGAGTGTGGAGGATATTAAAAGAAGACGGACAGCATCCTTTCCACTACCAACGTGTTCACTCAAGTGAGTGGATGGCATAACTATGCCGTCGGACTATGCCCACAGAAGACAATACTGCAACTGGCTACTTGGCAAAGTAGAAGAGGATGCTACGTTCTTGGAGCGCGTGTTATTTACCGACGAATGTTCATTTGTGCGGACGGGTGTTTTCAACTGTCACAATGAACACGTCTGGGCTGTTGAAAATCCACACGCGATGAAAGAAAGCCATTTTCAACATCGTTGGCGCATCAATGTGTGGGCGGGAATCCTCGGCGACCGTATTATTGGTCCGCATTTCGATTTTTGAGGGAAGTTCTAAGTGACGAGTTAGATTCGTTACCGTTAAGCTTCCACCGCAGCTTGTGGTTCCAGCACGACGGTGCCCCACCTCATTTTTTATGAGCTGTGCGTGAGTATCTTGACGCACAGTTCCCTGGCAAGTGGATTGGACGAAGCGGGCCTATCTCGTGGCCACCAAGATCACCGGACCTAACGCCTTTAGACTTTTACTTGTGGGGACACGTTAAACAAATAGTGTACCAAAAACCGTGTGACACTGAAGAAGAAATGCGTGCGCGTATCGTTTCTGCTTTCCGAAGTTTAAACCCAGGAGTGTTAAGAAGTGTGCGTTCGGATATGGTGCAAAGGTGCCGTAAGTGTCTGGACGTGGGCGGCGGACATCTGGAGAATGACCGTCGCAACTTACAGCAAGTTGATATTTTTGTCAATTAAGGTAGGTACCTAGTTACGTAAGATTAAACCAATTAAAAAGTAGGTAGTTATTAATGTAAGTACCGTAGTCATAGCGCGACGATTTTCTCTTAGATGGGTGACCGCGTGTGACATTACATGAAAGCGCTTCCGGGCTTCCGACGGCCCGTAAAGCCGCATCCAAGAATCGTTAGGCCATGTCGTAGGTATTCGAGCAGTTTGAAAACAGTGACACCAGAGTTGGCCACGCACTCGCACGAAACAAACAGAAAACCTTAATACTGTACTTTGTTTTACGGAGTTTTACCTAAACCGTCGAAGCAAAAGATCAGCTGTTGCATCAAGTGCATAAAATCTGTTTATACCTAAAATAATACTTGGCACGTGTAAAGGACGATGACGCGCGGCGTCAGCTTTTGTCAAAGGAGGCGGTCGGTTGGCCTATGCACTCAAAGGCGCCGCTTTTGCCGTCAAATTTTTATGAACTTTAGGTAGATACCTAGCTAATACGATTTATGAGTCTTTAGTGTTGCCATGGGTAATCTGATATGATATTATTTAAAATTAATTAAATTTACATGGGAAAATTTTATGTTGAATTTCCGTGAAATAATGACAAATATCTCATCATTTTACGCTACTCTACAACCCCTTCATTGATCGGACGGGGGGATATGTAACACCTTGTATAAATACCTGATTATACCTTTTAAAAAATACGCGGCGGCGATAGCCTAGTGGTGTATGTAACGGACTGCCGAGACTATGGTCTTGGGTTCGATCCCCAGCTACCCCGGGCACACACCTATGACTATTCGAAGTTATGTGTGTATTAAAAAATATTAATTAATTATCGCTCGCTTAACAATGTGCCCGGTAGACGGCAATAGGCTCGCCCCCTATTACATTGGGACCGAAACATATCTGGCGAAGTGTGGGTGTGTAATACACCTCTGCCTACCCCTTCGGGGATAAAAGGCGTGAATATATGAGAAGATATACCTTTGAAAATAACATTCATTTACCCGTTTCTTCTTTATATTTCATACCTGCAGAAAGTGTAGTAACAGAGGGAGACTATCTTTTGTAAAATTGACCTTCAAAAAGTGCTGATTTTCAGCCTGCTTTGAATAAATGACTTTATGGCGATTCTGCTGAATTAAGTCATAAGTTGTGACTGAAGCAGATGGAGAAAATAAGGAATACATAACAGGGTAAAATACATACTTATAGGACTTCTCGATATACAACATTAGTGGTTTGGCTCTCCGCAGCCAAAATGTAAAGAGAGTCAGGACTGGTGACGCAGGAGCAAGCGACATACAGGACACCCGCTGCCCTCAATGTCTGCCTCTGCGACTTATTGATAGTCATCGCGAAGCAAACACTCACGGGGAACTGTATGCGCTTGAATTATGAGGTATGGGAGGAATGCGTGGTATAAATACTGCCTCGCTGACGCCACAACCCGTAAGAATTTCCTAAATGGTGTGTCTGTGGAGCGAGATGACTTTCAGGCGAGTCACGTTACACAACTTCGGAGGACATAGGTTCCGAAGAAGCATAATCGGGACACCGACCTTCAGCTTGATGCTATGCGCTGGAAGTTCACTTGCTGACTGGGAGTTCAGAAATTCCACGGGATAATGTGTGGCGTTTTCTTGCTCGACGACAGTGTTTATAGAGGTGTAGACCACTTCATTCCTCTCAATTTCCGAGAGAATGCATTCGTTAATTGCTAGGTACAGCCTGATCATGTTTGTGCGTCAAGGTAGGCCACATACACTCACGAATTCTGCTATTACGGTATACAGCTGTATAATTCTAAGCTGGATACAACTCTACTGAGAGACTCTGGAAGCACCACCAGTCCACCTCTCTCCTCTGGTAGAGTGTCTTCGCCAAGACTTACAAAGACATCTTAGAATTGTTGAACACGTGCATTGACGCCAAGCTGAGCTCTCATATTAATGGTCAAGCGCAGCATACGAACTCGTGACCAAACAACAAAACAAAGATAATTTCAACGAAGCACTCACCTTGTCCGTGTGGTGACGGATTAAAAATACGGAATGTCACCACCCCATATCATCCCATGGTTGTCGTAAGAGCCGATAGAGGGAGCAAGAACAGCACTGTAAGAGAATGAAAACTTGATACAAACCCTATACCAACCCGTTTGGCCAGCGTGGTATAGTAGGCCAATTCCTCCTTTCAAAGGAGAGGCCTAGTCCAGCAGTGGACTGTTCAAGGCTGATGATGATGATGACTCACCTCGTCAGCCCTCGATCCCCGCGTCACCATGGGAAGCGTTTGTCGGGAATCGTCACTGAACAGAACTGTGACCATCCATTAACTGGTCGTTCCTGCGGATGTCCTGCAGGGTTCTGTCCATGGGCTGAACTGCCTTCCTATTGGCCATCGTACGCTCATCCCATATGATCAGAAAGCAATCCTTAAGCACGTGTCCCTTATCACTGTTACGTGAGACACCACAAACGGGTGTTACGGCGCTCTCTAAATCGATGGGAAATTTAAACATGGTATGTGCTGTCTTGCCACCCGGAAGCAATGTAGCAGCGATTGCCGGCGACGCTACAGCAATGACAATTTTGCCTTGCCTCCAGACCTCTGCAAGTATGCCAGTAGTAACAAATGTTTTTCCTGTTCCACCAGGAGCATCCAAGAAAAACATTTTAGCCTGGCTTTGCCCAACGCTTTCAAGGACGGTGTCGTAAAATTCGTAAGGTGGTCAATGTCGGTATGTCAGAATGGATGTAAGAGTGGGGCCCGCGGTACTAAGGAGCTACTCCTCATAGACATGGCCATTAGCCAACAGGCTCGCCGTAACCGAAAGAGTCTGTCCACATGCTGGATAGACTACAAGAAGGCCTACGACTCTGTGCCTCATTCATGGCTGATATTGTGATAATAGATCGATCAGAGCGCCGCGCAATGATTGTTGACATTACTATCCCACATGACGAGAATCTCGTGAAAGCAGAAAAAGACAAACAAGAGAAATATTTGGACTTGGCTCACGAGATTGTCGATATGTGGGATATTGATTCAGCAATCATTGTTCCGATAGTTGTGTCCGTTAATGGACTTATAGCCAAAACCCTCGAACGCCATCTAGAGAGGTTGAAACTAGGCAGCTGGGTCAAGAGTTTGATGCAAAAGGCAGTTCTTCTGCAAACGGCACGCATTGTGAGGAAATTTCTGGCTCTGGAGCCCTAACCACCGGTGACTTGGATCCTATTCCCGTCGTCGGTGGGAATCTATTTTTATATTTTTAAATATCATTTTTACTTTTTAGAGTGTTATATTTAAAAATGTAAAATATAGGATAAATATGAAAATAAAGAGAATAATAATAATAATAATTTATTTATTCATTTAACAGTTTACATTTACTGTGTGTGATCGAAGTCACCTAGTAAGCAGATAATGCCTGTGACAGGTGACTACGCTCTTCCATAACTATTGTACAATAAACAATTTGTTCAATAAGCATCAAAATATCATAATGCTGCAATTTATATTAGATACTAATTTTTAAATACTAATAATTTTAAATAGATTTATAATGAAATGAGATAACGAAATAGAGCACGCTTGTGTGTGTGTGTGCGTGTGTGGGTGCGTGTATATCGTGAGTGTATGTGTGTGAGTGTGTGTCGTGTTTATATTGCTTGATGTAATTGTGTCTCTGCTTCTTCATAGCTTAGAGGTGTAAGAAAACTGGTAGTCAGTTTCTTACTCTCGCGTTGTGTTTTTGAGTGAATCTCTATAATTATGCTGATTTATTTTATAATACAGGTATTCTGATCGTCTGAGGTATTGTTTGTTTGCAAATGCTGTTTTTATTTGAGTTCGTGGAACAGTGTATCCTCTTCTACTTGCGATTATGTTTGAGTTATATGTGATGGACTTGTGCTTTTTTAATACTGTCAAAAGAATGTAGAGTTTTCTCACTGAAAGAACTTTACTGAGGGAATATAAGGTGTCAGTTGGGAATCTCCTCTGTTTAAAGTAGCGTTGTGCACGTTCTATCTCTATCATTTTTGTTTTGTCTGTCCCGCCCCAGATAGGGATACAGTAGGATAAAATAGATTGCGCTAATGCTGTATAAATTTCCATTATAATGTTTCTAGAGGAGTGACGAGCATTCAGCTGCTCCCCAGGCACAACATGTCTTAAGGTTTTGAAAATCCAGATGAGTTTCCTTATTCTGGTGGTAACTTGGTCAATATGTGGATGCCAGGATAGTAGCTGATCAACCGTCACTCCTAAGTATTTTGTTTGTGTGATTTTATTTATCATAGGACAGGTGTAACAATCTTGTAGTATGGTTCGATTGCAGGAGTGAATTTTTAGATTATAGTCTGCATTTGGTTGCAGATGGTTTCGAATACTGTAACATATGAAATTCGTTTTTGTAGTGTTTAGGGTGAGCAGATTCTCATTCAGCCATCCAGCAACCGAGCACAAACCAAGTTCTGCACTTTCCCTTACAACAGCCCAAGATTTTGCCGCAAAGACTATCGCTGTGTCATCGGCGTAGGAAAGTATGTGGGCGTTGTTAATGTTTAGATTACAAAGGTCATTAATATATATGAGGAACAAAGTCGGGCCCAGCACACTTCCCTGTGGGACGCCATACGACACAGCGATGTCCTCACTAATATATTCATTGAGTCTCACTCTCTGTGTCCTATCAGTGAGGTAACTTTTGAATAAAGAAAGAGCAGTGTCTCTCACTCCAATTTTTTCGAGTTTGTGTACAAGAATGGGAATAGAGACGGTATCGAAGGCTTTTTTGAGGTCCAGAAATACTGATAAACATTTCTGCCCGGTATCGAGCTTTTCAGTTACAAGTCGGCTAAGTGCCATGACTGCGTCTTCCGTTGACCTGCCTCGTCGAAAGCCATATTGTGATGGAGACAGTAAATTGTACTTATCTAGGTAACTTGTCAGCCTGGTGTTCAGCAGTTTCTCCAGTATTTTGGTAATACCTGAAAGTACACTTATTGGTCTATAATTACTGATGTCGTCTCTATCTCCACTCTTGTACACAGGAGTAATGAATGCTTTTTTTAAAGGACTTGGGAATACTCCCTGTCGAAAGCAAAGGTTAGCTAGGTGCGTACTAATTGGAACAAGTTCATTCTTTGCAAGTTTCAGAAAAATTATAGGAATATTGTCCCACCCAGAGGCTGAGCCTGATTTTAAGTTTATGATAATTTTATCGACTTCATCTGCATCCGTTTCTAAGAGACCAAAAGAACTAACCTGCGATTTTATGGTGTTGGTCCAATTATTTTTGTTACGTTGGCTGCTGGTTTGTATGTTATAAGCAAGGTGTTTTCCTATGTTTGCAAAGAATCGATTTATGAAATTCGCGGATTCGACAGTAGTACTTCTGAGGCTAATTAATTCTTGATGTCCATCACGTGGTTTACTAGAGTAAGTAATGTCTTTTATGTTTTTCCACAATAGTTTATTATTCTTTGTTGATTTGGCTATTAGCTCCCTGTCGTATTTTCGTTTGAGCTTTTTAATCAAGTTGTTGCAATAGTTCCTATACCGCGTGTAAGTAATTCTTAAAACCTCATTGTAACTCTCTTTACGTAGTTTTTGTTGTAATTTATTCCTATTTCTAATGCAACGTAGAATGCCAGGAGTTATCCATGGTTTCAGTATGCGTTGACTCTTAGGTATAATGACATGTGTAGTATTGGCTTTTAGGGACTCGGTAATTATGTTTATCAGGTTTTGTGTTACAGTGGTGGGATTATCATAGAATAGTAGTTTTGAGAGGGCTTTCTGGCGAAGATATTCCAGAGCCTTATTATAATCGGTTTTAGATTTAGTTTTGGTTGCAGTGCTTTTAATTTTAGATTTTGAGAGAGAGAGAAGAGTGGTGAAATGATCGGTAATCGACGTGTGCAAGACTGCAATGAATGCTGAGTATTTATTTTTGTTCAACTTTAATATGAAGTGGTCTAGACAATTTTTTTCTCTAGTTGCTAGCGTATGACCAGCCAGAATACCATATCCGGACAAAGTATTTAAATAATTAACCCTATTAGTATATTCGTGGGAGGGTTCGGATATTTTGGGTGCTATATTTATATTAATATCACCCGATATTATAATATTTTTTTGTGTTATCAGAGTATCTAGGTGTAATGAGAGACAGTCTATAAACCCAGTAGCGTTTGTGTTAGATGGAGAGCGATATACGCAAAGTATAATGTTAGCAAGTATTTCCAGTTGAAGACATGAAGCGTTAGTAAGTTTAATTTCTTTTACTTTAGGTTTTAATGTTTTTTTTTATGTACACAATTACTCCGTCGTTTTGGTTTAGCTGGCGTGTGGTAGAGTAGGAGTTATATTTATCAAGTTGTGGTATAGGTTTATTGGAGCTAAGTCTGCATTCAGTAAGTATTAATATATCTGGATTTAAAGGGAGACCCGTTAATGTGACCAAGAAGTCATCAAAGTTTCGATATATGCTACGTATATTTTGGGATATTATAGTGAGGTCATCATTTTTAAATACCTTATGTGATGCGAGTTCAGCACAGTTACATTCAACAGCGCGAGCAATTTCGATATCATCAATCACATTCATGTTGTTAAGTGGATCATCCATTGAGTGTTAGAATAAAGGGCAAAGGCGTCATTAACGAAGAAGAGTTCGTTCTGTAGAAGAAATGTTTGCTTTCAGTCTGGGAGTGAAGAAGTTTGAGATATGATTGCTGCAGACTACTGATGTGAGTGAGTTTGTATATGTGTCTGGATGGTAATGATATATATGAATTACAGTGAATGGTTACATGTAAAAGAGTGTATGTCTGTAAACGAGTTAAGTGTGTATGGAAATGTAAAGAATTCGTTTGTGCAGAAAAAATATAGAGAGTGTAGCTAGTTGTGTCTGTGTTGTATGTGTGTTTGCGCGCTACATAGTCACAAAAATATAAAGAGGTCATGAATTTTAAATTGATTTGATAAGCATGCATTTTAAATAAAAAATAAAGTAATAATATCGCATTAAGTACCGAATAGCGAAATTCTAAGTCTAGTCATTTATTCTGAGACAAGCTAGTCACTTGCGATTCACTTTTTATGACGATGGTTGTCGAGTTTTCTTCTTTCTTGAGGTAAACCCTGCCGAATGCTGTCCAGCAGAACTTATATCCTTGGGATTTGGCTAGGTCCCGCGCTAAGAAATACAAACCAGCTGCTTTAGGAGTTAAGTGTTCAGAGATATAGATCGGTGTACTTTCTTCTTTATTCATACCGAGGTGCTTGGCTGTTAATTTGTCTTTATGTGATCTGTTGAAAGATTTACTCAGGTTCAGGAAGTCAGTTTTTACCATAGTTGATGACAGTTCGACTACAACGGGGCTAGTTCTAGATTCATTAATGGGTGCATAGGGTTACCACCAAGAACTTAGGGTCCCAAGCCAACCTCACCTGCAAGTGGTGCACCTGCTGATCAACGGACGAGGCTCTGGCAAACAAAATATCCCGATAAGCGGCAATAGGCACGCCACCTATTACGTGGGATCAAAACACTGGCGAAAAGTGGGCGTTTAATATGCCTCTGCCTACCCCTTCGGGGAAACAGGCGTGAGTCTATGTATGTAGTTCTAGATTCACCGCGCTTGCTGTGCGCTCTATATATATCCTTTGTGGTCCTTTTCGATGAAAATACACAATTTATTAAACTAAAAGACAACGGAGGTCTTCTTATACCTAGCAAAGACGTGATAACGATTTGCAAAAAGACAGAAGTACTACTTAAAAGTATTGTCTTTGACAACAAGATAATAGCAAATAAAAAGTTTAAAAGTGAATTTGTTACGAAGGCCATGCGTCATTTCGTTGGGCTACAATTATTTGAAGATATTGATTTTCACCAATATGACCAGTCTCCACATGACAATCATGTCATTCAATTAATGAAATGTGTTTTAGAAAAATATATGGATATCCGCCTGAATCATATTATGAAAAATACTATCCAATTAATCCCAAAGAGACAGCTTTTAAATAAATTTTTACATTTTTCAGGGCAATAAATTCTAAGGGCGAGTTGTTTGATTAATATAATAATAAAAAATGTACCAAAACTTACTTATATTTTACTTGTATTCCCTTTTCTCATTAATAAATCATCTAAAAGTGCGTCGAGGAATGAAACACTTTCAATAAATTAGTTATCTGTTGTTGCGAGACTCCTTGGATATTAAAGCTCAACGGAAAAATATCGATATAAGCATTACGAGTTATGCACTGCACTATGCATAAGTGAGAGTGAGCGCGCGATATCATTCTCTCCTTTTCGCACACGTTTATTATTGGTCCCGTCTCCTGAGGTTATGCGTTTTTAGAAAATATTGCATAATGTAATCATTAAAGGTTTAATTTTTGTTGCATGTATGCAAAATGCATGTGTAGGCGAAACTGTGTATTTATTGTTCGTCTATGTGTTGGTAACTGCGAACCGGCGACACGCGTCCCAGTATTAAAAGACAGTAGATAACATTTCTATTGCCTTATTATTAAGATTTCTGTGGTTACAACGCTCCACCTTGTGAAAGCTGCTTGTTCACAAGTACCAGGATATCATAAGCGCAGAAGAGGTTGAGTTAGTTTCGCCGCTAGTGACTTCTTAAGCTGCTGCCGCTCTAGTGTTATGACCCATTCGCAGTAGTAAGTGCTTCTTTATTTGAAATAATGCCGATGTATAAGCACAAAGTGCGCACATTTATTTGATGACGTAGAATAAAGGTGAACGCAGACTTGGCCGCACCGCAGTCGCCGCAGTCCCCGCAGTCATCGCTTTTTGTTAATGGCCTCGCACATCTATCCGCACCGCAGTCACTGCAGTCGTTCCCGTCGCCGCACGCATCGCACTTGATTTCTTTCACAGCGTTGCCAACTCTACGTCTATTTACGTAGATCTACGTATTTTGAACCCTTCTCGCGAACCTACGTACTTCTGGCCCAGAATCTACGTATTTTGCAGCAAATTACCAAATTAGCAAAATAACGGAATTTTACTAAGAAATAAGCATTATTAAACACAAACCACACGTAATAATGGACGTAGCTAATAATTTGTTGCAAGTTTATTCGTACCCAATTAGTTTAACAAGCACACACTTAAAACATATCGATCAATTTAAGTCAATAATATTTGCTTACAGGCTCGAATAAATGTTTGAAACACTCGTTTTACAATGTTTTACTCGCTTTATCTAGGATATTATTAAAAGTACGTAGATCTACGTACTTTTTAACTCTGATCTACGTATTTTTGAAAATCAGTGTTGGCAACACTGTTCTTTCATTCAGCGTCATCCGCGCCGCGCTAGCCGCAGCGTCCGCTGCGTGCGGGCCGGTGTTGGTGACGTCATCAGCTGCGGCTTGGGGAGTTCGATCGTTTCAGCGACTGCGGCGACTGCGGCGCGGGTGGGTGTGCGAGGTTGCATAGAACTTCATATAAATAATTCGAATGCGAATACTGCGGCGCGTGCGGTGCGGCCAAGTCGGCGTTCACCTTAAATAGTAAATAGATGTCTGTCGTACCTGTGCGAGTGATGTTCTTCAAAAGTACCAGGATACCATGAGCACTTAAAAGGTCGAGAATGTTGCGCCGTTCGGTTAGGTTACGCTCCTCTTTAATTATGAACTCCTATTTTATTGCATGAATTAAACTGATTTAAATTTAATTTAATTTTAATAATATAAACAAACACAGGTCCTTGAGTACGCTCACACCGTGTGGCGGTCCGAGGGGAAGAGGAATAGTAAAGGAAAAGTATTATTATTATTATTTATTCGTAGGAAGGTCGTATAAACCAAAACCCGACTTTTCAGGAGAGCAGAAAAACAATTTATTGTTACCTAAAATTCATAACTGTTTTGTTTTTGAAAAAAAAATATCTATGAGAAAGGATTTTACAATTTGCGAATGAAAAATGTTTCAAAACCTATCTATCTTCTTTACTTTTAAATTTAGCTTGGATTTACGTCTAAGAAAAAATCAATTCCTGGTTAATACACCCCATGAAAATGTAGTTTAAAAAAACTGTATAGGTCGTATATCCATTTTTGGTAAGCTTATGGTCACATTTACTGTCGTAAAAACCCATAAAATTATGCAGTTTTTTGTATAAAAAACCATTAAGAATCATAGATCAATTGAATTCTGACTAATAAACAATCTTGTTACTCTCAGAATTAGTAGGAACTCAACTATTATTATTCTTAGACTCAACAATAGTCGATTCAAATAAAAGAAAACTACCTGAAATAAGAAATTTTATTCAGTAATTTATTAAATTAAGTACATTTAAATATATAACTTAGTAAGTATGTAACTTAAATCTATAACTATACTTATATAATGTTATAAAGAGGAAAGATTTGTATTTTTGGACTTTTGTATTTTTGTATGTTAGTTACGAACACAGATAAGACAGTTACGAATTAGTTAGTTACGAATAAACTAAAAAAGTACTGGACGGATTTTAAAATTCTTTCACCATTGTAATGCGACATTATCCCTGATTAACATAGGCTATATTTATTTCTAGAAAAGAATAGGGATCCCAAAAACATCAATAATGTAGGTAACCCAAGGTGTAAGAATTTTGTCCAGAAAATTTCTTTCATGGCGTGCGCTGCTAAAGCTAGAGATATAAAGGATAGAGTGGCAGAATAGTACCTAACTCAATACCATAGAGATATAAAGGATAGAGTGGCAGAACAGTACCTAGCTCAATACTGTGTCGTGTCCGTCGGTGCGAGAGAGAACGCAACATTAGGCCCCCTGCATCTCTCTCTAACAATACATGCACAACATCAACATTACGCAGTGGCGTGCTACCTGTAACTATTATTTATATCAGTTTATCAGTAATCAATAGTTTAAAAGTTGAAAAATATATAAACTTTTTTGTCACTTCAAACTATCTTCGTGTATCAATAAAAACAACTTTTAAACTATTTATTACTAATAAACTAATATAAATAATAGTTACAGGTAGCACGCCATTGCGTAATGTTGATGTTGTGCATGTACTGTTAGAGAGAGATGCAGGGGGCCTTTACTGTTGCGTTCTCTCTCCCACCGGCGGACACGAATTGGCCCCACTCTGCCACTCAATTCTAATATCTCTATGTGCTAATGCTAAAGCTATTAATGATACAGAAAAATAATGTACTACATTATTAAAGTACTCATTATTAACTACAAAAAAGTCCGCGATAGCATAGGTCCATTTTCTAAGGAAAATCCACAGTAACCATTTTTATCAATAAAAAGTTAGAAAAATATTATGGGTTATTTTGGAAGCTATTTTAAGCAATGCAGTATTACTTCTTATTCAATTAAATACGCTAGATATGTTGCTTATAAACAGAAATTGTCCTTGACAGTTCATTATGATGAAATAACGCGTGAGAAAATAAATTCACCGCTCGCACACGGCACACCGATCTTCCGCCGGGCACAGATTCAGGCCGGGCGCACTTCGCATTTTAGGTACAAACTTACAAGTACCTCGGCCGACCATGTCGACATGGTTGGATGGATTTAGTAGGTTGCCGCGCTATTGCTTAATTAACTGTGTGTCGAAAGCGATTTGAAAATTTGATTTTATTTATATTACGAGAGCAACTTGAAAATTTGATTTTTTGTTTGTTGAGATATCTTAACGATTATGGTGTCAAATTAAAGATCTAGTTCAAAAAAATTTTCACCCGAAATTTTCAGTTTTCTTTGGCAGTGCTACAGGCACCCTTCAAAATTGATATATAAGGAAAATGTTTTGGAATCCGCCGTTGGCTGTCAACAAGGCGATCCGCTTGGACCACTACTCTTTAGCTTGGCCATTCACCCAATTATCAAAGAGCTAAATTCAAAATTTAACATCTGGTACCTGGATGACGGGACCCTTGCGGGTGACGTAGACTCAGTTTATCAAGACCTGGCACTTCTAAAGTCGAAATTTTTATCCATTGGCCTAGAACTTAATCCCAGTAAATGCGAAATTTTCATTAACGATAACTTAGACAAATCCGATATACTTTCAAAATTTCAACATCTTGCTCCCAATATTACTCACGTTGAAAAAAGTGCTCTTCGCCTCCTTGGGTCCCCAATATTAGACGAAGGTTTCGATTCATTTATACAAGAAAAAATTCAAAATTTTAGTGATATTTCAGACAGGTTACTCAAAATTAATATGCATTCGGCTTTTACTATTATCAAGTATTGTCTTTTTGTCCCTAAATTTACACACGCTCTTCGATCTTCCCCTTTTTGGAAAAACCCATCTGCACTCGCCCAAATTGACAAACTTATACAAATTACTTTAAGCAAAATTCTAAATCTGGCCCTGAACGACCGAGTGTGGCTACAGGCGTCCTTGCCTGTACGCCTAGGCGGCCTTGGCGTTCGCAAAATTACTGACGTAAGCTTACCAGCATTCCTGTCCTCGGTCCACAGCACTGAAGAATTGACCAGGAAAATTTTAGCACCCACACTGGTCAATTCTGAAGTGCCGTGTAAGACCGATGCCATGAATGCTTGGAGAATGGCTTGTCCAAGCACCGAGTTACCCCGATTCCCATCTTCTCAGAGGCAGTGGGACGGGCCGCTTTGCAGCGTGGTACGAGAAAATCTCTTAAGTACGTCGTCCAATGCTGCAGAGCGTGCTCGTTTGCTGGCTGTGGGAGAGTGGGAGTCAGGGCTTTGGCTTCAGGCACTGCCATCGTCCAACATAGGTACCATGTTGGACGATACGACCTTCCGCATTGCTTCTTGCCTTCGTTTAGGTGCGCCATGTGTTTCTCCACATCGCTGTCACTGTGGAGAGGCTGTCGACAGCCTTGGTCACCATGGTCTGTCATGTAGCAGGAGCGCAGGTCGTATTTCACGACACGCCAACCTCAATGACATACTTCGTCGGGCTCTTGTCACCGCTGGCGTTCCAGCCCAACTTGAACCTCAGGGCTTGGCACGCGACGATGGTAAGAGACCAGACGGTATGTCGTTACTCCCATGGAAGCTGGGTAGGCCTTTGGTGTGGGACGCAACATGTGTCGACACCCTTGCGCCATCTCATCTTCCTAGCACAGCGGGTTGTGCGGGCGCTGCTGCTGCTTCAGCGGAGACTCTCAAAAGGTGCAAATACATAAATCTAGTAGGGGATTATGTATTTGAGCCGTTTGGAGTTGAAACGTTGGGACCATGGGGTCCAAGTGCGAGATCTCTTTTTAGAGATCTTTCAAAGAGACTTGTTGACACCTCGCGTGACCAGAAGGCTGGCCTGTATTTGGCACAAAAGATCAGCATTGCCATACAACGTGGCAATGCTGCCAGCATTCTGGGCACGCTTCCAATTGATGGCGATGTGGAGGATTTCCATGACGCCCTTTAAATTCTGCTTTTACTTTTTTTTTATGTATTTCCTTTTATTTGTTAGTTTTTTAAGTATAGAAATTATTGTTTTAATTTATGTGTAAATAGCCACTTAGTTATAGTTAGTTTTAACAACATTTATATTTATTATCCGTTAATACAAATAATATATGTTCAAAAACCATTTTATTTGTTTGAATCATGTAAATCGGTCCACGCGTTTAGGAAATAACTCAGAATTTGTATAGTAAAAATGTAAACGACCAGAATTTTTGTGCTTTTGTTCTACTAGCTCAAATAGTGGGATAGGATATGTACAAGCTACGCTGTACATTGACCCTTGCACATGCGTCACACTTTTACATTCATGTTATGTCAGCAAATCATTTATTATACTTCAATCATAAAATAGCATTTACATTTTAGTAGCAATAAAACCTTAGAATCAAGTACTTGTCTACTCATTTAACATTTTAGCAATTTAGCATTTATCGTTGGGATTCTATCCCAATATATGGTCCTACGAGCTACCGTGCGGGACCTCGCGAGTTTTTAAAGTCCTCCATCCGGAAGGAGTCGACTAGTGTTAGCTTACACCGAAACTTGTGAGAGCGCGCGGGCACCGAACTAGCACTGTGAGGACAACAGTTCTCAACGAAGCAATAATCAAGACGTCAGCAGCAAGCCTTTGCCGTCAGCAAGGAGCCAGCATCAGCAGCTGTCCTGGCATAGCAGCAGAATCGTAAGCTACGGGGAATTCAAGTAAGATCTTTCCTTTTTACTTGTCATAAGCAAATATATCAGTTAGCATTATGGAGGCTCTTTACGATTCCCAAGTTGAGATTAGCGATGCGATGAAAAAATTACAGATTAACCTGAAAAAGGATAGTGTGGATAGGAAGTCGGAAGATTATTTCAAACGTCGTTTGGAATTAATCGATGGCTATTGGGTAGAATATGAGAACAACCATAAGCGTATCTGTGCGTATGGGAACAAGGAGCATAATTATTTTAAGAATAATGAGCATGAGAAAACTAGCGAACTTTATAATAGCATTAAGGCGTTAATTACTGAGCAAAGCATAACATTAGCAGCAAAAAAGGTTCCTCTATCCCAAAATATCAATATATCACCAACTAAACGTTATCAAGCTGAAGAGCATGATCAGGAGAAGGCGGGCCCAAGCCCAAGACAAGTGATGGTGTCACGCGAGTCCACCAGCAAGCTTGATGACATGTTACGAAAACAAGCAGCGAACATAAAGGCTTTGAAAAGAGCCATGAGTAACATTACGCTGGAATCCATCGATGAAAAATGGGAGCTGGAAGACGCTCTGAAAACGTTGAATTCGAAATGGAAACAGGTCGATGGACTTCACTGGGAGATCGATGGGGAAATGTGCGGTGTAGATGAAAGATATGACCTGATCTACAATGAAAATGAAAAGGCATATATGTGCATGAAAAGAGCTATTAGCAAGAAGCTCTGGTCAACGTCGCACAGAGAGCAGAGTACTCCGCAGATGGATATCCCAGTATTTACAGGCAAATATCAGCAGTGGTACTCATTCAAGGATTTATTCAATGAGACCATACATAGCAATGTTTCCCTATCAAATGCACAAAAGATGCAATTTCTGAAAGGGAAGTTACGTGGCGAAGCAGAAAAAATCATACAGCATCTTCCGATAAGCTCAGAAAACTATAACACTTGTTGGGAGCTTTTGAATCACCGCTACAACAATAAAAAGCTTATTTTTACATCCATTATCAATACTTTGTTAGGAATACCTAGCATGCAACAACAATCATCAATTCAAATCAAGAAGCTTCATGATGTAACCCTCGAAAGCATTCACGCCATTAGGAATCTGGGTGTTGACGTCACTACGTGGGATCCTCTTTTGGTGCATTTACTGGCGCAAAAATTGGATGGAGAAACATACGGGGACTATGTGCAGTCTTTGAAGAACGCCAGGGAGCTACCCGTATTACAGGAATTTCTCGATTTCATAGAAATGAAATTCACGAGTTTAGAGTCGTCGCGTAGGAAACAGGAAAATTCTACACAAAAAACGACCCCTAACATCAAGCAAATAGGTATGAAAGCCCACAGCAGCTACGATAATCAGCATAGCAACAACAATAGCAGATCATTCTCGAAATCATTGCACGTGTCTTCAACAGTCAAGTGCCTATTCTGCGGTCAACAACACGGCCTATATCATTGTAACAAATTTTTAAACATGACTAATGAGAGCAAGTTAAAAACAATTGCGAAATTAAACGTGTGCAAAAATTGCTTATTCGACCACAATGGACAACAATGCATCTCGACCAAACGATGTCGCAAATGCGATGGGATGCACAATTCAATATTGCATGATGCGTTTTCTAAAACGAGGTCGTTACCGGCTAGCAACGCCGTTAAGACCGACTTGAACGCTAATGAGGAAAATGCAAGCATGCCAAAATCAGCTCAAGTATCTGTGAATGCAATGAAATCTGAAGTTATGTTAGCCACGGCGCTTATCAAAGTTGAAGCCGTGGACGGAACATATCAGATTTTGAGAGCTATGATTGATCCAGGTTCACAGGTATCAATTATCAAGGAATGTGCAGTAAAGAAATTAGGTTTACAAAAATCTCGATGCAACGGTGTTGTGGTAGGTGTCGGCGAACAGCAAAACAAATGTAAGGGAAAGCTTACCATTCACTGCTCATCGACATGCAACAACTTTTCGTTTAGTACGGATGTTATCGTCATGGACAGTTTACTTGGCAACTTACCTACGAAGTCATTTGTTCGACCAAACTGGTCACATGTCGAAAATTTGAAGCTAGCCGATCCCGAGTACTACAATAGCAATCCAATAGACTTATTGCTCAGCGCTGATGTCTACGGTATTATACTACTATCAGGATTGATAAAGGGAGAGAATCCTTCCCAGCCAGTTGCACAACAAACTCAACTGGGATGGATTATATGCGGTGGAGGAGAGATGACGTCATATCGATGTAATGTCGTCTTGAACAATATTGAAGACATTCAGCGCTTCTGGGAGATAGAAGACATTACCGAGGATTCAAACATGTCATCTGAAGATCAAGAATGTGTTGACTATTATTTAGCAACCACGAAACGACGTGCCGATGGACGGTATGAAGTGAGACTGCCTCTCAAATCAAACATCAACGAGAAGTTAGGATCGTCTAAGGGATTGGCAATAGCACAGCTTCAAAGTTTGGAAAGGAAATTTACAAAACAACCCGAATTAGCAGAGCAGTATAAATCATTTATGTGTGAATATCTAGCTTTAGGTCATATGGTTCACAATCAAAACAATAACAATGAAACAAGATCCTGTTACCTACCGCACCACGCCGTACAACGCGCCGAGTCAGCGACAACGAAACTTCGTGTTGTATTCAATGCGTCTGCCAGAACGTCTAGCGGGTACAGTATCAATGACCTAATGTTTAAGGGACCTAATTTGCAACAAGATCTGCTGGAACTAATTATCAAATGGCGTCAATATCGCTATGCATTTACAGCAGATATTGAAAAAATGTATAGACAAATTATGGTCAACGAAACAGATCAGCAGTATCAACAGATTGTGTGGCGAGACTCTCCAAATGAACCCATTAAATCATATAAGCTAGCTTGCGTCACATATGGATCGCGGCCAGCACCTTTTCTGGCACTAATGACCTTGCGACAGTTAGCAATAGATGAAAAACATCACTATCCGCAAGCCTCCAAGGCCTTGACCGAATCCTTCTTCGTAGATGACTATATAGATGGCTCTCATTGTATTCCAAGCGGTAAATTACTTATATCTGATTTAATTAAGCTATTACAATCAGCTGGGTTCAATTTAAGGAAATGGTCGGCGAATCATCCAGAACTGCTAATGACGGTCAAACATAACATGAGCCATGACCATGGTAACGTTAATTTCAACTTTAAAACCGAAAATACATCGAAAACCCTTGGTTTGTGTTGGAATTCTGTAAACGATGAATTCCACTTTAAATATCAATTGGAAAAGCAACATCCGAAGCTCACAAAAAGGATACTTTTGGGTGAGATATCAAGATTGTTTGATCCTTTGGGATGGCTAACGCCGGTATCAACCAAACTCAAACTACTATTCCAGAAATTATGGTTAGATAATTTAAGCTGGGATCAAGAAGTACCAAACAACATCAGCCAGAAATGGAACACGGTACGAACAAACATGCCACACATTAACCAATGCACTATACCGCGGTGGATCGGTTATCAACCTAATGATGTCATCGAATTGCACGGCTACTGCGACGCTTCGACAAAAGCGTACGCTGCAGTTATTTACGCGCGTATCAAAAGGCAAAATGAAACATCCGTAATTTTACTTGTCGCCAAATCTCGGTTAGTACCGATTGCGAAATCAATATCTCTGCCGAGATTGGAATTATCAGGTGCACATTTGCTAAGCAGGCTTATGAAGAAAGCCATCAGCTGTTTAGGCGAACATGAGATACGCGTTTTTGGTTGGTCAGATTCCATGGTTGTCTTGGGATGGCTGCAAGGCGATCCAGGACACTGGAAACCGTTCGTAGCAAATAGAACTAGAAGCATTACTGAGATCATAAAACCGAGCTGCTGGTTGTATATAAAATCAGAAGATAATCCAGCAGATGCAGCAAGTAGAGGCATCATGGCCTCTGAATTAAAGAATCATCCCTTGTGGTGGAACGGACCTAAATCGCTGAATTCGTTCGATGAGAGGTTGGCGTTATCAAAGCAAACGGGTTTCACTACAGATCAAGAATTGAAAGTGAAATGCAGTCAAGGTCAACAATCAGCCGCTATCACTCAGAAGCCTGATACCGAGAGCATTATCATGAAACTGCTAGAAAAGTACAATTCCTTAACGAAAGTCACCAAGATTATAGCATGGTTATTACGAACAATAAAAATAATACGATTCACGAAGAATGCAGCGTCGGCGAAACACAGGACATTGCCTTCATATATCACCTTACGTGAATTACATAACGCCAAGTTGTTATTGATTAAACATATACAAAGAACTATGTTTTATAATGACTACGAACATCTTAAAAGGCATGGTAAATTATACAGCAAGAGTAATTTACTAAAATTATATCCATTTATCGATCGAGAGGGTGTCATACGTGTAGGTGGACGTTTGGGTAAAGCAACTATGCGCATGGAGATGAAACACCCAGCCATTATACCACATAGCAGCCGTTTAACAACCCTAATCATTGACCAAGCGCATCAATTAACCTACCACGGAGGACCTCGCTTAACTTTAGCAAACATCAGGCAGAAATATTGGATAGTCGGTGGTAACAATGCGGTGAAAAAGATGCTTCGAAATTGCGTAATATGCAGAAAACATACACCTAAATTGCAGCAACAGTTAATGTCGGATTTACCAGAAGCAAGGAGCAATCCTGCTCCGCCATTTTACCACACCGGTGTAGATTACACAGGATACGTGGAAGTGAAAAGCAACAAAGGACGTAGCGTAAGGACAACGAAGGGCTACATCGCGTTATTTGTATGCATGGTGACCAGAGCTATACATTTAGAACTGGTGTCGGACTTGAGCAGTTCAGCGTTTATAGCCGCGCTACGTCGGATGGCAGCAAGACGGGGAGCTCCGCGTCATATATACAGTGACAACGGAACTAACTTCGTAGGGGCTAACCGGATATTACAGGAACAGTTTCTAGATTTACAACGTATGTTTGACGACAAGGTATTCACGGAGTTGACAGACCTTAACATACAATGGCACTTTAATGCACCATCGTGGCCAAGCGCCGGCGGGTTGTGGGAAAGAGCCGTAAGAAGCTTGAAACATCACCTCAGAAGAGTAGTTGGCGAGCAAAAGCTTACTTTTGAGGAATACGCCACAATCTTAGCACAAGTGGAGTCATGCTTAAACTCCAGACCTCTGTGTGCGTTATCAGAAGACATCGACGACTTGGATGTCCTTACTCCTGCTCATTTTCTGCAAGGAAGGCCGGGAACAACAATCATTGAAACAGAACACGATGCACGCACCAGGTGGACTCTAACAGCTAAAATTTCACAGGACATATGGCACAAATGGAAATCAGAATACCTTACTCTGTTATCAACGCGGTCTAAGTGGGTTAAAATTCAAGACAACATCAAAGTCGGTCAGTTAGTAACAGTACACGACGATAATCTACCTCCAGGCAAATGGATGATGGGTAGAGTGGTCGAACTTCACCCTGGTCAGGATGGACTTGTTAGAGTTGTATCATTAAAAACAAGAAATGGTATCATCAAGAGACCAATTGTCAAGTTGGCTATATTACCAATTCCACCCGGTAACAACGAAGAGCCCGAGTCAAAGACTATTAATTCGGCAGAAGAGCCCACAAGGTTGTCGAAAAACCCAAGATCGATATTTGCTTCAATAGCGTTCGCTCTATTTTTTTTCTTGTCCTTAGCAACAACATCACAAGCAACAATTAGCATTTCAGCATTACCCAACAAAATGTCCTTATATTTTGATCCAGTCGATAACCTACAGTTGATACGAGACAAATGGACTCTCATCGTTTACTATAATATGTCTCCTTACTGGGATGGCATGACAGCGGCGACAAAATTTGTAAATTATTTAGAAAAATCATGTGGTCAGCTACCAGACAAAGGTCGTTGTAAAATGATTATATCGCAATTGCAACATGAGTACTCCGAAATACAGCATTATAACAAGTTGCTATTGAATCAGCATTTTGACGCCCATCCTAGACAGCGACGCGGTCTTATCAATGGAGTGGGCTATGTTGCAAACACTTTATTCGGAGTTCTAGACGAAAGTTTCGCAGAAAAATACAGGCAAGACATACAACACCTAAAACAAAATGACAACTATCTGGCCAGCTTAATCAAGAACCAAACGTCGGTCGTTGAATCGGAGTATAATATTCTGAAACGTACGGAGCAAAACATACAAGTTCAACACAAGGCGATTAATAAACATCTCAATGAATTAGAGCAAGCAACCTACATCGTAAAACAAAATATAGAGAGTTTGAACGAATTACAAGATTTTACTTTAATAGCAATAACAACAATAAATCTATTTCAAAACATAAAAGCTATTCAAGATACATTACTAGACACCATTACTGACATATCTCACGGCAAGTTCAATTCACATTTACTGATACCTGATCAACTTACGAATGAGTTACAGTTCATCTCGGGGCAGCTAACAAAAGACATTACTTTGCCGATCAACAACATACAGTCGGATCTCAAGTCAGTATACAGTATGCTGAGAGTGAAAGCAAGAGTAATGAAAGACTACGTCATTTTCGAAATCACATTTCCATTATCGAGTAGAGACAACTACAAGCTTTACAAAATCTTGTCAGTACCTCATCAAGTCGGTAAAGCTATGCTCAGTGTAACCCCAGTGTCAGAGTATGTAGCCATCAATTTACAAAAGGATACTTACCTCACAGTATCATTTATGGAGTTACAGTTTTGCCTACGTCACGAAACTTCCTATTTATGTGCAATTGATAAACCACTTAATTACTTACCAATAGACGAGAAATTTTGCAAAATCAATCAAACAACAAATCAATGTGTCATCAATAAGTCTCAATGTTTAGATAAGTGGATAAAATTGAATGATCCATCCAAATATTTCTATTTTTGTTGCAATAGTTATGCTATTCAAATAATTTGCCAAGAGCAGATTACATACAAACAAGTCTCCGCAGCCGGAGTCATAAGTTTGCAGCCTAAATGCATTATTAAGGGAAAACATTTCGCTTTATACTCACGCTCTCGCTCTGAAAACGCTATCAAAGCTGATCCTGAAATAGACATACCACAGATAACCGAGCTCAATCACTTGGTTAATATATCACTATCACACTATACCGAGCCAGTAGACACGACAACTAATGACGATGGAGACATCGAAAATCAGATCAGCCAATTGAAAACGGCTTCGGCAAATGCACCGAATTCTTTAGATTTTAACATATCGACGCACGACGTTCACCAATACGTCATTTGCTATGGCTTGTTAGGAGCAGCCGTAACCGTAGCAGCAGTGTTCCTGTAGAGAAGGAGAGGAGCCTCCCCTAGAGACCCAAATCAGACGGAAGTGCCTACAGTGAAGTTCTCGCGAAAGCAGAGTACGGCTGACCGTCAGCCTAGTGAAGTGAACGTCGCCGTCGTGGCGAGCACGTATAGCTTGAATAGTACGCAGGATATGGCTACGTCGCCTATTCCTCAAAAACGGTCTATTTACACGGGAGATTTTGACTAGCGTAGTTTGATTATAAACAATAGTTTAATTATCCGCAAGTGACTCGAGTGCGCGCAACGTTCGGAACTATCCAGTGCACGTGTACTTACGCGACATAGCAAACTGAATATTACAGTGCGTGGAGTGTAGTGTCAAGCATTTCGACTTAAGGACAATATTTATTTCATAGCATTTTGAATTTATTATTTACATTTTTAATTACTAGATTGTTATCATTAGTTTCTTATCATTGTTATCCTTTCTGCGTGGGCAATATGTACAAGCTACGCTGTACATTGACCCTTGCACATGCGTCACACTTTTACATTCATGTTATGTCAGCAAATCATTTATTATACTTCAATCATAAAATAGCATTTACATTTTAGTAGCAATAAAACCTTAGAATCAAGTACTTGTCTACTCATTTAACATTTTAGCAATTTAGCATTTATCGTTGGGATTCTATCCCAATAGGATACTTATAGGATAATTATTTATTATTAGGTACGTGGTCAAGTAGATATTAGGTACGTGGTCAAGTGGATGAAAAAATATAGTAGCAGCGCCAAGTCGACAACCCAATAATATTATAAAATTATAACAAGCTGTTGGACCTCCAATAAATAAATAAATAAATAAATAAATAAATAAATAAATAAATAAATAAATAAATAAATAAATAAATAAATAAATAAATAAATAAATAAATAAATAAATAAATAAATAAATAAATAAATAAATAAATAAATAAATAAATAAATAAATAAATAAATAAATAAATAAATAAATAAATAAATAAATAAATAAATAAATAAATAAATAAATAAATAAATAAATAAATAAATAAATAAATAAATAAATAAATAAATAAATAAATAAATAAATAAATAAATAAATAAATAAATAAATAAATAAATAAATAAATAAATAAATAAATAAATAAATAAATAAATAAATAAATAAATAAATAAATAAATAAATAAATAAATAAATAAATAAATAAATAAACCCTAGCGCGCCAGACAGCGACAGCGTTATGTATTAGAAAGGAACGGGAACTGTTAGGTTAATATCGCATTAGGCACTAAGTGCTTATGCGAGCTGAATTGAACTTTATTGCTTAGTGACAAGAGTCGCAATTTCAATAAATTGGTTTGAAAAGTGAAGCTTCTGTACGTTAGTACTATTAATAAAATTATTCTGTGACAGATTTAACAAGATCTTTTGTTCTATAGTCTTAGCTGCCGGGACGAGACTTTCTTGATGCGATCGATTATTGGATATTCATTGGATATTTAAAAACAAATATCCACCCGTGCAAAGCCGGGGCGGGCTGCTAGTAAATAATAAACCGAAAACCAATACCAGTGATTCAGTGCATAATACTGAGGCCCTTGGCGGTCGAATATTCCCAGTTTAGGGTAGACATTTATGATTTAAACAGGCTACCGTCACTGATCAGTCGTATGAGGCTACCACGATTAATACCTACAAATCGCAATTAAATAGCTACGTGCTACAATTTATTAAGGCTAGAACACTCTTGTGAGTATATGCGAGTAGGTGCTGAGTTCAGTAAGTTGTAATTCAGAATGATTATTTTTATACTCGTATATCCATTTACTTAAATTACAAAACATTCGTTTGATCTGCTAGGGATGGGTTAAAGTATCACGTAACTTCAAGTTGATTCTGAAATGTAATTACATCACATAGAAATTCGTTGTATCACTAATTTTAAATTGGCTATATACTACGTACCTTCTACTCCTCCTACCTTTGTTTCGAGAAACCGATATTTATTTTCTGCAACATTGCAAGAAATAAGTCATAATTCATTTCAAAATTATTTATAACAATAATTAAAATAATTTATAGTTACAATTCATAAATAATTTTAAACTAATTATGAATACAAATTTATATAATAAATATGTTACTTTTTAGTACCTACATAATTAAGTTAATTACGTTTAGTGCTTGATTTTTGTGTACTTACTTACTTGTTTGTTTTATTTAGTTGCAAATAAAAAAATTACTTACTGTATTAAAGCCTTACAAAGGCTTAATTCAATGATTTAATGAATTAAGTAGATACATTTAAATATGTACAAACATTGAAAATACTATCAAACATTTTATAAATGATTGAAATGCCTGATTACTTTAATTTAGAAGAAGCTTGATAATTTTTTTTTATGACTAAGTGGATTTTTTAATTTCACTTTTCAGTTTAAGTTGTTATAATTATTTTTCCAATTTAAAATGTTAAAGCTGTGTCGTACCATTATTCAAATATTAGTAAATGTTGATTAGACGGTATTATAAACTATCTTCTATACTATAATAAAACTCAAAGAGCACTTTCTCTGTACCAGGGATGTTGCGGATGCGGATTTTTTCACATCCGCGGATGCGGATGCGGATGCGAACAAAATACGAATGCAAAGTAACAATCTGTTTTTATTTAATAATTAAAGTACAAATACTAAGTATTTTAATAATCAAATTTGAACAGCTTTTGCTTTTTCAGGATCAAACTTACTCCGCTACGGATCGTATATACCGCGTTCGTGAGCTTGTCCCGAGGCGAGGCGATTACGTTACGATTCCGATTAGTGTGCGTTGCAGTAGGGAGTTCCATACAAATAATACTGAACGGCTCCAGTTGATACGGTGCCGATCACGTTCCGAGTTGATACGTGTGCTACGACCCTAATCCTGCGCTACTAAATTAAATAACTGTTCACTTGGAACACTAGCTGGTGAGGCTGACAAAAATTTACGTGCTATTTTAGATAAAAGTTTGAACTCGCTTCGATTAACACTCCACCACTGGATTCTCATTTAAACCAATTCGCTTTTTATTGCGGAAAGCAAGTAACTCCTTTTTAAGAATTGCGCCAGGGCTGACAATTTCTGATGTTTCTTATGTCTCATATTCACTTGATGAATCGAGCATCATTGCAAGATCACCCTGTAAGCAGGACTGATGACCTGAAACGTGACTTACATCCGCATTCGCTGATGCTCCGCATAGATTTATGCGGATGCGAATGCGAATGCAGATGTCAGAAGCGGAGGTTCGGATGCGAATATTCGCAACAACCCTGGTCTGTTCATTGAATATTTTAGCGAAAGGACCATGGGCAAAAATGTATGAAGCCTGGGCTCACCTACCAACAGAGATGAGACCACTTTGAATATACTTGTAAAGCACTAAATATAAAGATATAAACTCATTTTTGCGAAGAATCCATGGGGTTATTCTGCTATAAATATTTTTCTCCTACCATAAATAAAACTATAATCCTGCAAAGCAATGCTGTAATGGCATTGTAGTTTTTGTTGTTTGACATCTTTAACTAGTTTTAAGTCCAGGTGCAAAGAATACATAAAAAACAAAACAGCTGCTAATAGATAAAAATATTTGTATTAACATTTCTAACATTTCAATCAATATCAATAATAATATCTGTAACGGATGCCAGGAATCGAACCTTTGCTAGTCCGCTACAGTGCGCTGGTGGTGTGTTGCTGACGTGTTCCTACGACGATGTGTGTTCTTCTGTATGTGTGGACTGTATGGCTTCGATGTATTGGGGCTTCAGAAATAAAACATCTTCATACGTTGAGAGCGATGCTGTTCAGGTGTTCGGTGCTTGATGGTTCCATAGGTCACAAGATGGTGGTTGGTTGGTTGGAACTGGAACGACGTAGATCATCGCGACGCCCCGTACAGGGCGTGCAGCGGCTAGTTCGGGACAGATTTTGCCCCCTGCTAGCGGGTTCTTGGTATCCTGCCCTTTAATAAAGGCAGGTCCTTGGGTCGGGCAATAGTTGCCCTAAGGCGGTTGACCGATAAGGCGTGTTGCGCAGGCCGCCGAATCTTCACGCCGTCCGGGCGGTCAACACGAGCCGGGTGAGACCCCCGGCGAACCGAGGGAGGCCCAGCTCCGTGAAGCCAGCGACACAGCCGGCGACTTACGGGCGGCCTGCGGAGGTCTTGGTGGTGAGGTGGTGGTGGTGTGGTGCCGGCGTCTGGATAGACGCCGACATCGTGGTTGGAGTGTAGTCCATGGCGAGCTCTGTTGCGGTGGTCGTCCGCGCGCGCACATGATGAGCGTATCCTGCGTCGATACGCGCAGATGTCGCGCGGAAAGGGGCGGCCACCTGCAACAGAGGGCTAAGAGGTTGTCAACTTAGGGGGGGGGGACGGCGGTTACCCGGGGCAACCGGCTCGTCCGCAGCGTCGTCGGGGTTAGCGATGAGGTCGCGAGGCAGTTTCTTCTTGTCCGGGGGGCGAGCGTGCCAGGGGGCCAGGTCCCGGACGTGGTCCCAAGCCGAGGCGTCGGCTCGCTCGAACATCCCCACGGACAGACGGCGGATGTAGGCGTCTAGGCTCTCGATGCGGGTGTCCCGCTGGATGATATCGTTCCTCACATAGCGAGGAGCTTGAACGGCGGCGCGCAGCGACAGTGACTGCTGCGCGCGGAGGCGAATGCGGCTCGATTCGCTCGTGAGGGCGAACCAAGCGGGCGCGGCGTAGGTGAGCCGGGTGCGCACATAAGATTTGTACACACCCAGCTTCGCTCGAAGTGGTAGGTGTGAGGAGAGCACTGGACGCAGAAGCGCTCTGGTTGCGCGTACCTGTGCGACGACGTTGCGGACGTGCGGCTTCATGGAGAGAGCTCGGTCAATGGTGATCCCCAGGTACTTCACCGTCCGGGTCCAGGGGATGTACTCACCCTGGAGTTTGAATGGCAGTGGATGGAGCTGCTTGCTGCTAATGAGTATCGCCTGTGACTTACCCACATTCACCGACAGTCGCCACTGCGATAGCCAGCGGGGGAGAAGGTCGAGGGCGCGCTGCATCTTCTTGGCGGCGTGGGCGGCGTTGACGCTGGTGGAGATATACGCCGCGTCGTCGGCGTAGAGCGCCAGCTCGGCGCCCTCGGCGACGGGGATGTCGTCGGTGAACCTGGTGTAAAGCACAGGCGAGAGGCATGAGCCCTGCGGGACTCCAGCAGAGGTGGTGCGGACGTCTGAGAGCTCCTGTTCCACTGCCACTCGGAAAGTCCGGTTGCTAAGGAACGAGGAGACCACCTTTACTACACGGCGAGGCGCTGTGGATGTCGACAGTTTGAACAGCAGACCGGAGTGCCACACTCGGTCAAAAGCTTTCTGGATGTCGAGGAATACTGCTACGGCGTGCTCGCGCTTGTTGCGCGCCGCCGTTATCCGATGCAGTACCCTCGACAATTGCAGTGTTGTGGAATGTTCAGACCTGAACCCGAATTGTTCCGGTCTTGGCGTGATGTGCGGTGTGAGGTGCCGCAACAGGAGTCTCTCGAACACCTTCGAGATCGTGGGCAGGAGAGTGATCGGCCGATAGCTCCCCGGCTTCAAGATGTTTTTGTCTGGCTTCGGTAACATTATGATGCGGCCTTCTTTCCAGCAGGCGGGGAAGGCGCCTGTGCGGACGATCCCCGTAAACAGGCGCGCCAACGCTGCCACGGTACGGTGCGGCAGGTGGCGCAGCGCTGTATTCGGTATCCCATCCGCCCCAGGGGCCTTCCGGGGCTGGGTCTGCCGTATGGCTCGCTGCACCATTCCAGGAGAAAAGAAGATGGAATCCTCTTCGGGAGCTATCGGCGTGGCGAAGTATTCCCGAAGGTGTTTCTCGACTGCTGCGGCGTGTTCTGCGTCAACAATCGGGTTAGGCCTGAACTCGCCCTCGAGGTGGTCGGCTAGGATCGCTGCTCGGTCTGCTGCTTTGTAGCGTGGAGTTCCGTCGGCGTATAGTAGCGGGCGCACCGGAGCTGGGGTGTTTGTGAGGCGACGACATAGGCGGTGGATCGACGACCAGTCGTCGCGAGAGACCTCTATGAGTTTCTCCCAGCTCTCGGCGGTGTGGGTCCTGAACTCGCCCTTCACTCTCTCCGTCAGCCGGTTGAGTTGCGTCTTTAATGTGGGGCATCGCGTGCTCTGCCACTGTCTGCGGAGGCACCGCTTGTCAGCTATCAGTTTAGCAATGTGTGCCGGCAGAGGGGGTAGCCTCCTCTGGGTGTTGATGGGTGGTGTGGAGCTGACAAGGGCGGACTTGATAGCGCCGGCGAGTTCGGCCGCGAGCGCGTCGACGTCGGCTGCGGAGCTGATAGGGCGAGTCGGTGTTGTGGTCTCCATCGTATCCCTAAATCTAGTCCAGTCCGGTTTGGGACGTGGCGCTTGAGGGACGATACGTGTAGGCTCCTGTTGTGCGACGATGAGTACCGGCTGGTGGTCCGATTGTAGCTTGTCGTCGAGCACCTCCTGGTGAAGCTGTAACTGGCAGTGCGAGAGGTCATTGTGCACCACGATGTCTAGGACGTCAGGCATGTGCGTTAGCGTGTCCGGGTAATGTGTAGGTACCTCCGGACCCGCTACGGTGTATCCATGGGCTTCGGCGTCGTTGAAGAGTCGTACACCCGGTGCGTTGGTGGTCGCTGAGTTCCACGCTGGGTGCTTACAGTTGAAGTCGCCCGCAATGACGACCGGGTGAGATGCTTGAAGTATGGTCCGCAGTTCGGCGATGTCTATGTTCACTGCGGGCGGCTTATATGCGGCGTACAGGTGAAGGTTTGCACCACCTAGGTGCAGCTCCACACCCAGCGTGTACAGGGTGCTCGTGGTTCTAACGGGTAGTGGCTGGTGTACGACTCTTCGCCTGACTAGCACTGCCAGTCCGCGGTAGCGTACTCCATCCGGCGATAGTTCGTCCCTCCGATAAATGAGGAAACCCGGGAATCGTAGTCGGTCTGCAGGTCCCAGGTGCGTCTCATTTATCAGCGCCACGTCGATGTCCTGTTCCTGCAGGAGAGGGCGGAGCAGGGCGGCCTTCTTGCGGAGGTTGCGGGCGTTCCAATGGAGTATCCTCAAGGGCTTATTGTTCATCGTTCATGATCAGGTCCGCTAGGCCCTTGAGGATAATGGAGACAATTGCTTGCTTGTCCCGCCCGGCGCTGAGCGCGGTAAGCACGTCGTGTAGCACATTTATCGCGGCTTGAACGGTTGAGTTGCCGCCGCTCCTTGGTCCCTCACTATGGTGTGGGGCCTTCGCCTTCTTACCCCTGGCCGTGGTTGGTTCGGCGGGGGTGGCGACCGGGCGAGCGGACGGCTGGGGTGCTTGCTGTGCCGGCGCTGGGTTGCGCTTCGGCTTTCTCTGGCCGCCCTGGGATGGTGGTGGATCCAATTGAGTGGGTATTTCCGCGGCGGCGGGCGCAGTTGCGCCATCTTTACCTCGCCTGCGGTTTCTCCGCCCTCTCTTCTTCTTAGCCGCGACCGCGGCTCCGCGAGCTGCGGGGTCGTTCGCCTCAGCCATTAGCGTCGCGCCCTGCGCGGTCTCTCCTTTCGGCTGAGGGTTTACCGGCGCCGGCTCTTTACGCGGCTCCCCGGTGACTGCGACAGTGCCGGCCTTCTTATTCCGGGCTTCCCTTTTGAATACGGGGCAGTGTATGTGGTTTGCGGGGTGCGTCCCCCCGCAGTTGGCGCAAGTAGCTGGTTCTTCAAGGGGGCGCGGGCAGTCTCTTGCGGTGTGTTCCTCTCCGCAGCGCACACAAGCCAGGGGTCGGTGGCATTGGTGACTCGAGTGCCGGAACTTTTGGCACCGATGACATTCAGCCGGCTTCCTCTTCCCGCGCCAGTTTTCTATTTTGACAACGGGGATGCCGAGCATCTCTGTGACTTCGTAGATCCCCGGTGTGACGTCCTTTGTGCGCTCTATTATAGCTAGGAGGATGCACCCCGGTCTGTCGCGGCGGGCCCGAATGTTGCGTACGTATTCGGGCTCATACCCCAGCTCGCGGAGCTCCTCTTCTACCTCCTCCGGCGTCGTGTTATATGGGAGGCCTCTAATGGCCACCTTCAGGCTGCGCTCCGCTGGGAGCGAGTAACAAAACCAAGAGAGCTTCTCTGTCTTCTCTAGCTCTGTGAGGTACCGCTGTATTAAGCGGTACTCTTCCTCCTCTCTTGGGGTAAATCTTATGCCCTTTCCAAAGGGGCGGGCGTTGGCGGCTCGTCCCAATTGGTTTTTCAACTCCCTCAGGTGGTGTGCCCAGTTCGGGAAGTGTTCCACGATCACCGGAGGGTAGCGCGGCTTGCTGGCGGCGGCGGCGGCGGTTGCGGCAGGCGCGGCGTTGGGCGCGGCATCGGGGCGCGCGGCGGTCGCGGCGGGCGCGGCAGCGGGGCGCGCGGCGGCGGCGGCGGGGCGCGCGGCGGCGGCGGCGGGCGCGGCGGCGGTCGCGCGGGGAGCGGGCGGCGAGCGGACAACATCCGTGTACGCGCGCGGTGAGTGGTTCCCTGAAGCGCCGGTAGAGGGCGCTGCGGGCGGCGGGCGGTGGAGGCGGGGGTCGCGCTGTGGTAACGGTGCCTGGTTAAGTAAGTCGGCCCGGTGCCTCTTGCCGTCCTCCTCTTCGTCCTCCTCATCGGGGCTCCTTCTGCGTCTGTATGGTGATGGGCGGGCGGCTTGCTGGTCGACTTCCATTGCCACTGAGGGCAACGAGTGAGCCCGCTGGATGTTCGCTGACATACACATCGTGTGTCGGCGGCGCTTTATGTGCAGCACCAGGTCCGCTTTCGGGTTTTCGGTCGCGCTCAGGTTGGAGTCTGCCGATGCCAACGACAGCTCTGATCCACTCCTGGATGAGCAGGCGGAGCGCGGCGCGGGAGAGTCCTTCGCAGCGATGCGCGGCGACTCGGCGACGTAGTCGCGCGCGGTGGCGACGCTCGGCGGAGAGCTCGGTATGGACGAGCCACTCGACGCCGGCGCGGGCCGCGGCGGGTGTGCGCGGGGGGCGGCGCGGGTCGCGGGGGCCCGGTCTCGCGCGGCGGCGCTCGGTCGCGGCGGCGGGTTCGCGGGCGCCTGCATCACGGCGGCGCTGCGCGCACTCGGACGACCCGCAGGCGGGCGGGTGTGCGCGGGGGGTGCCCCGAGGCGCGGGGGGGCGGCGGACGCGGAGGCGGCGACAGCGGAGTCAGCCTGCCGGAGGTCACAATGTGGTTGGCTACTCGACTTTTGGTTACTAGTAGATGGCCTTTGGTTACTATGATGGCCTATGGTAGCAGAGATGGTACTAGTATGGTGGTCACTAGGTTTATGGTGAGTATGGTGACGGTGAGATGGTGAGCGCGGTGTCGGTTTGGACACCGGTGTAAAGTCCTCGTCCTCGTCGTCTTCGTCACGTGAGCCCTGAGAAGGGCTATTGCGGCGCGACGACATTGTTAGGTCGCGCTACGGCTGCGACCGCTCGGCGACTGTGTTTCGCTGGGTGATCAGATGAAGTGTTTGCTCCGTACAGCACATACGAGAATCGTATGTACTGCACGTAACAAACAGCGTCGCGGTCCGTGCAGCGCTTCCGAAACTGGAGCTCTTGATTTGCTTGCAGGTGCTTGCTTGCGGTGAGAGGTCCTTCTTCGGCGGCGGCGGCGAGGCGAATCCTTGGAACTGGCCGAATACGTGGTCGCTTAGGTACCTCGAAACTTTACCTTAACGACGACCATCGCACCGAACACGTGCACAGAGAATCTTCGTTTATTTTTAATTTTCTATACAGTACAAATGTCTATTTATATTAGGTACTATGATACATATATTCTATACATCGTTAGATAGGTCTCATAAAGTTCTATCTATCGGTATACAATACCTAAACCTAACTACTAGCGTCACTAAGTTATTCTATGAAAACTGCCAAAAAATGCCGTCACACAAGGGCCCGCCCACTATATTTTCTATTGAAAAACTATTATATACTAAATTTATATATGTAATTTTGTTAGGCCGTTATGTGCAACTATATGGGGCATCTATTAAAACAAACACCATGAAAATATCTTTATTCAATTCGAACTTATTACATGAAAACCTATGATGCATTAGAAAAAATACAGATTTTCTTAAGTAAACACTATCGTACATAAACAAAGTTTATGATAAACATACAAATGTTTGTTATTATGTTTATTTTAACTATATAAGGTAATAACTAGCAAAAAGAAAGTATCTAGACATGATTTCAAGCCTACACGAAGCTAAAAACACTTATAAAAACTATAAAACGACTATGTAAACAAACAGCTATTTTATCAAGTATTAGTTCTTATGATTCTTATTTGTTACAACTGATAACACTATTTATGATTCGATATCTAGGTCCCTACAGTTAGCACAAGTTTTAGACTAATGTTCATGTACTATGTAGTACTTTATATTAACGATTTAACTATTTACACTATTCTATCTTTATTTTAACACTTTGACGCGTCCGGGAACCGAACCCGGTGTACCGCACGGTTAGATAACACTGATTTTATACGATTTTCACTCGCGGTTTCGAATACACTATTCACTGTCATAGTTTTTTAATGTCTGTCGCCAACATCTCTCCCGCCGTGCAGCAACGCGCGTGACCCGTCGTGTGGCGGTGCTGCAGAGCACCCGGTGAGCGACGACTCGTCACTTGGGCAGGGGGACCAGCTTCTTAGCCGGCCGTTTGAGGACGCCTGCTGCTGTGCGCACCTCGACAGTGCGTATGGCGCCGTCGGCGCCCGGGTAGACGGCCACAACTCGACCGCGCGGCCAGGTATTGCGCGGGAGTTGGCCGTCGGCGATCAGGATGGGGTCGCCGACCTCGAGATTGAACCCAGACCCATGGGGCTCCCGCCAGTGTTGCAGCTCGGGTAGGTACTCGCGCACCCAACGGCGCCAGAACATGTCGGCGAGGTTTTGGGCGCGCCGCCAGTGCTTGCTGCTGTTGAGGTCAGCCTCGCTGAACTCGCCCAGTGGAGGGAGGCGAGCAGAACCACCGAACAAGATGTGGTTCGGGGTGATGGCCTCGCTGTCTGCTGCGTTGACGGAGACGTGCGTGAGGGGTCGACTGTTTACTGTGTACTCGACCTCACACAGTAGTGTAGCTAGGACTTCTTCGTGCGGATGGCGCTCGTGAAGGACGTATAGAGGGCGGTCTTCACGCACCTGACGAGACGCTCCCATGCGCCCCCCATGAATGGCGCTGAGGAGGTGATGAAGCGCCATACGATGCCACGGCGACTCGCTTCTTCGGCGACGGCGTCTCGCATCTCTCGGTCGGCACCGTGCATGTTGGTGCCGTTGTCCGAGTAGATCTCTGCGGGGCAACCTCGGCGCGCTGCGAACCTGCGCAGCGCCAAGATTGCGGAGTCGGTGATCAGGCTGGCGGCGACCTCCAGATGTAATGCCCTGGAAGTGAGACATGTAAACAGTGCCATGTAACGTTTGTGACGCTGTCTACCGACGGTTACGGAGAGCGGCCCGAAATAATCAAGGCCCGTGTAGGTGAAGGGCCTCTGATGGTGAGCAAGGCGCGTCTCCGGATGTTCCCCGGTGGCTGGCTCAGGTGGCTGCGTTTTTCTAATGCGGCATGGTAGACATCTATGTACTATTTTTTTTGTAGTCGGCCGCAGACGAAAAATCCAATAGTGTTGGCGTATTTCATTGATTACCAACTCTGTACCGCTGTAATTTGTGATGTAATTTTCTATGTATCCAATTTATGTATAGCTGCGTAATACGATGATCGCCGTCTAAGATTGGCGGTCTCTTTGTCTGTTCGGAGATTTCTTCTGTAGCTATTATACGACTGCGTAGAGTGATCATTCCGTTGTTCATCTCCACGGGTAACGAATACAGGCGGTTGTCTCTGGCGACACCTCCTCCGCGCCGCAGCTCCCGAAGGTTGTAACGTAAAAAGGACCTTTCAGGTGTCCCCTGTTACGTTATCCCTACTAGGGTGTGTTTAAATGAGAAACGTGGTTAAATGTTACAATAAAAATTGATTTAATAGCCAATTAATTTTAGACATCATTCAGCAAGCGTTACCTTAATGAAAAAAATTACTATTTATATGATATTAAGAAAAGTTTACACAGGGTCGCGTGGTTCGGCGAGGGGTGGGTTGATGTGGAGAATCCTGCTGCCGGTTGTCCAGGAGATGTTGGTGACTTAACTCGTCTGTAGCCGCCGCAAGAGGGCGAATGCAGCCAGCGCTTCAATATATATAGGAGCTCGCGGTGCGGTGGGGCGGAGGTGCAAGCGGCCGAGAGGTGGTGTCCTCTCGACGTCACAAGGTCGGCGCCGAAGGAGTCCTCTTGTACCGCCTTCACAAGAAGGTCCTCGGTTCTGTGGAGAGAAGCACGAAGTTTCGGGAGTCGGCGGCTGGACGAGGTGCCGCTCTGCCCGACTTGATGTTGTGCTTCGTCTTCGTCACGTGATGCCAATCTGGATCCTTCTGTCTATTTTTCTGCGTTCTTTTATATAGAACCTTCTTTGCGGTTTTCTTACACAAAGCTATAAATTGTAGAACTCTCGCTGTTGCTCGTAAGAGCCTTTCCCATTTGGAAAATCTATACGGGTCCGGTATGGCTTCTATAATTCTATGTGTTTGACGTTTCTCTACAGCTGTCATTGTGCGCTCTTCGCCTGTCGCGTCAGGGGCGATGTGCTTCTCTACGGGCCATAGTGACGAGTCTTCGTACAGGAACGACGGTCCGGTGTACCACTCGTGTTCGGATTTAAAGCTGTCTGGCACGTCGCGTGTAGCCGCATCCGCCGCGTTCATCTTGTAGGTACCCAGCGCCAATTTTCAACTTGACTATGCTCTTCTATGGCGGCTAGGCGGTGCGCGACGAATGGTTTGTACGCCCGCGCTCCTTTTCTGATCCACGTCAGTACGGTCTTGCTGTCCATCCAGTACACGACGGCCTCGGGTTTGACGCGATGTTCTTCTATTACCGCTTGAGCGACTCGCGTATCCATGACGGCGGCTTGAAGTACGAGTCTCGGGATTGACACCACCTTAAGCGGTGCCACTCTCGCCTTCGCCATAACGAGTGTCACGTGTACACGCCCATCTGGTGTAGTCGCTCGCCAGTACACCGCTGTTGCGTAGGCCGCTTCGCTGGCGTCCGTAAAGACATGTACTTGGAGTGTACAGGCGTCACTGTACCCGGGGTAACACCGCGGGATGCGTATCGACTTCAACTGTTCTAAATGCTGTATCCACGATGCCCATTGCACTCTGAGGCTTTCGTCAAACTTCTCGTCCCAATTTGTACCGAGTCGCCAGGCTTCCTGTATTATCTGTTTGGCTCGAACAGTCACGGGCGATGCGAGGCCGAGTGGGTCGTATAGCGACATAACTATTTTCAACGCTTCTCGTTTGGTAGGCGCTTCGGTGCCGATGAGGCCGTCTGGAAGCCGTGCGAGTGTAAGGTTGAAGCTCAGCTCGTCCGTGCTCGTTTTCCACATCAAGCCGAGAATTTTCTGTTCTAGCCCCTTGCTGGCGAGGCCGACTGTCTCCTGGCGATGTTGACTTGGTTCTATTGCTTCGATGACGTTTCTAGAGTTCGACACCCATTTCGTGAGGTGAAAGTGGGCTTGTCTGTGTATGTCTCGCACCCGTGACGCTATGCTCGTCGCTTCCTGCTCGTCCCTGAAACAGTCCAGATAGTCATCCATGTAATGGTTATCTACGATGGCTTCTGCTGCTTCTGGGTACTCTTCTTTGTGCTTGCGAGCGTTCCAATTCTTCGCGAATATAGCTGTACACGGTGAGCTTGCCGCGCCGAAGATAATGGACTTCATACGGTATTCCTGGGGCGGTCCCTCCCGCCGGTCACCTCTCCACAGGTAGCGCAGCGCGTCTCGGTCTTCTGGGCGTATTCTCACCTGCATAAACATCTCCGTTATATCAGCTGAGACGGCAACGCAGTGTCGACGGAACCTCATCAACGCCCCCGGCAACGATGGTAGCAAGTCCGGTCCCGTGAGCAGGAAATCGTTGAGTGACACACCTCTGGTTTTCGCGGCGGCGTCGTGAACTATACGAATCTTCTCAGGCTTCATGGGGTTGTGCACATCGAAGTGAGGCAAGTACCAAGTCTTCCCTGGCGTACTATTCGTGGGAGCTTCTTCTGCGTATCCCTTTTCTATCAGCGAGTTCATCTGTTCTGTATATCTTGTTTTCAACTCTATGTTTCTATCCAATTTTTTCTCTATATGTGTGCGAGCCTCCTTGCCGCGTTCTCGTAACTATCTGGCATGACGATGTCTTCTTGTTTCCACAGAAGAGCCGTCTCTATATGTCTATCTTCTAACTGTTTCGTATGTTTTTCTAACATATCTGTAGCCCGCTTCTCGGGGTCCGAGTTCGGTCGACGTGGGTTCACTATGAGCGATTCTAGAGCGAAATATTCTTTCAGTTGCGCTTCTATGTTTTCATCTGTAGCGGAGAGACTGTTGACGAAGTGTACGGTGTTTCCCAAAGTGCGTGAGCGCGCGCCGTGCAGCACTCATCCCAGCGATGTAAGCGACGCCACCGGTCGATCTTTGGGTCCTCTTCGTACTGCGTTCGCTATGAACAGGTGCCAGTTGTCTTGACCTATTAGTACCTTCGGCACGCCTATGTCGTACACCAGCTTCTTTTTGATGCCTTCGAGGTGTTTGCAGTCTATCAGGTCCTCTTCGGCGATCTTCTGCGGCGATAGGTGCAAGCTGCCTACGGTGCGCGCACACAAAGGCACTTGTTTGCTGTCGACGCCGGCTCCTCGTATGTGTATGTCTACGCGTCGCGACGTTGGCATGTCGATCGACGTATCGCCTATGGCACGGATCGTAAACGGGTCCAGGTTCCCTTCCGCGCCGACTTCCTTGGCTATGTCTTCGTCTATGAGCGATACGGTGCTTCCGTCGTCGAGTAGGGCGAACGTAGACGACTCTCCCGCCGGTCCGACTATCTGCACGGGCACTATCTTTAAGTATGCTTGAGCCTCTGCACGTATGCACGAACTGGCGACCGTTTCTTGCTTTTCTATATTCACATCTTCGGTTCTATGGGCTCCTCTATCGTAGTGAAGCAACTGGTTGTGTGTAGCGCGGCATCCCTCTACACCGCACTTCTTGGGCTTGCACGAGTGTTCTATTCGGCGTATGCGTAAGCAGCGAAAACACAATCCATGCTGCTTAGCTAGCTGCCATCTCTTCTCTGCGTTGGCGTTACGAAACGTGCTGCAGGCCGACGAGTAGTGTCCTTCGCGTTCACATATCCTGCACTTCGCGTTAGGCGTGTCCGTATGGGTTCGCTTCTCCGTCGCCGTCGCCGTGTATGTCCTCTGCACGGTACGTCTGCTTGGCGGCCCATCGGTGAAGTTCTCATCCGGTGCGAACGCGCTACAGTAACGCGCGTACTCCGTCACGAAGTCACTGAATCGTCTGAGGTCCGACTTCGACTGGCACTTCTCGGTGTACGTCTTGTACCACTGCACACGTAGCGAGTTTGGTAGCTTCTCGGTCAACACACGCACTAGCTCCGCATTGATGAGGTAGTGTTCCTTTTCCACGCACGAAGTGTGACTACGCCGCTTCTGATCTTGCTTGTGAATGCGCATCTGTCCTTAGGTGCTTCGCTACAGCGTGGCAGGGTCCTCAGCTTGTCCGTCTCTGCCTGTGCGATCGAGTCTGGTCGTCCGAACTGCAGCTCCAACTCCTTCATGATTTCATCCGGTCGCGCATGCCCAATCAGTTCCGAGCTAACTGTTTCTAACGCTCTTCCCTTGAGACTTCTTCTCAGTCTCGCCGTATTCTCCACGTCGTTGAAGAAATTCTTGGTGGTGTCGTATATCGCCTTGAACGACAGCCACTCGGTGTGCGCGCCGCCGAACGTCGGTAACGTCATGATGACTTTCGAAACCGCCGGGTGTGGTGCAACTATCGATGTGTCCGGTGGCTTCCTGTCGGCGAGCGCGGCGATCGCGGAGGTGAGATCCGTGCTGAACGGCTTTAGCGAAACACCTCCCTGTTGATGAACGTCCATCTTCTGTGAGGACGGTCCATCTTCTGTGAGGACGGTCCATCTTCTTTATCGATCTTCTGTGCCCCGTCGACGTCCCTCTTCTTAGCGGGCGCCGATACCACTATATCTATATCTTCAGGGCCGGGCTGGGGTTCCGGAGCCTCTTCCATCCACGAACGTACGTAATCTTGCTTCGACTGTCCATCCTCGTCGTAGTCATCGGAGTCCGCCTCCTCTTCAGCCTTCTGTAGTGCTAACTGTAGTTTTATCTTCAAAACTTCTTCGCGGGCCAACAACACATTTCTATAGGAGCGTCCCGTAGCTGCTGAGCGTTGGTCGCGTTCCCTCATTGGCTTCTTTCTATCTCTATTTTCTATAATACTATGTTGCGCTGTACAAACGCTCGATCTAGCGGATGGTTGCAACGTCCTATCCTTGCCATCTTTCATTTTTCGCGGTCCCTCCCCGCGGGGCCGGGGGGGGGCCGGCGGTGGCGCGTCGCTCCCGACTGTTGTCGACGGCGATCGCGGTGGTCCGTCGTGACGGACGACCGCGGCGGCTGGATTGCAAGCAGCGGCGGCGCGGGCGGGGGTGCTGAAACTAGACCCGGCTCCGGCCGCTCCCCCGGCGACCTCGGGAGCACGACCTCTTGAATGCGTTGTAGGCATTCTTCTATCTTCCCAGGTGATCATCGGTTCGAAGCGACCAACAAATGGTCGCGGCAGCAACGGGCGATCCGGCTCGATGCGACCAACAAATGGTCGCGGCAGCAACAGGCGATCCGGCTCGATGCGACCAACAAATGGTCTGCGACAATTCTAAGCCTGTAAAAGTGTGAAAGTTATTTCGAATGAACTATGCAATTACAGTATATCCTTAATTAAAATAATAAAGAAAATAAATAAAAATATAATATATTTATTTTATTATTTATTTTATTTATTTTAATAATTTATTTATTTTATTATTTATTTATCCTTAATTGCTCGTAAAGGTCGTATTTAATGATATTATAATCAGTAGCTTACCTAAATTAATTAAAATATATCGTCCTAATTGGCAAGCGATCGTAAGATGAAACAATAACGTATCAAGTGTCGTGTTGTGACTTGTAACATTGGTCGCAAAGTTACGAAATTGTGAATAATGACCAGTGTAACAGTAGTGAAATAAATACATATGTGACCGAAGTGACAAAATCACAGTGATTTATCACTGTTACATTTTAGGAACTGGAACAACAGTCACAGTGACTACAAAATAGCAGTTTTTCCCAAGTCTAATTCCAACGAACTGGCCGAATACGTGATCGCTTAGGTACCTCGAAACTTTACCTTAACGACGACCATCGCACCGAACACGTGCACAGAGAATCTTCGTTTATTTCTAATTTTCTATACAGTACAAATGTCTATTTATATTAGGTACTATGATACATACATATATGTTCTATACATCGTTACATAGGTCTCATAAAGTTCTATCTATCGGTATACAATACCTAAACCTAACTACTAGCGTCACTAAGTTATTCTATGAAAACTGCCAAAAAAATGCCGTCACACAAGGGCCCGCCCACTATATTTTCTATTGAAAAACTATTACATACTAAATTTATATATGTAATTTTGGTAGGCCGTTATGTGCAACTATATGGGGCATCTATTAAAACAAACATCATGAAAATATCGTTATTCAATTCGAACTTATTACATGAAAACCTATGATGCATTAGAAAAAATACAAATTTTCTTAAGTAAACACTATCGTACATAAACATACAAATCTTTGTTATTATGTTTATTTTAACTATATAAATTAATAACTAGCAATAAGAAAGTATCTAGACATGATTTCAAGCCTACACGAAGCTAAAACACTTATAAAACGACTATGTAAACAAACAGCTGTGTTATTAAGTATTAGTTCTTATCTGTTACAACTAATAACACTATTTATGATCGATATCTAGGTCCCTACAGTTAGCACAAGTTTTAGACTAATGTGCATGTACTATGTAGTACTTTATATTAACGATTTAACTATTTACACTATTCTATCTTTATTTTAACACTTTGACGCGTCCGGGAACCGAACCCGGTGTACCGCACGATTAGATAACACCGATTTTATACGATTTTCACTGGCGGTTTCGAATACACTATTCACTGTCATAGTTTTTTAATGTCTGTCGCGAACAATATCGTTTAGATGACCTGCCGGTGGATTAAATTGTATGTGCCGAGAGGACACACGAAAACTAGTGATTTGCTGGATCGTTAAAAATGTATATCCGCGGATATGGATCGGAATACGGATATTTGGTGTCAAGATCCGCGGATACGGATACGGATCTTTATTTTTTTACTGAATCGATGACGGTGCGCGCGAGTTAAAAAAGTTTCGACTTTTATTGAAATTATATTAAAATACTATGAATGGAATTTAATAGTTTACTAATTCTACCTAACCACCTATAGCATTCCATCCTGCCAATTGAAAATAAATAGTAAAAGATCCGCGAGAAAAGTTCCGGATACGGATCTTTCTTCTTCCTCGGATATCTGCGGATTCGGATATCCGTGGATACGGATATTCAGAACATCACTAGCGAAAACACACAGCTAATGCCGCGTTTCCACGCTTGCCAAGCCTCGACAAGCTTCCACAAGCACAAGCGTGTAAACAGGCCGTTTGGCTTGGCTTGCGTGAGCTTGTGGACGCTTGTACAGGATCCGGTCTAGTGTCGGTTTTTGGACACAGATCAAAGAGCGCTTGCGGCAAGCGCTTGCGACGCGTTCACACGTTGGCACGTGCTTAGTAGTCGCTGTGATCTCGAAACGAACGCACGTCTAGTTCTGTCTCAAAATTAGTGGCTGGTCGAACTTGTTTGTATGATTATGCACTATATCGCTCCCAGAGGAATGTCACGAGGGAACATATTAATAATATGCAGGTGTATTGACATACCTAATGCCGTAACCTGTAGGTATGGCACCAGTAATATTTCGAGGCTATGTAGGTAAGGTTTTCCGTAGAGGGTAAGGAAGAGGCCCTGGCAATCTACATCATACAAAATAATTGGTTTTGCTTCTCTTTAAGTGTATTTCAAATAAAAGTAGATTAAACCAAAGGTTATAGTCGATACAAGTTCGGTGTCCGCCATGCTTGGATGTACGTAGCATACTGACGCATTCACAAGCGTGTAAACGGCTCCCAAACGCCAAGCGAGATTTGTGGACGCTTGGAGCTTGTGGAAGCTTGTCGAGGCTTGGCAAGCGTGGAAACGCGGCATTAAAGTATGAATATATTGTTACTATAATGCCGCGTTTCCACGCTTGCCAAGCCTCGACAAGCTTCCACAAGCACAAGCGTGTAAACGGGCCGTTTGGCTTGGCTTGTGTGAGCTTGTGGACGCTTGTACAGGATCCGGTCTAGTGTCGGTTTTTGGACACATATCAAAGGGCGCTTGCGGCAAGCGCTTGCGACGCGTTCACACGTTGGCGCATGCTTAGTAGTCGCTGTGATCTCGAAACGAACGCACGTCTAGTTCTGTCTCAAAATGAGTGGCTGGTCGAACTTCTTTTGCTTGTTTGTATGATTATGCACTATATTGCTCCCAGAGGAATGTCACGAGGGAACATATTAATAATATGCAGGTGTATTGACATACCTAATGCCGTAACCTATATGGCACCAGTAATATTTCGAGGCTATGTAGGTAAGGTTTTCCGTAGAGGTTAATAATATGCAGGTGTATTGACATACCTAATGCCGTAACCTATATGGCACCAGTAATATTTCGAGGCTATGTAGGTAAGGTTTTCCGTAGAGGGTAAGGAAGAGGCCCTGGCAATCTACATCATACAAAATAATTGGTTTTGCTTCTTTTTAAGTGTATTTCAAATAAAAGTAGGTTAAACCAAAGGTTATAGTCGATACAAGTTCGGTGTCCGCCATGCTTGGATGTACGTAGCATACTGACGCATTCACAAGCGTGTAAACGGCTCCCAAACGCCAAGCGAGATTTGTGGACGCTTGGAGCTTGTGGAAGCTTGTCGAGGTTTGGCAAGCGTGGAAACGCGGCATAACAGTTTTATGACTAGCAATTGTATTTTTCACCACAGCAGCTCAAACATGCCGCTTTTGCTGCGAGACAACAGTGAACAAAACGCGATTTTGATTCGAGCGTGAGTAAAAGTAGCTTTTTAATTTTTCAATCTTCAGTGTCACGAATTGACATTGTTCATCCATAAATTTGAAACATTCGAATTTTACTGTGCTCTGTCTCTTTCACATGTGCATATAAAAAGTGAGTGAAAAACAAACCCCTTCGAATTCGATTTTGGAATTCGACCTCAAAGAAAACACCTACGGCAACGCAAAAAAAAAAGAAGATATTTGTAATAAAGAAATTACTTTTTTTATATGTTATTGTTGACATGTTTAATTATTTATTGGATTTTAATAAAAATAAGTCTAATTAATAGTATAAAATTAGTATTTAACCAATGATACATTTGAAAAATAAACATTATGGACGCGGTATTAAAACGCGATTTAAAAAAGTAGCGGGAATAAAAATTTCGCTGATGCTGATACAGTAGGTATAGCGTAACGTGTCAAATTATATTAATATATAAAATAATCTAAAAGATGAGTGAAAGTAGCGATGAGGACTGTACTTTAACACCAGAAGAGTTAAAACAACAAGTGATTATGCAGAATTCAATCTATTCCTGTTCATTTCTATGTCTCCTAAGTAATATGTGTTCTCACTGCTGTGGTGAAAAGTTATGTGTGCTACACGAGAGCAAAGTTTTTTGTATCTCGTGTTGTTGAGTCCCTCACCACGCTCAGGATTCTAACTTTGATTCACTCGCTACGCTCGTGAATCAATCATAGAATCCTTCGCTTGCTCGGGACTCAAAATCAGCACTCGAAACAAAAAACAACTTTGCTCTCTTGTTGCACAAATAACTATTTCTACTAAATTTATTTAAGTGCATATATTTTTCCTGCAATGGAATTGAAGGTGGTGCCGGTAGTAACAATTTTAGTACGAACAAAATCCTTTACAATGGCATATGCCATAACTCTGTTGGACACTGAGCCCAATTTGGCGCATGGTCCTTTCAATTGGATTGTGACATGTTATCGATATAGAACACAAAACATTTTTTATTTTATTTTTGTCTGTCTGTCTGTATGTTTGTTAAATCATCACACAATAACCAGTGAACGGATTTTGATGCGGTTTGCACCAATATTATTGTCTGAAGACTCGATTACAATCTTGGACAACAATCATCACGGTATCACCTATGGGAGCCTAGCAGTGTCATTCAATAAATTTAATAGACTTGAATTCAAGGAACATACTAATTTGTTTGTATCGAAATAATAACAAACGCATAGTTTGTGTCTTTGGTCTTTAGTTTATCAGAATCCGTTTATTCCATCAAAAGTTATCGCAATTTAAAATAAACATTTATCCGCATAGGTTATCAAGTGCTTCGAACTGAATATGGGCAAAACATGGGCAAAACTTTTTATAGTTTCTTTTCTAATATTTATATTGTCAGCGCTGGATCTTAACACCGACTTTTAATTTCGCCAGTAGTGCCATCTGGTATTATTTAAAATTATACTTATTCTCCAGGGACCTACGCATGGAGGAGAGCCTCGAGCCTCGACGACTTCATTTCATCCATAGATTATACAGATATACTGGTATAGATGCGCAACTCCCTCTAAGGCATAGATTATACAGATATACTGGTACCTCTGCTGGTACTCCATAGATTATACAGATATACTGGTATAGATGCGCAACTCCCTCTAAGGCATAGATTATACAGATATACTGGTATAGATGCGCAACTCCCTCTAAGGCATAGATTATACAGATATACTGGTACCTCTGCTGGTACTCCATAGATTATACAGATATACTGGTATAGATGCGCAACTCCCTCTAAGGCATAGATTATACAGATATACTACTTCATCGGTCGCCTGAGCGCCAACATGTTCGCCGGTCGCCCGCGCTGACGGGTCATCCAAAGACTACAATATAATATATACGGGGGTCATCCTTCCGCCACCTGCGGGAGCTGGCGCCATACCATCGGCGCCCACCGGACCGCCCACTGCCGCGGGACTTGATCCCCGCAGCAACCACACCGGACTGACTCCAGCTCGCTCACGTCGGCTGACGGGCGTTTGTCGGGAGCCTCCCCCGGCAAGCTCGACCTCGCCAACGTAAGCGAAGCCACCACCGAACAAGCCGCCGCTGGCTCGTAGATCGCTCACCGGACGTTCCCCTCTAGGAAATACTGCCGGTGGGGTCAGGTCTCGCTAGCGGCGTGAAGCACACCCGGACTAGACGCCCGGATGCGACACCAGTGGCAAGGACCACACCCCCGTGACCCGTCTGCAGCTGCAGGCGGCGGCCGAAACCACTGAGACAGTCAACCACCTGCATCAGTTTCCCCCCGGTTCCCCTAGGGGAATCGTTAGAAGACCCGGAAGTCAGGTTCAGTTCCGCCCCGGCAACGGCTAACTAAGGTACGATATAATTCTGACTTTTATATTATTGTGTTTTTAATTATATTGTGTTTTTATTAAGATTAAGCCAGCGCGCCCAACGTAAACTCACAGAAATAGTATTTATAAGTTAACCGACGCTTACTCATAAACTAATGATATCTACTTAGCCGTGATAGTTTTCCTTTTAAATTCGTTATATGTACTACATTTGTGATTTTTTTCACCTCTTCCAAATTAATAGCTTAGCCGGCAGAGGGGGGGGGGGGGACACTTGAGTCTAACAATTTTTTTCACTTCAAAGCTTGATATTTGACAAACGAATCACTTGCTCGAAAAATGATTTGAGCAAACTAATAATATTTTTTTAAAACCTATCCAATGATACCCCACATGATGGGGTACTCAACGAAAAAAAAATTCAACCCCACTATATATGTAGGGGAGATACCGTTGAAAACAATATTTTCCTAAATTTTCTTCGATAGTTTTGTTGCAATATCTTATGTCTATATTCATGTCAAATTTCAGCTTTCTAGCACCAGGCGTCTTTGAGCTAGGCTGCGGACGGACAGACGGACGGACATGACGAAACTATAAGGGTTCCTTGTGGACTACGGAACCCTAAAAATGGGAAAATATTTTTAAACTGGAGAACACCGCATTTTTCGATGAAAGGTCAATTGTCATCACTTTTGAAATGACATTATGGAACTTGCTTTTAACGATGCACTCAAAGAGATGAATATAGGTTTTTTCTAACATGCTTATTGGTTTCAAAGCTACGTCTTCTATCTCGGCTGGTCACCACGCTATTTTGAACGTCGACTGTAGGAGTTTGCTACTCTAATGTTAATATTACCTCTATGATGGCAACTATCACATTTCAGTGGTTTACTATTGTTTGACAAAAAACGTATGACAAAAGAACATTTTACAAACAACGTTTGAAAAACTAATCATTTGACAAATTTTCATTTCGCAAACATATTACTCTAAAAACAATCATTTGACATAATACAGGTTACGCAAATGTTTTACTTAGAAAATAATTTAAATGTTAAATAATTATTTAAAAAATAACATACATACATACATACATACATACATACATACATACATACATACATACATACATACATACATACATACATACATACATACATACATACATACATACATAGACTCACGCCTGATTCCCCGAAGGGGTAGGCAGAGGCATATTAAACGCCCACTTTTCGCCAGAGTTTTGATCCCACGTAATAGGTGGCGAGCCTATTGCCGCTTATCGGGATATTTTGTTTGCCAGAGCCTCGTCCGTTGATCGGCAGGTGCACCACTTGCAGGTGAGGTTGGCTTGGGACCCTAAGTTCTTGTGACTAAATAATTTGTTTGCCAAATTGGTGATTGTACAAAAAGTTAGAAGATAAATTATTAGTTTTACAAATAACTAATTTCCAACCAATACTTACGCGACATTTTGAAAATATTTAATTGCATGGTTGCAATTTTCATCTTGGACAGATTATTTATAGGCAAGTAATAATTTTGTATTAATACTAATTCCACAGAAACTTAAGTATTTAAAAAAAATACACACTGCCTGAATTAAGTGAAATACCTACGTAGAATTCGTTTCTGGCACTTGCCGGCCGCTACCGCGGCACGCTCGCTTCGTTCGCTCGGCTCGTGCGTTGTGCATTGTGGTCGCAGTTCTAAAGGCCTTGCCACACGGCACAATTTTACGTCCAACTTGACTAAATCACTTGATGAAATCGTGACGTGTAGACGCCAGTCGTCCAACTTAAGTTCATCGGGTGGGCGGTACCACCAGATTTTAAGGCGCTGTGCTAAGCGATTGTTTTGGTAAATGAGGGGGTGAAGCAGGGGAGGTGAAAGGAGCTTAGCGGGGCGCCCCCCTTCATTCTCGTCGTGTGCGGCCGTATTCTGGCGACATCCGTATTCCAATATTTCAAAATCGCAAGCAAAACGTTTTAGCATATTGAATTGAGATACTGATATTAAAATTTATATTACATACATCAATCTGTTTGTACAATATAGGCATAGCGCAATTTTTGTTCTCAGTGCAGCCATGAGCAAAACTGGTTTACATTGGACGTTATAAGTATTAATAGTTGACGAAAGTAGGTAAATACCTACGTGCCGTAAGATGTTCAAAATAATTAAGTCAGTTCCATGTATGGAGAGGCCATTATTATGTTTGTTTTGTTTTTGTATAAAAATAGTGAAGCAGTTCATAGAATACCTACATCTAATTCCATTCCTGCCAGTTTTCAAATCTGTTTTTCAATAAATTGGCTGTGACATACGGGCGGACAGACAGACAGACAATGCGAATCTATAAGGGTTCCGTTTTTACAATTTTTGGCTACGGTACCCTAAAAACACAATACTGCTGTACTAAGCGCAAAAGCCGTATCTCAACTAAAGCGAGTTACGAGATAATTGAAGTTTAGTAAAAGTTGATTTCTTTTATTTATTTATGGATGTTTATTGTTATTATAAGTATAATTATTATGGTAAAGGTTTCGAAATACGTCGCCGTTTTTAGGGGTTGTGAGTGATTGGAGAGAGAGGAGGGGAGGTCTTGAAACCCCCCTCACCATTTTCACTTGCCGGAAATACTTGGTTTCCTCTGAAAAAAAAATCTCCAAACATCGGTGTCATGGCACTGCCAACTTCCACATTCATCACACTAGTTTAATAAACTAAGGTTGACGGAGCCCTGCGAAGGGCTCCCATTTTCGGATTAAGGGTCAAAAGAGAACCTAACATAACCTATTTAGTTACTTATTACAGTCGCACCTAACCCTAGGCACTCGAAAGCAACGACGCACAAATTTGACATTAGCTGTCAATATGATCATTCCAAGATGGCAGTTTTGCGTTTCGTTTCACGTTTTTCACATAAAACATAAAATAGACATTTGTAAAACTGTACTAAAGTATTAAAACTACGTTCCGTTTTGCATAATTGCCGAAGTATAAATGAAATTTTGGAAATTGTTTAAAAATATTTAGACGCAACTCCGGCAGCCAAAATTACTATTAGGTGATTAAAACGAACTCCCTTAAGCCCCCTACACTACCAATACCCTCAAATTCAGGCGACTTGTTTCGAAACCCAACCCATTATTATTTTTCAAAATAGATGAAACATTAAAAATATATGTGGATATACCTTATTCATGAGATACTGCTATGTCGCTTAGAAAATTATAGAATGAGAATTTGAGTTACTGCTTTTTCGTTAGCTCTCGTCATACATGTTTGTATGGAAAAATATAAAAAATTTCTTTCGCTTCAAATATGTGTTGTTTCAAAGAAAATAAATATTAAAAGATATTTATTTATATTCATTTATAATTTATTAACGAAATACAGAGTTTACAGCTCATCAAAAGTTAGCTGTCTGCTACAACCCGGCAGGTTTTCTTTATTCTCATCGAATGTTAAAGGCAGTGTGTGAGGTGATAAGACTTATTATTTGCTGTTGCTCACGAGGCACAGTTTCATTTACTTTCCTTTTACGGCTTGGTATTGTAGAAATTTCAAGCACTGATGAAACATTTTCCTCTCCGTGATCTCGCAATGCCATCCCTTGAGCTTGACGAGAATCAACAATTTCAGGCAACTGCCAATTCATATAAACGCCACAAGCTTCTCCCAGAAAACATCATCTCTTTCTATAATTTATATTTTTAGTGGTATACTTTCGCCACTCCACACAGCAAATAAACACTTTTGTTTGCGTATGACGTGGCGTTGCCCGTGAATTTGGTAATAACAATTATAATATTTGTTTAGACTAGTCAGTTCACTTTTTTATCATGTTTCCATATTTGTATTTTATTTGCTCTTATACTATTCTCCAGGCCATTCTTATATGCAACTTTAGAACATTAAATTTCCACAATCGTGTTTGGACCTATTAATCCATCTGGCGTGGCACCAATAATCGAATAATCCACAAGGCTCGATTGTTACATTTTCTTGCTTCGCCAGTTGTTGCAAAGCCAGTTGTTCATTTTAGATTCCATGCGCAACTGATTTTACATTGCAAATATTTTATTTGTACAAAATATTTTTTACTAAGTTGGCTTTACTGCTGTTATCTCTTCTTTTTACCACTATACAAAAATTTCAATCTGCCAACATATTCTTACGCAATTCGAACCAGTCCCTGCTATCACTCTTGTAATTTTTGCTTATCACTACGGAATTTGAGTCAAATTTGTTAAAAAAATTGTTTGGCATTTCTTGGCTAGCTCTTGAACAGATCGTGTTAGGAATGACTGAAGTCAAATGTGTGTAAAACGTTGCAGAACTGTTATCTTTAACTTCACTGTAATTACAATAGTGATAATTAGTTACGTACTTTATTATTAAAAAAAAACTATATCTTGTGTTATAGCAAACAGAGAAGTCACCTTCTTACTTATAAATGATTGATTTTAGAAATTAAAAAGATATTATATGTACTGAGACATACCTAATAGTTTATGAATAATCAAAATTTTACCCGATGTACCTAAAAAGGTTTATGTTCAAAACACAATAATACAATATTCGTTACCGCTTGTGTGCGGATTGCGGAGCGCCATATTAGCGCTGTCATCATTATTGTTCGCCGTGGCGGCATCTTAGCGCTCCAGGCGCTCTGACAAGCTAATGAATTTGAAATATAGGTACATAAAATGATTCGATTTTATGTTATTACTCTTTCAAAAATTGAAAACTGTGGCAGCTATGTAATGTGAGAATAATTTATATAATTATATTATGCATAATCGATAATATATAAGTAACATAGTTAGTCATAAAAGACTCTTATGAAAATAATTTGTGTAAAAATGTTACATATTTCATAATCACTTGGCCATGGATGAATTTCTATTTTATTACGACGCTTTCTTGTACAAATCCTTCGTAGAACTTCATTTCTCTAATTGTCTATATTTTATTCTTCTAATTATATATTTATAAGCACAGAAACAATAACACATTAAACGCAACAAGAGTATAAACTTAGGTCCTAATTATATGTGCCCATAGTTACATGAAAAGCCTATTTGATTCAAAGTATTCAGTCTATAACATAAAACATGAAATTACGAACTCAAATCGGCGTATTATAATAACAAACAGGTCTCCGTAAAATTTCGTGCAGCGGAGACGCAAGCGACATGACCTATCTCTCACAGGGCTCATAGCCGAATGATGAGGTCTGGGCGGGGCGTGAACTAGCAACTGACACTCAGTACACCGCTTATGCTAATAAGGTTTAAATTGCTGAAGCGTTTGATATTGATGGGATCTACCGAGCGTCAAAATCATAGACGTTTGGCAGATTTTATTTAATTTTACAAAATATACAGGTATAATATGAAAATAAATAGGGTAATTCTTTAGTTCATTAGATTTCCTACAATATTATCAAAAAAAATACGACAGCTTACAATAAAAATATTGCAAACAGTGAGACGAAAGATTATTTTCTGCCTCGATTTTGTGATTTTTTTACCGTGATTCTATTTTACGTACATGAAAAATTCTTTCAAAAGTCTTTTGTTCAGACTTTTGACTTTAAGCTCTAATTTTTGCTAGTTTGTAATATGTACCGTTATGGCTAGATGCGCGACGAAAAATTAGGAGTTTCACGGCTTCTGAGGTATAACAGCGCCTTAACCAATCGAGTGGACGGAATGAAAATCAGTGATTTGATCGTGTCGTGTAGACGGGCAAAGCCAATTCGATTGAAGATTTGATCAGTGGCAAAATTGTGCCGTGTGGCAAGGCCTTAACCTAACCTAACCAGCCATTGTTTCAGTTGACCCTACACAAAGATTGTTGTATTAACGTAGATTTTGGTTCATAAAATATTTACCAAGCAATGCATTTTGTCAAATGTTATTTATGCTTTACGTTATTTTGCCAAATAACATGTTTAAAAAATAATCAATTTGTAAATTAATGTTTTAGCATAATAACTTTTTTATAGTAAATATATTGTCTAATGAGTAGTTTATTAAACAATAGTTTGTAAAATAATAAATTTATCAAGTATAATTTTGTCAAATGTTATTTGTCAAATGAAAATTTTACATTTGTTTTTGTCAAATGATCGGACACCCATTTCAGTTCATTATTTGCGTTCGGTTGCAAGCAATATCACTTTACTATAATTATGTTTTTAATTTTTATTTAAAGAATTCTTATTTCGGAAAAAATAACATTATAATAATAATAATAATAATAATATATTGTTTATTTCTCTCAATAAGGCATGTAAATAAGAACATCATATGTTTCTATAATAGGTACAGCGTTCACAAAACCTTAATGAGAGCTGGAGTTTGTAATAGGTTCGAAACCTGTGTGACAAATCTCCAGGCTCTCTCCTTTACAAAGGTACTTGACTAAAGCTTAAATAATGTATGTGAGATAAACAAATGTACTTATCAAGAAAAAATATTACAAACCAAATTTACAAAAAGTGTGTGTGTGTGTGTGTGTGTGTGTGTGTGTGTGTGTGCGCGCTTGTGTGTGTGTGTGTGTGTGTGATGTGTGTGGGTGTGCCCGTGCCAGTTTATTTTAAAGTGCAAATAATCTCTTCGGTTTCGTTATAATCTAATCGTTTTAACCAGTTGCAGACTGCGTTTTTACACTCTATCTTTTTCATAGGGTATATATTCAAAATTCTGTTTAGTTTATTGTAAACATAGCTGCCAAGGAAGTAAAAACAACGCTGGGCTAGACTGGTTTTGACAGAGACGTAAGAGCAAACATTATGTTTGCTACGTACAGAGTTTATTTTGCTAGGGTCATACGGTGTTTGTGCGTGAGTTGTAAGAATAACGTTGAGAATAAATAGTTTTCGAACAGAGAGAACATTACACAATTCATAAAGATCAGTCGTAGGAAATCTGAATGGAAGTCTCCAACCAACCTTCAGAACAGCTCGTTGAGCACGCTCTAGTTTTAAGAGGTATGTTTTGTTTGCACCACCCCAGGTGACGATGCAATATTGTAAAATAGATTGGCAAAGGGCAAGATAGGTGATTCTGAGAATCTGAGCATCAACTACTTGGCTGAGGGCTTTGAACACAAAGATGAGTTTTCGCAGTCTGGGGGTTAGTACATCAATATGAGCGTGAAAGGAAAGATTATCGTCAATATGAACCCCCAGATATTTGACACAGTTAGTTCGCGTCAGGGTAGGGCAGTTACATAAATGTGGGGGTGAGCTATTACAGAAGTGAGCAATTAAACAGTGTGGAAAAGAACCTACCTTATCAGTTGGCATAAGTGAGAAGGCAAGATAATTGGATTTACCAACATTGAGGGAGAGCTGATTTCTGGCCAACCATTGTGTAATGACGTCCAGACTGGTCTGAGCACTAGCAAACGCAGATTCCCAAGAGTCTCCGTAAGAAATGAGGGCAGTATCGTCAGCATAAGTAAAGATGGTGGTATTGGATAGCTGCAACTGACACAGATCGTTTATAAACAATAAAAACAAGGTGGGGCCAAGAATACTGCCTTGTGGGACTCCGTTGATAACATGAAGCTCGTCGCTGTGAAACTCACTAATTTTTACGTATTGTCTCCTGTTCGTGAGATAACTTTTGAAGAGGGAGAGTTGGGTACTTCGGATTCCGATCTTTTCTAATTTAGCGGTAAGGATAGGGACTGAGATCATGTCGAAGGCTTTAGACAAATCTAGAAAAATACCCACAACCCTATGTTTCTTATCAAGTTTAGATATAACTTCATTGGTTAGGTCTAAAACTGCATTACTTGTGGACAAACCGGTACGAAAACCATACTGGCGTGGAGATAAAAATTTAGTATGTTCCAAAAATTTTACCAGCCTATTATTCATTAGCCGCTCCAGAAGTTTCGAGAGTGTGGGTAGAATAGATATGGGCCTGTAATTACTCGGCTGATCCCTGTCACCAGCCTTGAAAATTGGGTGAACTACTGCGAGTTTAAATACATCGGGAAACGTTCCTGTGCTGAAAGAGAGGTTGCAAATGTATGTAATAGGTGAAATTAAATGGTGTTTAAATTTTTTGAGAAATTCGCCGGAAATGTTGTCGCTACCCACGGCACAACCAGTTTTGAGATTCATAATAAATTATGATTAAACAGTGATCTTTTTTTTAATATTAATAGTATAATATTCAATGTTCGTAAGTTCTTTGCTGCTACTGCCCTCTATCGTCACCAAACGTAAATTAATCTCACGCGTAACCGTAACGCTGATAGCCATTGCTATCTATCAACATGAAATGTAATTTTTTTTTAGTCCATGCAATCCCTAGTAGAGGGCGCTGCTGGTTTATATCCGCTTGGATGAATGCGCCGTTATCATACAATTGCCGCCGGGTGAACCCGAGAGTTTTCTTAAAGCTAATGATTTACTTTTTCAAGTGTTAGCAAATGTTTGTTGATACTAGTCGACCAAGCCAACTAGACGAATGTCAACGTGACAAAATTCAACATAATTCAATAATTATAATCCAGAAATTCCTAGTACCGATTGCAGGCGCATTGTACGTTCACACGCCGCGTTCGCACGTTACGATAAATAATTTCTGGATTATAATTGTTGAATTATGTTGAATTTTGTCACGTTGACATTCGTCTAGTTGGCTTGGTCGACTTGTATTTGGCATATATTTGGTTTCTAATTTATTATACTACTTAGTGTCAAACATTGACGAGCGTTGAAAACACGTTTATATTAACTTTGAACGGGTTTATATTAAAAAGTAAATCGGTGACATATGTATTTTATGACTTTTATCGACGTAATGGTTATATCTGCATGCGATTAATTAAAAAAATCACGACCTTTTAATAACTAAAATAATTTTATCAATGTTCAATTGGCGCGAAATTTTTGCCGACTGCGGGACCGCACGGGAACAAAACTTTGAACGGGTTTATATTAAAAAGTAAATCGGTGACATATGTATTTTATGACTTTTATCGACGAAATGGTTATATCTGCATGCGATAATTTAATAAATCACCACTTTTTAATAATAAAAATAATTTAATCAATGTTCAATTGGCGCGAAATTTTTGCCGACTGCGGGACCGCACGGGAACAAAACTTTGAACGGGTTTATATTAAAAAGTAAATCGGTGACATATGTATTTTATGACTTTTATCGACATAATGGTTATATCTGCATGCGACAATTTAATAAATCACCACTTTTTAATAATAAAAATAATTTTATCAATGTTCAATTGGCGCGAAATTTTTGCCGACGGCGGGACCATAGATTATACAGAGGCGGGACCGCACGGGAACAATTGACGTTTTGTGCAATGGTTTAATTTTAATCTAAATAAACCATTACATTACTGTTGCAATGTTTTTTAACTAGGAAATGTATTGAAGTAAGAAGTTATACAAAGAACAAGGCAAGTCACCGTAGAGTGAACAGGTACAAAACTAAAAACACCGCAATTGCTCACTCTAAATAGTTGCATACATTATTTATAGCAAAACTCAAGTGACAAGTCACTTGGGTTCACTCAACGGATATAAAATCAAAGTGACATAAGTCACTGAATGAGGCTGAGGTTCATTTGAGCGGTTAGGGAATTTACCCATGAATGAAAGAGCTTCACTTCACGTCCACGGACCTTCAGGATTCAGGACATCATTGACAAATTGACATCATGCTACCACAACAACAATTATGTACTACATTTGTGATTTTTTTCACCTCTTCCAAATTAATAGTTTAGCCGGCAGAGGGGGGGACACTTGACTCTAACAATTTTTTTCACTTCAAAGCTTGATATTTGACAAACGAATCACTTGCTTGAAAAATGATTTGAGCAAACTAATAATATTTTTTTAAAACCTATCCAATGATACCCCACATGATGGGGTACTCAACCAAAAAAAAATTCATCCCCACTATATATGTAATAATAATAATAGTTCATTTGTTGGAATACTGTATACAAGATGTTAACAATTATTTTAATCCATAGTATTCTGCCGTCACCGGTGTACAAATGTTTCTTTTACATTAAATTATCGTTATTGTCTTACAAATTATTATGCTATTGCTATTACATTTGTCTTATTGTTAATCACATTCACACTGTATGAATCTCAACATTAATATAATTTGCATGTCACAAGAACTATTGAATAATAAATAGATACAGACAATAAATGGATTAATAAAATAGTCAGTCAATAAATAATCATTAATAATATAGGAGTTAAATTGTTAATTAATAATCACATGTCAATTAAAAAATCAAATGTCAAATAAAAAATAAATAACAATGTCAATTAGGCAAAAATTCAAACAATTACAATTTTGTCTTCCAGAAATTCTTTGACTGTATAATAACATTTCATTAGTAGAAATTCAAAAAGTTTATTTTTAAATGGTCCACAGTTTAGCGCTTTGATATTTTCAGGTAATTTGTTAAATATGCGGATTGCCATACAATATGCATTGCTTGAGTGTATTTGCAATTTTTGGTTAGTAGCGTAGAGTTTATGCGCTTTGCGGCTAGGTCTAGTTACCACATCATTCCATTTTTCAAACTCATTCATATTATTGAATACAAAAACACAAATTTCAAATATGTATAATGCAGGAAGTGGTAGAATTTTATATTTCTTGAACAGTGGGACTAGGGCTTGTAATTCGAACATTCGAATGTTCGAATAATGCGAATATTCGTTCATTTTTACTATTCGAATATTGAGTGGTTTTAAATTCGAATATTCGAATGATTTATACTTACGGTTTTTTAGATCGCATTACCAAAGTTTACGTCAATCCCATGAATGATTATTGTGATTGTGGTGTGATTTATGATCTCTCATTTATTTTTATTTAATTAAAATTTATCATTGCTTACTATTTCAGCGTTCTTCTCAGCATTGTTGGCAAATTGTATGCAAAGGTACTGATTGAAAGAGTTATGAAAGTAACCAACGAGAAAATATGGGATGTACAAAGGGGATTCGGAAAGGATATGGGGTATACGGATCAGGGATTTTTCTTGCAAAGCATAGTCGAAAAGTTTTTGGCCAAAGGTTATGAAATGTGATCGGTACTGTTGATGTATAGGGTGAACAGCAGCCTAATTCGAGCTCTGAAATCTCTTTATGAGGATTCTAGAGCTTGTGTGAGGATAAATTTGTCAAAGACAGGTGTTAGACAGGGATTGTAGCGTCGCCATGGCTGTTTAACCTCTTCATGGACAGTTTTTGCAAGATCTAAAGTATAGTGACTGTGGGTTAAGGATGAATGGGTTACTTGTCAAATGACTCCTGTATGCTGATGATCAGGTAATACTTGCATCTTCAGCGGGGGAGTTGCAGGAGATGGTAAAAATCATGGATGGTGCTTTAGAGAAAAAGGGAATGTAAGTAAAATGAAAGTTATGGTTTTTGAAAAGGAGGAATCCGTTTGATCGATGGACAACGAGTGGAGCAAGTTAATGAGTTTGTGTATGTAAGTACACGATTAACAAGAGATGGTAAGAATGAACAAGATACTGAAAGAAGGGTTAATGTAGGTAATAGAGTGGATAGAGCTCTGAAGGCATTCATCAACATCCAAAACGTGTCCAAAAAGCCGCGAATATAGAGAGAGAGTAATGAAAGTTGGGTATGGCAGAAGATACTAGAAATTATAAATATTTTTGCGGTGTATTTTTAATCGACAGAGTAAAGAGTTGTGCCATAATAATAAATAAATAATAATAATCTACCACACACACACATCACCATCTAATCCCAAACTAAGCAGAGCTTGTACTATGGGTACTAGATAATGGATAATCACACGCATATATACTTTTTTTTGTAAATACATACATATTATCTTAATATATAATAAAATCCTTGCGTTACTGACTGACTGACAGACACGCTACAGCCGAAACTATTGAGCGCAGAACGCTGAAATTTGGCATGTATGTTCCTTGGGGACCGTAGGGGTGCACTAAGAAGGGATTTCCCGAAATTCCCACGGGATCTGCCAAAACGGGTAAATTAAAAACAAATGCAGGCGTAGCTGCTGGCGTCCTCTAGTACATAGATAAGGGAGTATTGTAGGGAAATGGAGAGGATGGATGACGAAAGACTGACAAAGAAGATATATAAGGAATGTGTGCACGGAACAGGACGAAGGGGAGGACCTAGGCGGACGTTCATATACGTTCCGTATAGATTGGAGGCATCCTAAAAAAAGGACAGGTAAAAAGTGCCCTAAGCAGAAGAACTTGATGGGAGTGAATGAAGCAAGAGAGATATGACAAAAATTAGGCAACCACGATTTGATCTCAATGATTCTCAAAATCCTAAGAATTAAAGACTAAGGACTAATATTTTTGTTTGGTTTTGTTTTGAATACAGTTTATTGCTTTTTGTTTAATTAGAATGCCAAAGTATGTATGTTACTGAAAGGTCATTCAATTTTATATAATAAATAAAAATATTCAACTTTCAGTTGGTTATTAAGTGTTAATGCATGGTTTTATTAAGTTTTAAAAGAAACAGCAGATATTCGAATAATATTCGAATAATTCGAATACTTCCTGTAAAAATATCGAATACTCGAATTTCTAAAAACATCGAATAATTACGAGCCCTAAGTGGGACGCAGCTATCGAGTGGATGGGCTCCACTGATTGCTCTAAGACATTTCTTTTGTGCGCGAAATACTTTAGTGGAATCCACAGAACTACCCCACATTATCACGCAGTATCGTAGTATTGAAGATACATAGCCATGGTATGCACATAGAGCCGCATCAAGACCGGCTACTCGCGTAATCCTGAAGACAAACCTATCAATTTTAGTGCAAAGTTCCTCAATGTGTGATTTCCAATTACAGAATTTATCTATATTAACTCCTAAGAATTTTATACAGTCTACTTCATCAATACTGTTACTTTCATGTTGTATTTTTAGTTGTGGTCGTTTGCTATTGTATGTTTGGAACTGTATCATTTTTGTTTTGCTAGTGTTTATGTGTAGATTGTTTACTTTGAGCCATGTTATTACTCTGTTTAATGTTTCGTTAATTTCCTTCTCGTACTCAGTAGGGTTGTTATTGCTATTTTGAATGGTGATAGTGGTATCATCTGCATAAAGGATACATTTGTTGGAAGTTATATTTGGTAAGTCATTGATATAGATCAAGAACAGTAAGGGACCTAATATACTGCCTTGGGGCACTCCACAGTTATTCTGGCGATACGCTGATCTGAACTTTGTTTTGCCTTGTTTTGAATAACCTGATATCTCAACGCATTGCTGACGATTCGAGAGGTAACTTTCAAGCCATTTTAACGCGTTTCCTCTGATACCATATAGGTCTAGCTTATTAATAAGTAACTTATGTTTTACGAAGTCAAAGGCCTTAGACATATCTAAGAATATTGACGCTATAGGCTTTTTATCGTTAAGACTAGTAGTGATATGTTTTAGTAGAGTAAAGCAGGCCAAAGTGGTCGATTTATTTTTTCTGAATCCGTATTGTTCTTGTTTTAAAATGTCGAATTTTGTTAAAAATGAATATAATTTTTCATACATAGCCTTTTCAAAAATTTTTGAAATTACAGGTATAACAGCCGGTTGCAGAAAGCTTCAAATTAATTCTTTATTACTTAAAGAGAGATTATCGCTAATGTGTGTCAAAATTTAATGGCGTTGCACAAACACATTTTACGCTTGATTAAACATCATTTAACTAATGAAGAACTAATGCCTACAAGTGAACGAAAAGAGTGAACATTTCCGTTTAGTTATATGCACAATAATCTATGAAATGTACTATGAGTAAAAATTTCATTAAACAAAACGTAATGGTCACATATATCAAAGAGGTGTAATTCTAAATATACATATTTAGTAAATCTGTGGTCAAGACTATCAAAACTTTTGTCAAAAATTGACATGTTTATGTTATTGTTGTGTTGAATCAATTTTACGATTTTAATTAAAATTGTTACGTTTTGAGCTGAAAAGCCGAGAAAATTCATACAAAGAGGGAGCCTGGCGCTTATTATAATGATTGACCATATAATGCAGTTAATACCATTCATAAATGATGATTTTCTATAACCTGAATACATACGCTACTATTGTATTTTGTATTAACATAAAATCAAATATGAAAATGCCCAGTTATTTCATTTATGTGGAAGTCACAAAATGAGAGAAGAGAGAAGGAAATAAGCTGTTATACTATTCAAGACATATTGGTTAAATTGCATACGATAAAGAAATATTTTTATATCTTTTGTTTGTAATGTGTTTTGTTGTCATAATTCAATTAGAATAAAGACAATTATTTTTACACTTATGGAGAAGTATCTCTTCTTGCACTGGTATCTATAGCTTGGATGATGACCTCCTCTGCTAATAGGTATAATGTTAGCATGAGTACAATCCAAAGCGCCTACGACACGTGGAAATCCATCAATTTCTAGCTGCAATTCGCCGTAGATCTTAAATGTAGACGTAGAACTTTCCTGTTTGGCAATTTAATACATTTTGAGCTTAATTTTGCTAGGGCTTGAGAACTCTTTGCACTAATCTACACACTGGATTTGTGTTTATTTGATAATCACCCAAGACCTGTTCAGTTGATAAGCTCCTGTGGCAAAACCCTCAAACAAATTAAAAACTGTGTCTGACCATCAACATAATTATTTATTTCTTTGAGACATGGGTTCCTTTTTTTATAGTAATAGGCGGCAAACGAGCAGACTCAGCAGACGGATTACCTGATGGTAAGCAATTACCACCGCCCATGGACACAACCAACACCACAGGAGTCACAAGTCCGTTGCCACCCCTTAGGGTTGGGAAAAGGTATAGGATAAGGAGTGGGATAGGGGAGAAGGAATAGGGGCTAGGGCCGCCGGCAATCTCACTCACTGAACGAAACGCAACAGTTTAGGTACTGTTACTTTACGTCCATTTTCTGTGAGAGGGTAGTACTTCCCCGGTCGAGCCGGCTTATTCATGCTGAAATCAGCAAAGCTCTACCACCTAAAGCCTTCTAAAACCACCTAAAACCTCCTTATCTACAATGTTTCGTATTTGGTCATTTGCTTCTATGGGTACCCTGTATGTAATACGTAATTCTCCGACCTCATGCCTTGAAAATATATTCGCCTTGCCGGAATTTGACCGCGAGGAAAATCTTCTTCGGGATCAGAAAAAGATGAAAGAATAGTTAAGACATAACTTAGGTATTCATTGTAAACCACTTTAATACATTAAAAGAATACAATGCATTGAAATATATTAGTTATAGAGCTATATTTGGCAACAAACACTTCAATGCACAATAAGATATTATGGAACAGAGATAAATTCAACAACAATAGAGCTTTAATACCTCACTGAGCTCACATTAGATTTTAAAATTTACATCTGTCATATTTAAAATTCTCACGTGTCAATTCACGCTAATGGCTGTTTGTGCAACGTAAAACGCGCTTTAATGTAGGCTTTGACTCTTCTTAAATTAAATTTAATAAAGGATTATATTTTACAAGAATTTGGCTTTGTGCAACGACTTAATAATAGATTAGGGTTTAATCTCGTTTTAAAATTTTAAATATCGTTTCTGCAACCGGCTGTAAGTGTAATGGGACGATAATTGTTCATGTTAGTTTTGTCACCTTTCTTGTAAATGGGTTTGACTATTGAGAATTTCAATCGTGAAGGAAATTGACCTTGACTAAATGACAAATTGATTATGTGGCTGATAGGGGGTGCTAGCATCATAGCACAATGTTTGAGGAGCTTGGTATGTAGGTCATCGTATCCAGTCGAATTGGTAGATTTTAGATTATTAATAATTTTGAAAATGTCATTAGCACTGGTAGGGGTCAAATAAATAGTATTAGGGAGGTTGGTCATAGGTCATATATAGCATCTATTAATGGATTATTTGCAGTGTTAATAGTCATGTCAATAAAGAAATTATTAAAAATATTGGCTATTTGGTCAGGATGTGAATATGTGTGTTCATTTAATATTATTTTGTCTATGTCAGCTAGGTCTACCCTATCTTTGGTGTTACTCTTAATAATATCCCAAGCAGCCTTGCATCTATTTTGGGCTCTAAATAAATATCTTGAATTTTCAGATTTTTGTGCCTGTAGAATGCATTTTTTAAGAATTATTGTATATGTGCTGTAAGCTTTTTTATGTTGGTGCTTATTTGCATGAGTTAACCTATATTTGAGGTACAGACGTCTCTTATTAATGCAACTTTTTTTAATACCTTTAGATATCCACCTGTTTTTTAAAGCCTTGTTTGTAATTTTTACTCTGATAATGGGAAAGCACAAATTATATAATAATGTTAAAAGGTCATGGAAATAATTGAATGATTGATTGGTATTGCTTAGCTGATAAACTTCAGAGAATGTCAGAGATATATGAGAAACAAATTTTGTTATGTTCTCTTAATTAGATCACGGCGGTATTCAAACCAACATTTTTTTACATTTGATCTGCTGTCGGTATTGCTAACCTCAAAGGATATGGACTGACCTGTCTCATGATCTGATAGTGCAAGGTTGTGTATGCAGGATTGAATATTGACTAAATTACTGGCAATGAGGTCAATGCAAGAGCTCTTTCTAGTAGGTTTGGATATGTGATTGGTAATACTATAGTTATTAAAAATAGACTAATTCTCGAAGATTTTTGCCTGCTTTTAAGACATCCAAATTCCAGTCTCCACAGATAATGATTCGTTTATTGCTACTTTTTATTAGTTTCCTCAAAAGAATGTCTAATTTTTGTAGAAATATTTTGATATCGGAATTAGGTGTTCGATATATGCAGACAACATAGAGTTTGAGAGCAATAATTTCAATAGCACAATATTCAAAATGGTAGACTACAGGCTCTACTATATTTTGCAAAGGTTTACACTCTAAGTTTTTATTGACCAATATGCATGTCCCACCCCTTCGCTGATGGGGGGTTGGGTTTAGAAACGTGCTGCCTCGATAGACGAAAAGCGAGGGTATTAGAGGGTTCTGGGGGGTCTTCTCATACCTATGCAGCACGATTTTCTTGCCGGAAACGCCGTTTTATTAAAAAAAATACGACAAAATTCTTAATTTTTAGGTTAGGTTAGTATAGTAGGACATTTTTTTTAACGCAAATTTGGAAAAAGGAAATATAACAAAGGTAAATATACCCTTATTATTTATAATTTGACTTATTATGCAGACAGGACTTAGTCTCAGAACCGACACGGGGCACCCCGACCCCACATAGTCTTGTGGTCCCTACCCCTAGAGTGTTTTTTATAAATGCGGGAGCCAGAAGCTTGAGGGAGCTCCTGAGTTGAGCAAGCCACACGAGGCCTGCTCGGCCTCGTGTGGCTTGCTCAAGAGAGTGAGAGCGAAGGGGGGAGGTGGCGAGCGAAGCGAGTCGCCGACCTCCGTAGCGATGCGAAGGTTGAGTGTGGTGTAGCGACACTCAGGGGTGACCGAGAGCTTTTGGCGGGAGCACACCCGGAGTCAGACTCAGTTCACAGTACAAAACACGCACAGTGCCTAAAAAAAAGTGCCTACTACACTAACCTAACCTAAAAATTAAGAATTTTGTCGTAGTTTTTTTTTATAAAACGGCGTTTCCGGCAAGAAAATCGTGTTGCATAGGTATGAGAAGACCCCCTAGAACCCCCTAATATCCTCACTTTTCGTCCATCGAGGCAGCATGTTTCTAAACTTTAACCCTGATGGGTCCTTGAAAATGCTGAAACCAACTTGTATTTTTTAAGTATTAAGTTATTTTCAGATCCTCTTCGGATAAAGGTTTCAGATAAACAGATAATATCTATATTCAAATTCATATCCTCTAGTTCTGACAATGTTACTTCTAGGAGGTCCTTTTTATTTAATATACCAGCAATATTCTGATGAAGCAGAGAGTATCTAATCTTAGTTTCGAAAAAACTGTGACTGATTTGAGGTCGTATCACACATAGGCTCACCAGGCTGAGGTTTGAGTTGTTTACTGAAATAATATGGGATAGTTCCCCTAGTATAAGTCGGTTTCTGAGTAGTTGGAATTTTAGTTTCTGAGGTTTGTGTTATTTTGACACTTCCTACATTTAATTGGGATGAAATTAGTTTTTGGTAATTAATATTATCAATTTCTATGTTTAGCTTCTGACACATAAAACTCTTCGACACATAGTTACCCTGGAAAACCTTAGGAAATGCATTTGCAGATGTATCTATGAATGTACAATTTGGAAAATTTTTGACAAACAATTGTATGCTTTTGTTTAGTAGTGATACATTAAGATACTTATTATTTATAACATTCAATATAAACACTTTATTATTTTTTAATTTATGCAATCCATGACAAAGTTCTGAAAAAAAACAAATAGGGATTTTTATTTTATCATTACTGCCAACGCTAAGTATGACAATGTCATTTTTGTTCAATGACATTTTAGTGGGTGCGTTCCAGCAACCCAAAATCTGTGAGCAAGTTGCAGTGTATGCATGCTACCTAGATTTAACGAAAGCTTTCGATCTAGTATCGTATGATGTTTTATGGGGTAAATTAAGGGGTGAAACCTGTTTACCTAATGAAATTGTACTTTTGTTTATGCATTGGTATAAAAATCAAAAGAATTTTGTGCGATGGGCAGGCTCTGTTTCGGAGGATTACGGGCTGGAATGCGGGGTGAGGCGGGGGGGTTGACCTCCCCTACACTGTTCAACCTGTACGTCAATCGGCTGATCGATGAGCTCAGCAGCACCGGCATCGGGTGTCATATAGATGGCGTGTGCGTGAATAACATCAGCTACGCTGATGATATGGTGCTGCTGAGCCCATCGATTGGTGCCTTACGAAGGCTTTTAAATATTTGTGAGTCCTACGCGGTGACTCATGGGCTCAAATACAACGCGAAAAAAAGTGAAGTAATGATATTCAGGCCGGACAACAAACGATACACATTCGTTCCGAAATTCACTTTATGTGGTACAGCTCTAAACAAAGTCGAGCAATTTAAGTATTTGGGCCACTGGGTCACTGAGGACCTTAAAGATAATGTTGATATTGAAAGGGAGCGCAGGGCGCTGTCTGTCCGCTGTAACATGTTGGCCCGCAGGTTTGCACGGTGCACGGGGACTGTCAAATTAGCGCTTTTTAAAGCGTACTGTCAGTCCTTTTACACCTGCAGCCTGTGGGTTAACTATACTCAGCGGGCTTACAGTGACTTGCGCGTTCAATATAATAACGCGTTCCGGGTGCTAATGGGGCTGCCGCGCTACTGCAGCGCCTCCGCGATGTTCGCGGCGGCTGACACTGACGGCTTTGCGGCTATCATGCGCAAACGGTGCGCTTCCATCATGCGCCGAATGCGTGACAGCCCCAATACTATCCTGTGCGCGTTGGTGGACCGATGGGATTCTCCGATGCTGGCTCGCTGGATCCGACTGCACGCAGTCGTGTAGTAATTAGCAGCCAGCATCGCAGTGTCCACCCGGAATTTTAAATTAAATTAATATTGATTTTTTGATTTCTTGATGATTTTTTATTATTGTATAGTATATTATCTATTATTTTATTTATTTAATCTTTCTATATTTGGCAATCAATCACAATCACTATTACTAACATTAGTTTATAAGTTCGTTTTACTAACATATATGGATGTATTTTTTATCTGAAATAAATGATTATTATTATTATATTATTATTATAGGGTTTTGATATTGCTGAGATTGAATAGATGTCATTCCATTTGTTTCTGTTCCTTTGTTTGATCATTTTTTGAGCAAATCCTCGTATTTGTTGGTCACCAAAGATATATAATATCTGAGGCTTGTAATTGTCTTTGCTGGCAATTTTAGGGTCTGTTATAGACTGTGGTTTTGATGGCTATACCGATGGCAATGATTTATGCCTGTTTGTAGCCTGCAAAACTGGTGATATATTACTGTTTGTACTGCTATTTTCGTAATCGTAGTTAATTTGCTTTTTGCAAACAATGTTACCAGCGTTTATGGGTGATACTCTGGATGCTGCCATTTGTAAGGATAGCAGTCTTCTGTTTAGGGGTGAACATTGAGTTTTTACTACTGGGGAACAAGCTTTTCTCTCCTCGCAGGTAACTTTTTTCAGTAACTTTATTGTATTATCTTTGTCTTTTAGCTGTTTTTCTAATTCTTGGATGTGTAAATTTAAGTTTGCAATTTCGTTGTGTGCTGTCTCAAGTTCTTTTTTCGCCTCGGCTAGTTGTTCATTTTGATAAATTAACATTGAACTGTTTGTTGCTTCGACAAATGGTTCACTTAAGGCCGTTTCATCAAGACATGTAGAATTAAGTATGTTTTGATCTGTTTCAAAGTGAGCAGCATTATCAGAACATGTCCTTATGCGCCGGCGTATTGTAACGTTATCCATTTTTTATTAATATGCCCTCAGTCGTCCTCTATATTCATTTGCTGGGAGACAATCGTGGTTTCTCGTGATCGTAGTTCCGCTCTTGTTCTTGTTTCCTTAAATGTCCGTGTAACAGGGTCTTATCAACAAAGTGCTAGAGAAGTAGTTCACGCTTGGTATGGAACGCGCCCAATGAATTTGAGTTTTGTGGGGCGGTCTATTTGAAACATAGAAAATTAACGGTATCGTCGACTAGAAATTTCTTAGCAAAGTATTTAGCACAGTTAAATTAATGTATTTTGAAGCGTTTCATTTATCGTGTTATATTTTATCACTGTTTCTGGGTCTATCATATCAAATCTTGCCGTAATCAGTACACACTTGAATTCTGTAGTCGTATATGTTATTACTCACTTTATAGGTCACTGTGTTGTTGTATTAGGTTGCGAACAATAGCACACAATAGTTACATATTTATAAGTATTCTCACACGATTTCACTGCTCAAAAATGTTTATTTACTATTAATATTTATAATTAATTACAGAGTGATGTTTACGTTTTCACTGTGTTGCCAGTATGTAGGGGAGATACCCTTAAAAAAATATTTTCCTAAATTTTATTCTACAGTTTTGTTGCAATATCTTGTTTCTATATTCATGTCAAATATCAGCTTTCTAGCACCAGGCGTCTTTGAGCTAGGCTGCGGACGGACAGACGGACGGACATGACGAAACTATAAGGGTTCCTTGTGGACTACGGAACCCTAATTATGCAGTTACAATCGCACAAAAATAAAGGAAGCACTTGAGGCAATAAATAATGGAATGCCCATTCGTGCAGCCTCGAAACTATGTGGCGTCCCGCAAACGACGTTGCAGAATAGATTGGCTGGTCGCATAGACATACATACATTTAAAACGGGACGTCCTTCGGTTTTGAACCCAGCCAAAGAAGAAGTACTAGTTCAATGGCTAATACAACTCGCAAAGTGCGGTTTTCCAAGGAAAAAACAGATTAAATTAATAGTGAAAAAAAATACAGCGGAAAACTGGCAAAATCCATTCAATAATGATACTCCGGGCCAAAACTGGTATGAATTATTTTTTAAAAGACATCCAGAACTTATTATAATTATTGTGATGTTTACTTTGTTATAAATTGTAATAGCTAACATTATTTCATTGCAAATAAAAAAAAATACCTACTATTAAACAAATACGATTAATAACGTATATTTAGTGAGACTCCTGCCAAAATAAATCATATTAATAATATTTGTCTGTCTTAATTTAAAACATCCTACACCCGGCCGACATTTGGGAAAATCGCGACCGACAATGGGCCGTGAATGGCCGACTTTAGGGTTTTTTCGTTCTCGACGCATCTAAACCTTAGTACCTACTTTTTCCTTGTAGTAAAAATGTCAACCTTATGCCCATAAACATGAAATAGATTTATCAAACTATCAGCTATCCTTACGTTGCAAATTGATGGTGCCAGACCGATCCCAAAACAGAAAAAACGTAAGGTGTAAATAATATAATATGTTTCTGTGATCACGGCAATGGCTTTAACGATTTCGCTGAAATTTGGTATATGACGGTTTGAGGGGGTAAAAAATCGATCTAGATTAGGATTGTTTGGGAAAATGCGGTTTTCGAGTTTTCATGAGTTTTTTTTTTTCACGCAGAATATGCTTGCTAATTTTGTTCGATAATAAGTATCCGTCTGATCCAGTGGGTTAAGATGCGGGCGGCACGAGACGAACGTTACGGGTTCGAATCCCGCATGATGATCATCTTTTGTTTTTTTATGTTCATGTTTATATTGGAATAATTTTTATTTTTATTGTTTAAATACAAATTTATAATAATAATTGTCAGTTCACATTTTACTTTTTAAGTTTATGTAGATTATCACCTAAACACCGCCATAATTATTACAATAATAATAACATTAATAACCGAGCAAAGCTCGGTCGCCCAGGTACTTATTAGTTATTCTGTGGTTCCATCATGGTTCCATACATCGATCGTCGCTCACGTGCATCAGTAAATATCCAGTATTAGGTAGATAGGTACAAGGGCGGATCCAGCTTTGGCGCCAGGAGGGGGTCACATAGTCGCGGTCAAGTCAAGAACTTATAATTTAATTTTGATAACAATAGATACAAGTAAAAAGTAGGTATTTAATTAATGTACGTAATAGACCCAGTGCAGATACGTTAGAAAAAGGTAAAAAGTAAAATAAAATTACAGTAGGATGAGACTCATTAGAGAAGGAAGAGAATATAGCGATCATTAAAGGATAAATAAATTACGGGAAATCTGAGGTCTGGAAGTGGATGGGGTTGCGATTTTAAGGGTAAAAAAGGGTTTATCTCGATTGCCAGCAAGTCCTATGGGAAAAACGTCAATGTCAAAGTTGTAGGTAATAAAAAGATCTACAACTTTCGTATTTACACTTTATTCACACAACGTCATAATTTATGTGAAAAATTCAAATAACCAAGTTTTTGGTTTTTTATTTCTAACTTTTACAATAGTTTTTCTTTTACACGAAATTTGGTGAAACTTGCCTTTTTATGTTCCAAACACACTGTTTATGTTTTTTTATTTAAAGTATTTATTTTTACGCCTTATTTTGACTTAATATCGAAATAAGGCCCTAATTTTCAATTGAAAATTCTCACGTCAATATATCAGGCTTTTTTTAAAAATTGTTCGGCGTTTTGTTCGTTGAAATCTCTACTTTCTGATGGTGTGAATAAAATAAACATTACTAAGGTAAACGTTCTCAGAAAATGCAACGAAATGAAGCAACCTCGAGACCGATTTTTTTAATCATAATGTACAATTTTGAGCGATTTATTACAAATTAACACTTTAATTACTCGAAAAATGTAAGATTCCTTGCTACATTGATAAAAATATACAACAAAAATTAACAACCAAATAAGTTAATATTTAATAAGACATCTACAATATTTCGAGAAAGTTTTTTTTATGGTATAAGGCGGCAAACGAGCAGACGGATTGCCTGATGGTAAGCAATTACCGCCGCCCATGGACACAAGCAACACCATAGGAGTCACCAGTGCGTTGCCGCCCCTTGAGGTTGGGAAAAGGCATATGATGAGGAGTGGGATGAGGGAGAAGGAAAAGGGGATAGGGCCTCCGGCACTCTCACTTGTATGAAACGCAACAGTTTAGGTACTGTTACTTAACGTCGATTTTCTGTGCGAGGGTAGTACTACCCCGGTCGAGCCGGCCCATTCATGCTGAAATCAGCAAGGCTCTACTACCTTTAAAGTTATAGAATCTTCTTTAAATTATAGCGTAGACTTCTATTTATTGCTATTTTAAGATAATGTATGTACCTGAGTGACCCACAGAAAATTTTTGCCCATCATTAGTTATTTTATAGAGAAAAGGGGAAGGGCTAGGTGGATCCCAGCTCTGACATGTATTTTTATGAATAATGTATGAGGCTCAAATTGTCTGTGGGTCACTCAGGTATAGCTATAGATTATCTTAAAATAGCAATAAATAGGAGTTTACGCTATAATTTAAAGAAGATTCTATAACTTTCTCAAAATATTGTAGATGTCTTATTAATTATTAACTTATTTGGTTGCTAATTTTAGTTGTATATACTTATCGATTTTTTAGTTCTTATTTATTAATGTACCATGGAATCTTACGTTTTTCGAGTAATTTAAGTATTAATTTTAATAAATATCTCAAAATTGTACATTATGATTAAAAAATCGGTCTCGAGGTTGTTTCCTTAGTAATGTATATTTTATTCACACCATCAGAAAGTAGAGATTTCAACGAACAAAACGCCGAACAATTTAAAAAATACCTGATATATTGACGTGAGAATTTTCAATTGAAAATTAGGGTTTTATTTCGATTGTAAGTCAAAATAAGGCGTAAAAATAAATACTTTAAATAAAAAACATAAACAGTGTGTTTGGAACATAAAAAGGCAAGTTTTCACAAAATTTCGTGTAAAAGAAAAACTTGTAAAAGTTAGAAATAAAAAACCAAAAGCTTGGTTATTTGGATTTTTCACATAAATTAAGACGTTGTGTGAATAAAGTGTAAATACAAAAGTTGTAGATCTTTTTATTACCTACAACTTTGCCATTGACGTTTTTCCCGTAGGACTTGAAGTTTTGCTGGCAATCGAGATAAACCCTTTTTTACCCTTAAAATCGCAACCCCATCCACTTCCCGACATCAGATCGCCCGTAATTTATTTTTCCTTAAATTTTTGCTATATTCTCTTTCTTTTCCAATGGGTTTCATCCTACTATAATTTTCTATCGTTTCAAAAATTATCTACCCTGGTCTAAAACCTTTGCCATCATACAAAGTTATTATATTATAAACTAACTAGAAGACGCAAGCAGCTACGCCTGCAATTTTTTTTAATTTACCCGTTTTGGCCGATCCCGTGGGAATTTCGGGAAATCCCTTCTTAGTGCACCCCTACGGACCCCAAGGAACATACATGCCAAATTTCAGCTTCCTGCGCCCAACAGTTTCGGCTGTAGCGTGTCAGTCAGTCAGTCAGTAACGCAAGGATTTTATATATTAAGATTAAATATTGAAGGTATGTAGTTACATAAAATCTGTATGGTGACAAAATATAAACTTTAATAAAATCTTTATATTCAATTAGTGGTCCACCTAAGTCCTGGAACCAGCTCAGGGGGGGGTCATGACCCCCATGACCCCCCCCCCTGGATCCGCCCTTGCACTTATTTAAAACAACCAACATACTTTCAGTGTAAGAAATAAAAGAAACTACCTGTACGCTCGATAGATGGCGTTGTACCGGTGGGCTGAATCGCGCTATGGTTTCGTTACCGCGTCAAGTATATAGGTACCCGAAGAGTACTTTATTAGCATGAGAGTCCGTTTATAACCAAATTTGGAAATTTTTGTATCTACAATAACATAAGTTTTTAATTTGGTTTATGTTGTTGTAGTAGATTGATGTCAATTAGGGTGACGGACCCAATTATTAGCACTTTAAGTCTTAAAGTGCTAATAATTGGGTCCGTCAAATTCAATGACCTCTTAAAGTTTAAGAGGTCATTGAATTTCAATTCTAAATATTACATATTCAATGACTTTTGTATTGCATTATTAATGTCAAGAATATTATCAATTGTCATTGGGTCAAAATTACAATTTATCAAAAAACTAGTCTATCACCATTCATCAGCAGAGTCATTACCAATTATTATCACCTACTAACCCAATTATAAGCACTGAATTTTAACATTTTCAAGGGTTGAAAAATAAAAAAAATCCTTTAGAAATAGTACTCTTTTTATTGTTAATCAGTCTCTTGACATTTTTATTTATTATGGCACATCAAAATATTCATTAACGTCTAACTAATTTAACTTTCAGTCGACAATAATAGACAGATGTTAAAAATTAGGAACATTACCTTTAAACTAGATTTATTATTTGAAAGTTTATCTACCTGACGGTAGATAAACTTTAAAAAAACATAAAACCATAAGTAAATGTTTTGCTTAAAATTAGAAAAATAAGTAACAATCATAAGTTCTTTACTTAAAACTAGAAACTAGTAAAGGCACGAGAATAGAAAAGCTTAAAAATAGTTTTAGGTACACAAAAATTCTTATTAATATCTCAGTCATTAGTTTAGTCTTCATTCAGTATTTTTTCTAATTCGGCAACTGTGTAATTTGTATTCTTATTATTCTTAATAATTCTATCCAGCACATCATCATCTTGAACTTTGGAGGGTATTTTTTGGGGGGTATTGATTTTAATGTCAGAAATAATTATGATTTTTTTTGATTCTGGTATTATAGATTTGCTTGCGGTTTTTGTTTTCTTCAATTCCACTATAGGTTCGTCATTATTTATGTTCCCTTCAGTCCTCTCCGTTGATGTCTCTCTTTTGCGTTTTATAGGAGGTTCCCTGTGGATGTCCACTTTGGTAACTATCATAGTGCTTTTTTGATCTGGATTGTCGCTATCAGCGTCTTGAATAAGATTTTCGACTGGGAGAAGTGGTAGAGCTGTTGTTTGATTTTGTGTTATTTCTGTACTTTTCTTTTTGCTATTAGTTTTTTTTGCTTTTGGTAAATTTTTCTTCTGCTCTTGTTTTTCTAGTTTGGCTTTTTTTCGGTTTTCTACTTGTTCTTCTTTAATTTTTTTTGCTCTGTATTTTTCTTTTTCCCTTTTCTGCCACTCGCCTGAAGTAAGTACGAAGGAGGATCTTTCGACTTGTCTTATTCCTTTTCTTTGTGGAGCTTTTTGTTTGATTAGGACATCCTGTATTTTTACTGGAGTTGAGTGGATTTCAACAGAATTTTCTGCATTATCCCCTAAGCGGCTTGCCATATTGACTTCAGTTTCGTTTTCTATCTGATGTGGTATAGAATTATTTAGCTCAATATTAATCGAACTATCATTAAAGCTCTTTTGCCTTCCATTTTCCGTTTCAAATTGGTTTGCTTCATCAACTATTTCACTGTAAATCTCTAACTGGTCACCATTAAATGTAATTGCTTCATCCACTACTTCGTTACAAACCTCTATATGGTCACTAGTAGGTATAGCATCGTCTAGAAATAACAGTGGTAAATTGTCTATGTTTACGTAGTTCTTAGATTGTTTGTCCTCTTGCGTAGTCTTTTCAGTATCTGTGACATAGTCAGTTAATTTTGTGTCATCAAATTTGTTACCTTTAAAAAACATACATATCTCTTTAAGAATCTTGTCGTTTTCTGAAAGATTGTCCACGGAAGTATTTTGTAATTCTATCATCTTTTCTTCCGTAATGAGTTAATGGAAAACATCTTTGGTCATAATGTTGCTTGGGTCTCTAGTTGATTGTAAATGCGACTCATCATTTGTTGTTATGTCTTGTGATCCTTTTCCTAGACATTTTTTGTAATTGATGGCATCAGCATTCCACGGCCATAGACCAGTTGTTCTGAACCCATTTATCACTGTGGAAGGTTTAATTCCTTTCTCTAATGCACCTTTCAGCACTGGCACGAAATTGGTTTTTGTGAGGGTCTCTAACGGATGATCTCTTCTCCACTGCAAGACACTATCTTTCCATGCTACCTTTAGAGGTCTAAAGGCAGAGACGTCGGCTGGTTGTAACAATCTGGTGGCATTTGGATAAAGTGCTATAAGCACAATATCAAGACTCTTACATAGCTCACTAACGTCAAGACTAAGATGAGTCTTATGGCCATCCACGAACAAAATTATTGAAAATTTTCGCCCTGTTCGTAAAAGGTAAGGATGGAAAACATTTTTGATGTAGTCATAAAAGAGCTCCGTTTTCATCCACCCCGAATCACTCAACCCAATGCCCCAATCATCTGGTACTGTTAAGGTTATATCTTTTGGTAGTCTCTTATTTGGGAATATCACCATAGGAGGCGTGACATCTCCATTGGCCCCAAAGGTAAAAAGAACAGTTAATGTCGACTTTGCAGCCGCATGATCCACCTCTAAACGTCTTTTTCACCTCTTAGAGCAATAACTTTGCCACTCTTGGGACACAGCTGAAAATTGGATTCATCGCCATTAAAAACTCTGCTTGGATCTTCAAGGATATCATAATTAGGGCATGAATATCGGAATATCGAATATCGAAAATATCGGAATATCGGACAAAATATTGCGCCAGAAAATATCGATATTAGATTAGTGAAAACCGGGATTTTCGATATTTACGACATTGCTTCAAATAGTCATTACCAATGAATTTCATTTATATTCTTCAAAATCAATCATTCGAAGCGCGCTATTACCGTTATTTAATGTATTAAGAACAATAAATAATAATAATACGTGTTGCGGTGAATGCGTCTAGCGCGCCAAATATGGTAATATTGCGAGTATTCGTCGCTACTATTTTACCAGTAATTATCTACCGATATTGATCCGTAACTAGTACTTTTTGTTATATAGTTTTATTTCATTTCATGATAGACATGCCTTCTGAATTTACCTCATCTTGTCAGCCTAGAGACGTCCACTGTTGGACATAGGCCTCCCCCAAGGTTCTCCACACAGACCGATTTTGAGCCGCCCGCATCCAACCGCTCCGGGCAAGCCGCCCGGATCTTAACCAGATCATCGGTCCACCTTGCGGGAGGCCTACCCCTGCTGCGTCGTCCGGTACGTGGTCGCCACTCCAGAACCCGCCTGCCCCAACGGCCATCGGTTCTTTGCGCTAGGTGCCCTGCCCATTGCCACTTCAGCCTGGCTATTCGGAGAGCTATGTCGGTGACTTTGGTTCTCCTGCGGATCTCCTCATTTCTGATTCAATCTCGCAGGGAAACTCCGAGCATAGCTCTCTCCATCGCCCTCTGAGTGACCCTGAGTTTTCGGATGAGGCCCATAGTTAACGACCACGTCTCAGCGCCGTAGATCATCACTGGCAACACACACTGGTCAAAGACTTTCGTCTTGAGACACTACGGGATATCGGACGTGAAGATATGCCGTAACTTCCCGAATGCCGCCTAACCGAGTTGGATTCGACGAATGACCTCTTTCTCTAAGTTTGGACCCACCCTATTGGATCATTTGTCCCAGGTAGACGTACTTGACGACAACTTCGAGTGTGGAGTTCCCAACCTGGATAGGAGTAGGTACGACATGGACGTTAGACATCATTTTCGTCTTGTCCATGTTCATCTTAAGACCTACTTGTTGGGAGACTCTACAGAGGCCATCGAGTATTGTGCTGAGGTCTTCCATGGTTTCAGCCATGACTACGATATCATAAACAAATCGAAGATGAGTGATGTACTCGCCGTTGATGTTGATGCCGAGTCCTTCTCAGTCCAGAAGCTTGAAAACGTCTTCCAGCGCAGCGGTGAAGAGTTTCGGAGATATAACATCTCCCTGCCTCACCCCTCGCTGTAGCCGAATAGGTTTTGAGCTCGGTCCTGGAGGCGGACTGACATGGTGGCGTTTTGGTACAAACACTTCAGCACTTCGACATTTCGATAGTCAATTTGGCACCGTTGGAGAGACTGCAGAACTGAACAGGTTTCGATCGAATCAAAGGCTTTCTCATAGTCCACAAACGCCAAGCATAGAGGCTGGTTATACTCCTCGGACTTCTGTATAACCTGCCGCAGCATATATATGTATGTGGTCTATGGTACTATAGCCTTTACGGAATCCGACTTGTTCGGGAGGCTGGAAGTCGTCTAGCTTGCTCTCGAGACGATTCGTGATGACCCTAGAAAACAACATATAGACGTGAATCAGAAGTGAGATGGGTCTGTAGTTCTTCAAAAGGGTTTTGTCGCCCTTCTTGAAGAAAAGCACCACCACACTTCTGTGCCATGCCTGTGGCGTTTTGCCCTCGAGTATGATGAATTTTAACAGCTTCCTAAGCATTTCCACAGCAGGTGTGCCGCCAGCTTTCAGAAGCTCTGTAGTTATTCATCACATGTCATCACCCGGTGCCTTGTTGTCTTTTAGTTGTTCTACGGCTACATTAGTCTAGTGCATGCTGATGTCCGGGATATCTTCGGTATAGTGTCGGGTCAATCCAGCTCTAGGGTCAGTGGCTGGAGTAGTAACAGGTGTTCGTGTAGTCGTAATAGTAATTTACTTATTTGATCTCAATTTTTTTTTTTATTTAATTTAGAGACCTTTTTCCCCCATTTTTCATCTCTTTTGATTCGTCTGATTTCTAGTATCGAGAATATCGAATTCCGGAATTATAAAATGTTCAATATCGAAAATACCGATATTGAGAAAGTGGGCCGATATTGCGACCCCTAATCATAATAGCTGTTTTCTTTTATGAATTTTTCTATTTTTATGAACCAGCCTCTTATATCACTTTCTGAAACAGCGGAACTTGCAGATGTTACTGCTTCTGGTGTTCTTTCGCTAATTTCAGGATGACGACGCATAAAAAGATTATACCACTTTTTGCCCGGTATGTCATTTTTAAAAGGATTTTTGCGACCTGCCTTTTTTATAAAGTTCCCTACGCTAATCTGCAAGTCAATCTTTCTTATTGGGAATCCTTTTCGGCTACAGTCTTCTATCCATTTTACCAGGGTGTCTTCTTCATCTTCATTTAATACAGGAGGGGGGCCAGGGAGGTCTTTACAATTTTTTCTCAAGCGAGATTGAATGGTCCCCCTTGGAACATTAAATGTTTTAGAAGCTTGCTTTTTGGCATACCATGCTTTACGGCTTCTAATGCTCTTTTTAAATTCTCCTCAGTATACTGTTTTCTTCTCACAATAATTTTTTTCTTTGTTTTATTACAATTTTTTTTTGTTTTTAATGTGTTCATCTTGAGATCTGAAACATATAAAAAATATTTAAACAAAACCAAATATCAGCATAGTTTTGAACCAAATATCAGCACCATGATGATAAATGGTAAATGAATTTTCAGCATGGGGCTGAAATTTGGAAAACGAAGCTTAAATCACTTTTTACACAGCACTAAACCATACTTTCAGAAACATACAGTCCATTTTAAAAGAAAAACTTTATTTATAATTATGTCTATTTTACCCAATTATCAGCAGGTGTGCTGATAATTGGAAAACTTGAAATTTTTGTATCCAGATATTGGCACCTTAAGTATCCGTTATAAGCAAACAAATCACCTTAAAATAATTTCAATTATGGATGCGAAAAACGTTAAGAATCTGTTTAAACACCAATGATTACAAATAATGCTTTAATAGAATCGCTAAATTACTAATAAACGCAAGCAACAACTTACCCTTAATGTGTCAGAATGGTGGAAAATTTGTTTTGATCACACAACGTTCACTTCTCCTCATGTATACGACGCCATGACAAATGTCAAACTATACACGGTGTTGCCAGTATAATAATTTAAAACCATCAGAACGCGTTTTTACCCTTGCAACTTTGAAAGCATAGATATTTATCTTACAATTTTAGTTATTTTTCTAGGTGCTGATAAACTAGTGCAGTGCTAACATTTGGGTCTTTTACCCTATATGTCCTGAATCCTGAAGGTCCGTGACTCCGTGAACGTGAAGTGAAGCTCCTCCCTTTCATGGGTAAATTCCCTAACCGCTCAAATAGTCAAATCTGCTCAAATGAACCTCAGCCTCAGTGACTTATGTCATTTTGATTCAATATCCGTTGAGTGAACCCAAGTACGTTAGTACCAAAGAAATATAACCTAACGTCCAAACTCTCTGGTTAGTACTATTAATTATTCTGTGAGTTGTGACCCAAGTGACTTGTCACTTGGGTTTTGCTATAATAATGTATGCAACTTTTTAGAGTGAGCAATTGCGGTGTTTTTAGTTTTGTAGCTGTTCACTCTACGGTGACTTGCCTTGTTCTTTGTATAACTTCTTACTTCAATACATTTCCTAATTAAAAAACATTGTAACAGTAATGTAATGGTTTATTTAGATTAAATAAACCATTACACAAAACGTCAATTGTTCCTGTGCGGTCCCGCCTCTGTATAATCTATGGTCCCGCCGTCGGCAAAAATTTCGCGCCAATTGATCATTGATAAAATTATTTTTATTATTAAAAAGTGGTGATTTATTAAATTGTCACATGCAGATATAACCATTTCGTCGATAAAAGTCATAAAATACATATGTCACCGATTTACTTTTTAATATAAACCCGTTCAAAGTTTTGTTCCCGTGCGGTCCCGCAGTCGGCAAAAATTTCGAGCCAATTGAACATTGATAAAATTATTTTAGTTATTAAAAGTTCGTGATTTTTTTTAATTTATCGCATGCAGATATAACCATTACGTCAATAAAAGTCATAAAATACATATGTCACCGATTTACTTTTTAATATAAACCCGTTCAAAGTTAATATAAACGTGTTTTCAACGCTCGTCAATGTTTGACACTAAGTATAATAAATTAGAAACCAAATATCAACAAACACTTGCTAACACTTGAAAGAGTAAATCATTAGCTTTAAGAAAAAAATCATTTCAGAGCAGATTCGTGTTATATACGAGTCGACAAAAAATTGTTTATGTTATCGCGCGGCGGCGGCGATTATAAGCTATCGGGTTCACCCGGCGGGGCCGGCGGCAATTGTAAAGGCTCCAGTACACAATGGTCCATGATGGGCCACTGCAGGCCATCGCCGTTGTATACACACGCCTACACACCAAACTATGCTAAACCAGTATAAATTGATCGTTTAATGTGCGGAAAGATCACACAAATCGAGACCATGATAAACTGGTTTTGTTTAACTTTATGTGTAGCCGTGTGTACACGGGGTAAGGCGATGGTCTGCAGTGGCCCATCATGGACCATTGTGTACACGGGGTGATGGTATACAGTGGCGGGCAATTGTCAATCGTGGCGCGCAATCGGGATGTTGTCGGTTTTTTGGGCACACTTCAAAGGAATCGTGGCGTAGCGTGGTCTGTGGTGTTCACACAATGGCCCATTGTTTAGTTCGTCACCGACCGCAGACCGGTATAGTGCACTTTTTGTTTTATGTATTATAGAAGGCAGTAAAAGAAACTGCATATGTATTGTATATATATTATTTACAAAATAATTATTATACAGTTATGCTATGAATCAGTAATGGGGCAAAAATCTAAAAAAAGAATTCTGTCTGTTTGTCTATTTGCACACACTAATCTCGGAAGTTACTGGACGGATTTGAATGGTTTTTTTTTATTATATTGCTATTAGGTCAGGCGACATATAGGCTAAAATTGATTTTGGAAAGTGGAACATCTGATGCAGAACCACAACAGCCCAGCGTAACTATAAGACATAAAAATTGCGGTGTGGCAAAAAACATTTCACATGTTGAGCATTTTTTGATAAGCAATTAAAATTTGAAGATCTCGAACATCTGATGTGGAAATTAAAGAGCCCAGCTACAATATAACATACAGGCTTGCCTTTTTAGCAAAACTTGTTCAGTCTGATGAGCATTATTTAATTGTTGACTTGTCGAAGATCTGAAACATCTGATGATGAACTATATGAATCCATCTGCACTATTCCATACAGACTTGACGGCTTAGCAGTAGTTGTCCAGTATGACAAGGATTTTCTGTTGAAAGATCAATATTTATAACTAATTATTCGATCAATCAAAGACCCGAGGAGGGACACAGGATAGTTTTTATAGCGATAACTTACATCCACTCGGGGGGAGCCACGGGCGACAGCTAATATATATTATTATTTATTGTCTTACGCCTGTATCCCCGAAGGGGTAGGCAGAGGTGTAAATATTACACCCACATTTCGCCATGAATTTTTAGGTCCTACGTAATAGAGGGCGAGCCTATTGCCGTTACCGGGCACATCACCAGACTCCGGGCTGCTACTGAGTATTCGGAAAAACCCAGTAACGCTTTTGCCCAATCTAGGAATCGAACCCGGGACCTCCGATCAGTAGTCACATACGCTATGCACTGGATCAAGGAGCCAGTATATAATATGTATAAATATACTAGATGAGCCCGCGGTTATACCCGCGTTATTTAAGTCTTTGTCCGCTCTCGTGGCTTAGAGCGTGATGTTATATATAGTCCGTGCCACGAGAACGTAGACTTTTTGTAAACTAAGAATTTCTACTAAGTGACTTAGTGATAGTTCTGTCAAAAACAAATAATGTCAAATCCAATGAGCACAACGGTACATAGATACGTGTCATTGGAAACTAATATGTCAATGGATCGGATTTTTATCGATATTATGCGCTGTTAACAGGATTTTTTAATGTTTTGAGGTACTGACGCCTAGAATGTCAACATTTGGCGTCAGTTTTATTGAAATATTACATTCTTGGGCTTAAAATGCATTTATCAGAGGATAAAATATATTTTTAGTTATCAAGAAGGGGTAAATGTAAAGTTCAATACATGTTTATAGGATCGCAACGCACTTCCTGCTGCCGGCATCTCGAAAAAGCGGGTGCAGAATAGCAGATGGCAGAAAATTATTTATACCTAAAAAATAAATTGCGTTTTCAGACTACCGTAACTGTTAATGGATTTTGTTTAAGTTCATTCTGACGATTTCATTCACAGACAACGTAAAATCTCTATGCCTAGAAATTTTTATGCAATGTACTAACTAGTTATCTGTAATATTATTCATTGTTGGTCGATAATTTAATATTTTAGGATAGGTATGCTACTTTGAGCAAATTATTTATTGTCTATGATTTAAAATAAATCCTTTCAATAATATAATAACATATAGGTATGTACTCTATCATTAACAAACATGGTAGTACCTACTCTATTTTTCCTTAATTTACAGAATAGATTACGTCTAAAACGACAAAAAAACGGCAAATTTATGAACATTCGACCATTCAAACACAAAATCAAATATTTTTATTTCAGTAAAATTCAACAATATAAATTTAAAAACATAGTGGCATAATTAAAAAAAAAGTATAAAATCTAAAACACAACTGTTTGAAAAAAGGTTGTGAAGCTCTGAATGTTTGTTTACAAAAAGTCTATCTTCTCGTGGCACCAACTTTAGTCTATTAGATAGCCTCCCTCGATAAATGGGAATTTTTTTGAGATTAATCGCAAGATTAGATAGCCGTGGCCGCAATTACTTCCACGTCCATCGCAAGTGATTCGCCAGGCAGCAATGAGTCATGCGCCGTTGTGTGAACACCAAGTGATAGTGGCGATGGCCTGCAGTGGCCCATCGTTGGCCACTGCAGGCCATCGCCAGTGCGTACGGTAATGGCGATACATGTTCACACAATGGCGGGCGATGGCCTGCAGTGGCCCATCATGGACCATTGTGTACTGGGCCCTTAAGATAACAGCGCATTCATTCAAGCGGATATAAACATAAACCAGCAGCGCCCTCTACTAGGGATTGCATAGACTAAAAAAAAAATTACATTTCATGTTGATAGATAGCAATGGCGCGAGCGTTCACACTGCGCCGGACCGGCTAAGCGAGCGTTCACACTACGCCGGACCGGCTAATTAGCCGGTCCAGCTTAATGCCCGGACCGGCGAATAACGAGCCAGTGGCAGAACAATTTGTATGAAGCTATTCACACTAAGCTGGATCCGGTCAATAGACCGGATCCGGGCATTAAGACTGACTCGTAGAGCTGAGCTAAGAGTATGCGTTAGAATATACCGATCGTTATGGCAACGATCATATGCTATATTAGGTATAGATAGTTATACGTCAATTGTTTGACTATCTAAATTTCATAACGAGTATAACCACCATGAAATGCCGCGCGCGGTCAGATTTTACCTATGTAGTTATATTTTAACGTAGCGTTTTTTGACAGCAGAATGGTTGGGCGGTGACCATTTAGATAGACGTTTTGTAAAGTTTGTGAACTTAAAAAAAACAGCTTCTTGTGATACTATTCGATTTTTTCTTTTTGTTTTTTTTGGCGTATTCTTCACATAGTTTAATTTTATTTTAAATTTGCATTATATTTAAATTTCTTTAATCTTGCCACATTTGTTATTTGTTTAGATTTTTCTTTTTTACAATATTTTTTGTTGATTAACTTTTTGCTATTTTTGCCGTAGTTTTTGCCATCTCAATACGTTTCATTATAGATCTCGATAACAATCTTAGCATTCTTAATGGTTTTTTAAAACGAGCCTTACCAAACCACTTGCTGTTATCATTCTAGTTATGCATTAGACATATCTATGAGTAAATACTTCTTCAAATTAGGTGATCGAACGATATAGATAGTTTTGAAATATAGATAGTTATGACAACGTGCACAGACCCATGCCTAGTGCCGGTGACATAGTGTTACCAACAGTTGAACTAAGCTCTTCACCAGAAACCACAAATAAAATTTCCCTAGACACATGACACCCACTTAAATTATCATTATAATACTTATTTCACTTCGGAAAACAATTGGTATACAAAAATAATAATTCGTTCTATTAGGTAATATGTAAATAAAAATGCAAATTAAATGTTAAATCAACATAAGGACATAAAGACATAAAGACATATTTATTTCTGCATTTTGGTTGTTTACAACACTTATACATGTCAAAACCCTATTCTAGATGATGCCGGCTTTTCCTAGCTAAATGACTTCTTGAGAAGAAAGGCCGAAACAAACTCAGAGTCATTGTTTTTTTTGTCACTTCAATTTCTTTAGTCTTTTCTTCATCTTTTAAAGTCCCGACAAAAAAAGGGTTTAGTATGCAAGTACAATGCAGGAAATTATCTGACGCTTTTGACTGACTCGGCCCACTGATGGCCCGCATTCAACAGCAGTCGTACGGCTCAACCTTAATTGAGGGAGCCAGCACGATCTGGAGGCCTACCATGAACTTTTAACAAGCGATTCAGTTTTGGAGCAATTCAGTGTAGGTTCTTAAATTGAATTGTTTTAAAACGTACCATGAGTTTGTTTAAACTGAATCGTGTTTGCATTGTTAGAATGAATGAATGATATCGCTGGATCGCAATGACGCAATATAATCACATTGACAGAAAGAGACCAAGCTATACATTTCGTGAATAATGCGGTCTCTTTCCCTTGTTTGCGTTCAGAAACTATTATTCAGTCAGCCATTTTCGGCAAGTTACAATATTGTATGTAGTTATAACTTGTACGCTACAACTAAATTAAGATTCTTTTATAACAAAGCGAATATATTTTGTACTAAAAATAACTACAATATTGAATAGTTAATTAAAATACATTACGTTACATTATTTTTTCTCACAAAAATACCTAGCAAAACGGTACAAATACTGACTCGGTGGAAGTTACGAACGTATGTTTTGATTGTTAGCATTTCAAGGTTAACAAAACAAGTAATACAATATCAAGGCCTATTTTATTCTTAGAAGTATTGTTTCCATATTTATTAATTATTGCTTTTAATGCTTAATTAAGTCTGAACCCAAGTTTAAAACTTTCTTATAATGGGATATGTAAATTATAATTATTGGGATCGCTATTATCTTTATCTCTCTTCTTTACTATGAAATATTAATCGATTCACTCATACAAAGATTTCGCAGCTAAACGAAATCGGCATTGTTATTTTAAGTGGTTTCTTTTTTGTATACAGTGAACCCTTGCGTCGAAGAGTACCTAACTAGGTAACAACCAACTTGTGCACTTGTGGGATTTTTAAGATAAGTGTAGGGATATAGTTCTGTGATTCAGTAAATCGCCACAAGCTAGGGAACTACTAACACAGGATTTGGAAAGAAATACACCTTAATTTAAATGCACATTGTAAGGGTACAGTAAAATTGGAAAGGGTGGTGCAAAGTATGTTCAGTAAGTAAATAAAAAATAAATACTTTATTAGCTCACATAAAACTTATATTATCAAAACCATATAATATAAAAGTGTTGTACCAATAAAATTGACATTATGGAGTGATAGTGTTTTCTACAAATAAAAAATGTTCTTCAAGTTAGAAGGTAATGCTAGTTTGGCAATAGCAGCGCGAATGAGTGCCACCCAGAACATCATGAAAACCTTGATAAAACCTGAAACAAGTACAAAAATAAGTATTAATTATTCAATACTATTGAATTCTGTTGATTACTTTAACTTTTAACAAAAGCATACTTTACCTCAGTTTTAGTAAGCTCTTCTTATATTTTGGACAAGCAGAAATAATTCTTTATCATTCGAGAAGAATCTCTTTCCGCAGTTTGCTATATCTGCTGCCACTGTCTGTTGAGCCATAGAACAAGCTGCATGTCACCAATCGGTTTTTGGTCTCCTTTGGTTTGGTGTTTTCACCCAGGAGCAGAAAATGTCAGTGCAGTCACTATCTACAACAAATAAAGTAACAATTAAGTAATGATATGTTATCAATAAGTCTCTAAGTCACGTAACTATTGACTTGTAAGTTAAAGATACTATGTAGGTACCTTAAAAGAGTATTGTGTCTATACTGCAGTCACACTAAAATATTCTATGGTTTCATGAATTTATTAGCATAAATTTGGTACGGAATGTTTCTTACCTTAAGCTATTGAGATCGGTGGACGTCACCGGCTGCATAGACAATGGTCTCAATGCTTCTCATAAAATATCTAGGGCCAATAGTTTAGCGAGGCGAAATCTTTTGATGAATTCTGTTACATCGTGTGGTTTCATCAAATGCTCTTTGGTATGTATGAATACGAGTGTTCTCCAGCTTAGCGCCTTTGTTTACGACGTGAAGTGCTAGATACATTATCACATTCAATAAACCGAATAAAACTAGAGTCCTTGGCACATCGATTCACAAGAGTTTATGTAAGATTTAACACAGTATTATAGAAATTCTGACACAGAAACCGATCTATAATTAACTTAAACTGATTTAAATCCACATATAATGTCTAAAAACCCAATAATAATTCTAACTATCCAGTTTATCCACTACAAATTGTAACTTTTATTGAATCGCTAAATCTGACAGATACGCGGTTCAGTTTGAGCTGACGTAACACTCATGGTACGGTCTCCTACGGGAAAGGAACGAATGGTTTAAGATTTCGGTTCAAACGCTATCCAACTCACAGCTGCGTCGTATTGAAATGTAAACACCAAAACTGAGCCGCTATAATGAGGTCATAGTACGATATTGCGATTCTATTCAGTTTAGGTCGTAAACTGAATCGCAATAAGAGGTCATGGTAAGCCTCCTGTATCACTATGCCTCCACGCCATCAGAAGGTGTATGCATAAGCATGTCAGCCTAAGCCATCAGACAGGTTGCCACAGCTATTTGTTTATATGTTTAATAATGCCCACATCGTACTCACAACTTTACATGCTAATACACAGTAAAATACATGTTGCAAACAATAAGTAAAAATAATAAAAATTTAAACAATAAAATGTCATATATTTAAAATGTCAGAAAATATTATTAAATGTCAGAAAATATTATTGAATGTTAATTTATGAATAAGAATATATTACTTAAGTAATTTAAAACACATCAAGTAATATAATAATAATAGATTGAACAATGTACAAATTATTTTAAAACGAACGTTGTATTCAATTTAGGCAAATGTAGAAAACCCCCAGTTTTAGTGCTATTTCTACTAAGTTGGTAACACTGATCGGAGCTGGCCTTAGAATAAGGAAAATACTATAGAGACCGCATTACAATAGCAGTCTTGTCCAATATACATAGTTACTTCATTTCGACTTATGATTATTCTAGCGTAGAGTAAGATAAATGTCTATAAATGATTATATTATTTGATTTAGTCGTGGCTTTAACATAGCCCGGCGCATGCAAAAATAATTTTCAAACCAATATAAAAAACGCCTGGCAATGTAATAAAGCCCCGACTAAATCATCTGACTTATGTTTGTTTGTATTCTATATACATTAAACTATTATATTTAAAAATTGCATGTTGCCTCAAATACATTTTTGTTCGATTTTTCATAATTTTCTATAGCCTCGCTGCTCGCTAGCCAGGTCTGAAATCATGCCTCAAATACCTACCCAAAATTGATGCCAGCTCTCCTAGTAGGTATAAAGTAAATATCGATTAAACATAAATATAGATCAATAAATTTTAACGTAGGAACAGACACTTGTGATTTCATTTACAAAACCTGTTCAAATTAAAACCTGCATATTATTATTATATGTAACCAAGTCAGGAACAAATAAACAAATCGTGTTTTTAGCTGATTTCATTGTCAAAAGGACATTGAAGTTCAGTAACGTCAATGTTTGGTTGCCAACAGGCACCGTGTACTTAATTTAAATGGCAATAAAATTCAAATTCAAACCCATGTCTCTGAGTTTTGGAAGTTATGTGCATTTATAAAAAATCGCGACTAAACATGTATAGCTTAGTAGTTGTTTGCCAAAAATGGTTTTATCTACAAACTGTTATTATGAACGCGAAAGTTTTTAAGGATGTATTTGTTTCTCTTTCATACAAAAACATTTTAAATAAAAGTATCGATAAAATTTCAACGTCCCTACAAATATCAGTACAATCTTTACGCATAAGTCAAAATGTCTATGAATGAAGTTTCTAAGTTTCACATGAAGTTCTATTTAATTTTGACTAAAAGAATCTGACATTGGTGACCATGGCCACCCATGGTCACCAATGTCAGATTATTTTAGTGATGATCTTGTGATGCAATACTTCCATCTATAAAGTAAATTTAATCTAGGGAGCCGGCCGTCCTCCGGCTAATTAGCCGGTCGCGGTGTAGTGTGAACAATCGCTCCGGGCGCCGGCTTCCGGCTTATTAGCCGGTCCGGCGCAGTGTGAACGCACGCTCATATGCCGGAAGCCGGCGCCCGGAGCGACTGTTCACACTACGCCGCGACCGGCTAATTAGCCGGAGGACGGCCGGCTCCCTAGATTAAATTTACTTTATACATGGAAGTATTGCATCGCAAGATCATCACTAAAATAATCTGACATTGGTGACCATGGGTGGCCATGGTCACCAATGTCAGATTCTTTTAGTCAAAATTAAATAGAACTTCATGTGAAACTTAGAAACTTCATTCATAGACATTTTGACTCATGCGTATAAAGCATAGATATAGTATATACTAACGTATAGATCGGTGATGCGAAAGAGAAAGAATATAGAAACTAGTATGTTAGAGCGAGATAGATAGGCGAGACCATTCACGTACACGCTGTTGGCCTGTATTGGCCCAACGTTAATTGTGAACGGAACAAAACTCGCTTATTTTTCCAAAATAACGTGTTTATTTGTGAAATCCAGGTGTTATACATACAAAAACAATTATGGTAACGTGTGCAGTACCCGGATGTAACTCGTGTAAGAGAGAAAATCCCCAGAATTACTCATTTCATACGTAAGTACCGTTGAAAGATTTAATGTTCTTATTGCAATATTTTACAACTCTGAAAATAAATACATATATGCACAAACCGATACGTTATAATATCACATTTTATTATATTTATATTCTGAATGCAAAAAAATAGATAAAAGATATTATAAAATACCTACGTGAATTTTTACTATTTCTAACCAAAATTTCATAGTGATTGACGTAATGTCAAATAATATCGATAAGAAAATATTGATTTGTAACTTGACTGACAAAGGTTGTATACCGTCCATAATGTTTTAAGAAATAAATATTATTTACTTTTACGTTCTCTATCCAAATGTCGTCGTTATGAATATAATAAAAATAAATTAAAATACTTATTTCAGATTTCCTAAAAATAATGTGGTCCGATTAAAATGGCTAAAAATTATAAACAGAGAAGATTGGGTTCCCAAAAAATATTCATCCATATGCAGCAATCACTTTGAAGAAATATGTTTTTCTAATAGGGGCTCTCAAAGAGTAAAGCTGCGCTCAGGTTCAGTACCCACATTATCTTTGCCCGTAAGTTATTTCCTTATTATAAATGTCACTGTTTGTTAACCGATAAAAAACTATTTTATTCCTTTATTGAAATATAAATGGCCAATTAAACTGCGAGGAAATCTAAAGAATGTATAGAAATACGAATATACTTACAATTTGAATACCCTAGGTATTAGTCAGAGGCAACTTGACGCCTGAGTCACCTACTTTCCGCAGTGCGGGTGCGGGTCTAGATTTCTCCACCAAGGTTATTAGTAAGTTATATTCATTTATTTGCAGGTCGCAATAAAGCCGATACGTAAAGCGTCATCATATGTCTTCAGAGATATATCGCCGGTCCCTAGCACCTCTGTAGCGAACGTCCTGGATAATTCTCCGAGAAAGAAAAAATGTTAAAAACAATTGATAGTCTTCGAAGACGATTAAATATTAAACAAAAAAAACTGAAAAATGTTAGAGCACAAAAAAAGCGGGCCTGCAAAAAGGTAATCAAATTATCTCAAGTGATAAAAAACCTAGAAAGTCTTCCATCGCTTCAAAATGATGTTGGTGCTGTAATAGGGTCTTGTTCAAACGATTTGTTACAACCAAGGAACTTATACCTACTAACTGGAATGAGTACAAACAAAATGCTTAAAAAACAAAAACAACTCTATCTTAAAACGCTAGAGTTTACATTTGCATAATGGCTTCAATGAAAAAAAAACACTCCGAGCGAGAAACCGACATTGGTGGAGTGTGTCTCTGTCTTGCCTTGTCACCGATCAAGAGTTCCTTGTCACTATTGGTCACTGATGTAAACAATATGGCCGATACACTTTCGCGTTGAAGTCATATTTTTGCGTTCTCAATTTCTTTTTACTGTATTAAGGTGAAACCGCTTTTAAATATGGTAAAATCGTGTTGTGTGAAGGGGTGTAGTAGTGAGGGGTATGCTGGATGTGGAATTTCGTTTTTAGGTAAGTTTTCTTATCTTTGTTTGTTTATTACAACTAGGGTTACCAATGTTTTAAATTGACATACGGAAAATCTATATTATAAACTCTAGCTAGTATCCAACTTAAAATCCCTGCATTAAAACTGCTAAGCGTAGTATATCTAAGTAGTCTGTGCTGCTAAGTTCGAAGTTTGGAACATTGTTGTAGTACATATGTATGTAGGTACATATGTATTCAAAAGTATATTTTCAAACTCTGATAAACATTGGACATCGCATTAGTAGTAGCTAGTTTGTTTTCTATATACAAGTAGAGTACAAGTGTATTTGTTTGATTTCCAGATTCCCTAATAGTGAAATTCTGCGGCAGAGGTGGCTTGAAGTTGTTCCTATAAAGAATAAATATTCAAGCTATAGCATAGTTTGCAGCCGTCATTTTAAGTCAGAGAACATAATCATTCATGAGAAAAAATCAATACTCAAACGTGATCAATACACAAAACGATACTTTTTAATAATGTTTAATAAACGTGTTCATTAAAATTGTGTTGTTTTATTATAAAGACAAGCTCAAGCTTGGTCAATTTTTTTAATTGCATCCCTGTACTCATGCTTTGAAATCTCTTAACAATATGCTCACAGACACTGAATGTATACGAGTGCCACGTATCTTCACATCACATAAAAATCTGTGCCTAGCGGGTAAAGACCCAATACAGTTTTTTTTATGGGCACGCTTACTCTGTGCCATCCTGCGGGCACGTGGGTGCGGGTAATGCAAGATGCCTCGTGACCCGATGGTCATGGGTTCGATTCCCTCGGGAAGCATACTAAGTTGTTCCCAGTATAGATAGGCCATTGGAGGCCCGAACTCCCTGATTTTCTGATAAAAAGATGGTTCCGTGCTTCGGAAGGCACGTATAAGCCGTTGGTCCCGGTCATCAAATGAACCACGTCAGAGGCCCTTGAGGCGGTCTAGAAACTGGCACTAGGGTGTATGGGGTCGATAGACCCACTATCCACACGAAAAGAAGAAGAAAAAGAGTCCGCCGCAACGTGCCCTGCCATGCCGGTCCTAAGGATTTTCCATGTATCTCCCGCTAAAGAATCCATTTGAACGAGTTGCAGGTGAAAATGAATAATTTTACAAGATGAAATAAATATTGGTGAACATGAAAACAACTTAAACAACACTTAAATGCAAAATTTGTTTAGATAGGCAGGTTGAAAAACAGATAATTTGCAACTGGAAGTACCTATAAATTAAAATAAGTTAAAAAGTTAATGATATCCACCCTTGAAGCTATCTCGCCAAGAATGCCATTGTGTTGCAGGTCATCATCATAAAATAACAGTTTTTATAGCTGTCCCAGAAGTTTGTAGGATTATTGGACATCCTATTAGAAAGAGAGAACACCCACTCTCGAAGCTTTCTCGCTCGGAACGTTTTTCGGTTGCCCGTCATCATTCCAGTTAGTAGGTATAAGTTCCTTGGTTACAACATCTGATTGACAGAGTGACTTCAAAAAAACTAAATAAAAAAAAATGTAAAATATGATTTGCCACTGAAGACATTCGCCCTTACGTTACATTTTTATAGCCCCAGAGCGTATAATTACATGCGTAAAAAGTTCGATTTATGTCTCCCACATCCTCGAACATTAAGATGCTGGTATCAAAGCGTAGACTGCAAACCAGGCATAACGAAGGAAGCAATCGAAACCATCAAAGTGGTAGCTGAGGAAAAAAAGGATTTACTAATCGCTCTTATGTTCGATGAAATGTCCATACGCGAACATATTGAATTTGATGGTCGTGATCATTATGGTTACGTTGATATAGGCAATAACATTCATGGAGACCACGTAGACAAGGCAAAAGAGGTGTTAGTAATAATGGCGGTGGCAATAAATTCCTTTTGGAAAATTCCAGTTGCATATTTTTTTGGAAGAGGATTTACAGCCACACAGAAAGCAACTCTACTGAAACAGTGTATTGATTGCTTGTCAGGTTTTGTGAAGATTGTCTCCGTTACTTTCGATGGTATAGCATCTAATATAAATATGGCTAAAATTTTAGGGGCTAATCTGAGTAATGCTCCATTTAAACCGTTCTTTAAGTATAAAGAAAGAAAATATTATTTGATGTTAGATGCGTGTCATTTGTTGAAATTAATAAGAAACAGATTTGCAGAATATAAATTTTTTTCTCATAACAACGAAACTATTAATTACGAGTTTGTCGACAATCTGTACAAGCTTCAAAATGATATTGGTTTGCATTTAGCTAATAAAATAACAGCTAAACATATTCATTTTTTTAATCACAAAATGAATGTTCGTTTAGCTGCCCAACTGTTGAGCAACTCTGTAGCAAAGAGTTTAGAATTCTGTAACGAGGAATTAAAATTACCCTTATTTGCAAATTGCCAACCAACAGTAGAGTTTATAAAAAATATTAATAACATTTTCGACATCTTCAACTCAAGAAATTTACACACTTATGATTATAAGATGCCATTGAATACAAAAAATGTTCATAAAATTTTATCTGAATGTGACAAAGTATCCGAATTTATCAAAAATTTAAAATACAATGGGCAGGCTTTGATAGAAAGCAGAAGAAAACTTGGATTGATCGGTTTTTTAACAAATTAAATAGCATTGAAATGGCTCTATGTGGATCTAATTGAATCAGGAAAATTGAAGTTTCTCCCAACTTACAAACTGTCTCAAGACCATTTGGAAACATTTTTTAGTTCAGTGCGCTCATGGGGATTCAATAATAATCCCACTGCTCTACAATTCACAGCAGCCTATAAACGACTCATGTGCCATGTGGAAGTGCAAATCAGCGACAAAGCCAAATTGTTTGCCTTTGGAGAAAATTAGTATTCTTAACGCACAAAGGTCACGTACCATAGACATGATTAATACTACAACCGGGTTTAGTGCAATTATAGCACCACACGACGATGTCGCTGTTTGCGAAGTTCAGTTAATCGATGAAGATTCTGACTTCGTGTCATCTATGCCGTGGGTGCCTGAAGAAATGGGTAATATAATCAAGTCTATTGTTGAATATATTTGTGGATATGTGGTAAAAAAAATTGTAAAGAAAATTAAATGTGAACCCTGTCTGAGCGTACTTTACGGTGATATTAAAATAGGTTCACTTACATATATATACCAAGGATGTAGGTGACCTAATTTATCCTTCCCAAGATGTTTATCAAATAGGTGTCCAATCTGAACGAGTGTTCCGTAGATATATGAAAGGAAAAAATATTACCGAATTTATGTTTAAAACTTTGATAAATGATTGCCTTTTGTCTTGCAAAAACCATTTCAAAGCTCTTAACAATCATATGTATGACTCACCAGCGTTATTTAATCACAAATACTTGCTAATAAAAGCAATAATTGAAATGTATTTAACAATAAGAATAAAATATGAGGCAAAACTGCAAAATACTTCCAAGGAAAGTTTGCGACATTTTTATAATAAATTAGTTTTATTTGGTGGAAAATAAAAAATATACAGTTTTTATCTGTAGTTTTATTATTATCTTCTCTCAGTTATTGACACTACTTCAATCATGCTTTAAATCGGGCGATATCACACCGCGCTCATATTATCGATAATCATAGTTTAGGCAAGCCATGCCCAACACTATTTGTCTTGCATACAAGCTCATTACACGCGCACTAGTGTTTTCTTGTTTTGGTCTCACTTTACTGACTCCATTGCCAATCTAACGTTAGTATAATAAATCTATGGTATAAAGCATGTACTGATATTTGTAGGGACGTTGAAATTTTATCGATACTTTTATTTAAAATGTTTTTGTATGAAAGAGAAACAAATACCTACATCCTTAAAAACTTCCGCGTTCATAATAACAGTTTATATATAAAACCATTTTCGGCAAACAACTACTAAGCTATGCATGTTTAGTCGCGATTTTTTCCTAGATCATAGCAAGCGATACATACCTGATAAATGCACATAACTTCCAAAGCTCAGAGACATGGGTTTGAATTTGAATTTTATTGCCATTTAAATTAAGTACACGGTGCCTGATGGCAACCAAACATTGACGTTACTGAACTTCAATGTCCGTTTGAAAATGAAATCAGCTAAAAACACGATTCGTTTATTTGTTCCTGACTTGGTTACATATAATAATAATATGCAGATTTTAATTTTAACAGGTTTTGGAAATGAAATCACAAGTGTCTGTTCCTACGTTACATTTATTGATCTATATTTATGTTTCATCGATATTTACTTTATACCTACTAGGAGAGCTGGCATCAATTTTGGGTAGGTATTTGAGGCATGATTGCAGACCTGGCTGGCCAGCAGCGAGAAAATTATGAAAAAACGAACAAAAATGTATTTGAGGCAATATGCAATTTTTTTAATATTATAGTTTAATGTATATAGAATACAAACAAACATAAGTCAGATGATTTAGTCGGAGCTTTATTACATTGCCAGGCATTTTTTATATTGGTTTGAAAATTATTTTTGCATGCGCCGGGCTATGTTAAAGCCACGACTAAATCAAGTAATATAACCATTTATAGACATTTATCTTACTCTACGCTAGAAAAATCATGAGTCAAAATGAAGTAACTATGTATATTGGACAAGACTGCTATTGTAATGCTGTCTCTATAGTATTTTCCTTATTCTAAGGCCGATCAGTGTTACCAACTTAGTAGAAATAGCACTAAAACTGGGGGTCTCAACATTTGCCTAAAATTGAATAACTACAACGTTCGTTTTAAAATAATTTGTACCTTGTTCAATCTATTATTATTATATTACTTGATGTGTTGATTTAACATTTAATTTGCATTTTTCTTTAGGTAATAACCTAATAGAACGAATTATAATTTTTGTATACCAATTGTTTTCCGAAGTGAAATAAGTATTATAATGATAATTTAAGTGGGTGTCATGTGTCTAGGGAAATTTTATTTGTGGTTTCTGTTGGAGAGCTTAGTTCAACTGTTGGTAACACTATGTCACCGGCACTAGGCATGGGTCTGGGCACCTTGTCATAACTATCTATATTTCATAACTATCTATATCGTTCGATCACCTAATTTGAAGAAGTATTTACTCGTAGATATGTCTAATGCATAACTAGAATGATAACAGCAAGTGGTTTGGTAAGGCTCGTTTTAAAAAACCATTAAGAATGCTAAGATTGTTATCGAGACCTATAATGAAATGTATTTAGATGGCAAAAACTACGGCAAAATAGCAAAATGTTAATCAACAAAAAATATAGTGAAAAAGAAAAATCTAAACAAATAACAAATGTGGCAAGATTAAAGAAATTTAAATATAATGCAAATTTAAAATAAAATTAAACAATATGTGAAGAATACGCCAAAAAAAACAAAAAGAAAAAATCTAATAGTATCACAAAAAGCTGTTTTTTTTTAAAGTTCACAAACATTACAAAACGTTAAAATTGAACAAATAAACCGTAACAAGACAACAAAAATATGGAAAAATGAGTTAAAAGTTCAAGGAATAAAAAAATGCAACAAAATGAAATAAAATAAATACATGTACAAAAAGTATACAAAGATATCAAAATAAAATTAAAATATAAAGTTAAATTAAAAAAAAAGGTGCTAATAATAACAAAAAGCTAAATGTAATAAAATTGAGTACAAAAGTGAAAAAAATAGAAAAAGTAATACCGTTACGTACAGATAAAATAATTATATTTTGATCTGTACTATGTAACATAAAAAGTTTAAAAAATTACATAAATCCAAAACGTGTATAAAAATGGTAAAAATATATCAAATCGTAAAATTATTTATCAATGAGTAAAGGCAACAATAATTATATCAAGGAAAGGATACAATAAGAAGAAATAAATAAGCCTTGGAATGTTACAAAATGTCTATCTAAATGGTCACCGGCCAACCATTCTACTGTCAAAAAACGCTACGTTAAAATATAACTACATAGGTAAAGTCTGACCACGCGCGGCATTTTACGGTGGTTATACTCGTTATGAAATTTAGATAGTCAAACAATTGACGTATTACTATCTAAACCTAATATAGCATATGATCGTTGCCATAGCGATCGGTATATTCTTAATGCCCGGATCCGGTCAATAGACCGGACCAGCTTAGTGTGAATAGCTTCATACAAATTGTTCTGCCACTGGCTCGTTATTCGCCGGTCCGGGCATTAAGCCGGACCGGCTAATAAGCCGGTCCGGCGTAGTGTGCCTATATACAAAGGTACTCTGTGGTGTGAACGCTCGCTTACGGTTACGCGTGAGATTAATTTACGTTTGGTGACGATAGAGGGCAGTAGCAGCAAAGAACTTTACGAACATTGAATATTATATTATTAATATTAAAAAAGATCACCGTTTAATCATTATTATTGTTATTTTTTTCCGAAATAAGATTTCTTCAAATAAAAATTAAAAACATATAGTAAAGTGATATTGCTTGCAACCGAACGCAAATAATGAACTGAAATGCGATAGTTTAACTGATATTCTGGCATCGGAAGGCTCGCGTCATCGTGTAGTTAGCATAGGCGAGCTACATAAGATTGAGCAGAAGGAACTGGAGAAGCCGCCCACCGTTCCGAAGCAGACTGCCAAATCAAAACGCACAGTTGCTCAGAAAAAGCAAACTTAGTTTGTTGTTATGTAAGATTTCCGGTCCGGGTAGTGACTAGTAAGTATTAGAACACTTTTTTTTTCGCTTGTACCCACTATAAAATCATTTTTCCACCTTATTATGATATTTTAAACAGCTTTTATTTTTATTTTGCCGGTGCTTGCTATTTTCTTTCACAATTTCTCATGATGACCATCTGTTACATAGGTATGTCACCATCAACTGTCACTATTTTTTTTCGTTTCTTTTTGGATACAAGTCTTTTCATTAATTCTTTTCGTTTTATATTCTTATGATCGCCTTAAATTTAATTATCTGTATACATTATTATAATTTTATATTCATGTTTTTTTCAATATTTTTTGTATTGTATTAACTGTTCTTCTTGCCCGGACCGATGTTTTTCATTGTATTATCTTAGCAAAACTTTAACAATTTTTTTTTTGTTTCGTCTGTTAGCACAACTGGCAGGTGGTATATGATTATAAATAAGTTAATTTTGTTTATTTTTTTTAGATATATTTTTCTTATTTATATTATTTAATTTAAGTATTGTGTATTTATATATTCACGATTGATTCATTATGTGATATAAGTGATACTGATAGCTTTTATTCAACATGTAGCTTAGACGATAGTTTTACCAGTATACCTTCACTAGCCGATAGCCTCAATTCTCAGTTTTCTGATGTACACAAAAATTTTTATGCTGTTCATATCAATGCCCAAAGCATCGATATGAACAGCATAAAAGCAAGTGCATAGCAATGCACATTTCTCTGATATGCTGGCCAATCTTGACTGTAAGAATATTCATGCTATCCTTGTTTCTGAGTCATGGCTTAAGCCTTGCCTCCCCTCTACTTAATATTCCCTACCCGGTTTTCAACTCATTAGAAATGATCGAGCGGTTGGGGGCGGTGGTGGCGTTGCCATATACCTACGCTCACATATCTCCTATACAAATGTTAGTATGTCTGCACAGCCACCGCCACCAAACGCCGGCGAACACTTATTTCTCGAAGTTATACTAAACCACACTAAGGTCCTGCTCGGCGTATATTATTGTCCTTCCCTACGTATAGATTACTTCCAGAGTTTCGAAACCTTATTGGTCAATCTTATGCCCTCTTACAGTCACACAATCATAATGGGTGATTTCAATACTTGCTTACTCAAGAACGATGCTCGCTCTTCTTCTCTTCTTTCCACTTCCACTGCCTGTAACTTGTCGATATTGCCTTTTCCAAACTCTAATCCTTCTCTTCTTGACCTTATCATGGTCTCTTCAAGAGAACATGTTTCTGTGCATGGGCAATACCCAGCAGACATGTTCTCCTATCACGACCTTCTCCTTATTTCATACAAAATCCGTCCACCTAAGAGTAAGCCTAAAATACTTATGCAGCGCAATTTTGCTGGCATGGACATTGATAGCTTACGTAAAGATGCAAGTGATGTAGACTGGACTCCACTTACTCACTATGAATCAGTTGATGATAAAGTCGATATCTTCACCAATCAAATAATTAAACTTTATGATAAGCATGCGCCAATTCGTCCGGTGAAAATCAAACATCCTCCCTCTCCGTGGCTCACTGACAATATAAAACAGCTCATACGTAAAAAAGCGGCAGCTAAATTTAGGTACAAAATTAGGCCTGATGCACATAACTTGCAACAATATGTCAACATTAGGAATCACTGCAATAAGGTGTGTAGGGACGCACAACGCCAACATATCCACGATTCTGTAAAAAACGGTGATCCAGCAAAAGTTTGAAAATTTCTAAAGACCCTGGGGGTAGGCAAATCACGTCAAGACATCAATCCTAAAGACCTCAATATTGATTTGCTCAATCAACATTTATCTGCCTCGTCCAATTTTGACAGGACTGCTAAGGCACACACAATTGACTATCTTTCATCACTGCCAACCCCTAGTTATTCACCTTTTGTCTTTAATCAAGTCTCTGATTGTGATGTTAAGAAGAGCATAATCTCAATCACTTCCAACGCAGTTGGTAGTGACTGTGTCAGCCGTAATATGCTCCTTCCTATCCTCGATATAATCCTACCCATAATTTCCCACATCCTTAATTACTCCTTGTCCAGTATGGTATTTCCATCGATATGGAAGGACGCCCAAATTACTGCGATACCAAAAACCTGTCATCCCTCATCCTTTGCCGACTATCGTCCCATCTCCATACTACCATTCCTATCTAAAGTCCTTGAACGCCTCGTCCATGACCAAATTAATTCATTCCTATGCAGAAATAATCTCCTTAATCCCTTCCAATCTGGTTTCCGCCCGGGTCATAGTACAGTCACATCCCTTGTCAATATTACGGATGACATCAGATCCGGTATGGAAGGCGGAAAGCTCACTATTCTTGCACTGTTAGATTTCAGTAACGCCTTCAATACAGTGGACTTTGAGATTCTAGTTGGTGTTCTTCGCTCTCTTAACATATCTCCAACAGTGATTGATTGGCTTCGTAGTTACCTGTGTGGCCGCCGACAGCGTATTCGCATTAAGGATACATTTTCTGCTTGGTGTAACATAACTGTTGGTGTGCCCCAGGGTGGCGTGTTGTCTCCATTACTCTTCGCAATTTTTATAAATTCTATCTCTAACAATCTTCGCTCTTCCTGCCACCTTTATGCAGATGATCTCCAGATTTATACGCAGTCACCATTAGCGCAGATAATACAGTCCATTAATGTAATTAACAGTGACCTGGCACAAATTTGCAGTTGGAGCAAATCATTTGGGCTGAAAGTTAACCCCTCTAAAACGCAGGTCACTATTGTTGGTAGCCCCAAATTGGTGTCAAAAGTAAACTGGTCGCAGCTCCCTGATATTGTTTTTGATGGTACCATACTTCACATACGGGACAAAGTCAAAAATTTGGGTGTTACAATCGACTCTGCTCTTACTTGGGGACCACAGATCCAAGAAGTAAGTCGAAAAGTGTTTGTTTCAGCAGGCTTGCTGAGAAGATGGAGGAACTTTCTGCCGACTGCCACCAAAATTGCGCTTGCCAACTCGATTCTTTTACCCATTATCGATTATGCGGATGTCAGCTATCTAGATCTCGCCGAAAACCAACTTGACAAACTTGAGCGCCTCCAAAATGTCTGTATACGATTCATATTTGGATTACGCAAATATGATCATGTTTCACAATTTCGAACGCAACTCAAGTGTTTACCGATACGTCATCGCCGGAATGCTCACATGCTTACTTTACTGTACAATGTATTGTTTAACCCTTCAACTCCTTCCTATCTTAAAGGTCGTTTTGAGTACCTACATGACACACATAATAAGTTTTTGAGGTCATCAGAAAGTTTAAAACTGAAAATGCCGGGACATTCCACGAGCTTTTTTGATAAGTCCTTTACTGTTACTGCTGTACGTTTGTGGAATGCTCTACCGCTACCTATTAGACAGGCTCAAACAGTAACGAAGTTTAAAGCGATGGTAAAGGAACACTATCTGTCCTTGTAGGGTAAGCTATCATTCTACTATAATAATTTATATCATTATAAGTCGTGTTAATGTATAATATTATACTTAGTATGATTATTTAGATGTATGTATATATGTTGAGATGTATATATGTTTAGTTGCATTGGTATATATTATAAAATTGTGGTTAAAATTTTCGAATATAAGTTTTGATGTAATATTATTATGTATTTATGTATATATTATACATATATATATTATAAATATCTATTTATAATATATTTATTTGGTACGCCTACAACCACCATTATTTTCCTCTGCAAACCAAATCCATCCAAAGGTTGCCTGGCAGAGATCGCTTTTAGCGATAAGGCCGCCCACTGTACTTTTCTTATAGTCTAAGTTTATGCTATGTAATAATTTTATAGGTGTACAGTAAAGTATATAATAAGTAAATAAATAAATAGTTGCCATGTTGCCATATGTATATAGTAAATAACAGGTGGTGGAATAAATCTACTATTAACTTAAATCGAGTATTACTGTATCGATGATATGTTTTATTTTTATTTTCTTTATTTGGAACAAAAAAAACAGTTACATATTAAAGGTATACAATAAATGTGCTTAAAGCTAACTTTATAAACATGTAACCCACACCATTGTTCGCGGATTAATATAAATCAAAATACAAGAAGTCAGAAAGATTAGAATTACAATACTTAGGGCCGATTTTTCAATCCTCAGATAAAGAGATGAATAACTATTCCACTGATAAATTTATTGGGCTGTATAACAGTCCGTTAAACTTGTGTCAATTTTTCAATAGTCTTTTATTCCGTGGGCAACTATCTGACCGAATAACATCATCGTACCCGTCACTAACTTCAGAGAGGTGAAACAAATATATCAGAAAAGTACATGTAAGAGCAGAACAGGAAATAGAAACATTATTGCCTGTCCTGCTCTAACTGTCAAAATGATGGAAGTTGTCATTATTTCGGGGTTATGTTTGTTTATGTATGTTTGGACTGTGGTATTTTTGCGGAATTTGTGAGTGTTGTGCTGTTAGTTTTCAATCAAATTATATTATAATAACAATGCCATTATTAAAAAAAGACAGCGTTCCTCAAATTTAAATGCGGGATTAAAGACATTCAACTACTAATAAGTTCAATAGAAAAATACAAGTATATTACAGAAATTAAAACGACTGATGCGGTAACTTATCAGGACAAGGAATGTGCGTGGAAAGATAGATAAGCTTAAATACAAGAGTCTAAGAAATCGTCTCTTCAAAAACGAGCCATCGCTCCCAGCATGACCAAAGAAAGAATTTTGGGCATCTGTTTTAACATAACAGGACACCTTTACATTTAAGTACCATTCAAGACTTATGAACGTAGTAATATATTACTGTTAAATAGTATGATGATGTAAATTTTGGTAGTTGAATAATTGTAAATTAGTCTTTAGTGAAATAGTGAGTTTGTACCTGGGTATTTAAGTTGTAATTCGTTTTTGAAAATATAAGTCTGTATTTTTATGCCATAAATGTGTGTAGTAGGTATAATAAATGTTTGAAATACATGCTATCTGATTTGTTTCACTATTTCATAATATCAGCTCTCCATTGAATCCAATATAGGAATTAAAATGATCGCCCCGCATTCTTACAATTCTTTATCACCTTCTAGGTCGATTAATATACCTATTCGTTTATAATAGCCTTCGATTGTTGCGGCGTCAAAAATATGAAAAATGACCACATTTTCCATATTTCGTAATATATACCACGCCCAGAATCCAACCAAATGTATCTCAACGTCAACTTAACAGTCAAATAAGCGGTTATCTGACCGAGGATCGGACTGTTAAATTTATTCCTTAGTTTGCTGATTTAATCGACGAATAAACCCTATCTGACCATTGAAAAATGCAATATTACGCTATCCTTAGAATAAATACTATCTGGTTGTTTAACTGAGGATTAAAAAATCGGCCCTTAGTCACTAATTATACATACATAGTGTTTTATAATACGTGAAACGTTTTTTGTACGTAATTAAATTAAATATCTGCCGCTAAAAGTTCATTGACTCGATTCTTAAATTGTTGGTTAGATAGAGCAAAGATGTCGATGTCAATAAAATTGTTATTGTAAGATTCCACTAGGCGATGAAGAGGCGCGCGCACACCCGCATTAGTTCTACAAGAACCAGTGTGAAAGAACCGTGGTACGCGCGCACTTCGTCTGCAGACCGTCCTAGGTACTACGTAACATATTTGATTAGTTAGTTCCGTACAGTCGAACCTGTTATTACATAAGCCGTGTAACTGAGTAGCGTCAAGAAGTAAGCGTCTAGATTCCAAACTTAACATATTATACTGTTTCAACAACTGTGTGTACGAAACTGGTGGTCTATTACATTTGTAATTCATGGTGCGCAGAAATATCTTTTGCACTAACTCAAGCATTTGTGAGTATTTCGCATAGAGTGGATTCCATACTGAAATTGCATATTCTAGTTGAGATCGTATTAATGTTTTGTACAACTGTAAGAATGTGGAGGGTCGCACAAAGTCACGAGACGACCTAATGACAAATCCATACATCCGATAAGCCTTATTAATTATAGTATCGATATGCGTGTCGAAGTGCAAGGAAGAATCCAACATTATCCCCAGGTCACGAACCAAGCTTACTTTGTTTAAAACAACGTTGTTAATGGAATATGTAAAATTGATCTTGCTTTTGTTTTTAGTAAAAGAAATTGTATGACATTTGGGAAAGTTGAGAAGTAATTTGTTAAGTTGACAGTAAGTGTAGAATCTGTTGAGATCACTTTGTAAGTCTCTACAGTCTTGAACTGTTTTACAGACTTTATAGATTTTTACGTCATCTGCGTACATTAAGAATTTCGAATTTTTGAAACAGTGTTTTATGTCATTGACAAAGATAATAAAAAGAAGGGGGCCGAGTATAGATCCCTGCGGAACTCCAGAATTTACCACAATCGAATCAGACTTGAAACCATTTATAACTACTGACTGAGTTCTGTTATGAATGTAAGAAGTAAGCCATCGAAGCAAGCAATATGGAACTCATAATATGTATGGATCTTTTATTATATAAAAACCATATTTTATTAAATTTGATGATACATAATAATAATACTTTATTTAGGACCACATGATCCATTGTGTCTAACTATGTTAAAACAAATTTTCTGTTTTACAGTTTATTTTATTATATAAAATACGTCCGAAATTATTAACAATATTTATAAAATTTGCGGAGATAACCCGCCCACCTCACATTAAACGTCCTCGGACTCTTCGGCCTGAGGCCGGAGACGGGGGGACTGAAGACTGTGGTAATGGCGGCGGAGCGCGGCGGTGAGCATTTTGATTATTCACCGTACCTCTAACCAGACTATAAAAGACTTTATCCTGAAAATGCCACATGTGGAGACTTTAAAGTGTTTATTGAAGCTACCAACAATAAGAATAGAATAGGCAATAAGAGCCCTATCTATCTCAACCATATATTTTCTAGCGAAATAAAAGGGGTGACGGCTATACAAAGAATAAACGCCAATAAAATAGCACTAATATGTAAACAGTATAATACGCCCAATAACTTTATTAATAACAGCGCTTTTCTTAAGAAACATGGCTTGAAAGCATTTATTCCGGCTGCGCAAAAAAGACAGACATAATTAGATTTGTACCAGCAAACATTTCGAACAAAGAACTATACACAAAACTATCATCAATTTATGAAATAATTTCAAGATCATTTAAATCGATTTGTATCTAGTATGACTTAGTTCTCTCACTATGGGTGACCGTAAGTGACGACAGTATCTGTAAAATATAAATATGTGACATTAGGTATGTAAAATATAAATATGTCATTATTATGGTCAGTCGCCTATTAAGTTCGATAGTTTTATTATTCTTAAGATTTATAACGTGGATTTATGAAATTGTAATGAGCCAAATTCTGATGTCCTTTTAAGCCCCGTTAAATAATTTAGCCAGAAAAAGATCTAAAAAGAACTGAACCCTTAGTAATTTAACACCATAATATGCTTTACACAAATGTTTAGATAGTTATTTATTAAGTGTTTGTTAAAAAACATAACATGATATTAACAGTGTTGTCACTCTAACAGATTCGTTTTATGAATTACCATTTCATAAGTATTACCAGAGGTAGAATGAAGATCTGACTCACAATGACTTAATTGTGAGGTTAATTTGGCATAGATTATACAGACGTGACAAGGGCTAGAGCACAGGCTAGAGCAACCATCAAAGAGTAGGTACCTTTACAAATTACCAATACTACGTAAGAGTTGCCACCTTTTTTTCTCCAATTAATGTACGATAGGTACAAAAAGAAGTACATAGTGTCAAAATAAAGTATTTATTAATTATTTTTCTTTATTATTATATTTAAAAACATATTTTTATTGCTTATTGCAGTTAGTATCAATTTAGTATCTCGACTAAACAATTGTACAGCTTCTTAGCAATGTACATTTAAAAAGTAAATAAGTACTTAACTCATTTTTATCAGACGCTTTATTTTCTTACATCGCGCCATTTGCAATTTTATTTATACTTAACAGAAAAAAGACGTTCTGAGAATGCTGACGTTGCGGGAATAGACAATAAACATACAATTACATTATACATGTTAAAATAATATCATCAATCATCACCCTTAACCCTATATATAGGTACAAACAATTACATCGTTGCATCCTTAAGTAACTGTTATTTTATTGTTCACTACGGTTTAGGGCTAGGGTATTATATTATCTGTGCTACGGTGGTGGTAACTCGCCTTATGAGCAATCTCAACTCGCCGCTAACCCGGCCGGAGTGTGATCGACCGGGCTTGGGACTGGCGGACGAGGTGTGTGGATGCTCTCCCCTACAGGCGGGGCATACCCACAAAAACCACCGCGGTGTCCCTGCGGCTCCCGTGTAGTGGCGTGGCGGGGTCACGCGATTCGCGGATAGCATACTTTTCCGTGACCGCGCCCAGGATTGGCCCACCGGCCCCGTCTCGTTATGACTTGGGAGGTGGCGCGGACACTACGCCGCCTCCTTGCCTTTTGGCGGACGGGGAGCAGCCAAGATCGATTGCAAACTCGAAAACAAATAAAATTATAAGTAGTAGAATGAAACCCATTGCAAAAGGAAAATAATAGGTATAACAATAATAAAAGGAAAAATAAATTACGGCGATCTGATGGATAAATTATGGGAAGTGGGTGGGAGTGCGAGTTGGGTAACAAAAGTTTTATCTCGATAGCTGGAGAGATAAACTTTATTTTTTCCAATCCGTTTAATCCTACTAAGTATAATGTTATTTCACTTTCTTTCTACCGTTTACATACCTAATTATATTCAAATGCATAAACATACAAAACAAAAACATACTTACCTTTAAATATAGGACATAATTATTCAATTATATACACATAAACTATAGCAATGCCTAAATTATAGAATATTTTAGAATGGACAGTAGGTAGATTAGAATAAAAGATAATAAGCCTTCACTTTTATAAAACTTCACTTTTATAAAAAGGAAGGGCAATTGTTCTCATCGAAAATCGACTCGCAATTCGGTTAAACTACCTAGTAAGTACTAGACTGTCTGTGTGTTTTCCCACAAAGACAAATAACTATTTAGTGTTTCTCTTGATAGAACCTTCCTTCATCACTTTCAAGCCCTCCAAATGAATGTCTTCAAGCCAGAGATAGGATGGGTGTCAGTTCACTCAGAGATACCTTATGCCGCGTTTCCACGCTTGCCAAGCCTCGACAAGCTTCCACAAGCTCCAAGCGTCCACAAATCTCGCTTGGCGTTTGGGAGCCGTTTACACGCTTGTGAATGCGTCAGTATGCTACGTACATCCAAGCATGGCGGACACCGAACTTGTATCGGCTATAACTTTTGGTTTAACGTACTTTTATTTGAAATACACTGAAAGAGAAGCAAAACCAATTATTTTTTTGTGATTTAGATTGCCAGGGCCTCTTCCTTACCCTCTACGGAAAACCTTACCAACATAGCCTCGAAATATTACTGGTGCCATACAGGTTACGGCATTAGGTATGTCAATACCAGGTGTATTATTAATATGTCCCCATATTATTAATATGTCCCCTTGTGACTTTCCTCTGGGAGCGATATAGTGCATAATCATACAAACAAGCAAAAGAAATTCGACCAGCCACTCATTTTGAGACAGAACTAGACGTGCGTTCGTTTCGAGATCACAGCCGACAGCGACTACTAAGCACGCGCCAACGTGTGAACGCGTCGTTACATCGTATGGAGTGACAAAGATCTTCATGACAACAGGGACCAATGGATGTGAGCTTGAACCAGGTATCGACTGCATGACAGTTTGGTGGTGTTCTCCATAGGATAGAACTGTCTATCCTATTCCAATGTATAGAATTACCTATTCACTAAGACTTCTTAGTCAATATATAATAGTCGTCATCAGCCCTATATACTGTCCCACTGCTGGGCACGGGCCTCTTCTCTCTATGAGTAAGGTAAGGCCATAGTCCACCATGCTGGCCAAGTGCGGGTTGGCAGACTTCACATGTCTTTTCAGATCATTATGCAGAACTCTTCAGACATGTTGGTTTCCTCACGATGTTTTCCTTCACCATAAGGTAAGCGATAAGTAACAATTCCTTTAAATAAACACAAATAAGTTTAATTTAAACCTACCTACCTCCTTGAGGTCAAATAACTAACGTATAGTTATACCTACATAATTATGCATTATCAGGGTGAATTTCCCTGGAACAAAAATTAGGTGGCATCAATGTAATCGGTACTATAAAACATAGTTATAATGTACTAACATTTTTTCTGGTTAGGTGAAATAGTAATCTATGTGTAGCACTAAATATTTAATTAAATATAGGATTAATGTATTTATTATTGCTACATCCAGGTACATAGGTATACATTATTATAATTAAATTTAAAGCTAAACCTAAAACTAATCTAAAATTAAGAAAAAAAAAGGAACAAAAGGAAAACAACGAAAACGAAAAAATATATAATAATATATATGCTATACTGCGTCCAAGAATTCTTCCGCAACGCTACTGGTAGCGTGCCCAGAAGACTGGCAGCATTGCCACGCTGGATGGCAATGCTTATTCTCTCTGCGAAAAATAGGCCAGCCTTCTGGTCATGGATCATGGATCAACATAGTTCCTATATTGGACGATGGAAGCGCTTGAAGCCATAGCCCCGATTTCCACTCTCCCACAGCCAACAAACGGGCGCGCTCTGCAACACCAGAAGCAGTAGTTAATTGATTATCTCTAATCTTGCTGCAGAGCGGCCCGTCCCATTGTCTCTGAGAGAAAAGATTTCGGGGCAAGTCAGAGCTCGGGCAAGTCATTTTCCAAGCGTTTATGGCATCAGTCTTACACGGCACCTCGGAATTAACCAGTGTGGGTTCTAAAATTTTCCTGGTCAATTCCTCAGTGCCATGGACCGAGGACAAAAACGCTGGCAAACTGACATCGGTAATTTTGCGAACGCCGAGGCCGCCCAAACGAACTGGTAAAGTTGCTTGAAGCCACACTCGGTCGTTCATGTTAAGATTTAGAATTTTGCTCAAAGTGTTTCGAAAATCGAATCACATTATCTATGGTTTCCAAAAGAGATGAATATTTCCAAAAGGGAGATGACCGCAGAAAATGTGTGAATTTTGGAGTGAAGAGGCAATGCCGAATAATTGTGTAAGCCGAATGTAAATTGATTTTGCATAGCCGTTCTGAAGATTCACAGAAATTTTGAATTTTCTCATTTACAAAAGTTTCAAAAGCTTCTTCAAAAATGGGGGACCCGAGTAGGCGAAAGGAAGATGGTAGCGCCATCTACCTTCCTATCTACAGCTAATCGCATCAACATCAATCGTTCCACGCTTGTCTAGTGCGAGCGATACCATATTTCCGTCCCGCTCTATCCCACTCCCTGGAAGAGGCACTGCCTTCGCCTGATTCGTCGACGCGATCGTGGACGCGAGTGACAGTCGAGAACATTCCGCTCGCTGAGAACGCCGTCTCGATACCGTACCGCGCCGCACCGTTGTATGTGATTTATTACCGCTTCCACCAAGGAAAACCCGCTCGCGAATGGTGAATTGAAGTGAAAACAAGCAGCTGCATCACGAAACCACCAGTAGACTGCCCTACGGAAACGAAGAAGGTTGTATAAGGTAGGTGCCCTCCATCCTTGAAATATCCTATACCCACTCAATCACCCCTCATCCCGTAACCATCTCCTAGGCGGCGAAGAACCGCTATCCTCTCTATACAGTCCATTTCCTTCTCCAAGTCGCCTAGAACCCTACCCTACGGTTTCGGTGTAACACCGAACCATTTTTTTGATCCATACGAGTCGGATTCATTTACGTTTTATACGTTATATCGCTATACCTAGGCAGTTATAGCACCTAGCTATACTCCTAATATATTCACATAACCGTCACATGGTTATTTCCGCCCGCATTCGTAGGTAAACTTTTATGTAGCTACCTACTTATTAAATTATTATTTCTGCAACTATCATAGTTGTCTTATAAATCTCATATTTCAATCAACTTTAACTCCTCGGCTCTAAGGTGTTGCCTACTTAGCCTACTTAGGCAAAATAATAGATACATTAGATATTCTTATTTTGTTTCGTTCTCATTAGCTTATACTTACGTAAGCATGTCACAACAAAAGAAGTCACGCGTGTCGGAAGACAAAGAGATGACAATCTTAGAAGCGAAACGCAATATTTTATTTGAGCGCATTCAAAATATCTATGAATGCTCAAAAACCGCATCTATGTCTGACAGTAATAGCGAAGCATTTCTCAGTTATTGTATAACAGTAGATAGTATTCGAACAGATTTTCATAAGTTGTTAGACGATTATAACGCAAGATTACTTTCTATCAATCCTGATGAAAAACCGAACTATCAGGCGTATACCTCATTCGAAGATCTTTATTGAATTATTAAGCGTATACAATCGCAATTGGAGGGTAAATGTTCGGCAGAGCCGGTTGCCCGCAAACCGAGATTACCGCCAATCGAGATTATGTCGTTTGACGGAGATATACGAAATTGGACGTTATTCTATGCGAGTTTTAAGTCTACAGTGCACGATAATGGTTCTCTGACAGATGCTGACAGGTTGTACTATTTAATAGGTAAACTGTCACCGAAGGCCCAGTCCGTATTTGCAGGTGTCACACCCAGTGCTGAGAATTATCAGGTCATATTTCAGTCACTACTTGACAGATATCAGGACACGCGCGTCCTAACGTCTACGTACTTTGACCAAGCTTTAAATCTCAAACTGTCCGGCAACGCGTCTGTCTCGAATTTCCAGCTGTTTATTGATAACTTCGTAACCGCGGTTAATTCTCTCAGGAATTTAAAATTAGAAGATCTTTCCGACTTTATGTTGCTTCAACTCGCTTTAAAAAAGTTTGACACTGATACAATTCGCGCATTCGAGATGACGGAACGCAATAATAAAATACCTACACTAGATAGTTTTATTTCGTTCATCAAAGATCAGTGTCGAATATTTCATAACCATAACTAACAACAACAAACAAAGGTTGAATAAATCGCGAAATAGTAATAATAACTCGGTCCCTAATCCACAATCTTACGTAACATGTTCGGAATCTAATAGTAATAATTCACAGAAGTGTCTGTGTAGTAATATAGAGCACGACCATTACTATAAGTGTCCCACCTTTAATGATTTAAATCCAATTGCTCGTTTTAAAAGCGTAAAAGATAACAAAGCTTGCATTAATTGCTTAAGCATAAAACATAAAACGAGTAATTGTTCCAGTAGAACGAGATGTCGCTCGTGTAAACAAACACATCATACACTGTTACATTTCGATAAAAATAACCGGTTGTCAAGTCAAGCCGCTAACCTTGACACACTCACGCCGCAAGTGCAGAACACGGTAGCTGCGCCTTCCGCGTCTGAGGGCGAAGCATCGTTGTGTATGACATCCATTGCGCGGGCGACGCGCACGCGAGGACGGCACTCGCGCATCTATAATGATCCGCGCAGGGCCAAAACGCAGTGTACGGCGTCTAAGACTGTTCTGTTAGCGACAGCGCAAGTTATCGTATATGATGTTAATGGGTCGCCGCACATGGTACGTTGTCTGCTAGATAGCGCATCTCAGACCAATCTAATAACATCGGAATGCTTCAAACGCCTCGGATTATGGAATAACTTTAAAAATACTAACTCAACCGTCAAAGGGATAGGCGGATCAGAAAGGCATTGCAGGGGTTCCGTAGATATTAAAATACATTCGCGTTTTGATAGGAATATTAATTTTAACATTTTTTCGCTTATCGTGGAGCGTATCACGGACGCATTGCCGAACGCTAATGTAGACGTAGCATCACTCACTCATCTCGAGTCATTGCCGCTAGCCGATGCGGAGTTTGCGAATCCGGCAGGCATTGATCTTTTGATCGGCGCTTCAATATTTCCGCACTTGCTACTAACTAAAATAGTACGTAATGAGCGATATGATTTACCGCCCGCTATTGAGACGGTACTTGGGTATGTGATTATGGGTACCGTACCTACGTTACATACTTCTCATTGTATTACGTCTTGTTTTTGTTCTGCTCTTCAAGAGATCAAGGTGGGTGCTAAAACTGTGTGTAAGATAAAGCACTAATTAGCTATGCTATGCTATGCTATGCTATGCTATGCTACGCCATGCTATGCTACGCTATGCTACGTTATGCTACGCTATGCTACACTATACTATACTACACATCCGCTTTGTATGTAGATGACATTGCCTGTAATGTCATACCCGCTCTGCTAGCAATTTCGCTTTGTGAAGAGCTTATTCAGCTTTTCAAGCGAGGCCAGTTTGATCTTGTCAAATGGACAAGCAACTCTAAGGAGGTTCTCGCACGCATACCAGATTCTCATAAAGCTTCTCCAGACATTGAGTTTGAGAAGTCTGTACCGCATAAGGTTCTCGGTTTACGCTGGGACAAATCCTGCGATAGTTTTCGGTTTGACGTCTCACCGCCAGATGATAAGTGCGCCAAGCGCACTATGCTGTCCACAGTGGCTCGACTATGGGACATAATGGGTTTGTGGCTCCCACAATTTTGTACGCCAAGCTCCTGATCAAGGAGCTTTGGCTATCAAAGTGTGAGTGGGATGAAACACCCCCTGACCATATTGTCGCCGCTTGGGGCCAGTTTTGTATTGAGCTTGCCGCGCTCAATCTAATTACTATTCCGCGTCATCTTGGGTTGGTAGATAGATGTACCATCAACTTAACAGGTTTCGCTGACGCCAGCGAGCGTGCTTACGGCGGAGTCGTATATCTGCAAGTCCGCATTGGTTCTAACTACTCATTGCAGTTAGTTTGTGCCAAGTCTAAGGTCTCGCCTGTTAAAACCATTTCGGTTGCGAGACTGGAGTTGTGCGCGGCCCTTCTGCTGTCTCAGTTGCTCCACAAGGTTCAAGACACAGTTTTGCCCCACTACTCTATTAATAAATATACGCATTTTCCGACTCCAAGGTAGTGCTCGCTTGGATTTATTCTTCTCCTCACCGCTGGCAGACTTTTGTCGCCAACCGCGTTAGTAAATTGATTGAACTTGTTCCCGCTACTTGTTTCAATCACGTCGCGAGTTATCGTACTCGTCTTCAGGAAGAACTCTCCATAGATCATATTGACTGGAAGTTTATTCCACCAGCATCACCACATTTCGGTGGATGTTGGGCAAGCATGGTCAAAGTAATTAAAAGCATCTCTTCAAAGTTATAGGTCAACAGATCCTCTCTTACGAAGAGCCTTTAACTGTCCTTGCACAAGTCGAGGCACTGATCAACTCGCGTCCGCTTCCAACTCAGTGAGATCTAGCCTGAAGTTGGACCTACCTCTTAGTTTAAGTATTTAGTTAGTAGTTTTCGCTATTATTGCGTTTGTAGTTTTCGCTAAAGTTGATTTAGATTAATTTATTGTCATATCGCTGTCTTAGCCTATTGATGGGTTATGCGGTAGTACACCCAACATAGCTAAGTTCAATTCTATTTTTTTTAAAGGCAACCCTTTAGGGCGGGGGGGATATGGTAGCGCCATCTACCTTCCTATCTACAGCTAATCGCATCAACATGAATCGTTCCACGCTTGTCTAGTGCGAGCGATACCATATTTCCGTCCCGCTCTATCCCACTCCCTGGAAGAGGCACTGCCTTCGCCTGATTCGTCGACGCGATCGTGGACGCGAGTGACAGTCGAGAACATTCCGCTCGCTGAGAACGCCGTCTCGATACCGTACCGCGCCGCACCGTTGTATGTGATTTATTACCGCTTCCACCAAGGAAAACCCGCTCGCGAATGGTGAATTGAAGTGAAAACAAGCAGCTGCATCACGAAACCACCAGGAGACTGCCCTACGGAAACGAAGAAGGTTGTATAAGGTAGGTGCCCTCCATCCTTGAAATATCCTATACCCACTCAATCACCCCTCATCCCGTAACCATCTCCTAGGCGGCGAAGAACCGCTATCCTCTCTATACAGTCCATTTCCTTCTCCAAGTCGCCTAGAACCCTACCCTACGGTTTCGGTGTAACGCCGAACCAGAAGATTTAGTGATTACTTTTATATTTGACGTCAAAAAATTAAATTTTGAAAGTACCGATGAGTGTTCTAATGAGTCATTTATAAAAATTTAACATTTATTGGAATTTAGTTCTAAGCCGATAGCGCTAAACTGTTTTTTTTTTATTCTAAATCTTGTAGAACCGTGGCTATATCGCCTCCAAGAGTCCCGTCATCCAAGTACCAGATGTTTAATTTCGAATTTATTTGTGTTATAATGGGATGAATGGCTAAACTAAATATGACTGGCCCGAGAGGGTCACCTTGCTGACAACCAACTGCAGATTCTAATAAATTGTCCTTATAAATTAATTTGGATGGATGCCTATAGCATTGCCAAAGATATTTGAAAATTTTGGGTGTTTCTAGTTTGGCTTGTGACAGCAAGGTGTCCCTATTCACTGAGTTGAAGGCATTCTTCAAATCAATCTTTAAAATGACCTCACTTTCGCTGCAGCCAAGGAACGTAGACAGCGCATGTATGGCAGCCTCACAGCCTCCTTTTGAGCCAAAGCCCAGTTGAATTGGCTGAAATTTATGGGCCAAAGTGGCGCTGTAATATTTGCAACATAATTTGGCTGCCATACGTCTGTAAGTACACCCTACGGCAATGGGTAGGATGCCACCATCTTTAGGATTAATAGATACCTACTCCAAAAAATATATTAGGTATGCTCCCTCTGTCGGCTCTTACGACACCCATGGGGTAGTGACATTCCGTATTCTGAATCCGTCACCACAAGGACTACCTGTACCTACCTACTTATCGATAATTAGGTATGTATGTAGGTGTTAGTATGTATGTAACATGTATTAAGTATGTATAAATTATATCGTTTTTTTACTGGTAGGTACATATGCAACTACCTTTTTTCTCCTACCAATAATATCTCCATCCAAAGGTTGCCTGGTAGAAATCGCTTTCAACCGCTCTTTGTAGATACTCTACTTAGTTATTAGATTTCTAATAATGTTTCAATGTTTTAGTAATTGTGTTCAATAAAGTGTAAAATAAATAAAAATAAAATATAGGAGATGACGGTCACGAGTACTCGAATCTTCAAAACTCCATACACTCGTTGAACTCGGTAGCTAGGTACACACTCAGTAGGTACTGAGCTCAAAGCGTGTATGTACCTACCTATGCCTATAACCCGTGTTCCGACTGTGTGTATGAAGGTATAATAGTCATCTCCCCGCCTCTATCAGAGCTCTCCACATATATGTATATTATATGGCCTGTGTGGCTGCTATTCCTTCTTTCGGATGGAAGAGCAGTAACCGGGCCGGTGCACCCCGGGCAACGCAGGCAGCGATTCCTTAAGGAAGGTTAGTTAGTAGTGTAGAATCGTTGCCTGTGGCTTATCTCTGAGAAAGAGGACGGGCGGCTAGTCGTACCCCGACTACCGTCCGGACAGCGCGCTAGCAAAGACAGATGGCGCCGTCCTTGCCCGTGGGTCTTCGGATCGCGAGGGAGAAAACCTCAATAAAAAGTTACAGCGGACACAGAGGCACTCTTTGGAGAGCTGCACCGTCCGTCCATCAGTGCCCCTCGCGGGCTCTGCTTTCGTCCCTCCTGGTACCCCTCTGCTTATCAGAGAGGACTCGGGACGGGACTTAGACGGGCTTGGTGTGTACTTACTCTACCACCAAGCAGTCAACGGGGGTCCTTCTTTTTTTCTTTTGTCTTCGGACTCCTTGTCTCCTCTTTTCTCATCACCCCCTTCCCCCCGTTGACAACTGTCAAAAACTCGTAATCCCGCACGTAGTGTCTGTGGTCACGTCTCGCGGCTGTCTACGGGACCGAGGGTCTCGGCGTGGTCGCCCGGACCGGGTGCAAGGCAAGCACTATAAAAAATCCCCCAATCCTAAGCTGCTGCCGCACGGTGAGAGGATGCATGGCTGGCGGGTAGGTCAGTCCCAGTGCGGCCCCCTCAGGGCATCAGCCGCCGCCCTGTAGGTATTAGGCTTGCCCGGGTATAGCGGGATCTCTGCCCGGGTCGACTTTTATTTCTCCCGCAATCGTGGGATTTAATATGGAAACTCCAAATTCAAAAAACCCCCCTCATAAACCGAAGTCGGTCGACAAAACCCGATCTCGCACGCCCAGTAATACGAGATCAGATGAAGACAAGTGCGAGAAAGAGCGGAAGGAGTCTGCCCGGAGCTGTCTGAATCAGACTGCTCAGAAATGAGTATGGTAAGCGTACCAAACGACAACCCCGACAGGGGTGTCCGAAAACGACATCACTCGGGGTCAGAGAACTCGGGTGACGAATCCCTGCCTGCTGCGCCTAAGGTCGCGACAGCGAGGCGTGGTCGTCCCCCCACGCACGGCAAGTACGTGGGGCTAGGCAAGGCGCGAGCTAAACTTGCCGCTGAAAAGCGGCGGATAGAACGCGAAGAGCGCGTCTTCGAAGAAGAGCAGCGCATCGTAGCGCAGTCGCCTCTCAGAGTCCTCGGCGGCGAAACCTGAGGCAGAGGAATTTCCTGCTGCGTCGATTCGCTCGCGCATTGATGTCGCCTTGGAGGCCATATGTTTGGTCTCTAGACAGTCGAAGGGGTTGAAGGGAACCTCCCAACATTCCCTGAAGACAGCTGTGGCTTCAATGCGCGAGCTGACGGAGCTGAGGAGACGGACCGCTTCTGGAGCGAACCACCACGGAGGAAACTAAAAAGCTGCAGGTGAAGAACACCCGCCTGTCAGCCGAGATTGCAGTGCTTCGGCGCAATCAGGAGGAACTCCGTACCGCGGTGGAGAAGCGCCCCGAACCAAACGACGCGACTAACAAGGCCTTAGTCGATATGATGGCCACCCTCCGCCGAGACGCCGAGATATGGCGGAGATGAAGAGGAGCCTCTCGGTCTTGGAAGCAAAAACCCTCAGAACACCTTTGGCGGGGGAACACCAGCGACCTGCAACGCCACAACCCGAGAGGTCCCCGCAGCCGTCCGATGCGGCCATGGCGGCAACTACGCGGCGACAGGCGGCTATGCAGAAGCCGCCAACCCAGTCTGCACAGCCTGCAGCACCTGCGACCAGAGCCCAGTCCAATAAGGGCAAGAAGAAGGCAGCCAATGCTGAAGCTATGCCTGCCAGCGTAGACGCAACGCAAGCTCGCCCGATGGCTCCCGCTCCCGAAACCAGTGGGTGGCAGACCGCTGGCAGGAAGGCTTAGGAAGCCAAAAAAAGGCGTAAGGCCTCCAAAAAGGCCAGGAAGGCGGCCCGCAAGCTCCGCACCCCCAGCTCCAGTGCAGTTATTCTTACACTGCAGCCTTACACTGCGTACGCGAAGCTCCTCAGAAAGGCGCGGGACGCAATTAACCCAGCTGAGTTGGGTATAACAGCGGGGCTCCGGTGCAAAACAACTCAAACTGGAGCCCGACTTATAGAAGTGCCCGGAGCAAGCAGTAGTGAGCAGGCCGACAGGCTTGCGGACGGCCTGCGTCAGATTTTACCTGCAGAAGACGTCCGTGTCTCCAGGCCCCAAAAATGCGCTGAACTGCGTATCGCGGGCCTGGATGACAGCATCATCGCGGACGAAGTCCGGACCGCCGTCGCCAACGCCGGGGGATGCCCCGTAGAGTCGATCCAGTGTGGTCTAATTCGCCCGGACCGCAGCGGCATGGGGTCAGTGATAGTTAGCTGCCCCGTGGCGACGGCTAAAAAGCTGGCCGACGGTCGTCGCGTGCTGGTCGGCTGGGTGTCGGCGCAGGTGCGCCTTTTGGAGCCTAGGCCGCTGCGCTGCTACAGGTGCCTCACAGCCGGGCACGTGCGCGTGAGGTGTACCTCATCGGTGGACTGCAGTAGTCTATGCTTCAAGTGCGGAAAAGCCGGACACGAGGCCGGCGATTGCGAGGCCCCGCCACACTGCGTTTTGTGTGCGGCGGTGGGCAAGCCAGCCGAGCACCGGGTGGGCGCGAAATCCTGCGCCGCACCCAGGAAGATGCAGCAGAAAGATGGCCAAGCGACCAGCAACAATAACGCCGAAACGGCGAGGGGGGCGGTTGGTGCGATGGAGATTTAATAATGTCTCTCGCCCTCCGTCTCCTTCAATCGAATTTGAACCACTGCGCCAGAGCTCAGGACCTGTTGCTCCAGAGTATGGCGCAGTGGTCAATCAACGTCGCCATTGCCGCCGAGCCGTATTTCGTCCCCCCCAGAGATGATTGGGCTGGGGACCTTGATGGCTTGGTGGCCATCATCGCCAGGGCCGCCGCCGGCACCCCTTCCATCGGAAACATCACCCGCGGGAGGGGGTACGTCGCAGCACAAATTGGGGAAACGGTTGTGGTAGGAGGATATTTCTCCCCCAACTGGTCTCTCGCCGACTTCGAAGCGTATCTGCTTGAACTAAGCGTCGCGCGTCGTCACTCGCAGCCGCCCCCGCGCCGTCCTTGTCGCTAGGGACCTCAATGCCAAGGCTTCGGCTTGGAGTTCCGCGACCACGACCACGAAGGGCGTTTTGCTGGAGCAGTGGGCCGTGGAGAATGGCCTACTTGTCCTCAATAGGGGCACTGTGCACACGTGTGTGCGTCAGCGGGGCGGGTCCGTCGTGGACGTCACGTTCGCGAGCCCCGCTCTTGCACGCCGCGTCCGAGGCTGGCGTGTCGTCGAGGAGGCGGAGACGTTGTCGGACCACAGATACATTAGGTTCGACGTCTCCGCTGAAACCGGAATTCTCGACGCGCCGGTACGGCGGGCCCTAATTGGGGACGGTCTGCGCTGGGCATTGAATCGGGAGGCCCTCTTGGAGGCCGCCATCGTTCAGACCTGGACACAAACACCGTCCGGGTCTCAGGACGTTGAAACGGAGGCCGAGTGGTTCCAGAGGGCCATGACTACCGTCTGTGATGCGGCGATGCGAATGCGATGTGAAGAGTGCTCAACCACTCACCGAGGCGTCGGGTGTACTGGTGGTCAGACAACATCGCGCAATTGCGCCACCTCTGTGTGGCTGCGCGGCGCCAGTATGCCCGATTTCGGAGAAGGCGTCGCCGCACTCCCGGCTCAGAGCTCAGGGAGGCGGAGCTATACGAGGGGTACAGCGCGGCCAGAGAACGACTAAAAGCCGAGATTGCGCGGACCAAAGATCAGGCCCACCAAGAGCTGTTGCAGACTCTGGAGCGTGACCCTTGGGGGCGTCCATACCCATTCCATTCCAGTCCATGTCCATTATGGTCAGGGGAAAACTTCGCTCCTGGGCGCCCCCGCTCAACCGGAGTCTCCAGCCGCAAGCAGTCGAAGCTGTCGTTACCGCTCTGTTCCCTTCAAGGGCGGAGCACCCTCCCCCGCCGTTGGCTCCCTCTCCCACGACAGCCAGCGTGGATGTAGACGACGACGCGGTTCCCGACGTGACCCGGGTCGAGCTTCGAGCGTCGGTGGTTTGTATGAAGAACACCGCCCTAGGGCCCGACGGCATTCCAGGCCGAGCGTGGGCCCTGGTCATAGCCGAGTTCGAGCCCCGACTTATAGGGCTCTTCACCAAATGTATGGCAGAGTGCCGGTTTCCTCTAGGGAATGCAAATCTCGCGAGATTTGGGCTCAAGCGAGATCTCGCCAATTTCGAGATCTCGCGAGATTGACAGTTTTGTATGTTTTTTTGTAAATAATCGCAATATTTGAATAAATTAGGACATAAATAATAACCATTTTAAGTAATATAAGATAAACATTACTTTTCACGAACTTTTAAATGGACTTTTATGCTTCAAAAATTGTTTGACGTACCTATCTGTCTATATTTTTTTAATAAACTTTTATGAAGTAAACTTTTACGGACGGATCTGTCAAATAAGACATGAAAGAAACAAAGAAACAACAAGTCTTCGCTTCTAATTACAAACAAAAATCTTTCAGTAATAAAACATTTCTTTTATAACAAACAAAACAATGAAGTCAAAAAAAAAATTACTTATCATCTATGTTGCTAAACTGAGGTATTATTATGAATTAGGTAAATAAAACTATATCTACCCAGAAGACTTTTTAGATATTAGAGAATAATTAATAAAATATACCAATAAGGCAGACTATTAGAAATTACAGAACCTAATTAACAAAATATACCAATCACAGGGACGATTGGTTCAGTTCAAAACAAAATGTCCAAAGAATCGTCTGCCAACAGCTTCCTTTTCTGTTGGCCAGATAACCAGCCGCTGAGAAGGCCCTTTCGGATTCAACGCGAATTAATACCGCAGTTCTCAGGCAGACATCGACGAACTGCAAAAGAACAATGCCCATTTCTGGCCCAGTTTGAAATTCATGAACAGCACAATAGAGTTTCAATTTGTTGTTGTATAATCCTTTTTATTTATAACTTAATTTATAGGCGTTACTAAAGGTGTGCCGAGAAACATAATCAATAACTAGGTTTAAAAAGATGTGTTAACGTCTAAATAGCCAACACGTAATAGATCAGAAATTGCCAGTAAAGAATTCATAATATTAAATCGATTCAAAATGATTTTAGTGACTTGCAAATCTTTATTTGGTCTTTAAACATTTTTTATGTGTATTCTTAAGGAATATATGCGATTAACTACAAATAAGTCCTGTTTTGAATCAAATATAAAGATATATAACCTATGATGACCCAAATCTATATCGATTAATAAATATCATTTAAAAACTGTAAAATGGCAACATTGTTTTGACTCTTAGTAAATGTCAATAATGTCATATTCAATTTATTTTGTAAATTTTTTTTTTGCTCGTGCGCATTGTGTTGTTTCTGGCTTTTCTTTCGGATTTATACCCTTATCAAACGATTAACTCATTCATTTCTATTCAAAACTACGAAATACCGTAACTATCCTAATAAAAGTACGTACCCACCTAATATTTTTTAGCATAAAAAAGTACTTTTTGTAATAAAACTATGAACGTGGCCGACCTCTAATCAATCTCAAAATTCTAGTTTAAAACTCTTTTATCGAATGCAATAACAACTACTACGATTTTTGACGGTTAACACCTGGGCCGGCGTCTCTAAGAAAAATGGGCATTGTCCTTTTGCCTTTTGACCCCCCGGACTCGTATAAATTCATTTGGGTCATTCTTCGCGCAAGATTCTTCGCATCAAATTCGTGGCATTTTTTTTATTTCATATTTTTACAAAATTGGCTTCTGTTTATCAAACTTCACAACAATACAAACCAAATGGTGTAATTACACCAAAATTGATCGACAAATAAAGAAAATATTCACTTTTAAAAATGTTGGTGCCACGAATCTGACGTAGCAAACCACGATTCTGAAAAAATGATAAAATTTTATGTTAAAATCAACAGCATAAGCTCGTTTAACAGACTCATAAGCTGTAAGATCAAGCAAGCATCTAAGTTTAGATTTTTATTATGTGATATGCCTATGAAATACACACTTTAGAATAGTTTACACGTTACTGCTTGCATAGCTATTGGTCTAATCGTATCTAAGCGAACATAAAGGTCTATATTATAGTCATCATCCAATGAGATATTAATGTTTTCAGATTTGCAATGTCAATAGGCACACTGATATAACATTTAAGATGGTAAGGTTGTTTGAAAATTAATAAAATATCTCAAATACAATCAAAAAGTAATATTTATTTCAACTATTAACATGCCTCACTTCACTTTAATTTAATAACTAACACAAATATACTGTTCAATAATTACAATCATACTGACTTATGATGTTCCCAAGTTACAATACAAATGTAACATGTACAGTATAATTACAATCTTGCATAAGCTCACACATCACAGTGTTACTTTATAATTGTCTGATAAAAGTAACTAGCTATTTTATAAATTAGTCTTTATGATTATCGTAACATTAAAAGTAAAAGTCTTATTAATTACAATCACACTGGCATAAAGAAGGATTGAAAAAAAATTACAACAAGTATATAACGTTGACTCTTCTTTTGATTAATATCTAGCATAGCTTACTAAATCACAGTATTTTTTGCATTTCACTAACAAAAACATTTTATTAAGTCTTTGATTAATGATTATTTAAACATTAATCAAAGATCATATTATCCAATAATTATTTAAATATAATTAGATTAAGTCTTAAAATAATTAAAAAGAACTAATTAATAATATAGTTACAAGTGAAAAATCAAAAAAAATTAAATTTAAATTTAGAAGGCGTCATTAAACTCATCGCAGTCAATTGGAAGCCTGCCCAGAAGACTGGCAGCATTGCCTCGTTGTATGGCTATACTTATTTTTTGAGCCAAATACGTGCCAGCCCTCTGGTCACGCGAGGCGTCTATAAGTCTCTTTGCGAGATCTCTAAAAATTGATCGCGCACTTGGACCCCATGGCCCCAATGTTTCGAATTGGCTCAAATACATAATCTCCTATTAGATTTACATATTTGCGCCGTTTGAGGGTCTCCGCTGTAGCAGCAGCAACGCCCGGATAACCTGCTGTGCTGGGAAGATGAGATGGCGCAAGGGTATCGATACATGTTTCGTTCCATACCAAAGGCCTAACCAGCTTCCACGTCAGAAACGACATCCCATCTGGTCTTTTGCCATCGTCGCGTGCCAAGCCTTGAGGTTCAAGTTGGGCTGGAACGCCAGCTGTGGCAAGAGCACGGCGCAGTATGTCATTGAGGTTGGAGTGTCGTGAAATACGACCCGCGCTCCTGCTGCATGACAGGCCATGGTGACCAAGGCTATCGACAGCCTCTCCACAGTGACAACGATGCGGAGAGACACATGACGCACCTAAACGGAGGCAAGTAGCGAAGCGAAAGGTCGTATCGTCTAACACGGTACCTATATTGGAGGTACCTACAGTGCCTGAAGCCAGAGGCCCGATTCTCATTCTCCCACAGCCAGCAGGCGAGCACGCTCTGCAGTTTTGGACGATGTATTGAGAAGGTTTTCTCGTACCATGCCGCAAAGCGGCCCATCCCATTGCCTCTGGGATGATAAGTTTCGGGGTAACTCAGTTCCTGGACAAGCATTTCTCCAAGCGTTCAAGGCATCGGTCTTAAACGGCACCTCAGAATCAACCAGTGTGGGAGCTAACATTTTCCTAGTCAATTCTGCAGTGCTGTGGACCGATGACAAGAACGCTGGCAGGCTTACGTCGGTAATTTTACGAACGCCGAGGCCGCCCAAGCGCACAGGTAAGGACGCCTGTAGCCACACCGGGTCGTTCCGGGTCACATTCAAAATTTTACTCAGGGTATTCTGTATAATTTTGTCAATTTGAATGAGTGGAGTTGGATTTTTCCAAAAAAGTGAACACCGTAATGCGTGCGTAAATTTACGGACAAAAAGACAATATCGAATAATAGTGAAAGCCGAATGTAGGTATATTAATTTTGAGTAGCCTGTCAGAAATTTCACTAACATTTTGAATTTTTTGCCTAAAATTGGGGAAAAAACCTTGGGGAAACCGTCGTCTAAAATTGGGGACCCCAGGAGGCGAAGAGGACTTTTTTCAACTTGAGTGATATTGGGAGCCAAATATTGAAATTTTGAAAGAATAGAGGATTTATCTAAATTGTCATTAATAAAAATTTCGCATTTGTTTGTATTCAGTTCTAAGCCTATGGATAAAAAATTTGATTTCAGAAGTGCTAGATCTTGGTACACCGACTCTTCGTCACCGCCTAGGGTTTCATCATCTAGGTACCAGATGTTAAATTTTGAATTTAGTTGGATTATAACTGGGTGGATGGCCAAAGAAAGATCTAGTTTCTCCTCTTGGCTACGTCGCGGTATGTTTGACTAGATGTAGATTGATCTGTAATAAAGATAGTTTTATTGATAAGTATAATGCATAATGAGTTATAGATATAAAAACAGCCTGCGTCGTCTATATGTTCCATCTAAACAAAGTGTTAACTAAAAGGTCACCAAGACAACAAGGAATCAAATAATACAATCCACCTCCTCCAATATCGCTTTCATTTATGGCGGTAAGTCAAAAAAAAATATCGCAAAAATGCTTATTAAATGGCTTTAAGTAGTTTTAAACCGTAAAATAACGTTTAAAATGAAATTACACGGTATTAAAAAGCTGCTAAACAGATTCGTGGTTCAATGAGTCAGATTCAAGGTACTGGGAACACGAATCAGATGCCACAAATCTGATGAAATTTTTGTAATTCCTAAATAAACTATTTACAGTAAAACATTATCGTAATTCAAGAACTCTTATGGCAATCTTACCTATTCAGACTATTATTACAATAAATAAGAACTGTTGAGAATCCTATGAATCATTAAAACTTAGTAGCCACGAATCTTACCTACGTAGGTAAAAAAAATATTGACGAAATAATTACGTACCCCTGCTGTCGCGTATGTGCCATCGAGAATCATGTGTGGTTCCCTCGGCCGTCGCTTGCTGACTGGTGATGCGCGTGAATACAAATAAGATGCCGAAAGTCATTCAATAGTCGAATTATTGAGGGTTGAATCACGCGTTCACACGAGTGCCAAAATCGTGTGACCGATACATTTTATATGAAATTTCTTAAATATTATAACATTTATGTAAGTCCATATTTATTTCGAAAACTACTACCCGGAACAAATATTTTAAGGTATAATACATAGCAATTCGTAAAGGGAATAGAAAATTATACACGATTGTTTGAATTACACAATGAGTGTGACATGCGGAGAACAGCAATATTGTCCCCGTTTTCAGTCTTTGGATTTAGATATCGGCTATTTATTGTTGGTCGATATCAGTAAAATTGTTTTTTTGGTTGCCGTATTACAAAAAAACATATAAAAATAGTTTAAAGCCATAACTTCAATAACTATTGACATACTGCCGTGTGACCAACAAAATCGAGGCCTTGAAGAATGACCCATTTAATTTTTTATTAATGCCGATACCGACAGATTGCGATCTGTCCGTGTCAGTTCGCGCTTCGAATAAGACGTTTTTATGCTCGAGTGCAATCTCGTAAATCTCGCGAGATCTCGCCCATTTTTCGACCGAGATTAATCTCGCTAAAAAAGGCTGAGATCTCGCGAGATCTCAGCCTTTTTTAGCGAGATTGCATTCCCTAGTTTCCTCGTCTTTGGAAGACGGGCAAGCTGGTCCTAATCAAGAAGGAGGGGCGCCCGGCGGACAGTCCGTCTGCCTACTGGCCCATCGTATTGCTGGACGAGGTTGCAAAGATGCTCGAGCACATAGTTGCCGAGCGCCTCGGCCATTGGTTGTCCGCCCGAACTTGGCGGACAACCAATGGCACCGCAGCGCGCCATGGCCGTCAGGATAATTTGTGGCTACCGCACGGTCTCCTTTGGAGCCGCAACCCTCTCCGCCGGATGTCCGCCCTGGGATCTACAGGCCGGGCTGTTGGCGTCGCTTTATAAGTGGCGCCGCGAAGCCCGGTCACTAGGCGGAGAACCCGCGCCTCGCGAAATTGAGGCGCGGAAGGTGGAACTCCGACAGGTCCTAGTGGCGGAATGGCGACAGCGACTCACGCACCCCAGCGCGGGGCTTCGCTGCATCGAGGCAGTGAGGCCCGTACTCGACGAGTGGCTGGAGAGACGACACAGCGCCCTCACCTTCCGGTTGACACAGGTGATAACTGGCCATGGTTGTTTTGGCTGGTTCCTGCACCGCATTGGCCGGGAGGAGACGCCCGGATGTCACCACTGCGGAGATCGCCGTGACCCAGTAGAGGACACGGCGCTGCACACCTTGGCGGAATGCCCTGCTTGGGCATCGCAGCGCCGGGTCCTAGTCGCGGCGATATGAGTGGTCGAACTCTCGCTTCGGACCTTGATTCGTTCCATGGTTCGGAGCGAGATGTGTTCGGACGCCGCCGCCTCCTTCTGTGAGACGGTGATGTCGATCAAGGAGGCGGCGGAGCGGGATAGGGAGACTAAGCGATCTGTCTCCACCCGCAGAACCGGGCGTCGTCGCCGGAGGGCACTCAACGATCTCCGGCCACCGTGAGTACACGCCAGCGGGCGGCGGGCCTGTTTTGAACCGCCCGCCGTCCGCTAGGCCCGAGAGGCGGCGCACGTGTTCCCCGTGCGCCTCTCGTAGCGTTAGTAGACTACGTCGTTCTTTTCCGCTCGTAGTATGAAAGAGGATGTATGAGGACAAGTATGATGGATGCAGATGGATGCATGTAATAGAAGGGTTATCATGTATATATGTATAGATACAAGGTATATGGCCTATATATAGTATTTTAGTCATATTTGTCAATGGTTTGAAAAATAAAATAGACAACTATCAATTCTTACTTTCATTTATTCAGTTTGTCACAAGAATATATCTTAGATAAAGATACATTTACATTTACCGCCACTCTTGGCCATTCTTTAAATAGTAATAGGCTAGTTGACAAAAAAAATATTATAAGTCCGTCCTTTTAATTATTCAAAAATAAGCTTAACGTATTTTTTTATTTGTAAATTAAACCAAAAATGACCAATATATAGCTCATTAAAGCTACGTATAACGTCACGCCGTGCTGCATTTTTTCGCACTAGATGACGTCACACGTAACTTTAATGGACTATATCTTTGTGATTTTTATATTAATCGAAAAAAGAAAAAATACGTGTCCAATATTTTTTTATAATCTAAAATACGGACTAAATAAAATGTAATTATTTTGACCCTGGAAACTACCCTATTGTTTATAAAAGCAGTACAAACTATATCATATTTATAATATTGGGTAGCAAAGTTGTGGGCAGTTCAATATATCAAATATAACATTAATACAATGGATTAGCAACAATATACTTCATTTAGATTGGCCACAGGTATATCTTTAATATTACTCTAGGTATATTTACTATGTATATATATTCAATATTTACCACTTTAATATTCACCATAGGTACATATATAATTGATATGGCTTGTTTCACAGCATATGAATCGATTCTATTATATGATATTCCAAGTTCTAAACTTATAACAATTAACATCTCACAACTGACAAAACCAGCCACAATATCAATTATACAATAGCTACGCTATATTACATTGCTTCTGCATTATTTCTATTGACAATACTCTAAATAACACCACAGAAGCAATATAGAATCGTGAAACACAATAATATTATAGTCAGAATTACATCGTACCTTAATTAGCCGTTGCCGGAGCGAAACTGAACATTGAGCAGAGTCTGTTCATATTTTATACTCTATTTACCCGTTTGACAGTGTCAACTGTCAAACGTCAAACCAATTTGTCTATTGAGAATTGGCAACACTATAAATTCAAAACATAAAATCTATTAAATAGATTTTATGTTTTGAATTTATAGTGTTGCCAATTCTCAATAGACAAATTGGTTTGACGTTTGACAGTTGACACTGTCAAACGCTCAATGTTCAGTTTCGCTCCGGCAACGGCTAATTAAGGTACGATGTAATTCTGACTATAATATTATTGTGTTTCACGATTCTATATTGCTTCTGTGGTGTTATTTAGAGTATTGTCAATAGAAATAATGCAGAAGCAATGTAATATAGCGTAGCTATTGTATAATTGATATTGTGGCTGGTTTTGTCAGTTGTGAGATGTTATAAGTTTAGAACTTGGAATATCATATAATAGAATCGATTCATATGCTGTGAAACAAGCCATATCAATTATATATGTACCTATGGTGAATATTAAAGTGGTAAATATTGAATATATATACATAGTAAATATACCTAGGGTAATATTAAAGATATACCTGTGGCCAATCTAAATGAAGTATATTGTTGCTAATCCATTGTATTAATGTTATATTTGATATATTGAACTGCCCACAACTTTGCTACCCAATATTATAAATATGATATAGTTTGTACTGCTTTTATAAACAATTACTATTTAAAGAATGGCCAAGAGTGGCGGTAAATGTAAATGTATCTTTATCTAAGATATATTCTTGTGACAAACTGAATAAATGAAAGTAAGAATTGATAGTTGTCTATTTTATTTTTCAAACCATTGACAAATATGACTAAAATACTATATATAGGCCATATACCTTGTATCTATACATATATACATGATAACCCTTCTATTACATGCATCCATCTGCATCCATCATACTTGTCCTCATACATCCTCTTTCATACTACGAGCGGAAAAGAACGACGTAGTCTACTAACGCTACGAGAGGCGCACGCGGAACACGTGCGCCGCCTCTCGGGCCTAGCGGACGGCGGGCAGTCAAAAACAGGCCCGCCGCCCGCTGGCGTGTACTCACGGTGGCCGGAGATCGTTGAGTGCCCTCCGGCGACGACGCCCGGTTCTGCGGGTGGAGACAGATCGCTTAGTCTCCCTATCCCGCTCCGCCGCCTCCTTGATCGACATCACCGGCTCACAGAAGGAGGCGGCGGCGTCCGAACACATCTCGCTCCGAACCATGGAACGAATCAAGGTCCGAAGCGAGAGTTCGACCACTCCTATCGCCGCGACTAGGTCCCGGCGCTGCGATGCCCAAGCAGGGCATTCCGCCAAGGTGTGCAGCGCCGTGTCCTCTACTGGGTCACGGCGATCTCCGCAGTGGTGACATCCGGGCGTCTCCTCCCGGCCAATGCGGTGCAGGAACCAGCCAAAACAACCATGGCCAGTTATCACCTGTGTCAACCGGAAGGTGAGGGCGCTGTGTCGTCTCTCCAGCCACTCGTCGAGTACGGGCCTCACTGCCTCGATGCAGCGAAGCCCCGCGCTGGGGTGCGTGAGTCGCTGTCGCCATTCCGCCACTAGGACCTGTCGGAGTTCCACCTTCCGCGCCTCAATTTCGCGAGGCGCGGGTTCTCCGCCTAGTGACCGGGCTTCGCGGCGCCACTTATAAAGCGACGCCAACAGCCCGGCCTGTAGATCCCAGGGCGGACATCCGGCGGAGAGGGTTGCGGCTCCAAAGGAGACCGTGCGGTAGCCACAAATTATCCTGACGGCCATGGCGCGCTGCGGTGCCATTGGTTGTCCGCCAAGTTCGGGCGGACAACCAATGGCCGAGGCGCTCGGCAACTATGTGCTCGAGCATCTTTGCAACCTCGTCCAGCAATACGATGGGCCAGTAGGCAGACGGACTGTCCGCCGGGCGCCCCTCCTTCTTGATTAGGACCAGCTTGCCCGTCTTCCAAAGACGAGGAAACTAGGGAATGCAATCTCGCTAAAAAAGGCTGAGATCTCGCGAGATCTCAGCCTTTTTTAGCGAGATTAATCTCGGTCGAAAAATGGGCGAGATCTCGCGAGATTTACGAGATTGCACTCGAGCATTAAAACGTCTTATTCGAAGCGCGAACTGACACGGACAGATCGCAATCTGTCGGTATCGGCATTAATAAAAAATTAAATGAATTTATACGAGTCCGGGGGGTCAAAAGGCAAAAGGACAATGCCCATTTTTCTTAGAGACGCCGGCCCAGGTGTTAACCGTCAAAAATCGTAGTAGTTGTTATTGCATTCGATAAAAGAGTATTAAACTAGAATTTTGAGATTGATTAGAGGTCGGCCACGTTCATAGTTTTATTACAAAAAGTACTTTTTTATGCTAAAAAATATTAGGTGGGTACGTACTTTTATTAGGATAGTTACGGTATTTCGTAGTTTTGAATAGAAATGAATGAGTTAATCGTTTGATAAGGGTATAAATCCGAAAGAAAAGCCAGAAACAACACAATGCGCACGAGCAAAAAAAAAATTAACAAAATAAATTGAATATGACATTATTGACATTTACTAAGAGTCAAAACAATGTTGCCATTTTACAGTTTTTAAATGATATTTATTAATCGATATAGATTTGGGTCATCATAGGTTATATATCTTTATATTTAATTCAAAACAGGACTTATTTGTAGTTAATCGCATATATTCCTTAAGAATACACATAAAAAATGTTTAAAGACTAAATAAAGATTTGCAAGTCACTAAAATCATTTTGAATAGAGAAAATGTGAAATCGATTCAGATAATCGATTTAATATTTATTTATTTATTTATTTAAAAATCTTTATATACGCAGCGTATACAGGCGGACTTAATGCCATGGGCATTATCTCCCAGTCTACCTTTGAATGGTGCAGAGAAAAAATAAGTAGGCGCTATATAAATGTAATGAAAAGAACCTTGAGTTTGAACTTACATAGATATATAGATTATATATATATATATATATTAGATATGACATATACATATAAGATACATACATAATATATACATGAATAAAAAGATGTATAAGCAATATATAATATATAAAACCATAATTTCAAATAATACATATTATTACTACATACTAGTACATCTACATATAATATATATATATATATATATATATACATATTAAAAGACAAAATGAAATATAAATGAATTATGATACACCGGCTGTCTCGGCCAACAAGAGTTCCTTAACTCTGAACTTAAATGTGCACTTGGTCCTGGCCATCCTGATCTCAAGAGGAAGGGCATTCCAGAGAAGGATTGATTGTACAGTAAAAGAAGAGTGAAGAAAATTAGAGCTGTGAGTGGGAACCATGAGAAGCAGGTTATTAGAAGAGCGAAGGTTACGAGCATGGTTAGACCCTAGGCACTGGAAGAGGGGCGTTAAATACTCAGGGGGAGTAGGAGACGTAAGAATACTATAGAGAGTTGTGAGAGCACGCAAGCTACGGCGTTGACGAATGGGAAGCCAATTTAATTGAGAACGATAAGTGGACACATGGTCAAACTTGCGAAGATTGAAAATGAATCGAATGCAGTTATTTAGAAGTCGGTCAAGTTTGTTTAGGAGATCTGCATTCAGGTCAAAGTAACATACATCACCATAGTCGATCAGAGGGAAAATTAAAGTTTGCACAAGCATTGTTTTAGTCTCGGGCGGGAGAAAGTTTTTTAGGCGGTAGAGAGCGCGTAGAGTACCAGTGACTTTCTGACTCACATGGTTTACTTGCGTTTGCCAATTTAGCGTGCTATCTAAATGCAGGCCAAGATTTTTCACTGTTTTATGCAGATTAACAGTAGTACCGCTAAATATAATGTCTGGAAAAGATGTGTAGTCCAGTCTCTTTAAAATCCTTTGACTACCTAAGATAATAGCTTGCGTCTTACTAGGATTGACAGCTAATCCAAACTTGTCCGACCAGGTAAGTATAGCTGCCAAATCGCCATTAATCTTGTCTATGGCTTCAGCTACGCATTCCACATTAACATGGGTATAGATCTGCAAGTCGTCGGCATACAAATGGTAAGCACACTGAAGATTTTGAGTCAAGAGGTTTATAAAAATAGAAAACAACAAGGGAGAAATGATGCCGCCTTGAGGAACACCAGCAGTAGTGTCAGTCCACCCCGATGATGAATCATTGAGGCGGACAGACTGCTGACGCCCTCGAAGATAAGATGAGAACCAATCCAGAGCTCCAGCCGAGACCCTGAGATGAGATAGGATAGATAAAAGGATATCGTGACTGACGGTATTGAAGGCGTTGGAAAAATCAATCAACACCAGTACGGTGATTTTGGTGTGTTCCATGGCCTCTCGAATATCGCCAGTCACTTTAAGGAGGGCGGAGGTAGTGCTATGCCCAGGCCTGAACCCAGATTGTAAAGGACTCAACAATCCGTTACTGTGAACAAACCGAGCCAATTGTTTGTGGACACAGGCCTCTAGCACTTTGGACAGAAAAGGTAGGATAGAAATCGGACGGAAGTGGTTAGGAATAGAAGGGTTTTGAGTTTTGGGCAGGGGAATTATGTAGGCTTTACGCCATAGGGAGGGGAAGGCACCGGAAGTAAGGGAAAAGTTAATGATGTGGGATATTGCAGGCAGGAGGTGGTCTAAGATTGTCGTTATCATACGACGGCTGATGTTGTCACACCCCACAGCATTAGAAGTGATGGAGAGGATTGACCTTTTGATCTCGCCTGACGACTCTGGAGAAAACTGGAATGATTCGATATTGGGTTGAGGCAAGCCCGCTAAGTAACTGAGTGTGAGAGTCGTGATCTGGTGATCCAGCGAAACGGAAGAGGTGAAATGACGGTTGATATCATCCAGATCAAGAGTCCCACAATTGTCGAAGTGCTGCTGTTTGCCAATGCCTAGTGTTCTAAGGAACCGCCAGGTATTAGCAGGTGATGAAAAATTTATGTTATCGAGAATATGTCGGCGTTTGGCGTTGCGTACCATCTGATTACACCGATTTCTTGCAGATCTAAAAAGCTCCCAGTTCTCATCACAACGGTCCTTTTTATACCGCCTAAAAGCTCGGTCTCTACGACGCATCGCCATCCGTACACCCGTCGTAATCCAAGGTGCAGGAGGACGTTTCAGCTTCACCCGTCTTATTGGGGCATGAACATCGTATAGATTACAGATTGTGTCATTAAATATAATAACCTTTTCGTCCACCGTAGAGGCAGACATCATTTTGTTCCAGTTTAACTTGGCAGCATCCTTACTTAGTTTGTTTACATCCATTCGACTAAAACAACGCATGCGCAGAACTTTAGGTGGGGATTTAGGAGGTTTTAGGCGGTAGGAGAGGAAGATGAGGTCATGGCGGGAAAAACCAGGAGCGGAAAGTTGGCCATGGGATGTGACTTTGGAAGGATCAGAGGTTACTATTAAGTCCAGCCAGGTATCCTCACCGTTGCTGTTGTGGTGAGTAGCTTGCAGTGGTAACACTTGAAGGCTGGCTGACTGGACGATGTCAAGTAACCTACAGGAACGACTGGATTGACTGGAAAGGAGATCGGTATTAAAGTCGCCCATGATGATGTGATGAGTATACTCGGACCCTAAAGATTCCAGAATCGACTCGAGACTGGAGAAATAGTCAACAGTAGGAGGACAATACACGACGCCAAGAACAGCTTTAGAGCCTTTGACGTTTACCTCCAGAAATAAGAACTCCGCAGGTGAAGAAGAGGCAGAAGATGAAGAAAGAATTTTAAAGGGGAAGGTGCTGCGGAGATAGATAGCTACACCGCCGCCTCTCCTGCCGACCCGGTCATTTCGTATAAGAATGTAACCAGGCAAGGAGTATGATGTAGAAGGAAGAACTGGTTTTAACCAACTCTCTGAAACCAGGACGGCATGTGCATTTGAATCAGAAAATGCTTCCAGCAAGTCACTATAATGGCTGGGTACACTTTGTGCATTTATGTGACAAACGTTAAAGCATAAGCCAGATAGATGTGCAAATGCCTTATGAAGGCATTCGCTTAACGTGCCATCCACCGAGCAGAAACTCTCATTGTCGGACAAAGCAGATGACTCATTAGCCGATAAATATGTATCAGAATCCATAAAATAATATATTAATAAAATAAATAATAATATATATATATATATAAAATACAAATAAATAAGATATTAAGTACCTAAAAAAAAAATATTTGTGTAATATTAATACTATAGGCGACACAGTTTTCTCTGCACCACCCGCCAGCTCACACAAACAATAAAATTAAACTAAACTTAGCTCAGTAAACATTACAGAGAGAAAAAAAAAAACAATGTAGCAAAGTTTCCGAACGTAATACGTTATTCTGACATCTGTCAAACTGACTGTACTGTCATTACAGTCATTACTGTCAACAACATGAGCATTTATGTGAAATTATTGTGAAGTAAAAACAACAACATTACGACACGAGATACATATAAAAAGCAATAAACAAGACAATCAGAGTTTTGAGAAAAGAAATATGAATAGATATGTAAAGTTAAACTATTTACGGGTTTTGGAGTTCGTGTGCGACGCCCCCGCAGATCCGACGCCGCTCTTGTCCACAGTCTGATCATCCTTACGCCTGGGGTACTTCAGCTGCAAACTGTTCAGTTCTTCGATGGTGTAGATTCTGTGGCGAGAGCCATCCGACGCCTTCACGTTGATCACACCGTCCTGGGTCCAACAAGCTCGCATGCCGAAATGGAGCCGTGCCTTACCGAAGATATTCTGCCTGGACTTCGTCAAAAATTCCTTCACCGAAACAGAGGTGCCTTTAAGACGGGTCTTCGCTCTCCAGACGGCAGATCTTTGGTCTGTACTAGAAAACCACACTAGGATGGGGCGATGATGACCACCACTGGACGTTCCTATTCGGTGACAAACTTTGATGTTGTCTGCATTGACGCTTGGGAGCTCCATTTTGGTCAAGATGTTCATCACAGAGCCCTTGCAGTCCTCCTTGTCGACCTCTGGGACACCAAGAAACAGGATCGCTTTGCGTCTGTGCCGGGATTCCATATCGTCGATGGCTTGAGAGCACTGAATAATTTGTTGCCGCAGAAGTCCTAGCATCGCGATCATGAGCTCTCTGAAGGTGCGGAACTCCTCTGCTACCTTTGCGACGGTGTCCTTTGCCGTGCCTCCATGCAACTGCGCCTCAAGCTCAGTCATCCTCTTCGTGAACATCTCCTCCAGATTGATTTGTGCCGTTTTAATATCAGTTAGGTCAGTCATCTTGATACAAGTGTTATAGTTTAAATCTTAAGTGCTTTTAGATGGAAAAACTTTGTGATTATGAAGTGCTGGCAGGTGGTGTGACTTGCAAATTTGAGTTTACATGCAGTTTTTATGAAACTCCAACAAGTGTGAGTACTGTGTTTATAAATAAACCAAGATAATCAAAGATAGTATTAAATAATACTTAGAAATAAATTAAATAAAACTTTTCAAATTTCGACAACGTCTAGACTTTTTCACACCTACCGCCCAAAAAAAATATTATATAATATTATGAATTCTTTACTGGCAATTTCTGATCTATTACGTGTTGGCTATTTAGACGTTAACACATCTTTTTAAACCTAGTTATTAATTATGTTTCTCGGCACACCTTTAGTAACGCCTATAAATTAAGTTAAAAATAAAAAGGATTATACAACAACAAATTGAAACTCTATTGTGCTGTTCATGAATTTTAAACTGGGCCAGAAATGGGCATTGTTCTTTTGCAGTTCGTCGATGTCTGCCTGAGAACTGCGGTATTAATTCGCGTTGAATCCGAAAGGGCCTTCTCAGCGGCTGGTTATCTGGCCAACAGAAAAGGAAGCTGTTTGGCAGACGATTCTTTGGACATTTTGTTTTGAACTGAACCAATCGTCCCTGTGATTGGTAGGTATCTTAGTAGGTAGTAAAAAGTATCTTAGCAGAGAATAATATCACAAACTTTAATCAGCGAAAAGTGTCGTTCACGGTTCACGGGCCCCTTCTCACTATGAGAAGGGTAAGGCCACAGTCCACCACGCTGGCCAAGTGCGGGTTGACAGACTTTTTTTTTTCACATGTCTTTCGAGAACACTCTGGTGAACTCTCAGAAATGCAGGTTTCCTCACGATGTTTTCCTTCACCGTCGTTGCTATCACCTATATCGATCGAGCGATAGCTACTCATGCCACGTCCATCGAGTGACGTAAACCATTGTCGTCGCTATCACCTATATCGAGCGATAGCCGTGCGACTCATGCCACCTCCATCGAGTGACGATAAGGTCATAGTCCACCACGCTGGCCAAGTGCGGGTTGGCAGACTTCACATGTCTTTCGAGAATACTCCAGAGAACTCTCAGACATGCAGGTTTCCTCACGATGTTTTCCTTCACCGTCGTTGCTATCACCTAAATCGAGCGATAGCAACTCATGCCACCTCCATCGAGTGACGTAAACCATGTCACATCCCTCGAGTGACTCTTGGATTACTTATTGCCTCAAACGAGCAATACAACGAACACATCACCTAAATCGAGCAATATGTCCGATTACCAACTTAGTAATGATGCTAACTACTGTTCACTAATCAGAAAGAAGCACCACTAAATTTAACTCATCATTCAGTTAAGCTAAGGTCTTTGGACTCTACATCTTCTAACCAAATTCATCAATAATTTAAGCGATTATCAAATTCATTAACAACTTCATAACTGTACAGAACGTAACTCCCGTCCATACTCTCAATGAGCTATGTTAAAACTGGATTTGACCACTGGCAAAAACGAAAAACCAAATGCGAACATGGCAAGAATTGATAAACTGCCTTCGAACAAACTGATTTCCTTTGGCTACATAGAGGCAACGACTACAGTTCTGAGATAACCAATAGACAGTCTATGAGTACTTTTAGCTTCTCGCAACACGCTCTTGTCATACGACACAGAAACCAGAGGTAGATAATATAAGCGATCAAAAATCAAATGAGAGCTACTTAAATAGCAGGGTATCCATGATTGCGATCAACAACCACACTTTAATGTACTTCGCTCCAAGAACAAAAGAAAAATTCTCGAACAGTAATCCTGGTCGTTCGGTCATTCCTGGTACAAGTCGGTGGGCAATAAAAGGTACTCTGATCAAAATCATCACAGGTTTTAATAAAAATCATAACTAACTCTTTCTCTCTAAGCAGACATGTTGAACAATTGCATTGCTCATACTCTGACATCCATCGGGTCTTCAACATCACGCTATGCAACCTCCATCCGGTTACACGGGTTTGTTCAACATGTTGCTTTGGTTTTACTTATCACATAGCAGACTATAAGAAAATCTTACTAGGCTGATGCTCTTGACGTTAAATTTACTACCAAGTATCCAACCAGTCTTTTCAGCGTTATAATTTTGTCATGGATAGTCTAAATACGAAGCTTATCCTAACCTAATCACTAGCGATACAGCAACGGACCTTTCGCGTTCAAGACGATAGACAACGTTTGTGATACTATGACAAATGCACTAACGGCTGTGTTGTTTGCGCTCCAACGGAGACTATGAGTAACACAAAAGCTCACAACCAACCGCACACGTCTAAACAGCACTGCAGTTCACACGTCTATTTAAGAAAAAGCTCAAAGCTGTTCTACACAAAATCAGCACGGTCAGCCGCAATCACAGCACAGTACACTATGAACCCAGTACGTACGATTCGATTAGTCCAACAACCCCAGCGCCGCTGCCCTGCGAAGGACAGTCTAGACCAGAGTAATTGTTCTAGATTTAGCAGAAAACCAACCGAAGCTGGGTGTTGGTTCTAAAAACAATATTACAACTGCACTAGAACAAGAACTAGCACGTTTCACTCGAACGTACTTGCTTGGAGCAAGTCGGCCTGTACGCTCACTCTCGTTACTATTACAGTCCATAAAGTAAGACCAAGACAAGATAATCTATTTGCAAGCAAGCATATGATCACAAGGTTCATGAGTGCCAGCCACCCTCGCATGAAGAAATAAAATAATCGCTTTCTTTTTAACCGGCGTATCAAACTCAAAATCTTCGTTCGATATCTACGCTATAGCTAGGTCACACTGGCATGAGCTAACATACAATACAGCAAAGGTCGCAATTAAGTCGTTCAGTACTACTACCACATTTTTTTGTCTTTTTCTTCTTTAACCTCTTAAAAAGAAGGTTATTCATGAGATCATGCCATGGGAAACACGACACCGTAAAAGTGAAATGGTTCCACAACTCAGTTTCTCGTGCAGGAATAGAACCTACAACACACGGTACGATGTGATGGCGACATCACCACAACGATTATGACATTTCCAAGGTTAAACGCGTTGCAGTATTCTGCTAACCAAGAATGTTTTACAACTACCGTAACTAAATAAAATTTGCAGTACCAAAAAAAACAAAAATCAGACAAAATACGATCACCACGGTTGCAGTTGAAAACCCAGCTGATTCACCAAAATAGCGGCGTTAGCAGCCGCCTTGTTGGACGGACTTCATTGAACAGGTCCATCCCAGGAAACGGCATAGTAGATAGCTAGGTCGCAGCTCCTCCCTTCAAAGCCCGGCTTACCATAAGCGGGGCGCAATGCGGAACTTGATCGTCCAATCACATGTCTGCAGTCGTCACCAAAGCACGTTAATTCACATCTTGTTGCTCAGGATAGAAGTCAGGTAAACAAAAGCCCAGCGGCGATGTAGTAGGTATTTTCATGGCTTGGATCAGCGTCAGAAAATTGCGATTTTGTAGTTCCAACAGGCGCAGCTTTTTTTCGTTACCAGCGTCTTCATTTTAAACACGTGGGTTGTTGTGGTCGTTTCCAACTTCTGATGACGAAGGGTATCTTAATTTTGGCCGGTATCAACGCTTCACAGTTCTAGGTGGCCACAGCTGGGTTTCTTTGCAATGAATACACATAGTACAACACATAGTTTATTCGAGAACACAAAATACAGTATCTTCACAATCTTAATATGCACACGTGGCTTGGATGGATAACTTTTGGAAACGCGGCGAAGTCGGACGTAGGTAGGCCACACTTGTTTCCTCCACTGTGTCTGTCGCCAGTGTCCGTTGACAGCTCCACGTTCGCTTATAAAAACATCAAATGACATTGACAGCTGTCAACTGCCGACCTCAGTGTTGCCAACCATCGTATACTAATACACCCAAATCTATTAAGATTTGGCGTTACGTTTTCCAATCTACGACATATATTTTTGTGGACCATACCTTTTTTTTACGTGGGGAAACTTTTTTGCGGGTGTCTCTACGCGGGGCGGGCAGAGAGGGTATGTCGGACTCCCCGGGACACAGGTTTACCGACTAAAACCACCACGATAGCCACCTCAGCGCTCAAAAAATGGGACTCAGGGAACGCGGGTGTGCTGCTCCTGGGTCCCGTTACGCTTGTCCCGTAGTAGGGCTCAGTCTCTGAAAGGGCTAGGTTGGCCCTCTCTTCGCTACCTCGTGCTGTGCGAGTACAGTGGTCCCTCGGCTACCCAAGACCGCTGTCTTCTCGGGGTCGTTCGTGGTCGGGCAGCCAGATTGCCATCTCTGATTGCCCACGGCCCATACCTACCTTGTGAACGCTATGAAGAGATTTCCCAAAAGTGTCACAGAATCGGGAAGATGGAATTAAATTTAAAAAAAAAAACGTGTGCAGCATTTTCTACCTACTCCTTGATACTTGATTGCACGGGCTGTTTCCGCAACTCCAGGTCTTGGCGCGTATTTTGCGTGCGGGTGGGAATGGTGTCGTCATTCGAGCCACCCCAGCTCTTCGAGGAAGGCCAGCAGACTTCTACCTACTAATACGAGGATGTAATGTACTAAATGTACTATTGTTAATGAATGGATAATTTAACAAAATATGAACCGCATACTATAATAACCTTAGATTGGAACATATAGGTTTGGGTGTGGTCACTGCGCGATGTTATGTTTTCTTTTCAATGACAATTAACCATGACCCCTAAGCCTTGGCTTGTGTCCTAAAGTATAATTAGCGATTTATTCGTTCCTTTATTAGATATTAATCTGAAATACCTTATTTTTCTTTAAAACTCGATCAGCAACATTACTAATGTTACGCCATCTATCGGTGAATGGGGGAATCCCAAAGGACAAACACTTTGTTTAGGTTTTTGAACATTGAGATAGACTTTTTATTTTTACCTAGGGAACCATAAAAAAACCATTTGTCGTTAGCAGGAAATTGATGATTTTAGGTGGCTAAAGAATTGAAGCTCCCTATGCCCTCGCCTTAATCCGTCTTTACTGAGCAAGGAACCGGCGGTACGATAGATGGGAGCGTCACGGCCCTTCTATAGACGCAGGTGCTGGTGTCGGAGTACGTGACAATCCTCGGCTACAATAGGTTGTAACCACAAATCACTTAGTCTGGTCTGTGGGTGTAGCCTACGGTCAAAGAGATAAAGGGCTCCTGGCCGTACAGAAAGTAACAAAACAAGCCTTTGTAGCGTGTGTACATAATATATTGTTACGCCATCTATCGGTGAATGGGGGGGTACTAGAAGAGATTGAATGTATCGGTAGTTTAAAGGTAATTAAGCTACTCTGTACTAGATGGCGTTGCTGTATCGATTATCGACTGTTCGCGATTATTTCGACAGTTTTGTAGAAGCATCTAGAATGCGCTAGTGATGTTATCCGGCCAGTATAAATAGAGCGCAAGCGAACGGACCGGACACAGTTACAATTGGATATCGGAGCGATAAACAAGAAGCGAAGGAAGTAATTCGGAAGTGTTTAGTGAAGTGGAAAAGTGTTCGAAGTAAGTGTGAATAGTGTGTTTTATTAGTGTTGAAAAATTAAGTGTGTGTATCTAGTGTTATTGTGTTAGTGAATAAAGTGCAGTTTTTTTCTGGCATAGTGTATATAATTTATCGTCGAACCCCAGCTCGTAACAAATTGGTGTCAGAAGAAAGGGATAAATTATGCCGGTTATGCCGAAAGAAGAAACTGAAGGAGTGCGCACCAGGAACCAGCGCCAGCAAGACCTGAACCAGAGACGCTTCGGAGATGTTCCTACTCCATCGTCTGGTGGACCAGGCGACTCCGCGGCTGCAGTGGAGCCTGCAAGCGCCACACACTCCGTGACGGTGCCCGACATCGCGGCTCTGATGGCGTTCATGCAGGAGCAGGCCCGCCGTCAGGAGGAGCAGGCCCGCCGTCAGGAGGAGCGGGCCCGCCGTCAGGAGGAGCAGGCCCGCCGTCAGGAGGAGCAGGCCCGCCGTCAGGAGGAGCAGGCCCGCCGTCAAGAGGAGCACGCGCGTCGTATGGAAGAACAGCTACAGCGCAACAAGGAGGAGCGGGCTCGCCGTCAAGAGGAGCACGCGCGCCACCTGGAAGAACAGCTACAGCGCAACAAGGAGAAGCGGGCTCGCCGTCAAGAGGAGCAGGCCCGCCGTCAGGAGGAGCAGGCTCGCCGCCTGGAGGAACAGCTACAGCGCGACAAGGAGGAGCAGGACCGCCGTCAACAGGAGCAGGCTCGCCGTCAAAAGGAGCACGCGCGCCGCCTAGAGGAGCAGCTGCCGTGCGACAAGGAGGAGCACGCCCACCGTTTGGAGGTGCAGCTGGTGCTCATGAAGGACCTCAGTGCCGCAGTGGGGAAGGACTTGAAGACGGTCAAGGAGGAAATCCAGCAGCACGAGGCCCGTATCAGCGACATTGAGAAGCGTGTACACGACCAGCTCGAGACCCGTATTGCCAGATTGGAGAAGAAATTGCGTGGGCTTGAGACTAACGACGTTACACCTGCAGCTGTGGCGCCCTCGACTCGTTGGTTTAAGGTTCCACCCTTCGATGGCTCGTCATCGTGGGTTGCATACAAGGTTCAGTTTGAGGCCGTAATGCGAGCGAATGGGTGGGGCAAAAAACAGGCCTTCACCGCCCTAACCTTGGGCCTTCGTGATCAGGCCTTGACGGTGTTGGAGGCACTCGGGCAAGACGTCACCTACGAGAAGCTTCTGGAGGCGTTGGAGGCGAGGTACGGAGACGCGCACCTCGAACATGTGTATCGTGCTCAGCTGAAGGACAGGACACAACGCACCGGAGAAACTCTGCAGCAGTGGGCTCTAGAGGTGGAAAGGCTGGTCAGGAAGGCATACCAGTCGTTGCCTGCGCTCATTGACGGGAACCTCGTACAAGCGTTTACGGATGGGATCCGGGACCTGGAAGTTAGAGCAGCGGTAAGACTTGGGCACTTCAAGTCCCTGAAGGCAGCCTTGGCCTACGCTCTGGAGGTGGAAGCAGCGCGTCACGAGGATCAACCTTACCGTATCAGGGAAGTTGTTTCTTCACCACGGTGCTACAACTGCGGGGAAAGAGGCCATATCCGCTTGAGCTGCCCAAAGCGTAAGCGGCACGTTGGTACCCTGTCTCCACCAAAGGGGTCACCTGACGTACCTGTCTGGCGGCAAGAGCAACGTAGCGCAGATGCTCCGACAGGTAGGGCTTACCCCGACCAACGCAAACACTGTGCAAGACAGGAAGCGAAGCCGGCAGCGCTAGTGAGAATGTTGAAGACGGATCTGAGCGACGGATGGAATGAAGCTTTGCAGAGTGCTCAGCAAGAAGACAGTGACGTACAGCCGATTCTCGAATGGAAGAAATCAGGTGCTCCTAGGCCCAAATGGAGTGATATCGCAGCAATGAGCCCTGTCACCAAAGGTTATTGGGCACAGTGGGAAAGCTTGGTTGTCCAGGATGGAGTTCTGTGCCGCAAATGGGAAAACGCTCGAGGTAACCAATGCCATCTGCAAATGGTAGTGCCCAAAACTAAGGTGCCGGAAGTCTTGCAGCTCTATCACAATGAAGCTTTGGGAGGTCACATGGGAGTTAAGAAGGCCCTTACTAAGATCCGGGAGCGGTTTTATTGGCTCCACTGTCGGGATGACGTCGAGAATTGGTGCCGCAAATGCACAAGTTGTACGGCTGTCAAGAGGCCACACACTCGTAGCAGAGGTGCATTGAAGGTGTACAATGTAGGAGCTCCAGGGGAGTCAGGACAAAAGATGTCTGAGAAGATGAAGACTCGCTACGACCGGAAGGCGAACAACAAAGGCTTCGATGAAGGATCATTGGTGTGGCTACATAACCCAGTACGAAGCAAAGGCAAATCGCCTAAGTTACAAGCCAGATGGGACGGGCCATATCGCATAATTACCAGGATGAACGACGTCACCTATCGAATCCAAAAGGGGTCGCGAGGTGCACCGAAGATAGTTCATGTGGACCAGTTGGCTCGTTACCATGGGTCCAACGATGTTCAAGACGAACACGTTTAAGAGGGGGGCAGCGTTACGCCATCTATCGGTGAATGGGGGAATCCCAAAGGACAAACACTTTGTTTAGGTTTTTGAACATTGAGATAGACTTTTTATTTTTACCTAGGGAACCATAAAAAAACCATTTGTCGTTAGCAGGAAATTGATGATTTTAGGTGGCTAAAGAATTGAAGTCTTTACTGAGCAAGTAACCGGCGGTACGATAGATGGGAGCGTCACGGCCCTTCTATAGACGCAGGAGCTGGTGTCGGAGTACGTGACAATCCTCGGCTACAATAGGTTGTAACCACAAATCACTTAGTCTGGTCTGTGGGTGTAGCCTACGGTCAAAGAGATAAAGGGCTCCTGGCCGTACAGAAAGTAACAAAACAAGCCTTTGTAGCATGTGTACATAATATATTGTTACGCCATCTATCGGTGAATGGGGTACTAGAAGAGATTGAATGTATCGGTGGTTTAAAGGTAATTCAGCTACTCTGTACTAGATGGCGTTGCTGTATCGATTATCGACTGTTCGCGTTTATTTCGACAGTTTTGTAGAAGCATCTAGAATGCGCTAGTGATAGTATCTTCTTGGGTTTACGCGAATGTTACACATTGAAATTAAACTACAGTTTACGGATTTTATCGCGATGTATTGGTTTCACTAAGTTATTACATTTGAAACTAATGATCTAGAAACTATATTTTTAATTTATTACTAGCCGACGTTTCGAATTCTTTACAGAATTCATGTTCACGGCAGACTGAGGTGATATTTGTCTTTTTCCTGAATGTATAAGTTATCTCAAAGTACCCGAACATTTTTCATCTACTGGTGTTACTATTTACGCAGAATGAGCTCACAGTGTCCTTAGGTCTTCTGGTGACTTTGTCCTTCTTGGGTTTCATTAGCCTTATGACAGGGTCCCAAGCTGGAGGAACATTCCAACCATCTTCCCTATTGAAATTAGGGTGTTTTTTAATTTCAATAGCCTCTCGTATCATCCTTGGAAGAAAACGGTGTTCTTTTGCGAGTATCTGTGGTTCATCAAATCGCAGGTAGTGGTTGGGTCCCTGTTCCACATGTTCACACACAGCAGACTTTATTGAGCGTTTATGTTTTATGTCAGCTATATGTTCTTTGAGTCGAATGCCTATGCTTCTCTTGGTTTGTCCAATGTATGAGAGCCCACATTCACAGTCAATTTTGTAGACACCGGCCTCTTGCAAGGGTAACTGACACTTGACAGATGGTAATAATTGACTGATCTTCGTTGGCGGCTTGTAGTAAGTTTTGATAGAAGCTCGCTTCAAGATGTAGCCAATTTTGTCGGTCACGCCCTTGATGTATGGGAGGACAGCAGGTTGTCTTTCTACTGTGGCTGGTTTTTCTTTCTTCTGGGATCTGTGACAGGGGCGCGGCGGTCGGAGCTTGTTGTCTTGCAGAACTTGCCTGACATGTTGAAGCTCAGCGTCCAGGTGTTTCTTGTCACAGATCCCGCGGGCTCTCTGAAACAGAGACATTCCTACAGTAGCTAACTGTTTAGGATGGTGGTGAGATTCACCGTTTAAGTGCCTATTTGTATGGGTCTTTTTCCTATACACAGTATGGCTTAAGGAGTTGTTTTTATTCCTGATGACAAGTACATCTAAGAAAGCTAAAGAATTGTTTGCCTCTAATTCCATTGTGAATTGTATTTGGTTATTAATAGAATTAAGATGGTTTAGGAAAGCATTAACACTATCTGTTGGTAAAATTGTGAAAGTGTCATCTACATACCGCTTGTAGAACCTCGGTGTGATGGTGGCAGTCTGCAGGGCTCGTGCCTCGAAGTCCTCCATGAAGATGTCAGCGACAACAGGCGATACTGGAGAGCCCATTGCTACACCATCTACTTGTATGTAGTATTTCTTGTCCCATAACAGATAGCCCGTTGTCAGGCAGTGTTTGAGTATTGCTGCATATTCCTCAGGCATGTTGTTTTCTGTCAGCTTCCTTCTAGTAATTTCTACACAGTCATGTACTGGTATGCATGTGAATAATGACTGTATATCAAAACTAACCATAGTTTCCTTGTCAGAGAGATGTAGGTGTTTGATTTCACTGACAAAATGGTAGGAATCTTTCACATGTGCTCTCGTATTGCCTCTGAGCGGTGAGAGAATCTTTGCCATGTGTTGAGCCAGTCTGTAAGTTGGTGCGCCTATCTGACTAATTATCGGGCGCAGAGGAGCGTTTTCCTTGTGTATTTTCGGTAGCCCATACATTTGAGGAGGTTTTACACACGATGGTATTAAATGTTCCTCCAGCTTGGGACCCTGTCATAAGGCTAATGAAACCCAAGAAGGACAAAGTCACCAGAAGACCTAAGGACACTGTGAGCTCATTCTGCGTAAATAGTAACACCAGTAGATGAAAAATGTTCGGGTACTTTGAGATAACTTATACATTCAGGAAAAAGACAAATATCACCTCAGTCTGCCGTGAACATGAATTCTGTAAAGAATTCGAAACGTCGGCTAGTAATAAATTAAAAAAATATAGTTTCTAGATCATTAGTTTCAAATGTAATAACTTAGTGAAACGAATACATCGCGATAAAATCCGTAAACTGTAGTTTAATTTCAATGCGCTAGTGATGTTATCCGGCCAGTATAAATAGAGCGCAAGCGAACGGACCGGACCGACCGACACAGTTACACACACATTGGATCTCGGAGCGATAAACAAGAAGCGAAGGAAGTAATTCGGAAGTGTTTAGTGAAGTGGAAAAGTGTTCGAAGTAAGTGCACACACTATTCAAGTGTGTTTTATTAGTGTTGAAAAATTAAGTGTGTGTATCTAGTGTTATTGTGTTAGTGAATAAAGTGCAGTTTTTTTCTGTCATAGTGTATATAATTTATCGTCGAACCCCAGCTCGTAACACTAATTACTGCTTTTTTAAAACCCTTGAATTTGACACGAAAACGCTGTAAACCATCATGGCGGTTGAGTGATATCACAAAACAAACCGTGAATGAAGTCTGGTCTGGTGTACCCACTTTTAAATATCGATTTGACAAGTACAAAGTTTGACGTTTTAGTTGTATTTACTACCAAAACATCAACAACGTGCATGGCGGACGCACTTTTAGACGTAATGCTCTCTGATTGGTGTTCACTGTCACAAGAATAAATACATTATTTTTAGTTTTAGAATCCTAAAAATAACATTAAACTTACCTTTTTATAATAAATCATCATCTTTTTGCCCTGGTATCAATCTATTTGGGGTCGGCGCAGTACGTCCTTCGCTTCCATTCTTTTCTGTCGCCCGTCATCTGATCATTTACCCCTATCTCTTTCATATCCCTTCTCACCCATCTCCATCCATCTTTTCCTTGGCCTCCCTCTACCTTCATATTCATTACTTGCTTACCTACATACATATCATCTCTTCGCATAATATGTCCATACCAAGCCAAACGATTTCCTTTCACTTTCTCGACTATAGGCGCCACTTTCAGACTACCTCTCACGTATTCATTCCTAATCTTATCCATTCTTTTAACTCCACACATCCATCGCAACATTCTCATCTCTGCCACATGTCATCGTTTTTCATCCATCTTTTTAGTAGCCCAACACTCAGCTCCATACAAGACGACAGGCCTTATAACCGCCTTATATATGTGTCCCTTGAATTTCAAAGGCATTTTAGGCTCGCATATTGTGCCCGAGACCTGTCGCCATATCATCCATCCTGAGTTGATCCTTTGCCTTGCCTTTGCGGTCAATTTCGCCGTCGTGTTGCAGGAGTGAACCGAACTCCGACTTTCGCTATTTCAAACTGAGGTAGCGAAAGTCGGAGCATACTGGTAGGGGTATACCGCCGAGTGTAACCGGGCTTGGACTAGAGAGGCCGCCAAGGTCACAGAACATGTATTTCGTTTTGGTTCTGCTTATCCTGAGACCTACGTTCTCCAGTCTCTGCCGCCACTCCTCCAGCTTGCTCTGCACCTCCTGTCCACTTTCTGCTTCCAGGACGATGTCGTCGGCAAATAGCATGCACCAGGGTGCCTCTTCCTGTATGTTCGACGATATGGCATTCATAATCAACAAGAAGAGGTAAGGACTAAGGGCCGACCCTTGGTGCAAGCCTACAGCCACATCGAATCTGGCTGTGATTCCAGCTGCGGACCGGACTTGCGTGTGACATTCAGCATACATAGCTTGGATCAACTTCAGGTACTTTTCAGGCACTCCTTTCTACTTGAGGGCCCACCACAGGACTTCACGCGGTACCCGGTCGTATGCCTTTTCCAGGTCAACGAATACCATATTCATATTTTTATGCGCCTCCCTGTATTTTTCACAAATTTGGCGAAGTGCAAAAATGGCGTCCACCGTACCTCGATCAGGCATAAAACCGAATTGGTTACGTGAAATTTCACTCTCTACTCGCAAACGTCGCTCAATTACTCTCTCCCATACTTGCATACTATGAGGCATTAACTTTATTCCCCGATAATTGTTGCATTCTTGGACATCTCCCTTATTTTAAAAAAATGGTCACTAAGTAACTGCTGCACCATTCAGAATAAAGTTAGCCACACCCATCCATCCTCACCTAACGCCTTCCATGCTTCTACTGGTATTCCATTTGGTCGTAATGCTTTCCCATTCTTCATTCGACTCACAGCCCGTCTTACCTCATCCTTACTTATTTCATTCACTAGTCCAATATTCTTGGCCTTGTTCTCAAGCATTCTCTTAATAAACTTTATTGACATCTTAAAATCATAATGAATCTATAGATACTACAAGCAAACCGATTTATTCTTAGTGGACACAAGCCTATTACATTCGGTGATACCCACTCCAAATCATAAAGAAAATCAATAAAATAAATCGCATAACATGAAAATAATAATAAGCAGGAAGCTGAAATTTGGCATGTATGTTCTTTGGGGACCGTAGGGGTGCACTAAGAAGGGATTTCCCGAAATTCCCACGGGCTCGGCCAAAACGGGTAAATTAAAAAAAATGCAGGCGTAGCTGCTGGCGTCCTCTAGTATAATATCAAAATCATGGGCGCCGTTATATACGTATAAAAGTTCGATAAGTACCGAATGTTTTTATTTTTTGCTTTTTTTTAAACTGTTGCACTAGGAATAAATTCTGTGTTGCGAGGGTCTTTACAAAGATACAACTAACGGACACAATGAACACCTAGACTCGAAACACCAATTTATGGATCACACAAAGTGTTGTCTCGTGTGGGAATCGAACACTCGGTAGTGTGTAGCAGTGTCAAGCAGCGCGGCGGCGGCCACTTAAACCATTATACGCTACCCGTGCAGTCGTATTATTGCAATGTGTTTATGTTTTATTTTCCAATCAAATACGACCAGCTGATTGGCCTTAATTACAGAATGAAGCCCACAATTTATTTATTTGCTCCTGTATACATGGTTACCTAGTGGAGATACCAACAGACTGCCATGCAAAGGGTCACGGGTTCAAATCCACAGCGCGCATCACAAAATTTTCGGAGCAATGCGTATTTAATTGTTGATTATCGCTTGCCACGTGCCTCGAAAAGTACGTTAAGCCGTCGGTTCCAGCTGTCATGAAGATCTTTGACAGTCGTTACAGGGGGTCAGTACCTCTGAATAAACTGACACTAGTCGATACCATGGTATATCGCTATCCCTTTGGGTTGCGGAGGTCAGACAGGCAGCTGCTCTGTGGAAAAGCTAATATTCAGCCAAATCCGGTTAGACTAGTAAGTGTCTGTTCCAACGTTCGAATTTATTAATTAATCATTCTAAGTAAAGCAAAGCAAGTCAACCAGCCTCAAGTCTGATTTACGATATTTATTCTGAGTCAGCCTATCACTAGTCTAATTTCAATTATAGACAACCTGCGAAAATTCGCAACGTTATAGGCATTAATTTTATATTTCATCTTACACTAGGAAACTGCGCGGTATTTTCAAACCAGTTCGACATTGAAACCTTTAAAAAGCGATATGAGCCTCTGTATTTACTTGAGGTTTTTTTGGTGTTCACTTGCATACGGCGTGCAGAATCTACCTTTTTTTAAAACTGAAACTTCTTTTTTGAAGTAAAAACTTAGTCTATGAGGGGTGCCTCGTTTCATCAGTATTGTAGGAGCCATAGTTATAGATAACATAACATAATTTCACGCTTTTATCCCCAAGGGGGTAGGTAGACGTATAAGTGTATCTGTGTACCTACACTTCGCCAGCTATGTTTCAGTCACAATGTAATAAGGGGCGATCCTATTGCCATCTACCGGGCACATCATTAAGCGAGTGATAATAAACATTTTTAATGCACACATATCTTTGAAAAGTCAGAGGTGTGTTCACGGGGTACCTAGGGATCGAACCCGAGACCATTGCCTCCGCAGTCCATTACATACACCACTGGGCTATCGCCGCTTTTATAGATAAATGTGAGATAAACTTGTCATTTGACATACATAGTTCGACGTTGATACATATTTTGACACACTAGTCAATTTACAATCTCTTTGCGATATCGTTCAAGTATCAGTAATTTTTTTACGCAGCATACACGCTAGGACGTGGAGTCACGTAAACAGCCTATGCCACCATACCATACCATCAATCAATTTACGAGAATACTATTTATGACATAAGTATAACACTGATATTAGATTGAAACTGCATTTTAAACAAATATAATTAGGAGAATAGGCCCTCTATTGTTACCTACAGTACTGTTTGAGTTCTCTGTTCGCCCCACGTTGGGCGCCAATATCGTTCATACACACAAGTTTATTTAACGAATGTTATTAAATAATAATTAGAGCTGTACATGGCTTATAATAATAGAATGCCTCCGTGATAGTGGATAGCGTATACGTCTGCTGATCTGGAAGCAAGGAAAAAGGAAGATCCTGGGTTGGATTCCCGGGTCGGGCAAAAGTGTTACTGGGTTATTCCGAATTTTCAGTAGCAGCAAAGTCAGGCAAAGTGTCGCCCGGTAACAGCAATAAGCTCGGCCTCTATTACGTGGGACCTGCAAATTCATTACATTCTGAAATGAGGGTGTAATATTACACTTCTGGACTACCTGCCCTGAATATGGACGTTATTCTACTACTTTTTTTTTTTAATAAAAGACTAACAACGCGTTAATATATGCCGATAATCTATGCAGTATGTATGGCAGTTACCGGAGCGCTCGATAGATGGCGTTGTGCCATACGGCTGAATCGCGCTATGGTTTCGTTACCGGCGCAAGTATAAATACCGCAGAGGTTATAATTTGTGGCATATTTCCATCCAAAAATACGTCATCTGTCTCACTCGTTCTTAGCATAATTTTTTGGAGCCCAGCGTCTTTTGCGCTGTGGCAATAAGCACATAAGAAAGGGTGGCGGTGATAAATAAGCGTGTTAGAAGAAATATGCTGACCCGGTGGCGTAACGGGAATGTAAACGACTGCCACGCCAAAGATCGCGGGTTGGATTCCTGCTGAAGACAAACATGTATGTGCTTAAACATGGCTGTTCGCCTTGGTCTGAATGTTTCTATGTATAATATGTATATACTAGACGTCGCCAGCGGTTTCGCCTGCGTCAATTATACACATAAAACTTCCTTTTGAATAATTCTATCTATTTAGAAAAATAGCATTTAAATCCTTTACGTAGTTTTTAAGATTTAAGCATGCATAGGGACAGAAAGAAGCCAGAAGACAGACTTTGTTTTATACTATGTAGTGATTCACAAAACAAGAATACACAGATTGTCCCAAGACACATTAGTAAGCCGAAGTCTACTCGTTTTGGTCCTGATGTCATACAGGCAAAAATAATAACTGGGAAACGATTTTTTTAGTAGACACTTCCTTCAAGGCGCTATTGAAAGTGCGTGCAATGCTCGAAATACCTACTTATCCATAGGTGCATAAGACCTCTATAGAACAATTTGGCGGGATAGAAGGAGGAAATGCATTTTGTACCGAATCACAAAAAGAATATAGTGTCTTTGAGCCGCAATATCTCCTGAACCAGTAATTTCCCAAGTATTGTGCCGAAGTTGAAAATGTTCCTAGTAGGGATTTCAGTCTCGATACATTTTCGAGTCTTGGGACAAAGAGTTCGAGGTTCAGCCCGGTCTTGAAATTCCGGGAAAATTACACTTTCGAGACTTTTGAAAAATTTTTCATTGTCTTTCCTTTCATCGTCTTACATGTATATGAGGCGTATCTTTTGATAGATCTTTAAAAAAAATATTTGAGGTTCCTAACACCATTGTTTCTCAAAGTCAATCGTTTGAAAGATAGACGCTTCCACAGTAGTAAAGCGAGTGCTCCTCTCTAACTTCTAACGAAAATTCGTTTGAACGAGATGTAGTCAGCAGTTTTGGAGATAGTGCACATATTCAAACTGCAAATTTAACTTTGTCGTTTATACATAACAACTATGAAAAACAAGTTATGTTTGCTGGCGAAAAAGTGATAGTGTCATTTGGTTGCGTTAGGGTACAATGAGTATGTTAAGTAAATACCTCAACAACGGAACCCTTCATGGTCGAGTCCGACTCGCACTTGATTTTTAAATTTCAGTAGCCTCTCGGATCATCATTGAAGATCTTTGACGAGTCTTTGTGGTTTATCAAATCGCGGTTAGTGGTTGGTGCTTTGTATATGTTCACACACAGCAGACGTTTGAAAAGTCTGACGTGTGTGAGGCTAATGAAACCCTAGAAGGACTAAGCCCCCAGATGATATAAGGACACCGTGAGCTCATTCCGCGTAAATAGTAACACTAAAAGCTGAACAATGTTCAAGTACTTTGAGAGTTATCTCAAAGTACTTGAACATTGTTCAGCTTAAGTAGGTTTAAGTTATTATACATTCCAGAAAAAGACAAATATTATCTCAGTCTTCCGTGGCCACGACTCTTGTAAGGAATTCGAAACGTCGGATAGTAATCAATCATGTAGTTTGTATATCATTCGGTTTAATTTACTCTCTGTTAAAAAAATATATCGCAATAAAATCCGTAAACTGTAGTTTAATTTCAATTATAGATTAATGCTATGTATTTACCCAAGTCGCTAAAGTCTTGATAGTCTCGATAACTGGAGGTAGCCGAGACTTGAGAAGTCTCGAAATCACAACAAAATCGTCGAGACTCTCGAAATCTTCGAGACCGTGACTCCCGGGATGAAAGCCTTAGTTCCTAGTGATTGGTACAATATGGGATTTCAGATTTTCGTTTTTTGTTAAGGGTCATTTTATCATTTTACACCCTGAATCTATCTTTATCCATTTTTTGGTAGCCATGGTCCAACTCTGCTTAGTTTGGTACTAGATATTGTATGTACGGGTGTAACGGGTTCTGGTATTAAAACGCAGGAAAAGGTTCTATGCGTTTATTTGCCGAGTATTGTCTCACTTCCCTTGCCACGAGTATGACCGACCAACAACACGACACTGGCCTGAACACTAAGGGCTGCAGTCTCCCACGCTGTTCCCTCCGGTAGTGTGTAGGCAGGCTGCTCGAAGGCTGCGCGTAGCGGTAGATCCTCGCAGGCCGTTGGTTCAGCGGGCAGACGCCGGCGGTGCAAGTACGAGGAGCAGGGCAGGCCAGACTCTTCGGCAGAAGTGACGCCGAAGGCGATGCAGGAAGTGTAGCGGTCTAGGAGCGTAGCCGAAGTCTTAAGGTGAACCTGGAACCCGTAGCTGGGACCAGGATACACGTAAATACGACGTAGGGTCAGTAGGTACGATTAGTTATAGTAGAAGCGACGTTAGAGTAGCGGTGCCGGCCTCTCTGTCGGCCTCTTTATATACCGGGCCCTCCATCAGGCTGGGAGTCCGTTTATGACCATATTTGGTCAGGCTTTGCGAGTGCGGACGATGGCTTTCTCTGATTGGCCGAGCATATGGGCGGTACTGTGACGCAACGCGGTAAGTACCGGACATACGTTACACGGGGTAGAATATTATATTATATCGTATCGTTTGTATCATAAGGAGTATTCTGTGGAGTTGTTCGGTCTAATACCTGCTGCAGAATTTCACAATCGTACAACTCGCCACAAGTTTAAGTTCCATCCTTCACCACCTTGATGAGTGGCGTTCTTCCACCGTACGCTTCACACGCCATATCCTACCTCTTTACGACCAAACTGTGAAACAAGCTATCTGCAGCGGTATTTCCGAACCAATTCGACATTGGAACCTTTAAGATGGATGCATAATAATATTCTTTTTTAAAAGGTCGCTACGCACTTGTTGTTCTACGGACATTGCAGGTGTCAATGGGCGGCGGTGATCACTTACCGTCAGGTGACCCGCTTGCTCGTTTGTCTTTCTATGCAATAAAAAAAACAAAGCTCGCCGTATGTGGCGCTATAAGCAAGTGCAGTAAAGACACTGTCATGGTAATCTTTCAAAAACTAATCTAACGTGAAGGCCTACGTAGTTTTTAACAGATTACCGTTAAATTGTACGGTCCATACCGTTTATTATCCTGATGCTTCCACTCGAATAGCTCTGCTTTATATAGAATAGATAGATAGTAAAATACTTATTGTGCAAATACACTGTTTTAAATATGTAAATTACTTAAATGTACATACATAACAAAATCACAAGCGCAGCCTTATCGCAAAGTACGATTTCTTCCAAGCAACCTTTAGAATCTTATTTTAATTATTTCGGAGTCCACTGCCAGACTCAAACGTCCCCTGGTAAGCTTCACGGTATTACTGAGTCAATAGGAGGATTTAACTATACCACGCCGCCGACCAGACTGGTTGCAATGGTATAAGGTATGATATCGAGTTTTCCGTCTCTCCGCTTGTTCCGTGTATTTACCACTAAACTTAGTAAACTTTATTTATGTGGTACATTAAAACCTGTTTTATGTTTAACTTGTTGAACTTTATTGAAAACTAGAGAATATCCTTAGCTACGCCTGCCCATTTTATATAAATTTTACGGTCCCCAAGGAATATACACGCCAAATTTCAGCTTGTTGCGCCTAATAGTTTTGGCTGTAGCTTGTCTGTCAATCACTCAGTAACGCAAAAGTTTAATACAATAACCAGATGCAATACACTATCAGAAATACTTGAAACAATGTTCAAAACCCGACTTTTACAAAAAGCTTAGCCTATTGTGTAAGGACACAGTAGTGGTTAAACACCGTGACCGCTGTTGTTATCTGTACTAGTCTATGAGTTTACTGTTCGCCCCACGTTGGGCGCCAACATCTTCCATTATACACAAAGCAAGTTTATCTTACTAGCCCGCAGTACTATGTTGATAGCATTTAATCAATAATAAGATATATGAATAATTTAATATTTAGCTTATAAATATTGTTATTATAATAAAACAGCAAGAATCAAAGACACAACTAGTGGCATCTATCTTTCGCTGCTGGAACTTCGATGCTCACACGACGCTTCATAAACAAGTTAGTTGTTCGACGTCCGACGGTTCTCGCCGTCACATTGCGGCGCGCAGTTCGTCAGACACGGTCAGCACATGTATGTCGTCATCTCCGTCCAAGCTTAGTTTATAGAACAGTAGGCAGATGGAGTGCATTCAACAAACAGGCACGATTATAATTATGTTTGCGTGACATTTGGCGACTGTACTGTACAAACAGGCGCGTCTATGTACGTGTAAAACTGCCAGATTATGATGATTATAAACAGTGATAACTTTGAGAAATATGTATTCAAATAACTTTTATTCACTTTTCCTGTCTTATTAATCCTTTGCTCACCAAGTTATTGGTTTTTGTTTAATAAAAGCAGTTTCAATACGCAAACTATACGATTTTAGTCACAAACATGAAGCACTTTATATTTAATTTATATCATTAATTTTGTTTTTTCAAAGGCCGGCAAAACGTTATCACTTGTAATTTAGTCAATTGTTAAAAAACTGTTGATAACTTTAGTTGGATTCAAGCACTATTTAAGAAATAGTTCTATGTCTAGATTCATGTCCAAGCAAAGCAGAAATGTTGGTTAGGGGCAATGTGAATGAGTGTGATGTGCTTTTTAATTTTAAATATATTGACACCAATGACATACTGTAGGTATTCAATACGCTCAACAATAAAAATATCTGTTGACTTATGGGGCATTTCTGTTAAACTTGTTCAACAAATTATTTCTAGCTTAGCCATATTTAGCTGCAATATTCAACAGATGCATAGATACAGAGGTATTTCCTTATTGTAAAAGAATAAAATGGAGGAATGCGTTACGGCTTGTAATGTTTTGATCGATGGACAGCGAGTGGAACAAGTGAATGAGTTTGTTTACTTAGGTACGTTGTTTACAAGAGATGGTAAAAATGAAGAAGATATTGAAAGGAGAGTTAATGCAGGTAATAGTGTGAATGGAGCTCTGAAAGCGTTTATGAACAGTCAAAACGTGTCCGAAAAGGCACGTTTGGCTGTACATAGAGGTGTGTTAGTGCCTACCCTTATGTATGGTAGTGAAAGTTGGGTATGGCAGAAGAGATTTAAAAGTAAATTAAATGCTGTAGAAATGAGAGCACTGAGAAGCATGTGTGGTGTGTCTTTGACCGACAGAGTAAAGAATTGTGTGATACGAGAGTGGTGTGGGGTAAAAGAAGATGTAGTGACAAGCATTGAGAAAGGCATGTTAAGATGGTTTGGGCACATGGAGAGGATGGAGGACGATAGACTGACAAAGAAGATATATAAGGCAAGTGTGAATGGAACAGGACAAAGGGGAAGACCTAGGCGGACGTTCTCTGACCAGATTGGAGACATCCTGAAAAAAGGAAAAGTCAGAAGTACCCTTTACAGAAGAGCATGCGTGAGAAACTTGATGGGAGTGAGTGAAGCAAGACAAGTGAGGTATGTCAGGATCGTTGCAAATTGCGTTCCGTAGTCTCTGCCTACCTCTCTGGGAAACAGGCGTGAGTCTATGTATGTATGTATGTAAAAGAATAAAAAATATACAGAGGTATTTTATCAGAATTGAAAATAATTTTGTTTACTGCATAACTCGGTTAATTTCCAAATATTCTGAATCTGTTCTGGGTGTATTCTATAGAGAAAACAACTTAGAATGTCCAAGTCACTTTTATATCCCTCTATAAAAGAACCTATAAATAATACCGCTGTTCTTACCTATTTTGGAAGCATAACTGACCGTATGGCGCGTATACTGAGGAGGAACGGTATCAGATCAGCCTATAAACCATACAAAACGTTAAAATTTCTTTGCAATGGTAAAGATAAATTATGCAAGAACAAAAAGTCCGGTATTTACTGCTTAACATGCGACCAATGCCAAAATAAGTACATAGGACAGACGGGTCGAAGTTTTGAGCTGAGATATAAAGAACATTTAGCGACGTTTAGAAACAACCAGCCGGAAAAGTCTCATTTTGCCGAACATTTACTTGAATCGGGTCATACCTTAAATAGCGGACATTCATTTGACGTCATACACACTTGTCAAAAGGGTATTTAGAATGTGCGTATTGGAACAATTAGAGATTTTAAAGCGGGACAAGCATACATTACTGAACGATCAAACCAACTTTAACGGGTCCCCATTGCTGAATATATTCGCACACCGTCATAATGACTCACATCAGTCGAGCAACGGAGGGAGGGGATTAGAAAGTACAATCGTTTATAATACATGCCCACGGTTGGAAAGCGCTCAGTCGTTGCCCATCGTTCCTGAGGATGCCTCGTGCAGAGGCGAAACACGTGTCGAAGAATAGTCGGCGCATACAGCGGAATACTGCAAGTCAGGTATCTTCCTGGAACCCATACCATTCCTATATCCCTTATCCTTTTAGAGGAGTTCGATATTGTCAACCTTTTTCTGTTGCAATAGTTGGGGTGGTCAATTCGAGGGTGCGTGGTGGGTTCCTCTTTCCTTCCATTAGGTTACAATGGAGTTCCGCCAAGTAACGCCTGATTCAATCAACTATATGATGCCATTATTCCAAAAGGGATCCAAGAGCGACTCTAGTAATTTTCGGCCAATTTCTATCTTACCTGCTATTAGTAAAAAAATTTTGAAAAGATTAATTTGCATCAATTAGAGAGCCACTTTCACACAAATAATTTATTTCACAGTGAATAGTGTGGCTTCACTAAGGGTCGCTCCACCGTTGATGTCGGTGTAACTTTGTTAAAGCATATTTTTAATGCTTGGGTAAACTCGAAGGATTCCATTGGTGTTTTTTGTGACCTATGAAAGGTGTTTGATTGTGTGGAACATAATACAGTTTTACGTAAATTGAAACTTTATGGTATTAGAGATATCGCACTCAATCTTGTTGCCTTAGAGATAGGATTCAGTATGTAGATGTTAATGGGAGTAGGTCTCTAGGTCTGCCAGTAGGAATGGGCGTTCCACAGGGCTCTTTTCTCTGCTAGACTAGTTTACTTTAGTTACAATTATTATTTTCACAGCGTAATGTCTTACGGTATAATGTTATGGGGTAGCTGCTGATATACAGACTATTTTTGTCATTCAAAAGAGGGCCATACGTGCAATTTATAAGTTAGGTGCTAGAGAATCTTTACGTGATAAATTAAAAGAAGTAGATATATTGGCAGTTGCATCGCAATATATATCTATGCAAACTTAATGTACATTAAGAAAAACTTAATTCTATACCGCAAACATATTGATTTGCACAAAGTGAACACAAGGAATAAGCATAAACTGGTGGGAACTAACTACCATCTACATAAAGTTCAGAACTCGATTGCGAGGATTGGTATACGATTTTTCAACAAATTGCCAACAAATTTTGCAAAGTTAAAAGGAAATTTTGTAATTTGTATCGATCTATAGAATTTGTATGAAGTTATAGATCTACTGATTAAATTGTGAGTTGAATAGATGAGACGGCCCTTATAACAAAACAAAGTCTAAGTCGGGAGTAACAACTAAACGTGCTTGCCGAAGCACCGAGTAAGCGGTACGTAATAATTTTGTATGTATATAACTTCGAAAATTCACTGGTGAAAATAAATACTTTATAATTTTGTAGAATCGTTAAATAAATAATTTATTAATTAGATGTTCATCAGCGTCATCTTGTGACCTAAGCGTACAAACGATTTTGATATCATGAGTTTTAATTTCCCATCCCATTTGTTTCTAACGATATCATCAGCCTTGCTTACAATCTATTCCACTTCTTGGCAAAGGTCTATTCTCACTATAAGAAAAGTAAGATTGGTTGTCCACTGGAGTGGAAAGGCGTAGAACTGTTCTCCTTCTCCCCCCACTTCTAAACAGTAGTATTTAAGTATGTGTAAACTATGCCAAATAGTGACATGTAATGAACTTCCAATAATAACTTTAACGGCTTATTATACTTTACCAATTAACGAGCAATATTCAGTTAAATTTGTACTTGCCAGTGATGAAATAAATATTGTACTTGAGCTTCGTATCCTTAGGTCACTGGATAAGGTGTGCTACGGAACCCTGCTATGTATAGCGCATGGCCTGTTACGTAGTTGACCAGCTTTTGTATAAGTAATACCCGAGTAATACTTTGAAGAAATAAAGTTCTCTGTTCGCCCCACGTTGGGCGCCAATATCTTTTATTATACACAAAGTAAGTTTATCTTATTAACCACTAGGCAGGCACAGAAAATCGATGTAAAGTAACGGTACCTAAACTGTTGCGTTTCGTTCGGTGAGTGAGAGTGCCGGAAGCCCTAACCCCTATTCCTTCTCCCTCATCCCACTCCTCATCCTATCCCTTTTCCCAACCCCAAGGGGCGACAACGCACTTGTGACTCCTGTGGTGTCCGTATACGCAGCAGGACCCTGCGTTTAATTCGATTGAAAGTTAACTTTTTGCGTGCGTGGTATTTAGTACCTTTCGAATTGTATAAGTAAAAAAATAGTACCTTCATTGCTACAGCGAAATTTTGACTTATTACCCAGCAGGACCCTCCGCTGTTTGAAGGTTTTCAGACCAATAGTATATGTCACCGTTTAGCGATGTATTAGTACCTTTAAAATACCTTGGTTTCATTTTAATATAATTATTAGTTTATGAGGAAAGCGCCTGCAAAACTTTCATCATGCCAGCAGAACCCTTTTTTGTTTTAACGCTTTCGGCCCCGACAGTCATATTTCTTAATAGCATTTTAATAGTACTTTTCAAATAACCTTCAAATATAAAACAATGCAGGAATTAAATTGAAAGCTAAGTTAAAAACAAAATTGATTGAGTATTGAAAAAAAACGCCTGTTCGAGGAGAAAAACTTTTTTCAAGTTGTATGAGAAGAATCAGGCAAGAAACTCATGGCCACTCTTTTCAATCGCCAATAAATTTACAATAGAGTTCTACAATCTAGTAGGTACATTTGTTAATTTTTATTATATGAGCTGGTGTGTGTATAATAGAAGGACTAAGTTATTGATTTTAATACATAAATATAAAAAAGAAAATTTTGTAAAATAGTACTCACTCAACAGATAACACAGCAACTCACATTAACAATATAAAATTTACACTAAACTAGAGTATTCAGCTTTCGTTTTTTAATTGAATTACTACTAGTGCTATTAACATTCTTTTTATAATTGTTTAATATAACATTAGAAAAAAATGAAAAATTATTTTATAAATTGCAACAAACGATGAGCCACAAAGTTCACATGTTTTATTTAAATCTATATCAAAATAATCAGACGTTAAACTTTTAAATGTTAAATTACAAAGTAATTGCTTCTGATTATTGACATTCACAAACAATTTTTTGTACTCAGGATTATTTACAATATATTCAAAAATACTGGAAATATGATATAAAATATATTTAACTGAGTTGGAATTAATAAGCCACCTCTTTGTAACGAATAAAAAATATTCATCACCAGTTAACTCTCCTTTACTCTCAATTACCAATTGCTGACACATCTTGCAACTAATCTTACATTGAACTTTATGTGCTGCTGCTCCACATACATATAAGAGAGCAGATTCGTCAGCTTCATGCGATTCTAAATAATTTGATTCTAGGATTTCTAAAAATTTTGAAAGTTTGTCATCACTCATACTAGTAGTTTTCAATACAGTCAAATTAATATCTTTCATTTCTAGTTTTTCTAATTTATTAACTCTTATTTTCTTTTCAAATTCTAAAATTTGTCTAAAACTAACATTATAACTGCAAGATAGTCTACGATAAGCACTAAACCGCATTTCGATATTGTCAGACAAGTCTGTTAAACTCTTTAGGACAAAAAAAATTAGTTGCTTAGTAAGTAGTTTCACACAAAGCTGTAAAGGTGTCAGAACTTAAGAATGTACCATTCTGAGTACTGTGCCATTTTTCTAGCCAAGCTACAAAATTTTGCAAAAATAAAAACTGCTCATCATTCAAACTTTTAATTGGTTTACAGAATGGTTTAATTAATTTCTGGTCCTTTATTGCATTTTTAACATTTACAATATCCCACCAATTTTTTATTATCTGCATAAAATTTGCTGTATCTTTATATTGATTTTCACTATTCAAAGCTGCAATGGTGGTGTCATGAAAAATATTATCAGCTAAAATTACACTTTGGCGTTGCAACTTATTTGGTTTTTTTTTTTTATTTACCCGTTTTGGCGGATCCCGTAGTCATTTCGGGAAATCCCTTCTTAGTGCACCCCAACGGTCCCCAAGGAACATAAATGCCAAATTTCAGCTTCCATAGTTTCGGCTGTAGCGTGTCTGTCAGTCAGTCAGTAACTCAAGGATTTTATATATTAAGATAATGACTTGTAATTTAATTTACATGCCCTTTTGACTAAACAGTCAGACTCATTTCTATGTAAATTACATAAATCAACAAACTTTGTCATTTTTAATTTCCCTGTCTCAAAATCAGGAAATGAAAAACTTCTGTCAGAATTTCTTAAGTGTGTACCTACACTTCGCCAGCTATGTTTCAGTCACAATGTAATAAAGGGCGAGCCTATTGCCATCTACCAGGCACATAATTAAGCGAGCGATAAAAACATTTTTAATGCGCACATTTCTTTGAAAAGTCAGAGGTGTGTTCACGGGGTACCTGGGGATCGAACCCGAGACCCCCGCCTCCGCAGTCAAATACATACACCACTGGGCTATCGCCGCTCTTATAGATAAATGTGCGATAAACTTGTAATTTGACACACATAGTTCGTCGATGACACATATTTTGACACACTGGTCAATTTACAATCTCGTTGCGATATCGTTCAAGTATCAGTATTTTTTTACGCAGCATACACGCTAGGACATGGAGTTACGGAAACAGCCCGTACCACCATACCATCAGTCAATTTACGAGAATACTATTTATGACATAAGTATAACACTAATATTAGATTGAAACTGCATTTTAAACAAATATAATTAGGAGAATAGGCCCTCTGTTGTTATCTACAGTATTGTTCAAGTTCTCTGTTCGCCCCACGTTGGGCGCCAATATAGTTTATTATACACACAAGTTTATTTTACGAATGTTACTAAATAATAATTGGAGCTGTACATGACTTATAATAATAGACTGCTTCCGTGATAGTGGATAGCGTATACGTCTGCTGATCTGGAAGCAAGGAAGAAGGAAGATCCTGGGTTGGATTCCCGGGTCGCGCAAAAGTGTTACTGGGTTATTCCGAATTTTCAGTAGCAGCAAAGTAAGGCAAAGTGTCGCCCGGTAACAGCAATAGGCTCGGCCTCTATTACGTGGGACCTGCAAATTCATTACATGCTGAAATTAGGGTGTAATATTACACTTCTGCCTGCCCTGAATATGGACGTTATTCTACGATTTTTTTATTTTTATTAAAAGACTAACAACGCGTTAATATGTGCCGACACCCTATGCAGTATGCATGGCAGTTACCTGAGCGCTAGATAGATGGCGTTGTGCCATACGGCTGAATCGCGCTATGGTTTCGTTACCGGCGCAAGTATAAATACCGCAGAGGTTATATGTGGAATATATAAACGGGTTGGGAGCCTTCTGCGCTCACCCATAGTCCGCGTAAAGTTGTCAAGGCCATCAGCGGCCAACAACTAGTCCACACACACACAAAAAATGTGGAATATATCCATCCAAAAATACGTCGTCTGTCTCATTCGTTCTTAGCATATTTTTTTGGAGCCCAGCGTCTTTTTCGCTGTGGCAATAAGCACATAAGAAAGGGAGGTGGTGATAAATAAGCGTGTTAGAAGAAATATGCTGGCCCAGTGGCGTAGCGGGAATGTAAACGACTGCCACGCCAAAGATCGCGGGTTGGATTCCCGCTGAAGACAAACATTTATGTGCTTGAACATGGATGTTCGCCTTGGTCTGGATGTTTCTATGTATAATATATATGTACTAGACGTCGCCAGCGGCTTCGCCCGCGTCAATTATACACATAAAACTTCCTCTTGAATAATTCTATCTATTTAAAAAAATCGCATTAAAATCCGTTACGTTGTTTTTAAGATTTAAGCATACATAGGGACAGAAAGAAGCCAGAAGACAGACTTTGTTTTATACTATGTAGTGATTTACAAAACAAGAATACACAGATTGTCCCAAGACCCATCAGCAAGCCGAAGCCTACTCGTTTTGGTCATGAGGTCATACAGGCAAAACTAATAACTGGGGAACGATTTTTTTTAGTAGACACTTTTTAAGGCGCTATTAAAAGTGCGTGCAATGCTCGAAATACCTACTTATCCATAGGTGCATAAGACATCTATAGAACAATTTGGCGGGATAGAAGGAGGAAATGCATTTTGTACCGACCCGAAAAAGAATATGGTGACCTTGAGCCGCAATATCACCTGAACCAGTAATTTCCCAAGTATTTTGCCGAAGTTGAAAATGTTCCTAGTAGGTCTTTCAGTCTCGATACATTTTCGAGTCCCGGGACAAAAAGTTCGAGGTTCAGCCCGGTCTTGAAATTCCGGGAAAATGACACTTTCGAGACTTTTGAAAAATGTTTCATTGTCTTTCCTTTCATCGTCTTACATGTATATGAGGCGTATCTTTTGATAGATCTTTTAAAAATTCTTTGAGGTTCCTAATACCATTGTTTCTCAAAGTCAATCGTTTGAAAGATAGACGCCTCCACAGTAGTAAAGCGAGTGCTCCTCTCTAACTTCTAAAGAAAATTCGTTTGAACGAGATGTAGTCAGCAGTTTTTGAGATAGTGCACATATTCAAAAACTGCAAATTTAACTTTGTCGTTTATACAAAACAACTATGAAAAACAAGTTATGTGTGCTTTCGAAAAAGTGATAGTGACATTTGGTTAGATTAGGGTACAATGCATGTTAAGTAGATACCTCAACTACGGAACCCTTCATGGGCGAGTCCGACTCGCATGCTTTGTATTTACCCAAGTCGCAAAAGACTATCGAGTCTGGATAACTGGCGGTAGCAGACTCGAAATCACAACAAAATCGTCGAGACTCTCGAAATTTTCGAGACCGAGACTCCCGGGATGAAAGCCTTAGTTTCTAGTGATTGGTACAGTATGGGATTTCAGATTTTCGATTTTTGTTAAGGGTCATTTTACGCCCTGAAGGTATCTCTGCTTAGTTTGGTACTAGATAGTGTATGTACGGGGTAGAATATTATATTTTATCGTATCGTTTGTATCATAAGGAGTATTCTGTGGAGTTGTTCGGTCTAATACCTGCTGCAGAATTTCACAATCGTATAACTCGCCACAAGTTTAGTTTCCACCGCATGCTTCACACGCCATATCCTGCCTAGCAAGACCAAACTGTGGAACAGGCTATCTGCAGCGGTAATTCCAAGCCAATTCGCCATTGGGCCCTTTCGGAAGCGTGCATATACTTTTGTAAGAGGTCAGCAACGCACTTGTGATGCTTCAGGCATTGCAGATGTCCATGAGCGGCGGTGATCACCCATCGTCAGGGGACCCGCTTGTTCGTTAGTCTTCCTATGCAATAAAAAAAAACAAAACTCGCTGCAAGTGGCGCTACAAGCAAGTGCAGTAAAGACACTGTCATGGTGATATTTCAAAAACTAATCTCACGTGAGGGCCAACGTAGTTTTTAACAGATTACGGTTAAGTAGTACGGTCCATACCGTATATTATCCTGACGCTTCCACTCGAATAGCTCTGCTTTATATAGAATAGATAGATACTTAAATACTTATTGTGCACACACAACAGAATCACAAGCGCAGCCTTAGGCCCTTCTCTCACGAAGCGACTCTCAAACGATTTGTGTATTGTACCCGTATCCTACGCGTCGCGTGTGAGTAGCCGCCATACATATTCAGCTAATTTCGCACACGACGAGACGCTATGACGACGCGTTTGATGTCAGTCGCACGCTACCGTCTTGCTGGTCGCACGCTACCCGAGTAGTATATGCGTCGCATTACAAAATGGCGGCGGAACAAGCTATTAATATTATTTTTGTGCAGGAGGTAGAAAATTATCCATGTTTGTATAATTATCAGCTGCTAGAGTACGTAAGAAAAGATGTTACATAAAAGGCGTGTATTGAAATTTAGAAAAAAAATATATAACAGGTAATTTATAGGTATACATTAAATTTATACACAATAATCATATTGCCAAGGAAGCGAAGCGTGTGGGGTGGGGTTATTAGATAGTTGGCAAGATAATTTCTCAGATTAAGATTCAAATTATAATATGACTCTATTGACATTCTATAAAAATGACGACTCGTCCCTCGACAAAAGCCTTACAATTGATATTTTTTTCGATGTACGGATGCACCCAGAATCTTCTTTTATATTTTCGTTTATTCTTGTAATATAAATACAGAATAAAATTGTCTTCAGCCTACGAATGTTTTTCTTCAAATGATAAAATATAGTCTCGTTTGCGTAGCACCGTGTGCGGTAACGAGTAGCATACCAGTATTCGATCATGGTTTGCATCTCAGTCTCGTAGCATGTGAATAGCTTCGTGAGAGAAGGGCCTTATCGCAAAGTACGATTTCTTCCAAGCAACCTTTCGAATCTTATTTTAACCACTACTGTGTCCTTACACAATACGCTAAGCTTTTTGTAAAAGTCGGGTTTTGAACATTTTATCAAGTATTTCTGATAGTTATTGTATTAAACTTTTGCGTTACTGAGTGACTGACAGACAAGCTACAGCCAAAACTCTTAGGCGCAACAAGCTGGGCGTGTATATTAATTGGGGACCGTAAAATTTATATAAAATGGGCAGGCGTAGCTAAGGATATTCTCTAGTTTTCAATAAAGTTCAACAAGTTAAACATAAAAAAGGTTTTAATGTACCACATAAATAAAGTTTACTAAGTTTAGTGGTAAATACACGGAACAAGCGGAGAGACGGAAAACTCGATATCATACCTTATACTAACCCGTCTGGCCGGCGCGGCGGCGTGGTATAGTTGAATCCTCCTATTGACTCAGTAATACCGTGAAGCTAACCAGGGGAGGTTTGAGTCTGGCAGTGGACTCCGAAATAATTAAACACCGTGACCGCTGTTGTTATCTGTACTAGTCAATGAGTTTACTGTTCGCCCCACGTTGGGTGCCAATATCTTCCATTATACACAAAGCAAGTTTATCTTACTAGCCAGCAGTACTATGTTGATAGCATTTAATCAATAAAAAATATAACAAGATATATGACTAATATAATATTTAGCTATATATTGTTGTTATAATATACAGCAAGAATCAAAGACACAACTAGTGGCATCTATTTGTCGCTGCTGGAACTTAAAAGCTCACACAACGCTTCTTATACAAGTTAGTTCCAACGGTTGTCGCCATCATATTGCGGCGCGCAGTTCGCCAGACACAGTCAGCACATATGGTATCTCGTCATCATCGTCCAAGCTCAGTTTATAGAACAGTGGGCAGATGGAGTGCATTCAACAAACAGGCACGGTCATAATTGTGTGTGCGTCGTATGTGGCGACTGCACTGTACAAACACGTGCGTCTATGTGCGTGTAAAGTTGCCAGATTATGATGATTATAAACAGCGATAACTTTGAGAGATATGTATTCAAATAACTTTTATTCACTTTTGTGTTTTTTGGCTAATAAATGCAGTTTCAATACGCAAACTATACGTTTTTATTCACAAACACAAAGCACTTTCTTCTTCTTTCTCTTAGCGCTATCCCAGTTTCTACTCTAATCTGGGGTCTGCTTACTATTCTAACCGGATTTGGCTGAATATTAGCTTTTCCACAGAGCGACTGCCTGTCTGACCTCCGCAACCCGAAGGGATAGCGATATTCCATGGTTTAGACTAGTGTCAGTTTATTTTAGAAGGTACTGACGCCCTGTAACGACTGTCAAAGATCTTCATGACAACCGGGACCGACGGCTTAACGTGCTCTCTGAGGCACGGGACAGCGATAATTAACAATTCAATACGCACATAACTCCGAAAAGTCATTGGTGTGCGCCGTGGATTCGAACCTGATACCCTCTGCATGGCAGTCTGTTGGTATATCCAATCGGCTAGCGCTGCCTTTTCTTTAATAATATTAATAATAATTTATAACAAATTATTTGAATCCACAAGGTGGGTTCGAATTATTTTTCTTATTATATTTTACGATCTCATCCTTGCTTTTTGTGTTTGATTGTGATTCGCCTGCTTAAACACAAAGCACTTTATAGGTCTGTATACAATTTATATCATTTATTTTGTGTTTTAATGTCGGCAAAACGTTGTCACTTGTAATTTAGCCAATTGTCAATAAACTGTTGATAACTTTAGTTGGATTTAAGCACTATATAATAAAAAATAAGTAATTTAATAATATATAACTGTTGCTTACACCGGCAGTGTTACCAGTCTTCTCCTATTTTTAATTAAAGTAACATTTTATGTTATGTCCCTAATTAAGTTTTTACTAGTTTTCCGCCTAGGTGGACTGACGATATACGCAAAGTGACTGGCATCATCTGGACACGAAAAGCTGAAAATTGTGCTCAGTGGCGTGCCATTGGAGAGGCTTATATGCAGCAGTGGACTACAGCAGGCTGATGATGATGTTTTATAGATACATACACATACATAACGTCACGCCTTTTATCCCCGAAGGTAGGCAGAAGTGTATTTCTACACCCACTTTTCGCCAGATATACTTTAGTCCCACGTAATAAGGGGCGAGCCTATTGCCGTACCGGGCACATTTCCAGACTCCGTGCTGCTACTGAGGATTTCGTGACCGAAAAACCCAATAACACTGCCCGACCCAGGAATCGAACCCGGGACCGGGATCCCACGCGCACATTTATGCCGCGAGACCAACGAGGCAGTCGTATAGGGTTTGATGTCGAGTTTTCCGTCTCTACACAAAGATGGTATTTGCATCGTGTTATCCCTTAGTCGCCTCTTACGACACCCACGGGAAGATAGGGGGTGGTGACACTTGTATTCTATGCCGTCAACCACACGGCTATTACGGTTTTATAGATCTACTTGGTAAATTGAGAGTTAAATAGATGGGACAAACCTTGTTACAAAACAAGGTCTAAGCCAGGAGCGACAACGATACGTGCGTGCCGAGACACCGAGTAAGCGGTAGGTACGTAATCATTTAATATGCTATGTGCATATTTTGGGTTAGAATCCACGGCGCGCACCAATGACTTTTCGGAGTTAAGTGCGTATTGAATTGTTAATTATCCCTTGCTCCGTGCCTCGGAGAGCTCGTTAAGCCATCGGTCCCAGCTGTCAATAACATCTTTGACAGTCGTTAAAAGGCGTCAGACGGCGATATGCCGTGGTTTAGACTTGTGTCAGTTTATTAAGAGGTCTTAATAAACTGACACAAATCTAAATCACGGCATATCGCTATCTGTAGAAAATTTAATATACAGCTAAATCCGGTAAGACTAGTAAGCGGACCCCGGGTTGAAACTGCGATAAGTAGCGCTAGGAGGATGATTCTAGTTGCATGTGATACAATGAATATTGTATCACTCGCAACTAGAATCTGAAATTGGAGAGGCTGGTGTTCTGTCATACAGGTCTCCTTGTACAGACACCAGTCTCTCACATTGGCTTTCACTCGTTTAACCTTATTTTTATATTAATGTAACATAGATTAAGCCTAAAAATAAATAACATTTTTTGTGAGAGAAAATAAAGAAATTTATTTATTTATTTAAAATTGTACTTGAATCCTTCATTAAGATGTACTCCGGAATCCTACATTATGCGAAACCCGACACGGACTTGGCCGGATTTTGTATAAGTTAATACGCTCATAACTTTGGAAAGTAAGAGGCATGCACCGGAGTTTGAAATCTGTTGTTATCGCTACTAGTGTACGAGTTTACTGTTCGCCCCATGTTGGGCGCCAATATCTTTAATTGTGCAAAAACTAAGTTTATCTTATTTACCGGTAGGCAGTACTGTATTGATAACGTTTACCATTAAATAATTAGAGCTGTATGTGACTTATAATAATAGACTGCCTCCATGATCCTGTGAATAGCTTATGCGTCTGCTGATCTGTAAGTCCCGGATTCGATTTCCAGGTCGGGAAAAAGTCTGGCAAGGTGCCCGGACAATGGCAAAACGTCCGTGGGTACAACGGTACCCAAACAAAAAGTAGCGTTGCACGTCCCGGCTACCATAGTACCCATTGCGCCAAGTTTTTTTAATACTGCCATCTAAGGACAATTCGCGGTATTTTTTTAACTTTCGGTGTTTGGAATCAATAGTTAAGTAACTATTTTACCATTTAAATACGAGATGGCAGAGTAACAAGCCTTGACAAATGAATAAAAAATATTTTTCTTTAGTCTCTTTTTCGGTGTATTTTGTGTGTTAGTGTATCAGCAATGATATCGTTAATACATTAGTTTTATTTATTGTTTCTTTGATTATTATACATAAAAATAAACTAGATGAATTATGTTTTATAATTACGTATAAATATTACAGTTCTAGGAGTTAAATCGGCTTATATTTCGGATTCAAAATACAACTGTGTACAAAATACAAATGGCCGCTCCTAACTTTTCAGCCTAATTTTAGTTCTGTTTAAATTTTATTTATAGTAAAATGATATTTAAACAATGATAAACATTTCGTAATAATCTTAATAATGCACTTTACAATCATTAATATACAATAATCACAGAAGATTTAAATTGCGAGACGAAAGTTCACGGGACAGCACGATAAAATTAACAAGCGAGGTGTTTTGAAACAAAACACCTCTCCACCAACAATGTATTGAACTACTAAGAGTTAATTAAATATAAACATTTATGCATCATTCGAAAGCCACATACGTCTAGTTTCTAAATAAAATAAATAAGTTTCTTGGGATATTGTTTTATTGGTAAAATTAACAGTAATATTATGTTGCGGTGTCAATTAATAAAATTTATGTGTTTATTTTTGTCCGAATTCAATGTTGACACGGCCCACCCGTTTTTTAATATCTTTAATTAAATTTGTAGATCTTAAAACATACATAGTTATATTTAGCATTTTTGTATATTTATTTTGCAGTCTTTTTCTTTATTCTAGGTATTATAGTTAAGAAGCTATGTAGGTTTTTTGTTACAACGTGAGAGCGCGGTGACACCACTGACACCCGAATCATAGTTGCGCGTATCCGGACGTACAAAGGCTTAAGGGGACTACAAGAGCTAACTTCGCTGTCCTTGTCGGATTGTATGCGTAAGAAAGAGAAGCGCGACGACGACGGGACGTTCAGAACGCTTTACAAACCATAAAATAAATTAATTACAGAAAATGTATTGATCGGATTAAAAAAATAAAACAGTATTTCGTTAGTATGTTGCTTGTTGAATAATTTGTCAAAAAAGCAGAATTATTGTATGTATTTTAATATGGTTTTTACTCGTTAAAATATTTTTTTAGAGGTATCTTTATGATTTTTTTCTATCGAATAAAGTTAAGGCCGCCGCGTGCCGATGAAATGCATTGAAATTATTTTTGATTTGCTTCTAACTAACTACTACACAATCTTTATTGTTGAATAGGGAAGAAGGCGAGTACTAGTCTTCTAAGACAATAGTCACACCTGTGGTTTAACTTTAAGCTAAGCACTCGAATTTAGACTCCAATGTTTATGAGCTTTGCGTTAAAATCCAAGCCAATTATTTCACATATTACAAACGCCTTCTGCGAATTTTTGCACGCAACCTCGTGAGACATGACGCGCCTTTTGTCCTTACAGATTTCCCCTCTCAACTTCTCATTATTGCGAAAATAAGGAGTACGACTAGTACGAGTAGGCTTAATAATACTTATGCCTACTTTATCTATGCTATGCCGGTGACGGGCAACAAAATCACCGGTGCGAGAAGCTACGTTCTGCGCCCTTCATCAAGACTACCGAGCATCGGCAGGCTACCAAAATTAATTATACAGTATACCTTGCGACTTAAAACGAACGTAATCTACGGCAGAAGAACACCCTGCCGAGCTTGAGGTTGATTAAGTCACATAAAGTGGTACATACCGGGGTTATCAGAATTCCTAAGACACGGGGAGGACATGGTAACTCTAGAGTCAGGTGACTTTTGCTACCATCGAGAACGCGACTTACTCCTGGCGTCGGTTTCCTGGTCAGGAGGAACAGTTTGTGGAAGTCGGTAGTGTGTCGACCCGGGTAGCGCACCTCATACTTACATCACCAATAGGGTCGGCATAAAGGTTAGGTAAGGCAGCGATAGCCGAGTGGAGATACCAACAGACTGCCATGCAGAGGGTATCGGGTTCGAATTCGCGGCGCGCACCAATGACTTTTCGGAGTTATATGCGTATTGAATTGTTAATTATCGCTTGTCTCGTGCCTCGGAGAGCACGTTAAGCCGTCGGTCCCGGTTATCATGAAGATCTTTGACAGTCGTTACAGGACGTCAGTACTTTCTAAATAAACTGACACTAGTCTAAACCATGGAATATCGCTATCCCTTCAGGTAGCGGAGGTCAGACAGGCAGTCACTCTGTAGAAAAGTTAATATTCAGCCAAATCCGGTTAGATTACTAAGCGGACCCCAGATTGAAACTGGGATAACGCTAAGAGGATGATGCGGGGCGACATAAAGATGATGATACAATTATGCGCATAACTCAACTCACCCTGACGAGATGGCTAAGGCCATGTACCAAGACACTGTTAAGAGAAATTACCTTCAAGAACGCGGCGAAACGAAAATCGGAGCCACGGTGTGGGGCACGAGAATCAGGACCAAATGTTAGTTAACTTCCTCGTAGCAGAGGGGATTTTCTTAATTAACTTTTGTAAGAAGAAGCCTCACAGTGGATTTGGCGAAACCGCAATATTGTGACAAACAAGGTGAAAGACTACATGACGACGGACCGAAAGCACACATTTAAAGACGGTAATTAATATGATAAACACCTGAAGACATCTCGGACGAGTACGAGGCTCTCTCAATATAAACCTCAGAACTGAAAGGGCTCAGTCAATCAGACCGACTTTGCCCTCCCACCGACAGCATTAAGTAGAAAATGGCCACAGTGGTCACGATACTAAGAGATTCGTCTCGAAAAATCTGCTCCGCATAGAGAAAAAACAAGAAGTCGAAACAGCCAGCCGAGGCTTTCGAACTGACGAGAAAACGACGCGAGATGCCATGCTGTCGGCTGTCTTCGCTGGAAGGACGGGCCGTAAAACAACAAATACGAAAACTGGGATCATGAATCTTCACTCTACAGTTGCGGCGACACAATCAAACGACACTACGATGGCGGATGGCCGCTCAAAGTTCACTCAAAGTTCGAGATTCTCGAGGAGTTTGAAAGGTTTTATCGACTCGGGCAGAAAACAGTGCCCTACTGACGCACCACAACACCGAAGCCATCTCCACCTCTTAAAAACAACAAAGCTCCTAGTGATGACTTATGACAGAAATCTATCGAAATTTAACTTATTAAGTAAAATCCTTTATGCCGCCTAGGCCAGAATAAGCTTTAAATTGCAGCAGAGAAACGGCCGCAGCCGTGCGCGACCATTGACACCGTTGAGAGCAGCCACGTTTTGCCGTTAAATTATTAAATCCTGTGCTCTATGATATTCGTGCAATTGAGACGAATCAAATGACAACATAGTTTTTTTAATTCTTTAAGTCGTTTAGGGTGTAAAGCCAAACTAAAGGTCATACTTATAAACATACAAACATTAACATACCAAAACCCGAAAATCGTTACACTTCTGCAGAAACATTGGGGTAAAAAGGGGCGGCAAATTGCCGAGCGGCCACGGGCGGCAGAAACTCACGCTACGCCACTGCTTCAGTCATTTAGCGCCATTGGGACTCTCTCTTGCCGGGCGGCGACAACATATTATCCGTTGGCTACAAGTTACGCTATCTCGGGGCTACACGCGCACTCCACCCAGGCGATTCGAGAAAAATATTCTGGCAACCCTGATTCCGCTCGCGTCGACTGGGTATATATATATATATATATATATATATATATATAGATATCCCTTTCATCACAATGTTGATCAAGCGTGCCATATAAGTAGTTTTTGTTTGATCCGTTTTCACTTGTTGATCCGCCCATGATTTCTTGATCCATTGCGAGCGCCTAAGTCTCATGTTGCTCCCTTCGGATCAACTAACGCCAATGTCGTTGCTAATAATAATTACGCCATTTTTATACAAATCCACACTTTAAATATTTTAGATTTACTTGATCCGATTCAAATGGGCCAATCGCAGCGCAGTATTCTTCACGGAGGGAAGTCATTGGTTCTTGGTCACTTTTATGTATTATTATTCTGTATTTCTTATCAATTCTCATAACTTGCGGCATTTCTTAAATTAACTTGGTTTCTTTGTCCATTTTTCCAGCACTTTTTTTTACTTCGGAGTTTATGGTTAAATATTTGTAGTAGGTACTAGGTAGGTACATTACCTACAAGAGGGGCCCGTGACAAAGTGGCGACCACTCGAATCATTAAAAAATTCGCGAGGTAAAACGCGTTCGTCACCGTCTGGTTTATAGATGGGTCATCATCATCATCATCCGAGCGTTATCCCGGTTGCATCCAGGCCTTTGCCTTGGAGCCCAAGCGCCGCTGTCTACTCTAACCAGATTTGACTGTATATTAGTTTTCCACAGAGCGACTGTTTTCTTACTATAATATGTATTACCATTTAATTTAGGGCACGGAGGGTGTGACTTTTTGAGGCTGGTCACCCATCTATAAACCAGACGGTGACGAACGCGTTTTACCTCGCAAATGTTTGCGAGGATTAACCTTGCGAATCGATAGATTCGAGCGGTCGCCACTTTGCCACGGGCTGCTCACTTTATACACTACATGTGAGTACTTATTTGAATCCAAAACTTTTAAATATAGACCTGCTGGTCAATATTATGTGGCTCCAGGATTATGTTACTTGAGTATTTTTGTTTGAATACTTTAGTTTACTATTTAACGCATAATTGTATACCATAATCTGTTTATTTATTTGGCTCCTTTAAGACATACATATACCCGTCAATCAATACTTAATGGTTTCACATTACAATTATTTAAATTTTAGTTTTCCATACATAGGATGATCCAGTGAATTTATATTCATTACGTCCATGCATTGTCAAATCCGAAAGCATACTACAAGGTGTTTGGCACATGGTTGTCCACATGAAGTAGGGATCTGGTTTGGGCCATTGCCAATGCGTTGGACTCAGGCAAATTAAATTCTGTCTCACAGTTTGAGCGATATGATTTTTTTTAACATTTTAAAGAAAAACCCAGAAATTTGGACCAATATTGAAAAATGTTAAACGAATATGGGTTTAGCTATCGTAAGTATTGTAACGTAATACTACACGTATTGCGTTATAATATCTCGCAGGCGCTTAACGCCAGCTTAGCCAGACATCGTTCGCAATATTACCAAATATGGTCATATTCACTAGCCAAAGGCAGTTGTGAGTCATAGATTTATGCCTATATAAGATGGGTGCGCGTTGTAGAATGGTCACTTTCCCTAGACATCGGAACGCTGCCGCTACACCTCGCGATTATTCTACATTCTACTTCCTATCTACTGTCCCGCTGGGGTTCACCCTACGAGCTCACTGCACCTGACGTTCTTCCTACGGGCTGACGTTCTTCCTACGGGCTACAAGCCACGAGCTGCTGGCGCCGTGCCGCTACTAGCCAGCTGCCACCCAAGCCTCCGTTCCTGCCTACGAGCTCCTACAGCCAGGCCACGGACGCCTGAGCCTGACCGCTCGACCCACATCGGCTGCACCGCCTGAGACCCGCTCAGCCTGAACATCGACCACAGAGCTGCCTGCGCAGCGCACCTTGGCCAGCTCATCGGCGACCCTACGAGCAGCTACCCTGCGAGCGTCGGAGAGCAGCAGGAGTCTACACTCCAGCCAGCTCAGGCCAGTGCTTACCTAGTTCGGTCATACTGTATGTAAGCGGTAGTGAAACATAATAAAGAACCTGTTCAGCCTAGCAGTGTTTCTCTCGAACCCCGACATCCTATCTGAGATCCTCCGTCTCAGTATATTTTTTTTAGTTAACTATTTCTACATTTTATTACAATAATTATTTTCTGTAGTAACCTTGTAAAAAAAATTATAACAGGCTGTCAAAGTTTCGAAAAGAGCTAATAACAGAAGAAAGTTCAATTTTGTATGATTAAAAAAAATAAAATAATAGTGATGGAGGTTTTCAACTTCACTAAAAACTTCTTCAGTTCATACCCTTTAAAATTATATATAATAAGCCTATAAAAGCATTCACTAAATAAAAAAAAATGCCAATTATTCTCGACCGGCTGAAAACATTAGAAGAAATCAAATTAAAAACGCGCGGAATAAACTGTAGGCTAATAAATTTTCATAATTGCGAAAATGTCTCAAATGTAAAAAGTATTTAATTGTTTTTTTATTAGATACTATTTAATTTCAATTTAAGTAGTTGGTACTCTGTTTTATGAAATAATGATATTACAATGAGGCATCTTTTATTTTCTCATAGTGAGTGATGAAAAGTAGAGTGTATCACTTGGGCGCAAAATATTATTTTTCCCTTATTAAAAAAAAAAAAATCTTTTGTATGGCAACAAAAGGTGTGAAACGGTAAAAAAAAGATTTTGTGCTGCGCAAGAGTGAAACAGCATATTAAGTTGTTTCACGTAATTTTAATTCCTTAAATAGGTGTAATGTAGGTAAAGCAAACTTCTAATGTTTTCGGCCGGTCGAGAATAATTGGCATTTTTTTTATTTAGTGAATGCTTTTATAAGCCTATGATGCATTATTTTAAAGGGTATGAACTGAAGAAGTTTTTAAAGAAGTTGAAAATCTCCATCACTATTATTTTTTTTTTAATCATACTAAATTGAACTTTGTTCTGTTTTTGGCTCTTTTCGAAACTATGCAAGCCTGTTATAAATTTTTTACAAGGTTTCTACAGGAAATAATTATTTAAATAAAATATAGCAACAGTTAACTAAAATAAAAAATATCACTACGATAGCTAAACCCATATTTGTTTAACATTTTTTCAATATTAGTCCATATTTCTGGGTTTTTCTTTAAAATATTAAATAAAATCATATCGCTGAAACTGTGAGACAGAATTTAATTTGCCTGAGTCCAACGCATTGGCAACGGCCCAAACCAGATCCCTACTTCATTTGGACAACCATGTGCCAAACACCCTGTATATTAATCCGCTTTAAATATGAACTGATACTGATAATCGTATGCACAATAGCTTATATGAATATTATGTGGCTCCATTACGTATTGGCTCCATTACGTATGTACGATCTGCGTACTTATATGAATTTGGATCGCTTGGCTGATATGAAATATCATCATCATATCCGCGAAACGACGTCCACTGCTGGACATAGGGTGACCGGCCACAAAAGATCACATACCTCCGTGCCTCGTAAAGCACGTAAAGCCATCGGTTTCGGTTATCATCTTTGACAGTCGTTAGGGCAATCAGTGCCCTCAAATATCTGGTCTAAACCATAAAATATGACCACGCCTTCGGGTAGTAGAGGTCAGACGGCAGTCACTATGTGAAAAAGCTAATATTCTGTCAAGTCTAGGCAACTATTATGAAAATGTTTCTGAAATTTCTTTCGAAACACAATACCCACGATGGAGTTCCTTCGGACATCTTTTTTATTAATGTGAAACATTTACAGAATAGAAAATAATAGTTTATTTGTTGGAATACTGTTTACAAAGTTGTTTACTGTTTTTAAGTCCATAGTATTTTGCCGTCACCGGCGTACAAATGTTCCTTTTACATTAAATATAATCTTAAATACTATAGTGCTATTAAATAAGTCTTACTGTTCATCACACTGTATGACACATTTTAAATTAAAGGTCAACATTAATAAAATGTGCACGTCATAAGTTCTATTGAATAATATACTTATATCATCATTTAAAAGTGATAGGAATTAAGTATTTGGTAGAAAATTGTAACTGGCAGAACTTGTAGCTTTGGTAGAAAATTTGGCAGAATCTGTGGTAGAAAATAGTTACTTTGAAAGATATGGTTGTTTTTGTATGATTAGTAGTTATAATGGAAATTGTAGTTTTGGTAGAAATTGTAGGTTTGGTAGCAATAGTTGTTATAGCACAAATGGTTGGTTTGAGATAATGGTAGATTTGGTAGAAATGTTAGTAATGACACAAATCGTAGACATGGTAGGTTTGGTAGTTTTAAAAGAAATTGTTTTTGGTAGAAAACGGTAATAGTAGTCAACCAAAACTACCATATTACCGGAATGACGTTCTGAGAATGATGATCGGTAGTAGGTGGTTTATTATTATTACAATGTCCGCTATTGTATATAAACTTCTTTGGTGTCTAAATGTTGATCTGACAGTGTAGAAAAGTGGTCACAATAAATTGATGATGCCTTTTGCAGTCCAATAAAGGACTTAAGCCTCTCCACGTGGTAGTTTTGGTAGTAGGACAGTGAAGATAAAAAAACGCGCTTATAATGTCTAGTTGGTGTTATTAGTATTACATGGCTATGATTAGCTGCTTACTATCAGGCGGGCAGACAGTAGCTCGTTTGCCACCTCTACTGTATAAAAGCGGTCACGTGCGTGTCGGGCCACGTTTTTCGGTATTATGTAGTGTACCCATGGGAGCTACCCGTATACATAACTTTTTTCAAAATAAGTTATTGTACAGTTTTATCCGCGTGATTACAATGCATAAACATGGCAAATTTCAGCTCTCTAGTGGTTATAGTTTTTTCGTAAAACCGCGGATGGACAGACGGACATGGTGCAACTATAAGGGTTCCTTGTAGTTTACTACGGAACCCTAAAAAAGATTTATAGCTAGGTATTCATGACCAAACCCTTGTGTGATAAGCATAAACACAAGTGTTAGTTCTATGTCTGGATGTAATTTGTGCATAATTATAACATATATTGTTTATCTGACTGCCTCATTGTTCTACGGATAATTTACTACTGCTGATCATGAGTAAGGTAGGGAAGGGAGTAAGTAGTAAGGGGGGAAGGGTAGATCAAGAGTGAGGTAGGGCTGACCAATTTTTGCTAAGATTCTTAATAATTAGTTTCGACCCCGATCGTCAGAAAAACAATTTCAAGTCATGGAACCCGAATGTCATGAAAATCTAACGAAATCATCATTTGAGGCCAGCTTAGCTAATTGAAGTGCCTGAAAGGATTCTGATAAAAATTTGAACAGTGCCTTTCAACCTGCTTCTTTTACCTCCTTCTCTTCCTCCTGGTAGGCAGCGAGTTGGATGTGATTTTTGCTATTTCTTTTGTAGTGCTGAGAAAACACAGGCATATGTATGAGCCACAGATAGCTTACCATCAAGTATGCCGCTGACTCGTCAGCCACCGATAAATGCATTAAATAAAATTAACCAAGTCTACTAATAATCGTGCAATTAATGAACTTAATCCTGGAGCTTCGTAGTATTGATCGGTTGGTTAGATGGATAGCTGGTAGTATTATGACTGGATTTACATAAGTATACAGATATAGCATGTAAAGTATAATGTGGAGCCACATCACATTGATTAGTTTTTATATAAGTTTACTGGATTCAAATAAGTACGTACTATGGAGCATGTCATCAGAGTTAAATAATACGTAAATCTACAACATAATGCTAGCAAATAACTCCATGGCTGCTATAATTTCACTCGTGGATCTAACAATGCATGGTTATAATAAATATAATTCCTCTGGATCAACTTATGTATGGAAAATAGATAGGGATTTCATCTAATGATATTAAATATCTATGGGCCTTATTCGGATAAGGCCCTCTGAGTAACCTTGCGCCTTCGGAGGCGCAAGGTTACTCAGAGGGCAATGGAGAGAGCTAATCTTGGAGGTTTCCTGTGCGAGATCGAATCAGAAATGGGGAAATCCGCAGGAGAACCAAAGACATAGCTTTCCGGATAGTCAAGCTGAAGTGGCAGTGGTCAGGGCACATATCTCGATATTGAGGCCGTGGAGGCAGAAAGGTTCTGAAGTGGTGGCCACATACAGGATGACGCCGCAGAGAAAATCCTCCAAGATGGATCGACGACCTCGTTAAGAACGGGGGAAGCGGTTGGATGCGGGCGGCTCAAGACTGGTATATGTGGAGAACCTTGGGGGAGGCCTATGTCTAGCAGTGGACGTCGTTTGGCTGATATGATGATGAATTGATGATATTTCATCATACAAGCCAAACGACCCAAATTCATATAAGCACGCAGATATGGCGCGGCGTGTATAGTAATGTAGCCACATAATATCCATAAGCTTGTGTGCATAAGATTATCAGTATCAGTTCATAATATTTAAAGCGGATCAATATAGTATGCTTTCGGATTTGACAATGTATGGACGTAATGAATATAAATGCAATGGAACATCTTATGAATGGAAAACTAAAATTTAAATAATTGTAATGTGAAACCATAAAGTATTAATCGACGGGTATATGTATGTCTTAAAGGAGCCAAATAAATATACAGATTATGGTATACACTTATGCGTTAAATAGTAAGCTAAAATATTCAAACAAAAATACTCAACTAACATAATCCTGGAGCCACATAATGTTAACCAGCAGGTCTAATATAATATATAGTTTTGGTTTCAAATAAGTACGCACATGTGGCGTATAAAGTGAGCGGCCCGTGGCAAAGTGGCAACCGCTTGAATCTATCGATTCACAAGGTTAAGCGGGTTCGTCACCGTCTGGTTTATAGATGGGTGACCGGCCACAAAAATTCACACCCTCCGTGCCTCGGAGAGCACGTTAAGCCGTCGGTTCCAGCTGTCATCAAAAAGATCCTTGACAATCGTTACGAGGAATTAGTACCCGCGAACATCCTGACTCTGGTCTAAACCATAGAATATGGCTATCCCATATGGTTGAGGTCAGACGGCAGTCGCTCTATGGTAATATTCTGTCAAATCTGGTTAGACTAGAAAGCGGAGCCCGGGCTCCAACGCGAAGGCCTAGATGCAACTGGCATAACGCTCGGACCATGGTGATGATTTGGCATAATTATTATACAGCATAAATGGAGCCAAATAGTATACAAGAAACGGAAAATATCGGACTTAAATAGTATTTCAATTATCAAGTAGAAATAGGATCATTATAGTGCTGGTAAAAATGTATAAAATGGTTATATCATTTATAGTTATTATTACACGGAGCAAGTACTGAAGTAACTTGTACCTGGAACCACATAATGATAATTGTCACGTCTGGATTCAAATAAGAACGCACGTATGGCATATAATTCGGAGCCAAAAAGTTGACGTCGGTCTGAGATATATGGCCGTTACGGATCCAGTTTTGTTCGAAACTTCAGCCAAATTCATCACGAATACATCAAAATTTTATTGAATATGTTTGGCAACGTCTTGCCATGAATGGCAACATTGTGAAAAAATCTGAAATATATTCCATAGAGCAAATGTTATTCGAGTGCAAAGGTGGATCAACTAAGGAACGGCAATACCGCGTGATCAACCAAGTCCGCAAACAGTCGTTTATATATATATATATATATATATATATATATAATGTCGAAGCGTCAACAAACTCAATTTATTTCCAGTTAGTCGTTCGTTTAGGAACGTCAAGTAATGACTTGGGGATGGTTAGTGCGGAGTAATGGCAACACTGAACGAATGATCGAATAAAGTGTCGATCCGGAAGTGTGTCAAGCTTTTGACATTGACAGGTACTGACACTTCTGACGGTTAAGTTGGCTAACCGGTAACGAGAGCATAGACGCCACGTGCGAGCGGGCACTTTTGATCGGACTGGCAGAGTGAACAGACAACCATTACTCCGTGCTAAACTTCCCGCGTTCCTAAATTTCTAATCAAGCCGTATCATAGGCATCCGTGTTGATTTTTGTAATCTGAGTTTAGAATCAAGTGATTAAAGTACTAAAGAAGATATTGGAAGTGTTATTTCGGATGTCGCGACCCACCGATAACGAATCTCCGTCATCAGACGTGGGATTGGACGCCAGCGACCCACGTGTACAAAATCGAGACGCCAGCGATGAAAAATGGATGCGGCTCTTGGAACTACAGAACCGGAATTTCCTGAAGCTTATTCAAGCAATGAAAACTCCTTCCACGTCGTCACATGGCCTACGTCTACCAGATTTCGATCCCGAAAAACAAAATGTGGATGCACGTGCTTGGGTGACGACTACAGAGATGTGCCTGACTGATCAAGACCAACAAGGCGCCCCGCTTATGATCACATTAAGCCGTGCCTTGAAGGGAGGAGCTTCAACCTGGCTTTCCACAGTGTCAGTTCCCGGCATGACGTGGACCGATTTTAAGCAACTCTTTATTGCAAGGTACGATACTCCCACTACTATTGCTTCGTTCTTGATCGACTTGCAAAGTAGTAGGCCTAGTGAAATGAGTGCCTTGCTTCTTATGCTGCTGGCTTAATGACGTCGATTATGGCGAGATGGAATGGCCTTAGTACCGAACGTTTGGCCATTGCTACTATATTGGCTCACATTTCGCAATTCGATCGCTGGGTGCAACGCCTATCCTTCACGACCGATATTCAGACACGCGGCCAGCTACAACAGGAGCTGCAAGCGGTTTCTTTTATGAAGAGAAAGCTACCTAGCGAGGACCGCGATGCCCCTGACAAGCGATACAAACCAAATGGTACTGCGAGGCCTCTGAAGTGTTTCAACTGCGGTAAGCTGGGTCACAATTCCGTGAACTGCTACCGCAAGGACATGAAACAGGATACTCAAGCTACACCGAAGCTCCACAACCACGGCAGTGGCAACGGAAGAGGTTCATCGCCATCTGTGAAGCCCCATGCATCCACGATCACCTGCTTCCACTGCCACGCGCAAGGTCATACTGCGTCATGCGTCGAGCTGCCCAGGACGCAATGAGAAGAACAGCGCCAACTCCGGGACATCCAAACCTACTAAAGAAATGAGGGTTGACCTGTGCCTCCTGAACGCGCCGACTGGAACTCTAAGTCACTCTGGTGAGCAATTTTCATTTTGTTACGACTCTGGTGCCGAGTGTTCCTTAATTAAAGAATCTGTAGCCTGTAAATTTAAGGGAAAGCGCATTGACGAGACTGTAACTATGACTGGGATAGGGCAGACTTCCGTGAACTCTACGATGCAGATTTTGACCTTGGTTGAGATTGATGACATTGGTATTGAGATTTCTTTCCATATCTTGCCTGATCATTTTCTACGTTATGATATTTGTCGTTTGATTGGTCGTGAGATCCTGGAACATGGTTTGACTGTTCAGATGTCTATTGACCGAATTAAAATCTCTAGGTATCCATTGGTTGCTTCTTGTGAGGTAGAGCGAATTCCTGGAATTGACTGGGACCATTGGATCGTAGAGCAGAATTAGTGAGTATTTTGCAGGCTTTCGAGAAGTCTTTCACTACAGACATACCTACTTCCCCAGCCGACACGGAACCAATGAGGATTCGTCTGAAAGATCCGAGTAAAACTGTGAATCGTCGCCCTTATCGTTTGAGTGTGGATGAGCGTAAGGTTGTGCGTGGTAAGATTGACAAACTACTTCAGGCCGGTATTATACGCCCTAGTTCATCTCCCCACGCTAGTCCTATACTCTTGGTGGAGAAAAAGGACAAGTCTCTTCGACTATGTGTCGATTATCGTGAATTGAATGATAACACGACCTCTGATCGTTTCCCTTTGCCTCTTATATCGGATCAAATCGATAGGTTGCATGGAGGATACTACTTTTCCACCATTGATTTAGCATCAGGGTTTCACCAGATCCCCATTGAAGCGGAATCTATTGAACGTTACTACTGCCTTCGTTACCCCTGATGGTCATTTTGAGTACTTGACGATGCCTTTTGGCTTGAAAAATGCACCCGCGGTTTTTCAGCGTGCTATGATACACTCTCTTGGAGATCTTGTGAATGACTATGTCGTCGTGTATATGGATGACGTCTTGGTCATTGCAAGCGACATTGACGAAGCCTTAGAACGTCTTTGCGTTGTCCTCAAAGTGCTGTCCGAAAAGGGTTTTACTATCAACTTAAAGAAGTGCGCGTTTTTGAAACAAAAGGTAGAGTATTTAGGGTTTGAGGTTAACCGTGGAGAAATTCGTCCTAACCCGCGTAAGATCGAAGCATTGACGGCTTTACCACCGCCTGAGACTGTGACACAGTTACGGCAATTTATCGGCTTGGCATCTTACTTTCGCCAGTTCGTGCCAGTATTCTCACAGGTGATGGCGCCGTTATATGCTCTGACTTCTGGGAATGGTAAGTTGGAGTTAGATCTGGTAATGAGGTTAGGCAAAAGATCGTAGCCGCCCTCACAAATGAGCCTGTGCTCGTGATTCACGACCCCGATACGAAAACTGAAGTCCACACAGATGCTAGTGCCATTGGCTACGGTGCGGTTTTACTGCAAAGAAAAGAAGGTAAGTTACACCCAGTGGCCTACTACAGTAAGCGAACATCTGACGCCGAATCGAGGTACTAGTCATATGAACTTGAGACCCTCGCAGTGGTCAATGCTGTAAAACATTTCAGGCGTTATCTCCATGGTCGCAAGTTCAGAGTAGTCACCGATTGTAATTCCCTGCAGTCCACGCGCAAAAAGTTAGACTTGACGCCACGCGTCCACCGATGGTGGGCCTTTCTGCAAGGATTTGATTTCGACATAGTCCATCGAGAAGGTAAGCACATGTGCCACGCCGACTTCTTCTCCAGGAACCCGTTACCGCAGCCTGAAACTAAAAATACGGTTAATGAGAAGGTAGTACAAAAACAGGTAAACGTCGCAGAGCTTTCACAAAATTGGCTGATGATGGAACAACAACGTGACCCAGAGATCTCGACGATCTGGTCTCCTGCACCGGAAAGTGCAACGAAATGGTAAGAATCGTTGGTTACCTATTGTGCCCCGTTCGTTCCGCTGGTCCGTGGTTAATAATGTCCACGAGGGTATAACGCATTTGGGATGGGAGAAAACGTTGGAAAAGCTCTACGACCTCTACTGGTTCGAGAACATGTCGAAGTTTGTGAGGAAATTCGTAGAGAACTGCGTAACCTGTAAAATCTCAAAGACACACACAGGGAAGATCCAGGCGGAGATGCATCCGATTCCAAAGGTAGCTATGCCATGGCACACAGTGCACATAGACGCCACCGGGAACCTAAGTGGCAAAAACGACAAAAAGGAGTACGTCTTCGTTCTGATAGACGCGTTCACCAAGTTCGTTATGCTGCATCACACCCTGCACATCGATACGGCAAGCAGCGTCAAGGCGCTTAAGGATAGTGTCGCTATCTTCGGTGCTCCATCGCGCTTGATCGCCGTCCAAGGACGTTGCTTCGCCAGCAAGACGTTCAGGGAGTACTGTGCCTCGGTAAATATAAAGCTACACTTGATAGCCACAGGTAGTTCTCGTGCCAACGGACAGGTTGAGCGAATAATGTGCACGCTCAAAAACATGCTCACTGCCGTGGAGACACGCAGTCGTTCGTGGCAGGATGCGTTGCCCGATGTTCAACTTGCTCTTAACTGCACTGTAAGTAGAGTCACAAAAGCTAGTCCTCTTGAGCTGCTGATTGGTAAGGTTGCTAGACCCATTGATATTATGACGGCAAATGATGAAGAGCCTCATGTTGACATCGTAGAGGTTAGGAAGATGGCTGTAGAGAATATGGAGAAAGCTTCTGCCTATGACAAGAAACGTTTCGACTCCACAAAGGCAAAGATACAACCGTTCTCCGTAGGTGACTTTGTTTTGCTACAAAATGAGGAGCGAAACCAGAATAAACTTGATCCGAAATACAGGGGACCGTTTAGGGTGATCGAGGTTCTTGATGGCGACCGCTATATTTTGAAGTCCCTTTCTTCCGCCCGGACGTACAAGTACGCATATGAACGACTGAGAAAAATAACTGACATTGACGCAGACGTAAGTGACGACGACAAGACTAACTGTGACAAAAATGATAATGATGACAAGACTGTTTGATTTAGAGTATCTAGATACTAGGAAATTTTTATTGTAATCTGTTACGTGATAAGTTGAATCAACATGTTGAACAAACCTAGTTTAAGTTTTTTTATGATAAAGGCTCGAAATGATTATCTGGGTGGTGTTAAATAACCGGATGGAGGTTACATATGGAGGTGACCGGATGGAGGTTGCCTCCGGTGTTGTGTAACCGGATGGAGGTTAAGTGTGGAGGTGACCGGATGGAGGTTACCTCCGGTGTTGTGTAACCGGATGGAGGTTACTTGTGGAGGTGACCGGATGGAGGTTGCCTCCGGTGTTGTGTGACCGGATGGAGGTTACTTGTGGTGGTGACCGGATGTAGGTTGCCTGTTGCGTTGTGTAACCGATGGAAGTTACATAGCGTAATGATGAAGACCCGATGGAGGTCAGAGTATGAGCACTGCAATATTTTAATGCGATTTGAATGAGTATGGGTGTTGTTCAACATGTCAGCTTTGAGAGAGAACGTTAGTTATGATTTTAATTAAAACCTGTAATGATTATGATTGAGAGTGCCTTTTATTCCCCACCCATTTGGGCCAGGAATGGCCGAACGACTAGAATGAATACTGTTCGGCAATTTTCTTTCATTCCAGGTATTCTACACGAGGACGTGTGATCATCAGCCCCCTTAGCCAAATGGCATTCGATTAACGATATCGCTAATCGCTAAGTGCAAAAATGTATGGAAATGACATAAGCCGTCGTTATATCACGTGGTCACCGAAGAAGAAATTCCTTATGTTGCCATGGCAACCAAGCGTTAACGAAAGTAGATATCAGAGCGAATGCCGTTTGGCTAGGGCCTCAGGACGGCCGTGTCGAAGCGTCAACAACTTCAATTTATTTCCACGTAATTGACAGTTAGTCGTTCGTTTAGGAACGTCAAGTAATGACTTGGGGATGGTTAGTGCGGAGTAATAGCAACACTGAACGAATGATCGAATAAAGTGTCGATCCGGAAGTGTGTCAAGCTTTTGACATTGACAGGTACTGACACTTCTGACGGTTAAGTTGGCTAACCGGTAACGAGAGCATAGACGCCACGTGCGAGCGGGCACTTTTGATCGGACTGGCAGAGTGAACAGACAACCATTGCTCCGTGCTAAACTTCCCGCGTTCCTAAATTTCTAATCAAGCCGTATCATAGGCATCCGTGTTGATTTGATGTCGCGACCCACCGATAACGAATCTCCGTCATATATATATATATATATATATATATATATATATATATTCTATAAATTTATATACCTATATAAATTATTCACACATTGCACACATCCAAAATTTGAGGGCGAGTATTGATCGTGAGTAATCGTGAATCTTCTTCTAAAATTTTTTGACGACCGGTTGGCGCCGCGGGAGTGTAAGCGACTGCAACGCTGAAGGTCGCGGGTTCGATTCCCGCTCAAGTCAAACATTTGTGTGCATGAATATGGATGTTTGTCTTGGTCTGGGTGTTTCTATGTATAATATGTATGTATTTACAAAAAAAAAAAAGTATATATGTATGTTTATCCATTATCTAGTACTCTTGCTTAGTTTGGGACTAGATGGTGTTGTGTGAATGTGGTAGAAAAAAAAAATTAAAAAAATTAAAATATTGAAGATTTTCAAACTAAATAAACGGGTACATTAACTACCACCTAGCAGGCCAGATTAATAAAACCAGTTCTTTTTTAAGTACCACTCATAATCATGTATCAAAAATCGACTTTGTCGTAATACACAATTTAATTTCTCAGCATTGTATAGTTACACACCGTATAGTTACACAAAGATATTTTGGTTATCGCCATATTTATGGGTAACTCCGTCGGCCCAAATACGTCCACATTTGCCGCTGCGTTTACCGCTGCTGTAGGGTCGTGGCGTGCACGACGCTCTGCCGCGTCGCCCGCCGCGACGCGCGCCAAAAAAAAACGCGCGCGTTATCGCTGTGCGCGGCGGCTCGTGGCGTGCTTCGAACGTTTTCATACATTTGATCTTACCGCTCGCCGCCCCGCTCAGAGAGGCAAGGTCGTGACAGGGCCGTTAGTCGCGTTTATTTCCATGTTGTGCTCCTGAAGCCATTGGGTAATAGTTTGCAGGGTATTTTGCAGTTGGTTGTTATAGTTTAAGTTGTCGCATTGGATTAGAATTGAGACATCGTCAGCAAATAGAACCGGTAGGTTGATATCTGGGTCAAAACATTTTGGCAAGCCATTAATGTATATCAGAAATAGTATACATCCCAAAACACTGCCCTGGGGGATGGAACATGAAAAATGTTTTACTTGAGACCGAACTGATTTTATTTCTGTCATTTCTTCATTGATTTTTACATTCAAAAATATCGTGAAGAGCAATGTTTAAACGTAAAGTCGGTTAAACATTGCTTTTTCAAATATTTGTGACAACATAGTTAATAGCGCAATGGGTCTATAGTTATTAGGTATTAAGGTACCCCCTTTTTATGTATGGGTTTAGTTTGTGAATTTTTTAATATAAAATCTGGAAAGTGTCCGTCTTGGAAACTTTGATTAATTAATGAGGTTAATGGATAGAAAGTTCTGCTGTGCATTTTTCCAGTAATATAGGCGGTATTTCATCTATATGTTTTTGGTTAAATCTATGATCTTTACAATTTCTTTTCGGCTTACTGTTGGTAGGTACATGTAACATACTGGCGGGTTTATAACACTTCGACCAATGGGTTTATTTGAATATGTATGATTAGGGTGGCAAAATAATCATTAAATGTGTTACTAGCTAGCTACCTTTTTCGGGCATTTGATGATGCTGTTATTAATTTTTAAAGATATGTTTTCCTGCTTTTTATTTTTTAGCTTGTCTGTTTTTGTTTTAATGACATTCCACATAGTTTATATTTTATTATCAGAGTTTTTCATTTGCCTTATGTATTCGTTTTTTCTTTACAATTTTAACTGATCGTTTTAGAATATTTGTAAATGTTATGTAGTATTTCTTTATAGTAATCTCTTTAGTTTCATTTAGGATAGTTTTTAAAATTCTTTTGTGTTTGCATGATTTCTTTTTGGGTTTGTTTGAAATCTTATTTTTTTGTATTGGTATACATTTATTTAGATATTCTGTTACTATATTACTGAGGCATTCGTAGTTCTGATTTATGTTTTTATCATCTTTTATCATATTATTCCAATTTACATTTTTAAAGAGTTTTTAAAACGTTCAATCTGCTTTGGACAGAAAATCCTTTTTTGATTAATACTATTTTTGTACTTAGTTTAGTTTTGATACGTTTTCTAATTTAAGTTTTATATTTATAGCTTTGTGACCTGAGAGACCGTAATCTACTACCTATGTATAATGTGTCAATTCAGTTTGGGTAATTTGTAAACAATAAATCAATATGTAGGCGGGTAACTAGATTATTGGCTGATATAATCACTTCAGAGTGTTCAGAGTTCCTACTAAGTGGGCGCAGCTGGGTTATCGTGCATTGAATACACACAAACTAAAATACACTATCTACTTTAAAACACGAAAGGCATTATCTTAACAATTATATTCTAACACTTTTCACTTGCAAGTCTTTTAACAAACCGAAGACGGATTCATGGTGTACCGTCAACCAGGCGACCCGACTGAATGTCCCGCAGTCCGCCAGACAAGTCCACATGAACACCGTCAGTGCCCCCCGCCACTGGACCGCAATTCGTTTCGTCACAACCGGCCGGGAGCACTTCGATTCGTTTAGAGACTGTACTAATGACGTGATGACGTTTCATGACATCTGCAATTTTCGTTCCGACGTGAAATAATAAAGAGGCGCTGGTAATGCGCCGTCACGGCCAGACTGACCTGCGACCGTCCTCGGGCGCTTCATTTTGCAATTTTGTATCAATCACACAATTATCTATAGCTTACCTTGAAAAGCAGTCCGCTCGTCCACCCTGACAACCAGGCTCTCCAAACCGTAAGCCTGGACCGGACGAGTGAGCCCTTCGACCAATCCTTCCACACGGGTCTGGACCGGACGACACTGTCCTCTCAACCGATTTCCAAACATAAATCCTGACCGGACGAGTGCGCCCTTTCCACCAACCCTTCCACATGGGTCTGGATCGGGCAACACTGTCCTCAGTGAGGACTCCTCACAACGACTTTCCAAACATGAGTCTGGACCGGACAACACTGTCCTAACTTTCCAAACATAAGTCTGGATCGGACGAGTGCGCCCTTTCGACCATCCTCCGAACGAGGCATGGACCCAGTGGCGGCGCTAGGCGTCGGCGACGTCGGCGACCGCCGACGGCCTCGCGCCTGAGGGGGCCTCGCTAAAAGTTTTACAAGTTACATATTTACTTAATTTCGTTTCGCCAATTATCCTGGCTAAGGTAGCCGACACTGAAAAATTCAGGAAAAAGCTAAGCAGATGATAATGACTTTAATTATTTTCGAACACGTGCGTGACAAGATCTGTGTTGGGTGAACATTTTTGAATTGTCATTTATTTATTCATACATTATTTTATAATTTGGCTCACTTAATTCTAACGGTTTTTTTACTACGAAGTAAACGGGGCCTCGCCATCGATAAAAACGGCCTCGCGAACTTGATTTCGCCGACGTCCACATGTGGTCTAGCGCCGCCACTGCATGGACCGGACAGCACTGTCCTCCTAATTTTCCAAACATAAGTCTGGACCAGACGAGTGTGCCCTTTCGACCATCCTCCTAACGAGGCATGGACCGGACAACACTAACCTTCCTTCCTAACCACTTTCTAAACATAAGTCTGGACCGGACGAGTGCGCCCTTTCAACCATCCTTCAAACAAGGCATGGACTGGACGGCACTGGCCCTTTCGTCCAGCTTATCTATTTTAGACTACAGTTAAATTTAAATACCCAAGTAATAAATGGGTAATGTAAGTTTTAAATGTGATGTGAATGTGCGTAATTTGATCAAAGAAGTAATAATGTAGCATGCCGCAGGTGAGGTCAAACCTACGCCAAGCTAAACTAAACCTATGCTACGTCAAGCCTAACCTCATCTATCAGTTATGAACTGTCGTATTCAGCGTGAATTTGAACTTCGAGGTCAATTGGCTCATGGTCTGAGTTGATGCAAAGGTTATCTAATCCTGCTGTGATTGTATGAAATGCTAGTGAAATAGTATAGGAGCCTGCCGATGTGTTACGCATCTACCGAGTCTATGAGGATAATCCTCATCGAGTTCTACATCAATCACCGCCGTCTCGGCCTTCTCTTCGTTCAATAAGCTGGTACTAATTTCGACTAACCCATCATGACCCTGACATTTCAAAGAACAGTGATGTCATCTCTTTTTTTTTTGATCGATTGATCGTTAATCAATTTATGGTCCAGTCATTTCTATCATAAAACCATTTCACTCAACCTTTAACCAAACTCCCTTAATAAACTACCTTAAATTTAATTGCTAGAAAGCGATGTAGGTTGTAACTATACCGATTACGAGGCACCTCAAAGCCGCGCACAGGATGCGCGCCACTCACGGGCCGCGCGTCACACACGCGAACTTATCTAGCAACTGAATTTTACAAGGATTCTTCGCATGGTATACCCACTGATTGGAGACCCTGTTCCTTTCAGACTAATTCAATATCCGTACATCGAAATCTTAAGTGATTATCAAAATCTTTTTCAACTTCACTGGGTGCTTGGCTCTCTGCTCAAGAATAAAGATGATAATAACGCAACTTTCAATTATTTATTGTTCATCTTTTCTACCAGAACATCCAAACCTGAATTTGAAACCAACTGCCGCCAACATAAGCTGAAGCTGCTTAAATGTAAACCGCGCATGGACTGATATTACTGATACTAGTAAGTTACAGTTGAACAAATTGATTTACTTTTGTCTACGCGAACGCAACGACTACTAAGATTGTCAATCGACTGTAACGAGTTCTTTCCGATTCTTGCAACGCGCTTCTGTTATACAACAGAAGCCAGGTCGAGCACCACTGACACAATTTTAGCGATTAATATAGAATCAATGAACATAAATGTAATTAAAGCCATTTAAGTGGCACTGTATCCATGATTACGTCCAAACTCCACATCTTTATGCACTCCCCTCTAGTAGGTAATGCCGGGCCACGCTATGGTCCTCGCTACAAGGCTAGATGAGACTATCACCCAGATGCCGCTTTCTAGGGGCTACCGCTACGATACTCCGGTGCAGTTTCCAATATTGCTTGAAGACATGAAGACAAGACCACTTCACTCTATGTCATTTCTTTACTATGTCAGCATCGTTGGTACTTGAAACTCGGAAACATTCCTAAGATCATAAGTGTACTTTAGGTATGCATATTTGACAGCGACTTTAACATGTTTGATAACAATAATTTTTCTAATTCTCAACAGCAGAATGGTCATAACATTAATGTCTTTTGAAATAGCTTTGCCTGATTCGTTCTCATAGCATTGTTTGTAAGATGGGCTCTACTTTTCAAATCTAGCGAGTATGCTACTAAGCAAAATAAAATGAAGCTTTAATAACAACCTTTGTACCCCTAGACATACCCGCTTTCCCTAAGGTATGGTTTATAACAAACTTCTGACCTGCTCATAACTAAGGCGTACCTACAACTATCGTGGTGTCAACTAAACTCATGGTGAATTCATCAATACGTAGGTACTCGCTATTACAGAAAGTACACCAGAACGCGGCGTTCAAACAAAGCCCGTAGTTGCTAGTTTAAACTTAATGGTCGATTCTAAATAGGTACGAAATACTTATCCTAACCCAATCATTAGTGATAGGTACTATGACAGCGCAACAAGGGCTTGTCTTGCTTACGCACCAATGGAAACTATGCCTCCTAACATAAAAGCTTGTCGCCGCACAGACAGCTCATACAGTTTCTGCAAATCTGCAGCAACGGAAACGAGGGCATGAAGAACAAGAACATCACAACAACGACTTACAAGGTTCGCAACTCAATTGGGAATAAGGTTAAGCAAACAATCATTACTAATGGCCACTAACGTGGTCCTACCTACAATGAAAACTAAAATCATTCAAAATGATTATCATTACACTACAATGATAACAATTTTTTTCTTCTACATCTGATAATCGAGTTTAACAGCTTCTACTAAAAACCTTGTACTGAAGGTATCTTCCTTACTGTATCACTCCGAAACGTCCTAAACGTAACTTGGAATTGGAGAGAGAATCGGGGGCAATTGGTAAAGATTCCCAGCGTATCACACTATTTTTTAAAAACACAGTAGGTAATTTTTTTACACGTACAATCTTAAGATCGAATTAAATACTAGCAGTGCCATCCATTAACAACAGTATGGTAGCACAAAACATTTTTTTTTTTTTAGTAACGTGTTAACGTGTTACAAATCACGCACAAAGAGAAGCAGGTTTAAATGAAACAGATTGTCTGTACAAAACAGAATTACAAGGAGTAAAACTGCCTCGCCCTGCTTAAGCCGTAATCACGTTTAAATAACACCGTTAGGTATTCAAAACGTCTCGAGTCGGTAAAATAATCGCACTTCGCGCTAGTAACATCTACCAAAACCAATTTCGACTACGGTGGTTAGGTTCCACATCAACCAACCAACTACACGTCTAAAGTTCTAAACAGCACTACAGGTCACACGTCCATTTAAGAAACAAACGCTACAATCAGTTCCAGATAAAATAGCTTTGCAATAGCTCAGCACAGTCTAATACTATGAACTTAGTATGTACGATTCGATTAGTCGAACGCGAATCTACCATTTAGCGCCGCTGCCCAGACTGAAGGACAGTCTAGACCGGAGTTATTGTTCTAGATTTAGCAGAACACCAGCCGAAGCTGGGTTTTGGTTCTAAAACCAAAATTACAACTGCACTACAACAATAACCAGCACGCTTCACTCAAAACGCACTTGCATGGAATAATGCAAGTCGGCCTGTACGCTCAGCCTTGTTACCGTTACATACTATGTTCACAAACGGCTGCACGCCGATAAGAGGGACTATTTGCGTTCACAAGGTTCGTGATCGCAAGCCACCCTCAAGTTTTATTACGAAAAAAAGAAATAAAAACAATCGTTTTCTTTTTAACCCAAGTATCGAACCCAAAACGTCTTTTCGATATCTGCGCTATAGCTAGGTCACAGTAGTAGTCGGGCACTCATACGATAGCATAAAATACAGCAATGGGGTCGCTATTTAATCAGTCATTACTACCCACAAATTTGTTCTTTTTCTTTCCTTCTTCTTTAAGCTATTAAAAAATTAGCTTATCCAAGAGATCATGACATGGGAAACACGATACCGTAAAGTTCAACCGGTTTCACAGTAAACGCCTGTTTTAACCACAATTTCGTGTCTCGCGAGGGAATCGAACCCATTACGCTGTAGCGGCTAGTGATGTGACGGCGACCTCACCACTACAATCCTAAGGTTACTAAACGTGTAGCAGTATTCTGCCAACTAATAACGTTTTACTACTACCGCCACCAAATAAAATTTGCAGGGCCAATAGAGAAATTAGATAGTATACGCTCACCACGGTAGCAGTTGAGAAATCAACTGATTCGCCAGCACCGCAGCAGCACAATCGCCCTCACTCGCGTCTTGTGTGTACGTTTTATTGCACAATTTTATCCCACAAATGAAGTAGGCGGGTAACTAGATTATTGGCCGATATAATCACTTCAGAGTGTTCAGAGTTCCTACTAAGTGGGCGCAGCTGGGTTATCGTGCATTGAATACACACAAACTAAAATACACTATTTACTTTAAAACACGAAAGGCATTATCTTAACAATTATATTCTAACACTTTTCACTTGCAAGTCTTTTAACGAACCGAAGACGGATTCATGGTGTACCGTCAACCAGGCGACCCGACTGAATGTCCCGCAGTCCGCCAGACAAGTCCACATGAACACCGTCAGTGCCTCCCGCCACTGGACCGCAATTCGTTTCGTCACAACCGGCCGGGAGCACTTCGATTCGTTTAGAGACTGTACTAATGACGTGATGACGTTTTATGACATCTGCAATTTCCGTTCCGACGTGAAATAATAAAGAGGCGCTGGTAATGCGCCGTCAAATGCAAGTAGATGTGGTATGAAATATAGATGGCGCCACCGCCAAGTAAACAGTGAGCTCGAGTCAAAGAATCTAAAAAAAATCTGTAAATATAGAAATTGTTTGTATAATTGTGTGTATTGTGTCTTAAAGTGATACATAGACTCTCAATAATATCGAAAAGTCGTAATATCGTATCGCCACTTGTCTTCGCTTAGGTGCTCCGTGTGTTTCTCCGCATCGATGTCATTGTGGAGAAGACGTCGATAGCCTCGGACACCATGGGCTATCTTGCAGCAGAAGCGCTGGTAGAATTCCCCGTCACGCCCATCTGAATGACATAATTCGTCGTGCTCTTGTCGCGTCTGGCGTACCAGCTGTACCTACTTGAACCAAATGGTTTGGTACGCGACGACGGTAAGAGACCTGATGGTATGTCATTTTTGCCTTGGAAAATGGGTAGGCCTTTGGTGTGGGACGCAACCTGCGTAGACACCCTCGCGCCATCACATATTCCAAGCACGGGAGGCCATGTTGGCGCTGCTGCTGCAATTGCGGAAACCCTCAAACGGCGCAAATACAGTAATTTAGTGAGTAATTACGTGTTTGAGCCGTTTGGGGTGGAAACGCTAGGCTCATGGGGTTCGAGCGCTCGTTCACTGTTCCGGGAAATTTCGAAACGGTTAATCGACGTCTCACGTGGCTGGTTTATTCTTTGCTCAGAGAATCAGCATTGCCATCCAGCGTGGCAATGCTGCCAGCCTTCTGGGCACGTTACCCGATGACATTGATGCGGAGGCATTTTACGACGCCTAAACCGTGTAAATATTTTCAATTTTTAATCTCTTTTTACGTTTTTTTTGTACATATACTGCTTAGACATTAAGATTAGATTAAATATCGAAAAGTGTTATCGTTAAAATTAACAAATCCTAGGCCGTGTAAAAAACTTTTGTTTAAAAACAACCAACTCGAAGCCTACAAAATTTAAATAAACAAGTTAAACGCTGGAAAAGTGCAATAATACAAAACAAGTGACTTTTACCATTGAAAACTGTTATAATTTAACAAAAATCTTGTGTTATAAAGGTATGAACAAAAAGTGAAAACTAAAAGTGCAAATACGACGGTTTATTTTATTTAAAACTGTCATAATACCAACTCACTTACGCCACCTGTTGAGTGATTTCCTTCTGTTTTGGATAAGCGACATCTATTGTTGAAGAGCTAAACGAGATCGATCGATTCTTACCTAATTGACAGTAACCGCTACAAGCATTTGTTGGCGCAGTAATTACCGATCCGGCCGATAGAGGACGTCACCAGTAATCATTTACAATCATGGATACCTATGAAAATATAACAACACGAAACAAGAACAACAAAAAATATGTAGAAAGTATTGCAGACGAATCCTTCACCTCGTCTAATTCTGATTATCGCACATAAAGTCTACCCGATTTAACAGAGGACTACAGTACTGAGTTCGAAGAAATTAAATGTGAAATAGTCAGTTTAAAAAGTCAATTAGCAAGCGCCCACATGGAGATAGAAAATATAATGACTGAAAATAATACCTTACGCAAAAATTTGGCAGAACAAGAACGTACAATTACTCAGCTCAAGCAAATATGCACAAAAATGGTGTCAAACCCAAAATCAACATCAAAGAAACGAAAAATTACAAAGGAAACTTGGCTATCATTGGAATCATCTCCACCAAAACAAACTGTAAACGACAAGAACACTAGCTTTAGCCAACTTGGTGTTCATACATCTGAAGACATAGAAACGACCAAAACACCAACGACTCCAAAGACAAGCTTACCGATTACACCAAATACAAAATTGCCAGACAAAATCTAACAGGCGCCACCGCCAATACAAATTAAGGGAAATAGCAAAAGCAAGAATGTAGATCAAACTAAACAGGAACACGATCTATTGATCGTTGGTGGTCAGCAGTGCGTGAGATTAGCCTCAGCTCTTATAAAGTCTAGACAGGATACAAAATTAAAAAAATACAACATTACTTCTACAATTAAAGAAAAACAAAAAACCCGACTGCATAAAAACTAATTTTAAAAAATACATGAAAAAATTAACTTAAATTAAAACTAAAAAGAAAGAAACAAGCCCAGTAGTTTAGAATTCTGTTATGTAATATGCAGAACAGAACGACTCACAGTCGGGGCCTCTTGGGAAGATTTGATTGGTAAAATTTGAATGGGCCCCGACTGTGAGTCGTTCTGTTCTGCATATTACATAACAGAATTCTAAACTACTGGGCTTGTTTCTTTCCTTTTAGTTTTAATTTAAGTTAATTTTTTCATGTATTTTTTAAAATTACTTAGTTTTTATGCAGTCGGGTTTTTTGTTTTTCTTTAAATTATTTTTTTTATTTTATACTTTTTAGTTACGATTCATTGACTTCGTTATAAGATGGTAAATTTCACAATCAAGTGTTTGTATATCGTTTATACTTGAAATAAAAACTTAAATCAATAAGTAAGAAAATTAGTGAGAATTTTATTCGATTCATTGACTTCGTTATAAGATGGTAAATTTCACAATCAAGTGTTTGTATATCGTTTATGCTTGAAATAAAAACTTAAATCAATAAGTAGGCAAATTAGCGAGAATTTTGTTTTTGTTAAACAACTTTAAATCATTATATATCCTAAACTATAATTTAAAATGAAAAATCATAAAAGAAACCTAAAGATGATTTTAAAATACCTATTCAACGACACCCCACTTGACATAGTTCATCGACATTTTGTTTTTCATTTTGACAATATGGCGTCTGGTTGTCGCTGTGGTGAATTTTGATTACTTTTATGTCTTTAGTGACACTCGCAAGGTTAAGACGAATCGATTGACGTAAGAATCATCAAAATCGGCCGACGCATTTGGTCTCTAGAACGCCACATAGAAACAAACATACATATAAAGCCGAATCTCAAAGCCGAATCTCAAAGCCGAATGATGAGGTCTGGGCGGGGCGTAAACTAGCAACTGACACTCAGTACACCGCTTATACTAATAAGGTTTAAATTGCCGAAGCGTTTGATATTGATGGGATCTACCGAGCGCCAAAATCATAGACGTTTGGCAGATTTTATTTAATTTTACAAAATATACACGTATAATATGAAAATAAACTAGGTAATTCTTTAGTTCATTAGGTTTCCTACAATATTAGTAAATAAAATATGACAGCTTACGATCAAAATATTGCAAACAGTGAGACGAAAGATTATTTTCTGCCTCGTTTTTGTGATTTTTTTTACCGTGATTCTATTTTACATACATGAAAAATTCTTTCAAAAGTCTTTTGTTCAGACTTTAAGAGAGACTTTAAGCTCTATTTTTTGCTAGTTCTTAACATGTACCGTTATGGCTATTTGCGCGACGAAAAATTTGGTGTTTCACGGCTTCTGAGGTATAACAGCGCCTTAACGTTCCTCAGGAATCACACTAATTATTTATTTTTTGTTTTTGAGTTTATCGGGTTCATACAGTCAGAACGAAAAGGGGACTTCGTTTCATTATGTTCTCCAGTTTTATATACTTAGTACCTGGGCTTTTTACGTAATTACGTGAAGTTAGCTACCAGTTGGGAAATACTGCAAAAATTAAGCACAATTAAAATTTGTAAATACCTACTACATATATTTATTTAAGATAGCTGACTTTCTTAATCTATACCATTTTGTACAAAAATCATCAAAGGCTGAAGGTTATGATAAATTATATATTTTATCATCATCTTCAGCCTTTCGCAGTCCACTACTGATATCTAATCAGATAATTTCTTCGTTTTATTCTGTTTTATTTTGATTTTAGGGTCCATTACTTTGATTCTCTGGCAGATGACTTCATTTCGAATTCGATTCTTTGGAGAAACTCCGAGCGTAGCCCTCTCCATAGCTTGTTAAGCGAGCTCAAATTGGTGGACCAGTCGTACCGTCAGTGTCCACGTTCTGTAAGTCACGGGTAGAACACACTTTGTCTTAAGTCTATGCGGTAAGCTTGACCAAAAGCGGCGTGATTTCCTATACGATGCCCAGTTAAGCTGTATTCTTTTGCGAGCCTTCTCGAAATTGTCTCTACCCAAGTGCAAGTTTTGCCCGACGCAGAAATTCGACATACCTCTGAGCAAACTGTCAACACGGACTCCAGAATAGACTAGGTTGCAAGAAAGTCAAAGGCTTTTTCATAGTCCATAAATGCTATAAGCACAGGGGATGATTATACTCTTCTGTCTCATGTATAATCTGCCGTAATGTGAATGTCATCTTTGGTGACACCTCAACCTCGAGAACCGGACTATTTGTAGGTCTAAAACTCGTCAAGCGAGACGCGAAACGGTGGTGGTGACTGATGACCCTGGAAAACAGCTTAAATACCTTGCTCAAGAGAGTGACGTGTCGATAGCATTTAAAAAGGGTTTTGTCCGCCACTCCCCGAGAAGAAGCTAGATTTAAATATACATTGGAGCTGCACATTGTTTCGACTTCTACATACCTGAATACCTACATTTTTCACGTTTAAGCTCTTGGCTGACTTCTGGTAACTCGTCCGTGAAGTTCCGTTAAGGTAGTTTGGGGATCCTCCAAGTAGAGATGAGGACAGCACGCTGCCGACATGTAGAGATCACTGTAAATGCTCTGAACTTCAAGAATTTTGGACCTAGAAGTGACGAATTTCCATCAGATGTGGTCAACTTCTCCTACAAAATCCGTGCCATCCCACTTCAATTGGTAGATATGCACTCCCACTTTGGCGTTATAGTTCTCCATGACAACATTGAACTGGGCCTTTTCGGTGTTATGTAAGACTCTAGAAATTTCAAAATACATTTCCTCCACTTCATCATTCGAGTATATCAAAGTAGGTGCATATACTTGGACAATTTTCAAGTTCATACTCTTGCCAACACACTGGAAACTGCTATATTGTTGCCAGAGAAGACTTTATATACCAAGAATGCGGATCCGCCTTGGGATAGCTGGTGTCCCTCTCTAAGTAAAGAGGATGGCTAGAATCTAGGGTAATGGTATTCTACGCCTCGCTGCGAACTTCAAATAATCCCAAAATATGTGAGGCGTAGCTTTCGCACCAGTGACGTTGCTGCCCGTCACCGATATTTGGCATTTTAGCACCCACATTTTCAAATGTTTTTGTTTTGTTCACCGGAGGAAGCGAAAACAACAAGTATTAACTTTCTCACTCGCAAAAATAAAAAAATTGTGACTGAACCCATACACAACGTGTTGTATATAATACACGTTGAGCTACGCCTCACATATTTTGGGATTATTTGAAGTTCGCAGCGAGGCGTAGAATACCATTACCCTAGATTCTAGCCATCCTCTTTACTTAGAGAGGGACACCAGCTATCCCAAGGCGGATCCGCATTCTTGGTATATAAAGTCTTCTCTGGCAACAATATAGCAGTTTCCAGTGTGTTGGCAAGAGTATGAACTTGAAAATTGTCCAAGTATATGCACCTACTTTGATATACTCGAATGATGAAGTGGAGGAAATGTATTTTGAAATTTCTAGAGTCTTACATAACACCGAAAAGGCCCAGTTCAATGTTGTCATGGAGAACTATAACGCCAAAGTGGGAGTGCATATCTACCAATTGAAGTGGGATGGCACGGATTTTGTAGGAGAAGTTGACCACATCTGATGGAAATTCGTCACTTCTAGGTCCAAAATTCTTGAAGTTCAGAGCATTTACAGTGATCTCTACATGTCGGCAGCGTGCTGTCCTCATCTCTACTTGGAGGATCCCCAAACTACCTTAACGGAACTTCACGGACGAGTTACCAGAAGTCAGCCAAGAGCTTAAACGTGAAAAATGTAGGTATTCAGGTATGTAGAAGTCGAAACAATGTGCAGCTCCAATGTATATTTAAATCTAGCTTCTTCTCGGGGAGTGGCGGACAAAACCCTTTTTAAATGCTATCGACACGTCACTCTCTTGAGCAAGGTATTTAAGCTGTTTTCCAGGGTCATCAGTCACCACCAACCGTTTCGCGTCTCGCTTGACGAGTTTTAGACCTACAAATAGTCCGGTTCTCGAGGTTGAGGTGTCACCAAAGATGACATTCACATTACGGCAGATTATACATGAGACAGAAGAGTATAATCATCCCCTGTGCTTATAGCATTTATGGACTATGAAAAAGCCTTTGACTTTCTTGCAACCTAGTCTATTCTGGAGTCCGTGTTGACAGTTTGCTCAGAGGTATGTCGAATTTCTGCGTCGGGCAAAACTTGCACTTGGGTAGAGACAATTTCGAGAAGGCTCGCAAAAGAATACAGCTTAACTGGGCATCGTATAGGAAATCACGCCGCTTTTGGTCAAGCTTACCGCATAGACTTAAGACAAAGTGTGTTCTACCCGTGACTTACAGAACGTGGACACTGACGGTACGACTGGTCCACCAATTTGAGCTCGCTTAACAAGCTATGGAGAGGGCTACGCTCGGAGTTTCTCCAAAGAATCGAATTCGAAATGAAGTCATCTGCCAGAGAATCAAAGTAATGGACCCTAAAATCAAAATAAAACAGAATAAAACGAAGAAATTATCTGATTAGATATCAGTAGTGGACTGCGAAAGGCTGAAGATGATGATAAAATATATAATTTATCATAACCTTCAGCCTTTGATGATTTTTGTACAAAATGGTATAGATTAAGAAAGTCAGCTATCTTAAATAAATATATGTAGTAGGTATTTACAAATTTTAATTGTGCTTAATTTTTGCAGTATTTCCCAACTGGTAGCTAACTTCACGTAATTACGTAAAAAGCCCAGGTACTAAGTATATAAAACTGGAGAACATAATGAAACGAAGTCCCCTTTTCGTTCTGACTGTATGAACCCGATAAACTCAAAAACAAAAAATAAATAATTAGTGTGATTCCTGAGGAACGTTAAGGCGCTGTTATACCTCAGAAGCCGTGAAACACCAAATTTTTCGTCGCGCAAATAGCCATAACGGTACATGTTAAGAACTAGCAAAAAATAGAGCTTAAAGTCTCTCTTAAAGTCTGAACAAAAGACTTTTGAAAGAATTTTTCATGTATGTAAAATAGAATCACGGTAAAAAAAATCACAAAAACGAGGCAGAAAATAATCTTTCGTCTCACTGTTTGCAATATTTTGATCGTAAGCTGTCATATTTTATTTACTAATATTGTAGGAAACCTAATGAACTAAAGAATTACCTAGTTTATTTTCATATTATACGTGTATATTTTGTAAAATTAAATAAAATCTGCCAAACGTCTATGATTTTGGCGCTCGGTAGATCCCATCAATATCAAACGCTTCGGCAATTTAAACCTTATTAGTATAAGCGGTGTACTGAGTGTCAGTTGCTAGTTTACGCCCCGCCCAGACCTCATCATTCGGCTTTGAGCCCTGTGAGAGATAGGTCATGTCGCTTGCGTCTCCGCTGCACGAAATTTTACGTAAACCTGTTTGTCATTGTAATACGCCGATTGGAGTTCGTAATTTCATGTTTTATGTTATAGACTGAATACTTTGAATCAAATTGGCTTTTCATGTGTCTATGGGCACATATAATTAGGACCTAAGTTTATATTCTTGTTGCGTTTAATGTGTTATTGTTTCTGTGCTTATAAATATATAATTAGAAGAATAAAATATGGACAATTAGAGAAATAAAGTTCGACGAAGGATTTGTACAAGAAAGCGTCTTAATAAAATAGAAATTCATCCATGGCCAAGTGATTATGAAATGTGTAACATTTTTACACAAATTATTTTCAGAGTCTTTTATAACTGAATATGTTATAGATTATCGATTATGCATAATATAATTATATTAATTATTCTCACAATACAAAGCTGCCACAGTTTTCAATATTTGAAAGAGTAATAACATAAAATCGAATCATTTTATGTACCTTTATTTCAAATTCTTTAGCTTGTCAGAGCGCCTGGAGCGCTAAGATGCCACCACGGCGAACAATAAACAGCGCTAATATGGCGCTCCGCAGTCCGCAAACAAGCGGTAACGAATGTTGTATTATTGTGTTGTAAATATAAACCTATTTAACTTTGATTATTCATAAACTATTAGGTATGTCTCAGTGCATCTTATATCTTTTTTATTTCTAAAATCAATCATTTATAAGTAAGAGAGTGACTTCTCTGTTTGCTATAACACAAGTTATAGTATTTTTTTAAATAATAAAGTACCTAACTAATTATATTTATTGTAATTACAGTGAAATTAAAGATAACAGTTCTGCAACGTCTTACACACATTTGACTGCAGTAATTCCTAACACGATTTGTTCAAGAGCTAGCCAAGAAATTCTAAACAATTTTTTTAACAAATTTGACTCAACTCCCTAGTGAAAAGCAAAAAAATTAAGAGGGATAGCAGTGACTGGTTCGAATTGCGTAAGAATATGTTGACAGATACAAATTTTGGTAAAGTGGTAAAAAGAAGAGATAACAGCAGTAAAGCCAACTTAGTAAAAATTACTTTGTACAAATAAAATATTTGCAATGTAAAAGCAGTTGCGCATGGAGTCTAAAATGAACAACTGGCTTTGCAACAACTGCCGAAGCTAGAAAATTTAACAATCGAGCCTTGTGGATTATCCGTTTATTAGTGCCATGCCAGATGGATTAATAGGTCCAAACACGATTGTGAAAATTTAATGTTCTTAAGTTGCCTATAAGAATGGCCTAGAGAATAGTATAAGAGCAAATAAAATACAAATATGAAAACATGATAAAAAAGTGAACTGACTAGTCTAAACAAATATTGTCAAATTCAAATTCAAATTCAAAATCCTTTATTCATTTGGGTCACAATGTGACGCTTATGAACGTCAAAATAATAAATTTATAAAATAATTACTTATACTCAAATTTAAAACATTATTACTGTATGCTTCTACATTTACATTTACTGCCACGTTCGCAAAGCAATAGGTAGAACCATGAGAAAGAACGGGCAATGAAACTCACGGTCACTCTTTTTCATCGCCAGGTTTTGTCAATTACATTTTGTAAGGTCACAATTACATTTTGTAAGGTGCTGCAACTGTTACACCTTCTATATCACTTGTATATATTTACTGTACATAATAATACTCAAGCATAATAGTTTTGGTTAGTTAGCCTCCTCAGAATAGACATGGTGAAACTGGAGCATCCACTTACATTACGAGGGTCAAACTGAAAGTTCTTAGAACTGGCCACTTATAAACAATATAATAAAAAAAATATTCTAAAATTTGAAAATAGAACTCTTTGCCAATATTACTGAGTATATATTTCATTCATTTGTCATTTGTTTTACGATTTGGCGGCAAATTGAAAATTGTCTGTGTCACGTCAACATGAATTTAACACGAGAAAATTTTCGTGCAATGATTTTTTATGACTTTCGATGTCATTTAAGTCAACAAGAAAGTTATGATAGACTACGATTGGCCTTTCACGATGAAGCCCCATCTCGTGCGACTGTTTACAACTGGTTTAATGAGTTTAAACGTGGTCGCACTAATCTCACTGATGATGTACGTGAGGGACGGCCTTCTACGGCGACGACTGAAAATAACATCTGTGTTGTGCGGCGTATGATAGAGACTGACAAAAGAGTGACCTATCAGCAGATTCGGACAAGCTTAGGCATCGGTATGAGTCAAGTGCACAAAATCCTCCACGAACATTTAGCGGTCAGGAAGCTTTGCGCCCGGTGGATACCTCATAATTTGACTAAGGCTCAAAAACTCCATCGTGTGGATTGGTGCCGTAAAATGATTGAAAGATTTAACGGAGGTGACTCAAATGCTGTGTTCGACATACTAACAGGTGACGAAAGCTGGATTTACTGTTATGATCCTGAAACCAAAAGACAATCTGCTCAGTGGGTGTTTCCTTTCGAGGAGTTGCCAACTAAAGTGAAGAGAGATCGAAGTGCGGGAAAAAAAATGGTGGCCTCGTTCTTTGGAAGGATAGGTCATTTCGCAACAATTGTATTAGAGGATCAAAAAACAGTTTCTGCAGAATGGTACACTACCAATTGTTTGCCACTTGTCTTGGAAAAAGTTCGAGAGAAACGACCTCGCAGTAGGATCCTCCTTCACCACGACAACGCCTCGTCGCACACCGCCAAGCGAACGATCGACTATTTGGCGACATCAAACGTTGAATTACTGGGTCACCCGCCGTATAGCCCCGACCTCGCGCCTTGTGATTTTTATTTATTTCCAAAAATTAAAGAAAAACTTAAAGGAAAGCGGTTTATGAATGCTGAAGAAGCGGTGGCTGCGTATCGCGATGCCATTGAAGAGACCCCTAAGGACGAGTGGGCAAAGTGCTTTTCCCAGTGGTTCCATCGCATGCAGCGGTGTATTGACGTCAATGGACAATATTTTGAAAAGATATAATAAAACTAATAACTGGCTAATGTAATCAGTTTTTGATTTTCTAAGAACTTTCAGTTTGACCCTCGTATATATAACTAATAATGCAGGCAATCCGCGAAAGTGATCAGAACCATGATGGAAATGATGCAGTTAAATATTAAACTCTAATACCAGCCCGCAAGACCGTCATCGACCAGTCATCGCAAGTAGCACCCGTTCACGAGTATGACGCATGTGCCAGCCATTATCCCTCTCGCCATATTAGAGGGACAGGGATGACCCGACACACGACGCCACCACAAGAAATTACATTTTAGTGAGCATGACGACAACGGTTTGTAATTGTTATTACCAAATTCAGGGGCAACGCCACGTTACACGCAAACAAAAATGTTTATTTGCTGTGTGGAGTGGCGAAAGTATACCACTAAAAATAGAAATTATAGAAAGAGATGATTTTTTCTGGGAGACGACAATGAAAGAAAAGCTTGTGGCGTTTTATATGAATTGGCAGCTGCCTGAAATGGTTGATTCTCGTCAAGCTCAAGGAATGGCATTGCGAGATCACGGAGAGGAAAATGATTCATCAGTGCTTGAAGTTTCTACAATACCAAGCCGTAAAAGGAAAGTAAATGAAAATGTGCCTCATGAACAACAGCAAATAATAAGTTTTGAAGCCTCATTACCTCACACACTGCCTTTAACTTACGATGAGAATAAAGAAAACCTGCCGCGTTGTAGCAGACAGCTAACTTTTGATGAGCTGTAAACTCTGTATTTTGTTAGTAAATGATAAAAAAATATAAATAAATATCTTTTAATATTTATTTTCTTTGAAACAACACATATTTTAAGCGAAATATTTTTTTTTATATTTTTCCATACAAACATGTATATTATGTATATGTGTGCTAACGAACAAGCAGTAACTCAAATTTTAATGCTATAATTTTCTAAGCGACATAGTAGTATCTCATAAATAATGTATAATTATCCACATATATTTTTGGTATTTTATCTATTTTGAAAAATAATAATGGGTTTGGTTTCGAAACGGGTCGCCTGAATTTAAGGGTATTGGTGGTGTAGGGGGCTCAAGGGAGTTAGTTTTAATCCCCTAAAGGTAATTTTGGCTGCCGGCGTTGCGTCTAAATATTTTTCAACAATTTCCAAAAAATCTTGAATACTTCGGCAATTATGCAAAACGGAACGTAGTTTTTAGTACAGTTTGAAAAATGTCATTTTTAGGTTTTATGTGAAAAACGTGAAATGAAACGCAAACCCGCCATCTTGGAATGATCATATTATTGACAGCTAATGTCAAATTTGTGCGTCATTGCTTTCGAGTGCCTTAGGTGCGACTGTAATAAGTAACTAAATAGATTATGTAAGGTTCTGTTTTGACCCTTAATCCGAAAATAGGAGCCCTGGGAAGCAGGGCTCCGTCAACCTTAGTTTATTAAACTAGTGTGAAGAATGTGGAAGTTGGCAGTGCCATACACACCGATGTTTGGAGATTTTATTTTTTCAGAGGAAACCAATCACTCACAACCCCTAAAAACGGCGACGTATTTCGAAACCTTTACTACAATAATTATACATATAATAACAATAAAACATCCATAAATAAATAAAATAAATCAACTTTTACTAAACTTCAATTATCTCGTAACTCACTTTAGTTGAGATACGGCTTTTGCGCTCAGTAGCCGAAAATTAAAAAATGGCACCCTTATAGATTCGCCATTTCTGTCTGTCTGCCCGCCCGTATGTCACAGACAATTTATTGCATAACAGATTTGAAAACTGGCAGGAATGGAATTAGATGTAGGTATTCCATGAACCGCTTCACCATTTTTATACAAAAACAAAACAAAAATAATAAGGGCCTCTCCCTACATGGCACTGACTTAATTATTTTTATCATCTTACAGCACGCATTTACCTACTTTCGTCAACTATTAATACCAATAACGTCTAACGTAAACCACTTTTGCTCATGGCTCCACTGAGAACAAAAATTGCGCTATGCCCATATTGTACAAACAGATTGATTTATGTAATATAAATTTTAATATCAGTATCTCAATTCAATATGCAAAAACGTTTTGCTTGTGATTTTGAAATATTGGAATACGGATGTCCCCAGAATACGGCCGCACGCGATTAGAATGAAGGGGGGCGCCCCGCAGTAGACGGAGCTAAGCGCCCTTCACCTCCCCTGCTTCACCCCCTCATTTACCGAAACAGTTGCTTAGGACAGCGCCTTAAGTATAATTCACGCGGACGGGCTGAAGGCTTATATTTACTAGATATTAGAGGTGTAGCTATCCTATACCTAGCAGTGCCTACAGTGACTTTTGTGATGTGTAAATAGAAACATGGATACACACAGCCCTGAAAAGGACTTAAGTGTTTAAATAGAAACAGTGATAATAGTCCTGACAAGGACTGTTCAAGGACTTTTGTTGTTGTTCTGAAAAGAACAGTTTTATAGACTTTTGCAACGTTAAATAGAAACAAGAAGAGTTCTCTTGCGAACTCAAAGATGCACACGCTGACTATTTCAAGAAATCTTCGCTCTGCAAATATTATTGCGTCGACGCGCGCCGTGCCCGCTGACGCGCGAACGCACGACGTCTTCGCTCGACGAGTGACCGGCAAATGGAGCCGCCACAACGTAGAACATCGCGACGCCCCGTACAGGGCGTGCAGCGGCTAGTTCGGGACAGATTTTGCCCCCTGCTAGCGGGTTCTCTGGTATCCTGCCCTTTAATAAAGGCAGGTCCTTGGGTCGGGCAGTAGTTGCCCTAAGGCGGTTGACCGAAAGGCGTGTTGCGCAGGCCGCCGAATCTTCACGCCGTCCGGGCGGTCAACACGAGCCGGGTGAGACCCCCGGCGAACCGAGGGAGGCCCAGCTCCGTGAAGCCAGCGACACAGACGGCGACTTACGGGCGGCCTGCGGAGGTCTTTGTGGTGAGGTGGTGGTGGTGTGGTGCCGGCGTCTGGTTAGACGCCGACATCGTGGTTGGAGTGTATACATGGCGTGCTCTGTTGCGGTGGTCGTCCGCGCGCGCACATGATGAGCGTATCCTGCGTCGATACGCGCAGATGTCGCGCGGAAGGGGGCGGCCACCTGCAACAGAGGGCTAAGAGGTTGTCAAGTTAGGGGGGGGGACGGCGGTTACCCGGGGCAACCGGCTCGTCCGCAGCGTCGTCGGGGTTAGCGATGAGGTCGCGAGGCAGTTTCTTCTTGTCCGGGGGGCGAGCGTGCCAGGGGGCCAGGTCCCGGACGTGGTCCCAGGCCGAGGCGTCGGCTCGCTCGAACATCCCCACGGACAGACGGCGGATGTAGGCGTCCAGGCTCTCGATGCGGGTGTCCCGCTGGATGATATCGTTCCTCACATAGCGAGGAGCTTGAACGGCGGCGCGCAGCGACAGCGACTGCTGCGCGCGGAGGCGAATGCGGCTCGACTCGCTCGTGAGGGCGAACCAAGCGGGCGCGGCGTAGGTGAGCCGGGTGCGCACATAAGATTTGTACACACCCAGCTTCGCTCGAAGTGGTAGATGTGAGGAGAGCACTGGACGCAGAAGCGCTCTGGTTGCGCGTACCTGTGCGACGACGTTGCGGACGTGCGGCTTCATGGATAGAGCTCGGTCAATGGTGATCCCCAGGTACTTCACCGTCCGGGTCCAGGGGATGTACTCACCCTGGAGTTTGAGTGGCAGTGGATGGAGCTGCTTGCTGCTAATGAGTATCGCCTGTGACTTACCCACATTCACCGACAGTCGCCACTGCGATAGCCAGCGGGGGAGAAGGTCGAGGGCGCGCTGCATCTTCTTTGCGGCGTGGGCGGCGTTGACGCTGGTGGAGATATACGCCGCGTCGTCGGCGTAGAGCGCCAGCTCGGCGCCCTCAGCGACGGGGATGTCGTCGGTGAACCTGGTGTAAAGCACAGGCGAGAGGCATGAGCCCTGCGGGACTCCAGCAGAGATGGTGCGGACGTCTGAGAGCTCCTGTTCCACTGCCACTCGGAAAGTCCGGTTGCTAAGGAACGAGGAGACCACCTTTACTACACGGCGAGGCGCTGTGGATGTCGACAGTTTGAACAGCAGACCGGAGTGCCACACTCGGTCAAAAGCTTTCTGGATGTCGAGGAATACTGCTACGGCGTGCTCGCGCTTGTTGCGCGCCGCCGTTATCCGATGCAGTACCCTCGACAATTGCAGTGTTGTGGAATGTTCAGACCTGAACCCGAATTGTTCCGGTCTTGGCGTGATGTGCGGTGTGAGGTGCCGCAACAGGAGTCTCTCGAACACCTTCGAGATCGTGGGCAGGAGAGTGATCGGCCGATAGCTCCCCGGCTTCAAGATGTTTTTATCTGGCTTCGGTAACATTATGATGCGGCCTTCTTTCCAGCAGGCGGGGAAGGCGCCTGTGCGGACGATCCCCGTGAACAGGCGCGCCAACGCTGCCACGGTACGGTGCGGCAGGTGGCGCAGCGCTGTATTCGGTATCCCATCCGCCCCAGGGGCCTTCCGGGGCTGGGTCTGCCGTATGGCTCGCTGCACCATTCCAGGGGAAAAGAAGATGGAGTCCTCTTCGGGAGCTATCGGCGTGGCGAAGTATTCCCGAAGGTGTTTCTCGACTGCTGCGGCGTGTTCTGCGTCAACAATCGGGTTAGGCCTGAACTGGCCCTCGAGGTGGTCGGCTAGGATCGCTGCACGGTCTGCTGCTTTGTAGCGTGGAGTTCCGTCGGCGTGTAGTAGCGGGCGCACCGGAGCTGGGGTGTTTGTGAGGCGACGACATAGGCGGTGGATCGACGACCAGTCGTCGCGAGAGTCCTCTATGAGTTTCTCCCAGCTCTCGGCGGTGTGGGTCCTCAACTCGCCCTTCACTCTCTCCGTCAGCCGGTTGAGTTGCGTCTTTAATGTGGGGCATCGCGTGCTCTGCCACTGTCTGCGGAGGCGCCGCTTGTCAGCTATCAGTTTAGCAATGTGTGCCGGCAGAGGGGGTAGCCTCCTCTGGGTGTTGATGGGTGGTGTGGAGCTGACAAGGGCGGACTTGATAGCGCCGGCGAGTTCGGCCGCGAGCGCGTCGACGTCGGCTGTGGAGCTGATAGGGCGAGTCGGTGTGGTGGTCTCCATCGTATCCCTAAATCTGGTCCAGTCCGGTTTGGGACGTGGCGCTTGAGGGACGATACGTGTAGGCTCCTGTTGTGCGACGACGAGTACCGGCTGGTGGTCCGATTGTAGCTCGTCGTCGAGCACCTCCTGGTGAAGCTGTAACTGGCAGTGCGAGAGGTCATTGTGCACCACGATGTCTAGGACGTCAGGCATGTGCGTTAGCGTGTCCGGGTAATGTGTAGGTACCTCCGGACCCGCTACGGTGTATCCATGGGCTTCGGCGTCGTTGAAGAGTCGTACACCCGGTGCGTTGGTGGTCGCTGAGTTCCACGCTGGGTGCTTACAGTTGAAGTCGCCCGCAATGACGACCGGGTGAGATGCTTGAAGAATGGTCCGCAGTTCGGCGATGTCTATGTTCACTGCGGGCGGCTTATATGCGGCGTACAGGTGAAGGTTTGCACCACCTAGGTGCAGCTCCACACCCAGCGTGTACAGGGTGCTCGTGGTTCTAACGGGTAGTGGCTGGTGTACGACTCTTCGCCTGACTAGCACTGCCAGTCCGCGGTAGCGTACTCCATCCGGCGATAGTTCGTCCCTCCGATAAATGAGGAAACCCGGGAATCGTAGTCGGTCTGCAGGTCCCAGGTGCGTCTCATTTATCAGCGCCACGTCGATGTCCTGTTCCTGCAGGAGAGGGCGGAGCAGGGCGGCCTTCTTGCGGAGGTTGCGGGCGTTCCAATGGAGTATCCTCAAGGGCTTATTGTTCATCGTTCATGATCAGGTCCGCTAGGCCCTTGAGGATAATGGAGACAATTGCTTGCTTGTCCCGCCCGGCGCTGAGCGCGGTAAGCACGTCGTGTAGCACGTTTATCGCGGCTTGAACGGTTGAGTTGCCGCCGCTCCTTGGTCCCTCACTATGGTGTGGGGCCTTCGCCTTCTTACCCCTGGCCGTGGTTGGTTCGGCGGGGGTGGCGACCGGGCGAGCGGACGGCTGGGGTGCTTGCTGTGCCGGCGCTGGGTTGCGCTTCAGCTTTCTCTGGCCGCCCTGGGATGGTGGTGGATCCAGTTGAGTGGGTATTTCCGCGGCGGCGGGCGCAGTTGCGCCATCTTTACCTCGCCTGCGGTTTCTCCGCCCTCTCTTCTTCTTAGCCGCGACCGCGGCTCCGCGAGCTGTGGGGTCGTTCGCCTCAGCCATTAGCGTCGCGCCCTGCGCGGCTTCTCCTTTCGGCTGAGGGTTTACCGGCGCCGGCTCTTTACGCGGCTCCCCGGTGACTGCGACAGTGCCGGCCTTCTTGTTCCGGGCTTCCCTTTTGAATACGGGGCAGTGTATGTGGTTTGCGGGGTGCGTCCCCCCGCAGTTGGCGCAAGTAGCTGGTTCTTCAAGTGGGCGCGGGCAGTCTCTTGCGGTGTGTTCCTCTCCGCAGCGCACACAAGCCAGGGGTCGGTGGCATTGGTGACTCGAGTGCCGGAACTTTTGGCACCGATGACATTGAGCCGGCTTCCTCTTCCCGCGCCAGTTTTCTATTTTGACACCGGGGATGCCGAGCATCTCTGTGACTTCGTAGATCCCCGGTGTGACGTCCTTTGTGCGCTTTATTATAGCTAGGAGGATGCACCCCGGTCTGTCGCGGCGGGCCCGAATGTTGCGTACGTATTCGGGCTCATACCCCAGCTCGCGGAGCTCCTCTTCTACCTCCTCCGGCGTCGTGTTGTATGGGAGGCCTCTAATGGCCACCTTCAGGCTGCGCTCCGCTGGGAGGGAGTAACAAAACCAAGAGAGCTTCTCTGTCTTCTCTAGCTCTGTGAGGTACCGCTGTATTAAGCGGTACTCTTCCTCCTCTCTTGGGGTAAATCTTATGCCCTTTCCAAAGGGGCGGGCGTTGGCGGCTCTTCCCAATTGGTTTTTCAACTCCCTCAGGTGGTGTGCCCAGTTCGGGAAGTGTTCCACGATCACCGGAGGGTAGCGCGGCTTGCTGGCGGCGGCGGCGGCGGTCGCGGCAGGCGCGGCGTCAGTCGCGGCATCGGGGCGCGCGGCGGTCGCGGCAGGCGCGGCAGCGGGGTGCGCGGCGGCGGCGGCGGGGCGCGCGGCGGCGGCGGCGGCGGGCGCGGCGGCGGTCGCGCGGGGAGCGGGCGGCGAGCGGACAACATCCGTGTACGCGCGCGGTGAGTGGTTCCCTGAAGCGCCGGTAGAGGGCGCTGCGGGCGGCGGGCGGTGGAGGCGGGGGTCGCGCTGTGGTAGCGGTGCCTGGTTAAGTAAGTCGGCCCGGTGCCTCTTGGCTTCCTCCTCTTCGTCCTCCTCATCGGGGCTCCTTCTGCGTCTGTATGGTGATGGGCGGGCGGCTTGCTGGTCGACTTCCATTGCCACTGAGGGCAACGAGTGAGCCCGCTGGATGTTCGCTGACATACACATCGTGTGTCGGCGGCGCTTTATGTGCAGCACCAGGTCCGCTTTCGGGTTTTCGGCCGCGCTCAGGTTGGAGTCTGCCGATGCCAACGACAGCTCTGATCCGCTTCTGGATGAGCAGGCAGAGCGCGGCGCGGGAGAGTCCTTCGCAGCGATGCGCGGCGAATCGGCGACGTAGTCGCGCGCGGTGGCGACGCGCGGCGGAGAGCTCGCGACGGACGAGCCACTCGACGCCGGCGCGGGCCGCGGCGGGTGTGCGCGGGGGGCGGCGCGGGTCACGGGGGCCCGGTCTCGCGCGGCGGCGCTCGGTCGCGGCGGCGGGTTCGCGGGCGCCTGCATCACGGCGGCGCTGCGCGCACTCGGACGACCCGCAGGCGGGCGGGTGTGCGCGGGGCCTGCCCCGGGGCGCGGGGGGGCGGCGGTCGCGGAGGCGGCGACAGCGGAGTCAGCCTGCCGGAGGTCACAATGTGGTTGGCTACTCGGCTTCTGGTTACTAGTAGATGGCCTTTGGTTACTCTGATGGCCTATGGTAGCAGAGATGGTACTAGTATGGTGGTCATGGTAAGCATGGTGACGGTGTGATGGTGAGCGCGGTGTCGGTTTGGACACCGGTGTAATGTCCTCGTCCTCGTCGTCTTCGTCGCGTGAGCCCTGAGAAGGGCTATTGCGGCGCGACGACATTGTTAGATCGCGCTACGGCTGCGACCGCTCGGCGACTGTGTTTCGCTGGGTGATCCGATGAAGTGTTTGCTCCGTACAGCACATACGAGAATCGTATGTACTGCACGTAACAAACAGCGTCGCGGTCCGTGCAGCGCTTCCGAAACTGGAGCTCTTGATTTGCTTGCAGGTGCTTGCTTGCGGTGAGAGGTCCTTCTTCGGCGGCGGCGGCGAGGCGAATTCATGGAGCCGCCGCGCTTATGCCACCAGTATAAGTATGTTCCCGTTTGCGCGGGAAAACGCTCACGCGACGTATCCACTTTGGAGAACTTTGGAGAATGAAGGTATTGTATGTAGAAATGATATTCTTGACTCCAGGATTCAGAATAATTTATTTGTAATTTAGTGCTGTTTATATACAAAATGTACAACTAGGCTGAGCCAATCCAAATGCAGATAAATAGAAATGTAAAATGATCAAAACAATCAACCAATTAATTTAAAGTACAATCGGCCAATAATATTTGAGTTGAGTTTACGTAAGTAATCCGCCAGGTGGTTCATACGTCGCGCGAGCGTTTTCCCGCGCAAACGGGAACATACTTATACTGGTGGCATAAGCGCGGCGGCTCCATTTGCCGGTCACTCGTCGAGCGAAGACGTCGTGCGTTCGCGCGTCAGCGGGCACGGCGCGCGTCGACGCAATAATATTTGCAGAGCGAAGATTTCTTGAAATAGTCAGCGTGTGCATCTTTGAGTTCGCAAGAGAACTCTTCTTGTTTCTATTTAACGTTGCAAAAGTCTATAAAACTGTTCTTTTCAGAACAACAACAAAAGTCCTTGAACAGTCCTTGTCAGGACTATTATCACTGTTTCTATTTAAACACTTAAGTCCTTTTCAGGGCTGTGTGTATCCATGTTTCTATTTACACATCACAAAAGTCACTGTAGGCACTGCTAGGTATAGGATAGCTACAGTACTCCCCTTCAAGCGAAGCGTACCGGCAGCTTGATGGTGCGACCGGAACGTGTTGTTTTGATGTCCGTTTGCGGCGGCGGCGTCGGCGTCGTAGAGTTCGCCGGCGCAGGTACTTGTTGTTTGGTAAGGTTATAATGCGTTAAGGTAACTTCGGTATCCTTGGTAACGGTAAGGTTATTGGTTTTCTGGGTAATGGTAATGTTGCTTGAAGGTAATATGTTGTTATGCTTTGCTGGTATATTATCACTATCTTCTAATACGACGTAAGCAGGTTTCAGTCGATCGATTGAAATGTTTGCTTGTCGGTCCGGTAATTGTACACAATACACTTTGTCTGTTCGGCTTATAACCTTGTAGGGTCCTTCGAAGGGTGTCTGTAGTGGCTTACGAACTGAATCTACTCGAACGAACACGTGACTGCAATTGAGTAGGTCTTTATGCACGAAAATATTTCTATTATTATTATGATGCTCGGTGAATGCTTGAGGTTTGTTGGTATGAATGATTTCACGTAGCTTCTCGACGTAGGTATAATCCATAGCTGTAGGTGTGTATGCGCTTGATGTGAAAAAGTCTCCTGGTAGGCGTAAAATGCATCCGTAGGTTAATTCAGCGGGACTCACGCCGGTGTCAGTGCGCAGAGCGGCGCGTAATCCCAATAATATTGTAGGTATTTCGTCGATCCACGAGCGCGTGTCGGTGAGCTTTGCGCGTAATGCATTTTTGAGTGAGCGATGCCAACGTTCGATGATTCCATTGCTTTGCGGGTGGTAAGGAGTAGTTCGATTTTTCTTGATACCCATTAGTTTCATGAGGTTTTGAAATAGTTGGCTCTCGAACTGTCGACCTTGATCTGATGTTAGTGTAGCCGGGCATCCGAAGCGAGATATCCAATGTTGATAGACGATGTTCGCTATTCGATCAGCTGTTATTTCCTCTGTAGGTACGGCCTCAGGCCATCTCGTAAAACGGTCAATCATAGTTACGAGATATCGATGACCTTGAACAGTTGTAGGTAGTGGTCCAACGATGTCTATGTGTACGTGTTGAAAACGATCGGTTGGCGGGAAAGATGCGATGCTTGAATGGGTGTGACGATGTATCTTGCCTTTCTGACATTGAATACAGGTTCGCGTCCAGCGGCTGATATCTGCATTCATTGAAGGCCAGAAGTATTTCTGTGTTGTGAGCTTGCGAGTTGTACGGGTACCAGGATGACTTATGTTGTGAACATTGTTGAAAACTTCTTTTCTGTATGGCTCGGGGATGTATGGGCGAATATGTGACGTAGATGTTTCACAATATAGTTCGATGTCAGTATAGGTATTGTTATTTTCTTGAGCGCGAGGTGATCGTCGCGTAGTAATTGTTGTATAGTGCTGTCTCTTTCTTGCGCTGTTGCTATGTCGTTGTAGTTGATAGCGGACGGGCAAGTTATGGTTGCTATGCGACTAAGGGCGTCTGCGACGATATTTTGTTTACCGCTTACGTGCCTTATATCGGTGGAGAAAGCGGAAATGAATAATAATTGTCTCGTTCGCTTCGGTGTCTCGGTGGTGGAGTTGATCTTGCTCATTGCGAATGTTAGCGGCTTGTGATCGGTGAATATAATGAGATGACGTCCTTCGAAAATTTTTCGGAAATGTTTGACGGCCATGTAAATAGCTAGTTTGTTTTGTTTTTCGTGTGAGTGTGTGGCCAACTCTGGTGTCGGAGTTTTCAGACCGCCCAAAGGCCTCCGACATGGCCTAACGACCCTTATCCATAGACAAGAGCCGGGACCGACAGCTTTACGTGCCCTCCGAAGCACGGTAGCGCTCAGATGAAAATGCCACACACGGTCACCCATCCAACTGGTAACCTGTGCAAGCGTTGCTTAACTTTGCCGATCTGTTACGAACGGCAAGCCAAGTCTCGCTATGAGCGCTAGCTAGTAATTCTCGATCATAGGTAGAATACTTCAGTTGCGCGTCGTTGAATTTCTTAGAGAAGTATCCGAGCGGCTGCCATGTTTCGTTTAAGTATTGTTGAATTACGGCACCGGCTGATGTGTCCGATGCGTCACAGAATAGAGCGAGTGTTGCGTGTTGAGATGGATGAGCAAGTAAAGCTGCGGTGATGATGCTTGCTTTACATTGTCCAAAGGCTTGTGTTGCTTCGTCGGACAATGTGATTGCAGTTTTATCTCGTTTCTTCACGTTGTGTAGGTATGAATTCAATGGTGCTTGTAGTGAGGCGGCGTTGGGAATGTGATCGCGGTAGAAATTTAACATTCCTAGGAATCTCCGTAGTTCTTCTATTGTCTTGGGTTTGGGGTAATCAGTGATAGCTTTGATCTTTTGTTCGGGAGGCTTGATACCATCTTTTGATACATGATAACCGAGGAACTGAACTTCGGACTTGCCTAGGTTGCATTTAGCGGGGTTGACGGTGATACCATGTTCTTCTAATCTCTTCAGGACGGTGTGGAGGTGTTCTCGATGCTGGGTCTCGTGTTCCGAAGCGATTAGTATATCATCTATGAATGGATATACGAAATCTAGTCCTCGCAGTACTTCGTGAATGTAACGTTGAAACGTTTGTCCTGCGTTCTTCAAACCGGGACACATTCGCGGGAATTCAAATAAACCCATTGGTGTGATAATAGCGGTTTTCTCGATGTCCTCTTCTCTTATGCTCAGTTGTTGGTAGGCTCGGTTGAGGTCTATTGTTGAGAAGATAGTCTTGCCTGAGAGATGATGTGTGAAATCTTTGACGCGTGGAACGGGATAGCGATCGGGTTTTGTGATAGCGTTGAGTCGCCGATAGTCTCCGCAGACTCGAATGTCACCATTCTTCTTCGGGACGATGTGAAGCGGTGATGACCATGGACTCTTGCTTGGTCTGCATAACCCTTGTTCAATTATATTTTCAAACTCTTTCTTCACGATTTCATATCGGTGCGGTGGTATGGGGCGAGCGCGGCTATGTATTGGTGGGCCTTCTGTTTCAATGTAGTGTTGCACGTTGATAGAAGAGCTTAACTGCATTGAAGTGAGACGTGTGATGCCGGGGTATTGCGCTAAAATGTCGTGATACGACTGTGACTTGTCGATGGTGTACACTGTAGGCATGTTTGAAATGCGAACTGGGGCGTTGACCTTGAGATTCGTGACGCCGTCAATCAATCTTCTGTTTTTCAAATCGACGATAAGTTGGTGATGTTTGAGAAAGTCAGCGCCGAGTATAGGTCTTGAAACGTCGGGGACAATGAACTTCCATTTGTATGGGCGTCGTAGGTTGAAGTCGAGCGTTAATGTTTTCTCACCGTACGTAGCTATAGTTGTGTTGTTAGCCGCATATAGTTGGAACGATAGTGGCGTTGCGACTTGTCCTTTCTTTCTAGGTAGTACGGATATGTTCGCACCCGTGTCGACCAGGAAAGATATGTTGGAGTTACGATCTGTTATGTATAGGCGGTGTGAGTTTTCGTGAACGCCAGAGTCCGCCTCCGCTAACGTTCGGCCTAGTTTTCCGACTTCTTATTGAATGTGCAAGGTGACGTGCAGCGTCGAGCTTGTTCTTTGAAACGTCGATGATAATAGCAGAAAGGTGATGGTGATGAGTCTCGACTGCGTTGTTGCGATGGACTTCGGTTGTAAGACGGGTAGCGGTTGCGGCGGTAACCGTTGTATTGGCTGTGCGGTGGTCTTGATTTCAATTCGGCTATTTCTAATGATAACTTGCGTAGTTCGGTGACAAGGAATTGTAGGTCGGCTGTCTGAGTTGGTGGTGATGTCGGTGAGGTTATCGTTTGGACGGCTGAGATGTGAGGTGCAGCTGGTGGCGTCTGTTCCATCATTTTGTCGGCGAGTAACGCTAACTCTTCTAACGACGACTTAGTTGCGAAGGTCTCGCTGACGGCAAGCACAGAACGTATGTGTGGTGGAAGGTGGTTGGTCCACATGAGTCGCAGCGTACTGTCTGGAACTTTGTCTGTAGCGAGGTTTCTCATACGCCGGAGTAGTTGGGTCGGCTTCTGATCGCCGAGTTCCATCTCTGACAGCAGTTTTTGGAACTGGCGGCTGTCGGACTCCTCATAGGCAGATATGAGACGCTCTTTTATCGCCTTGTACTGGTCTTGCTCTGGTGGGTTGTATAGAAGGTCGGTGATCTGCTCGATGTCTTGGCGTTCCAGCTGTGCGATTACCATCTGAGCGAGCTGGGCTTGGCTTTTCTTCAGGTCGTTGGTGGCGGCTTCGAAACTGATAAACCACAGACGTGGTCGATCACGCCAGAATGGTGGGATACGCATGGTTAGCGATATGCCACCAATTTCAGTGACGGTGTTGATTGATGTAGAGTTGAGTGAGCTGGCCGGGATAGAATTTTCTTGTTGAGACATGACTGAAACTGTAGAGACTTGTGGAGCAGGGATTCGTTGACTATGCTGGTACTATGGTTGAATGTAGGATGTTACGGTTTTTCGGTGGCTTGATGGGCAGAGCTTTTCCGTTCTTGATTTGTACTTCTTGTGTTCCGGAGAGGGTCACCACTTTGGAGAACTTTGGAGAATGAAGGTATTGTATGTAGAAATGATATTCTTGACTCCAGGATTCAGAATAATTTATTTGTAATTTAGTGCTGTTTATATACAAAATGTACAACTAGGCTGAGCCAATCCAAATGCAGATAAATAGAAATGTAAAATGATCAAAACAATCAACCAATTAATTTAAAGTACAATCGGCCAATAATATTTGAGTTGAGTTTACGTAAGTAATCCGCCAGGTGGTTCATACGTCGCGCGAGCGTTTTCCCGCGCAAACGGGAACATACTTATACTGGTGGCATAAGCGCGGCGGCTCCATTTGCCGGTCACTCGTCGAGCGAAGACGTCGTGCGTTCGCGCGTCAGCGGGCACGGCGCGCGTCGACGCAATAATATTTGCAGAGCGAAGATTTCTTGAAATAGTCAGCGTGTGCATCTTTGAGTTCGCAAGAGAACTCTTCTTGTTTCTATTTAACGTTGCAAAAGTCTATAAAACTGTTCTTTTCAGAACAACAACAAAAGTCCTTGAACAGTCCTTGTCAGGACTATTATCACTGTTTCTATTTAAACACTTAAGTCCTTTTCAGGGCTGTGTGTATCCATGTTTCTATTTACACATCACAAAAGTCACTGTAGGCACTGCTAGGTATAGGATAGCTACAGAGGCTACTGCAGCTACGCCCAGCCATTTTATTTTAACTGAACCGTTTCTCCCCGATCCCGTAAGCATTTCTTGAAATCCGTTCTTAGTGCACCCTTACGGTCATCAAGGGACGTGCAAGATTTCAGCTTCTTGTCCCAAATAGCTTTGCGTGCTGGCTGTGCGTTGTCTGTCAGTCAGCCAGTAAGGCATTTTTTTCTATATTCATCTGTAACATTACACGTCTGTGTAATGTGCCCGGGTGTCACCCCAAAAATGGTGTCACCCGGGGCGGACCGCCCCCACCTTAGCTACGCCACTGGATCAACCTGGCCGTCCAGTCATTGTCCCAACTGAACACTCAGTATATATACAACCGGTCAACCCTCGCGAGATATACCTCTTAATAAAAAACTTAAAAATTAAGCATAGCTTTGGTCATGACGAACTCCCACCGACGCTGATAAAGAAATGTGCTGAGGAGTTCGCTGTGCCGTTAGTATTATATTTATCTATGGCTGTGCCGTTATCCATGATTATAAACCAATCATTTTCAACGGGTGTGTTTCCAGATCTATTAAAAATCGCTATCATAAAACCAATTCACAAAAAAGGCGACCAAACTGTCTGTTCTAATTACCGCCCAATTGGTCTCTTACCTACTTTTGCAAAAGTAATAGTACTGTAAAGTATTATATTTATCTATGGTAATAGAATCAGCCATGTCAAAACGCCTTTATTCATTTTGTGAAAAATATCATGTCTTTGATGATAATCAAAATGGATTTAGAAAAGAAAGGTCTACAACTTTTTGGTTTTAGTTTACCATACGCAAAGAACTCAGATATACATAGAAACACATTTCCTATGGGCGCTCTGAAGACAAACTTTCTGCGACCCAAAACTGCCGCTTGGCGGCGTGGCAGTCGTTATTGTCTTTGCCCGATTGAAAAATGAAGAGAGATGGACGTTCCCTCAGTATATAGCAAGAGAGACGGAGAAACGGTGCCAGCGCCACCAACTACGAATTAAACTGGGGCAGACGGCAGACCCCACTTGGAATTGGCACATGAAAACCTTAAGGTCTGCGGTTCTATATAAAACTGAGTTCTTTGCCATAGGCTAGGTAAACCACTATTTTATTGGCAATAGGAAAATACCCCCCTTGTATGGTTTGCATTATATTTGCTCCGAATTAATTAGTAAGAAGAAACTATCTGTACGCTCGATAGATGGCGTTGTACCGTTAGTCTGAATCGCGCTATGGTTTCGTTACCGCGTCAAGTATTAAATCCCGAAGAGTGCCATTTTCAACATTCAACTATATAATAATATGACACAATGATACAAGTTATCAACATATTTTTGTAATCACTACAACGTAGGCTCATGTAAGTTGTAGTGGTAGTATTTAGAAATAGTTCTGTTCTGACTAGACATGGGCGTTTTCGTGTTGGGTTTGGGTTGCTAACGGATATGTGACCGATATTCAATTTTCATATCGATATCGAAATTCGAAAACCGTTTTCAGATATCGAATTATCGATATCAGTAGTATGTACGATTTGCAGAACTAACTGTGAACAATGTGAACCGAACGAAACGCAAACCAACGACAAAGGTAAACTCACACTTTTACCGTTAACGAGTAGCCGCCGGCAAGTTGCTAACTTATATGGACTCTTTGTTGTAACTAAATAAATAGATACTAGACCTTATTGCTAGCGCGTTAAGGTATAGATATTACACACGCACTATTATTAACCAAATAACCAATCACTAGCCGAAGTTACATAATATTCGCTTCATCCCTTTTACGCCAGTAAAAAAAATATGGTGAGACAGAGACAAAGCGAATAAAAACCGTCGATGTCATATCGGTCGTGAATTCGTGATGTGAAGTTTGCGTTTTGTTCGTTATTCGTAGTTCGTTCTCGTTTTTGCGCTTTGGATAAACCGAATGAAGTTTTTGTGAAAACGGTTATGTATTATTTAGATATCGATATGGTATGATAATTAACACATATCCGATATAAGTTACGTTTTGATATATCGAACTGTTGTGAGCCTCAAGAAAAATGGGTTTTAAAAAAATAAAATACTTAATTAAGGCTAAGGCAACCGTCTGGTTTGGATATTGGACAGAGACTGAAGAGCATCTTAGGGCTTTCTATGGCTACTACTGATAAATGTTGAGTAAGCAGAAAGGAATGTATGGAGTGCGAGAAAGGGTACAATATGTATCTATAACACCTCCCAGGGGTAGACTAAACATCGGGGTAGAAATTTCGATGTTTAGGAAAGCAGATATATGGTAAATTTACACATTTGTCCTAATACTAGGAGAAGGAAGGTTTTCTGTTTCGGGATGGTGTTTGCCCATTTTTGCGGGAATGACAGGTTCGGGTTCCAAGGTCTGACTGGAAGGTAAGTTAACTGGAACTGGTTGAGAAAGTGTAGGGAAATGTAGGATGAGACGGTTGCGCGATTTAATACACAAAAACAACTTAAAAATAAAGAAAATAGACAAGATACAAATTATAAAGATAATTATAATCGAGTAATGAGCCTCCTACTTTATTATTGGATGTTGGTTTAAAATACTGTCCGTCGCATCAGATACGGATTTTAGCCTTGATTACGTTTCTATTGTAAAAACGTCTAAGTCGATGTTTTGTAATTTCAAAGGAGGCTCATTATTTACACTATTAAACTTATGTATATTGCAACAGGAATCGTTCAAAATGTTAAAGTTGGTATGGATGACAGAAACATTAATACTTAAGTTTTTAAATTTGGGTATTAATTTTGTAGTTTTACAATACGCGATACAGTTGTTTGGAATACTAAGAATTCCTGTGCCAATGATGTCTACATCAGGTATTTTCCTATCTGAACATTCGATGTACAGTTTATTACTACGGGATTGTACATAAATAATTTAGCCGTGTGGTTGACGGCATAGAATACAAGTGTCACCACCCCCTATCTTCCCGTGGGTGTCGTAAGAGGCGACTTTGGGATAACACGATGCAAATACCATCTTTGCGTAGAGACGGAAAACTCGACATCAAACCTTATACGACTGCCTCGTTGGTCTCGCGGCATAAATGTGCGCGTGGGATCGGGAGGTCCCGGGTTCGATTCCTGGGTCGGGCAGTGTTATTGGGTTTTTCTGTCACGAAATTCTCAGTAGCAGCACGGAGTCTGGAAATGTGCCCGGTACGGCAATAGGCTCGCCCCTTATTACGTGGGACTAAAGTATATCTGGCGAAAAGTGGGTGTAGAAATACACCTCTGCCTACCCCTTCGGGGATAAAAGGCGTGACGATATGTATGTATGTGTATGTATGTACATAAATCCACTCATTACTGTGTAACGGTTTCCATAAGTCTATGAGTCCGTGTCGGAAGTCTGTTTGACACTGCACTGGTAAAACACTTATCACATTCGATAATAGCTCACTTTCGCAACTGGGATTCGCACTGGTTGGGAACACGGTCATGACGTCACAGACATACTCGCGGGCGCTTATCGCTATGCATTCCTTCAATGAGTCGAGGCTACAGTATTCTGTTTTATCTTTGGTCATTGCTATGTATTTACTACTAGGTATTATAAAGCTAAAAGAGTTCGGGTTTCCACTATTGTGTGGCATTGGTAATGCAATGTTGTGAAACAAATTGTATACCTTAGGCGATACTAAAGGTATCTTCAAAACGAAGACAATTTTGTTGTTTAAACTATAGCAAACTATACTAGATATATTTATTAAACTATGAATATTATCTAATGCTAAGCTTACAGGTAACTTAAGGTCTACAGGTAAGTATCTATAGTTATCGACAATTTCTTGGTATAACTGTGTGGGCGATATAACGGCCGGGTGTAGGATGTTTCGACTGCATGATAATATAGAGTTTGTTATGTCTTTTAACCGAAAAGATAAAGTTAGTAAGGAGGCTTCTATTCTGTTAATAATGGAATTAATGTTCGTTTTAATATTTAATTCGTTTGATATAGCTGTTATATTTTTAAATTTCAAAGAGAAATTGTCGATAGCTTGATTAAGGCTGGCCTCGTTGAGTTTTACAATACGTAATGCATCGTTAAATTGCGATAAGACAGTAGTAGTTATTAAAATATTTTCTTTCATTAACGAGGCCAATCTTTTTTCGTTATCTTGTACATTTCGGATGGCGGTGTCGTATTTGACAGCGTCATTTTCGTCCAGAGTACCAAATATGGTTTTGGACAAAGTGCCAATGACACATATCCACGCCCCTCGTTTGAACCTCTTGCTTAACAGATGAGCAATAGTCGAATATTCAGTAACGATATCGACATAACGAACTGTTAACGGTTGTAATATATCGTGACATTCAAAACTATGGGATATTTCTGATTGAATCTGGTTACACATAAATCGCATTGTACCTAAGGACCGAATTTATATTTTGTATTATATATGGGGTTCAATATACGAGATATCATATGGTGTTACTATGTCTAGATGGCTAATACGAATTTTGAGTTCGCCAATTGGGTCAAAGTATATACCGGAACTTGCGTTGATTGGATGTAGCAATTCGGGGTGACATTGGGCCAGTATGCTGTAATGAAAAGAAACATTCTAATAATTCTTTAAGAAATGTTTAAGTTTTTCGTATACCTTACATTTTTATATTACCTACGCGTGTATCTAAAATAATAAAAAGTAAAAAAGGTGTATATACAAATTTAATCGTACGACAAAGGCAAATGGTTTCAGGTCACAGTACCTGATTCTTGGACGTTCACGTGCTTAACTTCATCGAAGTGATGCTTCACATGGCGTCTATTTATTAGTAGGGATAGTGTATGGTTACCATGTAACTTAACAACCTTGTACGGGCCTTTCCATACGGGCGACAAGGCTTTACGGAGTCTAAGGTGATTCTTTAACAAGACATAATCACCAACCTTGTATGTTACATGGCGAGTATGAGACTCATAATACGCTTTTGAATTCGTTTTAGATTTTTGTATATATTCCAGGGCTTTATCACGTGTATGTTTCATGCGGTGTTGCAACATTTTAACATATTCAGGGTAAGTAGTGTTGGAGCTGTCGTCATAGACAGAATCTGGAATATGAGGTTTTTGTCCGAACAGGAGTTCGTATGGTGAGTAGTGTGTGGTTGTATGTACCGTTGTGCTATATGCCAACATGGCTGTGTACACATATCGCGGCCAGTTATCTTGGTTTTCATTTATATACGGTCTAAGGTATTCTTTAAGAGTTGAATGAGATCTCTCCAATGCGCCTTGCGTTTGTGGATGGTAAGGCGAGGACCATAACTGTTTGATCTTTAAAAACTCGCAGGTCTTTTTAAACAAACCAGCGGTAAAATGTGTGCCCTGGTCGGTAAGTATGTGCTTAGGAATGCCAAATAGGGAAATAAAATGGAGAAGAAATTCGCAGGATTCTTCGGCGGTATTACTACGGAGAGGATAGGCTAGAGAAAAGTTGGTTAGGTCATCTTGCATGGTTAAAATGAACCGAAGCTTGGCTGAGCCGGATTCAGGAAGAGGTCCGACGAGAGACGTCGATGTAGAAGTTATAATCATTGGGGCTCTGTTAATTTGGCGTAAGGATTTGTTGATTTGACATGATGAACACTTTTTTATATAATTTTCTATATCACTCCTCATATTTTTCCAATAAAATCTTTCCTTAATACGACTTAACATTCTGATTAACTGAACACTATATACGTATATATTGTATATATAATTGTGTGTATATATATAATAATTTTTCGTTATTTTATTTTTATTTCATTTACTTATAGGTAAATTTAAGCTAGTAAAATTATAATGGCATATATAGGCCTGCGAGAATACCAGCGTTGCAGTTATACAACTGCAACAATAGCTGACGCAGTTGCCTAATTTGTTCTCCTTATACCGCCTCCTGTTAATCTTAGTAAGTAAATATAAATATGTATGTAATGTTATGGAGAAACAAATAAAATATTTTTTGTTTTTTGTTTTTTTTTTGTTTTGATTGCGCCTAAATGTCCCGCTATGGGGATATCGTGGTTTTCCTTTAAGATTTGCGGTATCTCGCTAAGTGAAGGGTATATAAAATTGTTATGGTATACATGAATTTTTATTTTAGTGCCGTTGAATAGATAGGTAAGCATGTTGTATATTTTTGCGAAGGAGTGTTTGTCAAATGGATTTTTAAAGTCGGACATACTTATTTCATTTATTGTAGGATAGGATATTATAATCTGGCCACGTGCATATTTAAGGGATTTGAAAATATCTTGATATGAGTAATCATCGAAATGATGCACTTTTGTAAACAGGAAAAGATATGTTTTATTTTGAATTGAGAGAGGTAAGACGGTGTATAAAGTTCTTTCTTGTTTCAGGAATTCGTTACGATCAGTTTCAGGGCAGTTATTAAGAACTTCTTGGACGTAAGGCATAGATTCATCCATGTCTATTGAGGTGGGTATAATAATTAGACGTTGAGTGGCCTTAAGCAAGTTTTCATTATGTTCAGAAATAGAAGTATCCAGGGATTCAGGACGTACTTTTAAAAATTTACTATAGGTGTCTTCAGATGAAGGTAAGTGGTCAGGTGCCGGGGGAGTTTCTGGAGAAGACTGCTGAGGAACAGGTAAGGTTTCAGGATGTTGCCAGCTAGTCGAAGGTTGCGGTTCTGGATTGACTTCAGCATGGCGTGGTTCATTATCAATAGAACTCAGGTAATCCATTACTTCGTTTTCGATTTCGGGATTTATAAGATTAGCATCGAGGCTAGACGGTGGAGATGCAAGAAGGCTCTGCAGGTCACTGCCGGCTTCATTAGGTGAACCCGAAGGTTGTGATGTTTGTAGTGGAATTTCGTTGTCGGGGTTTAGCGAATTTTCGTTCTCGGGATATATAGGATTCACTGGGTATCTAGAGAGAGCATCAGCGGCGGAGTTTAATTTACCCTTGCGGTAAACTATTAACTTATGAAATTAGGATGGCCAATACACGTGACACGTTCAAGTACAAGGTTCGCCAGTTATATCGTGGACAATCGGTAACTTCTCAGTAGCAGTACTCATTTATTACCTATGTATTAGCAGATTTCATTATTGTAATACTCATGTGTATGTAATAAATATGGTTATAATATATATTTATATATGTTATATTATATACCTATATATATATACTTATTAAATATATTTAAACATGGATATTTATTCATATGTATGTATGTTATATGTATGTATGTATAAGGAGTTTCTATTCGCAAATATGTATTACCATCATTCTACTGTTATATTTAGTTCTCTTGTTTTTAGTCTCTAAAGCACACCTGCCACTATCATCTCTGCATCACCCTAAGGTTGACTGGTAGAAAATGCCTTTGGCATTAAGTCCGCCTCGTGCAAATTGTATTGCAGGAAGTTTAAATAAATAAATAAATAAATAAATAAACTATTAACATTTTGAACGATTCCTGTTGCAATATACATAAGTTTAATAGTGTAAATAATGAGCCTCCTTTGAAATTACAAAACATCGACTTAGACGTTTTTACAATAGAAACGAAATCAAGGCTAAAATCCGTATCTGATGCGACGGACAGTATTTTAAACCAACATCCAATAATAAAGTAGGAGGCTCATTACTCGATTATAATTATCTTTATAATTTGTATCTTGTCTATTTTCTTTATTTTTAAGTTGTTTTTGTGTATTAAATCGCGCAACCGTCTCATCCTACATTTCCCTACACTTTCTCAACCAGTTCCAGTAAACTTACCTTCCAGTCAGACCTTGGAACCCGAACCTGTCATGCCCGCAAAAATGGGCAAACACCATCCCGAAACAGAAAACCTTCCTTCTCCTAGTATTAGGACAAATGTGTAAATTTACCAATATCTGCTTTCCTAAACATCGAAATTTCTACCCCGATGTTTAGTCTACCCCTGGGAGGTTTTAGATACATATTGTACCCTTTCTCGCACTCCATACATTCCTTTCTGCTTACTCAACATTTATCAGTAGTAGCCATAGAAAGCCCTAAGATGCTCTTCAGTCTCTGTCCAATATCCAAACCAGACGGTTGCCTTAGCCTTAATTAAGTATTTTATTTTTTTTAAACCCATTTTCCTTGAGGCTCACAACAGTTCGATATATCAAAACGTAACTTATATCGGATATGTGTTAATTATCATACCATATCGATATCTAAATAATACAGAACCGTTTTCACAAAAACTTCATCAAGTTATGGTTTATCCAAAGCGCAAAAACGAGAACGAACTACGAATAACGAACAAAACGCAAACTTCACATCACGAATTCACGACCGATATGACATCGACGGTTTTTATTCGCTTTGTCTCTGTCTCACCATATTTTTTTTACTGGCGTAAAAGGGATGAAGCGAATATTATGTAACTTCGGCTAGTGATTGGTTATTTGGTTAATAATAGTGCGTGTGTAATATCTATACCTTAACGCGCTAGCAATAAGGTCTAGTATCTATTTATTTAGTTACAACAAAGAGTCCATATTAGTTAGCAACTTGCCGGCGGCTACTCGTTAACGGTAAAAGTGTGAGTTTACCTTTGTCGTTGGTTTGCGTTTCGTTCGGTTCACACTGTTCACAGTTAGTTCTGCAAATCGTACATACTACTGATATCGATAATTCGATATCTGAAAACGGTTTTCGAATTTCGATATCGATATGAAAATTGAATATCGGTCCCAAACCCAACACGAAAACGCCCATGTCTAGTCAGAAGTGTCAGAACAGAACTATTTCTAAATTCTACCACTACAACTTACATGAGCCTACGTTGTAGTGATTACAAAAATATTTTGATAACTTGTATCATTGTGTCATATTATATAGTTGAATGTTGAACATGGCACTCTTCGGGAATTAATACTTGACGCGGTAACGAAACCATAGCGCGATTCAGACTAACGGTACAACGCCATCTATCGAGCGTACAGATAGTTTCTTCTTACTAATTAATTCGGAGCAAATATAATGCAAACCATACAAGGGGGGTATTTTCCTATTGCCAATAAAATAGTGGTTTACCTAGCCTATGGCAAAGAACTCAGTTTTATATAGAACCGCAGACCTTAAGGTTTTCATGTGCCAATTCCAAGTGGGGTCTGCCGTCTGCCCCAGTTTAATTCGTAGTTGGTGGCGCTGGCACCGTTTCTCCGTCTCTCTTGCTATATACTGAGGGAACGTCCATCTCTCTTCATTTTACAATCGGGCAAAGACAATAACGACTGCCACGCCGCCAAGCGGCAGTTTTGGGTCGCAGAAAGTTTGTCTTCAGAGCGCCTATAGGAAATGTGTTTCTATGTATATCTGAGTTCTTTGCGTATGGTAAACTAAAACCAAAAAGTTGTAGACCTTTCTTTTCTAAATCCATTTTGATTATCATCAAAGACATGATATTTTTCACAAAATGAATAAAGGCGTTTTGACATGGCTGATTCTATTACTTTTGCAAAAGTAGGTAAGAGACCAATTGGGCGGTAATTAGAACCGACAGTTTGGTCGCCTTTTTTGTGAATTGGTTTTATGATAGCTATTTTTAATAGATCTGGAAACACACCCGTTGAAAATGATTGGTTTATAATCATGGATAACGGCACAGCCATAGATAAATATAATACTAACGGCACAGCGAACTCCTCAGCACATTTCTTTATCAGCGTCGGTGGGAGTTCGTCATGACCAAAGCTATGCTTAATTTTTAAGTTTTTTATTAAGAGGTATATCTCGCGAGGGTTGACTGGTTGTATATATACTGAGTGTTCAGTTGGGACAATGACTGGACGGCCAGGTTGATCAACCGGCACGCCCCCGACTCTAATGAAAAAATCATTAAATACGTTTGCAATGTCGTCGCCTCGGTTATTAATAGTTTTATTATTTATATTTAACTTTAGATTTTTCTTGTTTATTTTTCTAGTTTTGTTTGTTCTCTCCTTTATAATTTGCCACATTGTTTTAGACACATTGTTACTATTTTAAAATTTTTCTATATATTGTAACTTTTTTGATCGGGCAACAGAGATTTTCAAAACCTTTTCATATTTTTTGTAGTATTTTTCTAAGATGGGGTTATAGTTACGTGATAAAAATATTATTAGTTGGCGTTTATGTTTACATGATTTTCGCAGTCCTGTAGTAAGCCATGTCTTTTTAGTGTTAGTTTTAATCTTTATCTGTAAATTTGGAATGCATTTATTTAATATTTCATAATTATGCCGTTTTGTGGAACGATTCGTAGTTAGTATTAGTGTCCTTTGTGTTACATATTATATTTTCCCAATTTATTTTTGTTATTTCATTTTTAAAACTCATCATATGATTGTCGTTAAATATTCTTTTCCTCGTAAACTTTGTGTTAGATATTATATTTTCCCAATTTCTTTTCGTTATTTCATTTTTATAACTCATCATATTTTTGTTGTTAAATATTCTTTTCCTCGTAAACTTTGTGTTAGATATTATATTTTCCCAATTTCTTTTTGTTATTTCATTTTATAACTCATCATATTTTTGTCGTTAAATATTCTTTACCTCGTAAACTTTGTGTTAGATATTATATTTTCCCAATTTCTTTTTGTTATTTCATTTTTATAACTCATCATATTTTTGTCATTAAATATTCTTTTCCTCGTAAACTTTGTGTTAGATATTATATTTTCCCAATTTCTTTTTGATATTTCATTTTTATAACTCATCATATTTTTGTCGTTAAATATTCTTTTCCTCGTAAACCAGGTTTCACGTTTCAGAGAAGAAGTGCTGGGTATCGAGATATTGATGGCTTTATGGTCTGAGAGGTCGTATTTGGTTATAGCTACATCACATCGCTTTAAACGAAAGTTTGTGAAGACGAGATCAATACAGTTGGCGGTTGTATTAGTGACTTTAGTTGGTTCGTTAACGTGTTCGTAAAAGTTATACCTTTTCAAAAGATTTAACAAACTATAAGTAGTATTTGATTTTTCTAAACTATTACAGTTATATCTGGAGTACCACAGGGATCAATTTTGGGACCTCTACTGTTCAATATTTTCCTCAACGACATTAGCAAATGTTTTCAAAACACTAAATTCTTGCTATATGCAGATGACCTAAAAATATTTAGGCTAATAAAAAATTCTCACGACTGCACTGCATTTCAAGATGACCTAAATCGTCTAGCAAGGTACTGTAATCTCAATAAATTGAGCCTTAACATTCCTAAATGTTGCTGTCTGAGGTTTACTAAGAATAGGATTACCATAAGTCACCCTTATCATTGAGATGGTACTCCATTAAATCGAGTGACCACAGCGCGGGACCTTGGTGTTATTTTGGATGACAAGCTTCATCTTAACAACCACATCGATGGCATTATTAGCAATGCGTGGCGAATGTATGGCTTTGTTTTAAGGTCTACAACCGAGTTTAAACATCCACGTACATATCTATATCTATATAAATCGCTGATAAGATCACAACTGGAGTACGCAGTTGCGGTGTGGAGCCCTCTTTATAATAAATACACGCTTGAAATAGAGAAAGTGCAAAAAAAAATTTTACGTACTGTACATTACCGTTTCACATTCAACATTTCCGCGAATCATTAGATTATGAACAGTTACTAAAAAGATATAATTTGCCATACCTATCAAGCCGTCGAATATTTCTCGATACCACTTTATACTTACACTCGATACTTTATGATATGCGTAGTAATGTTTATGATTGTTCTAAGATTTGTAACAAAATATGTTATTTGGTCCCGAGAACTGCTATTACTACTTGCCGAACTAACGCGGGCCTGCGAGCGCCGCTGCGTCGTCTTATGACCAACTATAACAAGTATTTTCTGGACCTAGATCTGTTCTCTATATCTGCTGGAAAATTTCGGAACCTTGCCTTCAAGTTGGTTAACGCATTAAATACCTCGTCCTCAGCCTCTAGGTGAAATATAATAAATAGTATAATAAATAGGAACTAGATTATGCATAAAATATCGTGTAATTCTCATATGTTTTGTTGCTTTCTTTTCAAATTATTGTTTTGTGTAATGTAATGATAACGATGAGTAAAGATTGTGATTCAAAATTTTCTGTAATTGTTTCTGTATGAGTATAATATCAGTCCGTACGACTATTTATAATTATTTTACATATATCCTGTGAATAACGTGGTAGATTACACAATTGTTTTCTTTTTGATCACATATATGTATAACTTATTGTGTAATTGTTAGTTGTTCCAAATAAATAAAATAAAAATAAAATATTAACGTTAAAATCACCGCCAATGATAATATTTTTCTTTCTATCTTTCGTTGACAATAATTGTAGAAGGTTTTCAAGTGAATTATAAAATATCTCTGACTGGCTGGTTTTTCTGTGGCCAGTATATAACTACTATGACCAGATTTTGCTTGGTAATGTTTACTGCGCATGTTTCGAATACAAATTCTTCGCTCATTCCGACTATATCGTTACGTTCTTCAAACTCAATATTTTCCTTCAGAAGTATGCACACGCCGCCTCCTACGTGTTTTGTTCTATTATAGGACGATCCTACACTAAAACCATCTATACATAAAATATCTATTTTCGACTGTGTAATCCATGTCTCTGTAAGACATAGAGCTTGTATACCTTGCCGTTCCTCTATTACCGATTGAAGCAAGTGAGGTTTATTCTTAATGCTACCTACATATATTTTGAAACAAAATGACAAATTTGTTAACGAAATGGCTTCTCTGAGGGTTCACAAGTAGTTGTCGAATTCATACTTTCAGCTAAATATTTAACAGTATTAGTTTTGTAGCTTTGACTGTGGTTTAAGTTAATTTTTAAAACAGGTTGGAAGTAATAGGGTATGGTACCCTTTCTTGGCATGGATTTACGTTCTACAAAACAATTACTATGTTGCGAGGTTCTGTTACAGTATGATAAAAATCTATTACAATATTCGTCACAATCAACGATGTAGTTTATCTTTTTACAGGTATCTTCTAAATATTCATTTTTGGTTTGAAAATAATTATTTACACTTAGAAATTTACACTTATGAGAGTTATAGCAAGTAGTTTTTAGCATATTGTTCAATTTTTGTTCATTGAGATAGCTATTCGAGTTAACGCTTAGTACTATTTTGTTTGTATGGCGGAACTTTTTCAATATTGAGGCAAGTTCGATATTTACTTGTGTGGGATTTTTATCGTTCTCGCCAATGCATAGTACTATATAATTTTTAGAAGAGTCTTCTGCCTTATCGATTTCCTCCGTTGTTGCGTATGGTTTTTTTGTAGAAGTAATGTTGTATTTTTTTAATTTTGTATCCTGTCTAGACTTTATAGGAGCTGAGGCTAATCCCACGCACTGCTGACCACCAACGATCAATAGACCGTGTTCCTGTTTAGTTTGATCTATATTATTGCTTTTGTTATTTCCCTTAATTTGTATTGGCGGTGGCGCCTGTTGGATTTTGTCTGGCAATTTTGTATTTGGTGTAATCGGTAAGCTTGTCTTTGGAGTCGTTGGTGTTTTGGTCGTTTCTATGTCTTCAGATGTATGAACACCAAGTTGGCTAAAGCTAGTGTTCTTGTCGTTGTCAGTTTGTTTTGGTGGAGATGATTCCAATGATAGCCAAGTTTCCTTTGTAATTTTTCGTTTCTTTGATGTTGATTTTGGGTTTGACACCATTTTTGTGCATATTTGCTTGAGCTGAGTAATTGTACGTTCTTGTTCTGCAAAATTTTTGCGTAAGGTATTATTTTCAGTCATTATATTTTCTATCTCCATGTGGGCGCTTGCTAATTGACTTTTTAAACTGACTATTTCACATTTAATTTCTTCGAACTCAGTACTGTAGTCCTCTGTTAAATCGGGTAGACTTTTTGTGCGATAATCAGAATTAGACGAGGTGAAGGATTCGTCTGCAATACTTTCTACATATTTTTTGTTGTTCTTGTTTCGTGTTGTTATATTTTCATAGGTATCCATGATTGTAAATGATTACTGGTGACGTCCTCTATCGGCCGGATCGGTAATTACTGCGCCAACAAATGCTTGTAGCGGTTACTGTCAATTAGGTAAGAATCGATCGATCTCGTTTAGCTCTTCAACAATAGATGTCGCTTATCCAAAACAGAAGGAAATCACTCAACAGGTGGCGTAAGTGAGTTGGTATTATGACAGTTTTAAATAAAATAAACCGTAGTATTTGCACTTTTAGTTTTCACTTTTTTGTTCATACCTTTATAACACAAGATTTTTGTTAAATTATAACAGTTTTCAATGGTAAAAGTCACTTGTTTTGTATTATTGCACTTTTCCAGCGTTTAACTTGTTTATTTAAATTTTGTAGGCTTCGAGTTAGTTGTTTTTAAACAAATTATTTTACACTGCCTAGGATTTGTTAATTTTAACGATAACTCTTTTCGATATTATTCAGAGTCTATGTATCACTTTAAGACACAATACACACAATTATACAAGCAATTTCTATATTTACAGATTTTTTTTGATTCTTTGACTCGAGCTCACTGTTTACTTGGCGGTGGCGCCATCTATATTTCACACCACATCTACTTGCATTGATTTATTGTTTACAAATTACCCAAACTGAATTGACACATTATACATAGGTAGTAGATTAGGGTCTCTCAGGTCACAAAGCTATAAATATAAAACTTAAATTAGAAAACGTATCAAAACTAAACTAAGTACAAAAATAGTATTATTCAAAAAAGGATTTTCTGTCCAAAGCAGATTGAATGTTTTAAAAACTCTTTAAAAATGTAAATTGGAATAATATGATAAAAGATGATAAAAACATAAATCAGAACTACGAATGCCTCAGTAATATAGTAACAGAATATCTAAATAAATGTATACCTACCAATACAAAAAAATAAGATTTCAAACAAACCCAAAAAGAAATCATGCAAACACAAAAGAATTTTAAAAACTATCCTAAATGAAACTAAAGAGATTACTATAAAGAAATACTACATAACATTTACAAATATTCTAAAACGATCAGTTAACATTGTAAAGAAAAAACGAATACATAAGGCAAATGAAAAACTCTGATAATAAAATATAAACTATGTGGAATGTCATTAAAACAAAAACAGACAAGCTAAAAAATAAAAAGCAGGAAAACATATCTTTAAAAATTAATAACAGCATCATCAAATGGCCGAAAAAGGTAGCTAGCTAGTAACACATTTAATGATTATTTTGCCACCCTAATCATACATATTCAAATAAACCCATTGGTCGAAGTGTTATAAACCCGCCAGTATGTTACATGTACCTACCACCAGTAAGCCGAAAAGAAATTGTAAAGATCATAGATTTAACCACAAACATATAGATGAAATACCGCCTATATTACTGGAAAAATGCACAGCAGAACTTTCTATCCATTAACCTCATTAATTAATCAAAGTTTCCAAGACGGACACTTTCCAGATTTTATATTAAAAATTTCACAAACTAAACCCATACATAAAAAGGGGGTACCTTAATACCTAATAACTATAGACCCATTGCGCTATTAACTATGTTGTCACAAATATTTGAAAAAGCAATGTTTAACCGACTTTACGTTTAAATATTGCTCTTCCAGGTATTTTTGAATGTATAAATCAATGAAGAAATAACAGAAATAAAATCAGTTCGGTCTCAAGTAAAACATTTTTCATGTTCCATCCCCCAGGGCAGTGTTTTGGGATGTATACTATTTCTGATATACATTAATGGCTTGCCAAAATGTTTTGACCCAGATATCAACCTACCGGTTCTATTTGCTGACAATGTCTCAATTCTAATCCAATGCGACAACTTAAACTATAACAACCAACTGCAAAATACCCTGCAAACTATTACCCAATGGTTTCAGTAACACAACATGGAAATAAACGCGACTAAGACCATGATAATGCAATTTAAATCGTACAAGAAGTCACCCTTAGATCTACACATAACATATCATAACACGCAACTTGAAGAAGTTAACACATTTTAGTTTTTAGGTATAAACATAGACACGCACATAAATTGGAAAACACACATAGAATACATCAAATCAAAATTAACGAAATTCATTTACGCACTCTTCCAAATTAAACAAAGCACAGACACACAAACAGCGCTATCAGCATATTACGCTTATGCATTCTCTTGGCTACGGTATGGTATCATGCTTTGGGGAAATAGTGTCAATGTCGAGGAACTTTTTATAATACAAAAAAATGTATCCGGATTTTAGCACAAGTAGACAATACACAAAGTTGGAAACCATATTTAAAAAAGTTAAATATTACATTACCATCCATATACATATTAGATATATGCACATTCGTTCACAAGCATAATTATTGGAATGTTAGACAGGGATGTGTAGCGTCGCCGTGGCTGTTCAACCTTTTCATGGACAGTTGTTTGCAAGATTTGAAACATAGTGACTGTGGATTAAGGATGAATGGAAACTTTTCTTTTACCCCACACCACTCTCTTGTCACACAATTCTTTACTATGTCAGTCAAAAATACACCACACATACTTCTCAGTGCTCTCATTTCTACAGCATTTATTCTACTTTCATGACTCTTCTGCCATACCCAACTTTCACTACCATTCATAAGGGTAGGCACTAACACCCCTCTATGCACAGCCAAACGTGCCTTTTTGGACACATTTTTGACTGTTCATAAACGCCTTCAGAGCTTCATTGACTCTATTACCTGCATTAACTCTTCTTTCAATATGTTCTTCATTCTTACCATCTCTTGTAAACAACGTACCTAAGTAAACAAACTCACTTCCACTCACGTTCCACTTGCTGTCCATCGATCAAAATATTACAAGCTTTCCTCCTTTTCAAAAACCATAACTTTGGTTTTACTTACATTCACTTTCATTCCTTTCCTCTCTAACACACCATGCATGATTGTTACCATCTCCTGCAACTCCTCCGCTGAAGACGCAAGTATTACCTGATCATCAGCATAAAGGAGGCATTTTACGAGTAACCCATTCATCCTTAATCCGCAGTCACTATGTTTTAAATCTTGCAAACAACTGTCCATGAAGAGGTTAAACAGCCACGGCGACGCTACACATCCTTGTCTAACACCTTTCTCGATGGTAAACCAGTTAGTGTATGCCCCATTTATTCTCACACAAGCTCTAGAATCCTCATAAAAGGATTTCAGAGCTCGAATGAACTGCTGTCTACCCCATTCATTGACATTACTGACCACATTTAATTCCTCACCACTTTATCGTAAGCCTTTTCCAAATCGACGAATGCGCAATAGACCTTTTGACCTTTGGTCAAAAACTTTTTGGCTATGCTTCGCAAGGAAAAATACCTGGTCTGTACATCCCGTACCCTTTCGGAATCCCGCTTGTACATCAAATATTTTCGCGCAACTATGATTCGGGTGTCATCGTGTCACCGCGCTCTCACGTTGTAACAAAAAACCTTCATAGCTTCTTAACTATAATACCTAGAATAAAGAAAAAGACTGCAAAATAAATATACAAGAATGCCAAATAAAACTATGTATCTTTTAAGATCTACAAATTAAATAAAAGATATAAAAAAACGGGTGTGCCGTGTCAACATTGAATTCGGACAAAAATAAACACATAAATTTTATTAATTCACACCGCAACATAATATTACTGTTAATTTTACCAATAAAACAATATCCCAAGAAAGGACTATGCGTCATTTTGGACCCACTTTTGGACTTTGTTCAACAGTGATGAATTATATGTCATATGAAAGCTCTTGAAGTGTACTTTATTTTATTCTATGGCAGCTTAGCTCAATTCCAGCGCGAAAATGGTGTTTTGCTGCGTTATTGACAATCTGTGTTGTTTTGATATTCAATTATGATTACCTGCCAATTAGTAGCTAAATACAATAAAAGGAGTTTTGACTGTCTCAGTGGCCCAGTGGTAGTGTAAGCGACTGCAGATTATGAGATCTCGGTTTTGATTCTCGGGTCGAGAAAGAGGGATATTAGGTTTTTCTGTTAAGAATTATCCAATTCAAAGCTCAAAGCCTGGAGGTTGGCGGTGTTACACCTCCGTGCCTTGGAAAAGTTTGTCATTGGCTCAGATCAAATAAGTTAAAAAAAATGTCAAAGATTCTACAACAGTTAGCTTATTGCCAACATTAAAACACCCAATGTCATTATAACCATTATCTTATCATCCAAACTGATGATATAATGTTGTACTGAATTTCATTATAACACTCCTTTTTTATCCTTTCTGCGCAAAGGGTTTACTCAACAGACAGCCACATTCCTACTGCTTATGGGTTGATTACACCTAACGAGTACAGTGGCGAGTCAGTGTCCTCGGCCGAGTACTTGGTTGCTATAAACACTTTAACGAGTGCTCGGCCGAGTGCTAGGTCGAGCAGAGAGGCGAGAGAGTCACTAGAATCCCAATCTGCTTACTAGGCCGAGTACCCACCTCCCCGCATAATCTTCCTACCCCGCAGCGACTCGGTATCCCGCTCGGCACGCATGAACACGCTCTCGATTGTCACTCGGCCACTCGCCACTCGTTCGTTTGGTAACAGCCGGTTGAAAACTTATTTAAATTCATTATTTTTGCGATCCATTGCAGACGTAAGCGTGATCAAAACTAAACTGACTCGCCACTATAGTAAACACGTGTGACCACCCACTCGGCTCAGCGACTCTCTCGGCCGAGAGCGCATTTACTGACTCGCCATTGTACTCGTTAGGTGTAATCAACCCAGCTAAGTACCTACCATTGTGCCTACCTACTAGTTTATTTTTACTTAACATTCCTATGGATATGAAGGTACTCAATATCGACATAATTATGTCAATAAATAAAATAAGAATTGGTTTCTGAATAATGCCTTTGCTTATTCAAACTTATAACATAGTAACATACCAATTTTGCATTATTAGTATGTAAAAGAATTATCAATATAATAGAATAGCAATAACTAGTAACTACAAAAAAACTTTAATTAACTATTTATACTTTTTAACAAAAATAAATATATTTTTCGATTTTTGCAGGTTGTGTTCAATAATACCCAACAAGTTTGTCATCGTTGTTGGCAAAGAAGTAGTGCTGTTTTTATACAGCGACCTGTAGATAATATGGTCGATGATGCTATTGGTGAACAAGAGTTCAAGACTTCTCCAAGTGGAGAAGGCCTATGTCTTGCAGTGGGCGTCTAACAGGCTGAAATAAAATGAAAAATGTGCATTGCATAATATTTCACGCGCATTTGTAATTTACAAAAAAAAAGTTTAACGTACCAAAACGCTGTTTTTGCCCTGGATTTGAACATAGCTGCCATAGAATGAAATAAAGAACAGGCCAAGAGCTTTCATATGACATACGTTTAATTACTGTTGCACACTTTTGAAAAGTGGGTCCAGTGTTCATACAAAAGTGCCCATGGTCGTTTATTTATTTTATTTAGAAACTAGACGTATGTGCCTTTCGAATGATGCATAAATGTTTATATTTAATTAACTCTTAGTAGTTCAATAAATTGTTGGTGGAGAGGTGTTTTGTTTCAAAACACCTCGCTTGTTAATTTTATTGTGCTGTCCCGTGAACTTTCGTCTCGCAATTTAAATCTTCTGTGATTATTGAAAGAAAGAAAGAAAATACATTTATTTGCAGCAGATTATGCAATACACAAAACACAGTTAATTAAAAAAAGGAAAGAAAAAAAATAATAATAATAACATACTGCAAAATGGTCACAACTCAGCAAAATGCTAGTTTTAAAAAAAGACTAGCGCTGGTCTTCCGTTGCGACCATGTTGTATACTTATGATTGTAAAGTGCATTATTACGAAATGTTTATCATTGTTTAAATATTATTTTACTATAAATAAAATTTAAACAGAACTAAAATTAGGCTGAAAAGTTAGGAGCGGCCATTTGTATTTTGTACACAGTTGTATTTAGAATCCAAAATATAAGTCGATTTAACTCCTAGAACTGTTATATTTATACGTAATTATAAAACATAATTCATCTAGTTTATTTTTATGTATAATAATCAAAGAAATAATAAATAAAACTAACGTATTAACGATATCATTGCTGAAACACCAACACACAAAATACACCGAAAAAGAGACTAAAGAAAAATATTTTTTATTCATTTGTCAAGGCTTGTTACTCTGCCATCTCGTATTTAAATGGTAAAATAGTTAGTTAACTATTGATTCCAAAAACCAAAAGTTTAAAAAAATACCGCGAATTGTCCTTAGATGGCAGTATTAAAAAACTTGGAGCAATGGGTACTATGGTAGCCGGGACGTGCAACGCTACTTTTTGTTTGGGTACCGTTGTACCCATGGACGTTTTGCCATTGTCTGGGCACCTTGCCAGACTTTTTCCCGACCTGGAAATCGAATCCGGGACTTACAGATCGGCAGACGCATAAGCTATTCACAGGATCATGGAGTCATAGATCATAGAGAGTTATTATAAGTCACATACAGCTCTAATTATTTAATGGTAAACGTTATCAATACAGTACTGCCTACCGGTAAATAAGATAAACTTAGTTATTGCACAATTAAAGATATTGGCGCCCAACATGGGGCGAACAGTAAACTCGTACACTAGTAGCTATAACAACAGATTTCAAACTCCGGTGCATGCCTCTTACTTTCCAAAGTTATGTGCGTATTAACTTATACAAAATCCGGTCAAGTCCGTGTCGGGTTACGCATAATGTAGCATTCCGGAGTACATCTTAATGAAGGATTCAAGCACAATTTTAAATAAATAAATAAATTTCTTTATTTTCTCTCACAAAAAATGTTATTTATTTTTAGGCTTAAGAGCGTTTAATCCGTCGGAGGCGATTTTGCGGGTTTTTATTGTTCTATTACGTTATGGATAAATGACAATTAATGGAAAAGATATAGAAAATATGAAAGTTCAGTTCTTTGTCAAGAGAGTGCTGGAGAAAAATATATGGGTTACTGTAGTAAATATTTTAAAACGGATGAATTTAAAAAAGTCATTTTCGTCATTTCTGTAGTTTAGGCCAGCATTAATGGTCGCTAGTGCTATGAAAACTTATCGTTCTATAATTCTGTAAATGTAAACTGTACGAGCAAAAGCTATACAAGCGAGTCCCTAAAAAAGAAATTGTACTTTCATTCATAATTTTCAAGAAAATCGGAGAACAAAACAGTGCATTTTGCTTAATTTTAGCCCGCAAATTTGCATTTATATCTAAAAAACTACTGTGATTATTAAAAAGATATATACATATTTACAAACCTTAAGATTTATTTTAAGTCATATAAAAAAATTGGAATCTAAACTTTTCGTTTGTAATTAATATGATTTTTTTAAAAAGACCTATAAAACTCGAAGCGCGATGCTACGTCCGCCAGGGGGTCACTCTCGACCGCCTACTCACCCTTGAGTCGCACGTCCGCCAAGTCGTCGCGCAGGTCCGCACTACGAGAGCGCTATTGCGTCCAGTGCTCCGCTCCAGACTCCCGCTACGCGTCAAGCTGGGGGTGTACAAAACGTATGTACGCCCCCGGCTCACCTACGCCGCCCCCGCCTGGTTCGCGCTCACGAGCGAGACGAACAAGGCCCGCCTCCGCGCGCAGCAATCACTCACGCTGCGCGCCATCGTAGGTGCCCCCCGCACCGTACGTAACGCCGTGATCCAGCGGGACACGCGAATAGAGAGCCTGGACGCCTACATCCGCCGTCTGTCCGTGGGGATGTTCGAGCGAGCCGACGCCTCGGCCTGGGACCACGTCCGGGACCTGGCCCCCTGGCACGCTCGCCCCCCGGACAAGAAGAAGCTGCCGCGAGACCTGCTCATCACCCCCGACGACTCCGAGGACACCACGGTCACCCCCAGGTAACCGCCACCTCTAACCGGGTAGAACCCGCTCTTCCCCACTGTTGCAGGTGACCGCCCCTTTCCGCGCGACATCTGTGCGTATGACGCGCATACGTGCATCATGTGCGCGCGCGGGCGACCACCGCAACAGCGGCCGCCTACACTACACCACACACAAGACGCCAACACCACCACCATCAACACTGACATACCTCACAGAGGCCGCACGTAAGCCGCCGTCCGCGTCGCTGGCTACACGGAGCTGGGCCTCCCCCGGTTCGCCGGGGGTCTCACCTGGCTCGTGCTGACCGCCCGGACGGCGTGAAGTGTGCACGGCCCTGTGAATAACACAATCCATTGACGACGACACTGTAGGGCATACAGCCCGCCCCAACTACCTGCCCTTTATTGAAGGGGCAGCGACCAGAGACCGCTGGAGAAGGGCACAGGCCCTGTACCAGCCTCCGCCAACCCTCTAGGGGGTTGCGTGAAGACCCGACTGGCACGTCCGCCATTCAGCGCTGAGCGCTCTCAGAGGACGGACCTGTCGCTCGCGTCCGCGTCCGCCATTTTACGTAAATATTGCATTCCGAAACGTTTATAGCGCGGCTAAAGCTTCTTGATCCTTATTTTTTTCTCAACGTATTTTTTTTTATAAATATGAAAAGTTGATGTACTTAACTTTATTTATGTATTCCGTATTAAACTAGTGTGTTAGTTGAGACATCTGGAGTCTAGTGGTTACTGGTTAGTATAGTAGCGCGGTCAACTAGGGGCTGGGCGAGACTGACAGAAACGGACCGTTAGATATAATACCTTGCTGCAAAAATCAAGTGGCAATATACAGTATAAACAGGTACAGTAGTTAGACGCATTTGATCTTTGATGGGTGACCATGGGATTGGCTTGCAAAGCCTTTATCGCAGGTTTATTTTCGTACAAACTACATAAGTTAAGGTAAAGTAATTGACATCACGGTCATAGTATGGATGGGTGACCGACCGATGAATTTACAGAGCCCATGTATGAGGTTCTTAATGGGGGCAAAATTATGGTTATTTTTAAGCTAGGACGCGCCGTCGTTAGCATGATACCAATGTAATAGGTATTTACCTAAAACGTACTATGCAATGCAATTAAAAGCACACTTGAATCGAATATTATCTTACAAACCGCCGCAGCTCAGCTGATCCCCACGAGCTCGCATTGCAGGTACCTAACACACACAAGCCCACCTACCTACTGTGCAGTCTTATTCTGCACCAGTTAACAGTTTATTTTGACTCAATTCTTCTAACTATATTTGTTCAAAATGCAGTTTCGATCTAATGTCAGTGTCATACTCATGTCACAAATGGTATTCTCCTAAATAAACTGATATTGGAATGTTATCGTGTCTAGATCGTTAATTGAACAATGTCATCACCATCGTTCTAGCATACCGTGGATTCGAACCCGATACCTTCTGCATAGCAGTCCGTTGGTATCTCCAGTAGGCTATCGCTGCCTGTTGTTAATTAAACAATGTGTCAACGTCAGTGAGAACAATAGTTGTCAAATTATAGTTGGTGCCACGAGAAGATAGACTTTTTGTAAACAAACATTCAGAGCTTCACAACCTTTTTTCGAACAGTGGCGTTTTAGATTTTATGCTTTTGAACAGTCTTTTTTTTCAATGCCTAATTATGCCACTATGTTTTTAAATTTATATTGTTAAATTTTACTGAAATTAAAATATTTGATTTTGTGTTTTAGTGGTCGAATGTTCATAAATTGGCCGATTTTTTTGTTGTTTTACACGTAATAATCTGTAAATTAATGAAAAATAGAGTACCATGTATGTTAATTATAGAGTAGGTACATACATGTTACTTTATTATTGACACGATTTTTAAAAAATCACTACGCAATAAATAATATTGCTCAAAGTAGCATATCTATTCTAAAATATTAAATTATTGACCAACAATGAATAATATAACAGATAACTAGCTAATACATTGCATAAACATTTCTAGGCATAGAGATTTTACGTTGTCTGTGAATGAAGAATGTGTCGTCAGAATGAACTTAAACAAAAACCATTAAACGTTACGGTAGTCTGAAAACGCAATTTCTTTTTGAGGTATAAATAATTTTCTGCCATCTGATATTCTGCACGCGCTTTTTCGAGATGCCGGCAGCGAGAAGAGCGTTGCAATCCTATAAACTTGTATTTAACTTAACACCAAGCCTTTCCTGATAACTAAAAAAATAATTGTATCCTCTGATAAAAAGATGTTAAGCCCAAGAATGTATCATTTCAATGAACTAACGCCAAATGTTGACACTCTAGGCGTCAGTACCTCAAAACATTAAAAGATCCGTTTGACAGCGCATAATATCGATAAAAACCCGATCCATTGACATATTAGTTTCCAATGACACGTATCTATGTATAGGTCGGTTCACGAAAGTTGACCAGAAATGGCGGCCGTCGCACATATGTACATTCGTGCACCAATGGCGTGGCTCCATTCTTGACGCACTCCGCACCGCGCCTCGCCCCGCACCTCCACGGAGACCTAAAAAATGATTTCTGCGCAGTGGTCATCTTTCGTGAACCCGACCTATACCGTTGCGCTCATTGATTTGAAATTATTTATTTTTGACAGAACTATCGCTAAGTCACTTAGTAAAAATTCTTTGTTTACAAAATGTCTATATTCTCGTGACACGGACTCTAGATGATAATGACATTTAAATTAGAAGAATACCAATTCTGAGTCAATTTAAAATCTAATCTCATTTCGTTCAAAATATAATTTCAATGTCATATAAAATACGAGAATTGGCCTTATCTATGTAAAATTTTATAAAAAGAGGGATTTATATCATCGCAAACTGTGTGAAATAATTTTAGGTGAATATGTATTGTATAATTACAATATTTTGTAAATACAAATCAACATATTGTATATTTTTTTTCTTTCTTTTAATTAATTAAGTATTTTCTTTTACCCGACTCTTTTGGTTTTGTATTTAGTGTCATTCGTGGGTTTTCATGCATTAATAACAAAATAGATGTATATTTGAAATCTAACAATTATGTAGATGACAATTATAAATTATTTCTATCATATAATAAAACTGCGCCAAATTATTATAAATAGTCGTTGTTATCCTGAGGAACATCATCCTACTAAACAAATATGTAATATCTATCGTTATTTGATACCTTTAAATGCATGTGCATTGAAAATAATTAATTTGAATACTTTCATATCATAATCGACGTATTACATAAACGAATACTGTTCATGTATGGCAAGAAGGATCAAGATTATTATTCCACGCGATACCGTCATAGTGCGCCGGGTCTCGCATGCGCGGTGTGCGGGCGACCGCGGTACTATAAAAACCTAAACTCGAGCCGCCGCTCGAGGCGTATACGCTCTTAATCTATGTTACATTAATATAAAAATAAGGTTGAACGAGTGAAAGCCAATGTGAGAGACTGGTGTCTGTACAAGGAGACCTGTATGACAGAACACCAGCCTCTCCAATTTCAGATTCTAGTTGCGAGTGATACAATATTCATTGTATCACATGCAACTAGAATCATCCTCCTAGCGCTACTTATCGCAGTTTCAACCCGGGGTCCGCTTACTAGTCTTACCGGATTTAGCTCTATATTAAATTTTCTACAGATAGCGATATGCCGTGATTTAGATTTGTGTCAGTTTATTAAGAGGAAACACCACGGCCGTTTTTCCATACAAACGTAGTCTCCTGTTTTCTCCCTGGATAATGCTAGTAGAGCAATTATTTTTTTCTAAAAGATGTATGGCCCCGATTGGCATGTCCCTATGTTTTCCTTTTTCTCATAAATTAAATATTAAAAAAGATATGAACCTTCAAATATCTCAAAAATTGACCAGATTTTTCGCTGTGTTCAAACATCCAAAAAACAAATTAGGCTAGATTATTTAAAAAAAGGAAAACATAGGAACACGGCCAAAGCCTTTCTTTAATTTAATATGAAAAACTAGTTAAATCGATGAAGTTTTGGAGAAGGAATCAGGGGAATACGAAACGTTGATTTTGTGTACATTTAATAGGTATTTTTGGTCCAGCAGTAGCGTTGTCTCTATCGCGCTCTGCGGAGGGAGGCTTGAGGCTGCGCGACAGCAATAGATTTTAAAAATACCAATTTTTCAATTCTCTCGCCCGTAGTGTTTCCTCTTAAGACCTCTTAATAAACTGACACAAGTCTAAACCACGGCATATCGCCGTCTGACGCCTTTTAACGACTGTCAAAGATGTTATTGACAGCTGGGACCGATGGCTTAACGAGCTCTCCGAGGCACGGAGCAAGGCATAATTAACAATTCAATACGCACTTAACTCCGAAAAGTCATTGGTGCGCGCCGTGGATTCTAACCCAAAATATGCACATAGCATATTAAATGATTATGTACCTACCACTTACTCGGTGTCTCGGCACGCACGTATCGTTGTCGCTCCTGGCTTAGACCTTGTTTTGTAATAAGGTTTGTCCCATCTATTTAACTCTCAATTTACCAAGTAGATCTATAAAACCGTAATAGCCGTGTGGTTGACGGCATAGAATACGAGTGTCACCACCCCCTATCTTCCCGTGGGTGTCGTAAGAGGCGACTAAGGGATAACACGATGCAAATACCATCTTTGTGTAGAGACGGAAAACTCGACATCAAACCCTATACGACTGCCTCGTTGGTCTCGCGGCATAAATGTGCGCGTGGGATCCCGGTCCCGGGTTCGATTCCTGGGTCGGGCAGTGTTATTGGGTTTTTCGGTCACGAAATTCTCAGTAGCAGCACGTAGTCTGGAAATGTGCCCGGTACGGCAATAGGCTCGCCCCTTATTACGTGGGACTAAAGTATATCTGGCGAAAAGTGGGTGTAGAAATACACTTCTGCCTACCCCTTCGGGGATAAAAGGCGTGACGTTATGTATGTGTATGTATCTATAAAACATCATCATCAGCCTGCTGTAGTCCACTGCTGCATATAAGCCTCTCCAATGGCACGCCACTGAGCACGATTTTCAGCTTTTCGTGTCCAGATGATGCCAGTCACTTTGCGGATATCGTCAGTCCACCTAGGCGGAAAACTAGTGAAAACTTAATTAGGGACATAACATAAAATGTTACGTTAGTTAAAAATAGGAGAAGACTGGTAACACTGCCCATGTATGCAACAGTTCTATATTATTAAATTACTTATTTTTTATTATATAGTGCTTAAATCGAAACTAAAGTTATCAACAGTTTATTGACAATTGACTAAATTACAACGTTTTGCCGACATGAAAACACAAAATAAATGATATAAATTGTATACCTATAAAGTGCTTTGTGTTTAAGCAGGCGAATCGCAATCAAACACAAAAAGCAAGAGATCGTAAAATATAATAAAAAAAAATAATTCGAACCCATCTTGTGGATTCAAATAATTTGTTATAAATTATTATTAATATTATTAAAGAAAAGGCAGCGATAGCCGATTGGATATACGAACAGACTGCCATGCAGAGGGTATCAGGTTCGAATCCACGGCGCGCACCAATGACTTTTCGGAGTTATGTGCGTATTGAATTGTTAATTATCGCTTGTCCCGTGCCTCGGAGAGCACGTTAAGCCGTCGGTCCCGGTCATGAAGATCTTTGACAGTCGTTACAGGGCGTCAGTACCTTCTAAAATAAACTGACACTAGTCTAAACCATGGAATATCGCTATCCCTTCGGGTTGCGGAGGTCGGACAGGCAGTCGCTCTGTGGAAAAGCTAATATTCAGCCAAATCCGGCTAGACTAGTAAGCGGACCCCAGATTGAAACTGGGATAACGCTAAGAGAAAGAAGAAGAAGAAAGTGCTTTGTGTTTGTGAATAAAAACGTATAGTTTGCGTATTGAAACTGTATTTATTAGCCAAAAAACACAAAAAGTGAATAAAAGTTATTTGAATACATATCTCTCAAAGTTATCGCTGTTTATAATCATCATAATCTGGCAACTTTACACGCACATAACCGCGCGTGTTTGTACAGTGCAGTCGGCACATGCCACGCACACATAATTATAAACGTGCCTGTTTGTTGAATGCACTCCATCTGCCTACTGTTCTATAAACTGAGCTTGGACTATAATGACGAAATACATGTGCTGAACGTGTCTGGCGAACTGCGCGCCGCAATGTGACGGCGAGAACCGTCGGAACTAACTTTTATAAGAAGCGTTGTGTGAGCTTTTAAGTTCCAGCAGCGACAAATAGATGCCACTAGTTGTGTCTTTGATTCTTGCTGTATATTATAACAACAATATATAGCTAAATATTATATTAGTCATATATCTTGTTATATTTTTTATTGATTAAATGCTATCAACATAGTACTGCTGGCTAGTAAGATAAACTTGCTTTGTGTATAAGATAAGATAAGATAAAAACACTTTATTGTACACCAGTAAATACACAATATTACAATGGATTACATCAAAACCTTAAAACTAGTGGTACAAGGGCGGTCTTATCGCACATTGCGATTTCTTCCAGACAACCTAGAATGTGTATAATGGAAAATATTGGCACCCAACGTGGGGCGAACAGTAAACTCATTGACTGGTACAGATAACAACAGCGGTCACGATGTTTAATTATTTCGGAGTCCACTGCCAGACTCAAACCTCCCCTGGTTAGCTTCACGGTATTACTGAGTCAATAGGAGGATTCAACTATACCACGCCGCCGCGCCGGCCAGACGGGTTAGTATAAGCTATGATATCGAGTTTTCCGTCTCTCCGCTTGTTCCGTGTATTTACCACTAAACTTAGTAAACTTTATTTATGTGGTACATTAAAACCTTTTTTATGTTTAACTTGGTGAACTTTATTGAAAACTAGAGAATATCCTTAGCTACGCCTGCCCATTTTATATAAATTTTACAGTCCCCAAGGAATATACACGCCCAGCTTGTTGCGCCTAATAGTTTTGGCTGTAGCTTGTCTGTCAGTCACTCAGTAACGCAAAAGTTTAATACAATAACTATCAGAAATACTTGAAAAAATGTTCAAAACCCGACTTTTACAAAAAGCTTAGCGTATTGTGTAAGGACACAGTAGTGATTAAAATAAGATTCTAAAGGTTGCTTGGAAGAAGGCGTACTTTGCGATAAGGCTGCGTTTGTGATTCTGTTGTGTGTGCACAATAAGTATTTAAGTATCTATTCTATATAAAGCAGAGCTATTCGAGTGGAAGCGTCAGGATAATATACGGTATGGACCGTACTACTTAACCGTAATCTGTTAAAAACTACGTTGGCCCTCACGTGAGATTAGTTTTTGAAATATCACCATGACAGTGTCTTTACTGCACTTGCTTGTAGCGCCACTTGCAGCGAGTTTTGTTTTTTTTATTGCATAGGAAGACAAACGAACAAGCGGGTCCCCTGACGATGGGTGATCACCGCCGCTCATGGACATCTGCAATGCCCGAAGCATCACAAGTGCGTTGCTGACCTCTTACAAAAGTATATGCACGCTTCCGAAAGGGCCCAATGTCGAATTGGCTTGGAATTACCGCTGCAGATAGCCTGTTCCACAGTTTGGTCTTGCTAGGCAGGATATGGCGTGTGAAGCATGCGGGGAAACTAAACTTGTGGCGAGTTATACGATTGTGAAATTCTGCAGCAGGTATTAGACCGAACAACTCCACAGAATACTCCTTATGATACAAACGATACGATATAATATAATATTCTACCCCGTACATACACTATCTAGTACCAAACTAAGCAGAGATACCTTCAGGGCGTAAAATAACACTGAACAAAAATCGAAAGTCTGAAATCCCATACTGTACCAATCACTAGAAACTAAGGCTTTCATCCCGGGAGTCTCGGTCTCGAAAATTTCGAGAGTCTCGACGATTTTGTTGTGATTTCGAGTCTGATACCGCCAGTTATCCAGACTCGATAGTCTTTTGCGACTTGGGTAAATACAAAGCATGCGAGTCGGACTCGCCCATGAAGGGTTCCGTAGTTGAGGTATCTACTTAACATGCATTGTACCCTAATCTAACCAAATGTCACTATCACTTTTTCGGAAGCACACATAACTTGTTTTTTATAGTTGTTTTGTATAAACGACAAAGTTAAATTTGCAGTTTTTGAATATGTGCACTATCTCAAAAACTGCTGACTACATCTCGTTCAAACGAATTTTCGTTAGAAGTTAGAGAGGAGCACTCGCTTTACTACTTTGGAGGCGTCTATCTTTCAAACGATTGACTTTGAGAAACAATGGTATTAGGAACCTCAAAGAATTTTTTAAAGATCTATCAAAAGTAACGCCGCATGTAAGACGAAGAAAGGAAAGACAATGAAACATTTTTCAAAAGTCTCGAAAGTGTCATTTTCCCGGAATTTCAAGGCCGGGCTGAACCTCGAACTTTTTGTCCCGGGACTCGAAAATGTATCGAGACTGATAGACCTACTAGGAATATTTTCAACTTCGGAAAAATACTTGGGAAATTACTGGTTCAGGTGATATTGCGGCTCAAGGTCACCATATTCTTTTTGGGATTCGGTACAAAATGCATTTCCTCCTTCTATCCCGCCAAATTGTTCTATAGATGTCTGATGCACCTATGGATAAGTAGGTATTTTGAGCATTGCACGCACTTTTAATAGCGCCTTTAAAAGTGTCTACTAAAAAAAATCGTTCCCCAGTTATTAGTTTTGCTTGTATGACCTCATGACCAAAACGAGTAGGCTTCGGCTTGCTGATGGGTCTTGGGACAATCTGTGTATTCTTGTTTTGTAAATCACTACATAGTATAAAACAAAGTCTGTCTTCTGGCTTCTTTCTGTCCCTATGTATGCTTAAATCTTAAAAATAACGTAACGGATTTTAATGAGATTTTTTTAAATAGATAGAATTATTCAAGATGAAGTTTTATGTGTATAATTGACGCGGGCGAAGCCGCTGGCGACATCTAGTACATACATCATACAATATTATTTAGCGGGTCTTAGTCGCGATAATTTATTTATTTCAAGGCATAAATACCTCTGTTATTCTCCTACGTTTCTACCGGCTTGCAACGGTTGTGGTCGCAGAGGTCCACAACCGTGACGTATCGCGACTAAGACCCGCTAAATAATATTGTATGATGTATACAAATTGCAGAAGTTTAAAATCGATTAATACATACATATTATACATAGGGTGCATAGGGTTCCCACCAAGAACTTAGGGTCCCAAGCCAACCTCACCTGCAAGTGGTGCACCTGCCGATCAACGGACGAGGCTCTGGCAAACAAAATATCCTGAGAAGCGGCAATAGGCTCGCCACCTATTACGTCGGATCAAAACTCTGGCGAAAAGTGGGCGTTTAATATGCCTCTGCCTACCCCTTCGGAGAAACAGGCGTGAGTCTATGTATGTATGTATGTATTATACATAGAAACATCCAGACCAAGGCGAACATCCATGTTCAAGCACATAAATGTTTGTCTTCAGCGGGAATCCAACCCGCGATCTTTGGCGTGGCAGTCGTTTACATTCCCGCTACGCCACTGGGCCAGCATATTTCTTCTAACACGCTTATTTATCACCACCTCCCTTTCTTATGTGCTTATTGCCACAGCGCAAAAGACGCTGGGGTCCAAAAAATTATGCTAAGAACGAATGAGACAGATGATGACGTATTTTTGGATGGAAATATTCCACATATAACCTCTGCGGTATTTATACTTGCGCCGGTAACGAAACCATAGCGCGATTCAGCCGTATGGCACAACGCCATCTATCTAGCGCTCAGGTAACTGCCATGCATACTGCATAGGGTTTCGGCACATATTAACGCATTGTAAGTCTTTTAATAAAAATAAAAAAATCGTAGAATAACGTCCATATTCAGGGCAGGCAGAAGTGTAATATTACACCCTCATTTGAGCATGTAATAATTTGCAAGTCCCACGTAATAGGGGCCGAGCCTTATTACCGTTACCGGACGACACTTTGCCTGACTTTGCTGCTACTGAAAATTCCGAATAACCCAGTAACACTTTTGCCCTACCCGGGAATCCAACCCAGGATCTTCCTTCTACCTTGCTTCCAGATCAGCAGACGTATACGCTATCCACTATCACAGAGGCAGTCTATTATTATAAGTCATGTACAGCTCCAATTATTATTTAGTAACATTCGTAAAATAAACTTGTGTATATTTTGTTTATAATTAACGATATTGGCGCCCAACGTGGGGCGAACAGAGAACTCGAACAATACTGTAGATAACAACAGAGGGCCTATTCTCCTAATTATATTTGTTTAAAATGCAGTTTCAATCTAATATCAGTGTTATACTTATGTCATAAATAGTATTCTCGTAAATTTACTGATGGTATGGTGGTACGGGCTGTTTCCGTAACTCCATGTCCTAGCGTGTATGCTGCGTAAAAAAATATTGATACTCGAACGATATCGCGACTAGATCGTAAATTGACCAGTGTGTCAAAATATGTGTCAATGACGAACTATGTGTGTCAAATTACAAGTTTATAGCACATTTATCTATAAGAGCGGCGATAGCCTAGTGGTGTATGTAATGGACTGCGGAGGCGATGGTCTCGGGTTCGATCCCCAGGTACCCCGTGAACACACCTCTGACTTTTCAAAGATATGTGCGCATTAAAAATGTTTATTATTGCTCGCTTAATTATGTGCCCGGTAGATGACAATAGGCTCGCCCTTTATTATATTGTGACTGAAACATAGCTGGCGAAGTGTAGGTACACAGCTACACTTATACCTCTGCCCACCCCCTCGGGGATAAAAGCGTGAAATTATGTTATGGTATCTATAACTATGGCTGAAACAATCCTAATAAAACGAGGCACCCCTCATAAACGAAGCTTTTACTTCCGGTATAAAAAAAAGGTAGATTCTGACGACATACATGCAAGTGAACACCAAAAACTTACTGCATGGATTTACTTCAAATTTGGCACAAATATTATTAAAAAGTCGGGTCACCACATAGGCTACATATTACCACGCTATGCCCTACAGGGAACGAGCAGAGAACCTTTATTTCTTCAACGCATTCTGTAACAACGTGTAATGTAACAATGCATATTTGAATGTTGTTATTATGTTAACTATGTTATAAGCTAGCTTCGCACTATAAAAATCACGCAATATAAGTAACTTAGGCTAATAAACATAATTAATTAAATATAAATATAAGTAGACTCAAGACATTTTTAATGCAGCGCCATCTAAGAGAGTTCAAAAACATCAAGACGAATTACATGTGTTAAGCCCTTTTTGGATATAAATAATTTAAATTTGAACATGTTGGCGACGTTAATAGATGTTTTCAAAAGTCATAGATGGAGTTGTACATTTTCTTCTTAAAAATTGTATTTTTAATTCGTTTCAGAGATGAGCAAGACTACTAGTTGAAGTTAATTAATTAACTACACCATCGCCACACTTGATTCCTTACATCATTTCTGTCAGAATAAATAGTAATAGAGTTAGTACAAAATAAACATTTTGGTCACATTGGTGTAATTATTGCTTCTTAATTAATATATTTTCATGTCGCATGTAAACTTGCTTTAAATTGTCTTCCGGGATATACATATAGCACGTACCTTTGTTTGGATTAACTGTATATAAACATTAGTGAGATGTGGAACTCGCTTTTACTCACACACAGTCATTTATTTATTGTTACGTCTGAAGCGGTTTGGCGGATAGGTACTGGTGTTCTCTAAATCTCTATACATGAGAAGCATCCTACCGTAATGCATTTACACGACCACCTAGAGAACGGCCAGCGCATATATTTTGATCCCGACAGAGTTGCTGAGCTGAGCACTTGGAAAATCCGCGTCAAACAACTCTCTTGGCATTTTTCAGGCTCTGTATAATTGATCAGTTTGGGAGGTTCCTTACGTATGACGAGATGACTTCATATTACACGTACGACAAGCAAAAGGGTGTATTTAACCGACGTTGACGAGCAGGTGCTGTGGAAGGTTTTCCGGGAAGTTTCAAGGACACCGCATTTTGTAGAGTTTATACAGTACACACAAATAACGGTTGTTACTTCACACGGTCCGAGGCCCAACGTCTTTCGCCTTTCTGGGGACATTTGATGGCTTGTAGTATCCCACTTACCGCACAGCCTGCGTAGTACGTCACTTTCTCGACGGTGACCAATACTGGGATGACAACCTCGCGGAGGCGAGCGTCAGTGACAGTCCCAGCAGCATGCGTCATCTGTTTCACGTCATCTTGGTGTTTTGTGGAGTCGCGAACGCGGTAGCTTTCTGGGAGAAGTATCGCCATCATCTGTCTGAAGATTTTCTACGAGCTTTGAGGCGTGTTACTAGAGACAAAGTCGAAGTAACTGATGACCGCGTGCTGAACACCTGTCTCAGTTCACTTCAAGACGTGGTCATTTCTATCAGCGGCAATCCACTGGTCAAATATTTGTTACCAGCTTCCCAATCATCACCGCATCAAGACCGTGAAAATTGGGAGTATAACGCTTTACGACACCGTCCTTGAAAGCGTTGGGCAAAGCCAGGCTAAAATGTTTTTCTTGGATGCTCCTGGTGGAACAGGAAAAACATTTGTTACTACTGGCATACTTGCAGAGATCAGGAGGCAAGGCAAAATTGTCATTGCTGTAGCGTCGCCGGCAATCGCTGCCACACTGCTTCCGGGTGGCAAGACAGCACATACCATGTTTAAATTTCCCAGCGATTTAGAGAGCGCCGTAACACCCGTTTGTGGTGTGTCACGTAACAGTGATAAGGGACACGTGCTCAAGGATTGCTCTCTGATCATATGGGATGAGCGTACGATGGCCAATAGGAAGGCAGTTCAGGCCATGGACAGAACCTTGCAGGACATCCGCAGGAACGACCATTTAATGGGTGGTCACAGTTCTGTTCAGTGACGATTCCCGACAAACGCTTCCCGTGGTGACGCGGGGATCGAGGGCTGACGAGGTGAGTCATCATCATCATCATCATCAGCCTTTAACAGTCCACTGCTGGACTAGACCTCTCCTTTGAAAGGAGGAATTGACCTACTATACCACGCTGGCCAAACGGGTTGGTATAGGGTTTGTGTCAAGTTTTCATTCTCTTACAGTGCTGTTCTTGCTCCCTCTGTCGGCTCTTACGACAACCATGGGATGATATGGGGTGGTGACATTCCGTATTCTTAATCCGTCACCACACGGACAAGGTGAGTGCTTCGTTGAAATTATTTTTGTTTTGTTGTTTGGTCACGAGTTCGTATGCTGCGCTTGACCATTAATATGAGAGCTCAGCTTGGCGTCAATGCACGTGTTCAACAATTCTAAGATGTCTTTCTAAGTCTTGGCGAAGACACTCTACCAGAGGAGAGAGGTGGACTGGTGGTGCTTCCAGAGTCTCTCAGTAGAGTTGTATCCAGCTTAGAATTATACAGCTGTATACCGTAATAGTAGAATTCGTGAGTGTGTGTGGCCTACCTTGACGCACAAAAATAATCAGGCTGTAGCAATTAACGAATGCATTCTCACGGAAATTGAGAGGAATGAAGTGGTCTACACCTCTATAAACACTGTCGTCGAGCAAGAAAACGCCACACATTATCCCGTGGAATTTCTGAACTCCCAGTCAGCAAGTGAACTTCCAGCGCATAGCTTCAAGCTGAAGGTCGGTGTCCCGATTATGCTTCTTCAGAACCTATCTCCTCCGAAGTTGTGTAACGTGACCCGCCTGAAAGTCATCTCGCTCCACAGACACACCATTTAGGAAATTCTTACGGGTTGTGGCGTCAGCGAGGCAGTATTTATACCACGCAATTCAAATTCCCATACCTCATAATTCAAGCGCATAAATTCCCCGTGAGTGTTTGCTTCGCGATGACCATCAATAAGTCGCAGAGGCAGACATTGAGGGCAGCGGGTGTCCTGTATGTCGCTTGCTCCTGCGTCACCAGTCCTGACTCTCTTTACATTTTGGCTGCGGAGAGCCAAACCACTAATGTTGTATATCGAGAAGTCCTATAATTATGTATTTTACTCTGTTATGTATTCCTTATTTTGTCCATCTGCTTCAGTCACAACTTATGACTTAATTCAGCAGAATCGCCATAAAGTCATTTATTCAAAGCAGGCTGAAAATCAGCACTTTTTGAAGGTCAATTTTACAAAAGACAGTCTCCCTCGGTTACAACACTTTCTGCAGGTATGAAATATAAAGAAGAAACGGGTAAATGAATGTTATTTTAAAAGGTATATCTTCTCATATCTTCACGCCTTTTATCCCCGAAGGGGTAGGCAGAGGTGTATTACACACCCACACTTCGCCAGATATGTTTCGGTCCCAATGTAATAGGGGGCGAGCCTATTGCCGTCTACCGGGCACATTGTTAAGCGAGCGATAATTAATTAATATTTTTTAATACACACATAACTTCGAAAAGTCATAGGTGTGTGCCCGGGGTAGCTGGGGATAGAACCCAAGACCCTCGTCTCGGCATTCCGTTACATACACCACTAGGCTATCGCCGCCGCGTATTTTTTTAAAGGTATAGTCGTAGGTATTTATATAATAGTTAGGTGCTGTATAGCGTTCACGCAGACGACGTCGCGGGCAGCAGCTAGTAACTTATAACGTTGCGAATTTTCGTAGGTTGTCTATAATTGAAATTAGACTAGTGATAGGCTGACTCAGAATAAATATCGTAAATCAGATCTGAGGCTGTATTGTAAACATCATCCATCATCATTAGCCCTGTATATATACTGTCCCACTGCTGGGCACGGGCCTCTTCTCACTATGAGAAGGGTAAGGCTATAGTCCACCACGCTGGCCAAGTGCGTGACAGACTTCACAAGTCTTTCAAGAACATTATGGAGAACTCTCAGACATTCATGTTTCCTCACGATGTTTTCTCTCCACAAGGCTATCGCTGCCTGCATGTAAACATAATGTTTACAATAAATCCTCAGATTTGGTTTACTTAGAATGATAAATTACTAAATTCGAACAGACACTTACTAGTCTAACCGGATTTGGCTGAATATTAGCTTTTCCACAGAGCAGCTGCCTATCTGACCTCCGCAACCCAAAGGGATAGCGATATACCATGGTATATACTAGTGTCAGTTTATTCAGAAGTACTGACACCATGTAACGACTGTCAAAGATCTTCATGACAGCCGGGACCGACGGCTTAACGTACTCTTCGAGGCACGTGGCAAGCGATAGTCAACAATTAAATACGCATAGCCTCGAAAATTTTGTGATGCGCGCTGTGGATTTGAACCCGTGACCCTTTGCATGGCAGTCTGTTGGTATCTCCACTAGGTAACCATGTATACAGGAGCAAATAAATAAATTGTGGGCTTCATTCTGTAATTAAGGCCAATCAGCTGGTCGTATTTGATTGGAAAATAAAACATAAACACATTGCAATAATACGACTGCACGGGTAGCGTATAATGGTTTAAGTGGCCGCCGCCGCGCTGCTTGACACTGCTACACACTACCGAGTGTTCGACTCCCACACGAGACAACACTTTGTGTGATCCATAAATTGGTGTTTCGAGTTTGGGTGTTTCCGTTGGTTGTATGTTTGTAAAGACCCTCGCAACACAGAATTTATTCCTAGTGCAACAGTTTAAAAAAAAAAGTTAAAAATAAAAACATTCGGTACTTATCGAATTTTTATACGTATACAACGGCGCCCATGATTTTTAAATTCAAGGTACACATATATAGCTGCTGAGCTGAGTGTTGGGCTACTAAAAAGATGGATGAAAAACGATGACATGTGGCAGAGATGAGAATGTTGCGATGGATGTGTGGAGTTAAAAGAATGGATAAGATTAGGAATGAATACGTGAGAGGTAGTCTGAAAGTGGCGCCTATAGTCGAGAAAGTGAAAGGAAATCGTTTGGCTTGGTATGGACATATTATGCGAAGAGATGATATGTATGTAGGTAAGCAAGTAATGAATATGAAGGTAGAGGGAGGCCAAGGAAAAGATGGATGGAGATGGGTGAGAAGGGATATGAAAGAGATAGGGGTAAATGATCAGATGACGGGCGACAGAAAAGAATGGAAGCGAAGGACGTACTGCGCCGACCCCAAATAGATTGGGACCAGGGCAAAAAGATGATGATTTATTATAAAAAGGTAAGTTTGATGTTATTTTTAGGATTCTAAAACTAAAAATAATGTATTTATTCTTGTGACAGTGAACACCAATCAGAGAGCATTACGTCTAAAAGTGCGTCCGCCATGCACGTTGTTGACGTTTTGGTAGTAAATACAACTAAAACGTCAAACTTTGTACTTGTCAAATCGATATTTAAAAGTGGGTACACCAGACCAGACTTCATTCACGGTTTGTTTTGTGATATCACTCAACCGCCATGATGGTTTACAGCGTTTTCGTGTCAAATTCAAGGGTTTTAAAAAAGCAGTAATTAGTGTTACGAGCTGGGGTTCGACGATAAATTATATACACTATGACAGAAAAAAACTGCACTTTATTCACTAACACAATAACACTAGATACACACACTTAATTTTTCAACACTAATAAAACACACTTGAATAGTGTGTGCACTTACTTCGAACACTTTTCCACTTCACTAAACACTTCCGAATTACTTCCTTCGCTTCTTGTTTATCGCTCCGAGATCCAATTGTAACTGTGTCCGGTCCGTTCGCTTGCGCTCTATTTATACTGGCCGGATAACATCACTAGCGCATTCTAGATGCTTCTACAAAACTGTCGAAATAAACGCGAACAGTCGATAATCGATACAGCAACGCCATCTAGTACAGAGTAGCTGAATTACCTTTAAACCACCGATACATTCAATCTCTTCTAGTACCCCATTCACCGATAGATGGCGTAACAATATATTATGTACACATGCTACAAAGGCTTGTTTTGTTACTTTCTGTACGGCCAGGAGCCCTTTATCTCTTTGACCGTAGGCTACACCCACAGACCAGACTAAGTGATTTGTGATTACAACCTATTGTAGCCGAGGATTGTCACGTACTCCGACACCAGCACCTGCGTCTATAGAAGGGCCGTGACGCTCCCATCTATCGTACCGCCGGTTACTTGCTCAGTAAAGACTTCAATTCTTTAGCCACCTAAAATCATCAATTTCCTGCTAACGACAAGTGGTTTTTTTATGGTTCCATAGGTAAAAATAAAAAGTCTATCTCAATGTTCAAAAACCTAAACAAAGTGTTTGTCCTTTGGGATTCCCCCATTCACCGATAGATGGCGTAACACTGCCGCCCTCTTAAACGTGTTCGTCTTGAACATCGTTGGACCCATGGTAACGAGCCAACTGGTCCATATGAACTATCTTCGGTGCACCTCGCGACCCCTTTTGGATTCGATAGGTGACGTCGTTCATCCTGGTAATTATGCGATATGGCTCGTCCCATCTGGCTTGTAACTTAGGCGATTTGCCTTTGCTTCGTACTGGGTTATGTAGCCACACCAATGATCCCTCATCGAAGCCTTTGTTGTTCGCCTTCCGGTCGTAGCGAGTCTTCATCTTCTCAGACATCTTTTGTCCTGACTCCCCTGGAGCTCCTACATTGTACACCTTCAATGCACCTCTGCTACGAGTGTGTGGCCTCTTGACAGCCGTACAACTTGTGCATTTGCGGCACCAATTCTCGACGTCATCCCGACAGTGGAGCCAATAAAACCGCTCCCGGATCTTAGTAAGGGTCTTCTTAACTCCCATGTGACCCCCCGAAGCTCCATTGTGATAGAGCTGCAAGACTTCCGGCACCTTAGTTTTGGGCACTACCATTTGCAGATGGCATTGGTTACCTCGAGCGTTTTCCCATTTGCGGCACAGAACTCCATCCTGGACAACCAAGCTTTCCCACTGTGCCCAATAACCTTTGGTGACAGGGCTCATTGCTGCGATATCACTCCATTTGGGCCTAGGAGCACCTGATTTCTTCCATTCGAGAATCGGCTGTACGTCCTTGTCTTTATTTATTTATTTATTTAATCATTTATGCACAAACAAAATGTACATCGGTGGACATAATGCCATATGGCATTCTCTACCTGTCAACCTTAAGGTGGTGAAGAGATGAAAGTGGTAGGTGCATTTTACTATTAAGATGTAACTAATGTAAAATAATATACCTACATACATAATAGGGATAGAATACAAACAAGATATATAGTTCTACAAATGCGTACTTATACATATTTATACATAAATATACTTACATATACATAAAAATACAATATACTTACATAAATACTTATAATATTGGATGAGAGTGATGTGCTGATTCCTTCAATCTCTCAAAAAGAAGCTCTCGAACTTTCATTTTGAATGTATAACGGTTTGTGGACAATCTGATTTCAGGAGGGAGTGTATTCCATAAGATAATAGACTGCACAACAAAAGAAGAGTTAACGAACCCAGTAGTGTGACTGGGGCAAGAAAGAAGAAGACTATGAGAAGATCGAAGATCTCTCTCATGAGTATCAGATAGATATTGGAAGTGTGAGGTGAGATAAGTCGGAGGAGAAGGAGACTTGAGAATAGAGAAAAGAGTAGTAAGAGCACGCAAACATCGGCGCTGACGAATTGGTAGCCATTTAAGTTCGGAACGATAAGTAGAGACGTGGTCATACTTACGAAGATTGTAAATGAATCGAATGCAGTTATTGAGAAGTCGGTCGTACTTATTGAGATGTTCTGCATTCAGGTCATAATAGCACATATCACCATAGTCGATTATGGGAAATATTAAAGCCTGCACAAGCATTGTCTTGGTCCTGGAAGGCAAGAAATTCTTGAAACGGTATAGTGCTCTAAGAGTTCCGGTGACCCTCTGACTAACATTACTCACCTGCGCTTGCCAATCGAGAGTGGAATCGATGTGCAGGCCTAGGTCTTTTACGGATGCACTGTACGGAATGACCAGGCCATTAAACATTACGGGAGGTAGAGTTTTGACGTCTAATCTATGCATTAAGCGGCGACTGCCTACTATAATGGCCTGACACTTCGCTGGATTAACGTCTAAGCCAAATTTATTACACCAGTCCATCATTGACTCGAGGTCCCTATTTATGTCTGCAATGGCAACTGTCACATCGTCCACCCTCGCTTGGGAGTACAACTGCAAGTCGTCAGCATAAAGATGATACGAACATCGAAGATTAGGAGTTAAAAAGTTTATAAAAATAGAGAATAGTAAAGGAGAGAGAATGCCACCCTGAGGAACACCAGAGCAAATGTTTCGCCACCTCGATGTAGTTACATCACTGCGAACAGACTGTTGGCGTTCCTGAAGATAACTTGAGAACCATTCCAGTGCATTAGGCGAGATCATGAGATGGGAGAGGATCGATAGAAGGATATCGTGACTGACGGTGTTGAAGGCGTTCGAGAAGTCGACCAAAGTCAGCACAGTGACCTTAGTGTCCTCCATGCCTGCCCTAACATCGCCAGTCACTTTAAGGAGAGCGGAAGTCGTGCTATGGCCAGGCCTGAACCCGGATTGCAATGGGCTAAGCAAGTTGTTTTGAAACACAAATTGAGACAACTGTTTATGTACACATGCTTCGAGCACTTTCGAAAGGAAGGGCAGAATAGAGATTGGACGGAAATGGTTAGGAAGAGAAGGGTTCGTTATCTTAGGTAGTGGGATAACAAAGGCTTTACGCCACAGGGAGGGGAACGAGCCGCAGTCAATAGAAAAGTTTACAATATGGGATATAGGGAGGATGAGATGGTCGAGAATCGGGATGATCATGCGGCGGCTGATACAATCAAACCCCACAGCGTTGGATTTAATGGATAGGATAATTTTCTTGACCTCGCCCAATGCAACTGGAGAAAAATTAAAAGCATCAATATTAGGACGGCGAAGCCCAGCAATGTAGTCAACAGTAAGACGCCTGGTTTGATGATCCAGTTGAGAAGTAGACGTGAAATAGTTGTTTAAGTCATCCAAACCAATCGTGATTTGAGGAGTTGTGTATTGCTGTTTGCCAATACCCAGGGTCCCAAGGAACTTCCAGATACTAGCGGAGGAAGAAGAATTAATATTGTTGAAAATATGGCGGCGTTTAGCGTTGCGTATCATCTGATTACACCGATTCCTTGCAGTTTTGTATAGACTCCAGTTCTCGTCAGACCGCTCCTTTTTGAACTTCCGAAAAGCTCTATCACGGCGTCTCATGGCCATTTGAATGCCCCTGGTAAGCCAGGGTGCGGGAGGGCGTTTCAGTTTAACTCTTCTGAAAGGAGCATGTTGATCATAAAGACGTAGTAGCGTATCATTCAAAATTGAGACTTTTTCGTCTACGGTATTGGCTGCTAATAGAGAAGACCAATCAAGCAAAGCAGCATCTTCTTGCAGCTTGTCGTTATCCATACGCCCAAAACAACGCATGTGCAGAACCTTAGGATGGGGTTTAGGAGGTTTAAGGTGATAGGATAGGTAGATGAGGTCGTGATGGGAAAAGCTGGGAGCAAGATATTGGCCATGGGAATGTACCAAGGATGGGGCTGAGGTGATAATCAAGTCAAGCCAGGTGTCTACACCTTCAGTATTGTGGTGAGTGGGTGCGAGAGAAAGAGTGTGTAGACCGGCAGACTCGATTAATTTAAGGAGGTTTTGCGAGCGAGAGGAATTGATGGCTAGGTCAGTGTTGAAATCTCCCATGATAATATGGTGTGCATATTCCGACCCTAAAGATTCCAGAATCGATTCGAGACTGGAGAAGTAATTAACGGAGGGGGGACAATATACAACTCCTAGAACGGTTTTCGCCCCACTGACTGAAACCTCAAGGAAAAGAAACTCAGAAGAAGCAAAATTATTAGGCGTTGAAGATAAAAGGATTTTGTACGAGAGTGTAGAACGAAGATATATGGCTACACCACCACCTCTCCTATACAACCTATCATTGCGTATAAGAATGAATCCAGGGAGGGGGTAGTAAGTAGAAGGTAAATGAGGTTTCAGCCAGCTCTCTGAAATCAGAATGGCATGAACGTTAGCGTCACTGAACGTATCAAACAGGTCATTGTAATGGCTAGGAATACTTTGCGCATTAATGTGACAAACATTCAACATGTGCTTTGTAGTTTCATTAAATGTTCGCTTGACAAAGTCACCAAGCGAATCAGTAGCAGAACAAAAGCTGTCGTTGATTGAAGAATTTTCGGAATCATCAGCGGAATGAAATGAATCATCATCTACATCCGAGAACATAAACTAATAAAATAATAATAAAAATATATAAAATTAATAACAAAAATATATAAACTTAAATATAAATGTAATAATAATATAGCATAAATTTAAAAGTGTACAAAGAAGTGCACACACTCTTATTAATAAAGCAATGCAGCATCACTGCACCACCTGCCAGCAGACACATACAAACAAAGAACAGAACAATATTTTATGGGGGAAAACTAAACGTAATTGGAAAAAAATTAAATTATTTACTAATTTCCGAACGCATCTTTAAGTGTCACTTCACTCACTGTCAAGTTACGGATGACATTGAAAAGTTTTGTAAACAAAGCATTCAAACTAGTTATGTTCAATATGAGGGTGCGAGAAAAAGCGATGATTGAATAACTATGTTACCGGACAAAGTTAAAAGTGATGACAAAACAAATGAGTAATTATATACATATAAGAAGATTGGCGCGATAACATGGAATGATACATACATACTAATAAAGGAGACGAAAACAAGACTATTTACGCGACACGGTTTTGGTGTTGCCGGTTGCTTCAGGAACACTGGTGTTCGGAGCTCCACTTCCACTGCTTGCCGCTTTCGGGAACTTCTTGATGAGCCCGCAGAGGTCATCCTCGGCAACAAGCTTGTGGCGGCTTCCGTCTGGTGCTTTCACTACAATGTAGCCGTCCTGAGTCCAGCAAGATCTCATGCCAAAGTGCTCCCGGGCCTTCCCGAATACAGCCTGTCGCGTCCGGGTCAGGAACTCTTTTATCGAGGTGGTGGAACCCTTTAGGGAGGTCTTGGCACGCCAAACAGCAGACCTGACATCCACTCCGGTAAACCATACCAGTATTGGCCGCTTGCTGTTCTTTTTCGGTGCGCCAATTCTATAGCACCTTCCTATATGTGAGGCAGAGATGTCCTTCAGGCCAAGCTTATTTTGTATGATGTCAAGGATAGACTCTGGACAATTCTCTTTGTCGGCTTCTGGCACGCCTAAGAAAATGAGTGACTTACGTCTGCGATGTGTCTCAACAGAATCTAGTTGCTTGTGGCATTCACTAATTTGCTGGCGTAGTACTCCAAGTATACTGAAGACAAGCTCCCGGAAAGTGCGGAATTCCTCAGCGACTCTTGCTACGGTGTCCTTGGCTGGGTTCCCACTGGCTAACTGAGCTTCGAGGGCTGCCATCCTACTTGCAAAGTTCACTTCCAGGCTTTTCTGTGCCGACTCGATATCTTGAAGCTGAGACATAGTGATATATAGATGTGGATGCTGTGTGTTGTATGTGCAGGTGTTATACTGGCAGGTGGCAAGTATTTTATCACTTACAGTTAAGTGTCATTAACACAACCCTGATTGTAACTGTACTTTAGTTATTGTTAAAACAAACTTTGATCACTTATAATGAATATTTACAAATTATTTAAATAAAATTTTATTTTTTAACTATGAAAAGATGTGTCAACTTTTTTAACGCCTACCGCCGACTGTCTTCTTGCTGAGCACTCTGCAAAGCTTCTTTCCATCCGTCGCTCAGATCCGTCTTCAACATTCTCACTAGCGCTGCCGGCTTCGCTTCCTGTCTTGCACAGTGTTTGCGTTGGTCGGGGTAAGCCCTACCTGTCGGAGCATCTGCGCTACGTTGCTCTTGCCGCCAGACAGGTACGTCAGGTGACCCCTTTGGTGGAGACAGGGTACCAACGTGCCGCTTACGCTTTGGGCAGCTCAAGCGGATATGACCTCTTTCCCCGCAGCTGTAGCACCGTGGTGAAGAAACAACTTCCCTGATACGGTAAGGTCGATCCTCGTGACGCGCTGCTTCCACCTCCAGAGCGTAGGCCAAGGCTGCCTTCAGGGACTTGAAGTGCCCAAGTCTTACCGCTGCTCTAACTTCCAGGTCCCGGATCCCATCCGTAAACGCTTGTACGAGGTTCCCGTCAAAGAGCGCAGGCGACGACTGGTATGCCTTCCTGACCAGCCTTTCCACCTCTAGAGCCCACTGCTGCAGAGTTTCTCCGGTGCGTTGTGTCCTGTCCTTCAGCTGAGCACGATACACATGTTCGAGGTGCGCGTCACCGTACCTCGCCTCCAACGCCTCCAGAAGCTTCTCGTAGGTGACGTCTTGCCCGAGTGCCTCCAACACCGTCAAGGCCTGATCACGAAGGCCCATGGTTAGGGCGGTGAAGGCCTGTTCTTTGTCCCACCCATTCGCTCGCATTACGGCCTCAAACTGAACCTTGTATGCAACCCACGATGACGAGCCATCAAAGGGTGGAACCTTAAACCAACGAGTCGAGGGCGCCACAGCTGCAGGTGTAACGTCGTTGGTCTCAAGCCCACGCAATTTCTTCTCCAATCTGGCAATACGGGTCTCGAGCTGGTCGTGTACACGCTTCTCAATGTCGCTGATACGGGCCTCGTGCTGCTGGAGTTCCTCCTTGACCGCCTTCAAGTCCTTCCCCACTGCGGCACTGAGGTCCTTCATGAGCACCAGCTGCACCTCCAGACGGTGGGCGTGCTCCTCCTTGTCGCACGGCAGCTGCTCCTCTAGGCGGCGCGCGTGCTCCTCTTGACGGCGTGCCTGCTCCTGTTGACGGCGGTCCTGCTCCTCCTTGTCGCGCTGTAGCTGTTCCTCCAGGCGGCGAGCCTGCTCCTCCTGACGGCGGGCCTGCTCCTCTTGACGGCGAGCCCGCTCCTCCTTGTTGCGCTGTAGCTGTTCTTCCAGGCGGTGCGCGTGCTCCTCTTGACGGCGAGCCCGCTCCTCCTTGTTGCGCTGTAGCTGTTCTTCCATACGACGCGCGTGCTCCTCTTGACGGCGGGCCTGCTCCTCCTGACGGCGGGCCTGCTCCTCCTGACGGCGGGCCTGCTCCTCCTGACGGCGGGCCTGCTCCTCCTGACGGCGGGCCTGCTCCTGCATGAACGCCATCAGAGCCGCGATGTCGGGCACCGTCACGGAGTGTGTGGCGCTTGCAGGCTCCACTGCAGCCGCGGAGTCGCCTGGTCCACCAGACGATGGAGTAGGAACATCTCCGAAGCGTCTCTGGTCCAGGTCTTGCTGGCGCTGGTTCCTGGTGCGCACTCCTTCAGTTTCTTCTTTCGGCATAACCGGCATAATTTATCCCTCTCTTCTGACACCAATTTGTTACGAGCTGGGGTTCGACGATAAATTATATACACTATGCCAGAAAAAAACTGCACTTTATTCACTAACACAATTACACTAGATACACACACTTAATTTTTCAACACTAATAAAAACACACTATTCACACTTACTTCGAACACTTTTCCACTTCACTAAACACTTCCGAATTACTTCCTTCGCTTCTTGTTTATCGCTCCGAGATCCAATTGTAACTGTGTCCGGTCCGTTCGCTTGCGCTCTATTTATACTGGCCGGATAACATCACTAGCGCATTCTAGATGCTTCTACAAAACTGTCGAAATAATCGCGAACAGTCGATAATCGATACAGCAACGCCATCTAGTACAGAGTAGCTGAATTACCTTTAAACTACGATACATTCAATCTCTTCTAGTACCCCCCCATTCACCGATAGATGGCGTAACAATATATTATGTACACACGCCACAAAGGCTTGTTTTGTTACTTTCTGTACGGCCAGGAGCCCTTTATCTCTTTGACCGTAGGCTACACCCACAGATTTTTTTATGGTTCCCTAGGTAAAAATAAAAAGTCTATCTCAATGTTCAAAAACCTAAACAAAGTGTTTGTCCTTTGGGATTCCCCCATTCACCGATAGATGGCGTAACATTAGTAATGTTGCTGATCGAGTTTTAAAGAAAAATAAGGTATTTCAGATTAATATCTAATAAAGGAACGAATAAATCGCTAATTATACTTTAGGACACAAGCCAAGGCTTAGGGGTCATGGTTAATTGTCATTGAAAAGAAAACATAACATCGCGCAGTGACCACACCCAAACCCATATGTTCCAATCTAAGGTTATTATAGTATGCGGTTCATATTTTGTTAAATTATTCATTCATTAACAATAGTACATTTAGTACATTACATCCTCGTATTAGTAGGTAGAAGTCTGCTGGCCTTCCTCGAAGAGCTGGGGTGGCTCGAATGACGACACCATTCCCACCCGCACGCAAAATACGCGCCAAGACGTGGAGTTGCGGAAACAGCCCGTGCAATCAAGTATCAAGGAGTAGGTAGAAGATGCTGCGCACGCTTTTTTTTTTTAAATTTAATTCCATCGTCCCGATTCTGTGACACTTTTGGGAAATCTCTTCATAGCGTTCACAAGGTAGGTATGGGCCGTGGGCAATCAGAGATGGCAATCTGGCTGCCCGACCACGAACGACCCCGAGAAGACAGCGGTCTTGGGTAGCCGAGGGACCACTGTACTCGCACAGTACGTGGTAGCGAAGAGAGGGCCAACCTAGCCCTTTCAGAGACTGAGCCCTACTACGGGACAAGCGTAACGGGACCCAGGAGCGTGCTGCTCCTGGGTCCCGTTCCCTGAGTCCCATTTTTTGAGCGCTGAGGTGGCTATCGTAGTGGTTTTAGTCGGTAAACCTGTGTCCCGGGGAGTCCGACATACCCTCTCTGCCCGCCCCGCGTAGAGACACCCGCAAAAAAGTTTCCCCACGTAAACAAAAAAAGGTATGGTCCACAAAAATATATGTCGTAGATTGGAAAACGGAACGCCAAATCTTAATAGATTTGGGTGTATTAGTATTCGATGGTTGGCAACACTGAGGTTGGCAGTTGACAGCTGTCAATGTCATTTGATGTTTTTATAAGCGAACGTGGAGCTGTCAACGGACACTGGCGACAGACACAGTGGAGGAAACAAGTGTGACCTACCTACGTCCGAATTCGCCGCGTTTCCAAAAGTTATCCATCCGAGCCACGTGTGCATATTAAGATTATGAAGATACTGTATTTTGTGTTCTCGAATAAACTATGTGTTGTACTGTGTGTATTCATTGCAAAGAAACCCAGCTGTGGCCACCTAGAACTGTGAAGCGTTGATACCGGCCAAAATTAAGATACCCTTCGTCATCAGAAGTTGGAAACGACCACAACAACCCACGTGTTTAAAATGAAGACTCTGGTAACGAAAAATAGCTGCGCCTGTTGGAACTACAAAATCGCAATTTTCTGACGCTGATCCAAGCCATGAAAATACCTACTACATCGCCGCTGGGCTTTTGTTTACCTGACTTCTATCCTGAGCAACAAGATGTGAATTAACGTGCTTTGGTGACGACTGCAGACATGTGATTGGACGATCAAGTTCCGCATTGCGCCCCGCTTATGGTAAGCCGGGCTTTGAAGGGAGGAGCTGCGACCTAGCTATCTACTATGCCGTTTCCTGGGATGGACCTGTTCAATGAAGTCCGTCCAACAAGGCGGCTGCTAACGCCGCTATTTTGGTGAATCGGCTGGGTTTTCAACTGCAACCGTGGTGATCGTATTTTGTCTGATTTTTGTTTTTTTTGGTACTGCAAATTTTATTTAGTTACGGTAGTTGTAAAACATTCTTGGTTAGCAGAATACTGCAACGCGTTTAACCTTGGAAATGTCATAATCGTTGTGGTGATGTCGCCATCACATCGTACCGTGTGTTGTAGGTTCTATTCCTGCACGAGAAACTGAGTTGTGAAACCATTTCACTTTTACGGTGTCGTGTTTCCCATGGCATGATCTCATGAATAACCTTCTTTTTAATAGGTTAAAGAAGAAAAAGACAAGAAAATGTGGTAGTAGTACTGAACGACTTAATTGCGACCTTTGCTGTATTGTATGTTAGCTCATGCCAGTGTGACCTAGCTATAGCGTAGATATCGAACGAAGGTTTTTAGTTTGATACGCCGGTTAAAAAGAAAGCGATTATTTTATTTCTTCATGCGAGGGTGGCTGGCACTCATGAACCTTGTGATCATATGCTTGCTTGCAAATAGATTATCTTGTCTAGGTCTTACTTTATGGACTGTAATAGTAACGAGAGTGAGCGTACAGGCCGACTTGCTCCAAGCAAGCACGTTCGAGTGAAACGTGCTAGTTCTTGTTCTAGTGCAGTTGTAATATTGTTTTTAGAACCAACACCCAGCTTCGGTTGGTTTTCTGCTAAATCTAGAACAATAACTCCGGTCTAGACTGTCCTTCGCAGGGCAGCGGCGCTGGGGTTGTTGGACTAATCGAATCGTACGTACTGGGTTCATAGTGTACTGTGCTGTGATTGCGGCTGACCGTGCTGATTTTGTGTAGAACAGCTTTGAGCTTTTTCTTAAATAGACTTGTGAACTGCAGTGCTGTTTAGACGTGTGCGGTTGGTTGTGAGCTTTTGTGTTACTCATAGTCTCCGTTGGTGCGCAAACAACACAGACGTTAGTGCATTTGTAGTAGTATCACAAACGTTGTCCATCGTCTTGAACGCGAAAGGTCCGTTGCAGTATCGCTAGTGATTAGGTTAGGATAAGCTTCGTCTTTAGACTATCCATGACATAATTATAACCCTGAAAATACTGGTTGGATACTTGGTAGTAAATTTAACGTCAAGAGCATCAGCCTAGTAAGATTTTCTTATAGTCTGCTATGTAATAAGGAAAACCAAAGCAACATGTTGAACAAACCCGTGTAATCGGATGGAGGTTGCATAGCGTGTTGTTGAAGACCCGATGGATGTCAGAGTATGAGCAATGCAATTGTTCAACATGTCTGCTTCGACAGAAAGAGTTAGTTATGATTTTCATTAAAACCTGTGATGATTTTGATCAGAGTACCTTTTATTGCCCACCGACTTGTGCCAGGAATGACCGAACGTCTAGGATTACTGTTCGAGAATTTTCTTTTGTTCTTGGAGCAAAGTACATTATAGTGTGGTTGTTGATCGCAATCATGGATACCCTGCTACTTAAGTAGCTCTCATTTGATTTTTGATCGGTTAAATTATCTACCTCTGGTTTCTGTGTCTTATGACAAAAGCGTGTTGCGAGAATCTGCAAGTACTCATAGACTGTCTATTGGTTACCTCAGAACTGTAGTCGTTGGCTATATCTAGCCAAAGGAAATAAGTTTGTTCGATGGCAGTTTATTAGTTCTCGCCATGTTCGCATTTGGTTTTAGTTTTTGCCAGTAGTCAAATCCAGTTTTAACATAGCTCATTGAGAGTATGGACGGGAGTTACGTTCAGTACAGTTATGAAGTTGTTAATGAATTTGAGAATCGCTTAAATTATTGACGAATTTGGTTAGAAGATGTAGAGTCCAAAGACCTTAGCTTAACTGAATGATGAGTTAAATTTTGTGGAGCTACTTTCTGATTAGGGAACAGTAGTTGGTATCATTACTAAGTTGGTAATCGGACATATCGCTCGATTCAGGTGATGTGTTCGTTGTATTGCTCGTTGGAGGCAATAAGTAATCTAAGAGTCACTCGAGGGAGGTGACATGGATTACGTCACTCGATGAAGGTGGCATGAGTTGCTATCGCTCGATCGCTATAGGTGATAGCAACGACGGTGAAGGAAAACATCGTGAGGAAACCTGCATGTCTGAGAGTTCTCCGGAGTGTTCTCGACAGACATGTGGAAAAAAAAGTCTGCCAACCCGCACTTGGCCAGCGTGGTGGACTGTGGCCTTACCCTTCTCATAGTGAGAAGGGGCCCGTGAACCGTGAACGACACTTTTCGCTGATTAAAGTTTGTGATATTATTCTCTGCTAAGATACTTTTTACTACCTACTAAGATACTGTTCACTAATGAGAGAGTTGCTTTCATGATATCATGGATGTGATAGTATGATGCAGTTGAAATAAACTTGATGTTAACCTTTAGTGTTGTGATGGCTTTTTCTTGACAAGATATTGTAACTCTTAAAACAAAACCAAATATTTTGAAAGAGTGTCCAGAGGAGTTTCTTGCCGGAGTCTTCTCCCTTTTTTTTTTTTTTTTTTTTTTTTTTTTTGGTATCGGGTTGGAAAATCCTCATGGAGTCCCTCCGCCCCAGGGGAAGGACGAAGGGGACTGTCAGACTCTTACTGACTAAAAACCAACCCGTGTTCCTCATGTACCCGTGGGTCGGAGGGTAGGGATTCGCATAAGCATTCGTCACTACCCCCCGACGGGTATTGGCCCGCCAGATGGTCAGGCGGGCCCCGAACAAAACCCCCTTGGCGGCGGATGAAGGTGTTGGGCTCCGCCGCCAAAACACTCAGCGGCCGCAGAGGATAGGGAGGACGGCAACGCAACACCGCATCTCCTCTTCCTCTGCGGCCCCACCGCGACGCAACGATGGTGCGCCTCCATTTGGTCGCGGGAGATAGGGCGCGCGGCAACGCAACACCGACACGCCTCTCCTCCCGCGACCGCACCCGACTGCGAGGGACAGAAGAACTGTCCCTCGCACCCACCCTTTGGACGCATCCTACGCAGGCCTCCGTCAAGCCCACGCGGAGCGTCCCCTCCTGGATCCCTCTTAGCTTCACCGCGGGTCACCAATCCACGGTTACTAAGCCCCCCCACCACGGCAAGGTGGAGATCCCACGGGGGGGTGGAGTCTTCTCCCTGGGCCTACCTTTTGGAACCGGCAACTAGAGTCAGTGACGTTTCAAAAGAGTATGTAAATTACCAACTTGAAATAAAAATATTTGAATTTGAATTTGAAATTTGGTTTATTACGTAACGAGCCCTATTCTTTAACTAAACGAATGATCAAGATGGGCCGAGCTAAGAGCTTGAGATATTGCAGAATTTTTTTTCTTTTGCAGGAGCATCACACAGAGGCGTGTGACGTGTCAAGATTGCCGTGTCGGTGATTGGAAAACGGAACGTCAAATCTTAATAGATTTGGTCAATGTCATTGTCATTTGATGTTATTATAAGCGAACGTGGAGCTATCAACGGACACTTTGGCGACAAACACAGCGGAGGAAACAAGTGGTGTACTGAGAAAGCTAAGCTTCTAAAAAAAACCCAGTGACAAGATAAATACAGATCGAAAATATAAAAAATTTACTAAACACTGAAAGGCTCCAAATTTTTGTAATTGTTGTATTTTATTATATTTTAAAAATAAGCATTTGTATAGTGTGTGTGTGTACTGTGGGCCCACCAACAAAAACGTAAAGTTTACAATATTTACCACTATTTGTGATCTTTCTTTTATTTTAAAATTTTCCTTGTAATTTTTACTAAAGATTGGCTTATGAATATTTAATGTTCATGTTATAATCTATTAATTATGAGATAAATTTATGTGGCCCCTCAGGGACCACAGAAAGACGTTTGTATTTTTTATTATCAATTCACATTAGGTTTTTTAATATTGTGAAGATGCTTATTCATGTTTTACTAAAGGTCTAAAACCAAAATTTGTTGGTGAACTCATTATATATCTACATTTGGGAGCTTATGTGTGTGAACTGAGGGACCCACTTAAGGCGATATATCTTTTGAATTATGTATTTACAAACTCTAATATTCGTTTTACAAATATTGCCACAACTTTTACTAAGCACTGTTGTTAGTTAAACTGTAAAAATCCGCAAAAATAAAAGTGGGCTCTCAGTACACACATACACAACAAGTGTGGCCTATCTACGTCCGACTTCGCCGCGTTTCCAAAAGATATCCATCCAAGCCACGTGTGCATATTAAGATTGTGAAGATACTGTATTTTGTGTTCTCGAATAAACAGTGTGTTGTACTGTGTGTATTCATTGCAATGAGATCCAGCTGTGCCCACCTAGAACTGTGAAGAGTTGATACCGGCCAAAATGAAGATACCCATATACACGGCAAATTTCAGCCACTTATTACTAGTTAGGGTGACGCGTTTTCTGTCGGTCAGTCAGTAACGGAAGAGTTTTATATACAGAGTAATTGGTAATTTTAAAACATATTTCAAAAGATGGGCCACTTAATTGCGTATCAAATAAGGGGCATCCAAAAATTATGTCACACGATTCTCATGAATTTTGACCCCTCCCCATCTCCTTGTCACACTTCATCGACCTCATACCTCCCTGTTTATGTGTGACGTTGTTTGTGGATGCCTCCTTAGACCAAATTTACTACCTCTTAAGGCCAAAATAATTTTTAGAATCTGGTTATATGAATAATTTGGATTTTGCCCATAACATCGTTATAACCGTTTTTTCCAAAATGTTGCATTTTTGGCCTCTGTATGTAGAGGTAATAATACCTCACCATGGCCCTCGAATGATCCGAAGGGAATACTAGCAATACCAAATCACCCTGTATTTTGATTGATGATGACGGTAAAAAACATCATAATATCTTTGATATATATATTTACACAGATATAAACAATAGGGTGCATAGGGTTCCCACCAAGAACTTAGGGTCCCAAGCCAACCTCACCTGCAAGTAGTGCACCTGCCGATCAACGGACGAGGCTCTGGCAAACAAAATGTCCCAATAAGCGGCAATAGGCTCGCCACCTATTACGTGGAATCAAAACACTGGCGAAAAGTGGGCGTTTAATATGCCTCTGCCTACCCCTTCGGGGAAACAGGCGTGAGTCTATGTATGTATGTATGTAAATATAAACAATTCTCGCTGTTGTTGCGGAATGTTTCGGACACCGCTCGAAGCTTCCTTAGCTACCTGTCTAAAACACGCTAGTTTAATTTAAAATCGGCGCGGACCGTAGATCGACATTGATATAGAGGCGGTATGTTATGTAATGGTGTTGATAAACTTAAACATTCTCTTGTATTTATTTTTTATGTCATAAGCGGCAAACGAGCAGACGGATCACCTGATGGTACGCGATTACCGCCGCGCCGCTCATGGACGTAACATCAGAGGAGGAACAATTGCGTTGTCATCGATTTTAAACTTTCGCGATTTGTATACATCATATCTATAATTGCGTTGTCGCCCTTTGGTTTAGGAAAGGATATAAGAGGAGGAGTGGGATGAGAAAGAGGGAAAAGAGTATGGGGCTTCCGGCACTGTCGTTACTTTACGTAGATTTTCTGTGACTGCCGGCCCATTCATGCTGAAATCAGCAAGTCTCTACTACCTGCTATACAGGTTGTTTGGCGATTGGACCGACACAATTTTTTGGGGGTTAGGGGAGGACATATCCTAGTTTTCACCCCAAGAAACCCAGGTCCTAAGTGTACCTGTACACGAGATACGACTTTTTTTCATTTTTTCTGAATTATCACATTTAAAACGATATAACTTTTTAGTTTGTAGTCATATTTGCACTAGATAACTTTTATTGGATGCCCTAATGTATTATTATTCTTAAAAAAAACATAAATTGTTGGGAATAAATGCAAAAAAAAAGTAATTGTCGAGCTTCAAAACTCTTAAAAATGAAGTAATGAGTGCACAATATGAAATTCTAAATTAATTATAAAAAAAAACTAAAAGCGCTTTTGAACTTCGATTACTATAAAAAATCTGTACTTAATACCCTTTCTAACGATGTACGACATGGCCTTAAAATCTTTCAATATGTAATCACAAAATAAAGAAGACTACCTAGCCAGTGTCAGAATAATGAAATAATAGTTAAGGTTTCAAAATGTTTTTATTGAAAATGGTTTAACACACATTTGTGTTAAAACCCAAGAAAATACTAAAATAAGAGGTATTTCATATACCTAAGTAAATGAAGAAATTCTGTGTCTACTATCACCATACTATATGCCTCATCCATTTTGTATTCACAGCTCCGTGTCAGTTCCGGCGTTCGTCCGGTAATTGTAGCGGTGTCGGATTGACGGCGCCTGAGGCCACCTCACAAACACGACGACCGGACTACGTGCCGGATTGCAGCCGGATTATAAACTACGATGTAATTGGCTGTATTTTTTCTCCTAATATCTAAATTAAACTAATCCCCGCTGCCACGGACCTAAAAAAACTTATTTTAAAAATATTATTTTATCTTTTCAGTTGACTCAATTATACAATATTTGAAGCCAGTTCAAATTCTTTCTATTATGTATATCTAAAATAAATTCCTGATTTTAATATTTTTCACTGTCCCGCTATTGAAAGAATTAGGCCATAATCCGCGACGCTGGCCATGTGCAGGTAGGCAGACTTCATTTTTTGCCGAGAATATTATGGAGAACTCTCAGACACGCGGTATTCCTCACGATGTTTTCCTACACCGTTTAGCAATGTGATAATTAACAATATAATACGCACATTACTTTAAAACTCAGTGAAGCGCGCTTTGGATTTGAACCCGAAACGCTTTGCAATCATTGCACCGACAAAAAACGCTACCAATAGGTGTCTTTCATAAAAATATGTAGATAATATTTATTGCAGGTCCCATAGATCACAGAATCTTTACAAATCTATACTTTATGATAAATTAATACTATAATCTGTGGGTCGTAATTTACAGAATAAAAAGGCGGGAAGTTATAAAAAGTTTGTGTTATTAAATATGTAGGTATTGAATGAATTTTCCGGGACATTTAATTATTGATTTATTTAAAGGGGTAGGCTGCGAAAATATGTTTGTTATAAATGTTGGTTATCAATTGGTTTACCTGATGGTAAGTCATATACATACATAGACTCACGCCTGTTTCCCGGAGGGGTAGGCAGAGACTACGGAACGCCATTTGCAAGGATCCTGACATACCTCTCTTGCTTCATTCACTTCCATCAAGTTTCTCATGCATGCTCTTCTGTTTAGGGTACTTCTGACCTGTCCTTTTTTTAGGATGTCTTCAATCTGGTCAGAGAACGTCTGCCTAGGTCTTCCCCTTCGTCCTGCCCCATTCACATTTGCCTTATATATCTTCTTTGTCAGTCTTTCGTCCTCCATTCTCTCCATGCGCCCAAACAAAACAAAATGGTAAGTAATATAATATTTAATAATATAATATTTATTGGTCTCAAACATATACATGGTTTTGCTTACATATCACTAATACAGAAACATTTGAACCTTCAATTTAAAATAGTTTTGATAATATGTCGAACGTACTAGTATTGAAACTGTATAACAGCTGTCTGCGCCTTCCATAATTATACAATACCATAAATCTATTGAGTAGCAAGTGCTTAGTGATATAAAATGAAAATACAATTTTAATAGGAGACAAACGTAACAACCTAATTAGGGATAGCTTTGGTACACAAGCCATTGATGTAAATCGGAAAGAGTGTAAGTAACTAAGCTATGGGTCACACCTCGGGCGATACCTATGCCTGAGGATGACATCAAGAATGAATTTCGAGCTCTAGAACATAATATAGACGTGCTTTAGGGTGTCATCCCGGTCCTATCGGGTGTCATAGCAAAAAAAAATATTTTCGTCGTGAAAATAACAAAATACTGCCGCAGGCTTTTTAAAATCTAAGTGGTATCAGAGAGTATCACAGATGTATTCGAACCTACACTACTCTGCAATATGAGTGATATGCCTACCACTGAGTTACACGAACGTCAAAATTTAAACAAACTAAAAATTAAAGAGAAGCAATCTAAATTAAACGTAAACTTTCCTAAAACCAAGTATGGCGGCTGACAGCTGTTAAAAACAGCGCGGGCTTTGATTGACTTTTCTCTCGTTGGCAACATTTTCCGAAAAATCCGTAACGGACGCTCGGGTTTCGGTTAAAAACCGGTATTTTTTTCGTTTATAAATAAAATTAATTTGAGTGTTTTTGTGGATGATCGGACATCATTGATTTTTTTATTAAGGGTCTAATGTGCCGATTTCTTAATGAACTTTGACATCATAGTGAGATTTTTATACATTTATCATCATCATATCAGCCGAAAGACGTCCACTGCTGGACATAGGCCTCCCCCAAGGCTCTCCACATTACTGCTTGAGACGAGAGTGCTTGAGACTTATTACTTTTAAAAGAGAGTAAAATAAACAGGAAATGAAAGACTCGGCGCGTAATTTACAAAAAAAAGTTGGACCAAACGAACATCATAATCTAAACACATTTTTTACATTCAAAACAATTTTTAAAGTTTATGTACCGTAATAATATGTAATCAAGGAGCCATACCGGTTTTCCAACAATAATTTGTAAGCATTAGTACGAAGTGACAAGTGGAGCGGAAAATGGACAGAGTAGCGTTATTTATGGTCTCGCAATGAATGAGTTTAAATTTAGTTAATATTGTCGATGGGTTCTGTATATTTTGAAGTTTATTTTGGTATGGTGTCATTAGCATCTTGTATAAATTGTCGCTATTTTAATAATAATAGGATTTTTAAGTAGAGTTCTCTGATTAATGACCTAACCTTTCACTTGAAATAAAAATAATATTGGGTTAAATACTTCTGGAAAGAAGTATTTAATGCTTGATTCTTTTTGTTAGCAATATCACACTCTCAATTTAGGCACCACTTTGTCTTTTTGTAAATGAATAGAATATTTCAAAAGAACACTGCTGTTATATTTTGACCAACCTGAACATTCAATCAACCTTACATAAAGAAACTGTCAGTACCGACCAACGAGTCAGTATAATCAAACAAATAATATAAAACTGTTCTACACCCATGAGCTTCTTAAATTATCCAACAGAACTCTAAAAATATCAATTAATAGTCCATAATTTCACGACAAAACATCAATAAATTACCTGACAATTGAATTCGCGCCTCTTTCAATGTCAAATTAAGTCCCGCCATTTTGAGAAACGTCAGAATGACATTGTTCTCTATGGGTTCGTTCGCGCGTGCACTTTTACTGTTTAAGAGGGGAGTTTGTTTTTTTTAAAAAAGGGCTGTTTACTTTTTTTAATGTTTGCCTGCGTGTGGCATTTTAGAATCAAATGTTAGTTTTTTGTGTAATCTTTTGAAGAATTTGTAAGGTATAATGTTGTATCTTTTTGCACGTGGGGCCGTGGGAATTTTGAGGGATTGATTTAGATGTTTTTAACCCTTTACTTGAAAGTATTTAAAAAGCTTACGATGGCACAAGATTGTCTCAGTCATGACTTTTTTTTTTATGAGCCTGTAACGTCCCACTGCAGGGCAAAAGCCTCCCCATTCTTCTTCCACAACTCCCTATCTTCTCCCTCCTGGAACCAATCCTTTTTGAAGGAGTCTAGTTCATCCCGCCATCGCCGTCTTGGCCTGCCGCGATGGCGTCTGCCGTTTGAGGGGGTCCATACAGTTGTTAATTTGGTCCATTTGTCATCTGACATGCGACAAATATGTCCTGCCCAGCTCCATTTTAGCGTGGCAGCTTTTTGAGTGACATCCGCGATGTTTGTGATGGAACGGATAGTAGTATTCCTTATCCGGTCTGTCAATTTGAGACCCAGAATACTCCGTTCCATCGCTCTTTGGCACACCTCGAGCGTGGATCTCTGTTCTTTTGTTAAGGACCAAGTTTGACAGCCATATGTGAGGATGGGGAGAATGCACACGTCCATGATCTGCCTCTTAAGGGAAAGAGGAATATTGCCCTTCATCAGATCTTTTATGGCCCAATAGCTCCTCCAGGCATTTTCAGTGCGTTTAGCGACTTCTTTGTTTTGTCTTGCCTGGAAAGAGACTATTTGACCAAGATAGACATATTCATCGACGTATGCAACCTCCGCACCTCTCACTACGATTCTACGATGTATGGTGTTCGTCATCAGCTTGGTCTTTGCCATGTTCATTTGGAGTCCAACGTCTAGGCTAGCCATACAAAGGTCTTCCAGCATTTGTGTCATCTCGAAAGCTGTTGACGAAAAGAGGTCAATATCGTCGGCAAATCGGAGATTGGACAATCTTTTGTCACCAACCATAACACCCTTTTCCGCCCATGACTTATAATATGGAATTTTCACTAAATTATGACAAATATATTCGGATGTTTCGTTAAGTCTTAGTAAAACGGTTACCTATTTATAATACTTAAGACAATAAACTCCACATAATGCCAAAATGTGCCGCGGTTAGGCCATAGCTGTACCTACTCATTAGTGCAGCTATAAAGGCCTCGCGGCATGTGTCCCATCCCATTTCATCATTGATTCTGCGGCGTGCTGTCGCGTTCCCTCTCTCTTTCTCGCTCTAGTAAATGACGGTCCTAAGTGACAGAAAAGGATAGAAGCATAGGAAAGTGCGATGCGGTGCTGATAGGTGTAGCTCAACCCTAACTCTGAAGCGGCATCGGTCGCCGCGGCGTAGCACAGTGCGCTATGTAGGTACATCGAAAACGGTCGCCGCTGCCACCGCCGCTTTAGGTTGTGGCCGAACCGTATGGGCTGCGGAGGTCAGACAGTCACTCTGTGGAAAAGCTCCGGTTAGACTAGAAAGCAGACCCCGGGTTAACTGGGATAGCGCTAGAAGGATGATGGCACTCTGCAGCAATATGTGGGTCTTCTCCACTGGTCTATCGTAGGGCCTGCTGGTTATGTTAGGCTAGAAATAGTTATTAAAAGCTCTAAATATTCACGATGCACCTGCTTTTAATGAACGTGTTGTCCCGTATGAGAATCGAACCCACAGCACTCGGCTCAATATTAAGCGGCAAAGCGGCCGGCTTTACTCCTAGACGAAACTTAAATAATTATAATAATTCTAAATTATAACACCTGTGCCCCGGAAAAGTTGAAACTTACCTATTTTAAGTACTTACCTAAATCAAAATGAAAGAATGCATAATACTATTGATCTGCGAGAAAAGCAGAGTAAAAGATAGTGTTTATGTATATACTAGTCGACGCCAGCGGCTTCGTACGCACATATTTTCGAATTGCCCGTTTTGCCCGATCCCGTAGGCATTTCGGGAAATCCCGTCTTAGTGCACGTTTAGGGTCCCCAAGGAACATACATGCTAAATTTCAGCTTCTTGCGCCGAGTAGTTTCGGCTGTAGCTTGTCTGTCAGTCAGTCAGTAACGCAAGGATTTTAAATATACTTACAGATTTGTATATTTAACCTTGTATATTATTAGCTGGTAAGTTCAAAGAATTTCACAAAAATAAAATTTTTGTGAAATTCCAAGTACAAAAGACAAAAAAATATAAATGAAAATGATTCATTACCCTATTTCATTCCGTTGGTGTGGTAAGTACCCGACACCCTTTGGATGGCAGTCTGTTGATATCTCCACTAGGCTATCGCTTCCTGTTAAATGTAAGAGCGGCGATAGCCCAGTGGTGACGGACTGCCGAGACGATGGTCTCACTCTCGGGTTCAATCCCTAGGTACGCCGAGCACACACCTCTGACTTTTCGAAGTTATGTGTGAATTAAGAATGTTAATTATCGCTCGTTTAATAATGTGCCCGGTAGATGGTAATAGGCTCGCCTCCTATTACATTGGGACCGAAACATGGCTGGCGAAAGGTGGGTGTGTAATATACCTTTGCCTACCCCTTCGGGGATAAAAGGCGAGAAGTTATATTTTTGTTATGTAATTCAGTGCATGGTTCTTATAGATTTGATTTAAATCTTTGACTATTCACGTGTAGCAGAACGGATGGTCTACCACGAGTTATACACACGATTGTCATCGTGACGATAAACTAGTCAACGGGAACAAGTTCCATACATTTTCTTAAGGCGCCCCTAACGGACAGTAGCGATGGATAGAGTTCGCTAGGGAGCGCATGATATGATATGATATTCTACCACATTCACACATCACTATCTAGTCCCAAACTAAGCAGAGCTTGTACTATGGGTACTAGACAATGGATAAACAGACATACAGGGTGTAAACATACATACATACGTAGACTCACGCCTGTTACCCCGAAGGGGTAGGCAGAGGCATATTAAACGTCCACTTTTCGCCAGTGTTTTGATCCCACGTAATAGGTGGCGAGCCTATTGCCGCTTATTGGGACATTTTGTTTGCCAGAGCCTCGTCCGTTCATCGGCAGGTGCACCACTTGCAGGTGAGGTTGGCTTGGGACCCTAAGTTCTTGGTGGGAACCCTATGCACCAAATGCCCAATGCAACAGGCTGTAAAAAGACCCCTTATGAAAAATGAAATCCCATGTTGTACCAATCACAACGAACATTTTTTTACTTTGGCACCATACCTGGGAAATTACAGGTTTAGGAGATATTGAGGCTCAAAGTTAGTATGGAATTTTTCTAATTAGGTACAAAATCGATGCATTTACCCCGCCAATATGTTCTTTAGATGTCCTATGACCCCATGGATAAGTAGGTATTTCAAGCATTGCACGCACGCGCTTTTAATTGCTGTTTAAAAGATGTGAAATCTTAAAAAAAACTCGTTTCCCAGGTATTATTTATGGTAAGTAAGACTTGACATGATGTCCACAACGAGTAGACTTAGGCTTGGTGATGGGTCTTGTGACATTCTGTATATTATTATACTTTTTATTTGTAAATACATACATATTATACATAGAAACATCCAGACCAAGACAAACATCCATGTTCACGCACACAAATGTTTGACTAGAGCGGGTATCGAACCCGCGACCTCGGCGTAGCAGTCGCTTACACTCCCGCCACAGAATAGATAGTTCTTACGAACAGAAGCACCACTTCGCAAACCAATTTATAGAAATGGCGACTCTTGCTACTAAGCAAGAAAGTGCAATTCAGCTCGCATAAGCACTCAGTACCTAACACGATATTAACCTAACTGTTCCCGCTCTTTTCTAACACATAACGCTGTCGCTGTCTGGCGCGGAGCGGTGCGCTAGCTGTCGCGCTAGGGTTGTCGACTTGCCGCTGCTACTATAATATTTATTCATCGTCTATCTACCTACTTGACCCACTATTTGAGCTCGTAGAACAAAAACCACAAAAATTCTGGTGGTTTACATTTTCACTATACTAATTCTTAGTTATTTCCTAAACGCGTAGACCGATTTACATGATTCAAACAGATAAAATGGTTTTTGAACTAGATCTTTAATTTGACACCATAATTGTTGAGATATCTCAACAAATAAAAAGTAAAATTTTCAAGTTGCTCTTTTAAAATAAATAAAATCAAAATTTCAAGTTGCTTTCGACACACATCCGTTAAATGAGCAAAACTTTGCACCAGACTTGTGAAGAGACATTTTTGTTGTTCAGTATTAAAATTCACGTTATTAGCTAGCCCTGCGCGCGAGCGGTGACGACGCGGCTTGGAAGCCGCGCGAAAGTGTAGGCACTTATCGCTGTAGGTACGGCCGAGTGAAGGAGGCCTGCTCCCGCTGCGGCAACCGGTCGACATTTAGAAAATGTTTGAAAATTGTTCCCGTCGACTAGTCTATCGTCACCACAGATCGTCACCATGTAAAACTCGTACTAGACGCTCAGAGTATTCGCTGTTTTTAGGGTTCCGTACCTAAAAGGTAAAAAACGGGACCCTATTACTAAGCCTCCGCTGTCTCTCTGTCCGTCTGTCTGTCACCAGACTGTATCTCATAAGCCGTGATAGCTAGAAAGCTGAAATTTTCACAAATTATGTATTTCGGTTGCCGCTATAACAAAAAATACTAAAAAGTAAAAAGAAATGAAAATATTAAGGGGGGTCCCATACAAAAAACGTGTCCTTTTTCGTATTTTTTGCTCAAAATTACTTACTGTAACAGGTAGACGCTTTAAATTTTCACTGAATATGTATTACCTTTCAAAATAAATAATTAAATAAAAAAAAGTAAATAATAAAGGGGGGCTACAACAAACGTAATTTTAAGCAATTTGTTACTCGATCTTAATAAATAGGTAGAAACTTAAAAAGTACTTAAGTATACATACAACGAAAGCGATTTTCTTTTAAAGATGATGGTACCGGCACCCTTCGTGCGCGAGTCCGACTCGCAGTTGCCCAATTTTTAAATCAGTCGAACTGAACGACGAACAGAGCCAAACATCTCTACAAACATATTCACTATCTTTTAAGCGAAAGCTCTAATCAGCAAAAAGCTCGAAACTGGAAGGCCAATTATCGTATTAGTATTCTGCTAATTAATGATAAGCGTCCACAGGTCGGCATCGTACGCATCGGACGCATCGCATCAATCGTATTATTTTTTCATACTGCGTCCACTGTATCAGCAGCGCTTGGATTGCCGACGCAAGTACCAGTGATCGTACGTGTATTTGTGAGAATGGAGGAAAGCGAAGAAGAACAATTTGTCGTTATTTATTTTTTGTTAGTAGAAGAGGAAGAAAATTCAAACACATCTAAAAAAAGAAATCAAAATGTCTAGATACACGACATTCGGTATGACGTCATCGGCACGCATCGCAAAAGTTGCCTCTCGGAGCATCCGTGTCGACATTGCCGATGTGCGATCAGTACGATGCGGATCAGTGGACGCACTTGTATGACTTTCTATACAAAGAATACTGCGATCCGTAAAATGCGATGCGTACGATGCTGATCAGTGGACGCTTAGCATTAATGTCATTATCGTCTACATACAGAGTGTCACAAGACCCATCACCAAGTCGAAGTCCACTCGTTGTGGACATCATGCCAAGTCATACTAACCAAAAATAATACCTGGGAAACGACTTTCTTTTTTAAGTTTTCACATTTTTAAAACCGCAATTAATAGCGCCCGCGTGCAATGCTTGAAATACCTACTTATCCATCGGGTTATATCTAAAGAACATATTGGCAGGGTAAATGCATCGATTTTGTACCTAATTAGAAAAATTCCATACTAACTTTGAGCCTCAATATCTCCTGAACCAGTAATTCCCCAGGTATGGTGCAAAAGTAAAAAATGTTCGTTGTGATTGGTACAACATGGGATTTCAGTTTTCGTTAAGGGTCTTTTTACAACCTGTATATTCGATGTTTATAGTCCGTGATTGACGATCTAGTCGCGATATCATTTGATTATCAGTTAATTAAGGAGAATACTATTTATGACATAAGTATGACACTGGCATTAGATCGAAACTGCATTTTGAACAAATTTAGTTACGAGGATTGGCCCTCTGCTCTCCATTCGCTAGAATGTTCGCAAAACAGTCGATATAATGCTCGGTAAAACACACTCGTTTGTTTTTCTGTTATGAAGCATGCGGAAGAATGCTCATTACAGAATGTGTTCAAGTGAATGTTCAAGTGTGCACCATAATATTAAATACTTAAACATAACATAACTTCACGCCTTTTATCCCCGCAGAGGTTGACAGAGGTGTATTACACACCCATACTTCGCCAGTTATGTTTCGGTCCCAATCGTAATTGGGGGCGTGCCTATTGCCATCTACCGGGCACATCATTAAGCGAGCGATAATTAATTTATAATGCACAAATAACTTCGGAAAGTCTGAGGTGTGTGCCCGGGGTACCTGGGAATCGAACCCGAGACCATCGTCTCGGCAGACCGTTACGTACACCACTGGGCTATCGCCGCTTTAAATGATTAAACTGCCGCATCAATTGCTTCCTACATCCCCATCGATGTATTACACATCGTGGCGTGTGCCTCATGTTGACACGACACAGGCCCGCACTCGGGCCGATAGTGATTTAATAGTGCTGTACTCGGCAATCTCGGCATACTCATCTATCAATACACGTGTACGGGCATATTGGGCTCTGTTTTAGCGTGTTTGGCAAGCATGTAGTTTACTTGTGTCACCTTCTATTAGTTAGTACGTCTTACATTTTTTTAACACTCACGCCTGTATCCTCGGAGGGGTAAACAGAGGTGTAATATTACATCCACATTCACCATGTAGTGAGTTTTTAGGTCCCACGTAATAGCGGGCGAGCATATTGCCATTACCGGGCACTTTGCCAGAGTCCGTGCTACTACTAAGAATTTGGAAAAATACTGCAACACTTTTGCCCATCTTAATTTTACAACTTTCTTCCAAAAATACTTAAGTCATCATCATTATCATCAGCCTTATACAGTCCACTGCTGGACTAGGCCTCTCCTTTGAAAGGAGGAATTGGCCTACTATACCACGCTGGCCAAACGGGTTGGTGTAGGGTTTGTATCAAGTTTTCCTTCTCTTACAGTGGTGTTCTCTGCATAATAAGCTCCCTCTGTCGGCTCTTACGACACCCATGGGATGATACGGGGTGGTGACAATCCGTATTCTTAATCCGTCACCACACGGACAATAAAAATAAATAAGTAAATATTATAAAGTGAAGTCCCTTTTTCATCCTTTTTCAGTCTAATAAACCTATAGTGTCTTAACCACGACGACTAACTACAGGGTAAATAGTTACATTCCAAACCAGTGGCGGATATACGGGGGGGGGGTTGTAGCCGGGGCAGTTGCCCCGGGCGGCAGCGTATTTGGGGCAAATCATGTCACAACATAGAGTGAAAAATTTGAACTGGTTGGAAAACTGTTGGTAGGGGGTGCCATTATCTAGATCACCAAAAAGACGTCGATCCGTTACTGTTCCAAACTGTAACATCCAGAATACTCCCCTAACCGTTTGCAGAGTACGTCCCTGGGTGCCACTTAAAACCGTGTAGTATTACGTGTCGGTAGCAATTCGTACATATTCGATGTTATTTAGATACACGCACCACTAATGTTCACATGCGGTATGATGTGGGGTGTACTTTACACATGTTCATATGAGTGCTTAACTAGGAAGGTAGTTATATTTTGTGTACGTACCTATTTAGGTAGCTACCTTTTTGAGCTATTGGCATGATGCAAAGATTATCTGCGCGCCTCTATTGGCAAAATAGGGAAGTTTCCTGCAAGTGAAATAAATTTTATTATACAAGTATTTTTATCTAATGAAATATGTCAATTTTTTATCGACAATTTATTGATCATAAGTATTCTATTTGACAGCAAAGGTCTATGACGTCACTAGGTCTTATTTCATACAAACGCCGTAGGAAAGGTCGTTTTTGACATTTCATTAAAAGTGCTTGATTTCACTAGTTGGAAACAACCCTATTAAGAATTTGTCTAACGGCCATTTTCAATTTTCGAACCATACATGGATTTTGAGATTTGAAATTCGTGTTTGACATTATTTTGTATGGAGCTTATGTCAAAAACGAATCTAAAATCTACAGAACTATATATAGATCGAATATTGAATTCCGTCGTAAGACGCATTCTAGGCGACACTTTAAACAACTTTCAATGCATTTTTTTTTCGTATTTCTGCTGTCAAATTTATTGAGAGCTGTGTAAAGTAGTATTGATGATGAAGTAGTGATGATGTGAAAGAGTCGTACGGAGACAACTTCGAGATTAGCCGCTAGAGGCGCTAGTTAGAATCTTAGCATCGCCAATAGGCACTTTGATAATTACTATTTACGGATTTTAATAATAATAATATTTTATCACATTCACACAACACCATCTAGTCCCAAACTAAGCAGAAGCTTGTACTACGGGTACTAGACAATGGATAAACATAAATATATACTTTTTTTTTGTAAATACATAGATATTATACATAGAAACACCCAGACCAAGACAAACATCCATGTTCATGCACACAAACGTTTGACTTGAGCGGGAATCGAACCCGCGACCTTCGGCGCAGCAGTCGCTTACTCCCGCAGCGCCAACCGGTCGTCATTTTATCGTGATATTTTGGTTTTTTGTGTGGACGGATCAAGAATACGGAATGATACCGACTCTTTTCATAAGTTTTCATGTTCTGCAGATAACAACAGTAAGAAGGAGAAGTTTCTTTTTGTTTTTTCGTGTGAGTGTGTGGCCAACTCTGGTGTCGGAGTTTTCAGATCGCCCGAAGGCCTCCGACATGCCCTAATGATCCTTATCCTTAGACAAGAACCGGGACCGACAGCGCTACGTGCCCGCCGAAGCACGGTAGCGCTCAGATGTAAATGCCACACTTGGTCACCCATCCAAGTGGTGACCTGTGCTAGCGTTGCTTAACTTTGTCGATCTGTTACGAACGGCAAGCCAAGTCTCGCTATGAGCGCTACTAGAAGGAGAAGTAAGAAAGGGAAATCTCAATAGAAACCCTATGAGTACCAACTCGTTTGACCAGGCCAAACCCTCCATTCAAAGGAGAGGCCTAATCCAGCGGTGAACTGTTAAAAGCTGATGTGATGATGATGATGATGATTTATTGGTTTTACTGAGATGACATCCGGCATTAAATATCAGTAAAGCCAGTATATCGCGGTAAAAGACGTAAATCGTAGTTTAATTTCAATGTGTAACATTCACGTAAACCTAAGAAAATACTAAAATTAATACACTAATAATATTATGATAAATACTTAATGATAATAATAAATATTGTACCACAAACAGAGGTTTATACTATGGGTACAATGTATACACATCCCCCCGTGGGATCTCCACCTTGTCAAACTCAAACTCAAACTCATTTATTCACTTAGGTCACAAAGTGACGCTTATGAACGTCAAAGATTAAAGTTAATTACTAGATGATTCTACATTTACATTTACTGCCACGTTCGCAATGCAATAGGTAGAACCACGAGAAAGAACGGGCAATAAAACTCGTGGCCACTCTTTTTAACTGCCAGTACAATTCTTTTACATGTTATATTTGTAAGGAGCTGCAACTGTTGCACATTGTGAGTTATCTACTATAGCAAAAGTTAATAGTTATTGATATCATACTCAAGCAATAAATTATGTTCATTTAGTAAGCCTCCCAAAGTGAATATGGTGAAACAGGAGCATCCACTTACGTCTTTTAATGTAAGCAACTCGAGAACATGACTGTTCTGATCTAAGGTGGAACAGTATGTTCCGAAAAGTAATGGTATATGAACCTGCAGCAATTTACAATCTATTAGTTAGCAGTTCATGACCACGAGTTACCCTCACCTTACAAATCCGATAAATTATAATAAAAAGAGTAGAACAAGAATGCAAATGTAGTATAAAAGAGAATACGGTAATTAACTACACTATAAAACTGCCTATTGACCTAATAATAAAAAGAAATTGACCTAATAAAATAATATTTATTTCCAAGCGTACTTGTCGTCAAGATACTCATTTAAACTATAATATGCCTTTAGTAAAAGATTATTTTTAACAATTGTCTGAAACGACCTTAAAGGCAAGTCTAAAAATATTACTTGGTATTTTATTATACATTCTTATACTAAGCCCAATAAAAGAGCTATGCGTTTTGTGTAAACGGAAATATGGTACACATAATTTGTGCCTGTTCCTAATATTAATATTGTGTATGTCACTATTCATTTTGTAAGAATTTATATGTAGTCGTACCTGCATAACACTGGCATAAATATATTGTGATGCTACAGTAAGAATACCAATATTTTTAAATTTTTCTTTACGTGCGACACTTGTCTTTAACTGGTAAATGTCCTAACTGCTCGTTTTTGTAATATAAAAATATTTTCGATGTCAGCGGCCCTACCCCATAATAATATGCCATATGAGAAAACACTATGAAAATAGCTAAAATAAACCAATCTAGCCGTATCGACATCAGTCAACCTACGAACCTTCTTAATGGCATAAGCAGCTGAGCTAAGTTTCCCTGAGAGATATGTAACGTGCGCACCCCACTGTAATTTCGAAGCAAGTGTTATTCCTAGAAATAATGGAGATTCGGATGTTTCGAGAACATCGTCATTTAGAGCTGTACTAGGACCAAGGTTTCTGACATTAGGCAGAGCAAACTTAATACATTTTGTTTTTTTGGCGTTCAGTACTAGATTGTTTACATTAAACCATTTAGTTACTTGAATGAGCGCACTGTTTATTTCGTTAAAATGTTCCTTATTTCTATCTACTTTGAATATCAAAGAAGTATCGTCAGCAAACAGTACAACGTTACAAATGTTTTTTAAGTAAAAAGGTAAATCGTTTATGTAAACAAGAAACAAGAAAGGCCCTAGGATGCTGCCTTGCGGCACTCCTAAATCAACAGGTAAGCCACTGGATTTTGAGCCGTTTATTTCAACACATTGGATTCTGTCACTTAAGTATGACTTAACGACTTCCAATGCTTTAGTCTGTACGCCGTAATGTCTAAGTTTGCATAAGAGCGTTTCATGGCAGACACAATCTAATGCTTTCGAAAGGTTGCAAAACACACCAATAGCATTTTGGGCATTCTCCCATGCACTGAATATGTGTTTAAGTAACGCTACTCCTGCATCTGTTGTCGAGTGACCCTTGGTAAATCCATATTGCTCACTATGAAGGAGGCTGTTTAGATTAAAATGTCTAAGTAATTGCTTGAGTATGATATTTTCAAAAATCTTACTAAAGGCAGGTAGTATTGATATTGGCCTATAATTACTAGCATCAGTCTTACTGCCGGAAAAGAGGTATTATCCTACTGTGTTTCATAAGATCGGGAAAAACACCTGATTCAATACACTTATTAAATAAGTTGCTTAAATAAGGAGCTACTACATCAATTATACTTTTTAAAACCTTAACAGAAATGCCCCAGAGATCACCTGTATTCTTAGACTCTAGAGATTAAAAAGTACTTATAATGTCGGTAGAATTAATACAATGGAACTTAAATAATACATCACATTTTCTTACACTAGATTCTAATAGGTTTTCTGCGACTATAGCTGATGATTTTAATTCTCTAGTAGTAGTAATCGGTATGCTAGCAAAGAATTTATGAAATGTGTGTGCGACTTCTTTGTCATTATGAATTAATCTGTCACTATCAAATAAACTAAAACTATTACCTCTTAGTGTTGTCTTACCTGTTACTTCATTAATAGCTCGCCAGGTTGCCTTAATTTTATTCGAGGATAGTTCAATTTTGTTCCTAACGAATAATGCCTTAGCTGTATTGCACACTCTTTTAAATATCTTGGAATAATTCCTAACATACTCAGTGAAGTTCGAATCAGAATTGTATCTCTTCATACCGTACAACTCGTACATCTTTGCTCTGCTTTTGTAAATACCTGCAGTAGCCCACTCACTAAAAGCTCGAGATTCCTTAACTACTTTCTCCTTAGTCCTAAAAGTATTCTGAAATTCCTTGTTAACTACATTAAATAAATTATTGAAATTTTCATTTGGCGAATCAATCTCCATTACATCAGGACTCATAGCATTCATTCCAATCAAAATTTTATTCCGGAATTCATTAAACTTATGCCTAGGTAATGGCCTAACTAACACTTTCTGTATGATGCTATCACTATAATACGGAAACCTTGCTAATTGACCACAGTGATCCGAAGTTAATTCAGAACTAACTAATTTATTCAAAACTGTACAATTACTAAAAATATTGTCAAGACAGGTGGATGATGTTGCTGTAATCCTAGTTGGTTCAAGGAACAAATTTTTTAAATTAAATGATTTAAATAGATTTAAAAATCTACTAGTCATTACTGAATGATCAAGAATATTACATTAAAATCACCACAAACTATAATACCTTTCTTATTGCTCCTAATTTTAGTAATTGCATCTTCAATAACTGATTCAAAAAATTGGTATAAATTAGTAAATTAATTGTCAAGATGTCTAAGTAGTATATGTACAAAAAACCGTAAAAACAAATAAAAAAATAAAATATTTACATGGTTTAGGCCTCGTAAAATGCCTCCGCATCAATGTAAAATGTGTAAAATGTGTAATGTGCAAGCTAAAGTTAATTAACGGTGGACGACAGATGACAGTTCCACAGTGCGTTCTATAGACAAACTTGCTATGTCTTTCCGTTCTTTACATGTTAAGCTATTTGAAACAATAATCAAGGATCCACCATGAATAGCGTGTTTCCTAGAGAAGGCACTGTGTACTAGGTTCTCCAGTTTTTGAAGAATCTTTCGATTCTTTCATAGAGGAAAAAATTCAAAATTTTTGTGATATTTCAGATCGCCTATTCAAAATTAATGTACATTCGGCCTATACTATTATTCGATATTGTCTTTTCGTCCCAAAATTCACACATGCTTTAAGATCTTCCCAACTTTGGAAAAATATGCACTTTTAGAACAAGTCGACAAAATTATCCAAACTACTTTAAAGAGAATACTAAATGTGGACTTGGACGACAGAGCCTGGCTACAAGCGTCATTGCCTATACGTCTGGGTGGGCTCGGTATACGCAAAATTTCTAGTGTAAGTTTACCGGCGTTTCTGTCTTCGGTTCACAGCACGGAAGAGTTAAATAAGAAAATTTTATCACCTACACTAGTTAACTCAGAAGTGCTGTGCAAATCCGAAGCTGTAAACGCCTGGAAAATGGCTTGTCCAAGCACTGATTTGCCTACCAACCTATTCTCCCAAAGACAGTGGGATGCGCCGCTTTGTGACATTGTAAGGAAAAGTCTTTTAGATGCATCTTTTAACGTTGCAGAGCGTGCGCGCTTGCTGGCGGTGGGAGAGTGGGAATCGGGTCTGTGGCTTCAGGCACTACCATCGTCCAACACTGGAACCATGTTGGACGATGAGACGTTCCGTATCGCCACTTGTCTTCGTTTAGGTGCTCCGTGTGTTTCTTCGCATTGATGTCATTGTGGAGAAGACGTCGATAGCCTCGGACACCATGGACTATCTTGCAGCAGAAGCGCTGGTAGAATTCCCCGTCACGCCCATCTGAATGACATAATTCGTCGTGCTCTTGTCGCGTCTGGCGTACCAGCTGTACTTGAACCAAATGGTTTGGTACGCGACGACGGTAAGAGACCTGATGGTATGTCATTGTTGCCTTGGAAAATGGGTGGCCCTTGGTGTGGGACGCAACTTGCGTAGACACCCTCGCGCCATCACATGTTCCAAGCACGGGAGGCCATGCTGGCGCTGCTGCTGCAACTGCGGAAACCCTCAAACGGCGCAAATACAGTAATTTAGTGAGTAATTACATATTTGAGCCGTTTGGGGTTGAAACGCTAGGCTCATGGGGTCCGAGCGCTCGTTCACTATTCCGGGAAATTTCTAAACGTTTAATCGACGTCTCACGTGACCAGAAGGCTGGTTTATTCCTTGCTCAGAGAATCAGCATTGCCATCCAGCGTGGCAATGCTGCCAGCCTTCTGGGCACGTTACCCGATGACATTGATGCGGAGGCATTTTACGAGGCCTAAACCATGTAAATATTTTAATTTTTTATTTGTTTTTACGGTTTTTTGTACATATTAGACATCTTGACAATTAATTTACTAATTTATACCAATTTTTATATTATATTCTGAAGATATTATATATGGGCCTTGTTCAAGATATAAAACACTTAAATAAATGTGAAGTGTAAGTGTAGTAGGTGTTTGTATGGGGCGTTTGTTCAGTCTTCGATTTTGCTTCCACGTTTTTGTCAAGCAAAAGGAGACAGAAACTGTGCCAGTGTGTGATGGACGAAGCTCACGTTTGTGTGAGCCGAGTAAATGTGTGATGAGGAGTGTAAGTTAATAAGTAAAATACTCCCCGGGTTTAAAGATGATTTCAAATCCGTCCGTTGACAGCTGGTAGTAGATCTGTCCGCCAAAAACTGTTTGTATCGAGGTTTCAAACACCAAACTGAATGTCTTTCACACTTTACTTTACTATTTACTTTCTATTTAACAACAATAATGAGATGTAAGCATTAAAAAATGTGTCGTGGTGGGGGGCTCAGTAACCGTGGGTTTGATGTACACCCAGTCACCCACGGTGAAGCTAAGCGGGATCCCAGGAGGGGACGCTCCACGTGGGCTTGAGTGAGGCCTGCGTAGGATGTGTCCATAGGTGCGGGTGCGGAGGACAGTTCTGTCTGTCCCTCGCAGTCGGGTGCGGTCGCGGGAGGAGAGGCGCGTCGGTGTTGCGTTGCCGCGCGCTCTATCTCCCGCGACCAAATGGGGGCGCACCATTATTGCGTGGGGCCGCAGAGGAAGAGGAGACGCGGTGTTGCGTTGCCGTCCTCCCTATCCTCTGCGGCCGCTGGGTGTATTGGCGGCGGAGCCCAACACCTTTATCCGCCGCCAAGGGGGTTTCGTTCGGGGCCCGCCTGATCATCTGGCGGGCCAATACCCGTCGGGGGGTAGTGAGGAATGCTTCGGTGAAACCCTACCCTCCGACACATGGGTAGGTACATGAGGAGCACGGGTTGGTTTTTAGTCAGTAAGAGTCTGACAGTCCCCTTCGTCCTTCCCCCCAGGGCGGAGGGGATGGAGTCCTCCATGAGGATTTTCCAACTCGACAAAAAGAAAAAAAAAGACAATGTATACACATAGGTACATATGTATATAATATACTTTTTTCGTAAATACATACCTACATAATATGATACAAATACAAATAAACACCCAGACCAAAAAAATTCATACTCACACACTCAATTATTTAACTTCAGCGGGACTCGAACCCTTCAGCTTAGTAGCACCCTAACCACTATACCAACAGTACAATAAAATTGTAACTAAGATACATCTTAACATATTGCAACAATATTTGCGAAACTGTATCCGTGGTTAAAGTGCTCCACAAACATGCGAAGACAGGGGTCAAGCTATGTATGTTGAGGGTTACTTAATAACATGATATTATGTAATGGATATTTTGCTAATGTAGTGTTGATAAATTATGATATTATGGATTTATTTTGCAACGTATTATGTCAACCTGTGTGCTGATGGATTTAGAAAACAAAGTGTAATTTCACTATTCACTTCAATTCTTTAAGCTTTGGTACTTTATTTATTTATTTTTTATTTATAGGCTCACTCCTGTATCCCCGAAGGGGTAGGCAGAGGTGTAAATAGTCATAGCTCAACGCCTTTTAGACTCGGGTAGTTCGGGTACCGACCATTGGATTGAGTTACACAACCCTCAGGTGCTTTCGACAGAACGCCTCTACAGGTAGGTAGGTATACAAAGTTTATCAAAAATCTGAACATCTGTCCTTCCATCTTTTTTCTTTTCTTCGTCCATACTAAGGGAAAGAATTTCCAAAAATTCTCTTATTGTGCTACCTTACAATCCTTCTCTATTATAAACTATTATTATACTAGCGACTCGGCTTCACAATCGTGCAATAGGTACATAAAAACCTTCCTCTTGAATCACTCTATTAAAAAAACATACATACATACATACATACATAGACTCACGCCTGTTTCCCCGAAGGGGTAGGCAGAGGCATATTAAACGCCATAATGTGTCATTACACTAACATCGCGCTAATCATCATAAAAGGTGGGCCGAGTGCTAATGTACAAGCTACAATACTGCATAGTTTCATCAAAATACGTTTGGTTATTCAATCAAATCAAATCAAATCAATTTATTTGTGAAACATAGGTATTAACATTTTAGATGGATCTTATGAACTAGATAGTGCGCTATGTTTTGTCCATTTTGACATACAAATATTTATAGAAAAAACATTCATGCGTGCGTAGTTTTGAACTTATTAACATACCTATAGGTATTATAAGAAATGATTAACATATTGGAATTGAATTAAATAATTAGTTTACATTAAATTAAAATGCTTTAGATAAATCTTCTTTGGTATTAAATTATCGTTAAATATTCGTCAATTAGTACCTAATAATGTTTAAGTATGTTATTGTGAAAAATAAAAAATTGGGCAAGTGCGAGTCGGACTCGCGCACGAAGAGTTCCGTACCATCTTCTATAAAAGAAAATCACGTTTGTTGTATATATACTTAAATATTTTTTAAGTTTCTACTTGTTTATTAAGATCGAGTAACAAATTGCTTAAAAATTACGTTTGTTGTATGGGAGCCCCCCTTTATTATTTTTTTTTTTTAATTTAATTATTTATTTATTAAAGGTAATATACAACTACATATTCCGTGAAAATTTTAAGCGTCTACCTGTTACCGTTAGTAATTTTGAGCAAAAATACGAAAAAAAAACACGTTTATTGTATGGGACCCCCCCTTAATATTTTCATTTTTTTTATTTTTAGTATTTGTTGTTATAGCGGCAACCGAAATACATAATTTGTGAAAATTTCAGCTTTCTAGCTATCACGGTTTATGAGATACAGCCTGGTGACAGACAGACAGACAGACAGACAGACAGACAGACAGACAGACAGACAGCGGAGGCTTAGTAATAGGGTTCCGATTTTTACCTTTTAGGTACGGAACCCTAAAAAGTACCAACCATGCATCCCACAATCTTACATATCTATTTCAATACTAGTAAGATTACCCATCATCGACATGCAAAGCTACAGGCAAAAGCTAGTATTTGAACAACAAACACATTTAACGTCTATTTTTATATTCACATCGCTTCAAAAGTTAAAACTACCCTCGCACATCAAAGCGTCGTATCGGCTGCGGATGACGTGACGCAATAACAGAACCCCTTCCAACCCCGCTTATCTTTGGAGATGTTTGTGGAAGAATAGAAAATAACAGAACTATAAGTTGTTTGTGAAATGATATGTGATTGTTAGAGGTTGTTTTTTTTTATTTTTTAATAGGCGGCAAACGAGCAGACGGATCGCCTGATAGTAAGCAATATCCGCCGCCCATGGACGCAAGCAACTCCATAGGAGTCACAAGTGAGTTGCCGCCCCTTTGGGGTTGGGAAAAGGGATAGGATGATGAGAGAGACGAAACGCAACAGTTTAGGTACTGTTACTTTACGTCGATTTTCTGTGAGAGGGTAGTACTTCCCCGGTCGAGCCGGCCCATTCATGCTGAAATCAGCAAGGCTCTACTACCTTGAAAACGGTTGTGTTTACAGATTGGTTGTAATTCGACCCTAATGGACCTCCCTAGTGGATATATGTATAAACAAACAGCCATGCAAAGGGTATCGGGTTTGAATCCACGGCACGCTACTGCAGACTTTTCGGAGTTATGTGCGTAATTAATAGTTAAACCCCCGTGCCTCGGAGAACACGTTAACCCGGTTCCGGTTGTTGAAAATAATAATATAATATTCTACCACATTCACACAACACCATCTAGTCCCCAACTAAGCAGAGCTTGTACTATGGGTACTAGATAATGGATAAACATACATATATACTTTTTTTTTTGTAAATACATACATATTATACATAGAAACACCCAGACCAAGACAAACATCCATGTTCATGCACACAAATGTTTGACTTGAGCGGGAATCGAACCCGCGACCTTCGACTTAGCAGTCGCTTACACTCCCGATACGCCAACAGGCCGTCAAAAATATCTTAGGCAGTCGATACAAGAAGTCTGTACGTAACATGGTGCGAGCCTATTGCCGTTACCAGGCACATTACTAGACTCCGTGCCGCTATCAGTAGCATCCTCAGAGATTCGAAAAAACTCAGTTACTCTTTTGCCTGACCCGGGAATCAAACTCGAGACCAGCAGCATACTCTATCCAATGGACTACGGTGGCAGTTTGTCATTAGTGCTAAGATTCTCAGTTTCGAACCCAGGACCTTTCACCACACTGTTTAGTTACCTCCCTTACTATCACTGCTCTATTTATAATCTGTATTACTACCCAGTCATCCGTTCAACAACCAACAGCTTGTACATAAACAATAAAATTAATCTCTAACTGGACAAATAAGCAATAATTTTTGTTTCCGAACGCACAACTGCGTTGATAATCTGTGCAAGGGGCCACGTGACTGACACGTGTTACGTGATATGGTGTGCGAGAGAGACGCAGTTATAGGGTAGAGAGGGAGGGTGCTGTTTGTGCATCTAATGGTTTGTTTACAAATCAGATGTTGGAAACTCGGTGGTTAATGGTAGAGGAAAATATTTAAATGTAGTATTTATCGTTGGTCTCGCGGCATAAATGTGCGCGTGGGATCGGGAGGTCCCGGGTTCGATTCCTGGGTCGGGCAGTGTTATTGGGTTTTTCTGTCACGAAATTCTCAGTAGCAGCACGAAGTCTAGAAATGTACCCGGTACGGCAATAGGCTCGCCCCTTATTACGTGGGACTAAAGTATATCTGGTGAAAAGTGGGTGTAGAAATACTCCTCTGCCTACACCTTCGGGAATACAGGCGTGAGACTATAAATAAGTAAATATATTTGTGTTTTGTATTTCGAAGACAGAGGGTCTTGGGTAGAGGCAGCGATAGCCCAGTGGAGATACCAACAGGCCGCCATGCAGAAGGTATTGGATTCGAATCCACGGCGCGCATCAATAACTTTTCGGAGTTACGGGCGTATTGAATTGTTAGTTATCGCTTGCCCTGTGCCTCGGAGAGAACATTAAGCCCTCGGTCCCAACTGTCATGAAGATCTTTGACAGTTGTTATGAGTTTAGATCTCAGACCAGTGTCAGTATACCTATTCCATACCAATGAATACAGATTTTACATAGAAGCGCAGTTCTTAAGAATTTCGTGTGCCGATTCCAAGTGGGGTCTGTCGCAGTTTAGTTCGTAGTTGGCGCTGTTGGTGGCGCTGGCGTCGTTCTCCGTCTCTCCTGCTCTCGTAGTTAAGATACACTGGAGGAACGCTCGTCTCTCTTGCCTTCGTAGAGACAGCTGTCACAGCGCGACAGCCATGCCGCCAAGCGGAAATTTGAGTAGCAGAAAGTTGGTTTTCAAAGCGCCCTATGTAAATATCTGAGCTCTCTGTCCATGCCATTGAAAATACTAACACTGGTCTGAAGCATGGAATATCGTTAAACCTTTGGGTTACAGTGAGACTGATGGCACTCGCTCTATTGTAGAGCCAGGTACCTAATCTAATATTCAGGCCCCGGTCTCTAAGGCGGTGTGGTGATGGATTAAGAACACGGAATGTCTCCACCCCATATCATCCGAGGGGTTTCGTAAGAGCCGACAGAGGGAGTGTATTATGCGGAGAACAGCACTGTAAGAGAAGGAAAACTTGATACAAACCCTATACCGACCCGTTTAGCCAGCGTGGTATAGTAGGCCAATTCCTCCTTTGAAAGGAGAGGCCTAGTCCAGCAGTGGACTGTTAAAGGCTTATGATGGTCACTAAGGAAAAAGTCTGTAATACCATTAGGTACTTTTAATAATGATCACATGAAATTCTGTTATACCATTACTTTTAAATTAAAAACATCACCCTCTTTTGCGTCGTCGAGTAAAAAGCGAGATAAACACTCCACTTGTCTTTCAATTTAATCTTTCAGCAAAAAATAAAGATTATATATTCAAATCAATCGTCGTATTAGTCACGGAGCGCTTGTAATGGCGTCTTAACAAAATGGCGTCATATGTTTTTGACGTAAGTTTTGGCGGGAGATCGGCACGTGGCGTCTGCGTGCCATCGATCGTAGGGTTGCGTTTTATTACGATTAATTAATTTATTTCGATGTTTATTCGAGACATTGCTGTGTAAATAGTGCGGTTGGTTTTTAAATGTATGCAGGAATTAACGTTTGAAAGGGCGTTGCAGCATTTGAGAGTTTTGCAAGTGTACTTCCTTGTAGGCTATGACTAGACCATTCGTAGCACTTATAGCTTATACCATTAAGCTGACTTGACTGAAACAGATCAGAAACGTTAACTAACGTTAGCACAGGTCATAATATGGATGGGTAACCAATTGTGGCCTATCGTGCTTTAGAGGGCACGTGACATCGATGATCCCGGCCCATTCTCAGGACTTGTCAGTGGTCTTCATATGGTCTACTCCAACTACAGAAGGCTAATGGACGTAAGTTACACATTCATATGAAAAGAAAGTAGAACTTTTTTCTTTTTTCTTTTAAAAGACAACTCCCACATTAGGACTAAATCCTGTGTCGCAGGGGACTTTACAAAGAACAATGGCAGAATTCGGTCTGGGTTTGTTGTGGCGACCTTAAACTTCATATGAACAAAACAAATTGTTTTTTTTTTTCTACGATTTTTAATATTTTCACTTTGTCTCGTTAAAGCTGGAGTATTTTATGATGGTAAAAAGCATTCCAATTGATTACGAACTAGGTACCTACTTTATTATTTGATTGTTGCCATAGACAATAGTGTGACAGGAATAGACGTGAGTGCTATTGATCCGTATCGATAATTAAAATATAATTATTAAAATGCAGTTATTTAATTTTTAATTAACATTATATCAATAAGCTAATAATTTTTGAAGCAAAGCAACTTAAATCAAATAAAAACGTCCCAGCATCATTTTAATGTTGTATCGATTTCACATAAAATCGATTTAAAATGTGCAGCTCTGCTTTTGTCTTTGGCTGTGACAGTTAGAAGCTACAGAATATTTCTGCGTTTTGATGTCAATCTGACATAATTTCATTTGATAATTCAAACGTACCTACATTGTTCATTCTTAACTAAAAACTAAAACACCGATATCTTGTATTTCCGAGTTTCCCGAGTGAAAATAGAATCATTTATGGACTCTGTTACCTACGCCGAATTTTTTGAAATATTTTTTATTACTGTGCGCTTCAATTTAATTTCAGACATTTCGATGTATGGAGATCTGCCATTGTCCTTTACAACTAACGGACACAATGAACACCCAGACTCAAAACAACAATTTGCGATTTACACAAAGTGTTGCCTCGTGTAGGAATAGAAGCCACAACTGTCGGTGCAGTGTCAAGCGCTACGCTAACCGTGCAGTCATAAAAGTACACAAGACGAGTGGTTTCTAAGGCTTTTTTCATATTAGGTCATAGTTCCCGTTATTTTGGACTAACAGTTTTAGTATAAGGATCCCAAGCTTGAACTAACAACGTTCGCCATTGACTTTCAAAGTAAAAAATAGTTCACTGTAATTAGTCTCATGGCTCAAAGTGCGCGGCCATGGGTCTTTTATAAAGATATTCTTTGATAGCCCTGGACTGTACTACATATTCGTTAGAGTTGCGCAAATCAGGGAGTAGTTACTTCATAGAACCTAGTAAGATGATTAATTGGCTACGTGCTTGATAATGACACACATGAACACCAGGCAATAGGGTGACCTACCAATGATGAACAATAAAATATAATATTGCCGATTTTTTTTTATATTCCACGCAAAATTTCATTAACACCGTCCACAACAACTAAGTATATTAAATCTTAGTAATAAATAAATTTGTTGATGAGTGAGAAGTTTTATGTACCTAAGTAGGTAAGCAAGTAATGAATAATCAGTTTAAATTGGTTAGTGTGTAAGTTAGTAATTTCTTTTTGTACATATTATTATATGGAATACCTATGCCAGCTGCAACTAGGTACTGGCTAAATAAAAATATCGCAGTAACCCGCACAAATAAAAATACAAAGCTAACCTAACATTTTTCTACAATTCCCGCCCAATACCATAAACTATAAAACCGCAAATATATTTTTACGAATGCAACGCGTATAACGAAAAAAAGAAATAAAAAAAAGAAAATAAATATTTAAAAAAAGAGTCCCGTTGACAGCCGGGCACAGGGCAGCGCAGTAGGCGGCACAGATTATAAATATGAAGGTGTGAGCTCACGTCACATGCAGGGTCGAAACCGTTATTTATATTTCGCACCTCTAGTTCACGCCCCGCGGCGGGGACAATGGACACCTCTATTGATTGCTTGTTTTCTTTTGTGATTTTTTTGCAATGCCTTTGGCCACTTTGAAGTATGTGTTTGTAATTTCTTTATGGTCTGTAATTCTGTATGGCTGAAACTCTCAAACTGCATGAAATGTAACACAAAAATATTAGAAAGTGGGCATCCTATTGTTGTGATACTAACGTAAAGAAATCCAGATCTGACATTCTCAATAATCATCCTGCTCTCCTAGTGGCAAAAATATAATTTCAAAAATAATTGTTGAAATTGAAACTAAAACATACCAATATAGATTATTGGTACTTTTAGTTTCAATAGATATCATTTAATCCGTGTGGTGACGGATTAAGAATACGGAATGTCACCACCTCATATCATCCCATGCGTGTCGTAAGAGCCGACAGAGGGAGCATATTATGTCTGCATAATGAACAGCACTGTAAAAGAAGGAAAACTTGATACAAACCCTATACCAACCCGTTTGGCCAGCGTGGTATAGTAGGCCAATTCCTCCTTTCAAAGGAGAGGCCTAGTCCAGCAGTGGACTGTTAAAGGCTGATTATGATGAGATATAAATTGGCTGATAAAATAAATTAGAAAAAAACGTAGTAAAAATTGAAAGTAAAATAAGCTAATGCTTTCTAACCACGCACCCTCGGTTTGACCACCCCAACTATTGCAATAGAAAAAGGTTGACAAAACCAAACTCCTCTAAAAGGATAAGGGATATAGGAATTGTATGGCTTCCAGGAAGATACCTGACTTGCAGTATCCCGCTGTATGCGCCGACTATTCTTCGACACATGTTTCGCCTCTGCACGAGGCATCCTCAGGAGCGATGGGCAACAACTCCAGACTGGAACCCATACCATTCCTATATCCCGTATACTTTTAGAGGAGTTCGGTATTGTCAACCTTTTTCTATTGCAATAGTTTGGGTGATCAATCCGAGGGTGCGTGGTGGGTGCCTGTTTCCTTCCATTAGGTTACAATGGAGTTCCGCTAAGTGCTTCTTCTTTCTTTAAAAATAGACTAGCAAAAATATTGTGAGAGACTTTACTAAAACTGAAAACATAGACTCGTTTTTATAACCATTCAAATAACACACACGACTGCACGGTTGGCGTAACGGTTTAACCGGTCGACTTGACACTGCGTCGTGTGTTGTGGGTTCGATTCTCACACGAGACACATTGTGTGATCCATGAGTTCTTGTAGTTCAGGGTGTCCATTAGTTGCATGTTTTTAGAGTCCCCCCGCAGATCTAATCGCATTGCGAGATTTGTCTTTAAAAAAAAGAAAGTCACTGAAAACGAGAGAGAGAAATAAAAATGATCAGAAAGCTACGTATCGAAACAACGGCACAGTAAGCGGCGCATCGAGAATTGACGACCGGTTGGCGCAACGGGAGTGTAAGCGACTGCTACGCCGAAGGTCGCGGGTTCGATTGCCGCTCAAGTCAAACATTTGTGTGCATGAACATGGATGCTTGTCTTGGTCTGGGTGTTTCTATGTATAATAAACCTATATGTATTTACAAAAAAGAGGTATATATATATGTTTATCCATTATCTAATACCTATAACACAAGCTCTGCTTAGTTTGGGACTAGATGGTGATGTGTGTATGTGGTAGAATTTTATTATTAAATCAACGACTTAAACTACTGTACTACTCGCAGTGCTGATTATTAAGCTCGCTTCCCACCGTACTAGTACTTTCCTGATTCTTAAGCTCGCTTCCACGGTGCGTGGATTTGCGGCAACGATAATCCAGCATACTTTAAAGACACCTAATGTTTTCATTTCTACAAACAAACAATTCTGTCAAAGTGGTGAGGTATGCGAGGCGAGGGTACGAAAATGCATTCTAATTGGCCGGTTCAAATTTGCGGTACGTCATAATTCAAAACTAGTGTTGGTATTGATCTTATGTAAGACGTATAAGTCTAAAGTGTTGCCAGAAAGTGTTCGCCTTACGTCTGCCGTCTATTAGGCTGGGTTGTCGTTGTTTTGCGGACGCACGCGCGGCACCTTTGAAGTAACACTGAGAGCCAGCTTTATTTGCACTGCGTACTTACTTTGCGTGTGTAACTAGGGGTTGAAAATCTAAACAAATTGTGTATTGTCAATGACACACTGTGATTATAGGGTGAGGAGTAAACCAATTAAATCAAGCAGTTTTCTCATTTTATACAACGTTATTTTAAGTGTGACTGCCTCGTTGGTCTCGCGGCATAAATGTGCGCGTGCGATTGGGAAGTCTCGGGTTCGTTTCCCGGGTCGGGCAAAGTGTTATTGGGTTTTTACGTAACGTAATTCTCAGTAGCAGCACGGAGTCTGGTGATGTGCCCGGTAACGGCAATAGGCTCGCACCCTATTACGTGGGACCTAAAAATTCATGGCGAAAAGTGGGTGTAATATTACACCTCTGCCTACCCCTTCAAGGATAGAGGTCTATAAATAAAAATAAAATCAAATCAGTTATTTTAAGTTTTTTGTTAAGCCATATAATATTCTGTCAAATTATGAGCCTATTGCCGTTACCGGGCACATCATCAGACTCCGGGTTGCTACTGAGTATTCGGAAAAACCCAGTTACACTAAAGCCCGATCCAGGAATCGAACCCGGGACCTCCGATCAGCAGTCGCATACGCTATCCACTGGACCACGGAGGTGGTTTTATTTTTTGTTTTAGGTATTACAAAAATAAAATGTTCTGAAACATTGTGAAAAGGCAGCGATAGCCTAGTGGAGATAACAACAGACAGTTATGCAGAGGGTAGCGGGTGCAAATCTACGGCACGCACCAGTGACTTTTCGAAGTTATGTGCGTATTAAATTGTTAAATCGCTTGGCCCGTGCCTCGGAGAGCACGTTAAACCGTCGGTCCGGGCCAGTCCGGGCTGTAGTGAAGATCTTTGACAGTCGTTACAGAAAGTCAGTACTCTCAAATAAACTTGAACCATACCGACGTAGGGACCAGTACCTATCAGTATAGGTACTGGTCCCTACGTCGGTATGGTTCAAGTCCACCTGGTGATTGATTTGTTTAATTCTTAGCGCCAAGAAACTTAGTCCATATGTCAGACATTCTTGGCTTGACCTAGCGAAGTGAATGTAATACAAACTTCCACTGCCATCTGCAACGATTTCCTACTTGCCTAGGCCAAACTCTGAACAGGATCATATGGCAGTCGCTCTGTGGAAAAGCAAAATAAGCTGATATTCTGCTCGACGAATCTCGTGCAATGCCAATTTGCAACCTGATAAGTAATTATTTGTTATTCAATTACTTCATGTCACGCCACTGTGATGTATCTGCTGATAGTCTGAGAAACAATTTAATACGGATATAATAGCTAAGCGACAAAACCTTACAAAAAAAAATATTACGGGCCTTGGATTTGACCCCGATCCTCTTTATAGCAGTCTATTAATCTATCCACTAGGTTATAGCTGATAATTTGTGGTTTTTAATTATATTATTATTACAAGCTGTCGCGTGCGACTCTAGAAAATTCCCTCCTTATCTATCTAACATTGAAAGGATTTTTCAACTCGGGCCAGTAGTTCCGGAGATTAGCGCGTTCAACCAAACAAACAAATAAACAAACAAACAAACTCTTCAGCTTTATATATTAGAATAGATTATTTTTTATAGACTCACGCCTGTATCCCCGATGGGGTAGGCAGAGGTGTTATATTACACCCACATTTCGCCATGAATTTTAAGGTCCCACGTAATAGGAGGCGTGCCTATTGCCGTTACAGGGCACATCACCAGACTCCGTGCTGCTATTGAGAATTCGGCAAAACCCAGTAACACTTATGCCCGATCCAGGAATCGAACCCGGGACGATCCGATCAGCAGTCGCATTCGCTATCCACTGGACCACGGAGGCAGTGATTTTAATATATAAGATAAGATAATAAAACCATAGATAATTTTCAATAATTTTTATTTCCACATAAAGTTCCATGACATTATATTATTCAATGAAGTCTTGATCATACTTAAATTAAATGAGATCCACTTATTATACATACATTTAAAGTTTATTTACATGTTTGGTGCAAGCTAAGAGCACAGTATAAACATGGAACAGTATGGAAACTAAGCCTAGTTGATAAAATAATTACCTACGCGCCATTGAAGCATTAGGGTTGTCACTTTTTTGATATTGTTTTTTTTTTAATATTTGTTTCTGTGGTGATCAATCAATCGAATTGAAATAACTAGTTTACAAATAAAATTTAAATACCTAAGTAATTTCATGGCGTCAGTTAAGCTCAGCAAAATACGAGTGTGTAAAATACGGAAAACGTACGTAAAGCAGTGTTCCTCCCGGATTCTTGAATATAATTAAAATCTACGTAAGTAGATTTACCAGCGGCAAAAGAATTACTTAAAAATTGAGTAGAAAAGCGAACTTTCATTTTTTTCTAAATTTTCTGGATATATGTGGCTGTTTGTTCGTTCTTTTGTTTATCATTTTCATAAAATTGTATGATGTGCTCGTATTTAGCTACAAGATCCTGGAAATGGACGTCTTAGGTAATCAAATTGTTGCAAACCAGTTTTATGAGATAGGGTGCATCAAATATATTTTTGGTATATTTTTTTTCTACATTTTAAAAGATCGGATTTTAGTTTTCTTTTCCGAGGCGTGTCCAACGAAAGAGATCTGGAAGTTTGACTACTGTCAGTCGCTAGAAGTTTTACATTTTCTTCTGTCTTTGTACAGATTTCAACCACCTTCGGAGCTTCGGTTAACATTTTTATTAACATTTTTTTTTGTAAAGCCGGTAAATGAAGAGATGGTAATGAATTAGTTTTAAGTTGTTTGCGATAGGTGTCCGTTAGAATATCCATAGCATTGAAATGTTCTTCACAAACAGTACAGTTTTGAGGCGGTCTGTTCATCAAATCTTCTCGAGATATCAAGCCATAACAAAATATTCTCTGTCATTTTTACCAGAAAAGGTGTGGGTAAACAAAACAATTCAAGCTGATGGCCACTTTTTACTACTCGTCGGGAGGATGGTAAACATACAATTTATGTAAAAGAATACTTTTTTAATTACATTTTGACAGCACTATCGGCTTTAACACCCTCGAAAATCATGAAAACGACACCCATGACGAAAAAGTTGATAATTTATTGCAGCCGCCATCTTGGATTTTTATTTTGACAGCACTATCAGCTTTAACACCCTCGAAAGCCATGAAAACGACACCCATGTCGAAAAAGTTGATAATTCATTGCAGCCGCCATCTTGGATTTCCATTTTGACAGCACTATCAGCTTTAACACCCTCAAAAACCATGAAAACTACACCCATGACGAAAAAGTTGATAATTTATTGCAGCCGCCATCTTGAATTTCTATTTTGACAGCACTATCAGTTATAACGCCCTCGAAAACCATAAAACGACACCCAGGACGAAAAAGTTGATACTTCTAATCGATTTCAGCCGCCATCTTAGATTTACGTTTTGAGTTAGGTTCACGAATTTATTATGATCTATCACACGGACGTATAATTCCAGTACAATTTTATTATTATAACAATAAATCATTCTGCCCTTTCATAGTCAGCAGGAAGTTTAAAAAACGATAGCTCCGGTTTTGATGAAGACGAGTTCAAACAGCAATACATACATAGCGTACTACACAATACGCTCGTGGCATTTTTAAAAGGTCGCGGAAATAAGCGTAACGTGACCACACGCCTTGACGCGGCACTCACTACTGACAGCACCGCGAGAACCGCTTAGGGGTCTCGTCGATGCGCATGTTTGTGTGAGTGTGCCGTTTTGAATGTTTGTTGGTAGTTTCCGTACTGTTCCATATTTATACTGTGCTAAGAGTTTAAATGTAGCATAATTAATTTAAAAAATGAAATAATGTAGCAAATATGACACGGCAAAATGTTCGATTCTTTTAAATAGCGCTGCTATTTATTTATAACTCGTTATAGCAGTGTTATAGCATTATTTATCCGGAAGTTAGTATTTTTATTATGCAATTACATTTTGCACAATTACAGTGCTATCTATAAAATACAAATAGTAGTTACTTTCAAATTAAATTCTTATTTGGCTGAATAAATACCTGGTTACAAAATAAATAAGGAATGGTGCTGCAATTATCTTTATACTTACATCATAACTATCCAAAATTAGTTAACTTAATTCAGGTATTTTTTGCAGAGAAAATCAAAATATATTAGAGCCAAGCAAATAATGCCTCTTGCCTGCAAGCCCATGATCCCAGCTAATATTTATAGGGTTTACAGGCGTTATAACTAGTTATATATAACACGTTATAAATTACAACTCTTTCTATTTATGCTTAAGCAGTGCAGTATTTAAAATAAATTATCCTTCGGTTTCAAGAAGTGAAATTAAAAAGGTTTAGGACGGACTTCATAAAAATAACGTTATATACTTTGCACCAAATATTATTAAAGGACACATTTACAAACTTATTTATAATAGCTATAATTTAATATTTACACGCTTAATATTTCTTATTGATTAATATTTTGCATAATACATTAGAGTGAATTGAACACATTTGAAATAAAATTAAGATAGTAACAAAATTAAACAATATCCTAAAAGTCGTAAAACAGTCATTAAAATCATAATTAATTTACATTTTCTATTTTTTTACTTAGAAGTTTCTAAGTGTATGTAAAACCTATTTGGATAACACAATATAGCTTATTTGTTTTTTTTCGTGTAACAACTGTAGTTTCAGAGTTTTTCAGACCGCCCGAAGGCCTCCGACGCGGCCTAACGACTCTTATTCTAAGACAAGAACCAGGACCGACAGCATTACGTGCCCTCCGAAGCACGGTAGCGCTCAGATGTAAATGCCACACTCGGTCACCCATTCAAGTGGCGACCTGCGTTGCTTTACTTTGCCAATCTGTTACGAACGACAAGCTAAGTCTCGCTATGAGCGCTACTATATAATATATAATATAGCTTATATGTCGTTACGACCCCAAGAATTGGCGCTCATGCAAGACACCCACTACAGGCTTTCAGGGCCTTGTCTATTATATATTTTTATTTTGTGTAAGTATCGGTTATGAACTAAAAACTCAGTATTGTGTATGTTAGTTCAGTATAAAATAAAAGGGATCGCCATCATTTTACCCTTTAAGGGATTTTATCTCAAATTATTAATAAGGAGTGACCAATGTTATCAGAGCAGCTATTCCAAAATAACGTAATGAAAATAGCAGATAGCTTGAACGTTAAGTGCGATAGATTGTAAATAGCTTATAATTAGCCTCACTATAATTAATAACAATACTTAGATACAAATTAGTCTATAATATGTTCTAGGGTGCGTTTAGGGCAGGAGTGGTTTAGACTATGATTATTAAGTAAATAGAAATATCAGCAAAACTGAAAAAAGAAACAGATAGAAAATTTCAAGTGAAATCCGCAATCTTTGCCTAAATATTTTTGGGATAGGTACAAATTGAATATTTGATAGATAGGTACCGACATTTAGTTACTACCTATTTTATCTTAAAGTCGAACACAATGCATGTCGTGCTATCAACAATGAATAAATTGAACTGCTTTAAAACGAACTAAATTTGGGCCTCTCATCATAGGGCGTATACAGGGTTATTTGTAAAACACCGTTAACCTCTAAGGGCTATGTTACTAACATCATAATCAACAACTCTTGTTCTATGACTTTTGAAAATGCATCATATTCAGTTCAGTTCAGCAGATTTTCATACAAAAATAAAAATATATAAATTCAACGCTCTAAATGTTGCGAAGTCTATGCGATAGAACAATAGCGAGGGGTGCGGGCGGCGGGCGTAGGTAGGTACAGCTAAATACACGAGTTGAAATGTGTTAGATAGGACAACAAAATCTTGAAGGTTTGTTTTTGGTAAATTTATTATGTTTTGTAAAAAGTCATAGAACAAAAGTTGTAACGTAGTCCTGAGCGGTTAACGGTGTTTTACAAATAACCCTGTATAGGCAGCGCAGGGTGTTTGGTGCCCACGCCAGTCAGGTCTAGTGCCCACCCCAGAACTTCACACTAGGTAATGTTTTATGAAAACCCAGACCCATACTGAAAATTATCCTTACATAAGCCAATGCTTATATTAGACCTAAAACTGCCAAGTCACGAATTCGAGCCAAGGTCATTCAACCGAAATGGTGCGATCGCCGCCGCCGATCTATTGCTTAAATATTCATTCATCCACTCAATGAGGACCTGACTATTAGCAGTCTTTGAATCAGCGACCAATTTTTCTTTTCGGCGATTACGCTCGTCGCCTTTATTGTCGATGCCTCAATTATTTTTGAGATATCGAGAATAAATACGATGAGGAGAAATGTGGGTGAAACATACTTTTTAATATTCTTATCAACACGTGGCAATACTTTGCGTAATCCACAATTTGTTGTTCTGAGGTGTACGTTATTTGAATATGGCACTGAATTTATTCGGCGTTTCTAGTGCCATTAATGAAAATAAATATTTAAAAAATCTGCCATCTCTCCTGCCCATACCACTCAGCTTATATTTCTAATACAATATACAAGACTCTATGTTACAAATAGTCTAGATAACGCAAACACGTCATGTCACATTTATCTCTTCGTCGCTGGCGCTAGCGTCGCTCTCGTAGTCATCTTCCTCCATGTTGGTGAACGGAATTTCGCGGGAAAACCCACCACCCGCCATTTTGTCTTCGTAACCTAAAAAAATTAAATGTTATTTGGTGAGACCTCTTTGCGACAGCAACCGTTATTGGTCGAAACGTAGGCGGAACAAAGGTATTTATACCCTAAATTAGTTATTTGTTCAAGCTTAAACCCTTGCTTGAATTATAAGAGTAGAAGATACGTTAATGAGTAAACGATTCAAGTTAAGTATTTTTCTGTAAGAGTACCTATTATGTTCATTCACTCAGTCGTGTACGACCACGACACCACGAGCTTGTCCACACTTTTATTTTAGCAATCCCGAAATTCTACGAACATTATTTATCGCGATGAAAGCGATGAGGAGGTGTCGTAAATTGCATGACGATATCGTGAAACTTTCGTCTCCAGTGCTATAGGTATAGTTTTGTAATATCCGACATTGTCATTTTATTCGATTCAAAGAGGCTCAAACTGCCAATAAAACATCTCTTTTCTTCCAAAGACCATTACTTTTACGTATTTTCCTAAATAAAACCTCCCTCCTGTAGAATTAAACCTATAAGACACCTCCAGAATTTTATTGGAGGAGCCTTCCTCGATTAAATTCTAGATCTGCCACCGACGGCACCTTTCTTCTTAAAAAATAATCTTATTACTTACAAGAGGTAAGTATTTGTTCCTTTATCGAAAAAGTTTCAAAGTCAGTAAAAAAGTATATTTCTTTAGGATACCGCTAACCATCTCGCTAGGTAGAGTCAATACTCATCCTTTTAGCATTATCCCAGTTGAAATTTACTAGACCACTTTTCGGTAGGAATTTCCAAGAATTCTCTTTTAATTAAATACGGTCCCCAAGGAACGTAGGTGCATGCCAAATTTCAGCTTCTTGCGTCCAGTAATTTTGGCTGTGGATTATCTGCCAGTCAGTGACGCCAAAATTGTATATAGGTACAGATTAAAAAAACAAATTACCTCTAAACTCGTTCGACGTGGTTGCATAAACCTTCTTCATATCCTCATTCTGCTCATCATTCATAGGCGACAGGGGTGACAGCTTGGGTTTATCCGCTTCTGCATCCGACAGGTCAGGGTGAGGATTGTTCTTGTTAGGTAATGTCTGCTCCCTGGAACCTCCTGACGCCAGTAGCTCCCTCTCCTTCGAATTTCGCCACTTCATTCGACGGTTTTGGAACCAGATTTTCACCTGTCAACAAAGGTTTTAAGGTTTGGTTAGATTTTTCATGGAATATCATTGCTGTCATGAAACTCTTTAACTGTCGTTATAGAGGCTCAGTACCAACCTATGTATAAACTAACACTAGTCCTAAACTACATATAGAATATAGCTATCCCTTCGGGTTGCAGAGGTCAAACAGGCAGTCGCTCTGTGGAAATGCTAACATTTAGCCAAATCTTGGTGGTAGAAGAGACTCTTGGTCGCTGGTATTCCAGAAGTGAAACCTTTTCTTTTGTCCTGCAGCGAACCTCCAAAGGGCCATTTTTCTATTTTGTATTTCGCCGATCATACTATAAAAATTTCTTTAGTTAAAGTCAGTGTTACAAGAAATCAAGAAAACTATATTGGCGGATTTTGTTGCAAAGGTGACGCACTAGCTCATTCAATCATAGCGGCAATCTGAAGCCATAACCTCGAAAATATTCATAACGAGAAGGGTAACACGAACTTCAAGTCAATCAATACATCACTTTCCTCAATAAGCAAAAAAGATACAATTCATTATCCTAAATCACCATTGCACAATGCCAAAAAAACCTATAACGTCAAAATTATAATTCACAAAAAGGGCGCGAAACATTAACAGTTTTTTTCAAACAAATCGATTTCTCATTTATCGTAAAAATTACCGTATTTTTCGGTTAAGAATCGTTTTATTATTTTCGGTGAAATTCTAACAGTTTTATGGAATAAATAGCGAGTAACGGTGCATTGTGTTTGACATCGCAAGTTATTGATGGTTGGAGGCGTGGCTGAACGCGGGTGTATTCCTTTGCCTGCGTTCGCTGTTTAGAAAAAAAAAACGAATGACGTTTGACCGCGCGCGCGGTTTTTGTAGTTTTAATACTTACCTACTTTTATATTTGTGCAATATTTTTAGGTTTGATTTTTTAATAATAAATAAGTATTTGTTTGTTCTTTGTTAGCAATTTATAATAAAATTATATGAAAACATTGTGGTGTCTATAAAGCCTTAAAATTGTTAAATCACCATCGTCCCAGCGTCATTCAAGTTAGATACACCTAAGACTTCGCCTTGGGGCCTGAAAGCGATAAAAAATTATTATTTAATATGCACATAACTTCGAAAAGTCAGTGGTGCGCGCCGTGGATTCGGATCCGATACCCTTTGCATGGCAGTGGTATCTCCACTAGGCCTGATCGACAGAAAGCATTTAATTAATTTATTGTTTTTTTCAACCGAACGTACGATCTCCGGCATAGCAGTCAGTCATTAACCACTAAACCAACAGGCCATACATCAAAGATATTTCAATAAAATGTCAGAGTTCGAATCCCGCCCACGACCAATGTCATATTTTTGTCATTCATTACATTTCGTTTTTAATTCCATAATAGAATGTGACGTGTTAGTTTTATTGTTCCATTGATGGAAATAAAGCTGTATACGTGGGATGTGGGGGTGCTCCGCAACGATAGTTTTAATAACGAGATGTTTTAAAACCTTATTTAATAAATGGACTAAGTATGCGACACAAAAAAAGAATATTCAAATCCAGAACACAGAGCCACTGCCTGTATGACCGCCACAACCCAAAGAGATAGCAGTATTCCTCTGTTTCGACGAGCGTCAGCTTATTCAGGGGGCCAATTCTCCTATTTTTATATGACATTGATATTATATTTTGAATGGACTCAGAAGCGGTATTATGATAACCTAATGTCATTATCGTATAATTTGAAATAAACAGTTCGTCGTTGACACATATTTTGACACTTGTTTCGATTTACGATCTCGTTACAACTTGGTTAAATTATCAGATAGTTTAGAAGAATACGCTTTTTATGACGTCAGTATGACACTGATATGATATCGAAACTAGATTTATTTAGTAATAACGACTGACAAAGAACTTTACGACAGCCGGTACCGACGGCTTAGTCTCCGAGGCAGGGGGCATACGATAATAAACACTTCAATAGGTAATCGAAATCGAAAAGTTAATGATGCGCGGTGTGGATACGAATCCGACACCCCTGATACCTCCACTGGGCTATCGCTACCTTTGAAATTGACATATTCTCAGTTACAAATACAGTCTCAACATGTTACATTGTTACGTTTTCATTGCATGTAATATAGGTATAATATGTATACAGGGTGTTGATGGCTGGCTGGGATGGTGCTGAGAAAACTCTTTCTGCTTTTCAACCTCTTCGTGGCTAGGCTTTGGCCAAACAATAGGAGTTTTGGGCCAAATATATTTAAAAAAAAAAAATGCAAAATATTTTAATAATACAACATAAAATACTTATTCACCTAAACTTATTTTAAACACTGTGCGAAATAAATCCCTATTTTCATTAAATGTTACATAAATAGTACATACATACATACATAGTCTCATATTCATATTCATTTCATATCATTTATTGCGAACATCTCACGTCTATATCCCCGAAGAGGTAGGCAGAGGTATATTGCTACACGCACTTTTCGCCAGATTTATTTTAGTCCCACGTAATAGGGGGCGAGCCTATTGCCGTACCGGGCACATTACCAGACTCCGAGCTACTACTGAAAATTTCCTAACGGAAAAACCCAATAACACTTTGCCCGACCCGGGAATTGGTAGTAAATCAGAATACTTAGATAGTAAATCAGAATAAACTGTTAAATCGTATAAAATAAGACTGAATCGCGCAGTCACTGTAGGTACGTGTGCTTGTGTGTGTAAAGAACCTGCAATGGCGATCAGCTGATCGGTGGCAGCGGTCAAGTGTATGATGACGAATTTTTTTTTTTTAACTTTTAGTGACTAATTTTTTCATGTATTTGTATTCAGTTATCAAATCCACGCCTTAAAATATTTTGCAAATGCAAATCAACACACTGTATAACCAATCTACTCGAATAGAAAACCAAGAGAAACTAATTGAAATAACTCCCCGACCAACATAATGGAGCATGTAACTCGATATCCACTTAGGCACCGATACATTAAACATATCTCGTGAGAGACCGGCCAGCTGATGCTACCAACATATCTTGCAGACAAACTTCAATTAACCAAATCACCGTAGAAATAAACGATTTCTAGTCCACCAAAAAAAAACTACCAATTTAAAAAAAAAACAAATATTCTTCGTCGATGACAAATCGCTCCCGCCGATTGGCCGTAACCAATCAAACTGATCGATGTTCGCGCCCGATTCAAAATTCGAATAATTTGTCAAACTTTTAAATATGGCTGTAACTTTTTTTCCTTTCACGCGCGCAAATCGTCATTGTCAAAATTGAATCGTTAAAAATCTTGACAATATTTTATTGGAAATATTGCGAATTGATATAGCAGATGTTGGGTGATGATATAATTTGTGATTTCATGGTATTTTAGTAATTGAGAAGTGTCTTTTATAATACAGGCAGTTCAGTTATTGCAAAAATTCAATGTCTTATGCTTTACGAATAGCTATAATCAATCAAAATACTAAAACCGGCCAAGTGCGTGTCGGGCCACGCGCAATGTAGGGTTCCGTAGTTTACCATAATGGCCATTATTAATAATAACATCTGTTTCACATGGTACTAAAAACGGGCCCACATTGGGCGATGGTAACTGAAGAAAGAGTTATAAAACCCAACTCCACAGGGGAAGTTGGAAAAAATGTTATCTATCTGAGTACCACCACGTGTAGAGGCAAGCGGCGGTAATAAAGATTTATAACCTGCATTATGTAATACTTTGAATACCGCAGTATTGACATTACAGAGATAGTCTTCATTAAAATCTCCAAATATTATGCAAGGGTTGTTATTTAGCGGTAAAAAACTCAAGTCAGGGCATTTACACGATCTATACAAAGCTATAATCTTCACATTGTTTAGTTCCAGAGGTACCGCTTCGCAGTGTTCACCTCTGACAGAGTCGCTGTAAACTTGCGGGTTACAACATTGATGATGATCTTTTGCCCATGCACATACTCCAAAACCAGGGTTCGCAGAATACTGTTTAGGGCCATCTGACAGTAACGGCGCGCGGCTTTCGGGTGCTATTTATAGGCACGAGTTGCGCCCGCCCACTGAGCACCGAACTAGCTAGGTACCTACTGCATGCACGCAACTGACTAAGGCACAAGCCGCAGAAGAAGTATCCTCTAAGACGACTGAGTGAGATATTTTATTTTTAAACTAGCTGTGGCCGCGGCTTCGTCCGCGTGGAAGTCGGTATCCTTTAAGCACAGATTTAACAAACAAGAATTGTTCACAATTTGTTCTGTAGAATTAGCCTTTAAGTATCCCTTTCTGTGGCCTTGATAATGTAAAATAACATAACGATCGGTTGATGGGTTTATTCCCATCCAGTAACACCCTAAAGTGTAACACTGTTACTCGTTGGGAATTTTTTTCCCAACGAGTAACACCCTAAGTATATGTGTTACTAGATGGGAATAAAAAGTTGCATCGAGTAACAGATGTTACTTGTTGGGAAAACGCGCGGGTAAAGTATCCCAACGAGTAACAGTGCTAGTCGTTGGCAAAAGACGCGGGTAAATCATCCCATTATGTAATAAATACCTTCAGTTGTTTTTGCATATTATTTAATCATAATTATGTTTCAGTCTAATTAGTATTAATATGATTATACTACATAATCAAAGTTTTGTATATGATACATTTTAAGATGTACCAAGACTACAAAACATCTAAAGAGATTTGTTTTGTTTGCTTGTTATTTCTAGGCCTGCACAATATTGCAAGATGATGAAATGTCTGCAGCTTTAAGAATAATTAAATCTGCAAGCAATATCACCATGAATGTCGGAACCTATCTATCATCTTATTTAAAATCTATACCCTAGGAATAAAAGTTGTTTCGTGTCTGAAAAGGTCCAAAAATAAAGAAAAGACATTTAAACATTTTGTAACAAATTTAATAAAATTTAGAAAAACGTCATAGCTACAAAAAATTTAAATTGAAAAATTGAAGAATTTATTTTTGCTGGTTCATCTATGATTACCCAAAAAAACCACGGAGTTAACAAAATTTTGAAGTTCTTATCCAAAAACTAGACACTTGGAGCTACAGTTTCCTTTTTTTTGATTTCCTGTACGACTATTTCTCGCGAAGTTACGGCCTGTTGAAAATTGCCCAAAAATTTGTTTTTTTTTGATCCCTTAATTTTTTCCAGTAGTATATATTAAACTAAAAATAACTTATTGCATGGGTGAAATAAGTTATACTAAAAGTATTGCAAGTTGCTTATATGTTGAACGTTACATTGTATGCATCACAACTTACTCATGAATAAAGGTATAAAATATCGATTAACTAATAAAATTAAAGTATAGGAAATACGTAAAATACACTAAGTAATTTACACGTATATGTGGACAAGCAAATTAATCACAAGTCAGGCACACAACACACATTCGTTGGCAATAATGATCGTCAATAGTTACTCTGTTTATGTTTTATGTTGGTTACATAATTTTGATTGTGATAGTTTTAGTTTTAGTTCCAGTAGATATCTATCAAAAACTTTGTACCGAATTTTATCAATATTGATTTAATTGTGATATTTGAATTACTAGTCTCTAAGTTACTTTTAGTTTAGGTAATATACACTACTGGAAAAATTAAGGGATCAAAAAAAAATCCTAATTTTTGGGCAATTTTCAACAGGCCGTAACTTCACGAGAAATAGTCGTACAGAAAATCAAAATAAAGGAAACTGTAGCTCCAAGTGTCTAGTTTTAGGATAAGAACTTCAAAATTTTGTAAGTCCGTGGTCTTTTGGGTAATCATAGATGAACCAGCAAAAACAAATTCTTCAATTTTTCAATTTAATTTTTTTGTAGCTATGACGTTTTTTCTAAATTTTATTAAATTTGTTACAAAATGTTTAAATGTCTTTTCTTTATTTTTGGACCTTTTCAGACACGAAACTACTTTTATTCCTAGGGTATAGATTTTAAATAAGATGATAGATAGGTACCTGTTCCGACATTCATGGTGATATTGCTTGCAGATTTAATTATTCTTAAAGCTGCAGACATTTTATCATCTTGCAATATTGTGCAGGCCTAGAAATAACAAGCAAACAAAACAAATCTCTTTAGATGTTTTGTAGTCTTGGTACATCTTAAAATGTATCATATACAAAACTTTGATTATGTAGTATAATCATATTAATACTAATTAGACTGAAACATAATTATGATTAAATAATATGCAAAAACAACTGAAGGTATTTATTACATAATGGGATGATTTACCCGCGTCTTTTGCCAACGACTAGCACTGTTACTCGTTGGGATACTTTACCCGCGCGTTTTCCCAACAAGTAACATCTGTTACTCGATGCAACTTTTTATTCCCATCCAGTAACACATATACTTAGGGTGTTACTCGTTGGGAAAAAAATTCCCAACGAGTAACAGTGTTACACTTTAGGGTGTTACTGGATGGGAATAAACCGGTTGATGAAACTCACACTCATATTTAAGTTTCTTACTTACCTACTGTATTAGAAAAGTAGGTACCTAGTTGGTAACCTGTAGGTACTCGCCACCTAAATTTGTACTTGTAGCTCTTTCTTTTAATAAATACCTACCTACTACCTGGCCTGATCACATAATTATTAGTTAATTTGAAATCTTTGCACTCAAAAAGTAACACTTGAATAGTAATTAGTCTACTATGTAATATACCTAAGCTGTAATGGTGTGCAATAAAGAATACAGTATTCTACTCTACCGACCAGTTGCAATCCGACGCCGCGCCCGCCGCTTTCATTTTATTTGAAAACCGTAAACGACTCTAACAACTATTTGCAGCGCACTGTCTTTTGTTAGTTAAGTCACAGATAATATAATATAATCGCGATAATTTTATCTACAACGCCTCTGTGTACACAAAGATGTGTACACAACATTTTTTGTGACGTTGTCCGGAGCGTGGACAAACAGTTTGCCACATAAAGTTGACCATGCGAGAAACAGGGGCTCGTAAGATTCACGCCAGCAATTTTTAGCGTCTGCACATACATTGGTAACTATGTGTTTCAGACTCAATTTGGGCAGAAATTTATTACAATTACTTTTCTAATATTTATATTGGTAGCGCTGGATCTTAACACCGACTTTTAATTTAGCCAGTGGTGCCATCTAGGGGCAAAAGTACCGCTAAAATTATAATATTTTAAGTAATACTAGATGGCACCTCTGGCAAAATTAAAAGTCGGTGTTAAGATTCGGCGCTGACAATATAAATATTAGAAAAGTAAATAAAACAATATTTTGCCCAAATTGAGTCCGAATCACACAGTAATCAATGTGCATATAAAAATAGAAAAATACTAGGTACGTATCCAGTTATGTATTGTAAACATAAAATGTGGTTTCCAAGATATACTACTACTATACATACGTAGTACCGTAGTACATTACATACCAAAGTACGTATATCTTTAAGATTAAGCCAGCGCTCCCAATGTAAAGTCACAGAAATAGGTATTTATAAGTAAACCGACGATTACTCGTAAACTAGTGATGTCTACTTAGCCGTGATAGTTTTCCTTTTAAATTCGTTATATGTACTATATTTGTGATTTTTTTCACCTCTTCGAAATCAATAGTTTAGCCGGCAGAGGGGGGGGGACACTTGAATCTAACAATTTTTTTCACTTCAAAGCTTGATATTTCACAAACCAATCACTTGATCGAAAAATGATTTGAGAATACTAATAATATTTTTTTAAAACCTATCCAATGATACCCCACATAATGGGGTACTCAACCAAAAAAAAATTCAACCCCACTATATATGTAGGGGAGATACCCTTAAAAAAAATATTTTCCAAAATTTTATTCTACAGTTTTGTTGCAATATTTTATGTCTATATTCATGTCAAATATCAGCTTTCTAGCACCAGGCGTCTTTGAGCTAGGCTGCGGACGGACAGACGGACGGACATGACGAAACTATAAGGGTTCGTAGTCGACTACGGAACCCTAAAAAGGGACGTTATATTAATTCAAAAAGTCATCTTCATGTGATTCATTATCGCATGTTGCCATATTGTGGCTTACATTCTAGTTGTTATAAACTTTGATTAAAAACATATATTAGGTATTAACAAGGTTATTTTGAAAATCTAAACCATTGCTATGCGGCGATGTTATGTAATTTTATAATTCTATCACATAACTTGGACTATAAAAATACACAATGGCCTTAAGACAAAAAATACTTAAAGTTACCATTAATCTAATATCTGCAATCGAAAGTTACCCTGCAATCAAAAGTTACCATCAAAGATAATCATATTATCATGCTTATTCAACTCACAAAACTCAATCCCCGGAATCACGGTGCCGTAAAGTTGAGGTCTAAAAGATGCTTAATCTGACCGTCCCTCCCTTCCCTCAGAGGGCCCGTGCCTACCCCGGAGTGGTCTCAAACCCTAGCGTGAAGGGTGGCGACAATATGCCGACGGCAGATGACGCCGGCCCTTTTGCGAATAGGGCTGGGCAGTGTTAAGATTTGTCGATAGTTGATACGTTTTATAAAAACTATATTTTTGCTAAATTTCCATAGATTTCTTCAATTCCAAATGCTGCCTAAGTGGCTGCCTACGTCATAAAAGGAACATATAGTGCCCAAACATATTAATTATTGTCATAATTATAAGTGATTTTTTATAATAAAAAATAATGACATGTAAAATTGTCAAAACACTTCTGAATGAAAAATAAAGAATATGTTTTGGAACGCCAGAGGCGTTGATGGATGTTTTCAGTCTGCCAAAGCAAAAAGCGATCAGCAATCCAATTGGTGACCTCTGCAAGCGTTGACTAACTTTGCCGATTTATGTAAAAACATAAATCAGGTCACGCTATGAGCACAGTAATAAACTAACTTAATATACGAAGCCATTTCATCGATATGTGTAAGTACAGCACTACAAGAGACAGGGGTTCGCCGGCTAAGTATTAATTACTTTTTGACATATTCACTTTTATTACAATTTATACGGAATAAAGACGTACCGTGTGATAGTGACATAAACCGGGCGGTTCATTAGTTATTCTTGTGAGGGAGGACATGAGGAATTATTTTTGAGCTGTTTCCCTGTAGTATAAGTTAGCTTTGTGTGTAAGAGGTAGTCTTAGAAACGAGATACAGATCACATTCTGTCTCACTAAATAAGTAACCTAGACTTAGTCACAGATCTATTTTAGAAACTTATACTGTTTTCAATAAAAAAGAAAGTCTTAAAAAGAAGATACTGATCGTGATCACATTTGTCTTATTATGTTTTATTATAAAATGAAGACTACGAGTAAGTACAAGAGCAAGACTTAGTTACTGTCTAGGCTTAGACTGGGTTCATAAACTTATACCGCCTTATTAGGTATAAAAGATGGACGAAATATAAATCGCGGATTAGACTTTAGTTACTAGCTGGGTAAAATTACGTAGCTATTCCGTAATCTATAGATACATGTTCGTAAAACTATTACCCCTAAATTCGTTAAAAAAATATCCAGATTCATGATAATTATGCAGTGCTTAGTAGATACCGTGTTCAAAAAGTCTTGAAAATCTCAATCAAGGTCTGGTATTACAGTAAATCTTTCTTTTTTAATTATACTTCGCCCGCTGTTACGCTCAATTGGGCAATTTTATCTGTATAGAATTTCCATAACTCCTCTGCTCTACTTTCCCCAATGAACAAACATACCAAATTTTCAACTTTTTGCCGTTGCACCCAGTAGTTTCGTCTGTGTCTTGTCTGTCGGTTAGCCAGAAAGGCAATAATTTTATATATTTTATGTTGATGATTTGCCCGTGTGGTGACAGATTAAGAATACGGAATGTCACCACCCCATATCATCCCATGGGCGTCGTAAGAGCCGACAGAGGGAGCATATTATGCAGAGAACAGCACTGTAAGAGTAGGAAAACTTGATACAAACCCTATACCAACCCGTTTGGCCAGCGTGGTATAGTAGGCCAATTCCTCCTTTCAAAGGAGAGGCCTAGTCCAGCAGTGGACTATTAAAGGCTGATGATGATGATGATGTTGATGATTGATAAGGCTTATTGTCGTTGAAACGAAGGATTGTTGATATGCCAGAAGTCGTGGGTTCCATATCCACCAAGAAATATTTTAGTTATGAGCATGATCTTCTTTATACGTCGCGATGTAATATAGCTTTAATATGAATGTATTTATTTAAAAATAAGTATATACATATATACAGGCTGAAGTGGTAATGGGCAGGGCACATAGCGCGAAGAACCGATGGCCGTTGGGGCAGGCGGGTTTGAAGTTGCGACCACGTACCGGACGATGCAGCAGGGGTAGGCCTCCCGCAAGGTGGACCGACGATCTGGTTAAGATCGCGGGAAGCGGTTGGATGCGGGCGGCTCAAGGTCGGTCTGTGTGGGGAAGTGGAGAACCTTGGGGGAGGCCTATGGCCAGCTGTGGACGTCTCTAGGAGGACATTATGAAGTATATACATACATATATTTATCACGTAAGCAGCTATCGTAGTACAAGCTTTGCCTAGTTCATAATTACTTAGATCATTAAACTCATTAGGTATCTTATTAACGTTATCGCAATTGCATCCAAGACTTTCATCTTACAGCCTGGGGTTCACTTTCTAGTCTAACTAGATTTGACAAAATATTAGCTTTTCCACAGACCGAGTGTCGTCTGACCTCCGCAACCCAAAGCGACATCGATATCCAATGACCTATACAAGTATTGGTTTATTATTGTTTACAACAGATATTACCTATCACGCATTTCTAAACCAACTTTCTTCTAAATAATCAAAAGTTACACCACACCACCAAAGAAAAATCCAAAGTTACAATTTTTCAAAATAGGTAACTTTCGTAAGCAAAACAAAATAATGCCTCTCAAATATTAATAAAAAACAAATTGTGCATCAGCTGTTTATAATTACTTAAGCGGGGCTAAGAAAGTGAGCCAAGAGGGTTGATCATCCCTTGAATGTTACCCCTCCTGTTATAACTTAATATACGTATGGGTGTCGAGATGGAACAAAGGGCTTTTGTAATTATTCTTACAAAGGCATACTGATTTTTTAAAAAGAAAATAGTCTAATAGGCCTTTTCCGGCTATGAAAAGGGATAAGGCCACAGTCCATTTAGCTGATCAGCAGATTGGCAGACTTTACATGTCTTTCGAGAACATTATGGAGAACTATCAGACATGCAGGTTTCTTCCTATGTTTTACTTCACCGTTTAGCAAGCGATAATATTAACAATTTAATACGCACATAAATATGAAATGTTATGTGGATATTAAAATTGATGTACCTAATAATTGCCTCGGCGAGCACGTTAAGCCGTCGGACCCGGCTATCATGAAGATCTTTAGGTTCTGTCGCTAGGACAACGATGACAATGCTGATTATAACACGAAATAACAGTGCCGTGCGCTCTGCATCAGTCTAAATATTTGCGTCTCCACTAGTCTATGAAGTAGGTAATCTTTTAGGTATTTTAATAAAAAATACCTAACAGACTTTTTTTTTATAAAGTACCCTGCATTCAATTACACCATATCAAATCGTAATAAAAATTTACATTGTGCAATTAACCCAAAATAATTTTACTCAAAAATCGGCATATTTGCTAACAAATAATAAAGGGTTAAAAGTTAACAATATAATGTACCTACCGCAAACATTAAGTAAACAGTATCTATTTAAATATACGCTGTTTAATTTGAATACGCAAAATAAAATTAAACAAACTGACACATGTCAATCAGACGTCAAAAGTTCCCGCGCATGGAAAAGAGATAGCAAACAACCCTTCCAATGAGCAAGAATGGGATAGCACGATTGATATTCAAAAATATTATTTAAATTCAAACGCAAATATTTTAAATCTACAACAAAATATAAAATCGACTATTGCTTAGATAGTAAAATACTTCAATATTGTAGCTGCTAGATAGTAAAGTAATATGCAATAAATCTGGAATTACATTAATTTAGATCGACTTTAAAAGTCATCAAATATCACAAGAATATCCTTTCAGACTAAAAAATAAATTAGAATTATCCAAATTTGTCCTGAGTTTTGAGTAACCGCAAAAGGAATACGCGGACGAACGGAACACTTTCTCCTATTTTAAAGACGCTTTAAAAAAACACATAATAAAATTTAAAAAACAAGCATTTTCAAAACAGAAAACGAGATTCGATGCGTTTTATTATTAGAAAGGGACTGCAATACTTCGCGCCAAAAGTCATCCTTTTTTAAAAAAGCACTCGCGTCCAAAAATTCCAAACAAAAAGGTCCCGTATCCATAAATAAATAAATGCAAATATTTGAAATTGGACCGCTGTGAATGTAAACAGAGCGCGTTTGAATATTCATTCGAAATATGAATATTTCAAATATTCGGTGCGGTCCGCAAACGAAAATCACATTCATTGGTCATATAGTCATTATAGGTTTTGATAAAGCTAGACCATTCACTGTGAATCTACTAGCATCGTTCAGTAGAAATTAATTTATGCAATGCCGGTATTACGATTCATGAAGAATAAAAGTTATAATAAGCGAGAGCTGCAGTTAGATTTTTGCGATTCCTTAAATGACAATGTTACACCTGTGTTACTAAGTAAATGACATTACGGCAAAGATTCACCACCTAGAGATGAGCATTACCTTTCAGATAAATTGGCAACTAGAACGATATTTGTGCGAATTATTAATTTAGCCAGCACTTATCGGTCTATGGTGAACTGGCCATAAATGATAATTTTGTACTATAACGACAGTAACATAGAGTCCTACTAGACTTCGCCGCGACTACTGAATGCTTAAATTTATAGACCTAAACCTTCCTCAGGAATTACACTATCTATCGGAGAAAACTGTACTTACAAAAATTCGTTCGGCAGTTTTTGAGCGCGTTCACACATACAAACAGGGCTTTTGTTAGGATGAATAGATATTTATTATCTTTCACGCATAAAACTTTGCTGTTTTAAAGCAAATAATACCTACTTAAAATTTATGCCTGCCTCCGTGGTCCAGTGGATAGCATATGCCACTGCTGATCGGTGGTCCCGATTTCGATTCCCGGGTCGGGCAAAAGTGTTACTAGGTTTTTCCGAATAATCAGTGGCAGCCCGGAGTCTGGTAATGTGCCCGGTAACGGCAAACGGCTCGTCCCCTATTACGTGGGACCTTAAAATTCCTGTCGAAATGTGGGTGGAATATTTACACCTCTGCCTATCCCTTCGGGGATACATGCGTGAGACTATAAAAAAAAAATATGCACCTGAACCTTCTTGAGGAGTCCCACTATCTGTTGGTGAAAACCGTACAAAATTCCGTTAGTTAAGAGGAAACACTACGGGCGAGAGAATTGAAAAATAGGTATTTGTAAAATCTATTGCTTTCGCGCAGCCTCAAGCCTCCACCCGCAGAGCGCGATAGAGACAACGCTCCTGCTGGACCAAAAATACCTATTAAATGTACACAAAATCAACGTTTCGTATTCCTCTGATTCCTTCTCCAAAACTTCATCGATTTAACTAGTTTTTCATATTAAATTAAAGAAAGGCTTTGGCCGTGTTCCTATGTTTTCCTTTTTTTTGGATGTTTGAACACAGCGAAAAATCTGGCCAATTTTTGAGATATTTGAAGGTTCATATCTGTTTTAATATTTAATTTATAAGAAAAAGGAACATAGGGACATGCCAATCGGGGAATTACATTTTTTGAAAAAAAAAATAATTGCTCTACTAGCATTATCCAGGGAGAAAACAGGAGACTACGTTTGTATGGAAAAACGGCCGTGGTGTTTCCTCTTAATAATTGAGTTTATCGTGCTTAAAGACACAAACGCGGTCTTCATTTTATAGGTCTGTTCTGTAGTTCTCATAGACAATATTAATCAAATAATTTTGCAATATGATCCCCAACGCACACTGAAGCGATGTATACACGTATACAGTTAAAGTAAAGGCGCTCGCTCACTGCAGCGGTATCCGCGTATCCGAGATATCCACACAATCTTGCCGCTTGCTTCTGACATTAAATAATTGTTGGGTGCCGGTATCCGCACTTTGAACGTATAGATGTGGCAATGTGATTTATTTTATTTTATTTGTTTCGGATTTAAGAGGGATATTTAGCCTGTATACCTATATGTATATGTGAGATATTATATTGTTTAATGAAACGGTAAGTATTTCATTACAGTTTTATGTGTGTATAATATCTATCTTACAACATTTTTAAACGTGGTAATTTAATGGTTGTTGCAATTATTTTATGTCAATAAAGAATTTTCCAAGTTTCAATTTGTGAGGATGGATAGATGTTTGTTACTTTTTCACGCAAAACTACTGCATAGAAATTGATTAAACTTCGCAATAATATAGCTTATAACTACATCGATATAGCACATAGTCTTCCTTTTGTGCTGATCCCCAAGTGAACGAAGCTCTGTGAGAAATCTAGTTTACTATAAATGTCACATTTCGTAACACAAGGTGTTGCAATCATATTATTTAATCAACTGTATTTTTCTTCTTTTTATATATATTTTTTATTTTATTTTTTATACACTCACGCCTGTATCGCCGAAGGGGTAAGCAGAGGTGTAATATTACACCCACATTTCGCAATGAATTTTTAGGTCCCACGTAATAGGGGGCGAGCCTATTGCCGTTACCGGGCACATCACCAGACTCTGTGTTGCTACTGAGAATTCGGAAAAACCCAGTAACACTTTTGCCCGACCCCGGAATCGAACCCGGGACCTCCGATCAGCAGTCGCATACGCTATCCACTGGACCACAGAGGCAGTCATATGTCATGTTCCTTTTATAATCTTTATAAAATGGGCTATGGCTACATATGTAGGTAAATGAAGTTGACCATGATAATTTATCGTAACCTAAGACTGGATGGACAGGTTCAATTTAATATTCTGCCCGCAAATTTATATTTTATTTCAACCTTTTTCAGAGGTTTGATCGAGAGGCCATAAAACCTCTGCTAAGACACTCTGGAAGTTGCTACAAACAAAGAAACAGCCATTAATATATCTGTTGCCTTCTTATGTATCAATAAGTTAATGTTATGTTAATACCAAGAGCCCCATAATAAAAAAAATCCCTAACATATCCTACCAAAGTGGTGGGATAAGGTGGCCCTATCAACTTTGCGGTTATAACACGGAAAGCGCACCCTACTTGGCTATCACATAAATATGAATTGTAAATTTAAGTTTTAAATATAATTTTGAATGCAAGCAAAACTGTGCCATAACGAGTCAAATAATACACGAGGTCGATTAAACAATATGACATACCTGTGCATTTATAGAGAGACGCATAAACAAGCATCCAGAAAAAGGTCTTCCTTTCTTGTAATATTAGGTACTTTTTGTACGGGGCAGCCGCCGATAAGTAGGTATGGCGATTATAGCTACTGATACCACATACTAGACTAATCCTCTTTGCCTAATTAGGAACAATAAATTGCTTGTAAGTATAAAAGTAAATGCCATGCTGTTTACGTGATACAACATCGTTTGTTTTTAGCTTATATCATATTTAGGAAACAAAAGAAAATTAGTCTTATATCTTAACTAAAGGACGCCAGCAGCTACGCTTGCAATTTTTTTAAATTTACCCGTTTTGGCCGATCCCGTGGGACTTTCGGGAAATCCCTTCTAAGTGCACCCCTACGGCCCCCAAGGAACATACATGCCAAATTTCAGCTTCCTGCGCTCAATAGTTTCGGCTGTAGCGTGTCTGTCAGTCAGTAAGTAACGCAAGGATTTTATATATTAAGATGTCTTTATTTAAGTACTAACTGAGCCCGCGGTTACAACCGCGTTATGTAGGGCTGCTGCTACCCACCTGTGGCCCAAAGCGTGATATTACAGCATAGCCTATATTCCTCAATAAATCGGCTATCCAACACGAAAATAATTATTCAAATCAGATGCGACTGCCTCCATGGTCCAGTGGATAGCGTATGCGACTGCTGATCGGAGGTCCCGGGTTCGATTCCCGGGTCGGGCAAAAGTGTTACTTGGTTTTCCGTGATGTGCCCGGTAACGGCAATAGGCTCACCCCCTATTACGTGGGACCTAAAAATTCATTTCGAAATGTGGGTGTAATATTTACACCTCTGCCTACCCCTTAGGGGATACAGGCGTAAGACTGTAAATAAATAAATAAAATAAATGCGTCGTTCCTGAGATTAGTGCGTTTATCCAAACAAGAAAACTCTTCAGCTTTTTTTACATTAAAGCTCATTAAAGCTTACATTTGTTTCGAGTATCTAATATTTCGATACTGTTGCAAGCGCCATGACCACGAATTTATTAAAAAAATGTTGTTGCCTAGTCTACTATTTCGCAAGTCTGTGGTAAAGGGGAGCCCAAGTTGAAATTTATTTAATGACGACCAACGGCGGGTTTTTGTGCGAACATGAAGACATTTGGCGTATATATATACGAGTATATACCATCATTTGGCTGATATAACCGTGCTTATGGGTATAACGCGGATAAGGTATTTGTGTAAAATATCGGCGTTTAATGGTCGTAAGAATTGAAATACGATTGAGAGATTTAAGATTATTACTGATTTAATTTTAGATTAAATGTAATAAGCTACATTCAGCACAATGGAGACAGCGATGGTCTAGTCATCTAGTGGGAGTATCAATAAACTGCCACGCAGAGGAGGTTCGAATCCACGGCACGCACCAGTGACTTTCCGTAGTTACGTGCGTATTAAATTGTTAATCATCGCTTGCTCCGTGTCTTGATAACACGATTAGCAGTCAGTACCTTTGAATGCTTTGAATATACTACCTCTGGTCTTAATCATGGTATATTATCGCTATCCCTTTGAGGTTGCGGAAGTCAGGCGGTAAAAGAAAGAAAAGAAAGAAAGAAAAGAAAATATTTATTTTGCCACCAATGGCACACACTAAACCATTTTGGCAAAAAATAGGTACAAAATAAAAAACATAGTTGAATAAGAAAAAAAATAATAACATTAAAAAAGAAATCAAAAAATAAAAAGCAAAAAGAAATAAACCAGCAAAATAAATTATTTATAATACAGTTGTAGTAGCTCTGTGGCAAATCTAATACCTGATTATTCAGACAAATCAGGTAAGTTTGGGCTGGCAACTATATCAGCCTTATAAAGTCTGTATTTTTCTTTAGCTTGTAAATTAAAAGAGCAAATACATCTTACTTACTAACCGCAGGGCTTATCCTACAATAATTACCTAATATCATATAACATGTTTTAAATTATATTATCCACTTATCGTTAATTAGTTAATTAAACGCCCGTTTTAACACAAACGCGTACACTATAATTGAGAACGATAAGGAACATCAAAAGCTATATAATCTATTGTTGAAATAGACTAAATTAATTAATTCTCAACAATGGCGGCGCTAGAGATGGGATAAGATACGGTTAGTCGATTTTGTGTAGTCGACTAAATGCTTTTGATTTATTATTATACTTGTCTCTGCCCGCGGTTCCGCTTGCGTCAATATCGGTTATTGTGACAAAAGGTAGACCGTGTGTTATCTTAGTCTATCTATTATGTGTTGCGTCAAATATTTTCTTACCGTTTATCAAGCGATAATTAACAATTCAATTCGCAAATGACTTCGAAGTTAACGGTGTGCGCTGTGGGATTTGAACCCATGACCCTCTGCGTAGCAGTCTGTCGGTCTCTTCACTGGGCCACTGGTGGTATCTTGGACTTGGAGACCGGGGTCCGCTTACTAGTCTAACCATTTGACAGAATTTTAACATTCAAACAATGTTCAGCTTAATCTTTTATTAATTTTGTATTATATGTTATGAATTTTTCATGTCTTCACAAAGGTAATATTTTGTTTCATCATTAGTTAGATGGTCAGATGATTAGGTCCCTTCATGAGAGGACTACATGGAGGGAATAACATGTCCCCAAATCCATCCGTCTATTTAGACCAAGGAAATACCTACATAGTAAGTATGCACCTGAGGACATACCTAAGCTATGTGTTTAAATTCATATTTCATGATAAACTTTTTCAAGAGTACATGTCATTGTTACCTATATCATAAGATATTGATGATAAGAATTTTAATAAAATAGTATTTTCTTATAAAGCTCGGTTGGCTAAGACCAATTGGAGCTAATAAGTCAATATTATTAGAGGTGCATAGGGTTCCCACCAAGAACTTAGGGTCCCAAGCCAACCTCACCTGCAAGTGGTGCACCTGCCGATCAACGGACGAGGCGACGGCAAACAAAATATCCCGATAAGCGGCAATAGGCTCGCCACCGGGCTCAAAGTACTGGCGAAAAGTGGGCGTTAAATATGCCTCTGCCTACCCCTTCGGGGAAACAGGCGTGAGTCTATGTATGTATGTAAGTCAATATTCCACTTCTCTTCTCATTTTCCTGTGGCGACTACTGGGCTATAGGTGCATAGGCTACAGGCTATCATTAAATACTTAGTTTCTAAAAGTGAGTTGCATAATACTCAGTATTGGCTAGTAGAGAGAGATACGTAATAAGTAAATCAATTTAACTCAAAATTTAATATGATAACACAATGCCGATACACCCTATAAAACAATACTCTAAGTAGGTAGGTAGGTACAACCCCAAAAGCTCTAACCACCGTATTCGCCCCATAAATATATCTTTTTATTATAAATACACACAAAATACAGCTTTGAAAGCAATCATTTGGCAAATACACCACAAAATCTGTTCATAAGTATCTAATAAAATTCAGAAAATCGTAAAAAAAGGCTCCACGCTTCGAAATACCCAAGCGTACGCGAGTAAAAAAAAAGTTATATAACCGACCAATAGGAGAGCGTTCTACAGTTTTATTCGATACAAATCGACCAATAGGAGGCCAGTTTAAGACGTCGTTGGCTGTTATCGTCGTCTCTTTTCCACTTTAACGTTTTCTATATCTCCGTTTCGCTGAATGGATGTTTTTGTCTCAAGACGTTTCGAATCCTGAGGGCATGTATTTTAATGGAATCCTTTTTTACGTAAATAAAATAATGCAAACGGTTTCATGTCAAAGGGTTTTTAGTAATTTTGTTTTGTTTTTCTTTTGATGTAATAACTCTATAACAAAATGCGTAAGTACTTAATAGATATTTTTATAAGAGATCCTTGGATTGCTGAAACTTAAGTTTAAATTTATAAGTCGACCAAGCCAACTAGACGAATGTCAACGTGACAAAATTCAACATAATTCAATAATTATAATCCAGAAATTCCTAATACCGATTGCAGGCGCATTGTACGTTCACACGCCGCGTTCGCACGTTACGATAAATAATTTCTGGATTATAATTGTTGAATCATGTTGAATTTTGTCACGTTGACATTCGTCTAGTTGGCTTGGTCGACTAGTACGGCAAATCGACTTTTCGTATTTATACCTAAACTGATTTGCCTACAAACTTGTTGGTCCCCAAATTATTTATGACGGCTGCTTGTACGGTTAGGGGTTTGATTATGAGTTGCAAAGTGACTTTAGATTTGCCTGAATAGGTAGTACTTAGGTAGGGTTGGAGTTTTAAAATGTTCCCTGTAGTCATTAGCTGGTCACGTCAATGGGTTTAAGGTCTTAGTTGTTAAGCAGTTACTAACTAAACTAAACTAACTAGTTGCTTTTAGCTCACTCCATATCAAGTTTAGGAACGTTTAGTTTCAGACGACCGCGTGTGAAAGCTCTCAGAATAATAATCTATGAGTACATATAAATAAAATTGGAGTGTCTGTTTGTAATATTAAAATAACCGGTTCTTACTAAATGCGTGTGGATTTCGCTAGCTAGATTTCGCTGCTGGTTTTCGCTAATTTCTGGAACGGCAGGACCGATTTTGACGGGACGCTCACTGGCGGATAGCTGATGTACCAAGGAGTAACTAGGTCAGAAAAGGCACAATCAAAAGTATCGGGCGCAGAAAGGTGTAATTTAGCATGTATGTTCCTTGGAGACCGAAGTATTTCCATGGAGATTGAACAAAAAGGGTGAATTTTAAAAAAATGTGCGGTTGTAGTTGCGTCAATATATCTGAGAGTACTCTAGTTATTAATAGGTCATCATTGCCCAAGCCCGAGTGTAATCCCAGTAGTGATTCAAATCCGTACTTAATGTTGAAGACCGGAGTCCACTTTCTAGTTCAACTAGATTTCGATTAGATTAGATAATGCTTTATTGTACCCCATACACTGTAATTTTACAAATACAAGAGAGATATAGACAGAGTGTACAATTTAAATGCATGCGGTGGCCTTATCGCTAAAAGCAATTTCTTAAAGGCAACCTTCGGATGGACAGAAATAGACTATAGAAATATGATAATTCAATGGTGTAGTAATAAAGTTACTTGCTTAAATTAACATATACATACGGTGCATAAATACATAATAATATAAGTACATGATAACATATCCCCGTGTAAGCCTCCCAAAGGTCCGGTTATTCTTTTAACACCAAATGTTAGAAGAATAGCCTTGTAACAGAGATACATGATAATATGCATTTGACATAATAATACATAATTACATAGATAAGTAATAATATACATACATACATGTTACAGTCATTTAATAGAACATTAAATGGCTTTTCCATCAAGCGACATCCGTCTGACTTCCATAAACCCGATGAAATAGCGACATTCTAAGATTCAGTTTCAAGGTCCCAGTAGAAGGACAGCGCAGTATTTTTAGTGGGCAGGCCCTGCTCTGCCAGCCTTAAGGTCAGTAAATAATGAATCCATAATTTGGTTCCCCGACGTCAAGCCAAAAAAATAATATGGAAATTTGAGTGTACCGGCTCTCCGTTACCACTGTCAAAGATATTCAAGACTTCGGTGTTCATTCATTCTGCATGTCCTTCTTTTAGGCTCAAAGGCATCATCCAAAGTGGCGTTTTCCAGTCATCAGCATAATATGTAAACCCCGCCGCAATGATAAATCTCAACAGTGTGTAGACGTAATTAGTGTAGTGTGTCGGAGTACCGACATTGCGAACTTAAATAAAGACCAAGTGAGGGTAGGTGCCGAAACCCGCACTTCCACAAGACGGCGTTGAGCTCACATCAGTCTCTCCGCGACCACGCTCGGTGCAAGACGAGTGAAACGTCGGAAACAAATAGGTATTTATACCTTAAATCATAGATGAGAGAATTAGTCAGATGGAACGCGCGGCACATTTGCGTGCGGCCACTAAAGCAAATACAAAATTGAAAAGCGAATACAAACTCGTCTCAGTGCGCTACGACGCATCGTACAGTTCACGCGTCACGATCACTTCAACTTTTAAATTCTCAAAATGCCGACTTGCGTTCTTAAACACTGTAAAAGTTGTTCCTAAAAACAAAAACAGGAAAATGGAATATCTTTTCACAGGTAACTATTGATAATTTGACTGTTTCCTAATTTAATTTCGATAAAATTCGTATTTGTGCAAGAAATATGTAAGTGTTGCCAGTTTTTGTCGAGGCCGTTCTGCCTGAATTTGGGAAAATGCACTTGTCAATTGATTATGTGATAATGATTGTCATGTTAATGAAAAATACATTACCGTATTATAAAAGTATATTGTAAATATATCTTCTTTCTCATAAATATAGTAATAGAATTTCAATTTCCATTAGTATATACCTTACATAATATTGTTTTGAGTTCGATCCCCAAACGATCCAAATATTCGTGTACACCCTGCTACTCGTCAAGCTTATACACTTTGACCTTTGCACCGTTCTTATGGCGTAAAGAATAAGTATCAAAATCGTACAGCAAATGTTTAGCTTGACTTGGCGCCGTGTGTACATACATACTTATGGCGTAGGGAATAAGTATCAAAATCGTACAGCATCTGTTTAGCTTGACTTGGCGCCCTGTATACATACATACTAATGGCGTAGGGAATAAGTATCAAAATCGTACAGCAACTGTTTAGCTTGACTTGGTGCCGTGTGTACATACATACTTATGGCTTGGGGAATAAGTATCAAAATCGTACAGCAACTGTGTAGCTTGACTTGGCGCCGTGTGTACATACATACTTATGGCGTAGGGAATAAGTATCAAAATCGTACAGCAACTGTTTAGCTTGACTTGGCGCCGTGTGTACATACATACTTATGACGTAGGGAATAAGTATCAAAATCGTACAGCAACTGTTTAGCTTGACTTGGCGCCGTGTATACATACATACTTATGGCGTAGGGAATAAGTATCAAAATCGTACAACAACTGTTTAGCTTGACTTGGTGCCGTGTGTACATACATACTATTTATTTCTCAACTAATCGACGCCAGCGGCTTCGCACGAATATATTTTCGTATTTCTCGTTTTGCCCGATCCCGTGGGAATTTCGAGAAATCCCGTCTTAGTGCACCCCTACGGTTCCCAAGAAACATACATGCTAAATTTCAGCTTCATGCGCCGAGTAGTTTCGGCTGTAGCTTGTCTGTCAGTCAGTCAGTAACGCAAGGATTTTATACACCGCTATTTTTTAATTAGTACAAAAACTTTAAGGACAGATTAGCGAAGACATTATTATCATATATGTGACGTAAGAATTTCATAATATCAATAAAGAGCAAAGTTATTATCATTTGTTTATTGTAGAAAATCTCACTTAAATCATAGTCATATTTTACAATCCATTCACTAATTCATTGAAAATATTCCATCCTGCTCATTCGCATTCTCTCTCTGTCGCACTTATGATGTAGGTAGCAATAGAAAATAAAATGAAGAAAAATAATAAATGTAGGTAGATATTTTTTAATTTTGTTAGTTCTACCCTCTCCTTCATACTTCATTCGGGCGTAGGACCGGTAAAATTTATCGTTTAACAAGTAATTAAATACGGAGGTATGTAATTAGAAAGCAAACAAATATCAAAATAAAAGATGGTGTTCTGGACTAAAAGAAAAAGGGTAATTTTGGCGTATTTATGAAGTTAGAATCATCTGCTATTTACAAATTATTTTATCGTCATCATGTCAGCCTAGAGACGTCCACTGTTGGACATAGGCCTTCCTCAAGGTGTGTGGAGAACACAGACCGATTTTGAGGCGCCTGCATCAAATTATTATTTACTTAAGTATGTATTATTTACTAAACTTACAAGTATTTCCATTGTCCTTCGAAATGTCCACCACCGTTGTCAAAAGCATCCAATATGCACTGTTTTAATTGTTTGACACTGACCCGGTCACTTTTGTACACTCTCAATACGATGTCCATGGGTACACAGCTGCACTCGCGATTTTTCCACTCAAAAAGTACGCACGAAGCATAGCTACATACTCCCGTGATATGAACTGATATGATAGGCCATCGCGTCGGGCAAACGTAGACAAACAATTAAGTTTTGCAACGAAATTAGATACGCTGACTTTCGCTAGTCATTTAGTACTGTCGCATCGTCGGGGCGTGGCGCAGGCGCAGAGGGGCGGGGGGGGGGTTAATTTATCAATGGTATGATATTACACGGGTCGGTCATAGTATTAGTATTGCATTTACCAATTATCACGTATTTTTGTGGACAGTTTTGAGACAGTTTTGGGACTTAGTGTTTTTATTTTTCAACTACATATATGATCAGTTAAAGATACTTAGTGCCCTGTTAAATTTTTTGTACTAATAAAAAAATAGCGGTGTATATACAGATTTACGAAGTAGTTAAAACTTAACTCGGTACCTACATTTAAGAAATGTATTTATAAAAGCATTAATTAAATCCATGGTAAATTCTTCAAAACCGCAAATGAATATAAGAATATTACATAACTATATGCAAAATACTGGGAGATTATTCATAATCTGGCAACTTTACACACACATAGACGCGCGTGTCCGTACAGTGCCAGTCGCCAAAGGTCACGCACACATAGCTGTCAACGTGCCACACTTAGTTGGACGAATGCGCTCTATCTGATACTAATTCTCTCATCTATGCCTTAAATAAGTTAATTGTACGCGATTAAGACCCGCTAAATTATTTTGTATGAGGCTCAAAGGCGTTTGGTCTTAATAATCGTTATTCACTCTTAACTTGCCTTCACCAAATCACCATTTTTATGTACCTACCTAAGTAAATTGTTTTTCTAGCTGTAAGTGTACCTAAAATTGTTAAGTAAAATATGTAGTCGAATATAAAATCACTCAACCTGACCGGCATAATATCATCGCAGAGCCTAAACTAGGTTCTGGAGCCAGAAATATGACACTTAAATCATCAGCCCTTTATACTGTCCCACTGCTGGGCACGGGCCTCTTCTCACTATGATAAGGGTAAGGCCATAGTCTACCACGCTGGCCAAGTGCGGATTGGCAGACTTCACATGTCTTTCGAGAACATTATGGTGAACTCTCCGACATGCAGGTTTCCTCACGATGTTTTCCTTCACCGATAAGAAAGCAATATATAATTAACAATTTTATACGCACTTCGAAAAGTTATTGGTGCGTGCCGTGGATTCGAGTCCGAGACCGGCGAGACCCTCTGCGTAGCAGTCTGTCGGTCTCACCACTAGGCTGCTTATTAAGGAACTAACTAAGGAAGGACTTTTTATGTTCCATTAAAAATCTCAAAATACGTTTGAAATTTATTTTTAAATCACTTTTATGACAACGAAAAAGCTGGCCACACTAAACTAGCAATACAACAGTGGTTCAGCTTTAATAGGCAAACAAATAACGAAATCAAACAGCAATTCAAAACATAAAACAATATACATATATGTATAACGATTGAGGAGCTTCCCCGAAAGCGAAATGAATTCGCAGGGGTGGATAATCGTTGCCGTTTATCGAATTAGGGGTACGACCTCCTTGTTATACCGATTACGATTGTTTTGAAGGGATGGTAAGTGATTACCGGTGTTTACGGTAAAGTACGGTTTTGCTCACGTCTTTGGAAGCGTGTTATGAGATTTGATTGTATGATTTCTTAAAAGGAGGGTACCTATTGGTAAATTTGTTTTTATTAATTTTATGAAAAATTGCTTAGTGGTGGGTTGTGCGTGGTTTGCTTCGGACTGGACATGGATTCGATTACAATCCGGTTTGTTCCGTGTTTTATGTTAACTTTATTAGATTGTATAAGGTCGTCTTTCTTTTCTTTTTACTTCTTTCTCACTCTCTTTAAATATCTTTACATGAAACTTTTCTTAATTATATACAATTAAACTTTCCTCAATTTGAAGTTTATCTAAAAGAAAGTTGCTTTTCATTTAAAGTATTCTTCCATATAATGCTCCCCCTGTCGAGATCAAGGGTAACTCTAACTAAGTAATTGTGCTATTTCTAGGTTAAAGAATCTGGAGCCGAACTAAATAAAAAAATCTAGAAGCTTTCACCTATGTTTTCGACATAAACTAGTATCATTCTAATTGCCAAATATGCTTCCTTAATCCATCTGATCCTCGAACCTAAATCTATTATTAGTAATAGCTATTGTTGCACGACACAACATTTCTTTATAATGCGAGCCTAGCTATAAGACTAACAATATTCCACGCAGAGGGTCTCGGGTTTAAATAGCGCACACTACCGATCTTTCGAGGTGTAACATTATCGCCTATTAATCGGTTAGGGATGAGGAAACCTACATAATTATGAGAGACTACTCAATTTTTTTATTTATTAGGTAGGTACTAGCCGATGTTTCGAATTCTCGATTTCATTTTCGATACTTATATACCTACCTCTAAATTCTACATAATACATATGTCCTCATTATACTTAAAATACCTACATGCAGAATTAAACATCGTGTTACATAAAGATTTGTCATAGATGGGAATCGAATCATTAGCCGCTAGATAGGTCATGATGATCTGAGTGGGAGTCAAACCCATTTCCAGCTTTCAGCTAAGCCACTCCGTGTAACTAACAACTAGACAAATAGACCAGCCAATATAACTTTATACGTTTTTTAGGGTTCCGTACCTCACAAGGTAAATAAGGAACCCTTATAAGATCACTTTCTTGCCCGTCTGTCTGTATGTCTGGCTGTCCGTGTGTCAACATCGATTTTAAAAAAATGTCTTTGACTTTCCATATATTTATTTATTTATTTAGGTCTACTCACAGCACATACATATATGTTACATCAAGTTTTGTAGGATATACATATCATTCCCATGCATATGCCAATTAAGAGTTAACACAACATTGTTATGACATGTTACTTAATTTAGTGAATCTCCAAAAAATAAATAAACTTATAAAACTAATTCAAGTAATAATAATTAAAAATAAAGAAAAAATTAAACTACAGTTAAAATTATTTAAGAGCCATTAAAGGTTTTTTTTTACATTTACTCAAATGAAATACTGTCTTACGGGATGTATTAACACTTAAAGTACCTACGTATACTTAAAAGCATTTACAAATACGTTCATCTCTCTTATTATACCAAACTTCCACAATTATATCAAACGTAACAGAAAATATCCCAAAAAATATTTCTAGTTATCAATTTGAAACAACAAAACCGGCTACGAGGGGGAAAACCGATTACCTCCGCAATTTTCCGGTAAATACCGGTTTGTTGAAGCCGGAAACTCTATAAAATGTTTTTTATTGTTTATGGATGCCGTTATTATGTTGTTTTTATATTACGATGGCGGTTTTATTTATTTGTATGTTGTTATTTTTTAATAAGATTAATAAGTGGACGTCGCGTCGTTACGATTTGTGAATACCTATTTGGGGTACCTAATGAGTTATAAACGTGAGACATATTATGTAGTATAGGCAATTTTCAGTGCCTAAATAAACTTTTGGTGATCGTTAATCGCTCTAAAACTCAAAGTCAAAAGTCAAAATCATTTATTCATCTGGGTCACAAGGTGACGCTTATGAACGTCAATTTTAAAATTAAATCACTTAATGCTTCTACATTTACATTTACTGCCTCGTTCGCAAAGCAATAGGTAGAGCCACGAGAAAGAACGGGCAATAAAACTCGAGGCCACTCTTTTAAATCGCCAATATTATGGTAAGTACATATTTTTATTTTTGTAAGGAGCTGCAACTGTTTCACATTGTACTAAATTACTTGTAAATAGTAATTAGTTACAGACATAATACTTAAGCAATTAATGCAGTTACCAAATTATGTGTTTTAGCTCTATAATCTACTTTATCTGTAGGTTGGTTAGGTAACCTATTTAAACATAATTATTGAACCGTGGGTGTATGAAGTACCTACCTATCTACCTATGTTGTATATATACCTTGTTCTTTTGCGTACTGTATATTTAACTACCCGTTTATTTTCGTTTTTATTAAAACCAAAAATCTAAAATATCGAGTACTAAAACAGAACAAAATTTTACAAAGTTCGATTATTAAAATAAATCAAAATTTACGAAACACAAAATCCTAATTTCGAGGTTATAAAATCACGCGTCAAACTGCGAAAAGGCAAAAGCAACACCCATACAGCCAACCAAAAAGTCTCAATGGTAAAATTCAAATATCGTTTGGTAATTGTTTTAAACGTTTCCTAGGGGTGCCGGGAGGGCGGACCCCGGCGGCTGCGTCTGACATCCCCCTGAACCCTCAGGGGTAGCTATTTTTTGTAACACCCTGTGTTAACTCCCCTTAGGGAGATGGCGGGAAAACTGTATACTTGCGACTCCTTGACGGGTTGGCTTCAATGCTTGTTGCGATAGATTTATAATGTTCATGCTGGGAATAAAGACTGTTTATTGTGCTATAAGTTCGGAGTGGTATTTTGTGGAGTGGCGTCTTTATAAATCTGTTTCGTAATGCCACGCAATTTAACGCAGTAAAGAACGTGTGAACAATTCTGAGAAAAACGCGGTCAGAATTAGTAAGAGTCTAATAGAGTTCGAAAAACAGTAAAAAATTACGTCAGCAACTCAAATATATAAAACAACCAGAAACGCAGTAAGTGGTACTTACTGTGTTTATAAATTGTGCGGCAGCGTGTGAAATGTGATTTTTGGATTGGCATTCACATTGAAGATAAATTGTTTTTTTTTAAACGTGACTTACTTAACTGATGCGGCTGTATACAAAAGGCGTAGGTCATCATCATCATCCTCTTAGCGTTATCCCAGTTTCAATCTGGGGTCCGCTTACATACTAGCAGGGTTCGAGGATATATATCAGTGGATATAATTATATCAAGATATATATCCGATATATATCCGATATATATCAACCTCGATTCGACGATATATATCAAATGTTTTTTATGATATATTGCAATACAAAAATGGTTTAAAAAGAATATTATTTTTGCGTTTGTTACTGTATTTCTACTTCCCAAATGTAGATGGCGTGGGAGTACAGTTAAAACATACTCCCTAATGGTAAGTTCTAATCTAAAAATGGCAACACGTCTGCCGGTATTAATGGCGTCAGTCCGTCAGTGGTGTCAGAAAATTGATTTGACTGATTTAAAGTACTCAAATGAATAAAGCATTAAAAACATTTCAGTTTTTTATTTCTTGATCATTTTAGTATGTTTATGAAACACATATCAAATAGTATTCATAAATAATACAATATAATAATAATATGACTTCCATACAAAATTGATATATATCAAACTTGATATATATCCGATATATATCGTAAATATCCGATATTTTGATATTTATAATAAATATCGGATATTTTCGAACCCTGCATACTAGTCTAACCGGATTTGGCTGAATATTAGCTTTTCCACAGAGCGACTGCCTGTCTGACCTGCGCAACCCGAAGGGATAGCGATATTCCATGGTTTAGACTAGTGTCAGTTTATTTAGAAGGTACTGACGCCATATAACGAATGTCAAAGATCTTCATGACAACCGGGACCGACGGCTTAACGTGCTCTCCGAGGCACGGGACAAGCGATAATTAACAATTCAATACGCACATAACTACGGAAAGTCATTGGTGCGCGCCGTGGATTTGAACCCGATACTCTGTGCATGGCAGTCTGTTGGTATCTCCACTCGGCTATCGCTGCCTATACAAAAGGCGTAGGTAACTAGGTATATTAGAAACACATTTTAATTACGAATTAATTCATATTTCGTAATTGAAGCAAAATCGTGTGAAGCCTGAGCACAATAATATTGTCAGACTGCCAAAAAAAGTCTTACGATTTTACTTTTGTGTATATATGTCTGTACACCACAAAGGTAGGTGCAATTATTTGCCGAGTGACAAAAGCGCCCAATTGACTCCGGACACTGATCTAAACCATGGAATTGCGGAGATCGGGCGGTATCGGCTTTGAAAAAGTAAAAATCTTACAAGATCTAGTTAAACTAGAGAGCCGACCACGATCCATTTGATCTTAAGACGCTGGGATGAAAATTATTCATTCGATTTAGTAACGACCATTATGTTTTTTATAAATTACTAGAGGAGGCCAGCAGCTACGCTTGCATTTTTTTTACATTTACCCGTTTTGACCGATCCTGTGGGAATTTCGGTAAATCCCTTCTTAGTGCACCCCTACGGTCCCCAAGGAACATACATGCCAAATTTCAGCTTCCTGCGCCCAATAGTTTCGGCTGTAGCGTGTCTGTCAGTCAGTCAGTAACGCAAGGATTTTATATATTAAGATTTCTAAATTATATTAAATTAACAAAAAGGACACTATTTTTATCCACGTTTGGGCTAGGTAACTGAAAATGTAAAAGGCGATTTGAAGTGAAAAATTGTTTATAAATACTTAAAAAAATACTGTAAATTATCTTCTTACCTGACTATCCTTCAGTCCAAGTTTCTCTGCCAGTTTTTTCCTGTCAGGTTTGCTGATGTACTTCTGGACCTGGAACCTTTTCTCCAGACCCTTCCGTTGGAGGTCTGAGAACACCGCGCGCCGCATCATACCCCGTCGGGGTTTGCCTGATGGAAAAATTTTATTTTTTAAAGATGTAACAATAACTTCCACGCCACGTGGCCAAAAGGACCGATGACTTTAGGAGCTGGTAGTGAAGTAATGGGGAAAAGGAGATCTGGTCTTTTGGCATACCGTGGTCACAGACGCCTATCAATAAAATTCTGCTATATACGCATATAGCATCCGTACCCACCTCAGCATGGTCTAGTTTTTGTACTGAATTTTGGTTCATCATCAGCCTTTAACAGTCCACTGCTGGAACAGGCCTCTCCTTTGAAAGGAAGAATTGGCCTACTTTACCACTCTGGCCAAACGGTAAAGGGTTTGTATCAAGTTTTCCTTCTCTTACCATGCTGTTCTCTGCATAATATGCTCCCTCTGTCGGCTCTTACGACACTCATGGGATGATATGGGGTGGTGACAATCCGTATTCTTAATCCGTCACCACACGGAATTTTGGTTACTGATTCCAAATTCTAGGAACACCTTAGAAACTTCACACCATTGTTTTATCAAAATATGAGCTCAGCCCACCCTGAAAAATAACGCTAGATACGCCAATGACACTAGTGGAGGCCTGCGTCGAACAGTGGACGACAATAAGCTGATGTGATGGTGCGATGTGTATAATAAAAAAGCGCTCCAACATCAGGAAAGCTCAGACATGCAGGTTTTGCTCATGTTTTCTTTTTGATATTTCGATATGCCAGTGGTGCGCGCAGTGGGTTTCAACCCGAGACCGTCCGATCAGCAGTCTATTAGTTTCGCCACTAGGATATCGACCGATCGATTTGGGCCACGGGAGCGGAGCGGTATCCCAAAATAACATGGGTGTAACGGCTCAGCTATAAATATTATAAGGCTATAGAGTTCGTTTGGTTGAACACGCTTTTCTCAGAAACTGCTGGTCCAATTTGAGTAATTTGTGTTGCATAATGCCCATGTACTGATGACGGATACAGGATATATAAAATCACGGTATAAGCCTCGGGCGGAGCAGTAACCCTATTTAGAGCGGGTGTAGCCGCAGACTCAGCTAGTGCAAAAATAAATAATTATGTCACTATGTGATACTGACCTCTTGAACTGTGTGCCCATGGGAATCCTCCAGGTAGCGGAAACACTTGAGTATGTGCTTGCGCCGGTCTCACTGTAACAATAAACAAGTATTAGGTAACTCACAAAAGCACACATCATTTAATAGTATTCTACTACCTGTCATCCTCCTAGCGTTTTCCTAGTTAGACCCTGGAGTCCACCTTCTAGTCTAACCGGATACATACATACATACATACATACATAGAGTCACGCCTGTTTCCCGGAGGGGTAGGCAGAGACTACGGAACGCCATTTGCAACGATCCTGACATATCTCTCTTGCTTCTTTCACTCCCATCAGATTCCTCATGCATGCTCTTCTGTTCAGGGTACTTCTAACCTGCCCTGTTTTTAGGATGTCTCCAATCTGGTCAGAGAACGTCCGCCTAGGTCTTCACCTTCGTCCTGTCCCATCCACACTTGCCTTATATATCTGCTTGGTCAGTCTTTTGTCATCCATCTTCTCCACGTGCCCAAACCACCTTAGCATACCTTTCTCGATGCTTGTCACTACATCTTCTTTTACCCCACAACACTCTCTAACCGGATGTGACTGAATATTAGCTTTTCCACAGAGCGACTCCCTATCTGATCTCCGCAACCAAAGGGATAACTACATATGCCATGGTTTAGACTGAGACTAGTGTCAGTTTATTCATAGGTACTGACTACATATAACGACTGTCAAATATCTTCATGACTCCCCGAGGCACGGGACAAGCGATAATTAACAATTCATGATGCACATACTCGTAAATCCGAAAAGTCATTGGTGCGCGCCGTGGATTCGAACCCGCTGCCCTCTGTTAGTGTCTCCACTCCACGAAAGTGCTTAATCTTTCAAATAGTCGCTATCAACTGTCATTGCCTAACTCAACTCTACTGATCGGCTTTTTATGAAACTTTAATATGATTTATAAATCAGAATAGCATACTTATTATGGGCTACCAACGCAGGCGGCCGTCGTGCGAAACCCAGTTCACAATAATGCAATTACTTTTCAACACCTGTAAAACATCATTCCCCCATCAAATTATATTAATATTAGCAAAAAAGCGCATAATGCAATGCCAATAATATTTTCTATAATGCTTTTGTTAACCTACACAAGGAATTGTGCAAAAGGCCATTGCTATCAATAGATTTTTTTTCTGTAGGATCATTACCCTCAATAGCGTTTGCCATTTTCGAAAAAAAAAACGGCTGCTGGTCTTTTATCGTTTTGTATAAAAAAACAAAACTGGTCATATGTGAGTAGGACTCAAACACGAAAGACCTTTTACAAGAACAAATTATACTTTAAGACATGGTAAAAAAATTGTATTTAGGTAGGTAGGTATAAAGAGTTCTTGAAGAAGGTACCCAGTTATTTATTTTAATGTGACTTTATCATGTCATCATCAGCCTTTAACAGTCCACTGCTGGACTAGGCCTCTCCTTTGAAAGGAGGAATTGGCCTACTATACCACGCTGGCCAAACGGGTTGGTATAAGGTTTGTATCAAGTTTTCCTTCTCTTACAGGGCTGTTCTCTGCATAATATGCTCCCTCTGTCGGCTCTTACGACACCTATGGGATGATATGGGGTGGTGACATTCCGTATTCTTAATCCGTCACCACACGGACATTTTGACGTTATACCTATCGTTAAACATATCAAAACAAAAAATACATTTTTTAAGAGCGCCTCAGACTAAGTTTAAAATTCGAACTAAAGCTTCATAAAAGCTGTGTGAAGTTTGACCCTTTATTTTCACTGAGACTTCACGAATGTCAGAACTCTATGAACCTGGCTACACAGGTGAATAAATGAAGTGGGAATGAGGATGGGACTAGACCCAAAAATAAATAATTTACTATTATGATTTCGTTCAGTTATTCTCGCATGAAAGACCAACTAACATCCATTTCACAAACTTTCGTATTTATTGTAGTAGGATATTATTGTTCGTAATCAAAACACGGAGCTAATATTAATGTTTTAACCATTACCACCCCATAAACATAATGTTTATCTAACAGATTAATATAACAATAGGTTTGTTATTACAATTGTTGCTAAATTGGGCGTGTCTGCTAGTCCGACATTTTGTTGCGAGTAACACAATGGCAACATTGGAGGTCTTTAAAAAGGTTTTATTATCTATAAAAAAATATGAAGCTCATCTCTGGATTAAGAGCACGTTAAATTGTCTGTGGTTTGATAAAAAATGGCTACAGATATCTCACGTGATGTTTTTTTTTGGAATTTCGTGTGGTCTTATTTGGATTTAGTTTTTGCTTGCGTCTTCGCTCGATAATTATGTCGATAAAAAGTGTATTTTTTGTAAAACTAGACAAAATATAGGTGTGCCATAATTTTATACAAGCTTTCATTCTTTATTAGTTACAGCCAATGCATACAGATTTACATAGAAGCGCATTTCTTAAGGATTTCGTGTGCCGATTCCAAGTGGCGAATTGGCGGCTGTCGTCAGTGTAGTTCGTAGTTGGCGCCGTTGGCAGCGCTGGCGTTGTTCTCCGTCTCTCTTGGTCTCGTAGTTAAGATACACAGGAGGAACGTTGGTCTCTCTTGCACTCGTAGAGACAGCTGTCACAGCACGACTGCCACGCCGCCAAGCGGCAATATGGGTCACAGAAAGTTTGTCTACAGAGCGCCCATAAGAAATGCGCCTCTATGTAAATATCTATGCTCTCTGGTACAGCCTTAAGGGCTTGTTTTTTGACCAGATGTTTGAAGTATCGATCTATCAATCTCTACAAACTATCTACAGGTCAAATTTGATTCAAATCGGTTCAGCGACTTAAGCGTGAAAAAGTAACAGATATGCAGAAGCAGATGACAGTGTCATAGGCTTTTTACTGATGACCTACTCTCAAGCCGCTCCTTCAGAGTAGGTGATCAGGTAAGTCTGGTGCTAACATGATAAGAACTTCATCCTCCTAGCGTTATCGCAGCTAAAACTCGGGATCCGTTTACTTTTCCAATTGGATTTGACTAAATATTAGCTTTTCCATAGAGCGACTGCCTGTCTGACCTAAGCAACCTAAAGGACCAGCATTGTTCCATGGCATAGACTAGTGTCAGTTTATTCAGAAGTAATTACTCCCTATAACGACTGTCAAATATCTTTGCAAATCGTTACAGGGCGTCAGTACCTTCTAAAAATAAACCGACACTAGTCTAAACCATGGAATATCGCTATCCCTTCGGGTTGCGGAGGTCAGACAGGCAGTCGCTTCGTGGAAAAGCTAATATTCAGCCAAAATCCGGTTAGACTAGTAAGCGGACCCCAGATTGAAACTGGGATAACGCTAAGAGGATGATGAAGAGGATGATGATGCCAGTACTTATCCCATAAGGAGTAGGCAGAGGTGTAAAATTACATCCACATTTCGCCACACGAAGTTTAGGTCCCACGTAATAAGGGGCGAGCCTATTGCCACTGAGAGTTCGGAAAACTCAGTAACACTTTTGCCAGACCTGGTCACCTGGGGTTTCGAACCTCCTGATGGACCACGGAGGGAGTAATAAGGACTTACCAGCTAAGTATGGATGATGACAGTGTGCCAGTAGATGCTGAAGGTGCTGATGCTGTACTGGAATCGGTCTGCTCGCTATTGGCTTGGCAATCGGCCATGGGTTGCCTATGATGGGCTGGCGGTATTCTGTAAGCAAAGGTTTACAAATTAATCAAGAGAAAATTTAGTTACTAGAGGACGCCAGCAGCTACGCCTGCATTTTTTTTTATTTACCCGTTTTGGCCGATCCCGTGGGAATTTCGGGAAATCCTTTCTTAGTGCACCCCTACGGTCCCCAAGGAACATACATGCCAAATTTCAGCTTCCTGCGCCCAATAGTTTCGGCTGTAGCGTGTCTGTCAGTCAGTCAGTAACGCAAGGATTTTATATATTAAGATTCTGGTAAATTAGTGCCGCGAAATTCATCATCACAGAACCACATTTAATGCTATAGGTATCAAGGGCCGACTTAGAAAAGTAGACGAAACGAATATATATTTGCGACTAGCTGTTTCCCGCGGTTTCACCCGCGTCCTGAGGGAACAACTTCGCGACCCGGTTAATTTATAGCCTAAATTACTCCTTGGTATATCAGCTATCCGCCAGTGAACGTCCCGCAAAATCGGTCCAGCCGTTCCAGAGAATAGCGAAAACAAACAGACATAAATTGTAAAAAATGTAATTTCGGTATATTATTACGTACACATATGCATTTAGTAAAAAGCGGTTATTTTAATATTACAAACAGACACTCCAATTTTATTTATATGTATAGAAGAGACGCAAAATTCGTCATCAACCCGTCTAGCCAGCGTGGTAAGCAGGTGGTAGCGCTCATAGCGAGACTTGGCTTGCCGTTCGTAAGAGATTGGCAAAGTTAAGCAACGCTTGCACAGGTCACCACTTGGATGGGTGACCACGTGTGGCATTTAAATCTGAGCGCTACCGTGCTTCGGAGGGCACGTAAAGCTGTCAGTCCCGGTTCTTGTCTAAGGATAAGGATCGTTAGGCCATGTCGGAGGCCTTCGGGCGGCCTGAAAACTCCGACACCAGAGTAGGCCATATACTTATACAAACATACATAGACTCACGCCTGTTTCCCGGAGGGGTAGGCAGAGACTACCGAACGCCATTTGCAACTGCAATCCTGACAAACCTCTCTTGCTTCATTCACTCCCATCAAGTTTCTCATGCATGCTCTTCTGTTTAGGGTACTTCTGACCTGTCCTTTTTTCAGGATGTCTCCAATATGGTCAGAGAACGTCCGTCTAGGTTCGTCATTCACACTTGCCTTACCTATATATCTTCTTTGTCAGTCTTTCATCGTCCATCCTCTCCATGTCCCCTCCATATGCTTATATCAACTCACAATGCAACTATGACGCAAATTTGAAGATGCCTACGTCCATCAGTAGACGGCAAAAACTGATTTGAAAGGATATCAAATATTATAGGTAGTAAAAAATCTTTCTCTGTCTACAGACAGCAAGTCTGAAATGAATAACTCATAATTTCGCGTACTTATATGTATATGTTTTCAAATGTACCTATACGAAACGTACATTTACGTTTTGTATCCTACTCATTTTTTTACAAATAATAATAATTATATTCTACCACTTAAACACATCACCATCTAGTCCCAAACTAAGCAGAGCTTGTACTATGGGTACTAGACAATGGATAAACATATATAATAGATGTGTTCTGATGATAATACTTTTTTTTTGTAAATACATACGTATTATAAAGGCAAGGTAAGGCAGCGATAGCCGAGTGGATATACCAACAGACTGCCATGCAGAGGGTATCAGGTTCGAATCCACGGCGCGCACCAATGACTTTTCGGAGTTATGTGCGTATTGAATTGTTAATTATCGCTTGTCCCGTGCCTCGGAGAGCACGTTAAGCCGTCGGTCCCGGTTGTCATGAAGATCTTTGACAGTCGTTACAGGGCGTCAGTACCTTCTAAATAAACTGACACTAGTCTAAACCATGGAATATCGCTATCCCTTCGGGTTGCGGAGGTCAGACAGGCAGTCGCTCTGTGGAAAAGCTAATATTCAGCCAAATCCGGTTAGACTAGAAAGCGGACCCCAGACTGAAACTGGGATAACGCTAAGAGAAAAGACATACGTATTATATGTACATAGAAACACCCAGACCAAGACAAACATCCATGTTCTTGCACACAAACGTTTGACTTGAGCGGGCATCGAAACCGCGACCTTCGGCGTAGCGGTCGCTTACCCTCCCGCTGCGCCAACCGGTCGTCTACAAGAGACTTAGGATGTGACTACTGCCGAAAAGAATTGGCTTAGATCTCAACAAAAATTACCATTATCCTCCTAGCGTTGTTGTCCAGATTGCCTCCAAGACATTAAATTTGGTCTTGGATCTTACTGACCGCTCTTAAAACCAGATGTGACAGAATATCAGATAGCGATATTTCGTGGTTTAGACCAGCCATTCTCAAAGTGTGCTCCGCGGAGACCCAGGGCACCACAAAGCATCTCTAGGGGCTCCACGAAGATGTATTTCAGTATATTAAATGGTTTTAACGTGCACAGAGGACTTGGTTTTGTTTTATTTTAGGGCTCCACCAAATATTTGTTTAGCCAAAAGGGGTCCAGGTAGACAGTGTGGATATTCAGGACTACAGTTGACTTTCCATTAAAGACTGTCAAAGGTCTTCATTACAGTCGGGACCGACCGCTTAAAGAGTTGTTTGAGGCACGGGGCATTAGTAATATGGCCGCCATACACGCTTCGGTTTACCGGAGACGTTTTACTGTGCTGGTATACCTGCGCAGTTATAACGGAGTGTGTGTGGGAATACACCTGTGCAGTTTTATATACATTTTTTTATGTTAATAGGCGGCAAACGAGCAGACGGATCGCCTGATGGTAAGCAATTACCGCCGCCCATGGACACAAGCAACACCACAGGAGTCACAAGTGCGTTGCCGCCCCTTGAGGTTGGGAAAAGGGATAGGATGAGGAGTGGGATGAGGGAGAAGGAAAGTGGTGAGTGAGAGTGCCGGAGGCCCTATCCCCTAGGATAGGGCCTCCGGCACTCTCACTCACCGAACCAAACGCAACAGTTTAGGTACTGTTACTTTACGTCGATTTTCTGTGAGAGGGTAGTACTTCCCCGGTCGAGCCGGCCCATTCATGCTGGAATCAGCAAGGCTCTACTACCTTGTAATGTGTGACGTGCGCAGGAAAACCTGCACAGCTTACCTCTCCGGTAGACCGTAGCGTGTATGGCCTACTTAATACGCCCACGGCATCGCCCACGTGAATCACACACTAAAAACTTCTCAGCAATCTCACTACCTATGGGTGAAAACTTTACAAAAATTAGCTCGTTGCTACAGACGCACATTTTTTAGTTTAATTGTTTCAGTTCGATTCCGTAGGAGTTCCAGGAAATCCCTTAGTGCACCCCTACGGTTCCCAAGGAACACATTCCAGACAAATGTCAGCTGCGTCGCCTAACAATTTTGTCTGTAGCTTGTCTGTCAGTCAGTAACGCAAGAATTTTATACAGGGTGTCACAAGACCCATCACCAATCCGAAGGTACTCGTTATGGACATCATGCCAAGTCATACAAAGCAAAAATAATCCTGGGAAACGAATGTTTTTTTTTTTGAGTATTACATTGTTTAAACCACAATTTAAAGCTCGAAAGCAATGCTCGAAATACTTACTTATCCACGGGGTTATAGGGCATCTAAAGAACATATTGGCGGGGTAAATGCATCGATTTTGTACCTAATTAGAAAAATGCCATACTAACTTTGAGCCTCAATATCTCCTGAACCAGTAATTTCCCAGCTATGGTGCCGAAGTAAAAAATGTTTGTACTGATTGGTATAACATGGAATTTCAGTTTTCGTTAAGGGTCTTTTTACACCTGTATATAGGTACAGGTAAGATTACATTACTTCAAGAAACCACCGAAAGGCCTATAATTACTGCTTGCAAACACGATATAGGTAATCTATATATAGTACAAATTGAGTGTTAATATGTTTTTAGTTGAATTTAAAGCTTGTTCAGGCTATGATTAATGGTTTAACAAAGGCGAGCGATATATTAAGGGTGCGGGTGTCTTTGACACGCGGGGGTAAGAAAACTAGGGGTGAGAGCGGCGCAACGGATGAATGGTAGCGGGTTATTGAATATATTCTGTTCCGAGTATTATTATAGACGCGAAAGTTTGAGAGCATTGTTATAAGTAGTTTATGCAAAAATTATTAAAATTCTGCGGTAATACAGGTTAAAGATAAAAATTGCACATAGATTTCCATGTGTCGCAATAACTATTCTGTTAAAATCCGTCAAATTTTAGTCAGGAGATTGATGTGAACAATGGCACGTACAATCAAACAAGTCGGCGCTGGACCAGTTTGAAAAAAAATCTTTTGGCTCGCTCATAGAGTCGAGGCACACTAATAGAAACTGGTTTTGTATACGAGTGTCAATGTGCGTGTAAAGTAGCACCATAGCACTGGAAGCGACGATGTCTTGCGATTTTCGCCCTTATGGTGATCTAGCGGGAAGTTGTTCGACTGTACATCTATCAAGTATAGCACGTACAATATAACCTTACACACCCTTTCTAACAAGTACATTGCATGGTTAAGAGACAAAGCCTCTACCGGCAATTTAAAAAGAGATTGGAAATCCGCCTTATCGTTAAACGTATTGCATACACACATCAACAAAGTCTAGGGATATCTTAATCCTGAATTATTTACGAGTTTATAGTTTAGAACCTTGTTAGTTTCCACAAAAAGTTTATATACAGATTAAAACCTCTTTTATTCTATTTTCAAAATTTGAACATGGAAAGAAAAAAAACAAAATAATAAACAAAATATGGCGGCAAATTTGCTAGTAATTCGTTACATTAAAGAAAGTTAAAACTGTTTTATTATAATTATTAATGAAAAGGGTTTTTAATTGTTTTTCTTTTTTAATTTAACGTGACGTACGAACTTTAAAAGTCATGTCACGTCGTCATTTGAGTCGAGATGAAATGTTACGAGCCGTGGGCATGTTAGAAAATGGTGCAATTCAACGCGTCGTTGCTGAGGCCCTACATACCAGTCAAAATGTGATATCAAGGTTGTGGTCACGTTATCGCAGTACTGGAGATGTGGCCGAACAGCACACAGGTAGATATCGTGTTACTACGCAGAGACAGGATCGATTTCTCCAAATGACCGCCAGAAGACAACCCAATATCACAGCGCTGCAACTAGTGCAAAGGCTCCAGGAGGACCACCAGCTGCTGGTAAGCGACCAAACCGTGCGAAGAAGGTTACATGAAGTTGATCTTCATGCTCGAAGACCATTGCGTGTTCCAGCATTGCGACGTGGCAATCGCGGTCGGCGGCTTTCGTGGGCTCGGGAGCATTTACCATGGAGTGACGAACAATGGTCTTTGGTGCTGTTCACCGATGAGTCCCGGTTTGGGTTTCACCCGGATTCACGAAGAACACGCGTTTGGAGAGCTCCAGGGAGAGTTAGCCGTCTACGGCACCCTCAGGAGGTCCACCCATACCAAGGCGGGACAATCATGGTGTGGGCAGGAATTCGTCTTGGCGGACGAACCCAACTCGTTTGGATCCAAGGCAGCATGACTGCACAAAAATACCACGAGGAGGTAGTAGAGCCCGTTATTGTCCCACACAGAACTCAAATAGGCCATGAATTTCTACTCATGCACGATAATGCTCCTTGCCATACGGCGCGGCTGGTATCGACCGCTCTCCGAGAGCACGATATTCAAGTTTTGGATTGGCCTGCACAGTCGCCCGACTTAAATCCTATCGAGCATGCCTGGGACATGTTACAACGAAAAGCTTTGAGAGATTTTCCACCAAATTTGACGACTGAACAACAACTTTACGAACACTTGCAAAGGACATGGGACCTCATACCGCAGCAAGACATTGACAATTTAATTTTAAGTATTAACAATCGATGTCGATGTGTAATCAATGTAAGAGGTGGCAACACTGATTATTAATGATTAGATTTTACAAGATTTTTTCCATTTTTATTAAAATTAATAGTTTTTTAAGAAGAAATGTTTGTTGTTATCATACTAATTTTCCATGATGATTAAAAAAATTATTTTTTTTATTTAAAACAAAAAAAAACACGAAATGTTTTTTATTTTTATTAAAGACCTTAAAATAATCTATGATTCTTCTTTTTACTGTATCAGAAAATTCTTCATAGATTTTTAGATATTTGATGAAATATAAAATATCCCTAGACTTTGTTGATGTGTGTATTTTATTATTGTTACGAGCTGGGGTTCGGTGATAAATTAAATTCCTATGCCACTAAAACTGCACTTTATTCACTAACACAATACACACACTTTATTTCCAACACTAATAAAACACTATTTCACACCACTAGAAAACACTTCCGACTTCCTTAATCTTCGCACTCTTTCGCTTCTTGATCGCTTTCAGTATTCAACTGTAACTGTGTGAACTCGCTCGTCCGCGCGGTATTTATACCGGCCGGATAACAAACTAGTTAATTCTAGACATTTCTGAAATATTCTCGTAACAGTCGGGAACAGTCGATACAGCAACGCCATCTAGTAGAGAGTAGATGAAATACCTTTAAACCACCGATACATCCAATCTCTTCTAGTTCTCTCCTTCACCGATAGATGGCGTTATTTTCAAATATCGCCATTCGTAACATTATCATACAATATTATTTTGCGGGTCTTAGTCGCGATAATTTATTTATTTCAAGGCATATCTACCTCTGTTATTCTCCTACGTTTTTACCGGCTTGCAACGGTCGTTGCACTTCTGATTCTGGTTCCGAAACTAATTATCTTTCCCCGGGACTTCACGAGTGTGGTCGTGGTCGCGGAGGGACTCATTATGTTTTTAATTGAAGATTTGGCAGTTATGATACTGATTTGCCAAATTAAATCATTGATCGCACCATGACATTGAATGCGAAAGGAGGATGGAATGGATTTTCGTTACTCTTTCCCGAAAAAACTGGTGAACGATTTTCGATGAACCTTTGCAGTACTTTTGTGCGGATAACCAACTCAAAGAGGCGACCCAAAACCTGGTTAAAAAGCTAATATTAAATCATTCGTTCCCTTTTATATCAACTAGGTTCATAAGGATAACTTAACCTTTGACTTAGAATTGGGTACATTTATGTCGTGGGTAAATGTATTTTAAACTAGCCGTTTCCCGCGGTTTCACCCGCGTCCTGAGGGAATTACTTCGCGTACCCGGTTATTTTATAGCCTAAATTACTCCTTGGTACATCAGCTATCCGCTAGTGATAAGTCCCGTCAAAATCGGTCCAGCCGTTCCAGAGATTAGCGAGAACAAACAGACAGACAGACAGTCAAAAATTGTAACAATGTAAATTCGGTGTAGGTATGTATGTATGTACCGTGTATACATCCATATGCATTTAGTCAAAAGCGGTTATTTTAATATTACAAACAGACACTCCAATTTTATTTATATGTATAGATGAAGCTATTCATTGCTTTGACAGTAGTTTACTTCTATTACTACCATATTGCATGTATAAAACTTATCTAAACAAGACCAATATGCGTAATTTAAAATAGTTTACTCTGCATGGAAATCTATAGCTTATGTCTCAGGAGTAGGTACACCAGAAGATAACAAGTAAAATCTCCGAGGCTTAAATCAGCTGTTCATCATCATCATCATCATCAGCCTTTAACAGTCCACTGCTGGACTAGGCCTCTCCTTTGAAAGGAGGAATTGGCCTACTATACCACGCTGGCCAAACGGGTTGGTATAGGGTTTGTATCAAGTTTTCCTTCTCTTACAGTGCTGTTCTCTGCATAATATGCTCCCTCTGTCGGCTCTTACGACACCCATGGGATGATATGGGGTGGTGACAATCCATATTCTTAATCCGTCACCACACGGAGTCAGCTGTTACTGTGTACAAATATAATAACATATACTCCGGCACTAGGACTAAATCCTATGCCCGAGAGTCCACCAACATACAACTAACGGACACATTGGACACCCAGACTCGACAATACAAAAGGATCACGGAAAGTGTTTTCTCGTGTGGGGATCGAACCCACAACACTCAATGCACTACTAACGGTGCAATGAAGAATGAGTTCAGGGATAAAGAGAAAAAAAACTTTGAAATATAATCATCATCATCATCAGCCCTTTATACTGTCCCACTACTGGGCACGGGCCTCTTCTCAGTATGAGAAGGGTAAGGCCATAGTCCACCACGCTGGCCAAGTGCGGGTTGGCAGACTTCACATGTCTTTCGAGAACATAAGAAATAAGCAAAATAAAAATTGAAATTAAACTACAGTTTACGGATTTTATCGCGTTATATTGGTTTCACTGTTATTACATTTAAACCGAATGATCTAGAAACTACATTTTTATTACTAGCCGGCGTATCGAATTCCTTACAGGATTCATGTTCACGGCTAGTAATAAAAATGTAGTTTCTAGATCATTCGGTTTAAACAATAATAATGTAATAATATTCTACCACATTCACACAACACCATCTAGTCCCAAACTAAGCAGAAGCTTGTACTATGGGTACTACATAATGGATAAACATACATATTATATACTTTTTTTGTAAATACATACATATTATACATAGAAACACCCAGATGTAATAACAGTGAAACCATTATAACGCGATAAAATCCGTAAACTGTAGTTTAATTTCAATAATGTAATGTAATGTAACATTCGCGTAAATCCAAGAAAATACTAAAATAAAAATGGTTGTGGAAGTAATAATTTTATATTCCGTACGCTCGTCTCTTATGCCTCGGGTCGAGAGCACCCTCGATTGTATTGTAATCGCTTCGTTATCCTATTAGCAGACTTTGATTATTTTATATCGAGCTGCGTTTGATAGCCATGTTGTACCTATATCAGGATTTCTTATCATGCTTTTATTATTATAGACCACTTTCAAAATTCTTATCAAATCAAAAGTGGCCAGAAAATGGAAAATGAATACTGAATGCTGATATAAAAAATGCGAGGCAAGTAGCTGGGATTACTTTGCAAGTGGGATCTCCACCTTGTCGTGGTGGAGGGGCTAAGTAACCGTGGTTGGGTCACCCACGGTGAAGCTAAGCGAGATTCCGGGAGTGGACGCTTCGCGTGGGCTTGCCGCACGCCCTCCCGCGACCAAATGGGGGCGCACCATTATTGTACGTCGCGGTGGGGCCGCAGAGGAAGAGGAGATGCGGTGTTGCGTTGCCGTCCTCCCTATCCTCTGCGGCCGCTGGGTGATTTGGCGGCGGAGCCCAACACCTTCATCCGCCGCCAAGGGGGTTTTGTTCGGGGCCCGCTTGACCATCTGGCGGGCCAATACCCGACGGGGGGTTGCGACGAATGCTTCGGCGATACCCGACCCTCCGACACACGGGTAAATGAGAAAGTCGAGGTGGTTACACCACATACTCCGGCTCTCTTTTCCCCAAGAGTCGGAGATCCGAAGGATTTTCCACCTCGTAAAACAAAAAAAAAAAAGCATAGTAGGTATATTAGGCCAAATCCACCTAACCACCACCGAAGTCCTAATGATTCAAAATACTCTTGGCTATTGGCTATATGGCTATACCGCTAATTAGGAGTGTAACATGTCCATCAGTGGACTACCAAAGGCTGATAATAACAGATCCCTTACTTTTTACCGCATGATTTTCCAAAACAGCTGAACCCCCAGGGATTCAAAAACCCAAAGATTTATTATTTTCTCCATGCTTTCCTCATTTTCCATATCAAATTCCCAATTGGCTGGCGTCCTTGCCGATCCCCCCTAGGCGATCGCCTGGCGACGCCCTTGTTGTCCGATTGACCAATGTCTAACCAGATTTTACAGCATATTAGCTTTTCCACGGAGCGACTGCCGTCTGACCTCCGCAACCCAAAGGGATAACGAAAGTCCTGGGCTTAGACTAGTATCAGTATATGCTAGGGGAGGTGCCGACTCCCTATAACGTTGTCAAAGATGGCTTAACGAGCTCACCGAGACACGGGTCAAAAGATAATCAACAATTCAATACACACATATGAATTAAATGAAAAGTGATTTATTGCTGCCACAACCAGACACAATTATTAAGTATATACATATTAAAATATAAGAAGGTAAGTATGTACATTAAAAAAATATATATCGTTAACATCCATACAATAACATACTCCTGAACGACAGTGTTGCGCGTTGTGAATTCGAGCCCTATACACTCTGCATGTCAGTATGTTGGCTCCACTAGGCTATCCCTCTTATATTATACTAGATGATGCCTGCGGTTACACTCGCGTTATTTAAGGCTACTGCTCCGCTCCCGTCGCTCATAGCGCGATGTTATATAGCCTATAGCCTTCCTCGATAAATGGGCTATCTAACACTGAAATAATTTTTCAAATCGGACCAGTAGTTCCTGAGATTAGCGCGTTCAACCAAACAAACACACAGACAAACAAACAAACAAACTCTTCAGCTTTATATATTAGTATTAGATTCACCTTTATTTTCACATATTTACTGTATATAGAAGCCGAGTGGAGAGACCGACAGACTGCTATGCAGAGGGTGTTGGGTTCGAATCTACGGCGCGCACCAATGACTTTTCGGAGTTAAGTGTGTATTAAATTGTTAATTATCGCTTGCTAAATAGTGTAAGAAAACATCGTGACGAAACCTGAATTTCTGAAAGTTCTCCATAATGTTCTCGAAAGACATGTGAACTCTGCCAACCCGCACTTGGCCAGCGTGGTGGACTATGGCCTTACCCTTCTTATCGTGAGAAGAGACCCGTGCCCAGCAATGGGACAGTATAAAGGGCTGATGATGACTGTATATAGACTCTTTACATAATTATTTGTTTGTGATGGGTGCATAGGGTTCCCACTAAGAACTTAGGGCTCCAAGACAACCTCACCTGCAAGTGGTGCACCTGCCGATCAACGGACGAGGCGACGGCAAACAAAATATCCCGATAAGCGGCAATAGGCTTGCCACCTATTACGTGGGATCAAAACACTGGCGAAAAGTGGGCGTTTAATATGCCTCTGCCTACCCCTTCGGAGAAACAGGCGTGAGTCTATGTATATGTATGTTCTTTGTGATGTGATACCGGTAATTTGATAACTGAATCTATTATAATGATATTTTACTGCTATTTAAATTATATAAACTCTTTTATCAGCATTTCATCACTGTCGGCATCCAATCGCGGCAAATAATCATATTCCCCATAAACATTTAACCTTTCAAGATCAAAAACTCAAACGATTAAGGTGAAGTTTACTCACAGGGGGTGGAGGCGTCGAAACAGAAAACTTTAGCGGAACCAACCCCTAACGCTTAGCGATTTAAAGAAGCGGGGTGTGACTTTAATTATTTTATTATAATCCACAAGGGTTTTAGGTTATTTGGATTATCAAATTGGGTTTAAATTATACGGGTTTCAATATTCAAGCGATCCATGGGTTTGAAAATTAAAGATAGTTTGACAATATAAATAGACCGGTTGGCGCAGCGGGAGTGTAAGCGACTGCTACGCCGATGGTCGCGGGTTCGATTCCCGCTCAAGTCAAACATTTGTGTGCATGAACATGGATGTTTGTCTTGGTCTGGGTGTTTCTATGTATAATATGTAAGTATTTACAAAAAATAAAGTATATACCTATATATGTTTATCCATTATCTAGTCCCCCATAATTATATTATGCGGCAGCAACATAAGCCCGTCCTAATCTGTGTCACAATAGCACTGCCTCCGTGGCCCAGTGGATAGCGTATGCTAATAGGCGGCTAAAAGACGAGGACAATAATTTGACATATCGTACGATTAGAACTCGTGACATTCTGAATCGGCCTGCAGATTTGGCTGAATATTAGCTTTTCCACAGAGCGACTGCCTGTCTGACCTCCGCAACCCGAAGGGATAGCGATATTCCATGGTTTAGACTAGTGTCAGTTTATTTAGAAGGTACTGACGCCCTGTAACGACTGTCATAGATCTTCATGACAACTGGGACCGACGGCTTAACGTGCTCTCCGAGGCACGGGACATAAAGTAAAGCCAGCTTGTGTAAAAATTGAAAATATTTGAAATCAAACTAACTTATAGTTATATGCCAGTCTTATCTTAATATATAAAATCCTTGCGTTACTGACTGACTGACAGACACGCTACAGCCGAAACTATTGGGCGCAGGAAGCTGAAATTTGGTATGTATGTTCCTTGGGGACTGTAGGGGTGCACTTAGAAGGGATTTCCCGAAATTCCCACGGGATCGGCCAAAACGGGTAAATTTAAAAAAATGCAGTCGTAGCTGCTGGCGTCCTCTAGTGTGTATATAAAATTCTTTCGTTACTGACTGACTGACTGACTGAAAACGCACAACCAAAACTATTGTACGCAAGAAGCTAAATTTGACATGTATGTTCCTTGAGATCCGTAGGGTGCACTAAGAAGGGTTTTTCAGAAATGCCCACAAGATCGAGCAGAAGCGACTAAATAAAAATAAAATATACGGGCGTAGCTGCGAAAATCCACTAATTTAATACCACATTGATATTCAAGCAGTCTTTATAAATTAAATTGTAATTAATACATACAAACATACATAGGTACATAGACTCACGCCTGTTTCCCGGAGGGGTAGGCAGGGACTACGGAACGCCATTTGCAACGATCCTGACATAATGACAAGCATCGAGAAAAGCAAGTTAAGATGGTTTGGGCACATGGAGAGGATGGATGACGAAAGTCTGACAAAGAAGATATATAAGGCAAGTGTGAATGGGACAGAACAAAGGGGAAGACCTAGGCGGACGTTCTCGGACCAGATTGGAGACATCCTAATAAAGGACAGGTCAGAAGTACCCTAAACAGAAGAGCATGCATGAGAAACTTGATGGGAGTGCAAGCAAGAGAGGTATTGTAATTAAACCGCTTGTAAATACATAACATCTGTTAACAAGAAAACACTGCAAAACCAAACCAACCATAAAAATAGCAGTTAATAAATAGCTATCGTTATAACGTTATTCAACCGAGATTAAATACCATTGTATACGGATCAAAACTATCTTTTTTTATCCTTTATTATGGTAGAGGATTTAGTATGTTTGCTTTGCATTATGGTTTTATTGAGACCATTGTGAACTTTGTTTTCTCAAGTGTTGCTTGCTCTTTTTTTACTGTTTAGTTTAAAACGTTAAAGAATGGTTTCTTTGGGATTTTATTGGTTTTTTATTTGATTTTTGTTGTTAGAAACGATTTTTGCAATTGAAGTGTGATGTTGGGTTTGATTTGTGCTACCAGTTATAATATTAATTTATCTGTGATTTGGCCGATAAATGTTGTTTTTTTTTTTTGTGAGCGTGCCAGGGCTTTGTTATATTAGACTATCTTATTGCCACGGCTGGGCCCCAGTGTATGTTGGTAATTGCGGAAAAATAGCGTAAGTGCTGTTATGATGTACTTAGATATAACTGTGTGACCGATATTACTGTATTATCAAAATGTGTAACATAGCTGTTGGGTGGAATAGTTATAATAAATATAAAACCATCCACGGACTGCCTCCGTGGTGCAGTGTATAGTGTATGCGACTGCTGATCGCAGGTCCCGGGTTCGATTCCCGGGTCGGGCAAGAGTGTTACTGGGTTTTTCCGAATTCTCAGTAGCAGCTCGGATTCTGGTGATGTGCCCGGTAACGGCAATAGGCTCGCCCACTATTACGTGGGACTTAAAATTCATGGCGAAATGTGTGTGTAATACCTATTACGCCTCTGCCTACCCCTTCGCGGATACAGGCGTGAGTCTATAAAAAAATATATAAAAGCATCCTAAAATAAGCGTTAATTATAGCAGTATCAGCAGTATTCGACGACACTATATTTGTCTGTCAGATACTTTACATTTTTACATAGACAAATAGTGGACGAAGCATGTTTTTGAAAGCTATCTTATAATTACGGCCAACACGAAAGAAACACTCTTATTTACAGGATTTGCTATACAATATTTGCACTCCTATATTTTGGCAACAAAATATCCTAGATAGGAAAAATATATTCATAATATTTCATTTGCTCTAATACTTATAAACCGATTGCATTCACTGATCAATTAATAGCTAGATACGCATTTACGCGAGTCTGAACACTACAAGTAAGCCAAATAAATATTAATATTTATCTGGTTATACAAATACATTTACAGTCATTATTGATTGACAAAACATACACGACTACTGATTTACTTAACTTCATCCGGGGCTATTATCGCGTGGATGTCAATTATTGCGACAAAAAAGAGCCTACATAGCACACAGATTATTTGCCGTAAAATCCGATAAGTTATTTTTGCAAGCATAACAAACATTAACAGCGTGCTTTTAATGTTTGTTATGCTTGCAAAAATAACAAAAGTCTGGTAATGTGGCCAGTAACGGCAATAGGCTCGCCCCCTATTACCTGGGCCCTAAAAATTCATAGTGAAATGCCTACCCTTTCGGGGATACAGGCCTGAGTCTATAAAAAAAATAACAAACATGAATACATCCATTCTCACAAACAAGCGCTTTTTTAACAGTAGGTAGGCAATAAGCTTTCACATATGACAATCCTAGTTAAAAGTAAATTAAAAAGTAGAAGTAAGTTAAATATGCAGTTAGTGTTAATGCTTGCTTTGAATGCAGTCGTCACTGCGAGCTGCGCAGCAAATAGAAAAGTGCTTCCCGAGTACGCAAGATCTATGTTGAACCAATCCACTAAACCCACTTTGTAAATGTATTGCTTCTTATCTCGCAACGTTATATCGGACCGAAGGCATTATCTGTGGATTTTCCAGCCATTCAATTTGTAAGGCTCAATATTGTTAGGGTTCCGTAGCCAAATTGCCAAGTAACGGAACCCTTATAGATTTGTGTCTGTCTGTCTGTCCGTATGTCACAGCCACACACATTTTATCCCGAGACTACAGAGACCACACATTTGTTTTTAGTAAATACACGATGTGTCTCCAAATGCGCTTACATTACCAGTATCAAGAACGCAATACTGAACGTACCTAGCTGAAATTGCTTTTTATGCAGTTTTTTTTTTCGAGTGGACGGTAAAGAGATCACATGGTACCAGCCCAGTATGTGGCCACAGCAAGGTGTTATATTCAGGGGACTACAAGAGCTAAACGCGAGTTTTATAATGCTTTAAAGTATATGATTCAATGCAGTTAACACAATCAGAAAAATATATGATGTTCTTCAGGATATAATCTAGTTAAGTATTGTGTTGAAAACATAATACAACTAACTTTAATTGAAAGAAAAAAATCACAAATATGCCTCTAAAAAATATTTTAACGAATAAAAACCATATTAAAATACATACGATCATTCTGATTTTTTGACAAATTATTCAACAAGCAATATACTAACGAAATACTGTTTTATTTTTTTAATCCAATCAATACATTTCCTGTAATTAATTTATTTCATGTTTTTTTTTAAAGTTCTGAACGTCCCGTCGTCGTCGCGCTTCTCTTTCTTATGTATACAATCCGACAGTGACAGCAACAGCTCAACTCAGTAGCTGTACTCGGCGCCTTCAGACACACGGAAATCTCAAAAAAATCCCAAATTCAAGCGCAAAATCAATACAATATTTATAAACAAAAAAATCAGAATCAAAGTAATTATAACGTTACAATAGCAACAATAATTAACTGCTATTCACGAAACGATTGAGTCGCAGCCAAAATAACAGTTATTCGTTGGCGCCAATTTTTGCGCGCGCAAAGTGTGAAAATAATTGATTCCGAAGAGGGGACGGTTATTGGGACCCGTTGGTGAAATTGTCGCTTTTAATTTCGATGTAATTATGTCCCGAGCGCTTTATTATTTGGTGATTGAGAAAAATACATTTCCAATTTATAAAAGACTAGCTTTCGCCCGCGGCTTCGCCCGCATGAAATTTTTATAAAGAGTAGCCTTTCCCCAGGTTTCAGACTATCCATATCAAATTTCATCACAAACGGATCTGCACATTAGCCGTGTAGCATACATATAAACAGATAATACTTAAAATTACTTTTGGTTTCATAGTCGTCAAACTTCAGGTAAAGATTAGTATGTAGGTATATTATTAAAGTTATTGAAGAGCTTATGTATCTACTGAATAGAATAGCAGCAAAAATAAAAACTGAAAGCATTACCACAAAGTACATAATCAGACCGCCCTTCCGCCCCGCTGCGCTTAAGCGCGTCTTAAGTAAGTAAGCGCATAGTACCTAAGCGCTTTTAATGACGCTGCGCTTAGGTCAATTATTATATCTTGATAACTTTTAAACAATGCGCCCAAGCTACTTACTGTAAGGACAAAGTTCACCTACATTAAATACTGAAGGCAATAAATCTATCAATTTTGAAAACAATTTGATAACTACAGTAGAATAAGCATTGTAAAAACATATTTTTTATGTTATACTATTTTATAACAATAAAAATGATGTAGGTAGTTAGGTTATATACTAAAACCTAAAAATAAATTCGATAAGTCCTAGCTACCAGATCGCACCGATCTTGTCATCAATCTGGAGTATTGACCAGATAAATATAAAATCGTTGGATAAGTGAAATTTCTATCATAATGTTTATCCTGGATACGCTACGCCCAAAATTAAAATAAATGTTTTTTTTTGTTTATTTTATTTTCAAGTTTTTAGTTTTGTTGCTAGTTGATACATCTCATTCCATTTTCATAGTGAGCCCTTTTCTACAAATCAAACCCTGTCATTCGATACCCATATTGAGGTATTAATGGAAAATAGGTAATCCGCCATTTTGTGGTGGCGGCCATATTGGACTTTTTATAGTGAGGTCTATTCTACCAACCAAGCCCTTTCATTTAATACCCATATTGAGGTATTTGAGGAAAATAAGTAATCCGCCATTTTGCGGCGACATCCATCTTGGATTCTACGAATCAAGCCCTTTCATTTGATACCCATATTGAGCTTTTTGTGGACAATATGTAATCCGCCATTTTATAGCGGCAGCCATCTTGGATTTTTCGTAGTGAGCCCTATTCTACCAATCAAGACCTTTCATTTGATAACCATATTTAGGTATTCGTAGAAAATAGGTAATCCGCCATTTTGTGGCGACGGTGGCCATCTTGGATTTTTCATAGTGAGCCCTATTCTACCAATCAAGCCCTTTCATTTGATACCCATATTGACTTATTTGTGGAAAATATGTAATACGCCATCTTGCGGCGACAGCCATCTTGGATTGTTCATAGTGAGCTCTATTCTACAAATCAAGCTCTTTCATTTGATACCCATATTGAGGTATTTGTGGAAAATAAGTAATCTGCCATTTTGTGGCGGCGGCCATTTTGGACTTTTCATAGTGAGCTCCATTCTACCAATCAAACCCTTTCATTTGATACCCGTATTGAGGTTGTTGTGAAGTAATATGTGATCCGCCATTTTGTATCGGTGGCCATATTGAATTTACAATCATTTAAATATTATCTTATAATTTTGATGAAAATATGAGCATATACCAAATATCAGATCAATCTGTCATCAGGAAGGGGGTAAAATTCCAATTACTAAATTTGACCCAAGCAAACAAATAAAGATAATACAGGATTTTTGCCGACTTAGTTGATACTTTTCCTTATACTATGGCAACATTATACAAAACCTTTATAAATTGTAGCCTATGTGTTATTCTGATGTATAAACTATATTACTGTAAAGTTTCATCCAAATCCGTTCAGTAGTTTTTGCGTGAAAGAGTAACAAACATCCATACATACATCTTCACAAACTTTCACATTTATAATATTAGTAGGAAGTAGGACTAGTAGGATTATAGACTCGTTACATTATTATTAGTACCTATTTGATGTGAAAATTCATCGATCATTATAGCCTTTAGGATAGCGGGCGGTCGGCATCCATCCGCAATCCGCATGAAACTGAAATATTGCCGAGAGGAGATCTGAACAGTACATCACTACATAGTATAAAACAAAGTCTGTATTCTGTCTGTCTGTACCTACCTATACTTAAATCTTAAAAACTACGCAATAGATTTTAATGCGGTTTTTATTAATAGATTAAATGATTCAAAAGGAAGATTTATATGTATAATTGACGCGGGCGAAGCCGCGGGCGCCGTCTAGTTAAGGTAAACGTCCCAATAGCCGTGAAATTCTGAACTTCGCTGACTTTGCAGGTCTGCTATGTTAAGGTTAAAAGACTAACAAAAATGAAATTTACGGATGTTTATAGATAATTTATTCTAGTTTTCGAGCAATTTTATAGCTTTTGATATATATGACGTTCAGAATACTTTAATTTAAATAAAGTTTGAAAAGACCCATTTGTACCAGTATCCGGTAGATTTGTCTTAGTAAACGGTAGATTGTCCCAGATACCGGCAAATTTTAACCGCAAATTTGAACCCTATTTGCTTTGTGTTAAAGTTTATAATATTTGAACTTTTTATTTTTAAATATTGTGTTATGTAATTGTTATGTATCTAAAGGGGCCAAAGAAAAGATTTTTATTGAAATATATTTCAAAGGAAATCACAAGCAAGAATTAAAATTGTCGTTATACCATGTTTATATCTTTTCAACTGCTTTCTAAAATAAACTAAAAACAAACAAAAGTAGACCTACATCACACTATTTTTGAACTTTTAAAATTATTGTTAGAAGTGAATTCTTACAGTTATTTTCTTTGGCTTTAAGCTAAACAACAAAATTGTTATGTACTTTTCTGAAAAGAGATCAAAATCTAAGATACAAAACAATTAACTACAGGTACAAGAAAATTTCGTATGCGCTTGGTTTAATTACAATTTAGGTACAATCTATAGCTTCGCAAGGCCCTTTCTTTAATAGAAAAACTCACGCACTAGGATAAACCCAGTGTCGCGGGAGTCTTTACCAACATACAACCGACACGATGAACACCCAGTATTGAACCCACAACACTAGCCAAGTGCCGAGGTGGCCTCTTAAACCACGACGCCAACCGTGCAGTCAGCTCAACAACCACTCTTTGTTTTGCTGAAATTGGGCCTTCTCTCTAAGACTTGTCTGCTCCATCGGTCGTCGGTCCTTCGGGAGACGTGGCCAGCTCATTGCCACTTTAGACTGCTTATACGGCGAACTATGTCGGTGACTCCAGTTTTCTTCCTGATGAGCTCGTTGCGAATTCTATCCTTTAGAGAGACTCCGAGCATAGCTCGATCCATAGTACGCTGAGCTATTTTATATCTATGGACCAGCACTATCGTGAGTGTCCAGATTTCAGCACCGTATTTCATTACTAGTAGGAAGCATTGGTTGAAGACTTTTGTCTTGAGGCTTTGCGGGATAGGCGACGAGAAGATCCGACGTAGCTTACCGAATGCTGCCCACACCAACTGAATCCACTTATCGATTTCCTTCTCGAAGCTGTGTCTACCCAACTGTATTACTTGCCCCAGGTATGTCAACAACAGTATGTCACTGTTGCACAACTTTGAGCAAGGAACCGTCAATGCAGGTCGGTCTAAACACGACGTGTTCATTGAATATTACCTTCGTTTTAGCCATGTTCATGCCAAGATCAATCCACCGGGGAGGCTTCCTTAAGGTCGACAGCATTCCGCTAAGCTCTTCCAACGTCTCTGCTATTCGGACGATTTCGTCAGCAAATTGAAGGTGTGAGATGTACTCGCCGTTGATATTCGTTGAACCCACTCCAGTGTCTTGTAGACATCCTCAAGTGCCTTGGTGAACAGCTTTGGAGATATTACATCCCCTTGCCGGACTCCCCTACGCAACTCTATGTATCTTAACACCTCTATATATCGCCAGCTAATGCGTCATCGTTGCAGGCTGTCAAGAACTGCCCAGGTTTCGATAGAGTCGAAGGCTTTCTGGTGGTCCACGAATGCCATACACAGCGGCTGGTTGTACTCATGGGTCTTCAGTATGGATGTGGTCCACGGTGATGAAGCCTTTTTGAAACCCGCCTTGCACTGATGGCTGGAAGTCGTCGAGTCGTTTGTTACAACCCTCGAGAACAACTTGTAGATATGGTTCAGGAGTGAAATGGATCTGTAATTCTTCAATAAAGTCTTGCAACCTTTTTTTAAGATTAGAATCACCACACACCCGCTCCAGTTTTGAACCTTTGTGGATGACGGTATTGAAAAGACTTGCTAGCTCTCTCAAGGTTGTGTCTCCACCTGCTCAGAGGAGTTCTGTAGTGATGCCGACATCACCAGGAGCTTTATTTTTCCTAATTTGCTCTAATGGCATCAGTAACTCACTCTGTTTGATATCCGGGATAGGTAACTTCGGTAAAGTAGCTCGAGGGCTCTGTGGTCGTCCAATTGGTCTGTCACGTTGAACTCATGTTTCAGTGGAACTCCTCTTTCAGTTGAACTCAACTATGGTTTGAAATCTACTTTGAGTTGAAGTCAACTTTGACAACGCATCATCAAACTTTGGTTGCCATATAAGATCAGAGTACTCGTCAATACGATTGAAACGAGCTCAAACTCGATGGGCTTGTGTCGTTTTATTGCGGAGTTCCTATGGCCACTTTCCAGCTCCATCATGCGAGTACTATATACAAATTAAGAAATGGGAGCAGAGCACCGTTTTATTTTTCATTATAAATAAGTATTTATGCCTCGTAATAAAATACGTTTTGAAATATTAAACATCAAGCCCTTGCATATGATAGGGTTTAGAATCAAGTGGTAGTGTACGTCTCAGCATCAGGCAGAATATAAATAATGTTATAATTAATACTCTACTACTACACTACTACAGTTTCAAAGGATAATGAGACTTATTGCAAGGCACTAAGGTGCAGTAATGGGCTGCGGTGCAACGGGTAGCACGAAGTTAACTCGTGTACCAGTATCCGGTAAAAAAGGGTATAATATTGCCGGGTACTGGGTCGTGTAGGGGTTTCTGAGTCCCAGTAAATGTAATATGCCAAAATACTTACTATTTCATTAAATTCATCGCCGCTTATGGACTATATCGCGAGATAATTAACTCAAATATTTAAGTAAATAAACACTCTCACCGTGCCGCTATCCGCAGCAATATGATAAGCAAACCAATACAATGTGGTAGCTTCCTAGTTTAGTGACAGAACCTCGAAATTCCACAAAATTTTCGCATACCACACTCTCATTGTAGTATAGTTTTGCAACCATTACAGTTATTGAGCAGCGTTTATATTATAATTATACGAAATAATATCAAGTTTGTATTGCAATTCTCAAACTTCAATATTCTTTTGGTAGAAACCTACAAAATGATAAAAACCGACTAGTTACTGGGTACCGGGACACTGCCGGAATTACGTACGTTTACCTTAATTATAAGTATCTTAAACTACGGTATATGTACAATCAGCGGACATACAATATGCTAAGTGAGATCACTTCCTGGCAAGCTTTGGATGGACCGGAATGATGTTAGCAAATGATGTTGTAGCTGACATAGATAGCAAGATATCTTAATATATAAAATCCTTGCGTTACTGACTGACTGACAGACACGCTACAGCCGAAACTATTGGGCGCAGGAAGCTGAAATTTGGCATGTATGTTCCTTGGGGACCGTAGGGGTGCACTAAGAAGGGATTTCTCGAATTTCCCACGGGATCCGCCAAAACGGGTAAATTTAAAAAAAATGCAGGCGTAGCTGCTGGCGTCCTCTAGTTTTAAAATAAGATACATAGGTACTTACATACAATTACAATATAATTATATCATACATATATAGGTACAGGGTGTTGATATACATTTGCAAAATATTTTAATAATACAACATAGACAGTATACTTATTACCTTTAAATTATTTTAAACAGTGTGCGATGATATAAGACCCTATTTTTTGATTAAATGTTACTTATATAGTAAATCAGAATAAACTGTCGAATCGTATAAAATAAGACTGTATCGCGCAGTCACTGTAGGTACGTGTTCTTGTGTGTGTCGCCGCTCAGCTGATCACCATTGCATGTGCCTACCTGCAATGGTGATCAGCTGAGCGGCGTCGGTGGTCAATTTTCAAAGTGTATGATATTTTTTTTTTCTTTTAGTGTCTTATTTTCTCATGTATTTGTATTCAGTTATAGTAATATATTCACCCCTTAAAATATTTTGCAAATGCAAATCAACACCCTGTATACACAATAAGTACCAATAAGTACCTATACCTAACTATATTAAATTGTTCCTTTACTGACTGTCTGCTAGACAACGCACAGCCAAAACTATCGGGCGTATGGAGATAAAATTTGGCATATAATATGTTCCTTGGAGAGTGTAGGGAGCACTAAAGAGTTGAATTTTGAAAATAATACCCCTCATCATCATCATCAGCCCTGTATATAAACTGACCCACTGCTAGGCACGGGCCTCTTCTCACTGTGAGAAGTAAAGCCTCGTATTCATTAGGGGACATTTGTCCCGCGACCTTGTCGCCCGACACGAATTCTACGTGTTGAGCGACGTCGCGGGGGACATCGCCCGACATCGCAGGCGACATCTACGTGTCGGGGAACAAGTCGCTTGTCGACGCTCCGATAGCGTCGACCTTGCGCGACTTCGTGTCCCTCGACAATTTCCGACGGCATTTGACTTGTGAGGACGTGTGTTGCTATTTGTTCCGCGTTGGTCCACACTACCAACGAAACTGTGTTAACACTTAGGCGACATCTCGATCACAATGCCAGTATGTGGACGAGCGAAATGTCGGTCGACATTGTCGCGGGACAGTCGCACGTAAATGTCCTGCGACTGTTCGCGATAAGTCGCGCGACTTTGTCCCCTAGTGAATACAAGGCTTTAGGCCATAGTCTACCACGCTGGCCTAGTGCGGGTTGGCAGACTTTACATGTCTTTCGAGAACATTATGGAGAACTCTCAGACATGCAGGTTTCCTCACGATGTTTTCACCGTTTAGCAAGCGATAATTAACAATTTAATACGCACATAACTCCGAAAAGTGATTGGTGCGCGCCGTGGACTCGAACTCGGACCCCCTGCGTAGCAGTCTGTCCGTCTCTGAACTAGGCTATCGCTGCCATTAGGTATATGATGATGATGATGTTCTCCCGATCGATTTCGGCCACGGCGGCTTGTCTATACATGAGACTTGCCAACTGCGCGGGACATAATTATTATAGTGCTCAAGTGTGTCCGTATACACAAGTGTACTCTCTATTCCCTCATTCTCATAGTCCGATGGAACGCCACATGCGACACGACCGGAGATAGTGCGGGCGCAGAACCAACGGCTTAACGTGCTTTCCGAGGCACGGGGGTGTAACACCTCCAACTCTCTGACTCCGAACTTCTATTGAATAATTCGTAACAGAAAAACCCAATATCACTTTTTGTTCGACCCGGGATCGAACCAGAGACCTCATGATGCTCAGTCGCTAACACTGCCGCAGGACCACAGAGGCAGTCAAAATTAGGTATATATACCCCTAAGGAATTAAAAATGTCCCAAGCAGGTGAAGCCGCTCTCGAAGTGTAGTAGTTGTATAAAATTGTAGTACTACAACTTGTAGTGTTCTGCTAAGTATTCAACTAAGAAACAAAACGTTTTCAGATTTGGCAAATGCCACCAATAGTTATTTGTGCAACAAGAGAGCAAAGTTGTTTTTTGTTTCGAGTGCTGATTTTAAGTCCCGAGCAAGCGAAGGAATCTATGATTGATTCACGAGCGTAGCGAGTGAATCAAAGTTAGAATCCTGAGCGTGGTGAGGGACTCAACAGCACGAGATACAAAAAACTTTGCTCTCGTGTAGCACACATAACTTTTCACCACAGCAGTGAGAACACATATTACTTAGGAGACATAGAAATGAACAGGAATAGATTGAATTCTGCATAATCACTTGTTGATTTAACTCTTCTGGTGTTAAAGTACAGTCATCATCGCTAGTTTCACTCATCTTTTTAGATTATTTTATATATTAATCGAAATTTAACACGTTACGATATACCTGCTGTATCAGCATCAGCGAAATTTTTATTCCCGCTAAGTACTTTTTTAAATCGCGTTTTATTACCGCGTCCCTGATGTTTATTTTTCAAATGTTTCATTGTTGTAATCCTAAATAAAAATGTATTGGTTAAATACAAATTTTATACTATTAATTAGACTTCTTTTTATTAACATCCAATAATAAATTAAAAATGTACTTAAACAATAACATATAAAAAAAGTAATTTCTTTATTACAAATATCTTTCTTTTTTGCGTTGCCGTAGGTGTTTTCTTTGAGGTCGAATTCCAAAATCTAATTTCGAATTCGAAGAGGTTTGTTTTTTCACTCACTTTTTATATGCATGTGAAAGAGACAGAGCACAGTAAAATTCGAATGTTTCAAATTTATGGCTGAACAATGTCAATTCGTGACACTGAAGCTCAAAAATTAAAAAGCTACTTTTGCTCACGCTCGAATCAAAATCGCGTTTTGTTCACTGTTGTCTCGCAGCAAAAGCGGCATGTTTGAGCTGCTGAGGTGAAAATTTTATTATACCAACCCTGGCTTACCCTGGCCAGCGTAATTCTCCTACAGTGCAACCTTACTTTATCGAATCTCAATAAAACGAATTCGTCGACTTAACAAATTTCTCGTAATCCCCTTGATTTGTCCAAAAGTTTCAATATAAAATAATTAACTTTACATTAAGATTTTTTTACGAACTAGATACAGAAACTTGTTCGAAATAACTTGTCATTGGCACCAAAAGAAGTTGAAGAAGACCGTGCATAGTCCTAATGTTGTAATAACAAATCATTTGACCGACTACACGACTACTTCCCTACTTCCTTTCCGAATATACCTATAACAACAAGCTCGCACATTGATTGAAGAAAGACAACAGTAGCCGGCAATATTTGTCTACTGCTCAGCCTAACCCTTCGAATAATAACAGTCTTGAATGTCTTGATTGCGTGATGTCATGTCAAAATATATTTTGGCATCTACTGACATACGTCACATTTGACAGCTATCCTTTTAACAGCTCAGGCTAAGGTACACTGCCATACAGCCTATAAACAAGAACAATTACCACCAAACATATATGTTGTACTATCTTTATTTGCCCGTAATTGCTTCAGTATCTAATATCGCACGGAACTCGCCCAAACGACATCAATAATAAAATGATATAAAAACCAAGTTATCCAACGTTATGTTAAGAAAAGGACATATTAATTTTGCTGCTAACCCCCGATGTGTGTTCGTCTCTTTCTTGCAAAGAGTGATTTATATCTTGCTGTCTCTATCCGCCTCCCGCGCTTAAGTGTCCGGCCAGATGTTGCCAGGATTTTATTGAAAAACTCCCCGATGCCATATTGCCGACTTTCCCGTTAGTGAATTAAGATGTAGCTACGATGGAACGTTATTTAGTCGTTATTAACATGTTACTTTCGTTTTTATAGTTATTTTTTTCGCACAAGTTAATTAATTTTGTTATTTTTCTGCGTAACGGTGTAATTTGTTTGCATTTGTTGTTGAAATACGATTTTGTAAAGATTGTAACTTTTTAAATTGTCCGTTTAAGTTTTGTAGGTTAATTTGTTTACGATCAGACTAGGGATTAATTCAGGACTTAAATGCTTTTACTACGGAATTCAATATTCGAATTATAGATAGATCTGTAGATTTTAGATTAATTTTTGAGAGTTTTTGACATAAGCTCCATATAAAATATGTCAAACACGAATCTAAAGTCTACAGATCTTAAACTATAATATATCCTTACTTTATGCTACAGATCTTTTTATTGTTCGAATATTGAAAATGGCCGTTAGTGACCACAATTTCAAATATATATCAGAAAACTCATACAGATTGAAAACTGTTTATTCTACTTGAAATAGAAGTTCACGAAACAAAGCTAAATTCTGATAATTATGTCCAATATGCGGCCTTGTCGCTTTAAGGCAATTGCTTCCGGGCAATCTAAAAAAGGAACTAAAATTTGAGAATTTGTTGGCGTTTGTCTTAGATTCGAACCCGAGACCGACTACCAATTGATCGCGTCAGTGGACAATAGATTATCTAAGAATCTAATTCCTCATAAAAATGTTAGTAAAATGACCAATGGAGATTGACTGGGTTTTTTACTTCAAGTGACTGACAAGACTGTCCGTGTGGTGACGGATTAAGAATACGGCCTGGATTTACCAAAGAGTTAAATATATAAAATAATGACGAGTTAATATGAGACGATAAAACAATAAAAGGCCTGTCCGTGTGGTGACGGATTAAGAATACGGAATGTCACCACCCCATAATCATCCCATGGGTGTCGTAAGAGCCGACAGAGGCAGCACTGTAAGAGAAGGAAAACTTGATACAAACCCTATACCAACCCGTTTGGCTATCGTGGTATAGTAGGCCAATTCCTCTTTTCAAATGACAGGCCTGGTCCAGCAGTGGACTGTTAAAGGCTGAAGATGATGAAAAGACTATTTGTAGAGATAACTATTAACGATTAGATAAATTAAGATTTCAGGGTTATATTATAGATACCTACTTATTTAGGTATCTTATTTTCAACAGAAGTGTATTTAATACTAAGTATAAAACTATTTCGATACTGACTGACCGGTAAAACAGTCCCACTCTGGTTGGAAATAAAAGCCATGCACTCATGCCGATTTTACAAAACTAGAAACATTTGACACAAAACTAAGAAAAATCACATTATTTTTAGAAGTTGGCTGATGAAGAAAGTCAATTCTCAAGAGTAATATAAGGAAAGTTCTTAACTATTATAAATACCATATTATACATATAGGTAACACCCACATTTCGCCATGAATTTTTAGGTCCCACGTACCTAATAGGGGGCGAGCCTATTGGCGTTACCGGGCACATCACCAGACTCCGTGCTGCTACTGAGAATTCGGAAAAACCTAAAAATTCATGGTGAAATGTGGGTATTACACCCCTGCCTACCCCTTCGGGGATACAGGCAGGAGTCTATAAAAAAATCAACATCAAATACGCTTATTAAAACAACCGTCATTGAAACCAAAAAACCCGCCAATAGTGATATTCATAAAATAAACTTGAAACCAAAGCATTAACTTTTTCATTTCAACCAAGCTTCGACAATCACGTACTATGCCAACAAAATAATAATTTATCCCACCTGCTACTAAGGAAAGGCATTCATCGCAATTCGAATCGAACTTACTAAAATCGTTATCGAAGCCCAATTTTACGACGTCCATAAAAAAATCCGATTCCGAAAATCGACTAATATATACTCCAATAAACTTTGCCATGTATGTAAGTCTTATTACTTGGTGAATAAAGTTGAATTTTGCATGTAGCAGATGTAAAAGTGAATTGGTTGAAGGAACGTAGTGAGTGAACGTTCGGAATTCAAATATAATCGCAGTATGGCGCTCGAATGACATGTTAATACTGCTATGGGTACGATATGCATAATTTTATAACTCGGGATTTTTGCTATTCCATTCTTATTTCGTGTGTTTATATCATCGGTTAGATTTTGGATATGGCTTACGACTTTTGGTATTGTATCTTGATATTGGGGAGCAGCTTTTCAGTTATTTCTGCGATTGATTTTCGAACTTTGTGGCTTTCGAAATCGCAACGTAGGAAAACGATTAGTCGATTGGAACGCATATCATCCCTTACAACGTCAAGCCAGCATTTCTTTGACCTTCCCCGTTTACGAGGCACAGCGGAGGTAGCATGGCAAGACATTTGTTACCCACGTGAGATGCTATTTGACGTAAGACGTGGCCACACCTGCGTAGCCGACACTCTTGCAGTTTGTCAGCAATTTCACGGACATGAAGGCTATGCCGGATGCGGGAGTTCCTAATGCGGTCCTTCCGCGTGACTCCACACATCCAGCGCAGCATGACGTGACACGCAGAGTCGCTCAAGCCACGGAGGAAACATACTACTATAGGAAAACCAATCGCGGCAAATTCAAGGCAACAGTTTTGAATATTTATTGATTAGAAAGAAAGAAGGTCCAGAAGACTTTCTAGACCTTCTACCTGTCCGTAGAATGTTGGTTGAATGTTTGTAAAGTCCCTTGCGATATAGGATTGATTACGGATACAATGAACACCCAGACTCGAAACAACAATTTGTGAATCACACAAAGTGTGTACCTACCGTGTATACATCCATATGCATTTAGTAAAAAGCGATTATTTTAATATTACAAACAGACACTCCAATTTTATTTATATGTATAGATTATTCATACATACATACATAGACTCAAGCCCGTTTCCCGGAGGGGTAGGCAGAGATTACAAAACGCCATATTATATGTGTATTATAATATCTTAAAGCCAATCCCGAACACGTACATACAAAACTATAACCGCTAACGCACTTACTAAACGCACCGCACCTGTTTAACGTCCACGTTCCAATTTTGAAACACTCGGAGCGACCGCAACGCGTTCTGAATACAAACGAGCCAATGGGGAGGCGTTAACTCGTTCGGCTTTCCACGGAAATTGTCGATTGCGGTGCCGAGGTTAACTTAGATTTCATTTGAATAAAGAATGTACATACACGGTATGTATAGTTAACATACAAAAATGACGTTTATTTGTGTGGTTTTAAGATACAAAATGTCACTATCCGATTTCATTCTGTGGGTGTAGTAGGAAGCGATTAACGAAAATACACGAAGCAAATAGTTATATTATTATTATTATCAAGCCTTCTATCTTTGCCAAGAGACGACAAACGCGATATCAAACCCTATAATGTTTCAAACATTCTGGCCAGCAGCGTGTGATAGTAGACCAAAAACTCCTTCTGACTCTCAATGCTTCTAGCAAATTTAGAGAGGCTGTAGTCCAGCTAAGAACTACGAACTACCAACCTAGCCCTTCCAGAGACTGCGCCTTACTACGGGACAAGCGTCCACGGTAGTAGAGGTTTGCTGATTCAGCATGAATCTGCCGGCTCGACCGGGGAAGTACTACCCTCTCACAGAAAATCGACGTAAACTAACAGTACCTAAACTGTTGCGTTTCGTCCGGTGAGTGAGAGTGCTGGAGGCCCTATCCCCTATTCCTTCTCCCTCATCCCACTCCTTATTCTATCCCTTTTCCCAACCCCAAGGGGCGACAACGCACTTGTGACTCCTGTGGTGTTGCTTGCGTCCATAGGCGGCGGTAATTGCTAACCATCAGGCGATCTGTCCGCTCGTTTGCCGCCTATTACTATAAAAAAAAAATTGCATAACGGGACATAGGAACAGCACACCTGCGTGCCCTGTGTCCCATTCTTTTTAGCGCTGAGGCGGCTATCGTGATTGTTTTAGTCGGTAAACCCGGGTTCCGGCCTATGGAGTCCGATATACCCTCTCTGCCCACCCCGCTGAGAGGCACTCGCAGAAGAGTTCCCCCGCGTAAAAAAAAGCTAAAAACTACGAAGGGCTGTAAAAGTACCTATAGTATACAAGAGTTACGTTGAGATGTTGTATAGGTTAAACGGTGAAGGAAAACATCGTGAAGCGACGACCTCTTCATCCTAAAGGAAGAACGATACCTACTCTTTTTCTTAGACTAGTGGCAGTGCTTACTCCTCATAACGATTGTCAAAGCTCTTCGTGACATCAGGGACCGACGCCGACGGCTTAACGTGGTCTCTCAGGCAAGGAGCAAGCGAATTTTTTTAACAGGCAAACGAGTAGACGGATCGCCTGATGGTAAGCAATTACCGCCGCCCATGGACACAAGCAACACCACAGGAGTCACAAGTTCGTTGCCGCCCCTTAAGGTTGGGAAAGGGGTTAGGATGAGGAGTGGGATGAGGGTAAGGAATAGGGGATAAGGCCTCCGGCACTCTCACTCACCGAACGAAACGCAACAGTTTAAATACTGTTACTTTACGTCGATTTTCTGTGAGAGGGCAGTACTTCCTCGGTCGAGCCGGCCCATTCATGATGAAATACTACCTGTCAATACGCATATAACTCCGAAATTTTAGTAGTTCGCGTCGTGAATTCGAACCCGATACCCTCTGCTTAACAGTCTATCCGTCTCTTCACTAGATCATATTGTCTGCTTCTCATAAGAGCTTATTAAACAGGCGTGTATAGGCATACATGAATATCTACGGTACTAAAACCGTGCACATAATATGTCGAGTGCACGTTCGAAAACCGCAACACATGGTGACATTAATACGGGCTCCACCGCTTATGTTTTAAGCCCTGAAACTGCGATAATACGACGATGGGACTGCGTCGAACCAAAGACAGCTTTTAGTAATTCTTAGATTTGAAGCTGGGCTAAGCGGTCGCCTGGTTATTTAGAAAAAAGAAAGCTTCGTCGCGAGGGCTTCCGTGGTAATTTAACAAACTTGATATTGAGCACATAATCTGTATACATTTGCATATATTTTTTTTGTGTTATTGATAGACAAGCCAAGCAAGAAGTTGAAAGGGTGCTCTAAGAAGGGATTTTCCGAAATTTTCACGGGATCGGAAAGAAAGAAGTTAATCTAAAAAATGTGCAAGTGTAGCTACGGGCATCCTCTAGCTTGTTATAACACGCAGAGCCCACATGAGCCTGCTGCCCAAATCACTTCCTCCATAGAAGGCACAGGCTAAGCTTAGTTTTAGGTCAAAATACGCACGTAAATAACTAAAAAGGTTTGTTCGACATCACGTCGTCCGCTTTCTGACGGATTAAGTATGCTAAGTGTCATACCATAGGTGGTAGAGGTGACTGAAAAAATACACAGGGCATAATTATAATATCGTGCGGAAGAGAAGGAAAATTCGACATCAAACACACTCCTTGATAGCTAACACCCACCAAATTATCACTTGATTCGAATAATATCCTCAATCCGAGTTTATGATTAAAGGTCTATAGAAACTGCCCGTCTCTATACACCTTTAATCATAAACTCGGTCATTCTGGTAGTTACAACATTGCTCTTTATTAAAGAAAAATAAGTTTTTTTTTTTCTCCAATAAAGGCAGCGATAGCCTAGTGGAGATACCAACAACGCCATGCAGAGGGTATCGGGTTCGAATCCTAGGCGCGCACCACTGACTTTTCGGAGTTATGTGCGTATTGAATTATAAATTATCGCTTGGCCCGTGCCTCGACAGCACGTTAAGCCGTCGGTCCCGGTTGTCATGAAGATCTTTGACAGTCGTAATAGGGAGTCAGTAGCTATCTCTGAATAAACTGACACTAGTCTAAACCATGGAATATCGCTATCTCTTTGGGTTGCGGAGGTCAGACAGGCAGTCGCTTCGTGGAAAAGCTAATATTCAGTCAAATCCGGTTAGACTAGTAAACGCACCCCGGGTTGAAACTGGGATAACGCTAGGAGAAAGAAGGAGGTACGCAAAGGGACATATTTTGCGCACCGCCTCAGAAGTTGTCTTAATATTGCCGCCCTATTTATTTTTAAATTATTTGATACATAATGACCAGTACGTCTCTTATAGGCTGCAAGTTCTCAGTAATATTAAAAAAACGCAACATTGATCTAGAATAAACATCGTCCTCCTAGAGTTATCCAAATTGCAACCCGGGGCCCACTTTCTAGTCTTACCAGATTTGACTGAATTCTAGCTTTTCCACAGAGCGACTGCCTTTCTGACCACCGCCACCCAAAAGTACTGACTCGCTAAAACGACTGTCAAAGACCTTCTTGACAGTCGACAGCCTAACGTGCTCTGCGAGGCACGGGGCAAGCGATAATCAACCAAAAACAAAAACACCTAAACACAATAAAATGGCATAAGTTGATGTCGCGAGTATATATTATATATAAACGAGTATATTATCCGAAAGCTCAAGGTCTCGGAGTTTCCTTGCGAGATCGGATCAGAAATGAGGAGATCCGCAGGAGAACCAAAGTAACCGACATAGCTCTCCGAATAGCCAGGCTGAAGTGGCAATGGGCAGGGTACATAGCGCGAAGAACCGATGGCCGTTGGGGCAGGCGGGTTCTGGAGTGGCGACCACGTACCGGACGACGCAGCTGGGTAGGCCTCCCGCAACGTGGACACACGATCTGGTTAAGATCGCGGTGCGCGGTTGGATGCGGGCGGCTCAACATCGCTCAGTGTGGAGAACCTTGGGGGAGGCCTATGTCCAGCAGTGGATGTCTCTAGGCTGACATGATGACTCCAACTCTGTCATACAGATCTTGGACAGTGGTTATAGGGTGTTCTCTGAATTAACTGATACTAGTATAAACCATGGAGTCAAAAATAAAATATCACCTTTGGGTTGTGGAGGTTAGACGGCAGTAACTCTGTGGGAAAGCTAATTCTATCAAATCTCATTCTAGTAAGACTAATTAGCGGTCCCTGGGCTGCAACCGGAATAAAGCTAGTCTATAATGATGAGTACAGAACTATACACTTGAACAGAAAAGAGAATAGATCCATATTAGGATCTATCTTCTTAACAATCTATTTGCCAAAGACAAATTAAATCTCTACTTTTTAAGTGTGTCCCACATAAAACCTACCTTCCCCAGCACCAGTTTCAAACCCCAGACCAATATAAACCATAACCAGGTTCTAGAAAACCAAAATAACTTGACCCTCACACTGATTCACCACTGAGATATGATAATAGTGAAGTGAGCTTATAATTCATGCGTCTCATGTCGCTCATTAACATGTGTGTTAAGTGTGAGTAGATCAACAAGTTAAATAGTTTACCGTTTATTTAATGATTACACTAGTTTTGTGCTATACTAGAGGACGCCAGCAGCTACGCCTGCATTTTTTTTAATTTACCCATTTTGGCTGATCCCGTGGGAATTTAGGGAAATCCCTTCTTAGTGCATCCCTACGATGCCCAAGGAACATACATGCCAAATTTCAGCTTCCTGCGCCCAATAGTTTCAGCTGTAGCGTGTCTGTCAGTCAGTCAGTAACGCAAGGATTTTATATATTAAGATTAGGGTGAGAAGATAACTACCAGTATAGTGAATTATGTATACTAACTTATTTGTTTGGTTAGTTGGTTGAACACGCTAATCTCAGGAACTACCGGTCCGATTTGAAAAATTCTTTCAGTGTTGATAGGCTATTTATTGAGAAAGGCCATAGGCTATATAACATCACGCTAAGAGCGACGGGAGCGAAGCAGTAGCCTTAAATAACGCGGGTGTAACCGCGGGCGTCTCTAGTATTATAATAAAGCTGAAGAGTTTGTTTGTTTGTTTAAATGCTCTTATCTCAGAGCTATTCTCGTTATTATATTTGTTCGAAATGCAGTTTCGATCTAGTGTCAGTGTCATAGTTGTGCCATAAATGGTATACTCCCATTATTCTACTAAATTTATTGTTATTTGAATGATACCGCGACTAAAATGTAAATTGAACAATATTATGTCAAAGTATGCGAAATGTTTAGACGAAAATGGCATTCAGCTAGCAGAATACCAATTGTGAATCTTTTATTTTTTATTTTATTTTATAGTCTCACGCCTGTTTCCTCGAAGGGGTAGGCAGAGGTGTAATAGGGGGCGAGCCTATTGCCGTACCGGGCACATTACCAGACTCCGTGCTGCTACTGAGAATTTCCTAGGGGAAAGACCCAATAACACTTTGCCCGACCCGGGAATCGAACCCGAGACCTCCCAATCCCACGCGCACAATTATACCGCGAGACCAACAAGGCAGTCAATCTATTCAAAATATAATCTCATTTCATTCAAAATATATTTTCGATGTCAGATAAAATAGGAGAGATGGCCTTCTGGGACTATTAGTTCGATTTGACTAATTATTTTTGCGTTGGATAGCTCATTTATCGAAGAAGGCTGTAGGCTGTTACATCACGCTATGAGCCATGGGTACGGAGCAGTAGCCGTAAATAACGCAGGTGTATTTACGAGCTCAGCTTATTATTTAAAAAGGATTTTTATTATGTTTGTATTATTGGTATTTATTTGTTTATTGAAATATTAGTACGTATTTACATATTTAACATTATCTAAAATATCTAATTAATCTTATATTTGTTACTACAAAAGTTCGGCACGCACCTACAACTATAATCTCTGCATCACCTTAGAGAATGCCTTTGGCATTAAGTCCACCTATGTACATATTTTATTTGTGCAAAAAGTAAATAAAACATAAAGAAAAAGGAGCGATAGCCTAGTAGAGAGACGAACTGACTGCTACTCTGCGTGACGCAAGTTCGAATCCACGGCGCGCACTAATTACTTTTAGAAGTTATGTGCGTATTAAATTGGTAATTATCGCTTGCTAAGCGGTGAAGGAAAACATTGTGAGGAAACCTAATGTTCTCGAAAGTTCTCCTCCACTTTATCCGAGAGTTCTCCCTAATGTTCTCGAAAGACATGTGAAGTCTGCCAACCCGCACTTGGCCAGCGTGGTGCCTTACCTTTGCCATAATGAGAGATGAGTGTAGAAGTAAAATATTTAAAAAATCTTTCGTTAGTCAAAGTCAAGTCAAAATCCTTTATTTATTTGGGTCACAATGTGACGCTTATGAACGTTAAAAAAAAAAATATAACTTAAAGATTCTACATAATTTACATTGACTGCCATGTTCGCAAAGCAAGGGTGTAGAACCATGAGAAAGAACGGGCAATAAAACTCACGGTGAAGAGCAGAACTTAGTCGGTGCCTACGCCACAAAAAGTAACCTACTGTTTGAATTTCATGTTTCTAGTCCATTTTAGGGAAGTGTCCAACTAGTTAAATAAAACTTTTGATGACATGTCAAAAACAATGTCTGTCTACGGATTTTACTCACATAACTTCGAAAGGACTGCACCAAATTGGATAAATTTTTCTATTATGTGTTTGTTATTATCAGGAGAAGGTCTATATGATTTTAAAAAAATGGCGGTACGACTTTCGCCAGGTCAGCTAGTTTGACATATTTTTCAATAGGTATGTCTATTGCTTTTTTAATAAGACTTTTTTATTTTTTATTTAAGTACCTACTGCACCAAAATTTCGCCATGTTTTTATTTTAGGTTCCACGTAATATGGGGTTAGCCTATTGCCGTTACAGGGCACATCACCAGACACTGCGCTGCTATTGAGAATTCGGATAAACCCAGTAACACTTTTGTCCGACCCGGGCATCGAACCCGGGACCGGCGATTAGCAGTCGCATACGCTATCCACTGGACCACGGAGGCAATATAGACGCCAAAATTCATATTCACTATTTTTAGTTATTGAGTTACAAAGCGGGCGTGGGATTTGAGTATTATATCAGAAGTCAGAAGTGCATTATTACAAATGTTCATTATACCATGTCAACGATATTTTAAGTGATATTAGAATATCTCTATGTAAAATTATATATTATAAAATTGGGAAAGTGCGAGTCGGACTCGCGCACGAAGGGTTCCGTACCATAATTTATAGAAGAAAATTACGTTGGTTGTATGTATACTTAAATATTTTTAAGTTTCTACCTGTTATTAAGATCGAGTAACAAATTGCTTACAAATACGTTTGTTGTATGAGAGTCCCCCTTTATTAATAACTTTTTTTTTAGTTAATGATTTATTTTGAAAGATAATATACAACTACATATTCCGTGAAAATTTTAAGCGTCGACCTGTTACCGTTGGTAATTTTGAGCAAAAAATACGAAAAAGACACGTTTATGGTATAGGACCCCCCCTTAATATTTTTATTTTTTTTATTTTTAGTATTTATTGTAATAGCGGCAACCGAAATACGTAATTTCAGCTTTCATGCTATCACGGTTTATGAGATACAACCTGGTGACAGACAGACAGACAACGGAGGCTTAGTAATAGGGTCCCGTTTTTACCTTTTAGGTCTGTACCTAACCCTAAAAAGTACAAGAAAATCGTTAGAGCCATATTCACCAAGATTTGAGCTGATATTCAGATTATACTCGTTTAAAGGTATCAGATAAAGCCGCCGGTACTAATCCTTGTAATTCCGTAGAGCAATTAACATAATAAGCTGTTGCCCTCAATCAAGACTCATTTTGCTACAGCTGTCATAATTTTATTTTCTATACTAATATATTAATGAATCAAGCAAGAGAGGTATGTCAGGATCGTTGCAAATGGCGTTCCGTAGTCTCTGCCTACCCCTCCGGGAAACAGGCGTGAGTCTATGTATGTATATATTAAAGCTGAAGAGTTTGTTTGTTTACTCGAGAACAACCTACTGGTCGGATTTGAAGAATAATATTCATCATTCAAATCCGACCAGTAGGTCCTGACCAAAAAACAAACAAAAATAATTATTATTTTTGTATTGCATAGCCCATTTATACAGGAAGGCGATAGGCTGTAATTAAATCACGCTATGAGCCACGGGAGCAGAGCAGTTGCAATAAAATTACGCAGGTGTAACCGCGGACTCATCTCATTATCAGCCTTTAACAGTCCACTGCTGGTCTAGGCCTCTCCTTTGAAAGGAGGACTTGGCCTACTATACCACGCTGGCCAAACGGGTTCGTATAGGGTTTGTATCAAGATTTCCTTCTCTTACAGTTCTTTTCTCTACATAACATGCTCCCTCTGTCGGCTCTAACGACACCCATGGGATGATATAGGGCGGTGACATTCCGTATTCTTAATCCGTCACCAAACGGACTACACACCACGCGGACTCATCTAGTGTACTTATAATTTGACATAGAAAAAATATTGAAACGTGAAAGGAACCGTATGCTAAATGCGATTTAATTATATTAAATAGTTAATAACACAGTTGCTTTATATACAGTTACCTTAACTTTATTTAGGTACTATTAAATAAACTGCCGGCTTTTGCCATTTACTAACAGCAGCTGCGAAAAAGTATTATTAAAAAATTGGGCAAGTGCGAGTCGGACTCGCGCACGGAGGGTTCCGTACCATCATCTATAAAAGAAAATCACGTTTGTTGTATATATACTTAAATATTTTTTAAGTTTCTACTTGTTTATTAAGATCGAGTAACAAATTGCTTAAAAATTACGTTTGTTGTATGGGAGCCCCCCTTTATTATTTACTTTTTTTAATTTAATTATTTATTTATTAAAGGTAATATACAACTACATATTCCGTGAAAATTTTAAGCGTCTACCTGTTACCGTTAGTAATTTTGAGCAAAAATACGAAAAAAAACACGTTTATTGCATGGGACCCCCCCTTAATATTTTCATTTTTTTTATTTTTAGTATTTGTTGTTATAGCGGCAACCAAAATACATAATTTGTGAAAATTTCAGCTTTCTAGCTATCACGGTTTATGAGATATAGCCTGGTGACAGACAGACAGACAGACAGCGGAGGCTTAGTAATAGGGTTCCGATTTTTACCTTTTAGGTACGGAACCCTAAAAAAGCAACAAAACAGTTACCAAGATACTGCACGAAATAATTAAAACTTATTTAAAATCTTTGTTTTAATCTGCCTAAGACTTTTGTCAATCAAATATTTTCTTAAATTATGAATGTTTTTTATATAATGTTAATCGCACCATCCCGTGGTTCATAGCGTGATGTTATATAACCAATAGTCTCGTTATATATTATTCATATCGAACTATTTCCTGAGATTAGCGCGCTCAACCAAAAAAAAAAACAATCTCTTCAGCTTTATAATATGAGTAGTATTTAACTGTTCCACAATTGATAGCTGATTTCTACCATAAAATATTATTATGCCATTTTCCACGACCTTGCACTAAAATATTTCACATCGAACTTCTATTTAATATACGTTGTACCTAAATCCCTAAAATAAAATAGGTACTCTTTTCTATTACAGAAACAATACTTTAGTTTTAAATCAACTATCAAATACGTTATTCAAACATCACCTTATAATCTAAATAAATTAATTATTATTTATAAGGTAGTAGAGCCTTGCTGACTTCAGCATGAATGGGCCGGCTAGACCGGGGAAGTACTACCCTCTCACAGAAAATCGACGTAAAGTAACAGTACCTGAACTGTTGCGTTTCGTTCGGTGAGTGAGAGTACCGGAGACCCTATCCCCTATTCCTTCTCCCTCATCCCACTCCTCATTCTATCCCTTTTCCCAACCCTAAGGGGCGGCAACGCACTCGTGACTCCTGTGGTGTTGCTTGTGTCCATGGGCGGCGGTAATTGCTTACCATCAGGCAATCCGTCTGCTCGTTTGCCGCCTATTAATATAAAAAATATATAAAAAATATCGCGAGTAAGACCCGCTAAATGGTATGAATAATCTTTTAGACACACCTACCAAAAACTCTACGAAGAGCGAAAGTTAAACAGACTGCTTCAATTTTTTATATAAGTACACATCATATCGTAAATAAATTATCAAATGAAGTAGCAACAAAAAAACAACTGCTATATCCTCCGAATTGAGAAGATCCTCCTTTGCTAAGGTGATTGAGAAATCAATGAATCTCATACCTCTAACACTTAACAGCTTAGAAAAGAAGTAGAAAAACAAAAGGAAATAGCAATTAGCAGGATCTAAAGAAACAACTCTATATCATTAAGAAACTTAGCCTTAGATTTTTGACCGTGTCCTAATACCTAATACATAGGATTTGCTACATTGTAATCTATAAAAATCGTGGTCACCATTTCCACAAACACCCCTCAAAACCACAGAAAGATCTAAATAACAATATATCAAATGCACAGGCTCACAGTTACATTCCCATAAGAATTAGCCTCTTAAAAGAAAAGCTGCAAAATCAACGCATTTTAAAACAAACCTCTAACTCCGATTTAATCCCTTCAGGGGCAGAATATCCTTGAACTCTCAAGGATATTCTACATCGGTATATACATCGTTTTATATCAGTATATGCATAGACATTACACGGTCTTTTAGCACGTTACAGAACTATTTCTGTAACGTGCTAAAAGACCGTGTTGTAACGTATTAAAAGAAAACAAAATGTCACTACCCCATGTCATACCGTAGGTGTAGTAAGACGCGACAAAAGAAAATACACAAAGGAAATAGTAATTTTGCGAAGAGACGAAAACTCGACTCCAGACCCTCTATCGTCTGGTCAGCGTGGTATCTATAGTAGAACAAATCCATCTATTGAATCTCAGTGCTACTGAGAAGCAAATTAGGAGAGGCTTTGGGCTAAAGCCTCTCCTAATTTGCTTCTTTTTCTTTCACAGTAGACTGCGAAAGACTGTAATACAAATAAATAAAAAAAGATATAACATAACTTCACGCCTTTACCCCGAAGGGGTAGGCAGAGGTGAATTACACGCCCACACTTCGCCAGTTATATTTCGGTCCCAATGGAATAGGGGGCGAGCCTCTTGCCATCCACCGAGCACATTGTTAAGCGAAAAAAAGATATAGCTATGACTGCCTCCGTGGTCCAGTGGACAGCAAATGCGTCTGCTGATCGGGAGTTCCCGGATTCGATTCCTAGGTTGGGCTTAAAGTATTGCTGATTTTAACGAATTTCCGTTAGCAGCACGGAGTTTGGCAATGTGCCAAGTAACGGCAATAGGCTCGCCTCAGTCGCCTCCTACTATGTAAGACCCATAATTCATAAGATGGAATGTGGGCGTAATATTACTACCCCTTCGGGGAGCAAGGTGTGAGTCTATAAAACATAGACAGATAAACAACATTATATAATTGAAATTAAACTACAGTTTACGGATTTTATCGCGTTATATTGGTTTCACTAGTTATTACATTTAAACCTATATAAAAAAATGTAGTTTCTAGATCATTCGGTTTAAATGTAATAACTAGTGAAACCAATATAATGCGATAAAATCCGTAAACTGTAGTTTAATTTCAATGTGTAACATTTGCGTAAATCCAAGAAAATACAACATTATATAAGTTAAGCCACTCACCCCCGATGCTGTTATTTTTGACACCATTATCTTCTCCCAGTATAGCACTGACACTAAATTTCAACATTGGTTTCTTAGGCTCAGTATATTCTTCACAACTCCTAACCAAGTCATCTGTATACGCTTTCCCTTCCTGTTTATCAGCCTCATCACCAGAACCTTCTTGGTAGTTCAGATTAAACCTTTTCTCCAACTCTTCTAAACGCCGAATGCCAGATTTCTTGCAAGAAAACGGCGGACAGTCGTAAGAACCACAAGCTTGACAGCGCCTCACCAAATTCGGAACGTTTAAAACCTCTTTTTCAGTTCTATTTTCTTCATTTCTCTGGAAATATTCATTGCCATAGAATACTTCATTTTTCACACTGTATTCGTCATCTCTAGACTTCGAATCATCGTCTTCTAACTTAGACTCATCAACAGATTCTTCATTACGATTTTCCTCGTCAATTTCAGGTAATTTCGATTCATCAATCTCTGGAGTGTTCTCTCTAGATCTCTCGTAATTCTGACGAACGTAATTCTCAAGCTGCTGGTTCAAATACTGGTTGTGCAACTCACTCTTCTGATGGTGCAAAATATTGTCTACCAGGAAAGGTGAGGTCATATTGAAAGGCCCTGCGGTACCCTTATTGTAGCAAAAATTTTGAATAGTCTTCAACATAATGTTGTGGTCAATATTTTTCCCAAAATTCAATTTCAATTGTCCGTTCTTTAAATCTGTTGGGTACATAATAGTTTTTTTATATAAGAAAAGTCACGGAACTGAAAATAATTGTTGTTTTTACTGTTTTACTTGTCATCACAGTTAGAAATTACGATTGTTGTGTATCGCGGCGATCGGACGTCCTTCCACCCCGACGGCGAAGCAACGACTGAGTTAAAGGGAGGTTCTTAATAATGGGCGTGTACTGGGGTGGCTTTTTAGTCCCGCTTTTGTACGGTGAACCAGATTAGCAAGAGCTCCCCTCCCCATTGCGTCGCTAACATTCCGCGAACATAGAAAGAAATGCTTTAGTGAATCAAAGGCTCTGTATAAATCGGTCGGTTTTGTGACTTACAAATTTAGAAATGGACTTAGGTATATTCGAAAATATGTTTTATTTCTTTCGCCACAAGAGTGTTTTTGTTGGAAATTGTGTGTATATAATAAGTTGGTACAGAAAACAGCTATGTGTGCTTATTCATAACTAAGTTAAAAGGGTACAAGTTGTTTTTTTATTGAGTTAGTTCTGCCCCCGGCTCCGCCCGCATATATTGTTAGAACAAGCCATTGATACAATGAAAAGATAATGGAGGGCATATAAAAATGATTTATTCAATATTGATATCGGATTGTATCGTGTAAGGACGATATTAAGGCGTTACTAAAGAAATAAGGATAAGGAACTACACCGTGAATATTAAATGGATAAGCAAGCTACTGTTAGATTTGATTTGACAATCTGTCAAGTTTGTCAATAGGCATAAGCCTTAAAATCAGTGAGAAGAAATCTAATTGCTTGAAAGTATTTAACTTACACTTTAAGTATTAAAAAGCTATTTTGCTCCATACTTACAAGCAAAACATCTTTTTTCTTCTTTAGGGTCGGCGCAAACGGGCCACCGACCACAGCCACTGGTGGCCTGCGATAGCCACTTAACACACTTTTTTCATAAATTTTGTATAGACGCGCCGCACACGTGTGGCCGGTGGCGGCCACTCGCTACAGAAGTAAAATATATGAAAAAGTGTGTCGCTGGCCACCAGTGGCTGTGGTCGGTGGCCCGTTTGCGCCGACCCTTAATTACATAGTTCAATTGAAAGACTTGAATATTCTAGCTGCTTAAAATTTTCTGATGGTCAATAAACATTACGTACAATATAATTTACTAAGTGTATTGTATAACTATTTTACATAACAACCGAATTACAAAATTCTTTGTATTTCGTAGCATTTCGTAGACCAAAGCTACGAAGCGTAGAGCCTTTTTTGTAGATAACTTTGTAATATGTATAATGATTTGTATGTATATTTTGTATTGTGTCCAAGAATTACTTTAATTTTTTTTTTCAACATACATACATAGACTCATGCCTGTTTCCCCGAAGGGTAGGCAGAGGCATATTAAACGCCCACTTTTCGCCAGTGTTTTGATCCCACGTAATAGGTGGCGAGCCTATTGCCGCTTATCGGGATATTTTGTTTGCCAGAGCCTCGTCCGTTGATCGGTAGGTGCACCACTTGCAGGTGAGGTTGGCTTGGGACCCTAAGTTCTTGGTGGGAACCCTATGCACCCCTTTTTTTTTTCAAGCTTTGCTAGAATCTGACAGCTGTAGATTGCACTAATGGCATAGTGATTTAACCGGTCACTTTGCCGTTAGTTGTGGATACGATTCCAATATTAACAAAAAGTGAGTCACAAATATTTATTGCGAGCGTTTTTTGTGTCCGCAAATGCTGTGGGTTCGATTCCCAAATGGAAAAATCTTTGCGTGTAATAAATTTATTTTTGTTTCGGGTCTGTGTTTTCTTTCTCGAGTCTGTGTAATTTCCGTTAGTTTTCGAGATACCTACAGGATTTATTCCTAGTGTGGGAGATCCTTTTTGGACGTAAAATTGATTGAAGTAGTCACTTTACTCTCGAAGATCAAGGTTCGATTCTCGTAGGAAAGTGAGCACTCTGTTATAATTTACATGTAGATAATTAAAGGAATGGTTGTTATTTGTAGATCATCATTATCGGCATAGCGTTAGCCCGGTTGCATCCAAGACCTATCATGGTCGTGGCGTTTTCTAGTTGAATAGAAGATTTTCGCCTTAGAGCCCTGGGTCCGCGTACTAGTCTAACCAGATATGGCAGAACATAAGCTTTTCCACAGAGCGACTGTCGTCTGATCTCCGCAACCCAAGGGGATGGCGATATTCGATGGGTTAGTAGAGCAGCGGCAGTGTACTGACTCACCAAAACGACTGTCAAAATTCTTCATGACAGCCGGGACTGGCGGCTTTACGCGATCTACTAGGCACGGAGCAAGCGATAATTAACAATCAAATACGCGTATAACATTGAACAGTGATGCGGCGGGGTTCGAACCCGACACCCTTCTGCATGGCAGTCTGTTGCCAGTAATAATCAAAAGGTAACGATCGCCAAGTAAAGGCATCCACTTGGCTATCGCCTGTCGCCAAGTGAGGCAGGAAGGGCAGCTGCCTGGCAAGAGATTCAAAAATTCCTACAATTCATACAATTCTTTCTCATTTTCCATATCAACTTGTCGATTCTCGAGTCGCGCAAACTGTTAAATAGGTTTTCTTATAAGAAACTTCGCATTAAGATTCTGCGCAAGGTTTACAAAAACGACTCTCTATGATAATATATTCCTTATTATAGTTTACTTTTTATATTTCAACACTACAAGCGAGCGGCCTTTGTCGACCCGGTAATCGAACCAAGATCTTAATATATAAAATCCTTGCGTTACTTACTGACGACAGACACGCTACAGCCGAAACTATTGGGCGCAGGAAGCTGAAATTTGGCATGTATGTTCCTTGGGGACCGTAGGGATGCACTAAGAAGGGATTTCCCGAAATTCCCACGGGATCAGACAAAATGGGTAAATTAAAAAATATTGCAGGCGTAGCTGCTGGCGTCCTCTAGTCTTCCAATAAAACGCAACATAAAACGTAATTTACTATCTCATCGCGACACAATCGACTATCCGTGATAGTTTTTATTTTTTATAAAACCATAAATATTTTTTTATATTAGATAGATAGATGGATCATTCTTTATTGTGCAAATACACTGTTGGTACAAATCTTGCATAAATAACTTAAATGTACATACATAGCAAATGCACAAGGGCGGCCTCATCGCCGAGTGCAATTTCTTACAAGCACGCTTACGGACGGATACTGAAAAAGATAAAAAGTTTTGATGTGTAGTGACTAAATGTATCTGATCCCTTGTCATTGTTTTATTATTGTAGCGATTGCCATAAACATGACCACAGCTTTCAGTCACACGCTCCATATAACCTACTACATCATACCAGACGTCCTCTCATCTCAACGTCTAAACGACGACTGAGCTTAAAGAAAAACGGTTATCTTTAGAAAAAATCGTTCCAATTTCAAAATTAGCCCCGCCCAGCATTGTTATTGGCTGTTACGCAGTTCATATTCCTTTATACTACCCGCAATCGAATTTCAACTGTATTTTTGGAGTGTAAAGTCTGTTTTGCAGTGTTTTTGATTTGGTAAGAAAAAAATTCGCATGAATTTTATTTCTTGAAGCAAAATATTGGAATTAATGAGTTAAGTCGGTTTTATTTTCGGCTAGCGGTTTGGTTTGCGTTGGAATGTGGGTGATTATGGTTTCGTGCGCAAAATGGGGGTTTAATCGATAAACGGGTTATTGGGTTTCGGATTAAATAATAATTCGGGTTGGGTTATGTTTAAATTAAAGTGTAGCTCACTGGAAACACCTTTCCAGTGAGCTACACTTTAATTGAAAGCCGAACTGCGCACCGTTTATTCGAACCTGAGACTCCGTTGCTGCAGTCTATTCACCAATAGACTGCAGCAACGGAGTCTCAGGTTCGAATAAACGGTGCGCAGTTCGGCTTTCAAAGTTATGTGCGTTTTAAATTGTTTATTGTTGCTTGCTCCGCGGCCAGCGATAGCCTAGTGGAGATACCAACAGACTGCTATGTAGAGTTTTATCAGGTTCGAATCCACGGCGCGCACCACTGAATTACGAAGTCATTTGCGTATTAAATTGTTAATTATCGCTTACCCCGTGCCTCGACGTGCATCAGTTCCGGCTGTCATGAAGATCTTTGGCACTCGTTATAGGGAGTCGGTACTAGGGAATGCAATCTCGTTCTCGCGAGATCTCGACCTTTTTTAGCGAGATTAATCTCGGTCGAAAAGAGGGCGAGATCTCGCGAGATTTACGAGATTGCACTCGAGCATAAAAACGTCTTAATCGAAGCGCGAACTGACACGGACGGAGCTGCAATCTGTCGGTATCGGTATTAATAAAAAATCAAATGGATTTATACGAGTCTGGGGGGTCAAAAGGCAAACTTTTGCAGTTTGTGGATGAAAAATTCGTGTAAAATAATGTTTATCTTATAATACTTGAAATGGTTATTATTGTTGTCCTAATATAATCAAATATTGCGATTATTTACAAAAAAACATACAAAACTGCCAATTTTGCGAGATCTCGAAATTGGCGAGATCTTTCGAGATTGGCTTCATAAACTCGCGAGATCTCGCTTGAGCCCAAATCTCGCGAGATTTGCATTCCCTAGTCGGTACCTCTGATTAAACTGACACTACTTAGTCTAATATCGCTATCCCTTTGGGTTGCGGAGGTCAGACAGGCAGTCGCTCTGTGGAAAAGCTAATATTCTGTCAAATTCGGTTAGACTAGTAAGCGGACCCCGGGATGCAACTGGGATAACGCTAGTTAATTGTTTTTTTATTTTATTAAAAAGACAACTCCCGCACTATGAATAAATCCTGTGTCTTTATAATGAACATCCAGACTCGAACAACAATTTATGGATCACACAAAGTGTTGTCTCGTGTGGGGATCGAACCCACAACACTCGGCGCAGTGTCAAGCGGCGAGGCAGCCGCTTAAACCACTACGCCAACCGTGCAGTCAATTACCACAGTATAAAGACATACAGTAGTTTGACGCCTTTGATCTCGTAGAAAAAGCCGACAACGTCTAGACAAGGGTAAGGAGGCTAGGGCTGCCACATGTAAACAATACCTACCTACTTATTCAATCACCGTCTATTTATTTTAGAAAAATATTACAATTGCTACGCTACATGAATAATATACTTACTTAGTGTAAATCACTTATCTATACATATAAATAAAATTGGAGTGTCTGTTTGTAATATTAAAATAACCGCTATTTACTAAATGCATATGGATGTATACACGGTACATACACCGAAAAGACATTTTTTTTCAATTTTTGTCTGTCTGTTTGTTCTCGCTAATCTCTGGAACGGCTGGACCTATTTTGACGGGACCCCACTGGCCTGATGTGCCAAGGAGTAACTTAGGCTAAAAATTAACCGGGTATGCGAAGAAGCTCCCTCAGGACGCGAGTGAAACCGTGGGAAACAGCTAGTTTATTATATTACAATAATTAACGATAAATAATTATTATAAAACACGCTGCATTTTTCGTGCGGTGACAGATTTGCATACAAAGTGTCAGTCAGCACCCCGCAGGTGCATCAGCATCCCGCAGGTGTCGTGGGAGGCGGTTAAGAATATAAAGCATTTTTCGTACAAACCAAGTTAAAATAAAGCGATTGACATAGCGGTGGTTTAATGGCTGAGTAACCTTGGGCTCAGCTTGCAGAGCCTATGATATAGATATGAAGTATTTGGCAGATTTTTTTCATGCAAACTACGTTAAGGTAAAGCAATAGACATCACGGTTATTTTATGGATGGGTGACCGGGCTATGAGATGGAGATTACGGGGAATATGTGTGGAGTTTATAAAAGGGGGCCAAAAATATGGTTATTTTTGAGCTAAGATGCGCCGTTACCAAGATACATAATAATATGTGATAGGTACTTACCTAATACGATGGCACTAGGTACTTATTGAATCAAATAAAAATCACACCAGAATCGAATATTACCTTACAACGCATATTTTCTTACGTCTGCCATGTTGTTTACGTACAATAATTGCTACTTTATTCTGTGATTTGGCCAGACATGAGGTATTGTAAAAAGTTAGTAGATTACTAGTATTAAGTATAAGTAAATTGATGAAATCGCAGATTTTTTAAATCCTTATTTATTTAAATCTTTAAACAGCATAAAGAATTTCAATGTCTCACAGCACAAGTCGTATGCACCATCTTAATTAATATTCATAAGCAAATAAATAAGTAACGAACAAAAATCAAGCACGTGCCAGCCCCCAAACACGTGTACCTAGTTACGAACTAAGGCGATATACGTAACTAGGTACCGCTCTTCCCGCGTCTCACCTCTTGGCCCCCGCCCGATTGACCCGTCTAGACGCGTTCGTCGAACGACTGTATGGATTATTTGACTGTGCTATTACTAAGTATAGAAATTATTGTTTTATTTTATGTGTTTATAGTCACCTAGTAATAGTCTAATTTTCCTTACTCAGATATCCTGATACTTGTTTTGCTCGCTTGTGTCTCTACATGTTGCTTTGATGCAGCTACATTAATGCAAAGATTCATCCAAATCCTTATCAGTAGTTTTTTTCATGAAGGCGTATGTTAAGCTTTCAAGGCCGTTCCACACATCCATAACTACATACACATTCTCATAAACTTTCGCATTTATAATGGAGGTAAGGGTTGTGACACGACATCTGCGGAACCTACGACGCTGAACGAATACGTTTGGTACGCTCGTAGAGTTTTCAAATCTCCTATCAGCGGCAATTTTAAGCGGGGCGAGAACATGCTTTTCTTCAGGCCATCAAAGTAGGTGCCTTCATGCCATTATTATTAATATTTTATTGGCTTGTGCTTGAATTTTGCTATGGGTCTCGGCATGGAGTCATTTAGATAGGCAAAAAAGAAACGCTGCTGTCGTCATATAATGATGAATGTTCGTTGCGTTTGGTGTGACAACCGCATCTTGCGACGGAATATACAGTCGCTAAAAGTATCGGTACCGAACTTTCAGCAGATGTGTCGCTACCATAGAGATATTAAGAATAGAGTGGCAGAGTGGGGCCTATTCATGTCCGCCGGTTGGAGAGAGAACGCAACATTAAAGGCCCCCTGCATCTCTCTCTAACAATACATGCACAACATCAACATTACGCAGTGGCGTGCTACCTGTAACTATTATTTAAATCAGTTTATTAGTAATCAATAGTTTAAAAGTTGTTTTTATTGATACACGAAGATAGTTTGAAGTGACAAAATAGTTTATACATTTTTAAACTATTGATTACTGATAAACTGATATAAATAATAGTTACAGGTAGCACGCCACTGCGTAATGTTGATGTTGTGCATGTATTGTTAGAGAGAGATGCAGGGGGCCTTTAATGTTTCATTCTCTCTCCCACCGGCGGACACGAATAGGCCCCACTCTGCCACTCTATTCTTAATATCTCTATGGTCGCTACACTCGCTACACTAAGATCGCTATTCGTTTGGGTAGTGAAGGTCAGACGTCAGTTGCTCTGTGGATTAGCTAATATTTCATCAAATCTAGACCGGAGACTAAATAACTGTTTACAATAGAGGATGATGATAATAATAATGTCCCATTTTTTTACAACATTTCTTGGTACTTTTATTTTTGCTAACCGCATGGTGTCCCATAGCTGTGATTGTTTGCACGTATGGTGTAGTGATTCAAGCAGTCGCCTCTGTTGTTCAGCTCTGCGCCGAGAGGTGTGGGTTCGATACTCACACTTTGTGTGCTCCCCAATTGATGTTTATCTGTCTGGGTGTTCTGTGTGTGTAAATCTTGTATCACAATCGATTTCACGAACATTCAGTTTGTATAGATTGCGATACAAGATTTATTTACATTAGTGAATTTGCCTTTTGTTTCTTTTTCGTGTGAGTGTGTATCCAACCTTGGTGTCGGCATTCAGGCTTCCGACATGGTCTAACGATTCTTATTACGTCCTTTCTGAAGCAGTTGTATTTTTAATCCAAAAGAGAGTTTCCTGCAATAACATCTTCTTGACATAGTAGGTACTTACATAAGCGATGGATGGTTTATTTTTTCGGTTAGGTTTGAAATTTGTTGGTCACAGATTTTCGTCGACGTTTTTAGGTCATGGTAGGTTACACGAGGGATAGGTCCGTATTCGCCCTCTTAACTCCTCTGTTGTCCTGATTTCGCAATAAAATTCTAGGGCCCAATTCTCCTAAATAAATATAGTTTCGATATCATGTCAGTGTCATACTTACGTCACAAAAATCGTATTCTTCTAAATTAATATATATACAGGGTGTCACAAGACCCATCACCAAGCCGAAGTCTACTCGTTTTGCACATCATGCCAAGTCATACTACGCGAAAATAATACCTGGGAAACAAAATATTTTTTAAGCTTAAAAAATAGACATATCTTATTAGCGGCAATGTATAGCGCGCGCTTGCAGAAAAATTGGCGCGAGTTATGCATCGTACCTACACCGGCCGTATCTACCTACACCGTGCGGCGCGGAGGCGGCAGTTTATGATCACGTGCTCGCGCGCCCGAGGGGAATGACCTCGCAGCTGATTGATGTTAGGCATACACTACATGTCGGGAACTTTAAAGCCGTTTATTTCAGGGAAATATTGAAAATTTTGTTTATGTTTGTTTGGCAGAAAGTGTACATTTATCATTCTAAACACGATTTTGGAATAATTCGAAAGAAAAATTCGTGACTTTGAGCCTCAATATCTCCTGAACCAGTAATTTCTCAGGCATTTCTCAGGTATGCCGCCGAAGTAAAAAATGATCGTAATAATTGGTACAATATGGGGTTTCAGTTTTTGTTAAGGGTCTTTTTACATCCTCCTGTATATATGACTAGCTGTGCCCGCGGCTTCGCCCGCGTGGCAGTCGATATCTCCTTAAGTATCCCTGTCTGTGGTCTTGATAATGTAAAATAACATAATGATCGGTTGATGAAACTCACACTCATATTTAAGTTTCTTACTTACTGTATTAGAAAAGTAGTACCTAACCTGTACCTGCCACCTAAATTCTTAGCTCTTTCTTTTAATAAATACTAAGTATCTGGCCGAATTACATATTATTAGTTAATTGGAATCTTTGCACTCAAAAAGTAACACTCGAATAGTAAGTCTACGATGCTCTACTATGTAATATAAGCTGTAATGGTGTGCAATAAAGAATACCTACTCTACTCTACCGACCAGTTGGAATCCGACGCGTCGCGCCCGCCGCGCCGTTAAGGCAAACCGCTTCCATTTTATATGAAAACACGTTAACAGAGCTTATACTTAGCTATTGAATGATATCACATTGAATTATTATATATTACTACTAACATGCGATTGAATGAAGGGATTTTGATTAAATAAAGACTTTTATATTACGTAGGTACCTATGGATGGATGTTTATTAGGTATTAGCATCTCTTACACGCAAAAACTACTGAACGACAACTGATCCAATTGTTGGTTAAAATTTGTAGTAATAATGTAATTCAGAATATGGAAAACATACGCACAACATCAAGCTAGTTCTTGTGAGCCGCTAAAATATTTTTTTTTAGTAATATCCCTAGATGGCACCACTGGCAAAATTAAAAGTCGGTGTTAAGATCTGGCGCTGACAATATAAATATTAAAAATGAAGTTACTAGAAATTTTTGCCCAAATTGAATCCGAATCACTTAATAATTAATGCGGTTAAAATTTGCAGTAATAATGTAATTCAGAATATGGAACACATAGGCACAACATAAAATATCGTGTGTTTTAATCCAGCTAGTTCTTGTGAGCAAGATGGCAAAAGTACCGCTTTTAGTAATATCCCTAGATGGCACCACTCGCAAAATTAAAAGTCGGCTGTTAAGATCCGGCGCTGACAATATAAATATTAGAAAAGAAGTTAAAACAAATGTTTGCCCAAATTGAGTCCGAATCACCTAATAACCAATGCGGATATATGTATATTTTAAATTGCGATAACTTTTGATAGAATAAACGGATTCTGATAAACTAAAGACTAAATATTAACCAAAGACACAAACTATGCATTTGTCAGTATCTCGATACAAACAATTTAGTGTGTTGCTTGAATTAAATTCAAGTCTATTAAATGTATTGAATGACACTACTAAGCTCCCATAGGTGATAGCGTGATGATTGTTGTCTAAGATTTTAATCGGGTCTTCAGGGAATAAATTTGTGCAAACCGCATCAAAATCCGTTCACTGGTTATTGCGTGATGATTTAACAGACATACAGACAGACAATAATTCCAAAAAAATTTTAAAATTAAAAATTTTTTAAATATTCAATGTACAGACAAAGTGCTCTTTGAATTTTTTTTATAGTACCTACCTATAGATAATTGAACGAAGAAGTAACGAGATTGTAAATTGAAACAAGTGTCAAAATATGTGTCAAGGACGAACTGTTTCATTCAAATTATACGATAATGACATTAGGTTATCAAAATACCGCATCTCAGTCTATTCAAAACAAGGATTTAAAATATAATATCAATGTCATATAAAAATAGGAGAATAAGCCCCTATTTACATGTTTCCTGCCATTATCCATACGTGTTTGTATGTCTGTCCTTTTTGTCACGTCGCACCCACAGAATTGGTCGCAACGGAGCGCTGTCATGGTACAGTTTTGGGTGTGAAGATAGGAGGCTGGAGAGTGACATATGCATATACTTACGTACTTTTCCTTGCGAAAATTGTCTCCAGCGCTGGTTGAGCCAGGAGCAGTCTATAAAAATACTCAACACTCTAGGCTGTCGCTAGTGGAGGTAGATACCAGCAGACTGCCATGCAGAGGGTATTGGATTCAAACCACGGCGAGCACCACTAAGTTTTCTTTTTTTACGTATTCTTCTTCTGCCTGCCCTGTTCCCATATTATTTGGGCTCGACGCAGAATGTCTTTCTCTTCCATTCTCTCCTATCAGATGTCATCTCATTATTCACTCCCTTTTCATTCATATCTCCCTTCACACAATCCATCCATCTTTTCTTTGGTCTTCCTCTTGCCTTATATCCCTCAACTCTCATCTTCATCTCATCTAGTCACATGATTTTCATCCCTCCTCATCACATGCCCATACCACGATAGACGATTTCCTTTCAGCTTTTCTTGCACCGGTGCAACTTTTTACGTAGTATGTGTATTAAAATTGTTCATAATCACATGCTTAATGTCTCAGAGAGCATGTTAAGCTATCGGTCCCGGCTATAGGTTAAAAAATCTCTTCAAGAAATCATTTTTAGCGCACAACAAAAATTTACGATACAAAGTTGATCTACATTTCGACACCCACAATGAAAAAGATCGTAACTCATATTTTGTAACTTTACAGGAGAGCGCGTTAAAGATTCAAAAAAATTCAATAAATTCTCTTAAGTCCTAGTGACTTGAAAACTAAAACTTGAAGGGATATTTTACATTTACATATGATTAGTGTGTTAATAACTTACGTAGTTTATTAGTTACAATCATATTACACGGGGTAAACATTATAATGTGACATTGTATCTCAGACTTACTATGAAAATTTGCATGGTATATTACACTATACAATGCCTCAGATATTTAATATTATTAATGATAGGCAAACATACTAGCGTGTAACTAACTAAGGCAGCGATAGCCTAGTGGAGATACCAACAAACTGCCATGCAGAGGGTATCAGGTTCGAATCCGTGGCGTGCACCAATAACTTTTCGGAGTTATGTGCGTATTGAATTGTTAATTATCGCTTGTCCCGTGCCTCGGAGAGCACGTTAAGCCGTCGGTCCCGGTTGTCATGAAGATCTTTGACAGTCGTTATAGGGCGTCAGTACCTTCTAAATAAACTGACGCTAGTCTAAACCATGGAATATCGCTATCCCTTCGGGTTGCGGAGGGCAGACAGGCAGTCGCTCCGTGGAAAAGCTAATATTCAGCCAAATTCGGTTAGACTAGTAAGCGGACCCCAGATTGTAACTGGGATAACGCTAAGAGGATGATGATGATGACTAGCGTGTAACTAAATATAGGTACCTTTTCCTCATCTTCATTGGACGTCAACTTACAACTGGCTAAAATCGTAATGCGAATGAATTCTGATACAGGTATGAGCACATAAAAAAGAGATATTTTTGTTTACTGTAGATATGATTGTAACTCAAATTCACTAAAAAGTGAGTTACGAAGTTTTTCATTGCAGGTGTCGATTTAGTCCTTGCTTCGCCACAATTCCCCATTTAGCTCTACTTACCCCTTTCAACTCACAATGGGTGTATAGCTAACCCTACCCCGTATTCAAATGGCGATATATTGACACAGACGCTTAGATTCGTCACGGCAGGGGTGAACGTCAAAACATTATGACGCCAGTATTTCTGCATTTCGTTATGCTGTTATTTTTGTTATTATATTGATATTGGATTAATGAGTTTTTTTAAATGTTGGTGGTAAATAAGAATAAAATGTTTAACGGTCAAACCTGTAGATACCTGCTTACTTTCTTTGCCACCCATTACAAATTTAATCTGTATTCTATATATATAAAATCCTTGCGTTACTGACTGACTGACAAGCACAGACAAGCTACAGCCAAAACTATTGGGAAGAAGAAGCTGAAATTTGGCATGTATGTTCCTTGGGGACCATAGGGGTGCACTAAGAAGGGATTTCCTGAAATACCCACGGGATCGGGTAAAACGGGTAAATTAAAAAATATTGCGGGCGTAGCCGTGGGCGTCCTCTAGTAGGATATGATTATAAGTGCCCAGACCGTTCTCATGAATCGCTATATTAATTTATTGCTGAAAACCGCATGAAAGTCTTATCTCCATTTTTTGAGTTAATCTCGAACAGACAGAGGCGGTGATGGACATCTATACCTAATTTATAGTGATTTTACCGAATTATAGAATGTTATAATATGATTTCAGCATCATCATCAGCCTTTAACAGTCCACTGCTGGACTAGGCCTCTCCTTTGAAAGGAGGAATTGGCCTATTATACCACGCTGGCCAAACGGGTTGGTATAGGGTTTGTATCAAGTTTTCCTTCTCATACAGTGCTGTTCTCTGCATAATATGCTCCCTCTGTCGGCTCTTACGACACCTATGGGATGATATGGGGTGGCGACATTCCGTATTCCTAATCCGTCACCACACGGACAGTTTAGATTTCAGCATGTCATATTAACATCTACTGTGTGTTCGAATCCCACAGGAGATAAAACTTTGGCATCCTCATCAATCTTTTTTTTAATCAAGCCCACTGCTGAACAAGTGGACACAGACACAATTTAAATTTAAGAATTGTTGTGTAAGGGAATTCATTTAATTTTTTTTTTAAATCGTAGAACTGCCCCCGTGGCCCAGTGGATAGCGTATGCGACTGCTGATTGGAGGTCTCGGGTTCGATTCCCGGGTCGGGCAAAAGTGTTACTGGGTTTTTCCGAATTCTCAGTAACAGCACGGCGGAGGTCGCTTAATAATGTGCCCGGTAGATGGCAATAGGCTCGCCCCCTATTACGTGGGCCCGAAAAATTCATGGCGAAATGTGGGTGTCATAGTTAGTTAGTTAGTTGGACAGGTGTTTTCCGCACTTAGCCACTTAATTGGGCCATTGTGCGTTAGCAGTGACGTGGTAGTCGCCTGCTACTCATACCATGCAAGCTCCTTCCAGAAGGCCATGAGTTGACCAGGATTGCGTATGGCTTCGCTCATGGTTCTGGGGTTGTTCAGGAACTTCGTCCGTTGGTCGCTCACGCTGGTACAATGTAGGATTATATGAGCGGGTGTTTCTTCGGTCCCCATGCAGCCCCTACATAGTGGGCTGTCCGTGACTCCGATGTTGTAGAGATGCTTGTTTAGTGGACAGTGGCCGGTTATTATGCCAGTCAGATGCTTGAGTGTTTTCCTGTTGGAGTGCAACAGTTTTTGCGAGAGTCGTTTGTCTAATTGGGGAAAGGCATCTTTAGATTGCCTACACTCTTTTAACTCTGCCCACTCTTTTTCGTGTTGTTGTAGGGTTCTCTCGCGTAACCATGTTCTTAGTTGGTTGAACGGTATCGGAACAATAGGTTCGGGTCCTAGAGTTGTCGTGTCCGATCCTTTCTTTGCCAGTTGGTCTGCTGCGTCATTGCCCGTGGAGTCACTGTGTCCTCGTATCCACTGGAGCGTGACCCGATTTCTCGTTGCAGTTTTCTGCAGCTCTTGGTGGCACTCCATAATTAGGCCGCTATTAAAGCAGTTGCCATCGAGAGCTTGTAGTACTGAGGCGCTGTCTGTGATGATGCGTATTGACAGGTTGCTCACATTTCTGGCCGCGATCGCCGTCGCCGCCCTTGTTATCCCAACGCATTCAGCTTGGAAGATGGTGTTGAGTTTACCAAGCGATGTTGAGAGATTGATATTCAAGTCATGGGAGAACACTCCGGCACCCGTCCCATACTTTGTTTTTGAGCCGTCTGTGTATACTCTAACTTCGTGTATACCAGAACTATCCTTGTGCTCTTCTTGCAGTTGTATGCGGTATTTTTTGTCAAAGACAAAGGTTTTAGGTATGAGATCACACGTTGCATCTAGCATCGGGATCTCGTTTGTTAACGTCCTTTTCAGGCGTGCGTGGGTTATGCGGTCATCTCTCCTCCACAGCCCGAACTTATCGAGCCGGATCGCAGCGGCACCTGCTTCTTGCTGGATGATGAGGTGCAGTGGTCGCAAGTCGAGAAGCACCTCCAGTGCCGCCGTTGGAGTTGTTTTCATGCAGCCTGTTGTGGCCAAACAGGCGAGGCGTTGTATGCTCTGCAGTTTGCTCTTGACTGTGCTTAGTTGAGTGCGTGGCCACCACACTACTGCACCGTATGTGAGCATGGGGCGTATTATGGCAGTGTAGATCCATAGGGTGATGAATGGTTTTAGACCCCATTTCTTGCCTATTATTCTCCTGCACTGCCAGAAGGTTGTACATGCTTTTGTGGTTTTAGTGGTGATGTGTTTATTCCAGTTGAGCTTGTGGTCGAGTGTTACGCCCAGGTACTTGACTTCACTCGATAAGTTAAGCTCCGTGCCAAAAAGTTTTGGTTTTCTGGTCATACGGGTGTTCCTTTTGTTGGTGAAAAGTACTAGCTCCGTTTTATTTGGGTTGACCGTCAGTTCATGGTGGTTGCACCATTGTTCCATGATCCTGATCGCTGCTTGCATCCGATAATGGATCATGTCTTCTGAGTTTCCTTTGATTAGGATGGTAATATCATCTGCGTAGCCGACCGTGAAGAAGCATTTGTCATTCAGATTTCTCAACAGATCGTCTACCACTATGTTCCAGAGCAGGGGTGATAGGACCCCTCCCTGTGGGCAGCCTTTTGCTACTATCCCCCTCGTGGTGGTATTAACCGTGAACTGAATAGCTCTTTGTTTCAGGAGTTGATCAATCCATCCACTGACGGTTTGTTCAACTCCGAACTTGTTAAGGGCACGGCTAATGCTGGTGAATTTAGTCTTGTCGAAGGCGCCCTCTATGTCAATGAAGGCGCCTAAGATCATTAGTTTGTCAGATAGCGCTGTCTCTATGGTCCCCACTACGGAGTGAAGCGCTGATTCCGTTGATCTACCACTTCTGTAGGCGTGTTGATGCGGGTGTAGTGGTCTGCGTAGCAGTGCGCCTTCCCGCAGGTATCTGTCAGCGAGCCTTTCCAGCGTTTTAGCAAGAAGGAGGTCAAACTGGTAGGTCTAAACGATTTTGCTTGCGTATAATCCGTTTTGCCCGGTTTTGGGAGAAATATGACTTTTACTTCCCTCCACCTTCGTGGTATGTAATTGTGCGCTATAGATGCTCTATATATGCTGAGTAGCTGTGGCACAATCGTTGTGCAGCCCCATTGTAGGAGTGCTGGTGTTATTTCGTCCAGGCCTGCAGATTTATACGGCTGGAAGCTGTTAATTGCCCATTTCAGCCGGTCCCCGGTAACCATGTTGTTGGCTATCGTCCAGTCTGTCTGGGTCGGTGGTCTGTGTTCTGATTCTTCCCAATCACAGTCTTCGGTCACTGTGCAACCTGGGAAGTGCGTTTCGATTAGTATTTGGCTTATTTCCATGTCTGTGGTTGCGTAGGTGCCATCAGGCTTTCTTATGGAGCCTAGGGTCTTGTTGCTGTCCTGGGATAGGATCTTTTTTACCCTGGCTGCCTCGCATGTGGAATTAATGTTGGTGCAGAAATTTCGCCAGGATTCTCCCCTGCGGAATCGTATGCGTTTCTTGTAGTGCGACTGGGCTTCTTTGTATTTGTCCCAGTCCGTGTCTTTCCTTGTGTTTTTGGCCCGGTTGAAGAGTTGTCTCAGATTGCGCCTGAGTTTCTCCAGTTCCGATCCCACCATAGGGTTTTACTACTCGTTTTCGGTAGTGTGGTGGGGCAGGCTTGTTGGTAGCTGCGTTGTATGCATTTTGTTAGTAAATTAGTGTTGTGTTCTATGTGTGTAGTGCTTGTGTTCATGTCGTTGAAATTAGACATGGCTATTTCTTGTTCGAGCAGGGTCTTGTATCTCGCAATGTCGGCATTACGTGGGTTGCGTTTTGGTTGTATGACCCTCTCTTGCACTCGTATGTCATAGCAGATACGTCTGTGGTCGGCAAAGGATGGTTCGGCGGACACATGCCAGTTCGTGACAAGTTCCGCGGCCCCATCCGATGCCAGTGTAATGTCTACTATGGTTTGATATCTGGAGCTGACAAATGTGGGCTCTGAGCCTTTGTTGATTACCGTTAGTGTTGTTGTGTAGATGTATTCAGTTAGGATCTCACCTCGTCTATTTGCCTCGGGGCTCCCCCACAGTGGATGGTGGGCGTTAGCATCTGCCGAGAGTATTATTGGCCAGCCGTGGTCCTCACAGTGCTGCACCAGCTCGGCCAGCTCCTTCGATGGGATCTCCTCATCACCGGGCATGTAGACCGAAGCTAGTACAAGCATCTGATCATTGGGCCCTGTTCGTATTCCCACGGCTGTGAGATCTCTAGAACAAAAGTTAGTCAGCAGCAATGCTGGTATTGTTCGGGGAATGTATATGCATGTTCTCGGCTTAGATGCCGAGCTCCAGTGCAATATCTTACCTCCGATGTTGTTAAGTCCACATATGGTGTCGCCTCTAATCCACGGCTCCTGGATTAGGGCTATTGTGTGGTGGTTAACCTCCAGCAGCCTGCGTAGGGTAGCCGTTGCGATTTGCTTGTGCTGGAGGTTGGTCTGTACGACTCTAGTCTGACGATGATCCGAGAACATTGCTGTCCACGGACTCCCCGTCAGACGAGTCGTGCTCGTCGTCAACTGCCGTCACAGCGCTCATTGTCACTGCGGGCGTTGTGTGTGCGCGGGCTGTGCCCGACGTGCTGGGAACGGCTGATGTTGTCTCTCGTTCCTGTGTATGCCCGCTGGCGGGCGGTATTTCCCTGGGCGCGGCAACCGTCCCGCCAGCCCCTGCCCCGGCAGCGTGGAACAGTACGTACACGCTGCCGGTGAAGAAGGAGACTCGGCGGTCGCGCGCCTCGATTCTCGGGACCTCCGATTCGGGGATGCCCAGGGACAAGTATAGGCCGTGCTCTTGCATGGTAGCGCTGTACAGTTGCCACGTCTGGACAGCGTACCATGGGTTTTGGGCAGCTAAGAGTTGGTGGATCTTCGGGAGTTCCAGGCTGGTCGACCTCGGCAGCCAGAGCGATGCGCGAACGCGCTTCGCGAGGTCCGTCTGCCCGATGACAGCCAGCCTGGTTCCTTCGATCGGTGACTGCAGTCCCGCTACCGTTCGTTTGAGCCACGCCAGCGATTTCTCGTCCTCGCACCATAGCTTCAGGACTCCTCCTGCTGCAAGCGGTTTGCCTCTAAAGGATGGCGCGAGTGCGGGCTCGTTATTTGACGGTGGTGCAAAGGCTGCTTCCAAGATGCGCTCCTCTATGGAGAGCTCGAGCTGCCGTGCTTGCTCCACCGTCAGGTCTGTGGGTGGAGTGGCAACGACGGCCACCATCAGATGCGAGTTAGTCGCATCGGCGTAGCTCATCGTTGCCCTCTTCGGTGTTGCGTCCACTCTCGCACGCTTCGTCGTGGCGCTTGGTGGTGTGTCGTCGTGACGGTTCCTCTTCGACGGTGTCGCCGAAGTGGGCCGTCCCGAGAGCGCCGGATTGGTCGGTGCGTGCCTGGGTCCGCCTTTTCTGGGGCCGCGTTTGCGGCGTGGCCCGGTTGTGCCCCATGGGGCTGTTGGTTCCGCATCTCCGACTGCCGTCGAGGGGGCGCGACGGGGGGTGCCCGGCGCTGCACCGGCCGGAGCGGCGCGTGCAGCCGGCGGGAGCGAGCCCGAAGGCTCACTCTTCACCGTCCGCGTGGTTTCCGCTTGCAAGCCTGAGCTGCTGCGTCCACCAATCGCGCCGCGTCCTGCCGAATGCTTCGTCCTGGGCGGTTCCCTCATCGCGCTGGCTGAGGGCGGATGTCCGCGCTGGTGCGTTGCGCCAGCTGTTGGTTGTCTCGCGGGGGGTGCGTTCGCCGATGTAGTCGGTTCGCTACCGTGTGGGTGTCATATTACACCTCTGCCTACCCCTTCGGGGATACAGGCGTGAGCCTATAAAAAAAAATCGTAGAAATGGGCTTCTCCTAATTTGCGTCACATTAGCATTTTGAGCCAATAGTAGCTTTTAACCTGCTTTGCCGCGCAGGCCATGCGGGCATAGTAAAAAAATAATAGTAGGTTAGCTAAGGCGAGTTAATTACCTACTCTTGCGGCGCAATCTGTACTGAAGCCGCGCCCGCCGTGCTCGTCTATGAGATTGTGTGCGTGAAAAGTGCGTGCGTACACGGCGCCGGCGACTCACGCGTACATTCAAACCGGCTGCGGCCGATTTGTATGAAGCTATCCTACTATTCTTTTTGTACTTATGATGCGGGTTAGCAGATACCTAGAGAGTTTGGTGTCGAGTAATCCGTCTTTTCCCAAAGATACTTTTTTCTTCGTGAATTTTTCTTACAACACCGACGGAATGAAATAGGTTAGTGGAGTGTCTCAAACATTTTTAGTGATGAAACCCTTTTGGGTAACCAAATATTTGGCGGAGCCCTGAAATAAAACAGAGCCGAGTCCTACGTGCACTTTAAAACCATTTTTATTACAGACATAGATCAATCATATCATCAATATATCACTGATATATTACAAGCTCTCCGTGTATGAGTTATCATAGCAAAGGTACAGGATACTATTCTATTATTGTGGGTGTCAGCAGTTAGTCATTTAAAACATTAGGATCGAAACACTAAAAGAGTTTCATATATGCTCGTTTTATCTACCTATAATATGTCTGTGATAATATCACAGACATATTATAGGTAGACTAGTCGACGCCAGCGGCTTCGCACGCACAGTCATATTCTCGAATTTCCCGTTTTGCCCGATCTCGTGGGAATTTCGGGAAATCCCGTCTTAGTGCACCCCTACGGTGCCCAAGGCACATACATGCTAAATTTCATCTTCTTACGACCAGTAGTTTCGGCTGTAGCGTGTCTGTCAGTCAGTCAGTAACGCAAGAATTTTATATATTAAGATAATTTACCCCTTGACTCATCTTTCTTATACAAATATATAAAGCTGAGAGTTTGTTTGTTTTTTTGTTTGGTTGAACGCGCTAAGCACAGGAACTTTACAGGCCTTGCTGATTTCAGCATGAATGGGCCGACTCGACTGGGGAAGTATTCTCACATAAAATCGACGTAAAGTAACAGTACCTACCTAAACTGTTGCGTTTCGTTCGGTGAGTGAGAGTGCCGGAGGCCCTATCCCATATTCCTTCTCCCTCATCCCACTCCTCATCCTATCCCTTTTCCCGACCCCAAGGGGCGACAACGCACTTGTGACTCTTGTGGTGTTGCTTGTGTCTATGGGAGGCGGTAATTGCTTACCATCAGGCGATCTGTCTGCTCGTTTGCCGCCTATTACAATTAAAACAAAAACTACTGGTCCGTCTAATAATCGTCCTCATCGCACAAAGATTTGGGTACTGGTTGATTCTGGGAGGGAATCGAACTCACGGCCGTCGGTGTAGCCGTCAGGTTCACCACCTAATAGACCAGTCAAGTTTGTTTCCCTATTTTGATAGTTAAGTAGCGAGAATAGATAATCAAATAATGAAATCTAAACGTTGCATTTTTTTCAATTTTGTCTGCATGCTAGCCAGAGATAAAAAATCGTCAGATGTGCCCTGCGCTTCCAAAAATGTTTCACATTTTTTGTCAATCATTCAATGCGCACGCTGTATTAGGTAGTAATCTAATAATGCGCGCACTTATGCAAGTTCCTACGATGGGAAGAGCGAGCTCACTCTTCTCAACGATGACAGGACACGTATTCGTGCGCCAGGTTTTTTTTTATTATAAGCACATCTAACGATATAAATCTCTGATATTATGTAGCATCATCGCTACACCAAAAATCTCATCACGCTTTCAACTATCTAGTTACCACTCTCCCATACATTTAAAAACATTAAACACAAACCAGTTTTAAATTCTAATTACCCGTAACACATTTAAATAAAACCGAAGCATAAAATTAGCCATTAGTTTATAATCGTAATAAATATAAAAATATATTAAATCCATTGACAATGATACTAACGCGCCTTGTCAAATTGACGTGACGAATGCAACAAAAGATGGCCGCCACGTGCGCTTTCCCGCCAAAATGTGTGTCAATTGCATTCGTTATAATAAAACTTATTTTATTGATGCGTCTGTTTAATATAATACGTATGGGGTTGATGGGATTTTAATTGCAATCCCATAGCCATGATAGGTCTTTTCATTTATGATGCCTATTTTTTTATTTAACTGGTCTGCTTACAATATTAAATTATTGGTTGTTTTTTGACAGGCTTGTTACAGTGGGTTCGGTTGTTAGAGTCCCTGAATGCTACGTCGGAAGTTTTGGGTTCAATTCACATTTTTACACTTTTGCAAAACAAATAGAACAAGGAGAATTTATCGCCTTCATTTTCTGCGAGTCAGCGATAGCCCAGTGGAAAAACCAACAGACTGCCATGCAGTAGGTACCTATCGGGTTAGAATCTAATCTAGAGCGTGCACCAAAGTTGTGTGCGTAATTATTTGTTAATGATTGCTTGCCCCGTGCCTCGGAGAGCACGTTAAACCATCGGTCCCGCGGCTGTCATGAATAGCTTTGACAATCGTTACAGTGAGTCTCTACTCTCAAATAAATTAATAGTTTAAAAAAACACTAGGAAAACACGCTTTTATAAATGCACATAAAAACAATAAAATTAATTATGGATCGTTCAAGTTGTCTCTATTTCTGGGCTGGTGTAAACTAAGTATATGCTTTTAATTATAATATTTGATTGTAAAAGCGTGGGCCGCTAGACCAGGAAAGACGTAACTTGTTCAAAAATCAAGTGAACAGATGTTACGGGAAGCACACAGACTGGTGCTCTAACTGGAGTTGCAGCACGAGTAGTAAGTGGCTCTTGGCTCTACATTAAACAGTCTGTTCAAAGTACCAGTTTGTCGAAATCAGACAAAACATACGCCATCAGCGGGTAAGACGACATTCACCGACATTTTTAACGCCTCTTCTTTGAGGAAAGTAAGTACATAAGGGTAATGCGTCAACAGTGGCAAAATGTAGAGTTCTTGTTCGTGGACGAGATATCTTTGGTTCCCTTTGGTAAGCCTTTGGCGGCATAAATGCTATGCTCTTGTGCGACCTCATGCAGCTTCCGCCAGGAAGGTAGTATTAGTATTTGTTAACAATAAAGTCTTTCCTGTTCCAGCGCCCCACGCTTTTACAATCAAATATTATAATTAAAAGCACATAGTTTACACTTCAGCCCAGAAATAGAGACAACTTGAACGATCTATAATATTTATTTTGTTTTTACGTGCATTTATAAAAGCGTGTTTTCCTAGTGTTTTTTAAACTATTATTTTATTTATACTTTTTGTTCTTTGATAACGAAATATTTTTAACATTTATACATTTATTCACTGCAATAGAGTGTGTAGGGATGCACAACGCCAGAATATTCACAGCTCCGTACAAAACGGTGTTCCATCCAAGGTATGGAAATTTCTTAAATCACTTGGAGTTGGAAAGCAACGGCAAAATACTTCCCCTAATACAATTGATATTAACATGCTTAACCAGCACTTCTCTGCTTCGTCTGATTATGATAGGACAACAAAAATAAACACCAGTCTGTGTGCTTCCCGTAACATCTGTTCACTTGATTTTTGAACAAGTTACGTCTTTCCTGGTCTAGCGGCCCACGCTTTTACAATCAAATATTATAATTAAAAGCATATACTTAGTTTACACCAGCCCAGAAATAGAGACAACTTGAACGATCCATAATTAATTTTATTGTTTTTATGTGCATTTATAAAAGCGTGTTTTCCTAGTGTTTTTTAAACTATTATTTTATTTATACTTTTTGTTCTTTGATAACGAAATATTTTTAACATTTATACATTTATTCACTGCAATAGAGTGTGTAGGGATGCACAACGCCAGCACATTCACAGCTCCGTACAAAACGGTGATCCATCCAAGGTATGGAAATTTCTTAAATCACTTGGAGTTGGAAAGCAACGGCAAAATACTTCCCCTAATACAATTGATATTAACATGCTTAACCAGCACTTCTCTGCTTCGTCTGATTATGATAGGACAACAAAAATAAACACCCTAAATTATCTTTCAACGCTTCCAACTCCTGATTACAGTCCATTTGTCTTTAGTCAATTTACTGAATGTGGTGTTAAGAAGAGTATCTTATCCATAACATCCAACGCAGTTGGCAGTGATGGCATCACCCGTAATATGATCCTTCCAATCCTTGATGAAATCCTACCTATTATTTCCCACATCCTTAATTTCTCCATATCCAGTGGCATTTTCCCAACTGCTTGGAAAAATGCTCAAGTCATCCCTTTACCCAAGAAACCTAATCCTGAATCCTTTTCTGAATATCGTCCCATATCCATATTACCTTTCCTTTCCAAAGTTCTTGAACGCCTTATCCACAACCAACTCAACACATTCCTTTCTAAAAATAATATCCTTAATCCCTTCCAATCCGGCTTCCGTCCTGGTCATAGTACCACTACCACCCTTGTCAATATTACGGATGATATCAGATCGGGCATGGAAGATGGCAAACTCACAGTGCTCTGTTTATTAGACTTCAGTAATGCTTTCAACACCGTAGACTTTGATGTTCTCCTTGCCCGATTAGGCTCTCTTAACATATCTCCATCGGTGATCGACTGGTTTCGTAGTTACCTATTTGGTCGCCGACAACGAATCCGGCTAGATGACACCTATTCTACTTGGTGTGACAACTCTGCCGGCGTACCACAGGGCGGCGTTCTATCTCCTTTGCTCTTCTCAATTTTTATAAATAATATCTCCAACCATATTTCTTCTTCCTACCACCTATATGCAGATGATATGCAGATTTATTATCAAATCAAGCCTGAAAGCCTGTCTCAAGGAATTACAATAGTAAATAATGATCTGGATCAAATTTGTGACTGGACAAAAAGGTTTGGACTCAGGGTTAATCCTACAAAGACTCAGGTTATTTTGGTTGGTAGTTCCAGACTAATCTCAAAGATCGACTGGTCAATAGTTCCCCTTGTATCTTTTGATGGTATTCCAATTCCTTTCAGTGACAAAGTAAAGAACTTGGGGATATACATTGACCAAACACTCTCTTGGAGCTTTCAACTGCAAAAAACTAGTCGGAAACTCTTTGCAGCTGCCGCATCGCTAAGAAGATTGCGAAATTTTCTTCCCATTGCCACAAAAATTGCGCTTGTGCAGTCTATCCTTCTTCCCATTCTTGACTATGCCGATGCCAGCTATCTTGATCTTAATGAGGACCAGCTAGACAAGCTTGAGCGACTCCAAAACTTTTGTATACGGTTCATATTTGGTTTACGCAAATATGACCACGTTTCCGAATTTCGAAACAAGCTCAAATGGCTACCCATCCGCCTTCGCCGGAATACTCATATTCTCTGTCTCTTGTATAATATTCTGTTTAATCCTTCATATCCCCTATATCTCAAGAATAGATTTGTCTATCTGCATGACACACATTCTAAGTGCTTGAGATCATCGGAAAACCTTAAGTTAAAAAGTCCTGTGCATTCTACTAAGTTCTTTGATAGATCTTTTACTGTTTTAGCTGTCAGATTGTGGAATGCACTACCGGAAACGATAAGACGTTCGAAATCATTGCCAATATTTAAAAATCTTGTAAAGAAACATTACTTGTCACTATAATAAGTAACATTCCAGTGACATTATGTTCTTTAGATGCCCTATGACCCCATGGATAAAAAGGTATTTCGAGCATTGCACGCGCGCGCTTTTATTTGTGGTTTAAAAAATGTGAAATCTCAAAAAAAAAACGTTTCCCAGGTATTATTTTTGGTTAGTATGACTTGGCATGATGTCCACAACGAGTAGACTCCGGCTTGGTGATGGGTCTTGTGACACCCTGTATATATATATATATATATGTGTGTATTTATTTATTTATATATTTGTAATTTATTTAATATTATTATCATATTTATTTGATGTATATAGATAATGGATGTAAGTAGGTATATGATTTTCTTATCAGTTTAGATAAGCTTATTTTAGTTTTAAGCATAGAGTAATAATCATGTTAATTTGTTATTTATATTTTAGTTTATAGTGCACCCGCATACTACCTGTCCTTTTATTTAATTCTGTCCGTACACGGTTGTCTGGCAGAAATCGCATTATGCGATAAGACCGCCCTTGTAACACTAGTTTATAAGAAACTCTGTAATGCACTCATGTTATTGCCTGGTGTACAATAAAGAATTAATTATTATTATTATTATTATTTATTTTAAGTAGGCGAATGAGCCCGCATCCTCTCCATCTCCGCCTGTGCGTCTGTATTACATGGTGTTTTATCTGTCAGCTTATAACAAGCTAGCTCTTCAATCAGGAGACGACTTAGTGATTTTACTCCACTCAGGGCCACATACGCCTGTCCAGCCGCAAAAGTATGGGACCCTAACTACACCACTGCGTGGTCTACAATATATGATTGGTTTGTTATAACCTTGAAACCTGATCGTGTTCAAAGTCCATTACATGGCCTTTCTCACAAGTGCAAACACGACTATGATACGATATTCCATCATGGAATGCCAGTGCCTATCTTCCGATTTCATCATCAGACCTTGAAACCTAATCGTGGCCAAAGTTCATTTTTTCAAAAAAATCCAAAACAGCTATGATACGATTTTCCATCATGAAGTTCCAGTTCATGTCTTCCAGCTCCATCGTCAGATCAGTTTGACAGTACCATATTATTGTATTGTCATCAGAACTACATACAACTGCCAATTTTCATTACGCTGCGACCCTTGGAAGATTGTTAAATCAGTTAGCTTAGATTCCATTACATAGTTAGTTATACATGTCGAGTTCCAGTTCATATCTTCCGGCTCCATCATCAGATCAGTTTGACAGTACCATATTATTGTATTGTCATCAGAACTACATACAGCTGCCAATACGCTACTCGTGGAAGAAGGTTAAATTAGCTTAGATTCCATTACATAGTTAGTTACATACACGACGACCTAATAAAAGCGTGTTAATAAACTGATATGGTCTGAACTGATGGTCTGAACTGATGGTCTAAACTGATGTTCTGAAGTGATGGTTAGAACTGATGGTCTGAACTGATGGTCTGAACTATATATGGAATATCGCTATCCATTTGTGTTGCGGAAGTCAGACCCTTTGTTCCCAGTAGTTCTACTGAACAGTTCTACCGTAGGACTAATGGGACTTCTTTTTCCCTCTAGTTCTACTTTTGAATATACTATTGAAAAGTGGAACTAGTGAGAATTTCACTCATCATTATTTCTCAATAGTTCTACTACATTTTATTTTAGAGAAAAATATTCTACATGACCAAAAAACATATTATTTATTAAATAATATTTAAAAACATGATATTTTTATATCGTATACATACACGTTATAAATTAAAACCACTAATAAATAATAAAAGAATCTGTGAAATTTCTGTATTATTTTAATATTATTTTCTCGTTATACAATTATCTACTTATGCCTAGAATAACAAAATCAACATCATATTAATTAAAAATCATATAAAATCTTCTTATTAAAATTAAAATCTGTGAAATGTCTGTTTTTAGTAATATTATTCTCATAATATGAATGTGTACGTAATTCTAAGGCCTCCCTCATATTAGGCGTCAGCGTCAATGCAGCGACACCTCGGCGTCGACGCGACGTTTACGCGGCGTCGACGCCGCGTAGACGCCGCGTTTTCTGCAACAGCATCTCACAGCCACAAAAAACTAACAGAAGTTAAACTACATGCAAAGTGCACTCGAACAACGCACACATATACGTCGCTTACCGATAGGATATCTCAGAAAGGTCAGGTATAGCGCGAAATATAGGTGCCATCCACTTCAGACACGGGTCTTGTAATGATTTTTGTGCAAACATAGAGCAACAAAGAACAACAAATTATTATTAAGTTAATTATCACTTTTGAAGATAATTACCACCTATTTTTTTTTACAGATGTGTAGGGCCAGCTACTTTAAAGCTTGATCTAAATTTGTGAGGTGGTACCTCTTTTCCCTCGGCCACCATCTTGGAAAGAGTGCGGGCATGGATGGTTTTTCTTATTCATCTGTTAAACTATTGATTACGCTAAGAAATGGTTCAAGCATTTTTGCTGCAAATTAAATTCTCTACAACTTTGGTTCTGACACTGTTGTAAAACCATGAATAAAAAAGCTTTTCTATGATATTGTTTTCTTTGGGTTATAATAATGTTTCTTCATGATTACTGGGTCTTTAGTGAGCCAGGCTGCGGCCTATGATCTAATAGAGCTTTAGAACTATAGCAAAAAAAGGCATTTTGTCGGTAAATCATAATTGGCACTGATTTTTCCAATTATTTTGCAGGGTCTTTCCCTAGAACATTGAAGTGCTACAGAATATTGCAGTTTCCTTTACTTGGGCGGAACATCAACTTTAATAGCCCACAGAGTGCCGTTGTTTTAGAGTTTTGTCCATATTTTGCCAACCCCCTGTTTTCATGATCGTTGCGATGAGTTAAAATTGGACCTAATGGTAGTCTTGGAGGCTGCGGGGTCTCAAGTAAGAGGTTCTTGTTTTGGTGATAGTAAAGATAAATTAAATAGATTTTTTTGTTCCTGAGGACGAAAAAACTACAACACATTGAAAAGAAAATTTGTTACGAATTGCATTCGATTTTCGTTTTTAACTTTTTTATTTATTATTTTACGACAAAATACTACGGGACCAAAGTTGTAGCGAATTTAATTTGCAACTCATCATGTTTTGAAATTTTTCTGTGCAGCAAATAGTTTGCCGGTTATACTAGAAAACCCATTTGTACCACTCTTTACAAGATGGCAGCCGCAGGACGAGGGCTCTCTCCTTGGCATCTATGAAAATAATAAAATTCTTCTCTTTCCTCTGACAAATGTACGCTAAGCCCAAAAAAATATATGTAACATTTCAATAGACTAATGGGCTGGCATTGAAATTATTTTTCTTTACATCGTTTTTTTTAGCAGTTTTATTCTCAATAATCAATTAAAAAACTAGACACGAGTACCATTTCCGTAATAATAATTCCGTATATACCAGATATGATTACAGTCGCGCGACCGTCTACGTATAAGTTTAACTTCTGTGGGTTTTTTACATTGTGGTACAGCGGATGACGTCACTAGTGTTGCCAACAACTAAATCAGATTTCCATCTGATCCGAATACTAAAACCACTAAGAAATACTGTTCTTAACTAGACACATGACATAATCACAGTTATGTACACTAAGATTTTCTTACATTACGATCAGTCGCACACAAGTTATAAGTTCCCTTTTAAGTAACAATAAATCATTTTTAAATAAATCAACGTACAAGTTATTTCAAAACAAAGGCTATTTTGAATTTGTTTGTAATTATCAGACGAATTAATTGTTCTTAACGTAGCAGTTTAAAGACTTATTTTCATTGTGTGCGTCTGCTTATTCATTTCTGCCACTTAAAATCACCAGTTTTAGCGGAAAATCTTCTAAGCTGGTAACACTGTAGCGTATGACGGGTTTGTGAGTAGGGGTGTGCTAAACTGCTACATCTAAATATTATAGCATAACGTAATAATATGTTTCAATAGCAGGTTATTTTGCAGCGCTAATATAATAGGTAAATGTTTATGCATATCCATATACTTTCAATAAAATAGAAATCAGTAGTGTTAATACGGATAATATTATTTTAGATAAAAATATGTATCATTATATTCAAGAATATTAGGTGCGGTTATTTACGTAAGAAAGTACGGTTACATAACATTATTCCCGTTACGTTGGGTCTGGATCATGCAAAAATTGCGAAATTACCAGTACTATAATTTTGATTAAAAAGTAGAGTCGGTATGAAAATTGAAAGCCGGTATTACTAAAGTATTGTTCAATTTCTGAAATAATTGTCTTGTTTAATCTATATAAGTCACATTGTTATCATAAGCTTTAGTGTTAGAAAAATAAACAAAAATATAAAATATTCTATTGATAATAAAATGCACGTACACCGCATTTTATTATCAATAGAATATTTTATATTTTTGTTGACTTATAAAAATCGAAGATCTGAAACATCTGATAAGGTATACTCTAGACTATATACTGACTTGTTGGTTTAGCAAAAGTTGTTCAGTCAAATGAGCATTTGCTGCAAACTTACAAAAATCGAAGATCTGGAACATCAGATGTGGAACTGCAAGTGCCCATCTTAACTATAACACACATCTATACACATAAATCAAATTGGAGTGTCTGTTGGTAATATTAAAATAACCGCTTTTTACTAAATGCATATGGATGTATATGTATACGGTACATATACCTAAATTATTTTTTTACCATTTTTGTCTGTCTGTTTGTTCTCGCTGATCTCTAGAACAGCTGCACTGATTTTGACGGAACGTTCACTGGCAGATAGCTGATGTACCAAGGAGTAGCTTAGGCTATAAATTAACCGGGTACGCGAAGTAGTTCCCTCAGGACACGGGTGTAACCGCGGGAAACAGCTATAAATAATAAAATAGATTAATAGAATTTACCACATTTAAAATACAAAATTTCTTCATCATTTACTTGTTTATTTACTATGAAGTTAATAGGTACTAATGATATTATGAATGCTAGCCCCAGCCACCACTCTAGCACCATCTTAAAGACTGCTGCAAACAAATTTGTTTAGATTGCCAACTATCGCACGAGAGTATCGATTAAACGTTATTTTTTTAACTGTTAGTAGTCTATCTTTATGCTATCTATAGTCATAGTGGCAATGAAGTCCTGTGTCGAAGGAATTGACTGTTAATGACTTCTATCATAATGTTGCTGTGAGATACTCGTAGTATTGCCAATTTAGCGACTTACTTTTTTATTTTATATTATTTTGGGATATAAAACAGTAGTACAATGAAAATTACAAGTAAAGCATATTAAAATTAATAAAAAAGTACTTATCATACTAACAACAATATCCACTTATTACTAAAACCTTACGTGGCGACTTTCATTAAATAAAAACAATTTTAGGCCAGTGACAGATCTGTTAATTTTGTTTAATGACACAATAGGTGCATACAACCGCGAAGTGGTAGCGCACGAAGAATGCCCGCCTAGCGCACGCCGAGCGGCCGCTCAAGGAACACGCATACCCAAAGTGCGGGCGGCCTAAAAGCTCTGCTAAAGTGACAATCCTATGTTATACCTAGGACATAATGGCTTTACTTATATTCAAACAAAATAGCATAGCATCTTATTGGGCTTTATAAATAACAGATTATATGGTTATTATAAAATAATATTATGTTACTTATCAAGTTATCTATGATAAAGCGAACAGCTCTAGTGGTAAGCAGCCGATCGCTCAAAGAACGCTCGGCTGTCGCGGCGTCGACGCCGCGTAGAAGCCGCGTATACGCCGGGGTGCCGCTGCGTAGACGCTGACGCCCAATGTGAGGGGGGCCTAAAGAAATAAAGAGCATAATTTAAAAATAGGTCCCTACTTAAGTATTATGGTTTGTATTCCCTATTAAAAATCCAATGGTTACTTTTTATCTTACCTTTTCCAGGAAATGCCCAACACTGATATCACCGCTTACTAGTTGCATCTGCGCATTTATAATAAAATCATCTGCATCAATATAATGCGTTTTGCGTCTTTTCGATTGTGAAGTCGAAGGAAAATTTTGTTGCCTATCACTACGTAATGATGATAGTAATGAGTCATCATACAGAATGTGCAATAATCGTAACAAATTTTCTTCGTTTTTGTTTATTTCGTTATTTATTTTGTGGTGCCATCCTTCGACGCTATTGTTTGTGTGGTGACGTTCCCCGTATATACACCACATTTTAATAAAATTTTCTTTCATCCAGTAGCTTTCAAAATATTGTTGAAAAGTTTTCCATGCATCCGTTTGTTCTATTATTTCTGTTTTTATATACTGCCATCCTATAATTATCTACTTGGGTTTCTGGCAAAAATACTTGGGTTTCTGGCAAAAATGGAAGCTTGGTGCATAAATGTATGATTCTTTTGTCTGAATTCTTCTTATTTAAACCTAATGCTTTTGCCTTACGCCATATACTATTGGAAAAGTGATACTGACATCCTTTAATTTCTATTTTCATCTTAGATAGCACCCTGATCACAGATTTTTCAAAATCAATCGTTACTTTTTGTGGGCACCACTCTGGAATCTGGGACTTTATTAAATTAAAAAGAACTGAATAGGCCTCCTTAGTTTGGTGGGACATGAATACATATAGCAACGGTATTATGTTTGTTTGGTTGATGTTACTGCCAATATCACCGTGAATACTATACAGTTGTTTAAATGGTGAGGGACAGGCTTTATAAGTCCCATCCATAAAGAAATGCCTTACTTTTTTCATGTACTCACTTGCATTTTCTGAACAAAATAATATAACTCTCACACCATTATTATAATAATCAGCAAGTAAAAAATCATTAAACTGACAGGGTACTTCAACTTCTTCGACACCTTTGGTACCTATTTGTTTTTTTTACACCCGCTATTTTATTTCTACGTCTGTAAATTAATGACTTTTTTTTGAGAATTCAGGAACAGGTTCATTCACGGTTAAATCTAGCCCCCTATTTTTTATACTTGACAATCCTCTATTGTAAACCCTTGGTGCTGGTTCCCTCCCCAGAGCTGCGTCTTCACAGGAGTTATCGTGGTCGTCCCCCCACGCACGGCAAGTACGTGGGGCTAGGCAAGGCGCGAGCCGAACTTGCCGCTGAAAAGCGGCGGATAGAGAGTGAGGAGCGCGCCTCCGAAGAGGAGCGACGCATCGTAGCCGCCACCGCTCGTGTGGCCGCCAGTCGCCTCTCCGAGTCCTCGGCGGTGGAACCGGAGGCAGAGAACTTGCCTGCTGCGTCGATTCGCTCGCGCATTGAGGTCGCCTTGGAGGCCATATGCTTGGTCTCCAGACAGTCGAAGGGATTGAAGGGAACCTCCCAACATTCACTTAAGACGGCAGTGGCTTCAATGCGTGAGCTAACGGAGGTGCTTCTGGAGCGCACCACCAGCGAGGAAACCAAAAAGCTGCAGGCGGAAAACGCCCGCCTGTCAGTCGAGATTGCAGTACTTCGGCGCAATCAAGAAGAACTCCGTACCGCGGTGGAGAAGCGCCCGGAACCAAACGACGCAGCTAACAAGGCCTTAGTTGATATGGTGGCCACCATCCACCGAGAAATGGCGGAGATGAAGAAAAGCCTCTCGGTGTTGGAGGCAAAGGCCCTCAGACCCCCTCTGGCGGGGGACCAGCAGCAATCCGCAACGCCGCAACCCGAGCGGTCCCCGCAGCCGTCTACATCCTACGCGGCCATGGCGGTAACTACGCAGCGACAGGCGGCTATGCAGAAGCCGCCAAACCAGTCTGCACAGCCTGTAGCACCTGCGCCCAGAGCCCGGTCCAATAAGGGCAAAAAGAAGGCTGCCAATGCTGAAGCTATTCCTGCCAGCGTAGCAGCAACGCAAGCTCGCCCGATGGCTCCCGCTCCCGAAACCAATGGGTGGGACACCGCTGGCAGGAAGGCTAAGGAAGCCAAAAAAAGGCGTAAGGCCTCCAAAAAGGCCAGGAAGGCGGCCCGCAAGCTCCGCACCCCCAGCTCTACTGCAGTTATTCTTACTCTGCAGCCGGCAGCATTAGAGCGGGGGACAACATACGCGGAGCTCCTCACAAAGGCGCGGGACGCAATCAACCCAGCTGAGTTGGGTATAACAGCGGGGCTCCGGTGCAAAATAACTCAAACCGGAGCCCGACTTATAGAAGTGCCTGGAGCGGGCAGTAGTGAGCAGGCCGACAGGCTTGCGGACGGCCCACGCCAGATTTTACCTGCAGAAGACGTCCGCATCTCCAGGCCCCAAAAATGCGCTGAACTGCGTATCGCGGGCCTGGATGACAGCATCATCGCGGACGAAGTCCGGGCCGCCGTCGCCAACGCCGGGGGATGCCCCGTAGAGTCGGTCCGGTGTGGTCTAATTCGCCCGGACCGCGACGGAATGGGGTCAGCGATAGTAAGCTGCCCCGTGGCGACGGCTAAAAAGCTGGCCGACGGTCGTCGCGTGCTGGTCGGCTGGGTGTCGGCGCAGGTGCGCCTTTTGGAGCCTAGGCCGCTGCGCTGCTACAGGTGCCTCACAGCCGGACACGTGGGCGTGAGGTGTACCTCATCGGTGGACTGCAGTGGTCTATGTTTCAAGTGCGGCAAAGCCGGACACAAGGCCGGCAATTGCGAGGCCCCGCCACACTGCGTTTTGTGTGCGGCGGCGGGCAAGCCAAGGAAGATGCAGCAAAAAGCTGGCCAAGCAACCAGCAACAATAACGCCGAAACGGCGAGGGGGGCGGTTGGTGCGATGGAGACTTAATAATGTCTCTCGCCCTCCGCCTCCTTCAATCGAACTTGAACCACTGCGCCAGAGCTCAAGACCTGTTGCTCCAGAGCATGGCGCAGTGGTCTATCAACGTCGCCATTGCCGCCGAGCCGTATTTCGTCCGCCCCATATGACTGGGCTGGGGACCTTGACGGCTTAGTGGCCATCATCGCCAGGGCCGCCGCCGGCACCCCACCTATCGGGAACATCACCCGTGGGAGGGGGTACGTCGCAGCACAAATTGGGGAAATGGTTGTGGTAGGAGGATATTTCTCCCCCAACCGGTCTCTCGCCGACTTCGAAGCGTATCTGCTCGAACTAAGCGTCGTCGTCACTCGCAGCCGCCCCCGCGCCGTCCTCGTCGCCGGGGACCTCAATGCCAAGGCTGCGGCTTGGGGTTCCGCGACCACGACCGCGAAGGGCGAGTTGCTGGAACAGTGGGTCGTGGAGAATGGCCTACTCGTCCTCAATCGGGGCACTGTGCACACGTGTGTGCGTCAGCGGGGCGGGTCCGTCGTGGACGTCACGTTCGCGAGCCCCGCTCTTGCGCGCCGTGTCCGAGGCTGGCGCGTCGTCGAGGAGGCGGAGACGTTGTCGGACCACAGATACATTAGGTTCGACGTCTCCGCCGAAACCGGAATCATCGACGCGCCGGTACAGCGGGCCCTGATTGGGGACGGTCCGCGCTGGGCATTGAAGAGCATGAATCGGGAGGCCCTCTTGGAGGCCGCCATCGTTCAGACCTGGACACAAACACCGTCCGGGTCTCAGGACGTCGATATGGAGGCCGAGTGGTTCCAGAGGGCCATGACTAACGTCTGTGATGCGGCGATGCCAAGAGTGCTCAACCACTCACCGAGGCGTCGGGTGTACTGGTGGTCAGACAACATCGCGCGATTGCGTCACCTCTGTGTGGCTGCGCGAGGCCAGTATGCCCGATTTCGTAGAAGGCGTCGCCACACTCCCGACTCAGAGCTCAGGGAGGCGGAGCTATACGAGGGGTATAGAGCGGCCAGAGAACGACTAAAAGCCGAGATTGCGCGGGCCAAAGATCAGGCCCACCAAGAGCTGCTGCAGACTCTGGAGCGTGACCCTTGGGGGCGTCCATACCTTATGGTCAGGGGCAAACTTCGCCCCTGGGCGCCCCCGCTCACGCGGAGTCTCCAGCCGCAAGCAGTCGAGGCTGTCGTTACCGCTCTGTTTCCTTCAAGAGCGGAGCACCCTCCTCCGCCGATGGCTCCCTCTCCCACGACAGCCAGCGCGGACGTAGACGACGATGCGGTTCCCGACGTGACCCGGGTCGAGCTTCGAGCGGCGGTGGTCCGTATGAAGAACACCGCCCCAGGGCCCGACGGCATTCCAGGCCGGGCGTGGGCCCTGGTCATAGCCGAGTTCGAGCCCCGACTTATAGGGCTCTTCACCAAATGTATGGTAGAGGGCCGGTTTCCTCGTCTTTGGAAGACGGGCAAGCTGGTCCTAATCAAGAAGGAGGGGCGCCCGGCGGACAGTCCGTCTGCCTACCGGCCCATCGTGTTGCTGGATGAGGTTGCGAAGATGCTCGAGCACATAGTTGCCGAGCGCCTCGTCCAGCACCTGTCGAGCGTGGGCCCGAACTTGGCGGACAACCAATTCGGTTTTCGCCGAGGGCGCTCCACGATTGATGCCATACAAACAGTGAGGAGCCTGGCGGAGGACGCAGTATCCCGGGGCGAGGTGGTTCTGGCGGTGTCGCTTGACATCGCAAACGCGTTTAACACCTTGCCCTGGAGCGTTGTCAAGTCGGCACTCATCTACCATCGAGTGCCGACGTATCTCCGCCAAATAGTCGGGGCATACCTATACGAGAGGTATGTGGTATACCCGGGTCACGACGGTTGGAGTCAGCGAGAGATGTCGTGCGGTGTTCCGCAGGGGTCGGTTCTTGGTCCACTCCTGTGGAACATCGGCTACGACTATGTGCTGCGGGGTGCGCTCCTCCACGGCGTCGGCATAGTCTGTTATGCCGACGCGACGATACGTTGGTCACGGCCAAGGGCAAGACGCACCGGGCGGCGGCCATACTGGCGACGGCTGGGGTTGCACACATAGTGAGTCGCATCCGGCAGTTGGGCCTCGAGGTGGCCTTGTCAAAATCCGAGGCCATTTCGTTTCATGGGCCTCGGAACAGGCCACCTGCAGGGGCCAACATAATGGTAGGAGGGGTCCGCATCGGCATTGGGACGAGCTTGAAATACCTCGGGCTCGTTCTCGATAGCCGATGGGACTTTCACCGGCATTTTGAGCGTTTGGCACCTAGACTCCTGGGGGCGGCGGCCGCCTTGTCGAGGCTGCTGCCAAACCTACGGGGGCCGAACGCCTCTTGCCGGAGGCTCTATGAGGGAGTCGTGCGGTCGATGGCCCTATACGGGTGTCCCATCTGGGCCGAGAACCTGACGGCCCGCAACGTTCGGGCGCTACGCGCACCGCAGCGCGCCATGGCCGTCAGGATAATTTGTGGCTACCGCACGGTCTCCTTCGGAGCCGCGACTCTCCTCGCCGGATGTCCGCCCTGGGACCTACAGGCCGGGCTGCTTGCGTCGCTTTATAAGTGGCGCCGCGAGGCCCGGTCAGTAGGCGGAGAACCCGCGCCTCGCGAGATTGAGGCGCGAAAGGCGGAACTCCGACAGGTCCTAGTGGCGGAATGGCGACAGCGACTCACGTACCCCAGCGCGGGGCTTCGCTGCATTGAGGCAGTGAGGCCCGTACTCGACGAGTGGCTGGAGAGACGACACGGCAACCTCACCTTCCGGTTGACACAGGTGATAACCGACCATGGTTGTTTCGGCCGGTTCCTGCACCGCATTGGCCGGGAGGAGACGCCCGGGTGTCACCACTGCGGAGATCGCCGTGACCCAGTAGAGGACACGGCGCTGCACACCTTGGCGGAATGCCCTGCTTGGGCATCGCAGCGCCGAGACCTAGTCGCGGCGATAGGAGTGGCCGAACTCTCGCTTCGGACCTTGATTCGTTCCATGGTTCGAAGCGAGATGTGTTGGGACGCCGCCGCCTCCTTTTGTGAGACGGTGATGTCGATCAAGGAGGTGGCGGAGCGGGATAGGGAGCCCATGCGACCTGTCTCCACCCGCAGAACCGGGCGTCGTCGCCGGAGGGCGTTCAACGATCTCCGGCCACCGTGAGTACACGCCTGCGGACGACGGGCCTGTTATACCGCCCCCGGCCGCGAGGCCCGAGAGGCGGCGCACGTGTTCCGCGTGCGCCTCTCGTAGCGTTAGTAGACTACGTCGTTCTTTTCCGCTTGTAGTATGAAAGAGGATGTATGAGGACAAGTATGATGGATGCAGATAGATGCATGCGAGGGACGGGGCCCGCTCGCGCGGGCCAGCTCAGGTGGGGTCGCGGCAGTAATGCTAACGCAGATCCCGCGACCCCGCCATTCAATGGGATCGGATAGAGGAACACCATGGTGGTTTTAGTGGGTAGTCCCGCCGCTTCTCGTCGGGGAGTCTCCACATTTTCCCTAGACTGAGTCCCTTTAGGGGCCCAGCCTGGGGGGGGTAAGCCCGTAAATTGTTTGGTTTCCACCATGAGTCAAAAAAAAAAAAAAAAAAGGTATATAAAGCTATAGGTGATGATTAAGTAGATAATTGTATAACGAGAAAATAATATTAAAATAATACAGAAATTTCACAGATTCTTTTATTATTTATTAGTGGTTTTAATTTATAACGTGTATGTATACGATATAAAAATATCATGTTTTTAAATATTATTTAATAATTAATATTGTTTTTTCGTCATTTAGAATATTTTTCTCTAAAATAAAATGTAGTAGAACTATTGAGAAATAATAGGCGGGTCCACACAGACCGAGCAGCCTTGCGAGGAAAATGCTTCGCGAGGCTGCTCGGTCTGTGTGGACGTGCCCCGGCCGAGGCATGCGCGTGTGCCGCCGCGGGCGAGCGACCGAGCGGCCGAGCCATCGAGTTTGGTTTTTTGTTTTGCCGCGGTCTGGACGCTGTTTCGTGCCTCGCTCGAACATAATAATCCCTACTAATAATATAAATTCGCAAGTGTGTTTGTATGTTGGACATTTTTTTTATAGACTCACGTCTGTATCCGCGTAAGGATAGGCAGAGTTGTAATATTATTACATCCACATTTCACCATGAAATGTTTAGGTCCCACGTAACAGGGGATGAGCCTATTGCCGTTAACAGGCACATCAGCAGACTCCGTGCTGCTTCTGAGAATTCGGGAAAACTCAGTAACACTTTTGCCCGACCCGGGAATCGAACCCGGGACCTCCGCTCAGCAGTCGCATACCCTATCCACTGGTCACTGAATGACGGAGGATACATTCATCATAACATTCTCATCTTTGACGCTATTTATTGTACCAATGATAATCCCTCAGTCTGTGCTTCGGTTACAGTATCCTTGCCTACAGACATTCATTTCCTATACTTCATTCTATGTTTTTTTCCATGTCTACCTATTCCATCCTTTAGGTATAACAATAATCGACGACCGGTTGGCAAAGCGGGAGTGTAAGCGACTGCAACGCCGAAGGTCGCGGGTTCGATTCCCGCTCATGTCAAACACTTGTGTGCATGAACATGAATGTTTGTCTTGGTCCGGGTGTTTCTATGTATATATTTACAAAAAAAGTAAGTATAAGTAAATATGTATGTTATGGCTTATGGCCCAATATTACCATTGTCTAGTACCCAAAGTGGGTATAGCAATTGGCGTCAGTCAGGCAGCCGGCTAGTAAAAACACATGCCACAACCCTATTGCAGTATGACCATTTCCAAGTACTATATTTATGAACAAAATTTAAAAATAAGAGAGAGGAGAGACCAACGATCTCACATTGATACGTAGACCGATAGATGGCAAATGTACCACAGAGTACCTTTGTATATAGGAGGATAGAGACGTCACACAAGCTATTAGCGCTACCTGGCGGTCGTTTCAAGCATTTTTTAACTATAGTAGGTATTTTATTAGATATTATTAGACAAATTTATTTTATTATGTGGTTCAATTACATATACATCCCTAAGTGAAAACCATGGTTTTCGCTTATGGATGTACATGCTACTGAACTGAAGTGTGTAACTGCGTACTGTAAAATTATATAAAATAAAACATTGGTTTAATAGCACCCTTTATTTTTCAAACGTTTTTACAATATTCATAACATTTTTGTTGTATCTGAGATTTTTCATCATAGTCAATTCTGGACCCAGTTAAAACTTTATTGATGACTTTACACCAAGTAAAAATAAATAAGTTGGTGCATATTTCTTCAAAATTTTTGAGACTTTTTTATTCAAGATGCGTAAGTTCCTAATGCAGCCCTTCTGCGTGACTCCACTCATCCGGTGCAGCATATTCATCTCATTGACACGCAGGCTGTGCGATACAATCGCTGGCAGCTATAGTTCGGGTAAAACCTGTGTTGCACATTTTACTTTCATGTTTGATATTTTCTTTGAATTCGCATGATATATTACTTTTGGCATTAAGCAAAGTCCTTGATATGCAGGATTTTCACTTTGCAGAAGCATAGTAGGTTTCCTTTTGCTAAATTTTCTTGCCCATCATTAATTACTTTAAAAATTATTTTTATTATTTTCCCAAATTGATCAAATATATTGTCATTGAAGTCGGGTGTAAGGGAAGCTGTTCGAATCATTCGGCTAAGTATTATTAGTGATGGTAATACAAAAACCTTTCTGAGCACGCTCTCGGACCCTATTTCTAATAGGTCACCACTTTCTCGCCTTTTTTAAACAGTCTGGCCATTTTTCAATTACCAATCTTCCTGATACTGTAGCATAGTGAAAATCATTGCAGGGGATATATACATTCAGTGTCTTTAAAAGAAATGGGTTTTCTCATAGCTTTAATCATCATCATCATCCTCCTAGTTTTCAACCTGGGGTCCGCTTACTCCTCTAACCGGATTTGGCTGAATATGAGTTTTTCCAAAGAGCGACTGCCTGTCTGACCTCCGCAACCCAAAGGGATAGCACTATTCCATGGTTTAGACTAGTGATAGTTTATTTTGAAGGTACTGATTCCTTAAAATGACTGCCCATTACTTTAAGGAAACTTTACACACAAAACGATAACCTTAAGATCAGTTAGATGACTTATAAAAGTGGCTTTAGTTACTTACAAATTTTATTACACTTTCAAACACAACACCTTCTTGTGGACATTGCTGTGAATGTTGCTAAATTCCAGTGGAATCCAAAATTTCTCAAGTAAGATGGGTACCTAGGCGAAGAGTGCGGGAATCAGAGTCCAGGAAATTAAGAAACATTAATATTTAAATGTTGTTTTCAGAATAAAAATTGCTTTTTACAGATATTTTTATGGAGAAAATTTTGAAATAAATATTATAAGAATAATTAAACGTGAGAATAAGTGATTATGTAAAAAAGTGAGTTCTACTGCCATCTAGCGCTCATTTTATCTAAATAAATGAGGTTCTATTCAACTTTGTTCTAAGTTTTAAAACCATGAAATGTACTATTTCACTGTAATTCACAAGTCGACAATTTGATACATGCATTCTGAATTCAAACTTTATGACAACTACAATTTTGTTTTTTCCTACGGTGCCGAGGCTGCCGCGCTCTAGGCCGCGTTCACATTTATCTGATGTAATCTGTCGTGACGGCGTCTGTCGTGTCGCGACAGACAATATCCCGGTCTGCGACGGCAAAGGGAGGGGGGGGTCTACAGCGCGAATTAAGAGATTGGACTCAGATTAATTGTAAAAAAAATACTTTATTTAATTATAACAGCTTAACAGTATATTTAAAATATAAAATAGTTATCGCTAATGTTAGATCTACAAAGGTATTTTTAATACGTATTTGTATTTTTTTACCGGAACAACGTACAAAATATAGTACAAAGTTGTATTCAAAGCTCCGCTCCGTAGTAAACGGCGACTTACTAACATCTCAAATGCACCTTCAGTACCACGAGATTTGAATAAATCGTGTTCCGCCATACGACTATTTTCCTCTTCTGATGATATTTCATCCTCCAAGTAAATTACTAAAGCTAAATCAAGGTCATCGATTTTCTATCTTGGATACTTTTCGTTTGACATTTGTTTAAAAAAATGACTGACGGTGTGTTAAAACGGCCGTGGAACTTTCCACACGTCGTTATCGTAAAGACGGCCGCCTTTTTGCGTCCGTAATATTACGGCCGCTATATGACGGCACCGCTTTCCTAGGAAACCAAAGCTTAAGGAGGGTTGGCGTCAGTCAGGCAGCCGGGTAGTGAAACCACATGCTACAATCCTATTGCAGTATGACCATTTCCAAATACTATATGTATTTATGAACAAAATTTAAAAATAAGAGAGAGAGAGAGAGAGAGACCAAGGATCTCACATTGATACGTAAAACCGATAGATGGTAAATGTACTATGTCACTCTAATTCACAAGTGGCAAAATACATGCGCAATAATATCACATGAGTAAATAAACCGAATAGTATCATAGATTTTCAACTATATTTTCATGTTCTGAATTCAAACTTTATGACAACTACAATTTCGTTTTTACTACGGATATTTATAAACAGATGTTGCCGAGGCTGCTGCGCTTTAGGCCGCGTTCACATTTATCTGACGTGATCTGTAGTGACGGCGTCTGCCTTGTCGCGGCAGACGATATCCCGGTGTGTGACAGGGAGGGTGGGGTGTGGGGCCGGTACAGCCCGCGACACGACACGTCAGACAAATGTGTACTGTCTGTCGTAAAGCGTCAGACGCGCGTATACAATTGCGCTATGGACGACGAACTAATTGACTTCTTTTTATAATATTATTCTTATACAGTACCTATAGACGAGCTAATTGAATACAAAATAATATAATCCTATGTAAATAATTTATGGATATAATTGGATATCTACTTAATCTGAATCGGATAATTCATCAAAAACATTGCGAAAGCGTGAACTCCACGAGAGTCAAGACAGAACTGATTCAAAACTCCGTCAGATCGCGACAGACGGCGACAGACAAATGTGAACGGTAAGTAATTACGAGAGAGACCGTCACGAGAGATCTCGTCAGATAAATGTGAACGCAGATTTATTCTATGGCCGCGCTCGTTCGGGGACCGTTTCCTCGCGCGGCAAATGCCTCGCGAGGCTGCTCGGTCTGTGTGGACCCGCCTAATGATGAGTGAAATTCTCACTAGTTCCACTTTTCAATAGTATATTCAAAAGTAGAACTAGAGGGAAAAAGAAGTCCCATTAGTCCTACGGTAGAACTGTTCAGTAGAACTACTGGGAACTAAGGAGTCAGACGGCAGTCGCTCTGTGGAATAGTTGATATTATATCATAGCTGGTTGGACTGGTGAGCGGATCTCGGGTTCCAAGACTCGGTTGGAACCGGGATAACGCTAGGACGATAAAGATGATGATTTTTTCCGCAAGTCATGCTTCCGGTGATGCGGAGATGATCGTGGTAGGAAGGTATGTTTTAAAGATAAATAAATTAAAGACCTACTGTATTAAGTAGGTATATTTGACAATAGAACATGCAACATATTACTTACATGATTTTCTGTACATTAATGCCACTGCTAGGCATATATAGGTATCTGCTCTAAATGAAAAGAGTAAGGCCATAGTCGACCACGCTGGCCAAGTCCAGGTCGGCAGACTTCACATGTCTTTCGACAAATCATGGAGAGCTCTCAGACCCAGTCTGACCAGACCTCAGTCCAACCAGAAGTGATAGAAAATCAACTTTACCACACAGCGACTACCGTACTTTCCACGTAGGTTAGGTACCTACAATCAAACAAGTTCGTGGTCGATCAGTTTAAAAAAAAATCCTTTGGCCCGCTCATAGAGGCGAGGCACACGCACAATAATACAAAACCGCACGCCCATATTACGTTTGACTAGGGAACTGGTCGCGAGTGATCGCGACCATGTCTTGCTAAGCGATTTTCACCTTTATGGTGTACCAGCGTCAAGTTTGGCCATTGTACCTACTTTAAGGACGCGTTTACAAAATTAGTAGGTACAAAATCGCGTCACTACAGCGACACGGCGGCAACAGTACGTACTACGTACGGTAACTTGCGGAAATGTAGTTCAACTAAAGAACTTTGAGACTTAGAATTTCTTGTGATATGTATCTATGTGTTATAGGCCTGGCTGTGCGAGTTACGTACAAATAAGTATCTTATTTTTATATACCTAAATGGACATTATTACTTTATTTTTTCCATTATGTTGATTCAGGATATATTTCGGTATTTAGATATTATTTTGTTTCTTGCGTTGAAATCTGGTAAGATTATGAGGACTGATGGTATACCATCCCATTCAAGTGTTGCGACTGGAACTCATAAAAGAGTAGACCTAGTTATGCCAGGTTGGGGCTCATTTTATTTGTTTTAGTGAGACCCTACCACTGGTACTAGTGAAGTAACCTTCCAAGGTAATTCGATGAGTCTTACTGGTACTCTTATGTGAGTAGAACTAGGCATGCCGAGTTTGGGCTCACTTTGTTTGTACATAAGAGACCTTACCACTGGAACTTATGAAGTAACCTTCCAGGGTTATTAGATGACACTTGCTGGTACTCATATGTGAGTAGAGCTAGGCATGCCGAGTTTGGGCTCATTTTGTTTGTACATAAGAGACCCTACCACAGGAACTTATGAAGTAACCTACCAGGGTTATTCAATGACTCTTGCTGGTACTCATGTGTGAGTAGAGCTAGGCATGCCGAGTTTGGGCTCATTTTGTTTGTACATAAGAGACCCTACCACTGGAACTTATGAAGTAACCTTCCAGGGTTATTCGATGACTCTTACTGGTACTCATATGTGAGTAGAGCTAGGCATGCCGAGTTTGGGCTCATTTTGTTTGTACATAAGAGACCCTACCACTGGAACTTATGAAGTAACCTTCCAGGGTTATTCAATGACTCTTGCTAGTACCCATGTGTGAGTAGAGCTAGGCATGCCGAGTTTGGGCTCATTTTGTTTGTACATAAGTGACCCTACCAATGGAACTTATGAAGTAACCTTCCAGGGTTATTCGATCACTCTTGCTGGTACTCATATGTGAGTAGAGCTAAGCATACCGAGTTTGGACTCATTTTGTATGAACATCAGAGACCCTACCACTGGAACATACCTAGCTCTACTCACATATGAGAACCACTAAGAGTCTTCGAATAAACCTGAAAAACCTGAAAGGTTACTTTATAAGTTCCAGTGGTAGGGTCTCTTATGTACAAACAAAATCAGCCCAAACTCGGCATGCCTAGCTCTACTCACATATGAGTACCAGCAAGAGTCATCGAATAACCCTGGAAGGTTACTTCATAAGTTCCAGTGGTAGGGTTACTTATGTACAAACAAAATGAACCCAAACTCGGCATGCCTAGCTCTACTGACATATGAGTACCACTAAGAGTCATCGAATATCCCTGGAAGGTTACTTCATAAGTTCCAGTGGTAGGGTCTCTTATGTACAAACAAAATGAGCCCAAACTCGGCATGCCTAGCTCTACTCACATATGAGTACCAGCAAGAGTCATCGAATAACCCTGGAAGGTTACTTCATAAGTTCCAGTGGTAGGGTCACTTATGTACAAACAAAATAAACCCAAACTCGGCATGCCTAGCTGTACTGACATATGAGTACCAGTAAGAGTCATTGAATAACCCTGGAAGGTTACTTTATAAAATGCAGTGGTAGGGTCTCTTATGTACAAACAAAATGAGCCCAAACTCGGCATGCCTAGCTCTACTCACATATGAGTACCAGTAAGAGTCATCGAATAACCCTGGAAGGTTACTTCATAAGTTCCAGTGGTAGGGTCTCTTATGTACAAACAATATGAGCCCAAACTCGGCATGCCTAGCTCTACTCACATATGAGTACCAGCAAGAGTCATCGAATAACCCTGGAAGGTTACTTCATAAGTTCCAGTGGTAGGGTCTCTTATGTACAAACAAAATGAGCCCAAACTCGGCATGCCTAGCTCTACTCACATATGAGTACCAGCAAGAGTCATCGAATAACCCTGGAAGGTTACTTCATAAGTTCCAGTGGTAGGGTCACTTATGTACAAACAAAATAAACCCAAACTCGGCATGCCTAGCTGTACTGACATATGAGTACCAGTAAGAGTCATTGAATAACCCTGGAAGGTTACTTTATAAAATGCAGTGGTAGGGTCTCTTATGTACAAACAAAATGAGCCCAAACTCGGCATGCCTAGCTCTACTCACATATGAGTACCAGCAAGAGTCATCGAATATCCCTGGAGGGTTACTTCATAAGTTCCAGTGGTAGGGTCTCTTATGTACAAACAAAATGAGCCCAAACTCGGCATGCGTAGCTTTACTCACATATGAGTACCAGCAAGACTCATCGAATAACCTTGGAAGGTTACTTCACTAGTACCAGTGGTAGGGTCTCACCAAAACAAATAAAATGAGCCCCAACCTGGCATAACTAGGTCTACTCTTTTATGAGTTCCAGTCGCAACACTTGAACGGGATGGTATACCATCAGTCCAGATAATCTTACCAGATTTCAACGCAAGAAACAAAATAATATCTAAATACCGAAATATATCCTGACTCAACATAACGGAGAAAATAAAGTAATAATGTCCATTTATACAAAAGAAATTTACTTGTAGGTAATTCGCACAGAATACGAGAAGTATCAAATTGATTTTAGCGAATATTTTGTATTCGTATATTGCTTTTTTCGTCTTCGGGCTGCAGCGACAAGCGACATAGAGTCCACTCCCGACGGCGCTCAAGCGCAGACTGAGATCTCATTGCAGAATTTGGATATATAAATCAAGAAAGTGGCTAAATAAAACGAACCTTATTGCCACACATTAAGACACACGTATGCGAGCAAAATAGAAGAAAAATGTAAGATGATTGTTTGCTTTTTTTGAGTCAATTTACAATATTTTGAAAAAAAAAATCAAATTGTTTTTGAGTTGACTATATTTACTACCCTATTCTATCTTTGAAAGTCTAAATAAATGTTAAAATAGAGAGAAAATTGTACCCAAAAATAGCAGTATATGCCTATTTTTGATTTAAGAGGCCGTTTCGAACCGATTTTACATTAATATTAATTAAATATTTTTTATTTATTTTCAAATTGATTTATAGATAAAAAAGTAATCAATTTATCGTAATCATTAGTTTTATTAGTTATTATCTAAAATTGTCGTAAAATGTACCGGAAATATGTGGTTTTTTGATACAAGCGTAAACGCGTCCTTAACTAAATACACCTAAATTTGTAAAACTTCTGTACAGGGGCGGATTTAGGTGGTAGAAACTATCGAGCCTATAAAATCATCAGTTTTATACCTCTAGATAAATCCGTCACTGCCTCTGTCTCTACAATTCGTTGCCACGAATGTCGAATTGAAATATGCTTAGGTATACATACTAGAGTTAGACTTCGCCGGCGTCAAAGAGCTCAGATATTTACATAGAGGCGCATTTCCTATGGGCGCTCTGAAGACAAACTTTCTGCGACCCAAATTGCCGCTTGGCCGTGTGGCAGTCGCGCTGCGACAGCTGTCTCTACGAGAGCAAGAGAGACGGAGAACGACGCCAGTGCCGTCAACGGCGCCAACTACGAACTACACTGGCGGCAGTCGCCACTTGGAATCAACACACGAAATCCTTAAGAAATGTGCTTCTATGTAAATCTGTATTCAGTGCTTAAAGTAAGTTACCTACACGATGCCAAGTCATAAAAAATCTTCTTGCTTTTTAGTTCTTCTTCTCTGGAATGGTGGAACTGATTCATTCATCTGAAAATAGAGGACTTTGCAAGTCAAAGTCAAAATCGTCTATTCATCTAGGTCACAAGGTGACGCTTATGAACCTCAATTTTTTTAATTGAATTACTTAATGCTTTAATATTTACGTTTAGGTACTGCCTCGTTCGCAAAGTAATAGGTAGAACAACGAGAAAGAACGGGCAATAAAACTCTTGATCACTCTTTTAAATCGCCAATAAGTATTATGGTACATATGTATTTTATTTTTGTAAGGAGCTGCGCAACTGTTTTACATTGTACTTAATTACTTGTAAATAGTTACAGACATAATACTTAAGCAATTAATGCAGTTACTAAATTAAGTGGTTTAGTTAGCCTTCCAAAGTGAATATTGTGTAACGGGAACATCCACTTTCCTACCTACGTAGAGGTAGTTATAATGTAGGCAACTCGCGACTATGTTCAGAACTATGGTGGAAATGTATGTTACAGAAGTGACTGTATATGAATAAGTAATATATTAAGCTAAAGAGTCTGTTCAGAGCGCGCTAATATCAGGAACTACTGGTCCGCTTTGAAAAAATATTTCAGTGTTAGATAGCCCGTTTATCGAAAAAGGCTATAGGCTATATATCATCACGTCATGAGCCACGGGAGCGGAGCAGCAGCCTTATATAAGGGCTCAACATAACGGATTATCAACATAACGGATGATATCAGGTCAGGCATGGAGAATGGCAAGCTAACAATTCTCTGTTTGCTAGACTTTAGCAATGCGTTCAATACTGTCGACTTTGATGTTCTGCTCGCCATTTTAAGCTCTCTTAACATATTGTTACGAGCTGGGGTTCGTGATAAATTATATACACTATGCCAGAAAAACTGCACTTTATTCACTAACACAATAACACTAGATACACACACTTATTTGCACAACACTAATAAAACACACTATTCACACCAATAGAACAACACTAAACACTTCCGACTTATTTCCCTTCGCTTGATCTTGATCGCTTTCCGTATTCAATTGAACTGTCCGGTCCGTTCGCTCGCACTCTATTTATACTGGCCGGATAACATCACTAGACTTTTCGAGACGACTCACGAAATTTCTGGAAACGTGTAACGTGTTTCTAGATGTCGCGTAAATGTTCTATTTACACCAACGCCATTTATTAGAGGATAGATGAAACAGCCTTAAACAACCGATACATCTAATCTCATGTAGTTCTCCCATTCACTGATAGATGGCGTTATTTTCAATTCGTAACACGGCCTCCCTCTTAAACGTGTTCGTCTCGAACATCGTTGGACCCATAGTAACGAGCCAACCGGTCCACATGAACTATCTTCGGTGCACCTCGCGACCCCTTCTGGATTCGATAGGTAACGTCGTTCATCCTGGTAATTATGTGATATGGCCCGTCCCATCTGGCTTGTAACTTAGGCGATTTTCCTTTGCTTCGTACTGGGTTATGAAGCCACACCAATGATCCCTCATCGAAGCCTTTGTTATTTGCCTTCCGGTCGTAGCGAGTCTTCATCTTCTCAGACATCTGTTGTCCAGATTCCCTGATGTGCTCGTATACGTCGTTCATCCTGTTGCGTAGCTCGGTTGCGTAATCCGTTATATTGCGTGGAGATTCTGGTGGAATACCGGTGATAAGGTCTGCGGGTAAACGGAGTTCTCTACCGAAATTGGCAAAAGCTGGTGTTACTCCTGTAGTTTCGTGGACCGCACTGCGATATGACAGGAGAAATGGTTGGATGTGCTTGTCCCAATCTCTTTGTTTGTTCTCCACCACCTTCGCCAGGCACCTTTCCAGTGATTGGTTAAACCGTTCAACCATGCCATCTGATTGTGGATGATAAGCCGTGGTCCTGGTTTTATGTGCACCCATTACGCGACAAGTCTCCTTGAACACCTCAGATTCGAAGTTCCGGCCTTGATCGCTGTGGATTTCCAAGGGCACCCCGAACCGACAAAAGACTTCATGCACCAGCTTATCGGCCACTGTGGTAGCTTCTTGATTTGGGATCGCAAACACTTCAGGCCACTTCGTGAAGTAATCCATCACAACCAAGAAGTATTTGTTTCCGTCCTGGCTCTCAGGAAACGGCCCAGCGACATCCAACGCTATGCGCTCCCATGGAGCTCCTACATTGTACACCTTTAATGCACCTCTGCTACGAGTGTGTGGCCCCTTCACAGCCGCACAACTTGTGCATTTGCGGCACCAATCCTCGACGTCATCCCGACAGTGGAGCCAATAAAACCGCTCTCGGATCTTAGTAAGCGTCTTCTTAACTCCCATGTGACCTCCCGAAGCACCATTGTGATAGAGCTGCAAGACTTCCGGCACCTTAGTTTTAGGCACTACCATTTGCAAATGGCACTGGTTACCGCGAGCGTTTTCCCATTTGCGGCACAGAACTCCATCCTGGACGACCAAGCTTTCCCACTGTGCCCAATAACTCTTGGTGATAGGGCTCATTGCTGCGATATCACTCCATTTGGGCCTAAGGAGCGTCTGATTTCTTCCATTCGAGAATCGGCTGTATGTCCTTGTCGTCTTGTTGAGCACTCTGCAAAGCTTCTTTCCATTCGTCGCTCAGATCTGTCTTCAACATCCTCACTAATGCTGCCTGCTTTGCTTCCTGTCGGGTACAGTGCTTGCACTGGTCGGGACACGGCCTACGCGATAGGGCATCTGCGTTACCATGGGACTTACCGCTGCGATGTTGTATTACAAAATGAAACTCTTGCAGTAGTTCAATCCATCTGGCTACTTGTCCTTCTGGGTCCTTAAATTGAAGTAGCCATTTCAGCGCAGCGTGGTCGGTTCGCAGGTGGAATTTACGCCCCAACAAATATTTGTTGAAATGCTGCAATGTCTTTACTACAGCCAAGAGCTCCCGCCTGGTGACGCAGTAGTTTCTTTCGGGTTTGGATAAGGCCTTGCTGAAGTACGCTATAACAACTTCTTGATCACCCTTCCTCTGTGACAGCACGCCGCCGATTCCAGTGTTACTGGCATCTGTGTCAACTATGAATTCATGCTCATTGTCAGGGTAGCCTAGGATAGGTGCAGTGCACAGATGTTCCTTGAGTTTCTGGAATGCAACGTCACAGCTCTCATTCCAACAGAACTGTACTCTGTCTTCGGTGAGCTTATGAAGAGGTCGAGCAATGTCAGCAAAGTTCTTCACAAACCGTCGGTAGTAGGAGCATAATCCGAGGAATGCTCTGACCTGCGTTTTGTTCTCTGGAACTGGCCATTCCTTCACGGCCATGATCTTATCCGGGTCAGTTTGAATACCGTACTCCGAGACCACATGTCCTAGAAAGTTCACTTGCCGTCTGAATAACGCGCATTTCTTCGGACTCAGCTTCAAATTAGCTCCTCGTATCTTTGACAGCACTTGCTCCAAGTTTCGAAGGTGATCCTGGAAGGTGCGCCCCACGATGATGATGTCATCCAAGTAGACCAGGCAGGCGTCTCCAATCAGTCCCATAAGCACTCGCTCCATCAGTCTCTCAAAAGTAGCCGGAGCGTTGCACAATCCAAAGGGCATGACGTTAAATTGCCATAATCCTTTCCCTGTGGAGAATGCCGTCTTCTCCTTGTCTCGAGGATCTATTTCCATCTGCCAGTAGCCACTTTTTAGGTCTAAGGTAGAAAACCACTTCATCCCCGTCAGCGTATCCAGTGTGTCATCGATCCTTGGCAGCGGGTAGCTGTCCTTCTTCGTGATGTCATTCAATCGGCGGTAGTCTACACAGAAGCGCATGCTGCCATCCTTCTTCTTAACTAACACCACCGGAGAGCACCACGGGCTGGACGAAGGCTCGATTACGCCTTCTTTCACCATACCGTCGATCATAGCTTCTACTTCACGTTCCCGTGCCACTGGCACACGTCTTGGTCGCTGGCGAAGCGGTGCTTCACTTCCCGTGTTTATTTTGTGCTGGACTAGTGCTGTCTTCCCTATGTCGGCATCACTGGCCGAAAAAATATCGGCGAACCGGTTTAACATCTTCTTAGCCTTGGTCTTCTCTTCTTCTGACAGGGTACTTTGGCAGTCCTCCAAAAGTGAAGACACGTCGAATCGTGCACCCTGAACCTTGTCGCTGGTAGGTTGCTCTTGACATCTACGCATCCAAGCCGCTCCTTCATAGGTGCCCAATTCCGTCCCTTTTTTGAGCAACACTTCCTTGTCACTTGCATTTAGTGCGCGTACTGATGAAACTTTGGTACCCCTTACCAAGGTTCGTGCAATCTTCCATGAAGCATCTTCCTCTAGGCCTTCGATAAGTACGCAGCGGTTACCTCGACCAGAACTCCCGGGTAAACAAACCGGTACTACCGTTTCCGACCGCGGTTGAAGCGTGACATTCTTCAGGCAGTACACTTTTCCTGAAGTTGCGCCTTCCATGAAGACTTCTTCCGAGCCACATTTCAACACTCCTTGGTTAACATCGATCTCGCAGTGATACTTCCGCATGAAGTCTAGGCCTAAGATGCAGTCGTCCACTATATCGGCCACGATGACTTTGTGACGGTAAATTTTGTTGCCTAGCTTCAGATCCACCTCCATTTCACCTCGGACGGTTATGTGCTGACCTGTTCTCAGATTCACACATTCATTGTTCCTGAAGCAGCCCCGAAGAACCCGTCTTGCTAGATGGAAACCGACGACTGTCCGAGAAGCACCCGTGTCCAATGTCAGCTTGCATGGTGTTCTGTTAATTTCGCCTTCGATGATCAGGCTGTTCCCGTCGCATGATTGCGAGATCGAGATACTTGGGGCTCTTCCATTACCAGCCAGCACCCGCCCCGCAGTCCTGGCTTCTACTCGTTTCCCTGCTCTCGCTGCCTGGCAGGCACATCAGGCGACCCCTTTGGTGGAGACAGGGTGTCACCAGGCTGCCTACGCTTTGGGCAGCTCAAGCGGATATGGCCTCTTTCTCCGCAGTTGTAGCACCGAGGTGACGACACAACTTCCCTGATGCGGTGACCTCGGTCGTCGCGTCGCACTGCTTCCACCTCCAGAGCGTGGGCTAAGGCATCCTTGAGGTCCTTGAAGTGCCCAAGCCTCACTGCTGCTCTTACCTCCAGGTCCCGGATCCCATCCGTAAACGCCTGTACGAGGTTCCCATCAATAAGCGCAGGAGACGACTGGTTTGCCTTCCTGACCAGCTTTTCCACCTCTAGAGCCCACTGCTGCAGAGTTTCTCCGGTGCGTTGCGTCCTGTCCTTCAGCTGAGCACGATACACATGTTCGAGGTGCGCGTCTCCGTACCTCGCCTCCAGCGCCTCAAGAAGCTTCTCGTAGGTGACGTCTTGTCCGAGTGCCTCCAACACTGTCAAGGCCCGGTCGCGAAGGCCAAAGGTTAGGGCGGTTAAGGCCTGTTCTTTGGTCCACCCATTCGATCGCATCACAGCCTCAAACTGGATCTTGTATGCAGACCATGATGACGAGCCATCAAATGGTGGAACCTTAAACCCACGAGGTGAGGGCACTACAGCCGCAGATGTCACTTCGTTGGATCCGAGCCCACGTAATCTCCTCTCCACTTCAGCGACACAGGTGTCGTGATGGTCGTGTACACGCTTCTCTATAGAGGCGACGCGAGTCTCAAGCTGGTCGTGTACGAGCTTCTCCACGTCGCTGATACGAGCCTCGTGCTGCTGGAGCTCCTCCTTTACCACCTTCAGGTCCTTCCCTACAGCGGCGCTGAGGTCTTTCATCACCACCAGCTGTTCCTCCAAACGGCGGGCCTGCTCCTCCTTGTCGCGCTGCAGCTGTTCCTCTAGGCGGCGCGCGTGCTCCTCTTGACGGCGAGCCTGCTCCTGTTGACGACGGTCCTGCTCCTCTTGACGGCGGGCCTGCTCCTGTTGACGACGGTCCTGCTCCTCTTGACGGCGGGCCTGCTCCTCCTTGTCGCGCTGTCGCTGTTCTTCCATGCGGCGCGCGTGCTCCTCCTGACGGCGGGCCTGCTCCTCCTGACGGCGGGCCTGCTCCTGCATGAACGCCATCAGAGCCGCGATGTCGGGCACCGTCACGGAGTGTGTGGCGCTTGCAGGCTCCACTGCAGCCGCGGAGTCGCCTGGTCCACCAGACGATGGAGTAGGAACGTCTCCGAAGCGTCTCTGGTCCAGGTCTTGCTGGCGCTGGTTCCTGGTACGCACTCCTTCAGTTTCTTCTTTCGGCATAACCGGCATAATTTATCCCTTTCTTCTGACACCAATTTGTTACGAGCTGGGGTTCGTGATAAATTATATACACTATGCCAGAAAAACTGCACTTTATTCACTAACACAATAACACTAGATACACACACTTATTTGCACAACACTAATAAAACACACTATTCACACCACTAGAACAACACTAAACACTTCCGACTTATTTCCCTTCGCTTGATCTTGATCGCTTTCCGTATTCAATTGAACTGTCCGGTCCGTTCGCTCGCACTCTATTTATACTGGCCGGATAACATCACTAGACTTTTCGAGACGACTCACGAAATTTCTGGAAACGTGTAACGTGTTTCTAGATGTCGCGTAAATGTTCTATTTACACCAACGCCATCTATTAGAGGATAGATGAAACAGCCTTAAACAACCGATACATCTAATCTCATGTAGTTCTCCCATTCACTGATAAATGGCGTTATTTTCAATTCGTAACAATATCTCCATCAGTAATCGACTGGTTTCATAGCTACCTGTTTGGCCGCCGGCAGCGTGTCCATCTGGATGAAACTTATTCGTCCTGGTGCGAAAATTCTGCTGGTGTTCCACAGGGCGACGTCTTATCTCCTCTACTTTTCTCAATTTTTATTAATTCTATATCCAATCATATTTCTTCTTCTTACCACCTTTTTGCTGATGATATGCAAATTTACATTCAAGCAAAATATGAACATTTGTCGTCAGCTATCTCCACGATTAATAGTGATCTGGCTAAAATATCAGATTGGACTAATAGGTACGGACTTACGATAAATCCAAAGAAAACCCAGATCACAATTATCGGCAGTTCTAGACTGATGTTAAAGGTTCCTTGGTCTTTGCTTCCCCAGATATCTTTTGTTGGCGTTTCAATTCCTGTGAGTAAAGAAGTGAGGAATCTGGGGATTACCTTTGACAAAACGTTATCCTGGTCTGTGCAGCTACAGAATATCAGTCGACGAATTTTTGCTGCCGCTGCGTCACTGAGAAGATTACGTAATTTCCTTCCCATACCTACTAAAATTGCACTTGTGCAATCTATTCTTCTTCCCATTCTTGACTATGCCGATGCCAGCTATCTAAATCTCAATGAGGACCAGCTAGATAAACTTGAGCGCCTCCAAAACTTCTGCATAAGGTTCATATATGGCTTACGTAAATATGACCACATTTCTGAATTTCGTAACAAGCTCAAATGGCTGCCTATCCGCCTTCGACGGAATACTCACATCCTTTGCCTTCTTTATAATATATTATTCAATCCATCATTTCCCTTTTATCTTAAACGACGGTTCGAATATCTTCACGACACACATTCAAGGTGCTTGAGATCATCAGAAAATCTTAAATTGAAAGTCCCGACGCATTCTACAGTTTTCTTTCAAAAATCCTTCACAGTTCAAGCTGTACGATTGTGGAATGCGTTGCCCGAATCTATCAGACGGGCTCAATCTCTTCCAACATTTAAAAATCTAGTCACGAATCATTATTTGTCCCAATTACCATGACTGTATATATATAATATATGTATATATTTATAGGTATATATTATAGTTTATTTGCATATATATGTAAATATCTAGTTTATTTATTTATTGTATATAAGTATTGGTTTGTTATAACTTATTATTTTGTATTGTATGTACAATATATACGTATTCTATGTTTTATACTCATAATAATTATGTATAATTGTATTGACATAATTTGTCCGATTCTTTTATCTACCCACTAAGACACTATTCCACTAAGTACACCGTAACCCACACAATTGTATTTTTATTATATACCTTTTCCAAACTAGGTTGTCTGGAAGAGATCGCATTTTGCGATAAGACCGCCCTTTTGTACAACTAGTTTTAAGTTTATTTTACTATTGTAATTCTGTTTGTATACTGGTGTACAATAAAGTATTAATCTATCTATCTATCTATCTCATCTAGTAGGCTATAATTTGATTTGGTAGGTAGCACTGTTGTCTAATTACGAAATAACGGGTAATACTGTAGAGTAAAGCTAGTTGAAAATGAAACAACAATTTATAAACGCGAAATTTATATACATGGTGACATTAAATACTACCTATGCAACGAAAACATTAGTTGGATAACAGTCTTTATACAAAATTAGTTTTAATTAACTTATTATTAAATAACTATAATATTATTTATAATTTAAATAATATTAAACACTTTTCCAAATAAAATGCAATCACTTATCATCCATAAATAAGTAAGTACTTCTTATTTCACAAGCTCAAGATTACTTTTTAAAACTGGTGCGGTGGCATAACCTTATTTATATTAAGGGTGCAGAGGTTGAAGGAACAATAAATAGGTAGGTAATTAAGTGTAGTTATTCTAATACTTGGATGTAGAATATTATCAAGCTATTAAAAACAGCCATCAATTTTGATATAACTTTCATTAGGAAGGTAAATACAATATTTACAATAGGAAGGTATAAAGACAATAGGTAGGTTAAAAAACGGAAACCTATACCAAAGAGCTCAGATATTTACATAGAGGCGCATTTCATATGGGCGCTTTGAAGACAAACTTTCTGCGACTCAAATTGCCGCTTGGCGGCGCGCGGCGTCTCTCTCTCGTCCAGTGTATCTTAATTACGAGAGCGAAAGAGACGGAGAACGACGCCAGCGCCGCCAACGGCGCCAACTACGAACTAAACTGGAGACAGTCCCCACTTGGAATCGGCATACGAAATCTTAGCATGTGGTAACCAGCACTTGTTGTCAGTTTGCCAAATTGCTTCAAGCAAGGGAATAGACCAAAATACTTTAAAATTATTGTGCTCGACATCATGTGTCGGTTACTGTGACTATACACTGTTATACGCACTAGTGATGTTAGTTATCAAATGGAAGTCGAATCGCGCTTCGTTCTCGATATTAATCGAATACAAGAAATCGATTCCCTTTCCGTTTATTCGATTCTATATTGCTAAGAAATAGGTACTTTCTTATGTAAAAGCATTTAAGTAGGTATATTTTAAATACAAGTATTTACATAATATTTCACAATTAATCTAACATCATCAAAAATACTAGAGGCACTCAAATGTATATTTTAATATTATGAGTCTTAGATAGGTACTACAGAAATATTACATTTAAAATACTAAAATTTTTACTACGTAAGTATTTAAAATAAGCGAATGTCAGTAGAAGAAGCTATAAAAACGGCCTCTAGCTCATTTATTCTCATAGTGACAAGAGGCCTGTGCCCAGCAGTGGGACAATTTAAATAAATGTCGAGGAAAAATTTGCAAGTGTTAATCTATAATCCGTGTGATGACGGAGAATACGGAATGTCACCACCCTATATCATCCCATGGGTGTCGTTAGAGACGACAGAGGGAGCATATTATGCAGAGAACAGCACTGTAAGAGAAGGAAAACTTGATACAAACCCTATACCAACCCGTTTGGCCAGCGTGGTATAGTAGGCCAATTCCTCCTTTCAAAGGAGAGGCCTAGTTCACCAGTGGACTGTTAAAGGCTGATGACAAACCTATAGTATAGAAACTCAAACTAGGTATTAGACTATTACGCAGTCATCTCAAGTTAAAACCCACGGAGTTAAATTGTTAATTAAAACAGTAGGAAGGAAAAATCTAAGCATGATAGAGCTATTAACACATAAACATAACTTCACGCCTTTATCCCCGAAGGGGTAGGCAGAGGTGTATTATACACCCACATTTCGCCAGTTATGTTTAGGTCCCAATGTAATAGGGGGCGAGCCTATTGCCATCTACCAGGCACATTATTAAGCGAGCGATAATTAACATCAAAAAAAAAAAAAATACACACATAACTTCGAAAAAAAGAAGGAAAGAAAGAGTTATTGATTTGAGGAAGATAGCGAGAGGTAAACTCATAGATTATACAGATATACTGGTAGGTAAACTGTTCAACTGAGAGTGCTCCATAATGTTCTCGAAACTTCGAAAGACAAGCATAGTCTGTCAACCCGCACGTGGCCAGCGTGGGGTCTACAGTCTTATCTTTCTCATAGTGAGGAAATATCCGAACCAGACACCAGACACCAGTCACCAGACAGTTTATAGTTCATGCTAAGCAGATTTAAATTATGATTTTAGATTATTTTTAACTTCACAGTGATAAAAGCAAAACTTTTATAATATTTACAATTTTATTTACACATATTTAGCACCTGACTTTCACTAATAGTTCACCTAAATAAGCTTTGAATATTGGTGAAATTTAACTTTAGGTACATTACACCTCTATTACTCGATCATTAGAATATCATCGAATAACATTAGACAATGTTATTTGTCCATTCGACTTTTATTCGAAAGTACAATAGGGAAGTTTCCTGCAAGTGAAATAAATTATAAGTATAAGTATTTTTATCTAGTAAAATATGTCAAAACTAGAGGACGCCAGCGGCTACGCACGCACATATTTTCGAATTTCCCGTTTTGCCCGATCCCGTGGGAATTTCGGAAAAGCCCATCTTAGTACACCCCTACGGTCCCCAAGGAACATGCATGCTAAATTTCAGCTTCTTGCGCCGTTTAGTTTCGGCTGTAGCTTGTCTGTCAGTCAGTCAGTAGGTAACGCAAGGATTTTATATATTAAGATAATGGTAGTTTCATTCATCAATTAATGTTAAAACTTTATTTACATCTCTCATGTTCGATAAGTAGGTTCTTATTACCTCCAAATGGGGCTTGTAGGTGACTAATTAGCGCTCTAGGGTAATAATGTAGCTAGAAAAGCCCTAGGGCGGTAAGTAATTAAAAAAATTGGTTGCCTGTAAAGTCGGTATACGGGCGAAAGTTTTACGTGACAACGACTTTGAGTGGTAAAATAATTTTAATGTGAATATTCATTCGTATAGTAGGAAGAAGGATGAAAGACGCGTGCCTTTCACTTTTTATGTCTGTCTCTCTCGCTCTTAGGCGGGACGCGTGCCTCTCACTCGCTCTCATTGTGAGCGCATAACGTGAGCGGAGCGTAACGCAGTTTCTTGAAGTGTCACCCGGCAAACCAATTTATAAGACGTTGTCACGTCAAAAAACACTTCTTTCTTTCAAAAAGTTCGCGTACATCTAACCATCATACTGGCAATAGACATCATGCATTCAGCCCAATGACCAAAGAGGTCGCTTTGCTATTTTAGTATTCAGCCTTGTCTTCGTGTGAGTATTAATAGTCATCAATTTTAAATAACGGCGCAGCCAAAGCAGCTCAATTTCGTTCTTGAAAAAAAAAAGTTCTTTACCTACTTGATTCTTTTTAATGAAAAAAGGCGGGAATAAGAAAACTTTTACTTTAAATATTGTTTGTTTTTGGGATTTTTTTATAATTACGTGCTGATTAGGAAAAAACATGAGTTCTTCAAGTGATGAAGATGTAAGTTGCACTCCCGATTCAATGAAAATGGAAGCTGAAGCAGCAATTAACAATATTTTGCCTGATTGTTCTCATTTCACTATACATTTCAACAAATAAAATATTTTATTCTTGTAATGCCGGTTTTTTCTACTTACCTCACAATCGAGATGTAAAGCAGAATAGTTAGCTCGGGTGTAAGTACCAATTGCACTTGCAATTCGTGCGCCTAAATATCTCGGGCTGCAATTGATGCCTTACAGCCCTTGGCTACTAATCTACTATTAACATTTTTATCGACAATTTATTGATAATAAGTACCGTAATTTGGGGTGTATTGCAACTACTGAGGTGAATAACAACAGTTTTGCGAAAAAAGTTTATCATGGTAATAGCAACATTTAACGTTTCCCTTTAATAAACATGTATTTTCCAAAAATTGGTACGAATTTCATATTTCAATATTGGCAGCATTTCGTTGTGATATTTGTGCAAATTCGCGGGTATTCGGGTGTCAAAGTTGTCTTACAAGTTTGAACTTGATTCGTTGCTCAGTAAACTTTACGATAATCTGTTGGAAAAACTTGGAAAACTAGCATTTGTGTGGTTAAATGTGATAATCTAGTCTCTTGTGCGACGAATTAAATAAACAAGTGAGTAATACAGTGCATATTTTTGTAAGAATACCGTCATAATATGATTATTGAACATTTTCTCACAAAACGTGGTGAAAAACAACGCGTATTGGGGCGAATAACAACGTGTACTGGGGCGATTAACAACGACTAATGTGACTATTGTTATGATGAATTTTATACCTATATTTCTGTTTACTGAACCTTAACTATCTTTACAGATCGATCCTTATTACTTCTGCAAATATGCCACAACAGTATAAGCCTGATCCCAGAGGTAAAAGACATAAATCATATTAGAAAGAAGATATAGAGAGAGCATTGGAAGATTTACGAGTAAATAAACTATCATATAGGGTTGCAGCAGCTAAATATAATATAGAATATACCGTTCTCTATAGACATAACACGCGCAATAATGTAAAAAAACTAAGCCAAACAGTTCTCAGCCCTGAAGTCGAAAATGCCATAATTGAGAATATTAATACATGTGCAGAATGGGGATTCCCCATGGATCAATATGATTTAAGACTTCTTGTAAAAATGTACTTAATGACAAAAAAAGGCAGCGATAGCCGAGTGGAGATACCAACAGACTGTCATGCTGAAGGTATCGGGTTCGAATCCACGGCGCGCACCAAAGACTTTTCGGAGTTATGTGCGTATTGAATTGTTAATTATCGCTTGTCCCTTGCCTCGGAGAGCACGTTAAGCCGTCGGTCCCAGTTGTCATGAAGATCTTTGACAGTCGTTACAGGGCGTCAGTACCTTCTAAATAAACTGACACTAGTCTAAACCATGAAATATCGCTATCCCTTCGGGTTGCGGAGGTCAGACAGCAGTCGCTCTGCGGAAATATTCAGCCAAATCCGGTTAGACTAATAAGCGGACCCCAGATTAAACTGGGATAACGCTAAGAGAATGATGATGAAGGAAGTCTGTCTTCTGACTGAGATGGAGGTGAATTTCAAGAGATGCTGATGTAATCAGTGTTGATTATTGTGATTGTTATGATGATACCAGAATATGTTAGAGTCTAATAAAATTATGTTATTTTTATGTTCCTAATTATTTAATAAAGTTGATTCTGCAATAAATCATTATTTTTTTGCTTTATTTACATTTTGACTTCTATTTCTCCAACAAAGTTCTAAATGTGTTGTATTTCACCCCTTATGTCGTTGCTAATGACCCCGTTTAAAGTATAATTTGCAACACGATATATTTTGTTCAATATAACATAGAGTTGCAATTGATCTCTTTCTGACGTGACAAAAAAATAAAAAGCAAGCCATGACTCACGTACCTATTTAATGCTTTTGTTCAAGCATAAACAACGAAATAAAAATAATATGACAACTTCAATCCACAAAACTGTTGCTAATCACCCCGGTTTACGGTATTCTATTTGAAAGCAAAAACAATGACGTCACTAGGTCATATTTCATACAAACGCCGTAGTGTAGTATTAAAAGTGCTTGATTTGACTAGTTGGAAACAACCCTATTGTCCTTGTAGTGATGGATTAAGAATACAAAGTGTCACTACCCCATTTCATTCCGTGGATGTCGCAAGAGGCAACTGAGAAAAACACAAAGCAAATAATATCTTATAGAATCACGCCTGTATCCCCGTAGGGGTAGGGAGAGGTGTAAAATTACACCCACATTTCGCCATGAATTGGTAGGTAGGTAATAGCGGGCGAGCCTATTGCCGTTACCGGGCACTTCACTAGACTCCGTGCTGCTACTGAGAATTCGGAAAAACCCAGTAACACTCTTGCCCGACCCGGGAATCGAACCCGGGACCTCCGATCACCAGTCGCATACGCTATCCACTGGACCACGGAGGCAAATAATATCTTTGCGAATTGAATAGTGCGATTAATCCTAACTCTATGATTTAGTATTCTAACTATTCTAAGCGTCAAGTGACAAGTCAATGCTGACCTAGATGGTAAAAGGAATAGAAGTATGAGAAGTAGGTATAAGGCAAAAGGAAAAGGGGACAATATATATTATAATTCTAGGCGTTTGCCGTGGTTTCACCCACGTCCTGAGGGAACTACTTCGCGTACCCGAAAAACCTAAATATCTTACGGGGCCCTATTTTTTCTAAAATAAAATATAGCCTATGTTACTCGCAGATAATGTAGCTTTCTAATGGTGAAAGAATTTTTAAAATCGGTCCAGTAGCTTTTGAGTTTATCCATTACAAACAAACAAACAAAAATACATTTTTTTTTCTCTTTATAATATTATAAGTGTAGATATTATTCTACCATCACACATTACCATCTAGTTCTAAACTAAGCAGAGTTTGTACTATGGGTAGGTACTAGATAATGGAATATTTGTATAATCTATGATAATGGATGAACATACATACAAATCATCTTTATTGTACACCAAAGTAATACAATTTACTATACATTTGTAAAATAAAAGTTAAGGTACAAATGGCGGCCTTATCACTAAGCAATATCTTCCAGGCAACCTTTGGATGGACTAGAAAAGCAAGGAGCCTGGAATAAGGGCAGTTTGGCGATACTAATGATTTATACAATTTTATTTACAGTAAACACAATAAAAAAAAAACTTATATTTACATACATTGTGTTAAAAATACACACATAAAATACTAAAAAATATACTACATAAACATACATAAATAATTATTATAAAATATATAATACATACATAAAGAAAAGAGAAGAGAAGAAAATGGAAGATAGAACAACAAAGTATGAGTTTGACAATAGATAGAAAAGATTAAATAGATAAATAGTAGTCTTTTAATAACTTTTTATAGGTACTTAACGTTTGAGCCTGCTTTATAGGCAAAGCATTCCACAAGCGAACGGCTTGTACCGTGAATGACTTGTCATAAAAAGAAGTCGAATGCATTGGTCTTGCCAATATTAAATTCACAGATGACCTCAGCGATCTTGATTGTGAGTCACATAGAAAATTGAAACGTTCCTTTAATAAAGCGGAGATGAAGGATCAAAAAGAATGTTATAAAGTAAAGAAAGAATGTGAGTATTCCGTCGAAGGCGAATTGGGAGCCACTTGAGCAATTTTCGGAAATCAGAAACGTGATCGTATTTGCGTAATCCAAATATAAATCTAATACAAAAGTTTTGAAGGCGCTCAAGCTTATCAAGTTGCTCCTCAGTGAGATCTAGATAGCTGACATCAGCATAGTCAAGGATAGGCAAGAGAAGAGAATTTGCGAGCGCAATCTTCGTGGCAGTCGGCAGAAAGTTCCGCAATCTTCGCAACGTCCCAGACACAGCGAATAATTTGCGACTGACTTGACCAATTTGTGGGCCCCAGGATAATGTTTTATCTAAATAAACACCCAGGTTCTTTACGCAGTCACTAATTGGTATGGGGATACCACTAAAATTAATTTGAGGTAGACGAGTCCAATCCACACGTGAGATCATCTTGGGACTGCTAACAACAATAACCTGCGTTTTTGCAGGGTTGATTTGTAGACCAAATCTGAGACTAAATGCAGCTATCCGGTCTAAATCTGTATTAATGATGCGGAATGCTTCAAACAACTCGTGTACAGGAGCTTGAGTGTAAATTTGAAGATCATATGCATAAAGGTGGTAGGATGACTGAAGCTGATAAGAGATAGAATTTATAAAAATTGAGAAAAGTAAGGGAGATAAAACGCCACCCTGTGGGACGCCGACTGTAGTATTGCACCACGAAGAGAAAGAGTCTTCGATCCGTATACGTTGTCGGCGGCCAAACAGGTAACTGTGAAACCAATCAATCACTTGTGGAGATATGTTAATAGAGCGTAGTATGCCAAGCAGAATATGGAAATCAACGGTGTTGAAGGCGTTACTAAAATCAAGTAAGGTAAGTACAGTCAGATTTCCATTCTCCATACCAAGCCTAATGTCGTCGGTAATGTTGATCAGTGCCGTAACGGTGCTGTGACCAGGTCGGAATCCGGATTGTAGAGGATTGAGGAGCAGGTTCTTGTTAAGGAATGTGCTAAGATGGATATGGACAAGACGCTCAAGCACTTTGGAGAGGAAAGGTAGCACGGAGATAGGACGAAACTCGGAAAAGGACGAGGGTTTGGATTTTTTAGGTAAAGGAATAATTTGAGCGTCTTTCCATGCAGATGGAAATACGCCCCGGGATAAGGAATAATTTAGAATATGACACAGGATAGGAAGGATTTCATCTAATATACTTTTTTTGTAAATACATACATATTATACATAGAAACACCCATACCAAGACAAACAGCGATGTTCACGCACACAAATGTTTGACTTGAGCGGGATTCGAACCCGCGACCTTCAGCGTGGCAATCGCTTCCACTCCCACTGCGCCAACCGGTCGTCGAAGTTCGAACAATGCTCGAATTCGTCGACTCGTATTAAGTAATTCACATACATACATGCACCCAAAAATAATTGACTCTTATTTTGTGTAGTCCTAAAAATGAATATTTCGGTAAAACAAAAGGAAAATAAAAATAGGCAGTGCTATAAAATTATATTCAATTAAACATCGCTATGCATAAACTTACGAATAATTTAAAAAATATAAAAGATAACTCGAATTATCATAATCTCACATGCTTTACTTAAATTAATTTTAGTTTAAGAATAAAATAAACATATTTGTATCTATAAATTCGTCAAAACAAACATCTTTTTAATTATAAGGGTAACTTAGCGAAATAACTTTATAAACCACACCATGCGTTGAATGTCTCAAAATCTTATACTAATATATAAAGCTGAAGAGTTTGTTTGTTTGGTTGAACGCGCTAATCTCAGGAACTACTGGTCCGATTTGAAAAAATCTTTCAGTGTTAGATAGCCCATTTATCGAGGAAGGCTATAGGCTATATAACATCACGCTATGATCGACGGGAGCGGAGCAGAAGCCTTAAATAACGCGGGTGTAACCGCGGGCATCGTCTAGTAACTTCATAAACCACACCATGCGTGGTATTATGTCTCAAAATCTATAAGTACACATAAATAAAATTGAAGTGTCTGTTTGTAAGTTGAAGTATACACGGTACATATATCAAAATGACAATTCTTACAATTTTTTTCTGTCTATCTGTCTGTCTGTTTGTTCTCGCTAATCTCTGAAACGGCTGGACAGATTTTGACGGAACTTTCACTGGCGGATAGCCGATGTACCAAGAAGTAACTTAGGCTATAAATTAACCGGGTACGCGAAGTAGTTCCCTCAGGACGCGGTCGAAACCGCGGGAAACAGCTAGTTATGGTATAAAATAATAATATGGTATTAACTCTGACGCAGATACTTATAAAATGTAGCTAAGATTTATCTCGATTGTATCGTATCAATACGTTGGCTTTCAATAAAAACCGCTTCTTAATCGGTCAATGCATTAAAGAGCTACGATTCCACAGACAGACATACAGACACGACAAACTTATTAGCGTCTGAGTTTAAAATAAAATATATTAACTTAATATAAAATTTAAAATATAATAAAAGCTATTTATGTACGTAAGAGCATAGTTGTAAAATATAAGTGTAATGCATCATGCTCTCTTTATAGCAAGTATTTTTATCAAATATATAACATAATAATATGCTATACAGAGAAACGTGATTGAACTTATAGCAGTATCTACAACAGATGCCATCTATCGTACAATGAAGAAGACAATCGACACTGCCGACATCTGACGGGCCTGACGGACATCGAGGGAACTAACCTGAATCGCGCTATTTAAGTTCTCACATGTGCATGTGACTGACTTATACAAGTTCTGAACTACTTCCCTCGGACTGCAGTTGTTGACCGCATGCTCAGAGTTACCTTATTGGCGTAAGTGGGGTACGGTTATGAGTCAGAGTGGGCCTGCGTCTTTATGAAAAAAAAGCTTAGTACGTTGTCTATTCAAAAGCAACTAGCCGGAATATGTATGGTAAGCATATATCATCATCCTCATCCTCATAGCGTTATCCCAGTTTCATCCAAGGCACAGAATTATTAATAGTACTAACGTACAGAAGCTTCACTTTTCAAACCAATTTATTGAAATTGCGACTCTTGGTACTAAGCAATAAAGTTCAATTCAGCTCGCATAAGCACTCAGTGCCTAATGCGATATTAACCTAACAGTTCCCGATAATTTCTAACACATAACGCTGTCGCTGTCTGGCGCGGAGTGGCGCGCTAGGGTTGTCGACTTGGCGCTGCTACTATATTTATTCATCGTCTAAGTATCTACCTACTTGACCACGTACCTAATAATAAATAATTATCCTATAAGTATCCTATCCCACTATTTGAGCTAGTAGAACAAAAGCACAAAAATTCTTAGTTATTTCCTAAACGCGTGGACCGATTTACCTACATGATTCAAACAGATACATGGTTTTTGAACTAGATCTTTAATTTGACACCATAATCGTTGAGATAATTATCTCAACAAACAAAAAATCAAATTTTCAAGTTGCTCTCGTAATATAAATAAAATCAAATTTTCAAGTCGCTTTCGACACACAATTAAGCAATACTTTGCATTAGACTTGTGATGATACATTTTTGTTGTTAAAGGCGTTTAAGTATATAATTTGAACAATGTTCGAACACGGCGCGTGAGAATACGGAGCGGTCGCACTCGTTGCGTGACGTCTAATGTGAGCGGCGCGCGGCAACCTACTAAACCCAACCATGTCGACATGGTCGGCCGAGGTACTTGTAAGTTTGTACCTAAAATGCGAAGTGCGCCCGGCCTGTCCAAGGGCCCGCTTTTTAGTCTAACCGGAGTTGGCTGAATATTAGCTTTTCCACGGAGCGACTGACTAGTGTTACTTTTAGAGGTAGGTACGGACGCCCTATAACGACTGTCAAAGATTTTCATGACAGCCGGGACAAACGGCTGAACGTGCTCTCCGAGACACGGGATAGGTATATAAAATCCTTGCGTTACTTACTGACTGACAGACACGCTACAGCCGAAACTATTGGGCGCAGGAAGCTGAAATTTGGCATGTATGTTCCTTGGGGACCGTAGGGGTGCACTAGGAAGGGATTTCCCGAAATTCCCACGGGATCGGCCAAAACGGGTAGATTAAAAAAAATTGCAGGCGTAGCTGCTGGCGTCCTCTAGTATGTGACAAAATCTAAATATGTTCATAGGTTTCTAGGCTGTGGATAATTATTTGGTTTCAATTAGACGACTTGGTGGTGTGGCGGGAATGTAAACGACTGCCATGCCTAAGGCCGCGGGTTCAATTACCGCTCAAGTCAAACATTTGTGTGCATCTAGGAGCGGACAGAGAATGAAAAGGACATAATGTGAGCTCTATTTACTCACTAAACTAGTGTGACGTATAGGGAGAGGTCTATGTCCAGCAACGAACTTCTATAGATTGCATAATAATTCACCATCACCCCCATCAGCCCTTTATGCTGTCCCACTGCTGGGCACGGGCCTCTTCTCACTATTAGAAGGGTAAGGCCATAGTCCACCACGCTGGCCAAGTGCGCGTTGGCAGCCTTCACATGTCTTTCGAGAACATTATGAAGAACTCTCAGACACGGGTTCCTCACGATGTTTTCTTTCACCGATTAGCAAGCGATAATTAACAATTTAATAGGCACTTAACTCCGAAAAGTCATTAGTGCGCGCCGTGGATTCGAACTCGAGACCCTCTGCGTAGCAGTCTGTCGGTCTCTCCACTCAGCTATCGCTGACCAGTCTAAAACTTTTACTACAGGAAACAGAACTCGTGCAAAGTGCAAAATATACAAACAACATACAACTCAAAATAAAATGTATTTACATTTAATACAAAATAAAGGAACAAAAAAATAATAAAAGTATAAATTAAAAAATAATAATTAAACTATAATTAGTATCAGTCACTTGAATCGATTAGTATTTGATAGACATAATTATAGTGGACTCCGGACTCCAAAACGAAAGTCTGGGAGCCCGGAGTCCACTTACTAGTCTAACCAGGGGGGCGATTCAGAATCGTTCGATATCTCATTTGACATTCGATTCCGTTAATTGTCAAACGGGCTACCTCTTTTTTTGTCAAAACTATCGCATTTCCGATAAATTTTATGCATTCAGTATGAAGTAAATTAATAAATAAACCGAATTCAATGAATATTTGTTCAAAATATCTCTGATAGGCGGCTAAAAGACGAGGACAATAATTTGACATATCGTACGATTACTTGTCGTGACATTCTGAATCGGCCTGCCGATTTGACAGGATATAAACTTTTCTACAGAGCGACTGCCGTCTGGCCTCCGCAACCCAAAAGAATAGTGTGATATTCCATGGTTTCTAAACCATGGTATATCAGGTATTACTATTAGGTACTATACTTTTGGGTGTCCACTGTCAGTATACAGGATATTGATTTGCATTTGCAAAATATTTTAAGGGGTGAATATATTACTATAACTGAATACATGTCATATACTTACATGAAAAAATAAGTCACTATAAGTTAAAAAAAAATGTTCTTCTTCATAAACTCTGAAAATTAACTCGACTGTACACATAGTATGCAATAACTAATTTTATATCGTGACCACGGCTGGTGTAACTCATGCCGAAACGTCGAGGCAAATATAAGGTATAGGTCGGTTCACGAAAGTTGACCAGAAATGGCGGCCGTTGCGCATATGTACATTCGTGCACCAATGGCGTGGCTCCGTTCTTGACGCATTTAGGGAATGCGTCAAGAACGGAGCCACGCCATTGGCACTCCACCCGCGCCTCACCCCGCACAAACACGGGGACCTAAAAAATGATTTCTGCGCAGTGGTCATCTTTCGTGAATCGACCTATATCTTATCTTTCTTATCAAATAATTAAGTCGTCTTATACATGAATTTAAATTGAACTCCTTTTAAATGCACAAGCCAAGACTATAAGTCGACACGACAATGTGTCGTCATTAGTGTTGCCCAAATTCAGTCTTGGTCTTGCAGTCTTGGTCTTGTTCTTGCGTTTTTGCAAGACCAAGACCAAGAACAAGACCGCGTATTTTTAGCAAGACCAAGACCAAGACTGATTGTGCAAGACTTGAGCAAGAACAAGACTAAGCCTGCAAGACTCTTGCGTCTTGCAGCTAGGACTTAGCGCTATTTCACGGAGTAGTTAGGTGTAACAGTTCGGTGTATAGGTACGCTTAGGAATTCTATGAGACGCAAAAAACTGTATCAAAGAATATGAAAAACTGGACCTATGCGCATTACGACTAATAGGTACCATAAACATACCTACATAGCGAATAAAAAAATATCCATTAAAATCAAACTGAGTGCATGCATAGTTATGTTTTAACCATCGGCACTTTGATAATGCGGCATCAAAGGTTTTGTACTTACTTCTCAAAGAAATTTGCCGCTTTTCGGAAGTACATGGTTATGATACACGCGCCGGCGGCTTCTTTTGAAATCATATACAACAATCGTTGCCGCCGCGCCGAAATCACAACATTTGACACTATTTGATTGCCGCCACAGGGCGTAGGTAGACTCATGCAAAATAATTTCGAATTTTAAGAGTACCTACAGGTGTTCCAAAGAATAAATAAGTTTCAGAGTGCTTAGAATGAAAATGAATACATTATACTGATCACGCAAGCAGTATTATGATTAGGATAAAATGGTAAGGATAGGTAGTAGATGTCATAATAATTTATTCTAGTAAGTATACAGGGTGTCCGAGTTAGGCCCAACAATATTTAAAGGTGTATGGTTTATATTTAAAGGTGAGGGTTCAATCTCTTTCTAGACAGATATTGTTCTTTAAAATACAGTCAAGTTATTGTAATTAATTTGTTTTTTTTTACATGTTTTAGCAAATGTAAGCTTATAAATCATAAATGTTTATTAAGAAACAGTTACTTCCATGGAAAACGACATATAGGTCAGTTGATTTTTCGAATTTCTTATCAAATCTTCAGTTATTTATTAATCTGCTTGATCTTTACTATGGCTGTGTTAATTCAAGCTCACAATGTTCCAATTCTAATACGTTTTTCTAAGATTTAAAAACTTTAATAAATAGTAATAGACTGATAGGTAATTGCAAGACTTGCAAGACTCTTGCTGCAAGACCAAGACCAAGACCAAGACTGGGAGCGCAATACCAAGACCAAGACCAGGTGTATTGGCGCAAGACCAAGACCAAGACTGGCTAAGTCTCGTCTTGTTCTTGCATTTGGGCAACACTAGTCGTCATAACATACTGGAACCGCGATCTAATGTGTGCAAAGAAAATGTGAAAAGAATTTAAGACAGAACTTTGAAAGAAAAAACTAGTACTAGTCCACGTATTCTTTATTTATTTTTATAGACTCACGCCTGGGTCCCGAAGGGGTAGGCAAAGGTGTAATATTACACCCACATTTCGCCATGAATTGTTGGGTCCCACGTAATAGGGGGCGAGCCTATTGCCGTTACCGGGCACATCACCAGACTCCGTGCTGCTACTGAGAATTCGGTAAAACCCGGTAACACTTTTGCCCGACCCGGGAATTGAACCCGGTACCTCCGATCAGCAGTCGCATACGCTATCCACTGGACCACGGAGGCAGTCCACGTATTATACTATATTTTTTTACATAGATACAGTAAGGCTTCGAGCAAATAACCCAGTTTAACTGTCCGAAAAAATAAAATAGAAAATCAACTCAGAATGATATTTGATTCATGTGACAGGTACTGGGTTGAAAATATTTTTGGTAAAAAGCTTGATTCAAAGTTTTAATCAGTTATTTTTTAAGATTGTCTATGTATAAATTCGGAATAAATTAAAATGTAAAATATACGGTAACATAAATGATTAAAACTATTTCTGATGAAAACCGCATTCAAAATTTTGCTGTCTATAAATTCGGTATAAATGAAAATATAAAAATAAGACTTACTTTGAGCACAACTGTCATGGAATGAGGGATATTTTTCTGACTTTTATTTATACCGCAATGTCATTTGCAAATAAAAGTCAACATTTTTACAAAATAAGCGCTTGAATCCTTAACTTCTCACCCAGGATTTGCAGTTCTAGTACTATTATTAAACAAATCCGTGTAGTGACGGATTAAGAATACAAAGAGTTCAAATAATTTATATTGAATGTCAAGATCGATATTTCGCGTTTAAGTGCACTTTCAGTTTAAAGCAAATATTATATACAGCAAGAGTGAGCAAATTAAATAAATCTTAAAATTTTAATGTTTAATATTCTAGTAAATGTAAGACAATACTTTTAAACAGCCTCTCATATTTTCAACGTCCGATTTTGAGTGAGGTATTTTAAACCCCGCCCACAAAAATTCCACATTTTGGGGTATAATCACACCCCAAATATTAAGTACGATAATATTGCTCTCAATTGTGCTTTATGGTGTTGAAATGTGGAATATATCACACCCAGTTGTTCTTAATATGGGGTACAATTATACCCCCCATTTAATTACAATAAAATTATTCCTAATTGTTCTAGATTGACGACATTTTTTGTCTTTGTGACAATCGAGATCTTTTTACATCATGAGATAATGTATCCCAGATCTTACATTTAATTACATTCTTCATAACTATTTAACTTGTCAATTAGTTTAACCATGGAGTAATATGACCCCATTTTCATAAAATGGGGTGAAATCACACCCCGAGTTTTTAACACCAAAATATTGCTTTGAATTACTCCACTTAGTCCGTCGGTCCTTTAGACCCCGTTTTTTTTTCAGATTTAAAACACCAAATTATTTCATCCACTTATTTAATAAAATGCGTCACTATATTTGATCTTTGGTCTTATAAGACCCCACTTCTACACAATACGGTATTTTGCACACCAGACTTAAAACACGAAAATATTGCCTCCAATTATTATTCCATTAAATCTGTCACTGTATTTTATCTTTGGTCTTTTAAGACCCCGTTTTTACACAGTGGGGTATTTTAAACCCCAACCTTAAAACATCAACTAAATCCATCTCCATCAATTCATCATCGGTCTCGTCAGACAAAGTCTGCCACGATGGGGTATTTTGGACCCCAGTTTGCCGCAGTGGGATATTTTATACCCCAGGTTTAAAACACCATGATATTGTTTCTGGTCGTCCTAGAGAGGTTGTCATCTATGGTCAGGTACATGTTGAAGGAAAAGAACATGGCGGTCGAGGAGAGAAAATGCCAGACGTCGTGGGAATCGTACAGTTGCAGTAGAGAGCAGACTCGGTTGTTCTGACGGGACTGCGCTGGGGTTAGCTGTGGGCAGAGAAAAAACATTGAAATTGCTAAATAGCCATATTTAAACAGACGAAAGGACATAAACAATGTCAATATTATAGCAGTCTACAATTAGATATAAATCGGTACACGCCTGTCGTCCGTATAAATATAGGAGGCCAGTTCAGCATAGGTAGTAACTAAATATAAATTGTTTCCTCAAGAAACGTAAATACAGAAGTCAAAATATTCATTCACTTAGGTCACAATGTGACGCTTAAGAACGTCAAGTAATAAAATATTTACATTTACTGCCGAGTTCGCAAAGCAAGGGCGTAGAACCATGAAATAAGGTAACCTGCACACAGTTAATGTATAAATAAATAAATATTAATTTACTAGTCAATAAATAATACTCACCGCCCAATTAGTGCTCTGGTCCAAATAGAAGTAACTGGACCCGAACCATGTACCGTACGTCAGTGCTATGAACACCCAACTGTGGAACAAACATACATTCAAATATTATTATTTATTTTTCATTTACCTCAAACGTGTAACTTCACAGGTACAGCGGTGGCCGTCCGCATAACCACGCAGATTGAAATAAATCACGAGACTACATTTTTCTTAGAGCAAAATAGTCTTTTCAAAAGAAATAAAATTGTGTCTAATATAACGCCTTGTAACGCTACTAAAATATACAAACTAAAAACTCATTTTTAAGGATTACTCGTCACATCTTGAGCAAATTTAAAAGGGACAACATAAGAACCATATTAACAGCAGCAACATAACCATCAGAATCGATTCACCTAGTGAAAAGATCTATACAGGGTTATTTGTGAAACACCGTTAACCTCTCAGGACTACGTTACTAACATCATAATCAACAACTTTTGTTCTATGACTTTTTACAAAACATAATACATTTACAAAAAAAACAAACCTTCAAGATTTCGTTGTCCTATCTAGCACATTTCAACTCGTGTATTTTGCTGTACCTACCTACGCCCGCCGCCCGCACCCCTCGCTATTGTTCTATCGCATAGACCTTGCAACATTTAGAGCGTTCAATTTCAATATTTTTATTTTTGTATGAAAATCTGATGAACTAAAATATGATGAATTTTTAAAAGTCATAGAACAAAAGTTGTTGATTATGATGTTAGTAACGTCCTGAGAGGTTAACGGTGTTTGACAAATAACCCTGTATAATACAAAAAAAATAAAGCCTCCTTTTTTAAGTCGTTCAAAAACATATTTAATGAACATTGAAATCAAATTACGGTTTACTGATTCTATCGCAGTGGGGTATTTTTAACCCCATAATATTTATTTCATTTATTTATCTAGGAACTATTTATTTTTATTATAATCCAAATCCGATTTCAATGTGTAACATTTCCGTAAACCCAAAAAAATGCTGTTTGAAGAAATATTTTAAATACGTATTCATTTTCCGTGCGGTTGACGGCATAGAATACAAGTGTCACCACCCGCTATCTTCCCGTGGGTGTCGTAAGAGGCGACTAAGGGATAACACGATGCAAATACCATCTTTGCGTAGAGACGGAAAACTCGACATCAAACCCTATACGACTGCCTCGTTGGTCTCGCGGCATAAATGTGCGCGTGGGATCGGGAGGTCCCGCGTTCGATTCCTGGGTCGGGCAGTGTTATTGGGTTTTTCTGTCACGAAATTCTCAGTAGCAGCACGGAGTCTGGAAATGTGCCCGGTACGGCAATATATTACGTGGGACTAAAGTATATCTGGCGAAAAGTGGGTGTAGAAATACACCTCTGCCTACCCCTTCGGGGATAAAAGGCGTGACGATATGTATGTATGTATGTACGTATTCATTTATCTTACCTATACCATCTGATGGACTCTCGATGCAATAGCTTCATGACGATATAGAACAGTGTGTACAGGAACAGATTCGACATCAACACTAAAAGCAGATGCGAAGCGAAATCTCGGCTGTGTTGAGCTACACTGTATACGACAAAGAAAAACATAATTCAAATAATTTACACATACTTAGGAATAAACGAAGATTTTTATAAGTATATTGTATATCTCAAAATGAATCTTTAATTTCACTAAAATTTTTGCCAGTCGCGTTTTTGTATTACTTGAATTCTTGTGCCACACAAGTCCTAATGTCAAACTAGTGTTTTTGGTATCACACAAGTCCTAATGCCAAACTGAAGATTTTATGTCACTCGAGTTTTATGGTGTAGTTTTTATTTCCTTCGAGATTTTCTGTCACACGAGTTTGTGTTAGTCGAGTTTTTTACAAAACCTTTGGATCACTCGTGTGTTTGTGACTATCACGTTCTTATGTCAGTAGAGTTCTTATTATATCACTCGTTCCTTTACACCCTCGAGTCTTTATACCACTGGAGTCTCTATGTCACTTGTTTTCTTATTCCATAGTAGTGTTTATGGCAGTTGAGTTTTTATTTTACTCGAGTTTTTATATCACTGGAGAACTTATAACACAACATTATTTATATCACTCAAATTCTTATCCCATATTAGATTTTATGACACTCGAGTCTTTATCTCACTCGAGTCTCCACCTCACTCGAGTTGGCCCACTTACCCGTAAGCAGCGATGGCCCAGTTAGCCAAGTTAGCGATGATGAGTAGCACACATCGTCCGCAGTACGAAGGAGCGATGGCGGCCAGCGGGCGAATCCTTATACCACTCGAGTCTTTACACCACTCGAGTCTTCACCCCACTCGAGTCTTCACCCCACTCAAGTTTCTACCCCACTTACCCATAAGCCGCGATGGCCCAATTAGCTAAATTAGCGATGATGAGTAACACACATCGCCCGCAGTACGTAGGAGCGATGGCGGCCAGCGGGCGAATCCTTATACCACTCGAGTCTTTACACCACTCGAGTCTTCACCCTACTCGAGTCTTCACCCCACTCAAGTTTCTACCCCACTTACCCATAAGCCGCGATGGCCCAATTAGCTAAATTAGCGATGATGAGTAGCACACATCGCCCGCAGTACGTAGGAGCGATGGCGGCCAGCGGGCGAATCCTTATACCACTCGAGTCTCTACACCATTCGAGTCTTCACCCTACTCGAGTCTTCACCCCACTCAAGTTTCTACCCCACTTACCCATAAGCCGCGATGGCCCAATTAGCTAAATTAGCGATGATGAGTAGCACACATCGTCCGCAGTACGTGGGAGTGATGGCGGCCAGCGGGCGAGACACGAGTTCGCGGACCGCCCGGCAGATTATACCGCCGTCTGCAGGTAAATACCGGAAAAAAGAAAATAATTACATAATAATTAATCATTAGCACAAAATAATTACAATGGCCATAGCAAGTAACGACACGGGAAAGGCCCAGGAGGAGTTGACATCTGAATGCTCGGTTGGCGTAGGGGTTTAAGTGGTCGCCTCGAACCCACAACACTCGCCATGCAAAGTGTTGTGGGTTCGATCCCCACACGAGACAACACTTTGTGTGTACCATAAATTGTTATTTCGAGTCTGGGTGTGCATTGTGCCCGTTGGTTGTATGTTTGTAAAGTCCCCAAAGGCACAGGATTTATAGCTAGTGCGAGAGTTATCGTTTGAAAAAATCTATACTAATATGATGAGCTACAGTCTCTCCAACGGTGCCGGATTGACTACCGATATATCGAAGTGCTGAAGTATTTGTATGAAAACGCCACTATGTCAGTCCGCCTTCAGGACCAGAGTTCGAAACCTATTCAACTCCAACGAGGGGTGAGACAGGGGGATGTCATATCCCCGAAACTGTTTACCACTGCGCTGGAGGATGTTTTCAAGCTTTTGGACTGGAATGGACTCGGCATCAACATCAACGGCGAGTACATCACTCACCTTCGATTCGCAGACGATATCGTAGTCATGGCTGAGACCATGGAAGACCTAGGCACAATGCTCGATGGCCTCTGTAGAGTCTCCCAACAAGTAGGTCTTAAGATGAACATGGACAAGACGAAAATCATGTCAAACGTCCATGTTGTACCTGCTCCTATTCAGGTTGGGAACTCTACGCTCAAAGTTGTCGACAAGTATATCTACCTGGGACAAGTAGTCCAATTAGGTAGGTCCAACTTCGAGAAGGAGGTCAACCGTCGAAACCAACTCGGTTGGGCAGCGTTCGGGAAGCTACGACATATCTTCCCGTCCGATATCCCGCAGTGTCTCAAGACGAAAGTCTTTGACAAGTGTGTGTTGCCCGATGACTTACGGATCAGAGACGTGGTCGCTCACTATGGGCCTTATCAGAAGGCTCAAGGTCACTCAGAGGGCGATGGAGAGAGCTATGCTTGGAGTTTCCCTGCGAGATCGAATCAGAAATGAGGAGATCCGCAGTAGAACCAAAGTCGCCGACATAGCTCTCCGGATAGCCAAGCTGAAATGTGGGCAGGGCACATAGCTCGAAGAACCGATGGCCGTTGGGGCAGAAAGGTTCTGGAGTGGCGGCCACGTACCGGACGACGCAGCAGAGGTAGCAAGGTGGACCAACGACCTCGTCAAGATCGCGGGAGGCGGTTGGATATGGGCGGCTCAAAACCGGTCTGTGTGGAGAACCTTGGAGGAGGCCTATGTCCAGCAGTGGACGTCGTTTGGCTGATATGATGATGATTAAGATACTAATATAAAAAGCTGAAGTGTTCGGTTGGACGAACGCGTTAGTCTCTGGAACTACCGATCAGATCTAGGTAATTCCTTGTTTTTGGGATAGGCCATTTATCAAGGAAGGGTATAAGGCTTTAACATCACGCTATAAGCCACGGGTGCCGAGCAGTAGCCCTAAATAACACCGGTGTAACCGCGGGCACATCTTTGTCATTCATACAAACTCCATGAACAACAAAGTTATGTTTTAGATATATAAATCTGGAAATCAAAATTACTTAAAAGACTCACCCAACTTAAATCTTCCAAGGTAGTATATCTGGAAGGTCATGATCAGACATGTGACTAGATGCAGCACCGTGAACGCTATCCAGAAGTAGAAGTTGGCGTTTAGGACTCCAACCAGACCTGGTAACATCAGGAGATATTAAAAAAAAGGAAATAAACAGAAAATAAAGAAAAAGAAAAAAATATTTGTGCATAACTGTTTAGTATAGCATCCTATAGCATACTTAGCATAGATATTCCATAGCCTAGTATAGATAAGATGATGAGAGTATCGGGTTCGAATCGAAACGTTATGCGCGTATTGTGTATTGTTAATTATCGCGTGCCCCGTGCCTCAGAGAGCACGTTAAGCCGTCGGTCCCCGGTTTTCTTCGATCGATCGGTCGGTCGATATTTGACAGTCGTTATAGGAAGTCACAACCACTGAACAAACTGACACTAGTCTGAACCATAGAATATCGCTATCCCTTTGGGTTGCGGAAGTCAGGGGCCCAATTCCGCTAAATAAATATAGTCGCGATATGATGTCAGTGTCATACTTACGTCACAAAAAGCGTATTCTTCGAAATTATATGATATTTGAATGAAATTGTAACGAGATCGTATGTGTCAACGACGAACTGTTTATTTTAAATTATACGATAATGACATAAGGTTATCAGAATACCGCTTTTAAATCCATTCAAAATACATAGATAATATTTATTATTTATAAGAGTAATGAGTGTAGAGGAAGTGCGTGAGGTTTGTAAGGATAGAAACAAGTGGCGATCTGTTGTCTCTGCCTACCCCGACGGGAAAAAGGCGTAGTATACATATGTAGTAGAGCCTTGCTGATTTCAGCATGAATTGGCCGGTTCGACCGGGGAAGTACTACACTCTCACAGAAAATATATCAATGTCATATAAAAATAGCAGAATTGGCTCCCTGATAGGCAGTCGCTCTGTTAAAAAGTTAAGATTCAATCAAATCCGGTTAGACTAGTGCAGACCCCGGGCTCTAGAGCGAAAGGTTTAAGATGCACCCGAGATAATTATAAAGGAATCTTTTTTTTTTTCGTGTGTGCCCTCTAGTTTTGCAGTTTTCAGATCGCTCAAAAAGGTCTTCAAGACAAGATCAGGATTTTAAAGTTAAAGTTGAAAGAAAACTTCGCTTTTTTAGAAAGCAAACAATATAGGTCCGTTAATATTTTGTATATGTTTCGATTTTACTAAAAATCGCTAATAAAATAATAAAATTAATTATAATGTAGTTTTACAACTCATAATATAAACGTGCAACAATGTAACAAATGTCTCAATAAACGTATTAACGTGAAAATACATTCGTTTTTTAATAAATCAAACACAGTTCTATTCCTTCCTAAAGTGAACCTTAAAATAATAAGCAGTAGTATTTACCTATAAATATAATAAGAGCCAGTACTCCGAACGTTGCGTGCGCTCTCGCGTTGATGTCCGGGTGTCTAGACTGGTATATCTTCACCATGCACAACACTGATGTCACGTACATGAATGATGTGTCTGGAAATATAATCTTCTTAATATATAAAATCCTCGCGTTACTGACTGACTGACAGACACGCTACAGCCGAAACTATTGGGCGCAGGAAGCTGAAATTTGGCATGTATGTTCCTTGGGGACCGTAGGGGTGCACTAAGAAGGGATTTCCCGAAATTCCCAAGGGATCGGCCAAAACGGGTAAATTTAAAAAAATGCAGGCGTAGCTGCTGGCGTCCTCTAGTATCGAATAATATTTATAGCAGGGTTATTCAAAAACGGGTTTGGTTATAAAAAAGCGAACTAAAATTAAAATCCTACATTGTACCAAATATTACATTCTTTTTTTACTTCGGCACCATACCTGGAAATTTACCGCTTAAGGACATATTGAAGCTTAAAGTTACCATACCAAGACGAAGTCTACTCGTTTTACACATTATTCCAAGTCATACTAAGCAAAAATACCACTTGGGAAACGAGAAAAATTGTATGCTTAAAAAAGTTTTTAAGTCGCGATGTTGCGCGCGCTTGCAATGCTCGAGATTCGTACCTATCCTAAGGTGCATAGGACATGTATAGGACAAATGTATAGTAAATAAAGTTGAATATAATATTAAATTCTAGTTGTACTTACCAAACTGAAAGTTCATGCTATTAGGACATACGTGGTAAGCAGCCGACAGTAGTCCTTCACTGACCAGAGCGATACCCATCGCATATAGCAGACCAAAATGCTGAGGTATGCCCAGCTCTTTCTATAAACAAACAAACAAGATAGAAAATATGTTCATAAGTGTTAATTGTGAGCTAAATTAATAAGTATATATATATATATATATATATATATATATATATATATATATATATATATATATATATATATATATATATATATATATATATATATATGACTGCCTCTGTGGTCCTGCGGTAGTGTAAGCGACTGCGGATCATGAGGTCTCGGGTTCGATTCCCGGGTCGAACAAAAAGTGATATTGGGTTTTTCTGTTAGGAATTATCCAATAGAAGTTCGGAGTCAATGAGTTGGCGGTATCACACCCCCGTGCCTCGGAAAGCACGTTAAGCCGTTGGTCCTGCGCCCGCACTCTCTCCGGTCGTGTCGCATGTGGCGTCCCATCGGACTATGAGAGTGAGGGAATAGAGAGTGCACTTGTGTACGCGCACACACTTGTGCACTATAATATGTCCCGCGCAGATGGCAAGTCTCATATACAGACAAGCCGCCGTGGCCGAAATCGGTCAGGAGGACATTAATAAGTATATATTCTATTGTACCACATAAAGACATCACCATCTAGTCCCAAACTAAGCTGAGCTTGTACTATGGGTATGGCTAAACATACATATATACTTTTTTTTGTAAATACATGTATACGTATTATATATAGGAACACCCAAACCAAGACAAACGTCCATTGTTCACACACACACAAATGTTTGACTTGAGCGGGAATCGAACCCGCGACCGTCAGCGTGGCAGTCGTTTACACTCCCGCCCCGCCGCCTGGTCGTCAAAGATTTACTCAGTTCACACTCGTATCGTATAGGACCAAATTTTATATTTAACCAAATAACAGACTTTGTTAAAGTTATAAAATGGACAAAGGGACAGGACGAAGGGGAAGACCTAGGCGGACGTTCTCTGACCTGCAGGCCGATTCAGAATGTCACGACAAGTAATCGTACGATATGTCAAATTATTGACCTCGTCTTTTAGCCGCCTATCAGAGATATTTTGAACAAATATTCATTCAATTCGGTTTATTTATTAATTTACTTCATAATGAATGCATAAAATTGATTGGAAATGCGATAGTTTTGACAAAAAAAGAGGTAACCCGTTCGACAATTAACGGAATCGAGTGTCAAATGAGATATCGAACGATTCTGAATCGCCCCTCAGATTGGACACATCCTAAAAACAGGACAGGTTAGAAGCACCCTGAACAGAAGAGCATGCATGAGGAATCTGATGGAAGTGAATGAAGCAAGAGAGATATGTCAAGATCGTTGCAAATGGCGCTCCGTAGTCTCTGCCTACCCTTCCGGGAAACAGGCGTGAGTCTATGTATGTATGTATGTATGTTAAAGTTATAATTGTTATCTGTGCTTAAATTTCGTGCCTTCCAATTTACTTTTCTCTTGTTCTCTGGTATGATTTGCTTGTCAATACCCTGTGGAACGTTGAACTGTGTTGTATTGTACAATTATTTTTATAGCTAATCCATTTTAAGTGATACCAAACTCTCAAAAGTAATTTAATTGTAACAGTCTTCAAAACTAGATGGGACCAAACGGAAAGCATATCTCTAATTATATAAAATTTTTGCGTTACTGACAGACAACGCACAGCCGCGTCGTGTCGTGTCGGACCATGTCGTGACGTATCATGACATTTCGTTCCGTGTCGTGACGTATCGTGTCGTGACCTGCCATGTCGTGACGTATCGTGACATGACGTGTCGTATCATGACGTGTCATGACGTATCATGACGTGTCGTGTCGTGACGTATCGTGGCGTGCCATGTCGTCACGGGTCGTGTCGTGTCGTTTCGTGCCATGTCTTGTCGTGTCGTGCCAAGTCGTGACGTATTGTGTCGTGTCGTGTAGTGTGTTGTCGTGTCGTGTCGGGTCGAGTCGTGTCGTGTAGTGTCTTGTCGTGTCGTGTCGCGTCACGTCGCGTCGCGTCTCACCTGTGTATAAGACTTGGCGTGGTGTCTGTTGTGCCGGCGCCAGACCTGCGCGAGGAACAGCAGGCCCAGTAGCACGTAGCCAAGGTTCGAGTACACGTGGTTAAAGTCTGACACCACCAGTAGTGTCGTGTCGTGACGTATCGTGTCATGCCGTGTCGTGTTGCCTCACCTGCGTATAAGACTTGGCGTGGTGTCTGTTGTGCCGGCGCCAGACCTGCGCGAGGAAGAGCAGGCCCAGTAGCACGTAGCCAAGGTTCGAGTACACGTGGTTAAAGTCTGACACCACCAGTAGTGTCGTGTCGTGACGTATCGTGTCATGCCGTGTCGTGTTGCCTCACCTGCGTATAAGACTTGGCGTGGTGTCTGTTGTGCCGGCGCCAGACCTGCGCGAGGAAGAGCAGGCCCAGTAGCACGTAGCCAAGGTTCGAGTACACGTGGTTAAAGTCTGACACCACCAGTAGTGTCGTGTCGTGACGTATCGTGTCATGCCGTGTCGTGTTGCCTCACCTGCGTATAAGACTTGGCGTGGTGTCTGTTGTGCCGGCGCCAGACCTGCGCGAGGAACAGCAGGCCCAGTAGCACGTAGCCAAGGTTCGAGTACACGTGGTTAAAGTCTGACACCACCAGTAGTGTCGTGTCGTGACGTATCGTGTCATGCCGTGTCGTGTTGCCTCACCTGCGTATAAGACTTGGCGTGGTGTCTGTTGTGCCGGCGCCAGACCTGCGCGAGGAACAGCAGGCCCAGTAGCACGTAGCCAAGGTTCGAGTACACGTGGTTAAAGTCTGACACCACCAGTAGTGTCGTGTCGTGACGTATCGTGTCATGCCGTGTCGTGTTGCCTCACCTGCGTATAAGACTTGGCGTGGTGTCTGTTGTGCCGGCGCCAGACCTGCGCGAGGAACAGCAGGCCCAGTAGCACGTAGCCAAGGTTCGAGTACACGTGGTTAAAGTCTGACACCACCAGCAGTGGGTGCGCGCATAGGAAGTTGAAGTAGCATAGGTCTTGGTTGCCCGACTGGTTGAGGAGCTGGAACAAATAAAATTAAATAAATATACTATCAAGAGAACGAAAGAAAAGACTACACTACTTCCTATAGCTATTTCAGAGCAGATCTCTAAAATAGCCAGACTCAACTAGACAAATGTAATATACTAAAAACCTCGCAGATACAGGTTTAATTAAGAGATTGTAGTTTTTGTTATATGAAATGATTTTCTCTGTCCTCATTACCAGGCCATATTACCGAAGCGACAAAGACTTACGAATAAACGAAAATAAATATATCATACAATTATGAATATATTTCTATATTCATAATTGTATGATTTTTATCCAATATGTTGAATTGTTCATTATCATTTGCCCCGTGCTTTGTAGAGCACGTTAAGCCGTCGGTGCCGGCTGTCATGAAGATAGTTGACAGTCGTTAAAGGGACATCTGAATAAACTGACACTAGTCTTAACTATAGCATATCGCTATCGCTTTATGATGCGGAGGTCAGACAGACAGTCGCTCGGTGGCAAAGCTAATATTCGGCCAAATACGGTTTGACTAGTAAGCGGATGCAGGTTGCAACTGGGATAACGCTAGGAGGATGATACTGTTACGAATAGCGATATTTGAAAATAACACCATCTATCGGTGAATGAGAGAACTAGAAGAGAGTGGATGTATCGATGGTTTAAAAGTGTTTCATCTACTCTTTACTAGATGGCGTTGCTGTTTTCTTTTCTAGCGAACGTTCGACTGTTCCCCACTGTTACGAGAACATTCCAGAAGCGGCTTGAATGAACTAGTTTTTTATAAATACCGCGTGGACAGGCGAATAGGGACAGTACAATTGAATAAGCGGAGCGATCAAGATCAGCGAAGGATCTGAAGAGTCGGAAGTGTTTAGTGGTGTGAAATAGAGTTTTATTAGCGTGTAATTATTATAGTGTTTTTGTTTGTAAAATAAAGTACAGTTTTAGTGGCATAGGAGTTTTTATCGCCGAACCCCAGCTCGTAACAATACTTACCCTCTGATAAGTGACAACTAGTTGTATAACAGGCAGCGTATAAAACACAGCCACTGTCAGTACATTCCATAGATACATCTTAGACCTGGCTGATAGTACCCTTGGACGGCATCTGAAGACAAAATGAGGGGTTTAATATATAAAATACAAAAAGAAACCCACGGGGTATCTGTAGATAGATCTTAAAAAAATACATTAAGGTCTCTAAAACCATAGTTTCTCAAAGTCAATCGTTTTACAGCCGGTTTCAATATTCGATCTAACTATTGGATTTGGAGATTTACACATTTTTTTTTGACATATTTTACCCCGCTAATATGTTCTTTAGATGCCCTATAACCCCATGGATAAGTAGGTATTTCGAGTATTGCACGCGCGCACTTTTAAAAATGTGAAAACTCAAAAAAGAAATCGTTTCTCAGGTATTATTTTCGGTTAGTATGAATTGGCATGATGTCCACAACGAGTAGACTTCTGCTTGGTGATGGGTCCTGTACAATTATTATAATTAACGTTAAATAACGTGCTTTTACATGAAAAATGATGCATGACCAAGTTTTCTCAGTATGCTCATTTTGGTAAATAGTGTTTTATAAAAATGAATCCTAGCTAAATCGATTTATGATCCCTATACATACCTACATACCAAATACAACCCTGTACATACCAAACTTCATTATAATCGTCGGAGCCGTTTCCGAGATTTAGCTCATATTTATTATATACAAGAGTTGCTAGTTTTAAAGTTAGATATAAATGGGGGAACCTCCCCTTACCACAAAAGTATTATTCATAATTCGGAGTAGGAAACTAAACGAAACGAGTAAACAAACGAAAGCTTGTTAAACCCTACTCTATTTTGTTTTTGTTTTTTTTTTATTGGTTCACTAAACCCGACATAACACTTGAAATAACATAGGATATCACTTAAAAATACAAGTAATAGTGTATGACCTTCTTGAAGTGAACACAACATGCTTTATAAAAATAGACTAAAGTACATCACAATCTTATACATAAAATAATTTTATACATCTTTTTTGAAAAGAAAAGTTTTCAACGAATGAACCAGTACATGGAAAATGTAAATTTCGTTGTAAATATTGTTGTAGGCTGAGCAGTTGAGCACATACGATTCAACGGTGCATGGTGTCCATAATTAGTGCGGCAAAGGGGCAAGCTTAAAGTTTTTTCTACTATGGATACGGCTTCCAGACCGTATTTAAAAAAACACATAAACTTACCTAGCCAAGTTAGCGACGCACAGCTTCCCACCAAGTCTGTACAGATCCTTATCAGTGTTGATGTCCTCCAACGTCGAGAAGTCAGACTCTGTGTCTGATGACGAACTGCCATCTGCTGACAAAATACATATTATACATCTGTAGAGTTGTCAAATAAATGTATACTTAGTATGTAAGGGTATACATATAATCATGTATTTATTTGAATAAAGACAGTCTTGTTTGTCCGTGTGGTGACGGATTAAGAATACGGAATGTCACCACCCCATATCATCCCATGGGTGTCGTAAGAGCCGACAGAGGGAGCATATTATGCAGAGAACAGCACTGTAAGAGAAGGAAAACTTGATACAAACCCTATACCAACCCGTTTGGCCAGCGTGGTATAGTAGGCCAATTCCTCCTTTCAAAGGAGAGGCCTCGTCCAGAAGTGGACTGTTAAAGGCTGATGATGATGATGAATCTTGTTTCAACTTTCGTCCAAGTTTCATTTCTAAGACTTCATAGCATGTTTATGACAACCATACACATCATTATAAATTACTAGATGAGCCCACAGTTCATCCGCATTATTTAACACGTTAACTGCCATAGCATAATTTTAAAGTCGGTAATTTATTTTTTTTGTTTTTTGGTGTTATATCGACAATGACATTTTATGAATATTTTTTACTTTTTTCGATAATTATAACATAAAATAGGATAACAATAAATATTGTCAGGTGTATGTGACTGACGAAGCCTAATCGGGAGAAAATATAGCCAATGCGCCATGTCAGACATTTTGTCAGGCATCGTACATCGAAGAACATAAAAATTAACATGTTTTGTTTTTCCTTTATTCTAAACTTACTTACTAAGTTTTTTTTTCAAAGAATAAAAATATTTAGAAATTCCTTGAGACGTATTTTTGCGTAAAACATGTACTAACTTATAAATCAGTCCCATATGTAGGAAATGTTAGGCCAAGATGAACATAGTTTCTTAGGGGCTTTGTCAGTCAATTTCAACAGAGAAAAACACCCAAAACGCGCCTGACGGCTCCCTGAGATCATTTCAATTACATATGTTTGCGTCAGGCACTATTGACTGACACGGCCCTAACAGATACCATGTCTGTCAAGCACCGGTGCCTGACGTGGCAGTCAACGTGTTAAGGCTACTGCCCCACTCCCGTGGCTCATAGCGTTATGTTATACAACCTATAGCCTTCCTCGATAAATGGGCTATTTATCATTGAAAGAATTTTTCGAACCGGGCCAGTAGTTCTTGAGATTAGCGCGCTCAAACAAACAAACAAACACAAAAAACAACTCGTGGTCTCGTACACTCACGTTGTAGTGCTGCGAAATATTGATTTTGGCGAAATAGCTTCATAATAAATAACTTATTAACTACACAATGGCCAAGCGGGGGTTGGCAGACTTCACATGAGTTGCGTGTCGTGACGTGACGTGACGTGTCGTAGCGTGTCGTGTTGTGTCGTGTCGTGTTGTGTCGTGTCGTACGTACCAAGCGTGTCGTCGGTATCTCGTACGAGACACTGATGCGAGGTGTCGACGGTATCTCGTACGTGACACTGATGCGAGGTGCTCTCGCCACTCGTGTTGACGGTCACGTGTCGTGTCATGTGGTGTCGTGACGTACGTACCGCGCGTGTCGTCGGTATCTCGTACGAGACACTGATGCGAGGTGCTCTCGCCGCTCGTGTTGACGGTCACGTGTCGTGTCGTGTCATGTAGTGTCGTGTCGTACGTACCGCGCGTGTCGTCGGTATCTCGAACGAGACACTGATGCGAAGTGCTCTCGCTGCTCGTGTTGACGGTCACGTGTCGTGTCGTGTCGTGTCGTGTGGTGTCGTGTCGTACGTACCGCGCGTGTCGTCGGTATCTCGTACGAGACACTGATGCGAGGTGCTCTCGCCGCTCGTGTTGACGGTCACGTGTCGTGTCGTGTCGTGTGGTATCGTGTCGTACGTACTGCGCGTGTCGTCGGTATCTCGTACGAGACACTAATGCGAGGTGCTCTCGCCGCTCGTGTTGACGGTCACGTGTCGTGTCGTGTCGTGTGGTGTCGTGTCGTACGTACGGCGCGTGTCGTCGGTATCTCGTACGAGACACTGATGCGAGGTGCTCTCGCCGCTCGTGTTGACGGTCACGTGCCGTGTCGTGTCGAGTTGTGTCGTGTCGTACGTACCGCGCGTGTCGTCGGTATCTCGTACGAGACACTAATGCGAGGTGCTCTTGCCGCTCGTGTTGACGGTCACGTGTCGTGTCGTGTCGTGTCGTGTCGTGTTGTGTCGTGTCGTACGTACCGCGCGTGTCGTCGGTATCTCGTACGAGACACTGGTGCGAGGTGCTCTCGCCGCTCGTGTTGACGGTCACGTGTCGCCGTCGTGTCGTGAGCTGACGCGATGTAGGTGTCGTCACGGCGTCGTGGGGTATTGAGGGGGATGTTAGGTTCTCTGAAAGAAAAATAGATACTCTTTAATAATTCAGATAGTAGGTATAAGTAATGCAGGTAGTAGATTGTAGCCTTGCTGATTTCAGCATGAATGGGTCGGCTCGACCGGGGAAGTACTACCCTCTCACAGAAAATCGACGTAAAGTAACAGTACCTAAACTGTTGCGTCTCGTTCGGTGAGTGAGAGTGCCGGAGGCCCTATCCCCTTTCCATCGCCCTCATCCCACTCCTCATCCTATCCTCTTTCCCAACCCCAAGGGGCGGCAACGCACTAGTGTAATAGCAATTACCGCCGCCCATGGACACAAGTCCATGGGCGGCGGTAATTGCTTACCATCAGGCGATCCGTCTGCTCGTTTGCCGCCTATTACCATAAAAAAAAAATTACTCTTCTATTCGTTTTCACAAAATCATAGATTCCTTCCTCTACAGCCATTCGCAATCCACTGCTGGATTAGAGCAACTTTTGCCTCACAGTAGCCCTGTGAGTCAACAGGGAATATCCGTGTGATTCACATATAAGCGAATATATTTTTATGACATTCTTTATCGGTAAAGAAAGACACCTCTCACATCTTAATATATAAAATCCTTGCGTTACTGACTGACTGACAGACACGCTACAGCCGAAACTATTGGGCGCAGGAAGCTGAAATTTGGCATGTATGTTCCTTGGGGACCGTAGGGGTGCACTAAGAAGGGATTTTCCGAAATTCCCACGGGATCGGCCAAAACGGGTAAATTTAAAAAAATTGCAGGCGTAGCTGCTGGCGTCCTCTAGTTATTTTATATTTAAACACTCTAAAAATGCCAATATTAAATAATAAAATATTAAAAATTTACGAGCGAAATTTAAAATATCGAAACGCAACACTATTGGCTACCCGGTGTACCCAATAGCGTTGCGTTTCGCTAGACCCGAGTGACGACACGGTTCGCAGAGGCTATGGCTATAATATAACTCAAACGTTGAGAACGCTGACGTAATCACAAAGCGCGCTAAAATGGGGGTGTTTATACCAGCATTATGTCAATGCAATTTGCAACATTTAATCTTAATATATAAAATCCTTGCGTTACTGACTGACTGACAGACACGCTACAGCCGAAACTACTGGTCGCAAGAAGATGAAATATAGCATGTATGTTCCTTGAGCACCGTAGGGGTGCACTAAGACGGGATTTCCCGAAATTCCCACGGGATCGGGCAAACCGGGAAATTCGAAAATATGTGCGTGCGAAACCGCTGGCGTCGACTAGACTAGTTTTAAATAAATGTTGACTTCTCAACGACTAATACTTTTTTTTACGGTATCATATTGTTACGAATGGCGATATTTGAAAATAACGCCATCTTTCGGTGAATGAGAGAACTAGAAGAGAATGTATATATCAGTGTTTCAACTATTATCTACTAGATGGCGTTGCTGTTGATACTAGAACAATACCACTACTCTAGAATGCTTGCACGTTACGAGAACATTCCAGAAGCGGCTAGAATGAACTAGTTTGTTATCCGGCCGGTATAAATACCGCGCGGACAGGCTAATCGGGACAGTTCATTTGAATAAGCGGAGCGATCAAGATTAGCGAAGGGAAGTGAGTCCGAATTGTGTTTCCTAGTGAGAAAATTGTGTTTTTTATTGGTGTTTTGTAGTGTATACAATTAGTGGTTGTGGTTTAATAAAGTGCTGTTTTAGTGGTATAGGAGTTTAATTTATCACCGAACCCCAGCTTGTAACAATACTAACATAAATAAACGATAGCAACAATAAAAAAGCAATCATGCATATTCCCTATTGCAGGACATATACTTCTGTACCACGCTGGCCAGACGGGTTATTACAGGGCTTGAAGTTGAGATTTCCTTCTTTTCGCAAAGCTACAATTTGCTTGGTGTATTTTCCTCAATCGCCTCTTACTTCACCCACAGAATGAAATGGGTTAGTGACACTGTTTTCTTAATCGGGTGCTGTTGGTTTGTACAAATTGTTTATGTTAGAAATAGTTATTACAAGACATTTGGTGTAAAAAATCAGGTGTATGGGCGGTTTCAGATTAGCGTTTTATATGCGCGTATAAGTTCGTTTTTGGGAGCGCATGTAGGCGCGTATAGGCGCGCAAATCGTACGAGCGGTGATGCGACGAGTCGTCAGAATCCATGTTGACACTACAAGATGTCACTACTGTTTCGAGCGAACACGCCGAAATATGCCCGTTTACGCGAGTCCGGTTTTTTTGAAGCGAGTAATGTAGCGCGCGTGTAAGCGCATACGCTGAAACGACCGTATACGCGCTGAAAAATACGCCAATCTGAAACCGCCCCAACGAGTATGTTGGTTTTTATTACTTTGTCGTCGCATGCAATTGATTTTTTTATACTTATTTTTAATATTTTGTATTGTGCATACCTATATTTGTATTACCATTATGTTTTATTTAATTTTTATTATATGTATCTATGATTTTTGTGTATCTTGTGTGGTGGGAAATAAACGGATTATTTTCATATTACAGTGACAGTTTTTTTACAAACCTTCATCCACCTCTACAGGCTGTCTCTTCCTACACACGATAACTATGACGAAAGCCACGTAGAAAGAGCCGAAGAACGCCAGCGCCACGCCGGCCGCTATCAGATACTCCTGGTAAGATATCGTCTGGATTATTCTGAAACTGGGAGATAAAGTACTGTTAATACAATACAGTCCGTGTGGTGACGAATTAAGAATACGGAATGTCACCACCCCATATCATCCCATGGGTGTCGTAAAAGCCGACAGAGGGAGCATATTATGCAGAGAACAGCACTGTAAGAGAAGGAAAACTTGATACAAACCCTATACCAACCCGTTTGGCCAGCGTGGTATAGTAGGCCAATTCCTCCTTTCAAAGGAGAGGCCTAGTCCAGCAGTGGAATGTTATAGGCTGATGATGATGAATACAATACAGTACAGTAATGGAATTAGTTGGAACTAGCTGATGCCCGGTTTCACCCGCGTAATCTAGGCAACAGCGTAGCCTATATTTAACTCTACAAAGTCCAGTCATCTCCCAGTGAAAGTGCTATTTTAATCGGTTCAGCCATTTCAGAGATTAAAAAGAAAGAAGTTTTAACTGAAATATGAACAAATTTTTGTGCTATAATATTCTAGCGTGTAGTAGCTTACTAGCCAGTGTGCTCCTTATTAAAGGTATAAATTAACACCTTAAAGAATTTATTTTACGCATTAAAGATCAGTCATATAATTTATTATGATGCATACAAATTACGGAAGTTTCTAATCGATTATCTCTATTGCTTTCAGTGATGATGACTTATTTCATAGATGACAACTGTCATCGTTGACACATGTCATCTCTGACAGCTGTCAAAAATGTCACAATTCATCATACCAACTACTGTATATAATTTTATCTGACCTAAACTGCTTCACCCGGCCATCGTTGGTCGCTAACTGCACAACTTGCTGTTCGCCCCATCCGAGGTACTGCGCCATCTTCGGCAGTGTGGTGTTCGATGTCTTGTCCGTGCAATCTTCGTCAGAAGTCTTCACTATGAACACTATGTAGAAACCCAGGGGGAATGTGTCTTGCTGTGGAGTGGAAAAGTAATTTAGAAGGATCTACCTTCATTCTCATGGATTTTCGATAAGTCAAAGTCAAAATCCTTTATTTATTTGGTTATGTGACGCTTATGAATGTCAAATAAAAAAAAAATTTACTCAAAGATTCTACATTTACATTTACTGCCACGTTCGCAAAGCAAGGGCGTCATTACAAAGTCAAAGTCAGAATCATTCCATAAAATAATTCGAATTTCGATTTCAAACTTGGAACCAGTAAAAGACAGAATCGTTCAATCACTGTCGCTCTCATAGCGTAACTTGACATGTCATTCGTAATAGTCAAAGAGTCAGCAAAGTCAAAGAGCTCAGATATTTACATAGAGGCGCATTTCTTATGGGCGCTATGAAGACAAACTTTCTGTGACCGAAATTGCCGCTTGGCGGCGTGGCAGTCACGCTGTGACAGCTGTCTCTACGAGAGTAAGAGACGAACGTTTCTCGAGTGTATCTTAACTGCGAGAGTAAGAGAGACGGAGAACGACGCCAACGCCACTAACGACGCCAGCGCCACTAACGTCGCCAACTACGAACTTAACTGGAGACAGTCCCCACTTGGAATCGGCACACGAAATCCGTAATAACTGCGTTTCTATGTAAATCTGTATTTATTGGCAAAGTTAAGCAACGCGTTCACAGGATTACTGGGCCATTCAAATAATCTTGTGTGTGACAAAGTGTGGCGTTCACATCAGAGCTCTACCGTCCTTCGGAAGGCACGTAAATCCATCGATCCCGGTTCTTTCAATGGAAAAGAATAGTTAGGCAATGTCGGAGTCTGAAAACTCCGACACCAGACTTGGCCACGCACTCAAACGAGAAAGAAGAAAAAATTATTCAATGACAACCGAATAAACCATTTTGACTTTGACTTTGTAACCGAGTTAATCCAAGAAACGAGTAATGATTCGAATCGGGCGTCGAATTAAACTAAAATATGTAAATTCTTACAGTTAGAGTTATCCCTCCTCTCCTAGTCATCGTTAGATAATATCCATCATATAGGATGTCTCTCTCGTTGTCAAACACGGGACACTGAAAATACATACATAGATTTATACACTCACGCCTGTTGCCCGAAGGGGTAGGCAGAGACTACGGTCCGCCATTTGCTATGTTCCTCTCATAACTCTCTTGCTTCAATCACTCTTATCGAATTGAAAATAAATATTACAATGAACAAGTGTAAATAAGTATTTGTAGAACAAATACCTTATTTTATACTTGTTGATGTTCAAATTTTTACCAATGGCTGGTGTAAGATAGAGATACTAGGGGGTAGGAGACTTAACTGTTTTTATGATTTTAAGCATAAATCGATTGAAGATACAGTTTGTTTATTCTAGGCATGAGACTGATTTATCGAAACGAATCTGAAATCCGATTCCAGTCAGAAATCGTATCGTATCAATATTCCAATACACGATAACGCAAACAATCTAATCCAAACCAAACCGTATAAGCATATTTGCTTGATTAAAGCTTACGTTTTCGATATTTTTCATATTCATTCATTCTCTATCACTCTACTCAACGGCTACTTAGTTAGAATGAGAGAGAGCGAATTTCATTGCTTTGTCTTTCTAACTTATTGATCCGTTTAAAGAGCAAAAGAGATGGAGCGAATTGTCGCCAATAGTCTTGGGCGTAATAGTTCGCGACTGAGATCGAACGATCTAGTTCGCCGCTCTTAAACGAACTAGTTAGCTCTTTTAGTTCGTTAGTTCGTGTTTCGTTGCCTGCTCTTCGCTCTTCGCAGCAGGAGCAGTTTTAAAACGAGCAAACGATCTGCCTTAAACTGAACTATTTTAAGAAGTTCGTTTGTTCTGCCTTATATTAATTATTTAAAGAAGTTCGTTCGCTCGTTTTTTAAATCTGCTGCTGCTGCGACGAGATGATTAAACATTGCACGATTACTAATAAAATGTTGGAGACAAGAATATGTATAATGATCCCCTTTTGACGAGACCTTTACTCGTTCTGTCACGAACGACTGAACTATGGAGCGGACTATTTGGGGAACTAGTTCGCGTAGTTCATCTGTGGGAGTCACTCTTTCGAACTAGTTCGTTCGCGAACTACACAAGACTAGTCGCCAAGCAAGCGAATCGTTTTGGATTTTGGCGGTTTTATGAATTGCAGATTGAATAGAGAAATAAAACTAAAAATCGAGGTGATAATATCTAATTCAGATTGCAACTACCTAATGTTTATTTTGAATATTGCAAATAGTTATTAGGAATCTCATGCCTACAATACAATTAGATTTCGATTGTTTGCGTTTGTCGTATAGTATAGTAACTATGCTCCAAAATTCGCTCCTGAAATCAATTTCTAAAATCGGATTTCAAAATCTGAAATCGGATTTGTATCGGTTTGCGAAAAATCCGAAAACGCCCATGCCTAGTTTACTCTTTGTGCACTATAGTCGTGTTACTTAAGGACCACCCATAAATTACGTTACACGATTTTTGTATTTTTTACGTCTGGTTCTTGTCATAGCTAGTCCCATTCATAAGCTCATTCTTCATACAATATCACACTTCGTTGATCAACGATGTTGGACGTAGTTTATGAATAGCCTCTAGGTTACAATTTAAACACCCTGCACCTTAGGAGCAGTGCGCTAGGCACATTTGGAATTGATGCCTATTTGACCGCCGGGGACTTGTATAGATGACAAACCAAAATAAGATTTGTACTAAACGCTGTGTTTGTAGTGGTCAAAATTCTTATTCAGACTACTAAATTTACAGATACTTTATTTTAATGTCATCTCTTGCACTAGGAATCAATGGGTTTTTTGTTGTTCACACAAAGTGTTGTCTCGGGTGGGAGTCGAACCCAGTGGGAGGCAACCGCTTAAGCCACTACGCCATACGGCAGTCATTAGGCTTATAACCACAAGATACGAGAGACTTATTATAACTCAACTAACCATGTGACATAGTTTATGGATGACTCCTAACTCCTAAAAAAAAGTGGCAAAAAATACAACAATACTTCAAAAAAACACTTACCGAAAAATTCTGTATAGAGACCACAGCACAAATATCATCATCAGATTCTATCATGACGATCACACTCTTAGGTCTAGAGAACCAGCCATACGCTTGCCTAAGATTACTCGTCACAAAATAATGATCCAACGTTCTCAGCTCTGCGTCATTCAACTCAGAATTACACATATACTTTCTCTTAGCATGTTGGTATGATAAGTCCAGATTGTGGTGGCCATTTTTATGCTCGTTGTGCGGTTGGTCGAATGGGTAGAAGTAGTATTTCGGCTGGCTCGGCGTGCTTGTCAGTTTTGTTGTGGAGTTCAGTTTGATGTAGAAGTCTTGGACTGTCTCGACTAGAATTGTGACTTTTATGGAGTCGGGGGATGATGAGGTGAGGTGGACTATTGGCGCGTTGAGGGTCGATACGTCTGGAAGAAATGGGAGGTTTAGAAGAAATTGAAAAGTAATTGAAAATTCTAAGTGACTGTTAGGGGTCAGCTATAAATTACGACAAACGGATTCTGTGACTAATTCACATTGTAAATTAACTTCTACCCGATTGTCAGAGATAATGTTTCCTTACTATTTCGTATTTTGTCCCTTGAACGTGTAACGTAATTTATGGCAGACCGCTAATTAAAATTTTAGCTTTGCTAATTTTTGTTGTATATCGATAATCACAGAATCTTTTCCTCTATATCTCTTTTACTATATTATTACTATGCAAAAGACCTGAGTAAAAAACGGATGCTGTGTTTTCTTTGAAATTTAATCAAATTGAAATCCTTCTATAAAGCTCATATAAAGCTTTACAATATATATTTTTATTAAATTAAATATAAAAAAACAAGGGACTCAGTAAGGAAAAGGGTAGGACCCATCAAACAAACAATTCATCTATTGAATAAAAGTATTGTCACAAAAATACATTAAAATTTAAACTACATAAACATACTTAAAAGATTAATTAACCTAACTTATTCAAAACTGGAGAATTCTCATAATCATAGTAATGTTTATTTAACTAAATTTCAAGAAAATATTGTTTATTAGTCATTTACTGATTAATTTAAATTTATTAATGATGTGATTTATTCACTTCGATAAATGCAATTAAAAATCACCATGAGAGTATGTACTTTTGATATGTTGACTGAAAACATTCACATTCCAAAAAAATGCACTGTCATTTTCCAACCCAATTTACCCTAAAACATTTCTTCAGACCACAAACACCCTTCTACCCTTACTTCATATCTTAAAATCTAAAAACCTATACAAAGCGACATAAAAATTGAAATATAAAAATAATATATAAATAATGTATAATTTATATATTTACGTATTAGAGGGCCACAGTAGACCTTTATCCTTTCCCCACTGACTACGTGAGCGTGAACAGAAAGAGAAATCAAATTAAAAAGGAGATCGTAAGAGATGGAGTTGGATGGAGTTATATTACCTAAGCCTAATTGCAAAATCTACGAAAATAATCGTCCAGAACTTTCCAAAACCACGGTAAACATGAAAAGTCCCGACACCCTGTAACCTACGAAACCCCGGCAACTCTAAAACCCTGAAACCTCCGAAAACCCGCCGACCCTGGCAATACCGGCAACCCTAGAAATACCCCAACGACAACCCAACCTACTAGTCACCTAATGTTTTCATTTCTACAAACAAACAATTCTGTCAAAGCGTTGAGGTATGCGGGGCGAAGGGAGCTACAAAAATGCATTCTAATTGGCTGGTTCAAATTTGCGGGCCGTCATAATTCGTAACTAGTGTTGGGATTGGTCTAATGTAAGACGTATAAGTCTAACGTGTTGTCAGAAAGTGTTCGCCTTACGTCTGCCGTCTAGTAGGCTGGGCTGTCGTTGAAATACCCGGAAACCCCAAACCCCTGAAATGCCGCTCCCCAAATCCCCGCTCTACTAAAGTAGTCTTTATGCAACTTACTTAAGGTTAAAAAGTATTAAACTTATTGTATTCCTATACTTATTCAAATATGCTCCAAAAGGTTAAGGTATAAAGCCACACACTTACTCAATTATATATTCGTTTTTAATTTTTCTGAAACAACGGTAAAAATTTAACTACTGATACGTTTTTACGCATAAAAGTTTTTGTTTAAATTATACTTTCCGATATCCTACTTAGATTAAAAATAATCCCATCCAATAAAAGAGTTAAATAACAGAAAATTGGGTATAATTTACACTGCATATAAGTACTGTGGAAATCCCTCAAATTACATACATATCTATGAACCTCTTTCGAGAAAGCACTCACCTTACTTGTCTCGCTCACACTTAGGGGCGGAACATACCTGACCGAAGATGCGTCGAACGTATCTTCGGTCGCGTCTATTCCGTCAAATGAATCGGTACACATCTGACGGAAAATGCGTCGAGCGTATCTGCACACATTCGCTGAAAGCGTGGCTATTATGCACACATATAAGTTTGTTCGTGCAGGGCCGTACTCAGGGCAGCTCAATATTTTACTGTCATATTCTTTTACCTAACCATTTTTCGTGTTCCCTGATGTTAATTTATGTAGTCACTGAAGTTCTGTAGTTATTTTTATTGCAATTCGAGTTTGACTATTAAAAATATGTCGGACTTCGAAGATTTTTTATAGTAGCCAACAAGCGTTATTCGAATATATATCCTATTTAGGTATGGAGGTTCAAAAATAAAAGACGATAATACGATTTGGTTACGGTTTTTCACAAAACTTATACAAATGATATAGAAGGGGTTACAGACTAGGTACAGTTGCAGAGCAAGACACAAAATGTTTTCTCTATAGGTATGTATGGAAATTGTTCCCGTGGACCTTAAGCACCTCATACCCAAAAATTGGCCCTCGATCCAAGCTAGCAAATATGCGTACACTCATAGCACATAGTACTGTTACGAGCTGGGGTTCGACGATAAATTATAGCTCACTATGCCACTTAAACTGAACTTTATTCACTAACACAATAACACTAGATACACACACTTAATTTTCCAACACTAATAAAACACACTATTCACACCACTAGTACAACACTAAACACTTCCGAATTACTTCCTTCGCTTGATCTTGATCGCTTTCCGTATTCAATTGAACTGTGTTGTCTCGCGCGCTCTCGCTCTATTTATACTGGCCGGATAACATCACTAGGCTTTTCGAGACGACTCACGATATTTCTGGAAACGTGTAAGGTGTTTCTAGAATTGCGTAAATGTTCTATTTACACCTACGCCATCTATTAGAGGATAGCTGAATTACCTTCAAACCACCGATACATTCAATCTCATGTAGTTCTCCCATTCACTGATAGATGGCGTTATTTTCAATTCGTAACACGGCCTCCCTCTTAAACGTGTTCGTCTCGAACATCGTTGGACCCATAGTAACGAGCCAACCGGTCCACATGAACTATCTTCGGTGCACCTCGCGACCCCTTCTGGATTCGATAGGTAACGTCGTTCATCCTGGTAATTATGCGATATGGCCCGTCCCATCTGGCTTGTAACTTAGGCGATTTTCCTTTGCTTCGTACTGGGTTATGAAGCCACACCAATGATCCCTCATCGAAGCCTTTGTTATTTGCCTTCCGGTCGTAGCGAGTCTTCATCTTCTCAGACATCTTTTGTCCAGATTCCCTGATGTGCTCGTATACGTCGTTCATCCTGTTGCGTAGCTCGGTTGCGTAATCCGTTATATTGCGTGGAGATTCTGGTGGAATACCGGTGATAAGGTCTGCGGGTAAACGGAGTTCTCTACCGAAATTGGCAAGAGCTGGTGTTACTCCTGTAGTTTCGTGGACCGCACTGCGATATGACAGGAGAAATGGTTGGATGTGCTTGTCCCAATCTCTTTGTTTGTTCTCCACCACCTTCGCCAGGTACCTTTCCAGTGATTGGTTAAACCGTTCAACCATGCCATCTGATTGTGGATGATAAGCCGTGGTCCTGGTTTTATGTGCACCCATTACGCGACAAGTCTCCTTGAACACCTCAGATTCGAAGTTCCGGCCTTGATCGCTGTGGATTTCCAAGGGCACCCCGAACCGACAAAAGACTTCATGCACCAGCTTATCAGCCACTGTGGTAGCTTCTTGATTTGGGATTGCAAACACTTCAGGCCACTTCGTGAAGTAATCCATCACAACCAAGAAGTATTTGTTTCCGTCCTGGCTCTCAGGAAACGGCCCAGCGACATCCAACGCTATGCGCTCCCATGGAGCTCCCACATTGTACACCTTTAATGCACCTCTGCTTCGAGTATGTGGCCCCTTGACAGCCGCACAACTTGTGCATTTGCGGCACCAATCCTCGACGTCATCTCGACAGTGGAGCCAATAAAACCGCTCCCGGATCTTAGTAAGCGTCTTCTTAACTCCCATGTGACCTCCCGAAGCACCATTGTGATAGAGCTGCAACACTTCCGGCACCTTAGTTTTAGGCACTACCATTTGCAAATGGCACTGGTTACCGCGAGCGTTTTCCCATTTGCGGCACAGAACTCCATCCTGGACGACCAAGCTTTCCCACTGTGCCCAATAACTCTTGGTGATAGGGCTCATTGCTGCGATATCACTCCATTTGGGCCTAGGAGCGTCTGATTTCTTCCATTCGAGAATCGGCTGTATGTCCTTGTCGTCTTGTTGAGCACTCTGCAAAGCTTCTTTCCATTCGTCGCTCAGATCTGTCTTCAACATCCTCACTAATGCTGCCTGCTTTGCTTCCTGTCGGGTACAGTGCTTGCACTGGTCGGGACACGGCCTACGCGATAGGGCATCTGCGTTACCATGGGACTTACCGCTGCGATGTTGTATTACAAAATGAAACTCTTGCAGTAGTTCAATCCATCTGGCTACTTGTCCTTCTGGGTCCTTAAATTGAAGTAGCCATTTCAGCGCAGCGTGGTCGGTTCGCAGGTGGAATTTACGCCCCAACAAATATTTGTTGAAATGCTGCAATGTCTTTACTACAGCCAAGAGCTCCCGCCTGGTGACGCAGTAGTTTCTTTCGGGTTTGGATAAGGCCTTGCTGAAGTACGCTATAACAACTTCTTGATCACCCTTCCTCTGTGACAGCACGCCGCCGATTCCAGTGTTACTGGCATCTGTGTCAACTATGAATTCATGCTCATTGTCAGGGTAGCCTAGGATAGGTGCAGTGCACAGATGTTCCTTGAGTTTCTGGAATGCAACGTCACAGCTCTCATTCCAACAGAACTGTACTCTGTCTTCGGTGAGCTTATGAAGAGGTCGAGCAATGTCAGCAAAGTTCTTCACAAACCGTCGGTAGTAGGAGCATAATCCGAGGAATGCTCTGACCTGCGTTTTGTTCTCTGGAACTGGCCATTCCTTCACGGCCATGATCTTATCCGGGTCAGTTTGAATACCGTACTCCGAGACCACATGTCCTAGAAAGTTCACTTGCCGTCTGAATAACGCGCATTTCTTCGGACTCAGCTTCAAATTAGCTCCTCGTATCTTTGACAGCACTTGCTCCAAGTTTCGAAGGTGATCCTGGAAGGTGCGCCCCACGATGATGATGTCATCCAAGTAGACCAGGCAGGCGTCTCCAATCAGTCCCATAAGCACTCGCTCCATCAGTCTCTCAAAAGTAGCCGGAGCGTTGCACAATCCAAAGGGCATGACGTTAAATTGCCATAATCCTTTCCCTGTGGAGAATGCCGTCTTCTCCTTGTCTCGAGGATCTATTTCCACCTGCCAGTAGCCACTTTTTAGGTCTAAGGTAGAAAACCACTTCATCCCCGTCAGCGTATCCAGTGTGTCATCGATCCTTGGCAGCGGGTAGCTGTCCTTCTTCGTGATGTCATTCAATCGGCGGTAGTCTACACAGAAGCGCATGCTGCCATCCTTCTTCTTAACTAACACCACCGGAGAGCACCACGGGCTGGACGAAGGCTCGATTACGCCTTCTTTCACCATACCGTCGATCATAGCTTCTACTTCACGTTCCCGTGCCACTGGCACACGTCTTGGTCGCTGGCGAATCGGTGCTTCACTTCCCGTGTTTATTTTGTGCTGGACTAGTGCTGTCTTCCCTATGTCGGCATCACTGGTCGAGAAAATATCGGCGAACCGGTTCAACATCTTCTTAGCCTTGGTCTTCTCTTCTTCTGACAGGGTACTTTGGCAGTCCTCCAAAAGTGAAGACACGTCGAATCGTGCAGCCTGAACCTTGGCGCTAGTAGGTTGCTCCTGACATCTACGCATCCAAGCCGCTCCTTCATAGGTGCCCAATTCCGTCCCTTTCTTGAGCAACACTTCCTTGTCACTTGCATTTAGTGCGCGTACTGATGAAACTTTGGTACCCCTTACCAAGGTTCGTGCAATCTTCCACGATGCCTCTTTCTCTAGGCCTTCGATAAGTACGCAGCGGTTCCCTCGACCAGAACTCCCGGGTAAACAAACCGGTACTACCGTTTCCGACCGCGGTTGAAGCGTGACATTCTTCAGGCAGTACACTTTTCCTGAAGTTGCGCCTTCCATGAAGACTTCTTCCGAGCCACATTTCAACACTCCTTGGTTAACATCGATCTCGCAGTGATACTTCCGCATGAAGTCTAGGCCTAAGATGCAGTCGTCCACTATATCGGCCACGATGACTTTGTGACGGTAAATTTTGTTGCCTAGCTTCAGATCCACCTCCATTTCACCTCGGACGGTTATGTGCTGACCGGTAGCTGTTCTCAGATTCACACATTCATTGTTCCTGAAGCAGCCCCGAAGAACCCGTCTTGCTAGATGGAGACCGACGACTGTCCGAGAAGCACCCGTGTCCAATGTCAGCTTGCATGGTGTTCTGTTAATTTCGCCTTCGATGATCAGGCTGTTCCCGTCGCATGATTGCGAGATCGAGATACTTGGGGCTCTTCCATTACCAGCCAGCACCCGCCCCGCAGTCCTGGCTTCTACTCGTTTCCCTGCTCTCGCTGCCTGGCAGGCACATCAGGCGACCCCTTTGGTGGAGACAGGGTGTCACCAGGCTGCCTACGCTTTGGGCAGCTCAAGCGGATATGGCCTCTTTCTCCGCAGTTGTAGCACCGAGGTGACGACACAACTTCCCTGATGCGGTGACCTCGGTCGTCGCGTCGCACTGCTTCCACCTCCAGAGCGTGGGCTAAGGCATCCTTGAGGTCCTTGAAGTGCCCAAGCCTCACTGCTGCTCTTACCTCCAGGTCCCTGATCCCATCCGTAAACGTCTGTACGAGGTTCCCATCAATAAGCGCAGGAGACGACTGGTATGCCTTCCTGACCAGCTTTTCCACCTCTAGAGCCCACTGCTGCAGAGTTTCTCCGGTGCGTTGCGTCCTGTCCTTCAGCTGAGCACGATACACATGTTCGAGGTGCGCGTCTCCGTACCTCGCCTCCAGCGCCTCAAGAAGCTTCTCGTAGGTGACGTCTTGTCCGAGTGCCTCCAACACTGTCAAGGCCCGGTCGCGAAGGCCCAAGGTTAGGGCGGTTAAGGCCTGTTCTTTGGTCCACCCATTCGATCGCATCACAGCCTCAAACTGGATCTTGTATGCAGACCATGATGACGAGCCATCAAATGGTGGAACCTTAAACCCACGAGGTGAGGGCACTACAGTCGCAGATGTCACTTCGTTGGATCCGAGCCCACGCAATCTCCTCTCCACTTCAGCGACACAGGTGTCGTGATGGTCGTGTACACGCTTCTCTATAGAGGCGACGCGAGTCTCAAGCTGGTCGTGTACGAGCTTCTCCACGTCGCTGATACGAGCCTCGTGCTGCTGGAGCTCCTCCTTTACCACCTTCAGGTCCTTCCCTACAGCGGCGCTGAGGTCTTTCATCACCACCAGCTGTTCCTCCAAACGGCGGGCCTGCTCCTCCTTGTCGCGCTGCAGCTGTTCCTCTAGGCGGCGCGCGTGCTCCTCTTGACGGCGAGCCTGCTCCTGTTGACGACGGTCCTGCTCCTCTTGACGGCGGGCCTGCTCCTGTTGACGACGGTCCTGCTCCTCTTGACGGCGGGCCTGCTCCTCCATGTCGCGCTGTCGCTGTTCTTCCATGCGGCGCGCGTGCTCCTCCTGACGGCGGGCCTGCTCCTCCTGACGGCGGGCCTGCTCCTGCATGAACGCCATCAGAGCCGCGATGTCGGGCACCGTCACGGAGTGTGTGGCGCTTGCAGGCTCCACTGCAGCCGCGGAGTCGCCTGGTCCACCAGACGATGGAGTAGGAACGTCTCCGAAGCGTCTCTGGTCCAGGTCTTGCTGGCGCTGGTTCCTGGTACGCACTCCTTCAGTTTCTTCTTTCGGCATAACCGGCATAATTTATCCCACTTCTGACACCAATTTGTTACGAGCTGGGGTTCGACGATAAATTATAGCTCACTATGCCACTTAAACTGAACTTTATTCACTAACACAATAACACTAGATACACACACTTAATTTTCCAACACTAATAAAACACACTATTCACACCACTAGTACAACACTAAACACTTCCGAATTACTTCCTTCGCTTGATCTTGATCGCTTTCCGTATTCAATTGAACTGTGTTGTCTCGCGCGCTCTCGCTCTATTTATACTGGCCGGATAACATCACTAGGCTTTTCGAGACGACTCACGATATTTCTGGAAACGTGTAAGGTGTTTCTAGAATTGCGTAAATGTTCTATTTACACCTACGCCATCTATTAGAGGATAGCTGAATTACCTTCAAACCACCGATACATTCAATCTCATGTAGTTCTCCCATTCACTGATAGATGGCGTTATTTTCAATTCGTAACAGTACTAACACTACATTATTCTACACATTTCGTTTCTGAAAAAATAAGTAAGGTCTGGCGGCCCTGGAATCTTACGATCTTAAAATCACCGATCTAGGAATGACATGGATATGGTATGTCCAATACCTACGAATTTAGCGTGCACACCTACGAAATTAGCGTGCACACCTACGAAACGTTGGGCAAATAAAATAGCTTTGCCCAAATGCAATGCAAATTGTTCTCCAGAATGTAATCGATATCGATATGGAGTCGGTTAGAGGAGAATAATACATTTTTGTAGTGAGTTACCTTTGTTAGTTTAAATCTTTTGCCAGATTAGTTTATTCCATAATGCAAATGTGGGCGAACATGACAAAGCGAAAGACGACTCTTGTATGAGACATGTAACAAAATATTCTCTGAGAGCCAATATCGGACTTTTAGACATATTTATGCACAAAAACAAAATTATTGTGTTCGATAGATAACGATTTCACAGCAGATGTACCACAAACCTTGCCGAAAAATATAGCGATAATGGCACGAATGACATTTCTAATAAAATATCGTCATGATCAATTTATTGAGTAAACTATGGCTATCTCTTTTTTTTTGACAGAGATATCCCTAAGACAAAACGAAACATCACTATGTTTGGTGGCTTTATGTCGGTTTCGTATATATGTGTATAAAAACATCATGGCGAAATGTGGGTGTAATATTACACCTCTGCCTACCCCTCCGGGGATACAGCCGTGAGTCTATACAAATATAAAATATAATAATATATTATGTGAATAATGTAATTTTTCTATATGTACCTACTATTTGCCCTCTCCATTTTTATTCCTTACTCAAAGGTCAAAATTCACGTGGTGCGTGGTGCGCGCGACGTCGACGGATAATCCGTTAGTACGCTCGACGTACTAACGGATTATCGGTCAGGTGTGAATGGTTGAACGTTTTTCTATACATTTGTATGTATTGGCGTTACGCGACCGATAAAATGCGACGGATCTTCCGTCAGGTATGTTCCGGCCCTTTTATAGTAAAAAAATAAGAGGAAAATAGATATACATACGGTTGACAGGTTCAGAGATATTAAACAGATATAAGTAAAAAGAATCAGTCATTTGAGACAAATAAACATTTTGACATATATAATTTTGTGAATTACACACACAGCTGCAAGTGACAGTGCCGACGCGGCGACGCACTATGGTTCGTCTAGAACAAGCTAGCTAGACAAAAACAACTCTTAAATTCCTGGAAGTTAATTACTATTACGAACTCATTACCCCTATACATTGAGGATTACACCTATTAATTATCAATACTACCCTCATTAAGAGCGTCATTAAGGTATGTTTATAAGATGTTGACAATTTAAAGGGCATTCATTTGCATTTTTACATCATATTTGATAGCATTGTTTATGTCACTAAAAGAAATTTGTGAAAGTGTTTTTGTGATGGATTGTATACGTAAGGGTAAGTAGTTATATTTTATTTCATTTTCAACATGGGAACTTCATTCTTTAGTCTTATAAAATGAAATGTTTGAATTTTCACCCACTTTTTTACTCATTTTTTCAAATTCATCGGTCAAATAATAACATGTCCCCACTTGTCCCCACCGTAGAACCTATCATATACGATTCTCATAAGTGTCTAGTAGTTATACGTAAAAAAATTCATTGCGATATATTTGCACAACTAATTTTTATTTATTTTTTTCTTTCAACAGTTTTTACCGTCTCAAGAATGGATTTTTTCGAAGAATGGCTGAAACACCCGAAGGAAACGCGGAATGAGGAGCTCTTTCGGTTTATATCTTTGAGATATAATTTTGATGGTGTTACGGAGCAGTCTCTGCGAGATATTAAAGTACTAATCTCAAGATATTCAACGAAATTTGCTGAAAAGTGGAGCAGCTGTGGAAGAAATCGAGAGCGATTCCTACAAAAGTATTCGACGTGGCTGGAGGGTCTTGACATATCTTTCGATGTGTCCGTTTATTTATCTCTGCCAACTACATCTGGAGAACCGGGACCCGGAAGACCTACTAAAGATTTTGAACATTCTAGTCTCAAAACGAAGAGACGACGTGTAGACGATCTATTACAGTCCAGAAGTGCTAGTGAATTAATTTACGCCGCTGAAGTGTCAGCTCGAATCTCGGGTCAGAGAAGTGTAGCACGTCAAATTAAAGATGTGACTAGTGATCCTTCAATAACCAAGACCACGAGTGAAGAAAGTGCCCCCAGGAGTTTAACAAGTGAGGAAGCTTTAGCGTACTACGTTGATAGTAAATCAAGTAGCCATAGCTATAAGCAGACTCGGAAGTGGAGTATTAAAGCTGGACATAAGGTGTTTCCGTCAATGTACAGTGTTAGAAAGGCTAAAATAGCCTGCTACCCGTCAGGTGAACAAATTACAGTCAATGAAACGCATGCTGAAATCAAAGTTCAGGCAATTCTTGATGAGACTGCCGAACGTTTAGTTTCAGCACAACAAGAAGTCGTTCATAGTCTGTTACCTTGCACGTCATTCACATTAATCAGTAAATGGGGTTGTGATGGAAGTTCCGGTCATAGTATGTACAAACAAAAATTCACTAATTGTGACGATAGTGACGAGTTTTTATTTGTATTTTCTTTCGTTCCTCTTCAATTGAAAGATGAAAGTGGTAATATTGTGTGGCAGAATCCTCGGCCCTGTTCTACAATGTATTGTCGGCCAATAAAGTTTATCTTTTCTAAGGAAACGAAAGATTTTACGATTTCGGAAACCAATAAGGTTTTAGAAGAGATAAACGCTTTATTGCCGACAACCTGCAAGGTGATGGAGACCGAAGTATCTGTCACACATGTTATGCTTTTAACAATGATTGACGGAAAAGTTTGCAATGCTCTGACCGAAACTTCTTCCTCACAAAAATGTTTTATTTGTGGGGCAACTCCAACAATGATGAATGATCTGTCAAAAGAGTTTGCTGCGGACAAAGATAATCTTGGTTTTGGTTTGTCTACGTTGCACGCTTGGATAAGGTGCTTTGAATGCTTGCTTCACATTAGCTATCGACTAAATATAAAAAAATGGCAGTTAAGAACAGCCGAAGACAAAGCTAGTGTGAAACAACGTTCAGATGACATTAAAAAACGATTTAAAAGCGAAATGGGCTTGATTGTAGACAAACCAAAACCAGGGTTCGGTAACACTAATGACGGGAACACCGCGCGAAGATTTTTTGGAAATCCCGAGGCTAGTGCCGATATTACAGGGTTAGATGTTTCACTAATACAAAAATTTGGCATACTACTTCGCACTTTATCATCGGGATATGATATAAATATTGAAAAATTCGTTAACTTAGCTCAAGAAACTAGACAACTTTATGTAAATCTCTATTCATGGTATTACATGCCCGCTACTGTCCACAAAATACTTTTGCACAGTGGCGAAGTAATTAGATCGTCCCTTCTACCTATAGGCCAGCTTTCCGAGGAAGCACAGGAAGCTCGGAATAAGGACTGCAGAAGATTTCGTGAGCACAACACACGAAAGCGATCACGGGAGGCTACGAATAGAGATTTACTTAATATGTTATTGATAACATCTGACCCTGTAATAAACGGTTTACGAGAAGTTCCTCGGAAGAAAATAGGTACGCTTCCAACTGAAGTATTAGATTTAATTGTCCCACCTAGCTGTAAGGAACAAAATGTTAATATGATTTCTACTTTTCATAGTTCTGCCCCTCACGATCATGACTATTCAATGGATGATTCATCTGATGATAGTGATGATAATGAGTAATAGATTTAGTTCTTAGATATTTTATGCATCTGTTATTAGATTTTATAGCGACGTCGAGGGATAAATCACTTTATAAAATGTTCAAAAAATATATTATACACATAATAATAATAATAATAATAATAATCATCTTTATTGTACAAATGCCAAAGAAACTACAAAAATTAATCTATAACAAAAATAAAAATAACAGATAGTACAATAGGCGGCCTTATCACTCTCAAGCAATCTCTTACAGGCAACCTTTGGATGGATAAGAACAACACGTATTCAGAAAAGGGTAGTTTGGCGATATTTACCAATTTAGATATATAATACGAATTCTTACATATACATAAATAAGTACATACATAGATAAATAACTAAATACACACATATATAACTATATACATACATAAATAAATAGACAATACATAGATATTTATATTATTGATACATAAATTTGTGATAAATAAATGAAAGGAAATAGAAAAATAAGAATTACAAGAGTAGTAAGATTAAAGAGACAAGTAGTATTCTTTGAGTAACTTTTTAAACGATGATATTGTTTGAGTTTGTTTAATTGGCATCGGCAATGCATTCCACAAGCGAGCAGCTTGGACGGTAAAGGATTTATTGTAAAATCTACTGGAATGCATTGGTATAGCCAGTCTTAGATTCACCGATGACCTTAGAGATCTAGAATGCGTGTCAGAAAGAAACTCGAAGCGTTCTTTTAAGTAATGGGGAGTAGAAGGGTTAAAGAGAATGTTATAAAGTAAAGATAGTATGTGAGTATTCCGTCGAAGGCGAATTGGGAGCCACTTGAGCGAATTGCGGAAATTGGAAACGTGATCATATTTGCGCAATCCAAATATGAATCTTATACATAAGTTTTGAAGGCGCTCAAGCTTATCAAGTTGCTCCTCCGTGAGATCTAGATAGCTAACATCAGCATAGTCAAGGATAGGTAATAGAAGAGAATTTGCAAGCGCAATCTTGGTGGCAGTCGGCAGAAAGTTTCGCAATCTTCGCAACGTCCCAGCCGCAGAAAACAATTTTCTGCTAACTTCCCTAATTTGAGGGCCCCAGGATAAAGTTTTATCAATATAAACTCCTAAATCCTTCACGCAATCGCTTATAGGTAAAGGAATACCATTAAAGTTGACTTGGGGTAAGCAGGTCCAGTCAACACGCGCAATCAGCCTGGGACTACCGACAACATTGAATCATCAGCATTGAAATGGTTGCAGAGCTATCTATCAAATCGGTTACAATGCGTGGAGATATCTAGACATACATCATCGGAAAAAAGGGTTTATAGATCCTGCTACCGTCAAAATTCTTACGGTGTTCCCCAGGGCAGCATTTTGGGACCTTTTTTGTTCCTATTATATATCAATGACTTACCCAATGTTACCCCACATAATTGTATATTATACGCTGATGATACCACTGTCAGTATAAAATTGTCCGATAACAATGTTACTCGATATCAAAAAGAGATCAACGATACGCTAAACAATATAATACTATGGCTAAAAGACAACAATTTACATGTAAATATAACAAAAACCAAAATGATACAGTTTCAAACTTATAATAGCAAACGTTCACAATTGCAAATACAATATGGAAATGATACAGTTGAAGAAGTAGACAGTACAAAATTTTTGGGTATAACGATAGATAAATATTGTACTTGGAAGACACACATTAGTGAATTATGTACTAAGGTGCAGAGATTTGTATTTGTTTTAAACAGAATAACCCGTGTGGCTGGTATTGAAGCAGCATTATATGCCTATCACGGTTATGTATCGTCAATTTTACGGTATGGAATTATAATATGGGGTAATTCTGTTGACATCATTAATGTTTTCAAGGCTCAAAAAAAATGTATTCGTTGCATATGCAAAGCTCATCCAATGGAGAGCTGTGTTCCTCTTTTTAAAAAACTTAAAATATTGCCACTCCCTGCCTTATACATATTCGAGATATGCATCTTCGTCCATAAACATACCAGCTTGTTCAAGACCCATAATGAAACTGTAACTAGACAAAGTCGTAAAATTCATAAATTATATGTACCGCAACAAAGATTGCAACTTTATTCCAGAAATGTTTATTGTATGGCAATACGTATTTATAACAAATTACCAGATACATTTAAAAACCTTAACATGTCCATATTCAAAAGCAAAGTTTTTAAGTTTTTATTAGACAAGTGTTATTACTCCACTAATGACTTTCTCAATGAAAAAATTGACGAAATATTTAAATTATAATTTTATTTACCCATTGACATTTATCATTTTTTAATTTAATATTCTTAATTGTTACTGTTTGACATAATTATATATTTAGATTTAAGTGTAATTAATTTTAAGACCAACCAAACATTTGTACGCTGGTAACGGCAGAATATTATGGACATATTATTATTATAACATCCTTGTAACTACAATATTCTTACAAATAAATGATTTATTATTATTATTATAACAATAATCTGTGTTTTCGTAGGGTTAATTTGGAGACCAAACCTGAGGCTCCATGCAGCTATACGATCTAAATCACAGTTGATAATGCGAATTGCTTCAGACAACTCATGTTCAGGAGCTTGAGTATAAATTTGGAGATCATCTGCATAAAGGTGGTAGGATGACTGAAGTTGATAAGAGATAGAATTTATAAAAATTGAGAAAAGTAAGGGAGATAGAACGCCACCCTGTGGAACGCCGACTGTAGACGTACACCAGGAAGACAAGGAGTCTTCAATCCGTACACGCTGTCGACGACCAAACAGGTAACTGTGAAACCAATCAATCACTGGTGGAGATATGTTAATGGAGCGTAATATGCCAAGCAGAATATGGAAATCAATAGTATTGAAGGCATTACTGAAATCAAGTAGACAGAGAACAGTCACGTTGCCATTTTCCATACCGAGCCTGATGTCGTCGGTAATATTGATCAGTGCCGTAACCGTGCTGTGACCTGGACGGAAACCGGATTGGAGTGGATTGAAAAGAAGGTTTTTATTAAGGAATGTGCTAAGTTGGGCATGGACAAGGCGTTCGAGAACTTTAGAAAGGAATGGTAGGATGGAGATTGGCCGGTACTCAGAAAAAGAAGACGGATTGGGTTTTTTAGGTAAAGGAATAATTTGGGCGTCTTTCCATATGGTGGGAAAAACGCCCCCAGATAAGGAATAATTAAAAATATGACACAGGATGGGAAGGATTTCATCTAATATGGGAAGGATCATTTTCCGGCTGATACAATCATTACCGACTGCGTTAGATGCAATGGATAATACGCTCTTTTTAACATCACACTCAGACAGTTGATTAAAAACGAAAGTTGGATAATTTGGGGTTGGGAGCAATGAAAGATCATGCAAAGTGCTAGCTTTGGTAGTCTGATCAAATTTAGACGAAGTAGTAAAATGCCTATTTAGAGAATTTATATCTATTTTATCAGAAACAAGATCATGTGAAGATTTTCCAACTCCCAAAGTTTTTAGAAACTTCCAGACCTTAGCTGGATCTTCATTCTCAACTGAGCTATGGATGTATTGGCGTTGTGCTTTCCTACACACCTTTTTACAGTGATTTCTGATAGCAATGTAGTTGTCCCAATTGCGAGAAATAGGTTGACATTTATATTTTGTTTTAGCTATAGCTTTCTTAGACAACAAGACTTTAATTTCAGTGGTTAGCCAAGGTGATGGTAATTGTCTAACTCTAATTGCACGGACTGGTGCATGGACATCGTATAGACGAATAATAGCGTTACTAAATAATTGAACTTTCTCGTCAATGGTCTCTGCGCTTAGTAAAGGACTCCAGTCGATCAAACTTGCATCTGTACGAAGATTTTCTACATTCATGCCACCAAAATTACGTTGCAGAAGAATTTTTGTTTTTGTCTTAGGAAGACGAAGTTTATAGGAGAGAAAGATAAGGTCATGGTATGAAAAAGCATCAGCTGGAAGCTGCCCATGCTTGGCGACAAGAGAAGGTGAGGAGACAAACATAAGATCAAGGAGAGAAGGAGTAGAATTTGGAAAGTTATGTGTAGCATTTAAAGGGAGGATGGACAGATTACAAGATTCGACAATACTACACAAGGAAGATGAGCGCGAATCCTTTTTTAACAAACAAGTGTTGAAATCACCCATGACTATGGTATGACTGTAAGCAGGAGATAGATTTTCTAAAATTCGTTCGAAAGAAGAGAAGTAATTTACACGACAGTTAGGGGAATAAAAAACACCAAGCAGGACCTTGGTATAAGCTAGATCTAGTTCCACAAAGAGATGCTCGCCGGCATTAAGCGGTGGAGGTTGTGCTGACATACTAACAACATTGAAAGGAATGTGTGTACGGAGATAAATGGCAACACCACCTCCACCACTCTCGGTACGATCATTTCTTATTAGTCGGAAATTAGGAAGACAGTAAGAAACAGACGATAAGCAAGGTTTTAACCAAGATTCGGAAACAAGAATAGCGTGGATATTCTTACAGTCAAAGGTGGTCAGCATATCCTGGAAATGGGCCGGAATACTCTGAGCATTTATATGAACGACATTAAAGTTCCCAGGTACATCGGCAAACTCACACTGCAAAGTTTCAGCAAGAGAAGGAATGCTTTCGAAACTATTGTTATGGCTACTCACAGAAAAGAAACTATCGTTATCACTACTTAGTGACTGATTTAACATAATATAAAAATAAATATACTAAATAATATATAAATAAACTAATAAAATTAAAGTACTATCTAAGTTTGTCTAATCTTATCCACCTGCCAGTTGAGTGCTAACAAATTACAAAATTAATAGAAAACGTACAAATTACACTGGTTGACGACAAAAAGAAAAAAAAAACAAAAATATAAGTTAAAAGATCAAAATGTAAATCGATACTAACATAATAATTGTAACTTGCAACATCCGGGCTTTAACTTTGGTAGGTAAGGAGAAAATATTCATATATAAATATCGTATTTTAAAGCATCAGTAGTTAAGGAACCAATTAAAATAATATATACTTATAAAGAGAAAGTAATAAATAAATATAAAAAGGTAAGGATCGGGTTTATTTTATCAATATGTTTGTTATAGTTATCCTCCAAATCGACTTAACTAAATTTTATTAAATTTGCCGTGTATATTCGATAGGTATGAAAACTAGTCGTAGTGAGCCTATTTAATTTTTAACAATTTTCACAAAATTTTTACGCTTCGCCTTCAAAAATACCTATAAAATAAGTTCCTAGGACCTTCTCATAATCCAGCCCTACAATACCAAACCTGGATCTAAAATTAACGTTCATAAGTGTAACTAAATAATGTAACCAACCTCAATAAACGAATTTGATTACATATTATACTAGCTGTTTCCCGCGGTTTCACCCGCGTCCTGAGAGAGCTACTTCGCTTACCCGGTTAATTTATAAGTTACTCCTTGGTACATCAGCTATCCGCCAGTGAAAGTCCCGTCAAAATCGGTCCAGTTGTTGCAGAGATTAGTGAGAACAAACAGACAGACAGACAGACTAACAGACAGACAGACAGACCAACAGACAGACAAAAATTGTAAAAAAAATCATTTCGGTCACTCTAATTTTATTTATGTTTTTAGATGACTGATTCTTCCCATCGCACTATGGTTCGTCTAGAACAAGCTAGCTAGACAAAATTATTTTATTTGATTTTTATGTCTAGATGCGGTTAATAAGCAAAGATATAAGGTTTTTGGTACTTTTTTCAAGGCAGTTTGTCATTTGAGCTGGTATCATGAAAAAAACACATTTATCGGGCATATGTGTATAATATATTTTTTGAACATTTTATAAAGTGATTTATCCCTCGACGTCGCTATAAAATCTAATAACAGATGCATAAAATATCTAAGAACTAAATCTATTACTCATTATCATCACTATCATCAGATGAATCATCCATTGAATAGTCATGATCGTGAGGGGCAGAACTATGAAAAGTAGAAATCATATTAACATTTTGTTCCTTACAGCTAGGTGGGACAATTAAATCTAATACTTCAGTTGGAAGCGTACCTATTTTCTTCCGAGGAACTTCTCGTAAACTGTTTATTACAGGGTCAGATGTTATCAATAACATATTAAGTAAATCTCTATTCGTAGCCTCCCGTGATCGCTTTCGTGTGTTGTGCTCACGAAATCTTCTGCAGTCCTTATTCCGAGCTTCCTGTGCTTCCTCGGAAAGCTGGCCTATAGGTAGAAGGGACGATCTAATTACTTCGCCACTGTGCAAAAGTATTTTGTGGACAGTAGCGGGCATGTAATACCATGAATAGAGATTTACATAAAGTTGTCTAGTTTCTTGAGCTAAGTTAACGAATTTTTCAATATTTATATCATATCCCGATGATAAAGTGCGAAGTAGTATGCCAAATTTTTGTATTAGTGAAACATCTAACCCTGTAATATCGGCACTAGCCTCGGGATTTCCAAAAAATCTTCGCGCGGTGTTCCCGTCATTAGTGTTACCGAACCCTGGTTTTGGTTTGTCTACAATCAAGCCCATTTCGCTTTTAAATCGTTTTTTAATGTCATCTGAACGTTGTTTCACACTAGCTTTGTCTTCGGCTGTTCTTAACTGCCATTTTTTTATATTTAGTCGATAGCTAATGTGAAGCAAGCATTCAAAGCACCTTATCCAAGCGTGCAACGTAGACAAACCAAAACCAAGATTATCTTTGTCCGCAGCAAACTCTTTTGACAGATCATTCATCATTGTTGGAGTTGCCCCACAAATAAAACATTTTTGTGAGGAAGAAGTTTCGGTCAGAGCATTGCAAACTTTTCCGTCAATCATTGTTAAAAGCATAACATGTGTGACAGATACTTCGGTCTCCATCACCTTGCAGGTTGTCGGCAATAAAGCGTTTATCTCTTCTAAAACCTTATTGGTTTCCGAAATCGTAAAATCTTTCGTTTCCTTAGAAAAGATAAACTTTATTGGCCGACAATACATTGTAGAACAGGGCCGAGGATTCTGCCACACAATATTACCACTTTCATCTTTCAATTGAAGAGGAACGAAAGAAAATACAAATAAAAACTCGTCACTATCGTCACAATTAGTGAATTTTTGTTTGTACATACTATGACCGGAACTTCCATCACAACCCCATTTACTGATTAATGTGAATGACGTGCAAGGTAACAGACTATGAACAACTTCTTGTTGTGCTGAAACTAAACGTTCGGCAGTCTCATCAAGAATTGCCTGAACTTTGATTTCAGCATGCGTTTCATTGACTGTAATTTGTTCACCTGACGGGTAGCAGGCTATTTTAGCCTTTCTAACACTGTACATTGACGGAAACACCTTATGTCCAGCTTTAATACTCCACTTCCGAGTCTGCTTATAGCTATGGCTACTTGATTTACTATCAACGTAGTACGCTAAAGCTTCCTCACTTGTTAAACTCCTGGGGGCACTTTCTTCACTCGTGGTCTTGGTTATTGAAGGATCACTAGTCACATCTTTAATTTGACGTGCTACACTTCTCTGACCCGAGATTCGAGCTGACACTTCAGCGGCGTAAATTAATTCACTAGCACTTCTGGACTGTAATAGATCGTCTACACGTCGTCTCTTCGTTTTGAGACTAGAATGTTCAAAATCTTTAGTAGGTCTTCCGGGTCCCGGTTCTCCAGATGTAGTTGGCAGAGATAAATAAACGGACACATCGAAAGATATGTCAAGACCCTCCAGCCACGTCGAATACTTTTGTAGGAATCGCTCTCGATTTCTTCCACAGCTGCTCCACTTTTCAGCAAATTTCGTTGAATATCTTGAGATTAGTACTTTAATATCTCGCAGAGACTGCTCCGTAACACCATCAAAATTATATCTCAAAGATATAAACCGAAAGAGCTCCTCATTCCGCGTTTCCTTCGGGTGTTTCAGCCATTCTTCGAAAAAATCCATTCTTGAGACGGTAAAAACTGTTGAAAGAAAAAAATAAATAAAAATTAGTTGTGCAAATATATCGCAATGAATTTTTTTACGTATAACTACTAGACACTTATGAGAATCGTATATGATAGGTTCTACGGTGGGGACAAGTGGGGACATGTTATTATTTGACCGATGAATTTGAAAAAATGAGTAAAAAAGTGGGTGAAAATTCAAACATTTCATTTTATAAGACTAAAGAATGAAGTTCCCATGTTGAAAATGAAATAAAATATAACTACTTACCCTTACGTATACAATCCATCACAAAAACACTTTCACAAATTTCTTTTAGTGACATAAACAATGCTATCAAATATGATGTAAAAATGCAAATGAATGCCCTTTAAATAGTCAACATCTTATAAACATACCTTAATGACGCTCTTAATGAGGGTAGTATTGATAATTAATAGGTGTAATCCTCAATGTATAGGGGTAATGAGTTCGTAATAGTAATTAACTTCCAGGAATTTAAGAGTTGTTTTTGTCTAGCTAGCTTGTTCTAGACGAACCATAGTGCATCGCACAAACAACCATACAACAGAAACATCTACACTCAATTTCAACTCACCACACGTATCTTCATCTTCTGAGAACAAGTTATTATGTGGGCACAAGGTCCTTGATATGTTCGTGAACTGTTCTAGACTGACCGGGGTCTGAACGAGCATCGGAAGCTGCCATGAGAACACTCCTGCGAAAAGAAATAGCAATAGTTGACATTGTTGAAAGAAAGAAAGGAAAAGAAATGCAACAGATCACATTTACTTTAAAAAGAATACTAGATGATGGTCGCATCTATGGCCGCATATATATATTTTTGTTCAATTTATCCGTTTATGTCCCATCCCGTGGGAATGTTGAGCAATCGCTTTTTAGTACACCTCTACGGTCCCCAAGGGATATGATGCCAGAGTTCAACTTCTTGCTCCCAATTCCCAATTGTTGGTAATTTAAAACATTTGGCTCTCCAGATTCTGCAGTACTCCTACATTATGTGAGTTCTGCGAGACTATTATTATTAACTGAAGCCATCCAGAAATTACATCACAAATATAAATGTATGTATAGGGAGGGTAGACGGGTCGAGGAAGTGTGACATTGTGATAAATGAGATGACGAATGAGACTAGTTGTGACAAGGACCAAGAAGGGTGAGACTAGTTGTGACAAAATATCATGAAAATCGTGTAACATAATTTATGGATTGTCCCTAACCTGTTTCATGGTCACCAGACTAACCAACCAGCAATAAACAAGTAACACGCACATAACTTTAAAAAGTTAATAATGATTGTGAGCCTTGGCTTTCACTCAATAAGTCAACTCGCACGATCGCGTCAGCGCACACGCAGAGCAGAGCGAGCATTTTGTTAAATCATTGAATAATTAGTCTGATGACAATTCCATCCATTTTAAAATTGAATATACGTCCAAACTAAAATCGAGAGTAAATGTTCGAGTATGCGTTCTACATTATACATGCGCGAGCGTACTCGAGCCGCCGCCGGCGCCGCCGCGTGTCGCCCGCGCTCAGTATGCCACAGCGAGAAGACTGTGTGAACGTGCGTTTACTACTTATGGCTCGGCCGGCGTCAGTTGGAAATCATGGACGAAGAAAAGTTGACCATACACTCCCCGCCTGGCAATCCAGAGCATTTTCAAAGGAGCTTGCTTACGGAAGGGCGAGCATGCCGCCTGCATGGTCGAGCAACCAAAAGTTTGCTCGACCATGCGCGAGCATTTTGCAGTTCGGTGTGCGCTGACCCTTACACGTACCTTTCTGCTGCCTCGCCGTAATGAACAGCGGGTACGTCCTGTTCGCGAAGTCACTCGCCACCGTCACCCGAGCTGGGGTGTCGTACGCTTCGCGAGTTTGATTCTGGAAGAGGGAAATAAATTTAACACAAATTCATAATAAATATATACAATATACAGGGTGGCGCTACCATAGGGGCACTTTTTAAACAGAGGCATAGCGTACAACATTCTGAAGCCTTGTACCAAAAATCAATTAAATCGGTGCAGTAGTTTAGCCACAATATCGATTTTAAGTTCTGCAATTTTTGCACTTGCTTTGAATTCCACAGAGCTGATACAAAACGGTCAACGACCCTACATTGCGCGCTGCGACTCGCTACGACGCGGGCGCCGACTCGACGCCGCGCGAGGATTCCCGCGTATCTTCGAGGACGCGCGAATGTTTTTTGTCAGGTTCATTTATGCACTTTATTGTAAAAAAAATAAAGTTTATTTTCAAGTGCGTTAATAAAATCCTCTCCACTGCGCTCCGTTTTATCTGCGCTGAGCCTAACTTCGGATGACGTCAAGGCATGTAATCTTAAGGCGCTGTTATACCTCAGAAGCCGTGAAACACCTAATTTTTCGTCGCTCAACTAGCCATAACGGTACATACTACAAACTTGCAAAAAATAGAGCTTATAGTCAAAAGTCTGAACAAAAGACTTTTGAAAGAATTTTTCATGTATGTAAAATAGAATCACGGTAAAAAAATCACAAAAATGAGGCAGAAAATAATCTTTCGTCTCACTGTTTGCAATATTTTGATCGTAAGCTGTCATATTTTATTTAATAATATTGTAGGAAACCTAATGAACTAAAGAATTACCCTATTTATTTTCATATTATACGTGTATATTTTGTAAATTAAAATAAAATCTGCCAAACGTCTATGATTTTGACGCTCGGTAGATCCCATCAATATCAAACGCTTCGGCAATTTAAACCTTATTAGCATAAGCGGTGTACTGAGTGTCAGTTGCTAGTTTACGCCCCGCCCAGACCTCATCATTCGGCTATGAGCCCTGTGAGAGATAGGTCATGTCGCTTGCGTCTCCGCTGCACGAAATTTTACGTAAACCTGTTTGTTATTGTAATACGCCGATTTGAGTTCGTAATTTCCTGTTTTATGTTATAGACTGAATACTTTGATTCAAAAAGGGTTTTCATGTGACTATGGGCACATATAATTAGGACCTAAGTTTATATTCTTGTTGCGTTTAATGTGTTATTGTTTCTGTGCTTATAAATATATAATTAGAAGAATAAAATATGGACAATTAGCGAAATAAAGTTCTAGGAAGGATTTGTATAAGAAAGCGTCGTAATAAAATAGAAATTCATCCATGGCCAAGTGATTATGAAATATGAAACATTTTTACACAAATTATTTTCATAATATTTATGCATAATATAATTATATAAATTATTCTCACAATACATAGCTGCCACAGTTTTCAATATTTGAAAGAGTAATAACCTAAAATCGAATAATTTTATGTACCTATATTGCAAATTCATTAGCTTGTCACAGCGCCTGGAGCGCTAAGATGCCGCCACGGCGAACAATAAACAGCGCTAATATGGCGCTCCGCAGTCCGCACACAAGGGGTAACGAATGTTGTATTATTGTGTTGTGAACATAAACCTATTTAGGTACATCGGGTAAAACTTTAATTATTTATGAACTATTAGGTATGTCTCAGTACATCTAATATATTTTTAATTTCTAAAATCAATCATTTATAAGTAAGTAGGTGACTTATCTGTTTGCTATAACACAAGTTATAGTATTTTTTTAATAATAAAGTACCTAACTAATTATCTTTATTGTAATTACATTGAAGTTAAAGTTACAGTTTAGCAACGTCTTACACACATTTGACTGCAGTAATTCCTAACACGATTTGATCAAGAGTGATAATCAAAAAATACACGAGGGATAGCAGTGACTGGTTCGAATGTCGTAAGAATATGTTGACAGATTTAAATTTTGGTATAGTGGTAAAAAGAAGAGATAACAGCAGTAAAGCCAACTTAGTAAAAATTATTTTGTACAAATAAAATATTTGCAATGTAAAAGCAGTTGCGCATGGAGTCTTAAATGAACCACTGGCTTTGCAACAACTGGCGAAGCAAGAAAATGTATCAATCGAGCCTTGTGGATTATATATTGGTGCCACGCCAGATGGATTAATAGGTCCAAACACGATTGTGGAAATTTAATGTTCTATAGTTGTCTATAAGAATGGCCTGGAGAATAGTATAAGAGCAAATAAAATACAGATATGGAAACATGATAAAAAAGTTAACTGACTAGTCTAAACAAATATTGTAATTGTTATTACCAAATTCAGGGGCAACGCCACGTTACACGCAAACAAAAATGTTTATTTGCTGTGTGGAGTGGCGAAAGTATACCACTAAAAATGGAAATGATAGAAAGAGATTATGTTTTCTGGGAGACGAAAATGAAAGAAAAGCTTGTGGCGTTTTATATGAATTGGCAGTTGCCTGAAATTGTTGATTCTCGTCGAGCTCAAGGGATGGCATTGCGAAATCACGGAGAGGAAAATGTCTCATCAGTGCTTGGAGTTTCTACAATACCAAGCCTTAAAAGGAAAGTAAATGAAAATGTGCCTCGTGAACAACAGCAAATAATAAGTATTGAAGCCTCGTCACCTCACACCTGCCGGGTTTTAGCAGACAGCTAACTTTTGATGAGCTGTAAACTCTGTATTTCGTTAGTAAATGATAAATAAATATATTTTAATATTTATTTTCTTTGAAACAACACATATTTTAAGCGAAAGATTTTTTTTATATTTTTCTATACAAACATGTATGAGGAGAGCCAACGAAAAAGCAATATCTCAAATTTTAATTCTATAATTTGGGTTGGGTTTCGAAACCAGGCGCCTGAATTTGAGGGTATTGGTGGTGTAGGGGGCTTGAGGGAGTTAGTTTTAATCCTCTAAAAGTAATTTTGGCTGCCGGAGTTGCGTATAAGTATCTTTAATTTAATAATCTCCAAAAATTCCTAGTAGTAGTTTTTATACTTTAGTACAGTTTTACAAATGTCATTTTTAAGTTTTATGTGAAAAACGTGAAAGGAAACGCAAACCTGCCATCTTGGAATGATCATATTGACAGCTAATGTCAAATTTGTGCGTCATTGCTTTCGAGTGCCTAGGGTTAGGTGCGACTGTAATAAGTAACTAAATAGGTTGTGTTAGGCTCTCTTTTGACTCTTAATCCGGAAATAGAAACCCTGCGAAGCAGGGCTCAGTCAACCTTAGTTTATTAAACTACTGTGAAGAATGTGGAAATTGGCAGTGCCATACACACCGATGTTTGGAGAATTTTTTTTTTCAGAGGAAACCAAGTATTTCCGGCAAGTGAAAATGGTGAGGGCGGGTTCCGAGACCTCCCTTCCTCCCCCTCAATCACTCACATCCCCTAAAAACGGCGACGTATTTCGAAACCTATACCATAATAATTATACCTATAATAACAATAAAACATCCATAAATAAATAAAATAAATCAACTTTTACTAAACTTCAATTATTTCGTAACTCGCTTTAGTTGAGATACGGCTTTTGCGCTTAGTAGGGCAGTATCGTGGTTTTTAGGGTACCGTAGCCAAAAATTGTAAAAGTCCTTTATATTTTGTAGGATAGTATATATAGGTAGTTTTTTATATATTGTACGAACCCTTATAGATTCGCCATGTCTGTCTGTCTGTCCCGTATGTCACAGCCAATTTATTTCAAAACAGATTTGAAAGCTGGCAGGAATGGAATTAGATGTAGGTATTCTATGAACTGCTTCACCATTTTTATACAAAAACAAAACAAAAATAATTAGGGCCTCCATATATGGAACTTACTTAATTATTTTTATCATCTTACGGCACGTAGGTATTTATCTTATTTCGTCAACAATAAATTTGTCAAAAAAAATGAATACCTATAACGTCTAATGTAAACCAGTTTTGCTCATGGCTCCACTGAGAACAAAAATTGCGCTATGCCTATATTGTACAAACAGATTGATTTATGTAATATAAATTTAAATATCAGTATCTCAATTCAATATGCTAAAACGTTTTGCTTGCGATTTTGAAATATTGGAATACGGATGTCGCCAGAATACGGCCGCGCACGACGAGAATGAAGGGGGGCGCCCCGCAGTAGACGGAGCTAAGCGCACTTCACCTCCCCTGCTTCACCCCCTCATTTACCAAAACAGTCGCTTAGGACAGCGCCTTAAGCAAGATTAGCGAAGTTTAACGATTGATTTCTAATGACCTTATATCACGTAAAATAATAACAAACATCCATCCTCTGACATTCGACAGGTTTCTGAACCTGATGTCCTACTGCTGCCGCCTAATGAAATGATTATGTTTGATTTCCGAAAAATCATTTTATACCATTTCCCAATGAGAAAGGAGACCAAAATAATTTAGAATCGTGCTCACGAATTTTGCCGGGATCTTTTAGATCACAAATCGTGAACTAATATGTAATCTGTGATATTAGTTTTGTGTTTATCTAAGAATAGATGTTTTAAAATCGCGCCTCAAAGTGAATGCAGGGGCGCTTAGGCGGTGCAAATAAAATGAAATATGCTGCTGCCTGCTTCATTAGACGACGATGTTTTTATGTAAGGCCTTCGTCTGGCCAGCTGGCAAGTGCGTGTTGACAGACATTACATGTTTTTCGAGAACATTACGGAGAACTCTCAGACATGCAGGTTTCCTCACAACGTTTTTCTTCACCGTTAGCAACTAGCGTGAAACGTACATGTCAACTTCTATTCTTCAAAGCTTAACGCCTCAATGTCTTTATACGACGGGTACAGGTACATGCGTGACCGTTTATACATGGCGCAGTTACACCAGAGCAGGTTAAGACTTACCCCTCCTGCGAACTCGAGGATATACTCTGTGCTTTTATTGACGTATACTGTGTAGGCGACGTCATATTGATACCTGAAACAATAAAAAAATATTTATTTATCATCAATCAATATATGTATACTTATATAAAGTTCTTGCGTTACAGACTGAGTGAAAGACAACGCACAGCTAAAACTATCGGACGCAAGAAGCCAACAGTTAGCATGTATAGTCCGTGCCACGAGAACATAGACTTTTTGTAAACAAATAATTTCTGCTAAGTGACTTAGCGACAGTTCTGACAAAAACAAATAATGTCAAATCCAATGAGCGCAACGGTACATACACACGGATCGGGTTTTTATCGATATTATGCGCTGTCAACAGGATCTTTTAATGTTTTGAGGTACTGACGCCTAGAATGTCAACATTTGGCGTTAGTTCATTGAAATGTTACATTCTTGGGCTTGACATGCATTTATCAGAGGATAAAATTATTTGTTTTAAGGCGAGGATTTCCCAAAATACAGTGTTATCTAGCGTGGCCAAACGCGTTTTATTTGTAAATAACAGAGATTTAAATTCGGAAAAAAATATATGTAATTCTACAGCATTAGATCTTTATATTTCGGCCATTCGAAACACGATTACTGTCATTTGATACGATAGAAAATAATCGCGAATATAGGTCTGTTTAAACAACTTTTCCCGTTTCATTTAAGTTGTATTGGGATTAGAATTTTCAAAAGTATACCAAAAGAAAGGTCATGTAAAAGCGGATGGTTTTCGGCAATCACATTATGAATTTTAATATATACAAAAATATAATACCGAAAATACGTAATTTCCTACTGCCGACGCGCTCTCTCCGGCGTCGTTCAGTCCCGAGCGGGATGTAATGGAGACAGGACGTGTCGCTAGTTTGCAGAGCGCACCGCAGGATTACGAATTATTTTATCGTCAGTTACGAATGTCATCATCACTTATTGATAAATATATTACATCTAGGTTTAGTTTGTAAATAGGTATTGTAAATTTTTTGTAAGTTATAATAGTGTATATAAGTAAGAAGTATAGTTTTAAAAATATCGTTTTGATTATTGGACAAGATAACGACTTGATAACAACAGCATAGTTAGGTAACAGTAATTTAGAAAAATATTGATTTGTTGTATATTGTGGATGATTTATAGTATTATTGTTGTATTGGGTACCTACCTAATACAATAATTCACACTTTTATTCTGTGTACCTATATACGGAAATAAAATGTGAGATGTACCTAAAAGCTATACAAGCGAATTTTATAGGTACCTACCTACCTAAATAAATACAAATATCCGCAGTTACCTACTTAGTGTTATTTATGGTTACTGCCCCACCCTCGTGGGTAGTAGCGTGATGTTATTTGGTATAACCTTCCTCAACAAATGGGCTAGACAAGTAAATAAATCTTAGAAATTGGCCTGCTAGTTCCTAAGACTAGCGCGATCAAAAACAAAAAAAAATGAATTTCCGTCTATTCAATAATTCTATTGACTATTTCCACCAATAATATCATTGATTTCCACACTATTACCAAACACGGAACAATGGATACCTAATAATATTATAGTAATTATTTATCACGCCGAGGAAGTATGCACTGGTGTCACAGCTTAGAAAGGTAGGTAAGGTGTTCGGTAGGTAAGTATATCAATTTGAGCGACAAATAATAACGAAAACTAGAGTTTATTATTGGTTGGCGGAAAATTAGCGTTGTGGGTGTAGGAGTATCATTTCGTTCGTATGTATGTATGTAAAATTTTAACTTTTTTCACTACTACTTGCCGATGGCAGCGCCTAAAGGAGATCACCCAAATAGGGCTAATTTTTATTTTGCCGGCCAATCAATAAATTGTGTTATTTTAATAGAACACACTGTTGTAAACATTTTAACTATTACACCAAACTTCTAAGTCAATAGGCTTGTGTCCACTAAGAATAAATCGGTTTGATTGTAGTATCTATAGATCCATTATGATTTAAGATGTCAATAAAGTTTATTATTTATTATAAAAAGGATAAAGATTAATGTAATTTTTAGGATTCTAAAACTAAAAAAATAATGTTTTTACTTATTCTTGTGACAGTGAACACCAATCAGAGAGCATTACGTCAAACAGTACGTCCACCATTCATGTTGTTGACGTTTTAGTAGTAAATACAACTAAAAAGTAAAAGTTTCAAACTGTCAAATCGAATATAACAAAATAAAAGTGGGTGCATCAGACCAGACTTCATTCACGGATTGTTTTGTTTTGTACTTTGTGATATCACTCAACCGCTATGATGGTTTACAGCGTTTTCGTGTCAAATTCAAAAAGGTTTTTAAAATTAAGCCGTAATTAGTAATATTGCTGATTGTTTTTTGAAGAAAAAACAAGTTTTTCAGTTTAACATCTAATAAAGGAACGAATCAATCGCTAATTACATTTTAGGATACAAGCGTATTCTCTGAGACAATATTTAGGTTTGAATGTATGTCTCAAAGTACCGTAGAGCATTTTTGTTTTGACAAAAGTGTTAAATCAAAGAGGTGTAACGGTAGTCAACTATACGTTTTCAGCCTAACGTGAAATACGTGAGCCTTAAAATGCAGTGGACTCATTAAAAAAGTAAAAAACATATTTTTAAATACTCCTGACCAAATATAAAAATATCGTCTAAACCTTTAGTAGGAATGTCTATGACCGGTCAGGTACAGATGTCTTGCATGATGTACAGGCATGGCACCATGTGATTGAAGAGATGTTGCGTCGCGACGTTCTCACTTTCCAATGTTTCGGCCGGTTCTTGTAGAGAAAAGGCCAGTTGGAAACACCTGGATATCACTATAGTGACAGCAGCCGCAACCCTGTCCAAGAAACGGCGCTACAAATGTTGGCGGAATGCCCCGCTTATGCATCCCAGCGCCGTGAACATCACCATCTTAAGCCTTTTTCGACCATTTTGGTGTAGACCTCTACAACAAATTCCTTTCCGTTCTGTTTTGGGCAGTCTTCAACCAATTACTGCCTGCTATCTTTATGATGTCTTCTTACCATCTCATTTGCCGTTCCAGCTAGTCATTTACAATCCCATGGTTGCCATTTTAATATTTGCTTGCACCATGTTTCGGGATTTCTGGCTACATGTCCGGCCGCTACTCTTTTGGCAACATCTGGTACTAGACTTTCTTTTCGGAGCTATTTATTCTTCTTTCTGTCTCTGAGTGTCACTCCTGCCAGTTTTCTCTCCATTGTTCTTTGAACAACATCAAGTTTCTGTGGCGCTGCCTCTGTAGTAACCCAAGTTTCGGCTCCGTAGGTGAGCACTGGCAGGACGCACTGGTTGAATATTCTTGCTTTTTGTTGCTTCGTAAAAGCAAATGCCAGTTTATCGAAAGCAGCCCAACCCAAATGGATACGTGTATCAATCCTGTTCACTTGGTTTGCTTTGCCCATCTTTATTTCTTGCCCTAGGTATAATATACTATTTATTCAAGAATTCTAGTCGAGTACATCCTACTGCAATGGTTATTCCGCTGGAGTTTTCACTGGTCATGTTTCGAATTGGCCGTAAACTGATCGCAGCAATTGTTACATAGACTACAGGCCCATGTCCAAAATGGATGGGTCATATGAACCACCAGGTGACGTATATAGGACGATATAAGAGCATCAAATAATAAGATTCAGCACTATGCCGTCACTTGTAAGCTGTCCAACTGAGTGCTGGTGAGAATTTGATTTTCTGGCAATTTCCAAAAAATTACCGACTTTGTAGCGCACCATTTTTTACGGCACTGCGCGCTGTCTTATTATTTATCATGGATCTATCGAAGGTCATAATGCTGTACAAAAATATATGACCAAAATGCGTACACACTCTACCTGCACTTTTGAATTCTCATCAGTACTCAGTTGGACAGCTTACAAGTGACGGCATAGTGCTGAATCTTATTATTTTATGCTCTTATATCGTCCTATATACGTCACCTGGTGGTTCATATGACCCATCCATTTTGGACATGGGCCTGGGGCCCAATTCCGCTAAATAAATATAGTCGCAATATCATGTCAGTGTCATACTTACGTCATAAAAAGTGTATTCTTCTAAATTATATGATATTTGAATGAATTTGTAACGAGATCGTATGTGTCAACGACGAACTGTTTATTTTAAATTATACGATGACATATGGTTATCAGAATACCGCTTTTAAATCCATTCAAAATATGATATCAATGTCATATAAAAATAGCAGAATTGCCCCCCTGTAGTCTAACAGTCGTATCCTCGCTACCTGCCCTGCCCATAGTCTGATGCGTGATGGCTTGGAACGTCAGCGTCTCTTTCTGTGAGGCAGTAATGCTTATCAATCAGATATTTCGCTCTTGGCTTACTACCTGTCATTACCTGATGCCATTTAAATTGCAACATGCACGTTATTTTAGGCAAAAAAATAACAGTAATTACTTAAGATTTATTTTAGGAACAGAATAGATTCTTTGAGCTGGAATATGATCTCACAGACTGCACTTAGAACCTTAGTGTAGTAATAAAAAATGTTTATTTCGTAATATTCTATAAGTTTGTTTTAGTTGGCCGGCACCATTGACATATATTTAGTACATATATATCGATGGCCGGCACTTTTAGAATAGCCTAAATTTGTATGGGGCTGGGTGATCTCCTTTATTATGCATGCACGTGTGTTTGTATGAGTATATATTGCTATAACTATTGCCCTGTAATAAAAATCTTGTGTATTATTGATCTTTTTTGACAGAGTAGTATCTTAGAGATTGCATAGTTAAAATAAATATAACAAAATGTAATTATTGGTGATTAAAAGTAGCTATGAGTATCTTACCCTTTATGTGTATTATTGGTTCTATGCCGTTGTTTTGCTGACAGTAGCAACGAATTAATTAATTTATATTAATCTAATCCTTTTCCCTAAGATTGATATCGAACAAGCGATACTTTCGCATTGCGAGCGATCATACGTTTTTTTTATAATTAACAACAAACATAATGTTCATAAATTCTCTACTGATTACTATTGTCACTATAAACAAAAGCAATTTTGTAAAACTACTTTCGAATTTCATAAAGGGTTATTCAAAACAAAAACTTTGCAAATTATTTATACTCGAAGTAAGTTTATATTTCAATTGATATACTGCTTCAATTTTCTATACTGTGGCGCGAAAGTGTTATACCTACATAATATGGCGGCAGGTGCGTCGCGTCTCGCGTCGCGATTGATCGTAATTATACTCGCGAACTGGGGAAGAGGGGAGCCTCAAAAGCTTTGAGCGCTCGGAAATCCTCGCCTTAATCATCAAGAAGGGTTAAATGTAAAGTTAAATACAAGTTTATAGGATCGCAACGCTCTTCCCGCTGCCGGCATCTCGAAAAAGCGGGTGCAGAAGAGCATATGGCAAATTATTAGTCGAGCAGAAAATTATTTATACCTAAAAAAGAAATTGCGTTTTCAGATTACCGTAACTTTTAATGGATTTTGTTTTCATTTCATTCACAGACAACGTAAAATCTCGTGCCTAGAATTTTTTATGAAATGTACTAGCTAGTTATCTGTAATATTATTCATTGTTGATCAATAATTTAATATTTTAGGATAGGTAGGCTTTAAATGATTAATATAATAGAGTAACATGTATGTACCTACCTACTCTATCATTAACATACATGGTAATCTATTTTTCCTTAATTTACAGAATAAATTACGTGTAAAAAAAACTACGAAAAGTCGGCAAATTTATGAACATTCGACCATTCAAACAAAATCAAATATTTTTAATATATTTATTTCAGTAAAATTTAACAATATAAATTTTAAGACATAGTGGCATAATTAGGCATTGAAAAAAAGACTGTTGAAAAAGTATAAAATCTAAAACACAACTGTTTGAAAAAAGGTTGTGAAGCCCTGAATGTGTGTTTACAAAAAGTCTATCTTCTCGTGGCACCAGCTTTAGATTGGATAATTATGTTTCGTGGGGAGCGTAAAGGTTTAATAAGAAGAGATTTCCCGAAGTACGTCTACATGTGAAGGCGTAGCTGCTGCAGACTGTCTAGTTGCTTATGGGGTTTCGTCGGTTTAGATTAAATTTTTTTAAGAGTCACTCAACAGGACTAAGTCCTGTGTCGCGGGGGACTCTACAAACATACAGCTAACAGACACAATGAATAGCCATGGGTTTGAAACTGTGAACCTCTGCGTAACAGTCAGTTCATCTTTCCACTAGGCTATCGCTCACACCGTGTCAATATTTGGCCTTAACAAGAACAAGCCAACAGTTTAATCAAAGTACAATATTTAAAAACAAATATTATTTCTTGTCACAGATGTTTTAACAATGGCAGAAACATCTGTTTATAAAACTGAATAAATATGTTTTTGCCCACACTATGCAAAATACAGTAGTTATTGCAGTGGACATCATATAGGTACATTTGAACAATGCGTTGTATAACCCACGTCATTTATAACAGTGTTAAGGGAGGCTCGAATGACAAGACCATTCCCACCCGTACCCAAAATACACGCCAAGACGTGGAGTTGCGGAAACAGCCCGTGCCTTCAAGTATCAGGTAACAGTGTTACGAAAGGAGACTCAAACCACTAGAATATCAAGAAGGGTCGAGGGGATTTTGGGACCGGGACCGCGGTCCCGGATTCCCCTTTTCAATTAAATATTTTTTTTTAGTGGTATTTTGGGACCACAAATAAAAAAGTTAAGTAAGTCTTACGACGAAAGTACGGTCAACCAAATAATTTGAATTAGTATAAATAAAACTATTTTTATTCAATGATAAATTGTCGTTTATTTCTAAATCACAGCTTTCTATTCGAATAAAAAAATATGAAGTTAGGTACTCATAAAGAAATATAATTATAAAACTTAAGAAATATAATATGTTTTAAAATTAAATAAGTACAACAGTTTAATTTAAAAACATTTATGTTTTTATTGTTACATCTACGCAATTGCACGTAACAACCTCTTACCTAAATTTAACGTTCAAAATAAACAGTATCTTAGTAAGCACATGGCAGCAGTAATAAAAATCTCTACACTTACATATTAAAAACAATTAAGTACCTACTATTAAAAGCCAAAAGACTGACAAAAATATGAAAGTTCTTATACACCTAATCTTATATATAAAATTCTCGTATCACAATATTCGTTCCCATACTCCTCCGAAACGGCTAGACCGATTCTTGTGAAATTTTGTATGCATATTCTGAGAATCGGCTACTATCTATTTTTCACACTCCTAAGTGAAATGATTTCCACACGAGCAGAGCCGCGGGCGACAGCTAGTAATAAGTAAAATCAGTCTCACAACAATTTTTATAAAATTATAAAATATGTCTTCTATTTTTAAAATCACAGCCTTCTTATTAGAAAAGTCTCTCTAAATAAAATATCAAAAATAATCAACTCACAGCCTTGGTTAGCACTCGGAAGCAGTGTTTTAAATTTTTACTCTAATAAAATAATGACAATAGTCTTAACTTAAAAATAATCAACAGCATAATAAACAACAAAAACCGCTATACCTATTAATATGTATATAAAATCAGTCTTGCATACATGCTAATAATTACTTAAATATAATCAACAGCCTCTTATAAAATAATTTCGCATCAGTCTCATAAGTATTGACAATTGTGTTACTTATTAGCTCTAAAATCTTAATTTTTCAAGACAATGACCAACACTTATCTTGTCATTTAACAATTCCTGTACTGTCAGTGTGATCTTTTCTTTAATCATTCTACTTTCCGGAGATCTTTTGGAAATATTTGTTGATGTTTGAAGCTTTTTCCAGTAAAATATACTGTCTTTTCTAATACCCTCCAAAAATTGCACTATATTTGGTTTTGGTTTTAAAAATTTTTTTACGTGGTTGTTCCATGCTTCAACAATATTATTAGTGAAATGGAAAAAACAACCTAGTATCTTCACACCTGGGATAATGCTTTGCAGTGCTAATATAGCGGATACTTCAAAATCCATACTAATTTTCGATGGGTTCCACTGAGGTACACGAGCCTTGATCAATGAAAAAAGAATCTCGTAAGTTGCACGGGTTTTGTCCGGTAAAAGTATGTATAGTATTGGAACTACATTGACAAAAGAATCGTTACTTCCTATATCTGCATGCATTGTGTACAGCTGATAAAAATTTTTCTGACACAGCTTAAAAGTGCCATCAATAAAAAAGTGCCTAGATTCGGATAGGTACTTTAACATTTCTTCATTGCATAAAATCAAAATTCTTTTATTTTTGTGTTTATAATCCGCGAATAATAAATTTTCATATTTTTTAGGAATATCGATATCCACTGCCTTTTGAAACTCTATCTTTTTGGCTCCCAATGCCAAGTTTCTTTTCTTATATAATGTTTTCTTGCGATTTTCAAATAATGGAATTGTTGTGACGAGATCCAATCCTTTATCTTTTATTCTGTCGATGCTTTCTTCAAAAATAGTTGACACTGGTGCTGTAACATTCTGCTGTATATTTTTTAAACATAGTTTCATCTCAGATTCTATTGTGAGTTCTGATATATTTTTTGGAGGGTGAGTGTGGTTGTTACTTTCGTGGACAATTGATTGGTTTAATATTTTTACAGTGGCGTTGCACATATTCTTTTTTCGACACCTCCATAAGTCTGATCCATCTTTGTTAGTTCTCTTATGTAAATATTCATAATCATTTCTAAGCAAAATTTGATCTTTGATTTCGTATGAGATGTTTCTGTGATAATCTTTCGATGTCGATGGCTGATTTTCATCCATATTGAATGAGTGGATAACTAAAATAAACAAAAATTTATTATTATAAATTATATTAATATATATTTATATATATTATATATATAGTATAGTTATTACTTTGACATGTCAATTAACCAAAATCAAAATATTAATCATAATATACTGTTTGTTTTTAAATTATTTTGTTTATTTACTTATTTAATATATATGAAATTAAGACCCGTTTTTTATTGGCTCGGGAAAACGTATCATAACTTGCAATCACAGAACAGAAGAAGTGTTAAACAAAAACGTTCTATTAACGTTTTTTTTTGTCTTGCAAATTAAATGAAATAAGTTGTTTCAATTATGTCAAATAAATCAAGTAAAAGTAATTTGTTAAATCTGTTTATTCAAAACCTACCGTATAATAATCTTTTTTACTAAAGTGTCTGGCTTTTTATCTCAATAAATAAATATATCGTATACAGTTGATAATATTCTTATAAAATATTTTTTAATTAGCAATTTAACATTAAGTAATTTAATAAAAAGAGTAGCGAGCGTACACAGCGCCTTTATGGGCGAGTAGCTTGAATTAGCTAGTATTTTTCTTATTGTTAAACGTCATAAGTACGTTCTGCTGCAGTGTAAATTGAATCGTGCGTAAATGACTTAAGGTATTTATTTGTCTGATTTAGGTGTAATGACTTAAATAATTTTGATAAAATAAAAATGACCAATAATGCGCAGTGTCTATTTGTAGTGTAATGTAAGACTATTAACTTATTTGTGTGAGTTTGGAGTTCGGCGACCACTTTTTCCTTACAAATTTTGTCATATACCACTACTACACTTTTTTTTGTTCTGTGCTTGCAATAAACATCGTCATCGACGATTCGATAACAATTAGCATGAGATTCGTGATGGCGCTTCTATCGAACGTAAAATGAAACTAATTTTGGTAGAGCGAGTACCTACTTTCGTATGGCAAACGTATCGTCATGTAAAAGTAAAATCAACCTTAAAATACATTATTTTTGACGTATAATGTCTCAGATTGGCCAAAATAGTTGCCGAAGGCCATGAATAGTTTTGGCTATTTTTTAGGTACTATTTTATAGGAACCAAAACAGATTATATTATTATTATCTTTAAATAACAGTTAAATATCACAAGATGTATTAAAGGTTCGCATTTATAGTAATTCAAAAGGTAATTAATATATATATTAAACACTGTTACAGTGGTAATATCTCAATATGTTTACGTTACGAATTCAATACATTTTCATCAGATACTGTGCACTGAGTGAGCTCTAGTAATAAATAAATATACCTGACTTTTACAAATTGACAAATAAGTATATATTTATGTATTTATATTTAGACGTCACTTAATGCACACCCACAGACAATAATTTAATTCTAAATTAAAAAGAAATGACATACACTTACCTTTTTTTATGAAAACACACAACAAATGTTTGTCACCTCACACTTCACACTTAAAGATGCATCGCGAAGACTGCTCATTTAGATAAGCTTTCGAGTTAGTTAACCCTGACAAAGGGGTGTGATTGGTCAAATAGCAACCCGTGACGCTCTACTGTGTAGCGAGATAGTATAGATGTGTGGGAGAGAGATAGCACTACCTGCCTGCCTGAGAGTATTTATTGTATGTATACTCTAAGCTGCCTGCAAATATTACTAGGTATGCACACTTGTCTTTTTCTGTCCTATTAAATAATTATGAAACTACATACTTATTTTGTTTATTATTAAAGAATTTGTTTTGTGAACTGTACTTTAACTTCTTTTTTTTACGTGGTCCCAAAATACCACTAAAAAAAAATATTTAATTGAAAAGGGGAATCCGGGACCGCGGTCCCGGTCCCAAAATCCCCTCGACCCATCAAGAAGTCATACAGTGGCGTAGCGTGGGTTTTCGCCGCCCGGGGACGATCGGAAATTTGCCGCCCCCTCTTCTTTTAGGTACTCTACTACATCTGCCAGAAGTGTAACGTTTTTCGGGTGTAGGTATGTTTGTATGTCCATTAGTTTGGCTTTACACCCCAAACAGCTTGATGGATTTAAACAAATTATCACTTGATTCATCTCAATAAAATTATAGTATCACTAGCTGACCCGGCAAACGTTGTTTTGCAAATTTTTTTTTTTTTTTGAAAAATAGATGTTGGCCTATTCTCATAGATACCGGATAAGCACAAAAAATTTCATCAAAATCGGTCAAGCCGTTTCGGAGGAGTATGGGAACGAAAACTGTGACACGAGAATTTTATATATTAGATAATCATAAAGCATTGGGTAAAATATTTTTGGAAGAAATCTGGCAGTTCTGAGCGGTATTTATATGTCGCGCAGGGTCGCGGCCGTTTCTCGGCTGCAATACATGTATAGCTTAGTGTAGGTTTTGATGGCTTGTAGGATTTTCGTAATTAAAATTTGTATGGGTTTTAATCAATTAAAAAAATAGATCCATCATCATCATCACCGAGTGCCTTGTGTTACTTTTACATTCTTCTACGGGATATAATATACCATGTACCTTTGTAGAGTACCTACATCCGTGAACAGCTTGTAGCAGTGCCGAAATATCGGTTACTCAAATCAAAGGTTCGTGGTATAATAATATACCCGAAAGGGTATGGTAAAAACTATCGTAATGACCAAGAATGTTTTAAGTCCTATGGTCACAGAATAAACAGTAGGTAACTTACGTACAGAAGCACCACTTCTCAAACCAATTCATTGAAATTGCGACTCATGCTACTAAGCAACAAAGTGCAATTCAGCTCGCATAAGCACTCAGTGCCTAATGCGATATTCACCTAACCGTTCCCGCTCTTTTCTAACATATAACGCTGTCGCTGTCTGGCGCGGAGTGACGCGCTAGCTGTCGCGCTAGGGTTGTCGACTTGCCGCTGCTACTATAATATTTATTCATCGTCTATCTATCTACTTGACCACGTACCTAATAATAAATAATCATCCTATAAGTATCCTATCCAACTATTTGAGCTCGTAGAACAAAAACCACAAAAAATCTGGTCGTTTACATTTTCACTATACTAATTCTTAGTTATTTCCTAAACGCGTGGACCGATTTACATGATTCAAACAGATAAAATGGTTTTTGAACTAGATCTTTAATTTGACATCATAATCGTTGGGATATCTCTACAAACAAAAAATCTAATTTTCAAGTTGCTCTCGTAAAATAAATAAAATCAAATTTTCAAGTCAACAACCCTTGCGCGGTGCGTCGGACGCCGGGCTTGGAAGCCGTGCGAAAGTGTAGGCACTTATCGCTGTAGGTACGGCCATAGTAAAAACAGAATAGTAGGTTAGCTAAGGCCGCTCGGCGAGTTAATTGCCTACTCTTGCCTTGACGCACGGGTTGTCACTTGTTTACACCGCGGCGCCGGCTTTGTCGGCGCTCGCGCTTTTTCGCCGCTTTTTTAAGTGATCGCGCTGAATACTTCACAATTTAAGCTTGAATTTATTTTTTCTCAAATACCTACTGACTACCTAAGCGTTATATAACTATCTAAATGCCTTTTTTAATGAGAAAAAGTAACAAGTCAAATTTACTGTCGTTTAACACATTGTATATTATTAATAACGTTTATTACAAAACTGAATGTATATAAACAATTCAAGCGGGCGAGCAGTGAAGTACCTACATGAATGCGCTCGATCAGACGCGCGGCGCATCCCGTACTGAATCCGCGCCAAGCTTGCCGCGCTCGTGAGATTGTGTGCGTGAAAAGTGCGTGCGTACACGGCGCCGGCGACTCACGCGTACATTCAAACCAGCGCGGCAGCGCGGCGGCCGATTTGTATGAAGCTATCTTACTATTCTGTTTTTACTATGGTACGGCCGAGTGAAGGAGGCCTGCTATGGTCCCGCCTCGCCTCGCTCTGGTCGACACCCGAGATGTCTTCGGTGTAGTGGCGCATCAGTGAGGCTCTGCGGTCGTGACTCCGTGAGGACTAGGCCCAAATGGTCTGTTTTCGCGCGAGGTATACAATTTTATTGTGGATAAAAACTTTCAACCTCCTCGATAATCTCGAACTTTGAGTTGAAGGTGCGGCCATCTGCAGTTCTTAGTTTCGTTAGATCGGCCCGCCTCAACCGCAGAGCGTTGCCCTGGTTCTCATCGATCCCAGCCTCCATGGTGCAGGTGTTAGTGTTGAAAGTCACGTCGCATTAGCTTCCGCGTTTGTTGGTTTACGGCCCTCCAATCCGGCGAAGACAGCTGACAGGATGGCAACTCGCGTCCTTTCCTCATCAGTCCGAGAGACTCGGCTGAAAGTTTGCGCACCTTGATTTTTTGAAGAGGGAGGACATTTTGTGGCTGATCTCCTAGTACCGTGACCACTGTGTCTGTCTTCTGATTAATGCTGTCGGTGGTTTCTAACTGATTGAAAGGATTCTGCAGTTCTAGCTGAAACTGCAGTGTAGACTTCATTGACTGGACTCTTTCAGTTATAATTTTGATATTTAGGGAGCCTCGCACTAGTTGGTGAACGCATCCGATGAACCTATTGATCACCGAGATGTCTAGATGTGTTTTCGGTCCCCTGCCTGTGAGGCCTTCTTCTTGAAAAAGGATTTAATTAAAAAGAGCTAGTACTACTAACTAGCATTTGACTCTTACGATTCTTGTGAATTTATTTTCGTTGGATCCCATACCGTATGCTCCGATTTTAGTTTCACTGCGTCCTTCTTCCACTTTGGCATTGAAGTCCCTCATGACAAATTGTACTGAGCTTTGGTCGTACTGTGTATTGCCCTAGCAATGCACTCGTACATGGCCTCCGCTATCTCGTCAGGGGGAGTTAAGGTCGGCGCATATACCTGTATCACTTTTAGGCAACGCCTATTGCTGAGTTAAGTACGTGATAGTTTAAATAATTTGCAGAAGACGTTTGTAGTATATGAAATAATCGGCTTTGATTTTAAGGCAAATATCACAAATATTGGGGTCAAAGTTCAATTATCGTATAGTTAAACCGCAGGTGTGACTATTACCTTAAGAGACCAGTACCTGTTTTCTTCCCTATTAAACTATAAAGATTATGTTGTATTTTGAAGCAAATCAAAAATAATTTCAATAATTAACGCTGGCATTTCATCTGACAGGCGGCGCCCCTATTGCCCTGGCGCCAATGTGCGCCATGGCAATAGGACATAAAGACATAAAGACATAAAGACATATTTATTTCTGCATTTTGGTTGTTTACAACACTTATACATGTCAAAACCCTATTCTAGATGATGCCGGCTTTTCCTAGCTAAATGACTTCTTGAGAAGAAAGGCCGAAACAAACTCAGAGTCATTGTTTTTTTTGTCACTTCAATTTCTTTAGTCTTTTCTTCATCTTTTAAAGTCCAGACAAAAAAGGGTTTAGTATGCAAGTACAATGCAGGAAATTATCTGACGCTTTTGACTGACTCGGCCCACTGATGGCCCGCATTCAACAGCAATCGTACGGCTCAACCTTAATTGAGGGAGCCAGCACGATCTGTATCACTATGCCTCCACGCCATCAGAAGGTGTATGCATAAGCATGTCAGCCTAAGCCATCAGACAGGTTGCCACAACTATTTGTTTATATGTTTAATAATGCCCACATCGTACTCACAACTTTACATGCTAATACACAGTAAAATACATGTTGCAAACAATAAGTTAAAAGTAATAAAAAATTAAACAACAAAATGTCATATATTTAAAATGTCAGAAAATATTATTAAATGTCAGAAAATATTATTGAATGTCAATTTATGAATAATAATATATTACTTAAGTAATTTTAAATGTCAAAAGAAAATAAATAAAATAACAATGTCAAATCAAACAATGTCAAAACAAAATAAATAAAATTACAAATGTCAAATTAAAAATGTCAAAATGTAAAAATATAAGTATTACAAATGTAAATAAAAATATCATGTCACTAATTTCAAAATGTCAAAATTCATAATTTTTAAACTCAATTCCAGGCATTTTTGTCTGCTAAATAATCTTTAACTGTGTAATAAGCTTTTGAACACAAGCTCTGTTTAATAAATACTTTGAATTTATTAATACTTAGTTCCTGAATATTGCCTGGAATTTTGTTGTAAAAACGTATGCTTTGACACTTGTATGAGTTACTTATTTTTTGTAGTCTAGTTGAAGGTAGAACGAGTTTGTTTTTATTTCGTGTATTTAAATTATGAATGTCGCTGAATTTAGAAAACATATTTATATTTTTCCTAACATATAACAAGTTCTCATAAATGTATTGAGATGCGACAGTCATTATCTTAATTTCTTTAAATTTTTCCCTCAGTGAATGCCTTGAACCAAGACTGTAGATTGCACGAATAGCCCGCTTCTGCAGTACAAACACAGTTTGAATGTCAGCTGCGTTGCCCCATAATAAAATACCATATGACATTATGCTGTGGAAATAACTAAAATATACTAATCTGGCCGTATCTATATCAGTTAACTGACGAATTTTGTAAACCGCGTATGCTGCAGAGCTAAGTCTATTCGACAACTGACCTATATGTGGGCCCCACTGTAGCTTAGAATCTAAGGTTATGCCTAAGAATACGGTGTTATCTATAAGATCCAACTCTTCTCCATTCAAACATATGTTAGGTTTAACTTGTTTTACATTCGGTCTTGAAAATCGTATACATTTTGTTTTTCTTTCATTTAACAGTAAATTATTAGCTGTAAACCATTGAACTACTTTAGAGAGAGCGTTATTTACATCGTCATTATTTGATTGTTGTCGTCTTAGTTTAAAAATAAGTGATGTATCATCAGCAAATAACACTATCTCTTCATTATTTCGCATAATGTATGGCAAATCATTAATATATACAAGGAAAAGGAATGGACCAAGAATTGAACCTTGCGGCACTCCCATTGTGACCACTGAACCCATAGAAACTTTTCCATTTACCTCAACTCTCTGTATCCTATTACTCAAATATGATGTTAGGAGATCCAAAGCAGTGTTCTTAACTCCATAGTAATGTAATTTCCTGATCAATGTTTCATGAAACACGCAATCAAAAGCCTTAGATAAGTCACAAAAGACTCCCAAAGCATCATGCGACTCCTCCCAGGCATCAAAAATACTATCTAAAAGCTCAACTCCAGCATCGGTAGTTGAGCGACCCCTAGTAAAACCATATTGTTTTTCATGTAACAGCTTATTGTTATTAAAATGAATTTGAAGCTGACCTAGAATTAATTTTTCAAAAATTTTACTAAACGTGGGTAGCACAGATATTGGCCTATAATTTGTGGGGTCAGATGTGCTACCTGATTTAAATAAAGGAATTACTTTACTACATTTCATTTGATCAGGAAACACACCACAGTCAATGCATCTATTGAAAATCATTGCCAGTTCCGGTGCTACTGTGTTGATTATAGATTTCGTAATCACAACAGAATTGCCCCAAAGATCACTAGTCTTCTTCAAATTAAGGGTATTAAAAGTTTTTACAATATCTCTGTCAGTGACATAACTAAAACTAAATTCAATGTTACACCTATTGACATTTTGTTTCAATAGAGATTCGGCGTCATTAGGGGACGAGTTGAGGGATTTAGTGGTTGAGACTGGAATGTCTGTGAAGAAATTTTCAAATGCTGTGGCAACCTCAAAATCTGACTTTAATATCTTTTTATTTAATTGAAGAGTGTAATCGTTACTTTTAATTTTGACCCTTCCAGTCTCATTGTTTATAATATCCCACGTTGCTTTTATTTTATTGTCACTGTTTTTAATTTTTGATTTTAAATAAAGTGTCTTAGCTTCACGACAAATCTTTTTAAATAACTTGGAATAATTTCTTACATATTGACAAAATTGTTCATCATTTTTATTAATTACTTTCTGTTCATATAATTCGTAAAGCTTATTTCTACTTTTATAAATTCCAGTGGTTGCCCATTCACTGAAGGATGTAGTACCAGCAACTGAGATCTTCTTAGGGACAAAGATAGAATTGAATATAGTACAGTACATGTCAAAGAAAGAATTGTACAACTTATTAGGATCGTTATTATAGCATAAGTATGGTAATGTACTTGTGAGTTTATCCTTAAGTCCCTCCAGACGACGCAAAGTTTTTGGCACCACACTCAATTCCTTTCTACCTACTTTTTTAGGGGCGGCACACATCACACACAAGGGCGGCTCGTCCCTGATATATGGATTAATAAATTACTCACAACAGGCTCGCAGATCATCAGAATATTGCATCCTATTTGAGAACTAATAAACCCGGACAATGGACACAAGCAAGTCTTCACGTAATGACAATAAAGATAAATTGTTTTCGATTGTTATTCTTTCTACTGCGCCTGCACCGCCGCGCGGTCCTTCTGGGATCGTGTCAGTACACGCGCCAAGTATTTTATTTGTTGTTTTTTATTTTATTTTTCGCAGCGGCTTTTGTCGCCCACTTAAATGTGCCGCCCGGGGCTATGACTCCCCCGGCCCCCTCCACGCTACGCCACTGAAATCATATACATAGTTATACGTATAATACAGTAATACTTGTATCAGTTGTATCTATCGGTCACAATCGCGTGGCTGTCGGTAAACGCGAAAAAAGTCAGCCTATGTTACATTACAGTCTGTGTGGTGACGGATTAAGAACACGGAATGTCACCACCCCATATCATCCCATGGGTGTCGTAAGAGCCGACAGAGGGAGCATATTATGCAGAGAACAGCACTGTGAGAGAAGGAAAACTTGATACAAACCCTATACCAACCCGTTTGGCCAGCGTGGTATAGTAGGCCAATTCCTCCTTTCAAAGGAGAGGCCTAGTCCAGCAGTGGACTGTTAAAGGCTGATGATGATGATGTTACATTCTGATGTACAAGGTATTATATATTACTGTTGTTTCATAAAAATCCATCAAATCGTCACTCAGCACGATTTCAAGGGACGAGGCGACTACACCATAAATGCAGTAATTTTTTATCATAACGAGAATGTGTAAAGAGTAGTAGGAAATAGGTAGGATGAGTACATTGCATTGTGGTTATATATAAAACTGTATGTACGTATCTTTGTATAGTGGGTATAGTGTTTATCAATGTCACATAAATATTTACAATCTTACCTACTATAAAGAGTGCATTGCACATAACAACCAACTTATCTTTAAAACTAGTCAATGGATGAGTTTAAAAGATAATACAAAGTAGTAATAGGTATATTAACTACTGATCATTTGTTAAACTAAAACTTATATACAGGGTGCCACAAGACCCATCACCAAGCCGAAGTCTACTTGTTGACTGTTGTGGACATCATGCCAAGTCATACTAACCAAAAATAATACCTGGGAAACGATTTTTTTTTTAGTTTTCACTTTTTTTAAACCGCAATTAAAAGCGCGTGAGTGCAATGCTCGAAATACCTACTTATCCATAGTGTTATATTTATTTATTTATTTCTTCATGCACAATATACAGTTACAGTACATAAGGTGGACTTAATGCCGTAAGGCATTATCTACCGGTCGGACCTTTTGGTGGTGCAGAGACAAGCAAGGTAGGTGCATATTATATGTAGAGATAATTATAACAAATATATCAAATGTAATGTAAATAAATTGAATATTATACTACAAATAAAATTATAAATTTATTATATTATAAATAAATGAGTATATTACTATATACATACATGATAATACATATTACATAAACTACACACATACCCCATAAATACATACAAAATATATATAATATACTAGCTGACCCGGCAAACGTTGTTTTGCAAATTTTTTTTTTTTTTTTTTTTTAAATAGATGTTGGCCGATTCTCATAGATACCGCAATAAGCACAAAAAATTTCATCAAAATCGGTCAAGCCGTTTCGGAGGAGTATGGGAACGAAAACTGTGACACGAGAATTTTATATATTAGATTATATAACTAGAATATTGATGAAAACAATGTGCAGATTCCTTCAATCTCTCAAAAAGGAGCTCTCGAACTTTCAATTCGAATGCGAGCCGGTTAGTGGACAGTCTGATTTCAGGAGGGAGCCTATTCCATAGCTTGAACAATGAAGGAAGAGCTTAGTTATAGCGCATCTAAAGAACATATCTCCTCAGTCGTTCACTCTTGGCAGAGTGGTCGTGGTTTCATGATGCATTTTCTCCAGATGATGCAATCCTCGCGATCTGTCTCCACTTGTTGGGGTCCTCAGCGTTTCGGGAACATTGGACTATGGACGTTTGTGTCGCAGTTTTTATAAGGTCTGTCCAACGCGTAGGTGAGCGGCCACGTGACCGCTTACTACCTCTACTTGCCCTTGAACAACGAGTCGTTCCATGGAGTGCTGGTTTCGAACAGTGTGTCCAAAGTATTTGAGAATTCGTATCTGCACAGTCGACGATAATCTTTCCTTAATTTTTAGTTCTTCAAGATAGAGGTATTTGTTCGAAACGCTGTCCAGGGGATACGCAGTAGTCGCCGCCAACACCACATTTCCAGTGCCTCAATTTTGCGTCGATCTTTAAGGCGAATTGTCCACGTTTCTGCGCCATATAGAAATATAGGAAAGACTAAGCTTCTCATTAGGCGGACTTTCGTGTCTTTGGTGATACTGCGGTTGCACCAGACCCTTTTCAGCTTATCAACGGCCGATCTTGTGATGGCACATCTCCTTCGAATCTCGTCCTCACACCCACCATTGTTCGTGATTGTGGAGCCGAGGTACACGTAGCTTTGGACAACCTCACAGTTGCCAATCATGAGGATATCAGGATGATTTAGTTCAGCTCGGTCCACAATCATCATCTTGGTTGGTGTCTCTGTTGATTGCGAGTCCGTAGGAGAGGCTCGTTGTCTCTAGGCGTGTCAATAGCTGTTCCATATCTCCTCGTGTTGGAGCGAGAAGAGTTGTGTCATCGGCGTATCTTAAATTTCATATCGTACGACCTCCCACCGAGACCCACATGTCCCATTGCTCTAGAACAATTCTCATAATACACTCAGTGTAGATGTTAAACAGGAGTGGAGAGAGTATGCAACCCTGCCGGATACCAGCATGTGTTTGAAAACCTTTCGAGTCAATGTCGTCTATTCGAACAGTCGCAGTTCCATCCTCATACAGTCGGCGTATCAAACGAACTAGGTGGTTAGGTACTCCCATACCCATATGACTGAGTACGTCCCATAGTTTATGCCATGTTACAGTATCGAATGCCTATTTGAAATTGCCGAATTGTGAAAATCTACAAAGCATATATATAATGGGATGTTAAATTCCCTAGACTTTTCAATTATCTGTCGAAGAATTAAGATCTGCTCCCTTGTTCCGCGACCCTTGAAATATCCTGCCTGCTCTACAGCTATCTCAGCATCCAGAAAAGCTTGCAGTCTGGTGTTGATGATGTGAAGGAATACTTAGCTGGCGTGGGAAATCAAAGCTATGAGTCTGTAGTTGCAAAATTTTTTTGTTGATTCCTTCTTGTGTAATGGTATGAACACTGAGTGTGCCCAGTCCCGTGGCCACTTTTCTGTCTCCCATACGCGATTGCAGAATGACATGCATCATTTCTACTCCATATTCTCCCATCACTTTAAATATCTCTATTGGGATGTTGTCAGCACCTACAGCTTTGTTTCTTTTCAGATGATTGATTGCGGCACGAATTTCGCTCTTTAGTACGGATTGTTCCAAGATACTCGTTTCGTTTTTTGAAAGTGTGCTCGTGTTACACGGTTGTGTTGTGCTGCCATCTGTAAAGAGTCTCTCACAATATTCTTGCCAAACACCCACGATATCCTTAATTTCCGTCACAGTTGCTGAATTTGTATCCTCAATAGCCTAGGTTTTGGGTTTAAACTGACGAGTTATGCAACGAATCTTCTTAAATAGATCTTTCGTTTCGTGACGATCTGCGTTTCTTTCCAACTCTAAGCACATTTTTTTAAGGTGTTCATTACGATCTCTACGAGAAGAAGATTGAATCTTAGCACTCATCGAATTTAAATCTTGAACAGTCGAACCTTTGACTTTCATGTCTTGATGGCACTCCACGAGGTGCCAAGTCTCATCTGACATCCAATGTTGGTGTTTGCCTGTGGTTCTAGTGGGCTGTGTCGAGGGTGCAGTTAAGAAAAGCAGTAAAGAACATATAGGCAGAGAAAATGCATTGATTTTGTACCTAATTAGAAAACTTCCATACTAACTCTGAGCCTCAATATCTCCTGAACCAGTAATTTCCCAGGTATGGCACCGAAGTAAGAAATGTTTGTACTGATTGGTACAACATGGGATTTCAGTTTTCGTTAAGGGTCTTTTTACACCCTGTATATATTAAACATTTTATTCATCATTTTAGTGCTATTCCAGTTGCATCCTATTGGGTGTTTCTATGTAAAATATGTATATTTATCATTTTATAATATAAAAAGTATATATCTGTATGTTCATCCATTGTTTTACACTTTTTCCAACAGAATATTATTATCCTACACTTTTGCCTTCAGTTGAGGATCGGCTCTCTAGTCTAACCATACATGGCTGAATATTTTGCTTTTCCATAGAGTAACTGCACTGACTATAACTGTCTGACCTCAGCAAATCTTAGGGATAGAGATATTTCATTACATTTAATGCTAACTCTGCTAAAGGGAAAATAGATCATTGAAATAAAACTGGCAAACAAAGAAATAAGCAAGGAAGCAATTAATTTACATTGCTTTATTTATATTTTAACTCTTATCTTTTATTTGGCATTGAAATGCAGTAAGCAGTGTGTTACGAGAAATACATACCCATACATAGTAAAAAAGCATAATTAAACATGTTGTCTGTCCATCTGTTTGTCCAGGTTAAGATGATGATATAAGTTTTTTTTAGTTGTATTTTCCTATTAATTGTGAACTACTAGTGTGATTTTTATAATGTGTTTATGTCATCTGCAGAAAAGCTTTCTCTCTGCGACCACGCTCGGTGCAAGACGAGCGAAACGTCGGAACCAAATAGGTATTTATACCTTAAATAAGTTAGTTGTACGCGATTAAGACCCGCTAATTTATTTTGTATGATGTATACAAATCGCGAAAGTTTAAAATCAATTAAGCTTTCTTAGATACCTACTTGTATGTATGTGGTAGAATATCGTAGTATTATGATACATATCTTCATAATATTACAAAGAGTAGTGTGTCCTGCCAATAAGTTTTGAGTCTATACATTAGCATGATCAAATATTTAAAAATAATGACCGATAAATGGTATTAAAGATAACTAGTGTATACAGATAGCTGTATAAGAAATGTAGGCAACAGGATTAGATAAGTACTGGATTTATGTATGTTTCTCTATATCATAAAAGATAATGATTCATTTTGGGAAATCCCCCTGAAACAGCAGGCATTTAAAGGTAACAAAAACTAATTGTGTACAAAAAATGCTGAGATATTTATGATAAAGCAATAAATCTATTTAATAACTAATGATTTTCGCTATATGACATAACAATACGGATTAATATCCAGACAAGAACCTAACTGCCGATAACTTTTGTAATCTAGAATTACATTGATGGTATCTAACGCCATTTTCTGGCTATGAGTAAAAAAAATATAGAATAAATATTTAAATAATATAGAAGGTTGAAGTACTCACGTATTATTGTAGAAAAATATAATTTGTTCTTTGTTGTAGACACTTTCTTGCATACACAAATATGGAAAACCGATTATCAGCACAACACTAATCCGATATAATAACGCCATTTCGAATCCTCAGCCACATTAAATAAATATTTACGTACAGCGAATCATTTAAATTATATTTAAATGATTCTAAACGGATATCCTTCGATATTTTTATATTTCGGACAAAATAGGACTGAGATTTTCTTAACGTCAAAATCGAAATGTCATTTCTGCAATATGACAAAAAGTGTTGTGCTCAGTACTGACTAAACTGACTGGACTGGACTAAAATAGAATAGTAAGTGGGAAGTTGCCTAATAAATATCTAATTTATCCTTGGAGGAGTGTAAGGGAGACCTTTGCCCAGCAGTGGGACAACATAGGATAAATAAAAAAAATAAAAAACATCCTAAGCATATTGACTTTTGTCTTACCTTCAGCCGTTCTCTCCTCATTATTTTTTGGTAAATGAAAGACAAGGTCATAAACACATAAAGAGAACAAGAACTCTTCGGCGTCGCTACCAACCTCCGTATACCACCCATAAGGCGCGACAGGCTGCGGTTGTGGTTCACCCAATTTGAAGCAAGTTTCACCGCACAAGGGCGACAAGGCTATGTACGAGCTCGTCATCGGTCGGCTGGAACGGCAAGACATTGACGAAATCGCCGACATCATCCTACGGCCTCCGGAGAACAACAAGTACGATGGCATCAAGACCCGGCTCCTACACGTCTACGAGGAATCTGAACAGCGGCAAGTACAGCGTTTACTATCTGAGATGGAACTAGGCGAAATGAAACCCTCGCAACTACTCCACCGCATGAAAACCTCGCCGGCGAGAACATCTCCGAATCCACGTTACGTATTATGTGGACTAACCATCTACCACAATACGTGCTGTACTCGCCGTGAGCGAGAACATCGCCCAGAAATCCGACATCAACGACCTCGCATCTATGGCTGACAAAATCCTAGAACATTCTCGTCCCGAAATCTCCGCTATTACACCGAACCCGCACATCGTCGACGTCACTGCCTCAAACCCACGCTGCAACATCACCACGTCGTCGATACCTACCGAACGCTCCTCGACCGATCTAAGCTCACTGCATGAGAAAATCGACTTTCTCACGAGGGAGATAGCAGAGCTGAAAGCCCAAAAACTTACGCGAGAAGTAGAAGAACTGAGATCGCGTCATGCTTATCAACCGAGACGCCAGTATTACGATAATAATACGCGCAAATCACGATCTCCGAGCAACCAACGTTCTCCACGCAGTAGTACACCGCAGCGCTATAACACATCCATCTGCTATTATCATCGCAAGTTCGGTAAGCAAGCTCAACGTTGTATACACCCATGCAAGTTTGAAGTTTCTGAGCCCACGTCGGAAAACTAACCGCCGCGTTGGCTGAGGCGGCAACCGACGCGAACCATGCATCTCACCGCCTGTTCGTACTTGATAGAAACTATCGCCTATCATTTCTCATCAACATCGGCCCAAACATATCTGTCATACCGAAGAAACAAGGAATGAAGATGGCGCCGACGTCTATCAACTTTACGTCGCTAATAATACCATTATACCTACCTATGGCGAGAAAACGATGATATTAGACCTCAAGCTGCAACGACCGTACACATGGAAGTTTGTCATCGCCGCGGTCAGCAAACTAATCATCGGCGCTGATTTTCTAAAACACCATAACCTACTCGTCGACATACGTGGCCATTGTCTCATCGACAAAGTTACGGAGCTCTCCGTCAGGACATCCGTATCGTATTCAACCGAACCAACAGTAAGAAGCATCGACGATCAACAACACTTTCACCAAATTCTCGCCGAGTAAGTACCCAGACATCATACCACTATCCTCCATGAAGCAAATACCTAAACATCGCGTCGAACATCACATTAAAACCACCGGTCCGCCGCTACACTGCAGAACACGACCGTTACCGCCACACCGCTACTTTGCCGCCAGAAAGGAGTTTGAAATCATGATGCAACAGGGTCTATGCCGTCCAAGCAAAAGCCCTTGGTCAAGCCCACTCCAGGTAGTACCCAAGAAAAACGGCGATATAAGAGTATGTGGCGACTACAGACGACTCAATAGCGTAACTAAACCCGATCGCTATCCCGTACCTCGACTCAAGGATTTCACATACCTACTTCACGGCAAGAAAGTCTTCATAGTACTCGACTTAAATAGGGCTTACCAACAATTACCCGTCTACGGCCCTGATATCGAGAAGACAGCAATTGCCATACCGTTCGGACTGACTATTTGAATTCCCTAGAATGTGTCCCGGCCTCAAAAACGCAGGACAGACATTCCAGCGATTCATACATCAAGTACTCAGCGAACTCGATTACGTATTTCCATTCGTCGATGATGTCATATTGGCCTCAGACTCAATAACAAGGCACTACGAAGACCTACGCACCGTCCTACAAAGACTCGACTACCACGGGATAACAATAAATCCATCGAAATGCGTATTCGCACAAGAAAATGTGAAATTCCTCTGTTACGAAGTATCGAGCGAAGGAATCAAGCCGCCGTACGATAAAATCAAGGTCATTGCGGAATATCCGAAGCCAGACACTATTGAACAATTACGGCGATTCCTCGGCATGGTAAACTTCTACCGTGACAACACACCCCATGCCACTCGCATTCAAGCTCCACTCAACGCTTTTCTACATAACGCGAAAAAACGCGACAAACCAAAGATCGACTGGACAACCGATGCCCTGCACGCATTCCAAGCCTGTAAAGCTAGCATACAGAACGCAACTTTACTCGCACATCCGTCATCATCCGCCGACATCCAATGTCTCTCATGTGTGATGCATCAGACAAATGCGTAGGCGCCGTATTACAACGACGCGTAACCAACAAATGGCTACCTATCGGCTACTTCTCAAAGAAATTCTCCGACCACAATAGCGATTCAGTACATTCGACCGTGAACTATCTTGAATATACATGGCTGTGAAACATTTTAGAAAAATGTTCGAAGGAAGAGAACTTATCATCTACACCGATCACAAGCCACTCATTTACGCAATCCACAAGCCGCTATCAAACACTGAAACTCAACGCCGAGCCCGCGAACTTTAATTCATATCTGAATTCACAACTGATTTACGATACGTGAGTGGCACAGACAGCGTCGTCGCCGACGCGTTATCACGAATCGAAACCACAGAAATACCTACATCAATTGACTACACACAGTTAGCCGCCGCTCAAGAAAAGGACACAAACATTCCCGAACTACTCAAACAAACAAAATATAACCCTTATGAAGATCGCTATACCTACCTACTACGCTACTCCTGATAAGAAAATTTACTGCGAAACATCAACAAAAACATCCATCCCACAGATCCGTCCTTATCTATCAGCTGATTTTCGTCGCATCGCATTCAACACAGACAAGAAAACTCATACAAGAACGATACTTTTGGCCCTCCATGAACACAGACATTGGACGCTGGGCGAAGGAATGTACGGCGTGTCAACAATCAAAAGTACAAACTACAACGACATACATACAGTGACCTTGCAACTTTCCCGCCAAGCGCCCGATTTCAATGCCTACACATCGACATAGTCGGACCGTTACCTACGTCGGCGCACGGACATTGCTACCTATTAACGATGATAGATCGCGCAACCCGCTGGCCGGAAGCTATAGCTATACATGAAATATCGGCTGAGATAGCAGCGAAGACTGTTTACGAGTCATGGATCACACGATTCGGTTCGCCAAGTACTATAACAACAGACCAAGGACGACAGTTTGAGAGTCAGCTGTTTCTCGAATTAACACGATTTGTTGGCGCTGAGAAAACCCGTACTACTGCCTACCATCCACAGAGTAACGGGATTATAGAACGCCGGCACTGCTCAATGAAAGCTGCACTCATGGCAAGATTAACAACAAGTAGCAAATGGATCGACGAACTCCCTACCGTTCTACTAGGACTTCGTGCCGCCACTCGCACCGACACTAACACAAGCGCAGCTCAACTAACCTACGGACAAGCACTACGTCTACCGGGAGATTTCATCACGCCATTCGCCTACAAACACTAAGATGGACTACACGTATGTCGACGAACTACATCGTGTTATCACTCAGCTGACGCCTACATACGTGTTTTTACGTGAGGACGCCGTACGCTGTACGTAAACCACTACAACGTCCCTACGAAGCCCCGTATCCCGTGATCGAGAGAAGCGAGAAATACTTCAAGATAAGATTGCCAACACGCACTATCAACGTATCAATCGACCGCTTGAAACCGGCATACACAATAAGCACAAACACTTCGCCGACCGCCACGATGACATCCCACGATCAGCAACCGAAGACAAGATCCGGCAAAGATGTTAAGACTCCCGTACGCTTCGCTTGAGGGGGAGTACTGTAGCTGCAATACATAAATCTCATACACGTCCGAGCGCAAGTGCGATTGAAACACGTCAGCGGCAAAACCTTGCCGGCCGCTAGTTGTACGCCGCACAATGAAGTGCGGGCCGCTCATCCTCCACGTGTAAGCGCTCGCACGAGTAACTACAATATTTTATACTTTGCCCGGATTGGCTGTCGCGAATTATAATATAATAATAATAATAATTTATTTATCCTCAAAAATACAAAAAGGTACACTATAATTAGCCTTAAATTTATTGTATCGTAGTTTAAGCTACCATTCATTGTAAAACTAATTTTGTACATATATTTAGGCTAAGTTAATTTTGTAAATATATTCTCTTATTTTTCTTTATACAACTACAAGATCGGACTCATCATTTTGCACCTTCACCAGCTACAGACTCTAGGTACCTTACAACTTAATTACTGCATTAAGTTTAGATTCCGCTCCGAGCCCTTTAGAATATGATCTCTCTAAGTCTACTTATCAATGTGTGGCGTACTACGTGCACATACACACTCGCATACGTACAACTGCATTCCACCCGCAAGCAAACGGACAAGTAGAACGATGGCACCGAACACTGAAAGCTGCATTGATGGCTAGAGCGGCCGGCAATAGATGGAGTGAAGAACTATCTACTGTGCTACTAGGTGTCCGTACAGCCCTGCGTGAAGATACAAATGTCAGCCCAGTCTTGATGACATACGGATCACCGCTACGAGTACCATCTGATTTTTTCGTGCCTACAAAGCCGAACATTGAAGACGCAGTATTCGTTCGTCAGCTGATGGATACAATGAACTCGCTCACCCCGACAAACACATCGCATCGTTCACAGACAAACACATTCGTCTACAAAGATCTCGCTACGTGTTCACATGTGTTTGTGCGCAATGACACAGTAAGAAAACCGCTCATTCCACCTTATGATGGGCCTTATCAAGTACTACAGCGCAGCGCAGACGGCAAACATTTTACGTTACAACTTCCACTTCGCACTTCAGTTGTTGTCTATAGATAGACTGAAGCCAGCTCATCTATGCAACGACAGCGGCGAAGTTTCAGACAGCAGAGGAATTCAAGCAAGCACTTCACCCGCACAGGCTTCGAACATGACACCGGACGAAGCAGAGACATCGGCACCTCAAGCAAGGAGCACATACGTCACCAGATCCGGTCGGAAGGTGAAACAGAACCTACGCTTCGCTTGAGGGGGGATAATGTGGCGTACTACGTGCACATACCTACTTGCACAGTACGCACAACCCTACGCAGCGTAATCAACAGATAAGTGTGATAGCTGATAACTGATAAGAGCTGATAACGCTTCGTCGCGTCGCATACGCGAGCGCGCCGTCCACCTGCCTCGCCAACGCATTACATCTGACTGGCGACGAACATCGCGGCCACCGAGTTTTGTTCAGTGTGCCACTTTATTATAAATAGTAATGGTCGTTATTACAATAACAGTTATGGTAATGCATTATTTGAGCGTAATGAATAATGAGTTATTGCATACTGAGTTATCCTGTTATCATTATAAACTGTTATCGTGCTAAAATGACAACAGGATAGGTAAGAGTAGGCATGCAATATGCACACCACGAGCTGTGTGAGAGAGATGACGATAGGCGCACGTGTTGTTATCGTGCTAAAATGACAACAGGATAGGTAAGAGTAGGCATGCAATATGCACACCACGAGTGTGTGAGAGAGATGACGATAGGCGCACGAGCGCTCGAGTTTCGCCGAGTCGCCGCTCCCGAGCCTCACGACTATCCCAGCGCCAACCTTACGGCATTATAATCTTTCACGAAACGTAATAAAGGTCATACTTGCTTAAGTTATTTTTGGGAATCTTATTATTTTAGTTATCCTGTTATTGTTATGGTTTGTCAAGTTGTCAGTTGTCACTGTTGTCTGTTGTCGACGTTGTCGTTGTCGTGAAGTACATATTTAATGTATATATCGGACCAATGCTTTCTTTACAGTGTTTGTGAAACAACAACAGGATAACGACAACAGTTTAAAATAACAGTTATTACATAATAACGCAACAGGATAACTCATTATTGCAAAACAACCGTTATTGCCATTACTAATTATAAAGTGTGCGTGAAGGACAGAGCGCTAGTTAGAGTGAGTTGACCGATGTAAATCAAATTGTGTTTATAGCTAGTTATAATATGTAGTCATGTAAGAACCGTTAGTTGTAAGTGTCCTTTTATTGGTCAATATCGATATTGTGCTCATCGCCACCAGTAACCTCTCTGAATGTAATTTTTTGTATATAGCTTGCCACTATTTATAAATAAATTATTACCACTTACCGATACCGAACTTCAAGAATAGTAAGTACCTCGTCACTCTGCCAGTACCCAGTAACCCAGTAAAACCAAGTATCCTTCTATCCTTCCATTCAGGAAAAATGGAATCATTTAATTTCGTCATTTATAAAAAAAAACACAAACCTAATACAGGTATTTATTACTTTTTACTTGCCCTGTGCTATTTATTATAAAATTTATGAAGTATGTACCTAGTATTATCAGTTTAAGGTCAAAGTCAAAGCGTTTATTGCGAACCAAGTGTATACACATAGGTGACATAGGTGTTCGGTTAAAATTAAGGTGCTTAAAACTTATTGCCTTTTACAAGCATTGCAATATTATCTAAAAATAATTTACAAAAAAGAAATCCACTTACAATAATAATTGCAAATAATACTTATATTAAAACTGTACTGATTCATAATTTTATTATACCAGTAGCTATTGTTAGTTTGTTTTATTTAATTATAACAAGTATAATTATGTCGCTTATGCGCATACATATCTACAATTAAATTAATAATAAAAATAATGTCTAATATATATAATAATATCACAACGTCGCAGTCTAGGTTACTGGTCGTCATAAGTAATTTATTTATTTTATATTTTGTAATTAAGTAATTAGGTTTGGTCGCTTTTTTAACTATTTTCTAGGTATTCTGCGTTGAATAGTAGCAGTTATTTAATAAGGTATATAATTATAACGATATCTATATATCACCGGAAAATAATGATAACCCTAAATTTATAAACAATTTGCGACGTCTCGTCGTAAATGTATAAACTGACGGAAATTCATTCGTAAGATTCTATACGGTTTAACCAATGACAGCAAAGCTTTTAATTATACGCATCTTTAGAATACGGCAAATCACGCACTGCTCTCTGATTGCATCAGTTCAACTTAATAGGTTATGCTAAGTTTTCTTGTAACCCCGAACACAAAAATAGAAGCCCTGCGAAGTAGGGCTACGTCAACTTAGCCTCATTAACATCGCTAAAGTTCCGATTTATTCGTAAAAGTGGCGACGAATGGCGGTGGCGCGGAAGGAAATGGAAGCGCACATGGCGGTCGGTTATTGCTTAGTATTATTTTACGAATTAATTCGGTAAGTTTAGGTTCTTGTGATTTTCCGGTGACATATTCATAAAACAACAAATCCAACTAATATTTTTGTATTTTGGTTTAATCGACTATTGATACCTATTTCTTGAACGCATATTTCTGTTAATTTTATTATGAACGCACCTATAACTCCGCCAATTGGAATCAAAGAAGCTACTTCGTTATTTAAAAAAAATAACCCCGGCCAATAGAATTCAAGTATTCAACCCACCGGTCAAATGAATCGCTCTGATTGGTTAATCAATTGAACAGGTGCTATGCGTCATCCGCCATAACGTTGTTAGTACGTGAAAGTGAGAACGCTTTGTGAATTTATAAACGAAAATAGTGATTATTTGTGATATCGTTGTTATAAAAGTGTATTGTATGTGTTAACGAAGATGACCGAGTGGTATAGAATGAAGACCGGATTCATAAACAGGCATGATTCTTCGGATTTATCGGTTGAAACATCCTGCGAAATGTCAGACTCTTTCAATATATTTACGGACAATTTGAGTCCGATTCCGGCGTCTATAGTGCCTAGGAAGTTGGATTTTACTAATATGGATGACGATGACGGCATCAGGGATGCTTCAACGGCTCCAGTTTCCCACAGTCCACCTTACAAACGAGTAAGAGCCCTAAGGTATGTATCAAAATGTATCTAGGTCTTTCGATAGAAATCCCAGGAGAAACTACCACGCGTCTCGGTCTTATGGCATTTTCTGGTCTCATTACGCTTTCAGAGTACTCATTTGTATGTAAACAAATGAACTTTCACTTTTAGTTTACGTTTGTATATAAATTTCACTGTAGTTATGTAATTTATGTGCCAATTTTTACTTTTATATTGGGGTAGTCAACTGTTTACTATCGAAACTTGTTTTACCGTTGTATTTTCGTATCTCATACGTATGCTTTCTTTCAAATTGTAGATGGATAAATAAAATTCTTGACATAACATCATGAATGTTTTTAGAATGTCAAGTCTCTGGTCATTTACATAATTAGTTATTCTATGGAGCTTCTTGTCTTCATATTTGTAAGTAGGTTGTACTGCCATAATTCCTAATGAAGGTTTTATCCTGGAGACAAAGCTATTTGTCTCTAGAACAGACCAGATGTTTTTGAAGGGGTTGAGTCTCCTCGACCTTGGGTCCCCTATTTTTCGTCCCACATTACTTAGTTAACAATTTACTGCACTTTTTAATAGTCATTTGTTTTATTATTCTTTAGGGCTGTCCATATTATGATGAAACAGATGTTAACTGTAGTTGTAAAGTTCATGGTCATATCTTGAAGCATAAATTTTATTTGAGGGCCTCATATGATGACTTTCTAGTCTAACATACTTAGTCTAATCTAAATCTTTAGATCTTTGCCATATATTATAATTATTAAATAGATGTAAACTGGTGTTTCGAAGGTCACCATTTCATTTTTGTTCATTGGACAAATTTTAATAACAATTACATACATAGCCTCACACCTGTTTCCCAAAGGGGTAGGCAGAGAAATAATAATTCTAATATGTATACAGAATTCACATGCTTTTCTCTGTAATTAGTCTTTGAAATTTGTATCAACAATTGTTTATTTAATTTTGTCACAGTAACTTAAGAAGATCCAAATAGATTTCAGTTGTTAAGTTTGTTGTCTGGCTTTGCTATTTTAGTTATTTATTACAGCTTTCTAACCTTTGCCACAGGCAATTGATTAATAACTAATTAATTATACATTTTGGGCACTAAGTAACAAGTGAATTTAATTTCTGCATTTGTTAGTTTATTTTGATGACGAAAGACTGACAAAGAAGATATATAAGGCAAATGTGAATGGGACAGGATGAAGGGAAAGACCTAGCAGACATTCTCTGACCAGATTGGAGACATCCTAAAAAAGGTCAGGTCAGAAGTACCCTAAACAGAAGAGCATGCATGAGAAACTTGATGGAAGTGAATGAAGCAACAGATGTCAGGATCGTTGCAAATGGCCTTCCGTAGTCTCTGCCTACCCCTCCGGGAAACAGGTGTGAGTCTATGTATGTATGTTAGTTTATTTTCATGCACTTATCTTAATATATAAAATCCTTGCGTTACTGACTGACTGACAGACACGCTACAGCCGAAACTATTGGGCGCAGTAAGCTGAAATTTGGCATGTATGTTCCTTGGGGACCGTAGGGGTGCACTAAGAAAGGAATTCCCGAAATTCCCACGGGATCGGCCAAAACGGGTTAATTAAAAAAAATGCAGGCGTAGCTGCTGGCGTCCTCTAGTTGTCATATAAGGAACATTTGACTGCACATACCCATATTGTCTAAGTTAAAGTAAGTTGCCTATCTAGTTAGAACTGCACCCAGTGTTGTGGAATCTCCACATGCAACAACAATTTGTGTGATCCACAATTTGTTGTGTCTCGTCTGGGTGTAATTTGCTTCTTGCTTCTGTTGATTAAATGTATCTAAAGGAAGAAATCTTGTGTCATGGGGCCTCCCATGATTTAAACCTGGTGCAGGAGTAAACATCTGTCATACTTGTCTGTTAATTGAATGTTTAATTAATCCTAAATGACACAGGATTCTTTTGAGTGTGGAGTAGGCACATTTGAAAACGTCTTTTTATTATTCATCAATTGTGTAATTCCACATTGCACAACCAATTAACGTGAATAAACATGTCATCCTAATATTCTACTGATAAGTTATTATCATAATTACACAATAATTATTACCTAACACATTATCAATCATCCTTTGACCATGGGCTGGTGTAACCTAACAACATAACTGCACGCCTTTTGCCCCTGAAGGGGTAGGCAGAGGTGTACTATACACCCACTTTATGCCAGTTATGTTTAGGTCCCAATGTAATAGGGGGTGAGCCTATTGCCACCTACCGAGCACATTGTTAAGCCAGGGATAATAACATTTTTAATATTAGTATGTGTACAAAATGCCATTGAAAGTACCTATTTAACTCATAATATAAGCCTTGTATTTCAACTATCCCACTGATGCGCAAGGGCCTGTTCTCACTATGAGAAAGGTTAAGCCATAGTCCACCATGCTGGCCAAGTACTGGTTTGCAGACTTTGCATATCTTTCATTGTTCAAACATACTGGTTCACTATTTAGCAAGTAATAATTAACAATGAAAAATGAAGATAACTATGAAAAGTCACTGGTTCCAAAACCTTAAACAGCAACAAACCATGGTTTCAAATCCTTGAACCCTATGGTATGGTATTGTGTGCTTTTTCTGGAAGGCCATATCCTGGCGTGTATTTTTCGTACCGAGAACCCTCTAAATAGCAGTCAGTATTGTGTCTCCAAATAAAGGCCTTGCCACACGATACAATTTTACCACTGATCAAATTTTCAATCGAATTGGCTGCCCGTCTACACGACACAATGAAATCACTGATTTGCATTCCGTCCACCCGATTGGTTAAAATCTGGTGGTACCGCCCACCCGATGAACTTGAGTTGGATGACTGGCGTCTACACGTCACGATTTCATCAAGTGATTTAGTCAAGTTGGACGTAAAATCGTGTCGTGTGGCAAGGCCTTAACAGCTTTTCAGTAAGTTTTGTCCTGTTTGTAGCCTTTGTGGTAATAAACCGGTTATCCCGTAAAGAGGACATGTTACAACTTGTCAGGTCAGAGTGTCTGTTATTGTATCCCAACTATGATGTCATACCCATGACACATTTCTTAGTGAGTTCATGTTTTGACATGTTTTAGCTACTTTGGACACATTTTCCCCATGGGAATTGACACAAATTTCAATTCTAAGATTGTCCTTTACAGAATTTTTACAATATTTATTAATTTTATTTAATATGATTTCATAACAAAAAATATTTTGTGTTGAAATGTATACATACAGATAATTAAAAAAAATATATGAATAATCATGCAGTCAACAATTAGATGTTACAAATATAAAATTAAATTACAAATAAGAAATTAAATTGAATATGTCAAATATATATGTCAAAATTGAAATTGAATGAAGTAATAAATAAAAGTAATAAATAAAAAAGAACATACCTATAAATAAATTAATACAATACTTTTGTAAATTTTGTAAACAGTATTTTCTTATTAATTTTATGTACAAGAAAATTAAATACTGGACTGCAGGCTGATGACAATGTTTTCTCATATGGGTCCATATGAGAAAACATTGTCATCAGCCCTGTATATAAACTATCCCACTGCTGGGCACGGGCCTCTTCTCACTATGAGAAGGCCGAGGCCATAGTCCACCACGCTGGCCAAGTGCAGGTTTCGAAAAGATTATGGAGAACTCTCAGACATGCAGGTTTACTCACGATGTTTTCCTTCACCGCTTGGCAAGTGATAATTAACAAATTAATACGCACATAACTCCGAAAAGTCATTGGTGCGCACCGTGGATTCGAACTCGGACCCTCAGCGTAGCAGTCAGTCGGTCGCTGCACTAGGCTATCGCTGGCAAAAACATTACTTAAAAACCATTGAATTTGACAGAAAAAAATTATCACAGTAAAAAGTACCTAATATCACTCTCTAGATTTCTTAGTATCTCCACACACAAAAAGATACCACAACATTGCTCCCCTGCGCATGCAAGGACACACACATTTATATTATTTGTATTCAATCCAAAATATCTGTATTATAATTAAATAAACATATATAAGAAAGTGTCCTTTCTGGGCCCTTCTAAATGTATTTAGAAATATCTACAAAATGCAAGGATGCATCTAATATGAAGATGTTTCTGGACACTTCCGTATCTGCACCCCATAAGATTTCTCTAGAAACTTCTATATTATATTGGAATACCCCTCAATCGGGAATATTATGTGTCTTAGGATATTATTATATCTATCATTTAGTCCTTGTTTCACCACTCCTAGGCAGGCCTTATCTTCCTGATGAAATCAAAATTGAAACAGAATATGTAAAAAAGGCATTTTTTATCTGCAATTTACATACAAAAGCTCAGGTAAAAATGCCTTTTACACTCTTTCATAGGTGTTAACATGTAATCTTAATAAATAGGTAAATGTTTTTGATTTAGTATTGAGAGTCTTATCTGACAAATTAATTTTAAAAGGAACTTATCAAGCACTAAAAGTGGCCATTAACCACAACCATGTTTTTCTGTTACACCAAATGTATGCTACGACACGTGTCTTGCCTATAATCCTGTGTTAAAACTTTATTCTCTATCCCTTTTTGTCTAAATCGCATTCCAAATTCTTTTCCCCCTCACAACGGTGACCTCGTTTCAACTGGTCTAACCAGTTTGCACTATACTGTTATTTTATAATCTGTGCCAAAAAAAATACTAGTTACTAGTAAAAAGACTGCCTCGTTGGTCTCGCGGCATAAATGTGCGCGTGGGATTGGGAGGTCTCGGGTTCGATTCCCGGGTCGGGCAAAGTGTTATTGGGTTTTTCCGTTAAGAAATTCTCAGTAGTAGCACAGATTCTGGTAATGTGCCCCGTACGGCAATAGACTCGCCCCCTTTTACGTGGGACCTAAAAATTCATGGCAAAATGTGGGTGTAATATACACCTCTACCTACCCCTTAGGGATACAGGCGTGAGACTATAAAAAATACTAGTTGTATTTGCCATTTATGGTATTGGCAAGTTGCGTTGGCATTGGTGTGGTGGTTTATGTTTTAGGCCTCGCGCGCACTAGCGATTAAAGTTGGCCGATAGTTTGATCGGTCAGTCGGATCAGTACAGAGTTGTATGGCAGTGTGCGCACTTGAAGATTTGATCAAGGCCGCAAGGCCTTAGGGTATTATGTAGTTGGTATCAGGGTTTGACGGTAAAGGGTTTGATTAACTGGGTAGGTCGCAAATCTTGTAATGTTTACATTCTTCTTTTCTTTGGAAAAATTAGACATATATGTTTGAAATGAGCTCCATACAAAATATGTGCCATATACATGGATACATCAAACATTAAACATTGGCCGCAAGTTCTAATCCAACTATACTATACACGAACGTAGGGAAGCTGTTACTAAATCAAGTAACTTTATTTATTTATTTGGCAGAGGTGTAAATATTACACCCACATTTCACCATGATTTTTTTTAGGTCCCACGTAATAGGGGGCGAGCCTATTGCCGTTACCAGGCACTTCACCAGGCTCCATGCTGCTACGGAGAATTCGGAAAAACCCAGTAACACTTTTGCCCGGCCCGGGAATCTAACCCCCGTAGATCCCCTCCGACCAGCAGTCGCATACGCTATCCACTGGACCACGGAGGCAGTCACACTTTTTATATTGCCGAATCGAATGCCACTCTTAATAAATAACTGGTTGGGATTTAATTGGTAAATTGTCAATTAAATTATATTGAGAATGATTGGATTTGATTAATATTGACAAGATGAGAGTTAATTAAAAACCGTATTTCGGTTGCTCTCATAGTGTGCTTCAGAGTGACTGGCGTCTGACCCCCGCAACCCGAAGGGATAGCGGTATTCCATGGTTTAGACTAGTGTCAGTTTATTCAGAGGTACTAACTGCCAAAGATCTTCATGACAGCCGGGACCGATAGCTTAACGTGCTCTTCGAGGCACGGACCAAGCTGTAACTATCAATTTAAGATGACTTCGGAAACTGGTGGTCCGAGCCGTGGTTTCTAACCCGGTACTCTACATGGCAGTCTGTTGGTATCTCCACTAGGCTATCGCGTACTCCTCTCATCTCACTGGGCCTTAAATACTACGCAAAAGTAAGAAAAAAATCAACACCCGCCAACGGCTATCCGAACGCAGCTTTTGATAAAAAAAACAACAAAGATAGTATTATGAGTGCCTCAAAAGGATCTTCGGTTATTTTACTGTTAAACATATGATCGGAACAGCTGACACATCTGCCGAGCAAAAAAATACGCCTACACAGCCCTTGCAAGCGGAAATACACCGTATTTATACTAACTAAAGGTATACTTTTGTATACCTGTTTGACCTGACTCGAGGAATGTATTCGCAATTTTGTGATTTATTGCTAAGAGTATAGAGTTTAAGTTTGCGCGGATGCGTGTTTAATGATATACGTTAATACTGGATTTTTGGTAGACATTTCAAGAATGTAGCTTTTTTTATTTTTGGGTGTAGGCCGTTTTTTTTTGTAGGTCGTTCTTTTTAAATAATTCCGGTTTTGTGAGTTTTGCAACAACGGACACAAATATCACACAGATTCGCGACCATTGCGCAGTGTTGTGGGTTCGATTCCCTCACGATACAAGATTTTATGTGGTCTACGAATTGTTTCAAGTTCTAGTGTTACTGGGTTTTTCCGAATACTCAGTAGCAGCCCGGACTCTGGTGATGTGCCCGATAACTGCAATAGGCTCGCCCCCTATTACGTGGGCCCTAAAAATTCATGCCGAAATGTGGGTGTAATATTTACACCTCTGCCTACCCCTTCGGGGATACAGGCGTGAGACTATAAATAAAATAATAAAAAATATTACTCATAGTGCGGTCATTGACTGTTTAGAACTAAAAAAAAATCATCTACTAGTAGATAACGAGATCTAAATAGTTGGTCTATCTTATAGATTAATTCAAAATTACAATGAAATTAGGTTGTATGAAGTTATTTGCCAAGTAATTTATTTTGAAAAGCTTTCAAATAATACACCCTAATATCTTACCAATAAACACGTAAGTTTGTGAAAATCGATTTACACATATTTTGTTTTTTAAGCCAAAACGACTTATCCGATTTAGACGAAACTTTGCAGTAACATAGATTATACATCAGACTAACACACGAGCTACATTTTATCCCTACAACCCTCACCCACGCAAGGAAACCCGCGAGCACACACTAGTCGATAATAATACGAAAAATCTTAAAGAAAAAATACAATGGCACCCTCACAAGCAAGGCACTTGTATTCATAGACACACACTTGCGTACCTTTTGAACACCTGAGACATGCCTTAAGAAAAGTAGGGGTCGTAAATCTTGGGGTGAATTTGAAGGGAAGGTGCACAATTTTAATAATAGGTGTATTGAAGTTGTTATATTTGTTGTGAAGATTTCTTTTTTTGTAGTTGTTAGAGTAGTTGTATGGATATGGATGTGAGTATGGATTATTTTTATTAGTGAGTGTAGGTTGATAAGTAAGGGATGTAGATACGTAGAATTATTATAATAACCACTGTGGAGTATAGACTTTGATTCCGAGTTCGGGTATAATTGATTTTTATTTCATTGGTATTTACATCCACATACTCACGCCTTTTTTCCTTCGGGTTAGGCAGAGACAACGACAACCCAGCCTACTAGACGGCAGACGTAAGGCGAACACTTTCTGACAACACGTTAGACTTATACGTCTTACATAAGACCAATCTCAACATCATCATTGTCTTGCCCTGGTCCCAATTTATTTGGGGTCGGCGCAGTATGTCCTTCGCTTCCATACTTGTCTATTACCAGTCATCCGATCGCTTACCCCTTTCTCTTTCATATCCTATTTCTTTCCTTGCTTTCGCTACTTTTATACACACATGCTGTATTTATGTAACAGGTAATTATTTGCATATATTGATCCCGGCGTTTCGGCGTGGGTTGCACTAACCGTAATTACGGTATGGCAGTCATTCCTCTTTAGGGCTTAAGGATTTCTTGAATCGCCCCCCAATACTAGACTATTCACACCTTTACCTTTTATAATACTTCATCCATCATATTTTAGAGGTTGTAGAGCCTTGCTGATTTCAGCATGAATGTGCCGACTCTACCAGGGAAGTACTACCCTCCTACAGGATATTTACGATGACGTTTGAGTTACGTTCGATGAGCGAGAGACCCCTAATTATTTTCTGATCCAGACCAGCAACACATTTCTGGTAATCCGTCTGCTCTGTTGCCTCCTATCACATAATAAAAATAATCCTAACTCTAAGTTGTATTTATATTATAATTACTTTTTCTAATTGGTTATAATATTTTGTTGCAGGCTCTTCGACAGTCCACACACCCCGAAGACGTTGCTGGAGAAATGTTCCACGCCCTCTCACCATCCACCTAGATCGAGACTCTTTCCACCTAAATTAACCACACAGACGGGTAAGCATACACTTTTAAAATAATAATAAATACAGCCATAGTTTTATAATCTGTACCGCTGAGAAATGTAAAGCGGGATATTCGCTGCCTTGCGAATATCCCGCAAAAAAAGTGGCGATAGCCTAGTGGACTGCCGAGACGATGGTCTCGGGTTCGATCCCCTGGTACCTCGGACACACACCTCTAACTTTTCGAAGTTAAGTGTGTATTAAAAATGTTTTTAATCGCTCGCTTAGTTATGAGCTCTATAGATGGCAATAAGGCGCGCCCCCTATAACATTGGGACCGAAACATAACTGGAGAAGTGTGGGTGTGCAATACACCACTGCCTTTACCTTCGGGGATAAAAGGCGTGAAGTTATGTTATGTCCGCTGGGCCTGGTTAGTATGAGCAAATTTCAGACTGCGCAATGTAATTAAAATTAATTTATTCATATAGGTTAAATAGCAACACTTCCGGGCGTAATTTTTCTTTACTACTACGTTCGGGATGTTAGGTCCATGAGAAGAATCAGGAAGCTTTACAGTCTACCACACTGGCTAAGTGAAGAAGCACATGTTAAGACTGAAAACACGTTCAGACTTGTCATGTCAAATTTAAGCGTCTTGCACCCTGTAGTTTTGGCTGTGTGCTGTCTGTCAATCAGTCAGTAATGGAAAAGTTTTATATATATATTAATTTGCCTGTCATTATTCCAGGTATGCCATCTGGCTCCAGCCACCACCTCCATCCACCGTCTGGGGACGAAGACAGCGCACTAGGCAGTTTACCACCGGACGAGTTGGACGAGTCGAGACTGCCAGTGAAGAGGCCAGTCGCGAATATCAACCCGTTCACACCTGATGGTATGTATACACAGAACATCTACTTTATCATCATAGCGCAGGCAGGCTACCGCCAGACGAGGAGACGAGTCAAGACTGCCCGTCAAGAGGCCAGTCGTGAATATAAACCCGTTCACACTTGATGGTGTGTGTACCCAGAACATCTGATTTGACGGCCGGTTGGCGTAGCGGGAGTGTAAGCGACTGCTACGTCGAAGGTCGCGGGTTCGATTCTCGCTCAAGTCAAACATTTTTGTGCATGAACATGGATGTTTGTCTTGGTCTGGGTGTTTCTATGTAAAATGTGTATGTATTTACAAAAGAAAAAGCATATATGTATGCATATCCATTATCTAGTACCCATAGTACAAGCTCTGCTTAGTTTGGGACTAGATGGTGATGTGTGTATGTGGTAGAATATTATTATTATTACATCTACTTTATCAAGGCAATTTACCACCAGACTACTCACGTCTGCACATCAAACTGCGAATTTGACTGTGTTCCCAGATTCAGAAGTTATACAGTTTTGATGGTATACACAAAGTGTGGCAGCGGCTGGACACGAAAACCCGAAAATCGGGCTCAGTGACGTGACATTGGAGAGGCCTATATGCAGCAGTAGACTATTACTCCTTTCATACATTTTCATTTTCATTATATGAAACTAATGGATGATTTATTTTTGCCTACAGGACAAGCTTTGAACAAGAAAAAGCGAGCGCTGTCTAAAACACCTACTTGGGGAGACGCAACGCCAGAACAACCGGCAAAGAGGTTAAGGGTAAGATATTATTTTGTTATTGCTTACCAAATACCTACCTTACCAATATTATTTTTTATTGAATCAAGAAGAATACAGTATCTTCTAGAAGTTCTAGATTCAATAAAAAATCTAGTATTTTGGTTACAATTTCAATGATTACTGCTCCCTTAAGTTTTGCATGAAGGTCTTACTGACTAGCTGACTAGCTGGCTGGTTAGCTGACTGACTCAGTCACTGACTGACTCACCAACTCTGAGTTAGTCAGTGACTTACTGGCTAACTCACAGGCTGACTAGTCGACTGCGCCGTCGACTGACTCACCGACAAACTGCCTGACTGACTTTTAGATAAACTTACTTTTCTAATGTTTTGCCCAAGTAACCTTAGCAGTCTGTACCCCACTGAAGCAAGAAAATATGATTATTTTTAATAGTCAACAACATTTTTGTTTATACCACCATTTTCCATATTAATACATACACTTGTTTACATGCTGCTCAGGAATAGCAGCAACATGTCTAAAAGACTAAAGGTAATGACGACAAAGACTTAATTGTAAGACTACTAGCCGACATTATGAATATTAGTCGCATAGGCTCCGAACTAATTTTATTGGATTTGATGCCTGATTGATGATGGAGAAGTTTCTAGCTATTTGATAATTTCCTGTTAAATTAATTTATCAGATAATTATATAAATTTTACACCAATTTTAATTTATTAGAAAGATAGAGATAACTGTTGTTTAATTGGGCCTTTATGTTTTTTATATTTTTGCTATAATGGGAATCGAATTCTGAATAGGACTCTGAAATCTCTCTGATGACTAACAGCTGATATCAATCAGTGTTTGATCTATCTATACACTGAGAGATTTGAGAAACATAGAGAGGTTTCACCCGCGTCCTGAGGGAACTACTTCGCTTACCCGAAAAATCCAAATATTTTACGGATCCCTATTTTTTTCAAATTAAAATATAGCCTATGTTACTTGCAGATAATGTAGCTTTCTAACGGTGATTTTTTTTTAAAAATCGGTCTAGTAGTTTTTGAGTTTATTCATTACAAACAAACAAACAAAAATACAAATTTTTCCTCTTTATAATATTAGTTAAGTTATATTTGACATAATCTCCATACAAAAACTGTTATCTCTAAATCTATGGATAGATTCTATATTGAAACTGGTTACAAAAGACCTTGTAAATCTTTTTGGTTAATCTGAATATATTAATATATTTATGTTTATAATTTTTACAAGTGACTTTGTAATTTATAATTTTAATTTGAAAACATGAATATAGAATTTTTACAGACTGTACTGTGCTGAATTTTAGACTATAACTTTATTGATATACGTGTCACAACCTCAGATTTAATAACAAATATTTGTCCCCCAGGAATCAAACATATCCCGCTACAATATAGAGTTCGTCGAGCTCTGCGTCATAGGGAGGGGTCAGTTCGGTCGCGTCACCAAGTGTGTGAACAAGCTAGACGGGTGTGTGTACGCGCTCAAACGTTCGCTACGTCCCGTGGCGGGCTCGGCGGCTGAAAGGGCGGCACTTACTGAGGTTTATGCTCACGCCGCCTTAGGGAAGCACCCGCATGTCGTCAGGTAAGATTATTACACTAAAAATACCCATCATCCATCGTCAAGAGACCAGTCGCGAATGACATCATATTCAAAATACTCATCATCCTCATAGACTCACCATAAATAATAGAAACAAAGAAATGCTTTAGAGACTGTAACGAAGCGTACGCTAAGTTTGTCATTGTAAGAGCGTAAACTCAATGTGTTGTCAAATATTATACCCTTAGATTATGAGTAGCCTTAAGACGGTTATGTAAATCTCTTATGACATGCCAATATAAGGATGTGCTACACAGACTAATATGTTTCATTAATGACTCAATGCCGTAACCAAAGTACTGCAGGAAACAACGCTGTGTCTGATCCACTATTTGTTGATTCGATCCTTGATCTACTTTGACTCCATTGATTAAATGTTTGTAAATTACCGCTATACAAAGTTATGTGTGGAAAATCTTTTTATTTCATTAAGTAAAACTAAAATCTTTTATAGATATTATTCAGCATGGGCAGAGGACGATCACATGATTATCCAGAACGAATACTGCGACGGCGGATCCTTACAACAGAAGATGGAGAATGGACCCTTAGCGGAGAGCGAACTACTATTACTGCTGGCCCATATAGCTGATGGATTAGCGTGAGTATATACTGTCATGTTGGATCCTTGCAAAGTTGGAGAATGGACCCTTAGCGGAGAGCGAACTACTGTTACTGCTGGCCCATATAGCTGATGGATTAGCGAGAGTATATACTGTGATATTGGATCCTTAGACAGAAGATAGAGAATGGACCCTTAGCGGAGAGCGACCTACTATTACTGCTGGCCCATAAAGCTGATGGATTAGCGTGAGTATATACTGTTATATTGGATCCTTACAACAGAAGATGGAGAATAGACCCTTAGCGGAGAGCGAACACTATTACTGCTGGCCCATATAGCTGATGGATTAGTGTGAGTATATACTGTGATATTGGATCCTTACAACAGAAGATGAAGAATGGACCCTTAGCGGAGAGCGAACACTATTACTGCTGGCCCATATAGCTGATGGATTAGCGTGAGTATATATTGGATCCTTAGACAGAAGATAGAGAATAGACCCATAGCGGAGAGTGAACTACTATTACTGCTGGCTCATATAGCAGATGAATTAGCGTGATTATATACTGTGATATTGGATCCTTATAACAAGGGTTACTGTGGTGTTGTATCCTTACAACAGAAGATGGAGAATGGACCCTTAGCGGAGAGTGAACTACAATTTTTTTATTTTAAACTTTTTGCACAATTACATAAAAGTAATGCACAAAGGCGGGCTTAATGCCAGAGGCATTCTCTACCAGCCAACCTTTGGGTGATGCAGAGATGATTGAAGTAGGTGCTTAAAGAGGGAGTAATTTAACAAATAATATTAATTTTAAAGCAGCATAATTAAAAGGTATCACACTAAATAAATATGTAATAACAGGCATAATAACAGTTACATATTATTATAAATATATACATACAAAATATAATACATATATACACATACAAGTATAATAGATAATTATATTATATATAAATATATACGTATACAAGTATCCTTTACAGAGTCCATTATGCTTCTACCAATTCAGCCATATAATGTTGGCGTACTCTAATTTTAAACAGTTCACGAGATGTAGACTTCCTGATTACTTACTATTACTGCTGCCTCATATTATAAAGCTGATGAAAAGGCGTCAGTTAGTATTGATTACCGACATCATCATCATGTGTTAGCGTTCACCTTGGAGACGGGGCGTCAATAGACAGTTAAGCAACCCTGAGTTTCTTAAAAATTAATTTAAACTTGAGCCCTACCGTGCTTCAAAAGGCACGTTAAGCCATCGGCCCCGATTAGGCCATGGAAAAGGCGGCCTTTGGGCGATCTGCAAAATGAAAACAGAGTTGGCCACACACTCACTCAAAAATAAATTTTTACCGTCCTTGTCCAGTTGGATACAATCATTACGATCTCGTTTTCCATACATTTACACTGCATCAACTCCTTATCATGGACCTTAATTTACACTTTATTGTACACTTATAAGAACATTTATAGAAAATTTAAATCTTATATTTAATAGAGTACAAATTATGTCTGTGTGGTGACGGATTAAGAATACGAAATGTCACCACCCCATATCATCCAATGGGTGTCGTAAGAGCCGACAGAGAGAGCATATCATGCAGAGAACAGCACTGTAAGAGAAGGAAAACTTGCAAACCCTATACCAACCCGTTTGGCTAGCGTGGTATAGTAGGCCAATTCCTCTTTTCAAAGGAGAGGCCTAGTCCAGCAGTGGACTGTTAAAGACTGATGATGATGACAAATTATGTCCGTCTGTATGTCTCAAACATTATTCTTTTTACCTACATAAATCTCAAACACTTTATAAATATTATATTTTGTCCCTTACAGCTACATCCACTCCCTCCAACTAGTCCACATGGACGTGAAGCCTGGTAACATATTTATCTGCAGCGGGGAGGGCCAGCCGGCCAACGATTCAGATGATGGCTACGATGATGATGAACCGCATTATCATCATAATTATAAGATCGGTTAGTATTACACTTAATATTATCACTCTCATTTGCTTTAGATGTTTCTTCTCAGGGCAGTCAGGTAGAAACTCAGAGTGTGAGTGTAATGTTTGTAAAGTCTCCCGCTGATTTTGTTCTTAAGAGGAGACAAGACGGCCGTTTTTCCATACAAACGTAGTCTCCTGTTTTCTCCCTGGATAATGCCACTAGAGCAATTATTGTTTTCCAAAAGATGTATGGCCCCGATTGGCATGTCCCTATGTTTTCCTTTTTCTCATAAATTAAATATTTAAAAAGATATGAACCTTCAAATATCTCAAAAATTGGCCAGATTTCCCGCTGTGTTCAAACATCCAATTACAAATTTGGCTAGATTATTTTAAAAAAGGAAAACATAGGAACACGCCTAAGCCTTGCTTTAATTTAATATGAAAAACTAATTAAATCGATGAAGTTTTGTAGAAGGAATCAAGTAAATACGAAACATTGATTTTGTGTACATTTAATAGGTATTTTTGGTCCAGCAGTAGCGTTGTCTCTATCGCGCTCTGCGGGGGGAGGCTTGAGGCTGCGCGACAGCAGTAGATTTTACAAATACCTATTTTTCAATTCTCTTGCCCGTTGTGTTTCCTCTTAATGCAAGAGATATCTTTAAAAAAAAACAATTGCAGAAAATAAATAGGTAACTAAAAAAATTTTGGTCATATTTTCATATTGCAACATTGCTTCGTTTTGACGTGAAAAAAAGACAAATACTTTCAGATTTATAATAATCATCCTCCTAGCGTTATCCCAGATGAAACCCCAGATTCCGCTTACTAGTCCAACTGGACAGAATAGTAACTTTTTCGCATATAATAATAATAATATAATATTCTACCACATTCACACAACACCATCTAGTCCCAAACTAAGCAGAGCTTGTACTATGGGTACTAGATAATGGATAAACATACATATACTTATACTTTTTTTTGTAAATACATACATATTATACAATTTTTACATAGAAACATATGTTACATCAATATGGATAAAATGTGAGATACCTTTAATTTCCCTCGACGATTTGACGTTAACGCATGCTGTGATCACTCTATGACAATACAATATACTTACTAATATAGCATTCCGTTTCCCAGGAGACCTAGGCCACGTGACATGCGTATCATCCCCTTCAGTGGAGGAAGGCGACTGCAGGTACTTACCCAAAGAAGTACTACAGGAAGACTTCACGCACCTCACCAAGGCAGATATATTCGCTTTTGGTAATTAACTCACTACTATTAATCTTTGATTATTGAAGACCTCGACTGTGGAACAAGCTAACCAGCGGTATTTCCAAACCAATTAAACCATTGGAACCTTTAAGAAGCGTGATGGCTTTTTAAAAGGTCGACAATGCACTTGTGATCATTCATGCATTGCAGGTGTGTATGGGCGAAGGTGATCACTTACCGTCAGGTGACCCGCTTGCTTGTTTGTCTACCTATGTAATAATAAAAAGAACACCGTTTCCACTGACTATCCGTTTCCAATATTCTATATTGATGGATTTAGCTATTAAAGACACATATTTGACATAAACTCCATACATATTTTTTATAGATTCACGCCTGTATTCTGGAAGGTATAGGCAGTGGTGTAATATTACACCGACATTCGTATTTAAGTTCCTTCATTTTCCATGTAATGCGCTCGGTAAAAGTGCCCGATAACCCATATAGGCTCTACGGTACCGGGCACATTGCCAGACTCAGTGCTGCTACTGAAAGAACAATGGTCACTTTGGCCTTTAGCACGTCTGATAATGAGTCCTATACCAAAAAAGTACATTTTTTTATTATTTTGATCAAAGCAAATACATATTTTTAGGACTTGGGAGAAAGAAATAATGTATTTACAGTTTATTTTTAAACTGTACCCCTAAACAAAAATAAAATGTTATGAACGCAGTCATAACCTTATTGTCAAAATATGCGTTTCATTATACGATATGATAAATAAGAATTATTTATGATATTAATATAATAATTATATTTTTTTAATGAAAAACGTGAAATGGAACGAATACGCCATTTCTGTATCTGTCACTGTTACGCGGTACATCAACGTCATTCTTTCCTCGCTTGCTGTGAATTGAGTGCTTAAGTTTGTTTATTAGAAGAACATGTTTTTCTACACACATATATTAGGTACCAGAATTGTTTAATTTACATATTTTTACGAATAAACTAAATAAAAACACAATTTAGTTCATAACCTCAAACATACTTTATAAAGAATAAAAAGGTATTCCCAAGTTTTTAAAATTCATATCTATACTAAAGTAACATAAAAATATTGATAAATAACTCCACAGCTATAGACGTGAAAAAAATAATTCTGGTCCACCTTTGTATGGGAACCGACCATTGTTCTTTCGGAAAATCTCAGTAACACTTTTGCCCGACCCAGGACCTCCCAGGATGACCCAGGATTAGCAATTTAGCAGACATATACGCTATCTAGTGGACACGGATCACGGAGGCAGTCAACAATCCTGGATATGATTAATACAATATACATTAACTGCCTCTATATGTATATTGTTAAGAAATAAATCTATTATAATAATGTTGTTTCCATTATCCAGGCCTAACACTATTCGAGGCCGGTGGCGGAGGTCCCTTACCCAAGAACGGTCAGCAGTGGCACGACTACAGGGAAGGCAAGCTGCCGGACTTACCCAACCTCTCCCGGGAATTGAACTTGTTGCTCAAAGTAAGTGATCTCTGTTTATATATATTGTATATATTGATATTATAAAGCTGAAGAGTTGCTTTGGTTGAATAAGCAAATCGAAACTCCTGGCTGCATTTGAAAATTTTATAAATATAGAAAAGAAAAAGTGTTATTACGGGCTTTTGAAGTCGGTTCTAACTTAGTTTTGTAATCCAGAAAGGCCACCAAACTGAAGTAAACATAAAATTATCTTACATAAATGGTACACCGGAAACAAATACACCGGAAACACATCACTAAACGATTTTAATATATTCTACCTCAAATGTGACCGACCCACTGCTAGTTCAGCTTGCTTCTTTTTTGAGCTATATAGATTACCTTGTGTTCCCTAATGTACTATTTATATTATCTAATATATAAAATTCTCGTGTCACAGTTTTCGTTCCCATACTCCTCCGAAACGGCTTGACCGATTTTGATGAAATTTTTTGTGCTTATCCGGTATTTAAAAAAAATAAAATAAAAAATAAATAAAAAAAAGTTGCAAAACAACGTTTGCCGGGTCAGCTAGTTTAATTATAAATCCCTTCCAGAAAATGACGGACCCGAACCCGGCCGTCCGTCCGTCGGCAGCCCGTCTCCGCCGCCACCCGCTGCTACACCGGGGGGGGAACAAGAGCAAGTCGCAACTGAGGCGGGAGCTAGCCGCCGCTAATATGAAGAACGAGCTGCTCGCCAGGAAACTGCAGGAGGCTGCCAGGTATACATATGTAGCAGGCTTATAACATATCATCATCATGTCAGCCTACGTCCACTGCTGGACATAGGCCTCCCTAAGGTTCTCCACACAGACCTATGTTGAGCCGCCCACATCCAACCGCTCTCCGCGATCTTCACAAGATCGTCGGTCCACCTTGCGGAGGGCCGCCACTCCAGAACCTTTCTGCCCCAACGGCCATCGGTTCTTCGAGCTATGTGCCCTGCCCACTGCCTGGCTATTCGGAGAGCTATGTCGATTATATAGCAGGCTTAGAAATAAAAACACATTTATTTCTGTATTTTGGTTGTTTACCACACTTATACGAGTCAAAACCCTATTCTAGATGATGCCGGCTTTTCTTAGCTATATGACGTCTTGAGAAGGCAGGCCGAAACAAATACAAAGCTTATTTTTTCTGTCACTTCAATTTCTTGCATCATTTCTTGATCTTTTAAATATACGAGTACAATGCAGAAAATCGTTTGACGCTTTTAAATGACTCGACCCGCTGATGGCCCGCATACATACCTTAGGTAGTACTCACGCTTGTTTCCCGAAGGGGTAGGCCGACACTACGGAACACCATTTGCAACGATCCTGACATATCTGTCTTGCTTCATTCACTCCCATCAAATTTATCATGCATGTTCTTCTGTTTAGTGTACTTCTGATCGGTCCTTTTATGATGTCTCTAATCTAGTCAGATAACGTCCGCATAGGTCCTCCCCTTCTTCCTGGACCGTTCACACTTGCCTTATATACCTTCTTAGTCAGTCTTTCGTCATCCATCCTCTCCATGTGCCTAAACCATGTTAGCACACCTTTCTCAATGCTTGTCACTACATCTACTTTTACCCCACAACACTCTTATCATAAAATTCTTTACTCTGTCGGTCAAAAACACACCACACATACTTCTCAGTGCTCTCATTTCTACAGCATTAATTCTACTTTCTAGTTTCTCCTGCCATACCCAACTGTCACTACCGTACATAAGGGTCGGTACTAACACCCCTCTATGCACAGCCAAACGTGCCTTTTTGGACGAGTTTTGGCTGTTCATAAATGCCTTCAAAGCTCCATTCACTCTATTACCAGCGTTAACTCTTCTTTCAATATCTTCTTCATTCTTACCATCTCTTGTAAACAGTGTACCATAATATATACAAACTCATTCACTTGCTCCACTCGTTGTCCATCGATTATAACATTACAAGCCATAGCGCATTCCTCCTTTTCAAAAACCATAACTTTCGTTTTACTTACATTCACTTTCATTTCTTTCCTCTATAACGCACCACGCATGATTGTTACCATCTCCTGCAACTCCTCCGCTGAAGATGATATTACTTGATCATCAGCATAAAGAAGTCATTTACAAGAAACCCATTACTCCTTAATTCACAGTCAATATGTTTTAGATCTTGCAAACAACTGTCCATGAAGAGGTTCAGCTGCCAAGGCGACGCTACACATCCCTGTATAACATCTGTTTCGATGGTAAACCAGTCAGTGTATGCCATTTTTATCCTCACACAAGCTCTAAATTCCTTCTAAAGGGATTTCAGACTCAAATGAGGCTGCTTTTCACCCCATACATCGACAGTACTGACCAGATTTCATTCCTCACCGCTTTATCGTAATTCATTTTCAAATCCACAATGCGCAATAGACCTTTTGACCTTCGGCCAAGAATTTCTCGGCTATGCATCGCATGGAAAAATCTTGACCCGTACACCCCATACCCTTCAGAATTCCGCTTGACATGCCTATTTTCTTGCCGGTTACTTTCATAACTCTTTCAATCAGTACCTTCGCATACAATTTGCCAACAATGCTGAGAAGGCTAATGCCTCTATAGTTGTTACAGTCTTGTTGCGAGCCTTTTCCTTTATAAAGAAGCACTTGGAGGAAGAAATGGCACTTTGCGATGAGGCCGCCTTTGTGCATTTACTATTTGTATACATTTGACATATATAGCCAATTTGTACCAACTGTAGTTGCACAATAAAGATAAAATTTATCTATCTATATATCTATGATCAATTCTAAAGAAACTTACTGCTTTTTCATTTGCTTGTTTTATTATTTTAGGACTTTAACTAAATATGCATCATCATCATAATAATTCTTTATCATCATCAGCGCTGTATATCTACATACAGTGCCATTGCTGAGCGCGGACCTCTGATGGTCCTGATACACTTGAGCATTCACCTGTAATGAGCATTCTTGCGAATGTTACAAAACAGAAAAGCGAACAAGAGTATTTCAGCGAGCATTCTAGAGATTAGACAGTTAATTTGCTTCGATCATTTTGCTGACTAAAGCATTCGCTAGAAATATTGTGAAAATGTTTGTAACAATGTACGGCTCTGCTCGTTGTTCAGTTCGACATAACAAAAAAATTAATGCTCTAGTGTATCAGCGCTATTACACAAGCAAATTTTTTTATTCCAAAACTAATAAATACCCATTCTTCTTCCACAGATGCATAAAGTCCCTAACACCAAACATAGTAGTCAACCAGGAATCAGCAAAATTCCGCACTAGATCAGCGAAACGGCTTCAAAAGCCAAGAGTGGACACGAATATCGTTGAAATGATCCAATCAGTCACCTCTCCCATCAGAATAGACCGAGCCATGCACAGGAGGATGAAAAAGGTATAAATATCAAGAGAAATATCTTCAGACTTATCCTAGAATATATCCTGACGTCTATCTTGAAGAAATCCTGAGTGTTATCTTAAGATAGACTGTTAAGTTTTGGAATTGCCTTAGATGTATCGCAGAACCTTTTCTTAAGACATATCTGTGAGAGTTATAGATAATCTGAGATTTATCGTAAGATAACCTGAGACTTATCTTGTGATTTATTTTAAGACATATCCTCGGATGTATCTTAAGATTTATCTTAAGACATAACCTGAGATATAGTCGCTGAACTGTATAGAATCAAAGAGAATAGTCGTTTTATTTTAAATTTACTTTGTGTAACTCTTAACTATGGTCATATTATCAAATAAATCACATTATAAATTAAAATTGTATAATTAATAATCTTAAGAATCAATTGTAGAAAAATATTAAAGTGGTCATTTTCTACCTGACCACAGTTTTTAGTTACACACTGTATTTGAAAAAAGTAAGGACTGCGTCACAAAAATCGCGATCGAATGCGACTCTTTTGTCGCACTTCCGATTATTCGACATAAACTGATTTTGAAATACTATGTATTACTGAAAATACGACTCAATATTTCAAAAGCGACTTCTTTAATAATACTTTTGAATATAATAACGCTATTTTTAAAAAAGTAAGCATATATCTCAATTTTATTTCAATAAAAAAAATAAGGTGAAAAATTATTGCAGTAAGTAATTTTAAGTAGTTTCTACCCAAATTCATGGAAATAGATTTAGTCGAAAATCTTAAATTCTGTCATAGTTGTTTTTCTTGTCAGGAAAATCCTGCATAATATGCAATTCTGATGTAAAACTTATATACGCCTTTCAAAATTGCATCAAAATCAGTACAGCAGTTTTGCATGATAGATTCATACAAACACATTAAATATCTGTCATTTTGCACAACTAAATTTAAAAGTTAGCGTTGTAATATTCTTGAGTAGGACCACCGATCTTCGAGTAAGTTAGAGAGAAAGTAAGACTTGCGAATGCCAACCCATCCATAATAAAACCTAGCCGTCATAACTGACTATTCAAGTCAGCATTAAAAAAGTGCTCTTCAGAATTGGTCTATTTCTTTAGGAGATACGATGCCATATAGAAACGCACAACATGTCAAACTAATAGTTCTTCACAAAAATTATAACATTTTATGATGTGGACTAGAATTTAGTTTCTGTAATTTGAAAAAACTACAATCATTAGAAAAGCCTTTTCAATAAATAATAATAAACGCAAGTTTTACAAAAACATCTCTAAAAAAACCAACCTTTATTAATTAATAAGAAAATAAATAATTAAGTGCCTTCTATTAAATAATAATAATTATATGTGATTTGTATCGTGCTGTATGTCGCAACGAATTTAAACGCTTGTATATTATTAAAAAAAACTTAAGTTGAAAATTATATCTTCCAAGGTTTCGTTTTGTGATAACATTTTGGAGAAAAATGTATTTAGATTATAAGTATTTTTAGGCATGGCTACACAAAAAATGGCAAAATTAAATTAGGCTGCCCTCGCTTGAATTATACATCCAAACCTTCCTCAGGGATCACACTATATATTCGTGAAAACTATTCAAAATTGGTTAAGTCGTTTTTGAGTGTGTTTATAAATACAGACAGAACGATCTGGAGGATTTCATTTTATAGTAAAAAATAATAAAATGGGTGTTCTTGGTATCCATTGATTGAATGTGTAGAAAGTTTTTGCTATACAGAATAAATTCCTAATAATCTATAAGTACTTCTATAATTCTATACTTATAAAGATGAAAAGTTTGTTTGTTTGGTTGAACGCGCTAATCTCGGGAATTACTGGTCCGATTTGAATAATTATTTTTGTAGTGGTAAGCTCATTTATCGAGGAAGGCTTTAGGATATATAACATTACGCTATGAGCGACGAGTGCGAAGCTGTGACCCATATCAACGCGGGTGTAACAGCGGGCTCAGGTAGTTTCATATACATTCAGAAAATACCAGCCATTTCTTAATCTAATAAAAGATTTTAAATTAGCCATGTCTAAACTTAGCAGCTTCTTTTATTAAATAAATAATACGTAATAATTATTAATAAAAAAAGTAAAATAAATGTAATATTTATATGAAAGAATTAAGCATTAATTGTATAGGTGTATATTAAATAATTTTAAGGTGATATCCAGTTGATATTTTTTTTGAATAATTATTTCGATAACTGCTAGCTTTTAACAGTCCTGATTATTTTGTATTATTTTTGGACATTAGGCAGACACCACTTTGAATTATTTGTAACATATTTGAAGGAATACACAGGACAAGCAACGGTGTTCTGGGCACGTTCTTAGATGGGTGAGCAGTATCTCTAAATGTCTTTGTCCCATCTGTCATGAACATTTAATATAGTAAGGTTCCGGTTGTAGTAGTATCTATTCATGACTGTGATTAATTCCTGCTGTCATGAATCTTGACAACCTCTTGACCCAATTGTCATGAACATCTATGACCATCCATTAGTACCAATCGTCAAGAACATCTTTTATAGATTTCACCCAGCCTTCATCAACAATTATGACAGCCGTTGTACCATCTGTCATGAAGTACTATGTTAACCACCTTCAAATATTCAGTCTCTTCTTATCTTTACCCTTAATTCAGGACGATTTTTACCGTAAAACCGTACAACTTTGCCCAGAAATTCTGTTCCACTTGAAATATTTATTTAACTTATTATATGTTTAATATGTAATCGTGTTTTATCATTCATAAATGCAATGCTCTTTGCATAGAAATACGATAATATCAAGATAATGAATGTTTATGTGCTAAAAACCTCAATTTTGACAGCGGGCCAAATATTTAGAACTTTTCACAAGTTTGCCCATTTTGCGGAAAACTTTGTAGCTGCAGTATTTTCTACCTTAAAAACATCACGTTTAAGGATCATTTTAGGAAAATAGTCAATCTGTCATAGGACCTTGACAATAAACGTATAAACATTCACTTAACCTATCAAATTTGGGTGGGCAAAGTCGCATCTTTTTTTTTGTAATTTTTCATACAAATAAAACGATCAACTAGGGTTGTCACTTTTTTATTGATAATAAGTACTAGGGTGCGCAGGTACATTATAATCACGTAGATTTCTCTTAAACACTAATTTAAACATTTGAGCAATCATGTGTAAAGCAAATGCTTATTAGTCTTTATGCAAACAATATAAGATTAAAAGCCGGTTTCAAGTGTATGTTTTTAACTTTGTTCAATACCGTCCGTCGAGGAATCCCGAACCTCTTTTCTGCCTCCTGACTTGACATCCTGTTATTTTTTACCATGTCAACCGCCAAGTTTAACATTTCTTCTGAATAATCTCTGTATGCTCGCGATCCTAATTTTTTTCTTCATTTTCTTATATTTTTAGGCTTAGTATTATTCATCCTGAAATAAATGGGAAAAGAATGGCCTCAGTAACATTAGCAAATATACTTAACCTACCCAAAATAAGGTTATCGAGGTAACATGAGCCGATACTTAGTATACCTGCTGCTACCTTTAATAGTAGGTACTTATTTTTCAGACCCTTTAGTAACAGTTTAAAATTTGAGTACACAATATTAATTTACAACAAAACAATAACCGACTTCAACATTCATTATTTCTACTACCTGTATGTACAAACTTATTTTATTAACAGATCACGATGGATGGTGACAATGGGACCACCTCAGGAGTATACCCTTTCGATTACAAAAATAATTGCGAAAATGGGCCCGAAATTGCTGGAGAAATAATAAAACATACAGTTGAATTGTGAACCTTACTTTTTGAAGTCGGTTAAAAATACAACGAAATCAAAAAACAAACAAAAAATTTGAAAAGAAAATTCATAAAGAAACTACCTTGTTGGTTATTATTAGATAATTATTTCGCAAATACTTTCAGTGCAGGTCGATACTTTTGGAAACAAAATTCATGCTTTTTATCACAATTTGCAATCCTTTGCATACAGAGAATAATGCTGATAGATAAATAATTCAATTTATCTATTAGCATTATTTAGGCAATTCCGAAGTTAGTGTATGACAAAGTACCTACCTACATATCTTAGATCTAATTAAACATTGAGGTGACAACCCTAACGGTAATATTATGGTGGGCAAAGACGTAACAGCTACGTTAGAAAAACTAATTTTGACATTGCCCACCACCACATTTCCGAATTTAAGAGAGATTTCACGTTGGATATACGCTCATTTAAGTGTATTTATTACAAACTAGCAGTGGTTAAAAAATTACTTACCTGCTGTGATAATAAATCAACTTTTAAAAAAAGTTTTTCACACACGTTTTGGCCCGCAAAATACACCACCAACTTCGACACAGTTTGACAGCCGACTGAAGTGACATTTTGAAATATTGGTTACGCAATGTTGCCTGAGACATATTTAAATTTCATCCATAGATCAAAAGTAGACGTAACAAAAAATGTTGCCGGGTTTTTTGAAATATTTGTGAAAAGTACCTTGTTGGGCAAAGCTAGATTAGTTGGGCAATCTTGTAAGAATTTACGGTACACTACATTAGTCGAACCGCTTGAAGATTATTTTATCCCTATACCAGCTATTCTATGAAAATGCTAAGCAGTTATTGAAATAATCGTTGTAGACCCAATATTGGGTTTTAGTCGTAACGATATATTGTATAAGAATTATTAATATTTCTAAGATGTCAGAGAAAAATTGTATGTAAGCGAATTGCAAATGAGAAACTGCTTGGTGAACGAAAAAGTTTCTGCCCGTTTAAGTCCCCTTAAAATCAATATATCCGTTGTCAAGAAATACCGTGATAGATAAACATATGAATTTACAAACAAATTTACTTTAATATTATGATAACACAAATTAGTTTTATAGATATGTAGTATTCGTAGTAGTAGCGTGATAAATAAACAAAGTAACACACATGTTTTCTGTTTTATGTTTCTTTTAAAACCAGTTGTTTTTTCAAATGCGTTCGCAATTGAAGGATTTCTATTAATTTTGCATGTATTCTAGTTTGATTGAAATTATTTAATTTTAACTTTATATAACGTCCAGAAATAATCACTCGTTTTCATCGATAGGTACCTATCATCGATGTTAGTACAATATCGATAAAATCTTCATTGAATTCTATCCATGAATAGGGTTTACTTATAATAATTACTTTGAGCCATAAATTAAAAAAAACTAGATAGCACTCCATAAATTAAAAAAATATACTTAATCAACATTTATCACTATTATTTGAGAAAATACTAAAAATAAGATATTCATGGAATGACCATCTTTCTTGAAAAATCCAGACGACCTATATTAACTTGTAAATAATTATAGAAATAATTACCATAACACGTATATTGTTGTCTTGCTCGCACTTATGAGTCGCTCAAATAGTGCGAGCGAGCTAGAGATATAGTCAACAGTCACTATTTGACAGCTAAACTTAACTTTTTTTATGACGATGTATTAGATTTTCATACTGTGTATAACAGAAAGATTTTTTTAAACAAATTTTCAACACACTATTTTACCCACTAAGAAAAAAAGCTTTCGTATTTTTGACTATGCATTGTCTGTCAGTAATCAGTAAAATAATAATAAAAGAAACAGTGTTGTAGATTGGATACCCACACCAGAACAACAACTGAACACTTGGTGTGATCCACAAATGGTTGTGTCGAGTCTGTGTGTACAACATTGTGCCCGTTGATTGTATGTTTGTGAAGCCCCCGCGACACAGGATTTACTCCTAGTACATACATAGACGATGGTTTGCCGAAGGCGTAGGCAGAGACTACGGAGCGCCATTTATTCCTAGTTGTCATTTAAAGTAATCTTGCTGTTATATACGGTAATGAATGACCAACGGGTCAAATGTATTTCTTTAATAATATTATAATAATTTATAACAAATCTTTTGAATCCACAAGGTGGGTTTGAATTAATATTTTTTTTATTATATTTTACGATCTCATCCTTGCTTTTTGTGTTTGATTGTGATTCGCCTGCTTACCATGTTACGCTACTGTTCGGTAAAATGTTACCACTTTACCACTCTTTCCACTTACCGCTTCAGCGTGTATATGTCGAATAACTTCATTAGAAAACAAGAATTAAACATAATGCCAAATTTGGTCCCTGATTTAAAAAAAAATAACAGACAGAAATTTTTAAGAAGATTTTTATTTATTTTAAAATTTACCATAATTTTGTAACATTTTAGAGATATAGTTAAAAATATATTTAGCCTATGTATAATCAATTGCACACAGGTTAGGCTAGAACTAAACTTTCATTTATATTTTAGTCTCTGCTTTCTAATGAGGTGATTTAAGTTCTACGCTCGGTATAAAGTTTGCTCGGTAAATTCTTACCGCTTTACCGCAAAAGGTCGCTTCAGACTTTAAGCTCGGTTGAAGGTTTGTGATGCGACGTTGAGTATTTTTCGTTGATGTGATTAAAATACAGATGTGTATAGAAATTGTCTACTGCAGTGGCAGTAGACAATTTCTATACATTTCTGTATATTTAAGCGAGTGCGCTTCAACCATAGACTGGGCATAGAGTTTGAGGCGGTCTATAATTCAATTTGTAAAGACAGAAATATTTTCTAAATTTTTTTTTGGTCACCCGTGTAACTCTGTTAGAAAACTATACATATTTGAGATTTATTTTATTGTCTGTTAATTACAATAAAAATATGTAATAATATTATGAAAGAGATGTAGCTATACATGGTATATAGCACCCTCTCATTCTGCCATACAGTCTTATTATCAAATAAATTTCATACAAAAGTGGTAAAAATAATTTTACTTAACAGTAGCATAACTCTTAAGGGATGCAACCCTTATTATAATATTACTATTTAGGGGTACTGGTTGATAAATATTCCTTCCTATTAATGAAAATGTATGGTATAGCACATTATGAAAGCAACGTAACGGCACCGCAAAAACCCAGCTATTAAGCTAACTATGCTGTTACGGTGCCTGTATAAATGTGTCTTTAGTTTTAAAACCATGTCTTATGTCCAAGTTGCATTGCAGTTGGAAACCAGTTGCGTCAAAGTCGACAACTTGTTCCAAACTAGACTATTTGCGTCGCGTTTCCACTTATGTTATAGCAAGGTAGAGTGAGTGAGATGGATATATTCTCTGCCTTGCTATCTTGAAAATGTAAAACAATATTTTTGTATCAAAAGAATCTCCATGAGATTCTTTTTAATTGTTAAGTTATATATTTTATTAAATACAGTGATAGTCAACCTGGGTAACTGATTGAAATTTACAGATTCTGTCAAAAATAAATGTACCAGTATTGTTGTAACATTTATTTTTGACAGAATTTATGTTAAAATACTATTTTTTTACATCAAAAGTGTGTTTAATTTAAATTTGTCAGTTGCAATTTTATTCATGTATAAATAATGCCATTATTACTTAAAAAAATTGTAATTTTTACTTCTATTTTACTTTTATACTGATTTGAAATATTGTTTAAAGAATTTCTTAGAAACAGAATTTGCCCGGTAGACAATAATTTGCCCGCTGTTAATGTTTGAATATCTGGCAGAATTTTGTTTTCTGCCCATCCTTACATATTTTTTTTTTACTGTAGTTACCCAGGCATTTTTTTTATCCTATAATGTAAATGAATGTTCTACCCCAATATAAGTTAATAGTTATTATATTATATATTGTAAAATAAATGATTTGTAGAGCAGGCGAAAATGTATGCTTGTACCAAAATTCTGTTTTTTTATTAATTTGTTTGTAAATAATGACTCAAAATTTAGTATATCGGACTCGACCAAAGCTGGTGTAGGGTGTATATGTATATTTGTGAGTAATGTAATAAATTCTTGTTTCAATTATATAAGAGTTTTATTTTTGACGAAGTACCAACCCTGTATATAAACTGTCTTCCGTGCCTCTTCTCGCTATGAAAAGGGCAAGGGCCGTAGTCTACCAGGCCTAAAGTAAGTAAGTGGCGCGTGCCGTAGTTTCAAACCCGCAACCCTCTGCGTAGCGGACTGTCGATCTCTCCACTAGGTTATACTTGCTAACACATATGTCTGGTGGAAAAGCGCTTCAAAGGGTTCCAAGATTGTTACAAGAAAGTTTTGCATGAGTGTTCCACAAGACGAAGCCGGGGGCGAAAGTCTAGGATTTGAATGGAGAAAAACACAATTTCATATAGGTCCATATAGGACCTCACATCTATTTATTGATTGATTTTAAATAATGAATAATTTTCATTATTTCGTCTTTAATAGGGCAAGCACACATATAGCGCACCGCAGAAATTCTAACAAATAAAGATTATGATTATTAAAAAAGACGCCATGTTTCCATCAAAAGTCCATCATAACAGCTCTAGGCCCCGTTCTCTCGTATTCACACTTGCAGCACACAGGCAGGTCTGCTTTGACCAGCTCCAGTGTGTCAGGGTTCGATACACTGAGCACGTGGAAGTCAAAGGTGGAGTAATGGTTGTGACAAGAGAACTGAGCGTTTAGGGCTCTGAGCTCGTGGGCCATGAGGCTCTTGGTTTTTTTTACGCGGCCTTCTGACCTGAAATACATAAAAGTTTTAGTGCATGAGGAAGAAAGAAACTATTTTCACGTACCTACAGTTGACCTACCCACACCCACAATTGGTGTAATACCTATTACACCTCTGCCTACCCCCTCGGAGATACAGGCGTGATAAAAAAAATAATAGTTTCCCTACATTTCTAGGCTCCCCAGAACCATAAATTATTTGCCTCTTCGCCCACATTTATATTATTCATAAAAGAGAGAGAAAGTAGGAACATTATTTTCTTGAGGTCTGTCAAAATGACAAGAAGCCCGCAGCAACATTTTTACAATTTCCCTTCTAATTGCACCCCTTGACCCCTACACTCTCCAAGGAACAAAGGTAGGTAAGTAGGTACAGTCGAACAACTTCCCGCTCGACCACCTTAACACAGTCTAATAATCAGTCTTTATACTGTGCCATAAGGGCGAGAATTGCTCAGCAAGCCATCGTCGCTTCCAATCATACATTATACAGATATACTGCTTCCAATGCTACTTTACACACACATTGACACTCGTATACAAAACCAGTTCTTAATGTGCCTCGACTCCAAGGAGCCAAGGGATTTTTTTTCAAACTGGTCCAGCGCCGACTTGTTCGACTGTACCTACTTACATGCCTAGCTTCTTACGTCCATTAGTTTCGGCTGTGTTTATCTCTGTCAGTCAGTCAGTAAAGCAAGTACTTATGTTAAATATATTGCTATGTAAAGATACTTACTCGCACCGACCGATATCGTAGATCTGGTGATAGTGGTACCGAGGATGATCAGACTGAACCACTACCCGGGTCACGTTGTACGCGTCCTTGATGTAGTATATAGGAGTACCCTGGGAACAAACAAAAGAGACATGACATGACATAACTTCACGCCTTTATCCCCCAAAGGGTAGGCAGAGGTGTATTACACACCCACACTTTGCTAGTTATGTTTCGGTCCCAATGTAATAGGATATCATCTACCGGGCACGTTATTAAGCGGGCGATAATTAACATTTATAATACACAAATAATTTGAAAGTCGAAGGTGTGGGCCCGCCGCCCGGGGTGCCGGATCAAACCCGAGATCATCGTCTCGGCAGTCCGTTACGTACACCACAGGGCTATCGCCACTTTTTTTACAAAAAGACATGATGATGATGACATTATGTGGAGAGCTGATAGAGGCGGGGAGATGACTATTATAACTTCATACACACAGTCGGAACACGGGTTAATGGCATAGGTAGGTACATACACGCTTTGAGCTCGGTACCGAGTGTGTACCTACCGAGTTCAACGAGTGTATGGAGGTTTGAAGATTCGAGTACCTACCTACTGTGTTTGTGCTAGCTAATCTCTGGAACGGCGGATGTACCAAGGAGTAACATAAGCTTTTTATTATAATTATAATTATTAGTTTATACATTAGGCGAAAAAATTAATCAACGTGCACAATAAGATATGACACTTTGAGAAAAGAATATAATATGGAGTGGACAAATAATACATATGGATACTTTATATTATAGAAATATATATGAAATCGACATAAAGCCACCAAAAATAGTGTTGTCTCGTTTTTACTTAGCGATATCTCTGTTAGAAAAAAGAGATAGCCATAGGTTACTGAATACACTGATCATAGTGATTTTTTATCAGAAATGTCAATTGTGCCAGTGTCGCCATATTGTTTTCCAAGTGTTTTTGGTACATCTGCTGTCAAATCGTTGTGTGTATGGTGCAGAGAGTCGAGGTTGTTTGAAGTTGAAGTTAGAGTTATGGGTTGAGTTGACACAAACCACAGATTACACTTAAATCACAGTTTATTTCTAAAGTTATTGTTAGTATTACACTTGTTACGATTTAGATGCTAATCCGCGGCGATCGATATATCAACTAACTATACTTATTATTAGGTACACGTTATAAACAAAAGTAATGTAGGTCGCGCATGTAAGCAAAATGCGTACGGAAGCTAAACGTCTGTACGTTAACCGTACATGCTCCCGAGGGAAAAGTGGATGAGCATCTATTACAAATATTATAAGTTATTATAAAATTATGTTAGTAAAATTAATAAAATAAGTAGTATACACAGTTATTAAATCTTAACTAGACATATTAAAATCGAAGCGACGTTCCGGCTGTACCACGCTGTTGGCGGATTCCGATGTCGACGGCAGGTGGCACATCTCTCGCATCTCGATGTCCACTGCAGCATTAGTCTCTCCTTCGGCCTTCTTTCTGCTTGAGACTCTTTTCAGCTCAGAGTTTTTAAGGCATCGTTTTCTGACGATACTGTAGCCAAATAAGGAATATTCAAACGTGCATTTTTCCAACCAAGGTCAAAAATGTTGTTTATAGTTGAATTTATTGTTGGCACGTTGATATTTGATTCCATGTAATATTTACTTCCTAATTGGTTGTAAGTAAATATTGTAGCATCCTTTTTCTGTAGTATGCATTTAGGTTTCAATGCTAAGACACCAGTTCCGTCAATGACCGCCGGTGTAACTTGATCGCTGCACGTGACGCGCATCAATTGTTTATCGCATAACGTAAACAGCCACAGGTTAGGTTGGTGTAGTTTGACCCAGGTCTCCCTGCAAGTTACATCATCGATGACGCATGACAATGATGTTTGTTGGCTAAAAACTTTAGCTTCACAAGGTGCGTTTTTGTCATGTAAGCTGTATACAGGCTGCCTCGAAATGCATATATACCTGTCTTCTCCGTACGAGTTACATTGGTGCATGTCCTGCTCTTCCATTGTTATGTAGCAGTTTTTCATGAAGTTAATGGCTATGAATTTTGATTCAGGTCTTACTATTCTCAAATGTCCTTCGCTTTGGAATGGTATGGGTATTACACGGTATATGTTGTAGTCTCCGTCACTTAACAAAGGAATGTGTAATTCGAATAGTATGTAATTGGTTGTCAATCGCGCCTTCACATAAATCAAGTCAAAAATCTGCTTGTAATCCTTTTGGATATCTTGAACTGGTAAAGAAACTCCTTGTGGTAGTTTTCCGGATATGATATTGAGCTGTTCAATCAATTGAGATGCTGAAAACAGATGTGTATCCAAATGCCCCTTGTAGATGTTGCCGAGAGCGTTCATAAGCATTTCTTGTATTCGGTTCAAGTTGTTCAATATCAATGTTGACGTCACGGCAGCAGAGTTGATATCATTTGCCGTGAATAGCATTTGTGCCTTGTTGTCTATTTTTGAGATAATATTACTCGTTTTGTTCATGTAGGCATGCATAATATCCAGTTGTCTATTCATGAATTCGGTATTACTTTTAATAACATTGTTTTCGGATTCTATTATAAGTGTCTGATTCCTCATTAATTGGAGCAAATAATTATCGTTATCGTGTAGATTTTGAATGTCCTTTTCATATTTTTTGGCAAAGTCTTGGTCTAGGACACCGAATAGTGTTCTCGCTAGACTGCCAACGCCGTCGAAATAGCCTCTTCTTTGCCTCGAATGCTGCGATAAAAGCATGGTGTTGTATTCGGTTAGATGCCGCATTTCGTTTTGCAAGTGGTTGACAACAGCTTCGCAAGCTGTATATTCGTAGGATATCCTGCTACAAAGCTTATCTATTTGTTCGATGTGGTAGTTGATTTTATTTGTTGCATGCCAGTATGATGTTAAATTGTAGTATACCACAAGAGTCCACTCATCATGTATTAGTTGGAGTTTTCCAGCGTCATCAAAGTATATAGGGTGATCATTTTGTATCTGTGTCACTACAAAGTTTGGTGCGACAGGTGCAGTTTCAATTGAGTTTATCCCCGTCATTGCTATCATAGTCATAAGTACAAGTGAGAGTACGCCAAACTTCTTCGGTTTTATACACCTTGTCGTTTTATGATCAGTTCGAATGTTCTTCTCTTTCTCTCTCTTATTGCCGTAACTTTGTTTTACAGATTCGATGTCGGTTCTCTGCGGTAACGGCGAAAGTTTTATAACAGGGCGTTTCAATTGACCACTTTTAGTTTTTAGCGTAACCACCCGGACGCTCCCGTCGGCACCAGGATGAAGTTCTGTTACTCTTCCGAGAGCCCATCTACTCGCTGGTAAGTTTTCCTCTTTGATCAACACTAAACTGCCTTCCTTAAGATTTTCTTTAGGATGTTGCCACTTGCTTCTCACTTGCAGTTGGTGTAAATATTCGCTCGACCAACGCCTCCAGAAATGTAGATTCATTTGTTCTATTAGTCTCCATCTGTTCCTTAAGTCATACTCGTTAAAATTTACCTCTATGTGTGGTCGGGATAGCAAAGGACCGCCGATGTGAAAATGACCAGGTGTCAGGTATTCCAGATCGTCCACGTCTTCCGATAACGAACACAACGGTCGTGAGTTTAAGCAAGCTTCGATCTGTGTAAGTAAAGTACTGAATTGTTCAAAAGTTAGTTTTTGTTCTCCTAGGACTCGTTTTAAATGGTATTTCATCGCTTTAACGGCAGCTTCCCACAGTCCACCAGCCGACGGCCAGAGAGGTGCGTTAAAATGCCACTGGATTTGTAAATAGCTCATTTCATCGAGAAATTCTGTGCTTTGGAAAGTTTTGTTTTGTTTAAAGTCTGCCTGAAGTTGTTTCGCGGCACCTACAAAGTTTGTGCCATTGTCTGAAAACACATTCTTTGGTGTACCTCGCCGAGCACACATTCTTCTAAATGCTGCAAGGAATGTTTGTGTTGTAAGATCGGATACCAATTCCAGATGTACTGCTTTGGTTACCATGCAAATAAAAATGGCAATGTACGCCTTACACGTTTTTACTCCTCGCCCCTTGTTGATTTTGACATCTACGTGTCCCGTAAAGTCCACACCGGTATTCGTGAAGGGTCTCGTTGGTGTCACACGTTCCTTCGGCAAGTCAGCCATCAGCTGCGTATTACGATGGGGCTTAAAACGATGGCATCTTACGCACAAGCGTAATTCCCTTTTGACAGTTCTACTCCCTCCAATGATCCAGAACTTTAAGCGTAAGTGGGCTAAGGTTAGTCTAGCGCCGCCATGTAGAGTGATGCGATGTGCTTCCTGTATGAGCAGTTCAGTTAATCTCCCTCTAGCGGGCAGAATGATATGATGTTTTGTCTCGGGCGGTAGTAAAGACTGCGCGATTCTACCCCTCACTCGTAATAACCCATTGTCGTCGAGAAATGGAGTTAATTTGAGTAAAGGACTTCTGCTAGATATTGCCATTTGTTTCTTCAAACATTCGATTTCTTCTCCAAAATGTTCTCTTTGAACAGTTTTGACTATCAGATCCGTGGCCATGGTTATTTCATACGATGTTAAATAATAGTCAGTTTTGTTATTGTGCGAGTTCATTGGTTTCATTTTGTGCACTACTCGTAGAATCCAAGCAAGTACTCGTATTACACGTTTGATATTACTGTGTTTATTTAATAATACCGTAATTATTTCACACTTGTTATAAACTGCTACGCAGCATTTTGTTTGTATTGGGTCAGTGTGTTTCAGGTCAATGTTTGTTACGTACGTCAGTTCACTTCCCTGTTCAGTTTTATAGTTATAAGTAAACATCGTTATCCAGCGGGTGAAGGTCGTGGCATTCGACACTAGGGTTGCCGCGCGTACCCATATAGCATGCACATTTTTTTTAAATAATTGTTTAATGTTATTACTTGATATCTTTATGTAATTAAGAATCTATATTTCAATTTGTCCTTGTGTATCTTATAAAAATTAAAAATTAAATTATATTTTAATAATCACTCGTAACTAAGTCAATACAAAATAATTAATGTAGGTTTTTCGTTAGAAATAATTTTGAAATGAAACACATAAATATTTTTCAATTACTTTTTATTGAATATTTTTTGTTAAAATATTCCTTGAAGATATTTAGGTCTACTTGGAATAAAAAACCAACAACCTATTTATACTGCTTTCTGTTAGTTAAAGATGTCTGCTGGAAAAAAAAAAACATTTTAAGTAAGAAAATGACCTTTCGACTTCATTTGACATAACAAAGACGTATTTATTTTAAACTTGTGAAATAATTTGAAAGTTTATATTGTTAATTTTTCACTTAATGTTAGTGTTGCCAATTTTTAAAATATGTTAACACTTTTTAACATTACAACAAAAATATGAAAGTTAAGAATAGATTAAAACATATTTTTAACATAGATGCTTGTAAAAATTTTATCCAATATATGACGACTGCGAAATAATAATTTAATATTTTTTAAAATAATTTCGCCTTAACTTTCAAATTACATTGAAGTAGTAAAGAGTAATAAGTGAAAAAGTTATTACAATACGAAAAAAAATACAATACTATATAGCTATACTTTTAAAAAAACATTTAAAACTATAATACATTTTAATTAAATAAAGGTATTGTACGATATAACATAATCGAAAAAGCTTATTAAATGTATACACCTACGTGACGCATACGTATGACAACCCTATTGTCGTGCGCTACCGCACTGCCACCATTTTTACCCGCCCGATAACGATGTTTAGTTATAAGTTTTTAACCACTGGGGCCCTTGCCACCAAAGGTTAAACGTTAAAAGTTGTGTAGGCGACAATCCTCGCGTTGCGCAATCCGCAGAGTTTTCCTCCGACCTAACATAGTCCCACTGGCTGGCAGGAATACAGTTGTTTATTTGTGCTACTCTATGAGCAACAAATCTCTCCCATCTGTGTACGTCACCTTTCAACCATGCCAACACTACTTTTGAATCGCTCCAACATCGTATATGTAGCCTTTTAGTTGAAAGCGTAATTTTGATCTTTTCGATAAGTTTAACGAGCAATAGCGCGCCACAGAGTTCCAAGCGAGGTAACGAAATCTTTTTACTGAGCGGGGCCACCTTGGTCTTAGCGGCAATTATAGTTGTTATGTAATCACCGTGATAATTCGTTACTCTGCTGTAGACAACACAGGCATAGGCCTTTTCACTCGCGTCACAGAACCCGTGTATCTCAATAGATTCGTTGGTACACTGCAACCACCGTGGGACAGAAATGTTATTGATGAAAGGAAGATCTTTTCTTATCATTTCCCATTCGTGAACTATCTCCGTAGGCAGGCGTTCATCCCACTCGACCTTGCTGACCCATACTTTCTGGAACAGTAGTTTAGCCTTTATTGTTGTAGGCGAGAGGAACCCAAGTGGGTCGTATAATTTACTAATTTCTCCTAGCAGTATGCGTTTTGTTACGTTCTTTCTTGCAGGCAAATGCCAATTATAAACAAAGTTATCGTTGATTTGGTTCCAACTCATGCCTAACGTTTTGTTTATTTGTGTTGAGTTCGTTGTTTGTCCCGGTGTGAAGTTTATGTTCTGCTTGTCATGCTTTTGATCCGCGTCTAGATTTTCTAAGATACGAACATCATTACTAGTCCATTTCCTTAAATTGAAACCTCCTTTTCTCAGTAGCTCAACCATTTCCTGAACTAATTTTTTCGCTGACTCCAAGCTGTCTTGGCCATAGACTAAGTCATCCATGTAGAAATAGTTCTGTAAAGTCTTTGCAGCCACCGGGTAATTACCCTTTTCGTCGTTTGCGAGTTGATGTAGTGTGCGCATCGCGAGGTAGGGGGCGCTTTTCATACCGTATGTTACTGTACAAAGTTCCCATTCCTGTAAAGGTTCCATCTGAGAAGATCTCCATATTATAGTTTGTAAGTTTCTTTGTTCTTCAGCCAGCCATATATTTCTGTACATCTTCGCTATATCAGACGTAAAGACGTATTTGAAAATTCTCCAATTTGTTAACAGGGTAAAAATATCCTTTTGCAAATTTGGGCCTGAGTACATCATGTCATTGAGACTGCTGTTAGTTTTCGTTTTGTATGAAGCGTTGAAAACAACCCTCAGTTTGGTTGTCGTTGACTCTGCTCTCAACACCCCGTGATGAGGTAAGTAGACGTGATCTTTTGTTCCTGCCCTCAGCAGGGACACGTCTCATGTGACCCAAGGTAATATAGTCATCCATGAAGCGCTTATATTCGTCGTTGAGGCTCTTGTTTTTTAGCATTTTTCGCTCAAGCTGTAGAAACTGGGCTGTTGCTTGAGGTCTTGTAGCACCTAAATTAAAGTTACCAGACTGTTTCATAGGCATCTTGACAACATATTCGCCAGTGTCTAATCTCTTAGTTGTTGATTTGTAAAATTGTTCACAGTATTGTTCCTCGCTAGTTAATGTTGTAGTTTCAGCAATGTCTTCACTCTCCCAGAAACGTGACATATCCTCTATGTTATTGAGCGTAATGAAACACTTGAATGTTTTTACGTTGCCGCATAAGATCCATCCTATTCTGGTTTGTTGCGCCACAGGGACGTTGTTGTCACTCCTCATAACTCCGTTCAGTATTAGTTCCGAGTAGACGTCGGCACCCAAAAGTAGATCGATTGGGCCTGACACATTGAAGCGAGGATCGGCTAATTTCAAGCTTTGTAAATAATCCCAGTTTTCAATGGTAAAGGTTGTAGTTGGCAAATTGCTCATTAGCTTTCTCATTACCAAAGTTTCTACGTTAAAGTTGTAATCTGAATGAATGGATGTGCATTCCAAATTAATAGAACCTCTGCTATTCCCGGAAAGTGACCCAATACTGGACACTACCGCGCTGAGTTTCTTCCGTGGCAATCTAAGACGCTGAGCTGCATCTTCCGATATCAAACTCACTTGGGATCCTTGGTCCAGCAAGCCCCTTAAGGTAATGTAATCCCCGTCAATGGCTCTGACTTTCAGAAGTACTGTCGGTAACAAGACTTCTTTCATTTCGTTAGTTAGATTGTTAACTACATGGGAATTCGTGGATGATGGCGAAGTGTTTGGAGATGATGGCAAAGTGTTTGGAGTTGACGCCGATGTTGCTCGACGATTTTCAGTTTCATGCATTAGAGTATGGTGCGCTTTGTTGCATAATTTACATCTCTTTCGTGACATACATTGCTGTTCACCATGACTAAACAAACAGTTTTTGCATAAATGCAAGTTACGAACTGTGTCATGACGCGCCTGTGTGTTCATGTTTAGGAATTTGTCGCATTGCATTAACACATGATCGGTTTTGCAGATTGGACAATATTTGGCTGTAGTGAAGAAGGTTTTTTGCGCTAATTGTGGCTTGTTAAAGTACGCTGACCTCGAAGCGTTATTCAATTTATAATTATTGTTACGGACTTGCGATGTATTATTCGATTGTTTGTAAGGAATTACAGTTTTGTTCGAATGGGACATTTTCTGCTGGTTATTCTCTTGTAATGCCTCTAATGCCATAAATTTGGATTCCAAGAATTTTGTGAATTCGTCTAAATCGGGCAGTCCTCTGGGCTCCTTCAGGTCTTTAACATATTCATTATAGGAAACATGGTCTAGCTTCTGTACCAAAAGATGAACAATAATTGGATCCCATTTTGATGTATCTACCCCAATGTTAATGAGCCCATTTAGACATTCCCGCATGACATCGTGCAGTTTTCTTACGGACGCTGCACTCGCGTGTTGAATTATAGGATGATTCAGCATGGTATTCATGTAAGATGTAAAGAGAAGACGCTTATTGTCATAGCGGTGTGATATTATGTCCCAACAGGAAGAGTAGTTGTCGGCACTGATGCCTAGATGTTGCACAAGTTTTTCCGCCTCCCCTTTGAGCTTTGTTTTCAGATGCTGCATTTTCTGAGCCTTCGAGAGCGACGGGTTGTTATGGACACTCTCCATGAAGAGGTCTTTAAATGTCAGCCACTGGTTGTAATTACCATAAAAATCTGGTATAACGATTTTCGGTGTTGCCTTCTCGTAGTGCGCGTTATTCCATATTTTATGTTGCAATTGCTTGCGTAAAGTGTCGTAAATGTTTTCTATACCCAAAAATTTCTGTTTGTATACTACGTTTTCTTCTTGTAAGATATAATCTAGTTCCCAGTTCGGCTTTTCTATGTGTTCCCATTTAGTTTTCAGAGTATTCAAGCTATCTTCTAGCTCCCACTTTTCCATTGACGTATCAAAGGTCATCTTTTCCACGGTACGTTCAAACGCTCTAAAATTACAATATTGCTGTCGTAGAAGATCCTGTTGCTTTTCAGATGTTTCTTTGGCATCCCGAGGTGGCACATGGAAGTCAATGTCACTGAAAGTAAACCGAGAGGGTTTGTTTTCATTTTCCTTCTTTGGTGTAGTAGGAGGCAAATCTTTGCTTGAGCTGTTACCAGGCAATTCCGCCTTCCGTTTCAACATATCGTGCAAAACGTTTTCATACATCTTCTTTGTTTCATTAAAAACGTTTTCCGTAAAGTATGAGATGTCTGTTACGCCAGATTCTTCTAAAAGTTGATGGTTGTGAACAAACTTCTCCCATAGACTATTAAGCCGAGAAAGACGTTCTTCCAAGTACGCTAAGGTTTTCCTATCAGAGCTATCCTTTTTATAGTTAATGCATAGTTGTTTCAGGTTGTTGAAGATAATTTCTTGTTGGTTGATAAGTTCCTCGACGCTCTTTCCCATTGTTGTTTGATGTATGTATTAAGTTGAAGTTGACGTAAATGTTATAGTTGGAGCACACGTAGAGCTGTGTAGCCGCAGGTACTAGTCCAGTTGTTTAGCTAGATATCAATAAGTATCTTAATGCACTTACCGAATCCCACCTAATTACCTTACGAAGGACCACGCTGTATGGTGCAGAGAGTCGAGGTTGTTTGAAGTTGAAGTTAGAGTTATGGGTTGAGTTGACACAAACCACAGATTACACTTAAATCACAGTTTATTTCTAAAGTTATTGTTAGTATTACACTTGTTACGATTTAGATGCTAATCCGCGGCGATCGATATATCAACTAACTATACTTATTATTAGGTACACGTTATAAACAAAAGTAATGTAGGTCGCGCATGTAAGCAAAATGCGTACGGAAGCTAAACGTCTGTACGTTAACCGTACATTGTGTATCGAACATAATAATTTTGATTTTGTGCATAAATATGTCTAAAAACCAGATGAATCAGTGCTTCAGGCTTTCCTAGAGATTGTAAAATCATGCGTAAGTGTTGATTTGAACTGTGCAGTGCAAGATAAAGCCATAATCAACACAAATGTACTATTCACAAGTAAGTAACAAGTCATGATTTATATTGTTGAATAGGATTAGTATTTGTACAAAATATTGTTACAAGAGGTTCTTTTTATAGTTAATTTAACAGGTTTTAGCTTCGTTATGGCCTAAATGTTGTTATTTTCGTAGTTTGGAATTTTTTATATTTACGTATTAGAGGTTAGAAGTGATGTTACTGCTAATGTCGATATGGGTTATCGATATATCCGTAATGTATAGAAACTTCCACAAACGATAACATTGTTAAAAATATCTCGCGTCTGTAAACGGAAATAAATGAAACATTCCACCAATTTTGTCTGTACCTAGTAAAGGAAAAGCGATATTTGACTAACTTACTTAGCTCTGATTACATAAAACCCAAAACCGCTGCATCCTGCTCTATGTTCAGGAAAATGAGCAGTTAAAATAATAATATTATGTTTTTTGCCAACAGATAACATGAACAGCAACTGTATGCGAGAATTCCTAGCAATGAAACGTTGAAGAAAATAATTTTATTTATAAACAAGAGGACGCCCGCTGCTACACTTGCACATTTTTTCGACTGTTTCTGTCCGATCCCGTGGGAATTTCAAGAAAGTCCTTAGTGCACTCCTGCGATCCCCAAAGAACATACATGCCAAATTTCAGCTTCCTGCACCTTATAATTTTGGCTGTAGCTTATCTGTCAGGCAGTAACGCAAGGATTTTATATATTATACAGATAAAAACAAATAAATAACACTGTACGTGTACATGTATTAATCAATTATGATTTTTCTTACCCCCTTATGATATTTCAGTGTAGCTGTGTGTTTCATTATGGTATGTATGGTGCAAATCAGAAATCGCCGACATAAGGCCGGCGCGCACTGACGTCGCGGCATGGCAAAGGATTTTATTACTGATCAAGTCATTTTCATTCTTATTTCAATGAGTTTAGAATTCATATTACTTTATTTCGATACAATCGTACCGCAGCCCGCCGTGGCATGCCGCGGGACGTCGAGGCGCGTCGCGGCACGTCGCGGCATCGGCGGCATACTTGGACGCCGCGGCATGCCATGGCGTCTTGCAGTGTGCCACGACGTAATCAGTAGGTAAATAAGTGCCTGAATTCACCGTTAGTAAATCTTGTTCTCATAAATAATGTATCCAGAATTGTTTTCTCTTCGACATAATTATCAGTTTGTATTTGTCGTTCTTCATCTTCAGCAAGAAGTGCTATTGATACTAAATTCCAGTCAATTGGATGCCTCGGTATGACGCGGCATGCCGCGACATGCTGCGACGTGCCAAAGCGTCCTTCGGGCTAACGAAACATGCCGTTCCGCGCCGTGCCATGCCATGCCGTCAGTCGGCGCCGGCCATTAGCTATCCGGATAGCCAACCTGAAGTGGCAGTGGGCAGGGGACATAGCTCGAAGAAGCGATGGCCGTCGGGGCAGAAAGGTTCTGGAATGGCGGCCACGTACCGGACGACGCAGAAGAGGTAGGCCCCCCGCAAGGTGGACCGACGATCTAGTCAAGATCGCGGGAGGCGGTTGGATGCGGGCGGTTCAAGACCGGTCTGTGTGGAGAACCTTGGGGGAGGCCTATGTCCAGCAGTGGACGTCGTTTGGCTGATATGATGATGATGATGTATGGTGCCATTCATGTCCGGTACTTTCATTCACAGCGACACAGTATCGATATTGGCTACCAGAGAATATTTTGTTATATGATACAAGGGACGTTTTTCGCTTTACCATGTTCGCCCGCATTTGCATTATGGAATAAACTAATTTGGCAAAAGATCTAAAGTAACTTACTACAAATATCAATTTACATATTTTTTCTAAATCTACAGTAATGTATTATTTACCTCTAACCGGCTCAATGTCGATTTCGATTATATTCTGGAGTCCAACCCAAAGGCAGTCATTTTATTTTCCACATCATTTCGTAGGTATGCGCGCTAATTTCGTAGGTACGTCCAATCCATGTTATTCACAGATCTGTGGTTTATTACTAGAAAAAGTAAGAACCCTTCAAAAACTTAAAAAAAAATAGTTTTCTTTTTCATCTTTTAGCAACACAAATCGCATTTGCTAGTACGTTAGCTTTAACCATTTCGACTTCTTACTGAACCGAGACAACAGTGATTTTAGCGCTGGTATGAACGCTCTCATCGCAAGCTTTTAAAAGTGCTTACGCCAGAGTTCAACGCAATCGTTTTTTAAATCCTCGTGCGAATGATGCCTTAAGGTGCTATACTTTGTCGATAACAAAAAAACTTGTCGATATATGCTATAAGTTGCCTAATATGCGCCCAACCCTAATGGACGCCATTTTATTTGCATACGTTTCGTAGGTATGCACGCTAACTTCGTAGGTACGTCCAATCCATGTTATTCACACATCTATGATATGACATTATGTATGACGTGACAGTACTGACAGATATGCGATAGCACATGCGCAGCACTCCATTATTAGCGCATGCGTTCTAACTTCCAAGAGGTAAATTTGTGCCGTACAAAGTTCTACCTTTCCTACAATCCCTACCAGTTTATTTTTTGCAACTTAATGGTAGCCTATGGGCCGGCGGCGCAGATCTGACGGAGCGCAGCGCAGCGCATTTTGCACTCTTAAACTATTATCGCCATTGTCCACATTGAAATAATGTCCAAAATCAAAAGACAACAATTTATTCTGATACATACATACACACTTTCGAATTTATAATATTATAGTAGGGATTAATTAATAATAATAATTAGGTAATAGGGATAAGTAAGCACAAAAAAGGTTAGTAATGTACTATCTACAAAAAGAAATGAGATCTCATAAAAACAATACTTGTCAAAAATACCAAGTCTCGCGACCGTAAAAGGTTGTGAGATCCATGTAATACCAAGTCGGTTAATTAAAATCTTTAATGTTTTAAATAAATATATTGACTTGGCAATCGCATTAAACAATCTAATTTATATATGTATTACTTATGAGATATATTGTGTTTCCATGCGATGGCCGAGTCAACCTATTTATTGATATAACTAATAATACTAATATCCCACTTGTTATACATGGATGATCTGAAATTATTTGCATGCAGTGAGTCCCAACTGACAGCGCTACTGAGGGTCACTGAAAACTTCAGTAGTTCTATCAGGATGGAATTTGGTGTAGACAAATGTGCAGTTATGCATGTAAAACAAGGCAGGATAGTGGAATCTGATGGAGTAAGTACATCTATCAGATTTCACTCAGCTTAGATCGATCCTCGCAACTGATACCTACAAATACTTGGGTATGTCGCAAGCCTTGGGTATCAACGAGACAGACATGAAACAAGCGTTGCGGGAGCGCTTCTTTGGTCGCCTGAAAAAGGTTCTGAAGAGTCTTCTTTTGGGCGGCAACAAGGTGCGCGCCTGTAACGGTTGGGTCATGCCACTCTTGATGTACTCTTTCGGCATACTCAAGTGGACTCAGACCGAACTGGATGAGATTGATAGGCGAGTCCGTTCTCTGTTGACCACATTTCGAATGCTTCACCCACGTTCGTCTGTAATGAGGTTGTACATCCCGCGGAAGTGTGGGCCAATACACAACAACACACAACCGCGAGGTGTACAACCTTAGAGAATATTTTCTTAAGGGCAGCGTGGATGTGCATCGGGATGTGGTTGCAGTTGATGGTGGCCTCACCCCGCTCTCATTGGCGAAAGAGAACTGGCGCAGGCCTGTAGCTTTAGGCGTTGACGAACGCAGGCTTGTATGGCCGAGCAAGGAGCTGCATTGTAGATTCTATCGGGCCCTTCACGGACCTGATGTGGATCTACCAGCTTCTGTGGCCTGGCTACGTTTCGGTAATCTCTTCGGGGAAACCGAAGGTTTTGTCTGTGCAATTGCAGATGAGGTTATCAAGACGAGAAATTACCGGAGATATATCATGAGGGACGGCACAGTAGACCTGTGTCGGGCTTGTAATCGACCTGGTGAGTCCCTCAGACATATAGTCTCCGGATGTTCTCGTCTTGCTAATAGCGAGGACTTGCACAGACACAACCAAGTAGCCAGGATCATACATCAGCAACGGGCTCTGAGGTACAGGCTTGTGGACGTCGAAGTGCCATATTACAAGTACATCCCTGAGCCAGTTCTCGAGAATGGTCATGCAACACTGTACTGGGATCGATCTATTGTCACAGATAGGACTGTTGTTTGCAACAGGCCTGATATTGTGATAATAGATCGATCAGAGCGCCGCGCAATGATTGTCGACATCACTATTCCGCATGACGACAATCTCGTGAAGTCGTGAAAGCAGAAAAAGACAAACAAGAAAAATATTTGGACTTGGCTCACGAGATTGTCGATATGTGGGATATTGATTCGGCAATCATTGTTCCGATAGTTGTGTCCGTTAATGGACTTATAGCAAAAACCCTCGAACGCCATCTAGAGAGGTTGAAACTAGGCAGCTGGGTCAAGAGTTTGATGCAAAAGGCAGTAATTCTGCAAACGGCTCGCATTGTGAGGAAATTCCTATCTCTGGAGCCCTAACCGCCGGTGACTTGGATCCTATTCCCGTCGTCGGTGGGAATCTATTTTTATATTTTTAAATGTCATTTTTTGTTTGGAATGTTATACTTATTTAAAAATGTAAAAAATAGGAAAATTATATAAATAAAGAGAATAATACTAATATACCTATAACACAAGGGAATGTGAGCCAGGAGACATTTAACAAGATTGGAGTGGTTTTTGTTATAAAATCGTTTAAATTATGCAAGACATTTTGCTTCATGAGCAAATTAGACCTTTAAGTAAGCAGAATAAGTATTAAATTACATAAAATAACTATTCAATTACCGAAATTCACATGTGACCCAGCCGACTCACAAATTGTGAGTCGGCTGGGTCGCTAAACACACGTTGTTACTTCTCGAACCACGGACGAAATGACCGAGCCAATTCAAATTAGCAGCAATAACGGACGCGATCATACGATTTTAAGACGCGCGCGCGCAATTTTAATTAGATTTAAATATAAACTGTGTTTTTCTGCCTGATAAATATAACAACTTATGACACGTCAAGGAAAGAATATTCAGAACATCGTGTAATAGTAGATTAGTATGCCTCGGGGACAGTACCTAAGATTTACTATGGCAGGCACTTAGACTAATAGAACAAAAGGCAGACGGAGCGCGCGGAACAGTTGCGTGAGGCCACTAAAGCAAATACAAATTGAAAATCGAATACAAAATCAAGTAAAATAAGGTATGTAAATACCTAATTTGCATGTTCGCGTTAATTCCCGTCTAAATATATATTCTTAAACATGCAACGCGAGTGTTTAAAAGTTTCTCGAATACAAAATCGTCTCAGTGCGCGCTACGAAGCATCGTACAGTTCACGCGCCACGATCAATTCAGCTTTTAAATTCTTAAAATGCCGTCCTGTGTTTTTAAACACTGTAAACTGTTCCCAAAAACAAAAAAAGGAAAATGGAATGTCTTTTCACAAGTAACTATTGATAATTTGACTGTTACAAAATTTAATTTCGATAAAAATCGTAGTATTCGCCGTGTGGTTGACGGCATAGAATACAAGTGTCACCACCCCCTATTTTCCCGTGGGTGTCGTAAGAGGCGACTAAGGGATAGCACGATGCAAATACCATCTTTGCATAGAGATGGAAAACTCGACATCAAACCTTATACGACTGCCTCGTTGGTCTCGCGGCATAAATGTGCGCGTGGGATCGGGAGGTCCCGGGTTCGATTCCTGGGTCGGGCAGTGTTATTGGGTCTTTCTGTCACGAAATTCTCAGTAGCAGCACGGAGTCTGGAAATGTGCACGGCACGGCAATAGGCTCGCCCCTTATTACGTGGGACTAAAGTATATCTGGCGAAAAGTGGGTGTAGAAATACACCTCTGCCTACCCCTTCGGGGATAAAAGGCGTGACGATGTGTATGTGTGTAAATCGTATTTGTGCAAGAAATATGTAAGTGTTGCCAGTTTTTGTCGACGCCGTTCTGCCTGAATTAGGGAAAATGCACTTGTCAATTGATTATGTAATAATGATTGTCATGTTATATGATAAATACATTAACGCATTGTAAAAGTATATTGTAGATATATATTTTTTCTTATAAATATAGTAATAGAATTTCCATTAGTATATACATTGTTTTGAGTTCGATCTCCAAACGAACCAAATATTCGGGTACACATGGCTACTCGCCAAGCTATACACTTTGACCTTTGTACCGTTCTTATGGCGTAGGGAATAAGTATCATAATCGTACTGCAACTGTTTAGCTTGACTTGGCGCCGTGTGTACATTAAGTACAGAAACAGAAATTATTCATTGCAGCCATTATTTATTTTTAATAATTGTAAGTATTTTTTTTGGTTATGAATAATAATATTCATAATTTATTGTGTGTATGAGAAAATGTTTTTAGCTAATTAATATTTAGGAAGCAAGCCTATTGCAATTAACCAAACATTTCCAGATACCATACTGAGAGTTTCTAAACAAAAAATAAACAACATATTCGCCGATTTAAGATCTGAACCTCATGATTGGTATTCGTAAATAATTATATCTAGTTGGTATTATATTTCTCCTGGATCGAGGGCTATGAATCACAAAACATAATATATTTATTTCTCAATTCACGAAGTAGTTAAAACTTAACTCGGTACCCACAATTAAGAAATGTATTTATAAAAGCATACATTAATGGTATCTTTTATTTGAATAATTTTCACAACATTACAGATTTAAAGCATTAATTATCCATGGTAAATTCTTCAAAACCGCAAACGAATATAAAAATATGTAATATTTTTATATTCGTTTGCAAAAACTATATGCAAAATAGTGGGAGATTATTCATAATCTGGCAACTTTACACACACATAGACGCGCGTGTCCGTACAGTGCCAGTTGCCAGATGTCACGCACACATAGCTGTCAACGTGCCTCACTTAGTTCGACGAATGCGCTCCATCTGATTCTTGGTTAAAGGCCTTGCCACACGACACAATTTTACGTCCAACTTGACTAAATCACTTGATGAAATCGTGACGTGTAGACGCCAGTCGTCCAACTCAAGTTCATCGGGTGGGCGGTACCACCAGATTTTAACCAATCGGGTGGACGGAATGATAATCAGTGATTTGATTGTGTCGTGTAGACGGGCAAAGCCAATTCGATTGAAAATTTGATCAGTGGTAAAATTGTGCCGTGTGGCAAGGCCTTAATCTGTGGGCAGGCAAATTTCGTCGCCTGGGCACCTGGGTCAGTGTTTTCGTGTCAAAATATCGATATATTTATATATTTTTAAATAGCAAAACATCAATAAGAGGTATGATATTTTAACCATGCAAACAAAATTCGTGTAGGTACATTGAAGGACATTTTTTATAATTGATGTAAAGTGCACAGGACACGTTTTTACAGAAAATAGTTGGTCCGCCCACATACAACAAATAATATATTCGAATATGGGTAAATTTCTAATGACCATTATTTATTTACAACAATTACTGTTGTAAACTTATAATAGTTACTTATAATATTTATTAATTATTCAAATATGCCTGTCGGTTCAGTAACGTTAGTACTATCTATTCTGTGGTAAGTTAACACCGATTCGTCCTACTTCACACTGTAGTAAAATGCTGTACAAATATGAACAGAGCAAATTTTACTTTCATTAAAATACAAATACTAACAAATACAACATTTTAAAACAAAAGCTTATAATTTATTATATCTAAATAACTAGTGATGTGTCGTTCGTTGACGCTTTTACAGTAAACGAAACGAGACCGTTTATCGTCAACGATAAACTAGTTTATAAAACAGTTTAATTTTCAACTGGTTTCGATCGTTGACAGGACATTTTCATGAATGTTTGACTGACTAAACGATCACAGTTCGACAGTTTATGTTCGTTCGTATTCGTGAGTTATGAATTGTTGTGAACGGTGAACATAAAGTCGTTCACGAATAAACCTGTTTACCGGTAGACTATAAACTGGTTTATCAGTTCATGCGAGATAAACAGTCTAAAAAACGGTTCGTTCATTCAACGCCCACCACTAAAAATAAGTTACTAATGGATTGCATCGATGTAATTATTTATAGCCCTCGTCAATTCGTCATGGTTGCATAATCTTTGCCATTGACCTCATCCTCACAACTCAAACCGAAGTTTAATCTACCACTACAACATTGGGCCTATAGCCTTATGTTATTGTGGTTCCATAAAGATAATCAAGTTTTCCTTCTCTTTAGAAGTTCTCATAGAAAATGGCTCTCTTCGGGTATTTATACTTGACGCGGTAACGTAACCATAGCGCGATTCAGCCCACCGGTACAACGCCATCTATCGAGCGTATAGGTAGTTTCTTTTTAATCAATTCGGAGCAAATATTATGCAAACCATACAAGGGGGTCAAGGGGGTATTTTCCTATGGCCAATAAAATAGTGGTTTACCTAGCCTATGGCAAAGAATTCAGTTTTACATAGAACCGCAGACCTTAAGGTTTTCATGTGCCAATTCCAAGTGGGGTCTGCCGTCTGCCCCAGTTTAATTCGTAGTTGGTGGCACTGGCATCGTTTCTCCGTCTCTCTTGCTCTCGTAGTTAAGATACACTGAGGGAACGTGCGTCTCTCTTCCTCTTACACTCGGGGAACGACTGCCACGCTGCCAAGCGGCAGTTTTAGGTCGCAGAAAGTTTGTCTTCAGAGCGCCTATAGGAAATGTGCTTCTATGTATATCTGAGTTCTTTGCCTATGGTAAACTAAAACCAGTTGAGTCAATTGTGGACAGAAACAAATTCTATGCATTTTTAAATGCGCTCTCTAGCGGATGGTAACAGCCAGCAGAGACCGCTAGGGGGCGCATTTTAAGCGTTTATTATTTATATTATTTTATGTTATGTTGTGTTTCAGCCATAAGACGACGCACACAGGCGCTGGATTGGGTCGGCACGGCCCTGCTAATAATGATATTTTATGTCTTATCTATACAGTCTATACTTATTCATCTCTATACATATAAATAATATTGGAGTGTCTGTTTGTTATCTATTAAAAGTAGTGTTAGTTATAGTTACACTATTTATAACTCAAGAACGGCTGAACCGATTTGGCTGAAAATTGGTGGGGAGGTAGATTAGAACCAGGAAAAACACATCGATACAATTAGTTGCAAAAAATAGACTGGGAGGGACTGGGAAGGCGGTACAGAGTTCGCCGGGTCAGCTAATATTCAAATAACCGCTTTTTACTTAATGCATATGGATGTATACACGGTACATATACGGACCGAAATTACATTTTTACCATTTTTATCTGTCTGTCTGTCTGTTTGTTCTCGCTAACCTCTGGAATGGCTGGACCGATTTTGACGGGACTTTCACTGGCAGATAACTGATGTACCAAGAAGTAACTTAGAAGTTTCCTCAGGACGCGGGTGAAACCGCGGGAAACAGCTAGTTTATATTATAAATATCGTCGCTGCGAGTTCGTTCAAGGCACAGAGCAGCTGTGGTTCAAGGCGTCAGTACACATACATACATACATAGACTCACGCCTGTTTCCACGAAGGGGTAGGCAGAGGCATATTAAACGCCCACTTTTCGCCAGTGTTTTGCAGTGGCGGCGCTAGGCGTCGGCGACGTCGGCGACCGCCGACGGCCTCGCGCCTAAGGGGGCCTCGCAAAAAAGTTTTACAAATTATCAATTTTCATTTCGCCAATCATCCTGGCTTAGGCAGCCAACCTCGAACAATTTGAGAAAAAGCTAAGCAGATGGTTTTTTTAACTTTTATTATTTTCGAACACGTGCGTGACAGAAGTGAGTAGTACTTTACGGGTACCTATTCAGAATCGTCTGTCTTTGCTACACTATGAAATGAAACTTTCGCTCGAATGAGCGTTTTCACACACACTGCCCGACACGATAGCTGTACCTACTGGGCGAAAATGTATGTTTTGCCATATAATTATTCATACATTATTTTATAATTTGGCTCACTTAATTTAACGTATTTTGTACTACGAAGTAAAAGGGGCCTCGCCATCGATATATTATAGGGCCTCGCGAACTTGATGTCGCCGACGTCCACATGTGGTCTAGCGCCGCCACTGGTGTTTTGATCCCACGTAATAGGTGGCGAGCCTATTGCCGCTTTCGGGATATTTTGATTGCCAGAGCCTCGTCCATTGATCGGCAAGTGCACCACTTGCAGGTGAGGTTGGCTTGGGACCCTAAGTTCTTGGTGGGAACCATATGCACAAGGCGTCAGTATAATGCACAAATACCAGATAAATATGTAGTGTGTTACCTGAGCCACTGTGGACCCCTGGTACTCACGCTACGGCCCTAAGGGGTCCATGGAGCCCACTTTAAGAAACCCTGATCTAAACCTTTCTCAGGAATCTCACTGAGGCTGGTTTTAGTCTTACGCTGACGGCACGCGCACCGTCAGCGCTGATGACCGAGATATATTTATTTATTTACAAAAACAAACAATACAAGCTTACAGTGCTAACCAATACGCTTATATGTTTAAGCTACATTTGCAAATAGTGTCATAAACTAATATTAAAGTACAATGTCAATTAAAAACAATATTACAATGATAATATAGGTACTTTACATTAAAAATATACATTAAAAGAATATTACAATACAAAATGTCAAATGAGAAATTAAAATTAATACAGATAATTAAAACCACAAAATTAATGAATTTAAAAAAATACATAATTATTAAAATACAGAAATTATAATATTAAAATATCAATAGGGTCAAGGCGAAGAATTCAAATGCGTCAAGACGTATTCAGACAAAACACCAAATTTGTCAAAAAATATGTCTGCATCAATATTAGTTTGCATAAAGTCATTCAATAGTTTGATAGCGCGCCCAGTGGGACTTTTAGCAGCGTTTTGGACACGCCATGTTGGAGGACAGGTTAAGAGCCGGTGATGCCGGCGTTTGCATCCACGGACGTAATTATTTGGCACAAAAAAACTTATACATTCACGTACCGACGGATTGTCTACCTTATTATTTAACATTAAGATGTAGTGCATTATGTGCTTAAACTTTCGCCTAAGTTCAAGAGAATCAAGGCCCACCATACCATACACAAACATGGACGGATACAGAAAAGGGTAGTATCCATACTCGCGTTTGTAAATATATCGAGCAAATTTTCGCTGAACTCTTTCGATTGTAAGTGTATGAATTTTTTCCTGTGGATTCCATGCAATAGAGTTGTACTCCAATTTACTACGTACATATGCATTGTATATCAGTTTTATGACTGAGATATTATTGAATTGAGCAGATGTTCTAATTACAAATCCCAAGGCTTTGTTAGCATCTTTACAGATTTGCTTAATATGATTCTGGAAACTTACCTTATGGTCAATAATTAATCCTAAATCGCGTATCGAATTGATTTTCTCTAATGATGTACCCGCCAACACGTATGTTGATGATATTGGAGAACGAGACCGAGAAAAAGTCATTGTTTTGCATTTGGATATGTTAAAAGATAACCTGTTTCTCACGCTCCATTCATGAACAGCGTCTATATCAGATTGGAGCGCCGCGCAATCAGTAGTGTCAGTGACGGAGAGGAATAATTTTAGATCGTCAGCGAACATCAGACACTCTGACTTGCAGAGCACACTTGGTAGATCGTTTATCATAATGAGAAACAAGGTTGGCCCCAGCGTGCTGCCTTGGCTAACTCCGGACCGAGTAAAGTACTCATGTGATCGATAATTACCTATTTTTACATATTGCCTGCGATCCCTTAGATAGTCAGCCATAAACTTCAGGAGATTAATACCAAATCCGAATGCCGAGAACTTAGTTAGTAGAACATCATTATCAATAAGATCAAACGCCTTAGCAAAATCAAAATATGCTGTATCAACTTGACAACCCGACCTTATCCCAGCAATTACATAATCCACAAACTTGATATGGTTCGTTAAAGTAGAACGTGCTGGGCGAAAGCCGTGTTGAGAGTCGTGTATATGCCGATTAATTTGTCCAAATATGCGATCGTTGAGAACAGTCTCGAAAAGTTTTCCAAAGACAGACAGCACTGCAATAGGTCTAAAGTTAACAATGTCTGTTGCAGATGCAGTTTTAGGTACTGGTGTTATCCGAGAGAGTTTCCACTTGCTGGGAAAGAGGGTGTTTTTTAAAGAGAGATTAAACAAATACAGAAGTGGTTCCTCTAAAACGGAAATGCAGTCCTTTACTAAGAAACTCGGTATGTTGTCCGGTCCATAAGCAGATGATATTTTTTGGCGTCGTACCGCCTGCCGCAACTCAGACATATTTATGTAATCCACAGTTACATCCGCTCCATAGCCCGAACTGATTAAATCGGATGCAGATTCTGGGTCTAGCAACGGGGCTTTGCTGTGGAAAACTGAACTGAAATATTTGGCAAAAGCATCTACGGCCTCTTGGCCTTCAACCATCTTACCACCATAGACAAATTGCTTACACTGCTGCTTTGGTTTGCGTTTGTCTTTTACATATTGCCAAAACGATGAGGGATCGTGAGCTATATTGCTTTCAACCTTATTTATATATTTATTAAATGCGGAATTAATAAGTGCTTTAGTTTTGCTTCTATAATATCGAAACATTTCTTTATTAAACGGAAGGCCATGTATTTTAAACATTTTCAGATTGAAATACTTTAGTTTTATATAATGAATTATTTCACCCGTGTACCATGGTGGATATACATACTTGTGACAAGATGATATTGATTTTAGAGGGACATGCACATTGATAACATGATTTAATTTGTCATAGAATGTATTAACAGCAGTATTAACGTCTTGCTCCTGCATGATGTCTGTCCAGTCAATACTTGCAATATCGGTATATAATCCCATGAGATCTGCCTTGCGAAAATTCCACTCAACATTGTTAATATAGTTGTGTTTCTTGGGCGGCGGAATCTTGATCTTGGCACTTCTCGGGAGGGTTAGGAATATCTCTAAGGGTGGGTGATAGGCATCCGGCGGCACTAGAGGTTCAGTATCAGACGTTATATCGATATTAGTGGGAGTAAGATTCGTTAGAACCAAATCTAAGATGCATCCATATTTGTTGTAAACATTATTACACTGACGTAATTTACCACATTCTAAAAACATTTCAAATTGAGTCTTAATGGAGTTTGAGCAAGAATTTAAATTAAAATCTCCGACTACTACAGCCTGACAGTCTGAATACATATTGATAGCATTCTCTATACACGTTAAGACGTCTTGATATTGTTTATCGTTGTAGCTAGGCGGTAAATACACAACAGTTAAAAACAATTTAATATTTTTCAATGTAATCTTGGCGAATATTAATTCTTTGTCGTCAGTTAAATCATCAATGTCTGTAACTCTTTTGACTGTGTAGCAATTCTTTACTGCCAAGAGTACACCACCCCATCCAACATTACCAGCTCGATCCTTACGGAGCACAGTGTAGTCAGAAGGAAAAAGTTCAGCACTATTTACAGAGCTATTGAGAAAGGTTTCAGTTAGAGCAATAAAATCACATGCAAGTGACGTAACATTATTGTGACAAATCACTGTTTTAGAGCGGAGCCCCCTCACATTTTGGTAAAATAATATAATTTTCTTCATATTTCTTTGAGTACCGGACTTCATGATTTTGTGACAAATTTTGTTAGGTAAAACGTTTTTTTATGAACTTCTAGGAAGCGTTTTTGAATGACGCGTAGCTATCAGCGCACACGGTGGTCAGCGCTGATAGCTACGCAGACGTACGCGTCGCGCGTCGGCTCCGTGTAGCTGTCAGCGCTGACGATTGCTCGAGCGCCTCTGCTTTCAGTGAGCGTTTTAGTGTCGAGCGGACCGGATATCATCGCGCGTACAGTCATGGCGAATCGCGAAGTGGATACAGGTCGAGTTATCGATGAGTCTTTCAATCGGTGGTATAGGCACGATTCGTAGGCTGCAATGGACCAGTTTATCCTGTTTCTTTGCCAGTAATTCATCAAAAGTTCTATTTGACATTCGAAAGTAATTAAAGAATTTACTTTTGTCAGCCCTTAAAGTGCCATAAAACAAAACAAATTCTCCTGCAACGGCTCTCTGCTCAATCACTGGATGAACATGGAGTCTTCGTCGTCGCCAATTTTTATTTTTTTGGGATAGATAGTACAAAGCAGCAATAATTAATACACTCCGCATTTTGATCGTCGACTGTACAGTAAGGCGGTCAGTACGATAAACGAGCCACGCTGAGCCTCAGCGCTGACAAACTACGCGCTGAGCTATGAGCGCTGACGGTCAGCATGAGACTAAAATCAGCCTAATCTATTGGTGAAAACCGAACTAACTTCCGATCAGTTGTTTTTAAATTGACTTTATCGTGACGGACAGACCGAATACTTAATATTTTATAATAATGATGTATTAATATATTGATAAAAGGCAGCGATAGCCACGGAGATACCAACCGTCTGCCATGCAGAGGTATCGGGTTCTAATCCACGGCGCGCATCAATGACTTTTCGAAGTTAAGTGCGTATTAAATTGTTAATTATCGCTTGCCCCGTGCCTCGGAGAGCACGTTAAACCAAAACCGTCGGTCCCGGCTGTCATGAAGATCTTTACAGTCGTTACGGGGAGTCAGTACCCTCAAATAAACTGATACTGGTCTAAATCATAGAATATCGCTATCCCTTTGGGTTGCGGAGGTCAAGACGGCAGTCGCTCTGTGGAAAAATTTATATTCTGTCATATCTGGTTAGACCAGTAAGCGGACCTCGGGCTCCAAGGCGTGTTAGTCTTGGATGCAACCGGGATAACGCTAGGGCCACAGACCAAGCCGGTCTGTGGCTCGGGCGATGATGATGTATTGATAGATATAGGTAGATATTAATTATTATAGACTTACTCTTTGCACACCACCGCATTCAAACTGGAATTGGGAGTCTTCTCCATATCGTTGTGCCATCCTCACGAAGTTAGCGATATAATCATACTGAAAACATATTAATTGTGATTGAATCAAACTGGGATTCGGCAAGCTTTAAGCGCGCTTCCCACAGTACGTGGAACAACGTGCGCGGCACCTTTAAAGTTACATCCCGGGTCAGCTAACTTCAGAAGTGCCCCGCGCGGGCCGCGCGTAAGTCCGCAAAACCACGCACCGTGGAAGCCGGCTTTAGGGGTATCTAAGCAAATTCACCAATTCTAAACTATATTCCATTTGGTTAGGTACTTAACTAAAGGTAAACGATCTTGATGTGTATTTTTTATCTAAAATGTGTTTAAAATCACAATGCTGCTAAAGATCAAGTTAAATACAACAATAATGATTACTAAATTAATTGAACCATTATTTTAAGCAGTTGTTTATTTGTTTAACATGTGATAATATAAAAAGTCACATCAAGATTGTTTACCTTTAGTTAAGTACCTAACCAAATGGAGTATTATCATATACCTAATTATTTTACCTACTTAGGTGAAACTGTTGCGCTTATAAAAGTCAAATTGAAGTATTAAGTAATTACTTAATGATTCTACATTTACATTTGGTGCCTCTTGTATGGAGCGCGCTCATAGCGTGAATTCGCTTGCCATCCGTGATAGGTCGGCTAAGTTAAGCAACGCTTGCACAGGTCGCTACTCGGGTGGGTGACAAAATCAAAAAAAATCAAAATCAAAATCATTTATTCATCTAGGCCACAAAGTGACGCTTATGAACGTCAAAATTTAAGTTAATTACTTAATGATTCTACATTTACATTAACTGCCACGTTCGCAATGCAATAGGTAGAACCACGAGAAAGAACGGGCAATAAAACTCATGGCCACTCTTTTCAAACAAATATAATGGTGGTACATTTTATTTTTGTAAGGAGCTGCAACTGTTTCACATTGTAGACATCTACTAGTAAAATTTTTAGTAGCTATTGATATCATAGTCAAGCAGTAAATGATGTTCATATGGTAAGCCTCCCAAAGTAAATATGGTGAAACAGGAGCATCCACTTACGTCTTTTTAATGTAGGCAACTCGCGAACATGGTCAGAACTAAGTATGGTAGAAGTGAATGAAGCAGAAAGTAACGGTATTATGAAACCAAAGCAATCGACAACCTATTAGTTAGCCCATGACCACGAGTTACCCACATGACCGCGCGTGGTTACTACATCAGAGCGCTACGGTGCTTTGGAGGGTACGTAAATCCAATCCCGGTAGTTGTCTCAGGACAAGCACCGTTAGGCAACGTCGGAGCCCTTCGGACGGTCTAAAAACTCCGACACCAGAGTTGGCCACACACTCACACGAAAACCCTATGCCAATCCGTCTGACCAGAGTGGTGTAGTTAGTAAAATCCTACCTCGCAATGCCACTGTGCTGCATATTACGAGAGGCGATATACAGCAGTGAACTGCAAAACGATGTATCAACCGCGAACCTAGTCTATATTATATTTAAAAGTAATATAGCTTTAAAACTAGAGGAAACTGCTACATCTATTTAAAAAAAATGACTTTGAAACCTATGAACAAATAAATTATTTGACATTGAATTTAAAAAGTTGAAAGTTGAGATCTTCAAGATTTACTTTTTTTATAGACTCACGCCTGTACCCCCGAAGGGGTAGGCAGAGGTGTAATATAACACTCACATTTCGCCATGAATTTTTAGGTCCCACGTAATAGGGGGAGAGCCTATTGCCGTTACCGGGCACGTCACCAGACTCCGTGCTGCTACTGAGAATTTGGAAAAACTCAGTAACACTTATGCCCGACCCGGGAATCGAACCCGGGACCTCCGATCAGCAGTCGCATAGGCTATCCACTAGACCACGGAGGCAGACCATATTAATAATATATGAAAACATACATAACACTTACCATGCCACTTTTCTCCAGTAATGTCACTAAGTGCTCTTCGTCAGGATAATCGTCACCTTTGTATTCGCAATATGTTCTACCTTTGCAGATTGCTGGCATTTTATCTAAAATACAATAATTACAAACATAAACATACATAATAACTTCACGCCTTTATACCCGAGGGGTATGCGGAGGTGCAAAACACACCCATACTTCGCCAGTTATGTTTCGGTCCCAATGTAATAGGGGGCAAGCCTATTGCCATCTACCGGGCACATTGTTAAGCGAGCGATATTTAACAATTATTAATACACACATAACTCCGAAAAGTCAGTGGTGTGTGCCCGGGGTATTAGGGATCGAACCATCGTCTCAGCCAGTCCGTTACGTACACCATTGGGCCATCACCGCAGTTAAATAATTACAATTTAATTTAAATTCTTAACACAGGCAGACAGCGATAGCCTCTTGGAGATACCAACAGACAGCCATGCGAAGGGCATCGGGTTCGAATCGAATCCACGGCGCGAACCATCGACTTTTCAGTACCTCGGAGCCCCCGTTAAGCCATCGGTCCCGGCACTCATGAAGATCATTGACAGTCGTTATAGAAAGTGACACTAGACTAGACTAAACCATGGAATATCGCTATCCCTTTGGGCTAGAGCTAGAACTCAGACGGCAGTCGCTCTTTGGAAAAGCTAATCAGTCAAATCCCGCGGACTAGTAAGCGGACCCTGGGTCCCAACTGGGATATCGCTGGTATCTAGAAGGATGATGGAATTCCAACGTCAAATGACCGTAGGTATAAGTGGTATGACGTTAAGTATTTTTTCCTTATTAGGTATTAAATTGATTTAAGGAAATATGAGCATTGCTACCTTACCTACGCGATAAGCAGTCGACTGTGCGATAACCGTATAAGTTGTATTCGCGTCAGCCTGCGGTTTTTTTATGACGTCTAAATATATCGAAATATGGTATGCTACCTACAACAGCATTTAGTCCCAAACTAAGCAAAACTTGTGCCTTGGATACTAGACAATGGTTATCAAACATAAATATATTATACCGTCGCGTCTTTTTGTATGTATTTATAGACATTATACATACATAGAAGCACATGTGGGTGTGTAATACACCTCTGCCTACCCCTTCGGGGATAAAAGGCGTGAAGTTATGTTAGAAGCTCCCCGACCGAGACAAACATTCATGTTCACGCACACAAATCTTTGATTTGAGCGGGATTCGTATCCGCCACCTTCAGCGTGGCAGTTGTTTCCACTCAGTACAGGACAGTTTGAGCACAAGGTCCCGTTTTGAGCTCAAAAGCTTTTGACATATGGTATATTTACATATACCGGATATCAAAATAAAAATAAAAATTTAAAAAGACCTCGTGCGAATCGTGTCGGCGTTAAAGACTGGCCAATCAATTTTAAATTTTCGCGCGGCTTCTAAAAACAGGTCATTTTTGTGTCCCGAGCCATCATCTCGGGACAACGGAACGGCTGGCTGAAATACGGGACAGACCCTTTTTTATAGTAGGTAATAGGCGGCATACGAGCAGATGGATCGCCTGATGGTAAGCACTTACCGCCGCCCATGGACACGAGCAACACCACAGGAGTCATAAGTGCGTTGCCGCCCCTTGGAGTTGGGAAAAGGGATAGGAGGAGGAATGGGATGAGGGAGAAGGAATAGGGGATAAGGCCTCCAGCACTCTCACTCACCGAACGAAACGCAACAGTTTAAGTACTGTTACTTTACGTCGATTTTCTGTGAGAGGGTAGTACTTACCCGGTCGAGCCGGCACATTCACACTTAAATCATCAAGGCTCTACTACCCGTTCAAAACGGGACGTATGGTCAGCTTCGTACCTACTTACTGACTCGTTAAAATGACTTTCATAGCGTGACACCGGGGACCGGCGGCTTTACGTACTGGCCGCGGCACGGGCAGGGGAAAATTAACAATTTAATACAAATTTGAAAAGTCTGTAGTCGCAGGGAAACTCAGAGCAAAACCTCTTCACCGCCTCTGAGTGACTTTGAGCCTTTTGATAACGTTCCTACTGAGCGACTATTTTTAAATACTAAGTAAAAATAATAATAACTTACACGATGTCTTCTGCATTGGTGTACAGTCCACAGCGCTGAAGCTTAGAAGAGTGATCTGCAAATAAATAACATTTCATTTTTTTAAAAGACAACTCCCGCATTAGGACTAAATCCTGTGTCGCGGGGGACTTTACAAACATACAACTAACGGACAAAATTAACACCCAGACTTGAAACAACAATTTGTGAATCACACAAAATCTTGTTTCGTATGGGGATCGAACCCACAACACTCGGCGCAGTGTCAAACTGCGAGGCGGCCGCTTAAACCACTAAGCCAACAGCAAGTACTGCAGTCAAAACGAACGAAAACGATAGGTAACGATAGGTAATTGGGCATATCGTTACTCTAAATAAAATAAATGCAAATCATTTCGTCGTCACAGTTGCATCCAAGACGCCTTCATTAGACAGACCTCTCTCACCGGATTTAACACAATATCAGCTTTGCCACGGAGTGACTGACGTCTGACCTCCACAACTCGAAGGGTTAGCGGTATTCCATGGCTTAGACTAGTGTCAGTACATTCCAGGGTCATCATCATCCTCTAAACGTTATTCCAGTTTCAATCTGGGGTCCGCTTACTAGTCTAACCGGATTTGGCTGAATATTAGCTTTTCCTTTGAGCGACTGTCTGTCTGACTTCCGCAACCCAAAGGGATAGCGATATTCCATGGTTTAGACTAGTGTCAGTTTATTAGAAGGTACTGACGACCTGTAACGATTGTCAAAGATCTTTATGACAACCGTTAGGTACATTCCAGGGTACTGACTCAAAATAACGTCTGACGAGGATCTTCATGACAGCCGCGACCGATTCCCACTGAACAACAATTGATTCAAGTACAAATGGCGAAGTGGTCTAAGAAATCGGCTCCCCGTGAAGTACTGCGCCTAATATAGTGAGTTCTATCACCGCATGAGACAACACTCTATGTCATAACATCCACTAATTGTTGTTTCGAGTCTGTGTGTGTGTGACTTCCTGTCCGTTGATTGAATGTTTGTAATTCTTGTAAGGACCACCGTGACAGGATTTATTTCGGAGTTAAATATAATGACCACCATAAAATGCTTTGATACTCTTAGTTCTTTTACCAAAAATATATACTTAACACCAGAAAAATAAAGTCTAAAATTACAATAGTACTTGCTATTTTAGTCACGACTGCACTTCAAATTATATTCGAACACCAAATGCAGTAAGTAAGTGATCATCAAGTAAATAGGTTATGTTAGGTTCCGTTGTGACCTTTAATTAAAAAATATGAGCCCTGAGAAGCAGGCCTCCGTCAAATTAGTTTATTAAAGGGGTCTCATTTAAGCTATCGCCAATTTAATTCGTTTTGTGTTTCTTAAATAATAGGGTTTGTCCGCAAAATAGTAGATATGTCACCAAAATGTAGTCATCAAACAATATAAAATCAATTCCACAATGAATCACCTAAAATCATGGTGATATAGGGTCTAGTACCAAATAAATGATTTTGTATGTATTATAATAGGTTTGTCCTAATAAGTATTTAAGCAAACTTATTTAAATAGATCACCAATAAATCATATACCATAAATCATATACCTATTATGTATCTAAATCTTAGGATTTACTGGTAAATCTAACTGGTAAAAAAACACTAAGTTGACGGAGCCCTGCTTCGCAGGGCTGCTATTTTTGCATTAAGGGTTACAAGAGAACCTAACATAACCTACTTACTAAAGTTACAGTCTCACCTAACTTTACGGGCTTACGTTGATTTTTAAGCTTTAGTTACCTACGACCTGTCGTTGAACATATTTTCATTAAAATTATAAATTGATGTATTAAATTGGTAACGAATACTATTATTTTAATAACTGAACGAAATAAAATGTAACTACTGTATTGGTGACAAAATAACAAATAAAAAGGAGTCGCAGTCAGGGATCGATAATCGATTTATTTCGTGACAGATCTACCATTCTGATCACAAAGCTATTATTTAAGTAATACAACTATTATTATAAGAACGAAGTTTATATTCATCTAATGCACTACAATTTTATTGGTAATCCATCTCTTATCTTAATATATAAAATCCTTGCGTTACTGACTGACTGACAGACACGCTACAGCCGAAACTATTGGGCGCAGGAAGCTGAAATTTGGCATGTATGTTCCTTGGGGATCGTAGGGGTGCACTAAGAAGGGATTTCCCGAAATTCCCACGGGATCGGCCAAAACGGGTAAATTAAAAAAAAAAGCAGGCGTAGCTGCTGGCGTCCTCTAGTTTTACATATATATTAACATTAATTTGATAATTCATTCATACCTGGGATGGGAACACCTTTTGTTTATCTGACAACGAAAATATTTCGTGGCGATAGATCTATTTATTAGGTGATACAACTTGATGACAAATATAAATTTTGGTGACAAGAAATATAGTCCCCTTAATAAAGTAGGTGGTGTAACCAAATCGAATTTAGGTATGTGTTGGTATTTCATACAACTATTCTCTTCCGTGCAACTAACAAAAAAACTTTGGTTAGAATTTTACATTAAAATGCTGGTTTAATTTTGGTGATCATTTACTTTACTTGGAGTAATTTTGCTTAAATAGGATAGCGAAATGTTAAAACTTCGGTAGATAAGTTAAATATAAGCCATTTTTTTCTAGTGCGGAGCGGAAGTTCCAACATGGCTAACTAATTTGCTCCAGACGGCTTGTGCCAGAAGACATGAGCCCTGAGCAGTACGAATTATTTTCATATTGAGAAGTTGCCCGTACCCAGCAGTGGGACAGTTTATATACAGAGCTATCATGATGGATTAAAAAAAATAACTTACCATAACCATAAAGACAATGACCGCAACCATCTTGTAAGATTTTGAAATACTGTTTTTTTAAATACTATTAGTATTCTACGATCCGCGCTGGTTCGGTCGAGAGGTTTGAAATGTGTGAATTATTTATCGAGGAGAGCTCTATTTATATTTTATTTATATTTTCCTTGTAGTTGTTAGGTACTGTTGCCTTGTGTTATCCCGTGGGTTAGTTAATTAATAAGAATGTGTGACGATCATGTTTTAATCTACCTAAGAGTGGCGGAGAACGGAATAAATTATATCATCATCATCATCAGCGGCCCTGTAGGTATATATACTGTCCCACTGCTGGGAACGGGCCTTTTTTCACTGTCAGAAGGTTAAGGCCATAGTCCACCTAGACTTCACATGTCTTTAGAGAACATTACCGAGAACTCACAGAAGTGCTGGTTTCCTCACGATGTTATGCTTCCCCGTTTTAGCAAGCGATAATGAACACATATTACTTCAAAAAGTCATTGGTGCGCGCCGTGGATTCGAACTTGAGACCTTCTGCGTATCAGTCCCTCGGTCTCTCCACTAGTCTATAAAAATATGAATCATGTAAGTGTGTACACACGGCTTATCGTCAAGCTACACAGTTTGACCTTTGTACCGTTCTTCATCACCAGCCTTAACAGTCCACTGCTGGACTAGGCCTCTCCTTTGAAAGGAGGAATTGGCCTACTATAACACGCTGGCCAAACGGGTTGGTATAGGGTTTGTATCAAGTTTTCCTTCTCTTACAGTGCTGTTCTCTGCATAATATATTTACTCCCTCTGTTGTCGGCTCTTACGACACCCATGGGATGATATGGGGTGGTGACATTCCGTATTCTTAATCCGTCACCACACGGACAACCGTGTACCGTTCTTATGGCGTATGAAATAAGGATTAAAATCGTACGGCAACTGAAGCTTGACTTGTAGCCGTGTGTAATGTACCTATGTTTTACATTTTACCAAATATCTAGATATCTACTCTGCTATGCAGAGTGTATCGGGTTCAAAGAGTTCAGAGCCAAGGCGAGCATCACTGTTAATTATCGCTTGTCCGTATCTCGGAGAGCACGTTAAGTCATCGGCCCTGGTTGTCATGAAGATCTTTGACAGTCGTTACAGGGAGTAAGTACCCACCTTAAATTCATATCTTCGTATACACTGCCATGTGACGGCTTATTATGCAGTAACCACATATGGTATTTGAGTCTAGCCAACCTGTGCGCCTCACGAACATGCCTGTTCCACCCTATTATTTGCCTTTTATTATGACGCCGAAGCTCGACCTCGACACGCGTGCTTTGAGCGGCATCAGATAAAATGTTCACAATGCTAGAATATATTTAATCAAGCGTCTCGCTATGTTGTAAGTTGTTACAGTGAGAATTACTGCACATTCCAAAATGCTGCGGGTAATCAATATGCCGGAGCCTTTCATTGCAAAGCCCATAATATTCTTTAATCTGATCATCCTCCCTCTCACCCCATACAGCTTTATTTATTTGCACTCCGTTCGTGTATATTAAAGGTTTAATTGTTTCAATGTTACAAGTTACTGAGGTAGGAAAATGATGAGACCAAAACACGTCAGATATTACATTAACATTTTCAATAGTGCTGAACGCCGACTGTGTGACAATACAGTGATCAAGCCATATTTGACACCCATGTGAGTCACTGATGAATGTAAAACAATCTAAATTAGTGCCCAGAATCTCTGCGTCAGCACCATCTTTGTTCAGAACAGAAGCTTAAAAGTTCAGCCCAAAAAGACTCACCCGGATGAGAATTATAGTCCCCGAGCATGTAAGATGTTCCACAATCACTGGATTCCATAACCGCGTTAATTTCACTTTTAACAGTCCGTGAATTCGTTAAGATTATCACTGCAATCCGTAGGCATATAAACTTCTTCTTCGTCGTCACACTCTTGGCAGAGTGGTCGTGGTCGTCACGTTAGGGGTGGTGGCAAGCCTCACAATCCGTCGCCATTCCTCTCGTACTGCAACAACTACTCGAACATTCATGGAGTGGACCATTGAGTGCAGTTTTAACTTGGTCGGTCCAACGCATGGTTGACCTGCCGCGTGCTCTTGTGCCTTCAACCTTCCCCTGAACCACAAGTCGTTGCACAGATGTGCCTCCACGACGTGTGATATGACCAAAGAAAGTCAGAATTCAACATTGGATGATAGAAGAAAGACGCTGCTTGATGCCGAGTTCTTCAAGGATTGAGACGTTGGTTCGGAATTGAGTCCAGGTTATACCAAGCATTCTTCTCCAACACCACATTTCTAGAGCGTCAATCTTTTTCTTCTCGCTCTCTCTTAAAGTCCACGTCTCAGCCCCGTAGAGGAATATGGGAAACACCAATGCCCTGACAAGTCGCATTTTAGTGGCCTTTGTGATATCTCTGTTTCTCCATATTTATATACATACATATATGGCATATAAACACTAAATACCAAAAACGACCTATTATGAGTTAGCACTTGCATTGCCGTAAGACGCGCACTTGTACACTCGATAACACTGACCGACTCAAAAATACCCTTTGGCCAGAGAATGGCTACACCACCAAGAGGTTTTCCTCTAAGTATGCCCTTGGATGTGTCAATGGCTGAGTTCCCAGTATAATTGAAATTGTTGTGTATCTGGCCCAACAACGGTATATCCTCCGGGAGAAGCCACTTTTCCTGAAGAGCTACTATGTCTGCTGACTGACCGAGCGACCTCACTCCTTCAATAGAACGTTTCACGGATTTGCAACTAATAAACGTACATTTATCCATAATCACATTTAGGTATTTTGCTTTAATAAAGCTTCGGTTTTGTACTTATCGTGTACAAAACGACGAAATGTGATCCCATCAGGCCAAAAATCATGCTTTAAAAATACCTGTAACTTGCTCCTAGGTACATAAAGTTTGTAAGAGTCATATCTCTGTCATAGACCTGTGTATGTCACTGAGCATCTTTCTTTAGCAAATAAGAAACTCCATGCTGCTGCAAGAACAATAGCTAAGGAAAAGCATTATAACGTGGTGGTCGAATTTTGATACGTAAGGATGTGAACTCCAAGTCTATCGTTGTGAACAGTGAAATCTTAAAGTCTTTGTAGGCTTAAATATAACTTAGCTTGTGAAAAATGTCTCTAATATTAAAATTCAATTTATCTATTTACTATCAGAATGGACCTGGTCTTAGGACCAAGACAGTCGATTTTTATACAAGTGTTTTAAATGAAGAATTCCATATAATAGTAATAGGTAACTGAGTCGTGGCTAAACGATACTGTTTTCGATCATGAACTACTAGATGATAGGTATAATGTCTTCCGCCGAGACCGCAGCTCCACTAGACAAGCAAATAGGAAAGAGGGTGGGGGCGTTATGGTTGCAGTTTTAAAAACTCTAAATATCCTACGGATGAAAGCTTGGGAGTCGGACTCGGAGGAATTATGGATTTCGCTCAAAATTGGACAACATAGAAATATTTATACACTAAATATCTGTTCTGTTTACATGGCTTCCGCCGTGAAGGACGAGCATATGGATACATTCTTAAACAACTTTAATAATGTTTTTCATAATAAAATCAAAAACAAATCAGTTACGTTGCTGCTAGGACACTTTAATTTTCCACGTATTTCATGGCATTGGAATGATCAACTGAAAATGTGCACGCCATTAGCGAGTGGGGACATGATTGAGATAAAGTTTTTGGATGAAATGATGTATTGTGGTTTGGAACAAAGCAATCATATTTGTAATACTAACCACCGTATTTTAGAGTTAACCTCTTGTATGCCGGAATGCCAGACACAATTAAAAAGCTATTGTGTCTCGCGTAGAGCTGCGTTACAAGGGGATACAAGGGGTTAATATTCTCAAATTTACCTGAGCAAATAACGGTATCTAGCGCTTGTAATCCATTGATTAAGCTGGATATACATCACCCAGCAATTATAATAGATGTAAATCTTGCAATTACCACTAGCAACAAGGTTCTTAGGTCGGATCGTACTCCTACGCTTAACTACCATAGGTGTGACTATAACGTCATTAATGAAAAACTGATGGCTGTTCCGTGGGATGATGTCTGGCAACACACCCCCGCTGGCAACGTAGACCTTAAAACAGAGCTCTTTTATACAACGATAGAAGCAATTATAGTAAAGCACACACCTTTAACACGTAAACGTAACCAAAGATACCCACTGTGCTTAGTAAACCATCAATGAAATGTCTGAAAGAGAAAGCAAAATATCATCGTAAATATAAAAGGTATAACAATTTACTGGATAAATATGAATATATGTTGCTTAGAGATCGCTGTGACTCGATGATTAAAGAATGTTGCCGAAATTTTAAAGCTAACGCAGCTAATACTCTTCCGACTAATCCAAAATATTTTTGGTCATATATAAAGGGCTTTAAATCCAATAGTTATTCACTGCTTTACCGTATGAAATTAGGTCATATTAATACGAGTGGCGGCCAGGAGATATGTGACTTATTTGGAGAAAGTTTTAATTCAATATATAGCAAGTTACGAACAACTCCTAAGTCTACCCATATCTTCAGGGACTCCTGTAATATTCCTTGTCTCAGTAAAATTATATTATCAGAAGCCGAGGTCCTCAGTGCGCTTACAGCTCTAGACATTGAAAAGGGTGCTGGTACTGATCTCTGGTTTGCCACCCATATTTCTTAAGAAATGTGCAAAAAGTTTGGTTTATCCACTTTGTGACATTTTTTATGCTTAATTGAGCCAACGTATCTTTCCCAGCAAATGGAAAGTTGCACGAATCTCACCGATTTTAAGGAATGGTGACATATCTGATGTGTCAAATTATCGTCCCATCTCTACCCTCTCATCAATTGGTAAGGTCTTTGAATCACTAGTGGTAAAAAAAAAACTATTGGCATGTTAAGCAACAGCTTCATCCCGCGCAACATGGTTTTCTTCCTAGGAAATCCACAACCTCAAATCTTTTGTGTTTTACCAGTGATATTGCAGATGCACTGGATGGGGGAGGGGAGGTCCATGCTGTGTACACCGACTTCAGCAAAGCCTTTGATCTCATAAATCATGACATTCTGCTTGAAAAGGTTGCTTGTATGGGTATTCATGGTTCGTTGTATCGTTGGTGTGAGTCTTACCTCAAAAACCGATCACAAATGGTAGTCATACAGGGATTCAAATCTCAAACTTATGTTATACCATCTGGTGTTCCACAGGGCTCCCATATGGGGCCTTTGTTATTCTTAATCTTTATTAATGACTTAGCCAAAATTATAGAATGTAAATTTAACATGTATGTGGATGGCCTTAAATTGTACCAAATTGTAAAATGTCCTAAGGATATTATAAAATTACAAAATGCAATCAATAGCGTGTCCAGATGGTGTTCCAAAAATCATATGATTTTAAATGCAAATAAATGCAAGAAAATTAGATTTAGCAGAAAACGACTTCAAATGAACGCACCTTACTCTATTGACAATGTACCACTCGAAGAAGTTTCGTGGATCCGTGACTTAGGCGTAGTCATAGATTGTCAGCTTAGCTTTAGACAACATATTGATAGTATAGCTCAAAAAGCCGCCCGTCTATGGGATTTTATATCAAGACAACTTAAAACGTTTAAAAACCCGAAAGTCACGATACCAGTATATAATTGTATTTTCGAAGTGTTTTGGAGTATGGAAGTCCAGTTTGGAATCCTACATATAATGTTCACTCACATAAATTGGAATGTATACAAAAACGATTTCTCTACCAATTATCATATGTAAACAACCAATGTAATAGACTAATATCTTATGAGTCAAGATTAGAATCCTTCAAAATGTCATCCTTATACTCTAGAAGAAAAGCAGCAGATGTTTTGTATCTTTTTAAATTGGTAAATAGTATTGTTACGAATTGAAAATAACGCCATCTATCAGTGAATGGGAGAACTACATGAGATTAGATGTATCGGTTGTTTAAGGCTGTTTCATCTATCCTCTAATAGATGGCGTTGGTGTAAATAGAACATTTACGCGACATCTAGAAACACGTTACACGTTTCCAGAAATTTCGTGAGTCGTCTCGAAAAGTCTAGTGATGTTATCCGGCCAGTATAAATAGAGTGCGAGCGAACGGACCGGACAATAACAATTGAATATCGAAGCGATCAACAAGGAGCGAAGGAAATAAGTCGGAAGTGTTTAGTGTTGTTCTAGTGGTGTGAATAGTGTGTTTTATTAGTGAAGTGAAAATTAAGTGTGTGTATCTAGTGTTATTGTGTTAGTGAATAAAGTGCAGTTTTTCTGGCATAGTGTATATAATTTATCACGAACCCCAGCTCGTAACAAATTGGTGTCAGAAGTGGGATAAATTATGCCGGTTATGCCGAAGGAAGAAACTGACGGAGTGCGTACCAGGAACCAGCGCCAGCAAGACCTGGACCAGAGACGCTTCGGAGACGTTCCTTCTCCATCGTCTGGTGGATCAGGCGACTCCGCGGCTGCAGTGGAGCCTGCAAGCGCACACTCCATGGCGGTGCCCGACATCGCGGCTCTGATGGCGTTCATGCAGGAGCAGGCCCGCCGTCAAGAGGAGCACGCGCGCCGCATGGAAGAACAGCGACAGCGCGACAAGGAGGAGCAGGCTCGCCGTCAAGAGGAGCAGGACCGCCGTCAAGAGGAGCAGGCTCGCCGTCAAGAGGAGCACGCGCGCCGCCTAGAGGAACAGCTGCAGCGCGACAAGGAGGAGCAGGCTCGCCGTCAAGAGGAGCAGGACCGCCGTCAAGAGGAGCAGGCTCGCCGTCAAGAGGAGCACGCGCGCCGCCTAGAGGAACAGCTGCAGCGCGACAAGGAGGAGCACGCGCGCCGTCTGGAGGAACAGCTGGTGCTCATGAAAGACCTCAGCGCCACAGTGGGGAAGGACTTGAAGGCGGTCAAGAAGGAACTTCAGCAGCACGAGGCCCGTATCAGCGACGTAGAGATGCTCGTGCACGACAAGCTTGAGACTCGCGTCGCCTCTATAGAGAAGCGTGTACATGACCACCACGAGACCTGTGTTGCTGAAGTGGAGAAGAAATTGCGTGGGCTCGAAGTAACACCAGCGGCTGTAGCGCCCTCACCTCGTGGATTTAAGGTTCCACCATTTGATGGCTCGTCATCATGGTCTGCATACAAGATCCAGTTCGAGGCTGTGATGCGATCGAATGGGTGGACCAAAGAACAGGCCTTAACCGCCCTAACCTTGGGCCTTCGCGACCGGGCCTTGACAGTGTTGGAGGCACTCGGGCAAGACGTCACCTACGAAAAGCTCCTGGAGGCGCTGGAGGCGAGATACGGTGATGCGCACCTTGAACACGTTTATCGTGCTCAGCTGAAGGACAGGACACAACGCACCGGAGAAACTCTGCAGCAGTGGGCTCTAGAGGTGGAAAAGCTGGTCAGGAAGGCATACCAGTCGTCGCCTGCGCTTATTGACGGGAACCTCGTACAGGCGTTTACGGATGGGATCCGGGACCTGGAGGTAAGAGCAGCAGTGAGGCTTGGGCACTTCAAGGACCTCAAGGACGCTCTAGCCCACGCTCTGGAGGTGGAAGCAGTGCGACGCGACGACCGAGGTCACCGCATCAGGGAAGTTGTGTCGTCACCTCGGTGCTACAACTGCGGAGAAAGAGGCTATATCCGCTTGAGCTGCCCAAAGCGTAGGCAGCCTGGTGACACCCTGTCTCCACCAAAGGGGTCGCCTGATGTGCCTGCCAGGCAGCGAGAGCAGGGAAACGAGTAGAAGCCAGGACTGCGGGGCGGGTGCTGGCTGGTAATGGAAGAGCCCCAAGTATCTCGATCTCGCAATCATGCGACGGGAACAGCCTGATCATGGAAGGCGAAATTAACAGAACACCATGCAAGCTGATATTGGACACGGGCGCTTCTCGGACAGTCATCGGTTTCCATCTGGCAAGACGGGTTCTTCGGGGCTGCTTCAGGAACAATGAAAGTGTGAATCTGAGAACAGCTACCGGTCAGCACATAACCGTCCGAGGTGAAATGGAGGTGGATCTGAAGCTAGGCAACAAAGTTTACAGTCACAAAGTCATCGTAGCCGATATAGTGGACGACTGCATCCTAGGCCTAGACTTCATGAGGAAGTATCGCTGCGAGATCGATGTTAACCAGGGAGTGTTGAAGTGTGGCTCGGAAGAAGTCTTCATGGAAGGTGCAACTTCAGGAAAAGTGTACTGCCTGAAGAATGTCATTCTTCACCCGCGGTCGGAAACTGTTGTACCAGTTTGTTTACCAGGGAATTCTGGTCGAGGGATCCGCTGCGTACTAATCGAAGGTCTAGAGAAAGAGGCCTCCCGGAAGATTGCACGAACCTTGGTAAGGGGTACTAAAGTTTCATCAGTACGCGCACTGAATGCAAGTGACAAGGAAGTGTCGCTCAAGAAAGGGACGGAATTGGGCACCTATGAAGGAGCGGCTTGGATGCGTAGATGTCAAGAGCAACCTACCAGCGCCAAGGTTCAGGGTGCACGATTCGACGTGTCTACTCTTTTAGAGGACTGCGAAAGTACTCTGTCGGAGGAAGAGAAGACCGAGGCTCTGAAGATGTTGAACCGGTTCGCGGATATTTTCTCGACCAGTGATGCCGACATAGGGAAGACAGCACTAGTCCAGCACAAAATAAACACGGGAAGTGAAGCACCGATTCGCCAGCGACCAAGACGTGTGCCAGTAGCACGGGAACGTGAAGTGGAAGCTATGATCGACGGTATGGTGAACGAAGGCGTAATCGAGCCTTCGTCCAGCCCGTGGTGCTCTCCGGTTGTCCTAGTTAAGAAGAAGGATGGCAGCATGCGCTTCTGTGTAGACTACCGCCGATTGAATGACATCACGAAGAAGGACAGCTACCCGCTGCCAAGGATCGATGACACACTGGATACGCTGACGGGGATGAAGTGGTTTTCTACCTTAGACCTAAAAAGTGGCTACTGGCAGGTGGAAATAGATCCTCGAGACAAAGAGAAGACGGCATTCTCCACAGGCAAAGGATTGTGGCAATTTAACGTCATGCCCTTTGGATTGTGCAACGCTCCGGCTACTTTTGAGAGACTGATGGAGCGAGTGCTTATGGGACTGATTGGAGACGCCTGCCTGGTCTACCTGGATGACATCATCATCGTGGGGCGCACCTTCCAGGATCACCTTCGAAACTTGGAGCAAGTGCTGTCAAAGATACGAGGAGCTAATTTGAAGCTGAGTCCGAAGAAATGCGCGTTATTCAGACGGCAAGTGAACTTTCTAGGACATGTGGTCTCGGAGTACGGTATTCAAACTGACCCGGATAAGATCATGGCCGTGAAGGAATGGCCAGTTCCAGAGAACAAAACGCAGGTCAGAGCATTCCTCGGATTATGCTCCTACTACCGACGGTTTGTGAAGAACTTTGCTGACATTGCTCGACCTCTTCATAAGCTCACCGAAGACAGAGTACAGTTCTGTTGGAATGAGAGCTGTGACGTTGCATTCCAGAAACTCAAGGAACATCTGTGCACTGCACCTATCCTAGGCTACCCTGACAATGAGCATGAATTCATAGTTGACACAGATGCCAGTAACACTGGAATCGGCGGCGTGCTGTCACAGAGGAAGGGTGATCAAGAAGTTGTTATAGCGTACTTCAGCAAGGCCTTATCCAAACCCGAAAGAAACTACTGCGTCACCAGGCGGGAGCTCTTGGCTGTAGTAAAGACATTGCAGCATTTCAACAAATATTTGTTGGGGCGTAAATTCCACCTGCGAACCGACCACGCTGCGCTGAAATGGCTACTTCAATTTAAGGACCCAGAAGGACAAGTAGCCAGATGGATCGAACTACTGCAAGAGTTTGATTTTGTAATACAACATCGCAGCGATAAGTCCCATGGTAACGCAGATGCCCTATCGCGTAGGCCGTGTCCCGACCAGTGCAAGCACTGTACCCGACAGGAAGCAAAGCAGGCAGCATTAGTGAGGATGTTGAAGACAGATCTGAGCGACGAATGGAAAGAAGCTTTGCAGAGTGCTCAACAAGACGACAAGGACATACAGCCGATTCTCGAATGGAAGAAATCAGACGCTCCTAGGCCCAAATGGAGTGATATCGCAGCAATGAGCCCTATCACCAAGAGTTATTGGGCACAGTGGGAAAGCTTGGTCGTCCAGGATGGAGTTCTGTGCCGCAAATGGGAAAACGCTCGCGGTAACCAGTGCCATTTGCAAATGGTAGTGCCTAAAACTAAGGTACCGGAAGTCTTGCAGCTCTATCACATTGGTGCTTCGGGAGGTCACATGGGAGTTAAGAAGACGCTTACTAAGATCCGGGAGCGGTTTTATTGGCTCCACTGTCGGGATGACGTCGAGGATTGGTGCCGCAAATGCACAAGTTGTGCGGCTGTGAAGGGGCCACACACTCGTAGCAGAGGTGCATTAAAGGTGTACAATGTAGGAGCTCCATGGGAGCGCATAGCGTTGGATGTCGCTGGGCCGTTTCCTGAGAGCCAGGACGGAAACAAATACTTCTTGGTTGTGATGGATTACTTCACGAAGTGGCCTGAAGTGTTTGCGATCCCAAATCAAGAAGCTACCACAGTGGCCGATAAGCTGGTGCATGAAGTCTTTTGTCGGTTCGGGGTGCCCTTGGAAATCCACAGCGATCAAGGCCGGAACTTCGAATCTGAGGTGTTCAAGGAGACTTGTCGCGTAATGGGTGCACATAAAACCAGGACCACGGCTTATCATCCGCAATCAGATGGCATGGTTGAACGGTTTAACCAATCACTGGAAAGGTACCTGGCGAAGGTGGTGGAGAGCAAACAAAGAGATTGGGACAAGCACATCCAACCATTTCTCCTGTCATATCGCAGTGCGGTCCACGAAACTACAGGAGTAACACCAGCTTTTGCCAATTTCGGTAGAGAACTCCGTTTACCCGCAGACCTTATCACCGGTATTCCACCAGAATCTCCACGCAATATAACGGATTACGCAACCGAGCTACGCAACAGGATGAACGACGTATACGAGCACATCAGGGAATCTGGACAACAGATGTCTGAGAAGATGAAGACTCGCTACGACCGGAAGGCAAATAACAAAGGCTTCGATGAGGGATCATTGGTGTGGCTTCATAACCCAGTACGAAGCAAAGGAAAATCGCCTAAGTTACAAGCCAGATGGGACGGGCCATATCGCATAATTACCAGGATGAACGACGTTACCTATCGAATCCAGAAGGGGTCGCGAGGTGCACCGAAGATAGTTCATGTGGACCGGTTGGCTCGTTACTATGGGTCCAACGATGTTCGAGACGAACACGTTTAAGAGGGAGGCCGTGTTACGAATTGAAAATAACGCCATCTATCAGTGAATGGGAGAACTACATGAGATTAGATGTATCGGTTGTTTAAGGCTGTTTCATCTATCCTCTAATAGATGGCGTTGGTGTAAATAGAACATTTACGCGACATCTAGAAACACGTTACACGTTTCCAGAAATTTCGTGAGTCGTCTCGAAAAGTCTAGTGATGTTATCCGGCCAGTATAAATAGAGTGCGAGCGAACGGACCGGACAGTAACAATTGAATATCGAAGCGATCAACAAGGAGCGAAGGAAATAAGTCGGAAGTGTTTAGTGTTGTTCTAGTGGTGTGAATAGTGTTTTATTAGTGAAGTGAAAATTAAGTGTGTGTATCTAGTGTTATTGTGTTAGTGAATAAAGTGCAGTTTTTCTGGCATAGTGTATATAATTTATCACGAACCCCAGCTCGTAACAGTATCATAGATTGCGAAGCTTTGCTGGAGAGGATACCAATTGTTGTTCCGCGCCAGGGTAGTCGCTTGTGCATTAGGCGTACATTTGAGTTGCCTAAATGTCGAACCAATGTGAGGCAACATGCTCCGCTTTATATAATGTTTTCTAGCTACAATGGTATTTTGATTGAGACAGCATTTTGATGTTTTCTCCAGTAGCCTAACTGCAGCCAAAATTGTTGTCAGGAAAGTCTTGGAGGGTAAATTCTCCGGCACATAGGCCTAGACCGTAACTATATAATTATATATATTTCTTCTATTTCTTTTAATTCATTTTAAATATTGTAAACTGTAACAACATAACATGATCTAACTCGTATTCACAAAGCACGCTGTGTTCACTATTTAAAGGCATGCAATTTATTATTAATGTTAATGTATAGTGTGTAAGAATGTGCAAATTGTATTGCCCGATTTGTGAACCAACAATAAAAAAAAATTCTCTTCTCTGTTTGCCTCTTGATTTTAAAATAATGTCACCTCTTCCGTAGTGATCTCCTTTATGTATGCAATGATGTCCGCCTCAGCTGTATCCTTCGATACATTAGAAATAAAAATAGCTATTTTTATATCCGCTGCCTTAAATTTACCATCTGCTTTGACGATAGCTTTCCAAACTGCCGCTTTATCATTTTTATTGTTGTTTTTCCTATATTCAACCTTTTGCCACCCGTCCTTTTCCCCTACCTTTTGCTGCAGTTCCTCACTCTTTCGTATTGTTTCCCGCAAACGTTTTACTTGAGAGGACTCGGTTATCGCTCACGCTATCGCGTTCGCGTTCACACACGATGATAACTTGATAAGGGACTTGTTTGTTTGAATCAGCCGTGCATTGCGCCATAGTAAAAACAGAATAGTAAGATAGCTTCATACAAATCGGCCGTCGCGCTACCGCGCTGGTTTGAATGTACGCGTGAGTCGCTGGCGCCGTGTACGCACGCACTTTTCACGCACACAATCTCACGAGCGCGGCAAGCTCGACGCGGATTCAGTACGGGATGCATAGATTAGAATATACTGTTACTGACGGGATGCGCCGCGCGTCTGATCGAGCGCATTCATGTAGGTACTTCACTGCTCGCCCGCTTGAATTGTTTATATACATTCAGTTTTGTAATAAACGTTATTAATAATATACAATGTGTTAAACGACAGTAAATTTAACTTGTTACTTTTTCTCATTAAAAAAGGCATTTTGATAGTTATGTAACGCTTAGGTAGTCAGTAGGTATTTGAGAAAAAATAAATTCAAGTTTAAATTGTGAAGTATTCAGCGCGATCACTTAAAAAAGCGGCGAAAAAGCGCGAGCGCCGACAACGCCGGCGCCGCGGTGTAAACAAGTGACAACCCGTGCGTCAATGCAAGAGTAGGCAATTAACTTGCCGAACGGCCTTAGCTAACCTACTATTCTGTTTTTACTATGATTGCGCCCCGCCTTCGCGGCGTTATCGGCTGGCGAGAGTGAGCCGACACTACTCTGTTCTCTTTGCGCGCCCAACGAATGCAGCGTGTCAGGTGCACGGTTGATATCATCATTACATAAATCAAACTCAGTAGGCAGGTGGGTTTGCTGTGTAACGTTGCATATTTGTGAAGTACAATTTGCGTCATTTGTAGCGATTTAGGGACTTTGTAGGGAATGCTGCAATGCCATAGGTCCACTGTCAAAGGCACCCACATCCACATTTCCAAAGGCTCTTCCTCCTCTTAGATTCACAAAATCAAAGTGATTGTTGACAATTGAAGCTCGTTTAAGTGTTTCAGTTTCACCTTTCAACTCCAATAGTTGGCTGGATGTAATGTATTCCTTTTGAAACACTGATTGAACGTGATTAAATCAGACAGAATGATATCTTTTAGCAGCTTCATTGCATCTATTTGGTCAAAAGTTACCGGTGGTAACTTTTGAAAGTCACGGGCAACGAAAATAGGCGTAATTTCCGGGTCAGTCTGCTTCAATAAGCAAATTATATCATCAATATCCCTCACGTTCTTGCCTTTTCGTCTTCTATTAGTGCATTTCGAGTTTGGCACCGAAAACGAGTCACAGCATAGCCTTACAAGCGACACTTTATCCATGACGTCCGCCTTATTTTGGATAAAGGCTAGCAGCTCGTTGACCACAATATTACAATTTGCACATTTCACAATATTCGAAGCCATTATACCCACGCGTCGGTAAATGAATCGGCGATAAGCGTAACGCGTTCGCACCCGATCGGGCGTGATCGCAGACTGTAATAATGTCTAATACCCGCTGCAGAATTTTACCATCGTACAACTCGCAACAAGTTAAAGATCTACCCTCACCACCTTGATGAGTGGCGTTCTTCCACCGTGCGCTTCACACACAATATCCTACCACGTACGACCAAACTGTGGAATCTATCTGCAGCGGTAATTCCAAACCAATTCGACATTGGGCCCTTTAAGAAGCGTGCATATTCTTTTTTAAAAGGTCGGCAGCGCATTTGTGATCCTTCAGGCATTGCAAATGTCCATGGGCGGCAGTGATCACTTACCGTCAGGTGACCCGCTTGCTCGTATGTCTTCCTATGCAATAAATAATAATTTAAAGAATAACAAAAAACCCGACTGCGTAAAAATTATTTTAATAAATACTTGAAAAAAATAACTTAAATAAAAACTAAAAAGAAAGAAACAAGGCCCGTAGTTTAGAATTCTAAAGCAGAACAGAACGACTCACAGTCGGGGCCCATTCAAATTTTACCAATCAAATGTTCCCAAGGGGCCCCGACTGTGAGTCGTTCTGTTCTGCTTTAGAATTCTAAACTACGGGCCTTGTTTCTTTCTTTTTAGTTTTTATTTAAGTTATTTTTTCAAGTATTTATTAAAATAATTTTTACGCAGTCGGGTTTTTTGTTTTTCTTTAAATTATTATTTTTCATTTTATACTTTTTAGTTATTCACTGTTTTTTTGTTTGTTTATCGTTAATACTTGAAGTAAAAACTTAAATCAATAAGTAACAACATTAGCGAGAATAATTGTTTTGTTAAACAACTTTAAATCGTTATATATCCTAAACTATTATTTAAAATGAAAAATGATAAAAGGAACCTAAAGATGATTGAGAAAATACCTATCTAACGACACCCCACATGACATAGTTCATCGACATTTTCATTTTGACAATATGGCGTCTGGTTGTCGCCGTGGTGAATTTTGATTACTGTCATGTCTTTAGTGACACTCGCAAGGTTAAGACGAATCGATTGACGTAAGAATCATCAATATCGGTCTACACATTTGGTCTCTAGAACGCCACATAGAAACGAACATACATACATACATACATAGACTGATAAACAAATTACCCTCCTTTGCGTCGCGCAGTCGGGTAAAAAAAACAAAGCTCGCTGCAAGTGGCGCTACAAGCAAGTGCAGTAAAGACTGTTACAGTGCAGACAGTAGTTCCATGGTAATCTTTCAACAACTAATCTAACATGAGGGCCTACGTAGGGCAGCCTGAAGCAGTACCGGACTTAAACCTCTCCTGGTTAGCTTCACGGTATTACTGAGTCAATAGGAAGCTTATTATATCAGAAATACTTGTTCAAAACCCGACTTTAACAAAAAGCTTAGCCTATTGTGTAAGGACACATTAGTGGTTAAACACTGTGACCGCTGTTGTTATCTCTACTAGTCTATGAGCTTACTGTTCGCCCCACGTTGGGCGCCAATATCTTCCATTATACACAAAGCAAGTTTATCTTACTAGCCAGCAGTACTATGTTGATAGCGTTTACAATTACAAATTCTAACAACATATATGACTAATATAATATTTAGCTCATATATATTATTGTTACAATAAAACAGCAAGAATCAAAGTTGTGTCTTTGATTCTTGCTGTTAAATATTATAGTGGCATCTATCTGTCGCTGCTGGGACTCCATAGCTCACATGACGCTTCTTATACAAGTTAGTTCCGCTGGTTCACGTTGTCATACGTCACGGCACGCAGTTCACGCCAAGCTCAGTTTATAGAACAGTAGGCAGATGGAGTGCATTTAACAAACAGGCACGTTTATCTCAAATTATGTGTGCGTGGCACGTGGCGACTGCATTGTACAAAAACGTCTATGTGCCTGTAAAGTTGCCAGATTATGAATAATCGCCCACTATTTTGTGTACACTCGTTGTAATTTTAATTTAAATTTAATATGCTAAAATTAGATTGCAGTTTCGAATGATTTACAAGGGATTTAATTACATACATACATACATACATACATAGACTCACGCCTGTTGCCCGGAGGGGTAGGCAGAGACTACGGAACACCATTTGCAACGATCCTGACATGATTTAATTTATGATGTAGAAATAACATTTCATTTTATGTCCCTAATTAAGTTTTAACTAGTTTTCCGCCTAAGTGGACTGACGATATACGCAAAGTGTCTGGCAGCAACTAGACACGAAAATCTGAAAATTGAAAACCAGCAGTGGACTATGGCTGGCCGGTTATGATGATGATGATGATGAAATTTAATTCGTTAAAGTTATACTTAGTAAATTGAGAGATAAATAGATGGGACCTGCCTTATTACAAGACAAGGACTAAATCGAGACCGACAACTAAACGTGCTTGCCGAAGCACCGAGCAAGCGGTACATAATCATTAAGTATGTATATAACTTCGAAAAGTCAGTGATGCGCGCCACTGGTTTAAACCGATAGGTATCTTATATTTAGGTAGAATCGTTAAATAAATAATTTATTAATAAGACGTTTATCAGTGTCACCTTGTAACCTAAGTGTACAAACGATTTTGATATTTCGAGTTTGAATTTCCCATCCCTTCTGTTTTCCTAACGATATCATCAGCCTTGTTTACAATCTATTCCACTTGTTGGCAAAGGCCTATTCTCAGAAAAGTAAGATCGGTTGTCCACTGGAGCGCAAAGGAGTAGAACTGTTCTCTTTCTCCGCCAACTTCTAAACTGTAGTATTTAAGTATGTTCGTTAATATATCGCCAGTGTATAACGGCTCATTATCTTCACTAATTTACGAGCAATAGTCAGTTAAACTTCTACTTTCCAGTGATAAAATAAATATTGTACTTGAGCCCTCGTATCCTTAGGTCACTGGATAAGGTGTACTACGGAACCCTACGTTGCGCATGGCCTGATACGTAGTTGACCAGTTTTTGTATAAGTAATACCCACATAACTTTGAAGACATAAAGTTCTCTGTTCGCCACACGTTGGGCGCCAATATCTTTCATTATACACAAAGTAAGTTTAATGTATAGATAGCGTTTACCATTTAATAATTAGGGCTGTATGTGACTTATAATAATAAAATGCCTTCGTGATCCAGTGGATAGCGTATGCCTCTGTTGTTCAGGAGTTCCCGGGTTAGATTCCCGGGTCAGGCAAAAGTGTTACTGAGTTATGTCGAATTGTCAGTAGCAGCACGAAGTCTGGAAAAGTGCCGCCTCGTAACGGCAATAGCCTCGCCCCCTATTACGCGGGCGATTATATGGCGAAATGTGGGTGTAATATTACTCTTCTTCCTACCTGTTCGGAAATACAAACGAGTGTCTACATAAGAAATGACTAACAACGCTATAATATGTGCCGATACCCTATACAATATGCATGACAGTTACCCAAGCGCTCGATAGATGGCGTTGTGCTATCCGGCTGAATGGCGCTATGGTTTCGTTACCGGCGCAACTATAAGTACTGCAGGCAGGAATGAACTACATACCACATGGAGTATATATCTTTCATCATCTCTAAACATAATTTTTTAAGCCAAGCGACTTATGCGCGGTGGCAATAATCTCTTAAGAAAGGGAGGCAGTAACAATTACAAGCTTGTTATAATAAAAATAAATATGCTGAGCCGGTGACGTAGCGCCAGTGTTAACGACTGCCACGCCAAGGGTCGCGGGATTTGATTCCCGCTCAAACCTAGTATTTGTTTGCGTGAACATGGATGTTTGTCTTGGTCTAGGAGTTTCTAGTTTAACACTTCAACTCCCTCCTATCTTAAAGGACGATTGAAGATTATTCATGATACACATAACAGAAGGCCAATTCGCGTATTTGATATGACATTGAAATTATATTTTGAACGAAATGAGATTATATTTTGAATTGACTCAGAATCGGTATTCTGCTAACGTAATGTCATTATCGTATAATCTGAAATAAACAGTTCGACGTTGACACATGTTTTGAAACTTCTTTTAATATATAATCTAATTACAATATCATTCAAATATCAGTTAGTTTAGGAGAATATCATTTGTGACGTAAGTATGACACTGACATTAAATCGAAACTGTATTTTGAAAAAAAAATATTTAGGAGAATTGGGCCTATATAAGGCCAAAAGGCAGCGATAGCCTAATGGAGATACCAACAGACTGCCGTGCAGAGGGTATTGAGCGCCAATATCGTTCATTATACACAACGCCAGTTTATCTTACTAGCCAGTAGTACTATGTTGATAGCGTTTAAAATTAACAATTATAATAGCATATGACTAATACTAAGCTTATATTTATTGTTGTTCTTATTATTAAACAGCAAGAATCAAAGACACAATTAGTGACATCTATATGTCGCTGATGGAACTACGAAGCGCAGACAACGCTTCTTACACAAGTTAGTTCCGATGGTCCTCGCCTTTAAACGTCGCGGCGCGCAGTTCACCTGCCACGGTCAACGTATATCGCAGGTCATCATCGTCCTAGTATTATCCCGGGTGCATCTAAGGGCTTCAAATAGAAGGCGTTCTTAGCGCGCGACAAGGCACTAACCTCCTGATGCCGCGCTATAGCGTCGAACTGTGTTGTACTATGACGATATATAGTGCAGCGATAGCCTAGTGAAGACACCGACAGACTCCAAGGTCTCGTGTACGAATCCACGGCCCGCACCACTGACTTTTTTGGAGTCACATGCGTAATAAATTGCTAATTATCGCTTGCTCCGTGCCTTGGAGAGCCGTTAAGCCGGTCCCGGCTGTCAAGAACATCTTTGACAGTCGTTATAGGGCGTCAGTACCTATAAATAAACTGACACTAGTCTCGACCATGGCATATTGCTATCTGTGGAAAAGCTAATATTCAGCCAAATCCGGTAAGACTAGTAAGCGAACCCCGGGTTGAAACTGGGATAGCACTAGCAGGAAGATTCTACTTGCGAGTGATACTATGAAAATTGTGCTTAAATCTATTTATCTTTAGATGAGATGTACTACGGAACCTCACATTATGCGTAACCCGACACGAACTTGACTGGATTTTGTATAAGTTAATACGCACATAACTTTGCAAAGTAAGTGCTCTGCACCGTGAGTTTGAAATCTGTTGTTATCGCTACTAGTATACGAGTTTAATGTTCACCCCATGTTGGGCGCCAATATCTTAAATAATGCAAAAAGTAACTTTATCTTATGTACCAGTTATCAGTACTACATTGATAGTATCATCATCGCGCTAGCGTTATCCCGGTTGGTTTACTGGTCTAACCAGTAAGCGGACCTCACCTCAGTATTGTAGGATACTCATCTAGAATTAAAATGCTGAACCACAGCCTTTATTACATGGCAGCCAAGATATTTAATAATTAACCGAAAAGCATTAAAAAAGAGAGCAAACTGCCAGCATTAAAAAAATAATTAAAAGAGTTCTTAGTCCAGAAATGCTTTTATTCAACTAAAGAATATTTTGAAATTAAATTTATTAATAATGATTATTATAAAATAATAATAATTCTATTGTTTACCACCTACCTAATATTATGAAACAATACTAAATACTATGTCAATCTTAATTTATTTTTTATATATTTTATTTCTATGTCTTAGTGAAAGTGTAAGATGTCTAAAATGTATGTTAATAAATTATATTTTGTATCTTTTGAGATAAGTACCATGTGCAATGCTTGTAAAAGGCAACTAAGTTGACACTAATGTAATATACCATAAGACCTACATATTTGTACACTTGGTTTGCAATAAAGATTGATTTGATTTGTATTGATAGCGTTTACCATTAAATAATTAGAGCTGTATATTACTTATAATAATAGACTGCCTCCATGATCCAGTGGATAGCTTAAGCGTCTGCTGATCAGGAGATCTCGGGTTCGATTCCCGGGTCAGACAAAAGTGTTACTCGGTTTTTTCGAATTGTCAGTAGTAGCACGGAGCTTAGCAATGAGCCCGGTAACGGCAATAGTCTCATCTCCTCCATAATATGGCGAAATGTGGGTGTAACATTACACTTCTGCCTACTTCTTCGGGTATGCCCGCGTGAGTCTAGAAAACAAATGAGTAAAAACGCGATAATATGTGTCAATGCCCTATGCAATATGCACAACAGTTACCTGAGCGCTCGATAGATGCCGTTGTGCCGTCCGGCTGAATCGCGCTATGGTTTCGTTACCGGCGCAACTATAAATACCTCAGACATGAGAGAGGTTTCAAATGAGATAATTGTATTTGTACTATTTGTCAATAATAACTAAGGCACTGTTAATGAATTTTTGAAGCCCAGCGTCCTATGCGCTGTGGCAATAAACCATAATATAATAATATTCTAAAGAAAGGGGGGAAGTGTTAAGGGCGCTTTTAATTTAGACGGTTGGTGCCGGACTGCTGCCGCACGGTTGTTACGATCGTGAGCCGTACTGCTACCGGACGACAGCAGTGCGACGTGAATCGTTTTGTTTGAAGAGATACGCAGCTGTAGTAATTTTAGTGATTTCAATCGAAACTAGACATCAGTAATCTGGTTTCAATGGAAATCACTGGTGCCATGGACTCTGCCTTAAAAGAAAGCTTAGCTGATTTTTTTACTATTTTAGAATGTCTATAGAAAGTTTCTATAAATTATATAAAATAAAACAAACAGAAAAAAGCCTTTTATTTTCACATCTTTTATTTTTAAATCCATGCAATAATACATAGAAATTTTATAAGATTTATTTTTTATTAATAAATAAAGAAAAATATTTTTATAGACTCACGCCTGTATCCCTGAAGGGGTAGGCAGAGGAGTAATATTACACCCACATTTCGCCATGAATTTTTAGGTCCAAATTATATATGACTTAGTTAAAAATAGAATTCAACATTCACCGCACTAGCCAACAACATTGTTGCCGTGCCGCCAACGGACGTGCGCCGCACTGCTCTCGCACGACAAAAATCATAACCGCCCGTGCGCAGTCCGATACCCGGACTGCAGCAGTCCGGCACCAACCGTCTAAATTGAAGCCAATAGTACTACTATTGGCTTACAAGATAAACTAGCTTTGTGTTTAATGAAAGATATTGGCGCCCAACGAGGGGCGAACAGTAAACTCGTAGACTAGTGGAGATAACAACATATGCAGACTCACGCTACACACCACTTACATATCAAAGTTTTGTGCGTATAAACCTACATAAAAAGCGCTATTTTATGTTGCTTGTTCCACAGTCATCCTAAGGATGTCACTAGGTTTGCCTTTTGCACGGTAATTTTAAACACAGTTTTGAATCTTGAAACGGTTTCTTTCAAATAACTTCTACAAAGATCAGACAAAAATAAATGTCACCTCAGTCTTTCGTGACTAACCACGATTCCTGTTATGTAGCCGAAACATCAGATCATAATAAATAAACTGCAATGAAATTCGTAAATTGTAGTTTAATTTCAATTTTGAACTCTTATATTAAGCTCTTTTTGAATAAGTAGTTCGATCTTTAATTATATTATACGGCTGCTTTTGTACAACGCGCGACGATTAAATTCCACCGAGTATGTACTATTCAGTTCAATATAATTAATTTATCATACATACAGAGACTCATGACTGTTGCCCGGAGGGGCAGGCAGAGAAAACAGAACGCCACTTGCTTCTATCCTTACAAGCCTCACGCTTAATCACATAATCAGTAAATTATTGCGTTATTTTTTAAATGATAGACTCCCGCTTGTACCCCTGAAGAGGTAGACCGAGTTGTTATATTACGCACCCACATTTCGCCATGTTGTAAAGTAGGTCTAACATAATAAGGGGCGAACCTATTTCTGGGCACTTTGCCAGACACTGTGATGCTACTGAGAGTTCCGAGGCAGGTTTTTTTTATGTAAAACTTTGACTAAAATACCTCGGTAATTTTATCTATCAGTAATATAAGTCATACAAACAGTCGGAACGTCAATTAAAACTAAGAGCTTCGAGTTTATTAAACACTCGGTTCACTACGGCGGCTGCGCCGCAATGACGAACGGACAGTATGATTAAAGTACAGAGTGGTGCCTAAGCACATTGAATAGTGTTCTAACAAGCGTTTAATAATTTCTCTGCTGGATATGGTTTGAATTCAATCTTCTCTACATATAAAAAATTAAGTCATCTCAGCGTCGTGACTATAAAGTCGTATAAACGTCATAAGCTCAAAACCAAAGTAAATAATGAACTGAAGTCTATTAAAATTTCAGTGTATTCATAGGTCTATGATCTTCATGAAAGCTGCGGCCGATGGCAGACGTGCTCTCCGAGGCACGGAGCATGCGATACTAAACAAAGTCAAGTGAAGAATAGATTTTGAATTTGAATGTGACGCTTATGAACGTCAAATGTACCTAAATAATAATAATATTTTTTCTTTATTGATTCCAAAAGTTACAGATACATATTTTGATTATAGGTAAATGCTAAAAGAGTTACATTAAGTTAGGTAAGAGATACAATAAACCCCCCCGTGGGATCTCCACCTTGTCGTGGTGGGGGGGCTTAGTAACCGTGGATTGGTCACCCGCGGTGAAGCTAAGAGGGATCCAGGAGGGGACGCTCCGCGTGGGCTTGACGGAGGCCTGCGCAGGATGCGTCCAAAGGGGCGGGTGCGAGCGGCAGTTCTTCTGTCCCTTGCAGTCGGGTGCGGTTGCGGGAAGAGAGGCGTGTCGGTGTTGCGTTGCCGCGCACCCTATCTCCCGCGACCAAATGGGGGCGCACCATCTTTGCGTCGCGGTGGGGCCGCAGAGGAAGAGGAGATGCGGTGTTGTGTTGTCGTCCTCCCTATCCTCTGCGGCCGCTGAGAGTTTTGGCGGCGGAGCCCAACACTTTCATACGCCGCCAAGGGGGTTTTGTTCGGGGCCCGCCTGACCATCTGGCGGGCCAATACCCGTCGGGGGGTAGCGAGGAATGCTTCAGCGATACCCGACCCTCCGACACACGGGTACGTGAGGAACACGGGTTGGTTTTTAGTCAGTAAGAGTCTGACAGTCCCCTTCGCCCTTCCCCCAGGGCGGAGGGACTCCATGAGGATTTTCCAATCCGACACCAAAAAAAAAAAGAGATACAATAAAAGATTAACATAATACTTTTTGAGATCCATTACTGCAGAAATCTGTATACGATTGTTTTGAAACCCTGTGTCTTAAATAGGACCTCTTTTTATTTATTTTTATGGTAATAGGCGGCAAACGAGCAGACGGATGGCCTGATGGTAAGCAATTACCACCACCGATGGAAACAAGCAACACGACAGGAGTCACAAATGCGTTGCCGCCCCTTAGGGTTGGGAAAAGGGATAGGATGAGGGAGAAGGAATAGAGGATAGGGCCTCCGGAACTCTCACTCACCGAACGAAACGCAACAGTTTAGGTACTGTTACTTTACGTCGATTTTCTGTGAGAGGGTAGTACTTCCCCGGTCGAGCCAGCCCATTCCTGCTGAAATCAGCAAGGCTCTACTACCTTGAGAATACAATAAACCTGTATTATAAGAGACAGTGTTCGGCTATTATTTATTACTCAAATTAGATCTATCTAATTTGTGGACTGTGTCTAGTGTTAAATCTTTCATGAATGTGTGTGTGTTTTGTGTGTGTGTGTATGGAGTTGAGTGAATGAGTTAACATTTGTGTTAAGCAATGTCTAAATATTACTTTGATGTGCGCCGTAGGTCTAAAATCTGTTTGTACCTTCACTAGGATAGGAGTATCTATTGATACCCCTTACGTTGGGCGCCAATGTCTATTTAAATACACAAAGTAAAATTAACTGTATGGTTGGCGTAGTAGTTTAAGCAGCCACCTCACCATGTGACACTGTGCCGAGGAGAGAGTTCGATTCCCACGAGAGACAAAAATTTTTGTTTCGAATCTGCCAGTTCTTTGTGTGTGTTGGTTGCATGTATATTTAGTCCCTGCGACATAGGATTTATTCCTAGTGCGGGAGTTTATGACTAACATATAGCCTTCAAGCCTCATAATGGCTCAAAATCTGAACACTTATTAGAACAGAATACGTATTATTAAAACGGAAATGATAACAAAGCAACGATTCATCTATCGATCGACGTTGGAACTAAAAAGCAAACATGGCGCTTCTTATTCAAATTAGTTACAGTGGTTTTCGCTATCATTAGTCGCAGCGCGATGTGCGCCAGCAATCAGTCAATGGAGATGAAACAGACTGCACTAGTAATTATCCACGTTCCACGCACATCGCTACTCATCGAGTTAGACACTTTGAAGTTTGTACCGTTCTTATGGCGTATGCCATAAGTCTCAAAATCGTAGTAATCATACTTAAAGTCATACAAAAATGTGATTCTACATGAAAGTGGTCACGTATTGAAGATATAGCCGGTCTTTCTTTCGTAAATCCTTGTAAATCAGCGAGTCTAGTACGAAATCAGTCCCCTTGCGAGTCGTTTCACGATCTAAAAATTTATTTATTATATTATACATACTTTTATATTCACGAGTTTATTTATACGCTTTGTGGTCCCACGTTGGGCGCCATTGACGCTGAAAATCAAATATGAATAATATTTATTATAATATCTTGTGCCTACCCGGTCAGCTGTTAATTTATTTATATAAATTAAGTACGTTTGTATTAGAATAAAAAATGTTTATCAGTTGTCTGCTTGCCATAGCACAGGCTTGTTTGGGTGTTGCCGTGTGTAAAATTATTCTAAAAATGCATACAATTATAATTATATAACATCCAGACACAGAACTAATAATGGTACCTACCCATCACACTGATATCTCGTTGTTTGTCTCCATTAACTTAAACTTATAGTTACAAGCTATTAAATGAATATTTTGATCGAGTCCGGAACGGGACGGAACCTTCCATTGTGCTTGGCTCGACATACACTTGAACGGTTTTTATCATCTTTGAGAACCACCAACGATGTCGTTCGGTTATATATCGTAATGGAATGTAAAATATCTACTAAATAGTAAAAAATTACTGAATAGATTTTTTAGGAAGGTTGTGTATAAAAAGTGTGAGTTATACAGAATTCGCAGGTAACTATTAATGTTTTTTTAGCAGTTAAAGCACAAAAACGTATTCATAAATTTTGTATGGTAACTAAAATATTACTGTATGATATTCACAAATCATATAAACACAGTCTTTAGTATACTAGTGTCCACACGTCTCAGAGTTAGGTCAGCACTACAGAATGCTGACTTACAAAAAATATATTATGTTACATAATTCTTAAATAGTATATAAGTGACAAATTATGAAACTAAGTGCGGGTATTATATAGTGGTGCCGGTAACGAAACCATAGCGCAATTCAGCCGGATGGCACAACGCCATCTATCGAACGCTTGGGTAGTTTTTATATCACAAAAGTTAAGTGTGGCGGTGTGTATTTAGTACCGACACGCGTCAGCGTAAAACTATGAGCAAACCTGAAAGAAATAAAAATATGCGCATTTAACGCTGAGGCCAATAAAATAGATCTATGTATGTGGCACTTTCGTAAATACTTGGTATCATGTATCTAACAACATGGTGTTAAAAGACCCGTAACGAAAATTTAAATACCATATGACACCAATCATCACAAACATTCTTTATCTCGACACCAAACCTGGGAAATTAGTGCTCCAGGATTTATTGAGGCTACCATTTAAAGTAAACATCATTTTTTTTCAATTATTACAAAAATGATGCATGCATACCTCGCGCCAATTTGTCCTATAGATGCCTTGGTCAGTCATGGACAGGTAGGTAACTCGATCGATTGACATGGCGGTTTATAAAAAGTGTCTACTTTTTAAGCCTAAAAAATATTCGTCTGGCTGATATTACTTTTGCTTAGTATGACTTGGCATGATGTGCAAAACGAGTAGACATCGGCTTGGTGATTGGTCTTGTTACACCGTGCACTTGAAAAACATGGGGTAATTGTAAGCAAACAAAATTTTAAGATAGGTATGTTTCAATCATGAACCAGCTAACCAGCTTACAATTTTTTTATAATTAAGGCGTACTTAACATTTAGCCGTTGCCGAAAAATGTGTTTGGTCTTCTATAATATGGCTGCGTTTGTACACCGACCAAATTCTACGGTGTATATGTCACCGGAAAATAAGAAAATTGCAAATGTATAAATTTCCTAGGACATTTATAAACTTTCGTAGGATTCTAAACGGGAGATAAACTTTGCCTCATTAACATATTGTTACGAGCTGGGGTTCGGCGATAAATTAAAATCACTATGCCACAAAACTATACTTTATTTTACACAAACACTATACACATTACACACTTATTTCTCAACACTAATAAAAACACACTTATTTCACACTACTAGAAACACCACTAAATACTTCCGACTTACTTCCCTTCGCTTGATGATTATCGCTCCGATATTCAATTGTCACTGTATCTGTGTCGCGCGTTTACGCGGTATTTATACCGGCAGGAACACATAACTAGCCTTTTCGAGACGACTCACGAAATTTCTGATAACGTGTAACGTGTTTCTAGATTAGTGTAATTGTTCTATTTACACCAGTCATTAGAGGATAGATGAAACAGCTTTAAATAACCGATACATCTAATCTCATCTAGTTCTCCCATTCACTGATAGATGGCGTTATTTTCAATTCGTAACACGGCCTCCCTCTTAAACGTGTTCGTCTCGAACATCGTTGGACCCATAGTAACGAGCCAACCGGTCCACATGAACTATCTTCGGTGCACCTCGCCACCCTTTCTGGATTCGATAGGTGACGTCGTTCATCCTGGTAACTATGCGATATGGCCCGTCCCATCTGGCTTGTAACTTAGGCGATTTTCCTTTGCTTCGTACTGGGTTATGAAGCCACGCCAATGATCCCTCATCGAAGCCTTTGTTGTTCGCCTTCCGATCGTAGCGAGTCTTCATCTTCTCAGACATCTGTTGTCCTGACTCCCTGATGTGCTCATATACATCGTTCATCTTGTTGCGTAGCTCGGTCGCGGAATACCGGTGATTAAGTTTGCTGGTAAATGTAATTCTCTGCCAAAATTGGCAAAAGCTGGTGTTACTCCTGTGGTTTCGTGGGCCACACTGCGATATGACAGAAGGAATGGTTGGATGTGCTTGTCCCAATCTCTTTGTTTGCTCTCCACGACCTTCGCCAGGTACCTTTCCATTGATTGGTTAAATCGTTCAACCATGCCATCTGATTGCGGGTGATAAGCCGTGGTCCTGGTTTTATGTGCACCCATCATGCTACAAGTCTCCTTGAACACCTTGGATTCGAAGTTCCGGCATTGATCGCTGTGGATTTCCAAGGGTATACCGAATCGACAAAAGACTTCATGCACCAGCTTGTCGGCCACTGTGGTAGCTTCTTGATTTGGTATTGCAAACACTTCAGGCCACTTCGTGAAGTAATCCATCACAACCAAGAAGTATTTGTTTCCATCCTGGCTCTCGGGAAACGGCCCAGCGACATCCAAGGCTATCTAGAGTTTGGCTAGAAAGAACTGGGATTATTTGCAGCAGATTGGTGGAAGCGTGATTATATTCATCAGTCCTTGTCAGCCACAACAAATCTCAGACATAACTGTACTATGTTGCACAGCGATGAATTATAATCCTAATTACACCTAATATTAATAAAATGTCTTACCAAATCTTCACTGATGCTCTTGAGTGGACCTATAAGATTAACTCATAATTTTGGCCAAAATAACAAGAAAATCGAATAAATACCACAGCATCCAGTTCGGCGTCCTTCATCAGCAAAGTCGTCAAGCACCAAGCACGCATCGGATTCATACTTTTTACAATGTTCCTTATAAGGTTACTTATAATTTTATATTTTATCCCAAACACAACAATTCGCGAAGCTACAAGGACGAGCTTTCCAAAAGGCGATCAATTTATATCAATTACAAAACACGCGAGAGCGACCAAACGGCGTGGTCCAACCCTTTTTTTATACCGGGTTTTTTCACTGACCGCGGGAAACGAACAAACTATTCGCGAAGCTACCAGGATGTGCTTTTCAAAAGGCGATCAATTTGATTCAATTACAAACCCACGCGAGAGAGACCAAACGGCGTCAGTGCGACCATTTTTCCGAAACGGAAGTTGATAGTTCAGTGTGACCATAGTCAAAATTTACAATAGACTAAACTAAACGTTACTAAATCTATTTAATCGACTTTACTTATCATAAAACTATTTCTATTTCAAACATCCACCCGCCCCGGACCGGCCTACCGGCCCGCTAATCAGTTGGTAGACGTGACAACGTTGCAACCGCTCTCCTCAGAGTCGAACCGTCCACCAAGACCTCAGCAAATCGGGGAATTCCATCAGCCCCAGTTACCAAACGAAGGATGCGCCTCCTGCGCCATCTGAGTGGCGGAAGGTTAGCCTCCTTGATCAAAACGAGGTCACCAATCTTGGGTGGATCGGTCTTGTCAGTCCACTTAACGCGTTGCTGGAGTATGTGCAAATATTCCAAATTCCAGCGTTTCCAAAAGCTCTGAGTAATCTGGCGTACCAATTCAAAACGCGAGAGACGACCAGGTCTCGTATCAATATAAGAGTACTCAGGCAAGGCGACAAGTGGGCGACCAATCAAAAAATGGCCCGGCGTAAGGGCCTCCAAATCATTTGGATCTGAGGAGATCGGGCACAACGGCCTAGAGTTCAAAACTGAGCCCGTTTTGAACTCTAGGCCGTTGTGCCCGATCCCCTCAGATCCAAATGATTTGGAGGCCCTTACGCCGGGCCATTTTTTGATTGGTCGCCCACTTGTCGCCTCCACCCACCCATCCATCTTACAAAACACAGTTGCGAGTTCCTCAAATGTAAGGACTAGAGTTGGCAATAACGGCTGTTTTTCAACAATGAATTGTACTGTTGTGTTATTTTTCAACAACCGTTATTGTAAACGGCTGTCAATTATTCTGCTGTTGACAACAGCCTGTTGTCAATGAATCTGCTATCGCGCGATTTGCTGTTTAGTAATTTATATTGGATTAAACTACTTATTTCCTAAGTCACAATCACAGAATCACAAATACATTTACAGTTTATATACTTACTTTATGATTTATTAATTATTAACGTAATTATCTTTAAAAATCTAATAACAACAAATCTTGTACGCACAGAACACTTTTACACTCTTGTACTGGCTGACAATAATAAATAACACCAATAACGAAACGAAATAATTTGAAAACAACAACAAGTAAATAATATTTTTTATAAAAAGAACTTTAAATGGTGCACTAAAGGTCCATAATCGTAAATTCCTTACTTAAATTGTCGCGGTTACTGTAAACATTATCGGGTAATCGTGACTTCTTGAGCAGCGTTTAGTGCTGTCTCTTTTACACATATTGGTAGTTGGGTATAATGCTTGCTCGCTCGCACACAACAGTTGGCGCGCCATGACTGTAGATTGTCATTATCAACAACGATAACGAATAGTTGACAACAGTATAATGACACTTGCAATAATTTATTATAAATTGCGTATCAATAATGCATTACGATAACGGTTGTTGTAATAATGCTCACCTTTAGTAAGGACAGATTCACTGATTGTCTTGCGCAAGTGTGTTTTGGCCGATTTTACAGCGGCCTCAAAAATACCACCCCAGTGTGGATAATTTGGTGGGGAAAACAACCAATTTATCCCACGTCGGGCAAGCCTATTGCCTATATCAGCCTTGTTGATTTCAAGGAAATTAACAACATCATTCAAATAATTATAGGTGCCCTTGAAGTTAGTGCCGCAGTCAGAACGGATCAAGGAAGGCAGCCCTCTGCGGGATACAAATCTGTCAAATGTGCCTGCAAAAGCCTCGGTCGTAAGCGAGGAGACAAGTTCTAAGTGTACGGCCTTTGTGAAAAGACAAACAAAAACACACAAGTAGGCCTTAACAGTCTTGCTGTTTCGAAGTGTCGACGTTTTCACCAAAAAGGGACCAGCGAAGTCCGTGCCAACACCGTCAAACGTCCTGCTCTCAGTTACGCAATCTGCCGATAAGTCTCCCATCAAGGGCTGCATGGTAGAAGTCTTGAGCTTATAGCAAGGGATGCAGCGAAAGATTAATCACAGAGACACTCCGAATAATTCTTCGGGCAGACAAGATCCAAAACTCGCGTTGCAAAATGGCCAAGAGCGCATTACAACCAGCATGCGAATTTTTAAGGCGACGGTCAGTTACCAACAAGCGTACCAAATGACCGTCCTTAGGTAACAAAAGGGGGTGACGTGCTCCGTAAGGGAGGTTGGCGTTCTTGAGACGCCCTCCAACGCGCAAGAGACCCGTATCGTCCAAAAAGGGGTTCAATTTAGATACAGCTCCCGATAACTTCGATCTCCCTGACTTAAGGATAGCAATCTCCTTCTCAAAATGCGCCAATTGCACAGAACGAATCCAAAAGGTGAGGGACTCCTGTCGCTCCTGTGGTGAGAGAAACGGTGTCAGTCGCTTCTGTTGTGGGTGCCTAAAGTTAAAAACAAAACGCTTTATCCAAGCAGTAACCTAACAACTTGTCAAGGGAGCTGTAACGATTCAGCTAGAAATCGGGGTCGAAGGCGCATTCTACCTTCTCAAGAGCGAGTGTTCGTAGACCCGGCAAATTAGAAGTATTCAAAACTGGCGTTCGAGGCCAATCAATTTCTGGTCGACTCAACCATTCCGGACCCCACCACAGCGAATGACCTATCAAACTAGGCGTCAAGCATCCGCGCGAGGCACAATCAGCGGGGTTGAGCTCACCTGGCACGTGTCTCCAAACAAGTTTGACTTCAGATTTTTGGATTTGGGAGACGCGATTAGCGACAAATACCTCCAAGGTGTGGACAGAAGCCTTCAACCAACAGAGAACAATTTGGCTGTCTGTCCAGGCGTAGCGTAGGTCCCATTAATACAAATTGTTTTACCCAAGATACTAGACACGTGGTTCAATAAGCGTACAAGTGGCTGACAAGGGCTGCTCCCGAGAGTTCCAATTTTGGAATGGTCAGAGATGTCCGAAGGGGTGCAACCTTGCTCTTCGCCATGATCTGAGGAGACCCTCACCTGACCTGAGGCACTAACTGTGCGCAAGTACACCACGGCCGCGTGACCACGTGCCGAGGCATCACAAAACCCGTGAAGGGTGGCCTTGTACTTCCCGGGAGGAAGGATGGGACGAGGCAAGGAGATCTCGTTGACGGCAGGAAGTGAGGATACAAAAGAGGTCCATTCCTCAACAAGAGTGCCGTGTAGAGGTTCGTCCCAGGTCAATCCTGCTGTCCAAAGCTGCTGCAAGAAGCATTTTGCCCAAAATATAACTGGACAGATCCAACCGTTCGGATCAAAGGTTCTGGCGACAGTAGACAACACGAGACGTTTAGTCCAAAAACAAGGCAATTTCAGGTCTACGTTATACGTAAAGATGTCTTGGACTGGTCTGTACTGAACGCCGAGAACAGCCATCATGGCGGGGTTGTCAACAATCTCAAACAAATGTGGATCTTGCTGATGATCCTCTGGCAAGCCTTCCAAAAGCGCTGTTGAGTTGGAAATCCATTTGCGCAACTCATAACCAGCGGAGGCCAAAATACCTATCAATTCGTCCCGCAGGAGGATCGCCTCGTCCGCTGTGGAGGCGCCCGAGCAAATGTCATCGATGTAAATATCGTCTTTCAAGATGGCGGAGGCTCGTGGGAAACGTAAGCCTTCGCGGTCTGCGAGCTCCCAAAGAGAACGTATTGCCAAGTAGGGACTTGACCTTAACCCGTACATATTGGTATTGAGCTCGTAGACGACCATGGGATCGCGAGGATTCTCTCTCCAAAGGATCAGTTGGAAACGACGGTCATCAGGGTGGATAATCGTCTGCCTAAACATCACGTTTATATCGGCCACAAAGACAACCTGATGTCGTCGGAAGCTGGTGATGACGTCACAAAGGTCCTTAACCAACTTGGGACCAGAATGCAAGCACTGGTTCAAGGATACGCCTGTTGAAGTCTGCGCTGAACCATCAAACACTGTGCGCAGCTTGCCAGTCTTCAATACCGCATGATGCCGGAGAAAGTAATGCTCCACCGAACGCCAATCCAAATTTGACACAGACATGTGTCCCAATTGTTCATATTCTCTCATGAACTCAATGTACTTCTGTCTGAGCTCCGGATCACGACCCATGCGGCGCTCCATGGCCAACAACCTCTTTTCGGCTAAAGGTCGTGACTCGTGACTCACCAAGCGGAGGCCGAACAGACAGAAAAGGTAGCCTCGTAATGATCCGACCAGAACGGAGTCGACCAGTGTTGTTCTGGAAGAAAAGCTCGCACTCCTCATGTTCTGAATTCAAACAGGCAGCTTGAGGGGGCTCCTCTACTTCCCAAAACCTCTGAACCGCAGCAGAGCCTACAGCCAACAAATTATCAAGTTCAGGTGGAGGGGGGTCCCTAGGTACAGGTCCCATCAAAGCAAATCCAAATATGGTCGGGATGGCAGTCAAACCATTTGGCAACAAGGCCCGTTTCCCACCAATCAAAACTCCACTGAGGACATCAGAGCCAATCAACAAATCGATTTGTCCCGGTGTGTCAAATTTGGGGTCTGCCAGTTTCAATCCCGATGTCAAATTCACCACAGCAGCAGGTAGCTGTTTCTGTGGATGCATACCCTAAATATTCTTCAGCACAATAGCCGAGGTTTTAATCCTCGGGTGTGAAGATTCAACAGGGCCAAACAAAACCTTAACTTGCCCTTCAACATTAGAGGCTACGTCACCTATTCCCCGTATACAATTGGGAAAAGAGCCCATATTTAATTTAACCTGACCTACCAAATAAGTGGAAACAATGCAACCTTGTGAACCTGTGTCCAATATAGCACGGACAACAACAGAGATCCCCGTGGGTCCCCAGACCCTAACAGCACCTGTTGGTAGGATAACGGTCTCAATGGGGGAGGTTGGAGTAATAGGGCAGCGGTCAATGACCTCTTGTTGCCTGGGCGGCGACCGTTGGCCAGGACCAGGCAAATCAAAATGAGGGTGCGGCTTGAAGTCCTCAAAAGCGCGATGACTCGATCCGCGCGCCATCTGTGGGGTCATAATGACGCACCCGCCCAAAACGAGGTGGGCGCGAGTCAAGGCGGGGACGCTCCGCCAAAGGAGGGGAATACCTGGAGCAGCAGTCATGGTGCTGGTGACGTTGAGCAGTCGCACATTCTGGTGCGCGAGAGAGAGGAGGCGTGCGCACGCTACGGTTCTCCAAGCGGGGTGAGCGTCAATCGACGAGCGACTCTCGGCTGCGCGCCGGTGAGCCTCGGCTGCCACCTTCAAAACATCCGCCCGTGCGCGGCGTCGGCTGGTTGGACAAGCGGCCCACCTCTCTGGCATTCATGCAGAGAATGTCCAAATGCTGTCCTCCACAGTGAGGACAGGGGCGAGAGTTTGGGCAGTCTCGCTGGTAGTGGGACCCCAAGCAAGAGAAGCAAAGGCGGTGGGCATTCGCGATGCGCCTACAAGAGGCGACATGAAGGTCCAAGAATGCTCTACAACTAGCCGTTCTGTGCCCCGTGACCTTGCAGTAAGAGCACTCCGCTGGGCTCTGCGTGACTGCAAAGCGAGGAGGGCACCGTTCAATATTGGCTCGGGTGTGAACGCGAGCCTGCTCCTTGACCTAGCCGGCGTGTCACCACCGGAGTTGTCCAAGACCCGGCACTCATCCTCGAGGAACCTCTCCAGGTCAGCTAAGGGGGGCAGATGGGTCGCGCTATCCCCACCAAAACGCTGTTCAAAACGCGACCTCAGGCCGGCAGGCAGCTTTTTCAGCACAATGTGCACCAATAGATAGGACCATTGGTCCATGGGCAGGTCAAGGCACTTAAGTGCATTGATTGCCACCAAAAGCGGGTTCAAAAGTTGGGTGCGCAACGCAACCCAAAGACCCGGGTGAGCGTGGGCAAACTCAAAATCTGTTCAATATGCGTGTCGGCGAGGCCACGCTTGTTATGGTACCTACGGGTAATCAAGTCCCGAGCCGTCTGGTACGCCTCGTCAGACACGGGCAGATGCTGGATGAGGCCTTTGGCCTCTCCATCCAGAACCGACATCAAATATGCCAATTTTTGTGCCGGCCGAAGGTCAGCCCTGTCATTGACCAGGCTGTCAAACAAATAAACGAAGCCCAGGTAGCTTCCTAGGCAGCCATCGAAATGCGGGAGGTCTAAAGTAGGGAGCCTACTCACCAGTCCCGGTGCTGTCCTAGGAAGTTCCTGCTTCAAGCCGGGTTGCCCTTCCCTATCGGCAACTAGTTGTCTCGCACTATTGGAGACAGCATCATACAGGTCTAAGACCTGGGCATAATCTTCGCTGACCTTATTTCGCTGGTCAGCGGTGAATTCATTAACTGACACTTCGAGACAGCAAGCGCTGAAAATGCGAAATTGCTGTTCCACACTTGCCAGGCGATCATCAATCCGCTCATACCTTTGTAGTAAGGCCTGCTGGCGATCAGGCCGGTTCACTAAGGCACTGAACGAGGCAAACCAACGCAAATCTGATGCAATAGCACCAGCAGCCGCACGCAAGTCCTTGATAGCTGACATAATTAAGTTCCAAAAGAGCTCGGACAAGCGTTAAATAATATTATCAAATAAACTTAATATTTGTTAATTCTTTGAAACCAACAAAGTATTAGCCTGTTTACTGCTGGTACAAGCAGGTGACAGGTATTTACTGCCCAACAAAATTAATAGTTTCAAATATATTGACATAAAACAAAGTCAAAGTTATCAAAAGTTGAAACTTCAAATAAGTTAATTAATGACTTGCAACAGACAGACTCACTGGGTTATTTGTGATATACAATAGTAAGTAAACACAGAATATGTGTTGCCTAACAATATTATCTATATATTATAACAAAACAAAAGTTTATTAATGTGACCCGCCCAAGATGCAAGGTCAAGTTGGTTGTTATAATGTTTTAAACTCAATATATACCATTAACCATTAAATAAATTAATTGATACATACAGCTGTTATGTATCCAAACAAACTGACTTATTAATGCTAACAACAACAGGTTATTGCTAGATTTCAACAATACAAGTCAAACAATTACTGATTGAGGTTTTGTATGACAATGTGTTTCAAGTTATGTAGGTCAACTTATACACATAAATATTATGTATTTTGGGCAAAAACTGACCTGACAAACACTACAATACTGTCTACAAGGTGATGAGATACAAGCTTATACCAATCTGAGTTTAGATACAATCAACGGCTAAGTTTCAACTACAGCTCTGCACCAAAAAATTATGTCTAGAGTTTGGCTAGAAAGAACTGGGATTATTTGCAGCAGATTGGTGGAAGCGTGATTATATTCATCAGTCCTTGTCAGCCACAACAAATCTCAGACATAACTGTACTGTGTTGCACAGCGATGAATTATAATCCTAATTACACCTAATATTAATAAAATGTCTTACCAAATCTTCACTGATGCTCTTGAGTGGACCTATAAGATCAACTCATAATTTTGGCCAAAATAACAAGAAAATCGAATAAATACCACAGGATCCAGTTCGGCGTCCTTCATCAGCGAAGTCGTCAAGCACCAAGCACATGCATCGGATTCACACTTTTTACAATGTTCTGGCCATTCCTTCATGGCAATGATCTTATCCGGGTCAGTTTGAATACCGTTCTCCGAGACCACATGTCCTAGAAAGTCCGAAGAAATGCGCGTTATTGACGTCTGAATACTTCTTCGGACTCAGCTTCAAATTAGCTCCTCGTATCTTTGACAGCACTTGCTCCAAGTTTCGAAGGTGATCCTGGAAGGTGCGCCCCACGATGATGATGTCATTCAAGTAGACCAGGCAGGCGTCTCCAATCAGTCCCATAAGCACTCGCTCCATCAGTCTCTCAAAAGTAGCCGGAGCGTTGCACAATCCAAAGGGCATGACGTTAAATTGCCACAATCCTTTGCCTGTGGAGAATGCCGTCTTCTCTTTGTCTCGAGGATCTATTTCCACCTGCCAGTAGCCACTTTTAGATCTAATGTAGAAAACCACTTCATCCCCGTCAGCGTATCCAGTGTGTCATCGATCCTTGGCAGTGGGTAGCTGTCCTTCTTCGTGATGTCATTTAATCGGCGGTAGTCTACACAGAAGCGCATGCTGCCATCTTTCTTCTTAACTAGCACCACCGGATAACACCACGGCTGGACGAAGGCTCGATTACACCTTCCTTCACCATACCGTCGATCATAGCTTCCACTTCACGTTCCCGTGCCACTGGCACACGTCTTGGTCGCTGGCGAATCGGTGCTTCACTTCCCGTGTTTATTTTGTGCTGGACTAGTGCTGTCTTCCCTATGTCGGCATCACTGGTCGAGAAAATATCGGCGAACCGGTTCAAAATCTTCCGAGCCTCGGTCTTCTCTTCCCCCGACAGGGTACTTTGGCAGTCCTCTAAAAGTGTAGACAAGTCGAATCGTGTACCTTGAACCTTGGCACTGGTAGGTTGCTCTTGACATCTACGCATCCAAGCCGCTCCATCATAGGTGCCCAATTCCGTCCCTTTCTTGAGCGACACTTCCTTGTCACTTGCATTCAGTGCGCGTACTGATGAAACTTTGGTACCCCTTACCAAGGTTCGTGCAATCTTCCACGAGGCCTCTTTATCTAGGCCTTCGATAAGTACGCAGCGGTTCCCTCGACCAGAATTCCCTGGTAAAAGAGCTGGTACAACTGTTTCCGACCGCGGGTGAAGAATGACATTCTTCAGGCAGTACACTTTTCCTGAAGTTGCACCTTCTATGAAGACTTCTTCCGAGCCACACTTCAACATTCCCTGGTTAACATCGATCTCGCAGCGATACTTCCTCATGAAGTCTAGGCCTAAGATGCAGTCGTCCACTATATCGGCCACGATGACTTTGTGACGGTAAACTTTGTTGCCTAGCTTCAGATCCACCTCCATTTCACCTCGGACGGTTATGTGCTGACCGGTAGCTGTTCTCAGATTCACACATTCATTGTTCCTGAAGCAGCCCCGAAGAACCCGTCTTGCCAGATGGAAACCGACGACTGTCCGAGAAGCACCCGTGTCCAATGTCAGCTTGCATGGTGTTCTGTTAATTTCGCCTTCGATGATCAGGCTGTTCCCGTCACATGATTGCAAGATCGAGATACTTGGGGCTCTTCCATTACCAGCCAGCACCCGCCCCGCAGTCCTGGCTTCTACTCGTTTCCCTGCTCTCGCTGCCTGGCAGGCACATCAGGCGACCCCATTGGTGGAGACAGGGTGTCACCAGGCTGCCTACGCTTTGGGCAGCTCAAGCGGATATGGCCTCTTTCTCCGCAGTTGTAGCACCGAGGTGATGACACAACTTCCCTGATGCGGTGACCTCGGTCGTCGCGTCGCACTGCTTCAACCTCCAGAGCGTGGGCTAAGGCGTCCTTGAGATCCTTGAAGTGCCCAAGCCTCACTGCTGCTCTTACCTCCAGGTCCCGGATCCCATCCGTAAACGCCTGTACGAGGTTCCTATCTATCAGTGCAGGCGACGACTGGTATGCCTTTCTGACCAGCTTTTCCACCTCCAGAGCCCACTGCTGCAGAGTTTCTCCGGTGCGTTGTGTCCTGTCCTTCAGCTGAGCGCGATAAACATGTTCGAGGTACGCGTCTCCGTATCTCGCCTCCAGAAGCTTCTCGTTGGTGACGTCTTTCCCGAGTGCTTCCAACACTGTCAAGGCCCGGTCGCGAAGGCCCAAGGTTAGGGCGGTTAAGGCCTGTTCTTTATTCCACCCATTTGATCGCATCACAGCCTCGAACTGGACCTTGTATGCTGACCATGATGACGAGCCATCAAATGGTGGAACCTTAAACCCATCTAAATGTCAGGCTATCATTGTAGGCAGTCAAAGAATCCTGAACAAATTTGATACAACTACACTGCGCCAGTAATGTATAATGGTTCGATTATTGAATACTCTGTGACTGTCAAAGACCTAGGCTTACACATCGACTCCACTTTCAACTGGCGTGCACAGGTGTCGAACATTAGCCAAAAAGTCACCGGTACCCTACGTGCTCTCTATCGCTTAAAAAACTTTCTACCGTCCAAGACTAAGACAATGCTGGTGCATACTTTAATTTTCCCTGTTATCGACTATGGTGATGTGTGTTATTTCGACCTGAATGCAGACCTCCTCAACAAACTTGACCGTCTTCTCAATAACTGCATTCGATTTATTTTTAATCTTCGTAAGTATGATCACGTGTCTACTTATCGCTCCCGTTTGAACTGGTTACCTATTCGTCAACGCCGAAGTTTGCGTGCTCTCTCTACCCTTTATTCCATCCTCATGTCTCCCAACCCGCCAACCTACCTAACCCCTAACTTCCAATACCTAGATTCTACTCATGATAAAACCCTACGCTCCTCTAATAATCGACTTCTTCTCTGCCCTTCACACAACTCCGATTTCCTTCATGCATCTTTTCCTATCCAATCTATCCTTCTGTGGAATGCTCTTCCTCTGGAAATCAGGATGGCCACCAGTCGCTTCACTTTTAAAATAAAAGTACGGCAGTTCTTACTGAACCAACTGGCAGGATCATCTCAGAAGTAATTTATTTAAATATATATAACATATATGTATTTATATATATTATGTATACGTATTTATTCTATTATATATATATGTAGGTACTTATAGTTTGTATATTCTATGTATATAGTATAACTATTTGTTTTTATTTTAAATAGTATTTATGTATGGACATTTATGTTTTTCATTTTTAAGTATTTATTAGGATTGTCATGTTTCTTATTACTTCAATTTGCACCTACCTTGTTCTATCTCTGCATCACCCTAAGGTAGACTGGCAGAGAATGCCTCAGGCATTAAGTCCGCCTATACATGTTTTGTGTATGAAGTTATAAATAAATAAATAAATAAATAAACCCACGAGGCAAGGGCGCTACAGCCGCTGATGTCACTTCCAGCCCACGCAATTTCTTCTCCACTTCAGCAACACAGGTCTCGTGGTGGTCATGTACACGCTTCTCAATGTCACTGATACGGGCCTCGTGCTGCTGGAGTTCCTCCTTGACCGCCTTCAAGTCCTTCCCCACTGCGGCGCTGAGGTCCTTCATGAGCACCAGCTGTTCCTCCAGACGGCGGGCGTGCTCTTCTTTGTCGCGCTGCAGCTGCTCCTCTAGGCAGCGCGCGTGCTCCTCTTGACGGCGAGCCTACTCCTCCTTGTCGCGCTGTAGCTGTTCCTCCATGCGGCGCGCGTGCTCCTCTTGACGGCGAGCCTGCTCCTCCTTGTCGCGCTGTAGCTGTTCCTCCATGCGGCGCGCGTGCTCCTCTTGACGGCGGGCCTGCTCCTGCATGAACGCCATCAGAGCCGCGATGTCGGGCACCGCCACGGAGTGTGCGCTTGCAGGCTCCACTGCAGCCGCGGAGTCGCCTGGTCTACCAGACGATGGAGAAGGAACGTCTCCGAAGCGTCTCTGGTCTAAGTCTTGCTGGCGCTGGTTCCTAGTACAAACTGTTTCAGTTCCTTCCTTTGGCATAACCGGCATAATATTTATCCCTTTCTTCTGACACCAATTTGTTACGAGCTGGGGTTCGGCGATAAATTAAAATCACTATGCCACAAAACTATACTTTATTTTACACAAACACTATACACACTTATTTTTCAACACTAATAAAAACACACTTATTTCACACTACTAGAAACACCACTAAACACTTCCGACTTACTTCCCTTCGCTTGATGATTATCGCTCCGATATTCAATTGTCACTGTATCTGTGTCGCGCGTTTACGCGGTATTTATACCGGCCGGAACACATAACTAGCCTTTTCGAGATGACTCACGAAATTTCTGGTAACGTGTAACGTATTTCTAGATTTGTGTAATTGTTCTATTTACACCAACGCCATCTATTAGAGGATAGATGAAACAGCTTTAAACAACCGATACATCTAGTCTCATCTAGTTCTCCCATTCACTGATAGATGGCGTTATTTTCAATTCGTAACAATATCTAAAGTTCTGGTTTATTCGTAAAAGTGGCGAAGGATGGGGTTGTCGAGGAAGGAAATGGAACACGTGACTTGTTCAACCAATCAGAGTGCACATGGCGTTTGATTATTGCTTACTTATTATTTTACGAATGAAGTCGGTAAGTTTATCAATTTCCGAAAATCTGGGCGTAAAATAATACAATTTATCTCCCGTTTTAGAATCCTACGAAAGTTAATAAATATCCTAGGAAATTTCCTAGGAAATAAATTACATAGATAGATATGGTTACTCTACGGCAAATTCTGTCAGTCTAAAATCAGCAAGGCTCTACTACTCACTAAGTAGGTGTGGGCGCAAAGGCTAGGAAATTTAGGTTACTTACGGAAAAGCAGGAGTAATGGAGCTTGCTTGGGGTGTTTTCTTCGATAGCTTGTCTTAGAAGCTGGTAAGCCACCCACAAAGTCAGTTTTCACACACACAACACTTTTACTTGAGTGTTAAAGTTTTGGCTTGGGAGGCGGCGGACGCACACGCGATTTGCGGGGTACGATTTTCGGACGACACTGATTGGAGTAGGAAGGCGGAAGCGGTATGCGCGTGAGAGAGTAGGTGAGAGAGGATTTTGATTGGCCCTCGCGTGTTAGAAAATAATGAATTTGAGTGAATTGTTGAGTGAGGTGATTATGAATGTTGCTAGATTAATAATATTTATATTTTATTATGTGCGTGCTTGAGTGAATGGCTTTCTTTTTATAAATATATTAAATTTAATTACATACAGGGTAATTTTTTATGTAGTTCGGATATTTTAGTATTTTATACATTTACGAAAATTAATAAACACGTATTTTTTATTTTTTTGTTTTACCAAAAAATAACTAAGTTATCGCTTATTAAAGAATATCTACTTGAAACAGATGTTCATGGTCACCCGATGGCTTATCAGCTGTGAGTTCGACGCGACACAATAAAGCGCGCGGGCGTGCTACCTAAAGGTTGAAAGAGTTGTACCTACACCGATCAGATACTGTGTTCTAGCTTCAAAATTATTGTTATTCACGTACCTACCGTGCTTCTTCAGTGGTTGGTGGCAGTGAGTGGTGGTTGTGAACTGGCCATGATCCAAAAGCCTTTGGTTGGCCGCTAACATAGTCCGTTCACTTGGAACTACTGGGTTGTTTACTCCTTGAGCTCGCATACGAGGTACACTTTCTTGTTCGTACATTGTTCTAGCTGCACGAAGGCTTTCATCACTGAGTAAATAAACTAGTACCATTTCGTAGCACTCGCGATTTGAAAATCGTTGGGACGGCATTCTAACGACTTACGACCGGCGAGTGCGTCGACGCTTGCGCGAAATTGCGACACGTGCCACTTTCTCGATGCGCCCGAGTTGACTGGCGCGCGGCTGGCACGCGGATTGTTGTCCTTTACCACGCCCCGCACCCCGCATCCTGCATCCCGCGTCCCGTACCCCTGTCGCATCGCGCGCGTGTTTGACAGTATTATTGCAACGAATAACGTTGTGTCAATGATTTCCTTGTTTCTCGGATATTTTTACTCGGATTTGGTGGGATAAGAAAGTAAAAAGTTATTTATGAAAAAAAGAAATGTGTTCTATTATTGATTTAGAACCACAGAAAAAAATATCCGAACTGCATAAAAAATTACCCTGTATTTATATAATTTGATTGTGGCACAGAGGCCTAGAGGTTTCCTCTAAACTAACAATTTAATTTAAGATATTAAGTGAGTAACATAAAGTTAAAGAGTAGATAATTATAAAATAAGAATTAGATAATTTTATTGAGAAGGTAACGGACAAAGCCGAACCAGGGCCGAACCTTCCCTATGTGCAATGTGCGCGGCGCACACAGGCGCCAGGGTGACAGGGGCGCCGCGCGCCGAGATATGCGTTAATTATAACAGTTATTTTCGAAAAAGGATGCCAAAAAAGGCGCTTCACAGATTTCGCACACAGGCGCCGCAGTAGGGAGTGCCACCCATCCAAATTAGCCCGGAAGTGTTAGCCATTGACTAAAAAAAAAAAGGTCATCCGCCAACTTCCCAAGCTAGCTCAGGCGCTTCATAGGTTTCGCACACAGGCGCTGGATTAGATCGGAACGGCCCTGAGCCGAACTATTGGCCTTATATATGAACCAGTCGCGGTCTTCACTTTAACTGTTCGAATAATTTTGTCTTTTCCAGGATAAAGCGCGTCTACCGTATACCTACAGGCCAACAGAGAGGATGAGAGTTATTATCTTTAATTACGACAATAGTACCTAATTCGATAGGTTTTGAGGGCGAATTCAATTTTTATCTTTTTTGTAAAGAAGTGAGATATTCTTTGTTCCAACGTTGCCAAAATGAGTGCTTGATTTTATTGATTAATTGATAGAGGGATAAACGATTATCAGCGATGTCAGTGACATCTTCAGCGGGTAAGAATTTGAACGGAGTTATATTTAAAAAGTAATAAGGCGTTAATGCGGTAATATCGGCAGGGTCCGAGCTTAAAACACATAGAGGTCGACTATTTAATAGATAGATTTTCGATTTGAACAAGCACAGTACAAAATTCTTCGTAAGGGAGTATTGAAGAACCTATGACTTTAAAAAGATGAGTTTTGACACAACGAACACATTTTGCTGAGTCCGTTAAAATGCGGGCCTCAGACAGTAACTGTTGACAATTTTTTTTTATTTATAGTCTCACGCCTGTATTCCCAAAGCGGTAGGCAGAGGTGTAAGTATTACACCCACATTTCGCCATGAATTTTTAGGTCTCACGTAATAGGGGGCGAGCCTACTGCCGTTACCGCCGTTACCGGGCCCATCATAGTAACACTTTTGACTAATATAATTAATATGCGATTTGGACTGTATAAGAGAATAGATTTCGTTAAGTTTACGTTTTGTGCCTATGAAATTGGTACCTCCGTCACTGTATGTTAGCGAAACAGGACCTCTGCGAGATATAAAACGTTTGAAAGCTGCGAGCAATAAGTCAGAACTAAGATCGGAAATAAGCTCCAAGTGAACGGTTTTGTTGTTAAACATACAAAGAGACAAATATAAGCCTTTTGGCTTTTGATTCCGCGTTTGCGAATATGCGTTATGAAAAACAGATCAGCGTAGGTAGTCAACTGCTAGTGTGAACAAATGGTTTCACTTCTGAAACTCTAAAGGCGGGATGATCGCCCATCGGAGGGAAAGTATTTTTAGGATTGAGTCTAAAACATTTATAACACTTGTGAACTATTTGGCGAACTAAGTTTCTAGCGGAAATTATAAAAAAATCTGTCTTGTCATAGATAATAAAAGAGCGGGACCTGTGTCAGGCCCCCGTCACTGGCTCAAATTCGCGCGATAAACACCTACCATTTCGTGTACACATATGGATACAAATGACAGAGGGCCGCCGCACGCCCGCCAGAGCGTACGCACGGCACGTTTCAATGCCGAGGAATTATTGTACAGTGGATGGATGTAAAAGCCAAAAAACAAACAAAAAGTTGTCGTTCTTTTCACTGCCGCAAGACGAACAAAGGAAAGTAGTTACTTACTTATATCAAATCTTATCTACTAATTTTATTGACACTTCTTTATCCGCCACATTTTTTTTTGTACGTGGGTACATACAAATTCAAAGACGAAATTCGAAATATAAGAAACAGATCAAAACGACGCAACTCTCAAGGCAATGACGCGATAAAGTACTTTATCTGTTACGATATAAGGTTGATATTACACTAAGGGCCTGTTTACCACACCTCTAACTAAGCGTTACCTTCCAAATAAATTCAAAATTAGAACGAAATTTGTATGAATTTATTTGCCGAGTATTTTATACAGAACTTATCAGACTTATTGGACAGTGGTGAAACCTGCACTTAATATTGTTTAACATACATCTTTTCATTTCTATGTGACAGGAATAATTTATTGATCACCTAGTTGTTTGTGACGACTCAGACGACTGGTCGTAAGAAATATATATATTTTTTACACTTTGTGACTTTATTGCTAGGTGTCATGGTTGTAATTAGGTTGAACTTAAAACTGTGTATGTATACATATGTTAAAGCCATAGTGATTAATATAAAATTATACATAATGACTGGTCAATATATATCATTACTAAATTACCTAGAAGATTTGATAAATTAATTACATCATTTAGATGTTATTCATAAAGGCAGGCCAAAAAAGTCAAAGTAATAAATAAATATAATACAAATTACTTGCCTTACCACTCGGATACAGCGTGGCGTGATCACCAAGGACACCAAGCCACGTTATAATGAAATGGGAAGTCATGGGAAGATGTTTAATGATGTTTGTTCACAAGAAAACCTAACATAACCTATTAAAATGGTTCTTCTGGTTAATCGGCCAGTTAATATATCGATGTCCAGTACAGAACTGTATCAAATAAACTTTGCAAGCTTAGAAATATGCTGCAAAATTCACGTCATAGTAACTGTCATGAAGACATTTGTGACTTGCTTCAGAGGTCGGATGCTACCACTCTTCTTGAACGGCCCATACCTGGCCAAAAATGTAAGGCAGGAACACCTTCAGCAGTTGCCAGTTGCGTTAAACGGCAAAACCGACTACATATTCGATTTGCCTGCAAAAAATGCGTTGACCTATGTGTCAGGGTATTTATTGTTTAAGTGTAGCAAGAAACATAACTGCACTAGCTTTAATGCTTTGTTACAGGCGAAACCTAATGTTGACGAAACATAACTATATACTCATTTCAAAGCCTATAATAAAGATACATCTTTTTATGGTAGCCTAAAAGTTCCACCAGAAACGTTTATAAATTATATTGAAAAATTAGAAATATTATTCGTGAATAATTTTGACAACGTGCTTATGAATCGACCGGGTAGCACCGTGTTGGAAATTCTAAATAAAGTCGATTTGCCTGGTGTTTGCTCATGTTTTCCGCATAATTACTTATTAAAATTATTTACAAGATTAAGGATATTTTCAACATTGAAATTTAATAACTGCGAATTTAGACAAGGAACAAAATATGTTAATCATTTCATAAAACTCAAACATATTTAACTTTAACAACAAAACTAAAATATATTTACAAATATAAATATGGCACTTTCGCAACATTCGTTTTATTTCCAAAATCATTATAGGAACAACCCTAGCGCCTTCGTTCGATGACGCGCTTGTACGTAAGTCAAACAATCTACAACTCTTTGCTTGCGTAGTTAAGGTACATTTCTGTTCACTGCGAAAAACGGCTATTATTATTAAGATTTTGTAGGTGATTATAGCGTAGGTATTTTCGGTTTTGTATGGGAGTGATGTATCTGTTACGAAGTAACTATTTAGTAATCTGTGCCTGTGTGAAGATTAACGATATGAAAATAATTAATTATAGGTAAGATTAGTTACGTGATCTTTTTGCGGGAGTAATATCGGATGCTTTTGTCCGTAATCAAGTTGAGAGTGAGTTAACCTTCCTCCTACTCGTAAGATATTATATGAATCGATAAAAGGATTAAGCTTTAAGAGTTTCTTATTTACTTGTTTATTAGATTATTAGTTTTTCATATCTTCTATATTAAGTTTATCATATCTTCCGAAAAGTGTAAATTTTGAATATATTTTATAAGATAAATTTCCGCGGTATCTAAATCTGCGACAGTTATAGATCCATGAGAATTAAGACGTTTAGAAAAGTGTAGAATGTATACTAAGGTGCGGAGTAATTTTGAATAACTTGAGACGCGATCAATTAATTCTTGAATAGGATGAGTAGTTTTGGGTTCAATGACCTAAGCGGATAAAGTGGTAGTTTTTATTTGTTCATGCCATGCCATGAGTTCTGAGTTACTACTATTCATCTGAAATGGTTTAATAGGCCACTGACCTATGGGAGATGCAAACCAATGAGGAGCGTTGAACCAAAGTTCTAGATTTAAAAGTAATTTACTCGTCATAGGGCGAGAAACAATGTCAGCGGGGCTTTCTTGACCGTTGATATTAAACCAATGTCTACCGGGTAATTTTGAGTTTATTTCGGTGATCCTATTTGCGACAAATGTGTGAAATTTATAAGCGGATGAGTGTATCCACGTGAGTGTTACAGTCGAGTCAGAGAATGCGTAAATATTGTCAATTTGACAGCGTTTGTTTAGTGTATTTTTTACAGCGATGAGAAGATTAGCTAACAAGAGTGCACCGCAGAGCTCCAGGCGAGCTAGCGGCATTTTATTGAGTGAAGCGACGCGTGATTTAGAGGTGAGTAAAGAAACAGATCCAGGGTATCGTTGGCGCTAACCCTTAAATATACGGCTGCAACATAACAGCGCTCACTAGCGTCTACGAAACCAAGTAGTGTCACGTGACGCGGGATTTTAATTTGTTCTAGACAAGAGAGCTCGTTGTGGAATTGATTCCACTTATTTTCAATTTGTGATGGTACTGGACTATCCCAGTCGAGTTCATGTTTCCAACATTCTTGAACGAGGAGCTTCATCAATGCTGTCACAGGAGCAATAAGACCTAAAGGGTCGAACAAGCCAGCTGTCGCGGATAAAATCGTGCGTTTTGTACACTTACGAGAAATTGCGCTGATTTTAAATTGAAAAGTGTCCTCTACAGGGTTCCACTGCATACCTACAATTTTTATATTTGTATTAGCGTCAGCGTCAAAATTTATATTTTGCGGATTTTTATGCGGAGCGGGGATTTTATCCATTAGTTCAGAACTATTTGAGACCCATTTTGTAAGATTGAAACCTCCTGACTTAAACATAGCGACCATTTCACGGTTAGTTTTTTCAGCCTTATCAACGCCATCTATTGAGCATATATAATCGTCCATATACATATGCTTTTCAGCCTCGTAAGCGGCTAGTGGGTATTGAGCTTAACTTTCAGCCGCAAGTTGGCGAACCACCCTCATAGCCAAGTACGGCGAGCTAGAAACACCAAAGGAAACTCGAGTAAACTCATAAGTATTTATTTTACTATTCAAAGTCAAGGTCAAAATCACTTATTCATCTGGGTCACAAGGTGACGCTTATGAACGTCAAATTTTAAAGTAAATTACTTAATGCATTACATTTACATTACTATATACATTTACATTTACTGCCTCGTTCGCAAAGCAATAGGTAGAACCACGAGAAAGAACGGGCAATAAAACTCGTGGCCACTCTTTTTAACCGCCAGTGTTATGTATAGTACATATTTTGTTTTTGTAAGGAGCTGCAACTGTTTCACATTGTAATTAATTACTTGTAAATAGTAATTAGGAACATACATAATACTTAAATAATTAATGCAGTTACCAAATTAAGTGCTGTAGTAGCCTACCAGTGTGAATCTTGTGTAACAGGAGCATCCACTTACGTCTTATAATGTAGGCAACTCGCGATCATGTTCAGAACTATGATGGAAATGTATGTTACAGAAAGTGACGGTAGGTATATGAATACACAAAATTTACGAAGATGTTAGTGTACAGCCCATGATCACGAGTTATCTTCATCTAAAACAGTAGCAAATTTTTTAAATTAAATTAGTGGAACAACAATGCAAATGTAAATGTAGTAAGTTGAATGACCTAATAATATATGGATAGTTAATTAAAATAACTAGAGATAGTATGTAAAAGAAAACTAAAAAGCAAGGTATCTATATAAATTCTGAATAAGTACAATGATCAAGAGTTGGCTAGTGTAAGTGACCATCTATCCTTATCACTGAAATAATCATTAATGGTATAATAACCTTTCCTAATAAGGCAGTCTTTTATTTTACTTTTAAACGTACTAAATGATAATTCTAAAAGACTAATTGGTATTTTATTGTATATACGAATACCTAGCCCTACAAAAGAATTATTAACTTTATGTAAACGATGATAAGGGGCATATAACTTATGCCTGTTTCGAGTATTTATGTTATGTATGTCACTTTTTGTAGTAAATAAACCTATATTTTGCCTAATATACAATATATTAGCAAATAAAAATTGCGAGGCTACTGTAAAAATCCCTATAGACTTAAAGCGTTCCCTAAGAGTATATTTTGCACCTAACATGTATATTGCTCGTACCGCTCGTTTCTGTAGAACGAAAATATTCTAAATATCCGCAGCTTTGCCCCATAACAAAATGCCATAGGACATGACACTATGAAAATAGCTAAAATACACTAAACGAGCCGTGACGACATCAGTAAGTTGTCTCACTTTTCTAACAGCATACGCAGAGAGCTGAGCTTTCGTGAAAGACGTGCTATATTTGCACCCCATTGTAACTTACCATCTAATGTAATGCCTAGAAACACTGTTGAGTCAACTGTGTCAAGTTCTTCCCTATCTAGTGTAATATTAGGTCCCAGTTGTCTAACGTTAGGTAAAGCAAATTTAACGCATTTAGTTTTTTTAGAATTAAGTACTAGGTTTTTTGCTGTAAACCATTGTGTAACCTGTATAATTGCGTTATTTACATCATCAAATTGATTCCTATTCATGTCTACTTTAAAAATAAGTGACGTATCATCTGCAAAAAGTACAACATCACAGATGTTTTTTAAATTAAAAGGTAAGTTATAAATATATACAAGGAATAGAAAAGAACCTAAAATTTAACCTTGTGGAACGCCTAACTGTATGTATGTATGTAGTCCCATTTACATCGACGCACTGAAATTTCTGCCGCAGGTACGACTCGACAACACAAAGTGCGGTTTCCTCTACGCCGTAGTGGCGGAGCTTACGCAATAGTGTGTCATGATGAACGCAATAAAATGCTTTTGAGAGGTCACAGAATACTCCGATAGCATTTTTAGATGACTCCCAAGCATTGTAAACGTGTTTTATGAGAGCAACACCCGCATCAGTAGTGGATCTACCTTTAGTAAATCCGTATTGATCTTTGTGAAGCAGACTATTTAAGTTAAAGTGTCTTAATAGCTGCTTTAATAAAATCTTTTCAAATATTTTACTAAATGCCGGGAAGATAGAGATGGGCCTAAAGTTATTTATGTCATTTTTACTGCTAGATTTGAATAAAGGTATGATTTTATTTAATTTCATCAAATCCGAAAATACGCCTAGGTCAAAACATTGGTTAAAAATTATAGAGAGGTAATGCGCAACAGTCTCAACTATAGTACCTAAAATTTTTATTGAAATGCCCCAAAAGTCACCGGTATTTTTGATATTAATTGAATTATATGCGATCAATATATCTTGCGTGCTCGAATCTAAACACGCTCTTGCATTCAGGTACACTGCTAAGCAAAAAATTTCCAGCGTCTAAAGACGATGATTGTAAAGAGCTAGGAGTTGTTATAGGTATGTTCGCAAAGAAACTATTGAACATTTATTTATTTATTTATTTTATTGAATACTTTATTGTACACTTCTAAGAACATATGTACAGGATTTTTATATTAAATAGAGTACAAAGGGCGGCCTTATCGCTAACAGCGATTTCTACCAGGCAACCTTTGGATGGAGATATTATTGGTAGGAAAGAAATGGTAGTTGTAAGTGCGAACATATGCGCTACTTGAGATGTGTCTGTGATTAATAAATTGTTATCTTGGATTTCAAATTGTTTTTCCCGTTGTCGTGCTCTACCAGTTTCATTTATATCTATACTTATAATAAAACTGTAGAGAGGTCAATTCTGTACATTGAAAATATATTCAAAATTAATATTGGACGATGAACGGTGATCGATACTGATGCCAAAGATGTAATCAGTAAATTTTTTGTCTGTCTGTCTGTCTGTATGTGCACGCATGGGTCAAAAACTATTGAGGGGATTTAAACCAAACTTGGTACGATTGTAGTCCATACTCTTGGGCAGGTTATAGGCTATTTAACATAACGCTAAGACGAGAGCTGAGCAGTGACGATAAATTTGAAGCAAGTCGGATGAAAATGCGCTTTCGAGCTCTTATCCTCGAATACGTTGATCGTACACCAAAAGTATGTACTACAAAGATGATGGTCTTCAAAAGATCTACAAAAATGTCCTGAATAGTATATATCTATCTTTTATAAGAAGAGTAGACAGAATTAGCAATGTCCGACTAAGAGCAAAAACCAAACTAACCGACATCCTAGAAAGAATAGACCTACAAAAATGAAGATGGACCGGACATATGTTGAGATCAAGACAAGAAAAGTGGAGCCAAATTGTAACAGATTGGTATCCAAGAGATGGCAAAAGACGACGAGGACGACAACAAATGCGCTGGGAGGACGAGCTAAAACTTACTGCGGGACCCAAATGGAGAAGAGTTGCCCAAGATCGGAAACAATGGAAGCTACTGGAGGAGGCCTTTGCCAATAGGCACACTGAGCTGAGAGATATTATATAGCATAGATAGCATCAACTTAAAACTAAATCTCTCACCCAGTTTAAGGGGCTAAATAATAATAATAATAAATCTTTTATAAATTAGCCACAATAACGTGTTTAATCATTAGGCTTCAAAGTGTACTAAATACAAGAATATATTGTATTTCACATAGATATATCTTTATCAAACTCGCATATTCAAAAAGTACACCTTAATGTGTATTTTATAAAAAAATATATATAAATCTCGCCGCGCCAGTATGGGTACTCCTATACACGGTTGATTTTTGTTTAACGCGCCCAATTTAAATTGAGCTCAAATCTGTATGATTAATTATATTAAATAGGGTTTAGCTTAGGCTGGACGTATTCGCACATGTATAATATGTAAACAGCTCGCAGAGTGGCGAGTCATTTCATTTTACTGGATGGGGATAAATACTGGGATGACATTATCTGAAGCAAGTATTAGTAACAGTCCTTCTCGATTACGCCATGGGTTTGAGATGCTGCATAGTTATGGCATAAATATGAAGGCAAATTGGCCGAGGATATTTTTAGGCTCCCACAACAGTAATAAACCGTTACTTGACAGTAGACATATCTATCCTATTACTCAATATGGCTAGCGCGAACCATCATTTGCTGGTGTACCTATGTATGAATAAAGCCTTGTATTCATTAGGCAACATTTGTTGATAAACTGTTTATGACGTGTTTATCATCAAGTTTACCGTAAACACTGTTTCTGAAACATGGCCGTCCACACTTATCAGTTATTGTTAGGTTGTCGCCCGAGGAGGTAGTGATGTTCGGTGCTGCTTGTGCTTACATAATAATTCATAAGAGTGCTACTTAAAAAAAATAAGAAAAGGTGGTGGATTTGGAATTATCTCATAAATAAAAAAAAAATCTTTTTATAAAATAATATAAAAAATAATAATAAAAAAATACGTACTTCATGACCTTTGTGAATTTGATGGTACACAAGTACAAGTCTTTTTGATTTGGTACAATTTTCCCGTGAAAAGAGGCTTGGGTCTTGTCGAAAAAATCTTGTACTTGTATAAGTACAAGACTTTTTGATGACCTAAGCTTTTCGCCGTTTTCACTTCTTTTTGCGACATATTCAATTCTGCAGCAATATCGGCCCAAGCATCATTTTTTTTAATTAGTCTTTATAATCTCTATTTGAAGAGTCTCAAAGTACATGATGCAGTTGATAAAGCTCTATGAGCATCGAAACTTGCTTGTTGGACCACACTACTTCCATGTTAATAAACTCGCGCAACACACGTCCACACCTGTTGACTTTTGCTTATAAACAAAATGTTTCGGCTTGTTCTCCGTTTGATTGGGGAACACGACAACATGTTTCAGAAACAATGTTTTATCACATTTGTTTATGATATGTTTATAAACCAAAGAGATTGGATAATATACATAGAGACCGTCCTAGTACTCCCAAATTGAACACAGTCAACTGGCGTGTAAGATACAATTTAGACAATATTATGCCATCAAATTATATAACCTTAGTGATTTTTCTTTTATAACAGTTCTACCATGATTTTGAATTTAGTCGTATAATATTTATATCGATTTTTCAAGTGTTGTACAAAATCTTATCGATATGTCTATCCACCGTACATTTTTACCTCGTTATTTTTTAGATTATAATTATGTGCACGTGATAAAGATTTATAAAATAAGTGGATTGCTGCAGTATGTCGTGGAGAAAATTGGGTGCCTAGAAAGCACCATAGAATTTGTTCCAAGCATTTTACTGCGGAATGTTTTTATAGAAATGACAGATGGCCTTCTAAACATATCAGTGTGAGTGCTTAAATAATTACTTGCTATTATTTAAACTATCAGCAACAGTAATGAATTCCGAAGCTTGTTAGAATCCATCATATTACAAAAAAATTAATGCACCTATAGAAAAAATCTGATCTTTCTTTACAAAGACAGTAATATTTAAAGGACAGTAATTTGAAGGTTTGATAAGAATTGTCTGCTTTCATAGTCACGACTACTGAGTGGATATGCATCAAAATAAGGGAATCTTAATTTGAAAGAAATTTTGTTAAATGTCATCTACCCAGAGACCAAAACTTGGTTATTCTTGTTCGACTAGTGGACTAATAATGTGCCGATCCCAAGATAAAATCGAAGGGCTTGTCTAGCCACAATCTTTTTCTCTCTAAATATTCTGTGTGTCACATGTATGATCGAAAAATGTCCGATCCCGCACATACATTTTTTACACATAGATTTGTATAACCTACACTATGTAATGAGAAAATTTCAATAAAGTGATTATTGTTAATAACAAACCTTTGGGCACTATTCAAGGTTTTGTCTGATTTATCTATTTTAAGTAAATTTTTTTGTTTTTTGTTTGATAAAATCCATGTCGACTATCTCCTATCCTTGTAAAGAATTAATTTGGATATGCCATTCTCAGTTATCATAATCCTTAAGCTATGAGTTTTGCTTTTATCTTAATTATTTGCTGTCTCTAATAAAAATATGTTATTGAGATTAGAGAGAGAGTAGGGGGCGATGATTTATTTATTTAATATTTATTAATCCCACTTACAGCTTTCATTACAGCTGAAAAACTAACTATAAATAAGTATAAATCAAGGCGACTAAGAGAAACAAGAGAAGGAAATCTCGAAATAAAACCCTATACGAATACGTCTGGCTAGTGTGGTATTATAGTAGGCCAAACCTCCACCACGGAAGGTTAAAGACCAGCAGTGGACTTGAAAAGGCTGTTGATGCGTAAAGAAAAATACCATGAAAATCAGAAAATAACGCCTCGAAAGATTATGTGCTACTGAGTACCCATTTGAAACAAAAATATATAAGTTCAGTTTAAAAATGCAAGTTTGTGTAATAATTATTTAAAGACTGTCCATCAACTAGCGTTCTGACTGCTGTGGACATAAAGTTACGGAATTTAAAATGTATAACATATTATTATAAATAATATACTTTACAAGTCCGTTTGATTTTGAACCTATATTGAAACTTTAATCGATATCGATAGCGGATTTGCTCAGTCACTATTAAATTAATAAGTTACGATATTTGTGTTCAAATTGTCTTTAGCCCTAACTGACAAACATAGTGCCATCTTCTTCTGGCAACTCTAATTTATCATATGAGTGAAGAGTGTAGCTATATTCAATTTGTTCTTAAAAATATCGTTCCTTCCATGCTTCAGTTATTCTTCCGTGTTATAAACTGTATCCAGAGATAACGAAACACTGCTTATAAACTGTTTATAAACAGTGTTTATCAACAAATGTTGCCTAATGAATACAAGGCTTCAAGATTACGCCATACACTAAATAAACTATTACCCATTAGAATTAGAACTAGCCGAGCCTGCAAAATTATGTCTCGAGACCTACTGAAGAACAGCGTTTAATATAATTATTATCGGGTGTGTCGTAGCGTGGATAGTGATTTGGGAAAAATACTATTTATCGATGCTCCGGGTGGAACGGGCAGACTTTTCCTACCAAGGTGATTTCGGCAAAGGTACGAAGCTAAAGTTAGATTGTGATTGCTGTTGCTTCATCGGAAACTAGAGGATGATCGCAGCTATATCCGCTCATTTTTATTAATTTTACAACTACTTCCCGATTCCATGGGAATTTTGAGAAATTCTTTCATAGTACAAGCGGCTGGTCACCAAGCAAAATATATGTCAACTTAAAATTTAAAATGATAAGAAATGTTGTCTTCTTGCAAATAATAGGTAGTTTTGGCTGCACATTCTCGGATTTGTCAGTCAGGTAATCAGTTACGCAATGATTTAATATATAGGTACTGACAAGCAAACAGTCACATTGTTGCAAGGATGAATAATTAAATCAAGAGCGAGTCGGGCTCGGCCATGAAGGGCTCTGTGCTAGAGGTATACACTATACATACCCATTATCTTCACCTAACCATATATCACTATCACTTTTTCATCGGAACAAATGCTTTTGTTTGTTAAAAACTTTGTTTTTCATAATGTTTGTATTAACGACCAAGTAATATTTGCGGTTTTTGAATGTAAAGGCTGCTGACTACATAATATCGTTCAAACTAATTTTCGTTGAAAGTTTTTATACGATCTACAGCATATCTTTTTTTTAGATTTGTCACTCCCTTAATTCAAAAGTTCGAGGACGGAGGGGCGTGGGAACCATACTCATTTAACCACTTTGGAAGCGTCTTTCTTTCAAACGATTGACTTTGAGAAATTTATAATTTCAGGTACCCTAAGATAATTTTTAAATAATATTTTAACGTCAGCTCTATGTATGGAGAGGACCCCTTAATTGTCATTCCTTTTTTATATATAGAAGTCGGGCAGCCGTTCACAGAATACAACTTTCTAAAAATATTCAATGATGTAGTCTTAATGGTTTCGGTATAAGATGGCTGACATACGGAAGTACAGACAGATATGGCGAATCTATCAGGATGCCGAATTTTGCCATTTTTGGATAAAGAATCCTAAAAAGTGCCTACAATGTTTAAAACTCCGATCGACTTGGACTACGCAGAGTTTTGTTTGTTATAAAAGCAGTGACAAAGCTAAGATTTAACGTTATTGTCATCTTATCATATGAGATGAATATACGATGGCAAACCGTGAAGCGGTCTAAGCATGTAGATCGCAAACCAAGGGAAATCAAGGAAAATGACGAACCAATAGTCGGTATAACAGTACTTTTTCGTGGCGATTTTCGTTAGACTCTGTCTGTTATACCACCATACAATATGAAACAAGAGCTGATGAAATTAGAGCCTGTCTAAAGAGTTCATAACTATGGGATTTTATTATCGCTATGCATTTGACATTTAATATGCGAGCGCGATTATGTGGCAACGAACAGACACAGGAATTATCTGGTCTTTTACTCGCGATTGCTAACTTCGTGGTGTGTAGTCTCACGAACAAGTGAAAGTCATTTGAGCTATTTTCAGGACATCTACATCTACACTATTCAATATACATAGGTATTATATGCAACTTAAAACATTTTGGGTACCAATTCTGCAGCCTAATGAAAAGACAAATTCCACGCAAACGGAGTCGCGGGCACAGCTAGTTATTTATAATTTTCCATGTTTCTTTAATTATATTTGTCGATTGCTTAATTTTACTACTAATAAATTTTGAGTTTGCCAAAATACAAACTCGTTTAAAAAATTTTGAGTAGTTTTTTACATAATTTAGAAAACGTGTGTCAAATTTATGTTGTTTTATACCATATAATTCTAACAATTTGGCTCTACTTCTGTATATACCTATAGTGGCCCACTGGTTAAAATATCCGGTAGTACCCTTTAGTGTAACAGTTTTAGTCTTGAAAGTATTTTGAAACTCATTATTTACTAGTCCGAAAAGTGAATTATAAGTTGTATTTGGATTTTCTGAGTTCAATACTTAGGGATTTAGTTTAGCGATAATATTATTTTTAAAACGTGTAAGACGATTGGTAGTTTGAGGCCTACATTCTGCTGTATGTGATTTATTATATGTTAAACAGGAAAAACTAGCTATCTGTCCATGGTGATCAGAAGGAAGAGAACTAATAACTAATGGGTTTTTAGGAACACAAGAACTAAATATGTTATCCAAACAAGTAGACGATGTTGCAGAGACTCTAGTAGGTTCACAGAATAAGTTACTTAAATTAAATGACTTAAAAAATTCAGAAATCTAGTACAATGTGAAGAATTCTCTAAAATATTAATATTAAAATCACCACATCATCATCCTCTTAGCGCTATCCCAGTTTCAATCTGGGGTCCGCTTACTAGTCTAACCGGATTTGGCTGAATATTAGCTTTTCCACGGAGCGACTGCCTGTCTGACCTCCGCAACCCGAAGGGATAGCGATATTCCATGGTTTAGACTAGTGCCAGTTTATTTAGAAGGCAATAGGCTCATGGGTCTTTAACCAATGTTCAGTTAAGCACAAAACCTTAACGTCATATTTTTCTAGAAATAAACTTAACTCTAATTCTTTGCCAGATAGGCCCTGCATGTTTTGGTGTACTATATTCAAATACTGCAGCCTAACTGTTGTCCTATATTGGAGTTTAAATCACAAGATGTGTCAATTAAAACATTGTTAGTAGGTACATGTACTAACCCTATCAAATAAATTGTCAATACAAGGCTCTCTGCCTTGCTGTAAATTGTAAGTATGCTAATAACTTAGCAATCTGTCGCTTAATATAAAATGGCAGATACATTGTATCTTTAGTTAAAATAAATTTACTAATAAATTTATTAGCGTCAAAAAACAATATTGCGTCACTATGATGACAAGTTATGTTATACAATAACATATTTAATGAGTGTATGTGCATATTTTGTGCATGTGTTAAGTTATTTGAATAAGGCAAAGCACCTAAAATAAATTTACAACTAAATTTAGAATTAAGTTCTAATAACAATTGAACACATTCTATGATGTCCTGTCCCTTAACAGTTAATCTGTTAGCAAACAATAATATGGCAGTACTACTCTTATCTAAGGGGTGTAACCTAATCTGTTTAACTAAAGTACTGTAAGTATCCCCTGACCTGCAATAATTTATAACACACTGATTTGTGTACTCACTGAGAAGACTACCAAAATTGTGACCTAGCCTATCAGAAAAAATAAAAGTTTTATTAATTGATGTTGCAAGCCTAGATTTATTTAAATTTGTTAGAAGTGAGTGTGAGTTTTGTGGATTGTTAGAAAAAATCTCAGGTAGTATTTTTATCGAACCTTTATAAAATTCACTGAAAAGCGTGATGCTTATAAACGAGCTTTAATTGAAAGTACATCTTATCGATATCAGATGCCACGGCAATGGAGAACATGCGTAAGTTTATAAGTAAATCAAAAATATTGATAAAACCACGTTTATGTCCTTTAGTCAACGGGCTGGCCCACTGAGTAATCTAAATATTCACCATGGAAGTCAACCGGTACGTGAAACCCAAAAAACAAAATTCCTTGGGCTAACTATGGACAGCAAACTCACATGGAAGCCACATATTGATGCGCTCTGTAAAAGAGTCAGTAGTTCCGTTTACGCCCTACATGAACTGGTACAAATAACTGATGTAAATTCCGTTATAACTGCTTACCATGGTCTAGTCGTTTCTGTACTAAGGTACGGAATAATTTTCTGGGGAAACTCAACGAATAGGGATATAGTTTTCAAAATGCAGAAGAGATGTGTTAGAGCCATGTTTGCATTAAAATGTACAGATAGCTGTCGTCCATACTTTATTAAGCATAAATTATTAACTTTGCCATGCTTATATATATTTGAAGTTGCTGTATTAGTTAAACGCAATCCTGATTTATTCATGCTGGCTTCAGATCTATATAATAGACGACAACGAGACATACATAGACTTTGTGTGCGTAAAACTAATACTGCACTGATGCATAAAAGCATTTTTCATATGGCATCTGTGATATATAATAAATTGCCCAGAACAGTCAAAGAAGCAGAGTTTAATATTTTTAAGAAAAAGCTTAACGAATTGTTAATAAGTAAATGTTACTACACTCTGGCAGATTATTTAAATGACAATTTACATAATTACACAGTAGCTATTTAATTTATCTATTTTATTGTGTCTATTTTCTAGCTGTAAGTGACATTTTTAACTTGTATCAATATTTTTGTGATGTAATTAATTCAATTTTATTTAATTAGATCTTAATTTTCTTTTTTCTTAATTTATTCTATTTTACTGACATCCAATCTAGTTATTTATTTATATTGATTTACTTAATTTTGTTTAATTTTATTTGACATAATTGTAAATTTACATTTTATTCAATTAATATTGGCATGCCGCTATATTGTGGTCAAAATTCTTGTATCTTATATGTATTTCTGTTTAACACCAATTGTCACAGTTTTTTTGCCAATAAAGATTCTGATTCTGATTCTGATTCTGATTCTATTACTTTGTAAATTAGGCACCAAGGCACACCTGGCATCAAGAACACTGCGTATTTTAGAAGATTGTTTATCAGGGCGATAAACAGCGCTGTGCGGAATATAATAATTCGGGATTTCAAGAGAGGGATTATCAACTTTTGACAGATATCTTTGGTCTATGTAGTCTTGAATAGTAGCGTTATAATTTTTACGAATATCGGGATGCGAATCTAATTTCTTTTCTAAATTAATGAGACGGCGGTGAGCAATTGCGTAAGAGTTCTCTAAGTCAGAATATGGAGTTTTAAACGGTAACTGTACAGTATATCTGCCAGTATCATCGCGTGAGTGAGTAGCGGTAAATATAAGTTCACAGGCCTGATCATCAGGGCTCATGTGAATTTTATCAGGGACGTTTTCTATTTCCCAAAAGCGTTGAGTGAGAGTTTCGAGTGAGTTAGATGCGGTAGCGCAGAAAAAACTTTTATTATTACAGGTATTCTTATTTTTAAGAAGAGGACTACAAATATTTAAGCGGTTATCACAATCTGCCCTTCCCATGGCAATATAACCAAGTGTAGTCTGAACTGCGACGACCGATGAGCCAGGCAATGTAACCTTCCCACTTCCTAACAAGAACGGGAACAACTCGTTGCCAATTAAACAGTCGATACTAGCCGGTGGAATGAATGGAATGCATCATCAGCCATAGGTAAGTTGCGTGAATGAATTAATTTTGATGTATCTATGGGTGGTTGATGTATCCAAAAAAATGGTTCGGCGATACACCGAAACCGTATATGCTAGGCGATTTGGAAATATATTAATATTGTGGACTGTATAGGGATGGGTTCTGATCGCCTAGAATAGGAAAAGGGAATGAGAGTTGTAGATACTGGGAGGAATGGGATTTGCAGCACACCTACCTCCGTTCTCTCGGCTTGGCAAGATGGCTGTCATCGGCTTCTACATCAGCGAGGAGTCGGGCTGTAAGCTGATCACTCCGTCTGGATCCAACCCAGAACTACACAAATAACTTCACTTCACCCGCGGGCGGTTTTGTTGCGTTTATAGTATAGAAGCGGTAAAATATGGCGGTATCAGGTACACGTGTTCGGCGCGACACGGATGATTCTTGACTGTCTCGCGCGTCGATGAACTCGGCGACGAATCAGCGATAGGCGTGCTTTTTGGGAGAAAGGGAGGGAATAAAAAGGATCGCTCGTATTGGACAAGCAAGCGAGGAACGATTGACGTTGATGTAATTAATTATCAATAAAAAGGCAGATGGCGCTACCATATCCCCCGGCTCTAAAGGGTTGCCTTTAAAAAAAATAAAATTGAACTTAGCTATGTTATCATTTCTGTGCCATTTGCTATAATATCTTAATGTATTCTTGTTTCTCTGTGCTGACTGTATCCAAACTAACTTTTATTTTGTTTCTTTTAAGGATTGATGTTCTTAATCTGAAATAAACATTTTACAATACAATATGTTGGATGTACTACCGTATAACCCATCAATAGGCTAAGACAGCGATATGATATTAAAATTAATCTAAATTAACTTTAGCGAAACAATTATGACGAAAACTACAAACTAAATACTTAAACTAAGAAGTAGATCCAACTTCAGGCTAGATCTCACTGAGTTGGAAGCGGACAGAGACGTACAACAGGGCGCACGTAGCTCCCCTTCGCGGTTTTCACGGTAACAACGCGGGTTGTACCGTCTTTGGAAGTATGCAGTTTCTCTACGATGGCTAACGGCCACGAAAGCGGCGGAGCATTATCATGTATTATGACGACCAACGTACCCTCCTGTATAGGGGATGCAGGACTATTCCACTTGGATCTAGCCTGAAGCTGGTCGAGATATTCCGCACGCCAGCGCCGCCAGAACGACTGCACGAGTTTATCCAGCAGAGTATGTCTCTGGAGCAAGCTTGAAGAGTCTGCTTCAGGAGCCGGAAATGACGATAATGGCACTGTGTTCAGAAAATGTGCAGGGCTTAACGCGGATAGTTCTGCAGGGTCACAGTCCGTGTGGTGACGGATTAAGAATACGGATTGTCACCACCCCATATCATCCCATGGGTGTCGTAAGAGCCGACAAAGTGAGCATATTATGCAGAGAACAGCACTGTAAGAGAAGGAAAACTTGATACAAACCCTATACCAACCCGTTTGGCCAGCGTGGTATAGTAGTCCAATTCCTCCTCAGTGGACTGTTAAAGGCTGATGATGATGTATCTCTGGGTAGACTAGGTAAGCCGTCGGTAATATTTTCTATTACGCGAGCGTGGATAGTGTACGAGTAACGTGAATCGAAGCGGGAAAATATTTTAAACGTTGTTAATCCAAGGGATGGAATTTTAGATTGGCCTATACCAAGTATGGTTGAGTTATCAGGAGTAACAACTAAATAATAATACTAAAAAATATAAACAAATTAAGGCGTTCACAACATGATTTTGTGACAAAATTACTCATTGAACCTGTATCTAGAAACGCGCGAACTTTATTTAGTTAGTTATTATTCTAAACGAATACAGAGGCTGTAAGTAATAAAACAGTAGTATTATTCCAATCAACATTATAAGTAGAAGCGGTTATCGATAACGTGAGATCATTTGAATTTACTAACTGCGGAGGCTTGTCCTAACTGCGGAGGCTTGTTATTAGCAACATGATCAAATATGTTTTTTATGGTGTAGTTGGTTATTAGTCTGTAAGCCTTCTTAATAATAAATAAATAAATACACGCGTGTTAGAAGTAGGTTTGAAGTAGGAATGTTACGAGCAAGTATAACGGTCTAACCGCTTTCTTACTCGTTTTTTGCGTACAAACACAAAACAGTGGCAGTGGTGTTGTACGCAAAAAACGAGTAAGAAAGCGGGTAGACCGTTATACTTGCTCGTAACATTCATCCACCCGCAATACCTCAGTACATCCGTGAACATGGCGCTTGCAACAGTGCCGAAATATCGGTTACTCCAAACAAAAGTACGTGGTATATATCCCGAAAGACAATTTAAATCATGATCAAAGATATTAACACGTAACTTGTATGTTTAAGAAAAGGTTTGAAATATAAGGCGTGTACTTACGCAGACATTGCGATGGTAGACCACTTCTGAGATGTAGAAGATATAACTCCTTGCTGGATCTGGGCGAGCAATCAAACACCTCGTCACGATGTTGCAATATTTTATTCCTTATCACACGTACAGTATATTTAATAATTGAATATAGCGCTATACTTATATTTACTTTACAAGTAAGGATGTGTTCCTTATCTGGAAGCTACAATCAGAATGAATTCTGCTGGCCAGAAATATATTAATGACGGTTTACATTTGACATCGGAAATACTTTTTAATCAAATGAGTGACAGTTATGTTTTCTTGAACCAGAGTCAATTTAGTGATTATTTAACTGACAAATGTATTAATTTTAAGACGGTATCTAAATATATATCATAACAAATTTTACAAGCTAAATTATTTAATTTCAGAACGGTATTTGAAATACATACTAAAAGTATGTATTTCAAATATATGTCTAACAATTTATACAAAGGTCAAATGAGTGATTATTTGTTTACATGAATCAAATGTTTTAATTTAATCTCAGTGTTTTAAAACAATCTAACACACGCGCAAAGTTATCAGCGGTGGCCGTTCCGTTCGATACAATCGTGGCAGGCAGAGCGCTAAAGGGCGTGCCGTCACGGCGCTAGATGGCGGCGGCGGTGACCCGCTGAGCGGCACCGGCTTCGCGCGTGGTGTGTTATGATTCAGCGGTGCATTAGGTTCGACTCCGATTGCGAGGTTACCTGTTTGGTTTTGTAACTATTATGAAAGTTTTCTAAGTGTAAGAGTGTATGATGTTTGCGTTGGCATGACGAACAAGTTTGTAGATTTACAGAGTTTAGTATCGTGGAATCCTTAACAATTGCGACAGACATGATGTTTATTTACTAGTTAGAATCTGGCACTTGGATCTTGAATCTTGATTAATAAAATATGAACATTTGTATAAAGGATGTGCATTGGGGTCATTGCATATTTTACACGATGAGCGTTGTTGGTGTATTGCGGGTGAGTGAGTGTTTGCGAAGAATGCTTAAGTAGGTTTAGATTATGATGCATTATTATAATTATTAGAGGAACGTTGAGTAACAGAGGGTTTTGTATTGGAATAAGGAGTGCGTAATGTTTGTATTTTACTTTGCTCTTTAAGAAATTTAGTGAGATGTTCAAATGTAGGTATCGGAACATTCCTATTGGATTGCTAGAACAAGCTCACCTCACCCAATCTCCTTGTCTAATTTAGTGAGTGCAATGTGGGTAATAATGAAATCTGCTAGATCGTCAATATCTAAACGGCGTAAAGCTGCCTCGGCGGAGTAAAATTGTTCGAGAAATGTATCGATAGATTGATTAGGTTTATAGTTAATTAATTGTTGTACGTAACTGGAAGCTTGAACTCGAGTATCTTGATACTTTTCCAACAAAGATTTCCAAATGATTAAAGAATTATTAGCGGTAGGTGTAATACCAGAACAGACGATTAATGCTTTGCCTGACAATGAACCTATTAGATATTGAACCCTTCGGCGTCTGAGAGATGCGGATTATCGTGGATAAGACTTTTAAAATTTTCATAAAATGGTGACCATTTGCATGGTGAACGATCAAAAGTAGATAACTAATTTGAGAGGCGGTAACTTGCAGTTTAGTAAATCATATTTATGAGAATTATCTAGTGTTCTTTGTAAGATTATTTTTAGATAGCGTGGACTCTGTATGTTTTACGTAACAGTACAATTCGTCGAAGGTTTGTAAAGCGGTATAGTTCGGCTTTGCAGATGGATTATGCTCTAAATAAGCCATAACACACGAGTCCAAAGTTTCCATGAAATTAGATCTAATAATATCTACGGAGTGAACGCGTGCTAGGAATTGCGATTGAAATGACGGATCGGAAACCTTTAGGCTGAGATCGTACAGATTCTGCATAATTTGGAAGAGATTTTTCTTTTTAGCTTCTAAAATAGCTAGTTTGGGGTTAGATTCACAGTGTTCATCGTCGCTGCCTGAATTTTTCTATGTTTGTCTTTTTGACGCCATTTTGAGTGTTGAAATCTGGTATAATTTATGTGGATGCGTACAAATGTTTTTAAATGCGTGAAATAAGCGTTAAATTTATATGCGAAACACGCACAAATAAAAACAAATATTACTTATTACTCTAGCAACATTCACTCATCAATCTATTCAAATTCAGTACTTTTTAACACGCGGCAACCAATCAGAATCCTTTTATTATCCTACACTGTCATAAAATTCTTTTTTCCACTTCCGTCCCTGATCCAATCAGTCAGTGTCCTACGATAAATCCATTAATCAGCACCGTCTTATAAGTACTCCAAGCCTTATCCTATCATATTAGCGCCCACAGATATTATTGATTCTTCTGTTTGGTAGGGAATTTTGTATTTTACTATCGAGAATTTTGCTAGTATGCCTCTTAAGCTATCAACAATGTATTTCTCAATAATTTTGTCTATAGCTGGCAATATGGTGATAGGCCTGTAAGTATTATAATCCATACTACTGCCTTTTTTGAAGATTGTTCCAACAATTCCTGTTTTTACCGTAAGTGGGGACTTGCTTGTTTCTATGCATGGATTAATTAAATTAGAGATTACAGTTTTAATTTTATTACAAATATTTTTTATATCCATGACTCTAATTCCATCTATTCCTGGTGCTTTGTTATTGTTTAAAGACAATGATTTATGTCGTGTGTGCTTCTGAGTGTATGAATTTTTTCGCCATCTTTTTTCCGTGCTTTGATAGATCTTGAATTGCTTAGCATTCCAGAATAACTGCTTGTGATAAGTATTTTGTTATTGCTTTTCTCTAGACTTATGTCTATTTACCATCTGTCCATCCTAAGGTTGCCTGGCAAAGATTGCTTTTAGCGATAAGGCCGCCATTTGTACCACAGATTTAACAAACAAGAACCAGATAGAGCGCATTCGTCCAACTAAGTGAGGCACGTTGACAGCTATGTGTGCGTGACATTTGGCGACTGGCACTGTACGGACACGCGCGTCTATGTGTGTGTAAAGTTGCCAGATTATGAATAATGTCCCACTATTTTACATATTGTTTTTGCAAACGAATATAATAATATTACATAGGTAATGTTTTATATTCGTTTGCGGTTTTGAAGAATTTACCATGGATTTAATTAATGCTTTTAATATGTAATGCTGTTGTGAAAATTATTCAAATAAAAGATACCATTAAAGTATGCTTTTATAAATACATTTCTTAAATGTAGGTACCGAGTTAAGTTTTGACTAATTTTATTCGTAAATTGAGAAATAAATAGATTATGTTTTGTGATTCATAGCCTCGATCCAGAAGAAATACTTATATAATACCAACTACATATATTTACGAATACCAATCATGAGGTTCAGATCTTAGATCGGCGAATATGTTGTTTATTTTTTGTTTAGAAATTCTCAGTATAGTATCTGGAAATGTTTGGTTAATTGCAATAGGCTTGCGTCCTAAATATTAATTAGCTAAAAACATTTTGTCATGCACACAACAAATTATGAATATTATGATTCATAAATCATAACAAAAAGAAAATGCAACTAGAAATAAATAATGGCTGCAATAATTTCTGTTTCTGTACGTAATGTACACACGGCGCCAAGTCAAGCTAACAGTTGCAGTACGATTTTCATACTTATTCCCTACGCCATAAGAACGGTACAAAGATTTATTCTGTGACAAAGGTCAAAGTGTATAGTATATGGGGATCGAACTCAAAACAATGTATATACTAATGGAAATTCTATTACTATATTTATAATAAAAAACATAATCTACAATATACTTTTACAATACGTTAATGTACACATTGGAATTACACATTGGAGCTTTATTATCAAAACGTTAGAGGATTGCGTACGAAGCTAAAAAGTGTCTATAGCAATATACTAGCATCAACGGCTCAATTGTTTGCCTTCACGGAGAGTGGATTAAACGAATCCATACACGACGGCGAAATAGCTCCGGACGGGTATGTGGTGCTACAATGCAATCGCGTGGATGGTCGTAAGCACGGAGGTGTCTTACTGGCTGCCGCGCTACGTGATGGACTCGAGCTACGCCAAGTGACTTTACCCGACAACGCTAAGTTAGATACTCACTCATTCGAGATAGTGTGTGCAACTGTGTATCGTGGAAACAAATTTATGTTTTTATGTTGTGTATATTCCACCGAAAGCAATGGACAGAGAATACATGTATATGTTTCACCTTTTAGAAATGTTGTGTGTACGGTACGAAAAAGTAATTTTAGTGGCAGACTTTAATATGTATTCACCTAGTCAGGATATACAATGTTATTATGAGTACTTTGTTACTTACTGTAAATTTCGCCAATGCAACAACATTAGGAATTGTAATGATCGTACGCTCGATATTGTGTTGACAACTTTGTCGAAAGATGAGATTATTGTAAGTGAAGAGTGCGAGTCTTTGTCTAGTGTTGACCCGCAGCACCCGCCGCTGCGCGTAAGCGTCTGCCTGGCGCACGCGCACACACCTGTGGAGTCAGCCGCGGCCGCCGCAATCCCCGCTTCACCACCACTACATAGCCACGCGTTGCCACCACTGCCCGCGACCTCCCGTCCGCGATGGAATTTCGCAAAGGCAGATTTTTATTCGATGTATTCGGCACTAGGGGAAGCGGATTGGAGCGGATTGTATGGTACAAGCAGCGTTGACGAAGCATACGGTATACTTTATAATATATTTTATAGGATAATAGATGATAGCACGCAAAGAAAAATGCCTAAAGCCGGCTATTCGCGGTACAATTACCCAGAATGGTACACGGCAGATATAATAGGCGACATAAAAATAAAGGCATATTGGCATAAAACTTTTAAAATATGTAAATCTAGGGATGTGTATGATAAGTTTTCTTTCTATCGATCCAGAGTTAAAAATAAAATTAATTATGCTTATAAGAATTACCAGAATCGTATAGAAATGCAATTTTCAAAAGAACCTAATACCTTTTGGAGTTTTATTAGTCGGAAATGCTCGAAACGTAGTAAAACGCACATTATCAGAGACGGTTCGCCCGTTACAGAGAGTCAGTGTGCCCAAGCATTTGCCAATTATTTCCAGTCTGTTTATGGAGATGTAACGCCACATTTAAACGCAGCAGCAGCAGCCCAAGAGGCGCCTGAACACGGGAGGCGTATTCATGTGGGACAGTTATCACTAAAAGAGGTAAGCAGTGCCTTAGCTCGCCTGAAGCCTAAACGATCGGTGGGTCCTGACGGCATACCTCCATACATAGTAAAAGACTGTCGAATGGTATTAGCAGGGCCTCTTCTACACCTATTTAATCTTTGTCTGAAAGGACGGGTGTATCCAAGTGGTTGGAAATTGTCGAGAGTGATTCCAGTCCCAAAAGGGTCTTCTAGCTCTGATATAACAAGATACAGGCCTGTTGCGGTATTGTCGACATTCGCGAAGGTCTTCGAAATGGCATTGTGCTCAATTATAACATCACAGGTCAATGTTCAGCTTAGCGATGCACAGCACGGGTTCCGGGCGGGCTACAGTACGATTTCCAATTTATTATGTTTCATGAACCAAGCTGTCCCGGTCCTTGATTCTGAGGCTGGAGCACAGCTGGATGTAGCCTATTTTGATTTTCGGAAGGCTTTCGATAGTGTCGATAATGACATCTTATTAAAGAAATTTGCAATGGCCGGATTTACACCTGATTTATTATATTTTTTTGCTGACTATTTAGGAAACCGGAAGCAGTTTGTCGAGTACGCTGGGTATACTTCGAACCTATATCCCACTCTTACAGGAGTCAGTCAAGGTAGCAATTTGGGCCCATTAGAGTTCCTCATCATGATTAATGATCTACCAGATGTGGTCAAACATGCGAACTGCCTTCTGTTTGCAGATGATTTAAAGTTGTTACTTCGAGTTGATGACATGCGCGACTGCGAACGACTTCAGGAAGACATCACTCACGTTGTAGACTGGAGCATTGAGAATAAACTCTTTTTTAATGTTTCAAGTGTAACATTATGTCGTTTACGCGTGCAGTAGAACCACGGTGTTATAAATATAAGATGGAGGGCGAAGTTATTCCGCGAGTCATGATGGTGCGAGACCTCGGTGTCTTATTCTTTGCCGAACTATCATTTAGACAACATATTATTAACATCTGTAAGAAGGCCTATCAGAACCTAGGGTTTATAATGCGAGAAACAAAGGATTTTCATAACACTAATGCTATAAAGTCTTTGTATAACGCATTGGTTCGGAGTAGGTTAGAGACTAGTGCTATCATCTGGAACCCCCATGAAACTAAATATAGTTTGATGGTGGAGAAAATGCAAAATAAATTTACTCGGTACCTTTACTTAAAACAGTATGGTGTGTATCCCTTCTATCCACTTATGTATCCAACCCTCTTTGTTCTAGGGATGGTTGGATACTATAAGTTGGAGGTGAGGCGAAACTTAGCCTTGGCTAAATATATATTCCTATTGTTCCGGGGTAAATTGAGAAACCCTAGTGTTTTGGAATCGTTAAAGTTGCTTGTACCAAATACAAGACTGCGGCAGGCGCCAAGGACTAAGGTGTTTGAGGTACCTACATCCCGCACTAATTTGCAGAAATTTGCTCCAACGGTCAGGGCTTTAAATATTCTAAATGAGGTTTCTCGTAGTTTAGATATTTATGCTTGTTCCTTGGCGGAATTTGAGAGGGTGGCATTGGATTATATTAGCTATATTTAGTACAATAATATAAAATAGCTTTGTTGCTGCATTGCTGTATTGGGTCTGTAACCTGTAATAACAATGTGTGCTGGATAAATAAATAAAAAAATAAATAGTATTTTTCATTAACATGACAATAATTATTACCTACATAATCAATTGACAAGTGCATTTTCCCTAATTCAGGGAAAACGGTGTCGACGTAAACTGGCAACACTTACATATTTTCTGCAGAAATACGAATTTTATCAAAATAATATTATAAAACAGTCAAATAATCCATAGTTATCTGTAAAAAATATATTCCATCTTCCCGTTTTTGCTTTTGGAAACAACTTTTACAATGTTTAAAAACGCAAGACTGCATTTTATGAATTTAAAAGCTGGATTGATCGTGGCGTGTGAACTGTGCGATGCTTCGCAGCGCACTGAGCCGAGTTTGTATTCGCTTTTCAATTTTGTATTTGCTTTAGTGGCCTCACGCAAGTGTTCCGCGCGCTCCGTCTGCCTTTTATTCTGTAGTCTTAGATTTGTACATTCAATTTGTGTTTTGTATATCTTTTGTTCTATTATGTAACATTTTGTAAGTAACGTGTCCAATAAAGAATAATCAATCAATCAATGAACATGTTAATCTTGCCAATAGTATGCGGTGTTTTGTATGTTAGGCACATGTGGAGGTCTTGCTGTCTCGTTCTCCCCTGGCTCTCTCTCTCTGATATACGCGTAGTCATAAACTTGTTCTGAAGACGTTTCGTGTGTCGGGACTGCCAGCTGCGGACGATTATCGCAGGCCCGCGTTCGATCCGTATTCTGAAATTGTAAACCAATTAAGTATATATAGACTATCTCCGTGGTCCAGTGGATAGCGTACCTATGCGAATGCTGATTAGGGGTCCCGGGTCGGGCAAAAGTGTTACTGGGTTTTTCCGAATTTTCATTAGCAGCACGGAGTTAGATAATGTGCCCGGTAACGGCAATAGGCTCGCCCTCTATACGTGGACCTAAAGAATTCATGGCGGAATGTGGGTGTAATATTACACCTCTGCCTACCCCTTCGGGGATACAGGCGTGAGTGTATAAAAATAATATTAATAATAACTAGGGGATGCTCGCAGTTACGCTTGCACTTTTACTTTGCTGGGACTGGTCGGCTCTGAACTGTTACCGTAATTTTATCAAAAACCTAGACTTTAGAGTATACCCGCAGCTATGTCGACACATTTTGTTATATTTTAATGAACATTAGAGTATGGCTCGGAACAGCTGATACACTTGAGCATTCAATTGTAACATAAAGGGCCTGTGTAAACCACGTTTTTTAAACGCGCCGTCGACGCGCGTTTCAAAAACGCGCGTCGACGGCGCGCTTTTATCCTACAGAGCAGTTTGTTGTCGTTTGTATAGCGTTTGCCCAGATTATTAGAACAAAAGGCAGATGGAGCGCATTCATCAAAGTGAGGCACGTTGACAGCTATGTGTGCGTGGCATTTGGCGACTGCACTGTACGGATACGAGCGTCTATGTGCGTGTAAAGTTGCCAGATTATGAATAATCTCCCACTCATCATCATCAGCCTTTAACAGTCCACGGCTGGACTAAGACTCTCCTTTGAAAGGAGGAATTGGCCTACTATACCACGCTGGCCAAACGGGTTGGTGTAGGGTTGGATCAATTTTTCCTTCTCTTACAGTGCTGTTCTCTGCATAATAATTATGCTCCCTCCGTCGCGTTGGCTCTTCCGACACCCATGGGATGATATAGGGTGGTGACATTCCGAATTCTTAATCCGTCATCCAATCTCCCACTATTATGTACATAGTTTTGTCATTGTAATGTTTTTATGGAAGTTATATACTGATATGAGTTTGCGGTCTTGAATAATATACTGTATAACTGTAATAGATTTCATTATGTATAATATTCATGCACCGGAGACAGTGAACATTAATGAAAGCGACGTACACTATACAGGTGAATATCGGTCAATTATCTCACCCTAGTCACCCTTGTAAAGGTATTCATAAACCGGCGATATTTTGTCAAGTACACAATAAAGTATAAATATTATGATTTGAAGACAACACTAATTTTACTATTAAAAAAAATATATTAGAAGCGCAAACTCATGGATATGATTGTTTATTCTGACTATTCCAACGTACGGTTCTCAAACCTGGTCACCTACCCAGCTACACAGGTCACGCCTAGGGGTCTGCCAAAGAGCCATAGAGCGCTGCATGCTGGATCTTAAATTTAAAGACAGGATACGGAACACAAAGCTGCGTTCTAGAACAGGCATCAAATACGTGGGAAGAAAGGCTGCCAGTCTCAAATGGAACTGGGCGAGCAGCATCAGCCGTATGTACGAGGCTCGTTAGGCAAGAGTATCAACACTGTGGGTACCAGAGGATAGACGACGTCGCCGAGGCCGGCCACGAAACAGGTGGCGAAATGACCTAGACGCCTACCACAAGAGCTGGCTTGAGATTACGTGCGACAGGCATACCTGGAAAGATTTGGGGGAAGCCTTTCTTCAGGAGTGGGACAACGTAAGCTATTAAAAAAAAATGAATGCCTGCAAACAATTATTTCTGTTTCTACACATTAAGTACATGAATATTAAGATCGTATAGGGATCGAACCCAAAACAATGTATACATATTGGAAAGCCTATAACAATATTTGCTAATAAAGATATTTATATCTAAAATATACTTTTATAATATGTTAATATATTTTTCATTAACATGACAATTCTTATTAGGTACATATTACATAAATCAATTGACAAGTTCATTTTCCATAATACAGGGAAAACGACGTCAACGTAAACTGGCAACACTTACACATTTTTTGCAGAAATTCGAATTTTATCGAAAATAAGTTATGAAACAGTCAAATAATCCATAGATAACTGTGAAAAGATATTCTATCTTTTGTTTGTTTTTGATTTTGGAAAAAACTTTTACAATGTTTAAATACGCATGACGGCATTTTATGAATTTAAAAGTTGAGTTGATCGGGGCGCGTGAACTGTACGATACTTCGTTTTGCACTGAGCCGGATTTGTATTCGCTTTTCAATTTGTATTTGCTTTAGTGACCTCACGCAACTGTTCCGCGCGCTCCATCTGATTCTTGTTCTATAATCTGAGAGCTTCTGTATCGATACACACGCGCGTGTGCATCGCGTTGGTATCGCTACACACGCGCGTTTGAATTTATACAGGTGTGCAAAGGTCTACAGGCTGCGTCTGACTTGCGTGCGTATCGCGTCTGTATCGCTACAAACGCGCGTCGACGGCGCGTTTAAAAAACGTGGTTTGCATAGGCCAAAAAACGTGCATTCGCCGTTTTTTGTTTTGGCGAACTGAACAATAAGCGTGTGTTCACACTATGCCGGACCGGTTAGCCGGTCCGGCTTGATGCCCGGACCGGCGAATAACGAGCCAGTGGCAGAACAATTTGTATGAAGCTATTCACACTAAGCCGGATCCGGTCAATTGACCGGATCCGGTGTATCTCCTCTTGGGGTGGGGCACCCAAAAGCCATCTATTACGAGTGGAACGAGCACAGAGAGCAGTATTGAAAGTGTCCACTTTTAAACAATACCGACACCCTACCAGGGAACTATATGAATACTGTCAGGTCCTAACAGTAAGACAACTTTTTATTCAACAAATTGTATTAAGACAACACTCATACCTCTCTAAATCCGGCCATTCTACCTCATCTTCTTGTCAACAGCCAAATACTCGCAGATATAAATTCCCACTTGATGCGACCCGTAGAACTTCATTCAGCCAACGGCTTTTCTGCTTTCTTGGACGTTTTCTTTACAATAAATTAAATAAAGTACAGTACTCGCCAAACTTTATGGCCGCTCCGAACCTAGCCGCATTACGCTGCGCAGAACACAAAATCAGGTATCAGCGCGACGTACGCGGGGCGTGGAGGCAGGGCACGCCCGCGCGCGCTGTCTTCCACCCGCTAGCGTCCTGTCGCCTCCCGCGCGTTAATGTGAGTGCTACGTTCGTACACGAATAACATATACGCTGAGCTCTGACAGTATCGTCAGGCCTCCTTCACTCGGCCGTACCTACAGCGATAAGTGCCTACACTTTGGCGCGGCTTCTACTCCGCGTCGTCACCGCTCGCGCGCAGGGCTAGCTAATAACGTGAATTTTAATAGTGAACAATAAAAATGTTCACATCACAAGTCTGGTGCAAAGTATTGCTAATTTAACGGATGTGTGTCGGAAGCAACTTGAAATTTTGATTTTATTTATTTTACGAGAGCAACTTGAAAATTGTACTTTTTATTTGTTGAGATATCTCAACGATTATGGTGTCAAATTAAAGATCTAGTTCAAAAACCATTTTATCTGTTTGAATCATGTAAATCGGTCTACGCGTTTAGGAAATAACAAAGAATTAGTGTAGTGAAAATGTAAACCACCAGAATTTTTGTGGTTTTCGTTCTACGAGCACAAATAGTGGGATAGGATACTTATAGTATAAATATTTATTATTAGGTACGTGGTCAAGTAGGTAGATAGACGATGAATAAATATTATAGTAGCAGCGTGCAGCGGCAAGTCGACAACCCTAGCGCACCGCTCCGCGCCAAACAGCGACAGCGTTATGTGTTAGAAAAGAGCGGGAACAGTTAGGTCAATATCGCGTTAGGTACTGAATGCTCATGCGAGCTGAATTGCACTTTCTTGCTTAGTAGCAAGAGTCGCCATTTCTTTAAATTGGTTTGCGAAGTGGTGCTTCTGTTCGTACGAACTATCTATTCTGTGGTATCGTCGCGTTCAGAATAGTTTCATAGTGTTACTTCTTTGTTGTTTCTCGTTGCTATCGTTATTGTTTCTTGTTGTTATTTGTACTGATATATAGTTACCATTTTCTTTGAACCTGCCTCGCGGTCGTTTTAATGTTTTACGTCGCCAAACACGGAAAGACGTGTTTGACGTAAGTATTAACGTTTATAAAGAAGGATGCTGAGGAAGGCCTTAAGTATAACTTGAAGTCAGTCCAAAAGCGGACTGCAGCAGCTACAGGTGTGTCTGTTGCGCCTTCCATCTTACCATCCCGATCTTAACCCAATAGAAACGGCTTGGGCAGCAATAAAAGGCTACGTAGATAGCTAACAAAAATATTACCGGGAATATTAATAATGTCATGAAACTTGTGGAGGCGAAGGTCGATGCAATGGGTGAACATGAATGGATTGCGTTATGTGACAAAGTTAGAAGCATTGAGGTGGAATATAAAGCGAAAGAGCGATGTTGTGATAGATGACTTCACCGATCAATTTATCATACACGTGAGCGAAAATGAATCGGAGGAAGAGGATGGAGATGCCGAAGTGAAGAAAGTGACGAAGAACGTTCTTCAGATGAGGTACCTTCTACGAGTATGGAAGTGAATGTTTTTATGGAAGGTGTAGCCCTATTACAAATAAAGATAAAAAAATGTTTTGTCGTAACCAATGTGTTTTTTATTTAGAAGTCCCTTCACCTAACTTAATTTATATTAATCGAATTTGATTGAATATGTAATTAAACAATATAATATAGCTAATCTAACAACGTAACTGAAGATTTTAATTTTCAATAATTACAAATATTTTTTCGTGGTTATGAAATGTCCACCCGACTGTACCATGCGCAAGTTCGTACCGATTGCTACATTCAGAGCGGCCATAAAGATTGGCGAGTACTGTACTAACAATAGTTTACTATAACAAACATGACTGCAAAACCATCATAAGTGAATGGCTTCAAAAACTATCATATGACGAGACGGAGAATCTACTCCACCTCACCATTTAACACATAGACGCACACACACACACACACACATACACACACACACACACACACACACACACACACACACGCGCGAACACGCACACGCACACACACGCACACGCACACCCACACACACTTAAATGCAAAGGCAAATATTATGCTTAAATTAGTTTATTACTTTTTATTTGTCAAATTTAATTCTTTACTATTGTTGTATATTGTAGTGTCTCAGTAATTATGTAAGTTGTTTAACCGTGTCATCGGAAGGATGCTGGTACTTAAGGCTCAGGTTTTCCTATTTTAAGTACCAGCCGCACATAAATAGTAGCACCTTCATGTGTTGGTAATATAAATGTGTCTCATAATTGTAGTAACTTGTGAAACAATTAATACATTTATTATTATTATGTTTCTCTTTTCCACGGGTATTGTTCTAACTACGTCGTCAAAACAATACCCGGCACTTTGGAAGGCTTACACGGGGACATGGGTCCAACGTGCAGAGGCCCTTAGAGATTTTTAATCTAAAATGGGATGAGACACATGCCGCGGAGCCTCCACAACTGCACTACTGAGTACAGCTATGGACTAGCCGCAGCAAATGTAGGACTATTACAATGATGTGGAGTCTAATTTACGAAGGTTTATGGGGATGGGTGTTAAATGGACTGGTAATAATGATACTATGGATAACAAACGGCACCTGCCAGTGATACTCCTATAGCATCCGTCCGCGTGGCAGGTGGTGACTCGCCAACTCACTAGATGGGCCCTCTCTAAGCAGCCGCCCAAAGCAAACAAACTCTGCCATAAAGGCAGCCAGAGGGCAACACCGGTGCGAGTGGCTAGGGGTGTCGAGCGGTGCGGCACCGGTTTCGCCATCGCGGGCCTCGTGACAACGGAGGCCCGGAGTTGGTTTCCCCGTAGTTACGCCCATGAGAATGACACTTCCACCCCCAAGCTAATAGCTCTTGCGGCTTCCCTCTGGCCGGCCGACCAAGGCAAGCCAGAGTTGAGAGTCCTGCGGGCACTCTTGGAAATCCACTCACGAGACGAGGCCCTGACCGACTCTCTGAAGCATTCGGGACCGCAGTGTCGCCACACACATTCAGCTCGCCACAAAGCTGCCCTGCGGTTGTAAGCTTTCTTTTCATCTTGTAATACATTTTTTGTTTATATTACACGATGAAGGTGATGTTTGAAAGTTGTTACTCTGCCCTCTGAGATTGCGTTAGTCTCATGATGAGATAACGACTGCCCCAGAGGGGTTTTATTATTATTATAATGTTTCTCTTTCACGCGTACTTTTCTAACATAAGATGTTAAAAAAGTACAAGGCCCTTTGGCAGGCGTACACGGAGACACAGGTCCAACGCGCAGAGGCCCTTTGAGAATTTTAATCTAGAATGTGGTGGGACACCTACTGAGGAGCCTCCATAACTGCACTATGAAGTACAGCCACGGATTAGCCGCAGCAGGTGTAGGACTATTGCAACTTGTATGGAAACTAATTACTCTAGGCTATTGTGATGGGTGTTCAATATAATAATATATAATAATAAAACATTTATTTGTCAGTATATGGGTATTACAAAAGATCTGGGTGTACATATTATAGTGCTAGCCATATTCTACCATTATATGGCGTACAAATGTTAAGTGTAGTGAGATTTCGGTCTTTTATAACAAGTCACATCACATTAATTATTATCATTCGAATTCAAATTGTTTAATTCATAATATTATGTTTGCATGCTTTTATGTCAATAATACTTAATATGTCACAATGTTTTGTCATCTAAAAAGTCCTTTATGCTATAATAACATTTGTCAATTAGTAATTTATATAAATTTGATTTAAAAACATTCAAAGTATTAATCTCCTTAAAACTATTAGGTAATTTATTATAAATGTGTATTGACATGCAGTATACATTCTTACTAAATACATTTACCCTTTGTTTTGGTATTAACAATTTGTAAACATGTCTACCAGGTCTTTTCACGGCATTATTGTGCTTAGGGAATAAATATGGATGACTACGCACAAAAACACAAATTTCAAAAATGTACAGGCTAGGTAGTGGTAATAAATGATGCCTTTTAAAATAGGTGGTGCAGCTCTCTGTTTGATGTATGCCAAAGATTGCTCGGATACATTTTTTTTTGCACAAGAAATGCTCTGTCTGCGTCTACCGAGTTTCCCCATATTATAAGAGCATATCTTAGTTTTGACGGGACATATCCGTGATATGCACTTAGTGCCGTGTCTATGGTCGATACTTGTCTTAAGCGATACAAAGCGTAAACAAATTTGTCTAGACTCAAGCAAAGGTTTTCGATATGCTGTTTCCAATTACAGTATTTGTCAATGGTAATGCCTAGAAAGGATGTGGAGTTATCTTCTTCAACTACGTTATTATTATATTTTATGTCAAGCTTTAAAGGTTTGCTGTTGTAAGTTTGAAATTGAATCATTTTAGTTTTGTTAATATTTATTTGTAAATAATTGCATTCTAACAAATTTATTACTCTATCTAATGTCATATTTGTCTCTTTTTCTAAATTATCTTTATTCCTGTCATTTATAATTAAAGTTGTGTCGTCAGCGTAAAGTACAAATTTATGGTTAGTTATGTTGGGCAAATCATTTATATATAATATAAACATCAGTGGTCCAAGGATGCTTCCTTGCGGAACTCCGGATGTATTTTGTACCTTGAATTTTGATCTCATAATTGCATTATTTTTGCCAGACGAGCATTGTATTTCCACGCATTAGTAACGATTTTCTAAGTCTAGGGCTATTCCTCTAATTCCATATTTTTCAAGCTTATACAGCAATAATTTATGGTTCACAAAATCGAAAGCCTTGGACATGTCTAGAAATATTGAGACTATCTTATCTTTGTTGTTGAGACTCTCAGTTATCATTTTAGTTAGCGTAAAACATGCCAATGTAGTGGAGTAGTTCTTCCTAAAACCGTTTTGTTCGGGTTTAAGGATACTATGTTTTTCTTAAAAGCCATATAATTTTCCATACATTACTTTTTCAAAAATGTTTGACAGTATCGGAATTAGCGTAATGGGTCTATGATTATTCATATTCTTGCCATCGCCCTTTTTGTGCAGCGGTTTGACGACAGATAGTTTCAATCTTGCCGGAAAGTGTCCTTGCAAAAGTGACAGATTAATAATGTGGCACAATGGAGGACATAATATTTTAGCGCATAATTTTAAGATGTCAGTTCTAATATGGTCATATCCCGTAGAATTAGTGTTATTTAATTATTTAATAATTGTCAAAATGTCATAATTACTTACAGGCGTCAAAAATATTGAGTCAGTATTATTAGGGATTATAAACGGGTAGTTAGTCATGTTTAGATTAAAATTGTCATTGCTAATAGAGGATGTCAAGTTTATAAAAAAAATGTTGAACTGCTCAGTTATTTGTTTTGGATTTGTGTATTCAGTGTCATGTACTTTTATAATTTCAATATAATTAGTGTTTCGTTTTTCTGATATATTATTTTTTATTATGTTCCAAACCACTCTGCATTTATTATTCGCTTTGCTGATATATTTAGAGCTTTAAATTTTTTGAGCTTGGTTCATACATTTTTTGAAGATCTTGTTATAATGAACATATGTCTGTCTAGTTTTGTTTGTACGAGAAACTTTATACCGCAGTTATAACAAACGTTTATGCTTGCTTGATTTAATGAGGCCTTTAGAAATCCACTTGCATGTTGTCGGTTTCTTTATTACTTTAACGTTTATTATTGTTAAACATAGGCCATAACATAAGGTAACAATATCATGAAGTATATTAAAAGCCGTCTCGGTGTCTGCACATTCCAAAACATCATTAAACGAGAGAGCAGATAGACACGAGATAAATTTTTTGATGTTAGTTTTAGCAAAGTCTCTTATTTTCTCAAATCAATATTGCCTTCTATGAGAGGTATATGTTCTGTCGAAGGATATGGTTTGAGCTGTTTCGTGGTCCAATAGTGCTAATTTGTATAACTTGGACGTGACATTGTGTAAGTTACTAGCAATTATATCAATGCATGATTTTTGACGAGTTGGACTGTAGATATGATGTTTCATATTATCATTATATAAAATTGATTGTAATTCTCTTGAATTTTCATTATTTTTTAGGATGTCAATTTTCCAGTCTCCACACAAAACTATGTTCTTCGTTGTCCGTTTGCATACTATACTAAGAAGAAGCGTTAAGTTTTCAAGAAATATCTTGGCATTGTGGTTTGGTATCCTATATATGCAAATTATTATAAGTTTGAGTGATATAATTTCAACCACACAGTATTCATAATGATAGGGTATAGGTTGTATTGATAAATTAAGGATTTTATGCTCTAAATATTTCTTAACCAATATGCAAGAACCACACCTAGAGTTCTAGAGTAAAAAGCTGCCAATTTATATTGATTTAAAATTAAATTAGATTCTGTTCCTCTTTTCATGAATGTTTCAGTGAGGCATATTATATCTACATTACAATCAATCTGCTCTAGAGTAATTTCAAATAAATCTTTTTGGCTAAGAATACCTGCAATATTTTGGTGTAAAAGAGTGTATGTCTTTTTATTAGCAACGAAAAAGATTTAAAGAGTCCACTGTATTATATTCGGTTTGGCCCGCATCAGTCATGCTGTTATCATTATAATTTGTCGTGTATGATATTTGTGATTTAATATAAGTAAGTACATAGTACATTAGATCTCTAAATATGATAGTCATTCCATAGTTATTAATGCGGCCATTATATTTTGAAAATGCTCTATAATCATTCGGTAAATTTAAGTTTGAGTCAATTAATATTGCATAATTATATATCTGAATGTCATGATATAGCAAATTATTAAACATTTCCACACGCCAGTTATATATTGCACAAAAGTCAGTACATTTATACGTTGGTAGACAAAGGATTATATTTGTATGTTTTAACGTCATTAAGGTTTCCCGTATGCAAACAATTAGCTCCGAGTAATTTTGAGTCGTATTGAAGTCTCTATCACCAATAAAAATTACGCAGTAGTCATCCATAGTATAGTTGGATAATTTTTCATTAATATTACATAATAGTTGATTTATACCACAATTTGTATACAGATAATGACATAAATTATAGTTGGGAAATGTATTCTCTGCAATAGATAACATTTTATTAAATTTGTTACTGCTAATTAAACAAAATTTATTTTTCTTTGCGCATGTTTTTCTTTGTTTATCTACTTGTCTCGTATTAGTAACAATCGGTGCTTTTTGTATTTCAGTAAACGATTTTGATTGCTCCATAGTCTTGCTACTGCTACATGAATATTTTATTTGTCCTTGTCCTTGTTTGTCCCTGATTACAGCTTTATACTTTTTATTTGGTGTAGACTGTTTAATCTTAGCTGGACTGCTTGTGATCTTTTTAAGTAACTCGTTCTTTTTCTTTAGTTCTTCGTTGTTTCGTCTGAGATCATTTATTTCCAATGTAAGTGTTTCGATTTCGGTGTGGGCACTGTTTAGTTTTAAAGTCAACTGGTTAACGTGATCTTTAAGTTCATTTATTTTTTCATCGTCGTACTCAGATACATTTGGCATAAAGGGGGGCCAATTCTGCTATTTTTATATGACATTGATATCATATTTTGAATGGATTTAAAAGTGGTATTCTAATAACCTTATGTCCTTATCGTATAATTTAAAATAAACAGTTTGTCGTTGACACATACGATCTCGTTACAATTTCATTCAAATATCATAATTATAATTTAAAAGAATACGCTTTTTGTGACGTAAGTATGACACTGACATCATATCGCGACTATATTTATTTAGCGGAATGGAATGTTGTACTGTATCTGATATTGTGTAGCTATCATCGGTAGGTGCGTCGGACTTAGTTCTGGTCCGACGGAACGTAATATTTTCTAAGAAATTCATCTTTTTGTTAACACGCTTTTATTAGGTCGTCGTGTATGTAACTAACTATGTAATGGAATCTTAGGTAACTAATTTAACCATCTTCCAAGGGTCGTAGCGTAATGAAAATTGGCAACTGTATGTAGTTCTGATGATAATTTAATAATATGGTACTGTCAAACTGATCTGATGATGGAGCCGGAACATAGGCACTGGCATTCCATGATGGAATATCGTATCATAGTCGTGTTTGCACTTGTGAGAAAGGCCACGTAATGATCTTTGACTACAATTAGGTTTCAAGGTCTGATGATGAAGCCGGAAGATAGGCACTGGCATTCCATGATGGAATATCGTATCATAGTCGTGTTTGCACTTGTGAGAAAGGCCACGTAATGATCTTTGACTACAATTAGGTTTCAAGGTCTGATGATGAAGCCGGAAGATAGGCACTGGCATTCCATGATGGAATATCGTATCATAGTCGTGTTTGCACTTGTGAGAAAGGCCACGTAATGAACTTTGACTATAATTAGGTTTCAAGGTCTGATGATGAAGCCGGAGGATAGGCACTGGCATTCCATGATGGAATATCGGATCATAGTCGTGTTTGCACTTGTGAGAAAGGCCACGTAATGAACTTTGACTACAATTAGGTTTCAAGGTCTGATGATGAAGCCGGAAGATAGGCACTGGCATTCCATGATGGAATATCGTATAGTCGTGTTTGCACTTGTGAGAAAGGCCACGTAATGGACTTTGAATTATTTAAATATTTCGAATAAATTAAAATAAAATATAAATATATGAAAAGTAACGATGACATTCTGGGTGGCAAATTGAAGGATCACTGGTGGCGTATTGAGTACCAGAATCGAAGCAGTCCTCATCTGCACATGGTTGTGTGGATTGAAAATCATCCAACATTTGATACTGCCGAAGGTGTCCAACAGATTGACCGCGTCGCTTCCTGCAAGTTGCCATCCCAAGATGAAGAGCCAGAACTTCATGATTTGGTAAAAAAATGCCATATTCATAAACATACACCCACATGTACGAAAAACAACACAACAGTAAGGTGCCGATTTAATTTTCCACGTCAGGAATGCAGTGAGACCCGAATAGTTGCACATTCGTCGGACGATTTTATTCGAAGTGGAGGAAGAATATGTCTGCTCAAACGCCGGATGGAAGATGTGTGGGTCAAGAACTACAATCCCGATTTATTAAAAGTCTGGACGGGAAATATGGACATCCAACTTTGTGGGTCGAATGAGGCGATAGCTTTCTATATCGCCAAATATTTGTCGAAAGGAGAGCCAACTAATTTGGAGAGCAAACTCGGGAATAGCTCAAGCCATTCAACAGATATAGCTAGAGCAGCTAGAAATTTTCTCGGCGACTATTCAGAATTTGTATGAAAAATCTCCATGAAAGGCAAGTGTCAGCCCCAGAATGCGCTTTTCGCCTGTGCCACCTGCCGCTTCGTGACAGCTCTCGTAGTTGTGTGATTTTAAATACACTGAAACCGGAGCAGCGATATCGAGTATTGCGTTTTGACGATCATGGGCAAGCCACAGGATACTGCAACAACCTCTTCGATCGGTACGAAAAGCGACCCGCGGACCACCCGACATTTGACTTCTCTAACATGAGCCTGACTGAGTTTGCAATGCTCTTTGACACTTACTACCAGAAGAACCAAAGCGAAGAAAGCATTGATCAAGATAATGAGGACACATCAACTCGAACACGTCGGCAATTGATAACGTTAACAGACAACAGCAAAATGATCGTAAAATCTGTGCCTGCTGCTGTTCGAGTACCATACTTCATAGCGACCACTGATCCGGAGAACTTTTATTACAGTTTGCTGGTTCAGTATATGCCTTATCGCTCAGAAGCAGAACTGTTACAAGGGTTTAATAGTGCAACAGAGGCTTTCTTAGCTCGGGAAGAGCAGTTGAAGGCAATAAGCGGTCACATGGAGTGGCACAGAGAGCGCGACCGGCAGCTGGAAATTGCATTCAATCAAGTGCACGCATTCCAGATCCTCGAAGAGCCCCCAGTATTGGATAATATAGAACACAATGAAGACTATATTGAAAAGACCAATGATCAATTCGACTCAGCACGACAGGCTATGAATATGGACCAAGGACAACTATTCGTATTCAATACTATCACGTCAAACATACAGTCGCAACAACAGGGCGATCAACAAAGGTTTAAACTTTTTGTAACTGGTGGAGCTGGAACAGGAAAGACGTTCTTGTTTAACTTGTTGAAATATCAAGTGAACATATGTTACGGGAAGCAGGTTACAAAGATTGGCGCTCTGACTGGAGTTGCAGCACGACTAGTATGCTGGTGGCTCTACACTGCATAGCTTGCTCAAATTAGCAGTTCAAAGAGACGGCGTCTTAGTGAACATGCCTCAACTCTCCGGCAACTACTTGAGAATTATGCGTCAACAGTGGCAAAATGTAGAGTTCTTGTTCGTGGACGAGATATCTATGGTTCCGTATGAGATGTTGTGCCATGATAGACGCTCGTTTACGCCAGCTAAAGAATTACGATGAACCCTTTGGCAGCATAAACGTTATGCTCTTTGGCGACCTCTTGCTGCGTCCGCCAGTGCGTGGTAAACAGGTGTTTCAACAGCCGGACCACATAAGACCAGCAACTCATTTATGGCGGCTTTTCACATTAGTCGAACTCAGATAAAACATGCGCCAGCGAGGAGACACGACATTCACCGACATCTTGAACGCCTTCAGGGTCGGAGAGCTGAACAGTGAGCATCTCGCAGTATTGCTGACTAAGGTCTCATCAAATGCAAGTTTGCGCTTGAAAAAGCACTGCGTATTTATCCAACAAACAACCAAGTAAGTAAAGAAGCACAACAATGAAGTTCTTAAATTTTACGAACAAAAAGGAACTCAAATGTACGACATAAAGGGTCAAGACCAACTTATTGACGCGACCCGAAACCTTGGAAATACTACAGTAAAGTCCATTATTCCTAGCGATATAAATAAAACGGGTGGACTGCCGAGTAAATTAAAAATTTTCAAAATTTTCAATTGGGGCTAAAATCATGTTGCGATCCAATATAGACGTGGAGAAGGGGCTAGTAAATGGCAGCATCGGATTCATCTCGGACATCGTCTGGGCGCACTTTAGACGTGACCAAATGTATAAAACGAACATACCGTCCATCAAAGTTAATTTTGGAAACGGCGGTGAGCACCTAATTCAGCCTATAGGCATCCAGTTCCCGGCCAAGTATAGCTACGGTACGGTGGAAAGGCGAATGCTCCCAGTGATTTTAAGTTGGGCATCTACCGTGCACAAGATGCAAGGCTGTACGGTAGACCACGCAGTGGTGTACTTAGGGTCCCGTACTTTTGCGACTGGACAGGCGTATGTGGCCCTAAGTAGAGTAAAATCGCTTAGTGGTCTCCAGATTGAAGAGCTAGATTGCTCTAAGCTGACATATAAAACACCATGCAATACAGACGCACTGGCGGAGATGGAGAGGATGCGGGTTCATTCGCCAACTTAAAATAAATGTATGTTAAAAATAATTCATCAGCAAAGACTAAAAAGTATAAAATAAATTAATAGTTTAAAAAACACTAGAAAAACACGCTTTTATAAATGCACGTAAAAACAAAAAATAAATTATGGATCGTTCAGGTTGTCTCTATTTCTGGGCTAAACTATGTGTTTTCATTATAATATTTGATTGTAAAAGCGTGGGGCGCTTAGATGTATCAGTTGTTTAAGGCTGTTTCATCTATCCTCTAATAGATGGCGTTGGTGTAAATAGAACAATTACGCAAGTCTAGAAACACGATACACGTTTCCAGAAATTTCGTGAGTCGTCTCGAAAAGTCTAGTTATGTGTTCCGGCCGGTATAAATACCAGGCAGACGCGCGAGTCAGGAAAGTAACAATTGAATAGCGGAGCGACAAACGAGAGCGAAGGGAAGTAATTCGGAAGTGTTTAGTGGTGTTTTGCATTAGTGTTGAGAATTAAGTGTGAAATAAGTGTGTTTTTACTAGTTGTGTGAATAAGTGTGTATAGTGTTTGTGTATAAATAAAGTTCAGTTTAAGTGGCATAGTGAGTTATAATTTATCGTCGAACCCCAGCTCGTAACAATATTATCAATGAATTAGTGAATGGATTGTAAAATATGACTATGATTTAAGTGAGATTTTCTACAATAAACAAATTATAATAACTTTGCTCTCTATATATTATGAAATAAAATTCTTACGTCACATATATGATAATAATATCTTCGCTAATCTGTCCTTAAAGTTTTTGCACTAATTAAAAAATAGCGGTGTATAATTATAAAATCACAATTTTATCCTCATAAATCAACACGTCAAGTAACATTTAAAGATTTAACAATGTGCAAATTATTTTAAAACGAACTTTGTATTGAATTTCAGGCAAATGAAACCACCAGTTTCAGTGGAAATTCTACTAAGCTGGTAACACAGATCGGAGCCAGCCTTAGAGTAAGAAAAATACTATAGAGACAGCATTACAATAGCAATCTTATCCAATATATTTACTTCACTTTTGATTTTTTTCTAGTGTTTGAGTAAGATACGTCTATAAATGAGGTTTCGCATTTTTGTGGGTTGTCACCAATTTTAATTTGATTAATGATGGGCTTACTCGTAATGAATATCGAGATAATATCGATAACGTTTAAAATAAATCCTCAGATTTGGTTTACTCCACGGCAGGTAATCTTCATACAAAATATTTCAACCTAAGTCTATGGCACTCACATTTATCTTATTTGACAGTTACCTCCCGCCCCGAACCCCTGTAACCTATCGCCATGTTTGCTAATCTATCAATTTGTCAAAGTTTTGACAATTATGACTGTTTTGTAAACAGCAACATTAGTTTCAACAAAATTGATCGAGTGAAGTTTTGCATTTATTTATTTCCGTAACTTATTCTCTCAATTTCTAAAGCTGTGATATCTTAATATATAAAATCCTTGCGTTACTGACTGACTGACAGACACGCTACAGCCGAAACTACTGGTCGTAAGAAGATGAAATTTAGCATGTATGTTCCTTGGGCACCGTAGGGGTGCACTAAGACGGGATTTCCCGAAATTCCCACAGGATCGGGCAAAACGGGCAATTCGAAAATATGTGCGTGCGAAGCCGCTGGCGTCGACTAGTCATCATATACAACAAGTGCTGTGTTGCGACATGTGCTAGTAGACGAAAGGACATCGGATTCCCATGTTTCCTAAAAGTGAGACAGGACTCAAAAAGTGGTTGCAGTCCATTAATAGTGAACGATTGCGAAGATTGAGTTTCCAGGAACTTCGTAAACAGTTTGTGTGCCAAAAGCATTTCGAGAACAGGTTTCTTTCTGCAACGTGCGATAGAGTTCGTCTTTAAATATAAAAAGGCACGGATGTCTGCCGACTACAAAACAAATCTCTACCTGTGATGCAATGTAAAGCTTTAAATAAATTTAAAACTTAATTAAAAATAAGGCGAAGTGAAAAAGCAATGTTTTATTTTAGAAATACCCTTTCTTAACTTAAAATAGTAAAATGGATATTTCCTACTAGGAAAAATTACGCTGAATCATTCTTAATCATTGCCCGAAACGTTACCTATAAAAAAAACAACTGTCATTTATGATATGTGAGCCTATTACAGTCCAGTTTTGATCTATGAGAGTGCTCCGTCTGTACGTTAGTACAATATAGTCTGTGGTTTACTCAAAAGTAATTTCAATAGAATGTTGATAAATCATCAGATTAAGTAAAGTAAATATCGATGAAACATAAATATCGATCAATAGGATTTATTAAACCTGTTGAAATTAAGTCCTGCATATTATTATTTTATGTAACCAAGTCAGGATCAAATTGTGTCTTTAGCTGATTGTCAAACGAACATTGAAGTTCAGTAACTTCAATGTCTAGTTGCCACCAGGCACCGTGTACTTAATTTAACTGGCAATAAAATTGACATTCAATCCCACGTTTCCGAGTTTTGGAAGTTATGTGCATTTATTAGGTAAGTATCGCTTGCTATGATCTTGGAAATCATGGCAACTAAACATGTATGGCTTAGTAGTTGTCTGCCGAAAATGGTTTTATATATAAACTGTTATGAACGTGAAAGTTTTTGAGGATATATTTGTTACTCTTGCCTAAAAAAATATTTAAAATAAAAGTATCGATAAAACTTTAACGTCACAACAAATATCAATACAATCTTTATACGAATAAGTCAATATGTCTATGAAGGAAGTTTCTAAGTTTGACATGAAGTTCTATTTTATTTCGACGGATAATGGGTGGCCATGGTCACCAATGTCAGATTATTTTAGTGATGATCCTGCGATGCAATCCTTCCATCTATAAAGTATATATTATCTAGGGAGCCGGCCGTCCTCCGGCTAATTAGCCGGTCTCGCGTAGTGTGAACACTCGCTCCGGGCGCTGGCTTCCGGCTAATTAGCCGGTCCGGCGCAGTGTGAACAATCCCTAACGGAGCCGAACATTTCCACGATCTTTCTAGCGAATGCATTAATCAGCAGGTGAACGCTCAAGTGTATCAGCACCACTAAGGTCTTAGCCTACATAAGCGACTCGCCTCACACCCAACCAAAAGAATATAATTCCAATATGGGCTTTAATTACTGCTTTTTAGGTATTTTTTACATTGGCATCATTAAGCACGCAGCGCGCTGTCTCCTAATTTATGTGCCAATGTAAAGCATACCTACAGACAAGAGCTTAAAACCTATATTTTAATGATATTCTTTTGGTTGGGTGTGCGGCGGGTCGTTTATGTGGGCTAAGACCTTTATATGTACCTAAATGCGAAAATGCGGTTGTTTGTCCTGCTTTCACGTCGCAACGGAGCGATGTCGTGGTATTACTTTTGTGTGGAGATAAGAAGCTAGAGAGTGACATAGGCTAGTTATCGTGATAACCGACTACACGAGAAAAATCTTAATATATAAAATCCTTGCGTTACTGACTGACTGACAGACACGCTACAGCCGAAACTATTGGGCGCAGGAAGCTGAAATTTGGCATGTATGTTCCTTGGGGACCGTAGGGGTGCACTAAGAAGGGATTTCCCGAAATTCCCACGGGATCGGCCAAACCGGGAATTCGAAAATATGTGCTTGCGAAGCCGCTGGCGTCCTCTAGTACTAATATATAAAGCTGGCGAGTTTCTTTGTTTGCTTGAACGCGATAATCTCAGAAACTAAGTACTGGTCCGATTTGGAAACTTCTTTCAGTGTTAGATAGCCTATTTATAGAGGAAGTCTATAGGATATATCGACGGCGGAAAGCGAAAACGTCGTAGTCCACAAATTATGATTTTTTTATTGCCCTGTTCGAATCAGAAAAAAAACTGCATCGAATGGTCCGGGTCTCGTAATTTTACGATGTTTAGTTATAAAATTAACATTTTGAAAAAAACGGTTTTAACATAAATGCCTGCATTAAAAAAGGCTGTAAGTTACAGAAAAAAAACAGTTATACTATGTCGATTACAACAAATTCGTTTCCCGTAAAAAAGATGCACGTTGTCACTTGTCAGAAATGCTAGCTTCTTATCAAGTGCGGACGACTACGTTTTTGCCGCTGAAGCTTGAAAATCTAAAGAATTAAATAATACCTAGATCAGGGTAGGCGAACCAATGGCACGCGTGCCATTGATGGCACGCGACACAATATTTTGGGCACGTCGCCGATAATAAAACATGTGTAAAATATGAAAAGAAACTGTTTAAAGAAGCTGGCTCATGCTATTTTAACAATTTTTTCTTCTACCTATGCCTGCGAGTCATTATTTTCAGAGATGAATAACATTAAAAACTCGGTTAGAAACCGTTTGACAGATGAATTCAGATCTGCATGTATTTTAAAAAGTAACATTTTACAGCCCTAACATAAATTATTTGTCATCTAACCTGCAGCAACAGAAGTCACACAAATTTTACAGTAATTTAATTTATGCGTGTAATAAAACATTCCAAAATGTACCTCTTTTGTTTACTTTATTTAATAAAGAGTTTTGATAGTATTTATTTTTATGACCCAATTTAACATCTTTTAGAAAAAATGGCACATTGATGCATACCTAAAGGTTCGCCTACCCTGACCTAGATGAATATACTAATCAAACATCAAGCGGAAAAAGAAGATTCATATAAGAGATTTAGTTTAGTTAGTTTACAGTGTATTAATGGGCAGCCTTGTTTCAAGAATAGCTGCAGTTTTCGCTTTCCTTAAAAAAAGAGTTAAGCCCAGCTCCATACAATTCGATAGTGCAATTACAGCGTTTTTACGTTCTTTAAATATAGTTTAAAATGTCGTAGTCAACAAAATATTGGAAAATAATTGTAAGAATGAAGTTTGAGGGATAGAACTATATTTAGAAAAATAACAAATATAGATAATATCAAAAAAATCATGAGCCTAAGTACAAAAACATGCTAGTTATGTTTTTTTTGAAAAAAAGTGTAAATGATTTTTTTTGCTCTGGTGAATATTTTCGTTTTGGTGGATGACTACGTTTTCGCTTTCCGCCATCGATATATAATATCACGTTATAAGCCACGGGAGCGGAGCAGTAGCCTTAGGTAAATAACGCGGGTGTAACCGCGGGCTCATCTAGTTCTAAATAAAACAAATAGAGTTTTATTGTATAAAATATAATTGCTTTAATAGGCACAATACAAATAATATACTCACGCCTTTTTCCCGTCGGGTAGGCAGAGACAATAGACGCCACTTGCTTCTATCCTTACAAACCTCCCGCGCTTATTCTACACTCATTACTCTTTTCATAGATCCTCGCCGGTTTCGGGTACTTCGGCCCTTTCGGGCGTTTCTTACGATGTTCTCAATTTGGTCGACGAATGTCCAACGAGATCTACCGCGGCCGACTTGCCCACACACATTTGCCTTATACATATATGTGATTCGTCATTCTTTCCTAGTTTCTTCACTCATTCATAAAAGACCTCAGGATTTTTAAAGGGGTTAATTGGTCGATTAAATAGGTCATATCTTTTACCCCATTTCATTCCGTGGGTGTACTCAACGTCAAACTTATGTCTTTTCAGCGTGGCCAAAAGCCAGGGCCGTTCCGACCCAATGCAGCGCCTGTGTGCGAAATCTATGAAGCGCCTGTGCAGTGGCGTAGGGCGGATGACCTTTTTTTTTTTAGTCGTTACCTAACACAATTCCGGCCTAAATTTAATTTTATATTTGCTCTTTCTACGCCACTGCGCCTGTGTGCGAAATCTGTCAAGCGCCTTTTTTGGCATCCTTTTTCGAAAATAAGTGTTATAATTGGATATATAAGACTGTCATGCTGGCGCCTGTGTGCGCCGCGCACATTGCACATAGGGAAGGTTCGGCCCTGCCAAAAGCCAAACCCTCCTATTCCCGCTCAATGGTATTGAGACGCGACATGTGTCGATACCCTTGCGCAATCTCATTTGCCCCCACAGCAGGCTGTGCGGGCGCTGCTGCTGCTTCAGCGGAGACCCTCAAACGGCGCAAATACGTAAATCTAGTAGGAGATTATGTATTTCAGCCGTTTGGAGTCGAAACCTTGGAGCCATGGGGTCCAAGTGCGAGATCCCTTTTTAGAGATCTCGAAAAGAGACTGATCGACGCCTCGGGTAACCAGAGGGCTGGCACGTATTTGGCACAAAAGGTAAGCATTGCTATACAACGAGGAAATGCTGCCAGTCTTCTGGGCCCGCTTCCGATTGACTGCGCTGCGGTTGACTTTCATGACGCCTTCTAAATTCAATTTTAATTTTCTATTCTTGTATTAAGTATATCTTTATGCTTATTTTATTGCTTATTTTATCAGGGAGATGGGCCTCGTTAGCCTTGGTTGGCAACCTGTCTAGGAGAAGGAAAACTCCGAAATTAAACCAAACGTTCGGGGAGATGGGCCTCGTTAGCCTTGGTTGGCAACCTATCTAGGAGAAGGAAAACTCCGAAATTAAACCAACTTCTAGGGAGCATACCTGACACAAAACCCCGATCTAAGGTGTGAACCGACCCGTGCCCAGGGATTCGTGGCCAGAGGGCAAGCTGGTCGTAAACGGAGGTTGAGATCCACGTAAAGGGCTCTGCGGGGGTGGACAGCCTAGATCCCTACATCTCGTGGGAACGCTATGGGAACAAAAGCTACTTCTTCTCCATACGGCGGCGACGCGGTTCGCAACCCGTCACGTCTCGTTCCCCGCGAGGGCAAAAAGCGGCCTACGGAAAGCCGGTTTGCAACGATGAACGTTGGAGGAGGGATGGACGGCAAATTGGATGAAGTATGTCAGATGATGGATGATAGAAAGATTGATGTTCTTTGTGTGAATTAAACAAAAAGGAAAGGGTGTGACACCACCCAGCATGGCGCATATACGGCGTATTGGTCTGGGGTAGATAGTATCACCAGAGCCTGCAAGGGAGTTGGTGTAATACTATCTGAGCGAATGAATGAGTGTGTAAAAGAGTTTGAATGTGTAAATGCTAGGCTACTATGGATGAGATTGAAAGTAGGACTTACTCGTCTCTTTATTATTGGGGTGTACGCCCCGGTCAATATAGTTACGGGTATGTCACAGCAAGAGCAAGACGAAAGGCAGGAGTTTTGGGAGAGTTTAAGAGAGATTTTGAGGAAATGTAAGGATAACGAAAGATTGATCTTGTTAGGGGATTTCAATGGATGGGTGGGAGTAAAACGAGATGGATTTGAAAAGGTGTTAGGTGCATTCGGTGATGAGAGTGTGAATGAAAATGGAAAAGCACTGCTTGAGCTTTGTTTGAAGTGGAGCCTTTGTGTGACAAACACCATGTTTGATCACAAAAGGATACATATGTATACGCGTGAGGCGAAAAATGTTAGAAGAAGTATGATTGATTTTGTAATAGTAGATGAACGATTGAGAAAGAATGTGTTGGATACAAGGGTGTATCGAGGTATCGGCATCCACACAGACCACTTCTTGGTGTTGAGCCGGATAAGTGGGCTCTTTAAAGGATGGTGACACCGAGAGCATAACGAAAATAGAGTCTTGGAAAGAATAAAAGTAGAAAATCTACAAGAGAAAGATGTGAAAGATGAGTATAAACGAAGATTGATAGCAAGATTTGAGAGATTCGATGGCATAAATGATATGGATGAATTGTGGCAGTCCTTTAAAGAAGAGGTAGTATGTGTAGCGTCTGAAGTATGTGGTGTGATCAAGAGAAGGAAAATACGTAAGGTTAAGAATACTTGGAACCTCTCCAGGATACATGCTGAGGTAACATCTTCAAGTGCCAAAACTAAATCTCCACTCTTCTCGGCGGCGCGAGAACGTTTCAAAAATGCTTTAACGTACTTTTCGTTGAGTTTCAGGGCAAACGTGCAGTCTTCTTTGACTTGCTCACACATTTCTCGCTTTTCATAACATGCCGACCGGTTCTGATAGAAAGTGGCAAGATCGACAGGACGAAGGATGTACAATCAGTAGTGTCAGAGAAGAAGAAAGCTTGGTTAGATTGGTTGGCTGTCAGAGCAAATGAAAGAATAGGAAAAGCAACGAGCGAGGACATAGAGGAAGCAAGAAAGGCGTTTGTTAGGTCAAAAAGAATAGTGAAAGAAATGGTTACAAGGAAAAAAAGAGGAAAAGAAAGATGAGTTTGATAGCAGATTATCTGACGATTTCCGGAGAAACATTAAGTTTTTCTGGAAATCCGTTCGTGCAGTTCTAGGAAGAACTCAATCCTCAGAATACACATCGATCAGAGACAAGAATGGAAGGATAGTGAATGGTGAATCGTGCGTGCTGAAGAGATGGAAAGAGTATTTTGAAGGGTTATTTGAAAGAACGGCGATAGAGACACCGATCGATGAAATGAATGGTAACGATAGCAATGATGAAAGCGTTATTGGCGTGGATGAGTTTGTGAAGGCACTGGGAAGTATGAAAGTAGGTAAGGCTGGAGGATATGATAGGATTACAGTCGAAATGCTGATGGCTAGGCAGGGCATCATAGTTGGTCAGTTGCAGCGGTTATATAACTTGTGCTGGAGCACCGGCCGAGTACCTACTGACAGCTGTAGTTGTGCCTCTTTATAAGGGAAAAGACTCGCAACAAGACTGCAAAAACTATAGAGGCATTAGCCTTCTCAGCATTGTTGGCAAATTGTATGCAAAGGTACTGATTGAAAGAGTTATGAAAGTAACCGACAAGAAAATATGGGATGTACAAGCGGGATTCCGAAAGGGTATGGGATGTACGGATCAGGTTTTTTCCTTGCGAAGCATAGCCGAAAAGTTTTTGGCCAAAGGTCAAAAGGTCTATTGCGCATTCGTGGATTTGGAAAAGGCTTACGATAAAGTGGTGAGGAATGAAATGTGGTCGGTGCTGTCAATGAATGGGATGGACAGCAGCCTCATTCGAGCTCTGAAATCCCTTTATGAGGATTCTAGAGCTTGTGTGAGGATAAACAGGGCAACACTGACTGGTTTACCATCGAGAAAGGTGTTAGACAGGGATGTGTAGCGTCGCCGTGGCTGTTTAACCTCTTCATGGACAGTTGTTTGCAAGATTTAAAACATAGTGACTGCGGATTAAGGATGAATGGGTTACTCGTCAAATGCCTCCTTTATGCTGATGATCAGGTAATACTTGCATCTTCAGCGGAGGAGTTGCAGGAGATGGTAACAATCATGCATGGTGCGTTAGAGAGGAATGCGTTACGGCTTGTAATGTTTTGATCGATGGACAGCGAGTGGAACAAGTGAATGAGTTTGTTTACTTAGGTACGTTGTTTACAAGAGATGGTAAGAATGAAAAAGATATTGAAAGAAGAGTTAATGCAGGTAATAGTGTGAATGAAGCTCTGAAGGCGTTTATGAACAGTCAAAACGTGTCCAAAAAGGCGCGTTTGGCTGTGCATAGAGGGGTGTTAGCGCCTACCCTTATGTATGGTAGTGAAAGTTGGGTATGGCAGAAGAGACTTGAAAGTAGAATAAATTCTGTAGAAATGAGAGCACTGAGAAGTATGTGTGGTGTGTCTTTGACCGACAGAGTAAAGAATTGTGTGATACGAGAGTGGTGTGGGGTAAAAGAAGATATAGTGACAAGCATCGAGAAAGGCATGTTAAGATGGTTTGGGCACATGGAGAGGATGGATGACGAAAGACTGACAAAGAAGATATATAAGGCAAGTGTGAATGAGACAGGACGAAGGGGAAGACCTAGGCGGACGTTCTCTTAGCAGATTGGAGACATCCTAAAAAAAGGACAGTTCAGAAGTACCCTAAACAGAAGAGAATGCATGAGAAACTTGATGGGAGTGAATGAAGCAAGAGAGGTATGTCTGGATCGTTGCAAATGGCGTTCCGTAGTCTCTGCCTACCCCTCCGGGAAACAGGCGTGAGTCTATGTATGTATGTTATTTTAATTTTAAGTCACTTAGTTGCTTGGAATATTTCATTTATTACATCATAATAAATACCCTAATACCTAGTACGACGCAAATTATTATAATATTTAATCAGACAGGCAGCTGACACAACAGATGATGCCTGTATCTTGTAGTTTCTACTGGTTTCATTTACAACAAGTAAATTTAAATTAACATAAGTATTGGAATAAACAAGTACAATAAAATTAAACTACTTAAATAACAAGACTATCTAAAACTATCAAAAATCAAAAGAGGAAATAAAAAACTATTCCATATGTTTTCATTTGCAGCTAAGTATTTGTCCAGTCGGTTCTTAAATTGGTTTATTTTGTCAGCTGTGAGCACATATTCTGGAAGTTTATTGCACGCTCTGATCACTCCAAATCAGGATTATTTCTCATCCAGATATTGACTGAGAACAGCTAAATATATAGTGAAGATTATAGTTGTTTTTGTCGCGGTTCCTCGTACATAATTTGAGAGTACTCATTGGTAGGGTAAATATAACTGTAGGTGTCTGAAGGTCTTGAGGGCGCTGTAGGTAACGGTCGACGCTGTATGTCAGGTGCGTTAGCATCCACAGATTCCTGAAATAACAGAGGTAATCAGGCCCTGTAGCCAAACGGCATTCAATTAGCGATATCGCTAATCGCTAAGTGCAAAAATGTATGGAACTGACATAGGCTTGCGATATATATGTCCCGTGGTCAACGAAGAAGAAATTCTTTATGTTGCCATAGCAACCAAGCGTTAGCGAAAGCCATTTAGCTAGACCTTAAGGTATCAAAGGTAGCGACAGCCTATTTCCACAAAACATATGCAATGACACAGACAAATTAAATTGACTGTTATGGTGCTGATACGGCTTACGATCGAGTGGTGAACTGGTGAGGGACGAACTTTGGTCAACACTTTATGTGTATGGAGTGAGCAGCAGTCTGATACGGCACTTCAATTTACAATTAACATAGGGATTCAAGTGCCTGTGTCAGAATAAACGGGGCCTACACGAACTGGTTAACATTGATCCTGGTATTAGACAGGGATGTGTAGCGTCTCCTTGTGTTCAATCTGTTCATGGACAGTTGTTTGGCCGATTTGAAAGAGTCTGAATGTGCATTAAGAATGGGTGAGTCAGTGTTTAAGACCCTGCTATACGCTGACGATCAGGTTCTATTTGCATCAGATCGGATTTGCAGCAGATCGTCACCATGATGCATTCATCATGGTTCTTCTTATATGCCTCATTAGGCATATAAGAAGAAAGGTATGAAAGTGAATGTTAACAAAACCAAAGTCATGATCATAGAGAGGGACGATAGTGCAACTGAATGTGACGTAAAGATAGCAGATGAAAAAGTGGAGCAAGTGAATCATTGAGGTGAATGAGTTTGTGTATTTAGGGTCTTTGCTTACGAGAGATGGAAAATGTGAGGGAGATGTTGAAAGGAGAGTGAAAGCAGGAAATAGTGTGAATGGCGCCTTACAGTCCATCATCAGCAATGGTATTACCCCAAGACAAGGTCGCCTTGCTATCCTGCAGGGAGTTTTGGCAACAACATTGATGTATGGTAGCGAATCGTGGGTCTGGCAGAAGAAGCATGAAAGTAGGATTAATGCTGTAGAAATAAGAGCTTTGGGAAGTACGTGCGGAATAAGTCTGATAGATAAAGTGCGTAACAGTGTGATACGAGAAGAATGAAAAAGAATGTTACGTTGGTTTGGACATTTGGAACGGACGGATGAAAGAAGAAATAAGAAAGGAGTGTATCGTGCGAGAATGAATGGAAATGTCGGTAGAGAACGCCCTAGGACGTACGCCGACCTAATAGGTGATGTACTGAAAAACGGCCAAATTAAAAGTACCTACCCATAACCGACGCGCATGCATGAGAGCCTCCTCATCTTACGGCCATTTTCAATGTTCGAACTATAGATAGATTTGTAGATTTTAGACGCGTGTTTGACATATTTTGTATGGAGCTTATGTCAAAAACCGTCAAAAACGAATCTAAAATCTACAGATCTATACATATGTCGAATATTGAATTCCGTAGTTAATGAATATCGAGGAAGCGAAAGAGGTATGTGGCGTTCCATAGTCTCTGCTTACGCCTATGGGAGACAGGCGTGACGATATAGATAGATATATTGTAACAGAACAACGAGAATCCCCCTTATTTTGTTATGTCGAACTGAGCAAGGAACAGAGCCGAACATTGCTACGAACATTTCCACAATCTTTATAGCGAACGCTCTAATCAGCAAAAAGGTCGAAGAAAATGTACTGTCCATTCGCTAGAATGCTCGCCAGAACGTTCGTTAGAATGTTCGCTAAAACATACTCGTTTGTTTTCTGTTTTGTAACACTCGCGAGAATGCTCAGTGCAGGTGTATGCTCAAGTCAGGGCCGAACCTTCCCTAAGCCGTATACAGACTTTGCGAGGCATGCGCTGCGCACGGCGCACAGCGCATGCCTCGCAAAGTCTGTATCCACCTCTATGTGCAATGTGCGCGGCGCACACAGGCGCCAGGGTGACAGGGGCGCCGCGCGCCGAGATATGCGTTAATGATAACAGTTATTTTCTGAAAAAAAGGCGCTTCACAGATTTCGCACACAGGCGCCGCAGTGGCGTAGGGAGTGCCACCCATAAAAAATATTAAAAACGACAAAACGACATCGACAGTTAGCCCGGAATTGTTAGCCATCGACTAAAAAAAAAAAAAAAAGGTCATCCGCCAACTTCTACTGCACAGGCGCTGGATTGGGTCGGAACGGCCCTGGCTCAAGTGTATCATGTATCAGTACCATTAGAAATTTCCATTGAAAAGTTACATTGGGTGTAAAACGTAGCCTTTATCACTCTGCAGCCTCCTCTCCACACACAAAAATCAAATCATAGTTTCGTTAAAGAAAGACAAGCAAACAAATTAACAAACTAAAACTTACTTTGCCGTTTATCAATAGACACTTTATCCTCCTAGCGTTATCCCAGTTGCAGTCTGAGGTCCAATTACTAGTCTAACCAGATATGACTGAATATTAGCTTTTCCAAAGAGCGACTGCCTGTCTGACTTTCGCAACCCAAAGGGATAGCGGTATCCCATGGTTAAGACTACTTAGTGCCAGTTCATTCAGAGGTACTCACTACCTATGACGACTGTCCAAGGTACCCATGACAGCCATGATCGACAGCTTAATGTATTCTCCGAACCACGGGGCCAGCACTTATTAGAAATTCAATACGCACATAACTGCGAAAAGTCAATGGTGCGCGCCGTGGATTCGAACCCGATATCCTCTGCAAGGTAGTCTGTTAGTATGTCTAATAGGCTATCGCTGCCTTAAAAGCCAAAAGCTGCTCCAAATATTTAAACTAAAAACGCATTAATAAGGTTAAAAAGCTACTCGTCAGATTCCGATGATTTAAAAAATAAAGACCACCCGAGAGTGATACATATTGCATTCACATCCAAATAAAAACCTTTTAGCGCTAAATCCTCTAAAACTAGTTTAGGACATTTCTCAACCATTAACAGATTGCAAGTCTAGTATCATGCCGTATATTGCCTGTCGCGCTCACCAGGGCCCTGTTTAATAAAGCTGACAATGCGACAAGTCCGACATATGTCAAAAAGTGACAATTTGACAATTTTTCTGTTTAATAAAACTTGCAAGCGACAAAATTGACATGGTGGAAAATTTACAAATATGTCGGATTGTCGCGACAATCCGACATTTTTCTGTTTAATAATAAAACTTTTTAAGCGACAGGTGACAGGTGATAATATGTCGAGAAAAACTTGTCAAATCTGCTTTATTAAACAGAAAATTGTCATGACATATTGACATATTTGTAGAATTGTCCGACAATTCTGACAGGAGCTGTACCCTCTATCGCGGAATCTAATATTTGTAAATATGTCAAAAGTCGACATAATTGTCACAAATATTTTGACCGTGGTTTTCTGACATAATATGTCGAGTTTTATTAAACGCATTTTTACATGACAAATATGACAAGATTTCACCTGTCGATTTTTGACATACTTGTCACTTTTATTAAACAGCTTAAGCGCGACAATTCTACAATTTTGTGTTTTTTTGACATATTTGTCGAATTGTCAGCTTTATTAAACAGGGCCCTGGGCCCTGTTTAATAAAGCTGACAATGCGACAAGTCCGACATATGTCAAAAAGTGACAATTTGACAATTTGTCTGTTTTATAAAACTTGCAAGCGACAAAATTGTCATGGTGGAAAATTCACAAATATGTAGGATTGTCGCGACAAGCCGACATTTTTCTGTTTCAGAAAACTTTTTAAGCGACAGGTGACAGGTGACAATATGTCGTGAAAAACTTGTCAAATCTGCTTTATTAAACAGAAAATTGTCATGACATATTGACATATTTGTAGAATTGTCCGACAATTTTGACAGGAGCTTGTACCCTCTGTCGTGAAATCTAATATTTGCAAATATGTCAAAAGTCGACATAATTGTCACGACTCCGAATCCGACAATTGTCAGAAATATGTTAACCATGGTTTTCTGACATAATATGTCGAGTTTTATTAAACGCATTTTTACATGACAAGTATGACAAGATTTCACCTGTCGATTTTTGACATATTTGTCACTTTTATTAAACAGCTTTAGCGCGACAATTCAACAATTTTGTCTTTTTTTGACATATTTGTCGAATTGTCAGCTTTATTAAACAGGGCCCTGGTGTTGACATTGATATGTCTTACAGCCTTTACAGATTCAAATCTATTTTGAACAAAAGCATGCAGGTAAAGGTCTGCTGCGCTTCTAGTAATAAACCTGTGACTTTATTACGCCTATTATGGGCAACTAAGTTCATGTATCTGTGTTTTATCTTTCACTATTAGGGTTATCAATTTATTATATATAGTCTTTCTAAGTCTTATATAAGTTATATATCTTGATTGATTTAGTTTATAACGCATGTCGTGGCAGCCTATAATTAAGGCAGCACTATCTCATGTACCCGTTTGTTTGTGTCATTTCTATGTTTATGTGTATGCTTTGTTGGCTGTCCTTAAATAAATAAATAAAAATAAACAAAAAAATCCTGTCTAGTGATAAGTTCTAAGGTAACACATATTGAAAAACAGACAGAAGGAGAAGGAAGTGATCCTATAAGGTTTCCCTTTTTCTTCTTTTTTTGGCACGGAACTACTACTCCTAGTTTTCGAAGTTGGTTAAAACAGATGCAGTCTGCTACCAATGTATCAAGGTAACATACTACATGACTGCCTCCGTAGTCTAATGGATAGCGTATGAGTCCGCTGATCTGGAGGTCCCTGGTTCGATACCCGGGACGGGCAAAAGTGTTACAGAGTTTTTCCGAATTCTTAGTAGCAGCACGGAGCCTGGTGATGTGCTCCCTATTACGTGGGACCCATAAATCTATAACATGGCGAAATGTGGGTGTAATATTACACCTCTGCCTATGCCTTCGGGGATACAGCCGTGAGTCTATAAAGAAAAAGATACTACATACCTGAGTGCTGGCAGATTTTCTGCATAACTGATGTACTTTGTAACCAATAAGAGCGAAAATGATCATTATGATGAGTACACTCGCCAAGTACCCAATGATCTCATACCACTGCGCCTTTCTGGCCTGGCCATCATCCAATGCCTTACTCTGATCACCATCTGCCAACAGAACGAAAATAAAAAAATACCTTATTTCCACCAGATACCAACGCGAGTGTCTAAGCCACGGTTACTGAGCCCCCCACCACGACAAGGTGGAGATCCTACAGGGGTGACTTTGAGCCTCAATATCTCCTGAAACAGTAATTTCCCAGGTATGGCGCCGAGCTAAAAAATGTTCGTAATGACTGGTACAATATGGATTATGGGATTAAATTTTCGTTAAGGGTCTTTTTACACCCCGTCATATTGTATATCTTAATATATAAAATCCTTGCGTTACTGACTGACAGACACGCTACAGCCGAAACTATTGGGCGCAGGAAGCTGAAATTTGGCATGTATGTTCCTTGGGGACTGTAGGGGTGCACTAAGAAGGGATTTCCCGAAATTCCCACGGGATTGGCCAAAACGGGTAAATTAAAAAAAAATGCACGCGTAGCTGCTGGCGTCCTCTAGTTTAGTATATTTTACCTATTCTGTAGAATATTTTTTAGTTGGAAACTGAAAAAGTTTCCCTTGTTTTGACGCAGACAGTTTCACCAACCCATTTCATTCCATGGGTGACGTAGAGGCGACTAAGAAAATTTTATGAAGCAAATATTCTTTGGGTGGAGAGGAAAAAATTGACATCAGGGCCGTTTGGCCAGCGTAGTTTAGGATGCCAAATGCTATTAATAGGAGGATATTGGCAGAGGTATTGCTGCTATTGAATCACTGCTACTGCAATGCTATAGGGACGCAAATTAGGAGAAACCTTTGTCCACCAGTTGAATGCGCAAGGAGGAGGATTAAGTACCTCTGTGGTCCTGCGGTAGTGTAAGCGACTGCGGATCATGAGATCTCGGGTTCGCCGCCCGGGTTGAAAAAAAAGTGCTATTGGGTTTTTCTGTTAAGAATTATCCAATAGAAGTTTGAAGTCAGGGAGTAGGCGGTGTTGCCTCGGAAAGCACGTTAAGCCATTGGTCCTGCCCCCAGTCTCTCTCCGGTCGTGTCGCTTGTGGCGACACCCCATCGGACTATTGAAGTGAGGGAAACACACACACACTTGTGCACTACAATATGACCCGCGCAGTTAGCAAGTCTCACATGGAACTGCCCGCCGTGGCTGAAATTCAGTCAAGAGGACATTAAGAGTCTACCTCGAAGGTCAAAACATCGTTAATAGGTCATCGTTAAGTGTTAGCTATAAAGTTGAATATCGCACGGTTTTTGACATTGCGTGCCACCCCGGAACTGTCTGAAATCTTATTTCGTTCATAACTCAAGTAATAACCGGTTTAGAGACAATTCGTCTTTGTATTTCCTATTAAACTAGCTCTTCTTTCGGTAATTAGTTTCAAGGCGAAATATTAAGTATTTTTTTAAATATCCATAAAAATATTTAGAGAAAGCATGTTATTAAAATTATACCAAGCGAAAATCTTTCAATCATGTATTGTCTATGGATTTTCTAGATAAAGACCTGATAAATAATATACATAGGTGCATAGGGTTCCCACCAAGAACTTAGGGTCCCAAGCCAACCTCACCTGCAAGTGGTGCACCTGCCGATCAACGGACGAGGCTCTGGCAAACAAAATATCCCGATAAGCGGCAATAGGCTCGCCACCTAATGCGTGGGATCAAAACACTGGCGAAAAGTGGGCGTTTAATATGCTTCTGCCTACCCCTTCGGGGAAACAGGCGTGAGTCTATGTATGTATGTATGTATGTAAATAATATACAAAATTTTCACTTTGCTGGTGTGTCTCACTGCCTCAAAATCTGTAAACAAAAAGGGCATACATTTTCGAAGTAGCGTTGTAATGATGAAGAATTAAAACTTACCGTATGTTATATTGCTAGCCGCTGTAGTATTTTTAGTGTCTTGTATAACTGTCATAGTCGTAGTTTCTTCTTCTTTAGAATATAATAATAAGTAATTGTCAGATATATGTCTTTTTATAATATTTGTAGAGTCTATTTTCTCGAAATACAAACAACGACCGATACTTCCATTGTCCATCTTCGTTAAATACTCGCCGTCACTTAATCGGATTATTTTATTTTTTATTATAGCTGTGAAGGTGACTGAAAATAATATAATTATACTTAATATAATAAATCTGAAGAGTTTGTTTGTTTGTTTGGTAGAACGCGCTAATCTCAAGAATTACAGCGGCGATTTGAAAAGTTCTTTGACGGTGTAGCCAAGAAAAAAGATATACCACGATGGGTACGAAATTGAGGCCCAGTCTCAGCACTTCTAAATAAGCCTTCACTTCCAAATAAACTCAAAATTGCAACTAAATTAGTATTATTTATCAGAATATTTTTAACCCCGTGTGGTTGACGGCATAGAATACAAGTGTCACCACCCCCTATCTTCCCGTGGGTGTCGCAAGAGGCGACTAAGGGATTTATAACACGATGCAAATACCATATTTGCGTAGAGACGGAAAACTCGACATCAAACCCTATACGACTGCCTCGTTGGCCTCGCGGCATAAATGTGCGCGTGGGATCGGGAGGTCCCGAGTTCGATTCCTGGGTCGGGCAGTGTTATTGGGTTTTTCTGTCACGAAATTCTCAGTAGCAGCACGGAGTCTGGAAATGTGCCCGGTACGACTAAAGTATATCTGGCGAAAAGTGGGTGTAGAAATACACCTCTGCGTACCCCTTCGGGGATAAAAGGCGTGACGTTATATATGTATGTATGTAATAATGATTTATCAGGAGCAAAAAAAAATGTTACTTATCGCTCGCTTCATAACGCGCCCGGTAGACGCTCGCCCTCTATTACATTGGGATCGAAACATAACTGGCCAAGTTTGGGTGTGTAATATATCTCTGTCTACCCCTTCGGGGATAAAGGCGTGAAGTTATGTTATCAGACAACAGCAAAACTGGCCCTTCAGCTGCTATTCAGTGTAGTTGCTGTTTTGTGAGTGTGTGGCCAACTCTGGCGTGGGAGTTTTCAAACCGCCCGAAGGCCTCCGACATAGCGTAATGACCTTACAAGCCTTCCGAAGTGAAGGCTAATTTGCTTTGATTAGTGCGTGTGCAGGTGGGCAATGCATGTGCGTAGTGATTAGCACGACACATGTTCAGACTGCGATTAGTGCGAGGACACTACTGGGTTATGTATGTATATAATATAATATTTTATTGAATATATATGAATATATATATATATATATATATATATATATATTATAATATATTAATATATATTATATTATATATAGTATATTAAGTAGATTAATTATTAAATTTATATGTGTATTGTATAAGTATGTTATGTATATTATTTACTAAAGTATCCAGTTATATATACATTCAATTATAAAGTACTTCCACCTAATACCTGCCTTAACTATCTCTGCATCACCCTAAGGTAGACTGTTAGACAATGTCTAAGGCATTAAGTCCGCCTATGTACAATATTGTGCAGGAAGTTTAATAAATAAAAAACTATGCTAATCATCCAGTATTCACTAATCGCGGTTCACTTGCACTAATCAATGTAGAATTAAGAAATATTTATTTCATCATCATCAGCCCTTTTATACTGTCCCACTGCTGAGCACGGGCCTCTTCTCACTATGAGAAGGGTAAAGCCATAGTCCACCACACTGGCCAAGTGCGGGTTCGCAGACTTCACATGTCTTTCGAGAACATTATGGAGAATTCTCAGACATGCAGGTTTCCTCACGATGTTTTCCTTCACTGATAAGCATGCGAAAATTAACAATTTAATACGCACTTAACTTCGAAAAGTAATTGGTGCGTGCCGTGGATTCGAACCCGAGAGCCTCTGCGCAACAGTCTGTCCGACTCTCCACTCGGCTATCGCTGCTGCTTTTATTAATTAACTAGAGGACGCCCGCAGCTACGCTCGCAGATTTCTTTTATTTTTCCCTGAAATGCCTTCTTAGTGCACCCCTACGGTCCCCAAGGAATGTACATGCCAAATTTCAGATTCTTGCGTTTCGTAGTTTTGGCTGTAGCTTGTCTGTCAGTCAGTCAGTAACGCAAGGATTTTATATATACAGATTAATTATATTTTCAACATTTTAAAAACCTACTTACATGCCGCGTTAAAACCTGGGTTATTAGATTTACAAGTCATCAACAGGCTTTCATTATAATTCTTGTATGTAATCGGGTGGTGAATCGTGGCTGAAACAGTAAAAGATATAATAAATCCTGGGACTTTAATCTTTAGCAAATAAAGATTGATTATTATTATTATTGACAACACACGGTCTGATCCCAAACCAAGCAGAGCTTGTACTATGGCAACCAGATTAAGAGACAAACGATCATTTGCCGAGAATAAACTACTGATACCGGTCTATGCCATGAAATGCAGTAAATATTCTAACTCTACCTAGCAACTAACTTTATTACTACATCATTTTATAATTCTATTTCCCTTATCGATTTGTTTCCATCCAAATGTTTCCTGGAAGAAATCGCTTTTAGCGATAAGGCCGCCCATTGTGCATTTTATTTGTAAACTTCTTTTTCTGGCCATGTGGTTGACTGCATAGAATACAAGTGTCACCACCCCCTATCTTCCCGTGGGTGTCGTAAGAGGCGACTAAGGGATAACACGATGCAAATACCATCTTTGCGTAGAGACGCAAAACTCGACATCAAACCCTATACGACTGCCTCGTTGGTCTCGCGGCATAAATGTGCGCGTGGGATCGGGAGGTCCCGGGTTCGATTCTGGGTCGGGCAGTGTTATTGGGTTTTTCTGTCACGAAATTCTCAGTAGCAGCACGGAGTCTGGAAATGTGCCCGGTACGGCAATAGGCTCGCCCCTTATTACGTGGGACTAAAGTATATCTGGCGAAAAGTGGGTGTAGAAATACACCTCTGCCTACCCCTTCGGGGATAAAAGGCGTGACGATATGTATGTATGTTCTTCTTTTTCTCTTCTAACTCTGTAATGTGACTTGTGGTGTACAATAAAGAATTATCGTATCTTATCTTACCTCTATTCCTTTTCTGAACGGGTAATATTTGGTTGTGTTTGTTCAAAATGTTTTTGTACTTACAATCTGTTGGTTTTACGTAAATTACCGATGGAGTATTTGTCCTTATACTTTTTGATACACATGTTACAATAGTGTTATTGTCAAAGTCATCTAGTTCTAATCTTATTTTGTATTTCCTTGGATCTATGCCTGGTAAAGTCAATAAACTTGTGCCTGAAAAATATACGTTACATTACATATTTGGTTAAGTTGTTTGTTTTGTTGTTTTTCGAGTGAGTGTGTGGCCAACTCTAGTGTAGGAGTTTTCAGATCGCCCGAAGGCCTCCGACATGGCCTAATGATACTTATCCTGAGACAAGAACCGGGACCGACAGCTTTACGTGCCCTCTGAGGCACGGTAGCGCTCTGATGTAAATGTCACACTTGGTGACCCATCCAAGTGGCGGCCTGTGCAAGCGTTGCTTAACTTTGCCGATCTGTTACGAACGGTAAGCCAAGTCTCACTATGAGTTGTACAAGTTAAGTTATGTAAGGTGGGTGGACCATGGAAGGCCACACTAACGAGTAAACACGTTTTATTCGTTTATTTACTGGATAAATGAAGGAAACAAAATATAAAGTAATACTTTGTTTTATTGTGCACCATATAAATCACTTCTTAGAAACTTTTAAACACTCGCGTTGCATGTTTAAGAATATATATATAGACGGGAATTAACGCGAACATGCAAATTAGGTATTTACATACCTTATTTTGCTTGACGTTTCGAGACGGTTGCACGTCCCGTGGTCGCAAGCTGACTGGTGTGGCGATGTCACGTGCAACACCTTAACTCCATTCATCCGAAAATGAGGTTCACCTACGAAATGGAAACTGACAGATCGTTGTCATTCTTGGATGTCAAAGTGACTGTGAGACCAGATGGGTCCTTAACACATTGCGTATACCGGAAGCCTACGCACACAGATAGATACCTGCACGCCATGTCGCACCACCACCCTCGACACCTGCAATCCGTTGTGACGTCACTCAAAAACAGAGCACATGACCTCTGTGACCCTGAGCATTTGAAGCTAGAGCTAGACCATGTTCAGGAGGTACTTAGGAAGAACGGATACCAGGTACAACGACGAATGACGCGGCCTATCAAACGCGATAAACATCCGGCGGTAAATAGACAACCGACCTACATGCCCTACATTAGAGGTGTTACGGATAAAATAGGAGACAAGTTAAAAAACTACTCCATTCCGACAGTATTTACACCAGGGGCCAAAGTATACAACATGGTGGGCACACCAAAGGATGTTCTACCGCTACAAACCCCAGGTGTCTATAAAATCAACTGCAGCTGCGGAAGCTCTTACATAGGGCAAACGAAGCGGACTATCGCTGAACGTATAAAGGAGCACATCGCAGCTGTAAAGAACCGTCAAACGAACAAATCGGCGATTGCGGAACATTTACTTCAATCGGGCACCAATCACTGGATTGAATTTCATCGTCCCCAAGTCCTCTCCACGGAACGCCACTTTTACCCAAGAGTTGTGCGTGAAGCGATTGAAATCAGAAAACATAAAAATTTCAATCGGGAAGAGGGCTTCAAATTGTCATCGGCGTGGAATCCTGTGATTCGGCTAACAACACCCCACTTTAACGCGCAGTCGGCGAATGTTCAATATACAGATACGGTTAGTGTGTTTTGCGCCGGTACTTCGAATATCAACGACCCGGGGGTAGAAATAGAATCTTCTACCTCGCACTCGGAGACGTGACATCGCCACACCAGTCAGCTTGCGACCACGGGACGTGCAACCGTCTCGAAACGTCAAGCAAAATAAGGTATGTAAATACCTAATTTGCATGTTCGCGTTAATTCCCGTCTATATATATATTCTTAAATCACTTCTTTTTTACTTAACTTTGATCACTATTTATAAAACTTAAGTTTTATTAAGCTCTGCCAAATGGCTTTGCAAGGAACACGGCTCCAAATAAGGCCAATATTATACATCAGTCGTTAAACTTAAAAATAGAGTTGTAATATTAAATATATCCACTTTTACTAAAACAACATAATAAGCTCTATCATTTAAGCGAAACGTTAATGCTCAATATAGTTTTATCATCTATAAAGAACTCAACGAAAATTACTTGAACACCATCGTGTAACTAAGAATATATTAATGGAAATTATTTAACAATAGTTGTAAAGAGTATTATATTGGCATCAAATAACTTGCCAACGCGTTTTATCATAAAATTAAAAACTTTTTTTTTTACCAAAAATGGCCTTCTTATGGGTTCGTTCTTTGTAAGGCCAAAATGTTCCTAAGTAGGCCAAACTAACAATCTATACTGTTTGATATTAATTAAGTACCTATAATTAAATAATAGAAACTACAGACTTATAAATAAAAATATTATAAATATAAAACATTGTTTTAACTGTAAGGCTACGTATTTATAACTTAAAAGTTAGTGTTCATATGTTCATGGTTTGTAAATGTTCCTTGTAAGGCCCATGTACCATAGCAAGGCCAACCGTCAAATATTTGATTGGCCTTATAAGGAACCACCGGCTTTCCTAGGAACACTACCATTATTTTAACTTAAATTGAGGCAAAACTATGTTTTTTATCTTTAGTACCATAAACATATCCCTATACGACAATTCACAGTAAAAAAATATGAGATAATAATAGGTTTTTGACTAAAAACGTACGTTTTGCTGTGCGCGCAAATAACAATTGTAACGTCGACGACCGAAGTCTACGAAGCGTGAGATCGCACTGCCACAATAGCGGCGCGATCGACTCGCCGCCGCGTGTGTGGCCTTGAGTTTGATGGATCTTAGTGTGTAGTAGAAGGAATATGTCTTTACATGTCAATAACTACGACTTTTTAGTAGTTGGCCTTCAAAGGAGCGTGGCCTTCCATGGTCCACCCACCTTATAATCAAGGGCGTCGCCAGCCGATTGCCTAGGAGGAGGTAAGGTCACCAGCTGATGGCCTCGGCCGGAGGGGGTCAAGTGGGTCTCCCTTGTTTGACCGAAAGGAATTTGAGAAATTTTCACTTCCCAAATAATTTATGTCATAATTTCATTTGCCAAATTATTAATTAGCAAAAAATCTATTCACAAAAAATTGTAACGCAAACCCCGCAAACCTAATGTTTGGGAAATTAACATACATACATAGACTCACGCCTGTTTCCCCGAAGGGGTAGGCAGAGGCATATTAAACGCCCACTTTTCGCCAGTGTTTTGATCCCGCGTAATAGTTGGCGAGCCTATTGCCGCTTATCGGGATATTTTGTTTGCCAGAGCCTCGTCCGTTGATCGGCAGGTGCACCACTTGCAGGTGAGGTTGGCTTGGGACCCTTAATTCTTGGTGGGAACCCTATGCACCCTAAATTGAACGTTTAAACAATAACCTGTTTACCAACTAGTACTCTTAACATTTTTTATTTAGTCAAATATTTCAGTTGGCATAATTTAGTTCATCCAACTAGGTTATGTCTTTTAAGCTAATTTGACGGAACCCTATTTTTGGGTACAGGGTCACAAGGAAACCTAACATAACCCACCCAATCGAATTCTGCAACACAAGTCTGAATACTTCGAAATTAAATTGCTAATGTCCATTGCAAAATAATTAAAATTGTAATTTAAAAATATTTTGCATGAAACAAATGATTATATTAAAATAAAATTGCATTTTTAATTATATAATTCCCAAAAAATTTTATTTTGCCTAAATATTTTTTATCTTAACAAATCATTTCGCCAAACTTTTATTGTTTGAAGACTGTTTGCTGTAATAAATCATTTGATTAAAGACCAAATGCCATAATGACATTATAATAATAATATAATAACAATAATATTATTATTATAATGGACATAACATTAATCGATAAACACAAGAAAACTACATATCTCATAGACATAGCCGTTCCTAATACACACAACATACAAAAGACTATTACTGAGAAAATTAGCAAATATTCAGAATTGAAAGAAGAGGTAGCAAGGATATGGAACCAGAGCAAAGTTTACATAGTACCAGTAGGGATTTCTACCACTGGCGTCGTTCCTAAACATCTTCACCATAGCTTAAAGTTAATAGACCTCAAAGACAACCTTTACATACATACAGAAAGCTGCCATCTTAAATACTTGTAGGATTGTTCGCAAATTCATGTCACTTGACGAAAATGATACACCACAAATCACTACACCATAATCCCTACTCACTACACACTACATTTACTTGGTGTTTACCCGTAGATGTAGTTAAAACCAGCTAAAAGCTGAGAAAAAGAAAAGAAAACCAATAATATTCATTTATTTGCAGACTGTTAGGTCCATAGGATTAATGTTACAAAACGAATAATAGATTTTATTGTTAGTAAAACATACATAACTACATAAATACAAATGATAATACAACACAGATAAACACAAAATCACGGGACACTCAGACTTACACAACAAACAATATGATAATTATTTTTAATTTAATTGGGTGTGTAGTCTCACCCATCGGCCGAGCATCTGTCAGTCCCAGCGGTTTGACAATGCTTTCAGCATGCCGTGGGAGCTGGCGCATGTCCTATGTCGGAGCGAGGCGCATCGCTTCCGTATGATGGCATAGAAGTCATCAACCCTCGCGTTGGCAAACATGCCTGATGCGCTACAAAATCGCGGCAGCCCCACAAGCATTCTGAAAGCATACTGTATGCGCAGAGCGTTGTATGCCCTCTGTGTATATTTGACCCACAGACTGCAAGTGTAGAAGTTTTGGCAGTAGGATCGAAAGAGAGTCATTTTGACTTCGTGCGAACATCGTGCAAATCTGCGGGCCAACATATTACTTCGGACACACAGCGCCCTACACTCCCTCTGTATGTCAAAGTCGTCACATAGATCCTCGGTGACCCAGTGACCCAGGTACTTAAACTTTGTAACCCGCTTCAACGGTGTGCCTGCTAGTGAGACGTGCGGTACATTAAAGTCACTTTTGGCACCGACTTTAAAAACAAGCAACTCACTTTTACTCACGTTGTACCTGAGCCCATGAGCCACGGCGTAGTCCTCACACAACTTCAACAGCCTTCTCACTGAGCTAATTGATGGGCCAAGCAATACCATGTCGTCCGCATAGCTGATGTTGTTCATAGCAACACCATCAACATGAGAGCCGACACGGGCATTGATGAGCCCAACAATCAGCTGGTTTATATACAGATTAAAGAGGCGAGGGGAGGAAATGCCCCCCTGCCTCACCCCACACTTCAATCTGTATTCCTCAGACATGGCACCCGCCCATCTAACGGTATTTGGTAATATTTGGTAATATTTTGCCAAGTAAAAACTTGACTAAATAAAAATATGCGTACTAAAATCATTCGAAATATTGCAATGCTATAAAAAGAGGTTGCTAAAATTTGTTTGGGTAATGAAATTTTGTCAAAATCTTTTCGGCAAAACGGCAGGATCCCGCGTCAAGTTTATATGGAAAGTGAGAAAAGTATTGAGAAAAGTATGAAATGTAGGGTTTTTTAATCTCTAGGAGAGGGCAGCTGCCCCTCCTTGCCTCCTCTTGGCAACACCCTTGAATATTATATTGATATCCTAGAACAAGTCTCACACGGTCACCTGATTCCAGGCTAAGCAGAGCTTGTACTATACCAACGAGATAACTGATAACAATACTAAAATACTCACATTACGCCAACTTATACAAATAATTAGGTATCATAATTATAATTATAAAAATATGACTCGTCCTGAGTGATAAAATTCTTTGAAGCTTCAAAAAATTTTCGGGACAGCAGATTTTCAGGGATCCTCAGTTCAACGACCTTGCGAATTGTGATGGAGGGGTTCACAACGCTTCTGTTTACCCCCTTTATTCTCCAGCCGATTTTGATGCATTTATCAGTAACCAAAAGTTTAAAAATAAAATGTATTTTATTTTAAATTTTTCCCTTTAGTCCTGGTCGCGTGAGAATTTTTGGAAATCCCTTCCTAGCGCACCCTTACGCACCCTAAAAAACACAGATGCCACATTTTCGCTTATTGCGCCCAATAGTTTCGGCTGTGTGTGTTGTCAGTCAGTAAGCGATGCAATAAATCAGTAAATAATTTGTTTGTTTGCAGTGGCGGCGCTAGACAACATGTGGACGTCGGCGATTTTCATTTTGCGAGGCCCTTTTTACTTCACAGTCAAAAATAAAACCGTTAAATTAAGTGTACCAAATGATAAAATAATTTTATGTAAATAAATGACAATAGATAAAAACATTTTAGTCCCTTGAAATATTTTTTTTGGCTAAGCGCTTGTCAGAGGAGGCAAATTTATTTCATAGATGTTAATAAGGCAGTAGAGTAAAATAAAATACACATTTGTGGGATCGCACCCTTTGTCCTGCGGCCGTCATCTTGAAAAGAGTGGTACAAATGGGGTTTCTAGATAATCTGGCAAACTATTGGCTGTACAAAAGATGTCTAAACATGTTTGGTTGCAAATTAAATTCTCTACAACTTTGTTCCCGTAATATTTAGGCGTAAAATTAAAATAACAAAGGTACAAATGGAAATTGAATGAAATTTGCAACAAAAAAGACAATCTCTGGGCATCTGAAATTGATAGTCTGCCCAACCACAGGAAATTGTAATTTCTTCTGTAGTGCCTAAATGTTCTGGGGACACGTGCAGGAAAAATGATGAATTACCGACAAAAATGCGTCTTTCCTCTTAAGTTCTTCATCAAAAATTTTATACCGGAGCTTGATCAGACCCTGGACCAAAGCCTGACTCATCTCAAAGACAGGAGACAGGCTTAAGGCAGCGATAGCCTAGTGGAGATATCCACGGACTGCCATGCAGAGGATATAGGATTCGAATCCATGGTGCTTACCACTGACTTTTCGAAGTTAGAGTCATTCGGGGCAACTGTGCGCACTTTTGCCTTTCTGACCTTACTGTGTTTTAAAAATTAACGCTAGAGAAATAAAAAATATATCTTTGAATGGAGCATTTATTCATCTATAAATGAAAACAGAAAATTAAACTAATTTAAAGTATATCTTTTTGTAATAAGGAATTATAGGGAAAAAGTAGGAATGCGTTCACTTGCCCCTTATTGCGGGTAACAATGGGCACCTCTCTGTGGCAAGTAAACACATATGGGGTAAGTAAACGCATTCCTTAATATAACACAAAACAATTAGAAAACAATATTTTTTGTCAACATTTTTCTCGAAGTTCTAACTGTTAAATGTTACTTAACTGTACTTATTGTAAGTCCGAAATATAATTCATCCATTTTCTTGCAATAAATTACAAATTCTGCCTCTTGTTCAATATTGAATATTATCTTAAAACGGCCCATTGAATCTGCAGCTTTATCCAGTTTAAATCTTTTGCGCAGACAGGATTCACTGATACCAATGGCATTGGCAGCTGCAGCAGCTCTCTTACTTTTGCTATTTCGGGTATGTTTAGCCATGGTTTAGCCTTATCAATTTGGTGTTCTGTCACTGGTGCTAGTTCAGAACTTTTTCTAATATATGTTCGCGGCATGATGATTTTTTATAGTGCCACATAAAACAATGTATTAGCACCTTGACGATTTATATAAAAAACTTATTCAGTGAATTAAGACTCGGTATCGTTCTAATATATTGCCCATCAAGTTTTAATTGTATTTTGACTTCCTGGGGAAAGTGTGTACACTTACCCCAAGTGTACGCGTGCGCATACTTACCCGCGCACACTTTCCCCAGGAAGTCAAAATACAATTAAAACTTGATACAAATTTAGAAACCAAACATAACCTCAAAATAACTTCTAGCTTTACAAGAATATGCTAATTATCAAACAAAATAATATTATTCACTATTACTGAATCACAAACTTGGACGTGACAGGATTTGCCAAAATGCCAAAAATTACCAATGAAACTAGGAAACGTAATTATTTTCGAATAAAATGTAAACGAAAAGTGACGCGGCGTAGTGTCATGTCGCAACTAGTAGCCACTTCGGCGTCCTTGTTTCACCCGAATGAACCGACCTCCTCCACAACTCGTTCTGGATATCCACAGTGCGCTCGCTTACCCACTGCGTACGGTTACCCCGAATGACTCTATGTTCGTATTAAATTGTTAATTATCGCTTGTCCCATGCCTCGGAGAGCACGTTAAACAGTCGGACTCGGCTGTCAAAAAGATCTTTGACAGTCGTTACGGGGAGTTAGTACCTTCAAATTAAGGGATACTGGTCTAAACCGTGGCATATCGCTATCCCTTTGGATTGCGGAGGTCAGACGGCAGTCGCTCTGTGGAAAAGCTGATATTCGTCATATCTAGTAATCGAATCCTGGGCTCCTAGGCATGTATGTCTTGGATACAACAGGGATAACGCTAGTAGGAGGATGATGATGATCTCCAAGATTGGGGACACAGTTATAATGTAAAAACGTAAAAATGCCAAAATACAAAAACAATTAAGATATAACTTTTTATTTTTGGCTTTACGGCAAAAGCTTAAGGACCAAAGTGGTAGAGAATTTAATTTGCAACAAAAATCTTTTTCACATATTTTTTGTGCGGCCAATGGTTTACCAACTAATCAAGAAAAACCACCTGCACCTGCAATCTTTCCAAGATTGCAACCAAGGGACAAGAGACCCCACAAATTTGGATCAAGCTTACCACTAGACATAATGTAAAATAAAATAGCATCCTCTGATACATGCAAACCCAATGGACTATTTTCACTCAGTACACATAATTATTGTGTCGGGCAGTGTGTGTGAAAGCGCTCATTCAGGCGAAACTTTCATTCGTAGTGTTGCAAGACGGACGATTCTGAATACCCGCAAAGTACTACTCACTTCTATCACTCGTGTTCGAAAATAGTTAAAGTCATTATCATCGTCTTAGCTTTTTCCCGAATTGTGGCGAGGCCTCCTCAGGCGCGAGGCCGTCGACGGTAGCCGACGTCGCCGACGCCTAGCGCCGACACTGTTTGTTTGTTTTTCGTGTTCGGAGTGTGTGGTCAACTCTGGCGTCGGAGTTTTCAGACCGACCGAAGGCCTCCGACATGGCCTAACGATCCTTATCTTTAGATAAGAACCAGGACCGACTGCCTTACGTGCCCTCCGAAGCCACATACGGTCACCCATCCAAGTGGTGACCTGTGCGAGCGTTGCTTAACTTTGCCGAACTGTTACGAACGGCAAGCCAAGTCTCGCTATGAGTGCTACGAGTAAATAATAAAAAAAATGTTTTACCATTTGGATACATTTGATGCCATTGGAATTCAGCATTAGTCCCCGTAGGTTCACATGTGTAGGTAATTGAAGTACCAGCTTTTAAAGCATATGCCTCTGAAAACAGCAACACAATCATTATGAACATAACATATTACATAACTTAACATAACATAACTTCGCGCCTTTTATCCCATCTACCGAGCACATCATTAAGCGAGCGATAATTTATTTATAATGCACACATAACTTCGAAAAGTCAGAGGTTCTTCGAAATGACGACCAGTTGGCGCCGCGGGAGTATAAGCGACTGCTACGCCGAAGGTCGCGGGTTCGATTCCCGCTCAAGTCAAATATGTGTGTGCATGAACATGGATGTTTGTCTTGGTCTGGGTGTTTCTATGTATAATATGTATGTATTTACAAAAACAATATACATATGTATATCCATTGCCTAGTACTCATAGCACAAGCTTCTGCTTAATTTGGGACTAGATGGTATTGTGTGAATGTGGTAGAAAAAAAAGAAAAAAAGAGGTGTGTGACCAGGTACCTAAGTATCGAACCCGAGACCATCGACTCGGCAGTGCGTTACGTAGGTAATCAGTAATCAGTAATCTTTATTTGCATTCCACAATGTGAGCTTAGATGTAACTTAGGAACTATGAGATCATCATGGACCCTGTCGGGCACAGCAAATATTAGAAGGGAGGAAGAGAGCATAATAATTCGTTATATTTAATACTAATTAATTTAATGGATAATTTTTCTTTTAATAAATATTTCATTATTATATTAAGTATAATTATATGTATTATTCTGTTATCTTATTTATGCTTAATTATAGTTAATAGGTATTAAACTAATTTATATAATATTGTATATACTGTCCGTGTGGTGACGGATTAAGAATACGAAATGTCACCACCCCATATCATCCCATGGGTGTCGTAAGAGCCGACAGAGGGAGCACATTATGCAGAGAACAACACTGCAAGAGAAGGAAAACTTGATACAAACCCTATACCAACCCGTTTGGCCAGCGTGATATAGTAGGCCAATTCCTCCTTTCAAAGGAGAGGCCTAGTCCAGCAGTGGACTATTAAAGGTTGATATGATGATGATAATTTAAAAAGTATCGTTTAGGTACTCATTGATGCTATAATAACATTTACTTAATAGTAATAATCTTACTTTATTTATAAATCGGTTAAATTTTGTTTCTACATTTGTTGGTACACCACTGGGCTATCGGCGATTTTCATTCATTATGATCCATGCTAATATTAGCATGATAATATTATCATTGGGAAAGTGTGACTGCCTCCGTGGTCCAGTGGAAAATGTATGCGTCTGCTGAGGTTCAATTCCCGGGTCATATAGCGGCCGTAATACAGCGGTGAATGACGTCACTAGAACGTTGTCTATTAAACAAAATGGCGCGGTTTCCCAGAGAGCGGTAACCGACACCGTAACGTCAAAAAGCGGTGCCGCCATTTGCATGACGGACGTCTTGTCGGTGTCAGATGGTTTCGTGAACGTTTCATTGATAGCGGTGAAGCTATTTTTAATACATTTTTGTGTTTTTTTTTTTTTACCGGAATAACGTACAAACACAAACACTATCCGTGTGGTGACGGATTAAGAATACGGAATGTCACCACCCCATATCATCCCATGGGTGTCGTAAGAGCCGACAGAGGGAGCATATTACGCAGAGAACAGCACTGTAAGATAAGGAAAACTTGATACAAACCCTATACCAACCCGTTTGGCCAGCGTGGTATAGTAGGCCAATTCCTCCTTTCAAAGGAGAGGCCTAGTCCAGCAGTGGACTATTAAAGGTTGACATGATGATGATAATTTAAAAAGTATCGTTTAGGTACTCATTGATGCTATAATAACATTTACTTAATAGTAATAATCTTACTTTATTTATAAATCGGTTAAATTTTGTTTCTACATTTGTTGGTACACCACTGGGCTATCGGCGATTTTCATTCATTATGATCCATGCTAATATTAGCATGATAATATTATCATTGGGAAAGTGTGACTGCCTCCGTGGTCCAGTGGAAAGCGTATGCGTCTGCTGAGGTTCAATTCCCGGGTCATATAGCGGCCGTAATACAGCGGTGAATGACGTCACTAGAACGTTGTCTATTAAACAAAATGGCGCGGTTTCCTAGAGAGCGCTAACCGACACCGTAACGTCAAAAAGCGGTGCCGCCATTTGCATGACGGCCGTCTTGTCGGTGTCAGATGGTTTCGTGAACGTTTCATTGATAGCGGTGAAACTATTTTTAATACGTTTTTGTGTTTTTTTTACCGGAAATACGTACAAAATATAATACAAAGTTGTATTCATTGCTCAGTAAACGGCGACGTACTAAAATCTCAAATGCACCTTCAGTACCACGAGATTTAAATAAATCATCTGCCGCCATCTGACTATTTTCCTCTTCTGATGATAGTTCATCCTCCAAGTAAATTACTAAAACTAAATCAAGATCGTCGATTTTCTATCTAGGATACTTTTCGTTTGACGTTTGTTTTAAAAAATTACTGACGGTATGTTAAAACGGCCGTGGAACTTTCCACATGTCGTCACCGTAAAGACGGCCGCCTTTTTGCGTCCGTAATATTAAGGCCGCTATATGACGGCACCGCTTTCCTAGGAAACCAAAGCTTTACCGAGTTTTTTCGAATACTCAGTAGCAGCACGGAGTCTGGCAAAGTGCCCGGAAACTTCATTAGGCTCGACCCCTATTACGGGGGACCAAAAATTTATAAAGCGAGGAGAATGTTGGTGCAATATAACACTTATGCCTACCCTTTCGGGGATACAGGCGTGAGGATAAAAGAAAAGCAGCAATGGGAGCTAGGCACATTTCCTATTATAAAGTTGAAACTCTAGGTGCGCACCGCTACTCGCAATGTCCGTCCTGTGTATAAACTGTCCCACAGCTGGGCATGGCCTTCCCTTTTTTTTATGGCGTCAAACGAGCAGACCGATCGCCTGATGGTAAGCAATTACCGCCGCTCATGAACACAAGCAACATCACAGGAGTCACAAATGCGTTTGGGGTTAGGAAAAGGATAGGATGAGAAGTGGGATGAGGAAGAAGGAATAGGGGATGGGGCCCCCGGCACCGAACGAAACGCAACAGTTTAGGTACTGTTACTTACGTCGATTTTCTGTGAAAGGGTAGTACTTCCCCGGTCGAGCCGGCCCATTCATGCTGAAATCAGCAAAGGTCTACTACCTGTGAGAAGGTTAAGGCAAATAGCTCTTATATTTACCTACATAAGGGCGCATTTTCTAATGGCGCTCTGAAGACAAACTTTCTGCGACCCAAATTGCCGCTTGGCGACGTGGCAGTCGTTCCCCCGGTGTAAGAGCAAAAGAGACGGAGGTTCCCCCAGTGTATCCTAACTACAAGAGCAAGAGAGACGGAGAATGTCACCAGCGCCGCCAACGGCGCCCACTATGAACTAAACTGGGGCCAGACCCCTCTTGGAATCGGCATATGAAATCCATAAGGACTGCGGTTCAATGTATAAATCTGTATTCATTGGATAAGGCTAAGATCCACCACGCTTGGCAATATTGTATGTTATTAATATTGTATACTAGAGGACGCCAGCAGCTACGCCTGCATTTTTTTAAATTTACCCGTTTGGCCGATCCCGAAATCCCTTCTTAGTGCACCACTACGGTCCCCAAGGAACATACATGCCAAATTTCAGCTTCCTGCGCCCAATAGTTTCGGCTGTAGCGTGTCTGTCAGTCAGTCAGTAACGCAAGGATTTTATATATTAAGATTGTGCGTTGGCAGATTTCACATGTCCGACTTTCGAGAGCATTCACGTTTTCGCCAGGACGTTTCCCATCACCGTTTCTCAATCCATCCCCTATTCTTTCTCTCTCATCCCACTCCTCGTATTTAATTCCGGTCCCGAAGGTCGGCAACGCACTTAGAACCCCTCTGGTGTTGCTTGTGTCCATGGGCGGCGGTAATCGCTCGTTTGCCAACTCATCATCATCCTCCTAGCGTTATACCAGTTTTAAACTGGGGTCCGCTTACTAGTCTAACCGGATTTGGCTGAATATTAGCTTTTCCACAGAGCGACTGCCTGTCTGACCTACGCAACCCGAAGGGATAGAGATATTCCATGGTTTAGGCTAGTGTCAGTTTATTTAGAAGTAGGTATGACGGCCTATAACGACTGTCAAAGATCTTCATGACAACCGGGACCGACGGCTTAACGTGCTCTCCGAGGCACGGGACAAGCGATAATAAACAATTTAATACGCAATTAACTCCGAAAAGTCAGTGGTGCACGCCGTGGATTCAAACGCGATTCCCTCTGCATGGCAGGTGGTATCTCCACTAGGCTATCGACAAAAAAATTAGTTTGCGCGGCGTGAGTTAAAATCCGAGGCCCTCTGTGAAGCAGTGTGTTGGTTCCACTAGGCTATGCCTAATCGAGTTAACCCTAATAAATATAAGAATCTAATGAACTTACCATGTGGCTTGGTTTGATTGCAAAAACATTTAAAAATTAAAATGTCAAATGAAAAAATCAAATACACTAAATTAAATAAATTCATTATTAATCGAACATAACTTTACACAATTTGTAATGACACTGAACTGAATAAATTATTACAGAATTAACGTCATTAATTATATATCTATACTAATATTGTATGCTGAAGAGTTTGTTTGTTTGTTTGGTTGGTTAAACGCGCGAATCTCCGGTCAGATTTGAACAATTATATCAGTGTTAGATAGCCCATTTATCGAGGAAGGCTATAGGCAATATAACATCACGATATGAGCGACGGGAGCGGAGCATTATCCCTAAAAACGCGAGTGTAACCGCGGGCTTAACTAGTATATAATAAAATGAAATCCCCTTTTACTGTCTGTCTGTATGAACGCGTTCAACTCAATAACTAACGAACGGATTCTTGTACGATTTTTCAACAGTGGTTAGGGTGGTTTCTGCGGAAGGTTTAGAAGTATCGCTACGCTCTCCAACGAACATACATGCTAAATTTTCTAGCTTCTTGTGCCCAGTAGTTCTGGCTGTGTCAGTCAGACAGTAACAGGAAGAATTTTATGCATACAGACAGAATGACATAAGCATCATTTAAATAAAAAATAAAAGAATTGTTTTCTTTTTAATTTTTTTATAGACTGACCTGTTTCCCCGAAGGGGTAGGCAGAGGTGTAATATTGCACCCACATTTCGCCTTGAAATTTTAAGCTCTCACGTAATAGAGGGCGAGTCTATTGCCGTTACCGGGCACATCACCAGACTCCGTGCTGCTACTGAGAATTCGGTAAAAAACCCGTAACACTTTTGCCCGACCCAGGAATCGAACCTGGGACCTCCGATCAGCATACGAATACGCTATCCACTGGACCACGGAGGCAGTCATAAAAAAATGCATATAATTATTCAACCAAGGTTTGCAACTGAAGCCACGGGTTTCAGCTAGTATTCCTTATAACTGAGTAAACACTATAATCCCTGGCAACAAAGTTGTAGTTTTGCGAACCACAATAATATAATACCTACTACTAAATATACAATATATACACTGTTTGACCGCACGGCGTGTTATTTTCCCTTTAGCATTATTAAGTATAACTTAAGGAAAACTTGAATACCTAATTGAAAAAGCTAGCAAGAACGGACATAATTAGGAAAGATTACGTTAAAGGTAGTATAAAAGTGGCGCCCATAGATGAAAAGGTGAAAGGGAGTCGATTGGCCTGGTATGGACAAGTTATGCGGAGAGATGAGATGTAGGTACGTAGGTAAAAAAAGTGATGAATATGCACGTAGAGGGACGAAAAGGGAGAGGGCGGACAAGGAAAAGATACATGGACTGTGTGAGGATGGATATGAAAGAGGATAAACGATCGGATGACTGGCGATAGAGAAGTATGGCAGCGAAGGGCATACTGCGCCGACCTCAAATAAATGGGGACAATGAATAGACAGGGCAAGACAATGATGATACTTAATTAAAAAGCTAATATTCTGTCAAATCTGCTTAGCCTAAAGTGCAGACCCTGGGGTTTCAAGTGGAAAGTCTTCGATGTTGTAAACGCTATAAGTCTTAGATCACAAGATAGTGTTTCCATTTCCACAAAGACTTTTGATAAAATTTACTATTGATTTTTAATTCGACATTGGTCAGGCAGCGATAGCCTAGTGGAGATACCAACATACTGCCATGCAGAGAGTATCAGATTCGAATACACGGCACGCCGTCGTAAGACTATATTTTATATCACTACGTCCGTGGTCCAGTGGATGTGTAAACGTCTGTCTGTATCGGTCCCGGATTCGATTCCCGGATCGGGCAAAAGGGTTACTGAGTTTCTCCAGATTCTCAGTAGCAGCACGGAGCCTGGTGATGTGCCCGGTAACGGCAATAGGCTCGCCCCCTATTACGTGGGACCTACAATTGCTTAGCGAAATGTGGGTATAATAATAATAATAACAAAACCATTTATTCTCAGGTAGAAAATCCCATAGATACATACCTTAAAGTCTAACATAAACAAAAAAATATATAATTATTAAACGAATTTATGCGTGTTGTTGTTTACACTGTTTTCATGTTAGGCTGCGTGTTATTTCGTAACCTACCATGAAAACGCCGATATACAACACCCTTCGGCCAAAACTCTTCCTTTAAGAAAGTCTCAAGTTGTTGAGTCGGCACCCGAACCACGTACGATTCGAAGTTCGTATTATGGCGAGACTCCAATCTCTCGACTCTCAAGGTCCAGTTGGTGTTCGTGCGTAGGTACTCCACCACCTCCTCGTCCTTGGTAGAGTGATGCAGCCGGGACACATACATCAGTATGGTTGGTACTGCGGGACGCAGCAGCATTTTAGGTCCTGCTAATCCGGTACCACAAAGATTTCGACAAGTAGGCTACTTCTCCTTCTTCCTCTCAACCTTGATGAAGCCGTCCTTATCGCACGTTTCCTTTTCGGGGACTCTCAGTTCCACGATCTTGTGATGGGGGAGTTCACGTTGTTCCTGTTTACCCCCTTTATTCGCCTGCCGATTTTGCCTCGTTTTGCATTCGGCAGTAACATCGGCATAGGCACGTTTGGTGTTTGACGTAACCACATTCGTCATCACCTTGACAGGTGTCGACGACCCGAAGTCAGCAACAGTACACGAGGCGCGTGCATTACCGCCGGCAGGCGATGCAAGCAAATTTGCTGCCTCGAAACTGCCGATCGATGCATTTTGAGCCCCGCGTTGTGTGTTGACGTTAGCGTTGGGTGAGCTATTTATAGAAATAGCGTTACGTAATAACACTACCTCTGCACGTAGCTCACTTATGGTGCTGTCCGACTTCTCTAACTTGGCCAGGCTGGATTTTAGAGATGTTATGTCCTTCAACAGCCTGGGTTACGTCGACGTGGTCGAATGAGACGGGCGGCAGCTTATGCAGATCCTTCGGCACAAAAGTAGGCACGTCGTCAGGGTCAGTCACCTTCAATAAAGAGATGATGTCCTGGACACTTTTCTCGGTGCCATCCCTTCGCCGAGACGGCATCTGATCCAACTTGTTCAGCGCCTGATACAGTAGCTTTTTACCAGCACTGATATCGTCTTCCTTGAAGTTGGTCTTGCAGATCTGCTTAATGCTGACCTCGTCCATGGTGTCCATGGTGTCGATGGCATGTTGTATGAATGCCAACAACTCGTTGGCTATGAGTTGCTGTGAACAGCTCAGCTACAATATCGGGCGGCGTGTATAGCCGCTAACTACATTAATTTATAATAATAAAAATTTGCGCGCGTAGCAGGGCAAGCACGTCCGCACTCGTACATATATAAGTAATATTACACCTCTGCCTACACATTCAGAGATACATGATCAAGATGACGTGCTGAGCCAGTGAGTCCTAAAATAAAAATATACGCCACTACGTCACAGATAAGGTAAATAAAGAATGTCCTCTAGACCGTATTTCGGCTACGGCCTCCAGTCTCATATGAGACTTGCCAACTGCGCAGGACATATTATAGTGCTCAAGTGTGTGCAATCATAAGTGCACTCTATTTCCACACTGCCACGGCTATTAACGTACTTTTCCGAGACCCGAAGGTGTAACACCGCCAACTTCTTGACTCAGAACTTCTATTGGATAATTCTTAACAGATAAATCCAATATTTATTTTTATTCGACCCGGGTATGGAACCTGAGACCTCATGATCCCCAGTCGCTTACACTACCTCAGAACCACAGATCACACATCATGCAGATAAGTAATATCATACCTATTTATAAACTGTCCTCTCAGCCTGGTTAGAGGAACCAGGCTAAATCATCGTGCCTGGTGGTCTACAATCCACCATAATCCGTCTTTTTAGGGTTCCGTACCTAAAAGGTAAAAAACGGGACCCTATTACTAAGCCTCCGCTGTCTGTCTGTCTGTCTGTCACCAGGCTGTATCTCATAAACCGTGATAGCTAGAAAGCTGAAATTTTCTCAAATTATTTATTTCGGTTGCCGCTATAACAACAAATACTAAAAATAAAAAAAATAAAAAAGATATTAAGGGGGTCCCATACAATAAACGTGTATTTTCGTATTTTTTGCTCAAAATTAATAAACGGTAACAGGTAGAAGCTTACAATTTTCACAGAATATTTATCACAATACGACCTTGAACTTCCCTAAATTTGAACTTTCAAGGTAAATTCATCGTACGATCTATGTTATCATAAGATCCTTTCAATAAAGTGTTAATCTTCATATGGTTGAAAATGGATCTACGTTTCTTTTTATGAATAAATTCGGACTGATCATGTTATTTTAAAATAAATCAGTCAAAGGGACGTAATTAAAAAAAAAAACCAAATTTTTATTAACCGATAATAATAATAACAAAAAACATTTATTATTGTTTTTTGTCTACTTATTTATAAAACAACACCCCTTATATGATTTATAAAGATTTTTCAAAATTAATACAGAGAATCAACTTTTAAAACACCTTCACGAAATAGCCAACACGGGTTCACGAAATTGGCAGCAAGGCAAATTTTACACACGCAATAGCATGCAAATCTACATAAAAAATAATTTAAAAAAAGCCAAGAGCTTATTGATGGTAAAAATTACACTAGTCTTTTCTCAAAAAACTGTTCTTTCTTAAATAAAAGTTTCACAACAAATTCACCTGAAAGTCGCAAGACCCTTAATATGCCGGAAATACCCACACTTACGTTAGTAGAAGTGGGCGGTATAAACCATAAACAGTTTTAATAATTGCGTATTGGACTTATACGTAAAATACGGTAATCTGTTGACGAATAACTGCTTATTCGGATACACTCTTTACTCGTCAATACCGCGATGATACGTGGCACTGCCAATACTACATACATACATACATAGACTCACGCCGGTTTCCCGGAGGGGTAGGCAGAGACTACGGAATGCCATTTACAACGATCCTGACATATCTCTCTTGCTTCATTCACTCCCATCAAATTCCTCATGCATGCTCTTCTGTTCAGGGTACTTCTGACCTGTCCTTTTTTCAGGATGTCTCCAATCTCAGAACCAGATCAATCAAAGAACATCTGTCTCGGTCTTCCCCTTCGTCCTGTCTCTTCCACACTTGCCTTATATATCTGCTTGGTCAGTCTTTCGTCATCCATCCTCTCCACGTGCCCAAACCATCTTAGCATACTTTTCTCGATGCTTGTCACTACATCTTCTTTTACCCCACAACACTCTCTTATCACACAATTCTTTACTCTGTCAGTCAAAGAAACACCACACATACTTCTCAGTGCTCTCATTTCTACAGCATTTATCCTACTTTCAAGTCTCTTCAGCCATACCCAACTATCACTACCATACATAAATACACAACGCTTAAAATCATTTTAATAATTGGTGACGTTAACATAGATATAAAAACAGGCAATACTGACAGGCACAGTGCACCTTATTTAAATTTAACAGCTGAATTAGGTATGCTATCGGGTCATACTTGTCCAACTCGTCTCTATAATTGTCTAGACCATGTCATCTTAAAAACCTCTTTAACCACCAATATATTTATAACTAATTCCATAATTACGGATCACTGTCTAGTGGCCCTAAGTATGGATTTAAGGAAGCCTGAAATAAAGTCCAACAAATATTGTAAAAAAATTGACTATCAAGGGGTTATAAAAAGCCTAGAGGATACTGATTTTACCTTCATAGCTTTATCTACCAATGCAAATGACGCTGCTACCCTCTTCGTTAACAAAATATCAGCTGCAATTAGTCTAAACACTAGAAGCCACCCTGTTCCAAATAGACAAAGAACCATTAAGCCATGGGTCACGCCTGGCCTCTTACGTTGTATGCGTCATAGCGATAAGCTTCACAGACGACTTAAGAAAGATCCAACCAATAATATCCTTGAAATATCGTATAAGCGTTACCGGAATTATTATAACACTCTTTTAAGGAAGCTGAAGATCAGTTACGAAAAATCTCTATTACAATCAGCAAAGTCTACAAAAAAACCGTGGAAAGCTATAAGAACCATTGTAGAATATACAGAGACACAGAGGGATGCGTATGATCTGTTGTGCTCAACAGGAAATAAGGTTCACGATATTGACGACGTTAATGAGTAATTTCCAACATTGGCAAGCAACTCGCGCAATAAGTTTTGATGCATCATCCCCGGTCAGAAATATTCCTTTTTTACATTATTCAATAGCACTGCTCCCGCCCGATGAAATGGAAATAGAGACGCTAATACTTAATTTAAAGAACAACTGTGCAACTGGCTGGGACTCCATACCGGTCCAGATTTTAAAACTAGCAAAACATCTAATAGTGCCTCCAGTAACCAAACTGATTGGCCTTTGCTATGGTCAGGGGGTTTTCCCTACTGTATTTAAGAAATCTATAATCACACCTGTACACAAGAGTGGTGCGCGAGATGAAATGACAAACTACAGACCAATCTCCGTTCTCTCATCTTTATCTAAAATAATCGAAAAGACTCTTAATATCAGACTCAGGAAATTTCTTGACCACAATAAAGTATTATCAGACCGCCAATTTGGGTTTAGATCGGGTAGAAGTCCGGAAGATGCTATAAGTCAGCTGACTAACTACGTGACTGCTAAAGTTGACGCTAAACAACAGTGTATAGGCATTTTTCTCGACCTCGCTAAAGCTTTCGATACAGTTTCGATTCCCATTCTTGTAGACAAGTTATATAAAGTGGGAATTCGCGGTCATGCGTTATCCATCTATAAAGACTATCTTTGCGGTCGTACTCAGCAAGTCAAAATTGGGCAACATATTAGCGCAGATACTCCAGTGCAATATGGAGTTCCACAGGGCAGTGTCCTTGGCCCAAGCTTATTTCTTGTGTATATTAACGATCTGTGTCAACTTAATTTGATTAATGGAAAAAATATCGCATATGCCGATGGCACCGTTTTGGTATTTTATGGTAGAACTTGGGCTGATGTACAACAGCATGCTGAAGTGGGACTTCACAAGATCAGACAATGGCTAAGCAGAAATCTATGGACACTTAATGTGGCCAAAACAACATTTGTACCATTTACGTTTCCTAAATCAAAACCATCCAATTTAATAATTAAAAGTCATTTATGTAGTTTTCCATATGACAATATTTGTTCATGTCAGTCCATTTCTACATCCAAAAACGTCAAATATCTGGGTGTTTTAGTAGATGACGAGCTGCCCGGGCAGCCTCATATCGAGTCGATGACATCGCGCGTCAGAAAATTAACGTGGATCTTGAAAAAACTTAGGTTTGTTGCCGGACTTTCAGCTTTTGCGTACGATATACTATGCACTAGCTCAATCTATTCTTGCATATTGTATCCAAATATGGGGTGGTGCCTGCAAGTCGTACATGATACAAGTCGAAAGAGCACAGAGGTGTATTTTAAAGGTCATGACATGTAAACCATACCGATACCCGACTAGTTCTCTGTATAAAGAATGCCAAGTTTTATCTGTCAGGCAACTATATATTTTTCAGCTTGTAGCTAAACATCATAAATCAATACATTTTATACCTGGCACTGACAGCACGAAACGCACAAAAACAAACATTTGTTTATTAGGTAGATATAGCACTGCATCTGCAAGACGACAACAAATATATATGGCCCTCGTCTCTACAATAAGATTAACAAAAGAACTAACCTATATGGTCTAAAATACCAGGAATTGAAGTCTACATTTAAGAACTGGCTGTTAAGTTTAGATTACGATGAAACAGAATGTTTGCTAGAGTATAGTTTATAGTAAATTATAGTTAAAAAAATTATAGAGTGTATGTGTGTCTAAGGTTAGCAATATAAGTGTAGTCAGTTAGCAATATAAGTAAGTGCTAGCATAAAATATTTTTTGTGTCCATACATGTAAGAAGGCACTGACTTCTGTAACACAGGTAGCCAATACCTAGCTCAGAAGTCAGAGGCTTCATAGGTTTTGATGTTAAGATTTTATGCAAATAAAGATTTTATTAAAAAAATATATTTAAAGGTAGGTACTAACACCCCTCTATGCACAGCCAAACGTGCCTTTTTGGACACGTTTTGGCTATTCATAAACGCCTTCAGAGCTCCATTCACTCTATTACCTGCATTAACTCTTCTTTCAATATCTTCTACATTCTTACCATCTCTTGTACATAGCGTACCTAAATATACAAACTCATTCACTTGCTCCACTCGCTGTCCATCGATCATAACATTACAAGCCGTAAGGCATTCCTCCTTTTCAAAAACCATAACTTTCGTTTTACTTACATTCACTTTCATTCCTCTCTAACGCACCATGCATGATTGTTACCATCTCCTGCAACTCCCCCGCTGAAGACGCAAGTATAACCTGATCATCAGCATAAAGGAGGCATTTGACAAGTAACTCATTCATCCTTAATCCACAATCACTATGTTTTAAATCTTGCAAACAACTGTCCACGAAGAGGTTGAACAGCCACGGCGACGCTACACATCTCTGTCTAACACCTGTGTTGATGGTAAACTAGTCAGTGTATGCCCCATTTATCCTCACACAAGCTCTAGAATCCTCATAAAGGGATTTCAGAGCTCGAATGAGGCTGCTTTCCACCCCATACATCGACAGTACCGACCACATTTCATTCTTCACCACTTTATCGTAAGCCTTTTCCAAATCCACGAATGCGCAGTAGACCTTTCGACCTTTGGCCAAAAATTTCTCGGCTATGCATCGCAAGGAAAAGACTTGCTCCGTACACCCCATACCCTTTCGGAATCCCGCTTGTACTTCCCATATTTTCTTGTCGGTTACTTTCATAACTCTTTCAATCAGTACCTTCGCATACAATTTGCCAACAATGCTGAGAAGGCTAATGCTTCTATGGTTTTTGCAGTCTTGTTGCGAGCCTTTTCCTTTATAAAGAGGCACCACTACTGCTGTGGCCCAGTCATCAGGTACTCGGCCGGTGCTCCAGCACTAGTTAAATAAACGCTGCAGCTGACTAACTATGATGCCCTGTCCAGCCTTCAGCATTTCGACTGTAATCCTGTCATACCCTGCAGCCTTACCTAATTTAATACTGGCCAGTGCCTTCAAAATCTCATCCACGCCAATATCGCTTTCATCGTTGCTATCATTACCATTTATTTCACCTGTTGATGTCTCTGTCGTCGTTCTTTCAAATAACCCTTCAATATACTCTTTCCATCTCTTCAGCACGCACGATTCACCATTCACTATCCTTCCATTCTTGTCTCTGATCGATGTGTATTCTGAGGATTGAGTTTTTCCTCGAACTGCACGAACGGATTTCCAGAAAAACTTAATACATACATACATACATATCGTCACGCCTTTTATCCCCGAAGGGGTAGGCAGAGGTGTATTTCTACACCCACTTTTCGCCAGATGTTTCTCCGAAAGTCGTCAGATAATCTACTATTAAACTCATCTTTCTTTTCCTCTTTTTTCCTTTTAACCATTTCTTTCACTATTCTTTTAGACCTAACAAACTCCTTTCTTGCTTCATTTATGTCATCACTCGTTGCCTTTCCCATTCTTTCATTTGCTCTGGCAGCCAACCAATCTAACCATGTTTTCTTCTTCTCTGATACTGCTGATTGTACATCCTTGTCCCACCATGTAATCTTAACCTTTCGTAGATTCCTTCTTTCGATCATACCACATTCTTCAGACGCTACACATACTACCTCTTCTTTAAAGAAATGCCATAATTCTTCCATATCATTTATTTATGCCATCGAACCTCTCAAATCTTGCTACCAATCTTCGTTTATACTCATCTTTCACATCTTTCTCTTGCAGATTTTTTACTTTTATTCTTTCCAAGACCCTCTCTTGATTATTTTCTAGGTGTCGCCATCCTCTAAAGAGCCCACTTATCCAGCTTGACACCAAAAAGTCGTCTGTATGGATGCCGATCCCGCGAAAAACTCTCGTATCCAACACATTCTTTCTCAGTTGTTCATCTACTATTACAAAATCAATCATACTTCTTCTAACACTTTTCGCCTCACGTATATACAAATGTATCCTTTTGTGATCAAACATGGTGTTTGTCACACAAAGGCTTTCCTCCAAACAAACCTCAAGCAGTTCTTTTCCATTTTCGTTCACACTCTTATAACCGAATCCACCTAAAACCCTTTCAAATCCACCTCGCTTTACTCCCACCCATCCATTGAAATCACCTAACAAAATCAATCTTTCGTTATCCTTACAGGTCCTCAGAATCTCTCTTAAACTCTTCCAAAACTCCTGCCTTTCGTCTTTTTCTTGTTGTGATATACCCGTTACTATATTGACCGGGACGTAAACCCCTACAATAAGAAGACGAGTAAGTCCTACTTTCATTCTCATCCATAGTAGCCTTGCATTTACACATTCAAACTCTTTTACGCACTCATTCATTCGCGGAGACAGTATTAAACCAACTCCCTTGCAGGCTCTGGTGGTCATTGATCTATTACTTACAACTAGATAAGCAAACAGCGCTGAGATGTGTTGCCGTTTATTATGGGTCTGGACCTAATACTGTTTCAACAATGTCATTGTGTCAAATTTGCCGCACACAAAAATAATACGAACTTGTAATGGGCAAATGCGTTGTGAAATCTTGAAATTCTCGTAAAGAAAATCATTTAAAAAGTGCGGCATATTATTCCACATGTATTCATCATTGTTTTTCACGATATTTGGTTGAAAATGACAAAGAAAATGGCAAATAATCGTTTTTATTTACAATGATACCAAGTAATAAAATGTTGGATCTCCCACTTTTGTGGGAGTTTTACTCCAAGATATTATGTGAAGCGGGAAATATAACAATTTCAATCGGGAGGATGGATAAAGATTATCGGCTACTTGGAAACCTGTCATCAGCAAATGTGAACACTGCCACAGTGACAAAACTCTACAGTGTGTAGACGTCATTATTGTTCAGTCCCTGGCCAAATTATTAGACGCACTACAGTTGTTCAATAATTAATAGCTTTAAACGAGTTTATAGGCTGTACGTTCACATTTGAACATAGATGTAATGGATTTTTAATCATAACATTTATTTTTAGTTCGTATATGTATTTATTTTTCACATGTGGTAACACAGTATTAATCAATTGTCAAATGAACGTCAACAGGTCGAAACCTATTGACGTTCATTTGACAATTGATCATTTGAATGAGTTGTCACGGTTGTGCGTGCTTCAGTTGCAGAAGCGTTTCTGTATCTTTATGTGCTGCGTTTGTTTATTTAACAATTTTATATTACGCAGTTGTTGTTTATTCCGTGTGCAGCGCTTAAATATTCTGTTTGTACACTTTATCATGGGTTAAAAAAGCGATCTGTCACAATGTAAAAAAGCTGAAGTAAAGGCCCTTGTGAATGCTAAAATATTTTCAAACCGCGAAATATCACGAAGATTGAAGGTTTCTGAAGCTAGTGTACGACGCATAAAAAACAAAATTGAATTAGGGGACGAATTGTGCCCAAACAGAAAGAAAAAATGCGGCAGAAAGCCTATTTTTACTGCAAGATCAGAAAGATCTTTAAAGAAAATGTGCCTTGAAAACAGATTTGCTACCACAAAACTGATAAAATCGCAACTTCATGCTGTTAATGGGACTGCTTCTGAACGCACCGTTCGAAGAAAATTAAAAGATTTAGGCTTTAAGGCCTGCCGCCCCACCAGGAAGCCCGAGTTAACACCTGCAATGAAAGCAAAGCGGCTGAATTGGGCCAAATAGTGGCGTGATAAAGATGTGGACTTCTGGAGATCGGTAAGTTGTAATAATTTCTTTACAAATAATGCAGAGAACATTGAATTATTACCTACAGAAACCAAGGACGCGCACGCAATACGCGCCGTTCATTTGGGTCAGGATCTGACCCAATCGGCGGCCGCGTTGTCTGTAGTCCGAGTCGCACCGTAGCGTAAGTATCTCCCGCAAAATAATCGAAATTATGACATACTGTACAGTGTTTTGTGCCACAATGCTTCAGAAAAAGATTATAAGGTTGCTGGAGTATCATTCCACCGGTCAGACATTAATATTATTACGTAGATTGTCTAATAATACAAATACAGTGAATCATAATAAGTACGAGCGGAGTGTTGCCAGTTGGGTGTGAAATTGTCCCAGTTTAATTTACACATTCCTTACCAAAATTTATTCTATTGACAGTAATAATAAAAATAGGAATTAGGTAGTTACATATATAAACTTAACCTTTCAAACACCGCTGGCTGGTAGGTACATATCAATCGGTTACGACAAATTTGTCACGTCAAGCTCTAGCCGAGCTCGGCTAAGACGGCATTGTCTCAAAGCACTCGATTTTTCCGTTTTTGTATTGAAAGGCTAGTACCTATCTAAAGTCTCGTATTCTACTTAATGTAGGCACGCGTAACTAATTTCGTTGTTGAACGAATGACGTTACCGACCTAATTATATTAGATTTTTAAACTTTTCGCCCTTTTTTTGGTCACCATAGCGCAACGGCGCACACATACTCTTAGTACTCGCTGTTGATTTTTGATAATTTTTTCTCACAAATATACATAAATACTTTTTTATGTACTATAAAGAGCATTTAACTAGGAAATCACTCGGCACTTGTTAGTGCTCACGTTTGAGTAAGTTTCGTCAAGATTGATTTAGCCATCGTTAGTCAGTTGTAAAAACTTAAAAAGCAGACAGTGTGACTTTGGAATTTATAATATACAATTACTTATTTCATGCAAAAATTATGAATTTACCCTATTTGTAGGGGAAAGACGTTGTAACTGGCAACTCTATAATGGCGTCTGTGTGCGTGATGCAGCAAGTAAACACGCAGTGCCGCACACATAGCGAATTTTCGGCTTAACTTCTGAGCTCGCGTTGTTTGAATACTGACTTTCTGTAGGTAATAATTCAATGGCAGAGAACCATTTTCTAGGATAACAGAAAGACCGACACAAATGTTTATATATTTTTTTTCTATTTTTGACAGGTCTGCTTCAGTGATGAAAGCACATTTGAATTTTTTCAGAATAAAGCTCTGTTTGTGCGTCGTCGTCGTGATGAAAAGTTTCATTCTGACTGTGTTGTTCAGACTGTGAAGCACCCTGCAAAAGTGATGATTTGGTCAGTCATCAGCGGTAAAGGTACTGGAGGTCTGTACGAGGTAAAAGGTATGATGCGGCAAGACCAGTACAAAGATGTCTTGCAAAATAAGTTGAAACCGCAACTCCAAGAATGGTTTCCTAATGGGGAAGCATTCATTTTTGAGATGGAGCTTCCTGCCATACAGCTCGGTCTGTCAAAGCTTTTTTGGCAGAACAAAATATCCCTCTGTTGGATTGGCCGGGTAATAGACCCGATATGAACCCCATTGAAAACGTTTGGGCGATGATGAAAAGAGAAGTGGCTAAAGATGTGATCACAAAAAAAACGCAGCTGTTAGAACGAATAAGTTACGTGTGGAATCATCATCCTCAAATGCAGGAGACTGTACAGTCTTGCATTGATAGCATGCCACGCAGAATTGCAGCTCTCATAGCGGCTAAAGGTGGCTCAACAAAATATTAACATTTAATTAGACTTATTTCTATTTTCTTTCAGAGTCAATAAATACATATTAGTTCTATAATAATTATATTTTATTTGTGATAAAAACAAGATTATTAATTTGACACCAGAAAAATAAACATTGTATCTGGTAATAATAATAAACCTGTGTAGTATCATCAGATTACTAAAATTTGCATAAAATCTTATAGTGCGTCTAATAATTTGGCCAGGGACGGTAGTGTGTCGAAAGACTGACATTGCGAACTTAAATTGAAACCAAGTGAAAGTAGGTGCCGATACCATTGTGCACTTCCACAAGACGGCGCTGCGCTGTCATCAGTCTCTCGAAGAAACAATGATGTATTTATACCTTAAATAAGAAGTTTGCGCGACTAAGACCCGCTTAATTATTTTGCATGACTGTTTATTTAATTACAACAATGTTTTATGAGGATTTTTCATTTTACTTTTATTTTGTATGAAAATGTCTAAAAACCTCTTTACAATTATAGCACGTATATAAATACGTGCTATTGTATAGCCCAGAGTGCGAAAAATCCTAAGGTTTATATTGAGTGGTAGAACTACGCTGATTACAGCTGGTCCAACTGGAGCAGTACCGCCCTCTCACAGAAAATATACGTAAAGTAACAATACTTATGCTGTTAGGTTTCGTTCAGGCAATAGGGGAAGGGTATTTTAGTGAAGGCGGCCAAGAAACATTTTTCTTCGCCTAAGTATTTAAGGACCAGCAACGCGTAGCTAAGTGATGCCTCGATTGGCATCACTGGCATCTAAGGGCTACTATTGGTCGCTTAGACTTAGGCTCCCTGTTATAATAAATTTATGATAAAACTTACCGATTTGCTGAAAATCGCGATGAACCTGTGTTTGAGATCTTTGACATCGAGTATTTTTTTCCAGTGGTCGGATCGTGGAAGATTTTTATAGATTTCATTCATGTTTTGAACCAATTTTCAGCTGACTATTACCACTTTCCTTAATACTACTACTATGTAGTAGTAGTATTGTAATAATAAATATACTGGGTGCATAGGGTTCCTATCAAGAATTTAGGGTCCCAAGTCAACCTCACCTGCAAGTGGTGCACCTGCCGATCAACGGATGAGGCTCTGGCAAACAAAATATCCCGATGAGCGGCAATAGGCTCGCCACCTATTACGTGGGATCAAAACACTGGCGAAATGTGGGCGTTTAATATGCCTCTGCCTACCCCACCTGGGAAACAGGCGTGAGTCTACGTATGTGTAAATACACTTGAGATATTATGACGCTCAATAATTAGGTATATTTTGTTATCATTTAAAGTAATTGTAAGCATAGTTCAATACTGGATTTACTGAAACTGCTTATAAATATTTAAGTAGCAACGAGGGACCCAAATAAACATTCCCACATATTAATATACATACAATAAATTATACATACCCATAAACACAACCTTCTGTTAAGTAATACTAATAATAAAAAATTGGGCAAGTGCGAGTCGGACTCGCGCGCAAAGGGTTCCGTACCATCATCTATAAAAGAAAATCACGTTCGTTGTATGTATACTTAAATACTTTATAAGTTTCTACCTGTTTATTAAGATCGAGTAACAAATTGCTTAAAAATTACGTTTGTTGTATGGTAGCCCCCCTTTATTATTTACTTTTTTTAAATTTAATTATTTATTTTGAAAGGTAATATACAACTACATATTCTGTAAAAATTTAAAGCGTCTACCTGTAACAGTTAGTAATTTTGAGCAAAATATACGAAAAAAAAGAAGTTTTTTGTATGGGACCCCCCTTAATTTTTTTATTTTTTTATTTTTAGTATTTGTTGTTATAGCGGCAACCGAAATACATAATTTGTGAAAATTTCAGCTATCTAGCTATCATGGTTTATGAGATACAGCCTGGTGACAGACAGACAGACAGACAGACAGACAGAAAGACAGACGACGGAGGCTTAGTAATAGGGTTCCGTTTTTTACCTTTTAGGTACGGAACCCTAAAAATGGGAAAATATTTTTAAACTGGAGAACACTGCATTTCTCGATGAAAGGTCAATTGTCATCACTTTTGAATTGACATTATGGAACGTGCTTTTAACGAGTGCAAAAGAGATGAATATAGGTTTTTTTCTAAGATGCTTATTGGTTTCAAAGCTACGTCTTCTATCTCGGCTGGTCACCACGCTATTTTGAACTTCAATTGTAGGAGTTTGCTACTCTAGTGTTAATGTTACCTCGATGCTGGTGGTACTATCTACTCCGGACCAATACGCCGTGTAGCTACCATGCTTGGTAGTGTCACATCCTTTCTTTTTCGTTTCATTCACACACAGTACATCAATATTTCTATCATCCATCATCTGGCATACTTCATCCAATTTGCCGTCCATTCCACCGCCAACATTCAATGTTGCAAATCGGCTTTCCGCAGGCCGCTTTTCGCCCTCGCGGGAAACGAGACGTGACGGGTTGCGAACCGCGTCGCCGCCATTTGAAGAATTTATTAATGTCTGTCCTCATAGCATTCCCACGAGTAATAGGGATTTAAAATGTCCATCCCCGAAGAGCCCTGTACGGGAGTAAGATGGAATCCTAGCAGGGTCCTGTGACCACCACCACAGGCACCCTCCGTTTGAGACCAGCTTGCCTTCTGGCCACGAATCCCTCGGCACGGGTCGGTTTACACCTTAGATCGGGGTTTTGTGTCGGGTATGCTCCCTAAAAGTTGGTTTAACCTTTCGACGACCGAGGACATGAATTCATGTCCTACAAAAAAGTCCCCTTGTTTACCGACGACATGAATTCATGTCCAGATTCCGTCCTTCAATCTATGACGTTTTTTACACTGGCCTAGTACATTTTATAAATTATTTCAAATGGCATTGCATTTTTACGAATCATAGACAGCTATGAAACTTTCTTCTGATCCAATTTGATATCACATTAAAAAGTAAAAAGACATTTCATTTCAATGCGCGCGAAACTGTGAATTTTAGCAAATGTTTGCTATTGAAAAGGGGGAATTATTATAATGGATACATGCATATTTTTAGTTTTAATTGGAAAACCCATATTATACAGAACATAAAAATACAAAAATATACAAAAATTTATTTTATTTTTGATTGTAATACGCTACAATTGTCGATAGAACCGGTATTCTAAGATCCGTTCAAAACAGAGACCTATACAAAACTAAATATACACTCAAATGTTATTATTATAATTTTTTAATATTGGTTATATGAGTGGGTTTCAAGAAATTATAACTCGAACTCTTGAAAACATAAACAAAGACCTCTCAGAGCGATAATATTCAATGTCTAGTACCGCGCGTGCGATTATGTCGAACGGCGTGGTCGTATAGCCAAATTGACGTTTTAGAGGGCGCGGTACTTGAAAGGTTAATTTCGGAGTTTTCCTTCTCCTAGACAGGTTGCCAACCAAGGCTAACGAGGCACATCTGACCCATCTCCCCGATACCAATGTCAATACTACGTGCAGAAAACTGAATCAGCGCGGCGCTTGCGGCCATCGGACGATATTGGGTATTACAATAACTCAAAACCATGTTGTTATCTTGCTCGCTCAGGAGAATGCTGCGAGCTGGCACTTGTAAGAATACCCGTCGCAAAACCTATTAGATAAAACCGATTACTTCTATTAGTATGTCCGATGAATAGGTACAACCAATCCTAGTTTTTCCAGTTATAATATATTAGTCTATGACCTAGTTATTAAAATAAATCGTTTCAAAAACCGGTATCACAGTAGACAAGCAATTGTGGTATTGCCAAAACGCGTGACCCATGAGTACTGACTAATTTAAAAGTTTCTTAGAGTCAGCATTGCGCTACCGTCTTCCCAAAAATATGTAATATAATTCTCATATAGAGTTTAATTGACAATTCAAAACACTAAGTGTAGGTATTATATAGTGGCGCCGGTAACGAAACCATAGAGCGATTCAGCCGAATGGCACAACGCCATCTATCGAGCGATTGGGTAGTTTTTATGTCACAAAAGTTAGGTGTGGCGGTGTGTATTTTAGTACCGACACGTGTTAACGTAAGATCTGAGCTACCTGAAAGATATAAAAAATGCGCAATTAACGTTGAGGCTAATGGGCAGCAAGGCAGCTGCCCCCCTCCCCCCCTCCACCCTAGAGATTTAAAAACCATAAAAAAATTTTTCTTCATACCTTTCTCATTTTCCGTATCAAATTGAAGGCCATGCTGGCGTCCTTGCCCCCTCCCCCCTAGATTCGCCGCTAGAGGTGCATTTGGAAGTTGTCCGGGTACGACACTTTTGACAGCTTTCAATACAACTTTGCTTCGAAGTTCGAGGTTATAGTCAGAGAGGTTGGACTACGTGACTTAATAAGGTTATATTTCTTTGGTTATAGTGGTAGGTATTGAGCTGTCAAAAGTGTCGAACCCGGACATTTTCCACATTCACCAAATTAACCGCTAGAGGAGTATAAGTGTATAGTCTATGGCTAGAGGCGCGCGGATAATCTTTGCATCGCTAGTAAGAATCTTAGCATCGCCATAGAGCATAGATATTTACAATAGAGGCGCATTTCTTATGGGCGCTCTGTAGACAAACTTTCTGTGACCCAAATTGCCGCTTGGCAGCGTGGCAGTCGCGCTGTGGCAGCTGTCTCTATTGGCCGGCGCCGACTGACGGCACGGCATGCCGCGGGACGCCGCGGCGCGTCGCGGCACGTCGCGGCATACTTCGGGACGCCGCGACATGCCGCGTCATACCGAGGCGTCCAATTGACTGGAATTTAGTATCAGTAGCACTTCTTGCTGAAGATGAAGAACGACAAATACAAACTGATATGTCGAAGAGAAAACAATTCTGGATAGGTACATTATTTATGAGAACAAGATTTACTAAAAGTGAATTCAGTAACTTATTTACCTCCTGATTACGTCATGGCACACTGAGAGACGCCGTGGCATGCCGCGGCGTCCCGAAGTATGCCGCGGCGGGCTGCGGTACGATTGTATCGAAACAAAGTAATATGAATCCTAAACTCATTGAAATAAGAATGAAAATGACTTGATCAGTAATAAAATCCTTTGCCATGCCGTGCCATGCCGCGACGTCAGTGCGCGCCTTCCTTATGAGAGCAAGAGAGACGAACTGACGACACTCGCCAACACGCCACTTAGAATCGGCACACGAAATCCTTAAGAAATGCGCTTCTATTATGTAAATCTGTATACATTGGCATCGCCAATAGCACCTCTAAATAAACGTTATCTTTGACATTAGTTCAAAATTGCATGCAGGTATAAAATTATCTGACAAGTTAATTTAAATTGTAAAGCAAATAATAGTCATGTTATACCTAAAGAGCAATACCTACTTGAAGCCCACATTTGAATGATAATCTTTTTGTTGGATGGGAGCAGTCGTGTAGGTTAGCTAAAGGCCTTGCCACACGGCACAATTTTACCACTGATCAAATTTTCAATCGAATTGGCTTTGCCCGTCTACACGACACAATCAAATCACTGATTTTCATTCCGTCCACCCGATTGGTTAAAATCTGGTGGTACCGTCCACTCGATGAACTTGAGTTGGACGACTGGCGTCTACACGTCACGATTTCATCAAGTGATTTAGTCAAGTTGGACGTAAAATTGTGCCGTGTGGCAGTGCCTTAAGACCTTTAAATTGAGGCTTATGACATCCAGAGGCGACCGCTGATCAAGATCATATTTTTCAATCATATGGTGTGCAGAGGGCTAACTGTGGTTGGAAGCTTAAACCTGGCGAAGGAAGCTTTTATCCAGGAACACACTAAACTTCAGTTAATTTTGGATAAAAATAGATGCCTGTAGGGGGCGTGTCTGCCCTCTGGCCACTCCACATTCATTCGGGACTGATGATATCCCTATCAACTGATATCCCTATCAACGTGTCGTCTTCAACGTATTTAACGAGAATCGAATACTGAATATGATCCTGAAACGCGTTCGATGACTTACAAAACATCATGTATAATATTCTGTATAGGTATCTAAACTGCAGACTTTTCAAATTTATACGCCTAATAAGTGGTATAGGCAAACATCGCGAGGAAACCTGCATGTCTGAGATTTCGCCATAATGTTCTCGAAAGACATGTGAACTTGTGAAGCCTGCCAACTCGCAATTTACCAGGGCGGTTCAGCAGCCTAACCAGGTTCTGGTCCAACAGTGGGACAGTTCATATACCTCCAAAAATGTAACCTCTTTATTAAAAATCCAAGGAGATACAAGGTATTCCACAAATAAAAAAACGACTAAGACTCGACATATTAATTTATTTAATAAACTTATTTACATATTATATCTTATTATTTACAGTAATCAGAAAAAATAATCATCTAAAACCTAAAAAAATAGTCTGGTTTACCACTGAGAAGCAAGGCTATACAGAAGCTAACATATTTTTAACACCTCAACGGAACAATTATATACGTAGCTTAGTAATATTTCACAGATATTTTTAACATAGCAATGCCAACGCAATGATTTTCATGGCAGAATTATAAAATAAAAATATATTGTAATAGCTCTTGGAAATTTAAAAAACAGGCTATAGATGTTCTGGAAAAATTACTTGCAACAGTCGTAGTCGTGGAGTAAGTCAGTCTCTATATGACCATATTTTTACTTGTCTAAATTAACTTGTCTAAATGATTGCCAATTTCAGAAAATTTTAAACAATAAAATAGACATGTATGAACAGTCAAATAATATTGAAAAACGCAGTAAGCGTTAATAAAAGGACAATAACTGTCAACACATTATTTAAACCATTAGTCTCATTACTCGCCTAAAAGTGACAACTAACGGCAGAAGACGAAATAAGCAAAAACCTGCATTTCAAAGTTTTCTGTAGCTTTGCTTCTCAGACAAACCATCTACACAACATCTCTATAGATTCTATTCTTTATAGCCATAAGCATCATCACCAAAAACGATGACTAATCAAATCTATAAAAGCTAAACTAATAATATATTTTATCGCCCGCTGTGGATAGCGAACTCGAAATTTGTTTTTTGTGTCCACAATCTTAATATTAAATTTAATCTTACATCTCTTTCCAATAACTAGCGGGAGAAAAGGATAACGAATTGTCAAGTACAGTATTTATACTTAAGTTTCTCAAATTATAAATTTGCTGCGAATTTTAGCCTCTTTGAATACATGAAGAAATAAATTGATAAAATAATATGCCATACTAGAGGACGCCAGCAGCTACGCCTGCATTTTTTTAAATTTACCCGTTTTGGCCGATCCCGTGGGAATTTCGGAAAATTCCTTCTTAGTGCACCCCTACGGTCCCCAAGGAACATACATGCCAAATTTCAGTTTCCTCCGCTCAATAGTTTCGGCTGTAGCGTGTCTGTCAGTCAGTCAGTAACGCAAGGATTTTATATATTAAGATTATTCTCTGTCCAAATCTGCTTTAAGACACAGCTGAGGCAATATATTTTCAATGACCTGTATTCCAACTTGCCTTTATAACGCTTTTCTAACAACAGCTTCCTACGGTGCGTGGTTTTGTGAACGCACCCGAATGGCGCCTAAGTTAAGCACCTACACATCCGTTCGCAAAACCACGCGGCAAAGACCCTCACCTTGCTTGCTTGCTAGTAAGCAACCACCATTTTGTACCTTTGATCCTAAAGAGGGTTTTATCCATTAAGACCTATGACCCTAAAAAAGATGTTTTTAAAAAGGCAATTTTAATCAAGGCCATATCGCTGTCCTTTTCCCAACGCCGTTGTTAGAAAGAGACAACATCACAAAGGAATCAACAAAAAAATAAAATAAAAATATGTCATAATGGATGTGTTTAATGTTCACAAAGTAATTGACAAAATGATATTATATTAATATAATATTCGACCAAAGACAACTATCGCCACCGTCTTAAAATTATAATTAATAAAACCTTCAACTCTATTATAACTTCTGATATATTTCACCATAGATTGATATAAGACTATGTTACGGGTTTTCCAATTTCAAACATGATTCATAGACAATCAAAGATGGCTAAAATCTTTTTAGCCATCATTGATTGTCTTTTCGAAGTATTTGTCAGACTTTTCGAAGTTATGTGTGTATTAAAAATGTTAATTATCGCTCGCTTAATAATGTGCCCGGCAGATGACAATAGGCCTGCCCCCTATTACATTGGGACCGAAACATAACTGGCGAAGTGTGGGTGTGCAATACACCCCTGCCTTGCCCTTTGGGGATAAAGGCGTGAATTTATGATCGTCTAAGGACCATACTAGGTTTAAGTACAGTATAGTAACAAAGACTATAGAGCAAAAAAAAGCTTTTCAAAATACTTTGCCCCTAATTGTTTGCCCTTATTTGTTTGCCCTTATTTTTGCCCCTGTTTTTGCATTTATTTAGCTCATAACAGATCACATTTTAGACTCAATCCCAAGCAATCCAATAAAACAGGGTAAATCTCAAAATTGAAGTAAATAACTTGCCTTACCCCGTAAAACAGTCTTAATATCAAAATACATGAATTTAAAACGAACATTTAAAATCTAAAACTTACTTTACCTACAACACAGTGTCACAATTATCCTAAAAGCTTAATAAACGCTTAATTTATGATATAAAATATATTACAAATATACGGAGAATGAATCTACCCCTACTTATACTACTTATGGTTCGTAATTTCAATCATCATTTGATCCTAACTTGCCCCATTTGTAGTAATTTTACCCCATATTTGAAATACATATTATGTTGCTTTCAAATCTACAATATCTTAAATCGCCGTGCAATCTATAAGAAATATACAATCTCTTATAAATTGCATGGCTAGTTTAAGTCTGTTTTATGTAAAAGGGTTATGCACGGCAATCTAACTAGGTTTCAATATTGGATCTATACATGGATTTGGAGATTAGAAATACGTGTTTCACATATTTTGTATGAATCTTATGTCAAAAATGAATCTAAAATCTCAAAATAATGGATGGCTCGAATATTGAATTTAGAGGTAACAGGGTAAATACAGTTTCAAATAATAGGAAAGAGTTTAATCTGTATAACAATTTTTCAATTCTAAGACATAAACAAATTAAAACTCTCTAAGATCAAGTTATGATTGATATTACAGGTTAGACGGAGTAAATTTGAACCGTATGGCGTACTTAAAGAATTACTACTGTTAAAGACACTGCAACCCCAAATAAAAAATAAGCATATATTTTTTATTTGGGGTGGCAGGTGTCTTGCCCCCTTTCTTTTAAAATTATTCTCATGGATAATGGGGCAAGACTACTTATAAGTGTTGTTGCCCCATTGGTTATAATATTTTAAGTAGACTTGCCCCCTTATTCATGATAATTTCTACAGCTTATGGAACATTTTGGGTCAGAGCAATTTTTCAGCAGTAACCCTAAGTAAACCACACAATTCAAACCCTGTGTATATTTATAATAGGCAAAATCAACAAATATTCGTCTCCCAACATTAATTAACCACGCCATCTTCGGTAATTATATGGGGTAAAATGGAATGATCCTGAAATACTAGCGCAGTTCAAAAATACCTCAATTTCTTCTAGACGTATTGTGAAGTATTTTTCTAATAAACTGCTTTAGTTTGAACGTCAATCCCACTTTACGCCACAATTTCGAATATCCTTCATTTTATTAGTACTTGTGACCGATTTTAAACTAACTTTGATACTTCAGATGGACATTTTGCACAAATATTCGCGTTATTTTGACCAACTAGTATAAGACTTTACAAATGAAAAAAGGCCTCGTTGAATATGGTCTAAGGTACTTAGTAGCGTGAAATTATTTTAAAGTTTTGACGTAACAGGAATTGATAGGCGATTAAAAGGAGTGGCCATGAGTTTTATTGCCCGTTTTTTCTCATGGTTCCTTAGCTACCTACGTTTTACTTTGCGAACGAGGCACTAAATGTAAATGTAGATTCACTAAGTAATTAACTTTAAACATTTCACGTTCATAAGCTTTGTGACTATGTGAATAAATAATTTTGACTTTGATATTGATGCATCATTCGGCATCAATATTTCTCACACGTTGGCCGCATAACGCCAATATTTGCTCAAACACTTCCAATGTGCTACCAATACCAACATTTAGTACAATTATTTAAAAAACACTCGCGAGTAGGAACCAACCGTACTTATTAGGTTTACAAACCTTAACGATTGCTTTACAAGAAGATTTTCAATATACAGAGCACGAAAGTATTATATTCCGCGCTATAACATCAAAGTGTTTGGTTGTTGTAGGCACGTGAATGTGATCAAATATTAAATATTTCATAACATCACGACTTTATACAAAAGGGCAAAGTAATTTTATAATATTCATCATATGTATTTATTAAACATTCGTACATAATATATTATTATTATTTGCAGCCTTACCTGTCCCTCTGGAGGGTAGTCTTCCGTACCCTCTTTTCACCTCTTTATATAGTGATTTCGAACAGCTGCTACCAACTTTTCATTAAATAGTGGAAGATCATTTTGCCACCTAATCTTTGGTCTGCCGCGAAAACTAGTTACCCGAACTTGCATGAATATTTATGGGGTCTCAATGATGCAATAATTTTAAAATTCAGATAAGATATCTTTTATTTGCCCCGACGTTTCGCCACACCAACCGTGGTCACGGGATGCGGGAGTTTCTTATTCTGATCATCATCCTCCTAGCGTTATCCCAGTTTGATCCCGGGGTCCGCTTATAAGTCTAACCGGATTGGACTGAATATTAGCTTTTCCACAGAGCGACTGCCTGTCTGACCTCCACAACCCAAAGGGATGGCGATATTTTATGATTTAGACTAGTTTCAGTATATTCAGAGGTACCGAGTCAGTAATGCCGAATATACTGACCCTAGTCTAAACTCAAGAAGTCAGTACTTCTGAGTCCCTATAACGACTACCAAAGATCTTCATGACAGCCGGGACTGACGGCTAAACGCGCTCTCCAAAGCACGGGGCAAACGATAATTAACAATTTAATACGCACTTAAGTTCGAAAAGTCCGTGGTGCGCGCCGTGGATTCGAACCCGATACCTTCTGCATAGCAGTCTGTTGGTATATCCACTCTGCTCTCTGTTCTTACTTAACGTGCCCTCCGAGGCACGGGGCAAGCGATAGTTAACAATTCAATACGCACTTAACTACGCACGAAAAGTCAGTGGTGAATTTGAACCCGATACCCTCTGCATGGCAGTCTGTCGATATCTCTATTAGTGTAGCAGGTTTCTTACTCTTAGTTAGAAATTAATACTCAAATAATTAGAAAAAAAAAGTAATTTCGTAGAAATAATTAAATTAAGTCATCTTGCCCCTTTTTATAAAATCGTGATATTAATATTAATTACTTCAATAAAATGTTCTCCTAGAACAAAAAATAGTTTCCAACTAAGCATTAACTATCCTAACGAAGGGAATACGACATTTTCTAGTCATTTATTTTTCTTAAACATCATATTTTAATATCTTAGAAATAGTATAATTTTATATTACACAAATCTATCTAGACAAGTATGGGTAATACTTAAAATGGAAGAAAATAAAAAAACAAATTAACACTTTTAAAGACAGTGGACACGTATTTTTTTATGTAATAAGCGGCAAACGAGCAGACGGATCGCCTGATGGTAAGCGATTACTGCCGCCCATGGACACAAGCAACACCAGAGGGGTCACTAGTGCGTTGCCATCCTTTGAGCTGGGAAAAGGAATAGGACGAGGAGTGGGATGAGGGAGAAAGAATAAGGGATAAGGCCGCCGGCACTCTCACTCACCGAACGAAACGCAACAATATAGGTACTGTTACTTTACGTCGATATTTTGAGGTTAATACTTCCCCGAGTCGGCAAGGCCGGAAAAGGCCGGAAATCGGCAAGGCTCTTCTACTTTTATATAGACCTATAGGCGAGATAATAATTTAACTTCTATTGTGTGTCTCGCTTACTGCCCCTTAGTGTGTTTAAAATGAAACATATTTACATTAACACGATTTCTTCTAGTAAGATCGGATAAAAAAATCAAGTAGCAATGATATGGGTTAAAAATAAATTGTTTATAATGCGACTGTAGCCATATTTTTCCCGGTCGTGTAAGACAGGCATTCCTTATTAAAATTATGATTTAACTGAAAAACTTTAAAAGATTTTAAACATTTTCGAATTATTAGGCGGCAAGGATAAAAGTTTAATAAAAATCGCACTGCACTTAATCGATTAAGGGTTAAAATTAATCATCAATATTAATATGTTAACGCTATGCTATGCTGTACTGTGCACACCCCCTTGTATGCGTATAAAACTCAACTTCGAACAAATCAAGCAAACAGGAACAGTTTTAACGTAAATATTGCTGTAAGTATCACCAGTGGCGAAAGAATTTCTACATAATTCAGCATGTAAAGTCTTAAATCGGCATGAGATTTGGTCAGTAGGTTTTTTTATGACGTAGACACTAGTGATGTTCCGGATATCCGAGGAAGAAGAAAGATCCGTATCTGTATCCGTATCCGTTACTTTTCTCGCGAATCTTTTACGGATCTCTCACCTCATTTTCAACTGATACGATGGAATGCTATAATAGGTGGTTAGGTAAAATTAAATAACTATTAAATTCCATTCAGAGTATTTTTAATAGAATTTCAATACAAGTCGAATCATGATCTGTCTATTGTTCCGCCGGGCGTGCGTGACGTCAACTATCGATTCAAGGTCACGCGCACCGACATCGATTCAATAAGAGAATAAAGATCCGTATCCGTATCCGCGCATCTTGACACCAAATATCCGTATTCCGATCCGTATCTGCGGATATTCATTTTTAACGATCCGGCACATCACTAGTAGACACTCATTAAGAAAGGATTTTTAGTAAACCGCATTTTTTTTTTTTGTAAAAAGGTAGTGGAGGTAAAAATAGGAGTTGAAAAATTATTTTAAAACTATCTCATTTCAAAATACGGTTAACAGCAAGTAAGTAAAATATTAGGTTTAAAAATGTTGTTTAAGACCAATATTTAGGTAATATAATTATTTAAAGTTAAAAACAGACAATAAAAACTAAAAAAGGAAAATATACTTGTCTTGATATTATCTATGCTAATGTGTATCTTAATTATAAAAATTAGTGCGTCGCTATATTAAATAACTATCGAAGAAATAAGTCCAAATGATTTAGATAATACTTAGAATACGTAACTCAGGGGTATTATTTTACTCGAAATGCTGAACTCAGCACTTTCTGATATTACTTTTCTCGAATGTGCTGAACTACTACTGACTTTGAAATACTATTTTATTCGAAAATTCTAAACACAGCAATTTTCGAATTTTGCTCAATGTGTTAAGTTGTTGTATCATCTTCAAAGACTGACAATACATTGATCATAAAATAGCAATCAAAATTAATAATTTATTTTTGTATACATTTTATACAGAATAAGTTTAAAACCTAGGAAAGCATCCGTGCCGTCTAATGGAATAATTTAGTTTACCCCACAAGAGGGTAAACTAAATTGCCATTGCCATTTTATTAATTTACCCCACAATGGGTAAAGTCAATTATATGCAAACCAAGGCGCTCTTTTGCCAAAAAAAAATACTCTTCAAATCCGTTAAATATTCTAAGTACCCTCTAAAACATGAAACATTTCCTTCAACAGTTTGCCATACAATAATGTACCTTATTCTAGAGACGCAAGGTCTATTCGGTATCTTCCATGGTATCTTCGACTTTTACCTTTTTCTTCCTTTTGGTCTTGGGGTGAGCTTTGTATACGTGCTTCTGTAGATCTTTTAGGTGAATGTATCTGAAAATTGAAATAAAAAAGTGATTTGGCCATAATTTTCAACTTTTTTTTATATCTTCACGCCTGTAGCCTCGGAGGGGTAGGTAGAAGTGTAATATTCACCCACATTTCGGCATTATATTCATCTTTTAACAAAAGACAATGGGCAAAAATGTATGGGACCTGGGACCACCCTCCAATAGTAATAAAGTGTATGTCATTGGATAGGCATTTTTAATAGAAACAACTTTTTTATGACACTTTTGTTGTAACAATTGTCCGTTCCAAGAAATATGACATACAAGTTTCGATAAAAGTATGTTGATAAAAGAGTTTATTATAGTACTTAGTACTATATAATGCTTTATTTTGCAAACTGAATCGTCCTCGTGCCTGCCCAAGCGCTTAGTAACAGTGCGGTGTGCCCCCCTTCCCCTCCAAACCGGTTACTTGGAGCTGCGCCGAGCGGCGCCCGTCGTGCGGTGGTAGTTATAGAATTGGGACATAAGTATATATTTTAGTATTAGGACGTTCGAAAAGAGCTTAGATTTATATCTTTAATATTTTTATCTTTATCTTATCTTTATCTTTCAACTAACTACTCACTAAACATAATTACATAATATTGCTTTGTTGCGACGTGTAGGGCGGACAAACAAACAGACTTTCGCATTTATAATATTAGTATTGATAACCCTCTAGTTTCCTAAAAGTTGCACCCCGCACCGTACCAACCGCTTGGGCAGACGCGAAGATAAGTCAGTTTGCAAAATAAAGCATAATAATAAAATAAAGGTACTCATCATCATCAGCCTTTTAAAGTTCACTGCTGGACTAGGCCTCTCCTTTGAAAGGAGGTTGTGAATTGGTCTACTATACCACGCTGGCCAAACGGGTTGGTATAGGGTTTGTATCAAGTTTTCCTTCTCTTACAGTGCTGTTCTCTGCATAATATGCTCCCTCTGTCGGCTCTTACGACACTCATGGGATGATATGGGGTGGTGACATTACGTATTCTTTATCTGTCACCACGCGGATGGTAATAAAAGTACTAAGCACCATAAAAAGAACGCTTTTTTCAACATATTTTTATCGAAACTTGTATGTCATATATCTTGGAACGGACAACTGTGACAACAAAGCCGTCTTAATAAAAGTTGTTTCTATTAAAAAGACCTATCCAATGACATAAATCTTATTGCTATTGGAAGGTGGTCCCAATCTGCCCATCCTCCTTTAAAAAGACTGTTCGATAGTCGGTCTTTGTTTTTTGTAATAGGCGGTGGGGAAACACGTGAGGTTTGTAAGGATATAAGCAAGTGGCTTTCGGTTGTCTCTGCCTAACCCGACGGGAAAAAGGTGTGGGTATAATAATATGTATGTATGTAATATATAATATAATATCCTACCACATACACACAACACCATCTAGTCTCAAACTAAGCAGATCTTGTGTTATGGGTACTAGATAATGGATAAACATACCTACTTATATACTTTTCTTTTTTTTGTAAATACATACATATTATACATAGAACCACCCAGACCAAGACAAACATCCATGTTCATGCACACAAATGTTTGACTTGAGCGGGAATCGAACGCGCGACTTTCGCCGTGGCAGTCGCTTACACTGCCGCTACGTCATTGTGTTGTCAAGTTTAATTATGTTTTATAGTCTACTCACGACAGTATCGCCGAAAGGGTAAGCACAGGTGTATTACACCCATATTGCACCATGTTATACAATTTAGATCCCACGTAATAGGTAGCGAGTCTATTGCCGTTACCAGGCACATTGTCAGACTCCATGCTACTACTGAGAATTCGGAAAAATCTCAGTAGCACTTTGGCCTACCCGGGAATCGAACCCAAGAACCTTTGGTGTGGCGGTCTTTTACACTTTATGCTGCCGGGTTTTCAAGTTAATTTAGATACATACATATACTCACGCCTTTTTCCCGTCGGGGTAGGCGGAGACAACAGAACGCCAATTACTTCTATCTATATTTATTCTCATACATGCTCGCTGGTTTCGGGTACTTCGGACCTTGCCGTTTTTTAGGACGTCCCCAAATTGATCGAGGAATGTCCGACGAGGTCTGCCGCGACCGACTTGCCCACACACATTTGCCTTATAAATCTGATTCGTCATTCTTTCTTCACTCATTAGCTCCACGTGTCCAAACCACTTAAGTTTATTTATGTATGTGATATATTTTTTGTATTTTTTTATTTCCCCGTGCTTTTTTTGTATTTTCTTTTTACTGTTAAGTTAAGGTGCATACTCACTTGCAAGCGCATTGTTTACAAGGGTACTTAAAGTCCTCTGGTTTCCCGTGCAGTCGTTGTTCGTGTCTGTCTCTTATCGGCTCCGTGGAGAACGATCTGTGGCAGACTGAGCATTCCCACGGCTTGGATGTGCTGTGGGACTGTGGGCAAAAAAATATAAAATTAACACGTAAAGGGCCGCTAACGTGATTAGTTTCATTTTTTCTTTTTTGAGAGTGCTACACTTAGCACTTTGAGAAAAATGATTACGCTCGACTGTGCTCTTAATCTATCGTCTTCAAGCAATACAGGCAATACGTTAATCATAAGATAACAACCAATATTAATTAAGTCCGTTTCTTGAGTAGGGGAGACCGGGTATGGTTGTCACACTGATTGGTTGTCACAGAGGCCATAACAGACAATTAAACGGCATGGTAGGAGCAAGGGAGTAGCACATCCATCCGTCAGCGTACTCCGACATGCCGTTTAATGGACTTATTCGACCACTCGATCATAGTGTAATAAAATCTAATAGTGAGCGCACTTCTTTGTCTGGGCGCTAAATGCCGACAACCGACTAGACACTGCAAATAACTAAGGGTTGACACAAAAACATTTTGCAAGTACTTCCGTCCATACAGATGATATGTATGTTTGTAAGTTCAAATTAATCTACGTGTTGTAGTAGTATTGATTTCTAGCATTTTTATTATTAGGTAGCATTTTCGTGATTTAGGTAATGTTAATTGTTCGCGATAGGTAAGTAAGTAATACAAGAGAAAGGTTTATATGTATAATACATGCATAATAATATAGTAGAGAAACACTGGTAGTTTCTTATCCTTTCCCCTTTACGAGGAATAATGGCTTATTTACCTACGAAGCAATTTTATTTATCCTTATCCGATTAAGTACCTAAAATACATTAAACATGTAATATAGATAAATAGGGCTCTTTGCATGTAATTGAAATGAATGTTTTCAAAGATATGAAAGATTTAAAATGCAGGGATATACTTCGGCGACGGTGACGAGCCAGGGCGGGTCGCTAGTTTCTCGATACAATTGATTCTCATCCTCACATACAAACAGATTAAGAATTGCAATGGAAAGCAACACATGGTGCTGAAAATTTAATTTGAAATCGATGGAATCTCATGTTTACATTATTGCTGCTGTACGATGCCGACAAACAACCGTAGACTGCACATGTAGAACGCATTATTAAAAAATTGTCGCATATGCATAAAATAATATTAGCGATAGCGCGATAGCCACACTTGCATCTACGTACCGCCGCGCGGTATAGGCCGGGCGGACGGGCCGCCTGCGAAAAAGTGGCGGGGGGACGCCGCTCTGCCCCGCACCGCACCTCATCGTTGGCCTGTCTAGACGGCCCAGTTACTTCACTATTAGATTTTATTACACTATGACTCGATATTCTATTATGACCTCTGTGACAACCAACCCGTGTGACAATCATACCCGGTGTCCTATATACAAAATAAAATTAAAACCTAGAAAAGGATTTGTACTGTCTGATGGCATAATCGAGTTAACCCCCATGGGGTAAAGTGAATTATGCCATCCATTTGATTAATTTACAACACGACACCTCAGAAATTACATTACTATTATAATGTAATTTCTGAGGAAGGTGTAGGTGTATGAATCACGCGGAAGAAACCGTTACCGATAATTACGAACATTTTACCGTGCCGATTTGTTCTATAGATGTCCTAGACACCCATGATTAATTGGTTATGTAGGTATTCCGAACACTGCACCCGCGCCCTTTAAATAGCGGCTTAAAAATGTGTCTACTTAAAAAACAATCAGTTCCCAAATCCCAGGTAAATTTTTTGCTTAGTATTACCAAAGACTATATAATACCCTGTACAGACACACGATGACGAACAAAAATCTGCGACCTGCCTAATTTTTGCTATGCCGGGAGCTATTTATTTTCGTCAAATCTGCACTAGATGGGGACAGTGGACGCAGCAAACGCCGACAATTCGATAGTTGCTACGCAAAAGTACCGGGAGATGGCGCTTACAATAAAAACAATACTGCGCCAGAGGTTCTAGTAGGTACCTGGTCTACGTGTACTCCGTGCTAGAGGTGACTGACTTGACCTTGCAGAGAGGCCCTGGACAGGGTGCAATTCGTGCGACTACTAGTAGGTACTTACTGGTGCGATGCGATCCAAAGATGCGTAACTTTAAATGCATTTTCCCTTTTCGTTCGTTTCGATGTGCCTAATTATTTTAATATATTATCAAGCCTATAGCTTAGGCTTGATATTAAAATAATTTGTGTAAAGGACATGAAATAGTAAACATTTATGACTTGTGAATTACCTACCTATATAATCTGTGTTTATGATTAGTTAAATATGATTATTATCTAAATATATAAATAAAATTGGCGTGTATGTTTCTAGGTAATATTAAAATAACCGCTTTTTACTAAATGCATATGGATGTATGATGTACTTATTCACGGTGCATATACCAAAATTATTATTTTTTTAATTTTTGTCTGTCTGTCTGTCAATCTGTCTGTCTGTTTGTTCTCGCTAATCTCTGTAACGGCTGGACCGATTTTGACGGGACTTTCACTGGCGGATAGCTGATGTACCAAGGAGTAAGTTAGGCTAAATTAACCGGGTACGCGAAGTAGTTCCCTCAGGACGCTGGTGTTAGCTAGTTATTAAATATAATATGATAGACTCGCGAGTAGGTATTTGAACAATTTTGAAACGATAATAAAACCGGTCAACTGGCAAATATTACAAACTTTACAAAGGTACTCTGTGATGTTATTTTGGAATGTATTATTTGACTACGTAGGTACCGTATTGAAATTAAACTACAGTTTACGGATTTTATCGCGATGGTTTCACTAATTTATTAATAAATTGTAATAACTAAGTGAAACCAATAAATTGCGATATAATCCGTAAACTGTACTTTAATTTCAATGTGTAACATTCGCGTAAACCCAAGAAGATACTAGGTACGTACCGTACCGTAAAACCGGCCAACATTGCCCTTGGCGGATATCTTTGCCCGAACACGAAAAATAACTAAAATCTTGAATTGTAAATAAATCTAAATAGCTGACAGCATTATTTAATCTTTAGGGTAAATTTGAATATTTTTCTGATAGCACTAAATATTAGTTACTTTGCTAAGTTCACTCAGTTATCGGCGAGACATGTTAAAAATAGGACTAATGTGAGGTGGTGCCAAAATCTTGTTTTACGTTTTTACACACTGACAGAGTACGACATCTCTCAGGTAAGTTATTTCAATATTCGAGTAATAATAAGTACCAAGCTTCATTTCTATGCGAGTTTGAGACCTTTAAAACATAAAATCTTCTAGATAATGCAGTGGGCAATGATTCCCGAACTTGCGTGAACATAGGAGTGACAACATTGCCCACTGCAAAAATCGTGTTAGGGTTGGCACCCATTATAGCTAGTATATTTTAATTTAAATTCTGTACCTAGGTATTGGAAATCGGTTGTCACGCTGTGGGCATGTGATGCAGAGGAATGAGAAACATGTTAGGTACGGAGAAGTTCTGAGTAGGCATGAGTATAAATGTGGATGGCTATAAGAGTAGGGAAAGACGAAAGAAATTTCTGTCCAAACTCGAGGCCTTTGTTCATAAACAGTACACCAATTATATTTACCGCAACTCCCTTATCAGCCCTTTTCAATCTGGCTTCAGGACTGGGCACAGTACAGTGACAGCTCTCCTTAAAGTGACTGACGATATTAGGCGTGGAATGGAGACAATAAAGTTACCATTTTAGTGTTAATTGACTTCTCCAACGCGTTTAATACAGTCAGTCATGATGTCCTTTTGTCTATCCTTTCTTATCTTATGGTCTTTAATAAATAAATTAAAGCTTTTTAATAAAATATTTTAGCTTTAATATATAAACAGATTATTATTTATTACATTAGTGTGTGGCAACCCTAGCCCACCGTTTTAGTTTGTTTGAAAAAGCAGCTGGTGTGTAGTGTAACATTGCCCACCACAGTAAAATTAAAAAAATCACGTTTTTGATATATTGATCACGAAGGATGGCAACTTTGCATAATTCACTAAAACATACCTTATTTTCAAAGCTTTAGAACTGATAGTTTTAGACAAAATAAGGTTGAGCAATGTTGGACGGTGGTGCGTATAATTTTGCCCGGCTCTTTAATTGCCTTTTTCTAGGATTCTGTTAAAGCTAGAAGCTCCACATTTCGTGATTAAAAGCCTTTTATAGTAATTGTTACCATGGTATACTTACTTGATTACGAGTTCTGGTGATTATTTTTTTCATAATCTCAGAAATAAGTAAAAATGTGGGCAATGATGGCCGGTTTTACGGTAGGGTAAATACGCTAAACGTCGGCCCCCCCCCCCAAACCTCGGCCGTCTGCATATTTTTAGCTTGCGTTAATTTAAAACGTAATGAAGTGACAAATTTGCCACTCGAATTACAACCTTAGTTCATGCTCTATATGTACAAACCGTTACTTTCCGATTACGCCACTCACTCTTCGCACACTGAGCGTCAGTAGCGATTGCGCCGTCGAAGTGTCAATTTTATATTAAAAGTACCTTACTTGCTGTGAATACCCACACTTCGGGGATTGATATTAGAACGGTCAGACATTCCTTTTTTTTGTTTTAAGCTTTATTATCAGTAACTAGTGATTTTTACTATATTTTGAGATAGTTTTTCCAAAGTTTTACGTATTGTTTTAAAGGGAAAATAGGAGGCCGCCAATAGAATACCAATTTTGAATTAAAACCGGATTCTCGGCCGTGGCCGACTTAAAGTAAATGCAGTCTGTTTTATAAATTCAAATTGTACTTATTCCATTGACTTAATAAGAGAATTTGCAACGCATATAGGCAAATAAATCTATTTTACGTTTAATCGCCAAATACCGGCCGGGGTGATATTAGTTGAATCTCGAGAAATAATGTACCCGAAATAGGGGCCGGCTTTAGAAACATTAAAGATCGTAATGTCGACCAGCCTCGAATTCGAGCTCAACTATACAGGCTGATTACTTTTTCTTATTTTCTCAAAATAAAATATTTATTATACATTTATTTATTAATAATATAAAGAGTTAAGTTTAAATGTAGGAGTTGATATTATTGAAAACATTTATGGTAGCTTATTATGGTATGGGAATATAAGATATACATTGCTCTTTGGAACTCTTTGAAGCTAATTAACATGGGTTAAGGTATAACCCATGTTAATTAGCTTAAAAATATAAATGGTTAGTCGTGAATATTTCATTCATTATTTAACCTGCATGTCACAAAAAGCTGCCCTTAGAATTAATGCTTTTAATTTAAGGTACTACAATGACAGCAGGGAGATCCAGGGCCTTCACGAAAACAAAGAAAATTATGCAGTTACGATCGCACAAAAATAAAGGAAGCACTTGAGGCAATAAATAATGGAATGCCCATTCGTGCAGCCTCTAAACTATTTGGCGTCCCGCGAACGACGACGTTGCAGGATAGATTGGCTGATCGCATAGACATACATACATTTAAAACGGGACGTCCTTCGGTTTTGAATCCAGCCAAAGAAGAAATACTAGTTCAATGGCTAATACAACTCGCGAAGTGCGGTTTCCCAAGAAAAAATAAACAGATTTAATTAATAGTGTAAAAAAAAATATGACAGCCGAAATCAGGCAAAATCTATTCAATGATGATACTCCGGGCCAAAAATGGTATGAATTATTTTTGAAAAGACATCCAGAACTAATTATAATTATTGTGATGTTTACTTTGATAAAAATTGTAATACCTATTTAAGTGCAAATAAAAAAAATACTTTACCTACTATTAAACCAATAACGATTAATAACGTATACTTAGTGAGACTCCTGCCAAAATAAATCATATTAATAATATTTGTCAGTCTTAATTTAAAACATCCTATACCCGGCCGACATTTGGGAAAAACGCGACCGACAATGGGCCGTGAATGGCCGACTTTAGGGGATTTTCGTTCTCGACGCAACTATACCTTAGAACTTTTTCCTTTTAGTAGTAATGTCAATCTTATGCCCATAAACATGAAATAGATTTATCAAACTATCCAAAACCGCATCGGAAGCTGTCCTTTTGTTGCAAATTGATGGTGCCAGACCGATCCCAAAACAGAAAAACCGTAAGGTGGCCGACATTTAGCGTATTTACCCTATATATCGTTCTGACATTGGCATTGGGATTTTGATAATTATTTAGAATAAGTACTATTTTGAAAGAGTAGGTACCAACTTAATAATTTTTATTATGAAGAAAATGGACATCGTATTGGATTTTAAAATAATTTAAGATATTTGCACGCTCGCATGCAAAATAATGAATACAAATGTACTTACCAAACTTGTTATGACATCTTAAGGACGCGTTTACGCTTGTATCAAAAAACCACATATTTCCGGTACATTTTACGACAATTTTAGATAATAACTAATAAAACTAATGATTACGATAAATTGATTACTTTTTTATCTATAAATCAATTTGAAAATAAATAAAAAATATTTAGTTAATATTAATGTAAAATCGATTCGAAACGGCCTCTTAAATCAAAAATAGGCATATACGGCTATTTTTGGGTACAATTTTCTCTCTATTTTTACATTTATTTAGATTTTCAAAGATAGAATAGGGTAGTAAATATAGTCAACTCAAAAACAATTAGATTTTTTTTTTCAAAATATTGTAAATTGACTCAAAAAAAGCAAAAAATCATCTTACATTTTTCTTCTATTTTGCTCGCATACGTGTGTCTTAATGTGTGGCAATAAGGTTCGTTTTATTTAGCCACTTTCTTGATTTATATATCCAAATTCTGCAATGAGATCTCAGTCTGCGCTTGAGCGCCGTCGGGAGTGGACTCTATGTCGCTTGTCGCTGCAGCCCGAAGACGAAAAAAGCAATATACGAATACAAAATATTCGCTAAAATCAATTTGATACTTCTCGTATTCTGTGCGAATTACGTACAAGTAAATTTCTTTTGTATAAATGGACATTATTACTTTATTTTCTCCGTTATGTTGAGTCAGGATATATTTCGGTATTTAGATATTATTTTGTTTCTTGCGTTGAAATCTGGTAAGATTATCTGGACTGATGGTATACCATCCCGTTCAAGTATTGCGACTGGAACTCATAAAAGAGTAGACCTAGTTATGCCAGGTTGGGGCTCATTTTATTTGTTTTGGTGAGACCGTACCACTGGTACTAGTGAAGTAACCTTCCAAGGTTATTCGATGAGTCTTGCTGGTACTCATATGTGAGTAAAGCTACGCATGTCGAGTTTGGGCTCATTTTGTTTGTACATAAGAGACCCTACCACTGGAACTTATGAAGTAACCTTCCAGGGTTATTCGTTGACTCTTACTGGTACTCATATGTGAGTAGAGCTAGGCATGCCGAGTTTGGGCTCATTTTGTTTGTACATAAGAGACCCTACCACTGGAACTTATGAAGTAACCTTCCAGGGTTATTCAATGACTCTTGCTGGTACTCATGTGTGAGTAGAGCTAGGCATGCCGAATTTGGGCTCATTTTGTTTGTACATAAGAGACCCTACCACTGCATTTTATGAAGTAACCTTCCAGGGTTATTCAATGACTTTTACTGGTACTCATATATCAGTACAGCTAGGCATGCCGAGTTTGGGTTCATTTTGTTTGTACATAAGTGACCCTACCACTGGAACTTATGAAGTAACCTTCCAGGGTTATTCGATGACTCTTGCTGGTACTCATATGTCAGTACAGCTAGGCATGCCGAGTTTGGGTACAAACAAAATGAGCCCAAACTCGGCATGCCTAGCTCTACTCACATATGAGTACCAGCAAGAGTCATTGAATAACCCTGGAAGGTTACTTCATAAGTTCCAGTGGTAGGGTCTCTTATGTACAAACAAAATGAGCTCAAACTCGGCATGCCTAGCTCTACTCACACATGAGTACCAGCAAGAGTCATTGAATAACCCTGGAAGGTTACTTCATAAGTTGCAGTGGTAGGGTCTTTTATGTACAAACAAAATGAGCCCAAACTCGGCATGCCTTGCTTTACGCACATATGAGTACCAGCAAGAGTCATCGAATAACCCTGGAAGGTAACTTCATAAGTTCCAGTGGTAGGGTCTCTTATGTACAAACAAAATGAGCCCAAACTCGGCATGCCTAGCTCTACTCACACATGAGTACCAGCAAGAGTCATTGAATAACCCTGGAAGGTTACTTCATAAGTTCCAGTGGTAGGGCCTCTTATGTACAAACAAAATGAGCCCAAACTCGGCATGCCTAGCTCTACTCACATATGAGTACCAGCAAGAGTCATTGAATAACCCTGGAAGGTTACTTCATAAGTTGCAGTGGTAGGGTCTTTTATGTACAAACAAAATGAGCCCAAACTCGGCATGCCTTGCTTTACGCACATATGAGTACCAGCAAGAGTCATCGAATAACCCTGGAAGGTTACTTCATAAGTTCCAGTGGTAGGGTCTCTTATGTACAAACAAAATGAGCCCAAACTCGGCATGCCTAGCTCTACTCACACATGAGTACCAGCAAGAGTAATTGAATAACCCTGGAAGGTTACTTCATAAAATGCAGTGGTAGAGTCTCTTATGTACAAACAAAATGAGCCCAAACTCGGCATGCCTTGCTTTACGCACATATGAGTACCAGCAAGAGTCATCGAATAACCCTGGAAGGTTACTTCATAAGTTCCAGTGGTAGGGTCTCTTATGTACAAACAAAATGAGCCCAAACTCGGCATGCCTAGCTCTACTCACACATGAGTACCAGCAAGAGTCATTGAATAACCCTGGAAGGTTACTTCATAAGTTCTAGTGGTAGGGTCTCTTATGTACAAACAAAATGAGCCCAAACTCGGCATGCCTAGCTCTACTCACACATGAGTACCAGCAAGAGTCATTGAATAACCCTGGAAGGTTACTTCATAAGTTCCAGTGGTAGGGTCTCTTATGTACAAACAAAATGAGCCCAAACTCGGCATGCCTAGCTCTACTCACATATGAGTACCAGCAAGAGTCATCGAATAACCCTGGAAGGTTACTTCATAAGTTCCAGGGGTAGGGTCTCTTATGTACAAACAAAATGAGCCCAAACTCGGCATGTCTAGCTCTACTCACATAAGAGTACTAGTAAGACTCATCGAATAACCTTGGAAGGTTACTTCACTAGTACCAGTGGTAGGGTCTCACTAAAACAAATAAAATGAGCCCCAACCTGTCATAACTAGGTCTACTCTTTTATGAGTTCCAGTCGCAACACTTGAATGGGATGGTATACCATCAGTCCACATAATCTTACCAGATTTCAACGCAAGAAACAAAATAATATCTAAATACCTACCGGAATATATCCTGAATCAACATAATGGAAAAATAAAGTAATAATGTCCATTTAGGTATATAAAAATAAGAAACTTATTTGTACGTAACTCGCACAGCCAGGCCTATAACACATAGATACATATCACAAAAAACTCAGTCTCAAAGTTATTTAGTTGAACTACATTTCCGCAAGTTACCGTACGTAGTACGTACTGTTGCCGCCGTGTCGCTGTAGTGACGCGATTTTGTACCTACTAATTTTGTAAACGCGTCCTTAATTTACTGTATTCTGGCAAAGAAACTGATACGATTGATTGATCAATGCGTGTCGGGCCACGCGCGGTAGGTATACGGGGTATACCTTAATTCTAGTCTTTTCATTTTGTTAGGTACCTACCTACTGCACTGCCGTGATTTTTTATAAGCTTTTAGTATAGTTATTACCTACTTAGTTCGTTGATTATGTAGATATGTCTAGGTACGTAGTTGGTTTGTGTAAGTCAGCCATTCCCAAAGTGTGCTCCGTGGAGACCTAGGGTTCCCCGAAGCTTTTCTAGGAATTCCACGAAAATGTTGCTCAAATTCAAATTAAGTTATTAAATTAGAAGTAATCACTAGTTAAAGAAGTTAGATAGACTACAGCAAAATAAATCTATAATTTTATTTTATCAGATCCGACCGGTAGTTCCTGAGATTAGCGCGTTCAAACAAACAAACAAACTCTAACCGCTTTATTATATTAGTAATAGTAGGTATATAGATGACGACCGGTTGGCGCAGCAGGAGTGTAAGCGACTGCTACGCCGATGGCCGCGGGTTCGAGTCCCGCTCAAGTCAAACATTTGTGTGCATGAACATAAATGTTTGTCTTGGTCTGGGTGTTTCTATGTATAATATGTATGTATTTACAAAAAAAAAGGATATAATATGTATGTTTATCCATTGTCTAGAATCCATAGTACGAGCTCGGCTTAGTTTGGGACTAGATGGTGATGTGTGTATGTGGTAGAATATTATAATTATTATATAATTTTAAAATTAGGGTATAATAAGTCCAAAAATATACAATTTTCGATTTTATATACTAAATACATTATTTGAGTCGAATTTAATTGTAAATAGTGCCATCTAGTGTTCAATAATTTGTTTAATGGAAAGCTAGATGGCTAATTATTGTGGTTGTGTTTGGCGCTGCTGAGCATATAAAATCTGGTCCAATTCAAAACATCTATTAATGCAAAGGAGCAGTGTCTAAATGTTATTAACGAGCCAAAACTTAGTAATGTTTAATTTTGTTTGCTCAAATTTTACTCAAATCTCATGTTTATTGATTATCGACTTCAATTCATTACCCGTAACGCCATCTGTGATCACTTTTCAAAACTAAAAAAAAAATGTTCGTATTGGGACCCCATGGTATTACTTAGCATGATGTCCAAAATGAGTAGATTTCGGCTTGGTGGCTTGGGTCTTGTGACGTCCTGTTTATATATATATCTTAACAGGATGTCGACGCAGCAGAGGTAGGCCCCCCGCGAGGTGGACCGACGACCTCGTCAAGATCGCGGGAGGCGGTTGGATGCGGACGACTCAAGACCCCTCTGTGTGGAGAACCTTGGGGGAGGCCTATGTCCAGCAGTGGACGTCGTTTGGCTGATATGATGATGATGAAACAGGATGTCACAGTACAACTGTATATATAAGAAAACTGAACTAAAAAAAATGAATACTTACAACTTTCAGATGTCTCTTCAGACTAGAGTTGGTGCCGAAACTGGTGTTACATATCTCACATAGATACGGCCTCTCGTTACGATGCGTTCTCTCGTGTACCTGGGAAATATCAATATAATTAATTGTTAATTATCGCTCGCTTTATAATGTGCCCGATAGGGCCAGCGCAGACAGAACGGAGCGCAGCGGAGTGGATTTTATTAACGCACTTGAAAATACACTTTAAAATTATTTCAATAAAGTCCATAAATGGATGCCCGCGTATCTTCGAGGACGCGCGAGCATTTTTTGTCAGGTTCAAGCATTTATGCACTTTATTTTAATATTTTTAAAGTTTAATTTCCAGTGCGATTATAAAATCCTCTCCGCTGCGCTCCGTTCTGTCTTCGCTGACCCATAGATGTCAATAGGCTCGCCCCCTATTACATTGGGACCGAAACATAACTGGCGAAGTGTCGGTGTGTAATACACCTCTGCCTACCCCTTCAGGGATAAAAGGCGTGAAGTTATATTAAGTCCATTTTATGAAATTGTCAATTAAAGCTAATCACTCCCTACTTCCTGCTTAGCAGTCAGGGTCACGATGACCACTAGACCAAAAGTACAGTCAAAAATTATTTGTTTTTCGTGTGAGTGTGTGGTCAACTTCGATGTCGGAGTTTTCAGACCGCCACAAGGGCTCAGACATATTTTTTTTATGGCCATAAGCGGCAAACGAGCAGACGGATCGCCTGATGGTAAGCAATTACCGCCACCCATGGACACAAGCACACCACAGGACTCACAAGTACGTTGCCGCCCCTTGGGGTTGGCAAACGGGATAGGATGAGAAGTGGGATGAGGGAGAAGGAATAGGGGATAGGGCCTCCGGCACTCTCACTCACCGAACGAAACGCAACAGTTTAGGTACTGTTACTTGACGTCGATTTTCTGTGAGAGGGTAGTACTTCCCCGGTCGAGCCGGCCCATTCATGCTGAAATCAGCAAGGCTGTACTACCTTTTGGCCTAAAAATTTTTGTCCTGAGACAAGAACCGGGACCTACACCCTTACAGGCATTCCAAACTACGGTAGCGAAGTTAATGCTACACGGTCACCCATCCAAGTGGTGGCCTGTGTAAACGATGTAACTTTGCCGATCTAATACAAATGGTAAGTTACGCTATGAGCACTACTAAACTATTATTACGGGATACAAGGTGGTCAAACAGACAGACGTACCCTGACCAGAAGAGCATGCATGAGAAACTTGATCGAAGTGAATGAAGCAAGAGGGGGTATGTCAGGATCGTTGCAAATGGCGTTCCGTAGTCTCTTCCTACCCCTTCAGGAAACAGGATTGGCTCTATGTGCATACATACATACATACATAGACTCACGCCTGTTTCCCCGAAGGGGTAGGCAGAGGCATACTAAACGCCCACTTTTCGCCAGTGTTTTGATCCCACGTACTAGGTGGCGAGCCTATTGCCGCTTATCGGGATATTTTGTTTGCCAGAGTGACTCTATGTATGTATGTAAATTGCCAGTAAACTATTAGACTCAAAGAACATCATAACGCCGTAGGTACATCTAAACTGATGTGTGTGTAAAGTAGCGCTGGAAGCGAGTTGCTGAGCGATTCTCGCCTTAACGGTAGTCGAGCGTCAACTTTGCTGATTGTACCCGAGTCTGAGGATAGTCGATAGTACACCAGGGTGGTTTCCAACATACCTGTAAACTATAAGCCTCGAAGAAGCCCTTAGCGCAGTAGGTACATCTGAAGGTCGCTCCCCGCATGTGTCTCTCGTGCGTCTTCATATGCATCTTGAGTAACGCCGCGGAGCCAAATTTCTTGGGACACTCTTGGCACGCGTGGGTCTTTTCCTGGGGACAATGGGGCTGGTTAGTAATAAATTTTATGTGTTTTGATGGGTAGTGGACTATTTAGTTATGTGTATGTTGGAAAGGAAAACATCGTGAGGAAACCTGCATGTCTGAGAGTTCTCCATGATGTTCTCGAAAGACATGTGAAGTCTGCCAACCCGCACTTGGACAGCGTGGTGGACTATGACCTTACCCTTCTCATAAGTGGGAAGAGACCCGTGCCCAGCAGTGTGACAGTATAAAGGGTTGATGACGATGATGATGATGATGTTGGAATAAAAGACTTAGTGGCAGCCTATATTACCCTCGACGTTGATGACTGTCTGCGTGTTGGCTGGTGTAACGCATACCTAGACGTCGAAAGCAATAAAAGATATTTTACCTACTTCTTTTTAGGGTTCCGTACCTAAAAGGTAAAAAACGGGACCCTATTACTAAGCCTCCGCTGTCTGTCTGTCTGCCTGTCTGTCTGTCTGTCACCAGGCTGTATCTCATAAACCGTGATAGCTAGAAAGCTGAAATTTTCACAAATTATGTATTTCGGTTGCCGCTATAACAACAAATACTAAAAATTAAAAATAACAATATTAAGGGGGGGGGGGGTCCCATACAATAAACGTGCTTTTTTTTGTATTTTTTGCTCAAAATTACTAACGGTACCAGGTAGACGCTTAAAATTTTCACAGAATATGTAGTTGTATATTATCTTTCAAAGTAAATAATTAAATTTAAAAGAAGTAAATAATAACGGGGGCCTCCCATACAACAAACGTAAGTTTTAAGCAATTTGTTACTCGATCTTAATAAACAGGTAGAAACTTAAAAAATATTTATACATACAACAAACATGATTTTCTTTTATAGATGATGGTACGGAACCCTTCGTGCGCGAGTCCAACTCGCACTTGACCAATTTTTTTAAATTACGCGACATAAGCCCTGTTACATAAACATTACTGTGTATACAAGTTTTTTTTTTTTTTTTGTTCACATTCACACAACACCATCTAGTCCCAAACTAAGCAGAAGCTTGTACTATGGGTACTAGATAATGGATAAACATACATATATACTTTTTTTTTGTAAATACATACATATTATACATAGAAACACCCAGACCAAGACAAACATCCATGTTCACGCACACAAATGTTTGACTTGAGCGGGAATCGAACCCGCGACCTTCGGCGTAGCAGTCGCTTACACTCCCGCGGCGCCAACCGGTCGTCGAAAGTTTAAAAGTAATCAGCCTATAAGTATTTCTTTATCAAATAAATATATTTTTTTAGTTCAAAGGGAAGTTGTTGATTTCTTTACCACCCCTGCCCCAGTAATGATTTCTCGACGCCTTCATTTCATGCCGCGCCGCATCGCACGTCACGTGCGTTTGGTCACGTAGGCCATGTCCAGAGGTATCGACTGTTTGTTGTTGTGCGCTATCCAGCCCACTAGCGACTTGTGGCAGATGCGGCATTCTCTAAGCCCGCCCTCTCCCATTTCAATGGCAAACTTTTTGAGATTCTAGGTAGTAGAGCCTTGCTGATTTCAGCATGAATGGGCCGGCTCAACCGGGGAAGTACTACCCTCTCACAGAAAATCGGCGTAAAGTAACAGTACCTAAACTGTTGCGTTTCGTTCGGTGAGTTTGAGTGCCGGAGGCCCTATCCCCTATTCCTTCTTCCTCATCCCACTCCTTATCCTATCCCTTTCCCAACCCCAAGGGGCGGCAACGCACTTGTGACTCCTGTGGTGTTGCTTGTGTCCATGGGCGACGGTAATTGCTTACCATGAGGCAATCCGTCTGCTCGTTTGCCGCCTTATACTATAAAAGAAAAAAAAATATTCTACCCCCCTCATTTCGCTCCCATCATTTTCAACTCGACCCCGCCTCATGTTCAACCTCCCCTCATTTTACACTAGCCTCCACCTCATTGTCTGAGATTTTTGTAGCCCCCCCTCCATTTTCAACTCGTCCCCTCATCTTTTACTCTCCCTCCCTCTCATTTTCGCGTCTCGCCACCCCCACCTATTTTCTCGTCTCGCTTCCCCCACCTTTTTTCAAGTCTCGCATCCGTCATTTTCTCGTTTCGCCCATTCATTTTCTCGTCTCGCCCTCTACCATTATCGCCTCACCCTCATTTCCCGTCTCGCCCCCACACTTTTCCGTGTCACGCGCTCTTTTTCCCGTGACGACCCAAATTATGTTGATGTACTCACCAGGTACGTGTCGGAGTGCTTGGCTAACGAATGCGAGTACTTGAACCGCTTGGGAGCCTACTCCCGCTTCGTCCGCGTGCGTCGCCATGTGGTTCCACAGCGCTATCCAGCCCACTAGCGACTTGTGGCAGACGCGGCATTCTCTAAGCCTGTTTCTAGCTCCCTCCCGCATTTTCAACTATAGCCTCCCCCTTTTCACGTCTCGCCCTCTGTACTCTCCTCTCGCCATCTGGCCTCCTATATTCTCGTCTGGCCCCCATTTTCCCGTTTCGTCTCCTCATTTTCTCGTCTAGCCCCCTTTTGCCAGTCTCGCCCCTAATCACGTTTATGTACTCACCAAGTGCGTGTCCGAGTGCTTGGCGAGCGAGTGCGAGTACTTGAACCTCTTGGGACACTCGTGACACTGGAAGCCTACTCCCGCTTCGCCCGCGTGCGTCGCCATGTGGTTCCGTAGTGCTATCCAGCCCACTAGGGACTTGTGGCAAATGCGGCATTCGCGGATGCGGGTTGGGTGGGTCCTGGAATGTAATAGCATAGGTTTTAAGGGTTTCTCTTATTCAAAAATTTGTAGGTAGACGTATTCTGTAAACCATTTTACGATTTAATACAAAACAAAACAATAATTAGAAATTAATGGAACTGATCTAAAAATATCGATAAATATGATAATAGTCCATAGGTACAATCAAACAAGTCGGCGCTGGACCAGAAAATTCACACGAGGCACACTAGAAACAGATTTTTATACCAGTGTCAATATGCGTGTAAAGTAGCACTGGAAGCGACGATGTCTTGCTGAGCGATTCTCGCCCTTATGGTGGTCTAGCGGGAAGTTGATCGACTGTACCTGTAACGTGCAGGAATTAGGGCACACAGGACAAGATAGTTAGTGTCCCATTCTTTGTGGCACAGTACCACATTTGCACTCTAGATTGGATTTGACTATAAATCCCTACCGTTATATATAGTTTTCTTAATGTCAAAAAAATTACAGTCAAACTTACCTCTGCCTATGATTCTTCAAGCTACCCTTCGCACTGAAAATCTTATCACAATCCTTACACGGCCAAGTTTTCCCTGGCGGTTTATCCTTCTTATTCGTCACATCCTTTGCGTTCATTCTCTCCACAATCTTGGCCTCTTTCCTCTGATTCCTCTTCTCCTCTCGCTCCCTCATTAGCTCTATCCTCTTCTCGTTGGTTAAGCCAAAGGTATGCCATTTCACGTGGATAAGGAAACGTTTCGGGTCTTTGAAGAGTATGCTGCAGTGGGGGCACTCGTAACAGTCTTCCGTTTTGATGCCTGGAACAAGATAGCAGTAGAATTTATATTATTTTCGCGTCATATATTGTTTTAATAGAGAGATAGGGCAGGGCATATAGCCAGAACAACCGATGGCCGTTGGAGCAGAAAGGTTCTAGAGTGGCGGCCACGCACAGGACATCGTAGCAGAGGCCTCCCGCAAGGTGGACTAACGATCTTGTTGAAGTCGCGGGCAGCGAATGGATGCGGGTGGCTCAGTATCGGTCTATGTGGAGAGCCTTGTGAGAGGCCTATGTCCAGCAGTGGACGTCGTTCGGCTGATATGATGATGACGATGATGAGAGGGATAATCTGGTCTTCTGTATATACAGGGTGTAAAAATACCCTTAACGAAAAATGAAATCCCATGTTATACCAATCACTACGAACATTTTTTACTTCGGCACCATACCTGGAAAATAACTGGTTCAGGAGATATTGAGGCCCAAAGTTAGTATGGAAATTTCGTAATTAGGCACAACATCGGTGCATTTACCCCGCCAGTATGTTCTTTAGATGCCCTATGACCCCATGAATAACTAGGTATTTCGAGCATTGCACGCGCGCGCCTTTAATTGCGGTTTAAAAAATGTGAAACCTTAAAAAATATCGTTTCCCAGGTATTATTTTTGGTTAGTATGACTTGGCATGATGTCCACAACGAGTAGACTTCGGCTTGGTGATGGGTCTTGTGACACCTTGTATAAAATGCTTGTGTTACTAAATGACTGACATACATCGCACTGCTAAAACCACTGGACACAATAAACTGTAATTTAATTAAATTGTGTAGGGGAACACTAAGAGACGATTTTTGGGAATGGCCATTCTATGGGGATTAAAATAGTTCCATGTCTAGTCTGTTTAAATAAAGTTATTCGCTTACTGACTAACAGACAACGCACAGCCAAAACTATTAGGGCAGTTTCAGATTAGCGTTTTATACGCGCGTATAAGCTCGTCTTTGGAAGCGCTTGTAGGCGCGTATAGGCGGGCCTTTTGGCACAAGCGCAATTCTTACGAGCGTCGACGAGCTTCTAAGCTCGTATTAAGCGCTAGCCGTCAGAATCCATGTTGACACTAACAAAATCTCACTACTGTTTCGAGTGAACACGCCGAAATATGCCTGTTTACGCGAGTCCGGTTTTTTTGTATACGCGCAGAAAAATACGCTAATCTGAAACCGCCTTTAGGCGCAAGAAGCAAAAGTTTGGCATGTATGTTCCTTGGGACCGTAGGGATGCAGGTGATTTGACGAAATTTAAGGAAGGAAAAGGTAAATTAAAATAAGGTGTGGGTGTCTAGCTGCGGACTTCCTCTATTAGAAATAATTACGACCCCGTAGCGTAGCGGGAGTGCAAGCGACTGCTAGGCCAAGGACACGAGTTCGATTCCCGCTTAATTCAAACATTTGTTGTGCGTGAACATGGTTATTTTTGATCTGGGTCTTTCTATATAAAGATTTTTAATGACTCTGGTACTTCACGGAATAGTATCTATAGGTATGTTTACTAATATTATGAAGCGTAAGAGTTTGTTTGGTTGGTTAAACGCGCTAATCTCAAGAACTACTGGTTCGACCTAAATGATTATTTTTGTGTTGGATAGGCCATTTATCGAGGAAGGCTATATGCTATACTATATAATATCACGCTTTAAGCCACAGGTGGGGAGCAGAAATAACACAGGTGTAACCGCTCATCTAGTACGTATAATAAAATCAGGTGCCCGCCGCGACATGTCTGTGTGAATAAACTCAAAAACTACTACTTTTAACCGTTTTTAACCTATAGATAGCGTGATTCCTGAAGAAGGTTTAGGTGTATAATTCTCGCGAGCGAAGCCGCCGGCAATGTCTAGTTAAATACAGGGTGTAAAAAGACCCTTAACGAAAACTGAAACCCCGTATTATACCAATCATTACGAACATTTTTTACTTCGGCACCATACCTGGGAAATTACTGGTTCAGGAGATATTGAGGCTCAAAGTTACTATGGAAGTTTTGTAATTAAGTACAAAATCGATGCAATTACCATGCCAACCTGTTCTATGGATGTCCTATGCACACATGGTTAAGTAAGTATTTCGAAAATTGTACGCGCACAATTTTAATTGCGCCTTAAAAATGTGATTATTTGAAAAAAAAAAACATTTCCCAAGTTTTATTTTTGCTTAGTATGACTTGGCATGATGTCCAAAACGAGTAGACTTCGGCATGGTGATGGGTATTGAGACACCCTGTATATATGCGTATGCGCCATGACCCAGTAAACATCGCGTGTTTAAGGTCGCCAGATCGATTCTCGGACAAAATAAAATTACATACACACATTCATACGTCGATATATCATTAACTTATACATGTAAATCGCCTACGTCACAGGGCGTCAGTACCTTCTAAGCAAACTGACACTAGTCTAAACAATGGCACAGAATATATACGGCACAGAATATATACAAGTACTAAAGTAACAATGGCATATCGCTATCCCTTCGGGTTGCGGCGGTCAGACAGGCAGTCGCTCCGTGCAAAGCTAATATTCAGCTAAATCCGTTGGGTTGGCACAGTGGTCTAAACGGCCGCCTCGCCGTTTAACACTGCGCCGGGTGATGTGGGTTCGATCCCCACACAAGACAATACTTTTTCACCTCCTAGCGTTATCCCTAGGGAATGCAATCTCGATCTCGCGAGATCTCGGCCTTTTTTAGCGAGATTAATCTCGGTCGAAAAATGGACGAGATCTCGCGAGATTTACGAGATTGCATGCTCGAGCATAAAAACGTCTTATTAGAAGCGCGAACTGACTCGGACGGAGTTGCAATCTGTCGGTATCGGCATTAATAAAAAAATTAAATGAATTTATACGAGTCCGGGGGGTTAAAAGGCAAACTTTTGCAGTTCGTGGATGTCTGCCTGAGAACTGCGAGAATTTCAATTAGCGTTGAATCCGAAAGGGCCTTATCAGTGGCTGGTTATCTGGCCAACAGAAAAGGAAGCCGTTTAGCAGACGATTCTTTGAAAATTTTGTGCTTCTGAAGGAGCTACTTTGAAAATGTGATTTGAACTGAACCAATCTTTCCTTTGATTGGTATCTATATATTAAAAGAATTTGTGTTTTATAATACGAGTCGGCCAGCCCGTTCTACGCAACCGAATCGCATGATTTTTTTTTAAATGAAAGCTCTCGCTGCATAGATTTGTCATCAAGCATTAGAAATTACCTAACTTCCACATTCATCAAGTTATATGCAAAAACAGTTTTCTCCCATACATTTTTTACGTTTTCGTAGCCGTAGTCAATGACTTTCTGCTTCTATATATCTGGTTCTCATTGAGGCAGGCGTTTCGTTATAGGCCTAAAACACGCGCTGAAAAGAGCTCTTTCATTTGATGGTATGCTCATTTAAATTGGGTAAGTTTAAAGGGAGATAGGTGTGGACATTGAACTTATTTTTCAATATTTTCCTATAAATTTCATAAGATTCCATTGCTTCTCTCTACATGGACGGTTCTAAATTCAAAAATATTTTTATAGCATCTAATAAGTTCCTTGCGGTAACTGCCAGGAAAAACGTTATGCCTCCTTAAGGTGACCTTGCCTTACTTTCATACGGGTGTGAGTGTGGTGGTGTGTAAAATTATATCCGATGTTGTTCAAATTATCACTATAGTGAATTATCGCTGATGGCAGGTAATATTCCCCGAATGTTACCAGTTAACCCTTAATGTTGGGTGAACTGATCTCTAATGTTGAGGAATTTTCCCCAACTGGAGGAAAATCAACCCTATAGAGTACGGCTAAATTACGTTTTATGTTAGGAAAATTTTTGTGTTTTTAAATTACGGACTTTCTTCGGGCATCTTAATTTTTTTATGTGGAACATATTACAGCGGTTCATAGTACTATTGTCATATAATTATATTACAAGTGGTAGTTATGGTAGAAATTTTAGCTTTGGTAAGAATAGTAGTTTTGAGAGAAAAGGTACTTTTGACAGCACAGGCGGTTTTGGTAGAAATGGTAGTTTTAAAAAATGGTAGATATGATAGTTTTAGTACGAATAGTAGTTTTGGTACAAATAGTAGTTTTGATAGGAATAGTATTTTCGGTAGGAATAGTAGTTTTAGTAGAAATGGTATTTTTGGCATTTATGGTAAGAATATCATTTATTTTTATTTTTTTATTTGTAGTATCATATTTTAGGTGTAATATTATGCCCACATTTCGCCATGAAATTTTTAGGTCCCACGTAATAGGGGGCGAGCCTATTGCCGTACCGGGCACATTACCAGACTCCGTACTGCTACTGAGAATTTCCTAACCGAAAACCCCAATAAAAATTTGCCCGACCCGGGAATCGAACCCGAGACCTTCCAATCCCACGCGCACATATTTTATGCCGCGAGACCAACGAGTCAGGCAAGCAGTATGAATATCATCTTTTTACTTATTACATAAGGCTACAATGTACTCATCATACCTATATGTAAGAGCTTTTTTATAATAATAATAAAATATGCTGTGGAGCAGCACGGGTCCTCTAGTATTTTGTTAATTAGGATCTGTAATTTCTAAAAGTCTGTCTAATTGGTATATTTTGTTAATTAATCTGTAATATCTAAAAGGTCTACTGAGTAGATATCGTTTTATTTACCTAATTGATAATAATACCTCAGTTTAGTAACATAGATTTTTTTGACCTCTCGTTGTTTTGTTTGTTATAAAAGAAATGTTTTATTACTAAAAGGTTTTTGTTTGAAATTAGAAGCGAAGACTGGTTGTTTCTTTCCTTTCTTATTTGACATATCCGACCGTAAAAGTTTACTTCATAAAACTTTATTAAAAAAGTATAGACAAATAGGTACCTACGTTAAACAATGTTTGAAGCATTAAAGTCTATTGAAAAATTCTTGATAAATAATGTTTCTTATAATACTTAAAATGGTTATTATTTTTGTCCTAATTAATCAAATATTGCGTTTATTTACAAAAAAAAAACATCCATATTGCCAATCTCGCGAGATCACGAAATTGGCGAGATCTCGCGAGATCTCGCTTGAGCCCAAATCTCGCGAGATTTGCATTCCCTAGTTATCCCTGTAGCAACCCGGGGGGAATTGATAACATAGTGTGCTAAGGCACGGCGCGTATGTTATCAATTCAATACGCACATAACTCCGAAAGGACAGTGGTGAGCGCAGTGGATTCGAAACCGATACCCTCTGCATGGCAGTCTGTTGGTATCTCCACTTTTTTATTAAAGTCGCTTGATAAATGTAAGATTAAATAAAACTACACGCAATGTCTCGAATAGCTTAGTAGGTGTAACAGCACGCTACGCCGAGGTCATAGGTTCATGGCCAGACTAGTCATGGTTAAAAATGTTTACGCTTGCTTAAATACTATGCTTAAAATAAATACTTCGTAAATGTTATGTTTTATGTTATCATGTCGCCATTGTCAGTGTACTAAATATTTTTAACATGACATAACTTCACGCCTTTTATCCCCGAAGGGGTAGGCAGCGGTGTATTACACACACACTTCGCCAGTTATGCTTCGGCCCCAATGTAATAGTGGGCGAGCTTATTGCCATCTACCGGGCACATTATTAAGCGAGTGATAATATTAACATTTTTAATACACACATAACTTCGAAAAGTCGGAGGTGTGTGCCCGGGGTAACTGGGGATCGAACCCGAGAACATCGTCTCGGCAGTCCGTTACGTACACCACTGGGCTATCGCTTTATCACATAAAATTCTTGCATTACAGACACAACGCTCAGCCAAAACTATTGGGCGCATGAACCTAAAATTTGGTATGTATTGGGGTCCTTGTTTCCTTGGGGACCGTAAGGGTGCACTAAGAAATTTCCCGGAATTTCTATGGGGCCATTCATAAATAACGTCACATGTATGGAGGTGGGTAGGGGGTGGATGAAGTGTGACATTATATGATAAATGAGATGGTGATGTATGCCCCCCCGTGGGATCTCCACCTTGTCGTGGTGGGGAAGCTCAGTAACCGTGGCTTGGACACCCGCGGTGAAGCTAAGAGAGCCTGCGCAGGACGCGTCCAAAATTTTTGTGGGGATAGTTCTGTCTGTCCCTCGCAGTCGGGTGCGGTCGCGGGAGGAGAGGCGTGTCGGTGTTGCGTTGCCGCGCGCCCTATCTCCCGCGACCAAATGGGGGCGCACCATTTGTTGCGTCGAGGTGGGGCCGCAGAGGAAGAGGAGATGCGGTGTTGCGTTGCCGTCCTCCCTATCCTCTGCGGCCGCTGGGTGTTTTGGCGGCGGAGCCCAACACCTTCATCCGCCGCCAAGGGGGTTTTGTTCGGAGCCCGCCTGCCTGACCATCTTGCCGAGGAATGCTTCGGTGATACCCAACCCTCCGACACACGGGTACATGAGGAACACGGGTTGGTTTTTAGTCAGTAAGAGTCAGACAGTCCCCTTCGCCCTTCCCACAGGGTGGAGGGACTCCATGAGGATTTTCCAACCCGATACCAAAAGAAAAAAAGATGGTGATGTATGAGAGCAACTGTGACGCGGCCGGGGGAGAGGTCAAAACATCATGAAAATCATGTGACGTAATTTATGGACGGCTCCTACGGGAACGAGTAGGATCGGTTAAATTTAAATAAAATGCGCGGGAGTAGCTGCGGATATCACCTAGTCTTATACTATTATACAAAGCTGAAGAGTTTGTTTGTTTGTTTGTTTGTTTGGTTGACGCGCTAATTTGAGTTGAAAAGCTAATCAGGAACTACGGGACCGATTTTAAAAATTATATCAATGTTAGATAGCCCATTTATCGAGGATGGCTATAGGCTACATAACATCACGCTATGAGCGACGGGAGCGGAGCAGTGGCCTTAAATAACGCGGGTGTAACAGCGGGCGTCTTCTAGTGGGATATATAAATGAGACTAGAGATGCCTGCTACGCCCGCACATTAACTGTTTCTGCCGGATCCTGTGAGAGTTTCGGGAAATCCCTTCTTAGTGCACCCGTCACAGTCACTAAGGAACATACATGCCAAATTTCAGCTACTTGCGCCCAGTAATTTAGGCTGTAGCTTGTCTGTCAGTCAGCCAGTATCGCAAGAATTTTATATGAATTTTTTATATACTCACGCCTATGTCCCCGAAGGGGTAGGCAGAAGTTTAACATTACATTTCGCCATGAATTTTTTTAGGTCTCACGTAATAGGCGGCGAGCCTATTTACGTTACCGGGCACATCACCAGACTCCGTGCTGCCACTGAGAATTCGGAAAAATCCAGTAACACTTTTGCCCGACCCGGGAATCGAACCCGGGACCTCCGATCAGTAGTCGCATACGCTATCCACTGGACCACGGAGACAGTCAGAATTGTATACCGATATAGCGCTCATAGCGTGACTTAGCTTGCCGGTCGTAATAGGTTGGCAAAGTTAAGCAACGCTTGCACAGGTCACCACTTAGATGGCTGACCATGTGTGTCATTTACATCAGAGTGCTACCGTGCTTCGGAGGGCACATAAAACTATCGGTACCAAGTCTTAGAATCGTTAGACCATGTCAAAGGCCTTTGAGCAGTTAAAACTCCGATGACAGACTTGGCCATACACTCGCACGAGTAAAAATAAAAAAAATACTAAGATACATAGGTATAGGTCGGTTCACGAAAGATGACCACTGTGCAGAAATCATTTTTTAGGTCCGCGTGGAGGTGCGGGGTGAGGCGCGGGTGGAGTGCCAATGGCGTGGCTCCGTTCTTGACGCATTCCCTAAATGCGTCAAGAATGGAGCAACGCCATTGGTGCACGAATGTACATATGCGCGATGGCCGCCATTTGTGGTCAACTTTCGTGAATTTACCTATATTTCCCTTTGGCTTTATTTGTCAAGTCAGGTCAGCCTGACTTGACAAATAAATCCAAAGGGAAATATTTACTGAAACATCCCAAGCAAATACCTTAGGGACTGCAAATACACTGGCGAGCAAAAAAATCGACTCACTTCATACTTTCGCACTCAAAGTGCTCTAGTTTTAAAATTAAGACCTAAATCTTAACTTAGGTCTTAAATTCTTTAAGTTCTAGATGTTCGCTTTACAATGAGTACAAATACTCTTAACTTGTACTCATTTTCTTGAACAATAAATGTTTTTAAACTTTGCGAGTACTAAAACTTGAAAAATTAAGGGTAAAAAATTTAAAATAAAAGACATCATAACATATTAAATAAACTTTATTACATAATGATTACCACTTTAATAACGAATGTTACCCCCTCATGCTCTGATGACAGCTTCTAAACGGTTCTTCATTGACCCATCTGTCTTGTGGTATACCCTCCCATTCCTCGGTCAGGGCCGCTTGCAGGTCAGCTCTTGTACCTGGTGCAGGATCTCTAGCCCGGATTCTTCTCTTTACATACATACATACATACATAGACTCACGCCTATTTCCCCGAAGGAGTAGGCAGAGGCATATTAAACGCCCACTTTTCGCCAGTGTTTTGATCCCACGTAATAGGTGGTGAGCTTATTGCCGCTTATTGGGACATTTTGTTTGCCAGAGCCTCGTCCGTTGATCGGCAGGTGCACCACTTGCAGGTGAGGTTGGCTTGGGACCCTAAGTTCTTGGTGGGAACCCTATGCACCCATTCTCTTTAGGTCATCCCATAACTGTTCAATAGGATTCAAGTCCGGACTACGAGCTGGCCAGTCCATAACAGCGATACCCACTTCTCGTAGGTACTGCAATAAAACCAGCGTATGGGATGACGTGGTCTTACAAGATATCTTCAATATACCGATGTGCGGTCAACCCCCCACATGGCGGCCAGTTTCAATGAAAACCAGTTCAGTTTTTGCTTCCATTGATATGCCAGCCCACACCATGCAGGAACCTCCTCCGTACGCAACAGTTTCTGCTATGCAGCATTGTGCGTATCGCTCCCCCGGCCTTCGGTACACTCTTCTCCTTTTGTCGCTACCATGCAGGTATACTCTGCTTTCATCCGAGAAGAGAACACAGCGCCATTGATCCTCTGTCCGATCGACGTGTTCTCTTGCAAAACGTAGCCGGGCTGCTCGATGACCTGCAGTCAATTTGGGACCCGTTGCTGGTCTTCTTGGAGTGAGGGTTGTTGCCTTGAGTCTTCTTCTCACTGTCCAAGAACTTACAACTACCCCACGTGTTTCTCGGAGCTCCCGTTGAACTTGGACCCCAGTGAGAGAACGAGTCCTCAGCGAAGTACGGACGATAAAGCGATCGTCTGCCTCCGAAGTGGACCGATTTCTACCGGAACCTCTTCGTCGGTGAAAGCCACCAGTCTCCCGGTGCCTTCGGTATATTCTTGATACCGCTGACTGGCTCATCTGCAAAGTACGAGCTACTTGACGTTGACTCAGGCCCTGTTGCAATAGGATAACTGCTGTAGCCGCTGCTTCCGCTGTTGTATCCATTTCCGGGAAATTTTCTTGCTTGGAGATTGACGAGATGTGTACCTGTTGACGTTTCACGGTCAACTTATAAGGGTAAAGGGTTACGTGACCTTTTATATGCCCTAAGGTCGCGCAATGCTAGCTGAGTTAACGAGTACGAAATCATACAGTTACTGTTCCTCGACTGTTGTGACAATGTCTAAAAGTTAACGCTGTAGTAATTGTTATTTTTTTTAAAGCTAACATCTAGAACTTAAAGAATTTAAGACCTAAATTAAGATTTAGGTCTTAATTTTAAAATTAGAACACTTTGAGTACGAAAGTATGAAGTGAGTCGATTTTCTTTCTCGCCAGTGTATTTGTGAAATATGTACCTTACTGTAGGGTTTATTTATTCCATACGAAAGTAAAGACAAATATTACTGGCCAACAACTGAGCAACACTTATTGCCAAAAGACATAAAATGAAGCTGAAGAGCCTATTTGTTTGGTTGAATACAATAATCGCTGTAACTACCTACCGAGTCTATTTATCTGGGCTTTATTTTAGTGCTCATAGCGCGACTTAGCTTGCCATTTGTCGTAGGTCGGTAAAGTTAAGTAAAGTTTGCACAAATCGCCACTTGGATGGGTCATTGCGTGTGACATTTACATCAAAACGCTATCATGCTTTGGAGGGCACTTAAAGCTGTTGTTCCCAGTTCTTATCTCACAAAACACACTCACATGAAAATTAATAAATTATCCAGGAAGGCTATAGACATCATTATATAATTATGCTTCTGCAGCCACAGGTAGTAGGAATATATAAATTAAATTAAACTCATGGTCATGAACTGCTAACTAATAGATTGTAAATTGCTGCATATACCATTACTTTTCGGAACATACTGTTCCACCATAGATCAGAACAGTCATGTTCGCGAGTTGCTTACATCAAAAGACGTAAGTGGATGCTCCTATTTCACCATATTCACTTTGGGAGGCTTACTAAATGAACATAATTTATTGCTTGAGTATGATATCAATAACTATTAACTTTTGCAATAGTAGATAACTCACAATGTGAAACAGTTGCAGCTCCTTACAAATATAACATGTAAAACCATTATACTGGCAGTTAAAAGAGTGGCCACGAGTTTTATTGCCCGTTCTTTCTCGTGGTTCTTTCTCCTGGTTCTACCTATTGCATTGCGAATGTGGCAGTAAATAAAAATGTAGAATCATCTAGTAATTAACTTTAATTTTGACATTCATAAGCGTCACTTGCCACTTGTGGCCTAAATTTTGACTTTGACTTTGACTAAATTCATATTTACTTTATAAATAAAATTCTGTGCTGTTCAAAGTTATGGGAAACTTTTGTCAAAATAAGAAATGTAGAATATTACATTGCTCTTCTAGGATAAAATTATTCAGGTCAGGTACTTAGTTGACAAATATTACACTATCATCAACTAATTAAAAGTGAAGGCTTTATAAAAAACACAACAATACTTACAGTTTTTCATAGCAGCTTTTGCTTCATTGACACTCGTTTCACCGTCAACAAGCCTAGAGTCAAGTGCATCATCTCTCTGGAACGCATTACTGTCTCTAATAAAGGGTTGCACAAAATCCGTATCCGTCCAACTCGCTTTCTCAATTTTTATTTCAATGGTTTTTTCTGAATCCGTTGGAGGCATGTCCGGTGTGACTTCTAAAGTTATTCCTTGTGGTTTAACGTCTTCCACGTCAGAGGTTTCTTCTTCAACAGCTGATTCCACAGTTTCCACAGTCTCTGGCCTTTCCGGTCTATCTGGTAACATAGTACTTACAGGCTGACTGTGTATCGGACTTTTTATGATGCTCTCCCGTTCCTGAGTGGATTCTCTCATCGCATCTTCCATTGTCAATGATAATGGATCAACGTTATCTGCTTCTGGAACAATATCTGTTGACATTCTTCTCGTGTTTATTGATAAGTTTGACGGTGTTTCTACCTCAGGTATTTCATTATAATTCCTATCACTGGATAAATTATATACCTGGTCTGGTATTGGTTCTTTTGGAATATTCGCAGAATTTATCAATATATTCTCTATGAGTTTCACTGTGTTTTCAATCTTTTTTCTTCTCGAATTTGTTAAGGGAAGTCTCTCATGTGTTTTCATACTTAAATCTAAATTATCATTTGGATTATGGAATGAATCGTTATGTACATAATCGTTGTTGAAAAATGGTTGTTTTACTAACGATTTATTTGGTATTTGAGGTATATTCAACGGTATTTTTCTAATACTTTGTTCTTTTATGATCTCTGGCCTTACTGACTCAGCTAGTCTCTTTTCGTACGAATAGTTCAGCATTTCGTTACTATGGTCACCATGTAGGTTCAAATTCATTGGCAGTAGACCGTTTTGATAGCTAGCATCGTTCATAGAACCAGGGTTATGGTGATTTGTATAGCTGTGTTGGAATCCCAAATGTTGATATTGCTGGTTCGAAAACGGAGCCATTTGAGAAGTCATGTTGTAATGTTGTTGATGGAAGACCGCGTAGTCGTTTAGACCGTAATGTCCGCTTGGCGTCGGTGGATTCCCATGGCCTAGTTTGGCCAAATTATTTATATTACCGACAATGTTCATATGCCCAGTAGGGGTCATGTTAACGGGTGCCGCCATATTAACAGGCGTCTCGTTCGGCCCATAAGGCCCCGTATTATGCAACATGGTTACAGTAGAACACACTTTTGTAAACAATTCACATATTGCCGCTACATTTTAATGCAGAAAACACAAAACAAATAAAGCTAATGTAAGCCATTTTGATTTTTTGACGTTTCGTTGTCCACCCATTTACCGATAAATCAAATAAATATAGACTAAAAATATTTGTTGAAAACCGTAACTGTGTTATTAAGTAATCTTCTCCTTGTATTTTTTGGTTGATTTTACGTTATGTAATAAATTAATTTCTAACTTATTTTCCGTAGGAAACAAGTACTTAATCTATGTTTTCTTATTTTTTATTTTAGCCGGTATCATCAATGATATTTTTCGGTTTCTTGCGTAGACAGTACCGTAACCAACACTTCGTTAAATATTCGCTAGATGTCACTTAACCTTAAAGGTTGGCGATGTAATTTACACCTTATGACTCCCACACAAGACTGATGTCACAATAATTCCTAAAATGTTTTCACGAATAAGAATTTTGAGCCTTATAACAACGTCCTAAGATATAAAATCAGTTAATTGTTGCTACGTGTATGCCATTTTTTTATTATGACGTAAGACAACGAATTTATTCTCGGTCTCGCTCCCGCTTTATTTATTTTCCGACGTTCGATGAAAATGGTAGTGCGTTCAGTGAACCTAAATAAACTTTAAAAATAGTTAAATTAATCTAGTTTAGTGCATATATTTAACTGAAACCCATCAACCATGGCGCTGGGAGCCATAGCTGAGGAGTACTTCCGTACAATGAATCCCTTAGCCTCTAAAATTCACGAGGATATAGAGGATGCAAAAAACTCATACGAAAACATCTGGGAAACGCTCACGGAAAAAGAAAAGGTAACAAGGAACTTCCTCAACACTTAAATAACTAATAATTTACCATATTGTTAAGTAATATTTGCTTGGTATTGTTCAAAAGTTTCGCTATGTGTCTACTTGTCTAGTATTGCAGTAATGTGCATTTTGAGGTGGTGATTAATAGATGAAGGCACATGTTGATTTCTAAATGAGGTGTTTAATTCTTAGCTGTTGACAATTATCACATTCCTGTACATTATGACAGTGCTACGTTGTAATTTATATCATTGAATTAAAAAAAATACCACGCAGCTCGCCATATTCGCAATATTGCGTGTAAACGTAAACAAAACCGACGAAGAGGCCCTCGGTTCGATTTCCGGTTGTTGTAAGGAAGTTTTTTAAGGTATTCAAGCATTTACAAATAGTACTACTTATCATAATTTACAGTTCTTGCTTTAACAAAAGTTCTTTTGTTACTTACATAGTCAACAAGGATCTATTTGCTATAGATAGACTTAAAATGCTTTAAAGCATTTCTGCCAGCACATTCAATGGCCGGCAACAGTTGGACATGAAAAACCAGAAGTCAACCTCAGTGGCATGCCATTGGCGAGTCCTATATCCTGGCAGTTGATGATGATGATTTTCTGTCAGTTGACCACAGGATTTGCATAGTATGTTTAGCGCTGCTTGCATTGAGAGTCATGGGTTTGGTTCCCACACAATATAATACTTTGTGTAATCTTTAAATTGTTGTTTAGAGTCTGGGTGTTCGTTATATACATTAGTTGCATGTTTAAGGTTCTCCGAGATACAAGATTTATTTTACCAGTGTGGGAGTAGGTAGTCTTTTTAAATTTAATATAGGAAATGTAATATTAGTTTGTCAAATAATATATCTATTAGATTTATTTCTCAGTTTTCCTTAGATAGTACTCCTGTGTCTTGTCAGTTCTGCCTTATTTTGACATCTATACAAAAACAATTTTATACCGTTATACATGTCCCATGATCGTTAAATAACCGTTACAATGGTTTTATTCAAAGAAATCCTTAGTGCTTATGTCATCCACTATTTAAATAAACTGTAGAATTAGTACTATAAACATATGTATTCAAATATGTTATGCTTGCAGACTATAGATTGCCTTATTATACACATTATTATGTATATAATGTTACACTGTAACATTACTTCTTTACAATGATCTTTTCTTCCCAGTCATTTTTTTCTGATTATTTATCTTTTAAAAATTATTACGTGGGACCTGAAAATTCATGTCGAAATGTGGGTGTAATATACCTCTGCCTGCCCCTTCGAGGATACAGGCGTGAGACTATAAATAAATAATATATATTAATCAGAAAATTATATACCTTATATGTCTCTGATTTTGAAATTAACAAATTTTTCTCAAGCTCATATATTATGGCTGGTCCCAATATTGGCGGGATTCAATATTTTATCCAAATCTGCATTTGGCCACTAGAGATTTGACATAGCACCATACAAAGTATAAAATATTACACATCTGCCTATTCCTTCAGGGATATAGGCATGCGCATAAGTCTATAAAAAGAAATCAATCATTTCATATCTGACTTCCTCGCCCGCTATTCTTTACGACGATTACGTTGCTTAATATAGCTTATTCGTTACGACGATTCTGTCGCATCTTATAGCTTCACGTTGTATCGCATCGCTTCGCGTCGCAATCGCCGCTAACTTGTCATTAGTTACGACAATTCCGTCGCATCGTATCATATCGCTTCGCGTCGCAATCGCTGCGCACATAGACCACAGTTCCCACCCCAAATGTGACATCACTTTAAAATCTTAGTGTAAACAATGTCATCACCTTTTGTAAACAAAACGTCTATTATGTTAAACATCTAATTGTTCTGTAATGTTATGATTCAATGTTTAATATTAGAGCCTAATTCTTGTCCTGTGTTTGACCATCCATTTGTAAAGTCTTGCCTTGTGTTTTGCATAGATTGTGTTGTTTTTAAGCTGTGGTAAATTCAAAATTGTGGTTGCTGTTTAATATTTTACCTACTTTGCATTGAGGGTACCTAACTGTTTTTATCAAAAGCTAAATATTTAGAAACATTTTATAACTGTAGATGTTTTATTAAATATGTAGTAGGTCTAAATCAAGGAATTATACATCTATACTATAAATAAAAAGCTGAAGATTTTGTTTAGTTGAATGCGATAATCTCAGAAACTGCTGGTCCAATTTGAACTATTATTGTTGTCTCAGATAGCTTATTTATTGAAGAAGGCTATATAAAGACTATAGCATCATGCTACAAGCTACGGGTCCGGACCGGTAGCGCTAATAAGGGGTAAGCGGGTATATACCCGGGCTCAGCATATATACAAGTTCTGAACTACTTAAGTCGGACTGCAGGCCACCAGGCACAATCACCTAGCCTGCTCAGAGGTCACCTCCCTCTAGTTGGAGGCCCACACATTATTCTTCCTCAACTAATTAATCTTTTCCATCTTTCCAGACTGAAATAATAAACGAATCACTGATCAAACCGGACATCGCACTCAAATACGCTCTCTTAGACACCCTAGATTTCGATCTAAACGATCCGCCTGTGAGGAAAGATGACCTGATGTCTTTCTTCGGACGGGACCACGGCCAGAGGCTCATACAAGACGAGCATTCTTCATACAAGGATGAGCATAGCGCTCCATTCTTGTACCAGACTAAAAGCCAGCTCAACCTCTGCGTCTTAAGTGACTGCAGAGCCCCCAAAGAAGTACCCCCTACCTCCCCACCACCTGTCATGTCTGAACTAGCGTTATCCCACTCCAAAGTTGTCTCCGAACTGAAAAATGCTCTCAAATCTCATGATGTCCTCCGGAGTACTTACAAAGAGAGTCAGGACAGAGAGGTGACTTCTCCAGGGTTTATCAGCAAGTTTATTGGCAATTTCAAGAGTAAGGATGAGGAAAGGGAATGCTTGGTATCCCTAAGACCGCAGACGCAGATTGTGGCCTCCTCGGAGAACTTCTTTAGAACGAATTTTAAGAGTCCTCCTGCGGAGAATAAGTATGAGAAGGATTATAGGAGCAGTGTTGTCAAGTCGAGCAGTGGTGAGTTTATTTTTATTATCTTCTGTATACATAAAATTCTCGTTGTTCTCGCGGCATAAATGTACGCGTGGGATTGGGAGGTCTCGGTTTCGATTCCCGGGTCGGGCAAGTGTTATTGGGTATTTCCGTTAGGAAATTCTCAGTACCAGCGCGGAGTCTGGTAATGTGCCCGGTACGGTAATGGGCTCGCCCCCTATTTCGTAGGACCTAAAAATTCATGGCGAAATGTGGGTGTAATATTACACCTCTGCCTACCCATTCGGGGATACAGGCGTGAGTCTATAAATAAATAAAAAAAACATAAAATTCTTGTGTTACTGACTGACTGACAGACAACGCACAACCAGCAAATCTATTGGGTGCTAGAAGCTGAAATTTGGATGTATGTTCCTTGGGGACAGTAGGGATGTACTAAGAAAGGATATCTCGAAATTTCCACCAGATCGAGCAAAAACAGTTGAATTCGAAAAAAGTTGTCGTTGGTCCTGCGCCAAATTTCTCTCAGTTCGTGTCACATGTAGCGTCTTATCGGAGCAGTGGCGTAGCTAGCTTGGGTGGCACCCTAGGCGGAACAATTCCGGGCTAACTCTCGTAGTGCTGAGCTAGTGCCTATGTTGTTTTAAATTTTCGTACATTGTTCTTAAAGTGGAGTTTTGGGTGTCACCCCTTTTTTTGGATAGGTGGCACCCCAAAAAGGGTGGCACCCGGGGCGGACCGCAACCGCCGCCCGCCCCCTTCCTACGTCACTACATCGGACTATGATAATATGTCCCGCGAATTTTGCTAGTCAAATGAGTCAGGCAGCCGTGGCCGAAAATCGGTGATCACTTTTTTATATCATCATCCGCCTGCCATAGTCCTGGATATAGACCTCTCCAATGGCATGGCACTGAGCCCGATTTTCGGCATTTTATGTACCTATTGTTTGTGATTATATTATGGGGGTAAGAATTTCTACACCATCTGTCACTTCCTTTAAAGACCTTATCAAATGCATGCCTTAAATTAGCTCTTAGTCATGTTCGCCGTTCCAAGACTAATAATAATGAAAGTGATAAGGCAGGAACGCACTTGTAAAACAATGGCTATTTGTTTATACGGAATTAAAGCTGATTAATTATGTACACAATGAACTTAATGAGGTACGATCCCAGCTGTCATAAAGATCTTTGTAATGTGTAACATTACAAAAACTGTCTCCCTATAATGGTAAACACATATATTTTTTTAACACAGCTTTAGCCTGTATCTCCGAAGGGGTAGGCAGAGTAGGCATGAGACCGATATATCTAAACGAATCTGAATCCGATTGCAGTCAGAAATCGTATCGTATCGATTCTAATGTGAAAAAACCGATTTTAGAAAACGCAAAACAATACCACGATAAAGCAAACTACACAAATCCGAACCAAACGGTGCAGGCGCAACAAAACTACAAAGTAAATCTAAAGCTTACGTTTTCGATAGTTTTCATACTAATTCGTTCTCTTTCACACTACCAAATGACTAGTTAGTTAGAATGAGAGAGAGCGAATTTCATTTCCTTTTCTTTCTAACTTAGTGATACGTTATAAGAGCGAAAGAGATGAAGCGAATTGTCGCCAAGCAAGCGAATCGTTTTGGATTTTGGCGGTTTTATGAATTGCAGATTGAATAGAAAAAATAAAACTAAATAATAATATCAAGGCGATAATATCTAATTCAGATTGCAACTATTTAATGTTTATTTTGAAAATTGCGAATAGTTATTAGGAATTTATGTTTGGAGAGTTTTATTTGACTTGATTGGTCTCATGCCTAAAATATAAAAAGATTTCGATTGTTTACGTTTGTCGTATGCTACGCTCCAACATCCGCTACTGCAATCGATTTCTAAAATCGGTTTTTGAAACCGATTTCAAAATCTGAAATCGGGTTTTTATCGGTTTGCGTAAAAATCCGAAAACGCCCATGCCTACGGCAGAGGTGTAATATTACACCCACATTTCGCCATATTATGAATTTAGAGCCCAACTTCCACGTAATAGGAAGCGAGCCTATTGCGTTTACCGGGCACACATTGTCAGACTCCGTGCTGCTACTGAGGATTCGAAAAACGCAGCATCAGTTTTGCCTGATCTGGAAATCGAACCCGCTACCTGGACAGCGTCCACTGAACCACAGGGCAGTCACTTATTTAGTGTATACATTTTTCCCCAAATTAAATAAAAACCATCTCTTACTTCCAGATCTCTCAGAAGAAAACCGTGGATTACTCTCATCAAGCCAAGCCTCATCCGGCACTGACTTCCAGTCCACGGAGACCCTCACCGACTCAGCCTTGCCAAAGACCGGGTATGACTTCTTGGACAACTGGTAATGAGCATTTGGCAAACTAATTCCGAATTCGGCGAAACTATTTTCGAATTCGGAGAAACTAATTTCAAATTCGGATAAACTTATTTCGAACTCGACAATACCAAATCCGAAGTCGGAAAAGCTGAATATCGAATTTTGAATTCGGAGACACTAATTTTCAAGTCTTTATTCCGAGGGCAGGTGCAACATTTGTGTAATAGATATAAAGTAGGCACTGCAATTTCTTGGAATGTAATGTATTTGTTATGGATCAAGTCATTAATGGGTTATAGTTCATAATGCCTGGGCAATGTGAATATTGATCTAATTAGGTTGGGCTATGTGAGAAATTTGGCATCATTAGTATTCATAACGTGGTCGAATTTGACTGGTTATAATGCGTATTGCCCGGTAATTACTAACAATGCCCTGATGGTCCATAACAAAACATACGTGACTATGTCAGTCAATACTCTTATTATATTTTAGTATAGCTAAATGTCGTCATGTGGCACAAAAAATATTTAATCCGCTAATTTATTTTTTTGAGTCTGAATCATGTAAGCCAATCAGTGGCGTAGCTAGTTTGGGTGGCACCCGGGGTGGAAGTTGGCGGGTCGCACCTTTTTTTTGTGGATACATAGGTAACAATTAACGGGATAGCTCCCCCAGACTGACTTGAATGAGACGTCATCGTCAATCGTAGTGCTGAGCTAGTGCATATGTTTTTTTATGTTTCTACATTGTTCTTAAAGTCGAGTATCGGGTGGGTGGCACCCCAAAAAAAAGGGTGACACCCGGGGCGGACCGCTCCGCCGCCCTCCCTTCTAACGCCACTGAAGTCAATCATTGTAAAATTTTCATTCTAATATCTTTTATCTGCTAAACTAACTTTCTATCCACAAATTACGTCAAACATTTAAGTGGGGGGGAGGGGGTCGACAAAGTGTGACATTGGCGAATGTGATGGTGATGTATGAGACCAGTTGGGACAGGGAGGGGGAGGGGTCAAAGAATCGTGAATATTGTGTGGCGTAATTTCGACTCCGTCGTCGGCCAACGTCCTCGACTCATGTCGAATTATTACACCTGGGTGAAATCACTTGGGTGAAACCACCTAGGTGAAATGAGGACACCAAGAAGTTTACTCTGTTCACCCAGATGATAAATGTGGAATAAACATATGGTAATAGTCGAATACCCTCATAAAATAAATAAATAGCTTTAGATACGTTTCGCTTCTACGTAATAGTGTTTATTAAGAGGATTTTTTTACCGTCAGATAAAAGTTATACGCCAGTTAACTGTGACGGATTTCAAAGTTAAAATAATAAATAAAATAATAGATGAATGCACGGTTGCCGTAGTGGTTTAAGCGGTCGCCTGGCCGCTTGACACTGCGCCGAGGGTTGTGGGTTCGATCCCCACACGAGACAACACTTGATCCATATACCTATTGTTATTTCGAGTCTGGGTGTTCGTTGTGTCCGTTGGTTGTATGTTTGTAAACTCCCCGGGACACAGGATTTATTCCTAGTGCAGGTGTCTTTAAAAAAGTAGTTTTATATTGTTAGATAAAATACATAATATTTTATCCTCTGAATAACTTTTATCTGACGATTAAAAAATCTGCCCTAAACTAATTCTCATGTTAGTATTATACTTGCCAAATAGTCTAGCTCCTTATCAAGAAATCTCATGTAATAGACTGTTTTAGATTTAGTAGTATATAACTACCTTCGTGGTTCAGTGGATAGCGTATGCGACTGCTGATCGAAGGTCCCGGGTTCGATTCCCGGGTTGGGCAAAAATGTTACTGAGTTTTCCGAATTCCCAGTAGCATCACCGAATCTGGCTATGTGCCCGGCACTTTGAATTCATAAGGCGGAAAGTTGGTGTAATATTACACCTGTGCCTACCCCTTTGGGGATACAGGCGTGAAGATATAAAAAAGTATGTAACTATTTAATGTTGTCATATTATAAGATCTCCCTCACATTGGTGGTCACTTTGCGGTCCTGAAGGCCTTAATGTCGCCATATTATAAGTTATCGTTACAAGGAAAGAAGGGACTTGTAAAGATTATGGACACTATGACCCGTCGCGTCGATATCATTGAGAATTTATATTATGGACCAAGTAATAAGTAGGGTAATTTTTCATAATGCCCGACCATTATCATGAAATAATTGATATTAGTCTTATAAGTTACCGGAGCCGTGTTTTGCAAAGCTCCTAGTTTTTTGGGCGAGAAGTTACCAGGCGACAGCACTAGAGCAAATAATAATTATTTATTTCGCTCTAAGTTACTTATCACGTATTTATTACTTTGTCCGAGCATTATAAATAATGCCTAATTAGTGACTTGGTCCATAAAAAATACTTATAATATGTATAGCAACAGTAAGTGTAACTTTTAATATCGCTATTCAGAAATTTTGTTCGTACGCAGTTTCGTCGGTGACCGTTAGATGGCACCAGTGTGTGTGTCTTCGTCATTGTACTAAAGATGGCACTGGTTATATATATAGCTAGTGCTATTTATATTATTGTAGATCATAATATATGTTAATAATATTTCAAAGACTTATATGTGCTCTCAAGCTTGACACTGCATTTATTTACTATTATTATAGTAATTAATATTATTTGAGTGTAAGATTAAATGAATTTATACTCTTGATTATCCAAATATAATATTTAATAGAAATGGTTATTTTATTTATTATTTAAGACGGCGATCAAGGTGCCCTACCCATTTACAAAAAAAATCAGGACTTAGATCTCTTTATGCAGCATTTCGCAGTCCACTGTTGGACATAGGTCACTCTTAATTTGCTTCCCAATAACATTCGAGGCGGTAAAAGCATTTGCCTACTATATCTGGCCAAATTGGTTGTCATAGGACTTGATGTAGAGTTTTTACACAAACGTATAAAGAAAAGATACTTCTCTTATACGTCTGTGAGTTTTAAGTGTCTTCCGAAAGATAATAATGATTCGTGTATTTTCCTAAGTCGCCTCATACAACTCCTAAGAAATATAAAATTTGCCAGTCAAGAGAGATCATCTAACACAATCTAAGGTGGACTGCGATCCGAAGGAAGTTGTTTAGAACTTGTATGTATGTATAGTAATCACGTGAAACTAAAGTTCTCGTTAGTAGCACGATACAGGATCTAGTTCTGTTATGATCGTTAGATGTCGCCAATGTTGGTCGTCTTCACCAGTGTACAATAGATGGCTTTAGTTGTACAATCGAACAAGTCGGCCCTGGATCAGTTTGAAAAAAAATCCTTTGGCTCGCTCATAAGAGTCGAGGCACACTAGCCTAGAAACTGGTTTTGTATACAAATGACAATGTCTGTGTAAACTAGCACTGGAAGCGACGATGTCTTGCTGAGCGATTCTCGCCCTTATGGTGGTCGAGCGGGAAGTTGTTCGACTGTACGTCCCTACCATTACAAGGGTGGGGCTTTTAGAGATCTCGCAAAGTGACTGGTCGACGCCTTATGCGACCAGAGGGTGTGCGTTCGCGCAGCGGAATGTTGTTGAATTTAAAGATTTTAATTATGCAGATATTTAGTGTATGACGTCGTATAATTGTGTATGGTAAAAAAAAATTGTGCACGCAGCCATTGTGGAGAAATTCAGCAAAAACTGATTCCGCTGGGCGAACGTTGTCCTGGCGGAACTTTTTTTAATCCATTGACTTTAGAAGAAAAGAGATGTGTCCAAAAATTAGTGTGTATTTGTGTGTAATTGTGTATGTATGAATAAAATTAGTGCATGCATAAACTTCGGAGAAATTCAAGTTTCCGCTACGCGAACGTTTGGCCATTAGCTACTTTTCATATAAAGCGCTTACATAGAGAGCTGTAGATTTTTACATACGTTGTTTTGAATTTGTTTATATTTGTTTAAAAAACAGAGTTAGAAAAAATCGTAGGGCTTCAAAGATAAAAATATAAACGTAAAATACGCTTATTAGGTCTTAGTTCTTAAAGTATGCACTTTGGGGTCTAGATTTTCACGTTTATACAAACCTTGTAAGTGTCTGCAACATGTTGCCAAGTATCAATGATGTTCCGTTAGTAATTAAAGAGTTATAGGACAATTTACCATGAATAGATCACTGTTTACAAAGCAGTCAAATATCACGACGTTCTAAAGGAATTGCATGGTAAAATTTATGCCAATAATTAGTGTATTCATTCAACTATTTACATGCAAAATTTCATGTCATTAAATTCAGTAATTAAAGAAAAACAATTATAATACTGACGAAGCATCGAAAACCTACATAACCCGACCAAGTTCGGATAGCTACAAAAAAGCAGTGCAATATATTTAGGTATTATCCCAAAATTTACAGTATAATACCGGTATTGAATTGGTATAGGTGATAACACAATTGTTGTTTCGATATAATTTAAAGGTCATTTACTTTTGTACACCTACTTTTTTAAATGTATTTGACTATGACAGAAAGTAGGTACTTACTGTTACGAATTGAAAATAACGCCATCTATCAGTGAATGGGAGAACTACATGAGATTGAATGTATCGGTGGTTTGAAGGTAATTCAGCTATCCTCTAATAGATGGCGTAGGTGTAAATAGAACATTTACGCAATTCTAGAAACACCTTACACGTTTCCAGAAATATCGTGAGACGTCTCGAAAAGCCTAGTGATGTTATCCGGCCAGTATAAATAGAGCGAGAGCGCGCGAGACAACACAGTTCAATTGAATACGGAAAGCGATCAACATCAAGCGAAGGAAGTAATTCGGAAGTGTTTAGTGGTGTTTTATTAGTGTTGTTCTAGTGGTGTGAATAGTGTGTTTTACTAGTGAAGTGAAAATTAAGTGTGTGTATCTAGCGTTATACTTAGTGTTTGTGTTAGTGAATAAAGTGCAGTGTTTCTGGCATAGTGAGTTATAATTTATCACGAACCCCAGCTCGTAACAAATTGGTGTCAGAAGTGGGATAAATTATGCCGGTTATGCCGAAAGAAGAAACTGAAGGAGTGCGCACCAGGAACCAGCGCCAGCAAGACCTGGACCAGAGACGCTTCGGAGACGTTCCTTCTCCATCGTCTGGTGGATCAGGCGACTCCGCGGTTGCAGTGGAGCCTGCAAGCGCACACTCCATGGCGGTGCCCGACATCGCGGCTCTGATGGCGTTCATGCAGGAGCAGGCGCGCCGCATGGAAGAACAGCGACAGCGCGACAAGGAGGAGCAGGCCCGCCGTCAAGAGGAGCACGCGCGCCGCCTGGAGGAACAGCTTCAGCGCGACAAGGAGGAGCAGGCTCGCCGTCAAGAGGAGCACGCGCGCCGTCAGGAGGAGCACGCGCGCCGTCAGGAGGAGCATGCGCGCCGCCTGGAGGAACAGCTTCAGCGCGACAAGGAGGAGCAGGCTCGCCGTCAAGAGGAGCACGCGCGCCGCCTAGAACAACAGCTCCAGCGTGACAAGGAGGAGCACGCGCGCCGCCTAGAAGAGCAGGTGGTGCTTATGAAGGACCTCAGCGCCGCTGTAGGGAAGGACTTGAAGGCGGTCATGGAGGAACTTCAGCAGCATGAGGCCCGTATCAGCGACATAGAGAAGCGTGTACACGACCACCACGAGACCTGTGTTGCTGAAGTGGAGAAGAAGTTGCGTGGGCTCGAAGTGACATCAGCGGCTGTAGCGCCCTTACCTCGTGGATTTAAGGTTCCACCATTTGATGGCTCGTCATCATGGTCTGCATACAAGATCCAGTTCGAGGCTGTGATGCGATCGAATGGGTGGACCAAAGAACAAGCCTTAACCGCCCTAACCTTGGGCCTTCGCGACCGGGCCTTGACAGTGTTGGAGGCACTCGGGCAAGACGTCACCTACGAAAAGCTCCTGGAGGCGCTGGAGGCGAGATACGGTGACGCGCACCTTGAACACGTTTATCGTGCTCAGCTGAAGGACAGGACACAACGCAACGGAGAAACTCTGCAGCAGTGGGCTCTAGAAGTGGAAAAGCTGGTCAGGAAGGCATACCAGTCGTCTCCTGCGCTTATTGACGGGAACCTCGTACAGGCGTTTACGGATGGGATCCGGGACCTGGAGGTAAGAGCAGCAGTGAGGCTTGGGCACTTCAAGGACCTCAAGGACGCCTTAGCCCACGCTCTGGAGGTGGAAGCAGTGCGACGCGACGACCGAGGTCACCGCATCAGGGAAGTCTTGTCATCACCTCGGTGCTACAACTGCGGAGAAAGAGGCCATATCCGTTTGAGCTGCCCAAAGCGTAGGCAGCCTGGTGACACCCTGTCTCCACCAAAGGGGTCGCCTGATGTGCCTGCCAGGCAGCGAGAGCAGGGAAACGAGTAGAAGCCAGGACTGCGGGGCGGGTGCTGGCTGGTAATGGAAGAGCCCCAAGTATCTCGATCTCGCAATCATGCGACGGGAACAGCCTGATCATCGAAGGCGAAATTAACAGAACACCATGCAAGCTGACATTGGACACGGGTGCTTCTCGGACAGTCGTCGGTTTCCATCTGGCAAGACGGGTTCTTCGGGGCTGCTTCAGGAACAATGAATGTGTGAATCTGAGAACAGCTACCGGTCAGCACATAACCGTCCGAGGTGAAATGGAGGTGGATCTGAAGCTAGGCAACAAAATTTACCGTCACAAAGTCATCGTGGCCGATATAGTGGACGACTGCATCTTGGGCCTGGACTTCATGCGGAAGTATCGCTGCGAGATCGATGTTAGCCAGGGAGTGTTGAAGTGTGGCTCGGAAGAAGTCTTCATGGAAGGTGCAACTTCAGGAAAAGTGTACTGCCTGAAGAATGTCATTCTTCACCCGCGGTCGGAAACTGTTGTACCAGTTTGTTTATCAGGAAATTCTGGTCGAGGGAACCGCTGCGTACTAATCGAAGGTCTAGAGAAAGAGGCCTCCTGGAAGATTGCACGAACCTTGGTAAGGGGTACAAAAGTTTCATCAGTACGCGCACTGAATGCAAGTGACAAGGAAGTGTCGCTCAAGAAAGGGACGGAATTGGGCACCTATGAAGGAGCGGCTTGGATGCGTAGATGTCAAGAGCAACCTACCAGCGCCAAGGTTCAGGGTGCACGATTCGACGTGTCTACTCTTTTAGAGGACTGCGAAAGTACCCTGTCGGAGGAAGAGAAGACCGAGGCTCAGAAGATGTTGAACCGGTTCGCGGATATTTTCTCGACCAGTGATGCCGACATAGGGAAGACAGCACTAGTCCAGCACAAAATAAACACGGGAAGTGAAGCACCAATTCGCCAGCGACCAAGACGTGTGCCAGTGGCACGGGAACGTGAAGTGGAAGCTATGATCGACGGTATGGTGAAGGAAGGCGTAATCGAGCCTTCGTCCAGCCCGTGGTGTTCTCCGGTGGTGCTAGTTAAGAAGAAAGATGGCAGCATGCGCTTCTGTGTAGACTACCGCCGATTAAACGACATCACGAAGAAGGACAGCTACCCGCTGCCAAGGATCGATGATACACTGGATACGCTGACGGGGATGAAGTGGTTTTCTACCTTAGACCTAAAAAGTGGCTACTGGCAGGTGGAAATAGATCCTCGAGACAAAGAGAAGACGGCATTCTCCACAGGCAAAGGACTGTGGCAATTTAACGTCATGCCCTTTGGATTGTGCAACGCTCCGGCTACTTTTGAGAGACTGATGGAGCGAGTGCTTATGGGACTGATTGGAGACGCCTGCTTGGTCTACCTGGATGACATCATCATCGTGGGGCGCACCTTCCAGGATTACCTTCGAAACTTGGAGCAAGTGCTGTCAAAGATACGAGGAGCTAATTTGAAGCTGAGTCCGAAGAAATGCGCGTTATTCAGACGGCAAGTGAACTTTCTAGGACATGTGGTCTCGGAGAACGGTATTCAAACTGACCCGGATAAGATCATTGCCGTGAAGGAATGGCCAGTTCCAGAGAACAAAACGCAGGTCAGAGCATTCCTCGGATTATGCTCCTACTATCGACGGTTTGTGAAGAACTTTGCTGACATTGCTCGACCTCTTCATAAGCTCACCGAAGACAGAGTGCAGTTCTGTTGGAATGAGAGCTGTGACGTTGCATTCCAGAAGCTTAAGGAACATCTGTGTACTGCACCTATTCTAGGCTACCCTGACAATGAGCATGAATTCATAGTTGACACAGATGCCAGTAACACCGGAATTGGCGGCGTGCTGTCACAGAAGAAGGGTGATCAAGAAGTTGTTATAGCATACTTCAGCAAGGCCTTATCCAAACCCGAAAGAAACTACTGCGTCACCAGGCGGGAACTCTTGGCTGTAGTAAAGACATTGCAGCATTTCAACAAATACTTGTTGGGCCGTAAACTCCACCTGCGAACCGACCATGCAGCGCTGAAATGGCTACTTCAATTTAAGGACCCAGAAGGACAAGTGGCTAGATGGATTGAACTACTGCAAGAGTTTGATTTTGTAATACAACATCGCAGCGGCAAGTCCCATGGTAACGCAGATGCCCTATCGCGTAGGCCGTGTCCCGACCAGTGCAAGCACTGTAGCCGACAGGAAGCAAAGCAGGCAGCGCTAGTGAGGATGTTAAAGACGGATCTAAGCGACGAATGGAGAGAAGCTTTGCAGAGTGCTCAGCGAGATGACAAGGATGTACAGCCGATTCTTGAATGGAAGAAATCAGGCGCTCCTAGGCCCAAATGGAGTGATATCGCAGCAATGAGCCCTATCACCAAGAGTTATTGGGCACAGTGGGAAAGCTTGGTCGTCCAGGATGGAGTTCTGTGCCGCAAATGGGAAAACGCTCGCGGTAACCAGTGCCATTTGCAAATGGTAGTGCCTAAAACTAAGGTGCCGGAAGTCTTGCAGCTCTATCACAATGGTGCTTCGGGAGGTCACATGGGAGTTAAGAAGACGCTTACTAAGATCCGAGAGCGGTTTTATTGGCTCCACTGTCGGGATGACGTCGAGGATTGGTGCCGCAAATGCACAAGTTGTGCGGCTGTGAAGGGGCCACACACTCGTAGCAGAGGTGCATTAAAGGTGTACAATGTAGGAGCTCCATGGGAGCGCATAGCGTTGGATGTCGCTGGGCCGTTTCCTGAGAGCCAGGACGGAAACAAATACTTCTTGGTTGTGATGGATTACTTCACGAAGTGGCCTGAAGTGTTTGCGATCCCAAATCAAGAAGCTACCACAGTGGCGGATAAGCTGGTGCATGAAGTCTTTTGTCGGTTCGGGGTGCCCTTGGAAATCCACAGCGATCAAGGCCGGAACTTTGAATCTGAGGTGTTCAAGGAGACGTGTCGCGTAATGGGTGCACATAAAACCAGGACCACGGCTTATCATCCACAATCAGATGGCATGGTTGAACGGTTTAACCAATCACTGGAAAGGTACCTGGCGAAGGTGGTGGAGAACAAACAAAGAGATTGGGACAAGCACATCCAACCATTTCTCCTGTCATATCGCAGTGCGGTCCACGAAACTACAGGAGTAACACCAGCTTTTGCCAATTTCGGTAGAGAACTCCGTTTACCCGCAGACCTTATCACCGGTATTCCACCAGAACCTCCACGCAATATAACGGATTACGCAACCGAGCTACGCAACAGGATGAACGACGTATACGAGCACATCAGGGAATCTGGACAACAGATGTCTGAGAAGATGAAGACTCGCTACGACCGGAAGGCAAATAACAAAGGCTTCGATGAGGGATCATTGGTGTGGCTTCATAACCCAGTACGAAGCAAAGGAAAATCGCCTAAGTTACAAGCCAGATGGGACGGGCCATATCGCATAATTACCAGGATGAACGACGTTACCTATCGAATCCAGAAGGGGTCGCGAGGTGCACCGAAGATAGTTCATGTGGACCGGTTGGCTCGTTACTATGGGTCCAACGATGTTCGAGACGAACACGTTTAAGAGGGAGGCCGTGTTACGAATTGAAAATAACGCCATCTATCAGTGAATGGGAGAACTACATGAGATTGAATGTATCGGTGGTTTGAAGGTAATTCAGCTATCCTCTAATAGATGGCGTAGGTGTAAATAGAACATTTACGCAATTCTAGAAACACCTTACACGTTTCCAGAAATATCGTGAGACGTCTCGAAAAGCCTAGTGATGTTATCCGGCCAGTATAAATAGAGCGAGAGCGCGCGAGACAACACAGTTCAATTGAATACGGAAAGCGATCAACATCAAGCGAAGGAAGTAATTCGGAAGTGTTTAGTGGTGTTTTATTAGTGTTGTTCTAGTGGTGTGAATAGTGTGTTTTACTAGTGAAGTGAAAATTAAGTGTGTGTATCTAGCGTTATACTTAGTGTTTGTGTTAGTGAATAAAGTGCAGTGTTTCTGGCATAGTGAGTTATAATTTATCACGAACCCCAGCTCGTAACATTACTATTTACGTAGGTACTTTATTTAAGTATGAGCTTGAGACTTGAGATATAATCTTAATATATAAAATCCTTGCGTTACTGACTGACTGACAGACACGCTATAGCCGAAACTATTGGGCGCAGGAAGCTGAAATTTGGCATGTATATTCCTTGGGGACCGTAGGGGTGCAGTAAGAAGGGATTTCCCGAAATTCCCACGGGATCGGCCAAAACGGGTAAATTTTAAAAAAATTGCAGGCGTAGCTGCTGGCGTCCTCTAGTCTAGATATATTATTAAAATTTAAGACAAATAAAATTCATACCGCTAATTTCTATTGAAGAGTTCACGGATCAGAATTCTAACTATAGACCTCTTAGGGAAATTAAATAATTACCACATGTAAATACTACTGTTTAGGTAAATATTTATCATATTGTAGCTTATTACACTATTTAACCAATGGACTAGGTAAGCAGTTATGCACGAGCGTTCCCCTTTGCAACTTTAGTGGATCAAACAATCTAATAACTTAAAAACGACTTCTTGAATCGATTTTTTAATTTATGTATACCGTTGTACTGGTAGTGACATATGTATGTGAGCGTGTTCCCCCGCACCCCACCAAAATATGCAGAATTATTTTGTTCAAAGCGGTACGCTAGTCCTTTGGTTAAATAGTCTAAGTATTGTAGTTATGAATTGATCAAAAATATTCTAGTGTGAAAAATAGACAACGCGCTGCGCGCAACGAGCGATAGGCGGCTTCCCGCTTGAAACGGTACTTCCATCCTTGAAGAAAAGAGAGGGCATTATGTTTATTAAACCTGTTTTAGTTAAAACACATTTAAGTCCATTGCTGTCGTTGCAAACGTTTGTTAACGTTATTAAAAATATTTTTGTACATCATCATCATCATCATATCAGCCAAACGACGTCCACTGCTGGACATAGGCCTCCCCCAAGGTTCTCCACACAGACCGGTCTTGAGCCGCCCGCATCCAACCTCCTCCCACGATCTTGACAAGATCGTCGGTCATTTTTGTACACGGATATTTAAATACTTGTTAATTGAAGATTTATTTTTATCGTAGATAGTGGCGTTATTATTTTTAAAATATTTTTTATTCAAGAAATGCAATTGTTTTATTTTTTCCTAACGCTTGTGTACGCAACTGTACCATATTAATAAATACTATATTGGAAGGTTAAGAACGTTTCTTAGATATATGGCACGGCCGCTTTTTTGTAGCCATCCGAACTTGGTCGGGTTATGTAGGTTTTCGATGCTTCGTCAGTATTATAATTGTTTTTCTTTAATTACTGAATTTAATGACATGAAATTTTGCATGTGAATAGATGAATGAATACACTAATTATTGGCATACATTTTACCATGCAATTCCTTTAGAACGTCGTGATATTTGACTGCTTTGTAAACAGTGATCTATTCATGGTAAATTGTCCTATAACTCTTTAATTACTAACGGAACATCATTGATACTTGGCAACATGTAGCAGACACTTACAAGGTTTGTATAAACGTGAAAATCTAGACCCCAAAGTGCATACTTTAAGAACTAAGACCTAATAAGCGTATTTTACGTTTATATTTTTATCTTTTAAGCCCTACGATGTTTTCTAAATCTGTTTTTTAAACAAATATTAACAAATTCAAAACAACGTATGCAAAAATCTACAGCTCTCTATGTAAGCGCTTTATATGAAAAGTAGCTAATGGCCAAACGTTCGCGTAGCGGAAACTTGAATTTCTCCGAAGTTTATGCATGCACTAATTTTATTCATACATACACAAATACACACTAATTTTTGGACACATCTATTTTCTTCTAAAGTCAATGGATTAAAAAAAGTTCCGCCAGGACAACGTTCGCCCAGAGGAATCAGTTTTTGCTGAATTTCTCCACAATGGCTGCGTGCACAATTTTTTTTTTACCATACACAATTATACGACGTCATACACTAAATATCTGCATAATTAAAATCTTTAAATTCAACAACATTTCGCTGCGCGAACGCACACGACCAGAGGCTTTCGCGTATGTATTTGACACATAATAGGAATAGGTAGCAAACGAGCAGACGGATCGCCTGATGGTAAGTAAGGACGGCCGCCCATGGACACAAGCAACACCAAAGGAGTCACAAGTGCGTTGCCGCCCTGTGGGTTGGGAAAAGGAATAAGAGTGGGATGTGAGGCAAGGGAAAGGGGTGGACCTCCGGCACTCTCACTCACCGAACAGAACACAACAGTATAGATAGGTATAGGTAAATTCACGAAAGATGACCACTGCGCAGAAGTCATTTTTTAGGTCCCCGTGGAGGTGCGGGGTGAGGCGCGGGTGGAGTGCCAATGGCGTGGCTCCGTTCTTGACGCATTCCCTAAATGTGTCAAGAATGGAGCCACGCCATTGGTGCACGAATGTACATATGCGCGAAGGCCGCCATTTGTGGTCAACTTTCGTGAATTTACCTATACTATTAGGTACTTTACGTCGATTTTCTGTGAGAGGGTAGTACTTCCCCGGTCGAGCTGGCACATTCATGCTGACATCAGCAGAGTGATAGACTACTCGTCCCACCAGAGGCCTGACATATATTTGGCACATAACGCCGAAGAGGTAGGCAGAGGTGTATTTCTACACCCACTTTTCGCCAGGTATACTTTAGTCCCACGTAATAAGGGGCGAGCCTATTGCCGTACCGGGCACATTTCCAGACTCCGTGCTGCTACTGAGAATTTCGTGACAGGAAAACCCAATAACACTGCCCGAATCGAACCCGGTACCTCCCGATCCCACGCGCACATTTATGCCGCGAGACCAACGAGGCATAAATGGCACATTTGGTCAGTATTGCTATATACAACTTGGCAATGTTGCTAGCCTTTTGGTTCTGGTCATGCTTCCAACTGCCTGGAGATCTTTCATGGCGCTGCCTAAAGTTAATTTTTGCTGGACTCCCAACTAAAATAAAACTCCAATATTTACAAATAAACTTTATTAAAAGTATTAAAATTGAAATACATATTTTATATGCACCCAATAAAAAACAAAAACTAGAACAACAAAACACAAATATACGATTGAATTTCTTCTGAAAGCTTATAAAGAAATACTTATTTATATTAAAGTAATAGCTCGCTACATAAGTACATAGAGATACGTATTAGACATAAGCTTCAAAAAAAATATGTTAAACATGTATCAACAATCCCCACATCCATAGCAGTTAGCGGTAAGTGGTGTGACTATACAGGGTTATTTGTAAAACACCGTTAACTTCTCAGGACTATGTTACTAACATCATAATCAACAACTTTTGTTCTATGACTTTTTATAAAACAATACATTTACCAAAAACAAACCTTCAAGATTTCGTTGTCCTATCTAACACATTTCAACTCGTGTATTTTGCTGTACCTACCTACGTCCGCCGCCCGCACCCCTCGCTATTGTTCTATCGCATAGACTTCGCAACATTCATCATCTCCAGCCCTTTATACTGTCCCACTGCTGGGCACGGGCCTCTTCTCACTATGAGAAGGGTAAGGCCATAATCCACCACGCTGGCCAAGTGCGGGTTGGTAGACTTCACATGTCTTTCGAGAACATTATGGAGAACTCTCAGACATGCAAAACATGCGAATTCGCAACATTAAGAGCGTTAAATTTAAATGAACTAAAATTATGATGAATTTTTAAAAGTCATAGAACAAAAGTTGTTGATTATGATGTTAGTAACATAGTCCTGAGAGGTTAACGGTGTTTTACAAATAACCCTGTATACGCAAAGTGGCTGGTAGCGGCTGGACACGAAAGGCCGAGAATCGGGCTCAGTGGCGTGACATTGGAGAGGCCTATATCCAGCAGCGGACTACGGCAGGTTGATGATGTGTTAAGTAAGTTTGCACCGCGTGTATCATAAGTCAGTGTTTTCCCTATAAGTATGCATTCAGCCCATGATATTGAAGCTTTTTAAAGTATTTAATTGAAGAGGAAAATTACCACTTTTTTCAAATTAGCATATTCGTCAAATTCAATATTTCGTACACTGATGTTGTAGTGCTATGAAATGTTGATTTGACGAAACTACTTCGTAGAAAGTAACATACATATCTTTTACAATATTTAGTAAAATTAATGCTAAAGGAAGCTTACATACATACATACATATCGTCACGCCTTTTATCCCCGAAGGGGTAGGCAGAGGTGTATTTCTACACCCACTTTTCGCCAGATATACGTTAGTCCCACGTAATAAGGGGCGAGCCTATTGCCGTACTGGGCACATTTCCAGACTCCGTGCTGCTACCAGAGACGAGTAAGAATATAGACTTACAAAGTCGAACAAAAAAATGTGACTCGATAATTCGTTAACATAAATGACGAAAGATGTCGCTACGCGTATCGAATCGAAAAATAATTAGGGCCAGATGACGCGTGACGTCACTTGTACCCCCGCTTAATGGTACATAACATCACTAGATGGCGTTATATTCAATTTACTTGTCTTAAATTTATTAACGTGGACGAAAAACGACAACGTAGGTAGCCCTTGTGCAATGTGCAAGGTCATTCGAGAGTTGAGGCCCTCAAGGGTGCTCAACCTACCTACTACGGTACTATCAATAATGCTACCGTTCAACTCTTTAATCAATTTTAATTTTCGAATTATGTGCGTGGTTTAAGTACTTTAAGGTCTAAATTTGCAATGAAATGTTGCACTATATTTTGCTGGTCTGATAACAAAGCTGGCAGATGGCCTCGTAAGCCTACCGAGCTTGGGGTCGATTGATTTGTTTTGAGGAGCACTTCACACTTAGATGATATCCAGGGTCTGATGATGAAGCTGGAAGGTGGCCACGGTATCTCTGTGATAAAACGACATAAACCGACCGAATTTGGCCTCGATTAATTTGTCTTGAGGAGCACTTTACACCTAGATGATATCCAGGGTCTGATGATGAAGCTGGGAGGTGGCCACGGCATCTCTGTAATAAAACGACATAACCCGACCGAGTTTGGGCTTGATTGATTTGTCTTGAGGAGTACTTTACACCTAGATGATATCCAGGGTCTGATGATGAAGCTGGGAGGTGGCCACAGCATCTCTGTAATAAAACGACATAACCCGACCGAGTTTGGGCTTGATTGATTTGTCTTGAGGAGCACTTTACACCTAGATGATATCCAGGGTCTGATGATGAAGCTGGGAGGTGGCCACGGCATCTCTGTAATAAAACGACAAAACCCGACCGAGTTTGGGCTTGATTGATTTGTCTTGAGGAGCACTTTACACCTAGATGATATCCAGGGTCTGATGATGAAGCTGGGAGGTGGCCACGGCATCTCTGTAATAAAACGACATAACCCGACCGAGTTTGGGCTTGATTGATTTGTCTTGAGGAGCACTTTACACCTAGATGATATCCAAGGTCTGATGATGAAGCTGGGAGGTGGCCACGGCATCTCTGTAATAAAACGACATAACCCGACCGAGTTTGGGCTTGATTGATTTGTCTTGAGGAGCACTTTACACCTAGATGATATCCAGGGTCTGATGATGAAGCTGGAGGTGGCCACAGCATCTCTGTTATAAAACGACATACTTAAGCCCACCAAGTTTGGGGTGGATTAATTTGTCTTGGGGAGCTCTTTAGGTACACCTAGATGATATTCGGGGTCTGATGATGAAGCTGGAGGTGGCTACGGCATCTTTGTAATAAAACGATGTAACCCTACCGAGTTTACCCTAGACGGCCGTTTGGCGTAGCGGGAGTGTAAGCGACGCACGGCTACGTCAAAGGTCGCGGGTTCGATTCCCGCTCAAGTCAAACATTTGTGTGCATGAATATGGATATTTGTCTTGATCTGGGTGTTTCTATGTATAACATATAAGTATGTATTTACAAAAAAAGTATAACTATAGATATGTATGTTTATCCATTATCTAGTACCCATAGTAGGGTCATTTCGCCTGTTCGCATCCATTTAGTGCAGTTGACAAAGGACAATGGGCGGTTTTGGGCGGTCGGCGGCCATCAATGAATTTAATATCAAATGAAAGTACTAATAATTAGGAACATCTTTCACTATGGGCGTTACGCTGTATTCCATTTAGGAAAAGAAATATTTGAATGTCAATATAACCTAATTGTATAGATAAAAGTTTTGTGACACGGTAACACATCATCAATATACCTAATTATATAATAAAGTATCGCACGTGATCTTTCGTGTGAAGATAGCTCGGCGTTATAAGGCTGAGCACCTAGTACAGGGCGTGTAAAATATTGAAGTATACCGAGAGCAACAAATAAGACGTCTTAGCGAATATATTGAAGAGGAAGAAGTTTGGTTGTTACCCGTTCGAATACAGTCAAGGCACGTAAGACCTAGGACTTATTTATCATCGTCCTAGCGTTATCCCGGTTGCATCCGAAACTTACGCCTTGAAGCTCGACGTCCGCTTACTAGTCCAAACAGACATGACAGAATATCGGCTTTTCCACAGAAGGATCACTGCCGTCTGACCTCCGTAACCCAAAGGTATAGCGATATTTCCATAGCTTAGACCAGTATCAGTTTGTTTGAGGCAACCGTATTGACTTTCAAAGATCTTCATTAAAGCCAAGACCGACGGTATATTCTGCTCTCCGAGGCATGGGGCAAGCGATAATTAACTATTTAATACGTAAGTAAGATCTGGGACTTATTATTCATAGATTATTCCGAATTATAGGCGCAGGGTCAAATGCTGCGCACATAATTATTATGTGCGTAGTATGGTATATTATATACTTATATGGCTGGGTAAGAAATCAACCCGAAGAGTTGCGATTAGCAGCAGGAGAATTAACTGGGATTATAGAGGATGAATGAGAGGTACTAGGCTACACAAGGCTTAAAATCATACTTAATTCTTTTTTTAAACCATTATGTTCTTTCATATCTGCCTCTACATACAATAATTAATTATGCATTATAATAGCTTATTATTTATTGATTTTATTATGGTAGTTATATACAGGATGTAACAAGACCCTTAACGAAAATTGAAATCCTATGTTGTACCAATCAGTACGAACATTTTTTGCTTGGGCACTATACCTGGGAAATTACTGGTTCAGGAGATATTGAGGCTCAAAGTTAATATGGATTTTTTCTAGTTAGGTACAAAATCGATGCATTAACCCCCTCATATTTTCTTTAGATGCCCTATAACCCCATGAATATGTAGGTATTTCGAGAATTGCACGCGCGCGCTTTTAATTGCAGTTAAAAAAATGTGAAAACTCAAAAAAACAATCGTTTCCCAGCTATTATTTTTGGTTAGTATAACTTGGCATGATATCCACAACGAGTAGACTTCGGCTTGGTGATGGGTCTTGTGACACTGTACTGTACTGTACCCTTATAACCAAATAAAGATTTTATGTTTATAACAAATTGTATGGTAACTGTATTATATATGTAGGTATATTATTTAACATTAGTTACATCTAAATAGTAAAATGCACCTACCACTTTCATCTCTGCACCACCTTAAGGTTGACAGGTAGAGAATGCCATATGGCATTATGTCCACCGATGTACACTATGTTTGTGCATAAATGATTAAATAAAATAAATAAAAAAAACTGTGCTTACATTAGTAAGCACAGTTACCATACAATTTGATACAATAATATGTGATATATTATAAAATGACAATCTAAATAAGTTGTTTCACTTTCTTTAACACTTTCGTTAGCCAGAGTAGTAAGTAAAACGATTAAAGTTTGAAATAGTTTAAAAATATATAAACATTTTTGTCACTTCAAACTATCTTCGTGTAAAAACAACTTTTAAACTATTGATTACTAATAAACTGATTTAAATAATAGTTACAGGTAGCATGCCACTGCGTAATGTTGATGTTGTGCATGTATTGTTAGAGTGAGATGCAGGTGGCCTTTAATGTTACGTTCTCTCTCCCACCGGCGGACACGAATAGGCCCCACTCTGCCACTCTATTCTTAATATCTCTATGCTCTTATACGTTGAGGTATTGGCGGTACTGACTTTTCATTTTATTAGTGTGTTACTTATTTTCGAGCATTTTTAAAGGGAGGTCCGTAAATGGACGCAAATTGGGCGATGGACGCGAACAGGCGAAATGACCCTACAAGCTCAAAGCTCTGCTTAGTTACTCAAAGACTATTAAGCATACCTACTTTTATTGAATAGTTTTATTTTTTTGTTTTCTGCTATTTTGTTAACTGTAAAATAACTAGGTACATTTAAAATAGTTTTACTACATACATTATTATTGTCAGTGCTATGCATACCGTAATTTTATTGTCATATTATATCAGATACAATGCCTTTTAAGTTTTTACCTTAACTGTATAAATATACACCGCTATTTTTTAATTAGTACAAAAAATTTAACAGGGCACTAAGTATCTTTAACTGATCATAATTATGTAGTTGAAAAATAAAAACACTAAGTCCCAAAACTGTCTCAAAACTGTCCACAAAAATACGTGATAATTGGTAAATGCAATACTAATACTATGACCGACCCGTGTACTATCATACCATTGATAAATTAAATAGCAGATGATTCTAACTTCATAAATACGCCAAAATTACTCTTTTCTTTTAGTCCAGAACACCATTTTTTATTTTGATATTTGTTTGCTTTCTAATTACATACCTCCGTATTTAATTACTTGTTAAACGATAAATTTTACCGGTCCTACGCCCGAATGAAGTATGAAGGAGAGGGTAGAACTAACAAAATTAAAAAATAACTACCTACATTTATTATTTTTCTTCATTTTATTTTCTATTGCTACCTACGTCATAAGTGCGACAGAGAGAATGCGAATGAGCAGGATGGAATATTATCAATGAATTAGTGAATGGATTGTAAAATATGACTATGATTTAAGTGAGATTTTCTACAATAAACAAATGATAATAACTTTGCTCTTTATTGATATTATGAAATTCTTACGTCACATATATGATAATAATATCTTCGCTAATCTGTCCTTAAAGTTTTTGTACTAATTAAAAAATAGCGGTGTATATGATGTGGTTGTGCTAATAAATAAATTAATTAATTTAAGACTAGATGGTGTTGTGTGAATGTGGTAGAATATTATATTATATAATTATAGTTTGGGCTCGATTGAATTTTCTTGAGGAACACTTTACACCTAGGTGATAATAATTATGATACTACGATACTACCTATAGCGGTACCGGGTTGAATTCTAGGTATAGTTGCTTTTTGCATTTTCTCATACAAAGTACCTACCTAGTTAATAAATAATATGGTCTCACTCATGGTATGAGTTCGTGCGTGCGTCCTTGAGGCCTACATAGAACTAGTTCGTAGATGGTTGTTTACGAATTGTTACTAAATAAGTGTATCTACCTATAAAACCCGTAACGTACCCATCCCATCTAAATAGGTAATTTTATTTTGGTTTAAGCGTCATCTAGTGAAAATTCAATGTAAACCGTTGTACATTACCTTTCGTGTTTTTACTACGCCATCTATTAGTACACGTTCAAAAGTGATAAAATATGCACGTAAAATGAAATAGATAAATTAGCTTATTATGAGCAATATTACCAATTCTAAAAAATACTTAAACAATTTCAATGGCCGTTAATGAAAAAATAATGATATTCTTATGACTTGTCTGGCTGTAATTAACGTCGCGTGCTATTTGATCAGCGCCCTCTGGATATAGCTCGCGATTTGAGCTTTTTCCGAGGCACATTTTTTTGTTCGACTTTGGCAGTCTATATTCTTACTCGTCTCTGCTGCTACTGAGAATTTCGTGACAGAAAAACCCAATAACACTGCCCGACCCAGGAATCGGACCCGGGACCTCCCGATCCCACGCGCACATTTATGCCGCGAGACCAACGAGGCAGGAAGGAAGCTTCTATAATTATAATAATAATATAATCCTAAACTAAACAGAGCTTGGACTATGGCTACTTAACTTTTTTCTCATAAATACAAAGATATTATACATAGAAACCAAAACAAACTTCCAAGTTCACGAACACAAATGTTTGGCTTGAGCGGGAATCGAATCCGCGACCTTTGGCGTAGCACTAGTTTACATTCCCGCTCCGCCAACTGGTCACACGTTTTCAGGAAAAGACTGACTTACAACGCGGGCTGTATTGATCTGACGACCGGTTGGCGCAGCGGTAGTGTAAGAGACTGCTACGCCGATGGTCGCGGGTTCGATTCCCGCTCAAGTCAAACATTTGTGTGCATGAACATGGATGTTTGCTGAGTCTGGGTGTTTCTATTTATAATATGTATGTTTATCCATTATCAAGTACCCATAATAAGTACAAGCTCTGCTTAGTTTGGGACTAGATGGTGTTGTGTGAATGTGGTAGAATATATTATTATTATAAATATTAAATATTTTTGTATTATATTGTTAGTACGCAGAGATGACCATTCCTTTCTCAACTTGGTCAGCTGTAGGTTTGTCGACTAATAGTTCGATGAGTCTTAGACCGAACCAATATGCTGTGCCCGGACCCTGTAATATAAAGATTAAATAAATTTATAATAATCCATCATCTTAAAATTAAGCATAGTAGATACTCATGTTTTGGTTATTAATTGAACTTTAACACCATTTTGCCAAAAACTGAACCCTAATGCTAAGCGTCCACAGGTCGGCATCGTACGCATCGGACGCATCGCATTTAACTGATCGTAGTATCACAGTCAAATAATCCATATATACTGTGGTAGTATTCTTTGTATTGAAAGTCATACAAGTGCGTCCACTGATCCGCATCGTACGGATCGCACATCGGCAATGGCGACTCGGATGCTCGAGAGGCAACTTTTGCGATGCGTGCCGATGACGTCATACGGAATGTCGTGTATCCAGACATTATGTTTTCTTTTTTAGTTGTTTTTAAGCTATTGCATAGCTTTTACCGCGGGCTTGAGCACGGCGACCTAATCAAGAAATTCCGTAACGGAAAAATACCTAACACCCTTCACATATTAATCATATATATTATTTATTATAATATGTATTATGAACTTTACTGCTTACTAATTAAGGTTTAGTTTAGAATAAAATGTTTTACTTGTACAAAGGTATTTTTTTTATGTGGAACATTTTACAGCGGTTCATAGTAGGTACTATTGTGTATATACTAGTTATGGTAGAAATTGTAGCTTTGGTAAGAATAGTAATTTCGATAGGAATTGTATTTTCGGTAGGAATAATAGTTTTGGTAGAAATTGTATTGTTGGCATATATGGTGGTTTTAGTAGCATGTTACTTACGATTGCTACCAAAACTACCATCTTTATCAAAAGTACCATTTCTACCAAAGTTACCATTCCTACCAAAATTAAACCCATGCATGATTCACAAAAAAAATTTTTTTTTCTCATATATAGGTAATACACATTAATGCCGCGCAGAGAAAGTATATATGATATTATATCTGCCGCCGATACAGTGGACGCAGTATGAAAAAATAATGCGATTGATGCGATGCGTACGATGCCGACCTGTGGACGCTTAGCATTATAGCTTCGCCATGTCTGTCTGTTTGTCTGTCTGTCCGACGGTATGGCACGGCCACTTTATTTTACCTTTCTACTATTACGAATACGTAAGTTTGTAAGAATAGATGAATGTTTGTTACACTTCGACGCATAAACTACTAAACTGAAATCATAGAAAAAAGCAAAGACTAAGTTTGTTTCGGCTTTTCTTCTCAAGAAGTCATTTAGCTAGCTCTGCCCTCCCGAACCTAAAGTGCAGTGACAGCAAAAACATGATATAGGAATTTAAACATTCGTGTTTCGTGTTAAAGTTTGTGACGTCGTAGGCGTCGCGTTAGCCCCTACTACTCTTGGCTGGCCGCCGCTCCTCCCAGCCGCATATATATACCGTGGCGCGGCAGCGTTCGACCCTTTTCGGACCCGGACACCGCCGCCAAGTTAAGTGCTCCTTCTGTCCTGGAGCACCGAAGCCTCGTCACCCTGCCCTGAGCCTGTCTTAGCTTTTACCGCTTGCTACCGGGTATATACTTGTGTAACGCTTCCTGATAAATATATTTTGTAACCAACAATAATTATTTAATTTATCTCTCTATTATAAATTATAATTTGTACTTAGTGTGTGGTGACGGATTAAGAATACGGAATGTCATCATCCCATGGGTGTCGTAAGAGCCGACAGAGGGAGCATATTATGCAGAGAACAGCACTGTAAGAGAAGAAAGACTTGATACAAACCCTATACCAACCCGTTTGGCCAGCGTGGTATAGTAGGCCAATTCCTCCTTTCAAAGGAGAGGCCTAGTCCAGCAGTGGACTGTTAAAGGCTGATGATGATGATGATGATATACCAACAACACCTCTTTAACGTTTTACGTAAATTCCTATATCATGTTTTTGCAGTTACTACACTTTAGGTTGGGGAGAGCAGAGCTGGTATCGTCAAGAATAAGTTAAAAAACTAAGTTTTGACTTGTATAAGTGATGTAAGCAACCAAAATGCAGAAATAAAAGGGATATTTCTAACTAGTCAAAGTAGTTTACGTCAATTTTCTATGAGAGGGTAGTTGGAAACTAAATTAATATGTACTCACCCTGCTAGTAACAATGTTGCCATCAACAACGACCCTCTCTCCCTCCACATAGGAGTACTTGTCTTGCGGTATCTTGTCTTTGGTAGTGGGGTATGACGTGATGCGCTTATTGAGGGCAATACCGTGCGCCACGAATACCGTTGGAGCTGGAATATTAAAGATAGGTATATTTATTTACAAATAAATATGAATTTAATAATTAATAATTTTGAGAGTGCCGGAGGCCCTATCCCCTATTCCTTCTCCCTCATCCCACTCCTCATCCTATCCCTTTTCCCAACCCCAAGGGGCGGCAACGCACTTGTGACTCCTGTGGTGTTGCTTGTGTCCATGGGCGGCGGTAATTGCTTACCATCAGGCGATCCGTCTGCTCGTTTGCCGCCTATTACCATAAAAAAAATATATATACTGATGAAAGCTCGTTCCTCGTTGGTCTTGCGGCATAAATGTGCGCGTGGGATTTGGAGGTTTCGGGTTCGATTCCCGGGTCGGGCAAAGTGTTACTGGCTTTTTCAGAATTCTCAGTAGCAGCACGGAGTCTGGTGATGTGCCCGGTACGGCAATAGGCTCGCCCCCTATTACGTGGGACCTAAGAATTCATGGCGAAATGTGGGTGTAATATTACACCTCTGCCTACCCCTTCGTAGTACAGAATGGAATTTTTATTTTCGTTATGGGTCTTTTTACAATTTATACATAGGCAGCGATAGAGCCTAGTGAATATAAAGCTGAAGAGTTTGTTTGTTTGTTTGGTTGAACGCGCTAATCTCAGGAACTACTGGTCCTATTTGAAAAATTCTGTCAGTGTTAGATAGCCCATTTATCGCGGAAGGCTATAGACTATATCAGCCATTCTCAAAGTGTGCTCCGCGGGGCCCCAGGGCTCCACGAAGCATCTCTAGGGGCTCCACTAAGATATATGTCAGTAAAATAACTAGTTTTAAAGTAGAAGTAGGCCTCGACTTTGTTTTATTTTAGGGCTCCGCCACATATTTGGTTACCCAAAACGGTTCCATCCCCAAAAAAGTTTGAGAACCACTGGGCTATATAACATCGCGCTATGAGCGACGGGAGCGGAGCACTAGCCTTAAATACCGCGGCGCGGGTGTAACCGCGGGCATCCTCTAGTATGGCATAAATCTACGGCAAGTTCCACTGACTTTTCGATGTGTGTATTGAATTGCTAATTTGCGCTTGCCCTGTGTAACGGAGAGCACGCTATGCCGTTGCTCCCCGGTTATCATGAAGAACTTTGATTGTCGCTCAAATCAAATCAAATCTTTATTGCAAACTAAGTGTACAAATACATTAGGTGGTATACATTGATGTTAAACTTTGGACTTAGTGCCTTCTTCAGGCGTAGCAATGTGATATCTAAATCATAAAGGATTCTGTTGCATTTTACATTTACATATTGTTACGAATTGAAAATAACGCCATCTATCAGTGAATGGGAGAACTACATGAGATTAGATGTATCGGTTGTTAAGGCTGTTTCATCTATCCTCTAATAGATGGCGTAGGTGTAAATAGAACATTTACGCAATTCTAGAAACACCTTTCACGTTTCCAGAAATATCGTGAGTCGTCTCGAAAAGCCTAGTGATGTTATCCGGCCAGTATAAATAGAGCGGGAGCGAACGGACCGGACAGTAACAATTGAATACGGAAAGCGATCAACATCAAGCGAAGGAAGTAATTCGGAAGTGTTTAGTGGTGTTTTATTAGTGTTGTTCTAGTGGTGTGAATAGTGTGTTTTACTAGTGAAGTGAAAATTAAGTGTGTGTATCCAGTCGTCCGCCAGCGCTCGCCCGTTCAACAGCAACGTGTGCGCGCTTCCAAAGTTCGTGCCAAGCTCAAGTTAATACAACAACTACAACCGAATCAAGATGACCGGCCGCGGCAAAGGTGGTAAAGGTCTGGGAAAAGGAGGAGCCAAGCGTCACAGGAAAGTGCTTCGTGATAACATCCAGGGTATCACCAAGCCCGCCATCCGTCGTCTCGCTCGCAGAGGTGGCGTCAAGCGTATCTCCGGTCTGATATACGAAGAGACCAGAGGTGTGCTGAAGGTGTTCCTCGAGAACGTGATCCGTGACGCCGTCACATACACCGAGCACGCCAAGAGGAAGACCGTCACCGCGATGGACGTCGTGTACGCTCTTAAACGTCAAGGGCGCACCCTGTACGGTTTCGGCGGTTAAACACCACGCCACGCCACGCCACGCACGTCTCATACCGCACATTTCATCTTCTGGATGATCGATGTGCGAGACGTAGTCGTAAACACGTTTAAGAGGGAGGCCGTGTTACGAATTGAAAATAACGCCATCTATCAGTGAATGGGAGAACTACATGAGATTAGATGTATCGGTTGTTTAAGGCTGTTTCATCTATCCTCTAATAGATGGCGTAGGTGTAAATAGAACATTTACGCAATTCTAGAAACACCTTACACGTTTCCAGAAATATCGTGAGTCGTCTCGAAAAGCCTAGTGATGTTATCCGGCCAGTATAAATAGAGCGGGAGCGAACGGACCGGACACAGTTCAATTGAATACGGAAAGCGTAACAAATTGGTGTCAGAAGAAAGGGATAAATTATGCCGGTTATGCCGAAGGAAGAAACTGAAGGTGTGCGTACCAGGAACCAGCGCCAGCAAGACCTGGACCAGAGACGCTTCGGAGACGTTCCTTCTCCATCGTCTGGTGGACCAGGCGAATCCGCGGATGCAGTGGAGCCTACAAGCGCACACTCCGTGGCGGTGCCCGACATCGCGGCTCTGATGACGTTCATGCAGGAGCAGGCCCGCCGCCTGGAGGAACAGCTACAGCGCGACAAGGAGGAGCAGGCTCGCCGTCAAGATGAGCACGCGCGCCGCCTGCAGGAACAACTACAGCGCGACAAGGAGGAGCAGGCCCGCCGTTTGGAGGAACAGCTGGTGGTGATGAAAGACCTCAGCGCCGCTGTAGGGAAGGACCTGAAGGTGGTAAAGGAGGAGCTCCAGCAGCACGAGGCTCGTATCAGCGACGTGGAGAAGCTCGTACACGACCAGCTTGTGACTCGCGTCGCCTCTATTGAGAAGCGTGTACATGATCACCTCGAGACCCGTATTGCCGAAGTGGAGAAGAAATTGTGTAGGCTCGGGTCCTACGACGTTACACCTGCAGCTGTGGCGCCCTCACCTCGTTGGTTTAAGGTTCCACCATTTGATGGCTCATCATCGTGGTATGCATACAAGGTCCAGTTTGAGGCCGTTATGCGAACGAATGGGTGGAACAAAGAACAGGCCTTCACCGCCCTAACCTTGGGCCTTCGTGATCAGGCCTTGACGGTGTTGGAGGTGCTTGGGCAAGACGTCTCCTATGAAAAGCTGATGGAGGCGTTGGAGGCGAGGTACGGAGACGCGCGCCTCGAACATGTATATCGTGCTCAGCTGAAGGACAGGACACAACGCACCGGAGAAACTCTGCAGCAGTGGGCTCTGGAGGTGGAAAGGCTGGTCAGGAAGGCATACCAGTCGTTGCCGGCGCTGATAGATGAGAACCTCGTCCAGGTATTTACCGATGGAATCCGTGACCTGGAGGTTAGAGCAGCGGTAAGACTTAGGCACTTCAAGGCCGTCAAGGAAGCCTTAGCCTACGCTCTGGAGGTGGAAGCAGCGCGTCACGAGGATCGAACTTACCGTATCAGGGAAGTTGTTTCTTCACCACGGTGCTACAACTGCGGGGAAAGAGGCCATATCCGCTTGAGCTGCCCAAAGCGTAAGCGGCACGTTGGTACCCTGTCTCCACCAAAGGGGTTACCTGACGTACCTGTCTGGCGGCAAGAGCAACGTAGCGCAGGTGCTCTGACAGGTAGGGCTTACCCCGACCAACGCAAACACTGTGCAAGACAGGAAGCGAAGCCGGCAGCGCTAGTGAGATTAATGTTGAAGACGGATCTGAGCGACGGATGGAAAGAAGCTTTGCAGCGTGCTCAGCAAGAAGACAAGGACGTACAGCCGATTCTCAAATGGAAGAAATCAGGCGCCCCTAGGCCCAAATGGAGTGATATCGCAGCAATGAGCCCTGTCACCAAAGGTTATTGGGCACAGTGGGAAAGCTTGGTTGTCCAGGATGGAGTTCTGTGCCGCAAATGGGAAAACGCTCGCGGTAACCAGTGCCATTTGCAAATGGTAGTGCCCAAAATTAAGGTGCCGGAAGTCTTGCAGCTCTATCACAATGGTGCTTCGGGAGGTCACATGGGAGTTAAGAAGACCCTTACTAAGATCCGGGAGCGGTTTTATTGGCTCCACTGTCGAGATGACGTCGAGGATTGGTGCCGCAAATGCACAAGTTGTGCGGCTGTCAAGGGGCCACATACTCGAAGCAGAGGTGCATTAAAGGTGTACAATGTGGGAGCTCCATGGGAGCGCATAGCGTTGGATGTCGCTGGGCCGTTTCCTGAGAGCCAGGACGGAAACAAATACTTCTTGGTTGTGATGGATTACTTCACGAAGTGGCCTGAAGTGTTTGCAATCCCAAATCAAGAAGCTACCACAGTGGCCGATAAGCTGGTGCATGAAGTCTTTTGTCGGTTCGGGGTGCCCTTGGAAATCCACAGCGATCAAGGCCGGAACTTCGAATCTGAGGTATTCAAGGAGACTTGTCGCGTAATGGGTGCACATAAAACCAGGACCACGGCTTATCATCCGCAATCAGATGGCATGGTTGAACGGTTTAACCAATCACTGGAAAGGTACCTGGCGAAGGTCGTGGAGAGCAAACAAAGAGATTGGGACAAGCACATCCAACCATTTCTCCTGTCATATCGCAGTGCGGTCCACGAAACTACAGGAGTAACACCAGCTTTTGCCAATTTCGGTAGAGAGCTCCGTTTACCTGCAGACCTTATCACCGGTATTCCACCAGAATCTCCACGCAATATAACGGATTACGCAACCGAGCTACGCAACAGGATGAACGACGTATACGAGCACATCAGGGAATCTGGACAACAGATGTCTGAGAAGATGAAGACTCGCTACGACCGGAAGGCAAACAACAAAGGCTTCGATGAGGGATCATTGGTGTGGCTTCATAACCCAGTACGAAGCAAAGGAAAATCGCCTAAGTTACAAGCCAGATGGGACGGGCCATATCGCATAATTACCAGGATGAACGACGTCACCTATCGAATCCAGAAGGGGTCGCGAGGTGCACCGAAGATAGTTCATGTGGACCGGTTGGCTCGTTACTATGGGTCTAACGATGTTCGAGACGAACACGTTTAAGAGGGAGGCCGTGTTACGAATTGAAAATAACGCCATCTATCAGTGAATGGGAGAACTACATGAGATTAGATGTATCGGTTGTTAAGGCTGTTTCATCTATCCTCTAATAGATGGCGTAGGTGTAAATAGAACATTTACGCAATTCTAGAAACACCTTTCACGTTTCCAGAAATATCGTGAGTCGTCTCGAAAAGCCTAGTGATGTTATCCGGCCAGTATAAATAGAGCGGGAGCGAACGGACCGGACAGTAACAATTGAATACGGAAAGCGATCAACATCAAGCGAAGGAAGTAATTCGGAAGTGTTTAGTGGTGTTTTATTAGTGTTGTTCTAGTGGTGTGAATAGTGTGTTTTACTAGTGAAGTGAAAATTAAGTGTGTGTATCTAGCGTTATACTTAGTGTTTGTGTTAGTGAATAAAGTGCAGTGTTTCTGGCATAGTGAGTTATAATTTATCACGAACCCCAGCTCGTAACAATATATTTGAGCAAATAATATTACATTATTAAAGATTATTTACATACAGGTTGTAAAAAGACCGATAGCCCAGTGGTGTACGTAACGGACTTTACCCCGCCAATATGTTCTTTAGATGACCCCATGGATAAGTATGTATTTCGAGCATTGCACGCACGCGCTTTTAATTGCAGTTTAAAAAAGTGAAAACTTAAAAAAAAATAGTTTCCCAGGTATTATTTTTGGTTAGTATGACTTGGCGTGATGTCCACAACGAGTAGACTTCGGCTTGGTGATGGGTCTTGTGACACTCTGTAGAGGTACGTTATGGGGAGTCAGTACCCTCAAATGAACTGATACTGGTTTAAATAATTGAATTTCTCTTTGGATTTAGGTCGGACAACAGTCGCTCTATGGAAAATGTGTGTGATACCTCTTGGCTTGAAGGATGTAAAGGACATTCCGAGATTTGTAGCTAAAATAAATAATATACCTGCGCATATGGCAGCAACGATTTTGCCACTCTTCTCGTGTTCCTTTAGCAGTGAGGCGACTACATCAGACTTGGCAAGTCGGTCAGATCCCTCTAAACCACCCGGCAGTATCACCTGAAAGAGATAGTTAACAAATCAGCACATTTCTCTTAACCCGGCATAGGCCAAGGGCGTCATATGAGGTCGTCAAAATTGTTACCGTTAACGTCCAAGGACCCCATATAGCGTCCTCTCGACTCACTCGATATTTTTCCTTATTACTTTGGAAATATAGTCGCGATTCGCTTCAGCCGCATACTATAATTCGCGGAATGAAACCATTGCCAACATAATACAACAAAACGGAAAAAGGTTATGATCGTAAAAACGGGTGGTTATTGATGGGCTAACAGCACACCAAATTCAATACCGTCATATACAATATATATTATAATTATATCAGGGGGCCAATTCTGCTATTTTTATATGACATTGATATTATATTTTGAATGGATTTAAAAGTGGTATTCTGATAACCTAATGTCATTATCATGTAATTTAAAATAAACAGTTTGTCGTTGACACATACGATCTCGTTACAAAATTTCATTCAAATATCAGATAATTTAGAAGAATACGCTTTTTGTGACGTAATTATGGCACTGACATCATATCGAAACTATATTTATTTAGTAAATTGGGCCCCAGATGTGTTATATACTTAAAAATAGCTTGTCTCATAAGCTTTTCAGCAATACCTTTAGTTTTATTCTAAGTTGAAGGGTTTCGTCATAATCGCAAATAAAGTTTCGCGATAAACTGCGGCGCGCGATGGCGTAAATTGTCCGGCGTATCTGATGTTTATCTCATTCGGACGGCCGGGCTTCAATGGGTTAAGGTTTGCCATTTAATGGCACAGAATTGTCTATTGGCCCACAGAAGAGCCTTACTGCTTTCAGCATGAATGTGGCAGATCGACTGGTGGATTACTGCCCTCTAACAGAACATCAACAAAACATGATGTAACTTAATTTTCATGTAACTTAATTTTGATGTTACTTACCTAAGTAGTTTTGGTGTAACTTAATTTTTGCAGAAACTAAAATTAATTTTGTCCGTGTGGTGACGGATTAAGAATACGAAATGTCATGTCAATGTCGAAGACTCGATGACTTCTAGCCATCAGAGCAACCCGGGTTTCGAAAAGGCTACAACACCGTGAACCATATCCATACTGTTCGGCAGATTGTCAGCCGCTGTGTATGGCATTCGTGGACTACGAGAAAGGTTTCGACTCTATCGAAACCTGGGCAGTTCTTGACAGCAAACCGCGACCATTACCAAGACAGAAAGACAACCACCATAGATTTGCGTAGGGGAGTCCGGCAAGGGGCCAAGCAGTTCACCAACTCACTTGAGGATGTCTCCAAGACCCTGAATATCAACGGCGAGTACATCTCACACCTTCGGTTTGCTGACGACATTGTCCTAATAGCAGAGACGACATTGTCCTAATAGCAGAGATGTCGGCAGAGTTTAGCAAAATGCTGTACGACCTTTATGAAGCCTACCGGCCGATTGGTTTTGGCATGAACCTGTATAAAACGAAGGTCATGTTCAATGAACACGCCGTGTCGAGAGCGATCTGCATTGACGGTTCCTAGCTCGAAGTTGTGCAACAGTATGTCTGCCTGGGGCAAATAATACAGTTGGGTAGACACAGCTTCGAGAAGGAAATCGAGGGAAGGATTCATTTAAAATGGGCAGCATTCGGTAAGCTACGTCGGGTCTTCATGTCGCTTATTCCGCGAAGCTTCAAGACAAAAGTTTTCGACCAATGCGTACTACCAGTAATCACATACGGTGACGAAACCTGGACACTGACGGTCGGGCTGTTCCATAGGTTTAAAGTCCCTCAGCGTGCCATGAAACGAGCTATGATCCGAATCTCTCTAAAGGATATAATTTGCAACGAGGTCATTCGAGAAAGAAAACTAGAGTAACCGACAAAGCTCGCCGTATAAGCAGGCTGAAGTGAGACGCTCCCCGTCTAGGTGGTCCGGCGACTTAAAAAAGGTGGCTAGGGTGGGCTGGATGCGGAAAGCAGAGGACGGGTAATTGTGGCGCATGTTGGGAGAGGCGTATATCCAGCAGTGGACTGCAATAGGCTGATTGATGGATGAAAAAAAACCGTTAAATGACGAAAAAAAATCGAGAAGTAAAGAAGGGGGGGGAGGGTCGAGTAAGTAGTAAGTGAAAGGGGCCTCGCGAACTTGATGTCGCCGACGTCCACATATGGTCTAGCGCCGCCACTGCCTGCGCCCAATAGTTTCGGCTGTAGCGTGTCTGTCAGTCAGTTAGTAACGCAAGGAGTTTTATATGTATATTAAGATTTTCACCCGCGTTATTTTCTCGTCGCAGCACCAATAACCGGGTCAAATCAGCCTATTACAACATTTTTAACCCTCGGTATGCTTGGCAGGGTCTGTCAGACCCACCACGGCAGAAAAACCGTTGTATTTTATTCAATTTAGAATTCTGAGCGCAACCGCAAGCTGTATCTGGCCGTTACGAACTACTCAATGCTTTCCACCCGCTACCTCAGTCCGGGACGCGTTCCTACAGCGAAAGGACGTGTTTAAAGTGCGCGCGGGTCCCACAAACCCGACCAGGCATACCGCGTAACTGTTTCACGTAAGATTTAAAATAATATATTTTTAGTTTTTATGTTGTATTAATGTAAAATATTTATTCTTTATGGCAAAAACCATTGAACATACAATAATATTTTTTTTAGAAAATTTATATTTTAATCCATATTTAGCTGGTTTTTTGGGCAAATATTGACGAAATTTGCAGCGACCTCGGAATGCTACCAGCTCCTCATCAATCGTCAGGTTCTCAAAGGGCGCATAATGCAGTTGACAATTTGTGATGAAATCATCTAATAGTTTTCTGAATGGAGCTAGTCTATCTAATGCTAATCTTTCTTCACGTGAACTGACGTCATCGAATCGTAGATGGTTTACACACTAACATTATTTTTATGGTTGCTGAACACTGTAGAAATAAATGCAAAAATTATTCAAATGCTCAATTGTCTATATATCAAGAATAATCGTTTTTTTTTATCAAAGAGTTTTTTAGCACATTTACAATCAAGACAGAAAAACACTCGTGTTCCTGTAGATATTCGCAAACGAATTGCTGACTATGGGTCAGGATGGTCCACCAAGGAAAAAGTCAGCACCTGGTGTGAAGCGCAGATGTACCGCTTGCCCAGTAAAGAAAGATCGCAAAACACAATACATCTGTGAGACATGTAAGAGCCTCTTGTGTTTGGGTCATGCAATTTTTCTATGTGCAATATGCTACAAATCTAAAGCTGGAGATAATATTGTTGGAAGTGATGAGGACTGAACATTTTATTACTAGGTTTAAGAGTATAAAGGTGCCTTACATTTCCCAAAGTCTGATTGAGATCTCATTACTTTTAATTTATAATAATAGGGTAGTTTCCAGGGTCAAAATAATTACATTTTATTTAGTCCGTATTTTAGATTTTTTTTAAATATTAGACACGTATTTTTTCTTTTTTCGATTAAATAAAAAAATAACAAAGATATAGCCCATTAAAGTTACGTGTGACGTCATCTAGTGCGAAAAAATGCAGCACGGCGTGACGTTATACGTAACTTTAATGAGATATATCTTGGTCATTTTTGGTTTAGGTAATTTACAAATAAAAAATACGTATCGCTTATTTTTGAATAACCTAAAGGACGGACTTATTAAAATGTTTTTGTCAACTAGCCTATTGCTAACAAAAAGCTCAAAGTTTAATTTTATGTTAAAAAAGAACAAAATTTCATTTAAAATTTAAATAATAAAGATAGTTGATTTGTAAAACGATTTTTATTTCTCATTCTAATATAAGTATGTAATTTCATTATAAAACAATTATTTTTATTTATTTACTGTAATCTTAATATATAAAATCCTTGCGTTACTGACTGACTGACAGACACGCTACAGCCGGAACTATTGGGCACAGGAAGCTAAAATTTGGCATGTATGTTCCTTAGGGACCGTAGGGGTGCACTAAGAAGGGATTTCCCGAAATTCCCACGGGATCGGCCAAAACGGGTAAATTTAAAAAAAATGCAGGCGTAGCTGCTGGCGTCCTCTAGTATGTATATAAAATAGTGATCCAAAACTGGGTCTGCCAGCTCACTTGAAATGTCATACAATTACATAATTATTTTGAAATCACAGCCAGAAACTTAAATTCGCGTTTATGATAGAAATAAGATGTAACATAAATCTTGCATACAATAATTATTAAAATTTGCTGTAAATTAGGTAAGTATTTGTTTTGGTTTCTCAAGGAAGTATTATTTTTATTTTATTTACATTTCACAGAAGACTCTAAAGATCAAATCCTAGAATCCTAGATCACATTTTTTAATACTTTAAAAAGTAAAGCAACTTATTAATTTTATTATAAACTAAAAATAAAAAGATATAAATACAAGGAAAACTTCGGTTTGTTAAAGAAGCAAAAAGAAACAGTAACAAAAAGTTTACACCGACGCTCGATAGATGGAGTTGTGCCGGTCGGCTGAATCGCGCTATGGTTTCGTTACCGCCGCAAGTATAAGTAGCTCGCGGAGCGACGCTGACATTGACCCGGTTGTTATCAAAAACAACCGTTACATTTTTTGGATAGTCTGGTACTTCACCGTACCATGGCTTATTACTCATTTTATTACCATCAATACCATCATCGATACATACATCGCTGTGTAAATAAATAAAGTCGTCACGGGGTACGACGGCTACGGTAGACTAGATCGAAAGTATCAAAACCATACTTGAAGTAGGTACCTGATCTATAAAACATTTAGGATCGGTCGGTACAAATCGGACGGAGAATACGCCGAGCGTATCTGCATCGATAGCGGCTACCTATACCGTCAAATTAGACCTGCCACATTGTGCGTCTAGTCAGTTTAAGCGTTCAGCATCTACAGTGCGGATGCATTGTGTGATATTGAATTTTAAAAGGGTAGTATTTAACTCTCCCTCAATATAATGTCTGATTTCTACAAAAAATATCTTTGTTCCACCAAATATACTTATTGCACCACTAAATTGATAATCTAAGTTCACGGAGCCCTACTTCGCAGGGCTCCTACTTTTGGGTGCAGGGTCACAAGAAAACCTAACATAACCTATTTAGTTTTCTGAGTGGATAAGTTTCCCAAGCGGACGAGATTTTTCATATTAAATGATATTTTATGGAAAGATTGAGGCATATTTGGTGTGCAAATAGTATTTTACTGTGCAAGTCAGTATTTTAGTGAAATAAGTTTCTTAGCATAACGCACTTCAGTGTGTTACTTAAGATATTTGATGCACTGTTAAAAATATCCCATTTTAAAACGCCCAACGCGTCAGTCAAAATCAAAATACAGGTGGTGCGTGGCGGGCGCGACGTCGACCGACAATGCGAGGACTGAAACGGAACAAACGCTATAATATGCTCGACGCACTAACGCATCATCGGTTAGGTGTGACCGGTTGAATGTTTTATTATATCTGTATTTGAAAATGAAAATGTTTTATTTGCACCTCCACACAAAATTAAAAAACACTTAACAAACAAACTTGTCTGTCTTATTTGTCTGTTTTGGCGTTACGCGACCGAAAATACGCGACGCATTTTCCGTCAGATATGTAAGGACCTCAGGACTCAAAAACATGGACAGAAATAGCTGGCGACAGGGAGCTTTGGAGAAGTGTAGGGGAGACCTTTGCCCAACAATGGGACAGTATAGGTTAGAAAAAAAAAATGTAAGGACCATAAAAAATAAAGATTATGAGTTGACAACATAATGATATCCGCAAATTCGGATTGTCGAGTATTTTGTTAAATTGTAATGGTTCTGACAGACAAATCGCATGGCCACTCTAGCGAAACGTCCAAGGACGCGTCACTGACACGTTCAATGTCACGTCAAAAAAATTGCCGATTGTCATAATCATAACACAACTACAGTCTTAAAATCATAATATGTAGGCACCTATCATATTATGTTTTTAGACTGTGACATAACCATAGAAAAAGAATACTGGCCGAGCGAAGCCGGGTTTTCATCTAGTATAATAATAAAAGACTGTAGTTATGTGTTAAATATTTTCGTTTATGTACCTACCTGCTAAGTAGCCTTCCTAAAAGAGCTGCGGTAGCTTGAGTGACAACACTATTTCCACCCATACGCAAAATACACGCCAGGACGTGGAGTTGTGGAAACAGCCCATGCTACTATACCATACTATTCAGGTGACCCGCTTGCTCATTCGTCTTACTATGCAATAAAAAAAGAAAAATACTTACCGCATCGTACTGTGGTTGTTCAGCCAAAGCATCGGCTAAAGACTTGTCGGGCACAACAGTGACTTTCCGCGAGCAAAATACTGGAGCCGCGCCGTCCAACCCAGCCAGGATTACAGTGACCTGTAATAATATGAATATACAGATTAGTAATGAATAATAATAATAATAATCATCTTTTTTTTTTTTTATTGGCAATCTGCCGATTGTTTCGGCAATTTCTGCCAGTGTCGTGTAAAATTTTGTAATAAAACGTAGCTATGGGTTGCAGACAATTTGTGGCGCTACGTAATTGGAACCTGTAACAATGGACAAACACAAACATGTACTCAAAATTGTTAGTTTATATAAGTACTTATATAAAAAAAACACACACACACACAACATAGGATAATTTATAATTTAATCGTGTTAGTGGATATAATTTAATAAATGCTCTAATCATATTGGGATTTGGAAAAAATTAAAGAAGATGGTGAACATTGACTGGGTGTTGGATTTTTAGTTTAGGACAGATTTCTTCAAGTGGGAAAGGTTCTCTTAAGCGACAATTAAGCAAGATATGGTCGAGGCCACCTTCGTCCAGACCACATTCACATAGTGAGTTATCCCGTACCCTGATTTTATGAAGAAAGACTGGGGTGCAACAATGTCCAAGACGAATTCTGCAGATCACCGATGTGACAGTTTTAGGCACCGATTTGAATTTGTAGAACCAGGGCTTAGCTGGTACATTTGGTTGAATTGAGGCATATAAACCGCCTTTAATCTTACTCAACTCAGACCAGGAGGCCTGCCAAGATCTCATTAAATCTGATTTAGTTGAGTGTAGTAAATCGTAAATTGGGATGCTATAGTGTTTACGGTCAGCCAAACTACTAGTGACAGCAGCCTTGGCCGATGCATCCGCACATTCATTGCCCCTGATACCAGCGTGACCAGGGATCCAAACCAATATCACCTCAATACCATTCTTAGAGCATGTATATAAATGATTTTTAATTTCAAAAATGATTGGGCTAAAAATGTGGAACGCTTCACGATTTTGCGTGTCATCCTTGCGCAGGGGCCATGCTAATCTTCTCTGTATCGTTCCAATTTTAGTATATGTACTGCCGAAGCAAGTACGAAGTATAATCATCTTTATTGCACCAAAGAAATTTACAAAAATGAGAACTTAACAAAAATAACAGATAGTACAATTGGCGGCCTTATCACTATTTAGTAATCTCTTACAGGCAACCTTTGGATGGATAAGAACAACACGGATCCAGAAAGAGGGTTGTTTGGCGATCTTTATTGATAAATATTAATAATACAAATATACATAGATAATTAACCGTATACAGACTTAAATTAAGATATACTTACATAAATAACTATATGTTGTAACGCATCGATTTTATCTCGCATTACAGTACGCCTATGCGTATTCCTTTTTCGCGTGTTCGGTTGGTATTAGTCGATTTTCTGTCAATACATATGGTATTTTGTTAATGGGCTTCCCTATTATTAATTTTTTTACCTTGTCTATGGCAAAACTGTCATGGTCACTTTTCTCTCTGAACGTACGTCGAACTACATGTCGACGTTTCAATAATCCAAAAATTATGGATTAATCGCATTAAAATGTGGTACTAAAAGCCACCTTTATTATTTAGAAGCCGTGGATCGGCCTATATATTGTTGTATTTCGCCAATATGGTAAGAGTTGTTTATCTGTTTGGTTTTCTTCTAGTCGTTAGATTTTGTCCGGATCATTTGTACAATTTCGATGTATCCTATTTGTTACAGACACATTGATACTTTTAAGAATACTTCCGGCGCATGTTTTCATTCGCCTGAAGGAATTATTATTCTGGAATAACGGTGAGTTTTTTTTCGAATGTTTTTGGCGTTAGCGGAACGCGTCATTTGAGTAGAATATGGCGTCTTAAACCTTGTATTTCTGTTGGTTTTAGCCTATGGCGTTTTTTTTTCTGGATATAGTTTAAAATCCGCCGTGCTATCTGGATTCGGCATGCCGTGATGCTGTTTTCGTCGTGGACATGAAGTGGGCAAAGTATACCACGTGGTCACGACGGTGCACATTCTTTCTTTTCGTATTTTAATTACCTAAGTATATCTAAAACAGGTAACTTTTTTTATTATTTTTCCACATCAACGCAATTTCAAGTAATTCTAAATAACCACAAATTAACTTAAATTAGACTAAATTCCTTTACAACAACTTTAAATCTAGAAAGCCTCAATTTCAATTTGTATGCTAATTTATAAGTTGTAATGCCATCGACCATACAAAATTATTGTATCTACCATCTCGGCTAGGTCGCCCTGACTTGAGATCAAATGTCCATATTGTACTCTATCACTGACTTATCTGGCAAATTTTGTATTTTCTGGGATTGTATCTGGCGCCCGATATAACTTATATTATTTAAAATTCTGTATTTTCTTTATGATACAACCCATAGTTATAAAAATAAATGTTTATGAATTCCATAACATGTTTTAATTTCAACTTTAAACCTTACAGGATAGGTTATGTCTTATATTCATATCAAACCCACATTTACATTTACATCTCTTTATTTCCAAAATCTTTTAAATAGTTTTTCATCACCACTTACAATTATATTTATTTTTTAATTATTACAATTGGCGCTAGCTCACAGGGACCTGAAATAGGCATTTTATCATTTAATTACTTGAGGTTGCGTTCAAAACTTGTTGAGGGTTATGTAAACAACATAACTATCTTATTTTATCATTGTGTCATATTATTTTGGTGTCTTATTTGACTCATTTTGTTATTAAATATGTTTAACGTTCTTGAGTAAACATATCTTAATGTTTTATAAGTATGTTTAACGCCTTTGAGTAAACATATCTTAATGTTTTATATTTTCTATGTTTTGGTTTCACATATAAGCTAAGATATGTGTTATACCAGTTATTTACTTTGACAAACATAACATAATGGGTGTTATAGTTGAAATTCTCTTATGATAACCTGTATACATTGTGTGTAAATCTTTTTACAGCTTAAACTATTACTGAATTCCTATGATAACAACCTTACTGGTTCTTATTGTAAACTTTGCTTGATAAGACTTTAGTACATTACTTAAACATAGGTTATATTTAGACATAAATTGTTTGATACTGAAACATAAGTGAATAGTGATGTGTAACAGTTAACTTGAACTCTGTAATGAAATCGAGGCTTTTTCCAGTGGTTTAAAAACTTAATATTGAAACTTATAACTTAAAATTTTGACAACATAACCTTAAAAACTTTGAATCATTTTAGTTTGTTTTGAAGGTTCATTGACTTAACTTTTCTTTTGAATCTTTCTTCCTTAACTTAACTTAGCTTGGAATTATACTAGTTTGCTTGCTTATTGGTTGCTTTTGAGTGTTACTATTGGACATTTTTGCTTCTCATCATGGATAAGTCGGTTCAGTTTCCACCTTTGCCTGAGATTAAGGATGGTCACAATTCTGTTGGTACTTACACACAGGAGGACAACATAGCTCATATAACGGTTGATATGACGGGAGTTCCTGATCCTTTCTTAGCCAATGCGCATGATGGAGGTCCTGCTTTTGCTTCTTCGGCTTGTGCACCTTGTTTATCATCTTACAACTCATTGAATGACCATATCAGGAAAAACTTACCACATTTAACCAGATTACCTGACCTGAAGAGGAGTAAAATTTGTTTTGAAGGTAATACTTGCGTTAGAGAATTTATTGTTCAGGTTGAAGAGTATTTCCTTTACAAGAACTTTGATGAAGCTCTGCTGGTAGGTTCCTTTTCAGATTTGCTTTCTGGTGCTGCTGCTAAATGGTTTCGTGCTACTCGTTCTACCATTGCCTCTTGGCAACAGCTTAAGCTAGCTTTACTCAAGCGCTTCGACAAGCCTGAGTATGACTTTTTCTTAGACCAGAGCCTTCGCACACGTAAGCAAAAACCTATTGAGTCGCTTCCCGACTTTATCACTGAACTAATGGATATGTCTAGTCGCTTAGTAGTTCCTTTGACAGAACCGGTCATGATTAATATTATTAAAAACAACATGTTACCTATTTATACACCTTATGTTTTATGTAGACCTGTTACTTCTCTTGAACAGTTTATCAATTTAGGTAAAGAATTAGAAGTTTTTGTTAATAGAAAAGCTTTTGCTAGGGATTCTTCAAATCCTTTTAAAGTTGAGAAGCCACTGGTTCGCTCCAACGCTGCTAGGACAGATAGTGTTAAGTGTCTCAAGTGTCAATCTACTGACCACACTTACCCATATTGTACTACTGTACCTGGAATTATGTGTTTTAAGTGCAAGAAGTTGGGTGTCATAACCAAATTTTGTGATGTTTGCAACGCGGAGAAGAAAACTTCACCCGTTCCAAAAAACTAGTTTCGTTGCATCGAGCACCAGTTTCTGTTAAAACTGAGAATGCCTCGATGTCTAAATTGGTTAAGATTAGGTCTAGTAATGCACCTGACATTGCCACTCGCAATAAGGAATTTTCGGACTGGTTGGATTACTTAAAAGTATTTTTCAGTTTAAATAGGTCAGCCCCTATTCTCTTTGTTAAGCATAATGATAGTAGACCATTTTTAGAATTCTCGGTCAGTAGTGAAAAATTTTCTGGTTTATTAGATAGCGGTTCAAATACTAGTGTTTTAGGTTCAAATTTTCATCAGCATTTTATTGAATTAGGTTACAAATTAAAACCAATTTCTAGTTCAGCTTACACAGCAGATGGTTCTGCACAAAAAGTTTTAGGCACTTTAGATATTCCAGTTACTTGTGATAACCTTACCAAGGTCGTAACATTCTTGGTTATACCTTCTTTTGAACCTCCTATTATATTAGGATTTGATTTTTGGCTTAAATTTAATCTTGCTAAAGACTTGTGGGAAAATATAACTTTAGTTAAAAATGATAATTTTAAAATTTGTTCAGTAACTTGTTCTTCACAGCTCACTCCTTCTGAGAAACAAACGTTTGATGAAACCATTGCTCTTTTTGAAGATATCTCGTATGAGAAGAAAGGTTTAGGTCTTACACATCTTGTCAAACATAAAATTAACGTTACTAGTGAACCTTTTAAACAAAGATATTGGCCTTTGAGTCCGGCTAAACAAAAAGAACTTTATGATGAAGTTGAAGTATTGCTTAAGGAAAACATTATTCAGCCTTCTAAATCTCCTTGGTGTTCCCCCGTCCTTGCTGTTGAAAAGAAGGATGGTAGTACTAGATTATGTTTAGATTCAAGACGTTTAAATTCTGTTACAATTAGAGATAGTTATCCATTGCCTTACCCTTCTAGAATTTTAGATAACCTTCGTGGAGCGCGTTATATTTCAACAATTGATCTATCCAAGGCCTTCCTTCAGATTGCCCTTGATGATTCTTCTCGTGAGAAGACTGCTTTTGTAGTCCCCGGTAAAGGATTATTTGAATTTGTTAGAATGCCATTTGGGCTTACCAATGCACCTGCTGAATTGCAGAGATTAGTAGATAAACTTTTTGGTCCTGAATTTGATAATGTATTATTCTGCTATTTAGATGATTTGATCCTTATAAATGAACAATTTGATGTTCATATAGAGTATTTAAAGAAAATTCATAAAACTCTTAAAGACGCTGGACTTACCGTTAATTTAAAAAAGTGTGAATTTTGTAAAGAAAGACTGCGTTACCTTGGTTACATTGTTGATAGTAAAGGTTTACACACTGATCCTTCTAAATTAGAGTCAATTAATAATTTTCCTCGTCCTTCAAATATAAAACAACTCAGAAGTTTTCTTGGATTATGTTCTTATTACCGTAGATTCATTTATAAATTCGCTGATATTGCTTCTCCATTAACTAAATTAACTTCTTCTAGTAAAAAGAATCCTAAAAGATCTTTTGATTGGAATGACGAAGCTGAAATTGCATTCGATAAACTTAAACAAGCATTAACTTCCTCACCTGTCTTGCAATGCCCAAATTTTGAAAAACCTTTCTTTTTACATTGTGATGCTAGTTCAGTTGGTATTGGTAGCGTTTTGAGTCAAGAAGATCAAAACGGCGAACAACACCCCATAGCTTTTTATTCTAGATCACTTAATAAATGCGAACGCAATTACAGTACTACAGAACGTGAGTTACTTGCCATTTTAGATTCAATAGAACATTTTAGACCTTATATTGAGGGAATGAAATTTACAGTAATCACTGATCATGCTAGTTTAAAATGGTTGTTAGGCCTTAATAATCCTACTGGTCGTTTAGCTAGATGGGCTGCAAGAATTTCACAATTTACTTTTGATATTATTCATAAAAAAGGCTCTTTGCATTTAGTTCCTGATGCTTTGTCTAGAATAGAAGTTGCAGCTATTAAAGTTTCTCCTATACAGAATATTATGTCTCCTGACGACGATATTGATGATCCTTGGTTTAGAAAAATATTTGTAGATTGTCAAAAGTTTCCCTTAAGGTATAAAAATTTTAGAGTTGAAGATAAAACATTATATAAATTTTGTAAGAATAGATTTGATCCTACTAGTCGTTTGAATTGGAAAATTGTTATTCCTAAAGAACATATTATTGATACCATTAGATCTAATCACGATGACACTAAATCATGTCATCTTGGAGTTCATAAAACTTTAAGAAAATTAAAACAACATTATTTTTGGAATAGAATGTTTAATGATGTTCAAAATTACATTAAATCTTGTGAAATTTGTAAAGCTTATAAACATAGTACTTCTCCACCTTTAGGTATTATGATTAACCCTAAGAAAGTGGATCGTCCAATGGTCATGCTCTCAGTAGATATTATAGGAACTCTGCCTAAAAGTTATTCTGGTCATAAGTACATTCTTTCTGTTGTAGATGTTTTCACTAAATTTTGCTGGATTTTTCCTTTAGTTAAAGCAACGACTTTGTCAATTTGTAAAAGTATAGAAAAAGAAATATTTCTTAAATTTGGCTGTCCTAAGATTATAGTTTGTGATAATGGGACTCAATTTGTTTCTAAACATTTTGTAGATTTTATGAAAAGTTATAATATTACTAAAATATTTTACAACACTCTGTATACACCTCAGAACAATCCTGTAGAGAGATATAATAAGACTATAGAAACTTGCATATCTTGTTTTGTCAAAGAAGATCATAGAACTTGGTCTAAATTTTTGGTTCATATTCAGTTAGCTTTGAATAGTAGTGTAAATTTAGCTACAGATTTTACACCTAATTTTCTTATGTTCGGAAGAGAACTTATTTTTGATGCTTCTTTACATCATTTTAGTAATTCTTTGGAAGATTTGTCTCAACTTAAATTTGGAGACAGAGATTCATTTGCTTATTCTCTTAAATCACTTAGTGATATCTTTGTTAGAGTCCAGGCTCATTTGTTAAGCGCTTACAAGCGTAATGCGCGTTATTATAATTCAGGGAGGAAAGTCATTTCTTTTGATGTTGGTGACGTAGTATGGAGAAGAAATTTTGTTCAGTCTAATGCTCCTGCATTCTTTTCGGCTAAACTTGCACCTAAGTTTGTAAAGTGTAAAATTATTAAAAAGATTTCAGATAATGTTTACCTCTTAAAGGATTTTAATAAGAAAACTTCTGGTAAATATCACATTAAAGATATTATAAAATATTAACTTTTGGATTTCTGACTTTGACTTAGATTTAGCATGCTGTTGGAAGCTGAGACTTGTCTGTTGATGTATAAGATTGATGTATGATAGGTTGTCTCACTTGTATGATGAAGTATGATAGGTAACTTCTTGACGGTTTGTGAACTTTGAGTTGAAGTTCAAAAGTTGGCTTAGTTATTTTCGGTTTTAGATTTTTGCAAACTCCATAGGTTCCGTTTCTCAACATCACTAGATCTTATGTACATTTTTACTTTTGTTTTTGTTAAAAGGTTTTATACCTTATTTGTATTTTGTGTTTATCGTTCGGTTTGTTTGTATTGTTACGAATTGAAAATAACGCCATCTATAAGTGAATGGGAGAACTACATGAGATTAGATGTATCGGTTGTTTAAGGCTGTTTCATCTATCCTCTAATAGATGGCGTTGGTGTAAATAGAACATTTACCCGACATCTAGAAACACGTTACACGTTTCCAGAAATTTCGTGAGTCGTCTCGAAAAGTCTAGTGATGTTATCCGGCCAGTATAAATAGAGGGCGAGCGAACGGAACGGACACAGTTCAATTGAATACGGAAAGCGATCAACAAGAAGCGAAGGAAATAAGTCGGAAGTGTTTAGTGTTGTTCTAGTGGTGTGAATAGTGTGTTTTATTAGTGAAGTGAAAATTAAGTGTGTGTATCTAGTGTTTGTGTGTTAAAATAAAGTACAGTTTAGTGGCATAGTCAGTTTTAATTTATCGTCGAACCCCAGCTCGTAACAGTATTGAACGACTTTTTTGTGTTTTTGTGTCTTATTCCTGTGTAGTATTTAGGTACTTGTTTATTCTTAAGTCTACCGGATATGACAATTTTTTTGGCGCCAACCTTGGATTTGACGTTTGGGGTAACCAACCTTTCACTTGGTCCCCGGATATTTTTTTGCCGGTTACTGACGCTTTTGAGCGGTAACCAGTTTTTTTGCGTTCATGGAACTTTCCATTCCTCGAATGTATTTGTTTTTTTGCTTGTTCCATTGTGCACGGTAAGTCGGTGGTGTTGTGCCGGTCACAATAGACAAGTTCTTTTTTTGTTTTTGTCCTGTTGTGCACGGTAGGTCGGTTGTGTTGCGCCGGTCACAACAGACAAAATTTTGTATTTTTTGAATGCAACTGTGCCCGGAAAGTTGGTGGAGTTATGCCGATCACAGTTCCATTTTTTTGTGTTCACACCGCTTTCTTGTGTCGAACCACCCCTTCCATTTTTATGTTCTCACCGCCTTGTTGTGATGAACCACCATTTGGCGTCCACGCCTGACGCGTCCTGTAGCGGCGTTGTCATTTGCATGCAACCTTATTGGTTACTTTAAGAGTTTTGATGTTCTCTACAGAGTCGGTGGCGAGGGTGCCTAACCGCACTTTCTAAAAACAATCATTAGACAAGAGTTTAGATGATCTCTTATAGAGTCGGTGGCGAGGGTGCCTAACCGCACTTTCAATAAAACATCCAAGTTAGGAGTTGTGCTCTTACAGAGTCGGTGGCGAGGGTGCCTAACCGCACTTTCAATCGAGCAACTCTAGCAACTTAGTGTATTTATTTTGTTTGATTTTGTTATTAGTTTTGAGTTTTAAATTGTGTTTATCTTTATTTTTGAAAATTTTAGTAGAGTCTTGAAGTTTTGGAAGTTGGTAGAGTCTAGAACTTTTTTTTTTTTTTTTTTTTTTAAGTAAGTAATTCTTTATTGTACACCACAAAAATGCAAATACAAGAAAAAGAAAATAATAATAATTTTAACAATAGATGCACAATTGGCGGCCTTATCGCAAACAGCAATTTCTTCCAGGCAACCAGACTATGATGGACATAACCTTAGAAGAAGAAAACGTGATTTGATGGTGTAGTGACAGATGAAACATAACATTTGTTTTAACATATACATATATACAAATAAATACAAAAAATATATATTTTTTAACTTTGGTAGAGACTTGTAGTTTAGGTAGAGTCTTTTTGAATTTACATAGAGTTTTATGTAGTTTTTTTTTTGGAATTATAGCATTTGTTAATTGAACGTTTTTATTTGGTCTTCTTTTCGGCATAAAAGAAAGAGTCCTTTCTTTTATTTTTTTTGGGTTGGTATGTATTGTAACGCATCGATTTTATCTCGCATTACAGTACGCCTATGCGTATTCCTTTTTCGCGTGTTCGGTTGGTATTAGTCGATTTTCTGTCAATACATATGGTATTTTGTTAATGGGCTTCCCTATTATTAATTTTTTTACCTTGTCTATGGCAAAACTGTCATGGTCACTTTTCTCTCTGAACGTACGTCGAACTACATGTCGACGTTTCAATAATCCAAAAATTATGGATTAATCGCATTAAAATGTGGTACTAAAAGCCACCTTTATTATTTAGAAGCCGTGGATCGGCCTATATATTGTTGTATTTCGCCAATATGGTAAGAGTTGTTTATCTGTTTGGTTTTCTTCTAGTCGTTAGATTTTGTCCGGATCATTTGTACAATTTCGATGTATCCTATTTGTTACAGACACATTGATACTTTTAAGAATACTTCCGGCGCATGTTTTCATTCGCCTGAAGGAATTATTATTCTGGAATAACGGTGAGTTTTTTTTCGAATGTTTTTGGCGTTAGCGGAACGCGTCATTTGAGTAGAATATGGCGTCTTAAACCTTGTATTTCTGTTGGTTTTAGCCTATGGCGTTTTTTTTTCTGGATATAGTTTAAAATCCGCCGTGCTATCTGGATTCGGCACGCCGTGATGCTGTTTTCGTCGTGGACATGAAGTGGGCAAAGTATACCACGTGGTCACGACGGTGCACATTCTTTCTTTTCGTATTTTAATTACCTAAGTATATCTAAAACAGGTAACTTTTTTTATTATTTTTCCACCTCAACGCAATTTCAAGTAATTCTAAATAACCACAAATTAACTTAAATTAGACTAAATTCCTTTACAACAACTTTAAATCTAGAAAGCCTCAATTTCAATTTGTATGCTAATTTATAAGTTGTAATGCCATCGACCATACAAAATTATTGTATCTACCATCTCGGCTAGGTCGCCCTGACTTGAGATCAAATGTCCATATTGTACTCTATCACTGACTTATCTGGCAAATTTTGTATTTTCTGGGATTGTATCTGGCGCCCGATATAACTTATATTATTTAAAATTCTGTATTTTCTTTATGATACAACCCATAGTTATAAAAATAAATGTTTATGAATTCCATAACATGTTTTAATTTCAACTTTAAACCTTACAGGATAGGTTATGTCTTATATTCATATCAAACCCACATTTACATTTACATCTCTTTATTTCCAAAATCTTTTAAATAGTTTTTCATCACCACTTACAATTATATTTATTTTTTAATTATTACAATGTATAGGTACCTACATACATAAATAATAATAAATAATTATAAAATGATTACATATTTATTATAAAGCAACAATAGCCTAGTGAAGAGACCGACAGACTGCTACCTAGAGGGTCTCGGGTGCGAATCCACAGCGCGCACTAATGACTTTTCGAAGTTGTGTGCATATTAAATTGTTAATTATCGCTTGCTAAATGGTGAAGCAAAACATAGAGAGGAAACCTGCATGTCTGAGAGTTCTTCATAATTTTCTCAAAAGACATGTGAAGTCTGCCAATCCGCACTTGGCCAGCGTGGTGAAGTATGGCCTTACCCTTCTCATAATGAGACGAGGCCGTGCCCAGCGGTGGGACAGTTTATATACAGGGCCGATGATGATGACATACAAGTATTTATTATGATTCATACATACACCCAACATCAAGCAAACTAAACAGTTTGAACTATGAGTACTCTATACATACATAGACTCACGCCTGTTTCCCCGAAGGGATAGGCAGAGGCATATTAAACGCCCACTTTTCGCCAGTGTTTTGATCCCACATAATAGGTGGCGAGCCTATTGCCGCTTATCGGGATATTTTGTTTGCCAGAGCCTCGTCCGTTGATCGGCAGGTGCACCACTTGCAGGTGAGGTTGGCTTGGGACCCTAAGATCTTGGTGGGAACCCTATGCACCCAATACCCAATGAGTACTAGGTAATGGATAAATATATATTTTATACATAGAAACACCCAGACCAAGACACACATCCATGCACACAAATGTTTGACTTGTGTGAGAATCAAAACCGCGAGCTTTGTCAGTGTAGTCGTTTACCCTCTCACTACGTCTTTGAGTCGTGAAAATAATAATAATATACAAATATCAACAATGCACAATGTTTTATGCATATAACAGACTTTTCATAGAGATATCATAAGCTTCACGTATTTTCCTTATTTGCCCCTTAGCAACAACAACACTCTCAGAATGGAATGAAACAATATTATTATTATAGTTTTTTATCATGCAAGATTATAGAGGCTGAACAGATTCAGAATAGTGTTGCCAGTTAATTTACTAACGCCAGCTCTTCTGAGCATGTCCGGGCTAAAAAGATTCAGAATAGTGTTGCCAGTAAAAATACTTACTCCAGCTCTCCGGAGCATATCCACCGTGATGATGGTCTCCATCTCCTCTGCCCCCTGGGCCATGATCACAAGCGCTGATTTCGACATGGTTGCACAGCTGAAGAGAAAACATAATTATAAATAATTATTGAAATTAATTTACTACTAATGTTATATGGGAGGTTAATAACAGATTGTACTTCTTAATCAAGCAAGGTTCAAGAATGCAGAAAACAATTATTTGAAACTGATTTCAAGAGATTTAATTTTCATTGTGACCAAATTGAATAAATTATTTCAACTTAGTTAATGATATTTAGGCACATTCAAGTTTTAGGAGAATGTAATAATATACATATATTTGTACCGAGGTATTTGCTCTTTGAGCCCATTTTTGATTATCTTTATAATGAAATTAACCTTTATCACTGTTTAAACATATCAACAAAAAGTACAGGGGTTTATCATAGTAAAATACGAAAGTACTGTGTTCTGATAATATTAAGGAGAACCATATCTCTATTTAAACCTAAACTACGCAGAAGGAGCCACAGTATCAGCTATAAATATGTTAATAGGAATCTATGTAGGTAATCAAATAAGTACCTACACTGAAAAGTCGAGGCATATTGATGGTATGAGAAGCAAAATTATGTAGAATAATACAAATACAAGTATAAGATGACAAAAAACTTATGAATTTATGAACAATTTATGAAAATAACAACATTACCGGAATCGATGATGAGGTTATACAGAGGTTTATTTTATATTCATAATTTCGTATTAACAATTACGTTGCGACTTACCTACTGTATGCACTAATGAAGTTTTTAGTAATAATTTGGTTATATTTCCAAGATTGTGCTGAAATAGCCGGCTTCAAGTGTCTCAAAATTCTCCCAAGAAATAACATTAATTTTGACAGATTTTGCTAAAGGTCAAACAAACAAAAAAAGTTTTATCAATTTACCGGGCGCTGGATACTCGAGAAAATTCTATTTATAAATTATGTAAGATTTTTTGGCCTTGACATGATATTAATTTGAAACAATTTTCATGTAAACATTTTAATCATTTATGAGGCGAAAATTCTAATGTTAAAAGTAAGATTGACTTGGTTTCGAGAGCTTAAAAAACAATAAAACGTTTGGTTTCTAAACGTAATATAAACAAGGTCTTCCTTGTCCATGGATCACGAATGACGTTACGACGCAGAAGAATACCCCAAATTGCTGGTATAATAATATATAGATTCAAAACAGCGTGCATGTACAGTTTTTACTTCCTATGTTCGTATACCTATGTAATTTAATTTTAACAAGACACATGGTACAAGATATATAGGTATAGGCAGCGATAGCCGAGTGGATATACTAACAGACTGCCATGCAGAGGGTATCGGGTTCGAATCCACGGCACGCACCAATGACTTTTCGGAGTTATGTGCGTATTGAATTGTTAATAATCGCTTGTCCCGTGCCTCGGAGAGCACGTTAAGCCGTCGGTCCCGGTAGTCATGAAGATCTTTGACAGTCATTACAGGGAGTCAGTACCTTCTTAATCAACTAACACTAGTCTAAACCATGGAATATCGCTATCCCTTCGGGTTGCGGAGGTCAGACAGGCAGTCGCTCTGTGGAAAAGTTAATATTCAGCCAAATCCGGTTAAGCTAGCAAGCGGACCCCAGATTGAAACTGGGATAACGCTAAGAGAAAGAAGACATGGTACAAGATATTTTATTTATTGAATTATTTTACAACTTTATAGTTAAAGATCAGATCAGATCTATCAGATTTAAACGTAACTAAGTCTTAAATACTATACAAAGAAATATATACAGAACGAAAAAAAAAAAATTTGAGGGCGACATGAAATTCATCCACATTGCCGTCAACTGGAATCGAACGCTGGCAGCATTGCCACGTTGTATGGCGATACTTACCTTCTGGGCCAAATACAACCCAGCCTTCTGGTCACGCGAGGCGTTTACCAGTCTCTTTGCGAGGTCTCTAAAAAGAGATCTGGCAGTTGGACCCCATGGTCCCAACATTTCAACCCCAAACGGCTCAAATACTTAATCCCCTAATAGGTTTACGTGTTTGCGCCGATTGAGGGTCTCCGCTGTAGCAGCAGCAGCGCCCGCACAACCGGCTGTGCAAGGAAGATGTGATGGTGCGAGGGTATCGACACACGTTGCGTCCCATACCAATAGACACATGGTAACCATTTTTAAATTATAGATATTACAAACTACATTTAAAATGTTTAAAATAATGATGTACCTATCCTACCAGCACCGGGCACAGGGGTATAGGCACTGGTAGTCAGGATTTCAAAGACAGAAACCTCTTCACGCTACATACTGTCGTATTATTATGTATATACAATCAACAAAACGAAGAGAGGATTAAAATACAAATTATGTTACATGTTAACATGAAATTAAATTCACAGACGTGAGTGATGATTAAAGGTATAGATAATAGGTAGTGCTATTCCATGGGATTCGACAGTCATGGCATAACATGAACATACCCACTCATCTCAAAATCCCGGGATCTTAAAAATCACTTTCGAAGGAATAAAACTTTTATTTTATTTATAAATACACACCTTTATAAGGTCTCCACATTCTTTCAAAATTAGATACAGTTTTATTAATAGAGCAGCCGTTACGACGCCGCGATACCCTTGAAATAAGGCTATTAAACTTTGGTTAGTAAATATTTGAATTCTGTCATTATTGTCTTTAAAAATACTTGACAAAACTATCAATGGGTTTAGATGAAAAAAACATACACAACAATAAAATTGTCCCAGTTAGGAATTAGCATGAAGAACGTATTGCGTAAGTACTTATTAAATAGGCATCTCGGAAACGGCGCGTCGTAGCTCAAAAATAACCATATTTTTGGCCCGCTTTTATAAACCCCAAACATGAGCTCTGTAAGCTCATCGCTCCATCACCCATCATTTGAATGACCGCGATGTGCACGACAACGCCCTAGAAAATCTGAAAAAATATTATTATCCTTAGCCACCACCTACGACAGCTTTGGGCTTTTTGTAGTTAGATAAATTATCACACATCACTTCTCTTTAATTATTGTGCTGTTTAACGTCCGTGCGGCATTTAAGGTGCACACAGAATATCAGCGTTGTGTTGTGGACACTACCACAATGCAACAATATAGCTGAGTGTGCACCTATCTGTCTCAGATTCGTGTTAAGCCTTGTGATGTTTTATTTATATATGTTATACTTTTTCAATGTCTGTGACAAAGAAATAGTTTTTCTTTCTTTTTTCTTTCTTCCTTATCAAGTAGGTAAAACAAATTCCTAATTAACCTAGCCATTTGGTTAAATATTCGAAACAAATTGCTAATTAACCTAGCCATTTCTCTCATAGCGAGACTTGGCTTGCCAATCGTAACAGGTCGTCAAAATTAAGCAACACTAGCACAGATCACCAATTGCATGGGTGACAGCGTGTGGCATTTACACCAGAGCGCTACCGTGTTTCAGTGGGCACGTAAAGCAGTCGGTCCCGGTTCTTGTTTCAGGACAAGAATCGTTAGGCCATGTCGGAGGCCTTCGGGCGGTCTGAAAACTCTGAAACCAGAGTTAGCCACGCACTTACACGAGAAAGAAAGACTAGATGGGATGATGAATTCGACGCTATCCCAGTAAAATCTGTTCCCCGTAATTGATGCTTGTTCTAACGAGCTTAAACATGTCGTCTTTTATGCATATTTCTCATTAATAAGTATTTTTATTTTGGTAAAGGTTGGTAATTTATACAATTTTTAGGTGGTTAAATTCAGACACAATTATTTTCAAATCGATCAACAATCCCGTAGTTGTCTACTCGTCAAGGTAGACACTCTGACTTTTATAGAAAATCGTACCTAATGCAGTTGCATTAGGTACGATTTTGTATAAAAGTCAGAGTGTCTACCTTAGCTACAGTTGTAGCATAAGTTGGCGCTGCCAAAGTCATCATCACTTTGTGGCTTCATCCCGAAAACTGTAATAATCAATAAATTGTAAACACACATGTTTTGATTTTGTTTTGCGTCGACCAGGGGCTCTCACATAAACAAAGCGAACTGTCTATTTTCTTACAATCATTAGCAGACAACAAAATCCATTTTAGTACCTATCTATTCTAATCTAATTGTAATATTGAACTAATTAGTTAACTAAATCTCGAAAAAAAATATTAAAAATATATATAATATGTGTCTGTTTTTCGTTACTATTCAATAATATATATCTCGATTCAATAATTCGAGGTAGTAGAAGCCTTGCTGATTTCAGCATGAATGGGCCGGCTCGACCGGGGAAGTACTACCCTCTCACAGAAAATCGACGTAAAGTAACAGTACCTAAACTGTTGCGTTTCGTTCGGTGAGTGAGAGTGCCGGAGGCCCTATCCCTTATTCCTCCTCCCTCATCCCACTCCTTATCCTATCCCTTTTCCCTACCCCAAGGGGCGGCAACGCACTTGCGACTCCTGTGGTGTTGCGGGTGTTCATGGGCGGCGGTAATTGCTTACCATCAGGCGATCCGTCTGCTCGTTTGCCGCCTATTATTACATTAAAAAAAAAACTGGGTAATACTTGTCAAGTGCAGGATATTATGTAGTCATAATTTAAAGCGCTGAATGCTGGACTTGATTTCTGATCACTTGCAGTCTTGATATTATTAGATTATCTATGTAGCTACACATTAGTGTGCAAATTTACGATTCTGTTGGTACAGAATACATCAGGAAACCAGTTCGCTATTACCAGATCATGCGAAATATATTCTTAAAAGACAAATTAGTATTATTTGATACACACAATAAAACGGTCATTTCTGCTAGACGTGTATTTATTTAACCGCGTGTGTGGGGAAATGAAATTGGGCTCGGGTATCCCCGACAGATGTTCGTTGACGGTAACTCTACTTGTCTATACTTAGCTTCCTTTCTTTCATACGGACAATCTGTAAGGGGACAAAAAATCCTTATTATATTATTATTTTAGACATTTCTTAACATTTTAATTTCGAAGACATGTGGAATAAAGTTAACTAGTGTTAATTACGCATTTATACGTTATTTTAGTGTATATTTTAAGTCATATTATTGTGAGTTTAATGCTAGGTTAGAAACTGGCAATGGATTGAACCTAAAGATTTGTTATATATTTTTGACAATAAAGTCGTGTTTTATCATGGATTTTGTGAAAAGAGAAGATCAAAATGTCACCGACGAGGATTATCACAAGTTTTACGTCGAAAGTGTGAGTAACAACCTAAGTTTGTTTATTAAATTTAAATTTTAAACGTTTTCCACACAAAAACTTACCAAAACGTGATTTTAGATCCGGGTTTGAATCCTGGTTGGGCTATTTCTATTATACTTCCGTTGCTTGTTGAGTTTTCAACACATTAATCTTTTTTACATAATTATGTTACCTCATCTTACATGATTACTTAGATATAAGGATATTTTATTATCTCTGACTTTAAGCCATACATATGAATTATATTATGACTATGAAGGTATAAATTTATCTTTTTATTTAACTTTTGTATGAACATGAATATTTTGTTCAGACAAACCAAACAGATACCCAGATTTTTATGAATATCTAAAATTAGTTATAAACTCCAAGATATATTTGTGGTTTGTAATCTTAAAATGTTTATACATACATATGCTCACGCCTTTTTCCCGTCGGGGTTGGCAGAGACAACAGAATGCCACTTGCTTCTATCCTTACAAACCTCTCGCCCTTCCTCTACACTCATTACTCTTTTCATACATGCTTGTCAGTTATAGGTGCTTCGGACTTTTCCGTTTTTCAAGACATCCCCAATTTGGTCAATGAATGTCTTATAAAAAATACAATACAATGCAAAAAAAGTACAAAAATAAAAATACAGTACAATATAGAGCTTTATAAAACTTTTCTAATAAAGCTCTTATATTGTACTGACCAATTTCTTAACAATCAACATTAATTGAAAAATAATATTCAATGAGAGCTTACATTTTAAAGGTTTAGGAAAACAGTAACAAAATATTTGCATGTATACTAATTGTTAATAATCTACATTTTTAAGCATTTTCTTGAATAAACAAATTTTCAAGACTTTTAACTACAACAATAAATTAATTTTTAAACTGTGGTGTTACTAAGGATATAATAGTAGTGCCTAGACACAGGGTACGGATTGTAAATAGACTCAAAAGTGGAAGTGTTTGTTGGTTTGAACACACTAAACTTGAGAAGTACTGCTTTGATTTGAATAATAATTTGTATGATGGATAGCCCCTTTATAGGAAGGCTGTAGGCTATGTAACTTTAGGCTATAAAAAGAAATATTTATATCTTTTTATAGACTCACGCCTGTATCCTCAAAGGGGTAGGCAGAGGTGTAATATTACACCCACATTTCGCTATGAATTTTTATGTCCCACGTAATAGGGGGTGAGTCTATTGCCATTACTGGGCACATCACCAGACTCTGAGCTGGTACTGAGAATTCAGAAAAACTAAAGTGGAAAAAAATCAATGCATCCAAAAATTCCTCTGCAATGCTGTTGATTGGTAGTGTGTAGGAAATGCAATCTCGTTCGGTCTAAAAAAGACCGAGATCTCGCGAGATCTTGGTCTTTTTTAGCGAGATTAATCTCAGTCGAAAATAGGGTGAGATCTCGCGAGATTTACGAGATTGCTCGAGCATAAAAACGTCTTATTCGAAGCGCAAACTGACACGGACGGAGTTGCTATCTGTCTGTATCGGCATTAATAAAAAATGAAATGAATTTATACGAGTCCGGGGGGTCAAAAGGCAAACTTTTGCAGTTCGTGGATGTCTGCTTGAGAACTGCCGAACTGCGGTTTCAATTAGCGTTGAATCCGAAAGGGCCGTCTCAGCAGCTGGTTATCTGGCCAACAGAAAAGGAAGCCGTTCAGTAGACGATTCTTTGAACATTTTGTGCTTCTGAAGGAGCTACTTTGAAAATAATTCGTAATAATCTGTAATTTCTAATAGTCTGTCTTATTGGTATATTTTGTTAATTAATCTGTAATATTTATAATATAATTGATAATAATACCTCAGTTTAGTAACATAGATGATTAGTAAGTTTATTTTTTTTGACCTCTTGTTGTTATGTTTATTATAAAAGAAATGTTTTATTACTAAATTGATATTAGAAGTAAAGACTGGTTGTTTCTTTTATTTCTTATTTGACAGATCCGTCTATAAAAGTTTGATTCATAAAAGTTTATTAAAAAATTGTATGCAGATGGGTATGTCAAACAATGGTTGAAGCATAAAAGTCTATTGACAAATTCGTGAAAAATAATGTTTATCTTATAATACTTAAAATGGTCATTATTTTAGTCCTAATTTATTCAAATATTGCGATTATTTACAAAAAATCATACAAATCTGCCAATATCGCAAGATCTCGAAATTGGCGAGATCTCGCATTCCCTAGTAGTGTGCCCACCTTTGTTTACAGCATACCCCAAAATCATGGATACTAAAAATAAGTAAATATATGCCACTTATCAAGAATGACAATCAAAAATGTTAAATTGAATGATATGGTCATTTACTATCTTTTAGTCAATAAAATGTGGAATTGTTAAGTCATCACTACATAGTATAAAACAAAGTCTGTCTTCTGTCTGTCTGTCCTTATGTATGCTTAAATCTTAAAAACGCAACGGATTTCAATGCGGTTTTTTATAGATAGAATGATTCAAGAGGAAGGTTTATAATTATGTATAATTGACGCGGACGAAGCCGCTGGCGACGTCTAGTTTATAAATTTGACGTTTATAAGCGTCACTTTGTGACCTAAGTAAATAAAAGATATATATATAATAAAAATATTACTTGCGTTACTTACTGACAGACAGACGCAAGAAGCTGAAATTTGGAATATATATGTTCCTTGGGGACCCCTACGGGTGCACTAAGAAGGAATTTCCCGAAATTCCCACGGGATTGGCCAAAACGGGTAAATTAAAAAAAAGTACAGGCGTAGCTGCTGGCGTCCTCTAGTTATTCTATAAATAATGTGACATTTAGAACATTTTGATATCTGCATTGAAATTATTAATTCAGCATCTTGCCCTTCACATTTCTAATGCATTTATCATAACGCTGTGATTTTTATCATAATTTTACATCTTAAAAGCTGCATCAAAATTATCTGTAAAATAGTTGGTCCATGAACAGTATGCTAAAATAAATTAAGGACTGCTACTTTTTACATACATACACACATAGACTCACGCCTGTTTCCCGGCGGGGTAGGCAGAGACTCCGGAACGCCATTTGCAACGATCCTGACATACCTCATACAAAATAAATTAGCGGGTCTTAATCGCGTACAATTGCACTTGCAATTGCACCGAGCGTGGTCCGCAACCACGCTCGGTGCAAGACGAGCGAAACGTCGGAAACAAATAGGTATTTATACCTTAAATTAATTAATTGTACGCGATTAAGACCCGCTAATTTATTTTGTATGATTTATACAAATCGCGAAAGTTTAAAATCGATCCTGACATACCTCTCTTGCTTCATTCACTCCCATCAAGTTTCTCATGCATGCTCTTCTTATTGGGACTTTTTATTGGGAAGAAAGTAATTATGTTATACTGCACAGCTTAAAAGCTGCAGTGTCTATTGCTACTAGTGGAGATACTAACAGGCTGTCAAACAGAGGGTCCCAGGTTCGAATTCATGGCGTCAGAGAGCATGTTAAGCCGTCGGTCCCTGCTGTCATGAAGATCTTTGTTAGATTAGATTGTTATTGTTTAATTTGAAAATAAGCATAACGATTATAAAATAACAGACTCTATTGCCAGTGTCAAAGATCTTCATGACAGTTGGGATCGACGCGACGGCTTGGCGTGCTCTCGAATGCGATAATTAACTATTTTCAATAGGCCTTTTATCCTGAGTCCCCTTGACTCTAATTAACATTTCTTATTATTGCATATTGTAAAATATCACGGAGCTCAGTGTGCCTCTTGGCAAAGGCCTCCTCTAAGAACTTCCACTGTTTCCTATCCCTTGCAACTCTTTTCCAGTTTCGGCCAGCTGTAAGTCTGAGTTCGTCCTCCCATCTTTTCTGCTGTCGTCCTCTGCTTTGCTTGCCATCTCTAGGATAATATTCTGTTAGGATTTTGCTCCATTTGTCTTGGGGTGTCCTTAACATATTATTATGTCCAGCCCATCTCCATTTCATATGGTCAATTTTTGTGAGAATGTCTGATACGCCTGTCCTGGCTCTAATAGATGTGTTCCTTACTCTGTCTTGTTTTCTGATCCCCAGCATGCTTATCTCCATGGCTCTTTAAAAAAAAGCTATTTACTTCTTCAGTAAATAATTAGTATTAGTTGTAAATTGTGATATGCACCATCAGCTTTGTATAATACTGTCCTACTGCTGGGCATGGGTCTCTTCTCACTATGAAAAGAGTAAGGCCATAGTCCTGGCAAAAGTGGCAAAGTTGGAAAACTTCACATTTCTTTCGAAACAAACATGCTGGTTTCTTTACGATGTTTTCCTTCACCGTTTAGCAAGCGATAATTAACAATTTGATATGCACGTAACTTCGAAAATTCATTGGAATAGAAGCCAAGACGCTCTGCTTTTTTTTTTTTGTTTTACGAGGTGGAAAATCCCTTCGGATCTCCGACTCTTGGGGGAAATAAGAGCCGGAGTATGTGGTGTTTCCACTAAAAACCACCTCGACTTTCTCCATGTATCCGTGTGTCGGAGGGTAGGGCATCGCCGAAACACTCGTCGCTACCCTCCGACGGGTATTGGCCCGCCAGATGGTTAGGCGGGCCCCGAACAAAACCTCCTTGGCGGCGGATTAAGATGTTGGACTCCGCCGCCAAATCACCCAGCGGCCGCAGAGGATAGGGAGGACGGCAACGCAACACCGCATCTCCTCTTCCTCTGCGGCCCCACCGCGACGCATCGAATGGTGCGCCCTCATTTGGTCGTGGGAGATAGGGCGCGCGGCAACGCAACACCGACACGCCTCTCCTCCCGCAACCGCGCCGGACTGCGAGGGACAGACAGAACTGTCCCCCGCACCCGCACCGTTGGACGCATCCTGCGCAGGCCCCTCCAAGCCCACGCGGAGCGTCCCCTCCTGGATCCCTCTTAGCTTCATCGCGGGTGACCAATCCACGGTTACTGAGCCCCCGCACCACGACAAGGTGGAGATCTCACGGGGGGAAAGACGCTCTGCTTAGCAGTCCATCAGTCTCTTCACTTCTCTTTAAAACTTTTATTTAAAATCAATATACATATTATTTAAATTAATCATATTATTGACCTTTTCTTTAAGCTCAATATTTTAGTACAAAATGACTACCACAATTTATTTGATGATATAGCCTTGTTATAATAACAAACACATCTTATATTATAAATATAATTGACATGTCCGTTTCAAATATTTATACATAGAAATTATAAATTAAAATTGAGATGTCTGTCGGTGATATCATTTTGTTTGTTTTGAGTGCAGTAGAAATTGTTTGTTTTGAGTGTAGTAGAAATAAATCTTGGGTTCGGAGGAATTTCAAAAAACCATCCAACGGCCATAAAATGCCTACTAGTCGACCAAGCCAACTAGACGAATGTCATCGTGACAAAATTCAACATAATTCAACAATTATAATCCAGAAATTATTTATCGTAACGTGCGAACGCGGCGTGTGAACGTACAATGCGCCTGCAATCGGTACTAGGAATTTCTGGATTATAATTATTGAATTATGTTGAATTTTGTCACGTTGACATTCGTCTAGTTGGCTTGGTCGACTAGTACTCCCAGTCTTGATACGATAACAGCGCCGATAGCCTAGTGGAGAGACCGACGGACTGCCACGCAGAGGGTCTCGGCTCGAATCCACGGCGCGCACCAATGACTTTTCGAAGTTATGTGCGTATTAAATTGTTAATTATCGCTTGCTAAACGGTGAAGGAAAACATCGTGAGGAAACTTGCATGTCTGAGAGTTCTCCATAATGTCCTCGAAAGACATGTGAAGTCTGCCAACCCGCCCTTGGCTAGCGTGGTGGACTATGTCCTTCCTTACCCTTCTCATAGTGAGAAGAGGCCCGTGCCCAGCAGAGGGACAGTTTATATAGGGCCGTTGATAAATAAAAAAAACGATATTTCGGCACTGATGCAAGCGCCATGTTCAACTGAGTGACGTTACGAGCAGGTAAAACGGTCTACCCGCTTTCTTACTCGTTCCTGAAAGACAATTTAAAATAAGTTCAATGACCACGAAAGTTTAAATTCCTTACCGGACTTACTGAATATAAGGTTTTCTACAAAGCGAGTGGCTGTCTGAACGTTGCAATCAAAGTGTAAGTTTATTCAGAGGCACTGGCCCCCCTTAACGACTGCCAAAGATTTTCATGAGATGAACGTGCGCAGATAGATAGATAGATAGGAGATAGATAGATATACTCTTTATTGTACACCAAATAATATTGAACAGTACACATTTTGTGTATTGGCTTATACTACAGCATGAACAAATGGCGGCCTTATAAAAGCGCTAAAAGCGATCTCTTCCAGGCAACCTTTGGATGGACAGATATCATGTAAGCAATCAAGTGTGGCGATGGTGTAGTTAATTAATTAAATAATTTCAACTAATATACATACTGAATATACATAAATGTATACAGGCACGGAACAGGCGATAATTATTTAACAATTCAATAGTGACTGGTCCAGTGACTGCCTTCGTGGTCCTGTGGATAGCATATGCGACTGCTGATCGGAGGTCCCGGGATCGATTCCCGGGTCGAATAAAAGTGTTACTGGGTTTTACCGAATTCTCAGTAGCAGCCCAGAGTTTGGTGATGTGCCCGGTAACGGCAGTAGGCTCGCACCCTCATATGTGGCACCTAAAAATTCATGGCGAAATGTGGGTATAATATTTACACCTCTGCCTACACCTTCGGGGATATACAGGCGTGAGACGATAAATGAATATAATAAAAATAATATATGTATACAGACAAGATAGAAAAGACATCGGCAAAACATCGATGTATGGTTCTTTTCACCGATGTTTTTTAACATCGATATTTGCCATGACAACATTGATGTTTTTAAGAACGATATTGCATTTCTAGTTACCCCTTCAATGCAAGTGCACAAATTACAGTAAAATAAATACGTCGGCAGCATAATCTAAATATAATTCTAACTTTCTAAATGCGTCAGCAAAACTAATATAAATTCAAAAGGTCGTTTATTTATAAATATAAAGTATTATTTTACAAAGCTTGCATCTACATCATTATGACGCCGCCGCAGACCTTAGAATTTTATCTTTTAATCTGCGAACGCTCTTGAACAAAATGCGTCAAAAGATTATTTGGCGCTAGAAGTATCCTTGCATTTTGTCCACTAATATTTTCATTTTGAATTTTGTATGTTTATCCATTACTAGAGGACGTAGGTAGCTACGCTCGCACATTTTTAAATTTAGCCTTTTTTTCCAATCACGTGGGCATTACGGAAAATCTCTTCTTAGTGCATCTCTACGATCTCCATACATCTCCATGTAATGTCAAATTTCTTCCTACCTGTAACAGCTTCTTACCCCCAGTAGTTTCAACAGTGCGTGTCAGTCAGTCAGAAACGCAAGGACTTTATATATACAGATATATTTACTTATTGTAGATTATACCTGCTCCGTGGTCCAGTGGATAGCGTATGCGACTGCTGATCGGAGGTCCCGGGTTCGATTCCCGGGTCGGGCAAAGTGTTATTGGGTTTTTCCAAATTCTCAGTAGCTGCACGGAGTCTGGTGATGTGTCCGGTAACGGCAATAGGCTCGCCCCCTATTACGTGGAACCTAAAAATTCATGGCGAAATATGGGTGTAATAATTACACCTCTGCCTACCCCTTCGGGGATACAGCCGTGAGTCTATAAAAAAATAAGATTATACCTAGATGGATTTTATTTTGGTAAATCTTGATTTCTAAAAATGAATCCTGCTAAAGCTAGAACGATTTATCACCCACGAAAATCTCTGCATTTTCCTGAAAATCGTTGGAGCCGTTTCCGAGATTCAGATTATATTATACAAGAGGATGCCCGCGGTTAGACCCGCGTTATTTAAGGCTACTGCTCCGCTCCCGTGGCTCATAGCGCGATGTTATATAGCCTGTAGCCTTCCTCGATAAATGGGCTATCTAACACTGAAAGATTTTTTTCAAATCGGACCAGTAGTTCCTGCGATTAGCGCGTTCAACCCATAGATGAACTAAGTATCAGATGGAACGCGCGGCACAGTTGCGTGCGGCCACTAAAGCAAATACAAATTGAAAAGCGAATACAAACTCGTCTCAGTGCGCTACGAAGCATCGTACAGTTCACGCGTCACGATCACGTCACCTTTTAAATTCTCAAAATGCCGTCTTGTGTTATTAAACACTGTAAAAGTTGTTCCCAAAAACAAAAACAGGAAAATGGAATATCTTTTCACAGGTAACTATTGATAATTTGACTGTTTCCTAATTTAATTTCGATAAAATTCGTATTTGTGCAAGAAATATGTGTGTTGCCAGTTTTTGTCGACGCCGTTCTGCCTGAATTAGGGAAAATGCACTTGTCAATTGATTATGTGATAATGATTGTCATGTTAATGAAAAATACATTACCGTATTATAAAAGTATATTGTAATTATCTTCTTTCTTATAAATATAGTAATAGAATTTCCATCAGTATATACCTTACATAATATAATATATGTATATTGTTTTGAGTTCGATCCCAAACGATCCAAATATTCGTGTACACCCTGCTACTCGTCAAGCTTACACTTTGACCTTTGCACCGTTCTTATGGCGTAGGGAATAAGTATCAAAATCATATAGCAACTGTTTAGCTTGACTTGGCGCCGTGTGTAAATACATACTTATGGCGTAAGGAATAAGTATCAAAATCGTACAGCAACTGTTTAGCTTGACTTGGCGCCGTGTGTACATACATACTTATGGCGTAGGGAATAAGTATCAAAATCGTATCGTATCTAATGATAAGACTAAACTATATTGCAAAATTAGAAACTCTTGTTCGATGCTCTGACGCTAAAAGACAATATTATAAGAAATTAGTGCAAAATAAAGGTTATTGAGATTTTTGTAATGCTGTGCAAAAACTCTTTTGAGTATTAAAATATTATATATTTTTAAAGTTTTGTTTCTGTTTGCCTTTTTACCGTATATAATATAAATAGCTTCTGTTTGCCTTTTCGCCGTTTATAGTATAATATATATTGTATTTATGTATAACATCTTCTCTAATCCTTACACCTGATTTCCAAAAAGCAGAGGTATATTATTTATTACACATGTGTACATTTTTAGCTAATTAATATTATAGGAATTATAGCAAGCAAGCCTATTGCAATTAACCAAACATTTCCAGATACCATACTGAGAATTTCTAAACAAAAATAAACAACATATTCGCCGATCTAGGATCTGAACCTCATGATCGGTATTCGTAAATATATGTAGTTGGTGTTATATATTTCTCCTGGATCGAGGCTATGAATCACAAAACATATTCTATTTATTTCTCAACTAGTCGACGCCAGCGGCTTCGCAAGCACATTTTTTCGTATTTCTCGTTTTGCCCGATCCCGTGGGAATTTCGAGAAATCCCGTCTTAGTGCACCGCTACGGTTCCCAAGAAACATACATGCTAAATTTCAGCTTCATGCGCCGAGTAGTTTCGGCTGTAGCTTGTCTGTCAGTCAGTCAGTAACGCAAGGATTTTATATATACAGATTTACGAAGTAGTTAAAACTTAACTCGGTACCTACATTTAAGAAATGTACTTATAGAAGCATTAATTAAATCCATGGTAAATTCTTCAAAACCGCAAATGAATATAAGAATATTACATAACTATATGCAAAATACTGGGAGATTATTCATAATCTGGCAACTTTACACACACATAGCCGCGCGTGTCCGTACAGTGCCAGTCGCCAAAGGTCACGCACACATAGCTATCAACGTGCCACGCTTAGATGGACGAATGCGCTACATCTGATAGTTCAGTAATCTGAGGTTCAACCAAACAAACTCTTCAGCTTTATATATTAAAAGTATAAGACAAGAATTGCTCATTTAAAGGTATTAGATAATACTTTGTAGTTAGTAACGCTTCACTTGCACGAAGGTTTTGTGCGCTAGTCTGGCCCTTGTCCGCGGAAGCGACGGCACACCACACCCTTCTGCTAAAAGTCTTCCTACATCACAATATGCACATAACACTTATAGGTAATGGAATATTTTTGGGACTAATCCATCCCAAATACTAAACACTACATCGTCATCATCAGCCTTTAACAGTCCAGTGCTGGACTAGGCCTCTCCTTTGAAAGGAGGAATTTGCCTACTATACCACGCTGGCCAAACGGGTTGGTATAGGGTTTGTATCAAGTTTTCCTTCTCTTACAGTGCTGTTCTCTGCATAATATGCTCCCTCTATCGGCTCTTACGACACCCATGGGATGATATGGGGTGGTGACATTCCGTATTCTTAATCCGTCACCACACGGACTAAACACCACCCCTAGTCATATGTGGGAATCGAACCCACAACAGCCGGTGCAGTGTCAAACGGCGAGGCGGCCGCTTAAACCAATACGCTATCCCTTTGGGTTGCGGAGGTCAGACGGCAGTCGCTCTGTGGAAAAGTTGATATTCTGTCATATCTGGTTAGACCAGTAAGCGGACCTGGGGCTTCAAGGCGTGTAAGTCTTGGATGCAACCGGAATAACGCTAGGGCGATGATGATGATGATTTAAAATTATCCGTTGGTTTCGCATAGTTTCGGTTACGGATGTCAGTTTTGAGGGAATGCAAGGGACGCGTACAGAGAGTGTCTTCTCGGCTGTGCAGATACAAAAGGCTGTTATAATGAGAATCATTTTGGTACTTTGTTTTCTTAATCGAAACACACACATGTGAAACGGCATGTCAAATCACATTATGTTGGTGCTACAAACTACAGTAGCCGCTTGGCAATCCGGCGTTCGCCAATCCGGCACGCTCAGTAGTCCGGAACTCGACGACTCAGGTAACCCGCTTGACAATGCGGCATTTAAAGGCCCATCCACAGTGCACAATTTTACCACTGATCAAATTTTCAATCGAATTGGCTTTGCCCGTCTACATGACACAATCAAATCACTGATTTTCATTCCGTCCACCCGATTGGTTAGAATCTGGTGGTACCGCTCACCCGATGAACTTGAGTTGGACGACTGGCGTCTACACGTCACGATTTCATCAAGTGATTTAGTCAAGTTGGACGTAAAATCGTGTCGTGTGGATAGGCCTTAATACAGCCGAATGCCGGATTATAGAGCGGTTGAATTATTTGTATAACTTAGCTGTCGCTGGACAGTCCGAGCCGAATCTTAACAATGAAGCCACGTGTTTGTTTTGACCTTACCATATCATACTATAGTCTTTTACTGTGGAAACCTTTTTATGATATATAGGATTTATTTTACATATTATGTACAAAGCTTTTACTTCCTATTCAAATTCGATAATCCGGCATTTGCGATAATCTGGCATCGGCGAAAAAATGGCTGCTGGATTTCCAAGCGCCTACTGTAATGTTATGAAGTAATATTTTTATTAATGGTGATGTTACTCACCGGCCTAGCGTTGTGTAACCTTGACATTGCCCAAGTTCATTAACATGTATTTACTTAGGCAGCTAGTTATGTTTAGTTTTAAGGTCAGTAGTTATTGACAGTGTTATGTCAGTATAATATGGCACCCTACAAAAATTTAAAGTGCAATCATTGAGGTAGATAAGTACTGTCTCGACGCGCAATGGGATACCTTTATATATTATTATTTATTATATTATTATTATTATTTTCTTTTTATTTATTTATCATCAGTTTGTAGCGCTCATAGCTTAACTTGGCTTTTTGTTCGTAATAATTCGGTAAAGCTAAGCAACGGTTGTACAGGTCGCCACTTGGATGGGTGACCGAGTGTGGCATTTTACATCTGAGCGCTACCGTTCTTCGCAGCACGTAAAGCTGTCAGTCCCGGTTCTTGTATATCAATACATATAAATAAAATTGGAGTGTCTGTTTGTAATATTAAAATAACCGCTTTTTACTAAATGCATATGGATGTATACACGGTACATATTATACCGAAATGACATTTTTTTATTTTTTTTCTGTCTGTCTGTTTGTTCTCGCTAATCTCTGGAACGGCTGGACCGATTTTGACGGGACGTTCACTGGCGGATAGCTGATGTACCAAGAAGTAACTTAGGCTATAAGTTAACCGGGTTCGCGAAGTAGTTCCCTCAGGACGCGGGTGAAACCGTGGGATACAGCTAGTACCTACATAATATATGTATACATGAATCGTTATACCATGTCGGAGGCCCTTAGGTGGTTTGAAAACTCTGACACCAGAGTTGACCACATATGTACTCACACGAAGAAGAAAAATATGGTACCTTGCAACCAATGGGATATCTGAGGCCCTAGCCCGTAGACAGAGAATCCTATAGACTAAGTGATATTTTTCTCACTCTCACACAGGAAAAAGAGCTACTTATGCCGATGTAATGTAAAGAAATGAAACAGCATGATAAGATTTTTTGTTTCACCGAGCGTGCCACTTTTTTGTAGGTATGCTAACTAGTTAGCTAAACAAAATTTGACAGCTAACGTGTAGGCAGCTATTGTCTCCATAAAAAATACGGTTTTTACGTGCTACAATAAAGTAATTCGAGCTATATTGTGTTGTTAACTATTTCAAAAGCACTAAAATAACAATAATAAATTCTAAATAATTAAATAAATTAAATCTTTGGTGCTGCCAACTTTTCTTCAAATAATTACCCTCTTTTGAGGGTAATTTAAAATAGGGTAAGTATATTCTTTTGAGATTTGCAGTGCCTATTAAAAAAATATATTTCAAAGTTTGATTGGCTTGTTTCAGTTTTCCTGAACATGAGGATTTATTTAGGTCTTATATTTAAAAAAAGATAAAGGCTTATATTTAAAAAAAGATAAATATTTATCCTTTCCGTGACGTTGTCAAAGTATGTAAGTTGGCAGAAAGAATATTCAAGGTCTATTCTAATGGAATATCAGGTAAAGGTTTCGAAATCCGTTAACGTTTCTAGGGGTTGTGAGTGATTATGGGGGGAGTGGAGGAGGTCTTGGAACCCCCCATCACCATTTTCACTTGCCGGAAATACTTGGTTTCCTCTGAAAAAAAAAAATATCTCCAAACATCGGTGTGTATGACACTGCCAACTTCCACATTCTTCAAACTAGTTTAATAAACTGAGGTTGACGTATTTTCGGGTTAAGGGTCAAAAGAGAGCCTAACACAACCTATTTAGTTACTTTCACATAAAACCTAAAATTACCTTCCGTTTTGCATATTTGAATTAAGAATTTTTGGAAATTGTTTAAAAATATTTAGACGCAACTCTGGCAGCCGAAATTACTTTTAAGGGGTTAACCCTTAAGCCCCCTACACCACCAATACCCTCAAATTCGGGCGACGCGTTTCGAAACCCGACCCGAATATCATTCTTTGCCGAAAAAAATATGTTACAAAAACTTATTTTCACGACTTTCAAACTATGCCAGGATGTATTTATGTTGGATTATTTTGAAAGTCAACCATTTATTGGCAACCATAAAGTTTTAGTTATTAAGGCCATTGCCATGCACTTTTTTGAACTGCGTATACATCACGCAATAAAAGGATTTGAACCCAAGCAAAGAATTAGAAAGCTTCATATGAAGCTTGTTTTATTCAAAGGACAACAATGTGTACAGTCAAATATATATAAAAATTAATCATAAATAAATATGTTGTAGGTAGATATTATTTGCTCACAAATCCAAGACGTACATACATATAACTAGAGATGCGCCGAGTAACACTTTTGCCGAGTAACGAGTACCGAGTTTTACTCGGCAAATTTTTTTTTCAAGCGAGTACTCTGCCGAGTAACTCGGTTCAATCAAATTCCCATATCGTGCGCGTAAACAAGTACAAACAGGTTCGCGCCGGTTGAGAGGGCTGACTCGCGTTAATACACCCTTCACCCCGCCGGCGCCTGTCAACTACCAGTCGCTTGATAGTTTGCAAACAAATACTTCACGTTGCGCGTCATAGTAGATAAATAATTGAAAAAGTTTGTTAATTAACGATTGACTGTGAGTAGGACCTGATCAGTGACTGTTGACATAATGGCTTCACGTAAAAGATCCCGAATTTGGGCGTTTTACGACGAGATTGTAGAAGATAAAGCAAAAGTAAAATGTACTTTATGCAATTCTGTAATTTAACGTAATTGTGTTGGACGAAAGGCTTCTACGAAGGCAATGTTAAACCATGTTAAAATAAAACACACAGAAGAGTTTAAAGATTTGGAAAATGAAACTTTGCAGGAAATATATCAAAATCTTGAGCAAGTAGCATCAACTTGGTCGTCGCAATCGAATGCAATGAAAATACAGCAAACCCTTTTCAGCAAATAATTTTAATTTTATTAATTGAGATTGTCAAAGACTTCTTAAAATAGTTATAAATACTTTTTGATTAACACCGTTGTTTTAATTATATCTACCTAAATATATTGCTTTTCTTAAACAAGGTATACTCGGCATTCAAGCCGAGTTATTCGGCCAAGTACGAGTATCAAAAAAACCCGCCGAGTACGCCGAGTACCGAGTATCAACCGAGTACTCGGCCCATCTCTACATATAACCACCTATGAAATGGCAGTTTAACTACCGACAACGAAATGTCAAAAACGATACTTTTCTATGAATTTTGCATTGAAATAGCAACATAATTATGACGTCATCACATTTTTGCGTCAAATAGCATAGGTACCTACTTATTTTATGTAAATTAGTTATAACAATTCGAAAATTAAGTATATCATCAAAATAATGAAGGAAAGTGGGATTGTATTTAAATATTTTATTGTTCTGTAAAGTCGAGATAATTTATTTTTGACTGAGGATACTACCAAATTAGATTGCGTTTGACAGCATAATAGTATCATCCCCGTATCTTATATCTATCCTATGCCGATAAAATCAATAAGGCAGTGTTACTTTTCGGACTACATATTACTTTTTAATTGTATAAATAAATAGGGGTAATTTTTGCCTTACGCGGTAACCCTGAATATAGAGTGACGTACTATGTTTGTCTCTTTCTGCGACACGCTTTGCCGGAGTCTATAGGATTCTCTGTCTACGCCCTAGCCAAACGGCAATCGCTCAGATATCTACTTTCGCTAACGCTTGGTTGCCATGGCAACATAAGGAATTCCTTCTTCATTGACCACGTGATATAACGAAGGCTTATGTCAGTTCCACACATTTTTGCACTTAGCGATTAGCGATATCGTTAATCGAATGCCATTTGGCTAAGGCGGTAGATATCTATTAATTTATTCATCATCAGCTTTTGCACTGCTGGTCATAGGCCTCTCCATTAGCTTTTGTAGTCCATTGCTGGTCATAGGCCTAAATATGGAGAGCCTTATTTGCATCATAATAGCAATGTGATGTAGCGCTCATAGCGAGACTTGACTTGCCGTTCGTAACAGATCGGCAAAGTTAAGCAACGCTTGCACAGGTCACCACTTGGATGGGTGACCGTGTGTGGCATTTACATCTGAGGGCTACCGTGCTTCGCAGCACGTAAAGCTGTCATTCCCGGTTCTTGTCTAAGGATAAGGATCGTCAGGCCATGTCGGAGGCCTTCGGGCGGTCTGAAAACTCCGACACCCAGAGTTGGCCACACACTCACACGAAAAACAAAACAGCAATGTGATACAGTAGGATTTACCAACTATATACATACATACATACATAGACTCACGCCTGTTTCCCCGAAGGGGTAGGCAGAGGCATATTAAACGCCCACTTTTCGCCAGTGTTTTGATCCCACGTAATAGGTGGCTCACCTATTGCCGCTTATCGGGATATTTTGTTTGCCAGAGCCTCGTCCGTTGATCGGCAGGTGCACCACTTGCAGGTGAGGTTGGCTTGGGACCCTAAGTTCTTGGTGGGTAAAAAGGAACAGCCTCGTCTAGCTCAAATTTTTTTTCTCTTCCCCGGTATTATTTTTGCTTCGTATGACTTGGCATGATGTGCAAAACTAGTAGACTTTGACTTGGTGATGGGTATTCTGACACCGTGTATAATTTGACTTTGACTTTAATAGCATATGGTACATCAATATCGTACGTAACTAGGTAGTAGAGCCTTGCTGATTACAGCATGAATGGGCCGGCTCGACCGAGGAAGTACTACCCCTTCACAGAAAATCGACGTAAAGTAACAGTACCTAAACTGTTGCGTCTCGTTCGGGGAGTGAGGGTTCCGGAGGCCCTATTCCTTCTCCCTCATCCCACTCCTCATCCTATCCCTTTTCCCGACCTCAAGGAGCGGCAACGCAGTTGTTACTCCTGTGGTGTTGCTTGTGTCCATGGGCGGCGGTAATTGCTTACCGTCAAGCAATCCGTCTGCTCGTTTGCCGCCTATTACTATAAAAAAAAGTTACTCTCTCCACACGAGTGTAACTCGCACTTGCCCGACTTTTCTAATATAATTGTTTCTCCCCGATCCCGTAAGATCTGCGGGATCTACGGGCAATTCCTTCGTAATGGAACCCTAGACTCTAGACACCCAAGAAACAAACGACCAAATTGCAGCTTCTTGTGGCTTCTAGTTTCGACTGTGCGTTGTCCAGCACCTGTCAGTCAGAAACGCAAGGATTTTAAACATCATCATCAGCCTGTCATAGTCATATGAATAAGGGCTAGCGCATACATACAATTTTTTATTTAACAACTATTTTGTTGTGTATCATATGTCTAAAAGAATATATTGAAGCGCACATACTATCAACTCGATAGTTGCTCGACAAAAAAGTCAAACATGCTCATCGATTTGCTTTTGATTTAAAAGTTGGACAACTATCGATCAAGCGCTAATCTGTATTGCATTGTATTGATGTGCGCAGACCATTGACTAAACAGTCGATCCGCGACTGACCACGACTACCAATCTCGTATAAGGATTTGAAGCGGCGCCACGTCTCTATCTTTGTAAACACGTTGACTCGAGCGTTGCTGAATAAAGACTGGTCGATTTGAGGAGATAAAAAAAATCGATTGTATGCGCACTTCCATCAACTAAACTGTTTGGTTGAGTAGAAATCACGAAGTACACAACTCGACAAAACAGTTTAGTAGATGTAACAGTTGTATGTATGCGCTCGGCCTAATAGATGATGATGATATAATATCCTAGGGCAACTATCACACGTTCAGCTGAACCTAAATTAGGCAGAAACTGCCCTAACCAGTTTATTTATGTATGATAAATACAAGTTATGGATAAGCACAGACACAACAAACCAACATGATCTGGATAGTACCCGCGTACTCCGGTTTGAGAGTCAAGGACACTCACCGCTAGACCTGTCTGTTATATAAGAAACTAGCTGTGGGTACACCCGAGTTTTCGGGCTACTGCTCCGCCCCCGTGGCTCATAGCGTGATGTTTTATATTCCACAACATTCCTCGATAACAGGGCTATCCAACACAAAAATAATTAATCAAATCGGATCAGTAGTTACTGAGATTTGCGCGGTCAAACATACTTTTTCAAACCAAACAAATTTCATTTTATAAATAGCACTAATGTGTAGCATATAATTAATGTAAACTTATACGTAACGAGATTTTAAACTTGTTTTTCAAGTGAACCATCCCCAATATTATTTCTAATAAAAAAGATTCGAACCACGTATATGCATAGATTAAAAATAATATATTTTAGCCTAGCTATAAAAGACGAATAGAATATAATTATCTATTTAAATAAAATTCTATTATAATTCTTGCGTCACTGTCTGTCTGACGGACAATGCACAGCCAAAACTAGGCCACAAGAACCTGAAATTTGGCGTGTATGTTTCTTGGGGAACAGGGGTGCACTAAGAAGGGATTTCCCGATAACACCTACATTAGGGATCGTTCCGAAGTGGTCATACACTGCTCATTTGTGCAGTATACATGTGCAGTGTATTAGTTTACTGTTTCTGTTCGTTCCCGTGGCAATTTCAAGAAATCGCTTTTTTTCAGCTGCTTTCAGCTTTTCTTGTCAGTCAGTTAGAAACGCAAGGATTTTTTTTTAAAGACAGCTCCCGCATTAGGACTAAATCCTGTGTCGCAGGGACTTTACAAACATACAACTAACGGCCACAAATGCCACAATGAACACCCAGACTCGAAACAACAATTTATGAATCACACAAAGGGTTGTCTCGTGTGGGGATCAAACCTACAACACTTCGGCGCAGTATCAAGCGGTGAGGCGGCCGCTTAAACCACTACGCCAACCGTGCAGTCGAAGTGCATCTTCAAAACACACCTGCCACGATCATCACATCACCCGAAGGATGAGAAAGATACATACATACATACATAGTCTCACGCCTATAACCCCGAAGAGGTAGGCAGAGGTATATTTCTACACCCACTTTTCGCCAGATATACTTTAGTCCCACGTAATAAGGCGCGAGCCTATTGCCGTACCCGGCACATTTCCAGACTCCGTGCTGCTACTGAGAATTTCGTGACAGAAAAACCCAATAACACTGCCCGACCCAGGAATCGAACCCGGGATCTCCCGATCGCACGCGCACATTTATGCCGCGAGACCAACGAGGCAGTCGTATAGGGTTTGATGTCGAGTTTTCCGTCTCTACGCAAAGATGGTATTTGCATCGTGTTATCTCTTAGTCGCCTCTTACGACACCTGCGGGAAGATAGGTGGTGGTGGGGTATTCTATGCCGTCAACCACACGGCTACGGATGAGAAAGATGACTGGCAGAAAATGAAGGCATTAAATCCACCTTGTGCAGTTTGTTTTGCATGCTGTGTAAAAAATAGGCATGGAACCCATGCCCATTATTCGATCCTTTTATATTTATTTTGGTTTCATTTTTGACATAAAACTCCATACAATATTTTTTATTTATTTATAGACTCACGCCTGTATCCCTGAAGGGGTAGGCAGAGGTGTAATATTACATCCACATTTCGCCATGAATTTTTAGATCCCACGTAATAGGAGGCGAGCCTATTGCCTTTACCGGGCACATCATCAGACTCCGTGCTGCTACTGATAATTCGAAAAAACCCAGTAACACTTTTGCCCGACCCGGGAATCGAACCTGGGACCTTCGATCAGTAGTCGCATACGCTATCCACTGGACCACGGAGGCAGTCTCCTCCATCCAGGCAGTCAGCTCGATACAAAATATGTCAAATATGTATCTCGAATCTCCAAATCCATGATTATATATTGAAACCGCCTGTAAGAGATATAGGTATCTACAGATAACATCACGTGGGTGTATCCGCGGGCCCAGCCAGTCTTAAATCAAAAATCTCAAACACATTAAAAACTCCAAACAAAAAATTAACAATTCAAATATGATAATTATCGTTGAACGAAAAATCAAACTAGTAAATGCATACTATTTTGAATATATTAATATTTATATATCCAAATATATTGACGTATGTGTGTATAAATATTCATAAGTTAGGATCAACAATGTTTTAAGTGAACTAGCGTCATAGATCTAGTTATATTTCCTTAACCGAGTAAGGAAGTGGTACCCGAATTGCGTCAGAAGTGGGATAATATGTTATAGTATGCGGTAGTCTTGTATTTCAAAGGCAGCGATCGCGTAGTTTAGAGGCTGGCAGACTGCAACGCAAAGAGTTTCGAGTTAAAAATTGCAAGCCTCTGGTGGGCGCAATTTTTTCGAATTGCATGCCCATTAAGGACGCGTTTACGCTTGTATCAAAAAACCACATATTTCCGGTACATTTTACGACAATTTTAGATAATAACTAATAAAACTAATGATTACGATAAATTGATTACTTTTTTATCTATAAATCAATTTGAAAATAAATAAAATATATTTAATTAATATTAATGTAAAATCGATTCGAAACGGCCTCTTAAATCAAAAATAGGCATATACTGCTATTTTTGGGTACAATTTTCTCCCTATTTTTACATTTATTTAGATTTTCAAAGATAGAATAGGGTAGTAAATATAGTCAACTCAAAAACAATTTGATTATTTTTTTTCAAAATATTGTAAATTGACTCAAAAAAAGCAAAAAATCATCTTACATTTTTCTTCTATTTAGCTCGCATACGTGTGTCTTAAAATGTGGCAATAAGGTTCGTTTTATTTAGCCACTTTCTTGATTTATATATCCAAATTCTGCAATGAGATCTCAGTCTGCGCTTGAGCGCCGTCGGGAGTGGACTCTATGTCGCTTGTCGCTGCAGCCCGAAGACGAAAAAAGCAATATACGAATACAAAATATTCGCTAAAATCAATTTGATACTTCTCGTATTCTGTGCGAATTACGCAGAGGTTGGACTAGGTTTAGACGAATTACGTACAAGCAGAGACGAGCTAGAATATTATTACTTTATTTTCTCCGTTATGTTGAGTCAGGATATATTTCGGTATTTAGATATTATTTTGTTTCTTGCGTTGAAATCTGGTAAGATTATCTGGACTGATGGTATACCATCCCGTTCAAGTGTTGCGACTGGAACTCATAAAAGAGTAGACCTAGTTATGCCAGGTTGGGGCTCATTTTATTTGTTTTGGTGAGACCCTATCACTGGTACTAGTGAAGTAACCTTCCAAGGTTATTCGATGAGTCGTGCTGGTACTCATATGTGAGTAGAGCTAGGCATGCCGAGTTTGGGCTTATTTTGTTTGTACATAAGAGACCCTACCACTGCATTTTATGATGTAAACTTCCAGGGTTATTCAATGACTCTTACTGGTACTCATATGTCAGTAGAGCAAGGCATGCCGAGTTTGGGTTCATTTTGCTTGTACATAAGTGACCCTACCACTGGAACTTATGAAGTAACGTTCCAGGGTTATTCAATGACTCTTGCTGGTACTCATGTGTGAGTAGAGCTAGGCATGCCGAGTTTGGGCTCATTTTGTTTGTACATAAGAGACCCTACCACTGCATTTTATGAAGTAACCTTCCAGGGTTATTCAATGACTCTTACTGGTACTCATATGTCAGTACAGCTAGGCATGCCGAGTTTGAGTTCATTTTGTTTGTACATAAGAGACCCTACCACTGGAACTTATGAGGTAACCTTCCAGGGTTATTCAATGACTCTTGCTGGTACTCATGTGTGAGTAGAGCTAGGCATGCCGAGTTTGGGCTCATTTTGTTTGTACATAAGAGACCCTACCACTGCATTTTATGATGTAACCTTCCAGGGTTATTCAATGACTCTTACTGGTACTCATATTTACGTAGAGCTAGGCATGCCGAGTTTGGGTTCATTTTGTTTGTACATAAGTGACCCTACCACTGGAACTTATGAAGTAACGTTCCAGGGTTATTCAATGACTCTTGCTGGTACTCATGTGTGAGTAGAGCTAGGCATGCCGAGTTTGTGCTCATTTTGTTTGTACATAAGAGACCCTACCACTGCATTTTATGAAGTAACCTTCCAGGGTTATTCAATGACTCTTACTGGTACTCATATGTCAGTACAGCTAGGCATGCCGAGTTTGGGTTCATTTTGTTTGTACATAAGAGACCCTACCACTGGAACTTATGAGGTAACCTTCCAGGGTTATTCAATGACTCTTGCTGGTACTCATGTGTGAGTAGAGCTAGGCATGCCGAGTTTGGGCTCATTTTGTTTGTACATAAGAGACCCTACCACTGGAACTTATGAAGAAACCTTCCATGGTCATTCAATGACTCTTGCTGGTACTCATGTGTGAGTCGAGCTAGGCATACCGAGTTTGGGCTCATTTTGTTTGTACATAAGAGACCCTACCACTGCATTTTATGATGTAACCTTCCAGGGTTATTCAATGACTCTTACTGGTACTCATATGTCAGTAGAGCTAGGCATGCCGAGTTTGAGTTCATTTTGTTTGTACATAAGTGACCCTACCACTGGAACTTATGAAGTAACCTTCCAGGGTTATTCGATGACTTTTGCTGGTACTCATATGTGAGTAGAGCTAGGCATGCCGAGTTTGGGCTCATTTTGTTTGTACATAAGAGACCTTACCACTGGAACTTATGAAGTAACCTTTCAGGTTTGTCAGGTTTATTCGAAGACTCCTAGTGGTACTCATATGTGAGTAGAGCTAGGTATGTTCCAGTGGTAGGGTCTCTGATGTTCATACAAAATGAGCCCAAACTCGGTATGCCTAGCTCTACTCACATATGAGTACCAGCAAGAGTAATCGAATAACCCTGGAAGGTTACTTCATAAGTTCCAGTGGTAGGGTCTCTTATGTACAAACAAAATGAGCCCAAACTCGGCATGCCTAGCTTTACTTCCATATGAGTACCAGCAAGAGTCATCGAATAACCCTGGTAGGTTACTTCATAAGTTCCAGTGGTAGGGTCACTTATGTACAAACAAAATGAGCCCAAACTCGGCATGCCTAGCTCTACTCACATATGAGAACCAGCAAGAGTCATCGAATAACCCTGGAAGGTTACTTCATAAGTTTCAGTGGTTGGGTCTCTTATGTACAAACAAAATGAGCCCAAACTCGGCATGCCTAGCTCTACTCACATATAAGAACCAGCAAAAGTCATCGAATAACCCTGGAAGGTTACTTCATAAGTTTCAGTGGTAGGGTACCTCATGTACAAACAAAATGAGCCCAAACTCGGCATGCCGAGCTCTACTCACATATGAGTACCAGCAAGTGTCATCTAATAACCCTGGAAGTTTACTTCATAAGTGTCAGTGGTAGGGTCTCTTATGTATAAACAAAATTAGCCCAAACTCGGCATGCCTAGCTCTACTCACATATGAGTACCAGCAAGAGTCATCGAATAACGATGGAAGGTTACTTCATAAGTTCCAGTGGTAGGGTCTTTTATGTACAAACAAAATGAGCCCAAACTCGGCATGCCTAGCTCTACTCACATAAGAGTACCAGTAAGACTCATCGAATAACCTTGGAAGGTTACTTCACTAGTACCAGTGGTAGGGTCTCACTAAAACAAATAAAATGAGCCCCAACCTGGCATAACTAGGTCTACTCTTTCATGAGTTCCAGTCGCAACACTTGAATGGGATGGTATACCATCAGTCCACATAATCTTACCAGATTTTAACGCAAGAAACAAAATAATATCTAAATACCGAAATATATCCTGAATCAACATAATGGAAAAAATAAAGTAATAATGTCCATTTAGGTTTATAAAAATAAGAAACTTATTTGTACGTAATTTGCACAGCCAGGCCTATAACACATAGATACATATCACAAAAAATTCTAAGTCTCAAAGTTATTTAGTTGAACTACATTTCCGCAAATTACCGTACGTAGTACGTACTGTTGCCGCCGTGTCGCTGTAGTGACGCGATTTTGTACCTACTAATTTTGTAAACGCGTCCTTAAATAATGATAATATTCTACCACTTACAACACCACCTAGGCCCAAAAACAGAGCTTGTATTATGGGTACTAACATTTTATGTGCTCCACAAATTGTTGTTTCGAGTCGGGGTTTTCTTGTAGCAGTTGACTAGACCTAAAGTATGATCGCCCTTTTTTCGGGTAAACTGTTTCTGCTGTATCCGTGGGCATTTCGGGCAATCCCGTCTTGGTGTTCAGCTTCTTCTTGCGCTCCATTATTTCGGCTGTGCGCTGTCTGCCCGTTAGTAAGTAATTAAAAAAATTCAAATGTAAATTTATTTCTGTAGTTTCATGGACTCGTTCAAAAATTTGATCTTAGATTGAGATATGCCGTTTAATTATCTATTTAGCGAACGAACGTCTTTGACTTTTTGAAGTTGTCTGGTTTCCGTATTAAATAATGTCTCGATTGAATAAATCATCTGCATATAAAAATTTTCCGTTATTGACAGACGACACACAGCCAAAACTATTTGGCGCAAGTAGCTGAAATTTGGCATGTAGAGGTGCACCAAGAACGGGTCTTGCGAATTTTCCACAGGATCGGGACGAAACGCCTGAATTAAAATAAAATTACCTGCGGGCTTTCTCTTGAAATTTGTGAAAAATATCCATAGTTTGAAACTGTCGCCTTATAATTTTGTTGGGTGAGTCCCAGCTACCCCGGAGTCTTGCCCCGGCACTGGAGCAAATGGGAAAAATTGTTGCATCGGTCACGGTGGCGCTGACATCGCCGTCTACCGGGGCACATGACACACATTTAGTTCCATCTGCCTTTGTTAGTTGTGTCCGTTGTGCAAGTCTTTCGCAGCACAAGTTGTACTGTTAGTGAGGGACCTGCCTTCTTTAATAAATATATCAGACCTCGAGAAACGTAAGGAAAAGCTGAAGTTATTAATTTAAAAAAGGATTAAATTCCAGTAACGATGTTCAATTTCTATTCGATCTTTACATTTTCTCCATTTTTCTTTATTTAATATTTACGTTTATATTTGACCGCATGCTCGATAGATGGAGTAAAGATCGAGTTAACTCGCGCTATGGTTTTGTTCCACGGCCGGGTATATGGGCTCCGTCAAACCGAAATAAATTTGTCTTGCTCTGAAGGAAGTGGTCTTATCATAGTGGTCTTACCACCTGGCGCCCTCTATACCGGTGCACAGCGGTATTCGGACTTGTGCAGCTTTGTACAACGATGAAGTTGACTTGTCAATTCTTCTCAGAAGTAGCTACTACCTAAACTTGAAATAGTGTATCAGTACATTAGTTGTGCCCGCAGTTAGATCCGCGATATGTATACCTATCCGCACCCCTTGGGTCATGATGTTATGAAATAGAACGTTCTTAGAATCCAAAGACAAAATTAAAATCCTTTTAAATTACGCAATTACTGACCCGGCTGTTGGAGGTAAAGAAACTTCTGTACACCTTAGTTATGTATTCCTGTGCTATATCTTCATCATTATCATCAGCCCTGTATATAAACTGTCCCACTGCTGGGCATGGGCCTCTTCTCACTATGAGAAGGGTAAGGCCATAGTCCACCACGCTGACCAAGTGCGGGTTGGTTGTCTTTCGAGAACATTATGGAGAACTCTCAGACAAGCAGGTTTCCTCACGATGTTTTCCTTCATCGTTTAGCAAGCGATACTTAACAATTTAATACGCATATAACTCCGAAAAGCCATTGTTGCGTGGATTCGAACTCGGATCCTCTGCGTAGCAGTCTGTCGGTCTCTCCACTAGCTATCGCTGCTCTATGCTATCTATATCGCTATGTCTTACTAAACAAATATTAATACCACCATTATTTCCACAGCTCCAGAAATCACATCTCGAAGCAGCCGATTACCAGCATCCAGCGATATCCATGGAGCAACTGCACCAAGCCATGCAGTCGTCAGTGGCAAGTACCATAGTCCACAACTTCCAACTACCCCTGTCCCCAAGACAAATGTCCTCACTCATGCTAAAGACCAACCATTTACCAAGAAACATCAATTTCAACGACATACCAGCTCATCTTCCAAGAAATCTGACCACAGAGCTAGATCTAGTCCATAATTTGACCAGCGATCTGCCCCAGAATCTGAACAGGCACGATGACTTGCTGGGTCAGAATTTGAGCAGGAATCTGGATTTGTCTTTAGTCAGGAGTTTGGGCAATGATCTGGAGTTGCAGAGCAATTTGAACCAGCTTGCCCAGAATTTGAACGAGAATTTGAGTGCGGAGTTAAGCAGGATAAATGACTTAAGATCTGATATTCCCCACGACTTGAGTCATGAGATTGATCTGTCGCATCACTTGAATAGAGAACAGGAGATGTTGAGTCAGGATGAGAGAAGGACGTCTATGGTGCAATGCGATCCTCATATGTTGGAGCAAAGCTTAGGCCAAAGGTTGGAGCAAACATTGGGGCAAAGATTGGAGCAGAACTTGGGGCCGCGGTTAGAACAGAGCTTAGGGCAGAGGTTGGACCCAAGTTTGGGGCCGAGATTGGTGACCAATATGAACATGGAAAGGTTGGAGCAACAGGACCACATATTGCCAATGCCGTTTCATATAAAGGCTGAACAAGAGGATGATGGGTACTTCTATGATAACATGAATCCTGGGATTAATGACGTTGGCAGTATGAACGGTAAGTGTTTTTGCATTTTTTATTAATGTACGATTTTCTCTATAGGATTAACCGCGCGATAGTAAGGAATATAATCTAAATATCCCTAGCGAATTGCATACTATGGCATTAAAAAGACGGCGCCGTCCATTTACGAGCTGTTGTTGGTTTAATTTCTAGGGCTGATTGTAGAAAAGTCGTAGCTCAAAAGAAAAATTGGTGATGTTAGGTTTTCTTTTAACCTTCATCATCAGCCCTATATATAAACTGTCCCACTGCTGGACACGGGCCCCTTCTCACTATGAAATGAAATGATTCTTTATTTCGTGTAAATGAGAAGGTTATGGCCATAGTCCACCACGCTGGCCTAGTGCGGGTTGGCAGACTTCACGTGTCTTTCGAGAACATTATGGAGAGCTCTCAGAGATGCAGGTTTCCTCACGATGTTTTCCTTCACCGTTTACCAAGTGATAATTAACAATTCAATACGCACATCACTCCGAAAAGTCATTGGTGCGCACCGTGGATTCGAACCCGGATCCTCTGCATAGCAGTCTGAAGGTCTCTCCACTAGGCTATCGCTGCTTGCTTGCACCCAAATAATATGAGGCTTGCTAAGCAGAGCTTCGTTAACTTAGCTTACGAGACTCATTTCTCATTAAGCATTAATATTCCTTCATTCTAATCCATGTGCCATGATTCGGCGTTTGTAAAATGCCGAATCCATCAAATTGCCTGCGACATACATTTTCAATACTGAAAAAAAAAGTAAAAAATAGAAAAAAAAAATCTGAACACGCACAATAAAAAGCACAATAAGAAAAAAAATATTACAAGTAAATCACTACACAAAATAAGATATAAAACAAAAGCAAAAAAAAAGAATACAATAAAAAACAAAAGTGTGACGTGTTAGAACAGGTCACAGTTCAGCATGTACCTTGAAAATACTATGAAAATTGGCAGCAGAAGTCTTTCGCTGGATTTAACATTATGTGGCTCGAAAGATAGGCAGCATTCTTGAAGCCTATATTAAAATAGGTTGGTCAGTGCATCTACATCTACATACATTTCTATAACTAAATTAAAAATGCCGGTCAAGTGCGAATCGGATTCGCACAAGAAAGATGGACATTATATTAGGAGATCCCATTGCAAGACTTTTACTTTCATGCTTTACTTAATGGATTCGAATTCACCACGAAAATATAAATGTACACTTTCTGCCAAATAAACATAAACAAAATTTTCAATATTTCCCTAAAATAAACGGCTTTAAAGTTCCCGGCGCGTAGTGTATGCCTACATCAATCAGCTGCGAGGTCATTCCCCTCGGCCGCGCGACCACGTGATCATAAACTGCCGCCACCGCGGCGCACGGTGTAGGTAGATACGGCCGGCGTAGGTACGATGTCTGCAAGCGCGCGCTATACATTACCGGTAATAAAAGTTGTAAATTTTTTTAAGCTTAAAATTTTTTTCTGTTTCCCAGGTATTATTTTCGCGTAGTATGACTTGGCATGATGTGCAAAACGAGTAGAGTTCGGCTTGGTGATGGGTCTTGTGACACCCTGTATGTAAAATCTGTATAAACTGAAAAAAATAATTTGACTATTCCTAAGCACTTTAAAAAGTATACACGAAATAAAGTTTTTTATTTTTAAGCGATTGGCCTTAGAAAATAACGTTTCTCTGAGTCAATGTTGGTTTGCACTTATGGGTGTTCATAAAATGTTTAGGCCGGTTCGTGACATTCGAAAACCCGTGTGTTCGAAAATACTCATAGATAAAGCACTTTTATGGTATGAATAAACTAACACGGATCCACAAGGTTGCCTGTGAAAATAAGACAATAGAAATAAATCCTACACGGTTGGCGGAGTGGTTTAAGCGGCCGCCTCGCCGCCGCGAGTGTTGTGGGTTCGATTCCCACATGAGACAACATTTTGTGTGATTCATAGGAGCGGAGAGGAGGAGGGAGCTTATTGACACACGTCGGCGATACGTATTCGTCAGTTTTGTTACACTACGCGAGCGTGTCGACGGGCCGTTTCATTAACCATAACGAACTTCACGCCTTTATCCCCGAAGGGGTAGGCAGAGCAGTATTAAACACCCACACTTCGCCACTCATGTTCGGCCCCAATGTAATAGAGGACCAGCCTATTGCCATCTACCGAGCACATTATTAAGCGAGCGATATTTAACATTTTTAACCCTTTAACCGCAACGTCAATAACGAAAAACTGTGTTCCCTACGCCACGCCACAAATCGCTTCTTTAATACCTACAAAAAAATAGTGACGGGCAAAAATACATATCAATAAAACATCGATAGTAGGAATAATTTTACTTGTGCATGGTTTACGAATAAAAATAACTTATAATTACCCCTGATTGTATTTATTTACACTCAAATTTTATCCTTTTTCCCAACTTAGTAATCAATATCCGGAAACTACAGCGGACAGACAAGAGCAGATTTTATAATAAATAAGTAATTAAATAAAAAGGTCACAGCACTAATTTCGTCTGTGACGTCATCCACTGTCGTCTATAGACGACACTGGCGTGGCGAGCACTGCGCTTCCAAGCTTTGCCGCCTTTGGATTAGAGATGTACCAGTGTTAGATATTATTAGTTAACGATATTATTAGCATCATATTGAACCTAGTATAATAATTACGTTATTATCAGATTACTAGAGTAATGAATGAAGTTAGTTTAGTAATTACTTAATTATAATTATGTGTTGAAATTAATTAGAGTTAATAGTGTTTATTGCTAGAAAAACCGATATCTACATTCACAATTTTGCACAAATATCTCGTACGCTTTAAAATAATGTTGATAAACTTTCACCATTTGTGCAATTATGTTTTTAATAAATGTGTCAACCCCTGAGTTGCATAATGTACATATACACCGCTATTTTTTAATTAGTACAAAAAATTTAACAGGGCACTAAGTATCTTTAACTGATCATAATTATGTAGTTGAAAAATAAAAACACTAAGTCCCAAAACTGTCTCAAAACTGTCCACAAAAATACGTGATAATTGGTAAATGCAATACTAATACTATGACCGACCCGTGTACTATCATACCATTGATAAATTCCCCCCCCCCCCCCCCCCCTCTGCGCCTGCGCCACGCCCCGACGATGCTACAAACAGTACTAAATTACTAGCGAAAGTCAGCGTATCTAATTTCGTTGCAAAACTTAATTGTTTGTCTACGTTTGCCCGACGCGATGGCCTATCATATCAGTTCATATCACGGGAGTATGTAGCTATGCTTCGTGCGTACTTTTTGAGTGGAAAAATCGCGAGTGCAGCTGTGTACCCATGGACATCGTATTGTGAGTGTACAAAAGTGACCGGGTCAGTGTCAAACAATTAAAACAGTGCATATTGGATGCTTTTGACAACGGTGGTGGACATTTCGAAGGACAATGGAAATACTTGTAAGTTTAGTAAATAATACGTACTTAAGTAAATAATAATTTGATGCAGGCGCCTCAAAATCGGTCTGTGTTCTCCACACACCGTGAGGAAGGCCTATGTCCAACAGTGGAAGTCTCTAGGCTGACATGATGACGATTAAATAATTTGTAAATAGCAGATGATTCTAACTTCATAAATACGCCAAAATTACTCTTTTCTTTTAGTCCAGAACACCATCATTTATTTTGATATTTGTTTGCTTTCTAATTACATACCTCCGTATTTAATTACTTGTTAAACGATAAATTTTTCCGGTCCTACGCCCGAATGAAGTATGAAGGAGAGGGTAGAACTAACAAAATTAAAAAATAACTACCTACATTTATTATTTTTCTTCATTTTATTTTCTATTGCTACGTACATCATAAGTGCGACAGAGAGAATGCGAATGAGCAGAATGGAATATTATCAATGAATTAATGAATGGATTGTAAAATATGACTATGATTTAAGTGAGATTTTCTACAATAAACAAATGATAATAACTTTGCTCTTTATTGATATTATGAAATTCTTACGTCACATATATGATAATAATATCTTCGCTAATCTGTCCTTAAAGTTTTTGTACTAATTAAAAAATAGCGGTGTATAATACATGTACGGCATGCATGGCTGAAGAACGAAAGAGACAGTATGAGAGTCGCTCAAGCAACCTTATTCACAACCATTCGATAGGTTTCCGAGTCGAATCGGATGTAGAAACATCAAACCGCTCCATACTTCGGTACAGAAGCGGTTTGATGTTTCTCACAGAACTAATAAATAACACTACAATCGACATTATTATTTTGGTAATTTATATATACCTATTATTTTTATCGTTATATTATATTGCACTTCACTCAAAGTGTCCGGCCAGCGCTATTAACGTCACAGCGTGTCGTCTCATCACGACTGTGGCGCACAGAGTACCGTAAAGGGATTCTACGTTATGGATGTGCGAGAGTTGCCATTGAATTATCGATTTGCAATTATTTAGTCACAAGTTTGTTAATAAATATTTAGTTTTATTATACATAGTGCTAAATATTTCATCTGATATAAAATGTAGCACACAAGATACAATTTTCATCATTTAGTAGGTATATCAATTCTTTTTTTCAAAATTATTTCATAAAACTTTAATCGTAATTGTTTTCTTTACCCATCACTACCTGTCGTCTCATGACGACCGTGGCGTGTATGTGCACGCCAAATTGCACATTTAGCATGGTGTTCTTACATCGTGCTTTTTTCCATTATGGAATGGCTAATTGTTATGTATCTTTGTGTAATAATGTAGTATGTCTAAGGAATGGTAATAGAAAAAAAATACTACAAATGTGTATTTTTTTTGTGTTTATTTTGTTTTGTAGGAGGTAGTATTTTTGTCTTGCATAGACGTCGAAAGCGTCGTGGGCATGTTTTGGTTTGTCTTCCATAGACGACCGTGGCGGTGAAAGGGTTAATACACACACATTGATGTAGGTACAATCTAGAGGGTGTCGTATCGTCTCGGCAATCCGTTACGTACTCCACTGCCCCCTTAGCCAAATGGCATTCGATTAACGATATCGCTAATCGCTAAGTGCAAAAATGTATGGAACTGACATAAGCCTTCGTTATATCACGTGGTCAACGAAGAAGGAATTCCTTGTGTTGCCATGGCAACCTAGCGTTAGCGAAAGTAGATATAAGAGCGAATGCCGTTTGGCTAGGCCCTCTTGGCTATCGTTATCGTACGGCTAAAATACCGTACGGTTAAAACACCGAACAGTGTACAAGTAGCCTAACGTGCTATCTGAGGCACGGGACAAGTGTTAAAAAGATAACAAATTAATACGCAAATAACGTCGAAAATTCAACGGCGCGCGTCTTAGATTTGAAACTGATATCCTCTGCTTAGCTAGTTTATCTGTCAAATATTCTATCTAATTATCTTTTACGTAATAAATACACAATAAGAATGAATTAAATCCTTGATATTTAAAGCGATAACTTCAATAGCATTGAATTTAAAACACTTATTATATTTTGGAATCGTGTTTTAATTTTTATTTATAGTATTGTTATTGACTCATTTGATTGTAGAAGCGATAGTCTAGTAACTAGGCTGTTGGTATATCCACTAGGCCCTAGTGGATATACCAGACTAGAGGGTGTCGAGGATAAAGCCACAGTGCGTACTTCTGACTTTTCGGCATTAAGTGCGAATCAGGTGCGAAACCAGAATCATCAAGAGCAAACAAAGTCCTTAAAGATTCGCTCCATCTTAGCTCGAATATGCCCATAGTAGAGTTTCTCATCATCATCAGCCTTTAACAGTCCACTGCTGGACTAGGCCTTGGCCTGGAGGAATTGGCCTACTATACCATGCTGGCCAAACGGGTTGGTATAGGGCTTGTATCAAGTTTTCCTTCTCTTGCAGTGCTGTTCTCTGCATAATATGCTCCCTCTGTCGGATCTTACGACACCCATGGGATGATATGGGGTGGTGACAATCCGTATTCTTAATCCGTCACCACACGGAATATTAATAGAGTTTCTACATAAACACAATTAAAAAGGTAGTAAAGTAAGCGGACTTAAAATAAATTGATCGCCAGATCAGGAAAGGGGTTAAATGCACCTTTTGCCTCTCCTCCCTCCCCATTGCATCCGCGCCTATTGCGAATTGATTTGGTAATTATCACTTTCTGTGCCTCGGACAGCCCGTTACGCCGATGGCCTCGGCTGTCATTATCATCTTTCAGAGACTAACGTCTCTGAGGATACCGAAATGACATTTTTTACAATTTTTGTCTGTCTGTTTGTTCTCGCTAATCTCTGGAACGGCTGGACCGATTTTGCCGGAACTTTCACTGACGGATAGCTGATGTACAGTCAACAGCAAAAGTAGATGATCAAAATCAGAAATCAAATATTAATGAACGGAGTTCGCGTCAGAACTATATGACGTCAAAGTAAATCAAAAGTATGTGATTGTAAATTATACCAATCATTTGCTACTAGTACAGCTGCCATATATTCGTGATCAGTAAAATTCATCAATATTGTATTCGAAATGCAAATTTATATTATTGTACATGACATCCGAATTACAGATTGACATTAAAGAGCTTCGATACTTGGATTTTTGCACTATTCCAACAGAACTCTTCAGAGAGGTTGGACTAATAAGGTTATATTTCTTTGGAACTCTTGCTAACAGTGTGACAAAAGCGCGAAGTAAATATAAATAATGCATACATACATACATAGACTCACGCCTGTTTCCCCGGAGGGGTAGGCAGAGGCATACTAAACGCCCACTTTTCGCCAGTATTTTGATCCCACGTAATAGGTGGCGAGCCTATTGCCGCTTATCGGGATATTTGGTTTGCCAGAGCCTCGTCTGTTGATCGGCAGGTGCACCACTTGCAGGTGAGGTTGGCTTGGGACCCTAAGTTCTTGGTGGGAACCCTATGCACCATAATAACTATAATCACCATAATTTTATCAGAAAAAGTACAACATAAAAAAAGAAACAAAACGCAAGGCATAGCATTAGCACAGTGTAATAATATCTTTATACTGTGGCATTAGTCTGTGACAGATAGATACACTGTGTACTGTGACAGTTATAATTTTGTATCGCATCAGCTACTTTTGAACATTGACATAAATGCACAAACATGCAAAGATAGTAATATTTATTGAATTATGGTTTTGTATCACATCAGTTACTTTTGAACATTGACATAAATGCACAAACATGCAAAGATAGTAATATTTATTGAATTATGGTTTTGTATCACATCAGTTACTTTTGAACATTGACATAAATGCACAAACATGCAAAGATAGTAATATTTATTGAATTATGGTTTTGTATCACATCAGTTACTTTTGAACATTGACATAAATGCACAAACATGCAAAGATAGTAATATTTATTGAATTATGGTTTTGTATCACATCAGTTACTTTTGAACATTTGACAGAAGTTACAAAAAAGAAAATACATGAGAGATGAAATTTGGTAAAATTATATTGAATATACAAAGACTGCCTCTGTGGACCAGTGACTGCCTCCGTGGTCGGGTGGATAGCGTATGCGTCTGCTGATCGGAAGTCTCGGGTTAGATTCCCGGGTCGGGCAAAAGTGTTACTGGGTTTTTTCCAAACTCTCAGTAGCAGCACGGAGTCTGGTGATGTGCCCGGTAGCAATTCATCTGCTTTTCCGTAAAACATAACAAATTAAATTACTGGGGTACTTCAAAAATAAGTATGAATAAATTATTTGCCTCATGATTACGTGGCCTCAGTTTCATCATTTATATTTGATTTTAACTGTTCACTAGTTTTGAAATTTTTCTTCACTTCTTAGTTCTGATGCGAATTGAGTTTATAACTTTTGGAGTCAAAACTGATCACGAATTTATGGCAGCTGTACTAGTAGTTAATTATTGGTATAATTTACAATCACATACTTTTGAATCACTTCGACGCCACACAGTTCTGACGCGAACTCCGTTCATTAGTATTGAATTTCTGATTTTGATCATCTACTTTTGCTGTTGACTGTACCAAGGAGTAACTTAGGCTATAAATTAACCAGGTACGCGAAGTAGTTCCCTCAAGACGCGGGTGAAACCGCGGGAAACAGCTAGTGGATAATATAGTTTTTATATATAAATCTCACGCCCATATTTGAATGATATTATTTTTGTTGGGTGGGAGTAGAGTCGTGTAAATGTCTTAACCTTTAGCCGTAAATAACGCGGGTGTAACTGCGGGCGTAACTGCGGGCGCAGCTAGTTAGATATAATAAAGATGAGACTTACTTAAGGCGCTACCTCGATGAAAAATGTATGCCCTTTTTGCTTACCGATTTTGAATCAGTGAGACACACTAGTAAAGTGAAAATTATATTATTTATCAAGTCTTTATCTAGTAGGTAACCTTAGACAGATACACAGTTGGAAGATTTTCGCTCGATAGGCTTTTTATTTGAAAAAAATACTTTCTCTACATTTTTTTTTATATTTAAAAAAATACTCAATTTTACGCCTTGAAATTGCTACTTACCGAAAGAAGAGCTAGTTTAATAGGGATGGCTTAGACGAATTGTCTCTAAAACGATTATTACTTAAGTTATGATCGAAATAAGATTTCAGACAGTTTCGTGGTGGCATGCCATGTCAAAAACCGTGCGACATTCAACTTTATAACTAATACTTAGCGATGACCTCTGCACGATTTTTTGACCTTCGAGGTAGCCTCTTAAGTCTCCCCGTAGGTCAGTACGTAATATGTAATTATGACTAAGGGGCGGAACATATCTGACGGAAGATCCGTCGCGTTTTATCCGTCGCACAGTGTTTTATGAAGACCATTTTTCGGACACCGTCTTTTTATTAAAGAAGCTAATAGATATATTCAATAAAAAGAAATATTTCGTATCCCCATTAAGCTAGCATCTCTAGTTTTTTAGAAAAACTTTTTTGAAAATCTTCATATTTTAAAGCGGATATTTAGAAAAAAAGATATTCCTCTTAAACTAAGCATGATACGCAATAATAATGTTACAAGCACCGATAGCGTCTCTTTCAGTGCACATTTTACAGTTAAAATGAACCTCATAACTTGACTAGATTCAAATTTAAGCGAGATTTTGGATTTTTTGATTTTCTTACTTTTCCCGAAGATTCTACCAAATGTGGAAAAGTTATATATACAGAAAGGATGCTCTTTACTTTCCTCATCTACTCTATATATTTCAGACCCCAAATCCATGGAATCTAGAAGTTATTCCATATAACTGTTTTTGCTAGTTTTTTCATATTTATATTCTTTATTTTAATGATTAAATTTTTATTCGATATTGATTTCTTTACAACATATAATCTTAATATATAAAATCCTTGCGTTACTGACTGACCGACAGACACGCTACAGCCGAAACTATTGGGCGCAGGAAGCTGAAATTTGGCATGTATGTTCCTTGGGGACCGTAGGGGTGCACTAAGAAGGGATTTCCTGAAATTCCCACGGGATCGGCCAAAACAGGTAAATTAAAAAAAATGCAGGCGTAGCTGCTTGCGTTCTCTAGTTTAGTTATAAAATCAATATCGAATAAAAATTTTATCATTAAAATCCAGAATACAAATGTGAAAACCCTAGCAAAAACAGTTAATTTGGAATAACTTCTAGATTCCATGGATTTGGGGTCTGAAATTTATTGAGTATGTGAGGAAAGTAAAGAGCATCATTTCTGTATATATAACTTTTCCACATTTGGTAGAATCTTCGGGAAAAGTAAGAAAATCTAAAAATCCAAAGTCTCGCTTAAATTTGAATCTAGTCAAGTTTTGAGGTTCATTTTAACTGTAAAATGTGCACTGAAAGAGACGCTATCGGTGCTTGTAACATTATTATTGCGCATCATGCTTAGTTTAAGAGGAATATCTTTTTTTCTAAATATCCGCTTTAAAATATGAAGATTTTCAAAAAAAAATTTCTACAAAACTACAGATGCTAGCTTAATGGGGATACGAAATATTTCTTTTTATTGAATATATCTATTAGCTTCTTTAATAAAAAGACGGTATCCGAAAAATGGTCTTCATAAAACACTGTGCGTCGCGTAACGCCAATACATACAAATGTATAGAAAAATGTTATTCGTGCCACTGTCGCCATATTTTTCGCCAAGGTTTGTGATACATCTGCTGTGAAATCATTGTATATCGACCATAATAATTTTGTTTTTGTGCATAAAGATGTCTAAAAACCAGATGAATCAGTGCTTCAGGCTGTGTGTTTTATTACCGTATGTATGATGCCATTCAAGTCCGGTACTTTCTCAGCGACACAGTATCGATATTGGCTCTCAGAGAATATTTTGTTACATGTTTGATACAAGGGTCGTCTTTCGCTTTGCCATGTTCGCCCACATTTACATTATGGAATAAACTAATCTGGCAAAAGATTTAAACTAACTAAAGTAACTTACTACAAAAATGTATTATTTTCCTCTAACCGGCTCCATATCGATATCGATTACATTCTGGAGTACAACCCAAATGGCAGCCATTTTATTTGCCCAACGTTTCGTAGGTATGCACGCCAGTTTCTTAGGAGTGGTATGCACGCTTAATTCGTAGGTATTGGACATACCATATCCATGTCATTCCCAGATCGGTGATTTTAAGATTACAGGGAAGCCAGACCTTACTTATTTTTTCAGAAACAAAATGTGTAGAATAATGTAGTGTTAGTATATGCTATGAGTGTACGCATACTTGCTAGCTTGGATCGAGGCCCAATTTCTAGGTATGAGGTGCTAAAGGTCCACGGGAACAATTTCCATACATACCTATATAGAAAACATTTTGTGTCATGCTCTGCAACTGTAACCCCTTCTATATCATTTGTATAAATTATGTTAAAAACCGTAACCAAATCGTATCATCGTCTTTTATTTTTGAACCTCCATAACTATATAGGAAATAATTATATTCAAATAACGCTTGTTGGCTACTATAAAAAATCTCCGAAGTCCGACATATTTTTAATAGTCAAACTCGAATTGCAATATAAATAACTACAGGACTTCAGTGACTACATAACATCAGGGAACACGAAAAATGATAAGGTAAAAGAATATGACAGTAAAATATTGAGCTGCCCTGAGTACGGCGCTGCACGAACAAACTGATATCTAATATATAAAATTCTCGTGTCACAGTTTTCGTTCCCATACTCCTCCGAAACGGCTTGATCGATTTTGATGAAATTTTTTGTGCTTATCCGGTATCTATGAGAATAGGCCAACAGCTATTTTTCAAAAAAAAAAAAAAATTGCAAAACAACGTTTGCCGGGTCAGCTAGTATGTGTATAATAGCCACGCTTTCAGCGAATGTGTGCAGATACGCTCGACGCATTTTCCGTCAGATGTGTACCGATTCATTTGTCGGAATAGACGCGACCGAAGATACGTTCGACGCATCTTCCGTCAGATATGTTCCTCTCCTTTGACCTAGATGACGTCTCTACAGACAACGCAACAGGGATAGGTCCAGTGGCGTAGGAACTGGCGGTCCGCCCCGGGGGCACCCGGGCCAACCCTTTTTGGGGTGCCACCCATCCAAAAAAAGGAGTGACACCCAAAACTCAGCTTTAAGAACAATGTACAAAAACATAAAACAACATAGGCACTAGCTCAGCACTACGAGAGTTAGCCCGGAATTGTTAGTTATCGACTAAAAAAGGTGCCACCCAAGCTAGCTACGCCACTGGATAGGTCTCCGGCATGGTGGACCGTTGATCTGACTAAGATCACGGGAAGCTGTTGGATGCGGGCGGCTCAAGATCGGTCTGTGTGAGAACCCTGAGAGAGGCCTATGTCTTGCAGTGGATGTCTCCAGGCTGAGATGGTGACTACAGGCAATGGGCTACCAATAAGCTTTTATCACCAGCGTCAGACCTGTCATCATTTACCATGCTATGTCGAATAGGGTAGTTTCCAGGGTCAAAATAATTATATTTTATTTAGTCCGTATTTTAGATTATAAAAAAATATTGGACACGTATTTTTTCTTTTTTCGATTAAATAAAAAATAACAAAAATATGGCCCATTAAAGTTACGTGTGACGTCACCTAGTGCGAAAAAATGCAGCACGGTGTGACGTTATACGTAACTTTTATGAGCTATATCTTGGTCATTTTTGGTTTAATTTACAAATAAAAAAATACGTGTCGCTTATTTTTGAATAATCTAAAGGACGGACTTATAATATTTTTTTTTGTCAACTAGCCTATTCATTAGTAGGTACTGTCCATATCCTCCTAGCGTTAGTCGATTTGAAACCCGGGGTGCGCTTACTATTCTAACAGAATTTGGTTGAATATTAGCTTTTCCTCAGAGCGACTGAGCTCCGCAAGCCAAACGGATAGCGATATTCCATGGTTTAGACTATCGTCAGTTTATTCCGAGGTACTGATTGTAAATTCTTACTATCTCTCTTGTCTCTGTAATATTACTGTGTAGAATGTGTATATGGTGTACAATAAAGCATTATATATCTATCTGATTCTAAATCTACAAGAGAAAGATGTGAAAGATGAGTATAAACGAAGATTGATGAAAGATGAAAGAATGGGAAAAGCAACGAGTGTAGACATAGATGAAGCAAGAAAGGAGTTTGTTAGGTCAAAAATAATAGTGAAAGAAATGGTTAAAAGGAAAAAAGAGGAAAAGAAAGATGAGTTTGATAGCAGATTATCTGACGATTGCCAGAGGAACATTAAGTTTTTCTGGAAATCCGATCGTGCAGTTCGAGGAAGAACTCAATCCTCAGAACACACATCCATCAGAGACGAGAATGGAAAGATAGTAAATGATGAATCGTGCGTGCTGAAGAGATGGAAAGAGTATTTTGAAAGTTTATTTGAAAGATCGGCGATAGAGACACCGATAGTTGAAATGCATGGTAACGATAGCAATGATGAAAGCGTTATTGGCGTGGATGAGATCGTGAAGGCACTGGGAAGTATGAAAGTAGGTAAGGCTGCAGGATATGATAGGATTACAGTCGAAATGCTGAAGGCTGGACAGGGCATCATAGTTGGTCAGTTGCAGCGGTTATATAACTTGTGCTGGAGCACCGGCCGAGTACCTAATGACTGGACCACAGCTGTAGTTGTGCCTCTTTATAAAGGAAAAGGCTCGCAACAAGATTGCAAAAACTATAGAGGCATTAGCCTTCTCAGCATTGTTGGCAAATTGTATGCAAAGGTACTAATTGAAAGAGTTATGGAAGTAACCGACAAGAAAATATGGGATGTACAAGCGGGATTCCGAAAGGGTATGGGATGCACGGATCAGGTTTTTTCCTTGCGAAGCATAGCCGAAAAGTTTTTGGCCAAAGGTCAAAAGGTCTATTGCGCATTCGTGGATTTGGAAAAGGCTTACGATAAAATGGTGAGGAATTAAATGTGGTCGGTGCTGTCAATGAATGGGGTGGACAGCAGCCTCATCCGAGTTCTGAAATCCCTTTATGAGGATTCTAGAGCTTGTGTGAGGATAAACGGGGCATACACTGACTGGTTTACCATCGAGAAAGGTGTTAGACAGGGATGTGTAGCGTCGCCGTGGCTGTTTAACCTCTTCATGGATAGTTGTTTGCAAGATTTAAAACATAGTGACTGCGGATTAGGGATGAATGGGTTACTCGTCAAATGCCTCCTTTATGCTGATGATCAGGTAATACTTGCATCTTCAGCGGAGGAGTTGCAGGAGATGGTAGCAATCATGCATGGTGCGTTAGAGAGGAAAGGAATGCAAATGAATGTAAGAAAAACGAAAGTTATGGTTTTTGAAAAGGAGGAATGCGTTACGGCTTGTAATGTTTTGATCGATGGACAGCGAGTCGAACAAGTGAATGAGTTTGTTTACTTAGGTACGTTGTTTACAAGAGATGGTAAGAATGATGAAGATATTGAAAGGAGAGTTAATGCAGGTAATAGTGTGAATGGAGCTCTGAAAGCGTTCATGAACAGTCAAAACGTGTCCAAAAAGGCACGTTTGGCTGTACATAGAGGTGTGTTAGTGCCTACCCTTATGTATGGTAGTGGAAGTTGGGTATGGCAGAAGAGATTTGAAAGTAAAATAAATGCTGTAGAAATGAGAGCACTGAGAAGTATGTGTGGCGTGTCTTTGACCGACAGAGTAAAGAATTGTGTGGTACGAGAGTGGTGTGGGGTAAAACAAGATGTAGTTACAAGCATTGAGAAAGGCATGTTAAGATGGTTTGGGCACATGGAGAGGATGGATGACGATAGACTGACAAAGAAGATATATAAGGCAAGTGTGAATGGAACAGGACAAAGGGGAAGACCTAGGCGGACGTTCTCTGACCAGATTGGAGACATCCTGAAAAAAGGACAAGTCAGAAGTACCCTTAACAGAAGAGCATGCATGAGAAACTTGATGGGAGTGAGTGAAGCAAGTGAGGTATGTCAGGATCGTTGCAAATGGCGTTCTGTAGTCTCTGCCTACCCCTCCGGGAAACAGGCGTGAGTCTATGTATGTATGTATATCTATCTGACTTCCTATAACGACTGTCATCAGCCGGGACCGACGGCTTATAACGTGCTCTCCGAAGCACGGGGCAAGCGATAATTTAACGAATTCATAAGAACATACTGTATATAAAGCAATAAGTCTCAGAAAAACATAATGAATCTGAACGCCAATTCTATTTATTTGAAATGCAGTTTCGATCTCATCTCGGTGTCATAATAGTATTCTCGTAAATTCACCGACACTTGACAGATATCGCGATTAAATCGAAAATTGATCATAGTGTCAAATTAGACTATATTAACGTTAAGTGTAGCGATGTACCAATTATGAGTAAATTTAAAATCAAATCGCAATTCGTTCAAAATAGTCAGTGCCTTTTAAGGTGAACGCACACTTAACCGAGCCGAACGCGTCGAAAGAGTCGAACGAAACGAATTTAAGAATTCTGAATATGAAATCTCATGAAACCTCACACGCTTCTCCGCGTCGAATCGTCCGAATCGATTCGAGATTTCATATACAGAATTCTAAAATTCGTTTCGTGCGACGCGTTCGGCTGGGATAAGTGTGCGTTCACCTTTAAAATAAGTGAATCGGCCTTTTGTATACAAATACGCTCATTTGATTGTCGTTTCTAGTCTGAGTGTAGTTGTGTGTCCAACACAACACAAGATCTATTTCTGGTGAGAGACTTGATCTTTTTGAGAAATTATAAAGTAGGTAACTAACATACCGGAGTGCTTCAAATTTTAGAAGAAATTAATTTGTAACTTATAGATTGTTTTACACTGTTTACTTGTACGTAAAAATCAAGTAGGTACCTAATATTACCAGACGTCGCAACAGTAGTCGTCCCACAAGGAGGACTGACGATCTCATAGATCGAAATTCGGCTACAAAAATCTTATATAGTATATTTGATTTCATAGGGTTCCCACCAAGAACTTAGGGTCCCAAGCCAACCTCACCTGCAAGTGGTGCACCTGCCGATCAACGGACGAGGCTCTGGCAAACAAAATGTCCCAATAAGCGGCAATAGGCTCGCCACCTATTACGTGGGATCAAAACACTGGCGAAAAGTGGGCGTTTAATATGCCTCTGCCTACCCCTTCGGGGAAACAGGCGTGAGTCTATGTATGTATGTATTTGATTTCAACATTTTCAACAGGGTTGCCTGGAAAAATTGGCCGCCAGTAATAAGTATTTTTGTAAATATTGCCACCACTGTATAAAGTTTTATTCACTAGGATCCGGAGTTCCTGCTGCAAAGTATTATATTACCATGAATTATTCATCAACATTTATTTTGGTAGCCAGATCTCGGATTATCATTGGGATCGCGGAAAGTCGGTGGATACAGGAGGCTCAAGAGCCTAAGAATAAGTCTTTGTCCAGCTGGACGTCTATTAGCTAATATTATTATTTAAATACCTATTAGATGATGACCGCAGCAACGGCTGCACGTTTTTTTTAATTTAACTCCGTCTATCCGATCCCGTGGCAATTTTAGGCAATCCCTTCTTAGGGCTACGCTACTTTCCCCTAGTAACATACATGCGAAATATTATCTACTTACACCCAGTAGTTTCGGCTGTGCCCAGTCAGCCAGTAACGCAAGAATCTATACCTACTAATATTATAAATCTGAAGAGTTTGAAAAATTATTTCAGTACTAGACGACGCCCGCAGCTACGCTTGCAATTCTTTTTTAATTTAACTGATTCTGCCCGATCCCGCGGGAATTTCAGGAAATCCCTTCTTAGTGCAAGCCTACGATCCCCAAGGAACATACATGCCAAATTTCAGCTTCCTGCGCCCAATAGTTTCGGCTGTAGCTTGTCTGTCAGTCAGTCAGTAACGCAAGGATTTTATATATACAGATTAGATAGCCCGTTTAGTCAGATGGCCTCTCTAGTCTAATAGCGGTAACACTCGGCGGTATACTCCGTATGCGCCGACTTTCGCTACCTCGGTTCACTCCTGCAGGAGTACACGACGGGGAAATTGATTGGGACGTTCGGCAAAGGATCAACTCAGGATGGATGAAATGGCGACAGGTCTCGGGCACAATATGCGATCCTAAAATGCCTTTTAAATTCAAGGGACGCATATATAACGCGGTTATAAGGCCTGTCGTATTGTATGGGGCTGAGTAGGCATGAGACCGATATATCAAAACGAATCTGAAATCCGATTGCAGACAGAAATCGTATCGTATCGATATTCCAATGTGAAAAAACCGATTTTAGAAAACGTAAAACAATACCACGATAACGCCAACTACACAAATCCGAACCAAACGGTGCAAGCACAACCAAACTACAAAGTAAATCTAAAGCTTACGTTTCCGATAGTTTATTCATTCATTCTCTTTCACACTACCAAACGACTAGTTAGTTAGAATGAGAGAGAGCGAATTTCATTTCCTTTTCTTTTTAACTTGATGATCCGTTGAAAGAACGAAAGAGATGAAGCGAATTGTGCTTTGCGTCGAGCGAATCGTTTTGGATTTTGGCGGTTTTATGAATTGCAGATTCAATAGAAAAAAATAAAACTAAATATCGAGGCGATAATATCTAATTCAGATTGAAACTATTAAATGCTTATTTTGAAAATTGCAATTAGTTTTTAGGAATTTATGTTTATTTGACTTGATTGGTCTCATGCCTAAAATACAACAAAAAATCGATTGTTTACATTTGTCGTACGCTACGCTCCAACATCCGCTACTGAAATTGATTTTTAAAATCGATTTCAAAATCTGAAATCGTAAAAATCCGAAAACGCCCATGCCTAGAGCTGAGTGTTGGGCTCCTACAAGATGGATGAAAAACGATTACTTACATGTGGAGTTACGAGAATGGATAAGATTAGGAACGAATACGTGAGAGGTAGTCTGAAAGCCTACCTCTCACGTATAGCCTATAGAGGAGGAGCGTGGAGCCTATAGAGTGCTATAGACGAGAAAGTGAAAGGAAGTCGTTTGGCTTGTATGGACATATGTGAAGAGATGATATGTATGTAGGTAAGCAGGTGATGAATATGAAGGTAAAGGGATATGAAAGGGAAAGGGGTAAATTATCAGATGACGGGCGACAGAAAAGAATGGAAGCGAAGGACGTACTGCGCCGACCCCTAATAAATTGGTCTGTGCTAGAAGATGATAGCCCATTTGTCCAGGAAGACTATCTTATCATCTTAATATATAAAATCCTTGCGTTACTGACTGACTGACAGACAAGCTACAGCCAAAACTACTTGGCGCATGAAGCTGAAATTTAGCATGTATGTTCCTTGGAGACCGTAGTGGTGCACTAAGACGGGATTTCCCGAAATTCCCCCGGGATCAGGAAAAACGGGAAATTCGAAAATATGTGCGTGCGAAGCCGCTGGCGTCCTCTAAGTACTAATATAATATTTAAAGCTGAAGAGTTTGTTTGTTTGGTTGAACGCGCTAATCTCAGAAACGACCGATAAAAAAATATATTACAGTGTTAGATAGCCCATTTATCGAGGAAGGCTATAGGCTATATAACATCACGCTATGAGCCACGGGAGCGGAACAGTAGCCTTAATTAACGCGAGTGTAACCGCGGGCATCCTCTAGTAGGTTATACAACATAGCATGAGCCTCGGGAGCGGAGCAGTATGCCTAAATAACGAGGGTGCAACCGTGGGCTCGTCTAGTTTCATATATACAGAAGATAAATTTTATTTTATACAAATTTAAAATAGACATCGCATGGGTTTACTAGACCTCAGTTGTATGCGTGACATTAAAAATCCTAGATTATTAATACAAAATCACAAAAATAGATTCAAGGCGTTCTTGATTAATTATTATTAGAAATATAAACTTGACTATATAACTAGCTATGTCATTTTGAAAAGACCATGGTCGCACCTATTTAATGCAGCGTTTGTTTTAATGCAGGTAAGTGTTCCTGTTTTATTCCGTGTGGTGACGGATTAAGAATACGGAATGTCACCACCTCATATCATAACATGGGTGTCGTAAGAGCCGACAGAGGGAGCATATTATGCAGAGAACAGCACTGTAAGAGAAGGAAAACTTGATACAAACCCTATACCAACCCGTTTGGCCAGTGTGGTATAGTAGGCCTATTCCTCCTTTCAAAGGTGAGGCCTAGTCCAGCAGTGGAATGTTAAAGGCTGATGATGATGAAGTGTTCCTGGCCACATTAGGTATGAATAGGTGCGACTACGGCTCTAGCTTGAGCATTTCTGTACTTATACTTTTCTGGATTTACATCTGAATGAGCTACGTATTCATATTCATATCCGTATGAATTACTGACTGTTTTCCCTATCCAATATTCGATCTATTAATGGATTTGACTACTAGCGATACACATTTACCAATTTAATACGCAAATAACTTCGAAATATCAGTGGTGCACGCTTGATTTTGAACCTGATACCCTGACAGTCTGTCGATATTCAGACAAACATACACATATAAAATCGTCTTACTGCACGCTTGGCGTAGTGGTTTAAGCGGTCCCCTCGCCGCTTAACACTGCGCCGAGTGTTGTGGGTTCGATCCCCACACGAGACAACACTTTGTGTGATTCATAAATTGTTGTTTCGAGTCTGGGTGTTCATTGTGTCCGTTAGTTGTATGTTTGTAAAGTCCCCCGCTACACAGGATTTAGTCCTAGTGCGGGAGTTGTCTTTAAAAAAGAAATAAAAAAATAAATAAAAAAAATACATTAAACTAGCTGTTGCCTGCGATTTTATCTGCGTTATTTACGGTATCTCGACAAAAGCGGGTGAAATTATAGCCTATATATTGCCCTACAAAGTCCTCTTCCATTAAAATCAGTCCAGCCATTTCAGAGATTACCCCGGACAAACAGAAAGACAGACTTGGTTCGTATAAACGATATGCACTTGAAAATACATAGTTATTTTGACACAGACAAACACTTAAATTTTATTTATGTGTAGATAACAATCCATGAAAGCAGGTATTGGAACAAGTGACATTCAGAATCGGGACTGACCTTTCGTTTATATGAATATAATGAAATTGAAAATGTCAATTTTGTCTAATATTAGTGCGTCACACTGTGCATTTTGTCGCTATGCAAAAACTGACGTATCATAGACGAGAGTCTTTAGGCACCACGCCTTGAAAGGCGGAGTCATTTTTTTACAGCCAGATAAACAAGTGGTCTAGGTATCTATGGTAAACTTTGACTTATAAACATGGCTATATTTTAGAATTAAAAGTATCTATAGATCTAAAAATATTTAGGTATCTATCTTTTTTCATACCTGTCTACCGTTTAGGTAGGCAGAGAGTATTGAACGCCAAATGCTCCGGTTTGAACATACCTCTTTCGCTTCCTCGACATTCATTAACCCCATCGTGCGTGACCCCATCCTCTATTCCTCCTATCCCTTTTCCCCCCAACCCAAAGGGCGCTACTTGTGACTCCTGTGGTGTTGCTTGTATCCATGGCTGACGTTAATTGCTTGCCATCAGGATCTTTGAGTCTTTATGGGAAATCGGTACCAATGAACATCCTACTGATAAGGGTTTTAAAAATAATAAATTTCTATTCTCTTGGGTCGTGGAGGGTAGACGGCAGTCGCTCTGTAAAAAAACAAATTTTCTGTTATATCTATCTATTTAGACACGTGCACGGAATCCGAACTAAAATCTGAAACCAGAAATGTCTGAGAGTTCTCCGTATTTTTTTTAAATTCACAAGAGACATGTGAAGTCTGGCAACCTGCTATTGGCCAGCGTGGTGGACTAAACATACACACCGCCAAAAGAAGCAGTGCGATGCGATGTAAAAAAAACAATACTTACATATGAATCATCAAAATCGGCCTGTATCCCCGGATGGGTAGGCAGAGGTGTAATATTACACTCACATTTCGCCATTAATTTTTAGGTCCCACGTAATAGGGGCGAGCCTATTGCCGTTACCGGGCACAACACCAAACTCCGTGCTGCTACTGAGGATTCGGAAAAACCCAGTAACATTTTTGCCCGACCCGGGAATCGAACCCGAGACCTCCGATCAGCAGTTGCATGCGCTATCCACTGGACCACGAAAGCAGTCGACAATAGAAATCAATACGAGGAGTTCAGGCAGGCATATAATTTTATATCACAAACCCAAAATAAGCTGTATTACTCTATTTAATTTAATTGTACTCTTTTATTAATAGTTCAAAATTTAACTTGAATTTAAATACGCTGCTAAACTCATTACCCTCCTTTGCGTTACGTAGTCGGGTAAATGTCACGATTAGTGGGCGACCCCTAACCTGCCTCAACTAACTGACTATCAAGGCGAAAAGTTACATTTATCTTGTTGACCTAAGATAAATGTTAAAAAACTCGTAACTATATTAATATAATTATAATATCGCAGCCAATTAATTGACTGCACGGTTGGCGTAGTGGTTTAGTCAGCCGCCTCGGTGTTTGATATTGCGCCGAGTGTTGTGGGTTCGGTCCCCATACGAGGCAACACTTTGTGTGTACTATAAATTGTTGTTTAAACAAATATAATTTCGAGAATTGGCCTTTTAGTTAAACTATTAAGCGATTTTTAGGCTCCAAGACGAGAGTTTTGGATGCAATTGAGATAACACTAAAAGACTGATTGCACTGAATAGAGGCCCAAATCTCGTAATTATATTTGATCACTCTGTTGTGCTCTAGTATCGGTATTATATGGTATTTGTCCGTGTGGTGACGGATTAAGAATACGGAATGTCACCACCCCATATCATCCCATGGGTGTCGTAAGAGCCGACAGAGGGACCAGGACCATATTATGTAGAGAACAACACTGCAAGAGAAGGAAAACTTGATACAAACCCTATACCAACCCGTTTGGCCAGCGTGGTATAGTAGGCCAATTCCTCCTTTCAAAGGAGAGGCCTAGTCCAGCAGTGGACTGTCAAAGGCTGATGATGATGATGATCGGTATTATACTTATGCCATAACTAGAGGACGCCAGCAGCTACGACTGCATTTTTTTTTAATTTACCCGTTTTGGCCGATCCTGTAGGAATTTCGGAAAATCCCTTCTTAGTGCACCCCTACGGTCCCCAAGGAACATACATGCCAAATTTCAGCTTCCTACGCCCAATAGTTTCGGCTGTAGCGTGTCTTTCTGTCAGTCAGTAACGCAAGGATTTTATATATTAAGATAGTATTCATTAACTGACTGACTTGAATGATATCGCGACTAGATCGTGAATCGAACAAAGTGTCAAACTGTTCGTCAACGTCAAATTAGATTATAGTGACACTTTAAGTGTAGCATATTACCAATTGTGAGTCAAATTAAAATCAAATAGCATTTCGTTCAAAATATAAGGTCGATGTAAGACAAATTAGTTACAACTAATTTACAGTTAGACATTTTTCATCCTAGATTTTACACATTTTTAAATATTCTAAAGGATATCCTCTATCCCAAATATAAGTAAAATAGTTAAATATTTCTTAAGATATAGTATTGTTGTTGTTGTGTTGCGAAATTAAACCTATATTTTCTTATATGTTTAATTTCGTAACATGTAAATGTTTGTACATCTCTTCTGTCTGTTAACTTGATGTTTAATTGTTTCAATGTATGCACATGTGTTGAGTTGCAATCTAGATCTAAACATACGCTTTGATTGTTTTTAATTTATAATAATTGTAATTTGTTTTGTGCAATTAAAAAAAAAAAACAACGAGAATTGGCCTAAAGGTTTAAGTCAAAGGTTAACCTTTATCTTAATATATAAAAACCTTGCATTACTGACTAACTGACAGACACGCTACAGCCGAACCTATTGGGCGCAGGAAGCTGAAATTTGGCATGTATGTTCCTTGGGGACCGTACGGGTGCACAGTAGCGCAAGGATTTTATATATACTGATGAGAAGAGTTAAGACATAGTTCACCACGCTGCCTGGCCATGTGCGGGTCGGTGACTACGTCTTTCGAGGACATTAAAAGGAGAACTCTCAGACATGCCGGTTTGCTCACGATGTTTTCCTTCGCCGTTTAGGAAGCTATAATAATACTACGTAAAAGTTCGGCAGTGTTGTGATCCTTCGGGTGATACAGGTGTCTATGGGCGGCGGTGATCACCTACCATCATGTGACCCCCTCGCAACTTTGTCTTCCTATGCAGTAAAAATATATCTAACTAGCTCTTTCCCGCGGTTTCACCCGCGTCCTGAGGGAACAACTTCACGTACCCGGTTAATTTATAGCCCAAGTTACTCTTTGGTATATCAGCTATCCGCCAGTGAAAGTCCCGTCAAAATCGGTCCAGCCGTTCCAGAGATTAGCAAGAACAAACAGACAGATAGACAGGCAAAATTAAAAAAAAAATGTAATTTCTTTATATGTACCGTGTATACATCCATATGCATTTAGTAAAAATCGGTTATTTTAATATTAAAAACAGACACTCCAATTTTATTTATGTGTATAGATTAATACGCGCGTAACTGCAGTAAGTCGGCTGTGGGCTTCGCCGCTCGTGGTGGGTATGAACTCGATATCCACAGCTTAGAAGTTTGCCAGTCTCTCCTAAGCTGTCTCAATAATTATTACGTAAATCAACAATTAAACACTACTGGAAAAAATTAAGGGATCAAAAAAAATTCCAAATTTTTGGGCAATTTTCAACATGCCGTAACTTCGAGAGAAATAGTCGTACAAGAAATAAAAAAAAAGGAAATTGTAGCTCCAAGGAACAATTTAAGGATCACGTTTTTTTCTTTGAAAAGCTCATAATTTTAAAAAAAGAGGAAAAAGGTTTTTCCGAGCTTTTCCACATTTTTGCTTGAGAAAGTGCTTAAATTTAAAACGAAAAACAATGAAAAAAAATTAATTGATGAGAATAATTACCGCCGGCATTAGCGTTATCCAAAGCGTACTACGTGTGTGTGTGCATTTGAAGACCAATATCTCGGCGAGAAGTGAACGTATCAAGGTGTATAAAAAAACAAATTAAAGCTAAATGAACAAAGTATCCGATCCTAATAGTGGTTAATCTAAAAAAAAATTCCGCGCCCGTAGACCAAAAATAAAAACTTAACAAAATTCAATTCAAAATTCTATTCTATTCTATACAATTTCCTTTTTTTTATTTCCTGTATGACCATTTCTCTCGAAGTTACGGCCTGTTGAAAATTGCCCAAAAATTTTGAATGATTTTTTGATCCCTTAATTTTTTCGTTTAGTATATAAAGAATGCGTTGTTTAGGTTCTACTATTTCATTCATTCGTGATGCGCAGCGACCCAAAGTGAGTCTTGTATCACAAGATCTCTCTATCTTTCCCTGTCGTGGATCATCATCATCATCATCAGCCTTTAACAGTCCACTGCTGGACTAGGCTTCTCCTTTGAAAGGAGGAATTGGCCTACTATACCACGCTGGCCAAAACGGGTTGGTATAAGGTTTGTGTCAAGTTTTCCTTCTCTTACAGCGCTGTTCTCTGCATATATGCTCCCTTTGTCGGCTTTTACGACACCCATGGGATGATATGGGGTGGTGACAATCCGTATTCCTAATCCGTCACCACACGGACACGTCGTTGATAAATTAAGTATACAACATTTTTTAATATTATTTAAAATACCTACTTCCATTGCAATATTTCGAAGGCTTTTCCGCCATAATTTAGTCAACTACTCCATATCTCAATGCGTTTGGATTTGTCAGACGTCAGTTGTAACGTCATTCGATTCTCACTTACGTCACACTCTGCTTATGCTATCTTTGTCTAGTATGCGTGATGATAAAATTACTTCCTATGTCTTAAATTTTATTTATTTTGGCATCATAGTTTGACGTAATTTTTATATTTTGCATAGTTTAATATGTATACCTATCTATTGCATAGAGGGATGGGCTGGCATTTCAATGTAATGTTTCAATTATATATTTTTTATAGGCTCACCTGTATCTCCAAAGGGCAGGCAGTGGTGTAATATTACACCCACATTTCGCCATGAATTTTTAGGTCCCACGTAATAGGGGGCGAGCCTATTGCCGTTACCGGGCACATCACCAGACTCCGGGCTGCTACTGAGTATTCGAAAAAACCCAGTAACAGTTTTGCTCGACCCGGGAATCGAACCTCCGATCAGCAGTCGCATACGCTATTCACCGGACCACGGAGGCAGTAAAGTCAGAAAATATACTTGCAAGCTATTATACTAATATACATTTACACACACAATTATTACACAAAAAAACTGCTAACTTATCAACAGCCGAACTAGGAATAAAGCCTGTATGCATGATTCATTTCAAATACTTTAGTAATTAATTTCAATGTTTAATTTTCTATTTTAACGATTTCGGCATATCCTACCTTTTTCAGTAACTAAACTTTTGCATTGGAGACCAGGGTCCTCTCATTCTTGCCGCTATAGGCTATTAGCTTACGCACGCAGAAACAGGCCGACCTCCGCAACCCAAAAGGAAAGCGATATTCCATGATTTCGAGTCCGCGAGCGAAAAAAATGCAATTTATTTTAAGGTCAGAAAAATTATTAATCCAACTTAAATTTGGGTATTAGCACAATCACCCTTAGCATAAGCACGGTTACAACGATCTCTCTGATCTGTGATAGTTAATCACTCATTGCGTATGCTCTGAATATTTTGAACTGTCAGTCCCTATTATTATCGTAAACCAAAACTCTTTTCGCTGCCATTTCGGCGATCATCATAGATGTGGTACCGGTAAGCGTTAGCTACCATCATCATCACCGTCTGAACATTATCCTGTTTGCATACAAGACTTTCGATGTGTATCCAGAGCATCATCCTCCTAGCGTTATCCCAGTTTCAATCTGGGGTCCGCTTACTAGTCTAACCGGATTTGGCTGAATATTAGCTTTTCCACGGAGCGACTGCTTGTCTGACCTCCGCAACCCGAAGGTAAAGCGATATTCCATGGTTTAGACTAGTGTCAGTTTATTTAGAAGGTACAGACGCCCTGTAACGACTGTCTAAGATCTTCATGACAACCGGGACCGACCGATGTGTAACCTGATATGACGGAATATTAACCCGAGTTGACTTACATATCTTAGATATTTTTACGCAAAGCTACGTTTAGGCAGTTTCATATTATTATATAATCACCGAATTTCAGACATCTTATGAACACCACCATCAAGTAGAAGACAAAATCAAAAATAAAAAGAAAATAAGGTTAATTCATAATAATATAATAAGTAACAGCGATAGCCTAGTGGAGAGACCGACAGTCTGCTACGCAGAGGGTCCGGGTTCGAATCCACGGTGCGCACCGATGACTTTTCGGAGTTATGTGCCTATTCAATTGTTAATTATCGCTTGCTAAACGGTGAAGGAAAACATCGTGAGGAAACCTGCATGTCCATATTGATCTAGAAAGACATGTGAAGTCTGCTAACCCGCACTTGGCCAGCGTGGTGGACTATAGCCTTACCCTTCTCATCATGGGAAGAAGCCCTTGCCCAGTAGTGGGACAGTATAAAGGGCTGATCATGATGAAGGTTAATTCAAAATACAAAAAATCCGATTACTGTTCACGTAAAGAATGAAACCAGGATAACGCTAAGACGGTAATTACTCCTTTGCTGCATACGTTGCTCGGAATTCTCACCAAATAATAGGTTTCTGGGTCACCATCACACATTTGAACTTATTATTATATTAATGACTAAATATAACTGATAAAATTATTTTATTATCCGTTGCTTGGCTCTATCTGTTCTGTTGCTATCTGCGGCTGTAGGTTAACAACCTATCCGTAGTCTAATCGGAACTCTTTGGAATATTTCCTTTGTATATCAGTTGTTTTATTAAGCGAAGGCTAAAATGCTGATTAAGCTAATCTAAAGTAGCTACTACATAAGTGAAATGTATTCAGTTTTGAAGTTTACTTTAAACTAAGCTAACGAGTTTACTTTAAGCTAGCGACCTCAGGTCGGGCGCTGTAGGGAAAACATGGCAAGATAGGGATTCATAGACCACTCGCAGGTCGACTGCGGAGCTCCATCATAATCCTAGGCTAATTAATCTAGCATAGCCTTGCTCAGCTTGCACACTATGTAGCCTGTGGTTTATATGTATATAGTATGTTGACATAGTAGTAGAGCCTTGCTGGTTTCAGCATGAATGATCCGGCTCGACCGGGGAAGCACTAATCCCCCATTCCTTCTCTCTCATCCCAATCCTTATCCTATACCTTTTCCCAACCCCAAGGGGCGTCAACGCACTTGTGACTCCTGTGGTGTTGCTTGTTATCATGGGCGGCGGTAATTGCTCTTACCATCAGGCAATCCGTCTGCTCGTTTCCCGCCTATTACTATAAAAAAAAAAACGACGTAAAGTAACAGTATCTATACTGTTGCGTTTCGTTCGGCGAGTGAGAGTGCCGGAGGCCCTATCCCCTATTCTTTATTCCTCATCCTGCTTCTTCTAATATCTTGTCATTCCTCGGGTGTTGCTTGTGTCCATGCGCGGCGTTAATCAGGCGATGCGACTACTCGTTAGCCGTCTATTACATAAAAAAAGAAACTACCTAAGCTAACGAAGTCAGTTTACCAGTTAATATTACGGCCTAAGCTCCATCTCAATATAACTGATAAAATTAATTATTAAGTCAAACTAAGCTAGCGATTTTTGTCTCAAGGTGGAAACCCACTTGTGGCCTATCTTATCCACACCTCTTAGAGTTTGGGCAGACTGAGGAGCTGTGCAAGATTGTCCCCTAGTGGACGCAGGGTTAGCCACGAAAACCACTGTCGTTCTCACGACTTAACCTAGATAACTTCAGTCGTGAACGAAAGCAGTTTAGTAGTTCTCATTACGAACTAAGCTAGGAGGGTATTCAATGTAATTGTTCAATTGTAAAGAGTTGTCCATTAAAACTTTCTGACTCGTAACTCATGAAAACCTTTGCATTTTCCAGGTATACCATCAGAGCACGCGCAGCCTCAACCATCCATACAACCAGACAACCAAATGTACGTCTACAACAACCACGTAAACGTGCCAGCACTCAACTCCATAGACTTATACTCCAGACCCCAAAACTACGTCCAAAACTACACCAATATTCGAGAAAACCCACAAAACCTAGTAGTACACAGGCAGTTTGACAATGCGAGCCCTTACCAAGAAGACTTTAAAAAGCTAAGACAAGATGTCGTCCAACAAAATGGCGCCAATCAAAATGGCGCGAAAGAAAAACTGGAACAGCCTAAAGAGAATTTGAAACCTTCAGATCAGAACAAAATTTATTACGGCGATTATCAGAATTTCTCCGAAGCGAAAAGTGAAAACGATGCGAGTGTACATAATAAAATAACTGAAGATATATCAATGAATATAAAGGGACAGTATATTTGTTATAAGTGCAACGAAGTTTTCCCATCGAAAAGGGGTTTGAAACACCACTCAAAGAGTTGTACGGAAAATGATCAGTTAGTGGAAAAAGTTGGTAAGTTTAGTTGTAGTCAGTGTGCTTACCGGTGTCAATCGCCCGCCATCTTGAAAATCCACGAGAGAACACATTCAGGCGAAAAACCTTTCTCCTGCACCTTTTGCGATTACAAATCAGGGCAGAAAAATAACGTAGCGAAACATATCCTAGTTCATATGAAAGAAAAACCGTTCAGATGTCAATATTGCGACTATAGGTGTGCGCAGAAGAACAATTTAGTCGTTCATGAAAGAACGCATACTGGTTACAAGCCTTTTGCTTGTCCATTTTGCGACTACAGAACAGTTCAGAAACCTAATTTAGTAAAACATATGTATCTACATACGGATCAGAAACCTTTCAGCTGTGATATGTGCAGTTATAGATGTGTGCAGAAAACCAATTTGACGAAGCATAAATTGAGGCATTTGAATGAGAAAGAGGGAGAAAAAGTAGATGTTAAAAACCAAATTAAGCCGTATCGGCCGAGGCAAAAGTCTGTGAAATGTCCCCAATGTCCATATAGGTGTGTCCAGAAAGCCAGTATGGAGAAACATATGCAGTTTAAACATGGGCAAGAATGTTCTGGAGAGGGTTTTGAAGAAAGTGGGGTTATGACGAAAGAAACTGACTTTGAAACTATAAATTTGAGTGTCAGGAAAGATTATGTGTGCCAAGAGAAAGATAGTATAGAAAATACGGTTACCGAGTCATAGTTGTAGTTATAGTTGTATTATGTTTGTAAGAAAAGTGGTGTTCAGTGTAGAAAATCTAATTGATGAGTATGTTACAAAATTAACTGGTCCATTTGGAAATTCACGGTAACTTGATGTTCATTTTGATTTGATTAAAATTTTGAAAATTACAAAAAATCCATAGTAACTTTGAGCCTCAATATCTCCAGAACCAGTAATTTCCCAGGTATGGTGCCGGAGTAAAAAATGTTCGTAATGATTGGTATTATATGGGGTTTCAGTTTTCGTTAAGGGTCTTTTTACACCCTGTAAATATATATTTTTTTAATTTACCATTTTTTTTATAATATGCAATACAAAAGAGATATCGTAAGAGCCGAGATTGTAGAGACTGTATTTCGGTTAATCTGGCTGAAAGTATATTTAGTGTTTTAAAAAATTTTTGAGACCATTTATAGAATTATATGTTCTCTAATATTGAGTTTAGTATTTAGTAGTTTCCTCAAGACGTCACAAAAAATGTCACATTGTGACCTAAGGCCATCATAGCCAGGCATTTATTTTTATCCAAAAAGTCAGTTTACGCGATTTTTAAGTTCTGAAGGTCCTTTACTCCTGAGACTAAAAAAAATTAATGGATCAAAATTACCGATTTTTGGACCAGGATGGACATTTTCAACTGACATTTTTCTATTGCTCCTTAGACGTCAATTAAATACCTGAACACCCTTTTCATTTAGACTCAGTCTCGCTTTCTTGTAATAATTTTTACTGAATTAATTATTTTTGTACATATTAAGTAGTTATTTGAGATTACGTCTGGTATTACCAATATTTGTTGTGTTATCAACCCAGTGTGTTAAACGGATGGAATTTGAAAATAAATTTCATCTTTTTTTATCTCTATGTAATTCCCATATATATGCAAAGTGATTTAGGATAGTTAATTTTAGCATTTTTAAATTTTCAATATTAGTTTCCACACAGAACTATGTTAATTAGACCAGCACTTATTTTTCATAATTAAAAAAATATTAAGCGTTATTTGTAAATGGTCGCCTGATTAATAATAATAATAAGGCAGTATTGCTGGACACGACACGCATCGTACGGAGATTCCTTTCTCTGCAGCCCTAACTAAGCTCAAGCTTGTACTATGGGTACTAGATAATGGAGAAACATACATATTATATACTTTTTTTGTTGTTACATAGAAACACCCAGACCAAGACAAACATCCATGTTCATGCACACAAATGTTTGACTTGAGCGGGAATCGAACCCGCAACCTTCGGCGTAGCAGTCGCTTACACCCGCTGCGCCAACCGGTCGCTGGAATATTAGTATTTTTAAATAGTAGCATTGAGAGTATCGAGATAGACAATTAGATCAGAATTTTTCTAATTTTTTTTTCACTATTAAAAAACGTATTTAGGTTTGTTTTGTAACATCGCAAGACAAGTTGAACAGTTGTAGTACGATTTGAATCCTTATTTCCTAAGCCATAAGAACGGCACAAAGGTTAGTGTTTAGTCAAACGAGTAGCTGTGTATACTATTACAAAAAAATTGGTTGCCTGTAAAGTCGGTATACGGGCGAAAGTTTTACGTGACAACGACTTTGAGTGGTAAAATAATTTTAATGTGAATATTCATTCGTATAGTAGGAAGAAGGATGAAAGACGCGTGCCTTTCACTTTTTATGTCTGTCTCTCTCGCTCTTAGGCGGGACGCGTGCCTCTCACTCGCTCTCATTGTGAGCGCATAACGTGAGCGGAGCGTAACGCAGTTTCTTGAAGTGTCACCCGGCAAACCAATTTATAAGACGTTGTCACGTCAATAAATAATTTAAATTCACAACCGAGTTAAATAATTAAATTCGATTTCACTAATTTACAAGTATACAGGTACCAACTTGTATGATAGCAGTAGTGTAATACTAGGACAATACTTTCATTCTAATACACTCATTGCCATTGCCTTTCCTTTCACATTAAATAGACAAGTAACAACGGTCAATCTCCTTGATACTATCTAGCCCCACACCTGCTGCACATGAGTCCAGGCTAGAACAAGGCGAAAGACTTCAGCAGTTCGTAGGCAATATGATCAATATCATCAACATCAAAATGATTATCAATATCATCAACATCAAAATGATTATCAATATCATCAACATCAAAATGATTATCAATATCATCAACATCAAAATGATTATCAATATCATCAACATCAAAATCATCATCATCAAAATCATCATCAATATCATCAACATCAATATCATCATCAAAATCATCAACATCAAAATCATCAACATCAAAATCATCATCATCAAAATCATCAACATCAAAATCATCATCATCAAAATCATCATCATCAAAATCATCATCATCAAAATCATCATCAAAATCATCATCAAAATCATCATCAAAATCATCATCAAAATCATCATCAAAATCATCATCAAAATCATCATCAAAATCATCATCAAAATCATCATCAAAATCATCATCAAAATCATCATCAAAATCATCATCAAAATCATCATCAAAATATCATCAAAATATCATCAAAATATCATCAAAATATCATCAAAATATCAACAAAATATCAACAAAATATCATCAAAATCATCATCAAAATCATCATCAAAATCATCATCAAAATCATCATCAAACATTGAGTGGTAAAATAATTTTAATGTGAATATTCATTCGTATAGTAGGAAGAAGGATGAAAGACGCGTGCCTTTCACTTTTTATGTCTGTCTCTCTCGCTCTTAGGCGGGACGCGTGCCTCTCACTCGCTCTCATTGTGAGCGCATAACGTGAGCGGAGCGTAACGCAGTTTCTTGAAGTGTCACCCGGCAAACCAATTTATAAGACGTTGTCACGTCAAAATATTTGATTTAATAAATATTGGTGAAACCAGACAAGTGGTTGCGTCGGTAGACTGTTTCGCGATTGCAGTCGCACTAATTGAGAGTCATAAATCTATATAGGATAGTTATATTTTTTTAAGAATTTCATGTACATGAGACACGTCAAAGTGATGACGAAAGTTGCCCGACTGTTGATCAACAGTTGCTTGATTGTTACCCAACTGTTGCTTGATTATTGCCCGACTGTTAAAGCTTTTTTATTGTAGTGTTGAATCCATATTGACAAAATATATATTTTTTTGCAATTTAATTTTAGATTAGGTGACTTTAGTGACCATACCAAACAGTCAAATATAATGAAATAAATAAATAAAATTCTTAAGATATTTTAAAAAGCCATCGAATTCGCAACTCCGCAGTCAGTATACCAATCAGTTCAATCGACAGGGCGCCTCGCATAAACTTTGACATGTCTCATATTTTTTTGTGATATAGCTTATGAATAAAAGATGAAACTTTGCTCTCTGATAGATAATTGTTCCTGGATGTAAATAAAAATAATGTGACGCTTTGATGATGTTGAAAATGCGTTTAGTGAAGTTTAAATAACTATATAGTTAGGTATCGATAATGAATTGTTTAGATGAGATTTTGTTAGTTTTTAACGTATTTTCTTTTGTGAATTTGCAGGATGTTAAGAGCGTTTGCCCTCGCGCTGCTTAGGCAAATCTTTTTTTTGAAAATATTGTTTTTTTACATGTCATTGCCTAATTACCCTCACTACAAAAAATAATATTTTATTAAATCTGGTAAGACTCGAAAGAGAATTGTACCAAGGCGCAAGTCTTGGAGGCTACAGGAATACGCTGGAATGACGATGATGTCAAATCAACTTTACTTGACAATGTCGAACGCTGTAAAAAAGCCGCCAAGTCATTCTCGCTTTGACAGACTTGGTAGACAAGCTTGATTTAACCTCTAGAGCCCCAGCGGCACAAAAACGTGCCAGTAAACAAGTATTACCGTTGAGCCCCGCTGGCACAAATTTGTGCCACCAAACCCCGACCGATTTAGAACTGTATTTGTAGTAAAGATAAGTCTTAAAATCGTTTCTAAACGAATGTTCTCAACGGCAGATAATATTTTACAACCATAGACAAAGATAGAAACTAAAAATATTGTAAGCAACATATAAAAAAATAGTGTGAAGTTAGTACAACTGAAAACTGCGCCGCGCGCTATGAAGTTCGAGTTTGAATATTGCAGGAATCGAATACAGAACTCGTAAAATAACATTATCTTTAGATTACCAGTCTATTCATGAGTGAGTTCCCAAAATTTCGTGTAAATTGATCACACACTTTAGTCAGAAATCAACATAATACAGCAATATAACTATATTCGGCAAGTACGCCGATTTCAATAGGATATGTTTGTTTCTTGAGGTCTAATCAGAATTTGTATACATTGTATTTCATAGCCACATCATTGAACAACCCGACACCGTTTAGAGTGTGTGAATAGAAGCAACAGAAACGGAGCAATAACAGTTTTTGTGACCGGGGTCAGAATACGCTTACGATAAGAGCCCGCCCGCGGTGCTTGATGGATAGTTGACGTAAATAATGGCGGTCCTTGAGAGGTTAAAAACCCTAGGAATCATACAATACAGAAATGGTTTTGCAATGTTGCTTGCGGTGTAAACGCTCTTACAGTTTTCCTGAATAACCGGAATCATGATGTTGCCGGGTATTATGTGGCAATGTGATTTTGCCGCCCGGCGAATGAAGACTGCATATGAAACTATACATTATAAGCTGATCTTTGCCACACAATATAGCCTTTTGCATATAACATGTCTTGAATAACTTATTATAAGCACCACTGATAATAGAATAATAGATAATGTGCCTGTATAAAACTTGCCGAGAACCAAAAAACTCATTACAAATCTTAACAGAAAATACAAATAATTTGGTCACGCATTTATAAGCCCTTTGACCGCCACGAACGTGTATAGACGTCAAATGTGGCTTGCCAAAATGTACCAAACACATTACCATACTATGCTCCATTTGGTTAGGTATTTAACTAAAGGTAAACAATCTTGATGTGACTTTTTTATCTAAAATCTGTTTAAAAATAAAACTACTGATTAAACTAAAGGCTCAATTGATTTAGTAATCATTATTGTTGTATTTACATTGATCTTTAGCAGCATTTTATATTTAAAACGATTTTAGATAAAAACTTCACATCAAGATTGTTTACGTTTAGTTAAGTACCTAACCAAATGGAGTATAGGTTCATTTTACCTTGTCACCTATACATGTTTTTTAGGTTTTGGATTTGAAAGCAATGAATTGGATTGTACTGTATTTGTATAATTTGCTATGTTGTCTTCTTAATTAAATTATGAGAATATTATGTTAAATATTTTTCTTCCTGTCATTTATCAGTTCGATGTTATGTCAAAGAACTATTACTCTTTGTACGAATTAATAAACTTTTGTAAACTTTTTAGCCTACTGCTATGCAATCAAATATTAATCTGAACAATAAAACAAGAAATTGGTTAACTGATGCCAACAGATTCTGAGTTTATGTTTAGTACATAATAAAACAAAACCGAATTGAGATCCTTTTTAAAGTCGGTGTAAGTTCTAGAAAGGAAAGAATATGCTAAATTATTTTAAGTTTTATTAATTCGTATTAAGAATACCTTCGAATTAATAAAACTCTTCAATAGATTATAATCACAGTCTTGTTTTATAAAAGTCCTAACATGTACAGTAGGAAAAAGACTTTGTGCTATGTTATAGAAATATCTATGCACCTATGTATCCTATGTATACAGACTTGAATATAAAATGGTGATGTATGTCCTATATGCTTGGAGAAAATTATGGTATGATAGTTTTTGCTCATTATTTTGGTAAAGAGTGTTTTCAATATTAATTTTGGTTGATAAAGGAAATAATTTGTAAATAATGAAAATCAATTGTTTTTATAACTTCATGCCTTTATCTCCGAAGGGGGAGGGATAGGTGTATTACACATTGTGTTTATATTATATAAATAGTTAAAAGTTAAGATTGATAAATTAGATAATTGATTGTATTAAACAAAATATCCCAAAATCCTTTTTACTACTATAATCAATTGTTTGGTACATGACCATTTTTTCAAGACCTGTGTATATCTATGATAGGTCCATATATATTTCTCTATGGTAAAAATGGTCAGTGGCTAATAGCTGCTGCATCGGCTGTGAACGTCAATATAAATAGGTCGGTTGTGAGATTGTCAAATTAAATGTCTCGATTTTATTATTAATGTCATTAGGTAGAGTAAATAATAGTTTTTTTAAATTAGGACCGAAGCACACATATTAAGTATATCCATCTGGGATCTGAGGATATATCCAATGTATATGATGTAAATGTAATGTAAATGTGGGTGTAATATTACCTACACCTCTGCCTACACCTTCGGGGATACAGGCGTGAGTCCATAAAATAAAATAAAATATATGATCAGATCTAGTAAAAAGATACCTTACCTACCTTTATTTTACCATGTAACGCGCTCTATAAGCTGGCATGTTTCACCCCACATGTTCATCCAGGCAGGCAACTGGCCTTAGAAAATAACGTTGCTACTAGTTTCCACTGGGTGTGCATAAAGTGTTTAGGCTGGTTCGCGTCATTCGTACACCCGTATGTTTGAAGGCATGTTAGTCGATCAAAGTATAGATTTTACACTCAATGCTTAAAAAATATGTGTGCTTTAGGCAATATACGTCAAATTTGATTGTAAGTCAGATAGTGTGTTCATATTTATTTTGACTGCATGGATTTGACTGCAATGATTAATTATAGGCAACTCGCAACTATACCACAATATTCCAGTGTCGTATCAAACAAAATATCGTGTGGCTGACAAATAGTCTTGTCCTTAATATAAAACATTGACTTAATATTGTTTGAATTTTAGTTCCTGTCTATTTCGTGTAAAAGTCGTACATACCCCAATGCATACTTTTTCTATAGCTGCTTTCTCTAAAAATTTTTAGTGGCCCTTGATTAATAAAATGGCATGAGAGTAGGGGTTCTTACATTAGTAAAAATGCCAAAACCGTCGCGTCAACCATGCTGTCAAAATAATAGGCATCACACAAGTCATATCGTCGCAACGTTACCAAGTTGCCGGACAGTTGCGCAACAAATGTTCCGTTTAAGAGACTAGACAATATTGTTACCAAGGGATATTGTATGTACCTAACAATGTACATCACATTTTTTTGTATATTATTTTTTAATATTATGACCACTGCTCCTAGAAACATACATGACAATGTCGCTTGCTTTACGCTTGTGTTAATGTGTTGATCGCAGTATCGTCAAGCGATTTTTAGTTGCCGCGCTGTTGCCAGGCAGTTGCCCGACTGTTGCCCGATAGTTGTCAAGTATGTTTCTGTGTTCAGTTTTTACGTTAATCATTTTTGTATGTTCTTTTTTAAATAAATGCCGCTTACCAAAGTGTTTTATTGTTTTATTTGATGCGATAGAAATTATTATCTATACATGATATTAATATAGTTGGAAAAATAAAAAAAGTTTAAAAATAATTTGTATAGTCAGATGGACAGCCAGGCAGACGTACGAACAGGCAAAAATAAGAAAAACATTGTTTATGACTTAATATTATTTAACTATTACAGTTGCAAACAAAATACACATTTTGAAATCACAGACAGGCACTTGAATTTTATTACCTATACAGGGTGCTGACTGTGAGAATTTATTGCCTCCTTCTCATTGAAATGGCACTGTTTCTCCTCATTCGACGATTCAGACTTGTGCTGACTGCGTCACATAAGTGGTGCTCCTGTGGATGGAATTGTTTATCCCCAATGCTCACATATGAATCAAGGGCGCAGTTTTCCGTGGTTTATTAAAACCTGTAGATAGTAGCACAATAAAAGCAGTCAGCATATCTGGCCTGGGCCCTGGAACAAGACCACGAGAAATTGAGATCCTGGGCTTAGTGAGGACAAGTGCAAATTCGGGCCCTGTGAAGTGTGCTCCCTTGAGGTAACGGTAGGTACTGCGTAGTGCGTACCTATTACACGCCACAGCGAAAAAGTCGCTGGGCTTCAAAAATTGTTAAAACTGTAATTACCTGAGAACCTACGTCTCATAAACGGTTAAAGTATTTGCGCCTAACTATATAGCGGCGCCGGTAACGAAACCACAGCGCGATTCAGACGAACGGCACAACGCCATCTATCGAGCGCTCGGGTAGTTTAAGAATAAGACTATTAGGTCCTGAGACTCCTGAGTAGGTCTAATGTGATCTATGGGTCTAATAAAATTGGCAATGCTAAGATTCTAACTAGCGACTCTAGCGGCGAATTCGGTAGTTGTCCGGGTACGAGTACGACACTTTTGACAGCTCAATACAAACATAATACAAACCACTATAACCACAGAGTACCTATGTATATAGGACTATAACCTCGAAGCGAAGTTGTAAGAGGCGCGCGGATAATCTTTGCATCGATTGCATCAATTAAGACAAACAGAATCTTATGAACTTATGTATTCTATTACCCAGCAGTGGGGCACTATTATTATTAGAAACTTAATTTTTGTCTCACTGCTGGGCAATCCTATCGATCGCAAATCCCCTTCCATCTTCCACTTGTCGCGATCACACGCGAGCTGCTGCCAATCCTTCCGAAAAGCGTCCAATTCATCGCGCCACCTCCTCCTAGGCCTTCCCCGTTGCAATTTTCCGCTGTTGGGTATCCACCGTAATAAAAGCTAGCAAAAAAATTGTTGTACTTACCTGACTTTCTATACATATACGGAGCCCAGCAGATAACTTGTTGAAGCTGAAATTTGGCATGTATGTTCCTTGGGGACCGTAGGGGTGCACTAAGAAGGGATTTCCCGAAATTCCCACGGGATCGGCCAAAACGGGTAAATTAAAAAAAAATGCAGGCGTAGCTGCTGGCGTCCTCTAGTCAATCTATAAAATTAATATTATATCCACTATACCTACAAATATACATAGAATCAGAATCAGAATTTTTTATTTGTTAAACATAAGTATACATAAATTGTGGTGGTCTTAAAAATATATATATAAAGTGCGCTATGTTTTGTCATCATGACATACAAATAATTTAAAAAAAAATGCGAAATATCGTGCTTTTAAAACAACAAAGAAATCAATTGTCAAATTAAAAAAAATATATAATAGTAATTGAATTTATACAATGTCATTAAAAAAAAAAAATACACAATATACCAAAACCATACGAACAAAACATTTACAATAATTTATCTTTGAGAAAATCGTCAATAGAATAGTAGCGTTTATCTATAAGTATCTTGCTTAATTGATATTTAAATTTCATAAATGGCAGACTTTTTAAAGTGTCGGGTATATTATTAAATATCCTAGGTGCCATACCGAAGAAGCTCTTCTGCATCAGAGCAGTTTTACATTTTATTAGGCATAATTTATTCACATATTGAGCTCGCATCGGGGCTTTTCGAACTGCAGATATGCTTGTAAATAAATGTGTATTTTTTTTGACAAATAGTGCTGTTTCCAGAATGTATAAGGATGGTAATGTTAATATCTTATGTGTTTTAAAATATGTTACACAGCTATCAGTTCAGTTGATTTTAGACCATACATACACCTGACACATCTCTTTTGCATCCTGAATACCATATCACGATCCGTCGAGTGACCCCAGAAAATGACTCCAAATCTCAGAAGTGACGCCACTAGAGCGTGATAAGCCGTCAAAAGTGTTTTATTGTCAACTTTATGAGATAGTTGAAGGAGTGCAAAGGCAGACGTACTTAGTCGTTTGCATAGTTCTTGAACATGAGGTTTCCATGTGAGTTTATCATCTATAGTAATGCCCAAAAACTTAGCGTCATTTATTTGTTCAATTGTATGGTTTTTATAAGTAATATTTATGTTAGGTACCTCACATCGTTGGTGAAATTGCATAATTTTTGTTTTTATAAAATTAATCATTAAATTATTACTATCTAGCCATTTAACTATATCAGCTAAAGAATTATTGATATCGATATTCCAAGCATGGTTTACGCTAGTGTCAGTTTATTCCACAGAATTGAGTGGGTTATTCATAGGTAGGTACTGATTGTCACTCAATCATTTATTCCATTGTTGGTTGTCTGGAAGAAATTTTGCGATAAGATCGCCCTTGTACCACTAGAGAGGAAAGGAATGAAAGTGAATGTAAGTAAAACGAAAGTTATGATTTTTGAAAAAGAGGAATGCGATGCGTTACTGCTTGTTATGTTATGATCGATGGACAACGAGTGGAGCAAGTGAATGAGTTTATACAAACTTTAGGTACGCTGTTTACAAGAGATGGTAAGAATGTAGAAGATATTGAAAGAAGAGTTAATGCAGGTAATAGAGTGAATGGAGCTCTGAAGGCGTTTATGAATAGCCAAAACGTATCTAAAAAGGCACGATTGGCTGTGCATAGAGGTGTGTTAATACCTACTCTTAGGCCTCGCGCGCACTAGCGATTAAAGTTGGCCGATAGTTTGATCGGTCAGTCGGATCAGTAGAGTTATATGGCAGTGCGCGCACTTGATCAATTCTTCAAGTGCGCGCACTGCCATATAACTCTGTACTGATCCGACTGACCGATCAAACTATCGGCCAACTTTAATCGTTAGTGCGCGCGAGGCCTTATGGATGGTAGTGATAGTTGGGTATGTCAGAAGAGTCATGAAAGTAGAATAAATGCTGTATGAGAGCACTGAGAAGTATGTGTGGTGTTTATTTGACTGACAGAGTCAAGTATTGTGTGATAAGAGAGTGTTGGGGGGTAAAAGATGTAGTGACAAGCATCGAGAAAGGTATGCTAAGATGGTTTGGGCACGTGGAGAGGATGGATGACGAAAGACTGACCAAGTAGATATATAAGGAAAGTATGGATGGGACAGGACGAAAGGGAAGACCAAGGCGGACGTTCTCTGACCAGATTGGAGACATTGTAAAAACAGGACAGGTTAGAAGTACCCTGAACAGAAGAGCATGCATGAGCAATGTGATGGGAGTGAATGAAGCAAGAGAAATATGTCAGGATCGTTGCAAATGGCGTTCCGTAGTCTCTGCCTACCCCTCAGGGAAACAGGCGTGTATGTATGTACCACTAGTTTTAAGTTCTTTATAATATGATCACCGATGCTTGTATTTTTTTTTCTAGATAACTTCACCCCTTTAACGACTATTGTAGGCAGATGTATATTAAACACCCACACTTCGCCAGTTATGTTTCGGTAATAGGGGGCGAGCCACAGACATAATTATATCTACATAGATAACGCAAATGCATGCACTTCGCGTGTCTGAACTCCGACCAAGCGTCGAGCTTGGTCGCCACTAACTTCAGTCCCCGCGCGTCCGTTTTACCGTTAAGTAAACTTTATTCACATTACGGTGCCGCGTTTGCTTCGGGCGTTTGATCTGACGTTGTGTATTAGGAGACGATGAATATCGCACAAGCGATACTGTCGCGCATCGCTTCGACTTCGTGATACAGGCAACGTCACAGTAGGTATTAAAAAGTCTGCACGCTTGGTTTCAATACAAATCGTAATAGTTGCGTTATCTATGTAGATCTATATCTGTGGGGCGAGCCTATTGCCAGCTACCAGGCACATTATTAAGCAAGCGATAATTAATTTATAATGCACACGTAACTTCGAAAACTCAGAGGTATGTGCCCGGGGTACCCGGGGATCGAACACGAGAACCATCATGTCGGCAGTCCGTTACGTACACCACTAGGCTATAGCCGCTGTTTTTTTTTCTGGTAACCAATACCTAACAAATTTCTACCAATCTTCGGTTCTAGAAGAGTATCGAATTTTGTAGATTAAATAAAATCACCACATATTACCAAATAGCTTTAATCTTATAAGGTACTTACATAGTATCTTAAAAATTCTAGAGAGTTACAAGAGAAAATCAAATCGACTCTGTCTTGTATATCTTACAATTAACAAAAAAAACATCACATTGGATACATCCATGGCATTGGGTTACAAAGAGAAAACAACTGACCAATTGTAAAATTTACTGACCATTTGTAGAGTTAACTTGTCAATTGTAAAGTTGACTAACCAGTTGTAAAGTTAAACTGTGCATTTGTAAATTTACTTATTAACTGTACGTAATATATTTCTTGATCATAATTATGTGAAATTAAATTACTAGATTCTAAAAGCATATAACATTGACTTGAAGACACAATATTTTATATTTTAATAATAAGCCCAGAATTAAAATACTTGGCAGTATACTAACTGTTGGTACAAATTTAGAAAATGCTGGACATACTCAGTAGCCTGTTTTAAATTGATAAGGTGTAAAGATTTAAAAGATATTGTAATCCTATAATGGTGGTAAATTTTACCATAAGGCCAGAAGTCTGAAATTGTTTATGAAAATGTTTACAATCCTTACTAGGTTTTATTGCTTTTGAACATTTAATGACTTTTACACACTTAATCAAATAGTAGTTGTCACCATTATGAAATCAAAATAACAGATTTGACTGAACATAAAATATATTTTAAACAGAGATAGAGCAAGCAAGCTGTAAGTGAAAGAAAGAGAAAATAATAACACTTGGTATACGTCTCTCTCTTTTTAATGAAGCTTACGCAAAGTAAATGCAGTACGATTGGCTGTGCATGCGTCTTCAAAATGCGAAGAAAATTAATTTGTTTCTTTCTTACGAGGCTGTATCTTTTATTTTGGCTTGGTTATTCTATTTATAATAACTATAACTCTATGGTTATATAGCTGTGAGGTTTAAAAACAATGATATATTGATATTGTACCTACTTTGGTTTTACATGTGTCAAAAATATATTTGTAAATGTTCTATATGAACTGAATCTAAAGTTGCCCGTTCAAAATTATTACAAAAGCACTATGCGCCCGATATCTAGGAGTCTACTTAGGTACTATATTCTATCACTGATTAGAACCCACACAATGTTTACAAGTGAAAAGAATACACACGAAACACGTGTCAAACTACTGACATAATGTCGAAGTTGTCAATTTCGGATCGTATGTCAAATCACTGTTAATTTGTCAAGTAGTTGATCATTTGTCAACTATCATTTTTTGATTATAAGAATATTTTTTCTTTATGTGAGTGAAAATATTGACATAATAGTATGTTCCAACGTCCTATCACTGATTAGAACCCACACAAAATTTACACGTGAAAAGAATACACACACAAAACGCGTGTCAAACTACTGTTCATATGTTGTCAATTTCGGATCGTATGTCAAATCACTGTTCATTTGTCAAGTACCTAGTTGATCATTTGTCAACTATCATTTTTGATTATAAGAATATTACAAAAATTTTATGTGAGTGAAAATATTGACATATATTGACATAATAGTATGTACCATCGTCTTGGCAGAAACTTTATAGAAAACATTTCGAAATAACTAATATGATGTTAAAATTCAACAAAACTTAAAAATAAACACATTTTTTATTATTATACAAGGCGATACTTGAAAACATTATTGAAAATAATATAAAACGAGACAGAAAAATTATACATAACATATTTGCGTCGACATTCCGACTGGATTACTCTAGATGTAGTCTTTATTTTCAAATAATTACGCATAGATCCGTTATATTAATATTACTGTGTACAACCGGCAAAAGTCTAAAAGGAAGACATCACTACAAATATTGAAGCCACTTTCAAAATGACCCCTAACATCGCCTGGCGATCACCTCATAGAAATGGCTAGTTATCTGATATAAATAAAATCCTTGCGTTACTGACTGACTGACAGACAAGCTACAGCCAAAACTATTCGGCGCAGGAAGCTGAAATTTGCCATGTATGTTCCTTGGGGACCGTAGGGGTGCACTAAGGAGGGTTTTTCCGAAATTTCCACGGGATTGGGCAAAAACAGTCAAATTAAAAATATGTAAACTGTTATGATATAAACTCTGGAATCTGTTTACAAGGCAGCTGTCTTCAATGTTCACTGTTATAGACTTTCAAGTAATTTGATCAAATAGACTGGTTCAAACAGTTTGATGAAATTGGCACCTCTGTGGCAAAGTCAAAATTATTTATTTTATGTTTGTATAACTTAATTATTCTACATTTACATTTAGTGCCACGTTAGTATTGACCGCTGGAAACTTATATGGTGTGCCTCAAGTGTCATATTTTGCGATGCAGCTAGACCAACATGGTCGTGTTTCAAATATTTGACGCGTGAATCATAACCAAACTACATATGTGCTGACAACCACTCATTTATGTCTTTTTGTAAGTTAAGGTACGATAAGCTCGTATGTCGCGTGTCGCGTCAGCACATACACTCTCACGACCTGTACGCGCGTTGCGTGCCGTTTGCACGAGATGCTGGGCATGCTCTGCGGGGGCGGATACACACCCGAGGCCGCATAGCATAAGGCCGTCTACGAATCTTAGGCCAGCAGTTAATGTGTTACCAATCCAATTAGTAATCAAATAGATTCATGAAACGAAATTTCGTATTTTTTGTTATATTAATGTAGCTGGTCTAAGTCACGTAATTATTTGAAAATATAGGTAAAATACCTTATACAATATGTCGATCTGCATATCGCACACCTAGCGGTATAATGACACATCTACTTTTTTCTTATTTTACAGAAATGAGGGTCAAAGATTTTACAAATGTTTGAAACGAAGTTATGACTTCATTTTACGTTATATAATGAATTTTATGGTTTTAGCAACTAGTATAGACCTTAATAGATACTTAGGGATAAAAAATACACTTCAGGTTTCCAGGAGTTGCTTCATAACAGTCAAAAAAGAAGAAGAGCCATGCAATTGTGCCGTTATACTTTTAAAAACTTCCAAAAATGTCATATATGCCCCCAAAGCCATTATTAAACAGGATTTGAAAACCAAGAAATAAAGACATTTGCTTAATAGAAAACAACAGTTTTTATTTGAAATCAACATGCCTACATAGGCTGCACTAAAAGTATCGGGAATGGATTATTTCTACTGTTCCTGTCATATTAAAATATTTTTAATTGAAAACTCCTTGGTTTTAAAAATCGAATACCATTTATTTATTTAAAAAAAGATTCTCGGTCTTGTCACAAGGTTTTGTCAAACTTGTTTAGTCGTTGAGAAAATGGAATTGATTCGAGAAAATTCAAGAGCGATGATTTATTATGACTTTCGAAGTGGTTTAACACAAAAACAGTGTGTTGATCGGATGATTTCTGCATTTGGTGATGAAGCCCCATCCAAAACCACAATTTATCGTTGGTTTGCTGAATTCAACGTGGACGTGTCAAGCTCAGTGATGATCTCCGTCAAGGTCGTCCAAAAACTGCAGTCACCCAAGAAAACGTTGATGCTGCGCGTAAGCTGATTGAGGAAGATCGACATGTGACATACCGCGAAATTCAGGCAACTTTAGACATTGGCATGAGTCAAATAAAAATAATCTTGCATGAACAATTAGGTGCATAGGGTTCCCACCAAGAACTTAGGGTCCCAAGCCAACCTCACCTGCAAGTGGTGCACCTGCCGATCAACGGACGAGGCTCTGGCAAACAAAATATCCCGATAAGCGGCAATAAGCTCGCCACCTATTACGTAGGATCAAAACACTGGCGAAAAGTGGGCGTTTAATATGCCTCCGCCTACCCCTTCGGGGAAACAGGCGTGACTCTATGTATGTATGTAAGTATGAACAATTAGGTGTAAAAAAGTTGTTTTCCCGATGGATACCGCATTCGCTCTGTGAAGAGCAAAAAGCGGCTCGCGTTACTTGGTGCGTCGGAACTCTCGAAAGATTCCACACAGGATCCTCAAATGCTGTATACAACATCGTATCAGGCGACGAATCCTGAATATACGCGTACGAACCCGAAACAAAAAACCAGTCACGAGTTTGGGTGTTCGAAAATGAGTTAAAGCCAACAAAAATTTTTCGTTCACGGAGTGTTGCAAAAAAATGGTGGCCACGTTTGTCTCCAAAACCGGCCATGTTATGACTATTCCTCTTGAGGGACAAAGAACGGTTAATGCAGAATGGTATGCTAGCATTTGTTTTCCACAGGTCGTTTCTGAACTCCGTAAAGAGAACTGTAACCACCGCATCATCCTCCATCACGACAATGTGAGTTCTCACACCGCGCACAGAACAAAACAGTTTTTAGAGCAAGAAAACAGAATTATTAGACCATCCGCCGTATAGCCCCGACCTAAGCTCTAGTGATTTCTATACTTTCCCTAAAATAAAGAATAAATTGCGTGGACAGAGATTTTCATCACCTGAAGAAGCTGTGGACGCCTACAAAACAGCCATTTTGGAGACGCCAACTTCCGAATGGAATGGTTGCTTCAATAATTGGTTCCATCGTATGGAAAAATGTGTCAAATTTCGCGGAGAATACTTCGAATAACAATAAGTACATTTTTAAATAGTAATGTTGTGTCACTTCCTTGATTCCCGAAATTTTCAGACTTTTTTAATATTCGTATTTGTAATTTTATTCAAATAAATTAATATACTTACTTACATAAAAAGTTTAACTAAAGTATTATAATAACCTATATTTGGCTCGTGAAACGTTAAGAAATAGTCATCATCAAACTATAATAAATAAAATAAAGAATAATCACCAATCTTCTCTTAATTTTATTGTAAACGTAGGTAATAATCATATTTTTTTTATCATCATATTATGGTGAGATAGTTACTCTCCGTTCTAAAAACAAAAGCACTTAAAAGTTTGGCAGTTTAAGTTTAGATAAAGGTACGATAGTTAAATCCAGATCCAAATCAAGGTTTACCTTACTGCTCCAAAATTTTAAGGAAGTTTACTTTACCTTTAAGTATCTTTATTAATTAACTAAGCAGTAAACAAAACTATAAGCATTGCAAGCTTTGTCTCTCTGTAGTTAGCTGTGAGTTAGATTTGCGCATGGAATAAATAGCGATGTCACATTCCTTTGTCTAATGTGCCATTTTGCCAAATGTGTTTTGAAATTTTTTTTAATGTCAACTAACTTACTACGTTAATAAAATGTCACATTTGCCACTTACGCCAAGACAGATTTAGAAGCGATTGCACCTCGCCCGGCACAACTGACAAATAAGCCGTTGTTATGCGCGGAAGCGGGGGGAACGTACTAAGTACTACATTGACACTTAACGCCCTTTCTCAACAAATAGGAAAACTAACACCGTGCCGTTTTACCACTTTATAAATTATACACTTTTTAACACTTAGGCCATAAAAACTCAATTTCGCTTTTTTGTAAATTGTGCCATTATACTGCTAGGTGAGCGATATGCAAAATATTTTAATCACACAATATAGAGAGTATACTTATTCACCTAAAATTATTTTTAAGTACGCAATTATTTAAGACACTATTTTCATTAGATGTTACTTTGATAGTAATTCAGAATAACCTGTTGAATCGTGCAAAATAAGACTGTGTCGAGCAGTCACTGTAGGTACGTGGGCTTGTGTGTGTTAGGCACCTGCAATGGCGATCAGCTGAGCGGCGGCGGTGGTCAATACACCGAGTTAATTTCAAAAAGTATGACTACGAAATGTTTAAAAAACTTTTAGTGCGTTATTTTTTCATGTATTTGTATTCAGTTATAGTAGTATACTATATTCACCCCTTAAAATATTTTGCAAATGCAAATCGACACCCTGTATTATCTCATAACCACGGCTGGTGTAACGCATGCCGAAACGTCGATGGAAAATATAAGGTATTTTACCTATGTTTTAAAATAATTACGCGAAATAGACCGTCAGATAAATATAACTATGTGTAAAAGTCATGAAAGTTTAAAATTATTAATTTCTTATGTTTATTTAATCAAACCGTTTAATCCAGCCTGTTTAGCCAATTACTTGAACATCTATCGGCCTGGTCACGAGATCGGTCTAAGCGGCGAGCGGCGCAGCAGGGGCGATGTACATGGCGCGTTTACTCTCAGGCGACCGCAAGCCGCGTCACAATAAACGCGCCATGTACATCGAAAACGCTCGCCGCTGTAGACCGTGACCGGGCCGTATCAGACGGTTTAAATATTCGAACTATCCATAGATTTGGAGATTCTAGATACATTGTTCGACATAATTAGTATGGAGCTTCTGTCAAAAATGAATCGAAAACCTCAAAGAAAATGGTTAGATCGAATATTGAATTCAGCGGTGTATCAGTCATTACCCAAGAATGTTTTCAAGTACCTCCGTCTAATAAATAAGTAAGACTAATCAGTTTGCCCCGCTGCTTGGCGTAGTAACACATATATTTTCTCCTTGATCCAATCTTTGTTGTACGGTGCATATGTGTTTGTGGACTTTTGGTACACGAGACAGCTGAGGTCCGCAAGCTGGAATACAAAGAAATGTGCTATTAGAGAGGGAAGCGATGCAACATTTCTATTCTTTTTTCTTTTTAAAAAACCCAGCTCCCCCACTAAGAATAAATTGCACAGAGTTGTCTCGTGTGGGGATCAAAGCCACAACACTTGACACAGTGCTAAGCGGCGAGGCCACTTAGGTAACTGGGATAACACGGAGGATTTTTTATATTGAAGAAGGAATTTCTTTTTGGAATAATATATATATACATATATATACACACACACACATACAGACATATATATATATATAAGAATCCAGATAAGTACTACTTTTCTTAACTGTGTAGCCAGCTTCAGCAGTAATAAACATTGAACACAGTAGATTAGCTAGTTCCGCCATTTGTGAAGTCCCGGAAATGAGAATTGGAATATCATATTTGTCTTCAAAACAGCATCAAACTTAATAAGAAGTATATTGGAGGACTTCGAAAATATATCATCCACTTCTGTCTTAGTAAAACGATAAGGTATGTATACTTTAACACAGGTGTTCTTAAACTTTTATGGCCAAGGACTACTTTCAACATAGCAGTCTTCTTGGCAAAATTTCAAGGAGACAGTATCATTGCTTAAGATATGCATATAATTCTGTGTCTTGGAGACTTAAAATACAGACAACAGACATAATAAACACCAAGACTCATAGCAACAATTTACGGGAAACAAAGTATTGTCTCCTGTCAGGACCAACGCAAAAGTTATATAATATCTGATTGCATGAAAACTGGGTATGTCTACCTCTGAAAGGGTTGTGCTGAATCCAGTTTGCAAAAAGTACTAAAATAATGTCAACCGTCAGGGTTACAAACCACTAGAGCAGACACATCTTGTATTACTTCTAAAATATACTCCTTAAACATCTATTTAGCGTTACGAAACCATAGATAATCCACAACTAGCATTACTATATTTTATTTCAGTAATTTGAGAGAGGAATCAAATTTCAATGAGCTGTTAAAGACTTAGTAGTCACCATATTATAATATAACAATAGGAAATATTGTCTATTGACATTTCAGATACTGATTCTAACCATTTCTATTAGTGAGTAACAATGAATTGTTATTCACTAATTTTGTCGCCGCCTAAACTTTGCCACTCAAGGCCTATAGGAAAATCCACCCCTGTGAGGAAACCTGCATGTACAAGAGTTCTACATAATGCGCTCTAAAGAATGGAACAAAACAAAAGGTTTCCAACAAACAAACTTTTCAAACTGGTATTTTGGATTCATTCAAATTTTAGCAACAAATTAGTACAAAGAAGTGAATTTGATCCAATTGCAGCATAAAGGATAGTACACTATAACAAATTATTATTATTATGTGATGTTCTGAAAATAAATTTTTATCTAATATACTTTGACATAATTAACTTCCTTTATGTTGTAACAATGTCAAAGGTGGGTTTTTAGGCCAAGGTAAGTACCATAACTCATGAATAATTTTATGTCTAAATTAAAAATAGCTTTTTTTCCCATTAGGCATAATGTAGACTACATTAGAACTGCTGTGCTGTCTTTGCTCATATGAAAAAATAAAATCAGCACCGAATTATAGTAAGAGTAAGAACATGAAGTGGTCAATTATTTACCATCAACAAAATAAATAAATAATGATTACAAAATACAGGAAAACTTTGTTATCAGCATAGCACTCTAAGCTAGCTGTAACTATTGGTGACAATGTCATAACATTCGTATTATCAATAAATTTTCATACCTGATCAATGAAATCGAAAAGTTGAGAGATGTCGTAAGTAATTGTCGGCGTATTTGGATTTCGCCTCTTCAAATGCTCTTCGTAGATCTTACAGACTCCTTCCATACAATCGTTGACGCTTTCATAGTCCGAGTATGTCCTTGTTTCCGGCCTGGGCCCCGGCTGCACCAGCAAGATAGTATGTGACTGCAAAATAACCTAGTTTTTACCGCCATTTTTTTTAACAATTTAGAGTTATCAGACATTTACTCACCATTTTCGTTTATTCTTAGCAAATAATTAATTCTTAGAAAATAATCACAAAACTGCAACAGTTTATGTCGATAATGAATTAATTATTATCGCTATTTTCTGGAAATATGAAACGCCGACCCGATTCGAAGCTTCACACACGTTCTGAAATTAACGATAACGATACACTGATACAGATAAGCTAAAAGTGCTAAAACCACAGAGTACATGCTAAAACCAGTTTAACTGTTTATTCTATATGCTAAAACAAAGCTAAAAAAAAATTGGTTGCCTGTAAAGTCGGTATACGGGCGAAAGTTTTACGTGACAACGACTTTGAGTGGTAAAATAATTTTAATGTGAATATTCATTCGTATAGTAGGAAGAAGGATGAAAGACGCGTGCCTTTCACTTTTTATGTCTGTCTCTCTCGCTCTTAGGCGGGACGCGTGCCTCTCACTCGCTCTCATTGTGAGCGCATAACGTGAGCGGAGCGTAACGCAGTTTCTTGAAGTGTCACCCGGCAAACCAATTTATAAGACGTTGTCACGTCAAAAAGATCATGTTGAAGATGCATGGTGAATGGTGGTGATGTAGATGAAATTCCTTACTTTATAGTTTATGAGATGAAAAGTAACAAACACTTTTTTACTTTGTCTGGTAGGAAGTTAACGTGATACAATATTTTGCACGACTTGAATGATTTAGATAAACGAGGACAAGTAATGCATGCTGACATGCTCTAAAACTCTAAAATATTAGCGGTGAGACGTTTTAATTTTCTTACAAGGTTTCTGAACGAAGTGAAAATCACAGTTCATACTTCATTTTACGCATGCAATATTTTGTTATAAAATAATGTTAGCACCTAGGATTGCGAATATCTTTAATTATACCTATATAAGAATCTTCAAAAACGCACGATGTTTACTTTTTCATCTATAAGAAAGCGTTATTAAGATGCACCCTCTCTTCTGTTTTCAGGATTTCACGACGCATTACTTAAATCGGAACGTAAGATGATCTAATTTCGATCTGTCAAATGTCAATTTCTGAAAATAAATAAATTTATTAATGTGAATTCGCGCTAAAGAAATACTTTGAAATGATTCTGTAGAAACTGTATATACCGTATTTTAAGTAACTTTAAGCTTAAAAGTGGATAAATCGCTGTGTAAAAACTTTCGTGTAAAAACATGAGTGATCCTGTCGAAAGTTTCGAATCAATTTTGAAAAAAAAGTGTTGTAAAAGTTCTAAAACTTTATATAATAAGAGTAAACAGCAAAATAGACCTGTAATTACACCACAAGATGTAATATCAAGCGTATGGCTACAGCTAAGAGCAATAAATGTAGCCGATTCCTATAAAGCCCACGGAAGCACCAAGAAAGACTTGAATAAATTTAAATCGTCAACTTATCTATCTGTTAGTAAGTTACCAACGTATGAAGAGGTAAGTGTTATTGAAATAATACCTAAATAAATTTTAGATTCTATATTAATATATATCAGGTGAATAGTTTGTTTGTTTGGTGGATCATGCTAATCTCAGGAACTACTGGCCCGATTTGAATCATTCTTATTTTGTTCAATAGCTCATTTATAGCAGAAGGCTATGTAAAACCACCCTATATTCGCAAAATACCCTAATATTTATTAATACCTATTCAACCTACTTTTTATTACAACTGGTAAGGGTTATTTATGTTGAATGATTATTTTTATTAACTTCAATAACACCATGCGAAACGGAACAGAATTCCTTCAAGATCAATTGCACTTTGCAGATATAATAGTCAAAGTCAAAATAATTTATTCATCTAGGTCACAAGGTGACGCTTCTGAACATAATTTTTTTTAAGTAAATTACTTTATGCTCCTACATTTACATTTACTGCATTGTTATAATATTTTTTTCAGCTAAAGAATTATGCTCTAAAATGAGGGAATAAGAACTATATTCAGTTAAATATCCTAATAATATCTTAATTCATTCTGGTTGTTCCCTCAATGCTGAGGATCGTGACTGTATGTCAATTTTCTCCACTCGGTCCGGTTCTGCGTCATATGTACCGCTTCCTGTATCCGGCCTCCCGTCACCTCTTTGAGTTGGTCCACCCATCTAGCTGGCGCTCTTCCTCTAGCGCGCTTCCCCTCCATTTGTCCGAGAATGATGAGTTTCTCCAGGCTGTGCAACGGGGATCGCATTATGTCTTAATAACGAATAGTAAATATATTAGGCAAACTAATATATTTTCTTCAGCTAATATGCATTATATTATTTTTTTGTTTGATTATTTATTTATTTAAATCAGTGTGATTAACTGGTTTGGCCGTGATTACCATGCGTTTGTAAGTTTGATCTTTACTTGATTGTTTATGAATAAATTGACTAACTTTTATTCACAAACAATCAAGTCAAGATTCTGATATTTTTGTTTAAATAAACATTTATTTAAACAAAAAAGGTTGTGTTTTTTTTGTTTATTTATAGAAAATATAAATTAAGATGCAACGAAAAGTAATTCTATAAAAAATGTTAAAGTGAACAATAATAACTTCAGCTTTAGCTTGTAAAAATTGCGAAAGTTAGGATAGAAAGTTCAATGAATTTATTAAATTATTTAATTAAAATGTCCACACAGCGCAACAATAATGTGTCATGTTGCCATATCCTTCATATATTACAGCACACGGCGTCCTCTATAGCGATAATCAAAACGTGTTGTTCTATGCAGCGAACTAATATATTATAGCGTAAAAATAAATGGCGTTTTAAAAGTAACTTATCGTTATACGCATTTTCAATATATAGCTGTTGCAAATATCTCTAATAGCCATAAATGTGTTTGTAACTTGAGACTTAGCTAGTATTCAAAATCTTATTTTATTAGCATTGGAAAACCAAATAGCTAGTATAAAAAGGAATAATTTGAAGTTATTTTTGCATTCAGATATGATAGTGTCTTTGATATTGTCTGGGCAAGTGGTCACATGCATTGATTTTAGATCTGGCAACCAATAAATAACATTGTAGCTTTTTCTGACATGCAACTTCTTAAATTCAATTAGATACATATTAGAAAACCCAGTGTCTTAGCGGGAGTGTAACCAATCTGAGTGGGTGAACCGATGTATGAGATCTTCATAACAACAGAGACCAACAGAGCGTAGGATAAGCGTTAACATTTCAGAATACTCTCTGGAAGTCTGGCTGTAGGTATTGCCTTCTTTATTAATATAGGACTTTTATAACTAGAATTCAATTACACAGCAAGTCAATTTTCTCATTTCAGTTGTACTTTTAGCTTCAGTAGGGGTAATAGAAGTAAATGGAAAAATATTGGGGAAGCCTCGGCCCAGCATTGGGATGCTATAGGCATATAATAAATGATGATTATTATTATTATATTTGAACCACACTAGCAGCTTATTAAGCTGATGCCTATGTGTTTTGAGACTTGGAGATATGATACATGTAATAAAATATACAATGATACAAATAATAAAATATACAATGATACAAATAAATATTCCTGCTTTGCTGTATTTATTTATAATTCTCTTTTCAGCAATGTAAACCAGCTACAAAATTTGATACCCAATGTGTCACTGATACTCAGCTTATCAATGTCATAGAAGATGCTGAGATTGTAGATAGATATCAAGGAATGACAGACGCATTTGAAACACCATTCAGTCAAATACTCACTGAAAAACAAGGCCAAGTTCAAGACAAAATTAATTCAAACAGACATACAGTAGAAAAAGATATCAATACTAAAGTTATGGAAGAAACAATGAGAGATTCTAATGCTAAAAATATGAATACTAGAGATTTAGAAGGTGGAGGCAAAGATACTAATAGTATTAAACAGGATACAGGTCAAGACCTACAAAATGTTGATAAACTTAATGTAATAGCTGAGGATTTTCATAATGAAGATGTTGATTTCAGAGAAAATGATAGAGTAACTGATTCTCACAATCAGAGCACTGATACTTCACCATGTAATGCAATAAATGACATTGTTGATACAGATAATCCTGATAATTTAAGCAACAAAGGTGATAATTCTGCTTCTTTTGGAATAACACAAGATAATGAAGAAGTTGACCAATTCAGTCAAATATTAGAAAGCAAAACACTAAGTAATAGATTAAAAACAAATAAAACAGCTGATTATAAAACTGAAGATACAGCTGAAGACAAAATTTGTACAGAAATTGAAGGAAACAGTCAAATTTTAAACGAATGTCAAGAAATTGAAGCTGATGATTTTACAGAGATACAACCAAGTCCTATATTGCCAAACAATAATATTACAACTAAATCAAAATCACCATCTCCTTTAGTTTTTAGTTTAGATAAGTTTGAACATTTTGAAAGCATTGCTATATCTTTAATGGAAACCAATAATTTAAATAAACATGTTATAAATTCTCAATTAGAGGATAAGGAGTTGTATATTAAGATGGATGAAGATATTGAGTTAAATTATAGAAATGAGGCAAGTCCTGTACTCGACTTGATAAGAAAAGAACAAAGAAATTTAGGATCTCCCATTTTTCAAAACAGTATAGAAGTTATAGAAATAGATAAGGCCACATCTGAAGAAATACTAAATCAACTAACTAATCAAAAATCTCAAAACAATGCTAGTAATAAAATGGACAATTCGGAAGATATGTTCAAAGATGAAATTCTTTTTAGTAGTGATGAGGAAGATGATTATGTTCACAAAGAATTGCAAGATTTGCCTTTCACTTGTGCTTTAGAAACTTCCTTCTATGACCAGTCAGATGTGCTTGACAAGACTATGTATGTTGGTTTTCAGACTGCTAGCAATAAATCTATACAAATATGCTCTCATTCTTTTGCAAAGGCCAAAAGTCTTTTAAGTGATGTTACTAATGATGAACTCACTGTAACTGATTTGGTGAAGAATTGCGACAATTCCTTAAAAGATACTTCAAGGGTAGAACAAAGTAAATTGAATGACAACCTTAAAGAAAAAGAACCAAATCCTGCTGATCAGGAGGCTGAAGAATCAGTAATTGATCAGTTAAAGCAATCAAACAAAGAAAATACCGAAAATATTACAAGTACTCCTAAGTCTCAGCAAAAATTTACGAATGACGAAATATCAAAAGAGAAAAGTGGTAAAAAGCTAATTAAAAACATTAACTTTATGGGTTTTATCACCGCTAACAACAAAAAAATAAAACTCTCTGAAAAAGCCTTAGCTAGATGTAAAAAAGTATTTCAAGACATTGATTTGAGTCAGAATTTTGATTCTGTAGACGAAAAAGAAGATCTAGTGGAAAGATATAAGGACTGTCATAAGGCAAAGCAAATAAACGATGATATTGTAAAAAAAGACAAAGAAAATATAAACCCTATACATGATGTATTAGATGATGATGTTATAATGCAAGAATTTGAAAATATCGAAATGTCTTTGGAAGATAATAAATCTACAGATAAGCACAATGCGTCAATAGAATTTAAAACTGCAAGTAACAAAGGTATAAGTATATCGGAGGTTGCCTTAGAGAAAATCAAAGAGGTGTTCAAAGATGTAGATTTTGACGAAGACATGAATGAAAATATCTGTCTTGTGGACAAAAGTTGCGATTTAGATATTTTACCGTCACAAATTATTAGCAATCCAAAGGTAAAAGGCGAGACAAAAACAAGCATAGGTTTCAGAACTGCCAGTCATAAAAGTATTGAAATTTCTGCAAACGCTTCGGCTAAATCAAAAGCCGTTTTCGAAGATATAAACAATTCTGAATCTATGAATAAACTAGACGAGAATATAGATAAACCAACACTTAAAGAGACTGATCTACACCAACCATCAATTACCAATCCTTTCGTAGGTTTCAAAAATGCAAATGATAACACGATAAAAAATTCTAAGGAAGCTTTAGCCAAAACTGAAAATATTTTTGAAGAGATTGATACTTCTGAAGTAGGAAATAAAAATGGTAATTTAAATGAGCTAGACAATAACAATGGAGCCACTATGAGTGTGCTAAATATTGACCAACCTTCAACTAGTAAAGGTTTTGTTGGCTTCAAAACAGCCAACAACAATGACATCAATATTTCTGCAAAATCTTGGCATAAAACCAAAAATATCTTTAATGACATTGATTCAATAGACTTACCAAGAAAAATAAATAAAGAGTATCAGAATGCTGAACCCATTAAACAGCAAGATGAAGATAAAGAAATACAAGAATCTAAGGAAGATACGATTCCAAACGTTAAAAATAATAACCAGAAAGAAAGTTTAAATACAGAAAATATACATCATATAGAAAAACAAAGGAAGGATCCTCGACATTTAGAAGAGTTTAAATCTGCTGGCAGCAAAATAATTAAAGCAACAGATAAAGCATTAGCTGAAACTAGAAATATTTTTAAAGACGTTGATTTGCTGGAATCGGAATTCGTGACAGAATTAGTAGCTGAACCGACGACTTCTAAATCAGAGACCAAAATTGCCGTTCAACCATTAACTGCTGTTATTGGTTTCAAGACTGCCAATAACAAAAACATAAAAATATCTAACGAAGCAATGGCTAGGACTAAAAACATTTTCAAAGATATAGATACCACAGATTTCCCATTACCCGACAAAAAGAAAAAGGATTACCCGAGTTTTGAAAACCTTGCTGATCGGCACAAGAAAATACATCAAACTTCTAAGAACAGCCAAGATATTAATGATGAAAAAGGAGTTCATTTTATTGATAAAATTCAAGAAGTACCTCAATTTCAAGGGTTTAAAAGTGCAAGTAATAAACAATTACACGTATCAAAAGAAGCTTTGGCTAAAAGTAAAGATATATTCAAACATATTGATTCAACTGATTTTGATATACTTAATAAGAAGATTAAAGACTATCCAACGCCAGAAGACCATAAGACCAAAGTTATCCCATCGCTAAGAAAGCTAGCAAGCAATGTAACAAACATTGAAGAAGCAGATTTAGTTGAGAAAATTAGCGAGGTTCCGCAATTTCAAGGATTTAAAACGGCTAGTAATAAACAAGTTAAGATAACAAAGGAAGCTTTGGCTAAAAGCAAAAATTTATTCAAAGATATTGAGACCAATACAGACTATGACAATGCAGATGAAAATAATAAAACTAAGCCTATATATCCTACGGAACTTGTTGATACAGATGATAAAGAAGATGGACCGGACAGTCCTGTATTCAAAGGATTTCAAACAGCTAATAAAAAACCCGTTCCTGTATCTGCGAAAGCTCTAGAGAAGAGCAGAAAATTGTTAGAAAATTTACAAAGCTCGGATAGTGCTGGATTTACTGGATTCAAGACGGCTAGTAATAAACAAGTTAAAATATCTGAAAAAGCTCTGGCTAAGAGTAGAAATATTTTTAAAGATATTGATAATAATGATGACATTAATAGAAATGAGCATAAGCGAGAAAAAGGGTTGTACCCCACAGAAATCTATCAAGTTAAAGAAACATTTGAAGATGCTGACGAAAACATGATATTATCTGGATTTCAAACAGGCAACAACAGTGAAGTTAAAGTAACCGAAAAAGCTTTGACAGAAACAAAAAGGCTTTTTGATGGAGATGGAGGTAACAGGTGTGGTTTCAAGGGTTTCGAAACTGCCAGTAAAAACCCTGTATCCGTATCCACAGAAGCGTTAGAGAAGAGCAAAAAAATATTCGAAGATGTCCAGAGTTCTGATAAATTAGGAGTTTGTGGTTTTCAAACAGCTAGTAATAAAAAAGTTAAAGTATCAGAAAAGGCTCTTGCTATGAGTAGAAATATTTTTAAAGGTATTGACAATGATGAGAACATCCAGACAAGTAGCAAACATATTAAAGTAAAGGAAAAGAGTTTATATCCTGAAGAAATATATCAACAGAAGGAAATATCTGAAGATATAGACGAAAAAATGATACTATCTGGCTTTCAAACAGCCAATAACATAATAGTAGAAGTCTCGGAAAAAGCTTTAACAGAAACAAGAAAGCTTTTTGATATAGATAGACCTAACAATCATTGTTTCAAAGGCTTTGAAACTGCTAGTAGAAAGCCTGTTGCCGTATCTGTGGAAGCTCTAGAAAAGAGCAAAAAAATACTCGAGGATGTCCAAAGTTCTGATAAAACAGGATTTTGTGGCTTTCAAACAGCTAGTAATAAAAAAGTTAAAGTATCAGAAAAAGCTCTTGCTTTGAGTAGAAATATTTTTAAAGGTATTGACAGTGATGAGAACATCCAGATAGACAGCAAACATAATAATGTAAAGGAAAAAGAAAAGAGTTTATATCCTGAAGAAATATATCAACACAAAGAAAACTTTGAAAATGTGGCTGAAAAGAAGATACTATGTGGCTTTCAGACGGCCAACGACAAAATAGTTAAAGTCTCCGAAAGAGTTTTAACAGAAACGAGAAAGCTTTTTGATATAGATAGACCTAGTGACTCTTTTAGAGGTTTTGAAACAGCGAGTAACAAAAAAGTTGTGATATCTGACGAAGCACTGGCAAAATCTAAGAAATTATTTCATGATATTGATACTATGCCTAGCAACATACAAGAAAGTGTGCCAAAGACAACATCAAACTTTAAAATGGCTTTTCAAACTGGAAGCAGTAAGCCTGTGACTGTATCTAATGAAGCTTTAGCAAGATCTAAGCGCCTATTCGCCGAAATAGATGATGACAAAAACATTACACCTAACAAAAAAGATAAAAAGCTACAAAGAAATGTTCACGAAAATGACGAAATAAATGCTATGATAGATACTCAAGTTCTTAATAATTTTGAAGAGAGTTTACACACAGAGGATTTCCATGAAACTCCAAATAAATCAAAACGATCAGGCAGTCCGATTCTCTCTTGTCCAAGAGCTAAAAGACGGAAGAAATTTGAGACACCCTACAATATTAAAACTATACCCAAACTCAAAGAAAAACCGAAAGGGACAACAAAAAACGAAAATATATTAACATTTAGAGATGATTATAAGAAAAATAAGAAGTACACTTTAAAAGATTTACGAAATATGACAAAAGATATCCAATCTAAAATAGACCCGTATTTACTAAACTTCGAATACGACAATCTACTTCAATTTGAATTTAACCATGACAGAAATGACCTGTCTTCCAGTAATATGACAATAGACTTCCTAAAAGATAAATTTTTGGCCTCTGTTAACGCGAAATTAGTGCCGAATGGCTGGTTGGATAACCATTTGAGATTGATAATATGGAAGTTGATTTCTTACGAAGTGAAATTTAAGTCAATATTTTGTACTACGAGAAATGTCATAGATCAATTGAAGTACAGATATGATAGGGAACTATATAATGCCCAAAGACCCGCTCTGAGGAAGATCTATGAAAAGGACGATGTGCCTTCGAAGACTTTGGTGCTAAGCGTCGTTGGAATATATGTGGATGGTGCTAAAGTTTCCAGGTATGTTATTTTTTTATATTTCAGCAATTCCATGGTTTTGAAGCATCTCCAAGTATGTTTTCTCAGGCAATAACTTTTGACTGACCAGTTGGTTATAGTATTTCCGCTGTATAATGATATGCATGACAGTTCATCACTGACAATTATAGTGATGTAACCTAAGGAAATTTAAGCGATTATTTATAAATATCGAATTAATTGGCAAACGACATGCAATCGTACGTAGTTATCGATTTTACATCTTCGAAATAAATTCATATTAAAAGTGTTTTGGCAAATACATTCACAAATAAAACGCAGTAATTTAAAAATATTTTTTTTATTCTTCGTCACTGTCACTCGAAATAAAACCTCATATCTGAATCGGAATCTTCTCCGACTGAGATAATTAATTGCTAATCTTAAATTCGGTCGAAGTGGATATATTTATCCCAGTCTGTAAATATTGTCGATTGTGTTATTTGTACGACTGATTAATTTTATCAATGTAGGGATTTCGTAGTGCCTCCACATCGGAACCATCTATATCAGTTATTGAAGCTTTACGCTCACGTTTCTTCGGAGAGAACAGCTTCATGTCTTCAAAACTAGTTTTGCCAAATTTTTCTTTGGTTATTCGAGAAATTGAAGCTTTGCCGATGTCCAGAGCTGCCGCAACTCTGTACACAACACTGTCGATCGGTATTACCGGGCCCCTGTTTGCATGCTCTCGTTCAATGAAGGTCCTCAAACGAAGCACTAACTCACGGCTTTGAGAGTTTAAAACTATATTTTTTGTTGTTTTTGGAATTGTACGTACCAAATAAAACACAACAAAAAAATAAAAAACAACACGCCAAACAGGTAGAATCACAAACCGCAAACAAGGCGCTCGTACTGACGTATACGATCACAAGATGGCCGGTCCTATTCATCGATTTCATATCGATTCAATGGTGTCAATCTCTACTGGCAGAGGGTTCGTTTCATGCATCTGACATTTTGAGGATTATATTTTATTATATTTAAATAATTTATTTACAGTTAATAATAATTATACAAATAGAGAGAGACATACTAGTATCAATTTACTTTGTAATTTTTAATATATATATTTTTTTATAATTGTTTTTTTTGCCAATTTATTTTCATAAGTTGAAAGTAGTATGCGTGATATGTAAAATGAGAATTGTCATGCATATCATCATACAGCGAAAATACTGTAGTAAGATTTATTGCTAAGCCCCGTCCAGGACAAACTTAAAGAGGATGATTTATCCTGTGGTGGCAGCGATGGCTTAGTGGAGAGATCCAATCATCAAATCGAAGAGGGTCTTGAGTTCAAATCCATAGCACACACCAATGACTTTTCTAGCTTATGTGCGTATTATATACCTACTTAATTACACCCTGTGACTGAACGTTTGTAAAGTCGGAACACACGGAAACACTCTAAGAGTCGAAACATCAATTTATGTACCATACTACGGGTTATCTCGTGTGGGGATCGAACACATGACCCTCGACGTAACTAAACGGCGAGGCGTTCACTTAAACCACAACGCTATCCGTGTGATCAATTGGGAAGTGAGTTTTCAAAAAGGCTTATCTCTCTTTTTTATCTTTTTTTAATGCAATTCAGTTCTGATACCATGTTCTTAATACTTTTTCTATTAAAGTTTGGTTCAAAACGCCTTTTTCCCCTAGAAAATCTACTAGAAAAAGAAAAATCCGCGTCAAAATTTTCTCAGATTTTTTTTTCATTTTCTGAAAATATTGTTAATGAAGAAATTACAAACATAGTCTCACGCCTATATCCTCGAAGAGGTAGGCAGAGGTAAATTGCCACACCCACTTTTCGCCAGCTTTATTTTAGTTCCACGTAATAGGGGGCGAGCCCATTGCCGTACCGGGGACATTACCAGACTCCACGCTGCTACTGAGAATTTCCTAACGGAAAAACCGAATAACACTATGCCCGAACTGGGGATCGAACCCGAGATCTCCCAATCCCACGGGCACATTTATGCCGCCAGACCAAGGAGGCAGAAGAAATTAGTCCTTTTGAAAAGTCACTCCTCAATTATATTATTTAAGATAATGCTGCATTCGTGTCATAACTCCAATCATATCCCCCATTCAACTTCATACCAAGAACTGATAAAATTTCCCCCCATTTCAGCGTACCAACCTCCCCATCCAACATGGAACTGCAGCTAACAGACGGCTGGTACTCCATCCGCTGCATCATAGACAAGATGCTGACGCAGTTGGTGTGCGATCACAAAATATCAGTCGGCAGTAAGATTGTGACAAGTGGGGCTGAGTTGACTGGCTGTGAACAGGGCGTTTCGCCGTGGGAGGTCTGTGGATTATTTATTCTTTGACGTATTTTGCTTTAGTTGTATTGAAAAAGAATACTGTGTGGCTACGGGCCTTTTTACTGTTGTGTGTTGCTTACAGGCAAGTACGCATGCATTTTGCCTGCGCCCTATCTTATCATATATGTTTTAATTGTCACTGGATGTAAATGCCTCCGTGGTCCACTGGATGTAAATGCCTCCGTGGTCCACTGGATAGCGTACGTGTCTGCTGATCGGGAGGCCTAGGGATCGATTCCTGGGTCGAGCTAAGTGGTACTGAGTTTTCCGAATTCTTTGTAGCAGCACAGAGTCTGGCAAAGTGCCCGGCCGGTAACGGCAATAGGCTCGCCCCCTATTACGTGAGACATACATACATACATATACTCACGCCTTTTTTCCGTCGGGGTAGGCAGAGACAACAGAACGCCACTTGCTTCTATCCTTACAAACCTCACGCGCTTCCTCTACACTCATTACTGTTTTCATACATACTCGCCGGTTTCGGGTACTTCGGACCTTGCCGATTTTTAGACCGTCCCCAATTTGATCGAGGAATGTACGTGAGACCTATTTATTCATAACATGGCGAAATGTGGGTATAATATTACACGTCTACCTACCCCTTCGAGGACACAGGCGTGAGCCTATAAAAAAAAACCCGGGACCTCCCGATCAGCAATCGCATACGCTATCCATTGGAGCACGGATGCAGTCCTTAGGCATATTAATATGGTGACAAGTCAGTCTTCTCAAGTTACAAGGAAGACTTGAGTTTTCCCACAGATCCCTTAAGGGTCCAAGAACTCCAGGAAGGCCTGTTTTATATAGAGACACTGAAATGTACAAGGGTTCTTTGTTCTTTATAAGACTTTCTATATATCTATAGGACACGTCAGCAATCCGCTTGAAGATCTTTGGCAATTCCACGCGGCGCGCGCGCTGGGACGCTCGCCTCGGTTACCATGGCAACGGCGCCATCTTGTCTCAGCTGTCAGACGTGGCGGCGCTCGGCGGGAAAGTGGCAAAGCTTCGAGTGTTAGTCACCAGAGTGTACCCCGCGTTGTATGTGGAGAGATTTGAGGATGGCAGCACTGGTGAGTGGGAATATAGTGTTTAGAGTTATAGATATAGAGTCTAAATTTATATGGACGGAGTTGTATGCGTGTCTCGGTTACCATGGCAACGGCGCCATCTTGTCTTAGCTGTTAAGCGTGACATATTGCTGGGTAGAAATCATCCGCCTAGCGTTATCCCAGTTGAAACCCGAGGTCCATTTAACAGCCTAACCTGATTTGAATGAATAGTAGGTTTTCCAAAGAACTCCTGCCGTCTGACCTCCACAACCGAAAGGATAGTGGTATTTCATGGTTAAAACTAGGTAGTGTGAGTTTATTCAGAGGTAATGACCAGTGATCTCTAAGTTAAATTGGTCAATGCTGCCTGAGATTCAATTCGACGGCAACGTATTAGCTTTTACTGAAAAATTCGGGGTTATGCATGGATAAAACTTTATCCTGGGGTTATCAAATGCAAGAGACTAGTCGAAAACTATTCGCGTCAGCAGGCTCGTTGCGTAGGCTACGGAAACTCAAGTGGCTCCCTATTCGTCTTCGCAGGAATACTCATATTCTTACATTACTGTATAATATCCTATTCAACCCGGACACCCCTTCGTATCTCAAAGAACGTTTTAAGTTCCTTCATGACACACACTAAGGATCTGAGGCTGCAGATGACAACACATTCCACAAATTTCTATGACAAATCCTTTACTGTGCAAGCAGTACGCTTGTGAAAATGCGTTGCCGATTGAAATTAGGCAAGCAAAATCGCTTGGCATATTCAAAAGCGCAATAAAACAGCATTACTTGCCTATGTAACTGAATTTTTATATTCTATTTAGTTCAATGTACCTATGTATTTTGTATAGCTACATGTATATTCAGTATATTATATTTATTTATGTATTCATGTATTTATGTATTGATGTACTTGTGTATGTATAAACGGATCCTTACTTCTTTTTATGACTACACCACTGTTTTTATTTATCTGATCTCTTCCAGTCCATCCCAAGGTTGCCTGGAAGAAATTGCTTAGCGATAAGGCCGCCTATTGTAGTGTAAAATTGTATAACGTTATATGTAGCATTTGTATTGTATCTGGTGTACAATAAAAAAAAATCTATCTATCTATCTAATGACTCCCCATAACGGCCGTCAAACATGTTCATGACAGTCGGAACTGACAACTTAACGTGCTCTCAGGCACACAAGCAACAATTTAATACATACATAACTTTAAAGTCAGGGGTGCGCTCCATGGTTTCGAACCAGATACCCTCTGCATGGCAGTCTGTTGGTATCTTTCCAGTGGCGTAGCTAGCATTCATCGGTGGCACCCGTTGGCGGATGACCTTTTTTTTTTTAGTCTGCACCTAACTGTCATGCTGTGACAAACATGTCTGCACTTAATTTATTTTGTCATCTTGTATGTATTCACTTTCTTTGTATGTATACACACATGTTTATGCAAATAAAGCTTATCTTATCTTATCTTAACAATTCCGTGCTAACTCTCGTAGTGCTGAGCTAGTGCCTATGTTTTTGTACATTGTTCTTAAAGTTGAGTTTTGGGTGTCACCCCTTTTTTGGATCACCCCGAAAAGGGTGGCACCCGGGGCGGACCGCCCCCGCCGCCCCTTTTTGGGGTGCCACCCCTTCCTACGCCACTGTATCTTCCACAAGGCTATTTTTGCCATAATCACGTTGATATATGTAATTGTATACATTTTTTTTTCTTCTCTTATACAGTGACAAGATCAGAGCGTTTAGAAAACCTTCACCAGATGAAAACAGAAATGGAGAGACAAACAATCATGGAGAAAATATACGAAGAGGTCCAAATGGAATTTGATGATAAGGTAAGATTATTAACATCATCAGTTCTGTATATAACTGTCCGGACTGTCCCACTGCTGGGCACGGGACTCTTCTTCTCACTATGAGAAGGGTAAGGCCACAGTCTACCACTCTGGTCAAGTGTTATGCAAACTTCACAAAACTTCCGAAAAAAAATTTTTTTCTATGTTAACCTTTTTTGTGTCAGTGACAAATAAATTGTGTTTCTTTCTTTCTAGAGAACTTTTAAGAGGTACAGGTTGCCTCACAGTGTTATATTTCGAAAATCACACAATATTATAATTAAAATCTGCGCTGTTTTATACTTGTATTTCGAGGACATTAAATTATTTGATAGCTGTTATGGAAATGCTCAGACCACTTAATCGCAATTTGCAGTCTGGGTACCGATGAATACAGATTTACATTGCCGGATTTCGTGTGCCGATTCCAAGTGGAGACTGTCTCCAGTGTAGTTCGTAGTTGGCGCTGTTGGCCGCGCTGGCGTCGTTCTCCGTCTCTCTTGCTCTCGTAGTTAAGATACAAAAGAGGAACGTTCGTCTCTCTTGCTCTCGTAGAGACAGCTGTCACGGCGCGACTGCCACGCCGCCAAGCGGCAATTTGGGTCACAGAAAGTTTGTCTTCAGAGCGCCCATAAGAAATGCACCTCTATGTAAATATCTGAGTTCTTTGCCCTGAGTTATTCCTTCTAATGCTCATTACTCAGTTCACACTGAGCTTAGAGGTATACATGTCATATTAAGTTTGGTTTTTACACTGTTTTGTATTAAAATAAGGTATATTTTTAACAGTGCATCAAAAATCTTAAGTAACACACACTAAAGTGCGTTACGCTAAAAAACTATTCTTTCACTAAAATACTAATTGCACACCAAATATGCCGATCGTTCTAAAAATATCATTTAATATGAAAAGTCTCGTCCGCTTAGGAAACTTATCCACTCAGAAAACTTAATAGGTTATGTTAGGTTCTCTTGTGACCCTTTGCACCCAAAATAGGAGCCCTGCGAAGCAGGGCGCTGTCAACTCAGATTATTGAAGTATTTGGTTGTTGAGTAATACTAAAATATGAATTGCTTCTTATTCATTGAAAGGATTTCTTTTATAATTAGAGATTTGCAACGGTCAATAAACAGGTGTTCCTTATGAAATATTTTAGTGAGTATATTTTGGTGTGCAATTAGTATTTTTGGTGAAATAAAGGAATATTGTTTGGCAGACATCAGAGATATATTGAGGAAGAGTTAAATACTACCCTTAAAATAACAAGGTGTTGTCGATTGCCGCCCAAAAAAAAAGACGTCACTTCCCATACTTAATCTGGCATTGTCCTTTGTCATATTTTTTACTGCAGGACTCTCAAGATTCGGAGGGATTGGCTGAGAGTAGGAGCTGCATGGAAAGCGGCTCTCAGATCAACAAGATGATGAAGAGAAGCAAAGATCCCGCTGAGTTTAGAGTAAGTTTATTATCTATTTTTCTATGGTAATAGGCGGCAAACGAGCAGACGGATCGCCTGATGGTAAGCAATTACCGTCGCCCATGGACACAAGCAACACCACAGGAGTCACAAGTGCGTTGCTCGTCCCTTGGGGATGGGAAAAGGGATAGGATGAGGGAGCAGAAATAGGCTCTCCGGCACTCTCACTCACCGAATGAAACGCAACAGTTTAGGTACTGTTACTTTACGTTGATTTTCTTGGTGAGGGTAGTACTTCCCCGGTCGAGCCTGCCGCTTAATGCTGAAATCAGCAAGGCTCTACTACTTGCAAAAATTTCTTAGTTATTCAATTTCTGCCTTCAATTGTTGCCTGTATAAAGGTTATGCCATTGGATGGCAGTACAAAGTTCGTTCCAAGTACGACTTGGCGGAATCCATCCAATCGAGTGCATCAAAAAAAAATTATTTTATTTTTCTGTAGATAGATAGATAGAAAATTCTTTATTGTACACCAGATACAATAAAAATGCTACAAAACATGATACAATTCAACAAAGGTATGTACAATAGGCGGCCTTATCGCTGAAAGCAATTTCTTCCAGGCAACCTTGGGATGGACTGGAAAAGATCAGAGAAAGAAAAACAGTGGTGTAGTCATAAAATAAAGTAAGGATAGATGTATAGATACACAAGTACATAAATACATCAATACATAAATACGTAAATACAGAAAGACATAAATACATAACTAAATAAATAAATATAATTATGTAATATACATATAGCCATACAAAATACATAGTTACTGTATTCATAGGCGAGGACTTAGATGCGTTTGAAAGTTAAATCTATTTATTCCAGGCCCAACTAACCGAATCCCAGTCGCGCCTTCTAGACGCCCACAACTCAAGAAACAGAGACCGTCTCCTACAAGACATACAGACAAGAGTCAGGGAGAGAATGGAGAAAGCGGGAGTGTGTGAGAACAGGAACGTCGTTAGTCTGTGGAAGATTAGAGTGGCTGGACTAGTGGAAAAGGGGGGGAGAGTTGATATTTGTAAAGGTAGGACTCTTCAAATATTACTTTACAAGACTGCCTCCGTGGTACAGTGGATAGCGTATGCTGATGATCAGGAGGTCCCGGGTTCGATGTCCGGATCGGGCAAAAGTGTGACTGAGTTTTTCGAATTCTCGGCCTCTGGCAATGTTACCCGGGAATCGCCTCCTATTACTTGGGACCTACTAATTCATGACATGGCAAAATGTGCAATATATGATTACACGTTCAGAGATACAGGCGTTTGTCTTTAAAAAGAAAAAAAAAAAACTTTTCCTCGTTGGTCTCGTGGCGCGTGGGATTGTGAGGTCTCGGGTTCGATCCCCGGGTTGGTCAAAGTATTTTTGGGTTTTTCCGTTAGGAAATTCTTAGTAGCAGCTCGGAGTCTGGTAATGTGCCCGGTACGGCAATAGGCTCGCCCCCTATTACGTGGGACTAAAATAAATCTGGCGAAAAGTGTAGCAATATACCTCTGCCTACCTCTTAACTATGTTAACTTTTCCCCTGTCTTGGCTTGCACTTCGTAATAGGTCGGCAAAGTTAAGCAGCGCGTGCACAGGTTACCACTTGGATGGGTGACAGCGTGTCGCATTTACATCAAAGCGCTAACGTGCAATTTACTAATGAAAGTAATTTTCTCCGCAGGTATGATGTCAATATGGAAGCCGAATGAAGCTATTAGAGAAATCGTGAAAGAGGGCGCTTGGATCGACGTTTTGAACGTTGTACCTACTGCGGTTAGGTAAGAATATCTTTTGTATTCCATTTATCATCAGCCTTGTATAAATACTGTCCCACTGTTGGACACGGTCCACATTTTTACTGCCATAGTCCATCACGCTAGCCAAGTGCGTGTTGGCAGACTTCACATGTTTTTTGATCGAGAACATTAAGGAGAACTCTCAGACATGCAGGGTTCCTCACCATAGCAATAATTAACATTTTAGTACGCACTTAACTTCGAAAAGTCATTTGTGCGTGCCGTGGATTCGAATCCGAGACCCTCTGCATAGCAGTGTGTTGGTCTCTCCACTAGGCTATCGCTGCTCCTTATGACTGTAGATATAGTATTAGTATTCTTATTATTATTATGGAATGTCTTGTGGTTGACGGCATAGAATACAAGTGTCACCACCCCTTATCTTCCCGTGGGTGTCGTAAGAGGCGACTAAGGGATAACACGATGCAAATACCATCTTTGCGTAGAGACGGAAAACTCGACATCAAACCCTATACGACTGCCTCGTTGGTCTCGCGGCATAAATGTGCGCGTGGGCTCGGGAGGTCCCGGGTTCGATTCCTGGGTCGGGCAGTGTTATTGGGTTTTTCTGTCACGAAATTCTCAGTAGCAGCACGGAGTCTGGAAATGTGCCCGGTACGGCAATAGGCTCGCCCCTTATTACGTGGGACTAAAGTATATCTGGCGAAAAGTGGGTGTAGAAATACACCTCTGCCTACCCCTTCGGGGATAAAAGGCGTGACGTTATGTATGTATGTATGTATTATTATGGAAAATGTGTTTTTCTTTTATTTGTTTATCCTTCTTTCACTTCGGGACAGAGCTATGATTTTTATGTGTGAAAAGAAAGTGTCAAAGGCTAGGATACATTTTAGTTTTTTTCTGTATGTATGCAGAAAGTAATAAAATCATCATCATCATCATCAGCCTTTAACAGTCCACTGCTGGACTAGGCCTCTCCTTTGAAAGGAGGAATTGGCCTACTATACCACGCTGGCCAAACGGGTTGGTATAGGGTTTGTTTTAAGTTTTCCTTCTCTTACAGTGCTGTTCTCTACATAGTAATAAAATGTTTTTTCCAAATTTCAGGTATTCTGAAATCCAAATCTCAGCGGGCAGACAGTCAGTCTTCAGCACATCAAAATTCAAGCCGCCTGAAAAAATCCAATCTTACACAAAGTTATTACATCGTCAATGCTATCCCATCAGAGATTTATCTCAAAACCCATCTATGTCAACCGACTACAACGAAATCGATACAGTCGGCCTAATATTCTTAATCGATCCATCGATAGAATCATTCGACTCGACTAAACAGTCGTTCCAAAATGTCTACCTAACTGATGCTGAGAAAAATATTATCTGTGTAAATTTCTGGGGAGGATTAAAAAAATTCGGCTTTCAAAATGTTTTAGATACGGGGCAGGTGGTAGCCTGTGTGAATTTGCAGAAAAGAGCTGGCAACACTAGGAAAACGATTCCCCAGTTTAGGGTAACTGAGCTGTCGTATTTCACGCAGACGCCTAAAAGTGACAGTGCAAGACAAATGTTGCTAGATCTAAATAAAAAGCTGGCTACTTTGGATAGGAGAAAATATTGCGAAGAGTGCGTTGTTTTAAAGAATAATTATTTTATAATAAAACAAAATAATGAGAATATATCTCCATATAGGTTTATGAATAACAGTGAAGTGAATATGTCGAAAAATAAAATGTTTGTAGATTCTCCTTTAGTGAGAAACAATAAAATGGATGAGATTTTCAACCTTACAGGCTTAGACTTTGAGTCCACTTTTAAACAAGACTCAGAATTGTCAGAAGAAGTGTTAAAAAGGAAGAGGAAAGTTAATGAAAAGATTGCCAGGCTAAAAATGTATGGAGAACCACCGCCTTTATCGCCATTGCATATTATTAATAGGTCGAAACAAGCAACTAATTCTTACAAAAGTCCTTTACTACCTAATAATAATAATACTAGCCCTATAATCCGTGATAATAACCAAAAGGGTTTGAACAGAAACTCAAATGTCAAAATTGACAGTGACAGCTCTATAAATATTGCCAACGCAAGAAATACTCCCCAAAAATGTGGAGAAATTGACAGTGATGTTAGTAATAGTCCAGTGTTGAATAGGACTTATGTTAAAAGTGTTATTCCTGTTAAGATTAATTTCGATGTAAAAGATAATAATGATCGTAATATTGATCATTTTGCAGAAGAATTCGATGGAAGTCCACCTTTAAGTTTAGATTAAGAAAATGTTATCTATTAATGTTAGAAATTTACCCCAATTCTCTTGTTACGATCACTAAGCTGAATTTAGCCTATTGCTGTCTTTTATGAACATACAATATGAGATAAGGAAAGGTGATGTTTAATAGTTGTCAGGCTAAGTTTCGGACCTATTCAGCGATTGGAGACTTAACTTAACATGTTTCAAAGTATCACCAAAAACTGCATTGCAAATGGGGTGAACGAACTTTTGACAGATCTTTTTGCTTCCATCCCTTTCTAGCTTTATCAAAAAGAACAAGAGAGCGATAGAATAAATTTGGTTTAGTCGTGCAAACAGTTTCAAGCGTTGCTGTGGCAATATAATAATGTTCCCCAATACAATCTAGTTTTTATAGTTTTTAAAGCTGCCTACATGGTCCAGTTATTACCATTGTTAAATATATACAATTAGACGATAGATATGTGTGTTAGGTGGTAGATACATACATACATACATACATACATACATACATACATACATACATACATACATACATACATACATACATAGACTCACGCCTGTTTCCCCGAAGGGGTAGGCAGAGGCATATTAAACGCCCACTTTTCGCCAGTGTTTTGATCCCACGTAATAGGTGGCGAGCCTATTGCCGCTTATCGGGATATTTTTGTTTGCCGTCGCCTCGTCCGTTGATCGGCAGCTGCACCACGCGACAGGTGAGGTTGGCGCAGGACCCTAAGTTCTAGGTGGGAACCCTATGCAAGGTGGTAGATAGAGTTGTGGAATACTATCAAAACAATGAATTATTACAGCTTTAGTGTGATATCCGAAAGCTGCTAAGTTTCATCAAAAGTCATTCAGGAAATTTTGTGTGAAATAATTATAAATATACATCTATCCTAACAAACTTGCCTTTATAAAAGTAGAAAGTAATAACCTATTATATAGGTATTCCTAATACATGATACAAACCCTATACCAACCCGCTTGGCCAGCGTGGTATAGTAGGCCAATTCCTCATTTCAAAGGAGAGGCCTAGTCCAGCAGTGGACTGTTGGTAGGCTGATGAAGGCTGATGATATATTCCTAAAAAATGTTTTTTTAAGTCCATTATACTCCTTAGGAATGGAATATAAAGAAACTTCTGTATTGGATGTCTTAGTCACAGAAAGCCAAAATTCATGCTTATAGTTTCAGTAGTTTATGCTCTGAGAGTCAGGATTAGTAATTTGAAACATGAGATCAATATTTTGACCACAGCTTAATAGCTTTTGATGGTCAGAGTTGAGAAAAAATATTCTGTTATATTAAGTGTTAAGAGTTACATATATTTGTTATTTTCCATGTTGATTGTAAATATGTAAATGATTAAATAAAACTGTTTTATGTATGCATTGGTTTTTTATTTGATGTGTTCTTCACCTTTGCGTTCCTACATCCAAGATCTTGCTATGACATCTATACTAATTCTAAAAGGCTGAAGAGTGTTTGTTGTTTGCTTGAACGCCCTAATCTCACTCGGCAACTACTGGTGCGATTTGAAAAATTATTTCAGTGATAGCTCATATTTTATCGAGAAAGGCTGTATAGCCTTTCTTTAGCCTATAGTTGTATAACTATAGGCTATAATATAGCCTAATATATTATAACATCACGCTATGAACCACGGAAGCTGAGTAGTAGCTCTAAATAACGCGGGTGTAACCCCGGGGTCATCTAGTAATCAAATCAAGGTACTCTGTAAATCAAATAAATTAATTGTCTTATAAAGACCACAGAGTAGAGTAACTATACCAAAAGGAAATAAGGACGTAGAATTTGTTCTGTTTTGTAAGGCATTTGGCCAAAGAAATATAACCTAAGGCATAGAAGCAACACTAAATAACAACAGCGGTTGCTATGATTGATATCTTCTTTTTAATGGCACATGCAGTATGATAGAAAGAGCTGTCGATAGGTTTAGCAGCACGCTCTTATAGCAGCCGCGTGGTAGGCAAACAGTAGACAAAACATAGAGTTAGGAAACCGAGTGTTGTTCGTAACAGTGATGATTTATCGATAAATATTTTTGGTGAAATGTCTAACTTTAGTATGTGTCGATATATTTAAGCCGTAGAAGTAAACAACTAAAATATTGAAATTGTAGTTTTTGCTGTCGACGCAGGACAATGCTTTGCAAAGACTTGCCAGACAGACAGTACTAAAAAAATTAACGTGTTTAATTGTTCGTTTTAGCCATAAAATCTGTTGACAAAAAGTATTCATAAACTAATGAGCGATGCGTGGCGATGAGATGCTAAGAAACTGTCACTTAGATTATGTATTGTACGAATTATACCAGATTGGCTAATGCGGCACGGCAGGCTTTGGCAATTTGTTTGCGTCGCATCATATCACGTTGCTTGCTATCGCTAACGTTGGACACTGCTCGATTTCTTTAGAGTTGTGGGTAATCCGACTGCCACGCCGAAACTTGCGGGTTTGATTCCCGCTCAAGTCAAACATTTGTGTGCATGAATATGGATGATTGTCTTGGTCTGGATGGTACTATGTATAATATGTAATATATTTACAGAAAAGTATATATCCCTGTTTATCGATTGTCTAGTACTCGTAGTACAAGATCTGCTTAGTTTGGGACCAGATAATGTTGTGTGAATGTGGAAGAATATTATATTTTATGGTAGAATATTATGTAGCGGACTACAAGGCAAGACGTCTTTGATCAGTCAGGATAGCACTAATATGATAAATAATATAGAAGTAGATAGATTAATTAAAATCGTTGTAATTATTATATTTTATTAATATGTTCAAACTAAAATTACACACTTTTTGTTTAGCTTTGGATAAATAATTCTACCGGGTGTCAATGTCCGGGCATAAATGTAATGTAGGCACAGCTTTCGGTTTTAAACGACGCCAGGTGCTTTCTGTCTTTAAAAACAGTCTTTCTCAAAATGACGTGAACAAATACGGTGGTACTTCTGCTAAATCAAACTAGGCCGTCCAACGGCATTTATCCAAAGTTTTCTTGTGACGTCATTAATAGGCAACCTGTAATAAAAAACACCTTCTTAATAATGAAAAATGCTACTCACATCCCTAACCCATCTACTATTTTATAGATGCAAAAATGTAAGCCTATACACACGCGCGTACACTGGAACACTTGGCTTTAGGTTAATAGACGCTACTTTTAAGGTAGGTATCGAAGTAAATTATGTACATTAAACTGCGCTTACTATCAAACGCGCGGTAGAAAATTAGACCGCTGGACGTCTTTATTTATTGCCAACTTAGCAACCGCGGCTACCCGCTGTCGCTTCCAGCGACAGTTTTACATTCATGTCCGATAGTTAGTTTCCGTATTTATCCCTCATTGAAAAAACATCGATATCTCCTTTCACTGTCAAATCCCATCACAAAGGCTATTAAATCAATAAATGTACAAAATAACAATTTGTGAGTTAAATTCATAACACATACGTATGCAAGCTGTTCCTTTGATTTGCAATACAATGATATTGTGTAAACTTAACACTCATTATAGCATTAATACGAGAAAAGTAAATAAATTTGTTGGAAAATTCCGACTCACTGTTAGAAGATAAAGTTTCTCCTGTTATTTCCGTTCCGAGAATAGCGGCATCCACATCCCGATATCACATACTCGATGTGTATTAATTAATGAGTACACTATTTAATTATTATAAGCTTACTTACTATTTAAATACAAAAAAGTTATTAAAAATGTAAACACAAACGTCCAACAAATTTTACACTGATGACAGATCACAGCACGGCTATTTAGAGAATGTAGTCAAAGATATGAGTATGTAAAGAGTCTATGCCTCTTTAAATGAGATGCGTAATTTGACGTTATGATTAACCAACTAAGACCAACTGACATTACATGTTGCACGTTCGGTATAAGGAAATTTATAGGGCATGTTCTCTCTAGTCTAAACGACCAACCTCTCTGCATTTGGCTTGTCAAGCTGATGGCTTACGATCAAGTAACTTACTAAAGAAGGTAGAAGCCGAACTCCGTCCTTTCTATCGCCTAAATATCTATCTTCCCTAATTTATTGTAATAGACTCACACTCTTGCAACCATATTAATTTCAGTTAATTAAATTTAGTGTCACAAATTGGTGAGTTAAATTGTTACAAATTGAATGACCACCACAACTGATTAACGATTATCGTACTTATATTTTACTTAGTGACAACACTACCTGTCAGTTCAAGGTGACCTTCAAATCGATCAAGTTTGACGTTTCGTAACCTACAAAAATTATTTTCATTTGAATTCCCTACCCGCGTAGACGTGTATTATGCGGTTGTATCGTCGTAAATAACTTCGCTGTTCATAAAACTGTGAACCTTTAGTCAATAAAATAAGTTTTCAGTGTGATTTTAAGTGATAAAAGTGTGTTTCTCGTTTCGGCGTATCGCAGTAACTTTTTTTTAAAACCTGTAAGTATTTATTACTTTTTTATTTTCCTAGACACTAGACACGTCGTGAGAATCCTCCCGATCGGCGTGGTTATAAATAGTTCGTATTTGTATTATCTCTGTTATTGCGTTCATCAAAATCTAAATCTAAAATATTGGATATTATTTTTACACGAATTGATAAAATAAACTCTCGTCATGCTACCTTTGAAATATGTATTTTCTTTTCAAAGTATGTAAAGAGTATGATAGGTTTAACAAATTCATTTACTTTTGGAAAAGCTTATTAGATCCCTGATGATTAACTTATTATGTAAATTAATAAAAAAAAAAAACTTATTATGTTTTCCTATAGGTTAACATTAGACATGTGTCGTTGTCGCTATTTGAAATAACGAAACGAAACCGTTTAGCGTTGCCTGAAAACGTTATGAAAACTATCTACTTTTAACAACTATCTACTTTTCAAAAGCTATTATTTATGTAGCATGTGCAGTTTTGATAACAGGTACTGCCGCCAATGAACTTTCCTTCATACTTTACCAGGCTTAGGACTGGCTGTATAATTTATAGTCAGAACGAAATCTAATTCGATTTTGAATTTTGATTTACATGAATTAAAAATTACATAAGTTAACTATGATGAATGTTATGAAAGAACTTCACTTATACAGGCGTATTTAAAAGTTCATTGTATGTACATAATTAATTTTAGGTATATACATATTTACAAGTTCTAGCTGTTTATTATTTACATTGTGTTGCCGTTTATAAACATAATTTGTGCCACTTTTTGATGATCGAGCCTGGTACGGCGGTCTGAGATCAGCTGACCAGCCCTGCTGAAAATTCTTTCACATGGAACTGATGTGGCAACAATGTTGCCATATTCCCGGACCAGTTTGCATAAATGTGGATACTTTTGGTGGTGATTACGCCACCATTGCAGTGGACAATTCCATGATCCATCCGCTTTATGCACGGGTAGGATATCGTCATCCAGGTAGAGGTCGACCTCTTGAATCGCTTTTGATAGCGGGGTGCCTGTTTTCGCCGGCTTGTTTGAGTCTATGAGCTCTGATAATATACTCCACGGCGAAACTCCTTTCTTTAAAGATGTTGTTTCACTGGTCGTGGTTGCGGGACACACAGTAGGTTGATTTTTGGCGATTAAATTTTGGACCAAATCCTGTACCCTTTTTTTTGTCCTAGCTCCTTCGGCCTTGTCAAGGAATCCTGATGTTTTGTATCTTGGATCCAAGAACGTACATACTCCAAAGGTTCCACTTTTTTCCACATTCCCTAGTCGTGTTATTAAACCCTCTCTAAGATTATTAGCGACGACGGCAGCTGGGCTAATTGTGTTATCTTCAGATAAAGGGGGTACATGATCCGCTAACAACTTATCGCACGTGTTTATGAGACATCTTGTAATGATTATGATAGAGCCAGCAGTCATATATTTTTCTCCGCTCATTGCGGCGGTGATGTCCTCAAATGGCTTCAGTACAATTGACAACTGCTCCAAAAGCGTCCATTCCTCGTTACTAATTACGGGCAAATCTTTTCCGATCACAGCTATTGTTGCTTTCAGAGCAGACTGTACTTCAATGAAGCGGTTAATCATCTGCAGTGTTGAATTCCATCGAGTGGGCATGTCTTGTTTCAACTTTAACGGCACTGCAGATCCATTTTCCTGTTGTTGATACTTAAGTAACTTTTCGGTAGCAAATGTACTTTTTTTAAAAAATCTCACTATCGTTTTGACTTTGTCCAACGTACCTTGGACGCAAGTAAGCGCGTTTTGTACGATTAAATTTAAAGTATGTCCGTAACAACCAAAATGTCTCCATCCTAAATCAGTTAAGGCTTTTTGGACATTGGCAGCATTGTCACTGATAACAAAATTAATTTTGTCCGTTAAATGCCACTCTATAGATGTTTTCATCAAAAACTCTTGAATATGGCCACTCGTATGGCGATCCGGAAAATGATCGCAAGCCAGTAAAACAGACTGCATTTCAAAATCCGCTGTTACGTAGTGGCCAGTAATCGCTATGTAACTTTCATTGGCCCGAGACGTCCATAAATCCAATGTTAAGCAGATTTTATAAACTACGTCATTATTAGATAGACGTTCTTTTACCTCATCTTTAATTTTGTCATATAATTTAGGGATCAGCGTCGAAGACACGTGTTTTCTCGAGGGAAGCTCGTAACCAGGTATCCAGCGTGCGAATTTCTTAAAAGATGGCTCTTCTACTAGACTAAATGGTTGAAAACCTTTAGTAAATAAACCTAATAGGTCGTTGTCTATTTTAGATTTTTGATCTCTCGAAATTTTTTTTGGTATGAAAGTTTCCAAACTTATCTGCCGTGTCTGACGCATTCCGCTTATGCCGCTGGATGTTGAAGGTGCTGCCTCAGTAACCGAAGAAATTGTACTTATTGCCGCTATCTCTGATATTCCCGGTACAGGTACATTGTTGCTGCTGCTATTTTGACTAATTTGGCAGTTTGCAACACGTCTGAAGGCCTCGACATGCCGGTTCCGAAGATGCGTTTTTAAATTTCCAGTAGTCGTTTTGTAGCTTATATAAGTGCAACATAAATTGCACTTTGCCTTTTTATTTACATTGTCTTTTTCAAAATACTCCCACAGGATACTTGAATTAACTCTAGTAGACATATTTACAATTTTACACTATACACACTTATACCTACAAAGTCAGTATAATTATTTATTTACACTAAAATAAGATTTCACAAAGTCACAAAACAAAATGTTAAAGTCTGAAGTAGGTACCTATTTTTAAACCACTTATAACTATTAACTATATACAAAATAAAAAAATTCAAAGACAGTAATCAACTACTTATTGAAAATCGCAGCGTATTGCATCGAAGTGCAGAATTCCGAACAATACTAATTTTATTTTAGGTAAATATAAGCAACGAAAGAAATGGGGCACCTGCAGGTGTCAAGGTCAAAAGTTCAAAACGAAAAAAATATTCACACCCTAATAATGTCTTAATCGTTCACTAAAATAAAGCTCATTGTCTATTGCAAAAGTATTATTAATCATTTATTTCGTCGCCGCGCGATGGCGATACCGTCACAGGCTCGGGCTCGCGTCCTTCTCTGTCGCACTCATGTGAACGCGCTATATTTTATTCGTGTTTCATTTACTAGCTACTAGCTGACTAACAGCCAACCGTTGCGATTCAGTTACGTCGCTATCGTTTGGAACACTATTCATTGCTTGTCAAGTTGCCGTTGTGAAAAGTCGATAGTTTTTTTCAGCTAGAAAACGAGTGATGGTTATGCATGTAATAAGATAGTTTAATAACCATCTATGTTATATAGCGCTCACGTCTAGTTAACATGCCAATCACCATCCTTTCCTTTGCAAGATATATTTCCTTGTTAAGTGTATATTTGCTTCTCGTTAAGTCAAAAAGATAATATAATGTTACAAGAATCAAAGTTGTCTAACTGGATTCTTTTATTACTTACTGATATGAAAAACTTATCATCTATTAGCTCTCTCTGTTCTTATAGCCTAGCAGCATACCATTGTTGCCTCCAAAATTTAACAAGAGAATAGATTTCTTTTTAGGGTTCCGTACCTAAAAGGTAAAAAACTGGAGCCTATTACTAAGCCTCCGCTGTCTGTCTGTCTGTCACCAGGCTGTATCTCATAAACTGTGATAGCTAGAAAGCTGAAATTTTCACAAATTATGTATTTCGGTTGCCTCTATAACAACAAATACTAAAAATTAAAAAATAAATATTAAGGGGGGCTCCCATACAATAAACATGTGTTTTTTCGTACTTTTTGCTCAAAATTACTAACGGTAACAGGTAGACGCTTAACATTTTCACAGAATATGTAGTTGTATGTAACCTTTCAAAATAAATAATTAAATTTAAACAAAAGTAAATAATAAAGGGGGGTTCCCCATACAAAAAACTTAATTTGTAAGCAATTTGTTACTCGACCTTAATAAGCGGGTAGAAACTTATAAAATATTTAAGTATTTATACAATAAACGTGATTTTCTTTTATAAATGATGGTACAGAACCCTTCATGCACGAGTCCGACTCGCACTTGCCCAATTTTTTTTTAATAATCTTTTTAATGAGTGTGACTATTGTAGTCATTGTAAAATCAAAGTCAATATCCTTTATTCATTTAAATCACAAAGTGACACTTATGAACGTCAAATTTACATTTACATTACACAGCTTCTACATTTACATTTACTGCCACGTTCGCAAAGCAAGGGCGTAGAACCATGAGAAAGAACGTGTAGTATCAAATGCAAGGTATTTTCTTTGAAAATACAACTTTGCCTATTCATGTCATACTACCACAATAACTCTGTAAATAAATAAATATATTAGGTAATAAGCCAAGTTGAAATGACATTGTTAGTGATGGGACAGTTTGTGTATGTTGAAGAAGACTTTATTTTAATAAGTATTAAAAAATCCCCATACCTACTGCTGTATCATCGAAAAGTCCCCAAAAATAATGAATGCAAGCACTCCAGTACAACTTAGCAAGAGGAAAATATAAATTAATTTTCTGAGCAGACTTTATCAGGTTTTTTGTATACATATTTTTCTTTCTAAATTCTCATAGATATTTTGTCATATCTTTTTAAATATTGTGATAAGGATGCAATGAGATCAAAGTTAATGTAGTGATAAATAAATTGATATAGGAATTTAAGCTTTCATGGTCTTACTTGATACTTGATGGCACGGGCTGTTTCCGCAACTCCACGTCTTGGCATGTATTTTGCGTGCAGGTGGGAATGGTGTCTTCATTCGAGCCACCCCAGCTCTTCGAGGAAGGCCAGCAGACTCTTGATGTGGCCCACTGCCTCCCTCAGGGTGCTGTATCTCGTCAGGTACTGCTGCCTGTACTGTGCAACCTCAGGGCAGTCGAGGAGCAGGTGGGCTGCCGTCTCGTCTGCTGCCATACAGGCCCTGCACAGCGGGCTGCCGGTGATACCTATAGTAAATAGGTGTTTATTAAAGAATCCGTGTCCTGTGTAGGCGGCTGTGACTGTCCGCAGTTGTTGTTTGGACAGCCGGAGGATTTGTTTGGCTATCTTACCGTCTACTGCGGGAAGAGCCCCCTTGGCCTGCCTACATGTTTCAATACCAATCCAGGACTGGTTGTGTTGGGTCCTGGTCCTATTCCTTACCAGGTTGCGATAAAAACCAGAAGGGAGGGGAATAATGGGCTCGGGTCCCACCACCTCTAAAGTGGCCCCTCTTCTGGCAAGTACGTCGGCTGCGTCATTCTCTCTTGAGCCACTGTGGCCCTTGATCCATTGCAGTGTTAATTTGTTTTGCTTACCTACCTCTGTTAGTTTCTGGTGGCATTCAAGCGTGAGTGCCGAGGTGATAGTATGGCTTTTGAGGGCTGAGAGGACAGCCTTACTATCTGAGAGGATCCTAATGGATCGTTCCCTTACCTCACGTGCCATGATTGCTGTGGCAGCTAGGATTATGCCAAAACATTCGGCCTGGTAGACCGTGTTGTAGGCTCCCAGCGGTGCTGCGATGTTGATGTTAAGGTCCTCGGAGAATACTCCTGAACCCGTACCTGTATCCGTCTTAGACCCATCTGTGAAGATCGTGAGCTCGTTGTGGCCAACCGCTCCCTCGTGTAGATCCTCGTACAGTTGGATGTTGTATTTCTTATCGAAAACAAATTGTTTCGGTATTCGGTCGCCAATGGCTTGTGTGAGAGGAACTTCTTTAAAGAGTGTGTTTAAGTTGCTAATGTGCGGTGTGTTAGTGTCTTTCCAGAGCTTCAGAGCTCTTAGCCGGATCGCCGACATCGTTGCTTCCTGTTGTATGAACAGGTGCAATGGAGGCAAGTCCAGCAACACTTCGAGTGCCGCTGTAGGTGTAGTTTTCATGCAGCCCGTGGCCGCTAGGCATGCAAGTCTTTGAAGCTTTTGAAGCTTGTTGGCGGCCGTTGTTAGGTTGGTCCGAGGCCACCACACTACTGCGCCGTAGCTTATCATCGGACGTATTATTGTCTTATAGAGCCATAAGACAATTTTGGGGGATAGGCCCCATCGTTTACCTATCATCTTCTTGCACTGCCAGAAGACGATGCTGGCTTTATTGAGCTTATTTTCCATGTGGCTGTTCCATGTCAATTTGCTGTCAAGAGTGACGCCTAGGTACTTTACCTCGGTAGACAGCTTGAGCTCTGTGTTGAATAGCCTGGGCAGTCGGTAAGTACCCAGCGCGCGTTTGTGTGTGAACATAACTAGTTCGGTCTTGGTCGGGTTTACTGATAATTCGTACTCATTACACCACCACTCTACTATGCGTAGAGCCTGTTGAGTAAGGTCGTACACTGTACTAGTTACCTTACCTGAGGTGAGAATGGTCAGATCATCTGCATATCCTATTGTGTAAAAATATCTCGCGTTGAGTTTGTCTATGAGTTCATTGATGACTAAGTTCCACAATAGCGGGGAGAGAACACCGCCCTGCGGGCAACCTTTAGTTATCAAGGCTGTCTGGGAGTCGCCGTGCAGGCGCACTACTCTTTTGCTGAGCATGTTTTGGATCCACTGTATGCTTAGCTTTAGATTTCATGGTCATCTAAACTTATTTTAAATTGCAACAGTGCCGAAATATCGGCACTGTTGCAATTTAAAATCTTAATATATAAAATCCTTGCGTTACTGACTGACTGAGAGACACGCTACAGCCGAAACTATTAGGCGCAGGAAGCTGAAATTTGGCATGTATGTTCCTTGGGGACCGTAGGGGTGCACTAAGAAGGGATTTCCCGAAATTCCCACGGGATCGGCCAAAACTGGTAAATTGAAAAAAAATGCAGGCGTAGCTGCTGGCGTCCTCTAGTAAGTATATAATTATAACAAAAGTATGTGGTATATATCCCGAAAGACAATTTAAAATATATGATAAATTGATGCCTTGAGAAGCCACACTGATTGTCTGTCATGAATATCTTTAACGGTTGATACCGGTAAGTCCATATAGTATAAACTGACACTAGTCAAGACTAACTCGCTCACCTTCTGCCTCCTACCCGAATTATGTGAGGAAAGGAATGGCACGCAATAATATTCTCAGAATGAGACAACAAATAAAGTCAGCTTTCTATTTATTTATCAGGATCATCATCCTAGGATTATCCTGGTTGTGTCTACGGGTCTGGTCACAACATCGGTCTAAGCGGCGAGCGGCGCAGCAGGGGCGATGTACATGGCGCGTTTTATCTGAGGCGGCCGCGCGCCGCGTCACAGTAAACGCGCCATGTACATCGAAAACGCTCGCCGCTGCCGCCCGCTGCTGTAGGCCGTGACCGGGCCGTAAGACTTGTGCCTTGTGGGAGTCAGCTTACTAGTTTATCAGCGTTTCTATAGAACTACTGCCATCTGAAAAGTTCATATTGCACCGGTTATTCAAACCCGATACCCTCTGCATGAAAGTTTTTTGCAATTTCCACTAAGCTATTGCTGCCTTTCAGCTTTCTATTTATAGTGTCTGTCATTGTAAAACATACTTATTGGACATCAATATCCAATAATTAATTAAATAACAAACTCTTTTAATATAAGGTTATTAACAGATAACAATTGCATAATAAATGCTTATCTGAAACATTCAGCTATAAATTGTTGAAGTACATTAATTATTTTAACTCTCACTTTTCAATGTGGCTGTAGAGTATCTGTACTTTTATCAATGCAATTATCATCATGAGGCAGTGATAGCCTAGTTGTGATACCAACAGACTGCCATAAAGAGGGTCTCAGACTCGAATCCACGGTGTGTATTAAAAAAACATAACATAAATAACTTCACGCTTTTTATCCCCGAAGGGGTAGGCAGAGGTGTATTACACACCCAATTTTCGCCAGATATGTTTCGGTCCCAATGTAATAGGGGGCGAGCCTATTGCCATCTACAGAGCACATTATTAAGCGAGCGATAATTAACATATTTAATACACACATAACTTCGAAAAGTCAGAGGCCTGTGTGTACCTGGGGTACTAGGGGATCGAACCCGAGACCATCGTCTCGGCAGTCCGTTACGTACACCACTGGGTTCTCGCCACTTTATTGTATTAAATTGTTAATAAAATTATTGTTTGCTCCGTGCCTCGAAGAGCACGTTAAACGGACGTATTTCGTTTATCAAGTATGGCAGCGAAAGGCATATTCTTCTAGAAAGAAAGAAAGAAGACAGAAAGCCTGTCTTTCTTTTTTCGTGAGAGTGTGTTGCCAGCTCTGGTGTCGGAGTTTTCAGACCGCCCGAAGGTGTCTGACATGGCCTAACGATTAATGTCCTGAGACCTAACCTAACCAAATTGGACAGAATGTTATAACGACAAATTAAAAACGTGATTAAGTATTTTATTAATGTTATAAAGTAAACAAACCATATGTTCACACACACATAGACCAATGTACGCACGCTGTTTAACAAAAAAATGTTCGCCTATACGCACACATCAACATTACGTCATCTCACACACATAGACATGCGTGTACGTACACGCATGTCTATGCGTGTGCGTAACGCGTGGAATATCGTTATCTCGCTCTACGCCGTGGTGATCGTGGAATGTAGTTGATTAAAAACTATTATATCTTGTAGTGTTTAGAGAGAACAAATAAAATGTCACATGCAATACGACCGGAGAGAGATTGGACGCAGGACCAACGGACTAACGTGCTTTCCTAAGCCACGGGGGTGTAATACCGCCAATTCTCTGACTCCTAACTTCTATTAGATAACTCTAAACAGAAAACCCCCTATACTCATTTTTTGTTCGACCTGGGTATCGAACCCGAGACCTCATAATCCGCAGTTGACGCTGCTACAAACATGGTAACTCCGAGTTACACATGCTCATGAATCAAGGAGCACTTGTCATGAATAAACTTGCACAGATAACGAAAATAGTACAACTGACAAGCAAAATATGTTATTAACTCGTTTATCTTATCTGTGGCATACCGCATACGTAAGAAGTTCAAGTGTATTTCAGTAATTTTATAAACAAAATATATACTGATCTTGTTATATCATGTTCGATGGAATCTTTCCGCTTAGGATCGGATTTTTGAAATATTTTTCTGTACAGTCGATCAACTTCCCGCTTGACCACCATAAGGGCGAGAATCGCTCAGCAAGACATCGTCGCTTGCAGTGCTACTTTAGTACTTTACACAGTTTACACGCACATTGACGCTCGTATACAAAACCAGTTTCTAGTGTGCCTCGACTCTATAAGCCAAGGGATTTTTTTTTCAAACTGGTCCACCGCCGACTTGTTTGATTGTACATACTGAAGTAATATTGACTGCATGCTCTAAGGTGGCAGGGTAGGTTGATTTATTACCCCTGAAAGTTCCTCACACCCTTCTACCTACAAAGAACGGGTTTTGAGAGTTCAAGTTATATTCATCCGTAACTTGGGATTGTCAAACTTAACAGTCTAAGTAAGAAATACCGTAGACTACCTATAAATTGTTTTTTTTTTGGTAGCAGAGCCTTGCCGATTTGAGCGTGAATGGGACGCTTCGGCCGCCAATAGTCTTTCATAAATTATAGATGTAAAGTAACAGTATCTTTACTGTAGCGTTTCGTTCGCCGAGTGAGAGTTTCGAAGGTCTTGTTTTCTTTTACTTCTTCTCATATTCCTTCTCCCCGTATCTCTTTTCTCATCCAGGTCGTCAACGCACTTGGCGGTCCTCTGGTGTTGTATGTGTCCATGGCTGCCGGTAATAGTTTGCGGCCTATTACATAAAAAAGTTAAGAGAGGACTATAAGGGTTGAGCTACACCTATCAGCACCGCATCGCACTTTACTATGCTTCCATCCTTTTCTGTCACTTACGACTTAGGACTGTCATTTACTAGAGCGAGAAAGAGAGAGGGAACGCGTCAGCAGTCAGCACGATCGATTCCGCGGCGTGCTGACGCGTTCCCTCTCTCTTTCTCGCTCTAGTAAATGACAGTCCTAAGTGACAGAAAAGGATAGCTCAACCCTAAGGGTTTAAGACGCCATCCTCTCTAGCCTCCTATCTCCACACACAATAATCATACCATAGCATCGGTCTGATAGAACGACAAACAAATCAACAAACACATTTTCGTATTTATAATAGATATTAGTATGATCGACTGATTGTCTTTATTTTGAAGGGCAACGCGTATCAGTTGATAGCGAAAACTTTAAAACTAAGCCATGCCTTTTAGTTTTATCTGCGTATAAGTGTTATAAAATAATAAAGAATTTTACTGATAAGACCGTTTACCTGGCAAAACTTTAATATTTGTAGCGGTAGCCTGGTGGAGAGATCAACAGACAGTGGGTCTAGTACGAGTTTGCAGTCGATCGTCACGGTGGACGATAGCCTAGTCGACGGGAACATATTCCATACATTTTCTAAATGCGCCCCCTAGCGGTCTATCGATCACTACTCGCCGTTCGTTAGGGGCGCTTTTACAAAATATATGGAAATTGTTCCCGTCGACTAGGCTATCGTCCACCGTGACGATCGAGTGCAAACTCGTACTAGACCCTCTGGTTCGAATTCATGGCATGCACCACTGAGTTTTAGTACTTTAGTACTTGTATATATTCAATGGTTTTAGTAGATATGTGCGTATTAAATTGTTAATCATCGCTTGCCCCGTGCCTCGGTGAGCACGTTAAGCCGTCTGTCCCGGCTGTCATGAAGATCTTGGTAGTAGTACTCTTGAATATTCTGATGTTGTTTTCAGTCATGTAATGTTGCTATCAATCCGGAGGTCAGACGAGTGAGAGGCAGTTACTCTGTGGAAAATCCTCCTATCAAATCTGGTTAGAATTGTGCGCGGACCCCGAGCTTCAAGGCGACACTCTTGGATGCAACCGGAACTGACATAACGGTAGGACGATGATGATAGAGATGATTATTTTGATAGGATTCTCGTCCTCCTTTGACGCTTTCAAGCAATTCCGATATTCTTAAAGCATCATTTTGCTATAATTCTCATCACCAGCCTTTAACAGTCCACTGCTGGACTAGGACTCTCAATTGAAAGGAGGAATACGCCTACTATACCACACTGGCCAAATGGGTTGGTAGGTATAGGGTTTGTATCAAGTTTTCCTTCTCTAACAGTGCTGTTCTCTGCATAACATGCTCCCTCTGTCGGCTCTTACGACACCCATGGCATGATACGGGGTGGTGACATTCCGTATTCTTAATCCGTCACCACACGGACGATTGCTACAATTGCTATGTCTTAAATAAAATGTAGTAACCGAAGAGCTATTATTCAGCTCCTTAGTAACTGTTGCATGTCAGATGACAAATGAGACAAATTTACAACACTATGGTCCCCTTAAACTGCAGGCGCCATCACGGCAGGCCTAGATAGAGATGGAGACATGAGCTAGACTCTTTCAAATAGGATTAGTTCCAAGAGATTAGTTCTAATATATAAAGCTGAAGAGTTTGGTTGTTTGTTTGGTTGAACGCGCTAATCTCGCAAACTACTGGACAGATTTGAAAAATTCTTTCAGTGTTAGATAGCCCATTTATCGAGGAAGGCTATAGGTTAAATAACATCCCGCTATGAGCGACGGGAGCGGAGCAGTAGCCTTAATTAGCGGCATCCTCTAGTAGAGATATATTGAAGAAGAATAAGGTGGCTCATAAAAACACTGTTTGCCATAAGATCCATCTCGTAGTATAAAAACACAGTCAATACGCTGCCATAATAATTGAACAAGGTTATTGTATTCTAATTGGCTAATACGACAAGATATCGGTATTGAGATAAATTGAACTAGATAACATGTGTGTACGATGTAAACTGTAGTAATACTAGTTCAATGAATATCATAGGTACGTGTTGTAGATAATGGTATTGTTGTAGTTGATTGAATCAGGCGTTACTTGGCGGAACTCCATTGTAACCTAATGGAAGGAAAGAGGAACCCACCACGCAACCTCGGATTGACCACCCCAACTATTGCAATAGAAAAAGGTTGACAATACCTAACTCCTCTAAAAGTATAAGGGATATAGGAATGGTATGGGTTCCAGGAAGATACCTGACTTACAGTATTCCGCTGTATGCGCCAATTATTCTTCGACACGTGTTTCGCCTCTGCACGAGGCATCCTCAGGAGCGATAGGCAACGACTCAGGCTCAGTCAGGCATCCTCAGAAGCGATGGGCAACGACTAAGGCTCAGTCAGGCATCCTCAGGAGCGATGGGCAACGACTCAGGCTCAGTCAGGCATCCTCAGGAGCGATGGGCAACGACTCAGGCTCAGTCAGGCATCCTCAGAAGCGATGGGCAACGACTAAGGCTCAGTCAGGCATCCTCAGGAGCGATGGGCAACGACTAAGGCTCAGTCAGGCATCCTCAGGAGCGATGGGCAACGACTCAGGCTCAGTCAGGCATCCTTATGAGCGATGGGCAACGACTCAGGCTCAGTCAGGCATCCTCAGGAGCGATGGGCAACGACTCAGGCTCAGTCAGGCATCCTCAGGAGCCATGGGCAACGACTAAGGCTCAGTCAGGCATCCTCAGGAGCGATGGGCAACGACTCAGGCTCAGTCAGGCATCCTTATGAGCGATGGGCAACGACTCAGGCTCAGTCAGGCATCCTCAGGAGCGATGGGCAACGACTCAGGCTCAGTCAGGCATCCTCAGGAGTGATGGGCAACGACTAAGGCTCAGTCAGGCATCCTCAGGAGCGATGGGCAACGACTCAGGCTCAGTCAGGCATCCTTATGAGCGATGGGCAACGACTCAGGCTCAGTCAGGCATCCTCAGGAGCGATGGGCAACGACTCAGGCTCAGTCAGGCATCCTCAGGAGCGATGGGCAACACGTGTCGAAGAATAGTCAGCGCATACAGCGAGATACTGCAAGTCAGGTATCTTCCTGGAACCCATACCATTCCTATATCCCTTATCCTTTTAGAGGAGTTCGGCCACCGTTCACCGTGGCTCATAGCATGGCATGATGTTAAATAGCCTGCCGCCATAAATGGGCTTTCCAACACAGAATTATTCAAATCGAACCAGTACTTTGAGATTAGCGCGTTCAACTAAACAAACGAAATCTTCAGCTTTATAATATTGTTACGAGCTGGGGTTCGACGATAAATTATAACTCACTATGCCAGAAAACTGAACTTTATTTACTACACAAACACTAAGTATAACACGAGATACACACACTTAATTTTCACTTCACTAATAACACACTATTCACACCACTAGAACACCACTAATAAAACACCACTAAACACTTCCGAATTACTTCCTTCGCTTGATGTTGATCGCTTTCCGTATTCAATTGTTACTGTCCGGTCCGTTCGCTCCCGCTCTATTTATACTGGCCGGATAACATCACTAGGCTTTTCGAGACGACTCACGATATTTCTGGAAACGTGTAAGGTGTTTCTAGAATTGCGTAAATGTTCTATTTACACCTACGCCATCTATTAGAGGATAGATGAAACAGCCTTAAACCCGATACATCTAATCTCATGTAGTTCTCCCATTCACGGATAGATGGCGTTATTTTCAATTCGTAACACGGCCTCCCTCTTAAACGTGTTCGTCTCGAACATCGTTAGACCCATAGTAACGAGCCAACCGGTCCACATGAACTATCTTCGGTGCACCTCGCGACCCCTTCTGGATTCGATAGGTGACGTCGTTCATCCTGGTAATTATGCGATATGGCCCGTCCCATCTGGCTTGTAACTTAGGCGATTTTCCTTTGCTTCGTACTGGGTTATGAAGCCACACCAATGATCCCTCATCGAAGCCTTTGTTGTTTGCCTTCCGGTCGTAGCGAGTCTTCATCTTCTCAGACATCTGTTGTCCAGATTCCCTGATGTGCTCGTATACGTCGTTCATCCTGTTGCGTAGCTCGGTTGCGTAATCCGTTATATTGCGTGGAGATTCTGGTGGAATACCGGTGATAAGGTCTGCAGGTAAACGGAGCTCTCTACCGAAATTGGCAAAAGCTGGTGTTACTCCTGTAGTTTCGTGGACCGCACTGCGATATGACAGGAGAAATGGTTGGATGTGCTTGTCCCAATCTCTTTGTTTGCTCTCCACGACCTTCGCCAGGTACCTTTCCAGTGATTGGTTAAACCGTTCAACCATGCCATCTGATTGCGGATGATAAGCCGTGGTCCTGGTTTTATGTGCACCCATTACGCGACAAGTCTCCTTGAACACCTCAGATTCGAAGTTCCGGCCTTGATCGCTGTGGATTTCCAAGGGCACCCCGAACCGACAAAAGACTTCATGCACCAGCTTATCAGCCACTGTGGTAGCTTCTTGATTTGGGATTGCAAACACTTCAGGCCACTTCGTGAAGTAATCCATCACAACCAAGAAGTATTTGTTTCCGTCCTGGCTCTCAGGAAACGGCCCAGCGACATCCAACGCTATGCGCTCCCATGGAGCTCCCACATTGTACACCTTTAATGCACCTCTGCTTCGAGTATGTGGCCCCTTGACAGCCGCACAACTTGTGCATTTGCGGCACCAATCCTCGACGTCATCTCGACAGTGGAGCCAATAAAACCGCTCCCGGATCTTAGTAAGGGTCTTCTTAACTCCCATGTGACCTCCCGAAGCACCATTGTGATAGAGCTGCAAGACTTCCGGCACCTTAGTTTTGGGCACTACCATTTGCAAATGGCACTGGTTACCGCGAGCGTTTTCCCATTTGCGGCACAGAACTCCATCCTGGACGACCAAGCTTTCCCACTGTGCCCAATAACTCTTGGTGATGGGGCTCATTGCTGCGATATCACTCCATTTGGGCCTAGGCGCATCTGATTTCTTCCATTCAAGAATCGGCTGTACATCCTTGTCATCTCGCTGAGCACTCTGCAAAGCTTCTCTCCATTCGTCGCTTAGATCCGTCTTTAGCATCCTCACTAGCGCTGCCTGCTTTGCTTCCTGTCGGCTACAGTGCTTGCACTGGTCGGGACACGGCCTACGCGATAGGGCATCTGCGTTACCATGGGACTTGCCGCTGCGATGTTGTATTACAAAATCAAACTCTTGCAGTAGTTCAATCCATCTAGCTACTTGTCCTTCTGGGTCCTTAAATTGAAGTAGCCATTTCAGCGCTGCATGGTCGGTTCGCAGGTGGAATTTACGGCCCAACAAGTATTTGTTGAAATGCTGCAACGTCTTTACTACAGCCAAGAGTTCCCGCCTGGTGACGCAGTAGTTTCTTTCGGGTTTGGATAAGGTCTTGCTGAAGTATGCTATAACAACTTCTTGATCACCCTTCTTCTGTGACAGCACGCCGCCAATTCCGGTGTTACTGGCATCTGTGTCAACTATGAATTCATGCTCATTGTCAGGGTAGCCTAGAATAGGTGCAGTACACAGATGTTCCTTAAGCTTCTGGAATGCAACGTCACAGCTCTCATTCCAACAGAACTGCACTCTGTCTTCGGTGAGCTTATGAAGAGGTCGAGCAATGTCAGCAAAGTTCTTCACAAACCGTCGATAGTAGGAGCATAATCCGAGGAATGCTCTGACCTGCGTTTTGTTCTCTGGAACTGGCCACTCCTTCACGGCAATGATCTTATCCGGGTCAGTTTGAATACCGTTCTCCGAGACCACATGTCCTAGAAAGTTCACTTGCCGTCTGAATAACGCGCATTTCTTCGGACTCAGCTTCAAATTAGCACCTCGTATTTTTGACAGCACTTGCTCCAAGTTTCGAAGGTGATCCTGGAAGGTGCGCCCCACGATGATGATGTCATCCAGGTAGACCAAGCAGGCGTCTCCAATCAGTCCCATAAGCACTCGCTCCATCAGTCTCTCAAAAGTAGCCGGAGCGTTGCACAATCCAAAGGGCATGACGTTAAATTGCCACAGTCCTTTGCCTGTGGAGAATGCCGTCTTCTCTTTGTCTCGAGGATCTATTTCCACCTGCCAGTAGCCACTTTTTAGGTCTAAGGTAGAAAACCACTTCATCCCCGTCAGCGTATCCAGTGTGTCATCGATCCTTGGCAGCGGGTAGCTGTCCTTCTTCGTGATGTCATTCAATCGGCGGTAGTCTACACAGAAGCGCATGCTGCCATCCTTCTTCTTAACTAGGACAACCGGAGAGCACCACGGGCTGGACGAAGGCTCGATTACGCCTTCGTTCACCATACCGTCGATCATAGCTTCCACTTCACGTTCCCGTGCTACTGGCACACGTCTTGGTCGCTGGCGAATCGGTGCTTCACTTCCCGTGTTTATTTTGTGCTGGACTAGTGCTGTCTTCCCTATGTCGGCATCACTGGTCGAGAAAATATCCGCGAACCGGTTCAACATCTTCTGAGCCTCGGTCTTCTCTTCCTCCGACAGGGTACTTTCGCAGTCCTCTAAAAGAGTAGACACGTCGAATCGTGCACCCTGAACCTTGGCGCTGGTAGGTTGCTCTTGACATCTACGCATCCAAGCCGCTCCTTCATAGGTGCCCAATTCCGTCCCTTTCTTGAGCGACACTTCTTTGTCACTTGCATTCAGTGCGCGTACTGATGAAACTTTTGTACCCCTTACCAAGGTTCGTGCAATCTTCCAGGAGGCCTCTTTCTCTAGACCTTCGATTAGTACGCAGCGGTTCCCTCGACCAGAATTTCCTGATAAACAAACTGGTACAACAGTTTCCGACCGCGGGTGAAGAATGACATTCTTCAGGCAGTACACTTTTCCTGAAGTTGCACCTTCCATGAAGACTTCTTCCGAGCCACACTTCAACACTCCCTGGCTTACATCGATCTCGCAGCGATACTTCCGCATGAAGTCCAGGCCCAAGATGCAGTCGTCCACTATATCGGCCACGATGACTTTGTGACGGTAAATTTTGTTGCCTAGCTTCAGATCCACCTCCATTTCACCTCGGACGGTTATGTGCTGACCGGTAGCTGTTCTCAGATTCACACATTCATTGTTCCTGAAGCAGCCCCGAAGAACCCGTCTTGCCAGATGGAAACCGACGACTGTCCGAGAAGCACCCGTGTCCAATGTCAGCTTGCATGGTGTTCTGTTAATTTCGCCTTCGATGATCAGGCTGTTCCCGTCGCATGATTGCGAGATCGAGATACTTGGGGCTCTTCCATTACCAGCCAGCACCCGCCCCGCAGTCCTGGCTTCTACTCGTTTCCCTGCTCTCGCTGCCTGGCAGGCACATCAGGCGACCCCTTTGGTGGAGACAGGGTGTCACCAGGCTGCCTACGCTTTGGGCAGCTCAAACGGATATGGCCTCTTTCTCCGCAGTTGTAGCACCGAGGTGATGACAAGACTTCCCTGATGCGGTGACCTCGGTCGTCGCGTCGCACTGCTTCCACCTCCAGAGCGTGGGCTAAGGCGTCCTTGAGGTCCTTGAAGTGCCCAAGCCTCACTGCTGCTCTTACCTCCAGGTCCCGGATCCCATCCGTAAACGCCTGTACGAGGTTCCCGTCAATAAGCGCAGGAGACGACTGGTATGCCTTCCTGACCAGCTTTTCCACCTCTAGAGCCCACTGCTGCAGAGTTTCTCCGTTGCGTTGTGTCCTGTCCTTCAGCTGAGCACGATAAACGTGTTCAAGGTGCGCGTCACCGTATCTCGCCTCCAGCGCCTCCAGGAGCTTTTCGTAGGTGACGTCTTGCCCGAGTGCCTCCAACACTGTCAAGGCCCGGTCGCGAAGGCCCAAGGTTAGGGCGGTTAAGGCTTGTTCTTTGGTCCACCCATTCGATCGCATCACAGCCTCGAACTGGATCTTGTATGCAGACCATGATGACGAGCCATCAAATGGTGGAACCTTAAATCCACGAGGTGAGGGCGCTACAGCCGCTGGTGTCACTTCGAGCCCACGCAACTTCTTCTCCACTTCAGCAACACAGGTCTCGTGGTGGTCGTGTACACGCTTCTCTATGTCGCTGATACGGGCCTCATGCTGCTGAAGTTCCTCCTTGACCGCCTTCAAGTCCTTCCCTACAGCGGCGCTGAGGTCCTTCATAAGCACCACCTGCTCTTCTAGGCGGCGCGCGTGCTCCTCCTTGTCACGCTGGAGCTGTTGTTCTAGGCGGCGCGCGTGCTCCTCTTGACGGCGAGCCTGCTCCTCCTTGTCGCGCTGAAGCTGTTCCTCCAGGCGGCGCGCATGCTCCTCCTGACGGCGCGCGTGCTCCTCTTGACGGCGAGCCTGCTCCTCCTTGTCGCGCTGAAGCTGTTCCTCCAGGCGGCGCGCCTGCTCCTGCATGAACGCCATCAGAGCCGCGATGTCGGGCACCGCCATGGAGTGTGCGCTTGCAGGCTCCACTGCAGCCGCGGAGTCACCTGATCCACCAGACGATGGAGAAGGAACGTCTCCGAAGCGTCTCTGGTCCAGGTCTTGCTGGCGCTGGTTCCTGGTGCGCACTCCTTCAGTTTCTTCTTTCGGCATAACCGGCATAATTTATCCCTTTCTTCTGACACCAATTTGTTACGAGCTGGGGTTCGACGATAAATTATAACTCACTATGCCAGAAAACTGAACTTTATTTACTACACAAACACTAAGTATAACACGAGATACACACACTTAATTTTCACTTCACTAGTAACACACTATTCACACCACTAGAACACCACTAATAAAACACCACTAAACACTTCCGAATTACTTCCTTCGCTTGATGTTGATCGCTTTCCGTATTCAATTGTTACTGTCCGGTCCGTTCGCTCCCGCTCTATTTATACTGGCCGGATAACATCACTAGGCTTTTCGAGACGACTCACGATATTTCTGGAAACGTGTAAGGTGTTTCTAGAATTGCGTAAATGTTCTATTTACACCTACGCCATCTATTAGAGGATAGATGAAACAGCCTTAAACCCGATACATCTAATCTCATGTAGTTCTCCCATTCACGGATAGATGGCGTTATTTTCAATTCGTAACAATATTAAGTATTGGTAACCGATTAAAAAAAGAGAAGTCTGAAAAGTTTATCTGAACACCGTTATTTAATTTTAAATTGTTTTTTTGTGCGAAATATTTTTTTCTCCAAGTTTTAGGAGGCTTTATAATTTTTTTTGGAATGACGATAGTCAAAGCCATGGATAGATCGAATATTGAAACCGACTGTTTTTTTATGAGCCTGTAACGTCCCACTGCAGGTCAAAGGCCTCCCCACTCTTCTTTCACAAGTCCCTATCTTCTCCCTCCTGGAACCAATCCTTTTTGAAAGAGTCTAGTTCATCCCGCCATCACCGTCTCGACCTGCCGCGATGTCGTCTGCCGTTTGAGGGGGTCCATAGAGTTGTTAATTTGGCCCATTTGTCATCTGACATGCGACAGATGTGTCCTGCCCAGCTCCATTTTAGCGTGGCAGCTTTTCGAGTGACATCCGCGATATTTGTGATGGAACGGATAGTTGTATTCCTTATCCGGTCTGTCAATTTGAGACCCAGAATACTCTGTTCCATCGCGCTTTGGCACACCTCGAGCGTGGATCTCTGTTCTTTTGTTAAAGACCAAGTGTGACAGCCATATGTGAGGATGGGGAGAATGCACACGTCCATGATCTGCCTCTTAAGGGAAAGAAGAAGATTGCCCTTCATCAGATCTTTCATGGCCCAATAGCTCCGACCGACTGTTGGTCATCATAAAAGTAAAATTCTGTCTAAATGTTACCCTTTCATCTTCAGTATTTTTGGCTCTGCAATGCTATGTCAAGAGATTGCGTCATCTTTTTATTACAAAAATATGACTTCTCTTCTCGTAATTAGTGCACTGTTCATAAGACAATTTTTTTTAATTTATAGACTCACGCCTGTATCCCCGAAGGGGTAGGCAGAGGTGTAATATTACACCCACATTTCGCCATGAATTTTTAGGGTACGTTGTGTAATTATGTATATTATGTTCTGCATTGAATATTATTACAGCTTTCTGTTATTTTCTGGTATTGTCTGTCATATTCGCATGTTACTTATTTTATTAACCGACTCCAAAAAGAGGAGGAGGTTCTCAATTCGGTTGTATGTTTTTTTTTTTTATGTTTGTTACCTCATAACTCCGTTATTTCTCGACCGATTTCCAAAATTCTTGTTTTGTTTGAAAGCATATACTTTCAGGTGGGTCCCATTTAAATTTTATCAAAATCAATCCAATAGTTTCATTAAAAACTCAAATTTTATCAAAATCAATCCAATATTTTCAATAAAAACTCCAAAAACTAAGTCATCCAAGTAAACAAAATTTAGCATTTACTGTGACTTTTCATCAGTGGACACTAGAATAGTCGCAATCAACGGGCCTACTTCGGGCTTTATTACCAGGTATTGATGAAACCGGGAGGAAGAAAGGTTGGAGAGTAAATCTATATATATAAAATTGCTTGGGCTGACTGATTCATCAACGCAGAGAGCCAAATCCACAGGGGCTTGAAATTTTGACAGTCGATGCATTTTATGACGTAAGCACCCACTAAGGAAGGATTTTTATACATATTTTTGGTTAGAAAAAATAAACACGCAATTTAGATTTTTTTCAAATCTAACAACTAAGAGGGTGATTTAGGGGTAGAAAGATTGTATGGGAGGTCCGTCATTTTTAAAAAGATAGCGTGTAATTTTGTGTGCAAACTTCTGGTTAGAAATAAAACAAATACCTACGTGTTTTAGCGATTTCTAAAATCTGCCGTTTAAAAGGGTGAAATAGGAGTTGAAAGTTTTTATGCGAAGTTAAATTTTATAAACTAGCTTCTGATTAGAAATAAGTGATCATGTATTTACGCGTTTTTGGAAATAGGGGTTGTATTTTTATATGGAAAGTCCGTCATTACGCGCGAGCGAAGCCGCCAACTGCTAGCTTATACATATATTAAACTTTGATTATAAATCACGGAATAACTAAACTAAACTAAATAGTAGTACGGTTTAATTCAAAGAGCAGACGATGAGTACGTTCTTCAGTGTTTACACGATTTAATAATTTTCACTGTAAGCCCGCATTTGTGATAACCGCTTTTCACGCACTACTTTCTCTCGAAATGGCCTTGGACCGAGATTCCCTACTTTGAGATAGACGTTTCTCCATTTCTTCGCTAGTTGTGGAGTACTGCTCACATCTCTGGGCCGGAGCGCCAAAATATCAGCTTGATCCACTTGACTCCCTACAGAGACGAGCTGTTCGAATCGTCGAAGATCCCGATCTCACGGCTAGACTAGAGTCGCTGGAGCAGCGGAGAGACTTCAGTTCTCTCTGCGTATTTTACCGACTCTTTCACGGGGATTGCTCCGAAGAATTGTTTAATTTGGTACCAGGGTCACCCTTCTACCAATGTACCACTCGCCGACGCAGTAGAGTTCACCCATACTACCCGTGCGCTTCCAGCGATCTTTTCTACCACGTACGTGTAGGCTCTGGAATGAACTACCTGCTGCTGTGTTTCTCGAGCGTTATGACTTGTCCTTCTTCAAATGAGGTTTAAAGAGAGCATTACTGTCACGGTAGGCAGCGGCTTTGCTGTGTATACCCTGACATTAGCGAAGTCCATGAGCAGCGGTTACCGTTTACCATCAGATGGGCCATTCGCTCGTCTGCCACTAGCAGCAATAAAAAAAATATTTTCATTTAAACGGCGCTGTCTCATATGGACAGCGCGTTTATTAGGTCTACCCATCTTTGATCGAGAGGAGAAGTGGCTGCGTCACGTTTGCGTTTGTTTCGGCGACTATTTGAACCGAATCGGCCGCGAGGCGACGCCGGCATGCCACCACTGCGGCAGTGGCCTGGACTCTGCCCAGCATACGCTCTCTGAGTGTCTTGCATGGGAATCCGAGCGGCAAGACTTGGTCTCTGTTATCGGAGGCGATCTTTCTCCGCAGGCCGTCGTCCAGGCCATGTTGGCGGAAGACATCCGGTGGGATGCTGTGGTCTCCTTCTGCGAAGCGTTCATGCTCCAGAAGGAGGTCGCCGAGCGGGATCGCGAGAGAGCCGATCCCACTCGCAGACGCAGGCGGCGTCGTGGTGGTGGCAATGGACGCTGGCCTGACTCTTCCTTAAGGCCGTGGGCAATCAGAGATGGCAATCTGGCTGTCCGACCACGAACGACCCCGAGAAGACAGCGGTCTCGGATAGGCGAGGGACCACTGTACTCGCACAGTACGAGGCGCTACCTCGTACTGTGCGAGTGGGGGAGGGCACTTCCAGAGACTGAGCCCTACTTACGGGACAAGCGTAACGGGACCGAGGAGCAGCACACCCGTGTTCCCTGTGTCCCATTCTTTGCCCGCCACGTGGAGAGGCACTCGGCAAAAGAGTATCCCCAGGTAAAAAAAAAGTCTACCCATCTTTAATTTCGATAAATCAGATTACTGCAGAAAGGAAAATTCACTAAAAAACAGGAAATAAAAGATTTTTTAACAAAAAATAACCGCCTCCAAAAATCTGGAAAATGTGTGAAAATAGCACTAAAAAGTAAAAAATAAATTCCGTTTTTTTACTTTAATTTACTTATAAACATCACCTATTCAACTGAATATTATATACTTATACGAGTTATACGTATCAACCACTTAATTCACATACCTGACACAATACATAGTTTTATATGACTAACAAACTAAATTAAATACCTAACACCAGAAATCAGATAAGTATATTATATTTTTGGACTAAGTACTTAGAAAAAAATATTTTATTAGGACTATAATATACAATTATACTTTTTTTTGGAGTCGGTGCCAGCCAAGCGTTTTAGTAAATAATTTCTTGATAATGTACAAAATATATGAAAAGCTGTATTGATACGATAATTTAGCAAAACTTCATCAAACTAATAAGTAATTTACAAATGACGAGAAATCAAATCAACAAATATAGATCAAATTTTAGGAAGTTTTCTATAACACAAAATATATGTACCTATAGTTACCTATGGTTACATTAATATCACAATGTAGGATCTAACCAAACCTATTTTGCAAATAAAGAAAACAACGCAACCTGGCAACAGGCGCGACAGCACAGTTACAAATTAAACTAAACCTATTTACAATTATCTATCTAAACAAAACATGAACTTAAAGCGATACTTGGAATAAATCAAATTCTGAGAAGTTTTTACAAAAAGATCTCAAAATTTGAAAAACAAGAAAAATAGAATTATGTAAAGATGCAATACTAAAATGCAGCAATACCAAATGAAACCTATTTCAATAAACACAGATTTCGTGTAAAATAACTCTAAAGAACCACAATCCACTGCAATACAATAATTACCTACATACAAGCGCATAGAAAAAATGGATTTCGGAGACAACCGTCAACAACGTCTGCCTTCACGCGTCTGCCCTGCCCGCGTTGGGTCGGTTACCTAATAACATCTTTAATTATTAATCTCAGCTGGCACCGAATCCAAAAAAAAGTATAATTGTATATTATAGTCCTAATAAAATATTTTTTTCTAAGTACTTAGTCCAAAAATATAATATACTTATCTGATTTCTGGTGTTAGGTATTTAATTTAGTTTGTTAGTCATATAAAACTATGTATTGTGTCAGGTATGTGAATTAAGTGGTTGATACGTATAACTCGTATAAGTATATAATATTCAGTTGAATAGGTGATGTTTATAAGTAAATTAAAGTAAAAAAACGGAATTTATTTTTTACTTTTTAGTGCTATTTTCACACATTTTCCAGATTTTTGGAGGCGGTTATTTTTGTTAAAAAATCTTTTATTCTTAACATACTTTCACTTTTATATGTATTTCAGTGTTTTTGTGTATTTTTTTTATTTCTTTTTTGTATATTTATTGGCGTCCATTGTGCAGTCTAAATAAATTTATTTTCTTTCTTTCTTCTTTCTAATAGGGGGCGAGCCTATTGCCGTACCGGGCACATTACCAGACTCCGTGCTGCTACTGAGAATTTCCTAACGGAAAAACCCAATAACACTTTGCCCGACCCGGGAATCGAACCCGAAACCTCCCTATCCCACGCGCACATTTATGCCGCGAGACCAACGAGGCAGTCATATAGTTCATAAGACAATATTTTATGATAAGACGCATGACGTTTGGTATACACTTTATATAGTTATGTTGTTGTGATTACGTTGGCTGACATCCAAGCGTCTATTTAACGACTTCCGAACGTCGGTAGACGTGCACTATCATTGAACAGGCATATGGCAGAAGAGTAAGCCTGTTTAAATATTGACCCACTGCGGGCAATCTTATTAGGCTAATCTTTTTTTTTTACTAGCGTGAGTAGGTTCGAGTTTTCCTAAAAATATTCTTGTAACTGATTGATATTCAATTATATTAAAGGAGATCACCCAAATTAGGCTAGTTTTTATTTTGATGGCCAATCAATAAAATTGTGTTATTTTGATAGAACACACTTTTTCAAACATTTTTAGGGTTCCGTACCTCAAGGTAAAAAAGGAACCCTTATAAGATCACTTTCTTGTCTGTCTGTCTGTCTGTCTGTCCGTGTGTCACCATCGATTTTCTCAGGAACGGGTGGACCTAGCAAATTGAAATTTATACCAGATACTGAGGTCTATGGTTGCTATTAGGTGTATGAAAATCAGGGTCCTGGGTCAACCCAATAAAAAGATATGGTCAAAATTAGATTTTTGCGAAAACTTGTAAGTACCAAAATTAACCTTAATTTTTAACTTTTTTTTAATTTTCGGAATTTTACCTTTACTTGTGCTGTAAGACCTTGGTTTTGACCAAAATTGACAATTCTAGGTCAACCGTAAGTACCCTATAGGTTTTGGGTGGAAAACCTATATGGTAGTTCCCGTTGAACTAGAATCACGAAATTTGGCCAAAAGCAGGGTCTTACAGCACAAATAAAGTAAACATTACACAGAATAAAAAAGTGGAAAATTTAAGGGTGTCCCCATACATACATAGTGACTGATAGACTCCATTTAAGATAGTCCTCTAAGTTGTATGGGCGCTCATACAGATTTAGAGGACTAGCGTAATTCAACCTCAAATAAGGTAAAATGCGTACGGAACCCTCGGTGCGCGAGTCAGACTCGCACTTGCCCGAATTTTTTTACTATTACACCTAACTTCTAAACATCAAATTCAAATTAATTTATTATTGTGATACATATATATGTACTAAACTTCTAAATAAATTCCCTGGGAAATATATATAAGTATATATATATATATATATATATATATATTAGCTTTCGCCCGCGGCTTCGCCAGCATTATATTTTAATAAAGAATGGCCTATGTACTTCCCCGGGTTTCAGATTATCCAGTATCCATGTCAAATTTCATCACAAACGGCTCTGTAGATTAGCCGTATAGCATACATATAAACAGATAATACTGAAAAATTATTTTTGTTTTCATATCGTTGAACTTCAGGTAAAGATTAGTATGTAAGTACCTATATTTTTGAAGTTATGAAGAGCTTATATACCTACTAAATATAACAGCAGCAAAAATAAAATCTGAAAGCATTAGGTACCACAAAGTACATATCAGACAATCAGACCGTCCCTCCGCCTCGCTGTGCTTAAGCGCACAACTCATAGAAAGCGCTTTTAATGACGCTGCGCTTAGGTCAGATATATCGTGATAACTTTTAACTATTCGTCAAAACTACTTACTGTAAAAGACAAAGTTAATCTACATTAAATACTGAAGGAAATAAATCTATCAATTTTGAAAACAATTTGATAACTACTCTAGAATGAGCATTGTAAAAAACATATACTTATATATTTTTTTGATGTTATACTGTTTTATTACAATAAAAAATGATGCAAGTAGTTAGATTATGTACTAAAAGTTAAAAAGTAATTCGGTAAGTTCTAGCTACCAGATCGCACCAATCTTCTCATCAATCTGGGGTATTGATCAGACAAATATAAAATCGTTGGGCAAGTGAAATTTCTATCGTAATGTTTACTCTGGATACGCCCAAAATATTTTTTTTTAGTTAATTTTATTTTCAAGTTTTTAGTTTTGTTGTTAGTTGATACTTCTCATTCTATTTTCATAGTGAGCCCTTTTCTACCAATCAAGCCCTGTCATTCAATACCCGTATTTGTGGAAAATAGGTAAGCCGCCATTTTGTGGCGGCGGCCACCTTGGATTTTTCATAGTGACCTCTAGTCTACTAATCAAGCCCTTTAATTTGATATCCATATTGAGGTATTTGTGGAAAATAGGTAATCCGCTATTTTGTGGCGGCAGCCATCTTGGATTTTTCATAGTAAGTTCTATTCTATCAATCAAGCCCTTTCATTTGATGCCAATATTGAATTATTTGTGGAAAATATGTAATCCGCCATTTTGTGGCGCCAGCCATCTTGGATGTTTCATAGTGAACCCTATTCTACCAATCAAGCCCTTTCATTCGATACCCATATTGAGGTATTTGTGAAAAATACGTAATACGCCATTTTGCGGCGACAGCCATCTTGGATTTTTCATAGTGAGCTCTATTCTACGAATCCATATTGAGGTTTTTGTGGAAAATAGGTAATCCGCCATTTTGTGGCGGCAGCCATCTTGGAGTTTTCATAGTGAGCTCTATTCTACCAATCAAGCCCTTTAATTTGATACCCATATTGAGGTATTTGTGGAAAATAAGTAATCCCCCATTTTGTGGCGGCAGCCATCTTGGATTTTTCATAGTGAGCCCTATTCTATCAATCAAGCCCTTTCATTCGATACCCATATTGAGGTATTTGTGGAAAATAAGTAATACGCCATTTTGTGGCGGCGGCCATCTTGGATTTTTCATAGTGAACTCTATTCTACCAATCAAGCCTTTTCATTTGATACCCTTATTGGGGTTGTTGTGAAGTAATATAATATGATCCGCCATTTTGTATCGGCGGCCATCTTGAAATTACAATCATTTAAATATTATCTTTTATCATAATGAAAATATGAGTGTATGCCAAATATCAGATCAATCTGTCATCAGGAAGGGGGTTTAAAAGCAAAGTAAAAATTCCTATAAATAGCTTTCAGAGCTCAGGATTTTTGCCGACTTAGTTTATACTTTTCCTTATATTATGGCAACATTATACAAAATCTTTATAAATTGTAGCCTATGTGTTATTCTGATGTATGAACTATATTATTGTAAAGTTTCATCCAAATCCGTTCAGTAGTTTTTGCGTGAGAGAGTAACAAACATCCATCCATCCATCCATCCATCCATCCATCCATCCATCTTCACAAACTTTCACATTTATAATATTAGTAGGATAAATACTTAGGTAGGTTTGAATGTATGTATGTTTCAAAGTACCGTAGAGCAGTTGTCCTTTAGGTATTCCTGACTCCTGAACCTGCTTCTGGGGAGTCCGTCATCTAACAAAATACTACCACAGATTGTTTCATTAATTGATTTGTTACGCCATAAAGTTTTGGAGCTTCGTACCATATGTTATCGCTTTCATCCATATTGCCGAGCTCAGCGATTAGCGCATTTTGACGTCTGTTTGTTTTAGATTCAACCAAAATCACTTTATCATATTCGGTCGTATTGACTGGGTTTTGTATCTGAAAGTTGTGAAGCGTCATTGAGCTTTTCTTATATAGTAATAGGCGGCAACCGAGCAGACGGATCGCCTGATGGTAAGCAATTACCGCCGGGCGCCGGCCATGGACACATGCAACACCACAGGAGTCACAAGTGCGTTGCTGCCCCTTGGGTTTGGGAAAAGGGATGAGGGAGAGGGAATAGAGGATAGGGCCTCCGGCACTCTCACTCACCGAGCGAAACGCAACAGTTTAAGTACTGTTACTTTACGTCGATTTTTTGTGAGAGGGTAGTACTTCCCCGGTTGAGCCGGCCCATTCATATTTCATGCTGCAATCAGCAAGGCTCTACTACCTTAAGTTTGAGCTGGCTTGAGCTTTTGTAAGAGCCAGTTTTAAATGCAATTCACCATAAAAGCTGTAAACGTGCTTCAGTCTACAACCACAATCTCTCCCTCCAGCTGTGTCAGTTGATTACGAATTTGTAAAGGGCCTCGCGACACAGATTTTATTCCTATGGCAGGAGTTGTAATTAAAAGTGAATTGAAAAAGGCTGTTGTTGGTTCTAGTACGAGTAGCTAGCTTATCTTACTAGATAAGCTTGGCTACTGCCAAATCCAACGATATTTAAAAAATATTGGAATCGAGCATTAGTCTCCACCCCTTGCCATCTAGACCGTGTAAGCTAAAACCCATGAACAGCTTGTAAAAGTGTCAACTATTCGTAGTATTTGGCCCGTAGATATACCTACACTTTACGTAACTGTGACGCTACACATTGTTTACATCTTATCTTGACATTACTCAACGCCATCACTCAACCGATATCTTCACATTAGATTGCATCGCGTCATTCGACGTCGTCATTGATTCATCATAAGTTCTGTAACAGTGACTACATAGCACTGAGACTGTGGGCTGTCCCTGGGGTCTTGCGGTAGTGTTAGCGATTGCGGATCATGAGGTCTCGGGTTCGATTCCCGGGTCGAACGAAAAGTGACATTGGGTTTTTCTGTTAGGAATTATCCAATAGAAGTTCGGAATCAGGGAGTTGGCGGTGTCACACTACGTGCCTCGGAAAGCACGTTAAGCTGATGGTCCTGCGCCCAATCTCCCATCGGGGTATGAAAGTGAGGGAATAGAGAGTGCACTTGTGTATGCGCACACACTTGTGCACTAAAATATATGCCGCACAGATGGCAAGTCTCATAGACAGGCCGCCGTGGCCGGAATCGGTCCGGGGGACATTATTAGTACTGATACTGTGGAGGAGTAAAGGTGTGGTGTTCTTCCAACTAGAGGGAGGATCCTCTAACTAGGCTGGATGATCGTGCCTGGTGGACTGCAATCCAACAGACGTATATTTATTTATTTATAGTCTCACGCCTGTATCCACGAAGGGGTAGGCAGAGGTGTAAATACTACATCCATATTTCGCTATGAATTTTTAGGTCCCACTTAATAGGGGGCGAGCCTATTGCCGTTACCAGGCACATCACCAGACTCCGGGCTGCTACTGAGTATTCGGAAAAACCCAGTAACGCTTTTGCCCGACCCGGGAATCGAACCCGGGACCTTCAATCAGCAGTCGCATACGCTATCCACTGGACCACGGAGGCAGTCCAACGGACGTAGTTGTATTATATGTATAGTCAACTCGTGCGCGAACACTGCTTGCGCGATTCAGGTCTTTAGTTCCTTCGTGTCCGGTGGTAGATGTCAGCATCATCATCATACGTAGGTACATAAAAATTATAACATTAGAAGAAAGAAATTCATTTAATATGTTTAAGTACAAACTTACAGAAAGTAGCATAAAAACTAAAAAGTTAATATTTAACTTAACCTAAACAGAATCGGTTCCCAACTCAGCATATTGCCATCTAGTGACACAAGATGGCGCTGGTATTCTGTTGGGACCCAAAGAGTATACAAATACTACGTAAGAAGAGGCGGATGTGCCATAGATCATGCGAGACTTTCAGCTTTGTATGAAACGTGCAGGGAGAACTCGTACCAACATAAAGATACTAATTGACATCGTTTTTATGTTGTCAGCATTGTCATATTTGTCAATATAGGGATGTACCCTCTAGTGATTAACGAAATATCGATATCGATAATATTCGGTAAGAAATAATTATAATTGTTTAGACTAGAATTATAATTTTCCAAAACAAATAAAAGATGTATTTAATATTTATGTGTTTATTCAAACAAAGTAGCCTATTCTATAAATCTATTCTAGATTAGCGAAGAAAAATACGCAGAACTAAAAGATATATGTATGTACATGTAATGGAAAGGTTTTCAACATTTCTTCTGTAATAGGATTTAAATAAATGTCTATAGATACAAGGCACAGCTGTTTTTCTGACTAAAGTTCCCTTTTTTTTAAGTCTTTCGGCTTAAAATGCTTGCCACACACATAGTTCAACTGATGTAATTTTTCAATGGGCACATAAATCAAGTCTTGGTTTCCAGTTGCAGCTACCTTTTTTTTACATCTAAAAAGAAAAAAAAAAAAAGAATTTTTAGTCCTTGTACCAATTTCTAATAACGGATTATCGATAACTGACAGGCAGCACTATTGTTTACCTACAAAGTACTAGGATATGAAACTTTAGAATATTTCCTTATTTTTTATGTTTCATTGAAATATTATTGAAACATTATATAACATTATAAATATTCATTGATCTTTATCTAGGGACATTTTGCCATAAATACCTACCCTTTTTTCACTGCCTGACCGGCATGTTGTTGTATGTCATATTTCGCACGTTATTTTGCTTGTTTTCATTGCGCTCCTTTCAATGCTAATCAAAGAAATATAGTAACACTTACACTACAAGTGTAAAATCACATTTATTTGGTATACACAAAGTACTTTTACAGTATATTTTTTACGTTTTATAAACAAACTACATAACGCGGCAAAGTTCAATGTGGATAATAATGTGACAGTTGTGACATTTGACTCTATTGACAGCCAAGGCGGTGATGTACGTATAACCCGTCTAACTTTGAAAGAATACTGTTCCAAGGGTACATTGTGAAGGATGCTATCTTCACGTTTTATACATATAATAGTAGCCATTAAAAAGATAGCACGTTTCATACATTCGGTTTTTTCTTAGGAACTTGCGCCAGGCTGTCGGGACCGTTACCGACATTACTAGTCCTGACTCTAGAATCTTGATTCATGCAGATAGGATTCCTTTGATACCGCAGACTCACCTTGCTGAAGGAATCTTTGAAAATCACTAAGGATTGTACTTATATGAATATTCCTTCAAAACTGGCTAAAAATGTGGCTCTAGTTTAAGGTTTGTATGATAATCTGCTGTTTCTGAAGCTAGTCAAAACGAAATCAGATGAAACTACTGCATATTTTGTACTACCTACATGCATTACGTCGCTAATACGTCATAGTTCTTTGATAAATAAAGACACAGCATAGAAAACTGCGCAGACATTGACATTGAGGTGTTATATCATACCAGCTGTGGCTCTATTTTTGGAGTAAATAATAGATTTTATTTCTTTTTTTTTATTTATAGACTCACGCCTGTATCCCCGAAGGGGTAGGCAGAAGTGTAATATTACATCGACATTTCGCCATGAACTTTTAGGTCCCACGTAATAGGGGGCGAGCCTATTGCCGTACCGGGCACATTACCAGACTCCGTGCTGCTACTGAGAATTTCCTAACGGAAAAACCCAATAACACTTTGCACGACCCGGGAATCGAACCCGAGACCTCCCAATCCCACGCGCACATTTATGCCGCTAGACCAACGAGGCAGTCAATAGTAAATAATGGATATAAGAGAATAAACGTCGTCATAGAGCTTTTCACAGCCTACTGCTAGCCATGATAGCATAGTGAGATCTGGCCTGCTATACCACGCTGGCTAGGCGGTTTAGTACCTATATAAAATCGTCTCTTGCCAAAAATAACTTTTGCACCAACCACTTATGAATGGAATAAAATAGAATAGTGTGAATATTCTTAATCTGTCACTACACGTAGTAAATACAGTTTATATCAATATTAGACCCGGCGAACTTCGTACCGCCATTTTTTTTTTCATACAAATCTATTCCTGCCAATAAGGAACACATTAAAGAAAGATTTATCCAATTTGGTGCAGTCGTTTAGAAGTTATGCGCGTACAAACATTACATACATTTTTTATATAGATAGATTAGTATGTGTACTTATCGCGAAGTTTAGAAAGTATTTGACATCTTTTTGTTGTTGTTTTGATAACATTAGATGATGGCAAGTTTACAAATCGACAAACTGTATTTATCCGCACGTGTTGTTCGTCTACACGAGTCATAGGCTTGGCAACGGTTCAGTAAACACCTTAGCTTGATGCAGTCTTGTTATCAATGTGGACACTTAGAAGATGCATTTTCCAAATAATGGTTTTTGAAATCGGATCCATAAATAAAAAAACGATTAAAGTAAAATGATTCAGAGAGACCAGAGAGTCATTCTTCTAGCGTTATCCCAGTTGCAGCCCAGGGTCCGCTTACTAGCCTCATCATCATCAGCCTTTAACAGTCCACGGATGGACTAAGCCTCTCCTTTGAAAGGAGGAATTGGCCTACTATACCACGCTGGCCAAACGGGGTGGTACAGGGTTTGTATCAAGTTTTCCTTCTCATACAGTGCTGTTCTCTGCATAGTATGGTCCCTCTGTCGGCTCTTACGACACCCATGGGATGATATGGGGTGTTGACAATCCGTATTCTTAATCCGTCACCACACGGACAACTTACTAGTCTAACCGGAGTTAATTCACTGAATATTAGCTCCTCTTAAGAACAACTGTCTATCTAACCTCCGAAACGCAAAGGGATTGCGATAGTCCATGGTTTAGACTAGTGTCAGTCTTCTTTTTAGAGGTACTGAACTACTGACTCCCTATACCGACTGTCAAAGATCTTCATGACAATCGGGACCGACGACATAATTGCTCGCCGAAGCACGGGGCAAGCGATAATTAACAATTCGATACAAACATACATAACTCCAAAATGTGAGTGGTGCTCGTCGTGGATTCAAATCCGATACCCTCTGCATGGCAATCTGTGTGTATCTCCACTAGGCTATCGCTGCCTTCAATGACTGCGCTTTAAATCGTCAATTAATATATCCCTACGGTCGATATTTTACCAAAGACCTCACAACCTGTCTTACTAATAAACATTCTACTTAAATAAACGCAAATACCTAATGCCAACAATGTATGGTCAAGTGACAAACAAGTAGGTAATTTATGCAAAAGATTATTATGTAGTGGATTGAGTAACGCCATTAGAGATCAGTACGTAGATAAGATTTATTTAAAAAATAAATATATTTGGGTGCATAGGGTTCCCACCAAGAACTTAGGGTCCCAAGCCAACCTCACCTGCAAGTGGTGCACCTGCCGATCAACGGACGAGGCGACGGTAAACAAAATATCCCGATAAGCGGCAATAGGTTCGCCACCTATTACGTGGGATCAAAACACTGGCGAAAAGTGGGCGTTTAATATGCCTCTGCCTACCCCTTCGGGAAAACAGGCGTGAGTCTATGTATGTATGTAAATATATTTGAAGCCGTTCTGAGTACTCATTATTGTAACAGACTGGTGATGATTATACTGATGATATAAACTATCCCACTGCTGTCAGTCAGTCAGTCAGTAGCGCAAGAATTTTATATTATATACAGATTAAAAAGAAATAATAAAACTACGTTTCAAATAAACCGAATTCAAAAGTTCCTGAATATACATATGTACCTAAAGTAATATTGTTCAATTTGGCATCGAGCGGCTCACGCAAAACAAGCTGACTTGGCGCTGAACGAAACGTGTCGAATAATCACAGGATGCCTTAAGCCAACACCATGAAATAAACTTTACCCCCTGGCAGGCATTGCCCCACCCGCGGTTCGCCGAGAAGTGGCCTGCATAGTCGAGAAACGCCGCCAGGAGGAGGACCCCCGGCATCCATTGCACGACCATAAACTGTTTTTGCGATCTACTGAGGCTAGCAAAGACCAACTAGCTAACCTAAGGAAAAAAATGTGGCGTGAGACAGTCCCACCCCCACCAATAATGTTGATGCCAACGAACACCTATGCGATCTGCTATGGTGGCGATCTGCAATGGCCCGTATGGAGATCCCTGAATCGATTACGAAGCCAGGTTGGCCGTTGCAGATATAACCTAGCCAAATGGGGTATAATCGATCCGGCCAAAACGCAGTGCGAATGTGGCATCCCAGAACAACCATGAGCCACCTGCTGGAGTGTCCCAAATGCCCGCACAGATGCTCGGAGGTCGATCTACACCAAGCCACCGACAATGCAGTTGCTGTGGCCACACACTGGGCTGATGCCATTTGATCTCTATACCATCGACTCGGGAAGAAGAAGAAGAACCAAAATTAAAATTCCTTATTAAGGAGAACTCAAAAACGACTGGTTAGATCTCCTCATCAGCCTTTAACAGTCCACTGCTGGCTGCTGGACTAGTTCTCTCCTTTGAAAGGAGGAATGGGCCTACTTTACCACGTTGACCAACGTTTTGCCGTTTGGCCAACGTGGTAAAGTAGGCCCATTCCTCCTGGAAAATTTGATACAAACCCTATGCTTTGTATCAAATTTTCGTTCTCTTGCAGTGCTGTTCTCTGCATAATATGCTCCCTCTGTCGGCTCTTACGACACCCATGGGATGATATGGGGTATTGACATTCCGTATTCTTAATCCGTCACCGCACGGGTTAGATCTCGATCACATTTAAATGGTACCACTCGAAAAGCATCAGTATTCAAGCGGTGCACCAATCTAAACTTTCAACACATGGCAAAATCTGAAAATTGTTGTATTAATAACCTCTTCCTTTTTTAAGTCTGTTAAAAATAGTACGCTTCTGCCTACATCTGATATATGTATATCATAAAATTACGCCTATGTAGACGTAATTTTATGCATACTATAATTATGTATGTGTATAAATAAAATTATACAATGTACTGACAAACGTCTAATTTATGCAAAGTGTCGCGCCGCTTGGAAAACATGTCGATTTTATAAACGGTTGTATTTACGATTTGCGCCGTTCAAGTTGATAATAACGATTATATCACTATGGCAGAATATTTAAAGGTATTTTTAACACGTTGTTATTGACATTTGCGTGTATATGCTCGTGGTAGACAAGCAATCGATCTATTATGCTTGTCATACATACGCAGGGTTTTGTTGGGTTTACCCGAATGTTACACATTGAAATCAAACTACGGTTTACGGATTCAATCGTGATATATTGATTTAAAGACATTACATTCAAATCGAATGATTCAAATTGATTTAAATGTAATGTCTTTATACCTATATATCGTGATAGATTCCGTAAAACGTAGTTTGATTTTTATACATGTATAGTCTTTCGACTAAGGGTCAGAGGCTTTCGATGCCAGTTCTTCCATTTTCTCCTTCGACTGTCATTTGTTTCATAGGACATCTTTACATATGGGCGTGAAATATCGGGTAAGGAGATGGTAAGTAAAATAACCGTTGTATATCACTTCAGTTATTATTGTAAATACTCACAGTACAATCAATAATCATAGACAACATTACAATTTCTATCAAGAACTAAGTCCACCGATCACGTGGCTGCGAGCGCCCTGTCAGCTGTTCCAAAATTCAATCTCATTCAAAAAGTGTCCACCACTCCAGTGCCCGGTCTTCGCTATGGTAATGTCATTCTTCTACACAGCCAGTAGCAATCTAAAAGAAGGTTGTAGTATACTATATGAGGTTACCAATGAGGTTCGCCTACACATGCATTGACCCACGCCCGTTTCCCGAGAGTTTAGTCAGAGGCTACCAACTACGAATCCCAATTTTTCAGGCTCTTCGGTTTACGGTACTTCTAAACTGTCCTTTTTTTGGGATGTCTTTTATGCTTGTCTGATAGTTTTTTCGTTCACATGAAGATATTAGGCAGCGATAGCCTAGTGGAGATACCAACAGACTGCCATGCGGGGTTACTATTCCGCATTATTGCTGCATATTCGCTGATGGCCTGGAGGCATAGTAATACAGATCGTGCTGACTCCCTCAATCTAGGTTGAGCCGTACGATTGCTGTTGCACTATTTAACAGTTTATTCTGATTTACTAACTAAGTAACATTTAATGAAAATAGGGTCTTATATCATCGCACACTGTTTAAAATAATTTTAGGTTAATAAGAACTGTCTATTATGTATTATTAAAATGTTTTGCAAAAACATATCAACAGCCTGCATTTAGACCTTGTTTTGTAATAAGGCCCATTGGGTTTAAATGCTCGATGCGCACCACCGAGTGTTCCAAATTATCTTATTATACACAGACTAGTGTGACTTCTGAGGAAGGCTTAGGTGAATAATTAACGCGGGCGAAGCCGCCGAAGTAAAAGTCAAAATCCTTTATTAATTTAGATCACAAAGTAACACTTATTAACGTTAAGTTTAAAACATAATTACTTAAAGCTTCTACATTTACTGCCACGTTCGCAAAGCAAGCGCGTAGAACCATGAGAAAGAACGGGCAATAAAACTCACGGACACTCTTTTTCATCGCCAAGGTTTTCATAATACATAACAATTAAACTTTTGTAAGGTGCTGCAACTGTTACACCTTCTATGTCACTGGGAACGCGCGAACGAAGTCTATTCCACAAAAATATCCGCATTTTTTTCTGAATAATATCAATAACACCACACGCTAATCCAAGCAGGAAACTCACAAGCGCTTGAACTTGCTCTAAAGACGTACTCCGATTGGAGATATGCCAATATTTTCAAGTTCATTACAACTATGAAGCATCTGTGACTATGGTAGGCGTGTCTTAGCATCATTAAACTCTAATCAATGTTTATAAAACTAGAGGTGATTTTTTAGGGTTCCGTACCTAATAGGTATAAACGGGACCCTATTACTAAGCCTTCGCTGTCTGTCCGTCACCAGGTTGTATCTCATAAACCGTGATAGCTAGAGAGCTGAAATTTTCACAAATTATGCATTTCCGTTGCCGCTATAACAACAAATACTAAAAATAAAAAAAATTAAAATATTATGGGAGGGTCACATACAATAAACGTGCATTTTTCGTATTTTTTGTTCGATATTACTAACGGTAATAGGTAGACGCTTACAATGTTCTCAAAATATATAGTTGTATATTACCTTTCAATATAAATAATTTAATAAAAATAAAGTAAATATTAAAGGGGCTCCCATACAACAAACGTAATTTTTAAGCAATTTTTTTACTGGATTTAATAAGCAGGTAGAAACTTAAAAATATTTAAGTATACATACAACAAACGTGATTTTCTTGCATAGAAGATGGTACGGAATCCTCCGTAAGCGAGTCCGACTCGCACTTGGCCAATTTTTTGTTTAACCTTTTCTTCCCGATCGCAATCCCGTGGGAACTCCCCAAGCAACATACACGCCAAATTTCTGCTCCTTACGAGACGACCTGTAGTTTTGGTTGTACGTTGTCTTTCAGTCAGTCAGTCAGTCAGTCAATAACGCAAGAATTTTATTAGTATAAATATATTCAGCCTATATATATAGGCATAGACTGCCTCGTTGGTCTCGCGGCATAAATGTGCGCGTGCGATTGGGAGGTCTCGGGTTCGATTCCCGGATCGGGCAAAGTGTTATTGGGCTTTTTACGTTAGGAAATTCTCAGTAGCAGCACGAAGTCTGGTAAAGTGCCCGGTACGACAATAGGCTCGCCCCCTATTACGTGGGACCTAAAAATTCATGGCGAAATGTGGGTGTAACATTACACCTCTGCCTACCCCTTCGGGGATACAGGCGTGAGTCTATAAATAAATAAATATATTCTTGCGATGATGACTGACTGACAGACAAGACACAGCCGAAACTACTGGACGCAAGTAGCTGAAATTTCGTATATATGTTCCTTGGGGAGTGTAGGGGTCTACTAAGAGAGGATTTTTGGAAATTCCCACCCTTACAGGGTACGACTTCTAGAGCTCTGGGCGAAGTCGAGTGTTTAATATATTTTTTTTTATAGACTCACGCCTGTAGCCATCCCTGAAGGGGTAGGCAGAGGTGTAACGTTAGTAGCAGTACACCCACATTTCGCCATGAATTTTTAGGTCCCACGTAATAGGGGGCGAGCTTATTGCCGTTACCGGGCACATCACCAGACTCCGTGCTGCTACTGAGAATTCGGCAAACCCAGTAACACTTTTGCCCGACCCGGGAATCGAACCCTGGACCTCCGATCAGCAGTCGCATACGCTATCCACTGGACTACGGTGGCAGTCCAGACTGTTTAATATACTTACATCATCATATTATAGCCTTTCGCAGTCCAGTGCTGGATATAGAACTCTCCTAAATTGCATCTCTATAGTATTGTAAGTCTATAAAAGGATGTGGCCAGTGGCTTACTATAGCATCCTGGCCAGAGGGGCCAGCCCAGGATTTGATATCTTTTTTTTTTATAGTAATAGGCGGCAAACGAGCAGACGGACCGCCTGATGGTAAGCAATTACCGCCGACCATGGACACATGCAACACCACAGGAGTCACAAGTGCGTTGCTGCCCCTTCAGGTTGGGAAAAGGGTTAGGATGAGGAGTGGGATGACGGAGAAGGAATAGGGGATAGGGCCTCCGGTACTCTCACTCACCGAACGAAACGCAACAGTTTAGGTACTGTTACTTAACGTCGATTTTCTGTGAGAGGGTCGAGCCGGCCCATTCATGCTGAAATCAGCAAGGCTCTACCTACCTGTAAAAATAATATTATATATATATTACCTGTATTATATATATATCTGTAATAATATCGTTGTATCGACAGTTTTGGATATCTTTCCAAAGATTCTATTTTATTTTTCACTCACGTAGTAAAAAGGGGTAGTGATACTTACTTTGTAATGTTCTTAATCAATCGTATTTCGAAAGAAGATACTATACAATAAATGAGAAATAGTTACATGACATAAATAAATATGAATAGTCTTAGAAGAATGAAAAAAAAGTTGAGAATTGGTAAGGCACTTAACTTTAGTACTAATGCAGGGTTACTCAAACTGAGGTTGGGGGGTTATTCACCAAATTAACATTATGGTTAGAAAAATATAGTTTTCAAACTAATCTAAACCTTATTGTAACCCTTGTTACAGACTACAATGTCCCGCGACAGATCATCGAGGCGGTTCTACCGCGCGGAGTCGACCCACGACTTACTCTCGTACATGGACAAGGGGCAGGCCGCCAGCGATGAGAACCGGTGGACTTTTGAGACTGCGTGGGAGGTCGCCAATAAAGGTACGCTTTTTCTTTCTTTCTTTTTTTTTCGTTCTTTCTTTTCTTTCTTTTCATTTTTCTTTTCTTTCTTTCTTTCTTTTCTTGAAAGGTGCGGTGCACATCCGTTTGCAAATCCATACACCGTAGTCGCCTTAAAAAGCAATTCAAATGAATTGCAGCTCTAGTATTTTATAGGAATTAAAAATTTTGTGGTCACACTGATTTTAAAATGTCTTTCGGGATATACATATACATACATACATACATAGTCTCACGCCTATATCCCCGAAGAGGTATGCAGAGATATATTGCTACACCCACTTTTCGCCAGATTTATTTTAGTCCCACGTAATAGGGGGCGAGCATATTGCCGTACCGGGCACATTACCAGACTCCGCTGCTAGCAGCTACTGCTGCTACTGAGAATTTCCTATCGGAAAAACCCAATAACACCTTGCGCGACCCGGGGATCGAACTCAAGACCTCCCAACCCCACGCGCACATTTATGCCGCGAGACCAACGAGGATATATACCACGAGGTTTTTCACCTTTGTTTCGAGTGTTTGCTCCGTGGCGCTTGCAACAGTACCGATGTTTCGGTACTGTTGCTAGCGCCATGGTCGCGAATGTAAAGGTACGTGGTATATAAATAAAGAATTTTAATATTATAATAAAACTAGAGGACGCCAGCAGCTACGCCTGCATTTTTTTTAATTTACCCGTTTTGGCCGATCCCGTGGGAATTTCGGGAAATCCCTTCTTAGTGCACCCCTACGGCCCCCAAGGAACATACATGTCAAATTTCAGCTTCCTGCGCCCAATAGTTTCGGCTGTAGCGTGTTTGTCAGTCAGTCAGTAGCGCAAGGATTTTATATATTAAGATCTCTTTTGACTGCTCCTAAACGCAAGCTTCCATGCATCTTCTAAAAGCACCCTTTGTAGAAAATGTATGGAAAATGTTCTCGTGTACAAGCGGCTCGAATGTGATTTTTCCGTCGGGGTAGGCAGAGACAACGGAACGCCACTTACTTCTATCCTTACAAACCTCTCGCGCTTTCTCTACATTCATGACTCTTTTCATACATGCTCGCCGGTTCCGGGTGCACAGCCATAAAAAGTCACTGACTGTCATAACTGCCGAAGCAAAAGCCAGGTAGTAAATATAAGTGACGCAAAATAAGTGAGATCTATTTCCGACAGTGGACTGCTAAAAAATAACCTAACCTAACATTACCCTATGAGCCAAGGGTGAGGATCAGTAGCCCTAAATAAAGTGTAAACCGCGGGCTCGGCTAGTAACATACATACATACATAGACTCACGCCTGTTTCCCGGAGGGGTAGGCAGAGACTACGGATCGCCATTTGCAACGATCCTGACATACCTCTCTTGCTTCATTCACTTCCATCAAGTTTCTTATGCATTCTCTTCGGTTAAGGATACTTCTAACCTAGGCATGGGCGTTTTCGGATTTTTACGCAAACCGATAAAAAACCGATTTCAGATTTTGAAATCGATTTCAAAAACCGATTTTAGAAATCGCTTTCAGTAGCGTACGACAAACGTAAACAATCGAAATCTTTTTGTATTTTAGGCATGAGACCAGTCAAGTCAAATAAAACTCTCTAAACATAAATTCCTAATAACTATTCGCAATTTTCAAAATAAACATTAAATAGTTGCAATCTGAATTAGATATTATCGCCTCGATATTTAGTTTTATTTTTTCTATTCAATCTGCAATTCATAAAACCGCCAAAATCCAAAACGATCCGCTTGCTTGGCGACAATTCGCTTCATCTCTTTCGCTCTTTCAACGGATCACTAAGTTGGCAAGAAAAGGAAATGAAATTCGCTCTCTCTCTCATTCTAACTTACTAGTCGTTTGGTAGTGTGGAAGAGAACGAATGAATATGAAAACTATCGAAAACGTAACTTTGTAGTTTGGTTGCGCTTGCACCGTTTGGTTCAGATTTGTGTAGTTAGCGTTATCGTGGTATTGTTTTGCATTTTCTAAAATCGGTTTTTTTCACATTGGAATATCCATACGATACGATTTCTGACTGCAGTCGGATTTCAGATTCGTTTTGATATATCGGTCTCATGCCTATTCTAACCTGTCCTTTCTTAGGATGTCTGCAGTCTGGTTAGAGAACGTACGTCTAGGTCTTCCCCTTCCTAGTAACAGATAAAAGCATTATCTCATTGTCTTCAATTTTGTGTCACCAACTTGAACTCGCCAGCCATGCCCCACTTCAGGTCTAAGACAGGTCTCAAGACATTACAACCAGTTATACAAGTCTAGACGTCACGGTGGATGGTCCACAATGGGGGGTAAGGTTTCTACGAGCCACGATGCGCTTCGTGGATGTTGGAGTGTTTGTATTTAGGCATGGATGAACAATGTTAACACTATAGTATGATATGCTTAGGATCGGCGCACATGTGTATAGCGAAGCTCAGCGCAGTGCGGCCTTCCTCCAGTTATCTCTAAAATCTTAATATATAAAATCCTTGCGTTACTGACTGACTGACAGACAAGCTACAGCCAAAACTATTGGGCGCAGGAAGCTGAAATTTGGCATGTATGTTCCTTGGGGACCGTAGGGGTGCACTAAGAAGGGATTTCCCAAAATATCCACGGGATCGGTCAAAACAGATAAATAAAAAAAAAGTTGCAGGCGTAGCTGCTGGCGTCCTCTAGTTGGTAATATAAACGAATGATGTATACAGGGTGTAAAAAGACCCTTAACGAAAACTGTAACCCCATATTGTACCAATCATTACGAACATTTTTTACTTCGGTACCATACCTGGGAAATTACTGGTTCAGGAGATATTGATGCTCAAAGTTACTATACCATTTTTGTATCGTTGATGTACAAAATCAATGCAATTGCCCCGCCAACCTATTCTATGGATGTCCTATGCACCCATGGATAAGTAGGTATTGTAAAAATTGCACGCGCTCACTTTTAATTGCGGCTTAAAAATGTGTCTATTTGAAAAAAAAAATAATTTCCCAAGTTTTATTTTTGCTTAGTATGACTTGGCATGATGTCCAAAACGAGTAGACTTCGGCTTGGTGATGGGTCTTGTGATACTCTGTATAGCTTTCTCCACTGTTGATAAATTATTCTGTTTCAATTACTTTTGTAAGAAGTTTCTTAATATATAAAAAAATACTTATAATAAGGGCAATTGACGAAATCGCTACCCAAATATAAGCTCTGTTCTATACTAAATTAGACTTTAACCTCTACAAAACATATGGAACAGTTGTCTTGAAATGTTTTGGAACCAACGCCAGGCCTCCTTCACTCGGCCGGGCCGTACCTACAGCGATAAGTGCCTACACTTTCACGCGGCTTCCAAGCCGCGTCGTCACCGCTCGCGCGCAGGGCTAGCTAATAACGTGAATTTTAATAGTGAACAGCAAAAATGTCTAATCACAATTCTTGTGCAAAGTATTGCTCATTTAACGGATGTGTGTCGAAATCAACTCGAAATTTTGATTTTATTTATTTTTAACCGACTTCAAAAAAAGGAGGAGGTTCTCAATTCGTCGGAATCTTTTTTTTTTTATGTATGTTCCCCGATTTCTCTAAGACGCCTGGACCGATTTCGAAAATTCTTGTTTTGGTTCAAAGAGTATACCTCCTAGTTGGTCCCATGATCAAGAGGTCAGGATCTGATCATGGAATCCTGAAAAAATCGAAGGAACTCTTCAAATTTTATAAGCACACTTGAAGCGATTTGACGATAACAACCCAATACCGACGAGTTTGGGCTCGTTTGAGTCGTCTTTACATAGACTTTGATGCTGAATGATTTCTATGGTCTGATGATAGAGTTGGAAGGTAACCATGAGATCTTTGTGATACAATAACCCAATCTCATCGAGTTTTGGGTCGTTTGATTCGTCTTTACATGGACTTTGGTACTGGATGCTTTCCAGGGTCTGATGATGGAACAGAAAGGTGGCCATGGGATCTTTGTAATACAAAGACGCAATCCCGTTGAGTTTGGTCTCGTTTCATTCGTCTTTATATGGACTTTAGTGCTGAATGTTCACCAAACTCTGATGATGGAACAGGAAGTAGCCATGGGATATTTGTAATACAATTACGCAATCCCATCGAGTGTGGGCTCGTTTGAGTCGTCTTTACATAGACTTTGATGCGGGATGATTTCCATGGTCTGATGATACAGCTGGAAGGTAACCCAATCTCATCGAGTTTAGGGTCGTTTGATTGGTCTTTACATGAAATTGGCACTGGTTTTTTTTCCAGCGTCTAATGATGGAGCAGTGGCCATGGGATCTTTGTAGTACAAAGACGCAATCCCATTGATTTTGGGCTCGTTTGATTGGTCTTTACATGAACTTTAGTGCTGAATGTTTACTAAACTCTGATGATAGAGCAGGAAGGTGGCCAAGGGATCTTTGTAATACAATAACGCAATCTCCTCGTGTTTAGGCTCGTTTGTTTTGTCTTGGCAAACACTTTGGTATTGAATGATTTCCGGATCTGACGATGGAATTGAAACGAACGTGTTTAGGCTAGTTAGTTAAAAACCAAAAAATACTTGAAATTGCCAGAAAGGTACAGGTCTACATTTCAGAATTGAGGCACGTAAGGAAGGCCTCCCCATCATGTACCACCTACACTATCCTATGTACCTACTTACCACCTGTTACTATTTTTATTAGTATACCACTGAAAAGCAAAAAATAAAACTTATTTTTAAATCAAAAAGAAACCGACTTCAAAAAACACTAAGGAACTAAAAAAACAAAAAATAATTGGTTTTGGAGCAAAACATTTTAGAGTCGGTGCCAAGCCCTTACGCAAAAAGTAACTAAATTACAAACTACCTATTCTATCAACAACGAAAGTTATATAAAAATGTTTAGAGGTTTTATAATCAGATCGGAAATACTTGGCTTGGCACGGACTCCAAAATTTTTTGCTCCAAAACCAATTATTTTTTGTTTTTTTAGTTCCTTAGTGTTTTTTGAAGTCGGTTTCTTTTTTATTTAAAAATAAGTTTTATACGAGAGCAACTTGAAAATTGTACTTTTTATTTGTTGAGATATCTCAACGATTATGGTGTCAAATTAAAGACAAGTCAAGTTCAAAAACTATTTTATCTGTTTGAATCATGTAAATCGGTCCACGCGTTTAGGAAATAACTAAGAATTAGTATAGTAAAAATTACCAGAATTTTTGTGGTTTTCGTTCTACGAGCTCAAACAGTGGGATAGGATACTTTTAGGATAATAAATTAATAATTAATTATTAAGTGGTCAAGTAGGTAGATAGACGATGAATAAATATTATAGTAGCAGCGGCAAGTCGACAACCCTAGCGTGACAGCTAGGGCACCGCTCCGCGCCAGACAGCGACAGTGTTATGTGTTAGAAAAGAGCGGCAACAGTTAGGTTAATATCGCATTAGGTACTGAGTGCTTATGCGAGCTGAATTGCACTTTTTTGCTTAGTAGCAAGAGTCGCCATTTCTATAAATTGGTTTGCGAAGTGGTGCTTCTGTTCGTTAGAACTATCTATTCTGTGCCAACGCTATTCAGAATAATGAGTACAATCCTTCCCTTTAGGTTGGCATCGAGAATCATATCAACTGTTAGCGACTTTTCAAAACAGAAACCTTTCAACCCTTGTTCGCCTTTGGCATGGGGTCCCAATACGAACATTTTATTTTTAGTTTTCAAAAACGATCACAGATGGCGCTACGGGGATGATTTCTAAATCGATGGTCAATAAACATAACATTTGAGTAAAATTTGAGCAAAAAAATGAAAAGTAAATCATATTTGGCGCGTTAATAGCATTTGACACTGTTTCATTACATTAATATATATTCAAAGGGTCCATATATTTTACATGCTCAGCAACGCCCACCACGAGCACAATAATTTGCTATCTAGCTTTCAATCAACAAATGATTGCCAGAGTGTATCACTAGGTGGCAGTATTGTCGAGTAAATTCGACTGCAATATTGCATTTAGTATAGAAAACAGTAATATTAAAAAAAGAAATTTGGCCTTATTAAACCCTATAAGAAAAAAAAAAGGTTCGCGCTAAATTGCCGGCGTTTGCCCGGCGTCCACTGTCGCCATCTAGTGTAGATTTGACGGAAATAAAATAGCCCCACGAATAGCCCCAGTTAGGAAGGTCTCAGATTTGTGTTCATGACCGTGTATCTGTACTAGTATAGTATTATATTATCTGTGCCTTTGGGGCAAATTAAAATATAAAGAAAAAGAGAAAAGAAAAGAAAGAGCCATCCTTAGTCGATGCCCTCATCATAAAACGAACTTCCTTTTCAAATTTCATTAATTTATCTTCAGTAGATTCCTGTGATTATATGTCAGTCAAGACGTGTCATTTTAGATGGATATTTTAAACATATATTGTGGTACTATAATGTATTTACAAGCTTTTATCTACTTTCACGTCTCCCGGTGTCTGCAATGGAATCTTTCAAGATATAGACTCATGCCTGTATCCCTGAAGGGGTATGCAGAGGTGTAATATTACACCCACATTTCGCCATGAATTTTTAGGTCCCACGTAATAGCGGGCGAGCTGCCGTACCGGGCACATTACCAGACTCCGTGCTGCTACTGAGAATTTCCTAACGGAAAAACCAACACTTTGCCCGACCCGGGAATCGAACCCGAGACCTCCCAATCCCACGCGCACATTTATGTCGCGAGACCAACGAGGCAGTCCAAGATATATTGAGCTGAAATGTTGTATGCATATGTATAATATCGCGTTACAATGCAAAATTATGATCAGCTGATCTGATGATGGAGCTGGAAGGCGGTCATAGGAACTCCTCAATAAAACGACATGTATGCGCCGACTATTGTTCGACACGTGTTTCGTCTGCACGAGGCATCCTCAGGAGCGATGGGCAAAGACTGAGCCTAGCAGTCGTTGCACAGCGGGATACTGCAAGTCAGGTAACTTCCTGGAACCCATACCATTCCTATATCCCTTATCCTTCTAGAGGAGTTCAGTATTGTCAACCTTTTTCTATTGCAATAGTTAGGGTGGTCAATCCGAGGGTGCGTGGTGGGTTCCTCTTTCCTTCCATTAGGTTACAATGGAATTCCGCCAAGTAACGCCTGATTCAATCAACTAGTCTTATAGTTAGTACCTCTGTATAAACTGATACTAGTCTAAATTATGGAGCTATCCCTTTGGGTTGCAGAGGTCAGACGGTAGTCGCTCCGTGGAACAGCGAATATTCAGTCCAATCCAGTTAGACTAGTTAGCGGACCAAAGGTTGAAACTGGGATAACGCTAGGAGAATGATGAATCCTTGTTTAAATTATGTTTGAATTTATTTTTAACGTGTAATCATGTCTTTTCCAGTGGGCGGTATCTACACAGTGATTCGTTCCAAGGCCTACGTGTCCACAGAAGAGATGGGTGAGAACTACTGCCTCCTAGGCCCCTTCAAGGAGCAGTGCGCTAGGACTGAAGTGGAGGAACAAGAGTTTCCACCCAACTCGCCGCTGACTACTGCCGTCAATGCTATGAGGAGTCAGGGTTATAAGGTAATTGATCCTCCTAACTTTTCTTTTCAACTGTCTCGAAGAATAGAGGTTCTCAATGCGATGGTATGGTAATTGATTTTTCTTTTCGACCAAATTCTGAAATGAGGAGGTTCTCAATTCGTTGGAATATTTGTTTATGTACCTTACCTATGTTACCCTATACAGGGTTATTTGTAAAACACCGTTAACCTCTAAGGGCTATGCTACTAACATCTTAATCAACAACTTTTGTTCTATGACTTTAAAAAAATTATCAATTTTAGTTCATCAGATTTACATACAAAAATAAAAATATTTAAATTGAACGCTCCAAATGTTGCGAAGTCTATGCGACAGAACAAAAGCGAGGGGTGCGGGCGTAGGTAGGTACAGCAAAATACACGAGTTGAAATGTGTTAGATAGGACAACGAAATCTTGAAGGTTTGTTTTTGGTAAATGTATTATGTTTTGTAAAAAGTAATAGAACACAAGTTGTTGATTATGATGTTAGTAACATAGTCCTGAGAGGTTAACGGTGTTTTACAAATAACCCTGTATACAGGCAGCCATGTTATGTGCATTTAGTTCTTTCTCTTCGTGTGAGTGTGTGGCTAACTCTGTTGTCGGACTTTTCAAAGGCCTCCAACATGGTTCATATCCTGAGATAACAAACGAGACCGATAGCTTTAAATGCCATCTGAAGCATGGTAGGACTCTGATGTAAATGACACACGCGGTCACCCAACCAATAGGCGACCTTTGCAAGCGCTGCTTTAGCAGACCTATCACCAATGATAAAGATAAGATCAAAATAAAGATACATTTATTTGTCATGCATAGAATGGCAAGCCAAGTTTCTCTATGAGCGATATACAATGATATTATTATTAGTGTGTAGAATTTTACCGGAGGACGTAGCAGGGGTAGGTCTCCCTCAAGGTGGACTGACGATCTTGTTCCGATCGCGGGTAGCGATAGCGAGGTGTGCGCTCAAGTTTGGTATACATGGAGAGCCTTGGGGAAGGTCTATGTCCAGCTGTAGATGTCTTTCGGCTGATATGATGATGAAATCAATTGACTTTGGTCTTTTTAAACGATTTTCTCTCCCTTCCAGCTCCACACCGGCACCTGGCTAGTAGACGGCAACCCCCAGATAGTACTCTTCGACATCGGATCAGGCGCGTGGCAGCTCGACGCGTACAAGCAAGAGTTGTGGAGCACTACCTCCATCGGTATACCGCACCTGGACGTCGAGGCCAACGACGCTGTCATACTGGGCTTCATGGTCGCGGAATTCATCAGCGAGGTCAGTGTCTAAAAGACAAAATAAAATTAAAAAAATATATTAGCCACTATCATAAAGCTTCTTAAAAAAAAAACAACTGTCATCACCATCGCACCCATCATCAGTATCACCATCATCACACTTATCTAAACCCATCATCATCACACTCATAATCATCATCATCACACTTATCATGGTTATCACACTCAACATTCACACTTATCAGTATCACACTCAACATTCACACTCATTAGTATCACACTCATCAGTAGCACACTCGTCAGTATCATACTCATCAGTATCACACTCCTCAGTATCACATTAATCGGTATCACACCCACCAGTATCACACTCATCAGTATCACACTCATCAGTACCACACTCACCAGTGTCACACCCCTCAGTATCACACTCATGTTCAACATCATTGTAGTTCGAAGACACGTTGCCAAAAACATTACTGATGCAGGCAAGTATGTAGTTTAATTTTTGGCGAATTGGTGCAATTTGATATCGACACGTCGCGTCGGAAACAAAAGTTCGCGATTTTTTCGAAAGGTAAGCAGAAAAGATACCAAGAGTTTTCAATTATTGGACTTAAGGATATCGCAAGGATTAATGAAGAAAGAAGAAGAAGAAGAAAATGCATTTATTTTTACAACATACACAACAGTTAAATATTACATAAACATGAGAGACTACAAAATAACACGAGCAAGTATTCTATCAAAACGAGGTTACAGCTTAGGCTTATGTTGATTATGGCGAAGACCACAAACCAATCCTGATCTTATGTGGTAACCCCAGGTGACGATCACAAAATATCAGACATACAACATAATATTTTATATAAACAGAAAAACATAATTAAAATAATAGCTTGCATTTGGCGTAAACAATATAACATGCTGTCTTTGAGCAACGCTAGTTGAAACGGCTAGGCGAACCGGTTTATAAATGTCTGGCCGGTATTGCATCTCGCTTATGCACACAGTCGCGTCTCGCTTGCGTATGCAACGGCGAATTGCGAGAGAACCACTAGGCCACCATTTAGCCTTCGTGCTGCCCGAGAATGGCTGCCGCGTGACCAAAAAATACAATTATCATCATCATCAAAAAAGAATCATCATCATCATTCACTTTTGATTTACATCTACAGATTCATATCTAGTGAATTTAATTAACTTCAGAAGAATGGGCGTGTGCTGCGCTTGAGGTCTTCCTTATATCGTCTTCAATAAAGGTCATGATGTTTCTATATTGTTTATTTTATCTAAGCGTGTACTTAATTGTTCCAGTTCCGTAAAGCGGCTGAGGGTTATAGTGACACACCGCCGCGCGTCGTAGCACACTTCCACGAGTGGCAGGCTGGCATCGGTCTTATTGTTTTGAGGTAAATAAATACTACTTATTGACGACCGGTTGGTACAGCGGGAGTGGAAGCAACTGCTACATCGAAGGTCGCGGGTTTGATTCCCGCTCAAGTCAAATATTTGTGTGCATGAACATAGATGTTTGTCTTGGTCTGGGTGTTTCTATGTATAATGTGTATGTATTTACAAAAAAAAGTATATAGGTGTGTATGTTTATCCATTATCTAGTACCCATAGTACAAGCTCTGCTTAGTTTGGGAATAGATGGTGATGTGTGAATGTGGTAGAATATTATTATATTATTATTATATACTTTTACTAGACCACAGCTACGGACGCAGATTTTTTAAATTCACCCGTTTTTTTTCATTTCGGGTAATCCCTTAGTGCATCGCTACGGTTCGCAAGTAACATCCATGCCAAATTTCAGTTTCTTTTGCCCAATAGTTTTAGCTTGTTTGTCAGTCAGTCAGTAACGCAAGGATTTTATATATACACTAGCTGTTTCCCGCGGTTTCACCCGCGTTCTGAGGGAACTACTTCGCGTATCCGGTTAATTTATAGCCTAAGTTACTCCTTAGTACATCAGCTATCCGCCAGTGAACGTCCCGTCAAAATCGGTTCAGCCGTTCCAGAGATTAGCGAGAACAAACAGACAGACAGACAGACAGACAAAAATAAAAAAAAATATGCCATTTCGGTATATGTACCATATATACGCACCTCAATCCATATGCATTTCGTAAAAAAACGGTTATTTTAATGTTATAAACAATCACTCCAATTTTATTTTTATGTATGTACTATAAATTTTCTGGAAAATATCGCCATGGGTTGGTACGATTATATGTCGGTTATACGGTTTGATGTCGTTGTTCGTCGCTTCTTAAATAATATTTTTGGTTCGTGTACTTTAGTCACCCCTTAGGGCAATAGCATAATGAAATGGAGTTGAAACATTTTGTATTCTTTATCAGTCACCACACAGACTAAAGCGTGCTACTATTTTTGTATATTAATATAAAAATATGTTGATCCGGATGTTTTCATGGCGGTAATCGCTTACCATCAGGCGATCCGTCTGTTCGTTTGTCACCTATTACTATAAAAAACGACTAGTAGTAATCTTCACCGATAAAAACATCGTGAGGAAACCTGCATGCCTGAGAGTTCTCCATAATGTTCCCGAAAGACATGTGAAGTCTGCCGAACCGCGCTTGGCCAGCGTGGTGGACTATGGGCTTATTCAGAAAGCATCAAACTATAAGATCTAAGATCCTTTGACAAAGGGCCATTTGTAACATTCAAACTGAATCAGGAGAAAGAATGTGATTGGACTGGACTGAAATTCTCTAGACATGGCAAAACAATGTTGATTAGTACATACCATGGATTCATCATTCTCCATTGCAAACATTCACTGGTCATCTAAATAACAAAGGAATACCAATAGAAGCATCATTCAGCCCAGACTCACAATACATCTTTAGTGGCTCAACAGATGGTAGAGTACATGTCTGGAATGCTGACACAGGTTATAAAGTGTGTGAGTTCATAGTAAGAAGAGTCCTGTGCCCAGCAGTGGGACAGTATATAGGGCTGATGATGAGTAATAATCTCTATATTATTTTCTTTCAGAACTAGACACGTAGACGTGGCGACGGTATTCACTACGCACGCGACTCTGCTCGGCCGATACCTCTGCGCCGGTAACACAGACTTCTACAACAACTTGGATAAGGTATAGCTTTTTATATATGGTTACGAGCTTGGGGTTCGATGATAAATTAAATTCCTACGCTATTATGCCACACTTAATTTTCATCACTAACAAAACACTATTTCACACTACTAGAAAAGACTTCCGACTTCCTTAGTCTTCGCACTCTTCTGATCGCTTTTAGTATTCAACTGTAACTGTCTCTATTTGCCCGTCCGCGCGGTATTTATACAAACTACTCTATTCTAGACTTCCTGAGAATATTCTCGTAACAGTCGGGAACAGTCGATACAGCAACGCCATCTAGTAGAGAGTAGATGAAATACCTGATAAATATAACCTTTCTCTTCTAGTTCTCTTATTCACCGATAGATGGCGTTATTTTCAAATATAGCCATTCGTAACAATATTTTTTAAGCTGTCAAACTAGGCATAAATCCTGTGTTACGGGGCACTTTACAAATGTGCAACTAACAACCAACTAATTTGTGTATCCCTCAGAGTAAGCAAGTGAGTGAATAGGCTTGTGTCCACTAAGAATAAATCGGTTTGATTGTAGTCAGACACACCAGCAAAGTGAAAATTTTATATATTATTTATCAGCTCTTTATCTAGGGACTGCTTGGATAGATACACGATTGGAAGATTTTCGCTCAATAGAATTTTAATTTGAAAAACATGCTTTCTCTAAATATTTTTTAGGATATTTAAAAAAATACTTAACTTTTCGCCTTAAAATTGCTACTCACTGAAAGAAGAGCTAGTTTAATAGGGATTGGTCCAATTGGTCTAACGATTTTATTCTAAAACGATTATTACTTGAGTTATGAACGAAATAAGATTTGAGACAGTTTCGAGATGGCATGCCATGTCAAAAACCGTGCGACATTCAACTTTATAGCCAACACTTAGCGATGACCTCTGCACGATTTTTTGACCTTCGAGGTAGCCTGTGAGTGTGTGTCGTGTGCTAATGAGTATGAGTAAATGAGTTAGTGTGGGTGTGTAAGTGGGCGGGTGATTGAGTGAGTAGATGGGTGTTAATCCTTTGACTGTACCTGTAATAAAATAAAAATAAATAAGAAGCTTTTATTACAGAAACATATAACATATTTCATATCCAGCTGCCCATATTGGCAAGCCTGTCCTGTAATTTAACAATTTTTTTTTTTCATTTTAGGCAAATGGAAACTTAGAATTGTAGTGTTTAGAATATTTGTTTGTTTATCAACAGTGATTTTAAAATCTTTATTAATAATTTCGTCAATGGTACGGTAGACTCGATCTAAACCTTACCTGAATAATAAAATATAAGTAAATAAAGATTTCAAGTCGACAACATATATCCGCAAAATTCGGATTGTCGAGGATTTTGTTTAATTCTAATAATTCTGACAGACGCCATACTGGCCACTCTAGCGAAACGTTACCCAGATAGCAACAAACTTGCAGCAAGTTTAAATCAAACTTGCTAGTTTCACTGTGACAAACTTGCATCAAACTTGCATGAAGTTTGCTTTTGCAAAGGTTGCACAGGTACAAGGCACAGGTTGGTGGTCCGACAACAGCTGGTCGTCGAGCATCTCCTGCTGTATCTAGGAGGTCGACCGACCACCAACCTGTGCTCGTCGTCATCCAAATCCTTTGAAAAACCAACTTCATGCAAGTTTGTCACAGTGAAACTAGCAAGTTTGATTTAAACTTGCTGCAAGTTTGGCAAGTTTGCATTGTTATCTGGGTACTAACACCGGCTATCATGTTGAACAATATCTCCTTACATTTTGTACCTAAATAATATTCTACCACATACACACAACACCATCTAGTCCCAAACTAAGCAGAGCTTGTACTATGGGTACTAGATAATGAATAATCATACTTATATACTTTTTTTTTGTAAATACATACATATTATACATAGAAACACCCAGACCAATACAAACATCCATGTACACGCACACAAATGTTTGACTTGAGCGGGAATCGAACCCGCGACCTTCGGCGTAGCAGTCGCTTACACTCCCGCTGCGCCAACCGGTCGTCAAATGTGTAATATGAGTCACATTTTACCCAAGCGAAGCCGGGTTTTCATCTAGTATGTTTATAATCATGTCGATATGTTTGTTATCAGTTTTCGGTAGACGAAGAGGCAGGCAAGCGTCAGATCTACCACCGCTACTGTATGGAGCGGGCCGCCGCACACATGACGCATATCTTCACGACCGTCTCTGACATCACCGGTGAGTAGTCACTATCAATCAATCAGCTTATTGCTGTCCACTGTTGGACAAAGGCCACTCCCAACATGCGCCACAATGACCGGTCTTCTGTCTTCCGCATCCAGCTCGTTGTCACTACCTAGGGCTTCAGCAAGGGGGCAGCTAAAGAGCCAAATATAAAGCAACCAAAGTCGTGAAGCGGGAAAGGTGGCTGAAGCTAGCATATTGAAAATACAGACAATAACTAGTCCTCCGTGGTCCAGTGGATAGCGTATGCGACTGCTGAGCGGAGATCCCGGGTTCGATTCCCGGGTCGGGCAAAGTGTTATTGGGTTTTCCGTGAGAAAATTTTCAGTAGCAGCACAGAGGCTGGTAATGTGCCCGGTACGGCAATAGGCTCGCCCCCTATTACGTGGGACTTAAATTCATGGTGAAATGTGGGTGTAATATTACACCTCTGCCTACTCCTTCGGGGATACAGGCGTGAGTCTATAAAAAAATAAACTAGTCCTCTCTTTATTTCTCGTGTGAGTGGTAGGCCAACTCTGGTGTCGAAAATTATAGTTCGCCCGATGTTTGTGAACTTAGCTGATCACGGTCCAGCAAATGTACAATAAATGTGAGTTCTTATCGCATCAAGGCGACTTCTATAGTTCCTGATACCTTTTAGAAATTAGTCTGCCGTTTTACCTTAAAAAAATACTTAACGAAATTGCTGAAAAGTATTAGGAATTTTAAAACTTATTTGCATGTAGGAAGAAGTTACTTTAATCTTTGACTAAATGAGCCCGCACTTACACTCGCGTTACTAAAAGCCTCTGCTCCACTTCCATAGCTCATAGCGTGATATCGCCTAAGTTCACTAACATGACCGCCCGTAGGCCGCCGATATGGCCTAAAGATAATCCGTCCTGAGAAAAAAAGTGTTTTTTTTTACAACTGAAAATAATATTTATCCAATATTTTTTCCTCCCCAGGGTACGAAGCCGAGCATCTCCTAAAGCGCAAAGCCGACATCATCACACCGAACGGTCTGAACGTTAAGAAGTTCTCAGCGCTGCACGAGTTTCAGAACTTGCACGCGCTCGCCAAGGAGAAGATCAACGAGTTCGCTAGGGGACACTTTTATGGGTACGTGCCTTCATATACACGTGTAGCGACTAGCTATATAACCATAGACATATAAAGGATAGAGTGGCAGAATAGTACCTAACTCAATACTGTGTCGTGTCCGCCGGTGGGAGAGAGAACGCAACAGTTAAAGGCCCCCTGCATCTCACTTTAACAACGCATGCTCTACATTCTACAATGGGGTTGGCAACTGTCAAAGTGTGTTGTCGTTGTGTCCCCAAACATTGAATTTGTATTATGGTCAAATTTTTACAATATATACACTTTTTTGTCATTTCAAACTATCTTCGTGTATCAATAAAAACAACTTTTAAACTATCGTTTACTGATAAACTGATATAAAAAATAGTTACAGGTAGCACGACATTGCGCAATGTTGATGTTGTGCATGTACTGTTAGAGAGAGATGCAGGGGTCCTTTCACTGTAGCGTTCTCTCTCACACCGACGGACACTCATTGGCCCCTCTCTGCCACTCTATCCTTTATATCTCTATGTATATAACACGTCAACACGGCGCCATCTACCCAATGACAACGGAACTACGACGCGATCCAACCTATCGAAGCCGACGCGCCAAATTCAAAAATCCTAAATCACGCAAGCAACTTTCGCAAGCCAAGCGGCATATGTACAACTTCTAAAGTATGTCCGTCGGCCTGCAGGTCACCAAGCACGACCACCCAGCTTGGTTAGAGGCTCCTCCCTCTAGTTGGAGGAACGCCACACCTTTATCCTCCACACACTTTACTATCACAATACCAATCTGTATATAAGCGGTGTCAAAAGACCCACTGAAGGTAGTAGAAGCCTTGCTGAATTCAGCATGAATGGGCCGGCTCGACCGGGGAAGTCTACCCTACCACAGAAAATCGACGTAAACGTTTCGTTCGGTGAGTGAGAGTGCCGGGGGCCCTATCCACTATTCCTTCTCCCTTATCCCACTCCTCATCCTTTCCCTTTTCCCAACCCCAAGGGGCGGCAACGCACTTGTGACTCCTGTGGTGTTGCTTGTGTCCATGGGCGGCGGTAATTGCTCCAAAAACCATCAGGCAATCCGTCTGCTCGTTTGCCGCCTATTAACATAAAAAAAATATCCATCACTAAGCCGATGTCTACTCGTTTTGCGCATCATGCCAAGTCATACTAAGCAAAAATATCGCCAAAGAGAAGAATCAATGAGTTCGCTAGAGGACACTTTTATGGGTACATGCCTTATTTTATACCATTAGGCGGCAAACGAACAGACGGATATCCTGATGGTAAGCAATTACCGCCGCCCATGGACACAAGCAACACCACAGGAATCACAAGTGCGTTGCCGCCCCTTGGGGTTGGGAAAAGTGATAGGATGAGGAGTGGGATGACGGAGAAGGAATAGGGGATAGGGCCTCCGGCACTCTCACTCACCGAACGAAACGCAACAGTTTAGGTACTGTTACTTTACGTCGATTTTCTGTGAGAGGGTAGTACTTCCCCGGTAGAGCGGCCCATTCATGCTGAAATCAGCAAGGCTCAACTCCCGTAAATACCGCCTTTATATTCACTACTTTCAGAGTAATGTTCGTGTCACGTGTTTTGCTAGGGGACACTTTTATGGGTATATACATAAACACTCTTTACAGTCACAGGATAGGCTACATACATACATAGACTTGAGGCCTGTTTCTCGGTGTAGGCAGAGACTACGGGACGCCATTCGCAACGATCCCGACATATCTCTTTTTGCTGCATTAAGGGTTGAGCTACACCTATCAGCACCGCATCGCACTTTCCTATGCTTCTATCTATCTATCTAGATGCTTCTATCTATCTAATCTATCAGCACGATCGATTCCGCGGCGTTCCCTCTCTCTTTCTCGCTCTAGTAAATTACGGTCCTAAGTGACAGAAAAGGATAGAAGCATAGGAAAGTGCGATGCGGTGCTGATAGGTGTAGCTCAACCCTAACTCTCATTTAAAACTTTTCATGCATGCTCTTCCGTTTATTCGGCTTCGAATAGGCTATTTTCTTCATATCAATTTTGGCACCGTAAAAATGTTAGATGGCTGCATATTTCCAATTCAAAAATTATGAAAATAAAATAAAACTTTTTTTCGAGAATCTTGTCAAGGTGAAGCCAAACATCTACTGTTAAAATCTGGTTTCTGTTATTCGAAACGACAGATCACATTACGACATTACTACATAATGACGACCGGTTGGTGTAGCGGCAGTGTAAGCGACTGCTACGCCGAAGGTCGCGGGTTCGATTCTCGCTCAAGTCAAACATATTTTGTGTGCATGAACATGGATGTTTGTCTTGGTCTGGGTGTTTCTATGTATAATATGTATGTATTTACAAAAAAAAATGGATATTTGTATGTTTATCCATTGTCTAGTACCCATAGTACAAGCTCTGCTTAGTTTGGGACCAGATGGTTTTGTGTGAATGTGGTAGAATATTATTATTATTAATTTCCCTACAAATCAATAATAATATGCATGGAGGTGTGTATTAAATATGACATTTGCACGGACACACTCCGCCTCGTTGAAATAAAACAGATGATTCCATCCGTATATTCTTGAAATCTGTGTTTACAGTTAAGCGGGACCTGCGGGGCTGGTCTATAAATTTTTATACTTTTGTACAGGTCTCACATCTCAAGAGATGATTCCTGGTAATAGTTGAGGTGTATAATTCACGCGGACGGAGTCACTGACGAACTCTAGTGTTTTATAAACTAAACAGAGTCATAATTTTTTTAATGTATACGAATCATCATTCTCTTAGCGTTATCCCAGTTTCAATCTGGGGTCCGCTTACTAGTCTAACCGGATTAGGCTGAATATGCTTTTCCACGGAGCGACCGCCTATCTGACCTCCGCAACCCGAAGGGATAGCGATATTCCATGGTTTAAACCATTGTCAGTTTATTTAGAAGGTATTAACGCCCTGTAACGCCTGTCAAAGATCTTCTTGACAACCGGGACCGACGGCTTAACGTGCTCTCCGAGGAACGGGACAAGCGATAATTAACAATTCAATACGCACATAACTCCGAAGTCATTGGTGCGCGCCGTGGATTCGAGCCCGATACCCTCTGCATGGCAGTCTGTTGGTATATCCACTAGGCTATCACTGCCTTCGAATTCTAATATTTAATGTTAATAAATATTGTGTTCCAGCCACTTCAACTTTGACTTGGACAAGACGTTGTATTTCTTCATCGCGGGCCGCTACGAATTCGGTAACAAAGGAGCTGATATCTTCATAGAAGCGCTGGCCAGACTCAACCATTATCTAAAGGTAACCATCATTTGCCATTATGTATAAACTATCCCACTGTTGGGCATAGTTACTATAACAACAGTAGTCATCATCATCACCAACCTTTAACAGTCCACAGCTGGATTAGGCCTCTCCTTTAAAAGGAGGAATTGGCCTACTATACCACGCTGGCCTAACAGGTTGGTATAGGGATTGTATCAAGTTTTCCTTCTCTTACAGTGCTGTTCTCTGCATAGTATGGTCCCTCTGTCGGCTCTTACGACACCCATGGGATGATACGGGGTGGTGACAATCCGTATTCTTAATCCGTCACCACACGGACAGTAGTATTACTCCTAATAAGCACATACATAGTCTCACGCCTTTATGCCCGAAGAGGTAGGCAGATGTATATTGCTACACCCACTTTTCGCCAGATTCATTTTTGTCCCACGTAATAGGGGGCGAGCCTGTTGCCGCACCGGGCACATTAACAGACTCCGTGCTGCTACTGAGAATTTCCTAACGGAAAAACCCAATAACACTGCCCGACCTGGTGATCGAATCCGAGACCTCCCAATCCCACGCGCACATTTATGCCGCGAGACCAACGAGGTAGTCCTAATAAGATAAAATTAATAATTATTTTATTCTATTTGTGGTGACAGTTAGAACCCGGGGTCCGCTTACTAGTCAAACCGGATTTGACTGAATATTAGCCTTTGAACAAAGCGACTGCCTGTCTGACCTCCGCAAGCCAAAGATATAGCGATATTCCATGGTTTAGACTAGTGTCAGTTAATTTAGAAGGTACTGACGCCCTGTAACGACTGTCAAAGATCTTCATGACAACCGGGACCGACGGCTTAACGTACTCTCCGAGGCACAGGATAAGCGATAATTGACAATTAAATACGTACATTACTCCGAAAAGTCAGTGGTGGATTCGAACCCGATGCCCTCCGCATTCTGTTGGTAAATCCACTAGGCTATCGCTGCCTTTTATTACGGGATAACCCTTTGTGTGAGCCACAATTTAATTTTACTTGTCTTTTGGGTTTTAAATGCATGTTTGTAAATTGGGGACGTCTTGAAAAACGGATAAGTCCGAAGCACCTGTAACCGGCGAGCATGTATGAAAAGAGTAATGAATGTAGAGGAAGCGCGTGAGCTTTGTAAGGATAAAAGCAAGTGGCGTTCTGTTGTCTCTGCCTACCCCGACGGGAAAAAGGCGTGAGCATATATATGTATGTTTGTGTGTAAAGTCTAGCACGACACAGTAATTATTCCTAGTGCAGAAGCAGTCTGTCATTCAAATTCAAATTTCAAATTCAAATTCATTTATTAGTGTGATTTTTGGTTACACGTTACATGTGGTCTTAATACACTTTAAAGCATCTCAAAAATCTACCATGATGGTGTACACTGTTTCACATTTATTCACATTTAAGTCCAGAAATATAAAAATCTAATAATTGCAACATAACAACATAATTTGGGAAACTAACAATAAGAATTCACAATAATTAATTGGAATAATAAATAATGATAAAATAATACAAAATTATATAGAAACAAAATAATTAAAATTATGGACTTCAATGTCAAATATTAACATCTTTTCATTAAGGAATTCGTCAATGGTAAAGTGAAATGTCTCTAGCTAATTAAATTATAAAAAACACAAAGTCAGAAATAAATAAATAGAAATGTCAACTTAAAATTTATCATTAAAGAATTCGTCAATGGTATAATAACATTTTTCTTGTAATAGATATCGTAATTTTTTCTTAAACTGAATTATAGATAAATCTTTTAGTGCATTTGGTAATTTATTAAATATTTTTGGGGCCATACAAAGTATACTTTTGTGCATTAAGGCGGTCTTTGAAGGACGAACACATAGCTCATGTCTGTATTCTTTTCTTATCATTTTGTGTCGCTGTTCAGACGCTTTTCTAAATAAATGCATATTCTTTTTGACAAATAAAGCAGTTTCAAAAATGTATAAACAAGGTAAAGTCAATATTTTTAACAATATAAAATAAGGTTTACAGCTATCAGTTACGTCTATACCGGTAATAGCCCTAATGCATCTTTTTTGTGACTTAAACACTGTTTCCTTATTGCAGGAGTTGCCCCAGAACATAACTCCGTAGCGTAATATAGAATCGACATATCCGTAATATGCAGTGACTACCGCTGCTTGATTCACAACTTTTTTTAATTTATACAAGGCAAAAGCAAATTTACTGACCTTTTTAACCAATAATGAAGTGTGTTGTTTCCAATTAAGTTGATTGTCGATTGTTAAGCCTAAAAATTTAATATTTACAACTTCTTCTATATTTTCATTCTTAAATATTATATTTAGTTTCGAATTAGCTACTCTTTGACGGAAATTCATAACTTTTGTTTTATTTAAATTTATAATTAAGTTATTTTGTTCTAACCAGTTAACGGCTTGGTCCAATGCATTGATTATGTCAGTCTCGAAGTCCATATTATTAATGTCACGTTTAACAATCATAGTACTATCGTCAGCAAACAATGTCATAGGATAGGGTATATTCCGGGGAAAGTCATTTATATATATTAAAAATAATAAAGGCCCTAGCACACTGCCTTGAGGGACTCCACAAGTTATTATTCGCTCACTAGATATATATTTTATAACGGTTTTATTAAATTTAGATATTCTACTTATTTCTGTACATTGTGTTCTATTTTTTAAATAAGAATTTATGAGTGCCAACACATTACCCCTTATTCCGTATGCATTTAATTTGCTCAGCAGTAAGTCATGGTTGACCAAGTCAAATGCCTTGGTCATATCCATGTATACTGCTGATATTGGGATTCTATCATTCATGTTAGCTATGATGTCATTAAGGAAGTCGTATATTGCCATATTTATCGAATGACCTTTCCTAAATCCTTTTTGTTCATTTACAAGTATATTATGATTGTTCAAGTATCCATCTATGGATCTATAGATCCATTTTTCGAATATCTTGGATATTATTGGGATAAGAGCTATGGGCCTGTAATTTTTAATTTCTTTCGTATCGTCTTTTTTAAATAAAGGTTTAATGATAGTAGGTTTAAGCTTATCAGGATAGGTCCCAGATTCAATACTTAAATTTATTATGTAGCTAAGAGGATCAGATATAAGTGCTGCTACATACTTTAAGACCTTTGTCGAAATATCATCGTATCCTACACTATTTTGATTTTTTAAGTCTTCTATAATTCTATTTACTTCATCTGATGTGATAGGGGCTAGAAACATTGACTGTGTATAGAAATTTATTTTATTGTCAGTCAGTCGTGTAGAAGTGGATGACAGTTTTTCTGCTTGGTCTATGAAGTAGTCGTTAAATGTATTTGCTATGTCTTTGGGTGTAGTGAATTTAACTCCGTCATAATTTATTTCTGTTATGCACTCTGGAGGAGAGTTACTTCTGTTTTCATTGATTATTCTCCATGTCATTTTCGATTTATTATATGCTGTTTGGATTTTGTGGTTATTTTTTGCTAATTGAGTCAATTTTATTATTTTCTTAAGTCGGGTTGAATATTTTTTTAGTTTCGTCACATTTGTCTTTGATGGATTTAATCTATGATGCCACAACAGCTGTCTTTTTCTTTGGCTACACAGTCTAATACCAGGTGTTAACCAATTAGGATTCTTTATTAATTTCCTTTTTTTGAACATAATTGGGAAACATAAATTATAAAATAATTGGAACATTTCTAAAAAGTTGTTATATGCTACATTAGGGTCATTAGCGAGATAGACATCAGAAAAAGAAATCGATTTCAAACAATCCTTGAATTTCATCAAGTTTTCATGACTGAAGTCGCGTACCTTTATATTCCAACTTTTGATAATACATGTCTTCTTTACAGGAATCTTTAAAGTTTGTGCGGTGTGATCCGACATATGTAAATCAAGAATACTATGGGTACATTTTCGTGAGATGTTATGTGCAAAATTGTCAATACATGTTTTGCTTTGTAATCTGGTCGGTTGATTAATTTGTAAACTAAGATTGTACTTTAATAGGAAACTGGTAAATTCAACAGATAAATTATCCTGTTTTAAAATATTAATATTAAAATCGCCACATAGAATTACCTTTATGTTCGAGTTGTAACAGTATTTCGATAAAAGAATATTCAATCTAGAGTAGAAAACCTGTAAATTATTTAACTTTGGTACTCTATACATACAAATAATAATAATGTTATGGGGTATTACTTCAATTGCACAAACTTCGACAGCGCCTTCAATTGACATTTTACTGATATCTTTAAGCTCTTTGTATTGAGTGCCATATTTTACCAAGATACAAGCTCCTCCTCTTTTGGTATTTCGTGTGTAGTAAGCGGCTAATTTATAGTTAGGTACCGAGAGAAGCTCCTCATGTCCTCGCTCGATAAAGTGCTCCGTAATGCAAATTATGTCAATACTATTTCTTTGTTCAGTTAACTCTTGCAGGTGCAGAGTTAGTTGATCCGCTTTGTTGATGAGTCCCGCAATATTTTGATGCATAATAATCAAATAGTTATAGAAAAAACGTGTCGGACTGCTTCAATTCTGAACTGGAAGAATGAAATATTGTTTTGTTATTTTCGGTCTCGATTTCAATTATGGTCCTCTTGAGATTAGTAAAAATATTCTTCATTCCTGTTCCATTTATGTGTCCTTGTTGCGCAGAGAACATTTCATAGCCACAAGTTAATTCTGCATTTGAGTCCAGTAAATAGGCATATTCGTAAGTTAAGTTGTCAAGATATAGGAGATGATTAAAAGTTTCTATTCTGGTGTTATAGATAGTGGTATAATTGCCATATCTGTATGTCGGAAGGCAAATTATCACATTGGTATTTTTTATATTTCCAATGGTTTCTCTAATAAGAAATATAATGTCGTGATAATTTTCAGTCCTTATGAAGTTCATCTCTCCCATCATTATAACACAATAGTCATTTTTATTGAAGTTTTTTATTTTATTATCAATGCCGAGTAACATTTGCTGAATATCAGCGCCTGGATAAAGATAGTGGCAGTAATTGAACGTATCAAAAGTGTCCTCAATTAAGTTACTCAATCTATTCCTTTTATTATTGCTAATTATACATAAGTTACTCCTTTTTTTGTCCTTTCTTATCAAACGATTTTTATTGCCTTGAAGGTTCGTCATTAATTGTGTATCATCTTGTGTTGATTTGTCAGCGATATGCGAGGTCAAATAGTTTTGTTTAATTTTTACAGTCTTTGGAGTTGTCTGTGGGCTGCTATTTATAGCGTTTGTTTTATTTCTCCTTTTTTTACTAGTTATTGGAGATGAATTGTTATCGCTTACTATATCAGACGTAATTTTTTTATACATATTTTTCTTTCTAGTTAATTCATCGATGGTGTTTTTAAGTTGAGTATTTTCTAAGTTTAAACTCTCCACTTCTGCGTGTGCTGCCTCTAAATCTAATGTTAATTTCTTTATTTTGTTCTGTAGTTTAGTAACTTCATCGCAATGCTCTTCGTCTGACATTTCCGGCAAACTATTGCTAGTGGTACAATTTAAATCAGTAGATATGTTTGAATCGTTATTTGTATCAATTGTATCCGAATGTCTGCGTTGGCGCTGACGCCGCTGAGTGATATTTCCGAAGAAGTTCATTGTAAGATAATTAATTAACAATTTTAAGAATCTCAAAAAGCTATCGCGGCTAGCGAGGTTCGAACGCTCGACAACGTGTACAGCAGCTGCCTGTATGCGTGATCACACCAACTGAACAGTTACTAGTGTAGTTGAAATTGGTGATCGTTATATGCGATAAAGTTTTTTAACTAATAAAAAGTCGTTAGGAATGACTCATGCCAATGGATTTTTTTCTAACAACACTATTGATTCAAGTTTGAGTTCCGAGTTGATTTTATTACTTTTGCTCACTTATTATTATGCACTTGTTTACACTATTGCTTCACATGAGTTTATATTTTATGATATTGCTTGTATAAAGTATTTTTATCACGCATCACAAATGTTTTCTTTTCTTCCTTGTTTTACCAGATTTTACGATGATAACATTTACACTTATTATTTACAACTTGCTTAACGTTTTTGGTGCACACTTAATGTTATAACACTTAGTTTTTTTATTATTGGTGATTTTTTATAACAGAGAACAACAACTCAGGTGCTTGTAGCTAAAGCGCCAACATAATCTATTCTTAGAGAACAATAGATTATGTTTTAGTTATTAAAATAAATATTGTTTTATAATTTCGTTAAAAGAGTGGCCATGAGTTTTATTGTAGAATCATCTAGTAATTAACTTAAATTTGACGTTCATTAGCGTCAGTTTGTGGCTTAAATTAATAAATGATTTTGACTCTGACTTGAATTTTTTTTCAGTCGTCAGGATCAGACATGACAGTGGTAGCGTTCATGATATTCCCGGCGAAAACGAACAACTTCAACGTTGAGAGTCTGCGAGGCCACGCGGTCACCAAGAGTCTGAGAGACACCATACAGGAAATACAGCAGAAAATCGGCAGGAGAATGTATGATATTTGTTTGAGGTAATTATTCATCGTTATATAAAATTATTCCCTGACTGACTGATAACGCACTGACATGACAGTGGTAGCGTTCATGATATTCCCAGTCAAGACGCACAACTTCAACATTGAGAGTCTGCGAGGCCACGCCGTCACTAACAGTCTGAGAGACACCATACAAGACATACAGCAGAAAGTCGGCAGGCGGCAGGTATGATATTTGTTTGAGGTAAGCAATAATATATAATCTGTTTATATTCAAAATCATTCATTCATTAAGGTTACATGGCAACACTTAAAATCTTCAAAATAAAATTGAATCCTTTTGCAGTTCATATAAAATTCTTGCGTTACTGTCTGATAGACATCGCAGAGCCAAACTATTAGGCGCGAGAAGCTGAAAATTCACTGCATATTTGCTTAACATAATTATTACTCTGTCAAACATCCCTGTGTACCACATTTTTGCTAATAAATATTTTGTAATTACCTAGGGGTAGATAGATAGATATATACTTTATTGCACACCAAAATACAGTACATTAATAAAGTGACTTAAAACTACGATCTATGTACAAACGGCGGCCTTATCATCAAGGGCGATCTGTTCCAGGCGACCTTTGGATGGACAGGAAAGTTGTTAGCAATTTTTTGGTGATGGTGTAGTATTATATTAAATGAATAATTCAGTTTTAAATAAATAACATATATACATACAAAACCAAATAAATATACTTACATACAGGGTGTCACAAGACCCATCATCAAGCCGAAGTCTACTCGTTTAGGACATCATGCCAAGTCATACTAACCAAAAATAATACCTGGGAAACGATATTTTTTTTGAGTTTTCAGATTTTTTTAACCGCAATTAAAAGCGCGCGCGTGCAAACCTCGAAATACCTATTAATCCATGCGGTTATAGGGCATCTAAAGAACATATTGGCAGGTTAAATGCATCGATTTTGTACCTAATTAGAAAAATTCCATACTAAATTTGAGCCTCAATATCTCCTGAACCAGTAATTTCCCAGGTACGGTGCCGAAGTAAAAAATGGTCGTAGTGATTGGTACAACATGGGATTTCAGTTTTCGTTAAGGATCTTTTTACACCCTGCATATACGGGGTAGTAGGATAGGAGAGAATTTTTTGATATTTACTGTCTAAGTGGTGAAAAGTGTTACGTGTTCAGTGATGCATAGCTTAGTGTTAGAGCATTAGACGATCACCTAGCCTGCTCAGAGGTACCTCCCTCTAGTTGGAGGAACATCACACATTATTCCCCTCACAAGATAATATATTTTTTTTATAGAATCACGCCTGTACCCCCGCAGGGGTAGGCAGAGGCATAATATTACACCCACATTTCTCCATGAATTTTTAGGTCCCACGTAATAGGGCGCGAGCCTATTACTCTGTGCTGCTCTGAAAATGCGAAAAATCCCGGTAACACTTTTGCCCGACCCGGGAATCGAACCCGGGACCATTCGAATCTATCCACTGGACCTCAGGGGCTATGTACAAATTTATATTAATTATATTTATTTGTAATATTTCCAGAGGCCATCTCCCCGAACCTTCAGATCTGCTGATGAAAGAAGACACAGTAAGGCTCAAACGTTGTATATACAGTCTGCACAGAGACACACTGCCGCCTGTCACCACACACAACGTTGTAAGTATATTTATACAAGCCGTTTTTATTGACAATCCAAAAATATAAATATATTAGTAGGTATTCTTACAAAATTATCGAGAGAATGCATCTGTTCCTACCCCGCTGGGTCCTCGCTAGGTCCCCGCTGGGGCCCCCTAACGAGACCCTGTCAGTTACGGCGAAAAAGTCAATACAGCTGTCTGCCAGTTGAAAGGATAATAGGCCTGTGTCTTAAAATGTTATTAGTGATTGATTCGTTCCTTTATTAAATGTTAAACTGAAATAACTGATTTTTGCTTCAAATATCGATCAGCAACATTACTAATTGCGGCTTTCTAAAAACCTTTTTGAATTTGACACGAATAAGAAAAAAAATGAAAAGAAAAGAAATATTTATTTCTTTCACCAAGTGCACACACTATAAACTAAAAAAGTAAACAAAAAATATAAGATAAAATAAACATAAAATAAAAGACTAAATTATGACAGAAAATAGAAACACTAAAGTAATAAGTTGTAATCCATCATGGCGGTTGAGTGATATCACGAAGTGCAAAACAAAACAAACCGTGAATGAAGTCTGGTCTGGTGTACCCACTTTTATTTTGTTATATTCGATTTGACAGGCAGAAAGTTTGACGCTTTAGTTGTATTTACTACCAAAACGTCAACAACAACATCAATGCCGGACGCACTGTTTGACGTAATGCTCTCTGATTGGTGTTCACTGCCACAAGAATAGATACATTATTTTTTAAATCATAAAAATAACGTTAACCTTACCTTTTTATAATAAATAATAACCTTTATTGACATCTACAAATAATAATGAATCTATAGATAGTACAATCAAACCGATTTATTCTTAGTGGACACACGCCTATATAAGCATGCACCTAGTGTTATCCTAGTTTCAAACCGAGGTCCGTTTACTAGTCTAACCGGATTTGGCTGAATATTAGCTTTTCCACAGAGCGACTGCTTGTCTGACCTCCGCAACTCGTAGATATAGGAAAATTCCTTGGTTAAGACTAGTGTCAGTTTCAGCATGCACCCTTGTGTCGTGTCATATTACTTTGGGGCTTGAGGGCGGTTTCAGATTAGCGTATTTTTCTGCGCGTATACGGTCGTTTTAGCATACGCGCTTACACGCGCGCTACAATACGCGCTTCAAAAAACCAGACTCACGTAAACGGGCGTGTTCGCTCGAAACGGTAGTGACGTCTTGTCAGTGTCAACATGGATTTTGACGGCTCGTGGTTATACGAGCTTAGAAGCGCGTCAACGCTCGTACGAGTTGCGCGTGTGCCAAAAGGCGCGCCTATACGTGCCTACATGCGCTTCCAAAAACGAGCTTATACGCGCGTATAAAACGCTAATCTGAAACCGCACTAACACCTACATGATGCTGCCTTAAAGTGACGTCAGGCTGATTCTGGATTGAGCAAATAGATGCTTAAGGCCTACGCCACACTTGACGGTAATTCCGTCGCGGATCTTCCGTTACAGTAAACGCTGAGAGCAATCGGAGCGACGAATCATCCGCAAAGTACCTATGCCTGGTATTGGTTATTTATATACAATAAATTGTATAGGCGTTCCGCCGTCCACGGCGGTTCTTGGAAGATCCGCGATGGAATTTCCGTCATGTGTGGTGAAGGTCTTAAGATTTTCCGACGGGCTATCTAAGCAAGAATTTACCGTTTTTTAGGGTTCCGTACCTAAAAGGTAAAAATCGGAACCCTATTACGAAGCCTCCGCTGTCTGTCTGTCTGTCTGTCTGTCTGTCTGTCCGTCTGTCTGTCACCAGGCTGTATCTCATAAACCATGATAGCTAGAAAGCTGAAAGTTTCACAAATTATGTATTTCGGTTGCCGCTATAACAACAAATACTAAAAATAAAAAAAATGAAAATACTAAGGGGGGTCCCATACAAAAGACGTGTTTTTTTCGTATTTTTTGCTCAAAATTACTAACTGTAACAGGTAGACGCTCTAAATTTTCACAGAATATGTAGTTGTATATTACCTTTCAAGATAAATAATTAAATTTAAAAAAAGTAAATAATAAAGGGGGGCTCCCATACAACAAACGTAATTTTTAAGCAATTTGTTACTCGATCTTAATAAACAGGTAGAAACTTATAAAGTATTTAAGTATACATACAACGAACGCGATTTTCTTTTATAGATGATGGTACGGAACCCTTCGTGCGCGAGTCCGACTCGCACTTGCCCAATTTTTATTGACCGTTCTTTCTCGTGGTTCTACGCCTTTGCTTTGCGAACGACGCACTGAATGTTAATGTAAATTCATAAAGCAATTAACTTAAAAATATAAGTTCATAAACATTACATTGTGACCTAAATGAATAAATAATTTTGAATCTGACTTTAAGCTTCTTTCGCCCATTAGTTTTTGCTGCGCGTTGTCGTCAATAACGGAAGAATTTTATATACAGAGATTATAAGAGATTATTAAGTCTGGAATTGACTTGTAATTTGGCGATGCTAGTCACTCGGTTCCGTGGTGTAGTGGTTATCACATCTGCTTTACACGCAGAAGGCCGCCAGTTCGATCCTGGCCGGAATCACATCTTTTTGGATATGTTTTCGCTTGGATATTACAAAACTGTATGCCTGTATGTGATATTATCTAAAATATTTTATTATTTTGACTAACATTTTAAAGTATATTTTTTGAGGTGTATTTTATTAGCAGAATCGTGAACAGTTATTATAATATATTTCTACATTCAAGCTATTATTTTTAAAGCTTACTTTCTAGTTCTCGTCAACTTAACTAAGAACCGCTAAAACACCGCATCCAATAGTTTCCTGCCACATGTATATATAATAAATTATGATTTATAACAATTAAATGTTCTATTATGTCTGTCACTGGATACCAAATGGCTTAATCTACACTATCTACACGTATCTATATATACAGGGTGTCACAAGACCCATCACCAAGCCGAAGTCTACTCGTTGTGGACATCATGACAAGTCATACTAACTAAAAATAATACCTGGGAAACGAATTTTTTTTGAGTTTTCACATTTTTTAAACTGCAATTAAAAGCGCGCGCGTGCAATGCTCGAAATACCTACTTATCTATAGGGTTATAGGGCATCTAAAGAACATACTGGCGGGGAAAATGCATCGATTTTGAACCTAATTAGAAAAATACCATTCTAACTTTGAGCCTCAATATCTCCTGAACCAGTAATTTCCCAGGTATGGTGCCGAAGTAAAAAATGTTCGTACTGATTGGTACAACATGGGATTTCAGTTTTCGTTAAGGGTCTTGTTACATCCTGTATAAAAGAAAGTCGTGTTAGTTACACTATTTATAACTCAAGAACGGCTGTACCGATTTGGCTGAAAATTAGTGGGGAGATTAGAACCAGGAAAAACACATAGGGTACAATTAGTTGCAAAAATAGACTGGCGTGGATTGTAGGGAGGGTCGAAGTTTGTAGGGTCAAATCTGCCTATTGAAAGATACAACGCATGCGCAGGAAAAGTACCAGTGGAGCATAAAGCTAGTAATATTATAAAGAGGAAAAAAAATATTTTTGTTTGTTTGTTTGTAATGGATAAACTCAAATACTACTGGACCGATTTTAAAAATTCTTTCATCATTAGAAAGCTACATTATCTGCGAGTAACAAAGGCTATATTTTATTTTAGTAAAAATAGGGGTCCGTAAGATATTTGTTTTTTTCGGGTACGCGAAGTAGTTCCCTCAGAATGCAGGTGAAACCGCGGGAAACGGCTAGTAATGTATATTTTCTAATCCGTGAGAACCTGTAATTGGCTTACTGCTTCAAATTTCAGTCATTTTATGTTTATTGTTATAGCTGTTGGTTTTCCAAATGGTAAATAAATAAATAAATCTAAATTATATTTTCTTTACAGGTTGACGATTGGAGCGACCCAGTGCTGAACTCAATCAGACGCTGCGAGCTGTTCAACACGGTCAACGACAAAGTCAAAGTAAGTATATACATACATCTATACATATAAATAAAATTGGAGTGTCTGTTTGTAATATTAAAATAACCGCTTTTTACTAAATGCATATGGATGTATACACGGTACATATACCGAAATGACATTTTTTACAATTTTTGTCTGTCTGTCTGCTTGTTTTCACTAATCTCTGGAACGGCTGGACTGGACCGATTTTGACGGGACGTTCACTGGCGGATAGCTGATGTATCACGGAGTAACTTAGTCTAATAATGCTAAATTAAAGGTACGCGGAGTAGTTCTCTCAGGACGCGGGTGAAACCGCGGAAAACAGCGGAGTAGCCCTACTGGGGAAACCACGGTGAAAAAAAAACGCGCAGAGTACACTACCTCACAGGTGGCGTGGAAATGTGTGCATATCAGGGTTGCTGCGAATATTCGCATCCACATCCGCAATTGCGGAACATCCGCTTCAATTCAGACATCTGCATTCGCATTCGCATCCGCATAAATCGATGCGAAGCATCAGCGAATGCGGATGTCAGTCACAGTGCAGGACATCAGTCCTGCTTACAGAGTGATCTTGCCATGATGCTCGATTCATCAAGTGAAGATGAGACACAAAAAACATCAGAAATTGTCAGCCCTGGCGCAATTCTAAGGAGTTACTTGCTTTCCGCAATAAAAAGCGAATCGTTTTAAATGAGAATCCACTTAAGTGGTGGAGTGTTAATCGAAGCGAGTTCAAGCTTTTATCTAAAATAGCATGCAAATTCTTGTCAGCACCACCAGCTAGTGTTACAAGTGAACAGTTATTTAGTAGCGTAGGATTAATATACGAACCGTTGTGGAGTAACCCTACTCTACTACGGAGTACTACCCTCTCACAGAAAATCGATGTAAAGTAACAGTACCTACAGTGTTGCGTTTCGTTCGGTGAGTGAGAGTGCCGGAGGCCCTATCCCCTATTCCTTCTCCGTCATCCCACTCCTCAAGTCCTCATCCTATCCCTTTTCCCATCTCCAAGGGGCGGCAACGGGCTAGTGACTCTTGTGATGTTGCTTGTGTCCACGGGCGGCGGTAATTGTTTACCATCAGGCGATCCGTCTGCTCGTTTGCCGCCTATTACTATAAAAAGGCCAACTTTGCTTTGGTATTTTGTTCACATCCGCATCCGCATCCGCGGATGTGGGTGTGCAAAAATCCGCATCCGCATCCGCGGATGTGGAAAAATCTGCATCCCCAACATCCCTGGTGCATATCATGTATGATGTGACGCTTAGAATCGCGATATCTCAGGAATGGTAACTCTTAGGAAAAAAATCATTATACCATTTTTGTAGAGAATTTTAAGATCAACAGCTTTGGTTAAGGGTTTATTTTGATAAAACTTAACCGTTTTCGAGAAAATCCAAAAATCCTAAAATTTTGACATTTGGATCAAATGTCAAAATTTGAGAGAATAACTTTTGAAGCACACATAGGATCGATGGGGATTTTTAAAACTTTTGCCGTACTGGGCACATTACCAGACTCCGTGCTGCTACTGAGAATTTCCTAACGGAAAACCCAATAACACTTTGCCCGACCCGGGAATCGAACCCGAGACCTCCCAATCCCACGCGCACATTTATACCGCGAGACCAACGAGGCAGTCCTATACTATCTAATACCAAAAATAAAAAATAAAAATATTAAGGGGAGGTCCCATACAATAAACGTGTTTTTTTCGTATTTTTTTGCTCAAAATTACCAACGGTAACAGGTAGACGCTTAAAATTTTTCACTCAATATGTAGTTGTATATTACCTTTCAAAATAAATCATTAAATAAATAAAAAGTTAATAATGAAGGGGGGCTCCCATACAACAAACGTAATTTTTAACCAATTTGGTACTCGATCTTAATAAACAGGTAGAAACTTAAAAAATATTTAAGTACCTATACATACATTCATTCTAATGGTACAAAACAAATTACGTTTGAATGAAATGTTTACTTTAGGCGAGCGGCCGTAACGAAAACAATGTCGTCTTTACCGAGTTACTGGACACTTTTGTTTATCATTATAAAAGTATAAGCTGAATCTGGTTTGCTGTTGTATTTTTATGTACCTGGTGATATTATCTATGTAATAAAATAAAGTTATAGCAATACTTGCAGAAAATTATTTAGATGTAAGCATTTGAAAAAAAATATATATTTCGCTGAATTTGCATTCCGCGCGCGGGGCGTAATTATGGATTAAAAACATCATTGTAAACAAATTATGTAATTATATATCATACTTTTATGTTTTTATTTTAAATTAACTGATTAATTATGAAGTTACAGCAAAAAAATAAATAAATAATGTGTATTACTTTAATTAAAGACAAAAAATTATCGCAAAAACGTAATTTTATGTAAAAATGTTTAAATACATATGTATGTATTTAAGGTTACATTTATGCGTTGAATTATTTTTTAATTATGATTATATAAATAAACCTTTGATAAAATAGATAATACTCATATTATTTATGAGATATTAGCCATCGAAAATTTTGGCGGGAACTTCAGTTTTTTTTGGCGGGGAAAAGTAAACAACTGTCAGGCCCCCGTCACTGGCTCAAATTCGCGCGATAAACACCTACCATTTTGTGTATCCATATGGATACAAATGACAGAGGGCCGCCGCAAACCCGCCAGAGCGTACGCACGGCACGTTTCCTGCGCTTTCTTATAAAAATGCCGAAGAATTAAGTATTGTGCAGTGGATGGATGTAAAAGCCAAAAAACAAACAAAAAGTTGTCGTTCTTTTCAGTGCCGAAAGACGAACAAAGGTAAGTAGTTACTTACTTATATCAAATCTTATCTAGGTACTAATTCTATTGACACTTCTTTATCCGCCACAATTTTTTTTGTAGGTACGTGGGTACATACAAATTCAAAGACGAAATTCGAAATATAAGAAACAGATCAAAACGAAGCAACTCGCTAGGCAATGACGGGATAAAGTACTTTCTGCTACGATATAAGGTTGATATTACACTAAGGGCCTGTTTACCACACCTCTAACTAAGCGTTACCTTCCAAATAAATTCAAAATTAGAACGAAATTTGTGTGAATTTATTTGCCGAGTATTTTATACAGAACTTATCAGACTTATTGGACAGTGGTGAAACCGGCACTTAATATTGTTTAACATACATCTTTTCATTTCTATGTGACAGGAATACTTTATTGATCACCAGTATCTTTTTTACGCTTTGTGACTTTATTGCTAGGTGTCATGGTTGTAATTAGGTTGAACTTAAAACTGTGTATGTATATGTTGAAGCCATAGTGATTAATATAAAATTATACATAATGACTGGTCAATATATATAATTACTAAATTACCTAGAAGATTCAATACAAGGAACAATATGTTAATCTATACTAATATAATAAAGCGGAAGAGTTTGTTTGTTTGTTTGAACGCGCTAATCTCAGGAGCTACCGGTCGGATCTGAAAAATTATTTTTGTATACGATAGCCCAGTTATTCCGGAAGGCTATAGGCTATATAACATAACGCTTCGACCCTTTGGGACCGGGCAAAAGGCTAAAAAGGGCTAAAAGATAATGTCGGCTAATCTCAGGAACTAGCAGTCGGATTTTAAAAATTGTTATTGCCTATGATAGCCCAATTATTCCGAAAGGCTATATAAAATTACGCCACAATTTTTAGAGGCCAGACAAAAATAATAAAATGGTCAAACGAGAAGGGGGAGGGTTGGGTCAAAGGCAAAAAATGGCTAAACGAATAGGATACAATCTTTATGGATATCGTTTTCGAGATTTTCGGGACGCTGACTAATAATATGAAATTTATTTAGTGATCCAAGATGGCGGACGGGAAATCAAAGATGGCGGATGAGAAAATTTAAAAAATCAATATGGGTATCGCCTTCGATATTTTAAGGGGTGGGGAATCGAAATACAACATCTTTTTCGTGATCAAAGATGGCGGATGGAAAATCAAAGATGGCGGAAGGGAAAATTTTAGAAAATCAATATTGGTATCGTCTGCGATGTTAAAAGGGATGGGGAATCCAAATACACCATCTGTTTCGTGATTCAAGATGGTGGATGGGAAATCAAAGATGGCGGATGGGAAAAATTTAAAAAATCAATATGGGTATCGTCTCTGATGATTTAAGGGATGGAGAATCCAAATACAACATCTATTTCGTGATCAAAGATGGCGGATAGGAAATCAATGATGGCGGACGGGATTTTTTTTAAAGTCAATATGGGTGTCGTCTCCGATATTTTAAGGAATGGGGAATTCAAAAGTACCATCTATTTCGTGATCAAAGATGGCGGATGGGAAAATTTAAAAAAATCAATATTGGTATCATCTGCGATGTTAGAAGGGATGGGGAATCCAAATACAACATCTGTTTCGTGATTCAAGATGGTGGATGGGAAATCAAAGATGGCGGATGGGAAATATTAAAAAAAATCAATATGGGTATCGTCTCCGAAGTTTAAGGACGCGTTTACGCTTGTATCAAAAAACCACATATTTCCGGTACATTTTACGACAATTTTAGATAATAACTAATAAAACTAATGATTACGATAAATTGATTACTTTTTTATCTATAAATCAATTTGAAAATAAATAAAAAATATTTAATTAATATTAATGTAAAATCGATTCGAAACGGCCTCTTAAATCAAAAATAGGCATATACTGCTATTTTTGGGTACAATTTTCTCTCTGTTTTTACATTTATTTAGATTTTCAAAGATAGAATAGGGTAGTAAATATAGTCAACTCAAAAACAATTTGATTATTTTTTTTCAAAATATTGTAAATTGACTCAAAAAAAGCAAAAAATCATCTTACATTTTTCTTCTATTTTGCTCGCATACGTGTGTCTTAATATGTGGCAATAAGGTTCGTTTTATTTAGCCACTTTCTTGATTTATATATCCAAATTCTGCAATGAGATCTCAGTCTGCGCTTGAGCGCCGTCGGGAGTGGACTCTATGTCGCTTGTCGCTGCAGCCCGAAGACGAAAAAAGCAATATACGAATACAAAATATTCGCTAAAATCAATTTGATACTTCTCGTATTCTGTGCGAATTACGTACAAGCAGAGACGAGCTAGAATATTATTACTTTATTTTCTCCGTTATGTTGAGTCAGGATATATTTCGGTATTTAGATATTATTTTGTTTCTTGCGTTGAAATCTGGTAAGATTATCTGGACTGATGGTATACCACCCCGTTCAAGTGTTGCGACTGGAACTCATAAAAGAGTAGACCTAGTTATGCCAGGTTGGGGCTCATTTTATTTGTTTTGGTGAGACCCTAAAGACATAAAGACATAAAGACATAAAGACATATTTATTTCTGCATTTTGGTTGTTTACAACACTTATACATGTCAAAACCCTATTCTAGATGATGCCGGCTTTTCCTAGCTAAATGACTTCTTGAGAAGAAAGGCCGAAACAAACTCAGAGTCATTTTTTTTTTTTGTCACTTCATTTTGTTTAGTATTTTCTTCATCTTTTAAAGTCCAGACAAAAAAAAGGGTTTAGTATGCAAGTACAATGCAGGAAATCATCTGACGCTTTTGACTGACTCGGCCAACTGATGGCCCGCATTCAATTCCTATCACTGGTACTAGTGAAGTAACCTTCCAAGGTTATTCGATGAGTCGTGCTGGTACTCATATGTGAGTAGAGCTAGGCATGCCGAGTTTGGGCTTATTTTGTTTGTACATAAGAGACCCTACCACTGGAACTTATGAAGTAACCTTCCAGGGTTATTCAATGACTCTTGCTGGTAATCATGTGTGAGTAGAGCTAGGCATGCCGAGTTTGGGCTCATTTTGTTTGTACATAAGAGACCCTACCACTGCATTTTATGAAGTAACCTTCCAGGGTTATTCAATGACTCTTACTGGTACTCATATGTCAGTACAGCTAGGCATGCCGAGTTTGGGTTCATTTTGTTTGTACATAAATGACCCTACCACTGGAACTTATGAAGTAACCTTCCAGGGTTATTCGATGACTCTTGCTGGTACTCATATGTGAGTAGAGTTAGGCATGCCGAGTTTGGGCTCATTTTGTTTGTACATAAGAGACCCTACCACTGGAACTTATGAAGTAACCTTCCAGGGTTATTCAATGACTCTTGCTGGTACTCATGTGTGAGTAGAGCTAGGCATGCCGAGTTTGGGCTCATTTTGTTTGTACATAAGAGACCCTACCACTGGAACTTATGAGGTAACCTTCCAGAGTTATTCAATGACTCTTGCTGGTACTCATGTGTGAGTAGAGCTAGGCATGCCGAGTTTGGGCTCATTTTGTTTGTACATAAGAGACCCTACCACTTGAACTTATGTAGTAACCTTCCATGGTCATTCAATGACTCTTGCTGGTACTCATGTGTGAGTAGAGCTAGGCATACCGAGTTTGGGCTCATTTTGTTTGTACATAAGAGACCCTACCACTGCATTTTATGATGTAACCTTCCAGGGTTATTCAATGACTCTTACTGGTACTCATATGTCAGTAGAGCTAAGCATGCCGAGTTTGGGTTCATTTTGTTTGTACATAAGTGACCCCACCACTGGAACTTATGAAGTAACATTCCAGGGTTATTCAATGACTCTTGCTGGTACTCATGTGTGAGTAGAGCTAGGCATGCCGAGTTTGGGCTCATTTTGTTTGTACATAAGAGACCCTACCACTGCATTTTATGAAGTAACCTTCCAGGGTTATTCAATGACTCTTACTGGTACTCATATGTCAGTACAGCTAGGCATGCCGAGTTTGGGTTCATTTTGTTTATACATAAGAGACCCTACCACTGGAACTTATGAGGTAACCTTCCAGGGTTATTCAATGACTCTTGCTGGTACTCATGTGTGAGTAGAGCTAGGCATGCCGAGTTTGGGCTCATTTTGTTTGTACATAAGAGACCCTACCACTGGAACTTACGAAGTAACCTTCCATGGTCATTCAATGACTCTTGCTGGTACTCATGTGTGAGTAGAGCCAGGTATACTGAGTTTGGGCTCATTTTGTTTGTACATAAGAGACCCTACCACTGCATTTTATGATGTAACCTTCCAGGGTTATTCAATGACTCTTACCGGTACTCATATGTCAGTAGAGCTAGGCATGCCGAGTTTGGGTTCATTTTGTTTGTACATAAGTGACCCTACCACTGGAACTTATGAAGTAACCTTCCAGGGTTATTCGATGACTCTTGCTGGTACTCATATGTGAGTAGAGCTAGGCATGCCGAGTTTGGGCTCATTTTGTTTGTACATAAGAGACCTTACCACTGGAACTTATGAAGCTCAGCAAAAGTCATCGAATAACCCTGGAAGGTTACTTCATAAGTTTCAGTGGTAGGGTATCTCATGTACAAACAAAATGAGCCCAAACTCGGCATGCCGAGCTCTACTCACATATGAGTACCAGCAAGTGTCATCTAATAACCCTGGAAGTTTACTTCATAAATTTCAGTGGTAGGGTCTCTTATGTATAAACAAAATGAGCCCAAACTCGGCATGCCTAGCTCTACTCACATATAAGAACCAGCAAGAGTCATCGAATAACCCTGGAAGGTTACTTCATAAGTTCCAGTGGTAGGGTCTTTTATGTACAAACAAAATGAGCCCAAACTCGGCATGCCTAGCTCTACTCATATAAGAGTACCAGTAAGACTCATCGAATAACCTTGGAAGGTTACTTCACAAGTACCAGTGGTAGGGTCTCTCTAAAACAAATAAAATGAGCCCCAACCTGGCATAACTAGGTCTACTCTTTTATGAGTTCCAGTCGCAACACTTGAATGGGATGGTATACCATCAGTCCACATAATCTTACCAGATTTCAACGCAAGAAACAAAATAATATATAAATACCGAAATATATCCTGAATGGAAAAAATAAAGTATTAATGTCCATTTAGGTATATAAAAATAAGAAACTTATTTGTACGTAATTTGCACAGCCAGGCCTATAACACATAGATACATATCACAAAAAATTCTAAGTCTCAAAGTTATTTAGTTGAGCTACATTTCCGAAAATTACCGTACGTAGTACGTACTGTTGCCGCCGTGTCGCTGTAGTGACGTGATTTTGTACCTACTAATTTTGTAAACGCGTCCTTAAAGGGATGGTGAATCCAAATACAACATCTATTTCGTGATCAAACATGGCGGATAGGAAATCAAAGATGGCGGATGGGATCTTTTTTTAAGCCGATATGGGTATCGTGTCCGATATTTTAAGGAATGGGGAATCGAATCTATACTAATATAATAAAGCGGAAGAGTTTGTTTGTTTGTTTGTTTGTTTGTTTGTTTGAACGCGCTAATCTCAGGAACTACCGGTCGGATCTGAAAAATTATTTTTGTATACGATAGTCCAGTTATTCCGAAAGGCTATAGGCTATATAACATAACGCTTCGACCCTTTGGGGCGGGGCAGAAGGCTAAAAAGGCTAAAACATAATGTCGGCTAATCTCAGGAACTAGCCGTCGGATTTTAAAAATTGTTATTGCCTATGATAGCCCAATTATTCCGAAAGGCTATATAAAATTACGCCACAATTTTTAGAGGCCAGACAAAAATAATAAAATGGTCAAACGAGAAGGGGGAGGGTTGGGTCAAAGGCAAAAAAAGGCTAAACGAATAGGATACAATCTTTATGGATATCGTTTTCGAGATTTTCGGGACGCTGACTAATAATATGAAATTTATTTAGTGATCCAAGATGGCGGACGGGCAATCAAAGATGGCGGATGAGAAAATTTTTAATATCAATATGGGTATCGCCTTCGATATTTTAAGGGGTGGAGAATCGAAATACAACATCTATTTCGTGATCAAAGATGGCGAATGGGCAATCAAAGATGGCGGATGGGAAAATTTAAAAAAATCAATATTGGTATCGTCTCCGATGTTTAAAGGGATCTGGAATCCAAATACAACATCTATTTCGTGATTCAAGATGGCGGATGGGAAATAAAAAATGGCGGATGGGAAAAAATTTAAAAATAAATATGGGTATCGTCTCTGATGATTTAAGGGATGGTGAATCCATATACAACATCTATTTCGTGATCAAAGATGTCGGATAGGAAAGCAAAGATGGCGGACGGGAAATCAAAGATGGCGGATGGGAAAATTTAAAAAAATCAATATTTGTATCGTCTGCGATGTTAAAAGGGATGGAGAATCCAAATACAACATCTGTTTCGTGATTCAAGATGGTGGATGGGAAATCAAAGATGGCGGATTGGAAAAAAATTATAAATCAATATGGGTATCGTCTTTGATGATTTAAGAGATGGAGAATCCAAAAACAACGTGATCAAAAATGACGGATATGAAATCAAAGATGACGGACGGGATTATTTTAAAGTCGATATGGGTATCGTCTCCGATGTTTGAAGGGATGGGGAATCCAAATACAACATCTATTTCGTGATTCAAGATGGCGGATGGGAAAATTTAAAAAATCAGTATGGGTATGGGTAACGTCTCTGATGATTTAAGGGATGATGAATCCAAATACAACATCTATTTCGTGATCAAAGATAGCGGATAGGAAATCAAAGATGGCGAACGGGATTTTTTTTTTAAAGTCGATATGGGTATCGTTTCGCTATTTTAAGGAATGGGGAATTTAATATTATATAAAAATCTATGTTTGTTTTTGCATCATTTATAGACCCTGGAATGATAAGAGATTAAGCGCTAAGTAAATGGTAACTTTAGAAAAGAGGCTTAGAAAAAGGGAATTAAATAAAAACTCTTAAAAAGGCGATACGGAGTTCGCTCGGTCAGCTAGTATAATATAAAAATCTATGTTTGTTTAAATGATGAACATCATTTATAGACTCTGAAATGATAAGAGATTAAGCGCTAAGTCAATGGTAACTTTGGAAAAGGGGCTTGGAAAAAAGGGAATTAAATAAAAACTCTTAAAAAGGCGAGACGGAGTTCGCTGGGTCAGCTAGTCATTTCATAAAACTCAAACATATTTAACTTTAACAACAAAACTCAAATATATTTACAAATATAAATATGGATATTTCGCAACATTCGTTTTATTTCCAAAATCATTATAGGAACAACCCTAGCGCCTTCGTTCGATGACGCGCTTGTACGTAAGTCAAACAATCTACAACTCTTTGCTTGTGTAGTTAAGGTACATTTCTGTTCATTGCGAAAATCGGCTATTATTATTAAGATTTTGTAGGTGATTATAGCGTAGGTATTTTCGGTTTTGTATGGGAGTGATGTATCTGTTACGAAGTAACTATTTAGTAATCTGTGCAACTGTGCAGGTTCCAATAAAAATATTCTTATCAGATTCTTATCAGAATTGGTTTTTATACGGAAATCTAGTGGGAAAAAAGTTATCTAGGTTTGAATCTGATATATAACATAAAACGGTATTTTAAAAAATAAAATATGAAAATTGGCGCCAATTAAAAAAAAATCTTTGTTTTATTTTTTTATGTTTAATATTAAAATGTTTCTTTTCATTATATTTATTTCCTCCAAAAGTAAATTAAAAAACCTTTTTAACTGTGTATAATACTTATATGCCTCCCATAATAAAAAACGACGAGAAAAAGGAATATGTCAGAAATATAAAATCGCGCTCAAAAATAGCGGGGAATAATTTCTAATTTTCACTTTATACTGCCCTTGCGTGGGCTTCAACCATATTATATGGTCTTAATTTATATCATTGGAAAGCTCATTTAATTACGCGTCTATTGATATGCAACATACCGCAATCGGTTTAGTTATCCGAGTTCCACAAACAGATTAGTGCGCAGCGGAAAAGCGTGGGAAAAATGACAGTTTACGCGCTCATCTGTTTTTGCAAAAAGGGAAAATAGTCACTTGTGCGCGTTCAAGCGGTTAATAAAAATTCTTACACTAAGTAAATCGAAATGGAATGGATGTATTTTATTTATCATAGAATTCATATATAAAATATTAAGTTTACTTATAGGCTCTTGTCAAACCTAACCTCTCCGCAGTTCCGCACTCTATTACCACAACAACGTAAGCCCAAATAAAACTTGCGTTATTGCGGATTCAAAAATTTTCTAACGCTCGGGCTACACTACCGGGATATGCCAACAATTATTGCCATAATTTCAACAACGCCTAGGTGTAACCGCGATTTATGGCCATAATTTTACAATGCCAATCAATATGGCATATGCCGGTAGGCAATAGCTCCGGCGGCGGTCTTTTTCGCACATCAAAGAAAATTACCGCAGTAATTATTGCGTTTGTGGCCACACTACCGTTTGTTCAGTGTGCAACACGAGTTCGACGACGACGCACGTATCTACACTATCTACCGGTATGGAGTGGTCAAATGAAAAAGCGCTCAAATTTTTGGAGTTATTGCAATCCGAACCGTCTCTCTGGGATACCCGACAGAAAGCTAAAAATTTAAAAGATTCATGTTAAAATAATTGGCACTCATAAAATACCAAACAGCTGCAGCTTCATCCGCCATCTTGAAAAATGATATTTTTACCGCCTAGTTTATTGGCATATCTCGGTAAACTCTAGTGTAACCACACGACTTCACGCAGTAATTTAACGGTAATTTATTGCCATAATTATGGCGGTAACAGCCCGGTAGACGGTAAGGTAGTGTGGCCCGAGCATAAGTAGATCACTTTCCCTACACATATTGGTAGGGTATTGGTTTCGGGTATTTATACTTGACGTGGTAACGAAACCATAGCGCGATTCAGCCCTCTGGTACAACGCCATCTATCGAGCGTACAGGTAGTTTCTTTTTATTTAATTCGGAGCAAATATATGCAAACCAAACAAGGGGAGTATTTTCCTATTGCCAATAAAATAGTGGTTTACCTAGCCTATGGCAAAGAACTCAGTTTTACATAGAACAGTAGACATTAACGATTTTATTGGACTTAATACTTGAATAGAAAAGTTGAAAATTTAAATTTAGCGCCAATCGCATATAGTTCTAATTTTCACCATTAGGTAGAAGCACGGTCACTTCTCATTTGTAACCATAGGTTTTTCGCTACGTGCGAAGTGCATGGAGGGGGTAGCTAAAACGATTGCAGCGCATGCCGTGGCAGAAATCCGTAACTATTCGGGAAGTCAATTTGATTTTTGATTTGAATTTTGTCATAACAAATACATTATCTGATAATTTAATTCTTGATCTTAAATATTATCATATTTGAAATGGGTCATAATTGTTGTTGTGTTGTGAACTGCAAAAATAACGGCACAAATAGCCTGTGTAAATTCTATATTTTTTCAACAGTAGAGTGGAAATTAGATCAAAGAAAGATTAGATACGATACTTAATAAATAAATTATTTTTATTTGTTCTGTATTTTATGTGATATGAAATAATGTTTTATTTTTCAGTGTTGATGGCTCGCCAAGGACTCCAAGACGTCACGACACAATTTGTAGTGAACGTTTTATTGGAGGCAAAAATCTGACGTGCAAACAAGTCCAAGTTATGTTCCTACGATATTCCCTCAAATATATCGACAGAAGAAAGTTAGAGAGTCACAGGTGTTAGCTAGATATACACGTTTTATAAAACGTAGTACCACAAAAGTCTTAGATATCACATCAAATCAAGTAAGAGTAAGAGTTTAAGATGAAAATGAATTTAATCAAATCGAACCTCGTGTGGCTGATCAAGGATGCCAAATCGATCTGTTTTCTGAATCGAATTTAAAAGAAACAACCATTATTTGTAATAGATTCATTTATAGTGATCACTCTGATGCTGAAATCCAAGTGGATATAGCAACAACTTCAAAAATTGTAGCAATTAATAATGCAAGAATGAAAGATAAAAGCTGTCGCACTGACAAAATATTGTATGACTAGTCGACGCCAGCAGCTACGCCTGCACTTTTTTTTTTAATTTAACTGTTTTGACCGATCCCGTGGGTATTTCGGGAAATCTCTTCTTAGTGCGCCCCTACGGTCCTCTTGGAACATGCATGCCAAATTTCAGCTTCCTGCGCCCAATAGTTTTGGCTGTAGCTTGTCTGTCACTCAGTCAGTAATGCAAGGATTTTATATATTAAAATAATCAATGTACCGAAACAAAAAGCCAATAATTTGTTGGTATTTCATCAATAATAATGATCAAGAACTCCTAGATCTTGCTGGTGTGTCATGTAGCAATTTGCAGTTTTTAGTAACAAGATTATCTACATATTATTATGTAAAAATGTACAGTTTCCATTAAATACCGACTTCTTATTTTTTATAAAAACGAAAACTGGCTTGACATTTTCAGCATTGAGTGTATTATTTGGTATACAGCAGAACCACAATCTCACGAATATTTCATTTGATCTTACAAAATCTAGCTTGTGCAACTACTAATTTAATCTTTTGGCCGAATAGAGCCACCGTAGAAGCAACAATGACCAAGTGTTTCATTCCAGATTACATCAATACAAGAGTTATTATTGACTGTACTGAATTCCTAATTGAAATACTGACAGCAGTGGATGACCGTTGATAGTCAAAATACCACTTCGTCTTTTTATTTAGCTTTAATTTACTTTAATTACATAGGTATGTACTAGAAAGCAATAAAATACTGACATGTCATTATTTGGCATAATCCCGAATAGTTGCGCATGCTAGGTGGCGCTATTGTCGTGCACGGTCTCAATACAGACATACAAATTAAATGAAATCAAATCATTTATTTCGTTTCGTGTGTACATATAGAGACATATTTATTTCTCAAATCTACTCCATTAATTTTTTTTCGAGTATTGTTAGACATTTATTTTCCAAACAAAATCAACTATTACATAAAAAGCAACTTAATTATGTCCTAAAATTAAAGTAAGCCTATTTAATATATACAATACGAAATATAAAATAAATTAAAATTAAATTTAGAAGGCGTCATGGAAGTCATCCGCATCGCAGTCAATCGCAAGCGTCCCCAGAAGACTGGCGGCATTGCCTCGTTGTATAGCAATGCTTATCTTTTGTGCTAAATACGTGCCAGCCGAGTCGAGGTCACCCGAGGCGTCGATCAGTCTCTGTGTACATAGTTGTTACATTTTGAATATAGAATTTTAAAACATGCATGAATTTATAACAATTAATTTAAAACTAGAGGTTGCCCAGTGGTCGAAATTCGACCATAATTTATTAAAATATTACTTTCTACATTATTAAGGTTTTTTTTGTCAAAGTCTCTACAATTAGAGACCTTGCCGCATAATGAAAATAAGTAAATTATTTTATGAAATTTCTGGAACGGTTTCTTTTCTCTTTATTTGTTTGGAGACTTATATATAATTTTATATGTCATACTGGAACGGTTAGTATAGTATGCTTTATTTAGTTAAGTATAGAACTCTAAAACAGATGTTCTATAGCCAAAAAAAAACTCTATGGACTTGTCCTACTAATATTATAAATGTGAAAGTTTGTGAAGATGTATGTTTAGATGGATGTTTGTTACCTACTCTTTCACCTAAAAACTGCTGAACCGATTCGTATGAAACTTTACAGTAATATATCATGTAGTTTATACATCAGAATAACGGCTAATCTACAATTTATAAAGATTTTGTGTAATTTGGACAAATATAACGAAAAGTGTCAACGAAGTCGGCAAAAATCCTGAGCTCGAGAGTTATCTTCGCGTGCGCTGCCTAAACCGTTGAAGTTCCATTAAGATAATGTACGGTGATATTGTTTATCTTAAAAAGTTCTTGATAAAAGAAAACCTTTTATGTGGAAGCCATTATACACCGCTATTTTTTAATTAGTACAAAAAAATTAACAGGGCACTAAGTATCTTTAACTGATCATAATTATGTAGTTGAAAAATAAAAACACTAAGTCCCAAAACTGTCTCAAAACTGTCCACAAAAATACGTGATAATTGGTAAATGCAATACTAATACTATGACCGACCCGTGTACTATCATTCCATTGATAAATTAGACCCCCCCCCCGCCCCTCTGCGCCTGCGCCACGCCCCGACGATGCGACACAGTACTAAATTACTAGCGAAAGTCAGCGTATCTAATATCGTTGCAAAACTTAAGTATGTAGCTATGCTTCGTGCGTACTTTTTGAGTGGAAAAATCGCGAGTGCAGCTGTGTACCCATGGACATCGTATTGTGAGTGTACAAAAGTGACCGGGTCAGTGTCAAACAATTAAAACAGTGCATATTGGATGCTTTTGACAACGGTGGTGGACATTTCGAAGGACGATGGAAATACTTGTAAGTTTAGTAAATAATACGAACTTAAGTAAATAATAATTTGATGCAGGCGCCTCAAAACCGGTCTGTGTTCTCCACACACCTTGAGGAAGGCCTATGTCCAACAGTGGACGTCTCTAGGCTGACATGATGATGATAAAATAATTTGTAAATAGCAGATGATTCTAACTTCATAAATACGCCAAAATTACTCTTTTCTTTTAGTCCAGAACACCATCTTTTACTTTGATATTTGTTTGCTTTCTAATTACATACCTCCGTATTTAATTACTTGTTAAACGATAAATTTTACCGGTCCTACGCCCGAATGAAGTATGAAGGAGAGGGTAAAACTAACAAAATTAAAAAATAACTACCTACATTTATTATTTTTCTTCATTTTATTTTCTATTGCTACCTACATCATAAGTGCGACAGAGAGAATGCGAATGAGCAGGATGGAATATTATCAATGAATTAGTGAATGGATTGTAAAATATGACTATGATTTAAGTGAGATTTTCTACAATAAACAAATGATAATAACTTTGCTCTTTATTGATATTATGAAATTCTTACGTCACATATATGATAATAATATCTTCCCTAATCTGTCCTTAAAGTTTTTGTACTAATTAAAAAATAGCGGTGTATATGTACTAACAAGTGTTCCGAAAAAAATTAAATATTGTAATTTTTTTAACAATTGATAGATTTTTTGCCTACATATGTAGTATGTAGGTGAACTTTGTCTTTTACAGTAAGTAGTTTAAGCGAATAGTTTAAAAGTTATCACAATATAATTGCGCTTACCTACTATGAGTTATCGGGGCGGAGAAGCGGCCTGATAAATACTTTGTATACTTAGTTTGTAGTAGGTAACTTTTTCAGTTTTTTTTTGCTACTGCCGTTATACTCAGTAGGTACATAGGCTCTTCAATAACTTGAATAATATACCTACATACTAATCTTCACAAATGCTATAATATATGCGCTAAAAGTATTTTTATTTGTTTATTTGCATGCTTTATGGCTAATACGCTGAGCCATTTGTGATGAAATTATATGGATAGTCTGAAACCTGGGGAAGTAGGTAAATAGGCTCCTCCTTATTAAAATATCACGTGGGCAAAGCCACGGGCGAAAGCTAGTAGGTACTTTTTAAACACGTCGTTATCACAGTCAAATAATCCATACAGTCGTTCGACGAACGCGTCTAGACGGGTCAATCGTGCGGGGGGCAAGAGGTGAGACGCGGGAAGAGCGGTACCTACTTACGTATGTCGCCTTAGTTCCCAACTAGGAAAGGAGGAAATAGGATAAGGAAATATTCGATTCAAGTGTGATTTTAATTTCTTGCAATAAGTACTATTTTCGTATTAGTAAAGTACCTATCACATATTATTATGTATCTTGGTAACGGCGCGGCTTAGCTCAAAAATAACCATATTTTTGGCCCCCTTTTATAAACTCCACACATGTTCTCCGTAACCTCATAGCCCGGAGACCCATCCAGTAAATGACCGTGGTATCTATTGCTTTACCTTGACGTAGTTTGCACGAAAATAAATCTGCAAAATACTTCATATCGATATAGGCTCTGCAAGCTGATGCCACGGTTACCCATCCATTAAACGACCGCTATGTCAATCGCTTTATTTTAACTTGGTTTGTATGATAAAGACCAAATGAAAAATGCTTCATATTCTTAACCGCCTCCCACGACACCTGTGGGACGAAATAGGTGCTGACTGTGTATGCAAAAGCTGTCACCGCACGAAAAAATGCTCTGTTTTATAATAATTATTTATCGTTAATTATTTTAATATAATAAATAAGTGATTTACAGTATAATATTCATGTAACGTAGCAATTGTTTTATTTTTCTATAATAAATAGACGGTATTTGAATAAGTAGGTATTGTTTACATGTGGCAGCCCTAGCCTCCTTACCCTTGTCTAGACGTTGTCGGCTTTTTCTTCGAGATCAAAGGCGTCAAACTACTGTATGCTCTTTATACTGTGTCGTTATCGTGCCCTGGTCCCAAAGTATTTAAGGTCAGCGCAGTAGGTAAATATTTCTGCTCCATACTTTTTTTCGCCCGTCAATTACCCCTTTCTCTTACATATCCACCCTCTCACAGCTCGTCCATCCATTTCCTCCTAGCCTTCCTATCTTTTCTTTGGCCTCCCTCTTTCCTTTCGTCCCTCTAGTTTCATATTCAGTACTTATTTACCTACATACAAACCATCTCTTCACCATGCCAAAACGATTTCCTTACCTATGCTTTTTCGCATATGGGCGACGCTTTCAGACTATATCTAACATACCTATTCATTCCTACTTCACTACACGCATTCATCGTAGGTAACATTATCATCTCTGCTACGTGCTAGTGTTTCTCATCCATCTTCTGGCCCAACACTCAGCGCCATACAATATGAAAGGCCATTCAATATATGATACTACCAGGGTTCGAAAATATCCGATATTTATTATAAATATCAAAATATCGGATATTTACGATATATATCGGATATAATATCGGATATATATCCATTGATATATATATCCTCGAACCCTGGTTACTAAATGAAATGAAATGAAAATGAAATGAAATGAAATTTGTTTTTATTTGCAACTCCAATGTAACATTAACAATATATACATCAAAGACAGTTTTTGGAACGCAAATAAGGCACCTGCGTCAGTATAAGTTGCAGAATCAGGTGAGACTGCAACACTGATATTCCCGCAGGACCTACTTACATACCTACATACAATCTCCTACAACTAGTATAAATCATTAAAAATAATAAATACACAATGAATTAATATAAAAATATACATACATAGATTTAATAATCCAAATAAAACATATTATTATACAGAATATAAATTTCTTAAAAATACCTAATGGTCTGATCACAATAACGCTCGCAAGCATAGATAATTTTTTATGCGTTTCCGAACGCTTTACAATCACGTTTTGTTAAGTTGTTACACTTGAAAGTTGACAGGTGGTATGCAATGGTATGTTCGGTCGGCCCAAAGAGGTCGGCCACGGGCCATTGTGAATGTATTGTTGTTATTGTGTCAATAAAACGAATGCATAGAATAATATACTACTCAATATCCCTACAAAATTTCCACGCCTACGAATCTTAATTTGCTTTTACACATATCTCCTATACTCCTTTACGACAATAACATTCCCAAGGAGTTGACCTACACAAGTCACAAACTTATCACACACAGTACTAGCTGTTTCCCGCGGTTTCACCCGCGTCCTGAGGGAACTACTTCGCGTACCCGGTTAATTTATAGCCTAAGTTACTCCTTGGTACATCAGCTATCCGCCAGTGAACGTCCCGTCAAAATCGGTCCTGCCGTTCCAGAGATTAGCGAGAACAAACAGACAGACAGACAGATAGACAGACAGACAAGAATTGTAATGCCCGATCCAGACTCTCGCGAGGCGCCTCCTAGAGGCTCTCGGCACGAGTTTTGGCGAGTGGAGGCTGCACGAGTGCTAGCAATCCACACTCTCAATTTATTCATTAGCCGCTGCGCCTACTACAAAATGGATGTGATTGAAGTGACTGCGTTAGCTACTGATATATGAATATAATAATTGGTTCCATTTGATAAAGTTCTCTAAAAGTGTTACACAAATCGTTACTCCACTCCGCCATTATAAAAAAACGCGCGCGTCCTTACTCTGCAGCAGTTAGGGTGCTTGTACACGGCGCATGTAGCTTGAGCATGTTGAGGCACTTGCGCGGGTTACATGCACCGTAAACATATCGTTTAAAACAATGTGCGGGTCCAGCGACTCGAGCATGTACCAAAGCGAGCCACCCGCGCAAGTAATTCGCGTGCTCTGCGACGCGCGCGGGTCACTCGCGCATGTTATCTGTTAAAATTACATTTTTAACATATGATTTTAAAATAATTTTCGTTCGTCGAGACATTTGACGCGATTCAAGTCATAAATCTACCGCGCGAATAGCATGCACATGTAGCTCTTGACCACGAACAAATAACTTGTACATAGGTACAGCTTGCGCAAGTAGCCCGCGTCTTTACTTGCTCCAGTTATTTGCACCATGTACAAGTACAAGCGAGTAACTTGATCAAGTAGCTTGCGCATATTACCCACGCGTGTAACCCGCACCTTTACTTGCTCCAGCTACATGCACCGTCTAGAAGCACCCTTACGACAAATTGAGCGAGCGCGAGTGTGGATGATAAGATAAAATTAATTCCTTATATTTTTGTCGTAGGTAATCTTCCACCCAGAGTTCCTCACATCAACAAACCCGCTATTCGGCTTAGACTACGAAGAGTTCGTGCGCGGGTGTCACCTGGGTGTGTTCCCTTCGTACTACGAGCCGTGGGGCTACACGCCCGCCGAGTGTACTGTCATGGGGATACCTAGCATCACTACTAACTTGTCTGGTAAGTTGTTTATTTACTTGTTACTTTAGATCAATGAACCCCCTGTTCGCGCTAAGTTTGTGCGCGGGTGTCACCTCGGCGTTAAGTTTGTGTGCGGGTGTCACCTCGGCATTTATTTTGTGCGCGAATGTCACCTCGGTGTTAAGTTTGTGCGCGGGTGTCACCTCGGCGTATGCCCTTCGTACTAAGGGCCGTGGGGCTACACGCCCGCCGAGTGTACTGTCATGGGGATACCTAGCATCACTACTAACTTGTCTGGTAAGTTGTTTATTTTATTTATCACTAGATGAGCTCACGGTTACACCCGTTATTTAAGGCTACTGCTCCGCTCCTGTGGCTCATACCGTGATGTTATATAGCCTATAGCCTTCTATTAGCCGGCACTTCGATGAATTACACTTATCTTAATATATAAAATCCTTGCGTTACTGACTGACTGACAGACACGCTATAGCCGAAACTATTGGGCGCAGGAAGCTGAAGTTTGGCATGTATGTTCCTTGGGAACCGTAGGGGTGCACTAAGAAGGGATTTCCCGAAATTCCCACGGGATCGGCCAAAACGGGTAAATTTAAAAAAAAATGCAGGCGTAGCTGCTGGCGTCCTCTAGTGATATATAATCCTGTGACTTATAACCCGACAGCTAGAGTAACGAAACCCATTCGAGCTTTGATAATGGACCATAGAAACGTGTTCAAGGAAGATGACTTTGAACGACTACACGAACCTCAAATCGTGCAGCCGCCCAAAATTTACTGCTTGCCTAAAGTCCACAAAACAAACGTACCTACCATTGGGCCGATAGTGAGTCAAATAAATTCACCGACATATGGTTTGAAACACATATCAAGGTATTGCAACCGTTAGTAGGTAAGACGGCATCTTTCGTGAAGGACTCTCGCCACTTTATTGACATCATCAAGAGCGTGACTAAGGAACAAGACGAAGTGATGATAAGTTTTGATGTGGAGTCACTATTCACCAATGTTCCAGTTCAGGATTGCCTTGGGGTCGTTGAGAGAAAATTAAGGGATAGCGGTCTGTCTAATGAATACGCCGTTCTATTGAAGAATTGCTTGGAGGGTAACTACTTCATATATCGTGGACAACATTACCTCCAGATCGACGGAGTGGCAATAGGTAGCCCAGTAGCACCGGTGATGGCCAATATCTGGATGGAACACTTCAAAGAATCCAAAGACATGCAGGTCTCAAATGTAAAGCTATGGAAGAGGTATGTCGACGATGTATTCTGCATCATGAAGGGCAACAAGCAAGACATAGAACAATTATCAGAAAAATTGAACTCCATACATCCGAACATCCGGCTCACATTTGAAATTTAGGTAGACGGATCGTTACCCTTTCTCGACGTCAAAGTGACGGTGAGAGCTAATGGTAGACTTGGATACACTGTATCCGCCCAAATGCACCTCAGTGACTATTGTCCTTTTCATTGAATATCCGTTGAGTAAACTCAAGTGACTTTTGTCCCTTTTTTTGCTATGATAATGTATGCAACTTTTTAGAGTGAGCAATTGCGGTGTTTTTAGTTTTGTAGTAGTTCACTCTACGGTGACTTGCCTTGTTCTTTGTATAACTTCTTACTTCAATACATTTCCTAGTTAAAAAACATTGCAACAGTAATGTAATGGTTTATTTAGGTTAAACAAACCATTACACAAAACGTCAATTGTTCCCGTGCGGTACGCGTTACGTTATTTTGGGTTGTAAATGAGTATTTTTAAGTAAATAACTTATTAAATAATAAATTAATAATATAGTCTAGGTGTATGTAATCAAAATTTAAGCTAAGAGTAAGTATATTTATTTAAAACATACCAAGAAATTTGTACCCCAAAAATGTTTACGCCATCGGCAAAAATTTCGCGCCAATTGAACATTGATAAAATTATTTTAATTACTAAAAAGTGGTGATTTTTTTTATTTTATCGTATGAAGACATTACCATTACGTCGATAAAAGTCACCGATTTACTTTTTAATATAAACCCGTTCAAAGTTAATATAAACGTGTTTTCAGCGCTCGTCAATGTTTGACACTAAGTATAATAAATTAGAAACTAAATATCAACCAACACTTACTAACACACGAACGAGTCATTCATCAGCTTAAAGAAAAAATCACTTCAGAGCAGATTCGTGTTATACGAGTCGACAAAAAAAATTGTTTATGTTATCGCGCGGCGGCGGCCATTATAAGGTATCGGGTTCCACCGGGCGGCAAATATAAGATAACGGCGCATTCATCACAGCGGGTATACAGAAAACCGACACACACTGACAGGTATCTCAACGCATGCTCGCATCATCACCCGCGACACTTGGAATCCGTAGTGACCTCGTTAGTGAACAGAGCGTATGTCCTCTGTGACCCGGAACACTTAAACAGTGAATTGTCACATGTTCAGGAGGTACTTAGGCGCAATGGATACAAAAAAGAGATACCCCGTCCGAAGAGGAAGGACCGCAAACCCGAAGTAAGCAGAGTGCCGGCTTACATGCTTTATATCAAGGGAGTGACGGATAACGTTGAAACAGTACTACAGAAATACTCCATCAAGACAGTATATAGTCCGCTCTCCAAGATAGCACACAATCTGCGTACCCCAAAGGACGTTACTCCACTACAAACAACAGCCGTCTACAAGGTCGATTGCAGTTGTGGTAGTTCCTATATCGGAGAGACCAAACGAACGATCACTGAAAGGGTCAAGTAAAAATTGACAAATTAATAAATCTGCCATAGCTGAGCATTTGCTGGATGTGGACCAAATCACTGGATAGAATTACATCAACCACAAGTCTTATCCACCGATCGTCACTATTACTCCAGGATAGTACGTGAAGCGGTTGAAATCAAAAAACATAGAAATTTCAACCGGGAGGACGGATACAGACTATCGTCTACTTGGACCCCAGTTATCAACAAATGCAAACGACGCCACAGTAACACAACTCATCAGTGTGTAGACGTCACAAGTGTAGTTTGTCGAAGTACCGACAGTGCGGATAAAAGCAAAAATATCAAACAAGTGAGGCTAGCTGTCGAAACCCGCGCTTCACAAAGACGAGCTGAAAACGAACAGTCGTGACCGTTGCAAGCCGGTAGAAACGTAGGAGAATAACAGAGGTATTTATGCCTTTATGTAAGTAAGTTATCGCGACTAAGACCCGGTAAATAATATTGTATGATAATAAAAACAATATCAAAAAAAATATTTGCATCATAATGTTCTATTTTTTTACGTTATATTGCGCGTTCGTCCGCCGGTCTAACAGTATTTGCCAAGCCCCGTTCTAAATGAAAACAAAGTTCTTTTGATCAACAATGGTATCCTACTTATAGCTCAATAAGGTATTCGCTATTTTTATATTATATTAAATAGGTATATATTTTGTTCCAGGTTTCGGTTGCTTCATGCAGGAGCACATAGCGGACCCGATGTCTTACGGTATCTACGTAGTGGACCGCCGGTACATCTCGCTAGAGGGATCGGTCCAGCAGCTCGCTCACTACATGTATGACTTCACCAAGTGAGTACAGCATCATCATTTTATACAGTGGCGATAGCCCAGCTGTGTACGTAACAGACTGGCGAGATGATGGTCTCGGGTTCGATCCCCAGTTACCTCGGGCACACACCTCTGACTTTTCGAAGTTATGTATGCATTAAAAAAGTGCCGGTAGATGGCAATAGGCTCGCTCCCTATTACATTGGGACCGAAACATAACTGGCGAAGTGTGGGTGTGTAATACACCTCATCCTACCCCTTCGGGGTTAAAATGCGTGAAGTTATATTATGTTATTTTCATCAATGTCGTATTTGTCGTCCTGGTCAACACCATTATCACAATTGTAGGCGCCATTATAACCATCATTGACAATATATATTTTTCAGTTATTTATTTAGTTCGTTATGTATTAGTTAGAATTTGTCGCAGACAAACGTGTACAGTATAGCTTACCCTTCTCTTAACCGGCTAGCGATTGGCCTTAGAAAATAACGATTTACTGAGAGTACGTTAGTTTGTATCTAAATGCTATAGGAAGCTGCGGCATCATGGGCTGAGTACATACTTTTCGGGAAAACACTGACTAATGATTTATGATATACGATGTATAAGATATATATCTTCTAGGGTCTACCCCGACCTCTACTTCTTTTTATTGTCTTACTTATGAAACACTAGCTTTCGCCCACGGCTTCGCCCGCATGAAATTTTAATAAAGAGTAGCCTTTGTACTTCCCCAGGTTTCAGACTATCCATATCAAATTTCATTACAAACGGATCTGCACATTAGCCGTGTAGCATACATATATTATAAACAGATAATAAGTACTTAAAATTACTTTTGTTTTTATAGTCGTCAAACTTCAGGTAAAGATTAGTCAATCAATCAATCAATCAGCCTATCGCAGTCCACTGCTGGACATAGGCCTCTCCCAACACGCGCCACAGTACACGGTCCTCAGCCTTCCGCAAAGATTAGTAAGTAGTGTATATTATTAAAGTTATTGAAGAGCTTATATACCTACTGAATAGAATTGTAGCAAAAATAAAAACTGAAAGCATTACCAGAAAGTACAAAATCAGACCGCCCCTCCTCCCCACTGCACTTCAGCGCACCAACTCATACTCTCGCGCTTTTAATAACGCTGCGCTTAGTTCAATTATATCGTAAGCTCTATTCTGCCAATCAAGCCCTTTCATATGATACCCATATTGAGGTATTTGTGGAAAATATGTCATCCGCCATTTTATGGCGACAGTAGGCATGAGACCGATATATCAAAACGAAACTGAAATCCGATTGCAGTCAGAAATCGTATCGTATCGATATTCCAATATGAGAAAACCGATTTTAGAAAACGTAAAACAATACCACGATAACGCAAACAATCTAATCCAAACCAAACGGAAACTGTGCAAGCGCAACCAAACTACAAAGTAAATCTAAAGCTTACGTTTCGATAGTTTTCATATTCATTCGTTCTCTTTCACTCTACCCAACGACTACTTAGTTAGAATGAGAGAGAGCGAATTTCATATCCTTTTCTTTCTTACTTAGTGATCCGTTTAAAGAGCAAAAGAGATGAAGCGAATATCGATCGTTGCCAAGCAAGCCAGTCGTAGTACCTAGTGCGTTATGGATTTTGGCGGTTTTATGAATTGCAGATTGAATAGAAAAAATAAAACTAAACATCGAGGCGATAAGATCTAATTCAGATTGCAACTATTTAATGTTTGTTTTGAAAATTGCAAATAGTTTTAATCGTTATTAGGGATTTATGTTTGGAGAGTTTTGACTTGATCAATGTTTATTTGTTCACTTGACCTAGGTGACACGTGCAGTGCGGTGCGCGCGTAATAATTATAAAATTAAGTACCTACATTTGGTTTTCGTGAAAGTTATACTATTAGGATTTAAAAGTTTTATTGTTAAGTTGTTAGGATTGTAAAGTGTAAATAAATAGAAACAATTGGTGTTGCGTAATTTTAGTTTGTTTGGCGACTGATTTTTTTTAACAATTAGTTTTAGGTAGTTAGTAGGTTAGGATTGTACCTAAAGTGTAAATAAATAGAAACAATTCGTGTTGTGTAATTTTAGTTTGTTTGGCGACTGAGTTTTTTAACAATTAGTTTTAGGTAGTTAGTAGGTTAGGATTGTAAAGTGTAAATAAATAGAAACAATTCGTGTTGTGTAATTTTAGTTTGTTTGGCGACTGAGTTTTTTAACAATTAGTTTTAGGTAGTTAGTAGGTTTTCTTTTTCAATGTCACGCAAACCAAGCGAAATATGGACGCATGACATGACAATACAATAGGAATTCGATTGTTTGCGTTTGTCTACGCAACTAGTAACTACGCTCGTCGCTCCGACATCCGCTACAGAAATCGATTTCTAAAATCGGTTTTTGAAATCGATTTCAGTATCTGAAATCGAATTTGTATCGGTTTGCGGAAAAATCCGAAAACGTCCATGCCTAGGCGACAGTCATTTTAGATTTTTCATAGTGAGCCCTATTCTACCAATCAAGCCCTTTCATTCGATACCCATATTGAGTTATTTGTGGAAAAATGTAATACGCCATTTTGCGGCGACAGCCATCTTCGATTTTTCATAGTAAGCTCTATTCTACGAATCAAGACCTTTCATTAAATACCCATATTGAGGTATTTGTGGAAAATAAGCAATTCACCTTTTTGTGGTGGCGGCCATCTTGGATTTTTCATAGTGAGCTCCATTCTACCAATCAAACCCTTTCATTAGATACCCATATTGAGGTATTTGTGGAAATATGTAATCCGCCAGTTTGTGGCGGCAGCCATCTTGGATTTTTTATAGTGAGCCCTATTCTACCAATCAAGTCCTTTCGTTCGATACCCATATTGAGTTATTTGTGAAAAATATGTAATCCGCCATTTTGCGGCGACAGCCATCTTGGATTTTTCATAGTGAACTCTATTCTACGAATCAAGCCCTTTCATTTGATACCCATATTGAGGTATTTGTGGAAAATAAGTAATTCACCTTTTTGTGGCGGCGGCCATCTTGGATTTTTCATAGTGAACTCCATTCTGCCAATCAAACCCTTTCATTAGATACCCATATTGAGTTATTTGTGGAAAATATGTAATACGCCATTTTGCGGCGACACTATGAAAAATCCAAGATGGCTATCTTGGATTTTTCATAGTGAGCTCTATTCTACGAATCAAGCCCTTTCATTTGATACCCATATTGAGGTATTTGTGGAAAATAAGTAATTCGCCATTTTGTGGCAGCGGCCATCTTGGATTTTTCATAGTGAGCTGCATTCTACCAATCAAACCCTTTCATTTGTTACCCATATTGAGTTATTTGTGGAAAATATTCAAAATATGTAATCCGCTATTTTGCTGCGACAGCTATCTTGGATTTTTCATAGTGAGCTCTATTCTACGAATCAAGCCCTTTCATTTGATACCCATATCGATGTATTTGTGGAAAATAAATAAGACGCCATTTTGTGGCAGCGGCCATCTTAGATTTTTCATAGTGAGCTCCATTCTACCAATCAAACCCTTTCATTTGATACCCATATTGAGGTTGTTGTGAAGTAATATGTGATTCGCCATTTTGTATCGGTGGCCATCTTGGATTTACAATCAATTAAATATTATCTTTTAATCTCGATGACAATATGAGTGTATACCAAATATCAGATCAATCATCTGGAAGGGGGTAAAATTCCAATTACTAAATTTGGCCCAAGCAAACAAAGAAAGATAATACAGGATTTTCGCCGACTTAGTTGATACTTTTCCTTATAGTATGGCAACATTATACATTATTTTTATAAATTGTAGCCTATGTGTTATTCTGATGTATAAACCAGCCTAGCGCAAGTTCCTCAGAAAAAACCGAATGTATGAAACGTGCTATCTTTTTAATGGCTACCATTATATGTATAAAACGTGAAGATAGCATCCTTCACTATGTTACCTTGGAACAGTATTCTTTCAAAGTTAGACGGGTTATACGTACATCACCGCCTTGGCTGTCAATAGTGTCAAATGTCACAACTGTCACATTATTATCCAGATTGAACTTTGCCGCGTTATGTAGTTTGTTTATAAAACGTAAAAAACATACTGTAAAAGTGCTTCGTGTATACCAAATAAATGTGATTTTACCCTTCTAGTGTTAGTGTTACTATATTTATTTGATTAGCATTGAAAGGAGCGCAATGAAAACAAGCAAAATAACGTGCGAAATATGGCATACAACAACATGCCGGTCAAGCAATGAAAAAAGGGTAGGTATTTATGGCAAAATGTCCCTAGATAAAGATCAATGAATATTTATAATGTTATATAATGTGTTATATTTCAATGAAACATAAAAAATAAGGAAATATTCTAAAGTTTCATATCCTAGTACTTTGTAGGTAAACAATAGAGCTGCCTGTCAGTTATCGATAATCCGTTATTAGAAATTGGCACAAGGACTAAAAATTCTATTCTTTTTTTCTTTTTAGATGTAAAAATGGGTAGCTGCAACTGGAAACCAAGACTTGATTTATGTGCCCATTGAAAAATTACATCAGTTAAACTATGTGTGTGGCAAGCATTTTAAGCCGAATGACTTAAAAAAGGGAACTCAAGTCAGAAAAACAGCCAACAACAGTGCCTTGTATCTATTTTACTACATTTCTTTAAATCCTATTACAGAAGAAATGTTGAAAACCTTTCCATTACATGTACATACATATATCTTTTAGTTCTGCGTATTTTTCTTCGCTAATCTAGAATAGATTTATAGAATAGGCTAATTTGTTTGAATAAACACATAAATATTAAATACATCTTTTATTTGTGTTGGAAAAGTATCATTCTAGTCGAAACATAATTTTAATTATTTCTTACCGAATATTATCGATATCGATATTTCGTTAATCACTAGAGGGTACATCCCTATATTGACATATATGACAATGCTGACAACATAAAAACGATGTCAATTAGTATCTTTATGTTGGTACGAGTTCTCCCTGCACGTTTCATACAAAGCTGAAAGTCTCGCATGATCTATGGCACATCCGCCTCTTCTTACGTAGTATTTGTATACTCTTTGGTATAAACTATATTACTGTAAAGATTCATCCAAATCCGTTCAGTAGTTTTTGCGTGAAAATCGTGAAAGAGAGATCCATCCATCCATCTATACATACATCTTCACAAACTTTCACATTTATAATATTAGTAGGATTTATTTAATAAATGTTTATTTTTGTTTAGACTGACCCGGCGGCAACGTATCATCCAAAGGAACAGGACGGAAAGATTGTCAGATCTACTCGACTGGCGGAATTTGGGCATCGTAAGTAAACATTTATGATATTGTGACGCAAATTATGAGAGAGCTATGTCCAGCGGTGGACTATAAACTGTATGATGATGATGTTATAATTTTTTTACCCGGAATGTTAGCGTGCTCATATATACAGGATCGCACAAGACCCATCACCAAGCCTAAGTCTACACGTTTTGCACATCATGCCAAGTCATAATACGCGAAAATAATACCTGGGAAACGAAATGTTTTTTTTAAGCTTAAAAAATAGACACATTTTATAAGTCGCAATGTATGCGCACGCTTGCAAAAAGAATTTGCGCGAAAAATGCATCGTGCCTACACCGGGCGTGTCTACCTACAACGTGAGCCGGCGCGCGGCATCCACGTCGCGTTGGCTGGTACCTAACGGCGGCAGTTTATGATCACTTGGTCGCGCGGCCGAGGGTAATGCACTTGCCTACAGCTCAGCTGATGGTTTGTATCGCGTACATTCCGTTTAGGGAACGTTAAAGCCGTTTATTTTAGGGAAATATTGAAGATTTTGTTTATGTTAATTTGGAAGAAAGTTTACATTTATAATTCAAAACACAATTTTGAAATAATTAGAAAAAAAAGTCGTGACTTTGAGCCTAAATATCTCCTGAACCAGCAATTTCCCAGGTGTGGTGGCGAAGTAAAAAAACTCGTAATGATTGGTACAATATGGGATTTCAGTTTTCGTAAAGGGTCTTTTTACACCCTGTATGTATATTTTAGATTTACTTTTATTGATATTATTTTTAGTCTGAAATATTGGTGTTATATATTTGAAAATTCTATGTGTCTGTCTGTGGCTCCTAATCAAGGGGACCTCAATGACCTCATAAGGGACCGATTGGTAGTTCTTATCTTGCTATTTTTTTAAAGCTGATCTGATGGTCATCATTCTTAGGGAATATCTATGTTAGGAAGACTGGACCTATATTTCATGAAGGATAACGCATTTTTTTTATATTTCCAGTACTACCGCCAAGCCAGAGCCGAAGCATTGAAGATAGTGTACCCAGACTACGTCGACCACATGGATCAAGAGCTGGGCAAGAGGTTCAACTACCCAAGACCCATCTCTGAACCGCCTAGCCCTACGCATTCTAGTAAGTTTTCACTATTACTTTTATTTATTTACTAGCTGAGCTTAGTTTCATCTGCATTATTTTCGGATTATTATTGCCGGTTTTTTTTTATGGTAAAGGCGGCAAACGAGCAGAAGGATCACCTAATGGTAAGCAATTACCGCCGCCCATGGACACAAGCAACACCAGAGGAGTCACAAGTGCGTTGCCATCCCTTGGGGTTGGGAAAAGGGATAGGATGAGGAGTGGGATGAGGGAGAAGGTATAGGGGATAGAGCCTCCGGTACTCTCACTCACCGAACGAAACGCAACAGTTTAGGTACTGTTACTTTACGTCGATTTTCTGTGAGAGGGTAGTACTTCCCCGGTCGAGCCGGCCCATTCATGCTGAAATCAGCAAGGCTCTACTACCTTGATGAATACCGGGTGAAATTACACCCTATATGTAGCTCTACAAAAGCAGTAGAAGCCTTAAAACTCAGTAAAAGTCCCTTAAAATCGGTTCAGTCTTCAGTAGTTTCAGCTCTCTGATTAAATGTCAGTCAAAACAAGTCATTGTTTATACTCCTACAAGATAGATATATGGCTGTAGCTGGTTTACTCACGATGTTATCTTTCATCATTTTAGCAAACTATTATAGACAAATAAAAAAGAAAAGCGGTGCGCGTATGTCTCAGGGCACATATAGCGATGCGCAGCAGAGAGATTTTTTCATATCTTTTTGCTGTTTCCACTATGGTATCGCTGCAACTACAAACTATATATTATCATCTATATAATGATGTATTATATTTCCGTGTGGTGACGGATTAAGAATACGGAATGTCACCACCTCATATCATCCCATAGGAGTCGTAAGAGCCGACAGAGGGAGCATATTATGCAGAGGACAGCAGCCTGGCGCAAGTTCCTAAGAAAAAACCGAATGTATGAAACGTGCTATCTTTTTAATGGCTACTATTATATGTATAAAACGTGAAGATAGCATCCTTCACTATGTACCCTTGGAACAGTATTCTTTCAAAGTTAGACGGGTTATACGTACATCACCGCCTTGGCTGTCAATAGTGTCAAATGTCACAACTGTCACATTATTATCCAGATTGAACTTTGCCGCGTTATGTAGTTTGTTTTTAAAACGTAAAAACATACTGTAAAAGTGCTTTGTGTATACCAAATAAATGTGATTTTACACTTCTAGTGTTACTATATTTATTTGATTAGCATTGAAAGGAGCGCAATGAAAACAAGCAAAATAACGTGCGAAATATGGCATACAACAACATGCCGGTCAAGCAATGAAAAAAGGGTAGTTATTTATGGCAAAATGTCCCTAGATAAAGATCAATGAATATTTATAATGTTATATAATGTGATATAATGTGATATATTTCAATGAAACATAAAAAATAAGGAAATATTCTAAAGTTTCATATCCTAATACTTTGTAGGTAAACAATAGTGCTGCTTGTCAGTTATCGATAATCCTTTATTAGAAATTGGCACAAGGACTAAAAATTCTATTCTTTTTTTTCTTTTTAGATGTAAAAATGGGTAGCTGCAACTGGAAACCAAGACTTGATTTATGTGCCCATTGAAAAATTACATCAGTTGAACTATGTGTGTGGCAAGCATTTTAAGCCGAAAGACTTAAAAAAAAAAGAGAACTCAAGTCAGAAAAACAGCTGTGCCTTGTATCTATAGACATTTCTTTAAATCCTATTACAGAAGAAATGTTGAAAACCTTTCCATTACATGTACATACATATATCTTTTAGTTCTGCGTATTTTTCTTCGCTAATCTAGAATAGATATATAGAATAGGCTAATTTGTTTGAATAAACATAAATATTAGATACATCTTTTATTTGTGTTGGAAAAGAATAATTCTAGTCGAAACATAATTATAATTATTTCTCTTACCGAATATTATCGATATCGATATTTCGTTAATCACTAGAGGGTACATTCCTATATTGACAAATATGACAATGCTGACAACATAAAAACGATGTCAATTTGTATCTTTATGTTGGTACGAGTTCTTCCTGCACGTTTCATACAAAGCTGAAAGTTTCGCATGATCTATGGCACATCCGCCTCTTCTTACGTAGTATTTGTATACTCTTTGGAGGACAGCACTGTAAGAGAAGGAAAACTTGAAACAAACCCTATACCAACCCGTTTGGCCAGCGTGGTATAGTAGGTCGATTCCTCCTTTCAAAGGAGAGGCCTAGTCCAGCAGTGGACTGTTATAGGCTGATGATGATGAATGATGTATTTACAAAAAAAAAGTGTATATGTATGTTTATCCATTATCTAGTACCCATAGTACAAGCTCTGCTTAGTTTGGGACTTCAAGGTAGTAGAGCCTTGCTGATTTCAGCATGAATGGGCCAGCTCGATCGGGGAAGTAGGTACTACCCTCTCACAGAAAATCGACGTAAAGTATCAGTACCTAAACTGTTGCGTTTCGTTCGGTGAGTGAGAGTACCGGAGGCCCTATCCCCTATTCCTTCTACCTCATCCCACTCCTCATCCTATCCCTTTTCCCAACCCCAAGGGGCGGCAACGCACTTGTGACTCCTGTGGTGTTGCTTGTGTCCATGGGCGGCGGTCATTGCTTACCATCAGGCGATCCGTCTGCTCGTTTGCAGCCTATTACCATAAAAAATATGGTGTTGTGTGAATGTGGTAGAATATTATTATTATTATATAATATGCAAAACAGTGCGCTGCTCCCGAACCTCAGAGAAAGACACGAAAGACGAGCAAAGCCAAACTACCGAAACCGACCAAAACGAAATCCTGCGCAAAAACCAACTCAACATACAGAAGTCTTTGGAGATTCTGCAAATAACTGACGATGGTGACGACACCAACCTCGAAGTGAGCTTCGAAAAGCCGAACTTTACCGAATCCGAGCACGAAAATTACCGAACGCCGAACGAGAACTTTCTAGAGCCTTTGAATGTTGCGGTTGCTGAGCAGATTGATCAGCTGATTGCTAAGCTGTCCGACTGCGTGGAGAATGAGTCTTAGTATGTTTGGGTTTTTGGTAGAAAGTGGTTATTGGGGAGTATTTAGGCTGCTGGAGTGGGAGTTTTCCCCTGGATTCTTTTGAAATATTGTTATTTATGACTTTCGGTAATACATCATCATCATCAGCCCTTTATGCTGTCCCACTGCTGGGCACGGGCCTCTTCTCACTATGAGAAGGGTAAGGCCATAGTCCACCACGCTGGCCAAGTGCGGATTGGCAGACTTCACATGTCTTTCGAGAACATTATGGAGAACTCTCAGACATGCAGGTTTCCTCACGATGTTTTCCATCACCGATCAGCAAGCGATAATTAACAATTTAAAACGCACTTAACTTCGAAAAGTTATTGGTGCGCGCCGTGGATTCGAACCCCAGACCCTCTGCGTAGCAGTCTGTCGGTCTCTCCACTCGGCTATCGCCGCTTTTTTTCGGTAATACAGCTCAGTATAATAAAGATGATTGGTTTAAAAGGTAATACAAAAACATTTCCAAATTGACATTCAATTATTTTATTTATGTTTGACATTTCCAATAACTCAAATGACATTTAATAATTTTATACAATTATAATTTCTTTTTTTTTGACATTTTCAAATTGACATTTAATTATTATTATTTATTTAGTGACATTTTAATTAGATGACATTTTATTGTATAACTTTTAATATTATTGTTTACAACATGTACTCAACCTTATGATAAAATGTAAGGAGCAAGTACAATGCGGGAATTAGTAAACTTTTCAACTAATATTAGTGGCAACCTGTCTGGTGGCTTAGGCTGGCATGCTTATGCATACACCTACTGATGGCGTGGAGGCATAATGATTCAGGTCGTGCTGGCTCCCTCAATCAAGGTTGAGCCGTACGATGGCTGTTGAATGCGGGCCATCAGCGGGCTGAGTCAGTTATAAGCGTCAGATGATATCCTGCATTGTACTCGCATCGAAACCTATTATGTCTGGACTTCAAAAAAATATAAACGAAGAGATGAAATGACAAAAAAAGCAATGACTCTGAGTTTGTTTCGGCCTTTCTTCTCAAGAAGTCATTTAGCTAGGAAAAGCCATTACATTTATAACTTTCCTTAATACAATAGGGTTGTTTCCAACTAGTCAAATCAAGCACTTTTAATGAAATGTCAAAAACGACCTTCCCTACGGCGCGGCGTTATAATAATAATAATAATCTTTATTTGCGTTAGTATGAAATAAAATATATGAAATACGACCTAGTGACGTCATAGAGTTTTACTGTCAAATAGAATACTTATTATCAATAAAATTTTCGATAAAAATGTTAAATATAGTTTTAACATTAATTGATGAATGAAACTACCATTATTTTGACATATTTCACTAGATAAAAATAATTGTATAATTTATTTCACTTGCAGGAAACTTCCCTATTCAAAAACATTAAGATGATTATCATGAAATATATAAAATGAAATAGCTTATATTCAGTCAGATCTATCTATCGAGGCTAGTTCAATGATGATGACTATCATGAAATTCTAGACGAGTGGTTCTCAAACTTGTTTCAAGATGGAACCCTTTTGGATAAACAAGTACTTGGCGGAACGCCAAAATGAAACAAAGTCCTCTATCCAGTGATAAGTTCTAATTTTGTCATTTTACTTTAATTTGAGCAACACTGTCGTGGAGCCCTTAGAGATGCTTCATGGAGCCCTGGGGCTCCACGGAGCACACTTTGAGAATAGCTGTTCAAGACTAATTATATCATGTTTTAAACATTAATGTAATCGTAATTAAAGTAGTACTGATATTTAACTAATTTACTCATTTATTATAAGTTTTATTTTGTTAGAAAAATTACATTACTAATGGCAATTCATTAATGTTACCTTTCGACGTTAACAATAATACTAAGCCCCTGTTTCATCATCTCTAGACGCATACCACGGTAGTACCACGATAGTACGTGCCCTAGGTTAAGGGCTTAGTAGTAGGTGCGTATAAGTGCTGGTCTGTATCACAGAATACCACAGAACACCAGGCCTATACGCATTATACGCTAGGTAAAACTTAGGATAGGTTTAGCATACATATAGGTAATTAGGGTTAGGATAACTAGGATAGGATATTATAGGTGATAGGGTAATACGTTAGGATGGTATAGGTGCCTTAGCATTTAAGCACTCCCTGCACAGTGCGGTTAATAGCGTAGGGCTGCTAACCCGCTGTATAGGTCGGTTCACGAAAGATGACCACTGCGCAGAAATCATTTTTTAGGTCTCCGTGGAGGTGCGGGGTGAGGCGCGGGTGGAGTGCCAATGGCGTGGCTCCGTTCTTGACGCATTCCCTAAATGCGTCAAGAATGGAGCAACGCCATTGGTGCACGAATGTACATATGCGCGACGGCCGCCATTTGTGGTCAACTTTCGTGAATTTACCTTTTTTTTTTTTTTTTTTTTTTTTTATTGCTGCTAGTGGCAGACGAGCGAACGGCCCATCTGATGGTAAACGGTAACCGCTGCTCATGGACTTCGCTAATGTCAGGGTATACACATCAAAGCCGCTGCCTACCGTGAAAGTAATGCTCTCTTTAAACCTCGTTTGAAGAAGGACAAGTCATAGTGCTCGGGAAACACCGCAGCAGGTAGTTCATTCCAGAGCCTACACGTACGTGGTAGAAAAGATCGCTGGAAGCGCACCGTACTAGATGAGAACGCTTCCAGGTAGTACGGGTGAACTCTACTGCGTCGGCGAGTGGTACGTTGGTAGAAGGGTGACCCTGGTACCAAATTAAACAATTCTTCGGAGCACTCCCCGTGAAAGAGTCGGTAAAATACGCAGAGAGAACCAAAGTCTCTCCGCTGCTCCAGCGACTCTAGTCTAGCCGTGAGATCGGGATCATCGACGATTCGAACAGCTCGTCTCTGTAGGGAGTCAAGTGGATCAAGCTGATATTTTGGCGCTCCAGCCCAGAGATGTGAGCAGTACTCCACATGTGGCCGGACTTGCGATTTATAAAGCATAAGCCGTTGGCTTGGTGTGAAGTACCACTTAGCCCGGTTCAGCACTCCCAGCTTCTTGCCTGCCAATTTGGTTTTATCCTCCAAATGACTCCCAAATTGGACTTTGTTCGATATTTCGACGCCGAGGATCCCAATATTCTCGGCAATATGCAGGGGTACTCCTTGAAACCGAGGCGCTATAACGAAAGGGTCCTTCTTCGCAGTGAACGCGCATACTTGTGTCTTAGTGGGGTTAAATTGAACAAGGTTCTTTTCACCCCATTTGGAGGCGCGCCCTAGAGAGTCCTCGACTTCAGACACAAGTTGCAATCGTCTTTCCTGTACCTGGCTCCGAGGGACATTCTGGTGGCTGGTGTACCGCGCATCACCCGTACTGTCATCTGCATAGTAATGCATGTTCTCAATTGACAACAAGTCATTGATATGCAAGATGAACAGCGTTGGGGAGAGCACCGAGCCTTGTGGGACGCCAGCGTTGATCGACTTCATTTCGGAGCAGCTGCCGTCTGCGACGACTTTAATGCTCCGATCAGCCAGAAAGCTGGCAATCCATTTGCAGAGTCCCTCGGGGATTCCATAAGATGGTAACTTCGATAGAAGTGCCCTGTGCCAGACCCGGTCAAACGCCTTGGCAATGTCAAGGCTAACGGCTAGAGCTTCGCCCCCACTCTCCAAGGCTTCTGCCCAGCGGTGTGTAAGGTACACTAGAAGGTCGCCAGCCGAACGACCATGCCGGAAACCGTACTGGCGGTCGCTGATCAGCTGGCGATCCTCTAGGTACTGGAGGAGTTTGTTGTTGATGACTCGCTCCATTACCTTGGAGAGTAAGGACGTTACCGCTATTGGCCTGTAGTTTGACGGGTCCGATCTCTCACCCTTTTTAGGAATAGGGTGAACATGGGCTATCTTCCACGAAGATGGAACCCTGTAAGCATTATAGGAAAGACGATATAAGCGCGTTAATACGGGGGTCAACTCAGGGGCGCACGTCTTCAGCACCACTGCTGGGATGCCGTCAGGCCCACTCGACTTGTGGATGTCTAGAAGTTTGAGCTGCCGCCTGACCGCACGTTGTGTAATGCGGATTTCAGGCAGGGAGCTCCCACACCAGGGGATGGACGGTGGTGTGGCTCCCTTGTCATCCAAGGTCGAGTTCGAGGCAAATAGTTGGACCAAGACGTCAGCCTTGTCTTTTGCGCTATGGGCCAGACTGTCATCAAATTTACGCAGTGGCGGGAGACTGATCTGGCAGAAGTTGCCTTGCGCAGCTTTGGCGAGCGACCAGAAAGCACGACTCCCTGAGGGATATCTTCCAAGCCGCTCACCAATTCTGGCAACGTGTTCTGCCTTGGCGTCAGCAATGGCCTTCTTGCTGGATCTAGAAGCGGCGTTGAATAAGCGTTTCTTCTCCTCGACCCAAGGACTTCGACTCTTCCTGGCCTCGTTCCAGGCCATATATGCTGACTGCTTTTGCTGCACAGCCTCCCTACAGGTTTTATTAAACCACGGGCGGCTGCGCCCGCCAACAAGTATGTGGACGTTTGGGATGAATAATTCCATCCCAAGGAGTACCACTTCTGTGACACAGTTAGCACAAGAGTCGGGGTCATCAGAGGAGAAACAGTGCCGCTTCCATGGGAAGGACGCGAAGAATTCCCGCAGTCCATCCCAATCTGCTGACTTATATTGCCAGACTCTGCGGGAGCCAGTCGCATTGGAGCGATCTGGTTTCGCAACGGGGGCTGTGGTGCGGACAAGGCAGTGATCTGATGACCCGAGAGGTGCATCGACCACCACCCTGTAACCGCATGGGTGCGTAGTCAGCAGTAGATCCAACAAGGAGGGTACATGGCTCACAACGTCTGGGATACGGGTGGGCTGTTTCACCAGTTGTGAGAAGCCATAGGCCGACGCCATATTGTACAGGGTCCGACCCGGGAGGTCAGTGGTCCGGGATCCCAACCACTCCTTGTGGTGAGCGTTAAAATCACCAAGGACCACCACCTCCGCGGAAGGGAACTGTTCCAATATTTTATCAGTCCCCTCTTGGACGCTCTCAATTAATTGAGTTGGCCCCAACTCACTGGCATGAGACCTGTAAAGGCACGCGTAGATTCGGGATTGGCCCCCATGATCTACTCGTAGCCACAAAATTGACAGGTCTCGATGCTCGAGGCCCCGAAGGCGGCGGTAGCAAATATCGCCCCGGATGAAAACGCACACCCCGGCTTTACGGTGGAAGGAATGCTCCATTTCGTAACCGGGGTATTTCAAGTACGATATATCGTCCGGGGCGCCTATTTGCGTCTCCGTTAAAAAGAGCAGGGCAGGCCGCGCCGTCTCAAGGTGGTGATGGACGGCGTCGAGGTTGCTGTGTAGACCCCTAACATTACAGAAATCCATTTTTATTGTGGATATGGAGTCCGCCGTGGTAAAACTTCTGCTCTTATTTTTCTTGCGCGCCATGATTTCTGAGAGAGAGCGAGGGATAGGGGAAATGAGTGTGGTGAAGTCTAAGTGGTGCCCAAAGAAAGTGTATAGCCGTGTGCGGGGTGGATCCGCGAGTTGTGTGGGGAGCTGACATGCAGCACGGAAGGGCCCCCGGTGCCCCCTCGTCTGCAGCCACCGGGATCCACTCCGGTCTCCTACCCCGGCACGATGTCTGCAGAACGAGATTTTCGCCGGTTGGCGGAACAGCCTCCCGAGTAGGATGGCCTCGGGTTCGGGTCCCCTACTGACCGGCAGGTGGCCGGCGTAACCATTTCCACCAGGTCTCCCTGAACTGCACGTCAGACCCCCACGCCCAACAAACCCACCACGACTTTTGCCAAGCTAGCCTCAAGCCCCACGCAGACTCCACAACACCCAGGGAAAGGATGGGAGAGATGGGAACGGCTACTCTGCCCTTCAACCGGAACGCAAGTCTGCTTCGCGACCAAAATAGACAGGGTGGTGGTACCTACCCGTTCGAAACCAGCTTCTAACAGGTGTTACCTATTAGAAGACTGGTCTCTTCCACCAGTGATAGGAGGGGTAGGGGGGAGTAGGGCAACAATACCGCGGGCGAAGTAAGGAGTGCAGTATTGATGGCTAAGGAAGCCGGGCGCGCGTACCCGAAGTCGCCTATATTGCAGCCGGACAGGATACAAATAGGTTAGACCCCCCTACGTAATAAGACCTATACCTATATAGGCCTTATCTTCCAGATTAATTCAAAATCAGACCGCAATCTGTATGAGCTGTTTGATATATACGTTAATAGGAACTTATCGGACTACGGTCACACTGGCTACAGTGGCGTAGGAAGGGAGGGGGCGGCGGGGGCGGCCCGCCCCGGGTGCCACCCTTTTTGGGGTGCCACCCATCCCAAAAAAGGGGTGACACCCAAAACTCAACCTTAAGAACAATGTACAAAAATATAAAACAACATAGGCACTAGCTCAACACTACGAGAGGTAGCCTGGAATTGTTAGGTATCGCCTAAAAAAAAGGTTATCCGCCAGCTTGCGCCCCGGGTGCCACCCAAGCTAGCTACGCCACTGACCGGCTATAAGTGCCTCTGGAAGGTCCGTATCCTTCAATATATCCATATAGATAGGAGCCATATAAGGCAGCGATAGCCTAGTGGAGATACCAACGGACTGCAATGCAGAGAGTATCGGGTTCGAATCCACGACGCGCACCAATGACTTTTCGAAGTTATGTGCGTATTAAATTGTTAATTATCGCTTGCCCCGTACCTCCGAGAGCACGTTAAACCGCGCGTCGGTCCCGGCTGTCATGGAGATCTTTGACAGTCGTAACGGGGAGTCAGTACCCTCAAATAAACTGATACTGGTCTAAACCATGGAATATCGCTATCCCTTTGGGAAAAGTTGATATTCAGTCATATCTGGTTAGACCAGTAAGCGGACCTCGGGCTTCAAGGCGTGTAAGTCTTGGATGCAACTGGGATAACGCTATGGCGATGATGATGGAGATAGGAGCTATATTTGTATGACTTATCTGAGAAATAAATTTAACTGAAACTTATCTGACAGAGGTTAAACCGTCCATTAAGATATAATTTTCAAGTTATCAACCATTATATAATTATCAAAGAATTTCTTAAGTTTTCTCAAATGCGTTATTCCGTCACCTACAATTTATTAACGCTGACTGACATCTGTCAATATCCAAACTATTATAGTCCTTATTCACAAGCAATAACGCCTATAATAGTCTGAACGGTGTTGATAGATGCCGCTAGTGTAGTCGTCCTAAAAAATACCACGAATCCGGGGAAAATGGAAACTCTGGCAGCACACAATCTGGGGTTGACACGCTTAGACTTGTGGTCACAGTTCGGCTCTACGCTAGAAAGGTTGTTTTCACAATTGTAGATTTTGGTAGATTTTCGACACGACTCTAGTAGATTTTGGTAGATTTTCGACATGAGTCTTGTAGATTTTGGTACATTTTCGCCAATTTTGGTAGGGATATTTTGAAATACGAGTTAATGGTTTTGGTAAATTTATCAAGAATATGTTTTTCGTGCAAATGTGTGATTCTAGCACTTATGTTAATACGTAGTTTGACATGACATTTAGTTTGGCACTAGCAATTCTAGAATATTCGATTGTAGTGTTTTTGTCGATTTCTTGTGCACTGATTTTATGCACTATACGATTAACGCACTTGAGTTTTTTGTATAATTAAGACTACACGGTTTTATAAGTGTCAATTTTAAATTGAATTAAATATCTTAAAGACAAATATTACAAAATATCTAATTCGCATTATGCACATCAAAATTGTTGTGCATCTCAAATTTAAAATAATATAGTAAATCTCAAATTATTACAAGCTTATCCGCTAGGAAAAAAATCGCATAAAAAAGCAAAACTTAAAATAATAAATATTTTGCGCTTTATCGCAAATATCCAGTTCTTTTTTTAATATATTAAAAGTTTATTTCTTATATTAAGTTTTTAATATATTAAGTTTACAACTTGCAGATATTTGACAACCATTGTACTTTTTTACTTTTTTTTTCTTAATTATTAATTCCTTTTTTCTCGTAGGAGGTACAACCCCGGCCGCGTCAGTCCACGGCTCTGACGACGAAGACGAGGTAGATGAAGAACAGGAATTAGCTGAGCTCCGGATAAGTGATAAGTAAATTATATAAGTTTTGCCTTTCTTAGGATTTACGACCTTATGCCTTGGATTTAAGAGTGTGAATCGTGTAACAGATAATTATGTATATCTCTGTGGATTTAAGACCTTATTCCTTCAGTTTAAGGTTGTAAATCGTGTCACCGATGTTTATGAGTAATTTTATGTGTGTCCTTCTCTTGGGATTTTCGACCTTACGCCTTTGATGTAAGCGATGAAACTGTATCACATGTATTTGATTTGAGACCTTATTAATTAGTTTAAAGGTTGTAAATCATATGATATACAACAATATAACTTTTATAAGTGTTGCCTTTTCGTAGGATATACGACCTTACTTCCTCGACCTTGCGGTCTGGAACTTAAGGTTGTCAATTATTGCAAGTCTTGAACGATAATTTCGAATGTTGGCTTAATTAGGACTAAACATTATAGTTACGTCGTATAGTAAGCAATTTAGTTGGATACCACTGAGCCGTAAGCTAAAAATAACTGCATTTCTAGCAAATTTTTGACAATTAAACAAAAAATATATAAATTATATAAAACATCTGGTTTGCCTTCCAACTTGGCTTCTACAAACTAGAAATCGATTGAAGTCGGTTAAAATTGCTTCAAGTTTATTGCTTTTTAATTTAACTATAAAGAAATTAAAACACATTTCAGTAAATTTAGTTCGCAAAAAAAATAATTAAGAATATTTTTAGAGTTTTCTTGAATTATACTCAAATATTACATCTCGAAAAATATACGAAGTGAAATGGGTTAGAGTGAATTTGAGTTTTACTATTATAAACAAGAGTTATCTACTTAAAAGAGTTTACATTCATTCTGGTTAAGCCAACATTTAGTATTAAGGGTTGAGGGTTCGAGCACTGAATACAGATTTACATAGAAGCGCATTTCTTAAGGATTTCGTGTGCCGATTCCAAGTGGCGACTGTCGCTAGTGTAGTTCGTACTTGGCGCCGTTGGCGGCGCTGGCGTCGTTCTCTGTCTCTCTTGCTCTCGTAGTTAAGATACACAGGAGGAACGTTCGTCTCTCTTGCTCTCGTAGAGACAGTTGTCACAGCGCGACTGCCACGCCGCCAAGCGGCGATTTGGGTCACAGAAAGTTTGTTTACAGAGAGCCCATAAGAAATGCGCCTCTATGTAGCTATAAATTTTAAAATTATCTTTTTATATCCTTACAGAATTATTGGGTATGAGTTTTTTGAGTTTGTTTAGCCAAAGCCACACTTTATAAATTATAAATATTTTTATACAAACATATACAAAGAAATATTACAGAAATTCAGTGTTGCCAGATTTTATTAAAACTATACAAAATATTAAAATACTCCAATCGTCGCCAGAAATGAATTATATTATTCCTTATATGTATACAAAAATGTTATGAAATTATATTTGAATCAATGAATGTTTGAATGAAGATAATTTTTATATTCAAAATGTATGAAATATTTACAAAATCAATTTGGCAGGAATTATGAATTTAAGTATAATTTTACAAGAATCATGCGTAGAAATATTAATTATAATAATAGTTCTTCCATTTAAGTAGTTCCTATCCTTAAGATATTTTATCTTTAAGGTATTTTATTTACTGTTCATCATAAATTATATTTATTCAGATTGTACCTTGTACCTTAAGCCCCAAGATATTACGATTTTTTTATATTCACAAACTGTCTTGCCTCGAAGTGATTTTATATTTATTTAATGAATATAATTTATGTCTCGAAAATAAATTTATACTTACTTATTTTTTGTTATCAACATTAAATAGTATTTATACATAATACCTGCATATAAAATGTAATATTTTTATAAATTCTTGATGAAATATTATATTTGATACTGTTACTTGATACTGTTAGCTCCTTAATCATATATACTAGCAGAATATATATAAACATTGTTTTAATAATATATACTAGCTGCCGCTATTTTAACCCATATTTTATGGAATCCTATGTGGAAAAGTTGATATTGTGTCGTATTTGGTTGAACTGGTAAGCGGGCCTCGGGCTCCAAGGTTTGCAAGTGTTGGACGCAACCGGGATAACGCTAAGACGCTGATGATGATGATTTTATGGAATATCAAAAATCCTTCCTTAGTAAGTGCCTACGTTAAAAAGGAACCCACTGTCAAAATGTCATGTTTCTAGTTTCAGTAATTGACACTCTATGATATGTCACTCAGGACATATGATAATGAGGGTGTTTAATATTTCTTCTACCACCAGAGGGCGCTTAGTATGCGTCAGGTCCAAACTGACCTCAGATATGTACAGACACGTACACACACATAATACAAAAAACACAGACGTACGAAAATATAGGGACTTGACAGTTTTGACAGGTTTCTGGACCTGATGCCTCAGTGCTGCCGCGTAGTGAGCGTCATTTCAGAACATTATATTACATTTTACGAGTTGCTGGCAATTTAATAAGGTTATTTATAAACTAAACTGTCTATAAAAGAGATATTGCAAATATTTTATGTAAAATTATAAAAATGAAAATTGTTACATTTAAAAATATATATTTTACTACAACTTTATTGTAACCCTTTCGCACCGACTTTCAAATTATTACATAATTATGTAGTGTAACTATTCGCGTCGAATTCAAAATAATATTTTCTTGATATAATGGAGTCAGTATCGTAAATTGCAATAATAATATAAGTTATTTTAAAGCGTGGTGACTTATTTTATCACATTAGTTAGTTTTATGCTCAGTTTAAGTAAAAAAATTGATAACACAGTATGCTCCGTATTGTAAGTGAAGTTTAAATAAGGGAGATCAATGTTAACTACGAGCGCTCAGCCCAGATCAAGTAAAATATGTTTGACGAGTCACTGTAAGTAAAAACTGAAGTTACTTCTCTAAATTTTATAAAACGAAGTACTCTGCCGCCTCTCTTATCGCGATGAACTCCAAAATTATCGAACAGTTTTTGCTCTGTTTTCACCAATAGATAGTGATTTCTGAGGCAGGTTTAGGAAAGTCAAGATGAGTCACTATTTGTACACATGCCTAAATGAATGTGCTAGCATTTTGTGTATCTACTAAAGGTCTTCCTTTATTGACTTCACACACAATATGGAGCATGCTGTATGTACTTTTTTACTTGAGCTAAGGTTTTTTGCGACACGCTTGTCAGTACATTATAGATTATAATGTTAGTTGCATATTATTATGTATTTTTGTATTAGTTTAAGTAAATAAATAATAAATAGACACCTTTTGATTGTAGTTTTTTGTTATTACGACATTCGATTTTGAAAAGATATCTTTGTAACGTTGTTCTATGTTTGTCAGCAATTTTAAAATTACGGAGCCTTTTTTGAGTTTTGTATGTATATTATATGAGGTATGGAATATTGAGCTTTTTATTTCTTGCGTTTTACTATGGCGTCGTGTTTTAAAACCACAATATAAGCGATCGCCTCGCCACTTCACACTGTTTCGAGAGTTGTGGGTTCGCTTCCCACACGAGACAACACTTTGTGTGATCCATAAATTGTTGTTTCGAGTCTGGGTGTTCATTGTTTCCATTGGTTACATGTTTATAAATTCCCCGTGACACGGGATTTATAACTACTGTGGGATTAGTTAAAAAAAAAAGAACAGAAAACACACATTTATAATAAATTAAATAAAATGAAATAATTTTCTCGAGTTGTCTTGAAAGCAATAAAATAAAAAACACATAAAAATCTCTACAATATTATAATGTGTGTTTTATATCTCTTTTGTCGTAATAAGAGGAATATTTTAGTAACATAAAATAAACTACAATAAAAAGGTTGAGTATGTAATATTAATATATTGTATTCAATTACTAGACATATATTAACATCTAAAAAATTACTTAGTAATAAAATTATGATAATTTTGTAGATGTTAAAAATATGGTATTTTAAAACTAAGTAATAAAAATAGATTATTATTTTTGTAATAATGATTAAGAATATAATAATTTCTTTACTGCCATTTCACGAGTGTTATGCGTGGACTTAGTGTCAGACATTTTGAAGTTTCTTTTTGTATTTTTATGAAAAATAAATTATATTTTCGTGAAGAATCTGAAAAAAAATTGCCACCTTGTGAATTAATCACATAGACTTACACTCGTAAGTCTGTATATGGCTTGTAAAATTGAATACTAGATATTAAAAAATAAGAAGTAAATATTCAAAAATAAGAAGTAGATAGTCAAAAATTAGAAGTGGCTATTCAAAAATAGAGTCGATATTCAAAAAAGATAATTATTAACCCGTAAGATAATTTTGTTATTTAAATTATGGGTAAATATTTTACCGTAATATAAAATGTCTGACATTACGTGCACTATACGAATTTAGTCTAAAATAAGTCTGAATCAAATTATTTCCATCTCTCTTGTGCCATACAATCAGATTTTTGTTATTTAGTAATAAAAAGCGTTAAAATTTATTTGAGTATTTTATTTTCTTGTCCTTAATACTGAATGAAGTCGTTGATCTAATGGTTTTGGATGAAACTACGGAGTATGAGGTCTCGAGTTCGATGACCACGTCGAGCAGAAAGTGTTTTTGGATTTTCTATCAAGATTTGTCCAAAGTGCTAAATATGCTGCCCCTACTACGTGGGCCCTAAAATTCATAACATGGTGAAATGTGGGTGTAATAGTACACCTCTGTCTACCCCAAGTTACGGTTAGCAAAATGTCCAATATATTTTTTCTTAAGCTAGTTTCGTAGCATGACCGAATGTAATATAAATAAGTACAACAAAATCTTTATACCAACTATTACAGCAAAAAAGTAAAATACTTAGACACAAGTTGTCCCTTCGGGGACATAGCCGTGAGTGTATATAACTACTAATTGTTACGGATGTACACTGGGAGGCAAAAGTAAAGATACCTACTGATATGGACTGGGTGAGGGTGGATATATAAAAGAGACAGGGATCGGATGGCGGAGGACAAAGAAGATTATAAGCGAAGGTCATATACATTCAGTTAAAAAAGTATCGGGAATGGATTATTTGTTTATGGTTCCAAATTAAAATTTTTGTTTTTTTGGTTGTTGTTAGATTGGCACAACTGTTTTCCATTTTGGCGCGAAGTTTGAGATGCATCTGTTATCACTAAATAGTATAAAACAAGTCTGTCTTCTGTCTATCTGTCTCTATGTACCTATATCTTAAAAACTACGCAACAAATTTTTATGCGGTGTTTTTAATAGATAGAATGGTTCAAGAGGAAGTTTTATATGTATAATTGACGCGGGCGAAGCCGCTAGCGACGTCTGTGATGGTTGATTTGCCTCGCTCTGGTCACCAACGTCTGCAACTGAAGTTAACACCGCAAAAGTGAAGGACAGTGACTGGCAATCCTCATTTAACTTTGAGAGAGATAGCCACCGAACTTTCTGTATCTCACGAGCCGATCCGTATCATTTTATCTAATCATTTGGGTATGAAACATGTTGCCGCTCGGCAATCCCAAAAGACCTGAATTTTCTCCAAAAACTATAGCATGAGAGTCGCTGAGGACATGCTAGAACGAGTTAATTCCGACCCAACATTCATGAAACGCATTGTTACTGGTGGCATGACGTGGGTTTGACATGCAAACTAGTCAACAAGCTTCGGTGACGCCTTTCAACTGAACCAAAACCGAAAAAGCCTTTGGAAAAAACCACGCCAAACTCGTTCAAAAGTCAAAGTCATGTTTTCTTTGAATATCACGGTGTTGTGCACTCTGAATTCTTGCCGGAAGGTCAAACGGTAAATAAGGAATATTATTTGAGCGTTTTGCGGCGTTTAAGAGAGCAACTTCGACGAAAAAGGCCAGATTTGTGGAAAGAAAATTATTGGATTTTGTACCACGATAATGCGCCTTACACAAGGCCATCATTGTGAACGAATTTTTGACCAAACACTCAACAAATACCATCGACCAACCACCATATTCACCAGATATGGCTCCAGCCGACTTTTTTCTTTTTCCTAAACTCAAATTACCACTTCGTGGCACCCGTTTTCAATCGGTAGAAGACATAAAGGAGAATTCGCGGCGAGAACTGAACTCAATTCCGGAAACAGCGGCAGCGTTTAAAAATGTTTTAATTATTGGATTATTCGTTGGCGTAAGTATATCGTTTCTGAAGGAGCATGCTTTACATAACATATAACATATCTTCACGCCTTTTATCCCCGAAGGGGTAGGCAGAGGTGTATTACACACCCATACTTCGCCAGATATGTTTCGGTCCCAATGTAATAGGGGGGCGAGCCTATAGCCATCTACCGGGCACATTGTTAAGCGAGCGATAATTAATATTTTTAATACACACATAACTTCGAAAAGTCATAGGTGTGTGCCCGGGGTAACTGGGGATCGAACCCGAGACTATCGTCTTGGCAGTCCGTTACATACACCACAGGGCTATCGCCGCCTTTGCAGGTGATAAAATAAATTTGGATGAATAACAAACAGTTTATGTATTATTGATCTTTTCTCGGTACTTTCTTGACGGAGCAGTAGATCGCCGACTCTAAATTAATGGGATTAGATCAAGAGGAAGATGATGTCCAATAGTTGTTACCAGTCAGGCATTGGCAGTGTCACACCCTGACGTCTCCTAAAGAACGTCAAGCTGTAGGTCCTGCTCCTAATCTTTCTCCGGCAGTGTCTAATGTAGTCCCATCAGATTGAGAGTGAGGGTATAGAAAATGCACCCATGTTTGCGCCATTATGCGTTTAGTTTCTTTCTACCAATAAAGCATATTATACAAAGTGATCGAAGAAGTGGGCGTTTAATATGCCTCTGCCTACCCCTTCGTGGAAACAGGCGTGAGTCTATGTATGTATGTATGATCGAAGAACTCAACGTCAGAATGAGCGAGGTATATTCTGTATGTCGTAACGCGGCACATTGCGTCAGCTAATGCACGAAAGGACGCATTGAGATCGGGAAGATCACGATACTAGCAGTCAGTGTTCGTTGGAAGGAAGAGGATTATGCAAGGCGACTTTATTGTATGGTTTAAGACTACATAACTACCATCATCATCTCAGCCGATTGACATCCACGACTATACAAAATCTCGCCCAAAACTTGCCACACAGATCGATCTAAAGTAGCCTAAATCTATGTAACTAAGCTTGTACGGGCGAAATAATGCTTTCTGTTTCTGTACTAAGTACATATGTAGTACCGATCTTGTGCCGCTCACATCTACGTAACTATGCATGAGGTCGGACAAAATATGCTTTCCTTGTCGTACGTTGACGTTATTTCGTGGGACCTAAAAATTCGTAAGGCGAAATGTGGGTGTAATATTACACCTAGAAAGAAAGAAAGAAAACTATTTATTTGCCACAGACACAGAAAAAAAAGTGTTACATATAGGAGAAAACATTGCAAGGCACAACATTAGTCTGTGACAGATAGGTGCACACTCAGCTATATTGTTGCATTGTGGTAGTATCCACAATACAACGCTGCTATTCTGTGTGCACAATAAATGCCGCACGGACGTTAAACAGCACAATAAATTAATGAGAAAACATTTAAAAATAAATAGACATATATAGCTACAGGGTATAGGTACATAACACATGACCCACCTGTGCCTACCCCTTCGGCGTAGACCCAGGTGCCTACAGCTATAATAATCCACGGCTACATCCAGCTCGGTATTAGCATCTTCACAAAGTCCAGGTATAATGACACAGTGTTCATCTTCAACGACGTCAGATATTTCTACGATTGGATACGAGACACGGCGGCCACCATCATATTTGAGAATATAGACAAGGAGAATTGGCAAGATATGGTGTTCAGGGATAGAACTGAAGTTAATGAGAGTGAAGTGAATTAATGGAAGTAGGTACTTATGTTAGTCTTGTAGAATAAATCTTGTATTTTCTAGAATAAATAGTGGATAAATACGGATGGTAGGCAGCGAGACAGCCTAGTAGAGAGACCGATATACTGCTACGCAGAGGGCCTCGTTTTCGAATCCAGGCCGCGCCCCAATACATTTTTGAAGTTACGTGCGTATTACAATGGCTAATTATCGCTTGCTAAACAGTGAAGAAAAACATCGTGAGGAAACCTGAGAGTCTCTATAATCTGAGAGTTCTCTATCATCATCATCAGCCCTTTATACTGTCCCGCTGCTGAGCACGGGCCTCTTCTCTCTATGAGAAGGGTAAGGCCATAGTCCACCACGCTGGCCAAGTGCGGATTGGCAGACTTCACATAACATTCGAGAACATTATGGAGAACTCTCAGACATGCAGGTTTCCTCACGATGTTTTCCTTCACCGTTTAGCAAGCGATAATGTAAGAGTTCTCTAGAATGTTCTAGAAAGACAGGAGGCCGTACAGCGCCACAACAGTGCACTTGGCTAGTGTGGGCGACTATGGAGTATGGCTTTACTCCTCTCGGAGTGAGAAGAGGCCCGTGTCGTCACTTCGTCAGGCTCCGGCAGATGTACAGATTATTATATATAATCTGTCGCTTAAATACGGGTAAGATTGTGGACTAGCCTGGATAATAGATAAACATGACGTAATTCTTATGTCGTGTAAGCAAAGGAACTTTCTAACGATCCTCATGACATGTCCAACTTTGGTCCATCAAAGTAGTCTGAAATCGGCTTCGAACATATTCGTATTGGTAAGAATTTCTTTTATTTAGTGAATACTAGAGGATTAGTGAAAAATAGGGTCTCCAGGGAAGTTACACGCCAGAATTTTAGCTTCTTGCATCCAGTAATCTTGGCTGTAGCTTGTCTATCAGTCAGTAGGTACTTAACGCAAATAAGTTATAGGTATATACAGATTGATCATGACACTAGTAACAGCTCTGTAATATTAGATACTTACTCGGATCACAGTAATCTGTTACGGGGTGCATGCAACGGGCAAATACTTACATAACGATATTAAAAAAAAAAAAAACACACACACAATTATTATTATTAAAGCTTACTTTTATTAATTATATTTATATAAATTATGGCACAATATAATCTCTTAAATACTATTTTAAATACCTACATATGTAATTCAGTGATAGTAAAGTGACAAACAGACGAAGGTAAATTTTGGCGGTAATTTTCGTTAAACTCAGTTTATGCTGTCAAAAGTGCCGCTGCCATCTTGTTTTTCGTTTCGTGCGCTATTTTGACATTGGCTATCAAATATGAGTTATTAATCTCGTGGGCAAAATAACTACCTTTCCCGTTCTTTCATCAGCGCACCGCCTAAATCTTAAATATCATTGTGCTAAGTGTTAATGCTCTTTTGTAGCAGAAGACACTACGGCTTTCTTAGAGGATTTGTCAACGATTCCGTTAGGAGCCTTTTTCTTTTCGTCATCTGTCTTTTCTTTAGAAGAACCTTTCTTAGGTTTACTTGAGGTTGATTTACTTTCCTTTAGGTGTTCCTTTAGCACATCATCTTTTGAATTTTTATCGGCGACATTATATACAATAGTCTCTTTTCCGTCAGGTTTACCATTAGATGTAGCATTCTTGTTTTCAGGTGTAATTTCTTTGTTACCAAGCTTTTCTACGGTAGTTGCGTTCTCCTTATGTACTTGCTCTGTTGATTTCTTATGTACTTCTGATTTAACTTTATTTACTTCGGATTCTTTTGGGGCTTCTGACTTTTTCTCAACAGGTTTGACATCATCAGTTGATTTATTTTTCTCTACAGATTTTTCCTCTACGACGCTTGTAGTATTAACAGTCTTAATTACTACGGTACTGTTTTTGTATTCAAATTTATTCGTAGAATTGTTGTGACCTTCATCAGATTGTTTTGGCGAATCTGCATTCTTCTCTACTGGTTTGCCAGTTGCCTCCTTTTTATCCTCAGATGTAGTATTCGTTTTGCTTGTTTTTTCATCTGTGACATTTGCAGCATTAACAGGTTTATTTACCGATGTACTGTTTTTATGATCTGGATTTTCTGTGACGTTCTTATGTCCTTCTGGGTTAACTTTATTTACTTTTGATTCTGTCGGCGAACCTTTGTTCTCATCAAGTTTCAGTTTAGATGTAGCGTTCTTTTTACCAGACTTTTCATCTACGACACTTGTAGTATTAACAGGCTTATGTACTAAGGTACTGTTTTTGTGTTCGAATTTCTCTGTGGAATTCTTATGTTGTTTTGGTGAATCTTTCTTTTCCTCAGGTTTTTCAGTTGTGACTACTTTATGTTCAGGTTCATGTTCCTTCTTTGGGTTCGATTTTTCATCTACAATTTTGATAGTATTATCAGGCTTATTTACTAATGTACTGTTTTCATGAACTGAATTTTCTACCGGCTTTTTGTGATCTAGTGAATTGTTTTTCTCATTAGATTTTCCACCTAAGACAATCGTGGCATTACCATGCTTAATGACTGTTGAATTTTTTTCAGTATGAGTCTTGTCCCCAGTGTGTTGGTCACCTAAGGAAACTTTTATGGTCGTTGTTTTGCTAGTTATGGGACTTGCCGTAGTCAATTTGTTTTCATCAGCTCTGGAAGTAGTGCTTATCGAATTAGGAGTAGATTCATTATGCAATTTTCCATTAGCTGTAGCATTGACGTGATTGAAAGTAGCATTGTTGCTTACAATTTTAGCTGTTGTGGGTTTCTGCGTAGAAGTCGATTCCATGTTTCTTTCAGTGGTAAAAGTCTTTTCTGTTGTGCTGCCTTTGGTGTTGTTTTCCGTACTGACCTCTATTTTATTAGGTATTAATCCTTTGTGCGGGGTAAAGGTCAATACATCGTCTATACCTTTAGTTGTTGGTTGCTTAGCCGCATTTAATTCAGTGATTGTCACGGTTTTAGCGGTAGTATGTATTACTTCAATAGTTGTCCCTTTCGTAACAGTATTTGCGTTACTAGGTTCAGTTATTACTGCAGCAGTAGTAGCCATAGTAGTTGGTATGGTTATTGTGCTATCAAAAATAGGAGAGACAGTAGGATCCGTCCTGATACCTTCAGTGGTAAACTCAACAGTAGGATCAGTTCTTATACCTCCAGTGACAATGGAAATAGTAGGTTCAGTTCTTGGGCCTTCAGTTACAATGGAAACAGTAGGCTCTGTCCTTGGTCCTTCAGTGACGATTGCAACCGTAGATGGCCTCTCGGTACTTCCAGTTACGATGGAAACAGTAGGTTCTGTCCTTATACCTTCAGTGACTGTAGAAACAGTAGGTTCTGTCCTTATACCTTCAGTGGTAACAACCATAGGTGGCCTCTCGGTACTTCCAGTTTCGATGGAAATATTAGGTTCCGTTCTTATACCTTCAGTTACAACAGAAACAGTAGGTTCTGTCCTTATACCTTCAGTAGTAACAACCATAGGTGGCCTCTGGGTACTTCCAGTTACGATGGAAACAGTAGGTTCGGTTCTTATACCCTCAGTGGTAACCTCAACAGTAGGTTCTGTCCTTATACCTTCAGTAGTAACAACCATAGGTGGCCTCTCGGTACTTCCAGTTACGATGGAAACAGTAGGTTCTGTCCTTATACCTTCAGTGACTGTAGAAACAGTAGGTTCTGTCCTTATACCTTCAGTGGTAACAACCATAGGTGGCCTCTCGGTACTTCCAGTTTCGATGGGAATAGTAGGTTCCGTTCTTATACCTTCAGTTACAACAGAAACAATAGCTTCTGTCCTTATACCTTCAGTAGTAACAACCATAGGTGGCCTCTGGGTACTTCCAATTACGATAGAAACAGTAGGTTCGGTTCTTATACCCTCAGTGGTAACCTCAACAGTAGGTCCTGTCCTTATACCTTCAGTAGTAACAACCATAGGTGGCCTCACGGTACTTCCAGTTACGATGGAAACAGTAGGTTCGGTTCTTATACCCTCAGTGGTAACCTCAACAGTAGGTTCTGTCCTTATACCTTCAGTAGTAACAACCATAAGTGGCCTCTCGGTACTTCCAGTTTCGATGGAAACAGTAGGTTCAGTTCTTATACCTTCAGTGACTATAGAAACAGTAGGTTCTGTCCTTATACCTTCAGTAGTAACAACCATAGGTGGCCTCTCGGTACTTCCAGTTTCGATGGAAACAGTTGGTTCAGTTCTTATACCTTCAGTGACTATAGAAACAGTAGGTTCTGTCCTTATACCTTCAGTAGTAACAACCATAGGTGGCCTCTTGGTACTTCCAGTTTCGATGGAAACAGTAGGTTCAGTTCTTATACCCTCAGGGGTAACCTCAACAGTAGGTTCTGTCCTTATACTCTCAGTGACGATACCAACAGTAGCTTCTGTGGTGGCTTCTATTCGTTTAGTTACTGTAGGTTCGGTAGGCACAATCTTTATTTCTTCGGTAGTCACAGGTGTGAAGTAATTACCTGTAGATTCCGTTGGTTCTGTTCCTACATCAGGTGAGCTGGTTGGTCTATTATTATCTGACACTCCTAGACCAACAGAATCTGAAGATTTGTTCAATGCAACCTCTTCTGGCGCGAACGTGAAGATATTAGTGCTGTTGTTCTTGTTCGCGATTTGTTTGATATTTCTGATGATTTCACTTATGTTCTTGTTTGGATAGAAAATGTATACATTTGTTACTTTATCGTTGCCTACTGCGTTACCGAAGAGGTTATTGGCTGTAACGTTGATTGGTTCTTTATCTTTCGGATTAGCTGTTACAGTTTTGTTTGCAGTGTCTTTTTCCTTGGGATCACGGCCGTGTGGTTCGCGATCATGTTTTCTGGCAAATGAATCGATTTTGTCGTGTAGCTGGTGCAAGATGTCTAAGTATTTATTTATTTGGTCTGTGACCTCTGCTTTGATTAGCGAGTTTGTTGTCTGTGGAAAGAAAAATAAAAGTTAGTTAATATTTTAAAGAATAAATAGAGAAGTTATTATTTATTTTTATATTATGCAATTCTTATTTGTTGACAGACGTGTGTTGTTGCCATGTTATGGTAACATGTATTTAAGGGCCTGTAAACTATGTATTGAATTTGACTTACCACCATCAAGGATCCTACGTATTTCTTTGCCAAATCTTCCATGTACTGCCAGAACTTTTTCTGAAATAAAGATAATGAATGGTTTTACAATTAATTATTATATTAGCAGATTCTATATCCCAACTTTACACAGATCCTCTTCTATATTTTCTTTGATATGGAAAATTGGTAAAGTTGCAATAATACTTAAGATTCATCCGCACCAATAAATATTTGGCAATTCTGAATATTTCAATAATTGAAAAATCTTTTTATACATAGAAAGCGTTTCTTCTTTTGAGCTAATTTAATAAAGAACATACTTGTAATAGCCGTTTCGGTTGGATGTATATACGTCCAAAATCGGTCAAGATATAGATATAGAGAATAGGACTAGTAATAATATTTATCACTTCAAATAAACTTACGTTATTTATAAGATCCAGCATGTAATCCAATTCTTGATCAACTCCGTCATGGCTGTCAGGCACCTAAAATATTTAATTGTCATCATTACAAATTATAAGAAACAAAATTACAAATATTGTGCTAAAGTGTGTCAACGATTCTGCTGATAGCACAGGAAAGCTACTTATTACGCTCGCATGTTAACTTACCTCGACTTTAACAGGACGATTTGGCTTTGCTGGATGTTCAGATTTCCTTGGTTGTATATCTTTGATTACCTTTTCAGGCGATAGTGTGGCTTCTTCAACAGGTTTCTTTTCAGGAATTAAATGGTTCACGTCATTTGTGTCTATCGGGTGATCAATCTCAACAGGCCGTTCAGTTTTATCGGAATCATTAGATTTATCCGTTATTGCAGGTATTTCAATTTCAATTTTGACTGTTGTTGCTGTTATTTTATCTACAGGGCTAGTAGTTGTCTCCGTTGCCTCAGTACTTGGTGTTATGGCTAAAGATTCTGTGCTGTGGGCTGGTTTTTCAGTAGTTACCTCTGGTTTTTCTGATGGTTCTTTGTTCTGAGTCGTATTGATAGGTTTGTTCATTTCAGGTCCTTTGGTATTATCGGCTCCATTGTTAACGAGGCTTGTAAATAAACTATGTAGGATATTTAAAAAGCTGATATGATCAGAGTCTGGTTTTTTATCATCATCGATCGGATTTTCTACTGAAGTCAATTTGTCAATTATATTTTGAAGTAAGTCGCTTATGGTAAGATTTTCAGGTATTTCTACAGGACCAGGTGTCAACTCGATAGATGAGTTATCTTTTATAAATATGTCGTGCAATTTCTTTATGATTTCACTGAAAGTAGGTTCTGTGATTTCAACAGACGGTTCTTCATTAGAATCGTCTCCATTAATGAGCGATTCAATAAGTGAAGATCCACCTTCACCAGATCCGAAATCTTCTCCAGAGCCGCTGTAATCACTATTGTTACCTTCTCCAGAATAATCATCACCCTCTCCTGAATAATCGTCACCCTCACCGGAATCACTACCTTCTATAGAGCCACTGGCTTCTCCAGAATGGCTGTCTTCATCAGAGTCACTGCCTTCTCCAGATTGGCTATCCTCTCCAGATTTACTATCCTCTCCAGATTGACTATCTTCTCCAGATTGGCTACTTTCTCCAGACTGGCTATCTTCTCCAGATTCATCACTGTCTTCATCAGATTTGCTATTCTCTCCAGATTCACTTCCTTCTGTGGATTCGCTGCCTCTAGAATCACTGCCTTGCTCATCAGAGCCGCTGTGTTCTTTTTCGATGCCTTCTTCGGAACCACTTGCCGAATCTTCTGGAGACTCATCAGAGTCAGATCCTGATGCGGAGTCAGATTCTTCACTGCTAGATCCAGAATCGGATTCAGGGCTCACCTGAAAATGAATAAAATGTTAGTTATTCTGCTATAGGTTCAGTACTTTATTAGGTAAGGTAATTTTGTTCAAAAGGTAATTTTCTAAGTATGAAATTGCTGATTTAACAGCCATGAATCTCTTCGAGTACAGCATAATAGAGAGTATTAGGAGAGAGGAAGACTTATTTTAATAGTATTTTGATGTAATTTTAACAAGAGTGTGTTGTGGGGTAAAAGAAGATGTAGTAACAACCATTGAGAAAGGTATGCTATAATGATAAGGTGGTTTGAGCACGTGGAGAGGATGGATGCAGAAAGACTGACCAAGAAGTTATATAAGGCAAGTGTGCATGGGACAGGAGGAAGGGCTTCCCCTTGACGGTACGGACGTTCTCTGACCAGATTGGAGACATCCTAAAAAAGGACAGGTTAGAAGTACCCTTAACCGAAGAGCATGCATGTGAAATTTGATGTGAGTGAATAAAGCAAGAGAGATATGTCACGATCGTTGCAAAGGGCGTTCCTTAGTCTCTGCCTACCCCTCCTGGAAACAGGCGTGAGTCTATGTATTTTAACAAGTGAGAATTTAATCCATGAATAAGTAATATCAGAGGGTCGACTTAAGGCACCTGCTGATAGAACTGCTAAAACATCTACCAAAGAGTCAATCGCATAAACATAAGATATTACATTCCAGCGATAAATAGTTTTTTCAAAGCTCTTTCAGAAGCTGCCATTTGGGGAAGGAGACATGGAAGATCTGTCCTTAATGATAATAGTCATAGAGACTATTTTCACGTGCATGGTAAGATTCAAAGGATACTTCTAATATCATATACTAGTTAACATACCTTGAGGTGTGAGCCAGAACCAGGCAGATCTTTAAGGTCATCACCTAACACATGACCTACGAGATTGGCGTATGCAGGCTTCAATACTTTCTGTAAAATAAAGAGACGGTACTTAATAAATCATTTTAAACTTTCGCGATTCGTCTACACCATAATTTCTTCGGCCTGCCCTTTTGGGATATTACTTGGTACAAATAATGTTCTCGTCACACAATTTTCCTGTGTGATGATCAAATCCATAACCCTCACCTTAGCAATCAGGGTCACTTATTTATTTAGGTATATATTTTATTTTGTTTCTTTTAATTTTAATTTATTAAAGAGACTATAACCTCTGAGTTTGTTTCGGATGTTTCTTCTCAGGGTAGTCAGGTAGGAAACACTGGCCTCATCTATCTCTTAAAATGATTGTTTTTAAACCAATGAACAAACAAATAATTTGACATTGACTATTACTTGATCTAATATTTAAATGATTTGTTTTAAAATATGTAATTTCGTGACTGCATCACCGAAAGGTTGATTGGCAGAGAAAATGTGATTGGCATTGGTCATTAAATCTAATTTTGTCATATTTTTTTTATGTGCAAGAAGTTTTAAATAAAAATAAATAATCAGCAGGCTAGAAATATACTCACATTCCAAACGATGCCACCATTTCCCAAGAGGTCCATACCATAGGTGTTGTTCTTGGCTTCCCCCTCCAAAGTGCCGTTCATTAAATCGTTGCTCAGATACTCTGAGCTGTCGTCTTTGATCAGAGCATTGGACGGTGAAATTTCAGACTGAAAAGAGATTATTTTTAATTAAACTGGCTGGTAAATGCTTTGAAGGGCGAATGGCAGACTCAAAAGGGAAATATTTAGTCAAATGGCTCTCGTGATACAGCGCACCAAAATCGCTGAACCAATTTTTATGATATTTCATCTCAAGCAATCCATCATCACCTAATGCTTCTTGGGCCTGAGATATAAACTGAGAGCGATGTCCTTAGAAGAAAGATTCATTCTTCTTCCATTCCAATTATGGAAGAAGTCTCTAATAAATTATAAAATCCCAAAGATTTGTTCTCGAAAGACATGTTAAGTCTGCCAATCCGCACTTGGCTAGCGTGGTGGACTATGGCCTTACCCTTCTCATAGTGAGAATAGGCCCGTGCCCAGCAGTTGGACAGTATAAAGGGCTGCTGATAATGAAAGATTTGGCATATCGTGGCGTGTAGACTAATAAATTTTGGGAACGGTATTCCATATTAGTCATGTATTGTCATGATTAATTGGTACCTTTCCTTCTACGTGGCCTCCGAAGCAAGGTAGCATTCTGATTTAAGCGTGCTTCACGGTCATTCAAGTAGTGACCGTTGCCATCGTTGCTTTAATTCGATATCTTCGTGCAAGTCACGCCATCAGTGCTAGTTTTTCGTAAGTATTCGTACTAATATCATAAAGCTGAAGAATTCGCTTGTTTATTCGTTTGGTTCATCATTATCGGCCCTTTACATAAACTGTCCCACTGCTGGGCACGGGCCTCTTCTCACTATGAGAAGGGTAAGGCCATAGTCCACCACGCTGGCCAAGTGCGTGTTGACAGACTACACATGTCTTTCGAGAACATTATGGAGAACTCTCAGACATGCAGGTTTCCTCACGATGTTTTCCTTCACCGTTTAGCAAGCGATAATTAACAATTTGATACGCACATAACTCCGAAAAGTCATTGGTGCGAGCCGTGGATTCGAACCCGAGACCTCTGCGTAGCAGGCCGTCGGTCTCTCCACTAGCCCAGTGGAGATCGCTGCTTGCTTAATCGTTTGGTTGAACGCGCTTATCTCAGGAACTACTGGCTCGATATAAATAATTATTTTTGTGTTAGCCCATTTATCGATCAAGGCTAACATCACGCTATGAGCCACGGGCGTTGAGCAGTAGCCCTAAATACCGCGGATGGAACCGGGCTCAGCTAGTGCACCACATATAGTGTGTAGTTATAATGAAATACTTACAGAATTACGTTTCGTCATCAACAGCAAATCTTTAATGAATTGTGGCAGAGCGCTGAAATCCAGTTTCTTTACGTATTTCGTTGTTAGTGATACTTCAGTCTGAAAAATAAACGACATGCTTATATTAGGAAACGTACTTAATGCAGTGTTGAACGACATATTACTGCAATATCGTAATAAAATAGATACAACTAGTTTTCTGAAAATACTTATAAATAGTAATAAAATTAAATCACATTCACACAGCATCATTTAGGCCCAAACTGAGCAGAAATTGTGCTATGGGCATACTAGATAATTATTATATAGAAACAAACATTAATGTTCACATACACACACAAATGTTTGACTTGAGCGGAAATCAAACCCGAGACACTTGGCGTGGCAGTTGGTTACACACCCGCTAAAACACCACAACGCCTAATTAAAGCATATACAATTTTCCAACGCACAAAAATACTTAATAATACTTACTTTATTATCTTTTGGCTTCAGGAGATCTTTGACGAAAGTGGGTAACCGGCTCAAATTCAACTTTGACACATTTGGCGATACTGAGAGGCGTCTCTCTACCTAAATAAGAAAAAAACAAAGATATAATTATATGTAGTTCTACCATTAAAGAAATATAGATGGGTTCTTAAATGGTGTGAATTTCTTGTACAAACTGACTGATAGATCGTTCACCATACATACATACATAGACTCACGCCTGTTTCCCCAAAGGGCTAGGCAGAGGCATATTAAACGCCCACGTTTCGCCAGTGTTTTGATCCCACGTAATAGGTGGCGAGCCTATTGCCGCTTGTCGGGATATTTTGTTTGCCGTCGCCTCGTCCGTTGATCGGCAGGTGCACCACTTGCAGGTGAGGTTGGCTTGGGACCCTAAGTTCTTGGTGGGAACCCTATGCACCTGTACATGTATCGTTCACCAATATTGGATAAGTAGTTTAGGTGATACGGTGAAAAAACATTTAAGCAAATGTAGGCAAAGAACACCCTGACTCGTGACAATGATTTGAGTACTTAACACGCTTATTAAAAGCATTAAGGATTGACTGATCAATTTTATATAAAGTTAAAAGCTGAGTTAAGGACCATCTTAATCACGTCAGCTGTCAAATTATAAAAATATTTTAGTCGGCTCATTCGTTATGAAGCTTCGATGGATCCGACAAACACGCAGACTTATAACACTCTTTTTGTATCGTGTGTAAAAATTTTCGTAACAAAAAATTAACTTACCCGAACTGCCCTTTTGTGTCTCTTTGCTTGATAAGGACGCTTCTGCAAAAACGAAAAAAATAAGAGATTAAAACAATTTGTCGAAAATCTTTTCTTTTTGGACCGAAAAAGGTGCTATTGTAAATCAAGGCAACAACCTAAGTATGGACTGGTTTGTACGTCTATGTAATTGCAATATTTGTGATTTATTTCTTTCTTTTTTTAATGCACAACGACTGCCTCCGTGGTCCAGTGGATAGCGTATGCGACTGCTGATCGGAGGTCCCGGGTTTTTTTTAACCCGGGTCGGGCAAAAGTGTTACTGGGTTTTCCGAATTCCCAGTAGCAGCGCGGAGTCTGGTGATGTGCCCGGTAACGGCAATAGAGTCGCCCCTATTACGTGGGACCTAAAAATTCATGGCGAAATGTGGGTGTAAGATTACACTTTAACATACCCCTTCGGTTAAACAGGCGTGAGTCTATAAAAAAAAAATCGGGCAAGTGCGAGTCTGACCCGCGCACCGAGGGTTCCGTACGCATTTTACCTTATTGGTTGGTGCTAATTACGCTAGTCCTCTAAATCTGTACGAGAGCCCATACAACTTATATGGGCTATCTTATATGGAGTCTACTATGTATGTATGGGGACACCCTTCAATTTTCCACTTTTTTATTTTTTGTAATTTTTCCTTTAATTGATTTCCTTTAATTTCGTGATTCTAGTTCAACGGGAACTACCATATAGGTTTGCGACCCAAAACCTATAGGGTACTTACGGTTGACCTAGCATTGTCAATTTTGGTCAAAACCAAGGTCTTACAGCACAAGTAAAGGAAAAATTCCGAAAATTAAAAAAGTTTAAAATTAAGGTTAATTTTTATACTTACAAGTTTTCGCAAAAATCTAATTTTGACCATATCTTTTTATTGGGTTGACCCAGGACCCTGATTTTCATACACCTAATAGCAACCATAGACCTCAGTATCTGGTATAAATTTCAATTTGCTAGGTCCACCCGTTCCTGAGAAAATCGGTGGTGACACACGGACAGACAGACAGACAGACCGACAGACGGACAAGAAAGTGATCTTATAAGGGTTCCTTTTTTTACCTTAAGGTACGGAACCCTAAAAACAACTTTCTTATTTGCCGTCTTTATTTACATGAAACGCGTAGGCGGACTTAATGCTTTTGGTCGTACGCTGATTCTATTTATTTATTAGTCATTAGAATAAACATACAGGTTAAAGGTGTAATTAAGTGTATAATTATTGTGCTCGACTTATTCCTAAGTGACGATGAATAAGAGAACTTAGAACTTATTCAAGGCGCTACTGGTCCTAATTGTGGTAGGTAAGTAAATAATATCGTCGAAATCTGTCCAGTCGAATAATTATAGGAATAATAAATTATAAGATAATCTTACCTGAGGAGAAATCTCTCTCTTTCTTCTAGAATTTGTCGGTGCCTCCTGAGAACAAAATAAAACACTTAATAGGTTATTCCGAAGACACTTCGCTTTGGAGGGGGCAACTGAAACGATTTACAAACATTCTGTTGTTTCATGAACTGATGATCAATAATTTTTAAATCATTAACTTTTTATCCAAAGGCCTTTACACCCATGAATGGTTTGGCAACATAACTTTGCGTCTCTGTAAACTTGTCGGATTAAGAATGCGGAATGTCACCACCCCATATCATCCCATGGGTGTCGTAAGAGCCGACGGAGGGAGCATATTATGCAGAGAACAGCACTGTCAGAGAAGGAAGACTTGATACAAACCCTATACCAACCCGTTTGGCCAGCGTGGTATAGTAGGCCAATTCCTCCTTTCAAAGGAGAGGCCTAGTCCAGCGGTGGACTGTTAAAGGCTGATGATGATGACTCATCAACTATTCAACCACAAGAACATTTGACCCATGTATTGTTCCCCAACAGAACGGTACATCAGTGAGTGTTTTCCCAACAGAATCTCTTGACAATGACTCCTAATTTTCTTCACATCTGATGATTGACAGTGCTACTGTCAATCATCCTCCTAGCGTTTATCCCAGTTAGAACCCGGGGTCTGCTTTCTAGTCTAACCGGATTTGACTGAATATTAGCTTTTCCACAGAGCGACTGCCTGTCTGACCTCCGCAACCCAAAGGGCTACATAGGGACTAGCTATATATATTCCATGGTTAAGACTAGTGCCAGTTTGTTATTAGGTACTGACACCCAATAACGACTGTCAAAAATCTTCATGACAGCCGAGACCGACGGCTTAACGTGCTCTCCGAGGCACGGGATAAGCGATAATTGACAATTCAATACGCACATAACTCCAAAAAGTCAGTGGTGCGCGCCGTGGATTCGAACCCGATACCATTTGCATGGCAGTCTGTTGGTATCTCCACTACGCTATCGCCGTCTACAGTATCACTGTCAATCGGAGGAATTGCTACTTACCATCTCACGATGCTCAGATCATAAATGCATATACAGGGTGTCACAAGACCCATCACCAAGCCGAAGTCTACTCGTTGTGGACATCATGCCAAGTCATACTAACCAAAAATAATACCTGGGTAATGTCTTTTTTTAAGATTTTCCATTTTTTAAACCGCTATTAAAAGCGCGCGTGCAATCCCCGAAATACCTTTTTATCCATGGGGTCATAGGGCATCTAAAGAACATAATTATTGGCGGGGTAAATGCATTGATTTTGTACCTAATTAGAAAAAATCCACACTAACTTTGAGCCTCAATATCTCCTGAACCAGTAATTTCCCAGGTATGGTGTGCAAGCAAAAAATGTTCTTAGTGATTGGTACAACATGGGATTTCAGTTTTCGTTAAGGGTCTTTTTACACCCTCTATTTCAACAAAACTCACCGCTAGAGGACTGGTTGTCGTTTCACCAGATGTCTCCTTCTGTTTATACAACACGTCATCGACACCATCTTCACTGCTCTGGCTCGGTGGGAGATCAGTCTGGAAGTAAATTAATATTTTTGTTTATAGACTCACTCCTGTATCTGGGAGGTAGGCAGAGGTGTATCAGCAGACGCGTACGGTATCTACCGGACCACTCAGGGCCGAAACATCCCAATGTGCGCGGCGCACACAGGCGCCAGGGTGACAGGGGCGCCGCGCGCCGAGATATGCGTTAATTATAACACTTATTTTCGAAAAAGGATGCCAAAAAAGGCGCTTCACAAATTTCGCACACAGGCGCACTGACGTAGGAAGGGGCAAATATTAAACACGATATCGAGTGTTAGCCCGGAATTGTTAGGTATCGACTAAACACACAGGCGCTGGATTGGGTCGGCACGGCCCTGGGACCACTGAGGCACTCATGAATAATACTTCCTTTATTTTTATTATAGATTCACGCTTTTTTATATCCGAATGGGTAAGCAGAGGTGTAGATTACACCCATACTCTATCCACTGGACCACGCAGACAGTCATAAATAAATGAATACTTTGTAGATTTCGAGTTCTTGTGATGTTATATTTATAACTCTTCTTGTGTACTACCACTGTAGCAGTGACCATTTTCGGGTAATACCTTCTTAGCGCACCTTTAGGGCGGTCAGCCCTAAAGGTCATCAATCATCAAGGATCATACTTGACAAATTTTAGCTTCTTGCGCCTAATAGTTTCGGCTGTAGCGTGTCTGTCAGTTAGTAACGCAAGAATGTTATGTACAGGCTGTCCCAAGACCCATCACCAAGTCGAAGTCTACTCAAAAATAATGGCTGGGAGTAGTTTTTTTTTTTAATTTCGCATTTTTTAAACCGCAATTAAAAGCGCGCGCGTGCAATGCTCGAAATACCTACTTATCCATGGTGTCATAGATGGGCATCTAAAGAACATTTTGGCGGGGTTAATCGACCTAATTAGAAAAATTCCATACTAACTTAGAGCCTCAATATCTCCTGACCCAGTAATTTCCCAGGTATGCCGAAGTAAAAAATGATCGTAGTGATTGGTACAACATGGGATTTCAGTTTTCGTTAAGGGTCTTTTTACACCCTGTATATACAGACAGATATATGACTGGATCTTCGGAACTCTTTCACGCAAAAACAACCGAACATGTTTTGCTGACATTCTGCAGTAGGCTAGGCTGCTACTTAGGCTACCTTTTGTTCCTATAACCAACCCAGGGGCGAAGCCGTGGGCAGAAGCTAGTAATTTAAAAAGCCTTGTCTTACCTCTGGTGGTGGTGGTGCTTCTGTCTGAGGTAGTTCTTGGGCGTTGGTGAAGGGCGGGCCGGGCTGGTAATTCCCTGGATTCTGCCCTTCAGCTGGCTAAAAATCAAGTAAGACTCTTATTAATCAAATGTTAGGTAACTACACTAAATTGGCGGCTCAACTATTGCTTATTGTAAAAGTTATGTGTGTATTAAAAATGTTAATACATATCCGCGCGAGACACAGAAGCTTTTTAGTTGTCTCAGGCATTCAAGAATACAAGAGGTTAATAATGTGCTCGGTAGATGGCAATAGGCTCGCCCCCTATTACATTGCGACCTGAATATAACTTGCGAAATGTGGGTGTGTAGTAGGTACACCTCTGCCTATCCCTCCGGGGATAAAAGGCGTGAAGTTATGTTATGTTATTACTTATTTCGCCAGAACCTTAGCAGAGTTTCATTGGTGTTTTTTGTGAAAGGGAAAATACGCGACCATTAATTTTTTACTGCGACATCAACCCTGTATACACCATCTACTCCCAAATTAATTGGTACCAGACCATGGATATACAAACATACTATACATATTATAAACTGTCCCACTGCTGGGCACTAACCCGTTCTCTCTATGAGAAGGGTCAGGCCATAGTCCACCACGCTGTCCAAGTGCGGGTTGGCAGACTTCACATGTGTTCTGAGAACATTATCTCGAAAGGACTCTTAGACATGTAAGCTTATTCTCGATGTTTTCCTTCAGCGTATACCAAGTGATATTTAACAATTTATACGCACACTAGAGGACGCCAGCAGCTACGCTTGCAATTTTTTTTTAATTTACCCGTTTTGCTCGATCCCGTGGGAATTTTTGGAAAGCCCTTCTTAGTGCACCCCTACGGTCCCCAAGGAACATACATGCCAAATTTCAGCTTCCTGCGCCCAATAGTTTCGGCTGTAGCGTGTCTGTCAGTCAGTCAGTAACGCAAGGATTTTATATATTAAGATAACTTTGAAAAGTCATTAGTGCGCGCTGATTCGAAACTGAGACTCTCTACGTAGTAGTCTTTCGGTCTCTTCTCTAGGATATCTCTGCCTATTCTTTGTTGCAATACTAATGGTGGGGATTTCTAGGCCTAACAAATAAATGCTGCTGTGGCGCGTCTACACAGACTATGGGCCATTTGCTTACGTGCCCAGTAAGCAGTAAGCCCAGAGTCATTGTACGCTTGACGAATTACATGAAGGGAGCTCAAACGCCATTCGAGCGGCCGAGTTTTGTGCCCAAACTATCTAATGGTGCCGATACATTTGACAGAGGCATAGGAAGAGGGGGGTGGCGTGGGCGGTCCGCCCCGCTCTTCCTACCACCCTTTTTGGGGTCCCACCCATCCAAAAAAAGGGGTGACACCCAAAACTCAACTTTAAAGAACAATGTAGAAAAATATTAAACAACATAGGCACTAGCTCAGCACTACGAAAGTTAGCCCGGAATTGTAAGGTAACGACTAAAAAAAAAGGTCATCCGCCATCTTCCGCCCCGGGTGCCACCCAAGCTAGCTAAGCTACTGACATTTGAGCATTCACGTTGTAAGAAGCATTCTTGCGAATGTTACAAAACAGAAAAACAAACGAGTGTGTTTTAGAGAGCATTCTTACGAACGTTTTGGCGAGGATTCTAGCGAATTGACACAAGGCTTTGACGTTTTTGCTGATTAGAGCGTTCGCTAGAAAGAGCTCCTCTGTTCGTTGTGTTATTTTTATTTTTTTATTTATTTATAGACTCACGCCTGTATCCCCGAAGGGGTAGGCAGAGGTGTAATTTTACACCCACATTTCGCCATGAATTTTTAGGTCCCACGTAATAGCGAGCCTATTGTCGTACCGGGCACATTACCAGACTCCATGCTGCTACTGAGCATTTCCTAACGGAAAAACCCAATAACACTTTGCCCGAGCCGGGAATCGAACCCGAGACCTCCCAATCACACGCGCACATTTATGCCGCGAGACCAACGAGTTCGTTGTTCAGTTCGAAAAAACAATAAAAACGCCGAATGCTCGCTGTTCTGTTACACGTAAATGCTCAGGTGTATCCGCACCATAAAGTGTTGCCATCGACACGATAAGCCAGTAAGTAATACAAGATAAATATGTACTTACCTGTTCTTTACTATAAGGTCTTTCAATAAGGTGGTAGTATATGATTTCCCGTAGAGTCGGCTTGCCCGAGTCAGGGGTCATAAGTGTTAGAGTTCTGCCATCTTTATCTTGGGTTACTTCGTAAACTAGCTCCTTGGGTTGCCTCAGCTGAAATGGGAGAGTTTTCATTACTGATAAAAGCTAATATTCAGCCAAATTTGATTAGACCAGTTAGCCGACCCCGGGTTGAAACTAGGATAGCGCTAGGAGGATGATAACTGATCAAATGTGTCCGGATCATTGGGGATGCAGAGGCCACTAAGACTCTTGAGTCACTGCAATTACGCAGAGATGTGGCCTCAATGGCTGTTTTCTATCGCATTTATCACGGTGAGTGCTCCGAAGAGCTCTTTCAACTAATCCCACCCTCTCCTTTCCTATCCCGATCAACACGTGCTGGGTTAAGGTGCCACTCTTACACGGTAGAACAGATATCGTCACGCACCAAACGGTTCGGCGCCTCTTATCTCTGCCGTACCATTAAGATGTGGAACTCATTACCAGCCCACGTGTTTCCCTCCACTTATGATCCTGGGTCCTTTAAGCGGGGCGTGGAAAAGCTTTTCTCAAAGCCGTCAAGGTGAGGGCCATCATGCCATAATGCCATGCTGGCTGCTGGGACGATGGCCATCACTATGGGACTTCACTGACTGCTTAACATCAGGCAGCATGAAGTCAATTTGATCGGCAGAAAAAAAACCTGCTTGTTTCTTTGTCCTTTTTCACGCTAAAATAACTATTAGTTAAATCTTTAAATTCATTATTTCAGTTTAGATATATCAATTAAATTATAATAATTTCTACTTATGTCCTGATAGCATTTTTTTGTGGAGTGTCAGTAGGTAATTATAATCTAATTGCCATTCTCATATTACGTAATTTTAATGACATAATTAGCGCACTTTAGCAAATTGCTGGGTCGCCAAAACGCCATTTAAAGTGAGAAGTTTAACAAGGTGTAAAAATAACACTTATTTCAAACTCTCAAAAAGATATAGAAAATATAATGCACAGAGCATAGCTTTTCATATTCTATTTAACCTTTTCATTGCCAAAGTCATGTATTGGTACATACATACATAGACTCACGCCTGTTTCCCGGAGGGGTAGGCAGAGACTACGGAACGCATGTATTGGTGATAAGCCAAAATGAATCTAGTACACTAAGTTTTGGCTATATTTTGATTTGCCACAATTATTCTCATCTATCAATGACAATGGCGTACAAAAAGTTAATAAAAATAGATATTCATAGTACTTACTTCAATTTTGGAGAGTGTATGTGCATCGCTAGAATATATGCCTAGGCCGAGTAGGCATATACTTAACTGAAAATAAGAAAGATAGAATAACCATTAAAACTGGGGAGGCACATTAATCATTTTAGAAAATTAAGCATACAAAAATATCTAACGACTAACTGCTTTCAGTCTTGGGTGGGGCCGAAACGGTGGAAAACAAAAACATTGAGAATTTTGCAAATGACTCATAAATGCCGAATTTCTGAGATCAAAAACATAAAAGATCTGAAGAATTGAGAATCTTGCCCCTTTTTGAAGTCGGTTGAAAACATATCGAAAAGAAAATTATCAGGTATTCTAAAGCAGTTTCAGAAATTGAATTGTTTGAAAGGAATCATTAATGATCTAGAATTCAACAGCAGTTAAAGGAAATTCATCGTTTAAAAGAAATCATAATAACTACAGAATTACAGATAGAAAGAAATATTTTAGCCCATATAACCTTCTCAAATTATGACTTTCACTGAAACTCTATCTAAGCCATCAAATTTAAAGCTTGCGTATCTTCGTTTATGGTGTAAATGATACTGATAGAAAGATATGATTTTTAGATTGTTAGATTGAAGAAAATTGTGTAGCCTGTTTTATTTGTATTTTTTTTATAACATGGCGCTTCTTTTAACATATATTAACTCCCTGCTCGCGAGACTTTAAGAACTTTGTAAGAACGGATTCAAAACAATCACCCACACAGAAGATTTTTTGTGACCCACGCATTATAATCCCTTCTGGGAATCGAACCCACACTGACAGGCTCAAGACAACCACGCAACATACACTTAGCAAGCATTTTGAAGGATTAAAAAATTGGTTGCCTGTAAAGTCGGTATACGGGCGAAAGTTTTACGTGACAACGACTTTGAGTGGTAAAATAATTTTAATGTGAATATTCATTCGTATAGTAGGAAGAAGGATGAAAGACGCGTGCCTTTCACTTTTTATGTCTGTCTCTCTCGCTCTTAGGCGGGACGCGTGCCTCTCACTCGCTCTCATTGTGAGCGCATAACGTGAGCGGAGCGTAACGCAGTTTCTTGAAGTGTCACCCGGCAAACCAATTTATAAGACGTTGTCACGTCAAAAACAAGGAGAAAATGCTAAAAGTGTTTGGCTGAAGTTTAATCTTTAGTTTACTCTGTATCTATATAAAAAATAAAAACACAGATAAAATATTACAACTTACCCACAAGTGTTTCATTTTGACACACACAGAACTAAGTGGCAACTATTCTTTTGACAGTTCGTTTATATACATATATAATTATCGCTTTATCAATCTGTCCGTCACGTTATCAAAGATATTTTAACTATTTGAGGTTAGTAACTGTAGTTATAATTATTAAGTAGTTATAATTAGTAAAGTATGTGTTACTGAGTTTTAAACTGGTTTAAATATAACGGTTAGTTGAATTGCATTCGTTTTTGACTGGTTTATTGGTTAGGTTGTCCGTGTGGTGACGGATTAAGAATACGGTGTGTCACCAACCCATATCATCCCATGGGTGTCGTAAGAGCCGACAAAGGTAGCATATTGTGCAATGAACAGCACTGTAAGAGAAGGAAAACTTGATACAAACCCTATAACAACCATACAACCGTTTGGCCTGCTAATCGGAGCGCGAAAAGTATGCGACTGCTAATCGGAGCGCCCGGGTTCGATTCCCGGGACGGGCATAAGTGTTACTGGGGTTTTCCGTGTTCTCAGTAGCAGCACGGAGTCTGGTGATTAACCCGGTAACTATAAACCAACCATAACCCGGGCAATAGGCTCGCCCCCTATTACGTGGGACCTAAATATTCATGGCTAAATGTGGGTGTAATTACGCCTCTGCCTACCCCTTCGGGGATACAGGCGTGAGTCTATAAATAAAATAAATTATTTTGTGCACTTGGTTGGCTTCGTTATGGCTGACGCAAGTGACTCAGAGGGTAGCGATTCATTGCATAGACCAGTCCAAACAATCGAATAAAGCTATCCCTTTTGGATGCGGAGGTCAGACAGACAGTCGCTCTGTGGAAAAGCTGATATTCAATCAAATCTGGTTAGATTAAGAGCATCAACTATGGACTCCAATTCGAATAAAAATACTAATATTTAGCTACTTATATTTACTTATATAGCGGCGATAGCCCAGTGGTGTACGTAACGGACTGCCGAGACGATAGTCTCGGGTTCGAACCCCAGTTACCCCGGGCACACACCTCTGACTTTTCGAAGTTATCTGTATATTAAAGATGTTAATTATCGCTCGCTTAAAAATGTGCCCGGTAGATGGCAGTAGGCTCACCCCTATTACATTAGGACCTAAACATAACTGGCGAAGTGTGGGCATGTGGTGTGGGTATAATATACCTCTACCTACGGAGGTCTTTACCCCCGTAAGTAGAGGTGCCGTGAAGTTATATTATTATGTTATGTTACTTATGTGATGTGCCCGGTAACGGCAATATAATATATATAATAGGCTCGCCCTCTATTACGTGGGAACTATAAATTCACGGCGAAATGTGGGTGTAATATTTACACCTCTGCCTACCCCTTCGGGGATACAGGCGTGAGACTATAAATAAATAAATGTTATTTATATTTCTGTGTAGTGACGGATTCAGAATACAAAATGTCAGTACCCCATTTTATTCCGCGGATGTCGTAAGATGTGACTAAGGGAAATAGACGAAGTAATAAATAGTACATATATATCATCCCGTCCCGTAGGGGTAGGCAGAGACAACGGAACACCACTTGCTTCTATCCTATATAGAAGTAAGTCTCAGATTGGTGAAGGAAAACATCATGAGGGAACCTGCATATCTGAGAGTTCTCCATAATGTTCTCAAAAGTCATGTGAAGTCTACCAACCCGCTCATGGCCAGCGTGGTGGACTACAGCCTTACCCTTCTCATAGTGAGAAGAGGCCCGTGCCCAGCAGTGGGACAGTATAAAGGGCTGATGATGATGATGAACGTGTTGTACAGAGACGAGATGTAATGGTTAGTGGTTAGCGAGTATAAGATTCGATGCCTGCTCATTTTTGTAATTTTGTATTTTGGCGTTTTGTAATAACAACTTCTTATTGTTTTGTTTCAGCGTATTTCTCATATCTTCTATTGTTTAATTACATTAGCATTAATTCTTGTGTTCCGGTATACTTTACAACCATTCAAACAACTCACATTAAAGCACCTAGACTTAAAATAACATAACTTCACGCCTTTATCCCCGGAGGGGTAGGCAGAGGTGTATTACACACCCACACTTCTCCAGTTATGTTTCGGTCCCAATGTAATAGGGGGCGAGCCTATTGCCATCTACCGGGCACATTATTTAGCGAGCGATAATTAACATTTTTAATACACATAACTTCGAAAAGTCAGAGGTGTGTGCCCGGGGGACCTGGGGATCGAACCCGAGACCATCGTCTCAGCAGTCCGTTACGTACACAACTGGGCTATCGCCGCTATCAAAATAACAATTAGTGTATTTACACAAAGAATTGATTTTGACTGTCTCCGTGGTCCAGTGGGCAGCTTATGTGTCTGCTGATCGGAGGTCCCGGGTTCGATTCCCGGGTCGGGCAAAAGTGTTACTGCGTTTTCCGAATTCTCAGTAGCAGCCCGGAGTCTGGTGATGTGCCCGGTAACGGCCATTGGCTCGCCCTCTATTAAGTGGGACCTAGAAGTTCTTGGCGAAATGTGGATGTAATATTACACCTCTACCTACCCCTTCGGGGATACAGGCGTGAGTCTATAAAAAAAAACACAAAGAATTCTTTCTCATCAGTTCATCATACAAAGATTCGTCCGGGCATCGAACTTGCAACTTGCTGAAGTATACTCACTAACCACTAAACTAATAGGCCAATCAATTACACATTTCATTCATAAAAGCAGTAAGATAATTAGCAGAATGTCATTCTGCTAATGAGTATCGGTAATTATTTTGCCGATTATTGTTATAAATTAAATACCTGTTTTGACGATTATAACGGTTCTTTAGAGCTTAAATAATATATATTACGGTTCATTATAAATCGGCAAAGTAAAGTAACGTTTGTACAGGTCACTACTATGATGGGTGACCGGTTGTGTGGCAAAGGTCACGTAAAGCTGTCGGTCCCGGAGGAGGCGTTAAAAAGCCTAAATAATCATTGTGTTTTCGACATAATCTGTATATCTATACATATAATATCTTTTTAAAACTGCCTCCGTAGTCGAGTGGATAGCGTATGCGACTGCTGATCGGAGGTCCCGGGTTCGATTCCCGGGTCGGGCAAAAGTGTTACTGGGGTTTTCCGAATTCTCAGTAGCTGCACGGAGTCTGGTGATGTGCCCGATAACGGCAATAGGCTCGCCCCCTATTACGTGGGACCTAACAATTCATGGCGAAATGTGGGTGTAATATTACACCTCTGCCTAACCCTTCGGGGATACAGGCGTGAGACTTAAAAAAAAAACTTTTTAAAATTCTTCGGTTGCTGACTGACATGACAACGCAGAACTAAAACTTTTGGGCGCAGGAAGTCGAAATTTCCCATGTATGTTCCTTGGGGACCGTGGGTGCATTAAGAAAAGGTATCCCGAAATTCCAACAAGATCGGGTAAAAAAAAATTAAATTAAATTAAAATGTGCGGGCGCGGCAGTGATATATATAAGCAGCGATAGCTTTGTGGACAGACCCACAGACTGTTACGCAGAGAGTCTGGGTTCGAGTCCACGGCGCGCACCAATGACTTTTCGGAGTTATTTGCGTATTAAATTAGTAATTATCGCTTGCTAAACGGTGCAGGAAAACATCGTGAGGAAACCTGCATGTCTGAGAGTTCGCCCTAATGTTCTCGAAAGACATGTGAAGTCTGCCAATCGCACTTGGCCAGCGTGGTGGACTATGGCCATACCCTTCTCATAGTGGGAAGAGGCCCGTGCCCAGCAGTGGGATAGTTTATATATGTATATGGCTGATAATGGTGATGATGATGTGCGGACGTGCCTGCTAAATCTAGGGGTCCGATCCGACTTTGGTCTAATGGATCGCATTCGAGTCGTTTGTCAGTGAGAAATGTTCTAAACATTTACTCGAGTGGCTGCCACCAAAGCAAGAAGTTGTTTCGTGCGAGGATTAAGCCCACAATATTTGACCCGGTAGCTGAACGCTAGGGTCAATGCTAATTTTGACAACATTTTTTTTTTATTAATTTCCTCTTCGTCTAACCTTCTAATGTAACCGGATTTGACTGAATATTACCTTTTCCACGGAGCGACTGTCGGTCTGACCTCCGCAATCCAAAGGGATAAGGATATTCTATCGTTTAAACGACTATGGAAGATAAAACTGCCGGGATCGACGGCCCACCGTGCTCTCTGAGGCATGGGGCAAGCGATAATTAGCAATTGAAGACGCACATAACTGCGAAACGTCTGTGGTGCGCGCCATGGATCCGAACGCGTATGGCAGTCTGTTGATATCTCCACTAGGCTATCGCTTTTTCTTAATTTCCCTTTGATATAAAAACCAAAATAAACACAACAACATAATATAAAAAATCCTTTATTTAAAAAATATACAAAACACTTATGTAATCGTAGAATTCTTAAGCATTTTAGCTTTCTTTAGCTGGTTCACTGGTATAACTTTATAATCGCTTTCAAGCTCGTCTATAAAAAACCTCGTCTGGTTATTAGGTTCCAGCACTTTGTGAACTGGTTGGACTTTTTCTTTTTCAGCCGATACTGTATCCTTAGTATGTATTGTATTAGTGTGGATATGTCCATGGTATACTACGCTTGCAACCTGCGCGTTGCTCTTATGTGGTAAGATAGGCTGTTGATAGGCATAAACGAAAGGAATGGAAATATGTGAATCATTTTTGCGAATTATCATGTTTGGGCTAAACGGCATCCCTGGGTGATTCCTCCAATCCATTGGAAAGCCATTGCTGCCGTCAAATTTGCTGGCATCGAATTTGTTGCCTTCAAACTTGTTAGTTTCATATTTAGAAAAGGGCTTTTCCGTTTTTTCATCGTCCCTTTGTATCGGTTTGTGTTCTATTATATGTGTATTCTGTGCGTCCATTTTGTCAGCTAGCTTTTTGAGGAAAGTTTGGAGAATTTCTGTGTTTTTATCAATCTTTTTTAGTATTTGGTCTGTTAAGTTTTCATTTCTTTCTATAGTGTGCATTATGTTCTTTTTTAGTTTTTCGTTGAATAATGGAGGGGGTGTTGGTAATGTTGTGATTACTGTTAGTGGGACAGTTCTTTGAGTTGTCAGTACTGTGGTTTGGACAGTTGTTGGTGCCACTGTTGACACTGGTTCCTTCTGTCTTAGAGATTCTGCAGTTAGTTTGTTTACGTCATCTTTGCTTAGGTGTAAGACTTTGTGTGTTTGTTTCGAAGGCATCATATCAAGATAATCAAAATGTGGAATTATCGTATTATTTTCGTCTACTAGTATAGATTCTATATTTGATTTTTCCTCATTTAGCCGATTCAGTTGTTCGTCTATGTGTTTCTGATGCTGTCTTAAAAGTACTTGCATTTTCTCCTGCTGATCTTTGATCTTTTTAGCTAGATATGCATCGGCAGCTTTATTGAATTCTGGCTCTTTCGTTTTGTTGATTTTTATTACTTTTGATATTTCGGATACATTGACCAGTGAAGAATACATTAAGCCATTCTTATTGAACCTTTTATTAATACTGGTATGGATTTCCTTGAAACCTGAATTCAAACCTGATGACATGTTTTTGGGAACAATCTTTACCGTCACTTTGTAATTCGTTTTGGGAGCTTGTAGGGCATTAACAATATCTTGTACCCTCTGTATCCTTTCTGTCGTTTCTATATTCTTCACATCAAGCTGTGCAGGTGCTGAATTAGCTCCATCTGTTATGATTTTGTCATCTACTTTCTCCATATCCATTGTTTGGGAAGCAAGCTTATTAAACGCAGGTATTTTACCGAACAGTAGAGCATTGTCTGGAGTGAAATCTTCTCTTGACTTTGAAATTTCTTCCATGAATATGTGTGGGTATTTAGACATTAGAGGATTGTGTCTGGATTTGCCATCAAATATTCTGTAAGTCGGAGTATCACTCTCTTCAGTTTGGTATGGAATGTATTCAGTGTCATCGGGTTTATCAGGCTCCAACTCAGTTGTTTCAACTTCTTTGACAATAGCTCTATCAGCAAATAAGTTTTCATCAGACACAACAAAAACGTTTTCATCACTGCTGTGTTTGTGGGGTATATCTGATGCTATTATTCTTATCTTATTTATTTGCCGCTTACTTCTCTTTTTATTCAAGAATATTCTTTTTGTAGACATAGCTTTTGTGTTTAAAAATCTGTTTAATTTGATTTTACCTTTTAAGTTTGATATCTTCTTTACGTTTAACGATCTCTTCTTACGCTGAAATAAATTTGCTAAGCCAAATATTTCTGCTGGTTTTAAATCTTTTTCGAATATATTCTCGTCGACTATCAAAGGCGTCGCTTGATCTTTAGTGGTTCTGAATTCAACATTTGTTTTAGTATTCTCCCTTTCGTATACATCTCTGTAGTTTTCGTATGGCAGAAATGGGCCGTCATAAATAATTTTGTACTCGTTAGAATGATAGTCATGTTTCTTATTGACAGATCGTCGGACTATTATATGATCGTTTATATTAGGGTTTGGTTCTTGCCTGTCGTCGACCATTTCTTCATTTATTTCTGTAACTTGCTCTTGTCCTTGATCGTAGTTTTGATGATAGGTCTTTATCACGTTTTCTAGGCCTGTGAATAATTTGATAGTTTCGGGATCTGGTGGTTCATCGACGTATTGGTTGAAACCAATAGCGAATCCTGAACCATCAATATCTTTAATAAAGAATTTCATATTACCTAAATCGTAGTAAGTGTTTGAATTCATAGATTCCTCACTCATATCTGTGTTTAGTGGTTTTTGTAATCTCTGTGGAATACCGTTGACATCCATAACTTTATTGTAATCAACGTCTAGTTCACTCATTTCTGCTGAATTGATAGATTTGGTAGCAGTCAAAAATGTAGGACCGATATATTCCTTTTTCCAAGATTCACCTGATCTATCTCTCACATTAGGCGCACCTTCTTGCACTGATACTGTTTTTGGTATAGTGATAGGGTTAAGTTGCCTGTGAACTATGCTACTTATTGGTATAGCGTATTTATTTATAATTGTTTGATCCTTGTGTTCCAAAGGATTTTGCATACGTTTCCTTACATGTAGCGATGCATGTTTTTTCTTTTTGATCACTGGTTTCCCTTCAATTTCTTTCGTTTTAGTGTCATCAGAATGTATAGCTTTCTGTATTTTCTCTATTAAGCTTCTTATTAGTTTCTTCTTCTTTTCGCCTTTCATGCCTTTGCTATCGAAATGTGTTTCAATTTCTACGTACAGTTCATCATCTTCTGTTTTCTTTTTCCTTTTCGGAACCTCTTTACGAGGTTGATGTGCTGCGTTTTCTTCTTTTTCGTACTTTATTTTTATGTGACGTTTAAGTCGTTTAGATGAGAATTTGTCCTTTGTTTCATCTGAGAAATCTTTGCTAGTTCTTGGATACCTTTTGAAATACTCCGCAATAAATCTGTTCAAGTAATCTTTAGGTATCTTTTTTAAGTCATTGATATTTATGACGCTTGCTTGTGTTGTGGTAGGCTCTGGTATTTGAATTTTGTTAGATTTTGTGAATTTCGGTTGAATGATGTTAAGTGGTGGTTTTCTCTGGTTTGGTTTCAAGTCTGTGTCGGGACGCGTAAATTTCATTGCTTTGCCATTATAAATCAGCTCTATGATGCCATGTATGTTGTCTTTTGAAATTCTGTAAAATGAAAAGCATGGATATTGCATTATGATAATTAATTAAAAAGTGTAGTATTAAAGAGTGATCAGTAGCATTCACGATTGGTCTTGAAACTATACAAAGAGAATATACTGTGAAACGTTTGAAAAAAAAATCGAACGCCTTTGGGTTTCTTGTTAATTTTTCTGCAGAGTTCATGTGTTTTTATAAACTTACGTGTCATTCTGGTTATTTCCAATAGACTTTATGTCTATTACGGTTTTGATCATGACGTTTGAGCCTGTCAACAAGAAAATAAAGCATGAAATTACTTCAAAACCTGTAATTTTTATTAATTCAGAATACTTTTTTGAAAATATTCACTTCTAAATTATTTTACATGTTTGTATACCCCCATTATATATATTACCCCATGGATAAGTAGGTATTTCGAGCATTGCACGCGCGCGCTTTTAATTGCAGTTTAAAAAATGAGAAAACTCAAAAATATTCGTTTCCAGGTATTATTTTTGGTTAGCATGATCCACAACGAGTAGACTTTGGCTTGGTGATGGGTCTTGTAACACCTATGTCAATTAGGCGCAAATATTTAGTTTTAGAAGTATTGTACTTTTTATCGACTTACGACGGCGGCGAAGCTGTGCGCGGCTATTAGTCAACCATAATGATTTTTATGATAGTATTGTGTTGTTATTACATGCATACTTTAGAGCTCAAGAATCTCCAACAATTACACAATATTCAAGATGAGGAAAACAAAAAACCTTGTTAGAAGAAGCAACGTATTTACCTAATTTGTTATTAGTTGCTACATCAGGTGACGGTCTTGGTGGCATCTTCATAGGCATTCTCATCATATCCCTTGTCTCCGGGCCTGATCTTAGCAGAACTCTTGGATCGATCAGATTTGTACTTTGAATGTCCAAGCTGGTCTTCCTACCATCATTCTTCGCAGCACCGTTCATTATGTGCTCTTGAATTTTGTTGCATTTTATCAGTTCTGCTACAAATTTATCTTCGATTGAGGGTTTTGATAATGGTTTGGTTTCGTCTAATTGTGGTGTGGTTAGTCCTTCCTTGTCTTCGATGTTTCGATTGTCTGTAAGATAATCATGAGTTGGTTAAGGTTAAGAATTTAGATGCTATATTTAGCTTTGGTGATCATTGATTCAGTCTTGTATCGGAAGCTAAATGATAGTTGATAAGCCACTACAGCCACTCATGATAGTTAAATATTTTTTGACAAATTTAGCTAATTTGAATAGGCTAGTTGATGAAAAAAAATGTATAAGTCCGTCCTTTAGATTATTCAAAAATAAGCGATACGTATTTTTTTATTTGTAAATTAAACCAAAAATGACCAAGATATAGCTCATTAAAGTAACGTAAAACGTCACGCCGTGCTGCATTTTTTCGCACCAGGTGACGTCACACGTAACTTTAATGGGCTATATCTTTGTTATTTTTTATTTAATCGAAAAAAGAAAAAAATACTTGCCCAATATTTTTTTATAATCTAAAATACGGACCAAATAAGATGTAATTATTTTGACCCGGGAAACTACCCTAATATATTAAGCTGCTAAAATGCGATTTAAAAGCTGAATCGTCACTGGAACTGCGAGAATCATTTATAACTATCTTTTGAATTGGGGTCACGTCTAATCCATACTAATAACAAATAAAGATGGCACTTTAAAACCAAAGAATTAAACACTATTTTGACAGCTACAGTGTGATTCAGTAATACTTCATTTTAAACTTCGAATCTGAATCCGCTGTGAGTTTCTTGATTGGCATTCTTAAACTCGGTTGATAATTGGAATCTACACTAGCACTACTCTTTCGAGCGTGTTTGCGCGTTGAACTAAATTGTCCTCGAGATTTTGACAGATAAAGTATGAGATGACGTAAAAAGTGGCATTCTATAAGGTAATTCCCCCGTGAGTTCGACGCTCACTTTGCACTCGAAATCAAGGTCAATTTGAACCTTATGCGAAGTGAGAGCGAATAGCGACGTGACATGCGAGCTGTTGTTTGAATTTTACAGAATCGACGTGCTGTTCTGTAGATGATCCCTTACTACATACACATCTTAAATAAAAAACAATGAAATGAAGTTTACGGTAACTTTACCTTTTTCTTCTCTAACATTGTTTAAATTCTTCATCAAAGAATTAACTCTCTTATAGACTTCCTTCAAATCCATATGACCAATGATTCCTTGCAGTAATATATTATGCATGGTTAAATGTAGCATATCCTCATCTTTTTGCTTTTTCTGTTCTTCCTGGTCTTTACCATCATCTAAGATGGTTAATACGTCTTTAGAAGAATCTTTATCTTCTTCTTTTGGTATGTTCTTTATTCTGTCTCTTCTGCTCTCATTGTTACTTGATTCTTCTGCGTCTAATGCTTCGAGAAGCGTTGATAGCCGATTTGTGAGTATGTTCTTGATTTTCGGATTCTTTATGTGAAATAGGAAGTTTTGGGTTTCTGAAACAAATATTGATTTTTGAGCAATCGTGTTATTGTTAAGTTGATATTGGTGTGGTGAATTTGAATACTATTCCGATTATATGTCTAATTCGTTTGACTAAAGTATGTTTTTTTTAATGCAGGAGGGGAAAAATTAATGAAATAAGTTCCTCGATAGGTTTGTTTAATTTTTAGTATTTGTAGATATTCAAAAAGGAAGAGGTTGTTGAGGGGAATTTGCCACGGGATCAGTAATATCGGTTAAATTAAATTAAACTGTTAGGTTGTAGCCGTGGACGCATTCTCTAGTAATATATATTTCTCTTTCTCCACAATCATATCCGTTGAAAGGTGGTACTACAAACGTAAAATTTGCTATCTAACTAGTTAGACTATTTTGAAGGATCCAGTATGACAACTTGAAGCTTGAAGTTGTTATAGTGGATAATGGCGTCAGAATAAAAAAAAAGCAAAATGTTTGGTAACTTTGTGTTGTTGTGTTGAGATCTCTAGCCTTACACTGGACAGGTTAGCGATTATTCTACATGCAGGCTAAGACAAGTTTACCTATTGATCTCTTGGTCCGATACGAGTCATCGTTATCATAACTGAAGTCTTCACTCAAGGGTTCAGCAGTCGTTCCCTCTTGTACTTCATTGTCCGATAGTATTGGTGCTTTATGGTTACCTGGAAATAAAAGATTTTAATTTAATTACAAAATAAAGTTCACGATGTGGTTATGTACTTATATACTAGCTACAAGTCAAGTCATACAGTTTCAGTACGAATTTTGATCCTTATTTCCAACACCATAAGGATGGTATAAAGGTCAAAATTACTAACTTGAAGTGTAGCCCTGGATGCTAAAGATATTTTCTGGTAGATTTCTCGTCCATGGGTCACTATTTTACAGGTACTTTTATGAAACGCTACACTGTCCTAGATCAGTTTTGTTTAAGTACCTTGATATTACAATAGTTATAAAGTGAAAAGTCTTTATTTTGCATCTGGGAGTGAGTAGTTTTACGAGAATTTTGATGAGATTTTGTGATTTCGTAGGAGATTTTATTACCTTGCTTAGATAGTATGCCGTCGATATCTATAAACACGTTGGTCAGTATGATGGTGAAACTGAACGCTATAGCCAGAAGTGTGACGCAGAACACCCTGTAGAAGACAGCATCGTAGTCGCATCGTGTCATATGTAGGGTGTTGCTTTTTATTCTGAAACAAAAATATTTTTATAAATTCAAATTCAAAAGCCTTTATTCATTTGGGTCACAATGTGACGCTTTTGAACGTCAAAATAATAAATTTATAAAATAATTACTTATAGACTCTACATTTACATTTACTGCCACGTTCGCAAAGCAAGGGCGTAGAACCATGAGAAAGAACGGGCAATAAAACTCACGGTCACTCTTTTTCATCGCCAGGTTTTGCTTAATACACATAATTTACATTTTGTAAGGTGCTGCAACTGTTACACCTTCTATATCACTTGTATATATTTAGTGTACATAATAATACTCAAGCATAATACTTTTAAAGTTTATAGTAGCCTGTCATCTCTGCCAAGAAATGTTGGGATCTATTTAATGGAAAGTATTGGCTGCAACCGTGAAAAGCTGGGATGATAATGATTATATTAAACTGAAATTGAAAGTAAGGTCACTGTAGTTAGTGAGTATAACTCATCATCATTATTATATGATTGTCCTAGCGTTATCCCGGGTGCTTCCATGAGTCTAACCAGATATCACAGAAAGACCGATCTGACCTCCGCAACACAACGGAATAATAAATACCATGGCTTACAAATTCAAAACTATAAAAGGCTTGTGTCCTAAAATGCAATTAGCGATTGATTCGTTCCTTTATTAGATGTTAAACTGAAATACCAGATTTTTTCTTCAAAAATCGATCAGCAACATTAGTAATTACGGCTTTTTAAAAACCTTTTTGAATTTGACACGAAAACGCTGTAAACCATTACGGCGGTTGAGTGATATCACAAAGTCCAAAACAAAACAAACCGTGAATGAAGTCTGGTCTGATGTACCCACTTTTATTTTGTTATATTCGATTTGACAGGTAGGAAGTTTGACGTTTTAGTTGTATTTACCTACTACTAAAACGTCAATAACATGAATGGCGGACGTACTGTTCGACGTCGTGTCACAAGAATAAATATATTATTTTTTTACTTTTTATAATAAATAATAAACTTTAATGACATCTTAAAATCATAATGAATCTACATTATGAATCATACTACAATCAAACCAATTTATTCTTAGAGGACACAAGCCTATTATAGCTTATTTAATTACGGTGCAATTAAAAACTAAAATTGAAGCTATTCTAGTTTGAAAAACGTCACTTAAAGTTACACTTACTTTAGGAACCTCGGTCGTCGGCAGTCGACACTGAAGTGAGAATGTTTTGGTAAACATTCGTCTTATCGGCACACTGATTTTATTTTACACACGATTTGTGAAAAACTTTCAAGTTAACGATTGTATTGACTGACGCCTTCAATGATATCAGTCTGTTGACATATTGGACTGTTTTTATTGCTCTCTTCTTCCTGTATAGAAACTTCAACAACTGTGAATGTAACTAACTACGGAATTCAACTTAGACTATACATATATAGAGACAGATCTGTAGATTTTAGATTCGTTTTTGACATAAGCTCCATACAAAATATGTCAAACACGAATCTCGAATCTCAAAATCCATGTGTTGCTCGAATATTGAAAATCGCCCCTCAATCAATTTCAATCCATGTTGGTATAACAATAAAGACAAAAAATAAATAATTTCAAATCATTACACTCATCATCATCTTATTATGCTAAATGGAAAATATTGATGGTAGATATAATGCATTTCAATCCCCATAAAGATTCAATAATCACAAATTTTAATCATCATCATCATCATAACACGTGCAAAAGCGAAAAATATTTCTGGAAGTTATAATCCATTTCAATCCACATTGGTATCACAATAAAGATAAAGATCCAAAAATCATAAATCATGTTCATCATCATTACCGTGCTTCGGAGGGCATGTAAAACTGTCGTTCCGTTCCTTGTCTAAGGATAAGGATCGTTAGGCCATGTCGGAGGCCTACGGGCGGCCTGAAAAAATCCGACACCAGAGTTGGCCACACGCGCACACGAAAATCAAAAACAACATCATAATTGTAATTACGGCAAGCAGAACAAAAAATCTGGAAGTTCAAAGTCAGAATTGAACATATTTTGTTATGAGAAAGTTTATCCCAATAGACATTACCCAAGCTAACAATAGCAAAATCTATAACTCGATCTGGTCTGATTGTGAATCTAAAACATCCAAATAGCTACTCTGAAATATACGTTTATACGTTTAGGAGGAATTAAGTGAAACCTATACCTACGTATAACTGCATTGTATACATATATCATTTATTTATTTGGGAAACAAACAGATATATCTACTGCCTCGTTGGTCTCGCGGCATAAATGTGCGCGTGGGATTGGGAGGTCTCGGGTTCGATTCCCGGGTCGGGCAAAGTGTTATTGGTTTTTTCCGTGAGGAAATTCTTAGTAGCAGCACGGAGTCTGGTAATGTGCCCGGTACGGCAATAGGCTCGCCCCCTATTACGTGGGACCTAAAAATTTAAGGAGAAATGTGGGTGTATTATTACACCTCTGCCTACCCCTTCAGAGATACAGGCGTGAGTCTATAAAATAAATAAACAAACATATATCACAAAAGCAGCGATAGCCGAGTGGAGAGACCAACAGACTGCTACGCAGAGGGTCTCAGGTTCGAATCCTCAGCTCGCACCAATGACTTTTCGAAGTTAAGTGCGTACCTATTTAATTGTTTTTTGTCGCTTGCTCAACGGTGAAGGAAAGCATCGTGAGGAAACCTGCATGTCAGAGAGTTCTCCATAATGTTCTCGAAAGACATGTGAAATCTGCCAACCCGCACTTGGCCAGCATGTGGACTATGGCTTTACCCTTCTCATAGTGAGAAGAGGCCCGTGCCCATCAGTGGGACAGTTTAAAGGGCTGATGATGATGATATCACAAAAAGAGAACACAGTTACATAGTTCCAACTTACCTAATCTAAAACAGTTTCCACAAGTTACGTATGCTTGTTTAAGGATGGTAACATCTGACAATTTGTGTACATTAGTTTTGAATTTATGTAAAGAAAGGTGAAGGATGTCTATATTGTTGCTTACAGCGATCTTGTTATACAAACTACAGGTTCTTTTAATAAGCATTTTATTACCACAATTGGTTCGTGCAAACCTAATATAACAAAGAAATTTCCTTTTAATACTTCGTGGACATTCGAAATAAATCTTACTTAGAAAATACGGGGAGTCTATTTGGCCTCTTATTATTTTATAAAGAAATATTCTATCACGCTCCGCACGACGCGCCTCCACAGTTTGCAAGAAATGCATGTCAGAGCTTATTCTAAATCGCCATTTAATATAACTACAAAATTTATTTTGCAGTCTCTGAAGTTGATTGATGTAAATATCATACTGTGGGTTCCAAACTGTTGAGGCGTATTCAATTATTGGTCTCACAAGTGATTTATACATTATCACTTATGTGGATAAATTTCTTATATAAAAGTCTTTACCAATTCTAAGCACAAATTCCAACAAACGAAATGCTTTGCCCATAATGTTTGAAATAATTATGTGAAACAAAAATTAATTTACTGTCGATTAGCACACCAAGATGCCGGACCTCAGATACTTTATTTAGTTCTACATGAATAATATAATATTTAAAGGTAACTGGACTTTCTTTTTGGTAAAAAATATAACATTACATTTATTTACATTAAGGAACAAAGAGTTCTCTTTGCAGTAGCAATATAAATTATTTAAATCTGTTTGGAGTGCCAAGTATCATGTTTTAGAAAACATTTGTGATACATATTTCATTTTCCCCACGTTAATACTTAATGAAAACCAGTCACGTACTTTCAGAAGTAATTCATATAACAATATTCGGTACATAGCGATGTACGTAAAAAATAAGCATACTCCCTGCCATCGTTGAATAAACTAATGTTGCGAATATTAAATACAAATAATTTAATTAAGAAATGTGGGTCTAGGATGCACCTTGCGGTAAGCCCAATCCTTCAGGCAACACTATTCTGTTTCACATCTACATGTAGTTACTCGATCACTTAGATAAATAGCAAGTAGGTTGGCTCCAGTGCCACCATTGTCTTACATGATGAACATGTTTGAGTTTGCACATAATCGTTTCATGCGCGACGCAGTCAAAAGCCTTTTACAGAACAAGACAGAAATTTTACCAGGAACAAAAAAATCTTATTAAAATCCAGTCTTCTCTCCTTCATCCTTGTGTGTGAGTTCGGCCAATTCTGTTGTCGAGGTTTGTATACCGCCAGAAGGCCTCTGACAAGGCCTTACAACTCCTAACTTGCGGCAAAAACCGGGACCAACAGTTTTACATTCCCTACGGAGCGTCGTAGGGCCCTGGTATTAATGCCACACAAACGCTCATCATAGTGACATCAGGTAGTGGCCTTTATGAATATTGCTTTACATTACCGATTTGTTACTAACGCCAAGTCAATAATGATCATAATTTATATTGTTCCCTATAAAATCAATTACTCATGATTTAGTGGCGTTCTGTTCTGTTTGTCACGATGCAACAAATTAATCTTTGCTTGTGGACCGCCTCTCTAAAACGGTTCAATTATACGGTATTTTTTATACATATTACATGTAAAAGTAAAAACTATGTACTAGATGAACTTTACTGATTATTTTTCTATTTGTATATTGGGCCTTCTCTTGCGCTCTCATTCAATCAAGCTCTGACTAGTTTTTGAGTTATCCTTAATCAGTTATGAAGATGTATGTTTATGAAGGAAGAATGAACTATGTCGCAACATTTGTGACCCTTTTAGGTTAGGGAAATTGAGCGACTTTGACACTGTGAGTGACTCTCAGTCACTGGGCTCTCAGGAAAAAGGCACTACCTTGAACTTTAACTGTGTGTATTAAATTTTAATTGGGACGATTCCAACTAGTCAATTCTTGATATTTTAATGAAATGGCGAAAAAATCTGAAAATGCACTAAAATATGCAAAATACACTAGTGCCTTCAGAAATATCGTGGTTTTTTTTATGGTAATAGGCGGCAAACGCGCAGACGGATTGCCTGATGGTAAGCAATTACCGCCGCCTATGGACACAAGCAACACCACAGGAGTCACAAGTGCGTTGCCGCACCTTGGGGATGGGAAAGGGGATAGGATGAGGAGTGGGATCAGGGAGAAGGAATAGGGGATAGGGCCTCCGGCACTCTCACTCACCGAACGAAACGCAACAAGTTTAGGTACTAAATACTTTACGTCGATTTTCTGTGAGAGGGTAGTACTTCCCCGGTCGAGCCGGCCCATTCATGCTGAAATCAGCAAGACTCTACTACCTGTAAAATCAAGGTCAAGTAAGTATATCAATTAATTGACGATTTTACCGCCGCATCGGTTAATGAAACTGCCATTATTTTGCCAAGTTTTACTAGTTAATTATTTTTATCGCTTGCTAAACGGTGAAGGTATTAAAGAAAAACATCGTGAAAACCTGTTGAGTTCGCCATAATGTTCACGAAAGACATGTGAATTCTGTCAACCCTCACTTGGCCAGCGTATTGGACCGTGGCCTTACCCTTCTCATAGTGTGAAGAACTCTGTACCCAGCAATGAAACTGATTATAAAACAAGGCTGAATATGATGCATTACCGTCATCAAACCTGAAAAAATACTTAAAGCTGGACTTTGCATAATTGGCAAGATAACTAGATTCAGAAACCTCTTGTAGCGGCAGCTAATAGAGATTTTCAATTCAAAAATTTTTTTTTTTTTTTTTTTTTTTTTTTTCGTGTGAGCGTGTGGCCAACTCTGGTGTCGGAGTTTTCAGACCGCCCGAAGGCCTCCGACATGGTCTAACGATCCTTATCCTTGGACAAGAACCGGGACCGACAGCTTTACGTGCCCTCCGAAGCACGGTAGCGCTCAGATGTAAATGCCACACACGGTCACCCATCCAAGTGGTAACCTGTGCAAGCGTTGCTTAACTTTGCCGATCTGTTACGAACGGCAAGCCAAGTCTCGCTACGAGCGCTACAAGAAAAAAAAAAAAAAAAAAAAAAAAAATCAAAAATATTAATAAAAATCTTCGTTCCTCAAATAACCTGCTTCTCCTTTGTCCTTCTCACAGTTGTAGCCTTGTACATTATTTGTTTAATATTCAATCTATCCTTCTCTGGAATCCTCTCCCTCTCGATATCAGGATGTTCACTAGCCGTTTCACATTTAAAATAAAATAAATAAAAATACTTTATTTCAGACCGTGATCCATAATTGTTAGTAATAACAAACCTTAATAAACTATGTTAGTAAAAAGATACAAGGGATTTAATTTAAATATCTTTTGCGCTCACTTGACACACCGGGTACATTCACATGTACATGCACCCAGTGTGCCAAGGTGGCGCAACACGGCTTATCACTAATGACCCTCAGAATGCTGAAAAGCAGAGTTCGCCAGACTTTCAAACTGAATCATCGTAGGAATATCGTCTATTTATTTTGTATGTAGGTATATAATTATTTTGTATATATGTAAAGTATTTTGTATTTGCCATGTATTAATTAGGTTTCTGTCTTAGATTCAATCCAAATTTTTTTGTTTTTTTTTTTATAGACGGATCGCCTGATGGCAAGCAATTACCGCTGCCCATGGACACAAGCAACACCACAGGAGTAACAAGTGCGTTGCCGCCCCTTGGGGTTGGGAAAAAGGGGTTAGGATGAGGAGTGGGATGAGGGAGAAGGAATATTTATTAATCACACAAAGTGTTGTCTCGTGTGGGGATCGAACCCACAAGACTCGGCGCAGTGTTAAGCGGCGAGGGTGCCGCTTAAACCAATAAGCCAACCGTGTTGTCAAGCAATCTACACGATATATAGGTGATATCTAATGGACACCGACTGACCTATAGTAAATCGCGCAACTAAAGTTCTTACATACGCTAACTTTATGTAGGTACTGCCTATATGTCGAGGCCATTTCGTAAAATTGAGCATTTCATTAAATGATCGAGCACAATCGAAATCAATCACATCAAGTCAGTTTTTTCGTTAAACACACCACCTCGTCACCCCTACTCTCTTTTATTTTACATACATAGTCTCACGCCTATATCCCCGAAGAGGTAGGCAGAGGTATATTACTACACCTACTTTTCGCCAGATTTATTTTTTTCCCACGTAATAGGGGGCGAATCTATTGCCGTACCGGGCACATTACCAGACTACGAGCTGCGACTGAGAATTTCCTAACGGAAAAACCCAATAACACTTTGCCCGACCCGGGGATCGAAACCGAGACCTAACGAGGCAGTCCGTCAGTTTATTTTACGTATATAACCTAAAAATGTAATTATTTTACGATTTAATCAAATAGGTTTGACCTTATCATGAAGTAGCCGCGTTCGTTGATCGGATTGTTAAATGATTTGTTATCATTGACCGGAGGGTCTAGTACGAGTTTGCAGTCGATCGTCACGGAGACTAGTCGACGGGAACAATTTCCATACATTCTGTAAAAGCGCCCCTAACGGAGAGTAGCGATCGATAGAGACCGTTAGGGGCGCATTTAGAAATTGTATGGAAATTGTTCCCGTCGACTAGGCTATCGTCCACCGTGACGATCGAGTGCAAACTCGTACTAGACCCTCTGACCAACGTACATAATGAAATTGCCAATAGATAATAATTAGTAATTTTTTGCCTTTGCTTCTCTCTTTCGAGCCCCAAGACTGCTATTAAGTGATGGAGCGGACTGGAAGAGGTTTCCGTCGCATGTAAAGGAGGTTGGCTTGTGGCTTTAATATTAGCGTAGGGTTATTTTTCAGTGTGGGCCAGGTTCCTAGAATTTCGAATGAGTAAGCAGAATTCTGGGATGGGCACTTGACCATACTGGCGTGGGCACGGCCCATCCGGGTCTCTACTATATAAGTACATATATGGGCTCTAGCTCTATCAGATTTAACTTCAGTATCAGACTGCCTCCGTGGTCCAGTGGATAACGTATGCGACTGCTGATCGGAAGTCCCGGGTTTTATTCCCGGGTCAGGCAAAAGTGTTACTGGGTTTTTCCGAATACTCAGTAGCAGACCGGAGTCTGCGTAAGTGCCCAGTAACGGCAATAGGCTCGTCACATTTTACGTGGGACCTAAAGATTCATGGCGAAATGTGGGTGTAATATTTACACCTCTGCCTACCCCTTCGGGAATACAGGCGTGAGACTATAAATTAATACATAAAATCGGCCCTGTTCATAGACAGTCCATCTGCTGGGCACCATCTCACTATGAGAAGGGTTAGGCCAAAGTCCACCATTAGCCAAGTGCCTGCAACTCGATCGGGCTGATACCGTCACGCACCAAATGGTTCGGTGCCTCTTATCTCTGCCGTACCATTAAGATGTGGAACTCATTACCAGCCCACGTGTTTCGCTCCACTTATGATCCTGGGTCCTTTAAGTGGGGCGTGAAAAAGCTTTTCTCAAGGCCGTCAAGGTGAGGGCCATAATGCCATGCTGGCTGCTGGGATGATGGCCATCACTATAATACTTCACTGCCTGCTTAATATCAGGCAGCATGGAGTCAATTTGTTCGGCAGAAAAAAAAGTGACTAATAAGAATAACTTTTTTTTTTTAATCATTTATTTACGGAGCTTCGTCATTTGTGACGATGACGCTCTATTTTTCTATCTACTTACATTTAACACACAAAAATAATATATTAGAAAATAAAATTATATAGTCTGTATAGTGTCTTGGCGTCTCCTGACATGGGAGTGGCCAAAGCACTATTACAAGCTCCGACATCAATATTAAAACATAGCCTCATCCGTATACTGTCGTTTCGAACACATTCCACACCATCAAAATGTGGTTATACATCCTCGACAAAGAATAACTTAAAAGATGAATAAATGTTTGCAACTAATAAAATAACTTGCTAGCGATTAAATATTTTTGCGACTATTATAAGTAGGTATTAAATAAGATTTAAAACTAAGGGTGTTATAAAAACTAAAAACTAGCAGCTGCGTTTAGGTAGCAAATAAACTATACAAGTCAATTTAAATATTAGCCGAGGAGCTATAAATAATGACTTGGCGACTAATAATGTTAGTAGAAGGTTATGTTAGGTTTTCTTGTGACCCTGCACCCAAAAATACGAGCCCTGCGAAGCAGGGCTCCGTCAACTTGGCTTAAAAGACTGAAGCGTCTTATTTACTTATACGAAACACTTCATTTAAGATATTTAATTTAGCCAAATATTGAAATTTGTATTATTTATGAATGCCCATTTTATATTTTTTATTCATCATCAAGTTTCCGCTTAGATACTAAATCAGTTCCCAAAAAAAAAACTGCTAGTTTAAATTAAAACGAAGCTTATTACTGACATATTAATATGCTAACTTTTACTTGTTACGATACCATAGTGTAATAAAATTTACACTATGACGATACTCCTTATTAGCAATATTACATATTAATTATTTTTGAAACTTGTATTCGTTTTACTTCGATGCCGCATTAAATACTTGCCATAAAAAAGCACGGACAATTTCCTAATAAGGGAAGGTTGCGTAAGGGTCAGTTGGCAGTTACAACTTGATAGGGATAAATAAAACACCGGCAATAATTACATTCAGTTGCCATTTATTAATCACAATTGCATTTTACAAATATTGCATTTCTGAGCAAAGTATTTAATTACAGAATTTTATACATTTTCGTTTTTATATACAATTTTCTTTATGTCATTGACTCAGTAACTCAGTAGGTGGATATTTTTTTAATATTTAGGTACAGTCAGCAAAACAAGGTGGTTTCTTCGTTTCAAATACTTATATATTATTTTAAATATCTTTTAGGGTTTCTAGGGGAGCAACAATGATCATTATCCTCCTAGCGTTACCCAGTCTGAACAAAATAAAATAGAAGTGTGCAGAGAATTTTTTTACTGACCGTACCATTTAAAGAAGAAACGTAAATTTATTGCCGTATTATCATCATGATGAGCGTTGTCCCGGCTGCGATCCAAAATCTCTCGCCTTGGAGCCCCGGGTTCGCTCGGTTAGTGACAGTATATTGAGTTTAATCCGAATAAATATTTCTTACAAAACATCTATTAAGACCTTCCTCAACAAAATATTGGAAACAAATCGACAAGAAAGTTCATAATTTTTAAATAGCTTTTTTTGCTTTCGACTGTATTGCATCTATCATACAAATATTACTGAAAATATTGTTTTAATCAACTCGCTGTAAAAGCGTGCTATTTACAATAAGCTATTATTAACGTTATTATCTTTGTTCATCGTCTTGTATCTACTGCAACTGCGATGCAACATTTTTTATATAAAGTTTGCAATATGAAAAGTTACTAGTAAATGTTAAAAAAAAACGTATTGTCATTTGAAGCACTAAGAAAGAAGCGCATTCTATAAATATATTAAAAACGACCACTGACTATAATAACGTATACATAATTGTTAAATTATCAAAACTCAACAACCACTTAAATACATAAACATATTGTTAATATTCTACCCAATATAAATAACACCAAGTATAAATAAATATTATTTCCTCCCATCGTTGACTGCAACAGACAGCCAAGAAAATTGTCAGCTATCTGTTATAGCATGCTTTTTAAAAATAATCTGCTTTATTATAAGCACTTCGTTATAATACTTCATTTATGTGTAGTGAGTAAATGCTGCTCAATTATAATTTTAAATAGGTACATTAATACATAAATTATTTGTTCCGAAACTTTTATAAGGGCCTTCATGATTCTAAATATTGTTGTAATATTTTATTTTTAGACATCTTTTATTTTTTACAACTTAACCTCTCTCTTATCAAGTTTGCAAATACAGTTACATTAAAATGTGTGAAAAGCACATCCGGAAAATTGCATTTTTTGGCAACATAAAATTGAATAGAATCTTGGTGAGAAGCTACGCAAATACTTTATTGCTGGTAAGAATCTTAAAAAGCTTATTAAAGTTTGTTCTTGAAGTTGTTTTAGCCAATCGACTTCCTAATTCTCTCGTTCAATCTGTAAAAAAGAAAATGCGTATCTTTTTATAGGTAATAATCATAATTATTATATCTCCAGGTGTGTCAAGGCGGTAGTTTTTGACCAGTGTGTGTTGCTAGTGATGAATTAGGAAGCTGAGACGTGTTCTCTCGCTATCGGCATTTCTTTATTAAGCAATATTGGTAAGCAATTACCGCCGCCCATGGACACAAGCAACACCACAGGAGTCACAAGTACGTTGCCTCCCCTTGCGGTAGGGAAAAGGGATAGGATGAGGAGTGGGATAAGGGAGAAGGAATAGGGGATAGGGCCTCCGGCACTCTCACTCACCGAACGAAACGCAAGTTTAAGTACTGTTACTTTACGTCGATTTTCTGTGAGAGGGTAGTACTTCCCAGGTCGAGCCGGCCCATTCAGCTGAAATCAGCAAGGCTCTACTACCTGCATTATCGTAAAGCTCAAAATCACGCAGAGGTGATGGAGAGAGCTATGCTTAGAAGTACCTAGCGAGATCTAGTTAAAAATGAGAATATTTGCGGCAGAGTCTAAGGTGCCTAAATAGCTCTTCACTGTCGCACTGGTTAGGGTGACGTATATTGAAGAGAACATTAAAAAAAATTTGTTAGAAATTTTGTCAAGTCTAGTCTAACTGCGCTCTAAGGCGGACGTGTGTCGCGTAAATAAATTCTATATTATTGTTTCGCGCGGCGCGAGCCGACGCTCGCAATTTTTATCGCCATGAGTGATAAACTTGTGGTGAACGAGCTGCTGGCGTTCCTGCAGCAGAAGCTGGATGTCGTGGACGAAGTGTTGGCTATCCAGATCTGTGCAACGAACTTCAGCGAGGAGGACATTGCGGCTGCCAAGTTGCTTGTGTACAGGTCGCTAAACAAATGTGACCAGATGGTGTCCCGCAGGCGTGACGGGACAAAGAAAAGCCTACAAGACATCATCACGCTGCTCAAAGAGACCGATCCTGACGACGTGCCGACGTTTGTGGCGAGGGACTTAAACAAGTTACCTCCTGTCACTATCGACCACGTCGATGTTACAAGCCTTTTAAAGGACATAGTTTTTCTTAAGGCAAGTTTAGCGGATGTACACAAAAAGTTGGAAACATCTCAAGATACCGTTGCACTCTTGCGCACGGAGTTAGACGACCTACGTAAGGTTGTCGATTTAAGTGGGTCACCGGCGCGTAGTAACATCAACACGCGCCGAGGTGCATGCGTCAATACATCGGTCGCAAGCTTCGCGTCAGCAGTTCTGTCGCCGCGTAAGATTGTGACTGCTGAGTGCGCTACACAAGCGCCCCGCAGCCCTGCCACCGACCCCGCGACTCCTCCGTGTATCGCCGCGCGACCTAACTCAATAAAGGTTCAGCAGGAAACTGCGAGCACCCCTGTAGCTACGAAGCCCAAGCCGGAAAAGGCGAAAAAACAGGCTGACGTAGCAGATGATGGTTTTGTGACGGTGCAGCGGAGGAAGCGTCGTCAGAAGACCGTCAAGAACTGTTGCGGCACGGCTCCTGTGGAACCTGGTGCAACTCTGCGCGCTGCCGCGCCGAACACACCCGTGTACATCTCTCGCCTGCACTACACCACTAAGGCGGAGGACATCGCGGAGTACGTGCGCCAAAAGTCGAACTACATGCCGAGAGTACAGCTGCTGGAGTCACGACGCAACGTCAACTTCAAGGCGTTTGTGGTGCGGATCCCGACGTGCTTTCTGCCTGTTGTTATGAAGGAGGACTTTTGGCCGAAAGGTGTGGTGTTCCGTCGCTTCCGCGGACAAGTGCCACCAGAACGCACAACATTATCGTGGCCGCAAGTGAAGCAATTTTAACATAGTATATAAGTATATTTCTTTTATTTACTAACAAAAATTGTATATTGTATGTATGTTAGTATGTAAGGTATGTATTTAAATAAAAAAATATGTATGTCAAACCATTGTCTAGTACCCATAGCACAACCTCTGCTTAGTTTGGGATTAGATGGTGATGCATGTATAATATATAATGTATTGTGTATTTACTTATTTAAATAAATTGAATTGAAATTGAAATTGAATCTTCGAGCGGCGCTGGAGTATTTTCTGTTAGATGAGCCCACGGTTACACCCGCGTTATTTAAGGCTACTGCTCCGCTCCCGTGGCTCATAGCGTGATGTTATATAGCCTATAGCCTTCCTCGATAAATGGGCTATCTAACAATGCAAGATTTTTTAAATCGGTCCAGTAATTCCTGAGATTAGCGCGTTCAACCAAACAAACAAACTCTTCAGCTTTATATATTAGTATAAGATTTGTGTGGATGTGTGTGGGCTACTACTAAAAATGTATGTTAATCTTCAACATATTTCTGAGAACCCTGTTGTATTCAAAACACGTTTTTGAAAAGTTTTCTCGATACAAAAAATAGTAAACTAACCTCTTAAAATGATCTTCCAACAAAAATATCTGTATTACTTATCAACGTACGCTAATAAAATTTATAACAATAATGTATGATATCTATATACAGGTTGTTTTTTATTTTTCACTACTCAACTTATTTTTGAGTAATTAATTTATTTTATGGTTTCTATAAGATCTGAACGTCCCGTCGTCGTTGCGCTTCTCTTTCTTATGTATACAATTCGACAGTGACAGCAACAGCTCAACTCAATAGCGGTTGTCAGCGCCTTAAAATCACATGGCAAGTCAAATCACGCTACAAACAACTGGAGTACAGAATACAGACACTTACTGTCGGACTATCGCTCGTCTCTTCGCTTGGATATCGAAAGCTAGAGGATCCACGTCGACTTTAGAGTTGCTGTCCAGCCCCGGCATAATGTAATCTACGGCTTGACTGTCGCTGCTTGCTGGAAGAAAGGAAATTCATTAATACTATCGAAATCATCATTATCCTCTTAGCGTTATCCCAGTTTCAATCTGGGGTCCGCTTACTAGTCCAACTTTAGCTGAATATTAGCCTTTCCTCGGAGCGACTGCCTGTCTGACCGCCGCAACCCGAAGGGATAGCGATATTCCATGGTTTAGACTAGTGTCAGTTTATTTTAGAAGGTACTGACGCCCTGTAACGATTGTCAAAGATCTTCGAAACAACCGCCGTAAAGACCGGCGCGGGACAAGCGATAATTAACAATTCAATACGCACATAACTCCAAAAAGTCAATGGTGCGCGCCGTGGATTCGAACCCGATACCCTCTGCATGGCAGTCTGTTGGTATCTCCACTAGGTTATCGCTGCTTTTATAAAATACTATAGAGAGTAAGCTTTTAAACAAGCTTTTTAAAGCTTACTTTAGTTATTTGATCGAAGAGGTAACGCCATCACTCGTCGTCACGAGATGACTGACAACTGGCATTGCATGACTACGGCAATGCATGGCAGGTTAGGCATACCGAAACATGGGGTAAATAGAACGTCTGGCGTTGTCCCGGTTGAGGTCTAAGGTCTACCGGTAAAGGTTTTGGTTACCGTTGGAGACCGACGTCGTCAATCAGAAAAACCGGCCAATTGCGTGTCGGGCCACGCGCAATGTAGGTTTCCGTAGTTGCCCATAATGGCCATTATTGATAATAACTTCTGGTCCACATGGGACTAAAAACGGGCATCTTTAAGATTAAGCCAGCGCTCCCAATATAAACTCACAGAAATAGGTATTTATAAGTTAACGGACTATTACTCGTAAACTAGTGATGTCTACTTAGCCGTGATCCTTTTAAATTCGTTATATGTACTACATTTGTGATTTTTTCACCTCTTCCAAATTAATAGTTTAGCCGGCAGAGAGGGGGGACACTTGAGTCTAACAATTTTTTTCACTTCAAAGCCTGATATTTGACAAACCAATCACTTGATTGAAAAATGATTTGAGCAAACTAATAATATTTTTTTAAAACCTATCCAATGATACCCCACATAATGGGGTACTTAACCAAAAAAATATTCAACCCCACTATATCTGTAGGGGAGATACCCTTAAAAAAATATTTTCCTAAATTTTATTCTACAGTTTTGTTGCAATAACTTATGTCTATATTCATGTCAAATATCAGCTTTCTAGCACCAGGTGTCTTTGAGCTAGGCTGCGGACGGATAGACGGAGGGACATGACGAAACTTTAAGGGTTCCTTGTGGACTACGGAACCCTAAAAAAGGAAGAATTAATTTTCATCAAAACTGCACGAATGGCGTCGTAGTTTATGCTGCTATACCGCCGCTCAACACTGCGCCGAGTATTAGGTATGGGTTCGATTCCCTTACGGTAAAACACTTTGTGTGATCCATAAATTTCGAGTCTGGTTGTAGGTGTACACTACAGTGCGAGTAATATTAAAAAAGTCTTCTCGCTTTTGGACAAAATATAGACGCTCATTTTGACTTTGCTTTTCTGTAATAACTTCTCCACGGTTAAGTAAACATGCAGCAAAACGCGACGCAATTCGTCTGACCTCCGCAACCCAAAGGAATAGCTATATTCCATAGTTTAGAAGCAATTCCCTTTGGTGCTCACCAATAACTGCTACTACCGAATATTGGATTATAATTACCTTTTGTTAATTAGAAATAAATGACGCAAATCGTAATTATTTGCTGTATAATTAGCTGTCGCACATGTTTTACTGTAATTAGTGCCCGTTAGTCATTATATTTTATACAGTTATACTAATTAAAATAGTTTACTATGTACTTTTTATTTGCTTATAATATTTAGGAACAAGACAAGTAATTAATTATTTATAAATTATAGCTAGGACAATATAAACGTAGACTTACCGTAAAATTCACCAAATTATTGGTTCGACTTAAATCGGCTCACGTTGTAAATTATTAACAAGTAGACATCGAAATACATGCATTATCACATACATACATACATAGACTCACGCCTGTTTCCCCGAAGGGGTATGCAGAGGCATATTAAACGCCCACTTTTCGCCAGTGTTTTGATCCCACGTAATAGGTGGCGAGCCTATTGCCGCTTATCGGGATATTTTGTTTGCCAGAGCCTCGTCCGTTGATCGGTAGGTGCACCACTTGCAGGTGAGGTTGGCTTGGGACCCTAAGTTCTTGGTGGGAACCCTATGCATTATCAAAATCCCAAAATATGCCACTTAGTATCAAGGTTGTGATAAAAATTATGCAACAAATGTTAGTGCGACAGTATGTCGAACACCAGTGGCGTGACAGCACATCAGCTCGACACAAACAATGTAGGTAGAATATTAAAATGTATTTGAACTACACATCCTTTGAACCAAATAAAAAAATTGGGCAAGTGCGAGTCGGACTCGCGCACGAGAGTTCCGTACTAGTGATGGCTATATTAGCATTCACATTAATTTTAGCATGTGAATTTTCATTTAGCATTTAGCATATAAAATATCGTTGCGAAATTTCGTGAATTGTGAATTTATCGTTTCGTGCGTGATTCGGTTCGTTTATATTTTTTTGCTAACGCGGGAAAGGCGTTCTCTGTCTCGTCCACGGGAATACTCAATATATCCGTTTCACCTGACACGACAAGTGAAATTATTAGCAAATGGTGCGAATGCGAATGATGTTGCTAAGCAATAATTATATTATTATCTTTGATTTACTCGTATTTAAGGTCGTATATTGAGTGAATGCGTGTGAATGTTTGTTTAGGTAATAATCATCTATGTTTACACGTGTTTGGCGCGCTTCGTGTTCGTATTATGTCAAAGTTTAGTACGAATTGGCACATAATAGTGAGTTTTGTTTACGCATTTGATAAACTTTCTTTCGCCTAATATTTATTGTTGTACTTATAATTGATATTATAAATATGAACAAATTATATAAGTAGGTACCTGTAAATAATATTGGTACCTACCTACTAAATAATACACCAGTTTCTATATTTTATTGTTAGTCCCAAATCTAGATAAAGTAGGTAATTAGTAAGCATGACAGAAGGTCCTTAAAGTTGTTAATGTTGTTATGTTTATTTATTCTTTTATTTTAATTGTGATCATTATCTTACTTAGGTACATAAAATACTTGTGCAAGAGTCTTTCTTAAGCGAACGCGCTTTTTAATTCGCATATTAATAAATTTCACACTTCACATAGGTACAACATTATTATTAATCACCGTTATAATTAGCAAATAGCATAGCAATAGCATTTAGCATGTTAAGAGTCACGAATTCGCATGCTAATGAAATTAATGCGAAATCGCATTAAATGCCATCACTATTCCGTACCATCATCTATAAAAGAAAATCACGTTCGTTGTATGTATACTTAAATACTTTTTAAGTTTCTGCCTGTTTATTAAGATCGAGTAACAAATTACTTAAAAATTACGTTTGTTGTATGGGAGCCCTCTTTATTATTTACTTTTTTAATTTAATTATTTATTTTTATTTTGAAAGGTAATATACAACTACATATTCTGTGAACATTAAAAGCGTCTACCTGTTACAGTTAGTAATTTTGAGCAAAAAATTCGAAAAAAGCACGTTTTTGTATGGGACCCCCTTAATATTTTCATTTTTTTATTTTTAGTATTTGTTGTTATAAGGGCAACCAAAATACATAATTTGTGTAAATTTCAGCTTTCTAGCTATCACGGTTTATGAGATACAGCCTGGTGACAGACAGACAGACGGACAGACAGCGGAGGCTTAGTAATATAGGGTTCCGATTTTTACCTTTTAGGTACGGAACCCTAAAAAGCAATTTTTATTTCCGTGTTTAAAAATGAATGTGGTATGAAAACTTTTGTCGATTCAAGTTCTTCCTTGCAGGTATAGATTTATTTTATTTTATTCAATCTACGCCATAGACACCTTACGCGGTTTTACGAACGTACGAGGATTCCGTGAGAACGCTGATGTCTCTCTAATTTTCATGGTCATTAAAAAAGGTAAGTTCTTAGGAATAACCCCACTATGCACGCACGCGGTTTTTATTAATGCGTGGTAATGTAACGTACGTGCAGAATATTTTCCACTACAATAGAAATCAATAATTTCATCAAATCATCCTATTACTATGGTTGTTCCGATTACGGTCCAAGAATTTCAAGTCGCGGTGCAGTAAGCCTCCGTGATTGACCTTAAATTTTCAGTAATGTGGCAAAAATAGTGATGCCTGACTCAACAGTGCCCAAAATATCGGGACCTCAAAACCACGGTGCGCGATATTTATAATTACAATTTTATTATAGCACTATATGACTATAGGATACTCGCAGCTACCCCCGCAAATTTTTGCAGTTTATGTGTTTCTGCCTGATCCCGTGGGAATTTCAGGAAATCCTTTCTTACTGCAACATATCAGCTTCTTGCGCCTACCAGTTTTGTCTGTAGCTTGTCTGTCTGTCAGTCAGTAACGCAAGTATATATATACAGAAGACAGATAAGTGACCGCGAATGCTTAAATAATTCATTAATTTATTTTTACTTAAAAGGGAGGTGAATTTTAAAGAAACATATTTTCCATGACTTAGTCTATTTATTGTTATATACAAGACGACGTTCCTTTACACGCAGTTAACTCGGGACGGATTCTCACCTAAGACATCGCTGGCGTGGACGCTGCCTTCGAAGTAAACGTTACCTTCCGTATCCGGTTTTAGATCTGAAAGAGAACAATTTTACAATTTCCAAGAAAGAAAACTGGCTTCAGTCTTCATTCCTGCAACTTGCATGGAATCAGACGGGTAGTATATCCTCCCAACAATCAATCAGCCTATCGCAGTCCACTGCTGGACATAGGCCTCTCCCAACACGCGCCACAGTACACGGTCCTCAGCCTTCCGCATCCAGTCTATCGCAGTCCACTGCTGGACATAGGCCTCTTCCAACACGCGCCACAGTACACGGTCCTCAGCCTTCCGCATCCAGTCTATCGCAGTCCACTGCTGGACATAGGCCTCCCCAACACGCGCCACAGTACACGGTCCTCAGCCTTCCACATCCAGTCTGTCCCAGCCACCCTTTTCAGGTCGTCGGTCGGTACCTTACACTTACCGAGTCGTGGTCTCCACTCTAGAACACGTTTGTTCCATCGGCCATCAGTCCTTCTACAAATATGGCCAGCCTACTGCCACTTGAGCTTAATAATTCTGTAGGCTATGTCGATAATTTTGGTTCTTTGTCGGATAACTTCGTTGCGGATTTTATCCTTCAAAGAGACGCCAGGCATAAACCGTTCCATAGCTCGCTGCGTGACTTTAAGTTTGTGGACTAGTCCCACTGTGAGTGTCCACGTCTCGGCACCCGTACTTCATAACAGGTAGGATGCATTGGTCGTAGACTTTGGTCTTCAGGCATTGCGCTAGGGGTGAAGAGAAAACTCGACATAGCTTGCCAAACGCTGCCCAACCCAACTGGATCCTGCGGTCGATTTCTTTCTCGAAGTTGTTTCTACCAAGCTGGACTACTTGCCCAAGGTAGACATACTTTTGAACAATTTCGAGCATCGACCCGTCGACATAAACCGGTCCCGGCACAATGTGTTCGTTGAACATAATCATGGTTTTATCCAAGTTCATGCCGAGACCGACCCGTCGAGAGGCTCCATTTAGGCTGTGCAGCATCTCTCTCAGCTCTTCCAGGCTCTATGCCACGATGACGATATCGTCGGCAAACTGAAGGTGGAATATGTACTCGCCATTAATGTTTATGCCCCGTCCAGTCCAGTCCAGCGTCTTAAAGACGTCTTCGAGTGCGTTGGTGAAGAGTTTAGGGGATATTACATCCCTTTGTCTCACCCTTCTTCGCAACTCGATGGGGCTGGTTTTACTGTCCTGGAGCTGGACGGTCATAGTAGCCGTGTCATACAAACATTTCAACACCTCGATGTAGCGCCAATCGATGCGACAACGCTGCAGAGCATCCAGAACCGCCCAGGTTTCGATGGAGTCGAAGGCGAAGTCCACGAAAGCCATACACAGCGGCTGATAGTACTCGTTAGTCTTCTGTACAATCTGTCAAACAGTATGGATGTGGCCTACGGTGCTGTAGCCTTTTCAAACCCCGGCTTGTTTCGGTGGCTGGAAATCGTCGAGTTTTCTGGCGAGGTGGTTTGTTAGGACTCTCGAGAACAAGTTGTAGACGTGGCTCAGGAGTGAAATGGGTCTATAGTAATTCAGCGAGGTTTTGTCACCTTTTTTAAAAACTGAACCACCGCACTCCCACCCCACGCCTGAGGTGTTAGGCCTTGGTGGATAACGGAATTAAAGAGGCTCGTCAGCTTTTTCGGAACTGCTGTCCCACCTGCTTTTAAGAGCTCTGTGGTGATTCCGTCATCCCCTGGAGACTTGTTGTTTTTAAGCTGCTCGAGAGCCACTCTAACCTCGCCCTGGTTGACATCAGGGATGTCCTCCGTGTAGTGGCGCGTGAGTTGGGCTCTGTGGTCATCATCGCTGGTCTCGTGGGTTTAAGCATCCGTGATGCGTACAAGTCCTTGTAGGAGGTTACAGTTTTGCCATACGCATTTTTATACAAATAAATTAAATATACTAAGGTCATCCTCATCCTATTAGAGCTGTCCTATCCAAGCTTTTACAGAGCGACTGCCGTCTGAACTCCGCAACCCAAAGACATAGATAGGTAGCAATATTCTATCAATTAGAGTTAGAGTGGTATCAGTTTATTCACAGATACTGACTCCCCATAACGTCTGACCTCCACAAACCAAAGAGATATTGATATTGCATGGCTTTGATCAGTGTCAGTATAATTAAAGGTAGTAACAAAGAGCTCAGACATTTACATAGAGGCGCATTTCTTATGGGCGCTCTGAAGACAAACTTTCTGTGACCCAAATTGCCGCTTTGCGGCGTGGCAGTCGCGATGTGACAGCTGTCTCTACGAGAGCAAGAGATACGGAGAACAACGCCAGCGCCGCTAACGTCGCCAACTAACTAAACTGGAGACTGTCCCCACTTGGAATCGGCACACGAAATCCTTAAGAACTGCGCTTCTATGTAAATCGGTATTCATTGGTAGTAACGTCTCATAACGACTGTCAAAGATATTTGACAGCCGGGACCGATGGCTTAAAGTACTCTCCGAGGCTCGGGGTAAGCGACAATTAACAATTTAATACGCACATAACTTACAATACCCTAATACATGGCAGTCTGTTGGTGTCTCCATTAGGCTATCACTACCAAAAATATAGGTACCCGAAACTATTACTACGAATTGATTCTTGCATCTCTTTTATACCTTTGCGAGGTAATAGAGAAGAAACATTCGCCGAAATTTCATTGCTACGCAAGTAATAGAAATGAGAATAGGTACTCACCGTACTGTTTCAAGTTCAATTCCAGCTCATCATTATCTGAAAACAAAATAAAACGTATAAGAAGCTAATTGGATGAGGTAAAGAAGCGGATGGGTGTTCCTCCAACTAGAGGAAGGTGCCATTGAGCAGGCTAGGTTTCCTGGTAGACTGCAGTCTATGGGAAACCCTTGACGACTTGTAAATATGAATAGTGATTTGAGTAAATAGATTCAAAAGAAAGTGCTTTACAGCATTGCATTTTGAATCAGTATTTGACCGAAAATAGCCCATTGTATAGAAGCTTCGTATTTCTTTTTTTAAATGATCTGATGACTAAATTCATTGAGTCATTTATTTAAAATTATTGACGTTCACAAGCGTCACCTTCTGACATTGATGAATAAATGATTTTGACTTTTCAAAATATAGCTACTAAAAACATTAATTTCAAATATAGTATTTTCGTCTAAAAACCCCTAATAATAATTGCTAAAAACTATTTGAATATATTTTGTATTACGGTGCTTACTTACAAATCATTTCTCATAATGATTCACTTTATATTTCAGTAAAAGTAAGTTTGTTTGGTAAAAAAATATCGCTGAAGGCGCACGAACCTCTCCTTAGACACCATAAAATATTAAGCCATTCACACCTAATTTCGAGAAAATTGTGAGAGACTTTATTTTCAGGTTTTTCTATAAAATGTTGTTTGTGTATTATAATCTTTGAGAGTTAAAATACAAAGTCAAGTCAAAGTGAAAATCCTATATTAGGGTTCCGTACCTAAAAGGTAAAAAACGGAACCCTATTACTAAGCCTCCGTTGTCTGTCTGTCTGTCTGTCTGTCTGTCTGTCTGTCACCAGGCTGTATCTCATAAACCATGATAGCTAGATAGCTGAAATTTTCACAAATTATGTATTTCGGTTGCCGCTATAACAACAAATACTAAAAATAAAAAAAAACAAAAATTAAGGGGGGGTCCCATACAAAAAACGTGTTTTTTTTCGTATATTTTGCTCAAAATTACTAACTGTTACAGGTAGACAATTTAAATTTTTACAGAATATGTAGTTGTATATTACCTTTCAAAATAAATAATTAAATTAAAAAAAAGTAAATAATAAAGGGGGGCTCCCATACAACAAACGTAATTTTTAAGCAAATTGTTACTCGATCTTAATAAACAGGTAGAAACTTATAAAGTATTTAAGTATACATACAACGAACGTGATTTTCTTTTATAGATGATGGTACGGAACCCTTTGTGCGCGAGTCCGACTCGCACTTGCCCAATTTTTTTTACTTATGTGACGCTTATGGACGTCAAATAAAAAATATAATTACCTACTTAGATTCTACATTTACAGATATGATATTGATGAAATTTGATCTGAAGTAACCATGTACGAATTTAAACGTTCGAGGTAATTTAAACTGGCATTAAGTAATCTTGATCAGCATTGAATTCTACCTTTTAAAATCGTTATAATATACACATGTGCACGAATTTCACTCGAAGCTGTTAATTTTGTAAAGAATGCACAATATTGTGCAACAATTTTATTATTAGCCCCTTATTTCGGTTGGAGGCGAGCTGGTATTCTTAATTTGCCCCTGTCTCTTTCTATCGCATTAAAAATGACAGAGACAAACATACCTGGAAAGTTCAGAGCATTCAGTTCGATTGGTGGCGAGCTGGTATTTTTCATGAGTCCCTTTCTATCGCATTAAAAATGACAGAGACAAGCATACCTGGGAAGTTCAAAGCGTTTAGTTCGGTTGGAGGTGAGCTGGTATTCTTCTGAGGAGGTAGATTGGTGTAAGCCGTATTCGTCGTCATCAGTGTGGTTGGTAGAAGATCAGTCTCGGCTTTAAGTGGTTCACCTGTAAAATACAGATCTTTTAGTATTTTGAATCGAGTTTTGAGGTTAAGTTACTTCATTACCGACATATAAAAAGGTACTCTGTGGTTACCGAGTAGGTGTAGTGTACATGTAGGTGTGGTCAACTATTTAGTCAAGATAATTACGCTCCCTCTACTTTGGAAACTCAAAGCTATAAAAATCTTTGTGGTCTACAAGCAATCGGTATCTATAAATGTAATATCCCGACTGAATACAGCTATGCCTTTTGGTTGAGGAGATCAGTTAACAGTCATCTTGTTATGTGCAGCGGTAGCACCATCTATTAGACACCGTAGTACTTTAGTACATGTATATATTCTGTGACCGTAGTAGAGTGTAGCGCACAAGTACTTAGTAGTAGAATATGTTAGGTTTTATCTAGATTATTTGAGAAGCGTGAGTTTGCAGTATAAAATATCGCCTACAGTTATAATGCCAAAGGCAGTGTCACTGAAGTCTAGACCTAGACCAGTAAAAAAACCTATTGCTGCTAATGCCAACAGGAAAAACTGCTTGTAATCTCTTCAGAAATGAAACGCAACGAAATAGTTCTCTATTTCGTGTAAACTTTTAAGTACTTACGTAACGTCATTTTGTACCCTATCTCCAGTTCAGGAAATGGCTTCTGTTGAGAAAAGCTGGCAAGATATCTTTTCTTTATATATTAAATAAGAAAATAATCTTACCAGTAGTAACAGTGACACCAGCAGTAGTAACGATAGGTTCAGCTATATTCAAAGTCTGTGTGGATAGCGCTTTCTTGCCGACGCTGCTTGGTGTTTCAGGGATGGCGTTCAAATCCGGCAATGGTTTCTGACTGATGGTCTGATGACTCGGCGTGCTTAAGGCTGGTGTTGATTTTGATGTCTTTGGTGATAATTTCCCTTTAAACAAAAACGAATATTAAACAGTTGAACGAGAAAGTGACGACGACACTGCAACAGCGTGAACGCACTAGCGATTGGACGCAACACAGCGCGCTGCATGTGGCTGACCGCAATTTTCATTACAGTATACAGGGTGTCACAAGACCCATCACCAAGCCGAAGTCTACTCGTTGTGGACATCATGCCAAGTCATACTAATATCTGAGATTTTTTTTTTAAGTTTTGCCCTTTTTTATACCGTAATTAAAAGCGCGCGCGTGCGATGCTTGAAATACCTATTTATCCATGGGGTCATAGGGCATCTAAAGAACATATTGGCGGGGAAAATGCATCAATTTTGTACCTAATTAGAAAAAAAACCATACTAACTTTGAGTCTCAATATCTCCTGAACCAGTAAGTGCCAAGGTATGTTGCCGAAGTAAAAAATGTTCGTAGTGATAGCTACAACATGGGATTTCAGTTTTCGTTACGGGTCTTTTAATACCCTGGATATATTTTTAATTATATGACTAATTAATACGAGATTAAATCTATTATACTATTGTTATCAATAATTGCGTGCGATTTCAGAATAGCGTTTCATACGCTCGTAAGAGTTTATTTTTTGGAAGCGCGTCTAAAACCATCCATAGACGCCTTTTGCCTAATGACAACCATAATAATGTAATGTAATGTTAATCCAGTTGTTGGAAGTGCGTAAACGCGTGGCTGTATTCGCGAAAAAGCCATACATGCACAAAATATAATTGAGTGAAATCAGGTTTTAACAAAGTAAAACTAGCTTTTTAAAAGGTGAATTCCGCTTACCTAGAAACTGCAGTCTCCTCAACGCCTTTTCAATACACCAACTCAACATCTGATGATCCAAATTTTGTCCAATCTCATTGCAGAAATTCTGCGCCATTGTTAGGAATGGATCGTTTTTCATATGATCATTCTTCACGGGATCTCGTACAGGCATTATGACAGGAGCCTTTGCATAGTCTATTGAAAGACCATGGGTCTTCTTGTGGTGTTTTTCATCTGTGACGTTCACAATCTGGGCTAATGGCGCCTTTCCTCTGACTCTTCTCTTATTCTTATTCTTAGAATGATGGTTAATCCATCGCCTTTCCCTATTATGAAGGAGCATTTCAGATTCATTCGTTTCAATAACTGGAAGTAATATAGTCGTTTCTAATTCATTTCGTTTGTTCTTCGTGTTTTTTGCATTGCTAGAATTTTCTGTATTCCCCATAAAGCTGTTCAGAATTTTATTCTTCATGAAATTGTCTATGAATGTATTGTTGAAGTAATACTTGTATACTAAGTCATCGATCGCTTGGTCGTCTTTCTCTTTTAGTATCATCTCGTCTGGGTCCTGTTGCATTCTGTTTGCAGTTGGTATTGAAAATAGATTTATTTTGATCGAATCTGTTGTTGATTCTGGTGTCTGTGTGCTTGTATGTGTAACTTTAGAGTCGTACGTTTTGGTAGCGTCTTTCATCTTAGAAATGCTTGAGCTTAATTTTGTTATCGATGGATTTCGGCTGTCAATGTACATTTGTTTAGCTTTCTTCAGGATCCTTGCGAAATTGTTTTGTCTGTGTGAAATCTCGCTCTGTGTCTTTGCTATCAAGTTTTGCTTGATATTTATCTTTTCGTTCTGCGCCAACATCAACTTTTGTATATTGTAGAATTGTTTTTGCTGTTGTAAGAACTTTTTCTGTTGATTTTCGAAATCTTTGAAATTCTTTGCTATTTCTTTATCTTTAATTTTGAAGTACTCTTCTTTAGAAGCCAATTTTGACTCGAAATCTTTTAGTTTCTCCTGTAGCTTTACTAAGTATGAATATTTAACGTCAAAATCTTGGAACTTGGATGTGACTGCACCAGCTGTTTTGGTAAATTCGTCATTTATTTCATTTATTTTAGAGTGTATTTCTTTTATTTCTAAATGTTGTTTCATAATTTTCTTGAAAGTCTTCGTCAGCATAGAAATTACTTTGATAAGACCTCTCTCCGTAACAGGCTTACTTTTCTGCACAGGCTCTTTTGGAACAACTTTATATACATTTATATCAGGTATAGGTATATTTTGATGCCACTCAGAATTATCTTTATCAAAAACGTTTCTGTCACTGATTTTATTATCATTCAAAGTGTCTCTAGTCTCCTCAGTTTTATTGAGGTCTTCAGTAAATTCAATCTTCTTAATTATTTCTGATTCTATGTCGTATTTCATGCTTCTTTTTGGAGACGTGACATTTTTTGTTGTATCATTTGAAGTATTTTGAGTGGCTGTATCTATTATTTCTATGGAATTATTAAGATTCTTAGTTACAACAAAAGTGAGATCAGTGACATTTTCTGCCGTCCCATTTTGGTCTCGATAGTTTTTATTATTATTCAACAAGATGGCGACTTCGTACGGATAATCATTGAATACTGAAGTCGGCCTCAAATCGTTCATCATCTTTGATTTTGCTACATCTGAGTTCTCAGTGTATTCAGTACTTTTGCTGGATTTGCTGATTTTGCTGTTTATACTCTTTCTAGGACGTTTGTGTCGCATATCTGCAATAAATGAATTATATAAATAATATATTTTATACTCTTGCATTGCATGTTGGATTAAGATTAGATATAGATAGAAATTTTTCCTAGTAATATGATAGGTAGGTAAACTACTTTTAACTCAACAGACTGGCCTCTACCTGAACTGGCAGTGGGTAGAGAACATGACTCGAAGAACCAATGGGCTTCAGACCAGGAAGATTCTAGAACGGCAGCGGCGGGGCGGTCCTAGACTATGCAGTAATGGTAGGCTGCACAATAGACCGATACTCTTAATGAGATCATGGTAAGCGATCGGATGCAAGCAGCAAATTCAAATGTTTATTTGTATAAATGTGGTGTACAATAGGTGTTACAGAACAATTTAGATCCAACATTAACCATTTTAAAAATAGGCATACAAATAAGAATGTGCATTCAATTACAATGAAATTTTAACCTTATACCTACTAATCCCTACTAATATTATAAATTTGAAAGTGTGTATGTATGTATGTATGTATGTATGTATGTTCCGTTTTCACGCTAAAACGGCTGAACCGATTTTGTTGATATTTAATATAGAGATATATAGGACCATGGAGACGGACATAGGCTACCATAAGTTGCAAAAATTAAACTGGGAGGGATTGTAGGGAGGGTAGAAGTTTGTACGGCACAAATTTACCTCTTGGAAGTAAGAACGCATGCGCTAATAATTGAGTGTTGCGCATGTGCTAACATATCTGTCAGTACTGTCACGTCATACATAATGTCATATTGTGCACGTTGAAAAACCAGCCAGTTACACATTCGAAATAATAAAATACTTTTGCCCCGACCTATCACATAAAATTGTTCGCATATATTAACTAATAATTATATAATAAGCTTAAACGGCTGGAACGATTGTCCCTACTAATATTAAAAATGCGAAAATGTTTATAGAGATATATTGTGATGTTATTATGTACCTTTCAGTAGATAATGGTAGATAATGTCATGGATACTGACCGAGTTACTTTAGAATAATCAGGAGTGTCTTCACACATCTTGAGACTGAAAGTAGATTTGTGTTACCCCGAATTTAACGCGGGCGAAGCGGCGGGCAAAAGCTAGTTTGATACAAAATTCTACAAAATGTTAACACACTCTCGCCTGTATCCCCGAAGGGGTAGGCAGAGGTGTAATATTACACCCACATTTCGCCATGATTTTTTAAGTCCCACCTAATAGGGGGCGAGCCTATTGCAGTACCGGGCACATTACCAGACTCCTTGCTGCTACTGAGAATTTCCTAACGGCAAAACCCAATAACACTTTGCCCGACCCGGGAATCGAACCCGAGACCTCCCAATCCCACGCGCCCATTTATGTCGCGAGACCAACGAGGCACTCAATCTGCGAGCAAATATTCATCTACTGTGTAAAAACACTTTTCACACAACCATCGCAAAATTTGAGCTTTAAATTTATTCCTAGACTAGAGGACGCCAGCAGCTACGCCCGCATTTTTTTTAATTTACCCGTTTTGGCCGATCCCGTGGGAATTTCGAGAAATCCCTTCTTAGTGCACCCATACGGTCCCCAAGGAACATACATGCCAAATTTCAGCTTCGTGCGCCCTATAGTTTCGGCTGTAGCGTGTCTGTCAGTCAGTCAGTAACGCAAGGATTTTATATATTAAGATACTTGAACTCGTTGTGGTAAATGATTATAAATTCGTACCGCCATTGCATAACTGTTTCGACTACATTGATCATTTCTTATTGCAGGAAGTACAAGTTTATTTGGATAACGAGTATTGGAATTACATCTAACTTTGTTATAAGAAAATAAATCATCAATTCATCATTGGGTTTTAAAACAACACACATTTCATACACATAACGACACGGAAGTCGGAACAGTTAAAAGTGTCATTTTACGAAATAAAGATTTGCAGGTTTCCCAAGGAGCTTTATTACACATACATACCTACTTCTTATACATTGCTTTTGGGCAACAAATTAGCGCATAGGCAAATCTATTGATTCGATTACATATTTTTCTACATGATTGTGCTTTTCAATTACATTGTCTTCTTAAGTTATGCCTAAGAAAGAGAATTCTGTAACTTCTTTCATAATTTACATACATACATACATAGCCTTACGCCTATAACCCCGAAGAGGTAGGCAGAGGTGTATTTCTACACCCACTTTTCGCCAGATATACTTTAGTCCCACGTAATAAGGGGCGAGCTTATTGCCGTACCGGGCACATTTCCAGACTCTGTGCTGCTACTGAGAATTTCATGACAGAAAAACCCAATAACACTGCTCGACCCAGGAATCGAACCCGGGACCTCCCGATCCCACGCGCACATTTATGCCGCGAGACCAACGAGGCAGTCGTATAGGGTTTGATGTCGAGTTTTCCGTCTCTACGCAAAGATGGTGGCACCGTGTTATCCCTTAGTCGCCCTTTCATAATGTGTCCATTGTAATTTAAATTAATATCAAGTATCTTAGCCCCTCTATTATGGAATTGCATATATTTTGTTTTATCTATATTTACACTTAAATTATTGTTGCGTAACCAGTTAATTGTATTACTAATAGTTTTATTAATCATGTCATTGTAGTTTTCATTATTTTTATTACATACCAGTACGGATATATCGTCCGCATAAAGAATGCATTTATGTTCTATCATAGAAGGAAGATCATTTACATATCGTCACGCCTTTTATCCCCGAAGGGGTAGGCAGAGGTGTATTTCTACACCCACTTTTCGCCAGATATACTTTAGTCCCACGTAATAAGGGGCGAGCCTATTGCCGTACCGGGCACATTTCCAGACTCCGTGCTGCTACTGAGAATTTCGTGACAGAAAAACCCAATAACACTGCCCGACCCAGGAATCGAACCCGGGACCTCCCGATCCCACGCGCACATTTATGCCGCGAGACCAACGAGGCAGTCGTATAGGGTTTGATGTCGAGTTTTCCGTCTCTACGCAAAGATGGTATTTGCATCGTGTTATCCCTTAGTCGCCTCTTACGACACCCACGGGAAGATAGAGGGTGGTGACACTTGTATTCTATGCCGTCAACCACACGATCATTTACTTAGAGAATAAATAGAAGTGGACCTAATATGCTTCCCTGGGGAACACCGACTCTATTGTGCCTTAGATTTGATTTAGTTGATATTTCTTTTGCTTTGAATAAACATTTATATATTATAACTAGAGGACGCCAGTAGCTACGCCTGCATTTTTTTTTTAATTTAACCGTTTTGGCCGATCCCGTGGGAATTTCGGGCAATCTTCTTAGTGCACCCCTACAGTCCCCAAGGAACATACATGCCAAATTTCAGCTTCCTGCGTCCAATAGTTTCGGCTGTAGCGTGTCTGTCAGTCAGTCAGTAACGCAAGGATTTTATATATTAAGATGTGCCCGGTAGATGGCAATCTTACGAAATGCCCCCTATTTACATTGGGACCGAAACATAACTGGCGAAAAGTGGGTGTGTAATACACCTCTGCCTACCCTTTTGGGGATATAAGGCGTGAAGTTATGTTATGTTGAATTAACATTTATGATCTCCACAGCTCAAGATTGTATCTGTGTGGAGAGATTTGAGGAAAGCCTAAGTTAAGTCTAAGCCTAGTAATGGACGTCTTTGGCTAAGATTATGGTGTCTAGCTAATTGATCTTGTGGCTTTGGGCAAAGAGCTCAGATATTTACATAGAGGCGTATTTCTTATGGGCACTTTGAAGACAAACTTTCTGCGACTAAAATTGTAGCTTGGCGGCGTGGCAGTCGCGCTGCGGCAGCTGTCTCTCTCTCCTCCAGTGTATCTTAACTTAACTACGAGAGCGAGAGAGACGGAGAACGACGCCAACTACGAACTAAACTGGAGACAGTCGCCACTTGGAATCGGCACACAAAATCCTTAAGAACTGCGCTTCTATGTAAATCTATATTCATTGCTTTGGGTCTTGACCGTCCATTACCGACAGCAGACCTTATAGTTTGCATGTGATGGCGGCCAATGTAGCCTAGCCAAATGGTAGCCTTTCAATGTATGCAAAAAGCAAGCTCACGTGAATTCTCTTGATAAAATGTTTTTCGATGCGTTTTCATTCCTGCTTCAAAAGCAATATGTGAAATAAATTGCGAGTTTCACTTACAAAAAGTCTCCTAGCTTCGAGTTTCATCTACAGACGAGCTAAGTGGTACCATATTATTGTCACTTTATATCTTCAGAGTTTTGGGTTCTAACTAAAATAATTTCATGATAGTAGAGCCTTGTTGATTTCAGCATGAATGGGCCGGCTGGACCGGGGAAGTACTACCCTCTCACAGAAAATCGACGTAAAGTAACAGTACCTAAACTGTTGCGTTTCGTTCGGTGCGTGAGAGCGCCGGAGCCCCATCCCCTATTCCTTCTCCCTCATCCTACTCCTTATCCTACCAACCCCAAGGGGCGACAACGCACTTGTGGTGTTGCTTGTGTCCATGGGCGGTGGTAATTGCTTACCATCAGGCGATCCATCTACTCGTTTACCGCCTATTATTATAAAAATAAGTCAGAGCTCAAAACAAGAGCCGGGTAAAACTAGATAATGTTATTAAAACAGAACCAAATCATCACTGAACAGCGAAAAAAAATAGTTCTCATCGCTTTTCTATCGACATTCTTTCCAACAATATTATAATTTATACATCGGCGTTCTTATCATGCGAAATACCATCCAAGTTGCTGAAATGAAGATGCTGAGATGGATGTGCGGCGTAACCTGGCTCGATAAAATCCGCAACGCGACGTACTCGCGAGTAAGCCTCGGTGTACGCGACATCGCCAAAAAAATGCAAGAAAGTAGGCTGAGAGAGTATGGTTATGTGAAAAGGAACCCAGACTACGTTGGACATTTGGCACTACAGTTCGACCTCCTTGGTCGGAGACGTAGAGTACGACCCAAAACAAGGTGGCGAGATGTAGTGCTAAAGGACAACAGGGAATACAAGGTCACTGACGATGTCATGGATAGAGCGAAGTGGAAGCGTAACGTGAATAAAGTTGACCCCACCACCATGTGGGATTTATAGCTAGAAAGAGAGAGAGAGTTCTTATCATGCGAAAATGATACTCTGTTGACGGCTGAGCACAGGCCAATCGTAATTCAAGAACAATAAACCATTAAGTGAAGTGGAATGTGAAAACAAACTGTACGATATTCTCTGAAAGATAACAATTTACTCACTTTCTTACTAAATCAGGGATAGCCTAGTATAAACAGCAAATGAATTTTTCCGCCATTTCCGTCAGTATAATACGTAAACTTAACGAAAATTTAACTAATTTAACCGTACCTTCAAAGCTATTTCGCCGTATCATAAATTTGATTTGCTATTAATTTAGAATTAGAATTAATTTAGAAGCATCGATAGCCGAGTGGAGAGACCGATAGACTGCTACGCAGAGGGTCTCAGGTTCGAATCCTCGGCTGGCACCAATCGCTTTTCGAAGCTAAGTGCGTATTAAAGTGTTAATTATCACTTGCCAAACGGTGAAGGAAAACATTGTGAGGAAACCTGCATGTGTGAGAGCTCTCCATAATGTTCTCGAAAGACATATGAAGTCTGCCAACCCGCACTTGGCCAGCGTGGAGAAGAGGCCCGTGCCCAGCAGTGGGACAGTTTAAAGGGCTGATGATAATTAATTTAGAGAAATCATTATAATTATTCCGTTCCTAAGCCTAAGTTATCTAACCCGATTTTTTTTCAGTACGGGTGGTACCACTTCCGAAGTTAGGTGCGTATTAAATTGTTCTTTATCACTTGCTACACTATGAAGGTAAAACCTAGAAGGAAACTTGTATGACAGTCTCCATAATGTTCTAGAGTCAAATGCTGACGTTTCTAGGAGGGGGGGCACTGTGGGGCAATGCCCTACCTTGAAACGACAAAGCCCTACCTTAAAAATACCAAAAAACTTAGACAAATTATTCTATCCCAGTTTTTGGTACTTTTAAGGTAGGGCATTGATATACATGGTGATTGATTTAGAAGCCTGTGCGTGCCTGTGCTTCGTAGAAGATCAATTTTGATATTTATTTTTACTTCCGCTCTACCTGTAACCAGTGCTGCCCTACCTTAAATTCGACTCCAGCTACATCCCTGATCCAGCGTAGTCGGCTATGGACGATTTTTCTTTGTGTTTTGTAATTATCGTTGGCTAAAAGTGGAGAAATACATTGAGAGAGCTCTCCTTAATGTTCTCGAGAGACATATGTAGTCTGCACGCACTTGGCCAGCGTGGTGGACTATGGTCCCCTTCTAATAATGAGAAGAAGCCCGTGCCCAGCAGTGGGGCAGTTTATATACAGGGCTGATGATGATGATGATTATGTATCTACACAGCATATATAGGCGGATTAAGTACCATGGTCTATCTGCCAGTCTACCTTAGAGCGGTGCAGAGAGAAAGGATTTTGGCGTAATAAATGACTTAGCGAAAATGAATTTGATTTAACTTATTCATGTGTTTAAGTAAAATTAATTATTACAGCTATATGTATGTACACTCCAAGGTTATTTGGCTTAATTTTCAATGCAAGCAGGTTAGTAAAGTTGCTTAAAAAATATTGTGCGATGCGATAAGGCACCCATTGTACTATAACTGTTTATTTTTCAATCGCATACAGCCTCACACGCGCATACTTTGAAAAAGGCTAAAAAGTTTATACGTTTTAAAAATGATGTGTGGGCGGTTTCTCTATGTGGCGACGGATTAAGAACGAAGTTTCACTACCCTATTACTTTATAGTCCAAGAACTCAGGACTGACAGACCTTACTTATTTTCTCAGAAACGAAATGTATAGAATAATGTAGTTTTAGTATGTGCCATGAGTGTACACATACTTGTTAGCTTGGATCGTGGGCCAATTTTTAGGTAGGTACGAGGTCCTAAAGTTAGGTAAAAATTGTACTAACTTTTCTTAAATTCTTAGTGCTGATTTTTATGTATGTAATCGATTTTAAACTTTCGCGATTTGTATACATCATACAATATTATTTAGCGGGTCTTAGTCGCGATAATTTATTTATTTCAAGGCATAAATACCTCTGTTATTCTCCTCCGCGACCACAACCGTTGCAAGCCGGTAGGAAATGAAATAAATAAATTATCGCGACTAAGACCCGCTAAATAATATTGTATGAGGTTTTATGTATGTGTTAGAAAATATTATAAAAAAATTATAAATAATACTGCCGAACTCATTTCGGCGGCGGTAATTTTTACCAGACGCTTTAAAGTTTCCAAAATATCTAGCTATTGAGACCACTAGGGGGCGCATTAAGAAAATGTATGGAAATTGTTCCCGTGGACCTTTAGCACCTCATAACTAAAAATTGGCCCACGATCCAAGCTAGCAAGTCCGCGTACACTCATAGCTGATACTAACACTACATTATTCTATACATTTCGTTTCTAAGAAAATAAGTAAGGTCGTAAGTGTCGTAACGTAAGAGACGATTTATATACCTTTTTACGCGAAGCAAATAGTATCATATGGCAAAGATAGAAAACTCGACAATAAATCCTTTACCAACCCGTCTTCCCAACGCATGCTACGCCAAACCCTCCTCATCATCCTCTTAGCGTTATCCCAGTTTCAACCTAGGGTACGCTTTCTAGTCTAACCGGATTTGGCTGTATATTAGCTTTTCCACAGAGCGACTGCCTATCTGACCTCCGCAACCCGCAGGGATAGCGATATTCCATGGTTAAGACTAATGTCAGTTTATTTAGAAGGTACTGACGCCCTACAAAAGATCTTCATGACAACCAGGAGCGACGGATTAACGTGCTCTCCGAGGCACGGGACAAGCGATAATTAACAAGTCTATACGCACATAACTCTGAAAAGTCATTGGTGCGCGCCGTGGATTCGAACCCGATACCCTATGCATGGCAGTCTGTTGGATCGAACCCGGGACCTCCGATTAGCAGTCGCGTACGCTATCCACTGGGCCACGGAGGCAGTCAGACAGGGAATGAATGTAAGTTTTGTTTTTCAACGTTTTTGTCCCACCCTCATTCCAACTACTGTGTCACCTGTGTAGGTATGTTCAGCAGCAGTGATCAACGAAGACAACGAGCTTTAACTTAGAAGACTCCGGGCATGATAATCAGAAATATATCAGAGAATATAAACACATCCATAGACACAATTTTTTTTTACAAGACAACTCCCATCCATTAGGACTAAATCCTGTATCGCGGGGGACTTTACAAACATCGGACACAACACCCAGACTCGAAATAACAATTTATGAATTACACAAAGTTTTGTCTTGTATGGGGATCGAACCCACAACACTTCGGCGCAGCGTCAAGCAGCGAGGCGGCCGCATAAACCACTACGCCAATCGAACATTAGTAAAGTAGATACTTAAATTATTTATTAATGAATATGAATAGATTTAGATGTTTGGGATTTAGATTAAATACCATTTATATAATGCCGTAACACAGCCATACGCATTAAAACTGGCATCAGCGATGTTGGCAAGAAGGCCGCAAAATTAAAATGGGATTGGGCAGGTATGTTTGCAGAATGCATCCCAAGAAATGGGCACATATCACCACGTGGTGGACACTGCAGGGAAGTCGTGGTCGGCGTAGACCCAGGAAGCGTTGGCGAGATGAGCTAGATGCATTCTCAAAAACATGGACAGAAATAGCTGGCAACAGGGAGCTTTGGAGAAGTGCAGGGGAGACCTTTGCCCAACAATGGGACAGTTTACTGTCCCATTGTTGGGCAAAGGTCTGAGGTAAGACAGGAGTCGCTCTGTGGAAAACCTCGTATTCAGTCAAAACCGGTTGGTCCAGTAAGTGCATCCCATAGGGCCTAACCATAAGGCATTCGCTTCTGATTTCTACTTTCGCTAACGCTTGGTTACCATTTTACAGTGGTAAAAGAAGGAAAACTTGATACAAACCCTATACCAACCGATTCGGCCAGCGTGGTATAGAAGGCCAATTCCTCCTTTCAAAGGAGAGGCCTAGTCCAGCAGTGGACTGTTAAAGGCTGATGATGAAGACTAGTTACAAGTGTCAATTTATTCAGAGACTGTCAGACGGGACAAGCGATAATTAACAGCTTAATTAGCAACGAAAGCCATATCAGTGATCTGCTTAAATTAAAGACTGAGAATTTTATTGAAGTAGATAATAATGTATGTAAGTCAATTATAAGTAATTGTCAATTATCGCTTGTCCCGTGCCTCGGAGAGCAGGTTAAGCCGTTGGTTCCGGTTGTCATGAAGATCTTTGACAGTCGTTATGAGGTGTCAGTACCTTCTAAATAAACTGACCATGACAGTAGTCTAAACCATGGAACATCGCTATCCCTTCGGGTTGCGGAGGTCAGACAGGCAGTCGTTCTGTGGAAAAGCTAATGTTCAGCCAAATCCGGTTAGACTAGTAAGCGGACCCCAGATTGAAACTGGGATAACGCTAGGAGGATGATGATAGAGGTTTTTTTTTTTATATAGACTTACGCCTGTGTCCGCGAAGGGGTAGGCAGAGGTGTAATATTGCACTCACATTTCGCCATTAATGGTTAAGTTACACGTAATAGGGGGCGAGCCTATTGCCGTCACCGAGCACATCACCAGACTCCGAGCAGCTACTGAGAATTCGGAAAAACTTAGTAATACTTTTGCCCGACCCGAGAATCGAACCCGGGACCTCCGATCAGTAGTCGCATACGCTATCCACTGTACCACGGATGCAGTAAGTAAATAGTATTATGATAGAGGTATGTAAGTATAATATAGTTTTTCAAAAATACTTACTGTTGCTAGATCTCTTCTGCCTTTCAACATACGCCGATACAAACGGCGCACTCTGCATATAATTCGCGCCGAAAGCATCGAAATTGTTTTGCAATAAGTTGTCCACATCTAAAGAATTCTCGCGAAAAATGAAATCTCCTAGCTTCGATTTCTCGAACAAATTCTCATTAAACTGATTCCGTACCCAAACTCCTTTGTTCACGATATTATTTCTTTCGAGTTTCGGCTTTTGATAGTTCGCTTCGGCTTCTAAGTAATTACATTTGGATTGTAACACTTGGGTCGTTAGAAGAATGGTTATAAAATTCACCGACATAATGTCATTTCTTGAGTTCGCGCGGATTGTGAATGAAAAGGAATTCTGTTTGTCATCGCTGTGAGAATTTGGTTTACATTTGTTTGTAAATTCGTGTGAGTTGTGCATAGTGTTGGGAGATTGTCGATAGTTCTAGAATGGTTTTAATGTTATCTGTACAGCAACTTAACTGCATACAGACGGTTGGAACGCGAGTTATACTTATACGGCTCGTTATCGGTACGCACACAGTACTGAGTGTGTACAAAGTCAAAGTCAAAATCCTTATTCATTTAGATCACACAGTGACACTTACATACATAATAATATATACAAAGACTCACGCCTGTTTCCCGGAGGGGTAGGCAGAGACTACGGAACGCCATTTGCAACGATCCTGACATATCTCTCTTGCTTCATTCACTCCCATCAAATTTCTCATGCATGCTCTTCGGTTAAGGGTACTTCTAACCTGTCCTTTTTATAGTGACACTTATGAACGTCAAATCAAAACAATTCTTTATGCTTTTACATTTAATGCCACGTTCGCAAAGCAAGGGCGTACAACCATGAGAAAGAATGGGCAATAAAACTGACGGTCACTCTTTTTTATCGCCAGGTTCAGCTTAATACAAACAATTTAAGGCGATAAAATTACGAGAGTTTTATCGATAAACTGTCACGTTCATCACTAAATACACAATATTTACGTTGTTTCTCGCATATCGCGGCGAACGCTCACATTGTTTACACGAGTTTCATTTATTTTTATAAACAATTTATAACGTTTATTGTTAAACGGTGACTTTTATACTTCTTGTGATACGGTTTCATTGAGTTCAAAATTTGTTTTTATTTTACATCTGATTTCGCGCACACGGTTCGCCCGCACAGTTATTAGCATAGAGTGGAAATTTCCATAAATCTCTCTCAACGCTTCCATTTACTTCCCAAGGAACATAGGTACATGCTAAAAATTCAATGTGGAAGAAGAGTTCAGATAGTTATAGTATATTTTAAGTAAGAACAGCCTATTGATCGGTCGGAGTAGAAGCGGTTTCTCTTTGGAGGCTGACTTATTTATTTATTTATTCATCAGGCTCAACTACAGACAACAATTTATAATATTCAATAACATAATAGGTGTTAATAAAAAGTGTGAATTTACAGTCCGATAAGGGCTGCGCACAGCACTGGAAGAAAATATTATATAGCATTTGTAAAGAGAGGATAAACTAAGGATAAACAGAAAATTATACAAAATAAATGTCAAAATAAGATATGACAATAAGAATAATAATTAAGTTAATGTCATTTCACAAAAAATAGTAATCTTAATATATAAAATCCTTGCGTTACTGACTGACTGACAGACACGCTACAGCTGAAACTACGCGGCGTAAGAAGCTGAAATTTGGCATGTATGTTCTTTGGGGACCGGAGGCGTGCACTAAGACGGGATTTCCCGAAATTCCCACGGGATCGAGCAAAACGGGAAATTCGAAAATATGTGCGTGCGAAGCCGCTGGCGTCCTCTAGTAAAAGATAAGTATTCAAAGTCAAACTAACATAAATTAGTTAAATTAAAAAAATCAAAGCATAAACAAAATAAATATCAAATAATTACACCAAAATCGAAATAAAAAAGGGTTACAAATTATTATTTTGGGTGACACTTTAGGTGCCAGCACCTAAGAAGATAATTCATGCTATCAAAGACTGCTCCAGAGCAGTCTTTGATAGCATGAATTATCTTCTTACATTTATTTACGTATTCACTATAAGTATAATAAAATATATCAAGGTCTTTGGCATGATCATTATAATTTTTGCACATTCTAGCAATAGGATCATAGTAAGTAACATTATTATTGCTAGATGGCTCAGAAAAAAGTCTTTGTGTACGTTTGCTACCACCAATTTTTAAGGAGAGAAGGCCTCATGCGCGTCCCAATGAGCGTTAATAATCTTATATATAATGATATTTTTTTATAGACCCACGCCTGTATCTCCGAAGGGGTAGGCAGAGGTGTAATATTACACCCACATTTTGCCATGAATTTTTAGGTCCCACGTAATAGGGGGCGAGCGTATTGCCGTACCGGGCACATAATCTTATAAAGCGTGGCAAACTCGGCAGTTTTGCGCCTGGACTCTAATGTGTCTAATTCTAATTCATACTAAGGTAATTTTCTTCGCAAGCCAAACTTAGAACTAGCATAGTGTAGAAACCGTCTTTGGACGCCTTCTATTCTGTCAATGTGGGTTTGGTAGAAGGGAGACCAAATAAGGGAGGCGTATTCGAGAATGCTTATCACTAGAGTAGTATACAGTAGCACTTAGCTCTCTTGGTTTCTAAACGGTTTAATGATGCGCCATATGAATCCCATGGCTTTTTTGGCTTCCGCTACTCTATGTTCATAATGTTCAGTAAATGAAAGTTTGGAGTCGATCCAAACTCCAAGATCTTTGATAGGGATCTGGCGTGTTAAGATTTCACTATTTATATTATATGGGTATCTTATGGGGGATTTGCTTTTCGTAAACGATATAAAGTGACATTTCGATACGTTCAATGACATATTATAATCTACACACCATTGCTGTAATAAAGTAATATCTTTTTGTAGCATACTGCAATCTTCAATTTATTTTATTGTATATTTTTAAGTCATCCGCGTAAGCAAGACAGTTACTTTGAATGGAGTCGACTAGGTCATTAATGAACAAGGTAAACAAAAGAGGGCCTAAATTTGAGCCTTGCGGTATACCGGACTTAGCTACATACGAGTGGGATTCGAATCCATACACTTGAACTATTTGTGTGCGATCAGAGAGGTAAGAATTTAACCATCGTAACAATGAACCATGAATTCCGAGGTGTTGTGCTTTTTGACAAAGGATATTATGACTTACTTTGTCAAATGCTTTCTCAAAGTCACTATACAATGAGTCTACTTATACGGTCATTAAATGAGCGAGTTAAAAAATAATAAATTTTAAGAGATTAGAGGATGTAGAGCGGCCGGCCATAAAACCATGTTGTCTGGGGCTAATTATGGACTTCAGATGGAAACTTATATGCCTGTAGATTAAGCTTTCAAATATTTTTGCAATACAGCAAAGATTACTATTGGGTCTATAGATTTTCACATCATGATCTATCGCCCGATTTATTTATAGGTACTATATGAGATGTCTTCCACTTTTGGGGGAAATACCCGATGCTAAGACATTTGTTGTAAAGCAAATTTAGAGGCTTTAGTAATGTCTTATTGCAATTTTTGATAAAGAGCGGTGGTATAGCATCTGGGCCCGCGCCCTTTGTAGTATCACAGTATAAAGATGGATTATTTGACTGTGGTAGTATCAAGTGATATAGGTACGTTTTTATTTGTTCGGGTGATAGTACTATAGAAGAGATATTAGTGCATTACTCCGGAAAACGGGGGGTAATTGGCTCTATACTGGGATCACTGTACACAGAGGAGAAATGCCTGGCAAATAATTCAGCGATATCGGCACCTGTGCTAGCTGAGACTGAGTTGTAGTACCTGCATAATAATATTATGTTTAGGTATGCATATTGGGCTGCTTTCAGTTTTAAATATATAAGATTTAAAGCAGACATCAAATATACGCTTGGCCATAGAAAATGTGTCATAGGGTTACCATATTTTTTGTAAGGTTCTCTATTTTTATTTCTACGATTTTATGTAATAATTTAACATTGCGTAATGTTACTTGACCTTTTTTTTTTGGTATCGGGGTGGAAAATCCTCATGGAGTCCCTCCGCCCTGGGGGGGGGGTACGGGGAGGGCGAAGTGGACTGTCAGACTCTTAGTCTGACAGTGATCCCAGTAGTCTGTGTACAGTGATCCCAGTATGGAGCCAATTACCCGCCGTTTTCCGGAGTCATGCACTAATATCTCTTCTATAGTACTATCACCCAAACAAATAAAAACTATACTCATATCACTTGATACTACAATCTTCATCCAATCCATCAATCCCTTATTATTATCAATAATGTCCCCATTATTATCAAAAACCAACCCGTGCTCCTCATGTACCCATGTGTCGGAGGGTAGGGTTTCACCGAAGCATTCCTCGCTACCCCCCGACGGGTATTGGCCCGCCAGATGGTCAGGCGGGCCCCGAACGAAACCCCCTTGGCAGCGGATGAAGGTGTTGGGCTCCGCCGCCAAAACACCCAGCGGCCGCAGAGGATAGGCAACGCAACACCGCATCTCCTCTTCCTCTGCGGCCCCACCGCGACGCAACGATGGTGCGCCCCCATTTGGTCCCGGGAGATAGGGCGCGCGGCAACGCAACACCGACACACCCCTCCTCCCGCGACCGCACCCGACTGCGAGGGACAAACAGAACTGTCCCCCGCACCCGCACCCTTGGATGCATCCTACGCAGGCCCCACGCAAGCCCACGCGGAGCGTCCCCTCCCGGGATCCCGCTTAGCTTCACCGTGGGTGTTGGACCTCACCCACGGTTACTGAGCCCCTCCACCACGACAAGAAGATCCTACGGGGGGAATGTTACTTGACCTAACATTAGTTACGCATAATACTCATTTGCCATAACTTTTTAATCATATTTTTATATCCTATTTACTATAAGCATACTTAATATTTAATAAGCATACTATCCCTAAGCATTAGTTTACTTAAGCATAACGACGCATAACCATAACTATTTATGTAGGTAAGTTGACATTATGTCCAATTAAATAGTTTTTAATAAACTAAGTTGACGGAGCCCTGCTTCGCAGGGCTCCTATTTTTGCGTTAAGGGTCAAAAGAGAACCTAACATAACCTATTTAGTTATTTGAATTACATACAGTCGCACCTAAAAGTACGTTTCCTTAATGCTTTTTGATATTTATCCCAAATAACTATTAGACAAATAAACAATTTGCTTTACAAGTTTATGTATATCTAAGTTATGAATAAAAACAATAGGATTGTACAATATTTACCTATACTTAATAACACAGTAGATATGCTAAAAATCAGTTATGGCACACTATTATTATGACAAAGAAAAAAAGCTTAACTTATTATGACAAATTAAATTTGCACAAAAACCATTATGAGAAAAAGAGGGATCCCTTTATGTAATTTACATGATATTTGTTTTTTTCCTTTTAATATTTTTATCAGAGATTGTGAAAAGCAACGCGGCCAATTTCTTTTAGATCTCAATTTAGGCGTATTATTATCAATAATGTCCCAAAGGTGCGAATACAGGGCGCTTAAAAATTCATCACAGGTCAAGTGCAAATATTGACACCATGGAATTTGTGACAGTTTTAATAATTATCTATTTAATATAAATATCTTGTGCAGCTTAGTGATTTTTTATAAATGCCTGATATCCAAACATCCAAAGTTGCAGTTATGTACTTAATGGCCTTAATGCCAAGGCCGTAACGCCTACAACTCCTAAAATTGATTAGATAGAAATTAGTGAGTTTTTGCCTGTTGTAGAATGAGTCAAAAGCGAAGTCCACAACAGATAATTACGTACCTATTTAGTTATTTTCTGCAGTTAGTATGTCATTGACGTAGCTATTCATTCATGCCCTGGTAACTGACGAACAACTTTTTTTTTTGTGAATAATGCCATCTAATTGCCAATCGAGGGAACTTTTTTGTCAGTGTTGCCATGGTACTCGACACAAATTGTCAAGATTGATATTTTCTTCGATAAATCCAAAGTTTAATAAGAAATTATTTATAAAAAAAACTTACTTTTATTACCATTATTATTATAATTATTTTACTAGTTTGAAACAATTTTGCATGACCACAAATATTTTTTGTTGGCAAACAATGGAAACCGTTACATAAATTAAAAACAAACAATAAATGAAACTAAATGTCAGTAATGTCATTGTCACAAGAAAATTTGCCGGCTGTGTGTTTACATGCTTTTTTCTTGTGATTCTTGGTATTTTATTGGTATTTACGTAGAGTTGAGCTTCAGTTCCTACGTAAATGTTCAGGAATACCTATTTCAGCATTACCTGTGTTGTTTGTGTAAGTGTTTGTGACATACTTAAGATAGGCCCTCCTAAAGGAGTTTGGACCATATATCTCAGTGTAGTGTTCTGCTCATTTTACTGGCAAGAGCTTTTATAATTATGGTACAGCAGACCATGATCAAATGGATCCTATTATACAACAGGCTCGAAATCAATATATTAAAGGAAAGAGCAGAAAAAGAGAAACACAAACTGGTGTAAAAATTAATGTATAGCTAAATAAATACATTTGATATTATATTTTTGCATTATTTATTCCTAACTAAATATACCTATACAGCAGGACCTCTAATCCGAACCCATTGTAACTGATTTGGCCGATTCAGATTAGGAATTAACATCTTTATTTTCTCTAGTAAAGTGTTTAATTTCTTAATGTAAATCAGTCGAAATGATATTTCGTGAACTTTGAAATTGTATTAAAATCAAATGTTCGTGATATTTACCCATGTAATAACATTTTTCTTTTGGGAAAACGTTACATGGAAAATATCACGAACATTTGACTTACACTTACAATTACGTATGTTATAGCGATAGCTAAAAAAAAAAAATCGTTTAGTTCCTTGAGTGGCATTCAGGTGGCGCTCAACGCTAAGATCTGATCAAGTTGACAGTTGCCAGCATAGATTATACACTTATACTGGTAGTTGCCAGTCTATCTCCAGTTATAATATATATTAGTCTATGTTCAGAAGTTTCAGAGCTTCAATCTTCATAGAGTACGTTTAATTCCTATTACCACCACTACAACATAAAGACTTATGTTAGTGTGGTATCAAAAATAAATCAAGTTTTCCTTCTCTTTAGAAGTTCTCGAACACATATGGCTCTCTTCGGGTATTTATACTTGACGCGGTAACGAAACCATAGCGCGATTCAGGCCACCGGTACAACGCCATCTATCGAGCGTACAGGTAGTTTCTTTTTAATTAATTCGGAGCAAATGATATGCAAACCATACAAGGGGATATTTTCCTATTGCCAATAAAATAGTGGTTTACCTAGCCAATGGCTCAGTTTTACATAGAACCGCAGACCTTAAGGTTTTCATGTGCCAATTCCAAGTGGGGTCTGTCGTATGCCCCAGTTTAATTCTTAGTTGGTGGCGCTGGCGTCGTTTCTCCGTCTCTCTTGTTCTTGTCGTAGTTATGATACACTGAGCAAAGACTTCTATATAAACTGAGGTTTATAAAGAAGTCTTTGACACTGAGGGAACGTCCGTCTATCTTCCACTTACACTCGGGGAACGACTGCCACGCTGCCAAGCGGCAGTTTTGGGTCGCAGAAAGTTTGTCTTCAGAGCGCCCATAGGAAATCTGCTTCTATGTATATCAGTATATCTGAGTTCTTTGCCTATGGTAAACCTTAACCAGTTGAGTCAATTGTGGACAGAAACAAATTCCATGCATTTTTAAATGCGCCCTCTAGCGGATGGTAACAGTCAGCATGGACCGCTACGGGGCGCATTTTGGTGTTTATTATTTATTTTATGTTTTCTTCGTTCAAAATTATTAAAATTATCCTCCATGTATTATAAGTCTTATGCATAATATAAATACTTAGTAACTGCCTACGTAATACTTACTAACTGGTGCCGCGGCAGTGTATAAGCGACTGCGGATCATCATGTCTCGTAGGTATCTCGGACTGCCTGCGTGGTCCAGTGGATAGCATATGAGTTGGCTGATCGCAGGTCCCGGGTTCGATTACCGGGTCGGGCAAAAGTGTTACCTACTGAGTTTTTCTGAATTCTCAATAGCAGCACGGAGTCTGGTGATGTGCCCGATAGCGGCAATAGGCTCGCACCCTATTACCATACGTAGGATCTAAAAATTCATGGCGAAATGTGCTACACCTCTGCCTACCTCGCCGGGGATACAGGCGCTAGCCTATAAAAAAAGTAGGTATCTCTTAGTGGACTGACACTGATTTTAATAATAATAATAATTATATCACTATATTTCGGACAAGGGGTCCATATATCCAAAATAAATTACAAAAGAACAATAATCAACGAATTAATAAAAATAAAAATCATATAACTCGTACTAGAACAACTCGTTTCAAGAAGTGGTGGGTCCTAGATATTGATTCGGGGGATTTGAATGTGATGAAGGAAGGTTTTATCAAGAGAAACACTAAGCAGTAGTATTTGTGGGAAAACAGCCGGTCTAGTGCTAGTTTAATCGAATTGCGAGCTGTTTTTCGTTGGGAACAATTTCCTTTCCTTTTTATAAAAGTGAAGTTTTATAAAAGTGAAGGCAAATTATCTTTCATTATAATTTCTAAAATATTGTATAATTAAGGCATTGCTATACTTTATGTGTGTATAATTATATCCTATATTTAAAGGCTGTTTTTGTACTTATGTTTATTTGTATACACTACGGTTCAAAAGTATTTGCCTACCTTGATTTGAGGATGTTTGAAGAAAATGTTTTTCTTCTAATTGTACTAATTTTATTATGACAATTCATTGCCGTATGTTATTAAATCTAATATAGACAGTTTCCCTATCATGATTTAACTAAAAAAACTTAAATAACCAAAAAGCAGTCAGCGATAGCGTAGTGGATATACCAACAGACTGCCGTGCAGAGGGGTTCGAATCCACGGCGCGCACCACTGACTTTTCGAAGTTATGTGGTATTTAATTGTTAATTATCGCTCGTCTCGTGCCTCGGCGAGCATGTTAAACCATCACTCTTGGCTCTCGTAAACAGCCGTTGACAGTCGTTACGCGGAGTCGTACTGACTCCTTAAATAAACTGATACTGGTCTAGATCAGCGTACACCGGTTGCCAACCGGTGTATGCTTAGTACTAGTCTAACCAGCAGGCCTATTCAGAATCTCACGACAAATAATCGAATCGTATGTCATTGGTGCCGTAATCCAATCTTATGCGCTTTGTCAATGTTATTCAAAATCATCAGGGGCCCAATTCTGCTAAATAAATATAGTCTCGATATCATGTCAGTGTCATACTTACGTCACAAAAAGCGTATTCTTCATAATTATCTGCTATTTGAATGAAATTGTAACGAGATCGTATGTGTCAACGACGAACTGTTTATTTTTAATTATACGATAATGACATTAGGTTTTCAGAATACCGCTTTTAAATCCATTCAAAATATACCTAATATCAATATCATATAAAAATAGCAGAATTGGCTCCGGCTTCGGATTCAGTTGAATTTTGATAAGTCAATTTGATTCCGATAACCATAGAGATATAAAGGATAGAGTGGCAGAACAGTACCTACTTAATACTGTGTCGTGTCCGTCGGTGCGAGAGAGAACGCAACTTAGGCCCCCTGCATCTCTCTCTAACAATACATGCACAACAACAACATTACGCAGTGGCGTGGCGTGCTACCTGTAACTATTATTTATATCAGTTTATCAGTAATCAATAGTTTAAAAATATATAAACATTTTTGTCACTTCAAACTATCTTCGTGTATCAATAAAAACAACTTTTAAACTATTGATTACTAATAGATAAACTGATTTAAATAATAATTACAGGTAGCACGCCACTGCGTAATGTTGATGTTGTGCATGTATTGTTAGAGAGAGATGCAAGGGGCCTTTAATGTTGCGTTCTCTCTCCCACCGGCAGACACGAATAGGCCCCACTCTGCCACTCTATTCTTAATATTTCTATGCCGATAACACATTATGGTGCTTTTACTGAGTATGCTTGTATAGATAAATGTACACACGAAAGTACAAATTATTCAAATATAATTAGCTTTTTAGAGGACTATTTTGATAATCTAGATTAAAATTAAAGCAAATTATATGACATCAACATTACTTATAAAAAAAATATTTATATTAATTAAAAATAAACACAAGTATGTACCTATTCATGTCATTGAATGCAACCTATAAACAATACTTACTTCGTAAACAATAAAATTTTATGGAAATTGCCACTAGTCACGGCGACAATCGAGTGCAAAGCTGGGAAGGATGTTCACACATATTCCGTTATTCCTAAATAGAACAGATTAATAATTATGTAATTAATCAGTTATTTAAACTGCTTCGGTTTTGTCACAAATTCACAATCACCGAATATTCCTTACTCATAATCTCAAGTCAACAATTCGAATATTGCGACACCTATTGGCGAACGCATGCAACGATTTCAAACCTGCATAGTTGTCTTTGGAGTTTGTGCAAATGTTCATAGATGGCTCTGTAATAAAAATAATAATTTTGTATAATGACTTTTAATCCACGTAATAAATTAGGCGGCTGACGCTACAAATTATTATACAAGGCGCACTATTGTGAAAGCGAAGCTCAGCAGTTGTCTAGTCGTCTCGTCTCCACGCTCCCATACAGTTAGCTCGTAGGTAGCTATGTAGGTAGTTTATAATTATAAGTATTTCTGTGAACAACTGGTATCAGTCACAGATAAGACAATACCAGTATCAGTAAAGCATATTTATCTTTTCGTATTTTGGAGTACTTATCTTATATACTCCTCACAAAACACATCTTGACAACCCCTTTCCCCTACAGCTAGTTATAATTGTAACTTAATCTGGACTTCCACCAAGAGGGGATATGTTCACGTATCTTTTAAGTTTATGTGTAAATTTTCTTCATTACGTCATTCATATCTTCAAACTACTGAACAGAGTTGGATACTTAGGTATTTACCATAGGTAAAGGTTCCCGGGTCGGTCAAATGTTAATTGAAATATTACACATCTCCCTATCTCTTTGGGGATACGGGCATGAGTCTATAAAAAAGATATAAAATCGAAAAATTCAGCTCATACTACTAACTATAATAATATAAAGACTATTTATGGAAAAATAATAATAGAAATTAAAACGAAATCGAGTGGATGTTGTAGTATACCTATCGTTAGTATAATAAGCATGATAAAAGTTAGTTTAAGTAGGATGATGCATCCCCCCCGTGGGATCTCCACCTTGTCGTGGTGGGGGGCTCAGTAACCGCGTGGGTTTGAGGTACACACACGGTGAAGCTAAGCGGGATCCCGGGAGGGGACGCTCCACGTGGGCTTGCGTGAGGCCTGCGTAGGATGCGTCCCAAGGTGCGGGTGCGGGGTACAGTTCTGTCTGTCCCTCGCTGTCGGGTGCGGTCGCGGGAGGAGAGGCGTGTCGGTGTTGCGTTGCCACACGCCCTATCTCCCGCGACCAAATAGGGGCGCACCATCGTTGCGTCGCGGTGGGGCCGCAGAGGAAGAGGAGATGCGGTGTTGCGTTGCCGTCCTCCCTATCCTCTGCGGCCGCTGGGTGTTTTGGCGGCGGAGCCCAACACCTTCATCCGCCGCCAAGGGGGTTTCGTTCTGGGCCCGCACCGCCCGGTATTGTATGAACTGCGCGCCGAACGAAGTCGCATACTCGCATGACAGTACGGCCCGTACGTACTTACCTATTAGACTACAGGCCCATGTCCAAAATGGATGGGTCATATGAACCACCAGGTGACGTATATAGGACGATATAAGAGCATAAAATAATAAGATTCAGCACTATGCCGTCACTTGTAAGCTGTCCAACTGAGTGCTGGTGAGAATTCAAAAGTGCAGGTACTGGTAGAGTGAGTACGCATATCGGTCATTTATTTTTGTACGGCATTTTTACCATCGATAGATCCATGAAAAATAATAAAAAAAGCGCGCAGTGCCGTAAAAAAAAAGGTGCGCCACAAAGTCGGTATTTCTTTTTGATTTTCTGACAATTTCTAAAAAATTTCCGACTTTGTGGCGCACCATATATGACCCATCCATTTTGGACATGGGACTGTAGTCTATATACCTGATCATAAGTTGTACGTTGTACCCGGTCTCCGTTCGACCTGTGGTTCGACACCGCGCGCGCCTCATTTTATCATTCCGACTCTGACGATCTCGTTACGATCGCCGGAATCGTTTGGGGATGTGGGTTGCTCAAGATCGGTCTGTGTGAAAATCCTTGAGGGAGCCATATGTCCAGCATTTGGCTGATATTAAAAAAATAATAACAACAAAAGTCTTTCGCACGCAACCATAATATGGCAGCGCGGTGGCGAGTCTACTGACTTACAATTTCTAGTATTTCTACAATAATAATAAGTAGGTGCGGCCGAAATTCGCCCAGCGATCTTTTTTTGTTGCGTTTTCCCGGGAAATCTCACTATGTAGATAACCTTACCAAGCCGACCTCTATCTAAATACTTATATAGGTATGTATTGCTCGTTTAAAGTAATAAAGTATAGTCTGAAAAGCTAAATAACTGGAATAAGCGGGTCCCCCGTGTCAATAAGACCTGGGTGAGCCAAAAGTCATCAAACTGATGAAAACGTCTATAAGAGCCTCCAAAAGGAAGCCGTCAAAGACCTGCCCTAAAAATACCAATAGGTATTTTAATGCTGGGTTTCTGTACTGGGTGCATGGCCCTCAGATTATATGTATAATCTAAGACATGGCCATATCCGTATCCGTGAGGCCGGGTATGGAATGTTGCAGGTGGTGTCCAATCATTTGACAAAAAACAAATGAAAAATTTTCATTTGACAAATAACGTTTGACAAAATTATACTTGATAAATTTATTATTTTACAAACTATTGTTTAATAAACTACTCATTAGACAATATATTTACTATAAAAAAGTTATTATGCTAAAACATTAATTTACAAATTGATCATTTTTTAAACATGTTATTTGGCAAAACAACTTAAAGCATAAATAACATTTGACAAAATGCATTGCTTGGTAAATATTTTACTAACTAAAATCTACGTTAATACAACAATCTTTGTGTAGGGTCAACTGAAACAATGGCTGGTTAGGTTAGAACTGCGACCACAACGCACGAGCCGAGCGAGCGAAGCGAGCGTGCCGCGGCAGCGGCCGGGGAGTGCCAGAACCGAATTCTACTTATTTCTCTTAATTCAGGCAGAATGTATTTTTTAAAAGAATTAAGTTATATGGAATTAGTATTAATACAAAATTATTACTTGCCTATAAATAAAAGGGCAAGATGAAAATTGCAACCTTGCAATTAAATATTTTCAAAATTTCGCGTAAGTATTGGTTAGAAATTAGTTATTTTTAAAAACTAATAATTATCTTCTAACTTTTGTACAATCACCAATTTGGCAAACGAATTATTTTGTCATTTGATTATTTCTTAAATAATAATTTAACAGTTGAATTATTTTCTAAGTAAAACATTTGCGTAACCTGTATTATGTAAAATGATAGTTTTTAAAGTAATATGTTTGCGAAATTAAAGTTTGTCAAATGATTAGTTTTTCAAACGTTGTTTGTAAAATGATCTTTTGTCATACGTTTTTTGTCAAACAATAGTAAACCGTTGCAGGTATATATCATGCCTAGTATAATCTATGAATATACCTTAGTGAAAATGATAGATATTTTGGTCCTTACTATTCTGATTTTATTATACCACAACAACATAAGACTAAAAACATCATACGTTGTTGAGTGAGGATTCAAAAATTGATTAATTAGCAATCTGTGCTGTGCTAAGTGGTACACATCGACTTTGGGTATTATACTTGACGCGGTAACGAAACCATAGCGCGATTTAGCCCACTGGTACAACGCCATCTATCGAGCGTACAGGTATTTTCTTTTTATTTAATTCGGAGCAAATACAATATGTCCGGGTTCGGACTAGCGATATTACTTATAAACTTACTGTTTTAATATACAAATACACCAAAAGGGTACTGGGACCTTTCTCCACGCTAAATGGCAGCCATTTTGATTTTTGTAATGAAATGTCTCTACGTGTGTACAAAAAACATCATATCTCGAAATTTGTTGATCTCACTGCGATAATAATATGATTATTCAATGGGTAACTATACTGTCTGTCATTTACATTAAACAGTGTGTTTACTTTCTACAAACCTACGAAAAAGAAATTAAAAAAAAATAAAATGTAGAAATATACGTAAATTATTAAATTAGTACAAAATCACTACCCATAACCCATTTAATGTTTTTACTAAGCCGATAGCTTTTGAGCTTAGCTATACTTAATACAACATTTAATTAACAACTGTATGTCTATTGCTTTAAGAGTTATTGTTTAGTGTCCAACCGAAAATGGTTTTTCAGCCGAAACCGAAACCGAACTTTCGGCCTTGCTCTTAGTTTCGGCTGAAACCGAAATACCTAAACATGTTACACATTTCTTTTGATACTCTAATCTAGTGTAAAGTACACTAGATTTTAGTATCAATATTCTAAATACCCTTTAATTTTCATAATCATACGTACAAACAGTTACATAGGTTGAATGAAATAAAATAAAAATACATGCATCCAGAATAAGAAGAAGCCCTTGAAGGGCAAACGAGTCGATCGTGACATCGGAGGGACAGCTCCAACGCTGGCAGGAGCGCTTTGATGAAATCTTCCGAGTTTCGAACTACCCTGTCATTCCGACCACTTCCGAAAGTCTGCCCATACAGAACATCCACATTGATATTTCTCAGCCCACTGAAGAGGAAGTAGAGAAAACCATCAGATCACTCAAGCATGACAAAGCATTAGGAATCGACCGGAGGAAATGCTAAAAGCGGACGTTTCTGCCTCTACGAACGCGCTGACATTGCGGAACATCTGGTCAGCCGAGGAGATACCCGACGCCCGACGATTGAAACAAAGACCTCCTCACTCAGATTATAGAGGGCTGTTGAATCTCTTCTTCGCAAAGGGCAGGCTGGTTTTCCAGCTCATCGTGCACGGAGCAGATCAATACCTTACGTATAATTCCATAGCAAGCATTGAATGGCAGAGGAAAATGTATTTGACTTCAGTGGATTTCGAAAAAGCCTTCGATACGCTGGACGACTTCGACGTGAATCTGGGACCGGATACGTGAAGTCGGGGTCCCCAAAAAGATTACAAAAACTGAATAAAGCCATGTACAGGAAGTACTTTGCAGAGTGACTTACGACAGTCTTGTTTCGGGGGTCATACCAGTTCTCGCGGATGTGCGCCAAGGGTGGCTCCTTGTCATCCACGATGGCACCATGTTCTCACTCTCTGACTGAGGACGGATGGAGAGGGGACCGAAAATCAACATCAGGAAGACCTAGGAAATGAAGTGCGGCGCAGCAAGTTTTTTGCCTTTTCTCATTGGCACAGTGGTTGTAGACATGGTCAACAAATTCGTACATCTCGGTAGCGAAGTGTCAAAAACTAGAAGGACCGAAGAGAGGACATCCCCTCTAGAATCGCTAAAGCGCGAGCACCTTCACAAGGGTCCGTACTGTGTGTCAATCGCGGAAATTGACTGGGAGAGTTAAGCTCTAAATATTCCGGTACAAAATTTATTGAAATAAATTTTCATATTAGAACAGTGTTTCTGAACAGATGCGAGACGTGAAAGCTCACAAAATACATCGTCTTTAGGCCGTCGCCAACCGCTACCATCGCTGTATTCTTGGTGTTTACTGGCTCGAGAAAATATCAAACATAGAGCTGTGGGAACGAAGCTGTAAGACTTTGATCGATTATGGCAAGTAGTAGTGAATCGACCACAGGTTCCGAAGGTACCCTGAAGATATACCAAGGCAAGCCCTAGACTGGAATCCCCATAGAATACGAAAACGTGGCCGCTCTAAACAGAACTGGCGGCGGACAATCGTCGCAGAGGCGAATAACATAGGTAAGGCATGGAGCGTAATGAAGCGAGAAGCTCAAGACCGAACGGGATGGCACTGGGAATGCTCTCTGCCTCATCTAGGGGACATAGATTCTTTAGTTAAGTTCAATCATAGTATCTAATTAATTTTTTGGGAAGTAAAAATATCTAAAATATGATGAAAGAATATAAACCAATGACAATCCATGTTGACATTTAAATTCCAGTAAAAAGGAAATTGAGAATATTTCTTTTGTTAGTCGCTTAAAAATGAAACTCATAATAATTTATTTCAAGCGTATTATATAAATAAACTATTGTTATTAAAATGAAATCATTAATAACATAAGTACCTACAACTACTACTATTAAAAAAGAAACAACTGAATCCGTTGAAGATAGACGGCGGAGCTGGCGGCGTGAGCAAGCGAGTACCAGATAGCGGAGCAATTTACCGAACCACGCACGAAAATTCACGAACTCAGGAGTTTCGGTGTGGCCGAAAGTTTCGGCCACATTTTGGCCGAAACCGAAACTAGATTTTTGGCCGAAACTGGCCGAAACCGAAACTTACGGTCGGTCACTATTGTTATTTGAACAAAGCGTATGCGCATGCAGAAAAGGCCTTTGTCGGAACCCTAAATAGGAAAACAATAAAAAACTATTTTTTTTATTATTATATATTTTATTAAATACTTTTACAATATTGGTAAAGACATAAAGACATAAAGACATATTTATTTCTGCATTTTGGTTGTTTACAACACTTATACATGTCAAAACCCTATTCTAGATGAAGCCGGCTTTTCCTAACTAAATGACTTCTTGAGAAGAAAGGCCGAAACAAACTCAGAGTCATTGTTTTTTTTGTCACTTCAATTTCTTTAGTCTTTTCTTCATCTTTTAAAGTCCAGACAAAAAAGGGTTTAGTATGCAAGTACAATGCAGGAAATTATCTGACGCTTTTGACTGACTCGGCCCACTGATGGCCCGCATTCAACAGCAATCGTACGGCTCAACCTTAATTGAGGGAGCCAGCACGATCTGTATCACTATGCCTCCACGCCATCAGAAGGTGTATGCATAAGCATGTCAGCCTAAGCCATCAGACAGGTTGCCATAACTATTTGTTTATATGTTTAATAATGCCCACATCGTACTCACAACTTTACATGCTAATACACAGTAAAATACATGTTGCAAACAATAGGTAAAAATAATAAAAATTTAAACAATAAAATGTCATATATTTAAAATATCAGAAAATATTATTAAATGTCAGAACAAATTATTGAATGTCAATTTATGAATAGTAATATATTACTTAAGTAATTTTAAATGTCAAAAGAAAATAAATAAAATAACAATGTCAAATCAAACAATGTCAAAACAAAATAAATAAAATTACAAATGTCAAATTAAAAATGTCAAAATGTAAAAATATAAGTATTACAAATGTAAATAAAAATATCATGTCACTAATTTCAAAATGTCAAAATTCATAATTTTTAAACTCAATTCCAGGCATTTTTGTCTGCTAAATAATCTTTAACTGTGTAATAAGCTTTTGAACACAAGCTCTGTTTAATAAATACTTTGAATTTATTAATACTTAGTTCCTGAATATTGCCTGGAATTTTGTTGTAAAACCGTATGCTTTGACACTTGTATGAGTTACTTATTTTTTGTAGTCTAGTTGAAGGTAGAACAAGTTTGCTTTTATTTCGTGTGTTTAAATTATGAATGTCGCTGAATTTAGAAAACATATTTATATTTTTCCTGACATATAACAAGTTCTCATAAATGTATTGAGATGCGACAGTCATTATCTTAATTTCTTTAAATTTTTCCCTCAGTGAATGCCTTGAACCAAGACTGTAGATTGCACGAATAGCCCGCTAAAGGTACATAAGTTTTTAATACCTAAAGCAGTTGCTCAAAGTGTCCACCCCCAGCATGTAGACAGATCAAAGCTCTCTGTGCCACTAGGGCAGTCGAGCGCCTGACCATGTTAGTGTCCAATCTTATTTCTTCGGCGACTGACATCATTTTAGCGACAAGTTCTTCTCTTGTATTTGGAACTGTAGCGTACACCCTTTGCTTCATATTACCCCACAAAAAATAATCTAAGGGCGTCGAATCGGGTGAGCGAGCGGGCTACGCTATCAAACCGCCGCGACCGACCCCCGGTGAATGATTTTCATTTAAATATTCCCCTTATTTCTATTAGAAAAAAAAAACAGTGGAAGTGCGCACCTACGCAGTTTTCCTGAGCAGTGAACTGAATTTTTCTGTTCCGTGGAAGAAGGAAGGTCATTTGTAACTCTGTATCAAAGAGTCACAGAGCTCCAGCCACAGAATAGAAAAAAACAGTGGAAGTGCTAAGAAGGCGTGCCACAATCCACAATTAAGCGTGGTAACGCTTAACTGATCCCGCCCGTCGCGTACTACCATCGCGTCAAGTTGCTCATCTCGTGACAAATTTATATTTCCCTAACTATGCCGTATTGTTCCGATTTGGAGTGTAAACATGACAATAGGAGAGAAAATCTCAAAAATAGAGGTGTTTCGTACCATCGCTAAGTACGATTTTCATTGTTTTTTTATGCAATAAAATGAAATGCATTTATATACAAGAAATGTGGTTACATAGTAGTGTTAAGGTAATATAAGTCTTCTCACATTCTACCATAACAATGGTGTGTAAACATTTAAACGTATACAATAATATTAACTAATTAAATTCTGCTTATTAGTATTGATTAATTACGTAATTAATGTCAAAATTTATTTCACGGATAATTGTAAATTTATAGCAGTAAATCAATCATCATCATCATCAGCCTTTAACAGTCCACTGCTGGACTAGGCCTCTCCTTTGAAAGGAGGAATTGGCCTACTATAAGTATAGTATTATAAGTAAATCAATAATTGTATATAAATGTCAACCGAATTAAGTTTAAAAGTCAAAATATAGTATTATGATCGCATATTGAAATTTTAACATTAAATAGTTGCATTATTTGTATGTCATAAACTCATTTAGAGTATAGAAACATTTCTGCAAGCCAGGCTGTAATTTTCCTTTTAAATATAGAAAGTGGTAATTCTTTAAATGTATCCGGTAACTTATTATACACTTCTATGGCCTTTATATATAATTTTTTCTCATATATATCTAAGTGACACCTAGGTCTGAGAAGTTTAAATTAATTATTCCTGGCGTTTCTTCCTTCTGTTGCAAAAAAATTACCTTATCCGCTGCGTTGTTTCAAGGGACAAAACACCCTTTTTTTTTCCGTTCCTTGCTCCAAGGGACAAAAGTCCCTTTGTTTCTGAAGCCGTAGACTGCGCACAAGTAACTAATGTTCGTTTTATTAAAACTTAACGGAATGCGCTATATTATATATCAATAGACGCGTAATGAAATAAGCTTTCGAATGATGCCAAATAAGACCAAATAGTATACATGTAGTCCATGCAAGGGCAGTATAAAGTGAAAATTAGAAATATTTGCCCGCCATTTTTGAGCGCGATTTTATATTTCTAACATATTCCTTTTTCTCGTCGTTTTTTATTAAGGGAGGTATATAAGTATTATACACGGTTAGAAAGGTTATTTAATTTACTTTTAAAAGAAATAAATATAATTAAAAGAAACATTTTAATTTTAAACATAAAAAAATAAAACAAAGAATTGATTGTTAATTGCCGCCTATTTCCGTATTTTATTTTTTTAAATACCTTTTTATGTTATATATCTGATTCAAACCTACATAAGTTTCTTACCAATTAGATTTCCAAGCAAAAGAACTATTTCCGATAAGAATCCGATAAGAATTACTCTTACTGGAATGTGCACAGTTGTTTACTTTTTCCCGCTAAAAATAACCTGAATACCCGAAAATCTTTTCGATAATCAATATCTCATGAATAATATGAGTATTACACGGTTTATTTATATACTGAGCATAAATGTAACCTTATCAACATACATATGTATTTACATTCAATAAAAAAGAAATACCGTTTTTTTTCGACAATTGTTTGTAAAAATCTTTTAAATTAAAGTAATACACAATATTTTTTACTTTTTTTGCTGTAACTTCATAATTAATTAGTTTATTCACAATAAAAACATAAAAGTATCATATATAATTATAATATTTGTTTACAATGATGTTTTTAATCCATAATTACGCCCCGCGCGCAAAATGCATTCAGCGAAATAATATTTTTTTTCACATGCTAATATCTAAATAATTTTTCAAGCAAGTATTGCTATAATTTTATATATTTGTTAAGATAATATTACCAGGTATATAACAAAGCAAAAGGAACCAAGGTAAAACTCGTATTGTTATCAAGATAAGCAATTGTTTCGACTAAGTAGTAATTGTTTACATAGCATCCGGTTCGGCCCCTCGCATAAAGTAAACACTTCATTTAAACGTAGTGTATTTGGGGTCGTATGTAAGAATAATTCATTAAATTGAACAAAAACATAACTTCAACACCCTCACGCTACAAACGAATAAACAATGACTGATTTATTGAGCTCGCCCGTCAAGTGCTCGCGACGCGTTGAGCCGTAAGCACTTGGGATTTTTAGGTACCTACGCGAAACAACGCAGCGGATAATACTGTGGATAAAGTTTAACAAAAACACAGAGCTCTCTAACGTACATGCAAACCAGTGGCAGGATGTTGAACTTTTCAAATAATGGCTTACAATTGTCAGTAAACTAGGCTCCACATAATAGTTCTCACGCATTTCTTTTGCACCCGAAATGCTTTTTCAATCTCAACCGAGTTGTCCGAGTTCCCCCAGAGCAAGAGACCATAAATGACAGCACCGATGACACGTATCCATGATATGCACTAAGGGCCGCTTCCGTTGACACTGTTTGTCGTAACTGTTTGATAGCAAAAACGAATCGATCCAGTTTGTTGCAAATAAAAGTCTTTTTTGTATCAATTTACTAATATTTAAAAGAACGGTTAGTCAAAATCCACCTTATATGATTAAGATAAAGTTTATTTTGGATTGATTTCATTCAAAAGAACATTCTCGAAAGTTCTTCGCTACTCATTAGTGATGTGGTCAAGTGGAATATTAAATTTATCGATCGATATCGAAACACGGAAATAAATAATTTACCTAATAATTATTTAAATTAATTGTTTATTTGGGTGGGTGATTCTATGTATAATATAATATGTGCGTATTTACAAAAAAAAGTATATAATTATTATGTATGTTTATTCATTGCCTATATTACCTATAGTACAAGCTCTGCTTATTTTGGGCTAGATGGCGTTGTGTGTATTTAGTAGCTTATAGCATATTATTGATTTATCGTAACATTAAAAAATTGGGCAAGTGCGAGTCGGACTCGCGCACATAGGGTTCCGTACCATCATCTATAAAAGAAAATCACGTTCGTTGTATGTATTCTTAAATACTTTATAAGTTTCTACCTGTTTATTAAGATCGAGTAACAAATTGCTTAAAAATTACGTTTGTTGTATGGGAGCCCCCCTTTATTATTTACTTTTTTTAAATTTAATTATTTATTTTGAAAGGTAATATACAACTACATATTCTGTAAAAATTTAAAGCGTCTACCTGTAACAGTTAGTAATTTTGAGCAAAATATACGAAAAAAAACACGTTTTTTGTATGGGACCCCCCCTTAATTTTTTATTTTTTTTTATTTTTAGTATTTGTTGTTATAGCGGCAACCAAAATACATAATTTGTGAAAATTTCAGCTATCTAGCTATCATGGTTTATGAGATACAGCCTGGTGACAGACAGACAGACAGACAGACAGACAGACAGACAGACAGACAGACAGACAGACAGACAGACGACGGAGGCTTAGTAATAGGGTTCCGTTTTTTACCTTTTAGGTACGGAACCCTAAAAACAAGTATAAGGTCACCTTCATTCATACACGAAATTTATTTTAAGAGATGTATTAGGCTGAATCATAGAAATATAAAAAAGGGAGAAGTGCCAAGAGGGCGTGTCGGTGTCCGCGGGAAATGTACACGGTGGCCATATCGTAAGCAAATGGCCGCTGCCGCGAATAGTGCACTTTCGACATTGTTCACGACTTCTTATAATAATACCGTCTTGTTCAGTGATTTGTAGAAAATAAAAAATCTCAGACCAAAAACTTTGTGAAAATGGGATCGCTTACCATATGAAACTATAAGTATTTTACTTTTTTTGCCTTTAAAATCATGAAAAACAACAAATCGTTAAACATTATTACCTGTTCTTGTGTTTTTGTGTTCTTCATTTTTTCAAGAAATACATTGCTCTTCAACCAGTAGGGGAGAGTGGGTAACAGTGTATCATTTTTTTTTTCAAACAGTGCAACTGGAAAGTTTATGCCTGAATTATTAATCTCTGAAATTAAATCATAGTATTAGTAATTAATCTTTAAAGAAAGAGTCATTTCAAGGCTTTCAGTACATAAAGTTACAAGATACAACGACTTGATTAAAAAATGAGAAATGATCCAGTGTGTCCCGGGAATGGGTCACTTTGGATCATTGCATGGGTGACAGTGAATCGACTAAGAGTGCGTAAAGATAATCCATTATATCTTTTTTTCTAAGGTTACACAGATACTCAATACCTTACTTCCATGCCATTTATCTGTTATTTTTATTTTATTCGTCATCGGTACTTCATAAATTAGCCGTCGAACGTTTGCAATAGTCAGTTCATAGAACAATTGACTCCACTTAAGAATATAATCGACTATATTCTTTTTTTGGTCATAGGTAAATATTTTATTAACTGCACCATGATTAAAATGCATATTCTAACCCGATTGCAGTGCATTTTCCCTAACAAAATAAATTACGAATGAATTTCAGTTCCGCGAGTGACAGCGGATTAGTAGTTCACTGTGACCCAAAACGAAATGATTCATTGTGACCCAATGGCGGTTATCGAATAAAAATATCATAGAAAAAACTACCTATCGCAAAGGAAAAATACGCAGTTTACATAAGACTTAGGATACCTATAACAAGCCTACGACACAATAAAAACATTAAGATTTCTTATTCACTCAGATATAAAACAAATTTCAAAACCATGTGAAAAATACTTTTGTTACTTACCTACTGAGTGGACTATAGCAGCGCGACTTGTAGCTTTGACACCGCGTTGACGATTAGTACGTTAGGGAGGGGGATGGACAAGCGGCAAGAACAACTTTGATTGTGTTCCTAAGCGTAACACATACTGAGTTATAGTGAATTATCCATTGTACCCTGTGATCCACTGTTACCCAATCTCCCCTAACTAAATTTGTCTCGAAGTAACTAGACAAGCAATGTAAACATCACAAAAATATAAATAATAAATAAATAAATAAAAATCTTTATTCATATTAAGTACAACAACATATAACACGTTCCTTGTTACTATAATATATTTTTCACCACAGCAGCTCAAACATGCCGCTTTTGCTGCGAGACAACAGTGAACAAAACGCGATTTTGAGTCGAGGGTGAGGCAAAGTAGCTTTTTAATTTTTCAATCTTCAGTGCCACGAATTGACATTGTTCAGCCATAAATAAAGAAACATTCGAATTTTACTGTGCTCTGTCTCTTTCACATGCGTATAAAAAAGTGAGTGGAAAACAAACCCCTTCGAATTCGAAATTCGATTTTGGAATTCGACCTCAAAGAAAACACATTTGGAAACGCAAATAAAAAAGATATTTGTTATAAAGATTTTTTTTTTATCTGTTATTGTTTATATGTTTAATTTATTATTGGATTTTAATACAAATAAGTCTAATTAATTGTATAAAATTAGTATTTGACCAATACATTTTTATTTGGAATAACAACAATAATACATTTGAAAAATAAACATCAGAGACGCGGTATTAAAACGCGATTTAAAAAAGTAGCAGGAATAAAAATTTCGCTGATGCTGATACAGTATAGCGTAACGTGTTAAATTATATTAATATATAAAATAATCTAAAAAGATGAGTGAAACTAGCGATGATGACTGTACTTTAACACCAGAAGAGTTAAATCAACAAGTGATTAATGCAGAATTCAATATATTCCTGTTCATTTCTGTCTCCTAAGTAATATGTGTTCTCACTGCTGTGGTGAAAAATTATGTGTGCTACACGAGAGCAAAGCTTTTTGTATCTCGTGCTGTTGAGTCCCTCACTACGCTCAGGATTCTAACTTTGATTCACTCGCTACGCTCGTGAATCAATCATAGAATCCTTCGCTTGCTCGGGACTCAAAATCAGCACTCGAAACAAAAAACAACTTTGCTCTCTTGTTGCACAAATAACTATTTTTTACATCTTGTAGTTGTACATTTGTGATAATCGATATAGAGTTTGATAGCTGCTATACCTACTAAGCTGAGCTTGTATGATAGGAGTTAGTGATTCTCCTCATATAAATATTTGAGATGGCAACCGGTTAGTGGAACATAATTTCCCTATAACTACACTTAATATGAATTTTACACTTAAATTTAAACATTAAAATACTTAATTTTTCTGAGTAATTTAGCTACTAACTAGGCAATACACATTATTCCTTATTTTATTTTAATATTTTTTTTATATATTTTTATTTATTTACTTTAGAAACAGCTTGATAATAATATTTCAGTTTGATCATAAGTTAGATAACGTAACCAATCTATAAGTTTGTTTTTAATTTCATATTTATTTAAATGGTATATTGACAACCTCTTATTTATTTTATTATATAACCTTGCTCCCATTGCATCAAACTGACGGCTTGCAAAAGCAGTTCTACATCTCACACTAGGGCATACTGCGGCTTTGGGACGCTTCTGTGGCATATTGCTAATTAGTCCCAGTTTCGTGTGCTTGCGCAGTGTTATGCGGAGAATGTATAACTGTCTTACAGTGAGAACCTCACATTCCTTATAAAGTTGTGAAGTAGAATAGTAACGAGGCTTGCAACGAATTACTTTTAAGACGGCCCGCTGTGCTCGTTATAACCCTAGGAAAAGCATCTTATACGTGCCCGCCCATACTGGTATACAGTAGGTTATGACGGACTGACAGAGAGCAGTATAAACAGAAAGCATGGTGGAAGAATCGGCAGATTGACGCAAGGTTTTAAATATTGCCATAAGCTTCCTGACTCTATTGGCAAGGGCCAGAACATGTGGTCGCCAATCTAAATGTTCATGCACCAGAACTCCTAGATACTTGATGCAGTTTACCTGCGATATCTGAAGACGGTCACAATAACCAGGACCGGTACTGCTGTGCGCTCGCAGAGTGTTAGTAGTAACTGGTGGTTTCGGAGAGTTTGGAATATAAAAACGTACGAATTTGGTTTTCTCGATATTTAAAGTTAACCAGTTTATAGAGAGCCACTTATAATGGGAATGCATCGCGTAGAACGGCCGCTGCTTTGAAACGATTTAGTGATGTGCTTGTGCAGTTCCACAAAAGTAGGCTTTCGACAACGGTGATTTAATTGCTACTGTTCACACATGAACATGCCACTTCAGCGATATAATTCTAGGTGAGTATTTACCGCAACACAGATTGTTCGTGATTTATATTAAACTAGAGAATGCTCGCGGCTACGCCCGCACATTTTTTTAATTTAACCGTTTTACCCGATCCCTTGGGAATTTCGCGAAACCCCTTCTTAGTGCACCTCTACGGTCCCCAAGGAACATACATGCCAAATTTCAGCTTCCTACGCCCAATGGTTTTGGCTGTAGCTTGTCTGTCAGTCAGTCAGTCAGTAATGCAAGGCTTTTATATAATTACTAGAGGACGCCAGCAGCTACGCCTGCATTATTTTTAAATTTACCCGTTTTGGCCGATCCCGTGGGAATTTCGGGAAATCCCTTCTTAGTGCACCCCTACGGTCCCCAAAGAACATACATGCCAAATTTCAGCTTCCTGCGCCCAATAGTTTCGGATGTAGCGTGTCTGTCAGTCAGTCAGTAACGCAAGGATTTTATATATTAAGATATACAGATTAAGAAAAAATCACGTACTCACGTAAGGCATATACCGCTGGGATAGCATCTTTCGCACACAGCACACAACCGTAAAGTTGTGTGTGTTTACATAGGATAAGTTTAGTATATAAGACCATGTACTTTAAGAATAAAGCAGTCACAAGTTTAATCCGACTTTGACTCGATACCCTTCCCACACCTCTGAAGGTGGCCAAGACACCTTTAGTCATCAATACCGATCAGCTCGATGAGTCTCTTGATTTGGCCGTCACAAAACCATCTCCACCATACCTGATTCCTACCCTCAATCCGTCTGTCATCATAGGTCTCCGGTGGCAGATATCCCGCACCTTAGAAGGTGCGGGATATCTGCCACCGGATACAGCTTCAGATCATCAGCCTTTAATAGTCCACTGCTGGACTAGGCCTCTCCTTTGCAAGGAGGAATAGGGCTACTATACCACGCTGGCCAAGCGGGTTGGTATAGGGTTTGTATCAAGTTTTCCTTCTCTTACAGTGCTGTTCTCTGCATAATATGCTCCCTCTGTCGGCTATTACGACACCCATGGGATGATATGGGGTGGTGACAATTCGTATTCTTAATCCGTCACCATACGGACGATCTATATAAGTTTACATATACAAATACGTATGGTAGGGCTAGGATCTAGGGATTGTAGGGACACTAGGATTTAGGGTCTTAGGTTCGTACAAAGCGTAGGTCGTGTCACAGTATACCACGGTAGGTCCACGATAGTACGTGCCCTTGGTGAAGGACCTAGTAGTAGATGCGTATAAGTGCTGGTCTGTATCACGGAATACCACAGAGCACCAAGCCTATAAGCATTATACTCTATATTCTGTTCAAGATACGAAAAAATAAAATGTAAACAAACTATTATATGGTTCTTTTAATGTCGCCTTCGTAACAAAAGTAGATTTAAGTTAAATACTTTAATTGAAATTAAACTACAGTTTACGGATTTTATCGCGTTGTATTGGTTTCACTAAGTTATTACATTTGAAACTAAAGATTTAGAAACTATATTTTTATTTTATTACTAGCCGACGTTTCGAATTCTTTACAGAATTCATTTTCACGGCAGACTGAGGTGATATTTGTCTTTTTCTTGAATGTATAAGTTATCTCAAAGTATTGGTGTTACTATTTACGCAGAATGAGCTCACAGTGTCCTTAGGTCTTCAAATGTAATAACTTAGTGAAACCAATACAACGCGATAAAATCCGTAAACTGTAGTTTAATTTCAATGTGTAACATTCGCGTAAACCCAAGAAGATATTAAATACTCTAAGCGAAACATATTTATTATTTTTCCTGTACTGTTCATAATAATTATAACGATTTTTTTTAATGTATTAGTTATGCTAATAAACTATTTTACATGATAATGAACCTAAAAATCCAATGATTCTAAAATATCAATGTATTTGTTATCCTGTCAACTTTTGCGTTACACCCAAAGAGGTTGGATAATATACATAAAGGTAGTCCTAGTACTCCCAAATTGAACCTAGTCAACTGACGTGTAAGATACAATTTAGACAATTTATGCCATCAAATTATATAACCCTAGTGATTTTTCTTATATAACAGTTCTATCATGATTTTGAATTTAGCCGTATAATACTTATATCGACTTTTCAAGTGTTGTAAAAAATCTTATCGATATGTCTATCCACCGTATATTTTTACCTCGTTATTTTTTAGATTCTATGTGCACGTGATAAAGATTTATAAAATAAGTGGATTGCTGCAGTATGTCGTGGAGAAAATTGGGTGCCTAGAAAGCACCATAGAAATTGTTCCAAGCATTTTACTGCGCAATGTTTTTATAGTAATGACAGATGGCTCCTCCCTTCTAAACATATCAGTGTGAGTGTTTAAATAATTACTTGCTAATAATTAAACTACCAGCAACAGTAGTGAATTCCGAAGCTTGTTAGAATCCATCATATTACAAAAAAAATTAATGCACCTATAGAAAAAATCTGATCTTTCTTTACAAAGACAGTAATATTTAAAGGACAGTAATTTGAAGGTTTGATAAGAGCTGTCTGCTTTCCGTCCGTGTGGTGACGGATTAAGAATACGGAATGTCACCACCCCATACCATCCCATGGGTGTCGTAAGAGCCGACAGAGGGAGCATATTATGCAGAGAACAGCACTGTAAGAGAAGGAAAACTTGATACAAACCCTATACCAACCCGTTTGGCCAGCGTGGTATAGTAGGCCAATTCCTCCTTTCAAAGGAGAGGTCTAGTCCAGCAGTGGACTGTTTAAGGCTGATGATGATGATGTCTACTTTCATAGTCTCGACTACTGAGTGGTTATGCATCAAAATAAGGGAATCTTCATTTGAAAGAAATTTTGTTAAATGTCATCTACCCAGAGACCAAAACTTGGTTGTTCTTGTTCGACTAGTGGACTAATAATGTGCCGATCCCAAGATAAAATCGAAGGGCTAGTCTAGCCACAATTTTTTTCTCTCTAAATATTCTGTGTGTCACATGTATGATCGAAAAGTGTCCGATCCCGCACATACATTTTTTACACATAGATTTGTATTACCTACACTATGTAATGAGAAAATTTCAATAAAGCGATTATTGTTAATAACAAACCTTTGGGCACTATTTAAGGTTTTGTCTGATTTATCTATTTTAAGTTAATTTTTATGTTTTTTGCTTGATAAAATCCATGTCGACTATGTCCTATCCTTGTAAAGAATTAATTTGGATAAGCCATTCTCAGTTATCATAATGCTTAAGCTATGAGTTTTGCTTTTTTCTTAATTATTTGCTTTCTCTAATAAAAATATGTTATTTGGGGGTGATGATTTATTTATTTAATATTTATTAATCCCACTTACAGCTATCATTACAGCTGAAAAACTAACTATAAATAAGTATAAATAAACATTTATGCCGAGGGTGTCGTATGTGGCGACTAAGAGAAACACAAGAGAAGGAAATCTCGAAATAAAACCCTATAGTCGTATTTTTTATTAGACGAAGTCAACTAACGTTTACTGTGTTGTCAGTTTATGATGAAATAAAAATAGTATTGTGACAAAGTGAATGATTGAAAAATTTCTTGAATTAATGAAATTGCATCGATTGTCTAGTGAATAGTTAGTGTGCCGAACGGCTGATATCGGGTACGGTGTTCGAGTTTTCGAAGATGTTCCTATAGTATTTACCATCGATTTTATACTGAATACCGAGTGTTTTAAACATTAAGGAAAACATTGCGAGGAAACCTGTAAGACTGTTCTATTTTCAATACATCATGTAGTTGAAACTATACAGGTTGTGACAAGACCCATCACCAAGCCGAAGTTTACTCGTTGTGGACATCATGCCAAGTCATACTAACCAAAAATAATACCTGGGAAACGATTTCTTTTTTAAGTTTTCACATTTTTAAACCGCAATTTAAAGCGCGCGCGTTCAATGCTCGAAATATCTACCTATCCATGGGGTCATAGGGCATCTAGCGAACATCTTGGCGGGGTAAATGCATCGATTTTGTACTTCATTAGAAAAATTCAAATTCAAAATCCTTTATTCATTTGGGTCACAATGTGACGCTTATGAACGTCAAAATAATAAATTTATAAAATAATTACTTATACTCAAATTTAAAACATTATTACTGTATGCTTCTACATTTACATTTACTGCCACGTTCGCAAAGCAATACCTAGGTAGAACCATGAGAAAGAACGGGCAATAAAACTCACGGCCACTCTTTTTCATCGCCAGGTTTTGCATAATACACAATTTACATTTTGTAAGGTGCTGCAACTGTTACACCTTCTATATCACTTGTATATATTTACTGTACATAATAATACTCAAGCATAATACTTTTGGTTAGCCTCCTCAGAATAGACATGGTGAAACAGGAGCATCCACTTACATTATATATATAGTGATCAGAACCATGATGGAAATGATGCAGTTAAATATTAAAATCTAATACCAGCCCGCAAGACCGTCATCGACCAGTCATCGCAAGTAGCACCCGTTCACGAGTATGACGCATGTGCCAGCCATCATCCCTCTCGCCATATTAGAGGGACAGGGATGACCCGACACACGACGCCACCACAAGAAATGACATTTTAGTGAGCATGACGACAACGGTATACGAACCAGCAGTAAGAAACAATCTATTGGTATACTGACCATGACCGCCAATTACCTCCATTTTCCAGATCGTCATTATTAACATAAGTTAGTGGAACGCGTGAAGGAATGCAAACGTAGAAAGAATTTTGTGAAGGTGACAAGTGAACAATGATATGATCCGGGATAAATAATGTTAAACTACATTCAACAAATCATAAAAATATCCAAATCCTGCAAAAATCATGTCTTCACGAGGCACCTCCACTTAACATGTAAATAAAATAATCGTGAGTTAAACAAGCCTAAGCCTATCCCCACGGTGTCTTATCATTTAAAAATTCCTTAAAAGTGTAATAACCCTTTTGTAAAAGAAAGTTCCTAATTGTCCGTTTGTATTTGTGCATGGGTAAATTAATTATTTCAAGAGGCAATTTTTTGAAAAATTGTATACCAATCCCCGCAAAAGAGTTCTGAACTTTATGTAGACGGTAGTTAGATCCCACCAGTTTATGCTTATTCCTTGTGTTCACTTTGTGCAAATCACTATTTTTGCGGTATAGAATTAAGTTTTTCTTAATGTACATTAAGTTAGCATATATATATTGCGATGCAACTGTTCTTTAAATTTATCACGTAAAGAATCTCTAGCACCTAACTTATAAATTGCACGTATGGCCCTCTTTTGAATGACAAAAATAGTCTGTATATCAGCAGCTGTACCCCATAACATTATTCCGTAAGAGATTACGCTGTGAAAATAACTAAAGTAAACTAGTCCAGCAGTATCTATATCTGTGAATTCCCTAACTTTTCTAACTGCAAACGCTGCAGAACTAACGTTTTACTGCGAGACAGGATATTTGGGCGCCCCACTGAAGCTTACAATCTAAAGTTACACCTAAGAATACGGTTGATTCGACTATTAGTTGAATTGTTTCCTTATTTAAATTTATATTAGTAGGAACACTTTTGACATTAGGCTAAGAGAATTTAACACATTTGGTTTTGCTTGAGTTGAGTACCAAATTATTTGTCGAAAACCAATCTAATACTTCTAATTCCATACTAACTTTGAACCTCAATATCTCCTGAACCAGTAATTTCCCAAGTATGGTGCCGAAGTAAAAAATGTTCGTAGTAATTGGTACAACACGGGATTTCAGTTTTCGTTAAGGGTCTTTTTACATCCTGTAGATGTATAAAATATAACATTTATACTACTTACATAACTACTAGTAACTTAGGTATATCACTTTTATTGTAATATAGAAATAATATTCTTTTATAGTTTGAAATGATTAACTATTCACACTCAATGTTCGTTCATCTGATTGAACGAGAACTAAACGCATAACTATTACTTTAAATATGACAACATTATTTTACAAAGTGACATTAGCTACTGTCAGTTGGCTTCGTCTAATTAAAAATACGACTATATACGAATACGTCTGGCTAGTGTGATATAATAGTAGGCCAAACCTCCACCACGGAAGCAAAGAGTATACAAATACTACGCACGGAAGGTTTAAGGCCAGCAGTGGACTGGAAAAGGCTGTTGATGCGTATAGAAAAATACCAGGGTCGCGGATGCAGATGCGGATGCGGATTATCAGAAGTACACATCCGCGGATGCGGATTCGATGCGGATGCGGATGCGATACGGATGCGGATGCGGATTTTGGGCTTTTACAAGGATAATTATTTAAATTTTAAGTACATAAATAACTGAAAATCCAGTTAATTTTAACTTTTTATTTATTTAATCATATTTTTAGAAAACAAATTGCACAAGTTTTTAGTTTTACTTATGACACAACAGAACATAAAGCGCGTTGCTCTATGCAACAGAATTTTGAGCTTCGAGTTTCATTATAAAATATCTTTGTTTGATAATGAAACTTAAAAATTGGTGTTTTTTTTATTTTATTATTTATATCTAGCAATATTGCAGCCTTCTCAGCTTCCAACCTGTTTCTTAATGGATTATACCTATTAACCCAGCTCCACTAAATCAGTGGGAACACTGGCTGTTGGAGGTGATAAATATCTGCATGCTAATTTGGAGGAGTAGGTATGTGCGGAGTAAACTTGATAGATAAAGTGAAAAACAGTGTGATACGAGAAAAGTGTGGTCTAAAAGAAGATGTAGTGACAAAGATTGAAAAAGCAATGTTGCGTTGGTTTGAACATTTGGAACGGATGGATGAAAGAAGAAATACGAAAGGAGTGTATCGTGCGAGAATGAATGGAAATGTTGATAGGGGACGTCCTAGGCTAACGTACGCCGACCAAATACGTGACGTACCTACTGAAAAAGGGCCAAATTAAAAGTAGGTACCCATAACCGACGCGCATGCATGATGAGGTTAATGAATGTCGAGGAAGCGAAAGAGGTATGTTTGAACCGAAGCATGTGGCGTTCCATAGTCTCTGCCTACCCCAATGCGAGACAGGCGTGACAATATAGATAGATAGCTAATTTGGAGAGATTTTTTTACAACGGTAAATTTTCCACCAATTAAGTGGATTTTCATCTAAATCCAGTCTTTTCTGATTACGATAAATAACTAGCATCGTAGCTACTGTTGTCCAGTTCTCCTTCACCTTAATCTTCGCTCGATGAATCTAAGACCATGGCAAGATCGCTTTTTAAGCAAATCTTCTTACCCGTACCTACAGGACGTTGCTGGTTCAGGATCGAGAGAATCTCCCATTCTCATTATTTTTGTTTTGTCCGCCGGCGAGTCCGGCGACATAGGAGAATTAGTGACGATGGGGTCATTTACCATCTTTATTATTTAATCTTTTATTTTTCTTCGGTGACTGGTTTGAAAAATTATGCTTATAGCGAGGATCTAAATATGTGGAAATTGCATATGTTGTTATCTTCCATAGAAGAAAATTTCCAAAACAAATGCCATACACGTGCCACTTTGGCTCCGCCCACTTTCTTTACATGTAGTTACTTGTTTATGTGAATCTGCATCCGTAAAAACTCCGCATCGATTGATGCGGATGTGAATGCGGATGCAGATGTCTGAATTAATGCGGATGTTCCGCATTTGCGGATGCGGATGCGAATATTCGTAACACCCCTGAAAAATACCATGAAAATTAGAAAATAATGCCTCGAAAGATTATGTGATACTGAGTACCCATTTGAAACAAAAATATATAGGTTCAGTTTAAAAATGCAAGTTTATGTAATAATTATTTAAAGACTGTCCATCAACTAGCGTTCTGACTGCTGTGGACACAAAGTTACGGCATTTAAAATGTATAACATATAAATATAACATATATATATATATATATATATATATAACATATAAATTGGTTTCTTTGTTTACCTTTTATTTTTTCGTATCTTGAACAGACTATAGGTAGGTACCTACAAGTTAGGATAGGTTTAGGATATATATAGGTATAAGGGGTAGGATAACTAGGATAGGACTTGTGTTGAATAAATAAATAAGTAATTATAAAATAACATGCAAATTTCGAATGAAATTTGTATGAGTTATCTGACAAATTATTTTAACAAACACTTATCAGATTGTAAGGAAACTGGTCATAGAAACACACCATAGTGAGGAGCTTCCATTTGCTTAGTTCGATGTATAAAATGTTTCGGTCTTTTTCAGAAATCAAATTAAACACTATTTTGTTGATAACATAATTATATTTATTTAAACCAAATAAGTGCATAATTAAACATACCTAGTGAAGAAATAAACATGGTATTTTTATTTAAGTACACTACGAGAATCAATAATGTAGTTTTGAATATATTTAATGTCTTTTAAAAAAAAATGTTCTTTACAATTACAACATTATAAATGATGTTACAGGAATAGTTATTTCATTAAAATATATATTTTTTTGTTCTAGTATCGCCCTTCTTCATCGTTTTCGGTCTGCTTTTTGTTCCTGAAAAAAAGGAAAGTATTTGTTTAATATAAAACACTAGCTGTTCGCCGCGGTTTCACCCGAGTTATTTTCGGTGTTTCGACGACAGCGCCACCTACGGAGACAAATTATAGAGTAGCGGCTGCTAACACTACAAATTATATACATGGCGCATTAATTTATTGGCGGAGCAGTGGTCTCCAGGCACTGGTATAGTTAGGTAGTTTATTTATAATTGTATGTGGTACCACCACACACCACCTTACCATGGCATATATGTAGCCCTACAAAATAATAATATATTTATTTATTCTCCTCACAACATAACAAACAAGTTTACATTGCACCATTACAGCAAACACTTATATAATTGTGTGAGGACTGGTGTCTGAAGTAGGCGTGAGCCTGTATCACAGATCACCAGGAACTCACCCAGCAACATTCAGATACTTGGTGACAAATTCAACAATTTATGTACTTAATAATAACAATACAATATAGAATTAACTAATATAAAATGAAGAGAAAATACTAAACTTATAATTATATACATATCGAAGTGCCTCAAAATAAAACGAAATGTTCCCCATCTACCAGTGAGAGTCCCATTAAAATCGGTTCAGCAATTCCAGAGATCACCTCAGTCTTAAAAAAGGTTCATGACTTGGTATCGTATAACAAATCTCTTTTGAGTCACAATGCTATTGCGATGGAAATTAGAAGAGAACTATGACCAGAAGTGGACTGCAAAGACCTGTAGCATGATGGAGCTAAAATTATGGTACCTATGTTAGTCTAGCCATCTAGTGGTTAGGGGTCACCCATATATTACGCCACACCTCTGTAACCGTTGTAAAAGGGTTTTTTAACTGTATACAACATAATATTACGTTAAATTTTTATTAATGTTTTAGAATAATTATTGCCGGTAAACTATTAAACGAATAAAAAAATGCTTTATTTTAAGAAGAAGCTATTTAATCGTCGCAAATAAACTACTACTGCCTCCGTGGTCCAGTGGATAGCGTATGCGACTGCTGATAGGAGATCCCGTGTTCGATTCCCAAGTCGGGCAAAAGTGTTACTGGGTTTTTCCGAATACTCAGTAGCAGCCCCGAGTCTGGTGATGTGCCCGGTAGCGGCAATAGGCTCGCCCCCTATTAAGTGGGACCTAAAAATTCATGTCGAAATGTGGGTGTAATATTTACACCTCTGCCTACACCTTCGACGATACAGGCGTGAGACTAGAAAAAAGAAACTATTATATTTATCTTAGTCGCCTCTTGCAGCACCCACGAAATGGGGTGGTCACAGTCACTGGGATAATACGTATTTTTCCAGAATATAATTATGTTTATCAGTTTTCTGGGTACCTGCCAGGTTTGGGGTATGTCCTAGGGTTATGTTGTTTTATTATTTCATCATCATCAGCCTTTAACAGTCCACTGCTGGACTAGGCCTCTCCTTTAAAAGGAGGAATTGGCCTACTATACCACGCTGGCCAAACGGGTTGGTATAGAGTTTCTATCAAGTTTTCCTTCTCTTACAGCCAGCGGTGTTCTCTGTATAATATGCTCTCTCTTACGACACCCATGGGATGATATGGGGTGGTGACAATCCGTATTCTTAATCCGTCACCACACGGACGCGTTTTATTATTTACAAGAGGAATATTCTGGATTTTCTCTCCGACCACTGGGGATTTCGAGAAATCCCTTCTTAATGTACCTTTACGGTCACTAAGGAACATTCATCACAAATTACAGCTTGTTACAGCCATTGTATATACAGCATATTCCGCCATTTTTCTTACCTGCTGCAACACGGGAAGTCCCAGAACGTCTGCTCCCTGCCGTAGTCTTCTCCATCTTGGATGGTCTGAGGCATATCTTTACCCATAGACTCTGGTAGAAAGAGAGACAGGCAGCCTCCGAAAATGCCCAGAACTCCTAGAATGAGTAACGGTAACTCTCGAGCTACGGTCGCCTGAAACAGAAAAGGAAATAAAAATAAAGAGTCTTGAGAGACAGATACATAAACAGACAGACTACAAAGTGATCCTACAAGGGTGCCGCTTTTTTCCTTTTTAGGCAAGGAACCCTTAAAAAGGTCTGAGAAAGAAGAAATATATGATGGAAAACGTGCCCCTACAGCCACTTATGTAGTAACCCATGGACAAGGCTGTGTTCCCTTAGCATTGCTAAAACAGCAGCAAGAAACACAACCGAGCAGGAAAAGGTGTGGCTGCCGTCGCCAAACCTGAGCCCCCCCCCACCCCATGTACCTGCATTCCTGCCTAGTATAAACGGCTGCGCTCCGCTAAGAAGCTCTTTTACATTCAGAGTGGCGGTGGAACAGGAGGTATCCGAGCTCCACACCATCTCCGCTGGAGTCCCGCAGGGCTCATTTCTCTCGCCTGTGCTCTTCAGACGCTTCACCGACGACATCACCGTCGCCGAGGGCACCGAACTGGCCCTTTACGCTGATGATGCTGTGTACATCACTACCAGCATTAACGCCTACCATGCCGCGTCCAAGATGCAGCGTACCCTACATCTGCTCCTCCGCTGGCTGTCGCTGAAAGTGGGTAAGTCACAGGCGATACTATTTAGCTCCAAAAGAGACCATCCACCGCCACTTCAACTACAGGACGGGTTCATCCCGTGGAGGAGGACGGTGAAGTACCTGGGGCTCACTCTCGACCGCCTACTCACCCTTGAGTCGCACGTCCGCCTAGTCGTCGCGCAGGTCTGCACTACGAGGGCGCTACTGCGTTCATTGCTCCGCTCCAGACTCCCGCTACGCGTCAAGCTGGGGGTGTACAAAACGTACGTACGCTCCCGGCTTACCTACGCCGGCCTTGCCTGGTTTGCGCTTACGAGCGAGACGAACCAGGCTTGCCTCCGTGCGCAGCAATCACTTGCGCTGCGCGCCATCGTAGGTGCTCCCCGCACCGTACGTAACGCTGTGATCCAGCGGGACACGCGAATTGAGAGTCTGGACGCCTACATCCGCCGTCTGTCCGTGGGGATGGTCAAGCGAGCCGACGCCTCGGCTTGGGATCTCGTCCGGGACCTGGCCCCCTGGCACGCTCGCCCCCGGACAAGAAGAAGCTGCCACGAGACCTGCTGACTACCCCGACGACTCCGAGGACACTACGGTCACCTCTAGTAACCGCCGCCTCTAACGGGATAAATCCCTATTACCCCACTGTTGCAGGTGACCGCCCCTTTCCGCGCGAGGTCTGTGTGTATCATCACACATACGTATATTACGTGCGCGCGCGGGTGACCAACACTACAGCGGACGTCTACACAAACACCACAGCACCACTGACACACCACACAGAGGCCGCACGTAAGTCGCCGTCCGCGTCGCTGGCTACACGGAGCTGGGCCTCCCTCGGTTCGACGGGGGTCTCACCTGGCTCGTGCTGAACAGCCCTATGTATAACAAGTTGACAACGACACCGTAGGGCATACAGCCCGCCCCAACTACCTGTCCTTTATTTTGGGGGCAGCGACCAGAGGCCGCTGTAGAAGGTCCTGTACCAGCCTCCGCCAACCCTCTAGGGCGTTGCGTGAAGACCCGATAGTGTAATAATAATAATAATAATAATAATAATAATAATCATTTTATTGTGAATCATAGGTCTAGAGGATGTTTGACAATAAATATTTGTGTTCAGCTATGTTCCGCCTGCAAGGCATACAATATTATGGTCATAAAAAATAATTTAATACAATCAAGTGATGATAAAATATTCCATTTAAAATACAATTAACAATGTCATGCAAATTTATAAGTCAAATAATGTCAGTATAATAAAACCAATTACAATAATAATTATTATAACAATTACTATTCCAATCTAATTCATATAAATCAATTCTCCTTATTACAATGTCTTATCATCTAGAAATTCTTTAACAGAATAGTAGCATTTGCTAATTAGCAGTTTTGACAACTTATTTTTAAAGGAATTGTTATCAATTATGTTTCTTATTTCTGGCGGTATTTTATTAAATATTCGTGGAGCAGTGCAGAATATACTTTCATGTAACAAATGAGTTTTACTAGTTACTATACATAATTTGTCATTATTACGTGCTCTGGTGCGGAATTCAAATAAATTAAGATTAGCTTTCACAAAAAGTGCAGTTTCAAAAATATACAGAGATGGCAGTGACATTACATTTAATTTTACAAGGTGTGGTTTGCAGGAATCTGTTTGTTGTAGATTGCACATACTCCTTATACATCGCTTTTGAGCACGGAATGCACGGTCGTGATCAGTTGAGTTGCCCCAAAAAAATATGCCATAACGGAGCGTAGAGGCAACATACCCATGATAGGCTGTCATCTGAGCTGTTTGATTTACTAGTTTACTCAACCTATATAATGCGTACGAAAACTGATTGAGCTTATTACATACATGTTCGATCTGTGCTTTCCAATTCAATTTATTGTCTATGTAGACTCCTAAGAATTTTGTGACATCTATCTCTTGAATGTTTATATCCGCTTGGTAAATGTTCAGCTTATTCTCTGATTTGATTTGTTGCTTAAAATTCATTATTTTAGTCTTATTTAAGTTAATTTTTAAGTCATTTTCGTTTAACCATTTAATAATTGATGTCAAAGATGTATTAATGTCATATTCTATAGTAGTCAAGTTTTTTCCTGTGAATAGTACAGTACTGTCGTCAGCAAATAGGGTCATATTATAATTAATTGTGTTTGGCATGTCATTAATATAAATAAGAAACAAAAGAGGACCAAGGATACTACCTTGCGGTATCCCAGTGTTAACATCTCTTATTTTAGAACTATAGATTTCTTCCATTTTAGTATTTATAGATACCTTTTTAACAACCGTGACCTGTCTCCTATTGTTGAGATATGATTTTATTAGTTTATGTACGTTACCTCTGATTCCATACCTATACATTTTATTTAAAAGAATTTCGTGATTTACATGGTCGAACGCTTTCGTCATATCCATATATAGCGCTACTGCTGGCGATCGCTTATCCATATTTGTTATTACCTCTAGTAAGAAATTATATACAGCAATATTTATAGACTTATTTTTTCTGACCCCATATTGACATGGTGTGAATAAGTTCATTTCCTCAAAGAATGTATTAACACATGAATAGATTACCTTTTCAAAAATTTTAGAGAAGACTGGTATAAGCGCAATCGGCCTGTAATTAGTAATTTGTGAATGATTTCCATTTTTGTAAAGAGGTTTTATTATTGAGACTTTCAACTTATCAGGATAAATACCGTGCTCTATACATAAATTCATTATGTGGCTTAAAGGAGATGCAATAATATTGCCTACATCTTTTACTACTTGGGTAGTGATATCGTCATAGCCTGTACTGTTAGTCCTCTTAAGTGAGTTAATAATTTTATAAATGTCAAATGGAATTGTTGGATGCATATAGATTGAATTACAATTAAATGTCAATTTGGAAGTGAAATAATTGTTTGATAACTGTTTATGTCCCGGTTGATCTACACTATATTTTGCCATGTCAATAAAATAATCATTAAAAGCATTTGCAATACATGTATTATCGGTAATTGTTTCATTATTCACGACCAGCTTGTCTAGTATATCGTTTGGGAACTTGTTCCTCGTAGTATTAATTGCTTGCCAAACAGCTTTACATTTATTTGAGGCCGTATTGATGTAATGATTTGTCTGAGCTTTTTTTGTGAGGGTTATGATTTTCTTAAAGCGCTTTGCATATTCTTGAAATTTTTTTCGATGTTCTTTAGTGGGATGCTTTCTATATATCCATAAAAGATCACGCTTACGTTTGCAGCATAACTTAATGCCCTTTGTTAACCATTTAGGTTTTGATTCAGTGTATACACGAATTTTTTTTAAAGGAAATGCTAAATTGTAAATAAAACTAAACACATCTAGGAAATCATTGTAAGCATTATTCGGTTCCTCAGATTTATATACGTTGTTAAAAGACATTTGTTGCAAGTATTTTATAAATATAGCTCTATTTGTATTGGTGTAACAACGTTTTGTTATATACCAATATTTTAACAGGCATCTCTTTTTCAATGGTATCGTTAAAATTTGTGCCGAGTGATCTGATAAGGCAAAGTCTGTAATTTTGCCCTTACATCCTTTGATGTTATGAATTACATTGTCAATGCAAGTCTGGCTACAGCTACGAGTCGGTTTTTTAAATTGGATGGTCAAGTTAAAGCTTAAAAGTAAGTCTGTAAAATCCTTCGAAACTTTTGATTGGTCTAGTAAATTGATGTTAAAGTCACCACATATAATTATTTTCTTGTCATTCGTACAAAGCTTTGTGAGTATTTTATTTAAAATTGAAAGAAAAGCGTTTGTCGTACTAGCACCCCTATTCGGTGTTCTATATATGCACAATATGTAAAGTTTGTAGTCTGTTAACTCAATACCAGAACATTCAAATAAATTAGTTATAGACATTTTATTTATTTTATTTAAAGTTTTAAATTTATAGTGGCTTTTTATTAAAATGCAAGAACCTCCACGTCTATTGGTTCTCATGTAATAAGCTCCGAGCCTATAGCCTGGCATAATTAAGTGAGATTCATCACCATGGGTCATGTTGTGCTCCGTAATACAAATAATATCAGCTGTAATACCTTTTTGAGTCAGCTCATCCAGTGATACAAACAACATATCCGCCTTATTTAGTAGACCATTAATATTTTGATGAATGATAGATATATTATTATGCACGAAATAAACTAGTGTTAGGAGCGTTATCAGAGCTATCTAAGTTGCTAATAATTATATCAGTTAGAGTTTCTAAGTGATCGTCAGTCTGAGTACATTTGTCTGTGTATTTTTTTACCGTGTTTGTTGCCATTCTTAATGTATTTTGATACTGCTGTTTCTTTTCAAAGTAATACAAACGTAATATTTCTTTTAATAAACACCTAGCGAGATTTTTTGCATAATTTAAATTTGACTTACTCGGTAAAAAGTTAGCGTAATTCATATCAATAAACGTTGCATGTTTGTGATAATTGCAAATAAAACGTAATAGATAATTTAATTTTTGTTCTCTTAAATGTCTATTGAATGGCACCTCTGTTAGAATAATGTTTGTATTTTTTACTGTTGTCAACCATGTTAGTAATGTTTGTTGTAAATTATAGGGATTGGTTTCATGACAACCACCTATTACAATTATATAATCTTGTTTACTCATTGTCAAAGTATATGTGTTTAAGGCTGATAGTATATTTCTGTAATCGCTACCTGGCTTCATGAAGCAAAACACTGAATATTCATCTCCCAGAAGATTTTGTAAAATTTTCCGTAGTCCACGACCCTGTTCATCGCATAATATAGCAACTCTTCTTTTGGTGGCGTGCATTTTTTCATTGGACGTAGACAGGTGTTCATTTGTTTGTTTGCTTATATTATTAAGGTTGTTTTTTATTTCCGGTGGGTTTTGCTCCAAATTGACGATTCCTTCATCAGTTGTTTCAGTACTATTCGACCTTATGTCATTCGTTTCGATATCCGTTTTTTCTACTAGTTGTATTGGCTCCTTTGTATGTACTGGTGATTTGTCTTCGGTTAGTAGTGAAAAATTGATACGCCTTTCGTCATACTTGTTTATTTGCTTTCGACGCGTTTTGCTTTTAATTTTGCTAGATACAGGTGTTGAGTTTGAAATGCTGAGATTTTTGTAAGTCTCGGTCAGCCTCTTGTATTTGTCTAACTCTTTTTGTAGGTTAGTATTTTCTGTGCTTAAACTATCAATTTCATTGTGTGCTGATTGTAGTTCTGCTTTTAATTGTAATATTTGTCCTGATAACTCCTCGTAAGAATTTGTGTCATCGAATGTAACGTCTTGTAGGCTTCTCATAGTCGAATCGAGCATAGCATGCTGTGCTAAGTCAGTAACAGATGAGGACTTACGACGGCGTCTTACAGTGACGTTAGTGTTCTGTGACTCCATATTCAAAGTACAGAATTTCTAATTTTATATTTTTATGTTGTTTTTCTTAATTATTTACTTGAAGTATGTGAGGTTTAATATAATTCACAAGTATGAATTGTAAATATCACAAAAAATTCTTTACACGCTGGGATTTGATCATGCGACTGTTCACACTAAAGCTGTCGTTCGTCTAGTTACGCCACGATAACTGTTACGTAGGATACTCAAATTGGTGTCTTGTAGGTGCAGCTTGTCATGTCAGTTAATTAGTTATGAAATTAGTTTAACTTGTGCTGGATAGGTGTCGTACTAATGACTGTGTTGATGATAACTGATCACGGAGCTAGTTTTGGTCATTTGGTATAGATGTCGCTGTTATTACTATTGATCGTTGAGATGATTTGCACTTTTGCACTAAAGTTTCGATTTTGTTTAATATAGTTTTATCACTTATTTTGTGTAATTAAAACTGTTGTTCTGTCACTATTATGTTCCTTAGTATAGTTTTTGGTGTATTGTTCTATGTTTATTAGGTAATGTTCACTTTTTAATCACTGCTTGTACACTTTTATGGTCACTTGGCAATAAAAAGTTAATGAGTCGTCACTTTCCTTGGATAACGTTAGTGGTTAGTCTTCATTGGTCACTTTGTTTGTTTATTGTCTGCTTTTTCACTTTCAGCGATAAACTTATTTAATAAAATTATTTTTCACGGAGCTCGGTACGTTGTACGCGCCACCTAGCGGTTGGTAGTGTGAGAAGCTCTTTCGCCCCCTGTAGCTGACGTGTTTGTGTTTTCCCCCAACGACCAAAATAGCACCACAATGCACATACTTGGGCAAAAGCTCGGTCCATGTGGAGAAGTGAAGCATATCTACTTACCGAGTATACGATGTACGGCGTGAGTATAGTAGCGACGTATCCAGTGATGTGTATGAGCGCGAGTCCCTGCGCGCGCACCACGGTGGGCAGGAGCTCAGCCGCGTACTGCATGCCGATGTTGTACGATATGTTCACCGCGAACCGACCCACAATCGCCATCGACGCCGATACCATGCCTATAGACAATTGTAATATGCAATACAAAAAAGAACCAAAAAATGTAAAAGAAAATAAAAATATTGTAACAGATGCCAGGAATCCTTGGCTGGTCCGCTGCAGTGCGCTGGTAGTGTGTATCTGTAGAGTGTTCCTACATTACCAGTGTTCTATGTGCGTGGACTGTATGTTGTGACGTCGTCGCAGCTCTCAGCTGGAATTCCGCCCGGCCCCTCTATATACCGTGTCGCTGGAGCGCCCGGCCCTTTTCATCCGCTGTGCGGCGACCAAGCTAAGTACTTCTCTGCTTCCCTGAGCAACACCGGAAACGCATTCCCGAATTTCCCAAGGATCTACGCCGAATCACGCGACCCTGGTTCTACCCTTGTAACTAGTCAAATTGTTTTAGAATTAATAATTTCCATTAAATTCCTTGCTAAAGGATGTTTAGATTCTTTTACTGAAATAAACAAATTTTCATTTGTAACCGAAATAAAGATTTATATTTAACCACGTCACATGTGTTCTATGTATTGGGGCTTCACAAGTGAAACAATATCTTCAAGGGAAAGGGTAGTTGTTCGGTTCGGTGCTGGATGGTTGCATACGGTTACTAGGTCACCATGATAGTGGTTGGGTCGCCAACAATTTGGCCATAGCATAGTACAAGCTCTGCTTAGTTTGTTTGACTAGATGGTGTTGTGTGTACCTATGTGGTAGAATTTTATATTATTTTATTTACCTATGGGTGCTGTTGTGGCCAGTAAGCTGAATACTCCACTGATCAACATACTGCCGAACGCGAGCCAGCGACGACCGATACTGAAACGAAATAAAATAATCTTATATCTTCTACTCTGCCAAGAAAGTACCGGGAAAAGATCAATAATATATAAACTGTTTGTTATTCATCCAAATTTATTTTATCACCTTCAAAGTATGCTCCTTCAGAAAAGATACACTTACGCCAACGAATAGTCCAATCATCAAAATATTTTTTAAACGCTGTTTCTGGAATTTAGTTCAGTTCTCACCGCGAACTTGTTGCGGACTGTCTGTGTCAGACGCACATGAGGTAGTAGGTCGTGCGTTATCTCGAAATATCAAGACTGTCATTTTCAAAGAGGCCGAATATTTAAAAAACGGAAACCAGGCAAAGAAAGTTTTGAATATAAAAGTGACGCAAATATCGCCAAAATTGTTGCGGAGGCTACGGGATACTGCGAAAAAACTGTAAGAAATGTAGTAACTGCAGGAAATTCATCAACTAATTTAGGCTGACTGAAATTTAGTTCACCGAAAAAACAAAAGTTATAAAGAAAAAATATGTGATTGACGATTTTGATTTGGGAAAAATTCATTAGTTTTATGAGATCGAGTGCCAAGTATTCGTAAATTACTGTCAAGATTGAGACAGGATGGTATATTGAATTGTGGACAAGAATATCTGAGAAATCTTTTACACACAATGGCTTATCGTTTCAAAAAAAATTGGGCAAGTGCGAGTCGGACTCGCGCACGAAGGGTTACGTACCATCATCTATAAAAGAAAATCACGTTTGTTGTATATATACTTAAATATTTTTTAAGTTTCTACTTGTTTATTAAGATCGAGTAACAAATTGCTTAAAAATTACGTTGGTTGTATGGGAGCCCCCCTTTATTATTTACTTTTTTTAATTTAATTATTTATTTATTAAAGGTAATATACAACTACATATTCCGTGAAAATTTTAAGCGTCTACCTGTTACTGTTAGTAATTTTGAGCAAAAATACGAAAAAAAACACGTTTATTGTATGGGACCCCCCCTTAATATTTTCATTTTTTTTATTTTTAGTTATTTGTTGTTATAGCGGCAACCGAAATACATAATTTGTGAAAATTACAGCTTTCTAGCTATCACGGTTTATGAGATACAGCCTGGTGACAGACAGACAGACAGACAGACAGACAGACAGACAGACAGACAGACAGACAGACAGACAGACAGCGGAGGCTTAGTAATAGGGTTCCGATTTTTACCTTTTAGGTACGGAACCCTAAAAAAGTAAGAGACATGTTTGTTTTGTTTTTCGTGTGAGTGTGTGGCCAACTCTGGTGTCGGAGTTTTTCAGACCGCCCGAAGGCCTCCGACATGGCCTAACGATCCTTATCCTTAGACAAGAACCGGGACCGACAGCTTTACGTGCCCTCCGAAGCACGGTAGCGCTCAGATGAAAATGCCACATACGGTCACCCATCCAACTGGTAACCTGTGCAAGCGTTGCTTAACTTTGCCGATCTGTTACGACCGGCAAGCCAAGTCTCGCTATGAGCGCTACGAGTAAGAGACATGAGAAACACATATTACAGAGTGGCGGAGAAAATTCTTGACGAAAATCAGGAAATACGGGAGCGAAAACCGCAATATATACCTATTTCCTAGATGAGACATATACAGGGTAATTTTTTATGTAGTTCGGATATTTTAGTATGTTATACATTTACAAAAATTAATAAACACGTATTTTTTATTTTTTTTGTTTTACCAAAAAATAACAAAGTTATCGCTTATTAAAGAATATCTACTTGAAACAGATGTTCATGGTCACCCGATGGCTTATCTATCAGCTGTGAGGTCAACGCACGCGACACAATAAAGCGCGCGGCCGCGCTACCTAATGGTTGAAAGACTTATACCCACACCGATCTGATACTGTGTTCTAGCTTCAAAATTATTGTTATTCACGTACCTACTGTGCTTCATCAGTCTATAGGATGTTCGCTTCGGCATGATTAATAAGCCATTCACACAAGACTCGTCGTGGTAGGTACTTGGTCTACTTCCTGAAGATTTTGTACCGGCTGTTGTCGTACGGATGGAGACCGGCTGCGTTTAGCAGTCTCCACACTGCGGGCTGGCTCACACCGAAGCGACGTGCTGCATCGTATGTGCTGGCTTGTGGATCCCTTTCGAAGAATTCGAAGATCAACTCTTCGACGTCAGTAGCCAGGCGAGGTCTGCCATACCCTAGTGCATGGCTAGGGGTTGTGAACTGGCCATGATCCAAAAGCCTTTGGTTGGCCGCTAAAATGGTCCGTTCACTTGGAACTACTGGGTTCTTTACTCCTTGAGCTCGCCTACGAGATACACTTTCTTGTTCGTACATTGTTCTAGCTGCACGAAGGCTTTCACCACTGAGTAAATAACAATTTCGTAGAACTCGCGATTTGAAAATCGTTAGGACGTCATTCTAACGACTTACGACCGGCGCGCGGCGAGTGCGTCGGCGCTTGCGCGAAAGTGCGACACGTGCCACTTTCTCGATGCGCCCGAGTTGACTGGCGCGCGGCCGGGCCGGCACGCGCACGCGCATTCGCCGCCCCGCACCCCGCGTCCTGCGTCCCCGTCCCGTACCCCTGTCGCATCGCGCACGTGTTTGATATTGATAGTATTATTGCAATGAATAACGTTGTGTCTATGATTTCCTTGTTTCTCGGATATTTTTACTCGGATTTGGTGGGATAAAAAAGTAAAAAGTTATTTATGGAAATATGTTCTATTATTGATATAGAACCACAGAAAAAAATATCCGAACTACATAAAAAATTACCCTGTATTAATGCCAGTCACAATGTGATTGCAAATGTTGGCAATCAGACAACCCAGACACTCCTCATGAACCAGCACCGCATAGTCCAATACGTTTACTGCGAAGCCACAGATGTGAGAAGTATCAGATATAGCGCATTCGTCCAACTAAGTGTGGCACGTTGACAGCTATGTGTGCGTGACCTTTGGCGACTGGCACTGTACGGACACGCGCGTCTATGTGTGTGTAAAGTTGCCAGATTATGAATAATCTCCCAGTATTTTGCAAATAGTTATGTAATATTCTTATATTCATTTGCGGTTTTGAAGAATTTACCATGGATTTAATTAATGCTTTTATAAATACATTTCTTAAATGTAGGTACCAAGTTAAGTTTTAACTATTTCGTAAATCTGTATATGTATATAGGTAAAATCCTTGCGTTACTGACTGACTGACAGACAAGCTACAGCCGAAACTACTCGGCGCATGAAGCTGAAATTTAGCATGTATGTTTCTTGGGAACCGTAGGGGTGCACTAAGACGGGATTTCTCGAAATTCCCAAGGGATCAGGCAAAACGAGAAATACGAAAATAAGTGCGTGCGAAGCCGCTGGCGTCGATTAGTTGAGAAATAAATAGTATGTATGTACACACGGCACCAAGTCAAGCTAAACAGTTGCTGTACGATTTTGATACTTATTCCCTACGCCATAAGTATGTATGTACACACGGCGCCAAGTCAAGCTAAACAGTTGCTGTACGATTTTGATACTTATTCCCTACGCCATAAGTATGTATGTACACACGGCACCAAGTCAAGCTAAACAGTTGCTGACTGCTGTACGATTTTGATACTTATTCCCTACGCCATTAGTATGTATGTGCACAGGGCGCCAAGTCAAGCTAAACAGTTGCTGTACGATTTTGATACTTATTCCCTACGCCATAAGTATGTATGTACACACGGCGCCAAGTCAAGCTAAACATTTGCTGTACGATTTTGATACTTATTCTTTACGCCATAAGAACGGTGCAAAGGTCAAATTTTATAAGCTTGACGAGTGTGTGTGTACACGAATATTGGTACATGCAGGGTGTACACGAATATTTGGATCGTTTGAGGATCGAACTCAAAACAATATTATGTAAGGTATATACTAATGGCAATTGAAATTCTATTACTATATTTATGAGAACGAAGATATATCTACAGTATACTTTTATAATACGGTAATGTATTTTTCATTAACATGACAATCATTATCACATAATCAATTGACAAGTGCATTTTCCCTAATTCAGGCAGAACGGCGTCGACAAAAACTGGCAACACTTACATAATTATTTCTTGCACAAATACGAATTTTATCGAAATTAAATTAGGAAACAGTCAAATTATCAATAGTTACCTGTGAAAAGATATTCCATTTTCCTGTTTTTGTTTTTAGGAACAACTTTTACAGTGTTTAAAGAACACAAGACGGCATTTTGAGAATTTAAAAGTTGACGTGATCGTGACGCGTGAACTGTACGATGCTTCGTAGCGCACTGAGACGAGTTTGTATTCGCTTTTCAATTTTGTATTTGCTTTAGTGGCCGCACGCAACTGTGCCGTGCGTTACATCTGATACTTCTCATATCTGTGTGCGAAGCCATAAAGTTTGGTGTTATTCATTAAATCATTACAAACAATGCAAAATTTATTAGAATGCGTAGGTAGTCGTAACATAATAAAAAAAGAATAGTAGGTTAGCTAAGGCCGATCGGCGAGTTAAAAGCCTAGTCTTGCGTCCTACCTACGCGCGGCGCATCCCGTATTGAGGCTGCGCCCGCCGCGCTCGTCTATGAGATTGAGTACGTGAAAAGTCCGTGCGTACACGCGTACATTCAAACCGGCGACGGCCGATTTGTATGAAGCTATCCTACTATTCTTTTTGTACTATGATCGTAATCACACTACTAAAAACACAATCACACAATTAAATCACTTAAAACTATTTTTTGGCTAATATTGAATAGTGCACAAATAAGTAGTTCAAAAATGCGCCTGCGCAATTTTTATACTTAAAGACGTACTAATCAGACAATCGCTTTGTCGGCACTCAAGTGAGTCATACTTAGTTAGATGGCGCCTGGACGTCTGGGTGTAATGCGAAATAGTGCTGCCCATAGGTACTGGGAATGTAGATATTTTTGTTTGTACTTGAACTTGTAAATTGTATCATGTCATGTTAAGTTGATATGTAAACCAAACAAATAACACATAAAAGTTTGTATTAAAATAAAAATGTTCAAATGGCAAATGACATTGCAAATTGCGTTCCGTAGTCTCTGCCTACCCCTCCGGGCAACAGGCGTGAGTCAGGAGTGAGTGTATGTATGTTTGTAAAATAACAAAGAACTATGCATTCCTTATTTGTATTAACATGGTGTTGCTAAAGTTTTAATAACCTAGCAGTTAAATACTCTTCTGGACATAGTGAATAATTGTAATGTTATGTACTAAAACGATTTTGTTTTAGTACATAAAATTACAATAAACTGTGGTAGAAACATTAAGGAGTAGTTCAAGGGATTTCCCTTGAACTACTCTTTAATGTTTCTACCACAGTTTAAACTATCAAACGTAAAGCCATCTCATATATAGGAATTTAAACTTTCGTGGTCACTATAATCACTTTTTACGTTTCCTGCGGGATATTATATCACGTACCTTTGTTTTGAGTAACCGATATTTCGGCACTGTTGCAAGCGCCATGTTCACGGATGTACTGAAGTATTGCGGGTGGATGAATGTTATAAACAAGTGAACCGGTCTACCCGCTTTCTTACTCGTTTATAGCGCGCACAACTACTACCACCGTTTTCACTCTCGCACTGTACTCGATCACGACACACTGTACTCACTACGTCGGTTCGTGATTAAGTTTTTGCGGTTCACGGGTTTTGCATAGACGTACCACTGGATGCCAGGTATTCGACAGTTGAAACCCATCTTCTCTATTGAAGTTTTTATACTTTTTAATTTCAATAGCTTCTTTAACAATTCTAGGTATATAGTGGCGTTCTGTCGAAAAAACCTAAAGGTTATGTAACTCAATCCAATAGTTCGTACCCGAGTCTAGGAGATGTCGAGCTATTGCCGAATTTTGTGGTTCATTGTTTTTGACTGCCCTGATGTGTTCCTTGATGCGGCAGGAAATTATGCGTTTCGTTTGTCCTATATAAGAACTCCCACAGCTGCAGTCAATTTTGTATACACCCGGCTTTTCCAAGGGGAAACTGTCCTTTGGCGTTCTTATGTACTGAACATGGCGCTTGCAACAGTGCCGAAATATCGGTTACTCAAAACAAAGGTACGTGGTATATATCCCGTAGGAAACGTTAAAGCAATAAAAGCCATCTCATGTATAAAATGTTTTAATTAATGTTAATTACAAACAATTTCAAGGCTTAATAATGTTGTGAGCTATGCCTCTATTAAATAAATGCCCGCAAGACGGCGCCACCCTGTGTAAGTATTACGAAAAATACGCCTAACTTCTAATATCGCTATACCTTCGGGTTGTGAGGGCAGACAGGCAGTCACTCAGTAGAAAAGCTAATATTTAGTAAGTACATACATACATACATACATACATAGATTCACGCCTGTTTCCCGGAGGGGTAGGCAGAGACTACGCAACGCCATTTGCAACGATCCTGACATACCTCACTTGCTTCACTCACTACCATCAAGTTTCTCATGCATGCTCTTCTGTTAAGGGTACTTCTGACTTGTCCTTTTTTCAGGATGTCTCCAATCTGGTCAGAGAACGTTCTCCTAGGTCTTCCCCTTTGTCCTGTCCCATTCACACTAGCCTGATATATCTTCTTTGTCAGTCTATCGTCATCCATCCTCTCCATGTGCCCAAACCATCTTAACATGCCTTTCTCAATGCTTGTCACTACATCTTCTTTTACCCCACACCACTCTCGTATCACACAATTCTTTACTCTGTTGGTCAAAGACACACCACACATACTTCTCAGTGCTCTCATTTCTACAGCATTTATTCTACTTTCAAATCTCTTCTGCCATACCCAACTTTCACTACCATACATAAGGGTAGGCACTAACACACCTCTATGTACAGCCAAACGTGCCTTTTTGGACACGTTTTGACTGTTCATAAACGCCTTCAGAGCTCCATTCACACAATTACCTGCATTAACTCTCCTTTCAATATCTGCTTCATTCTTACCATCTCTTGTAAACAACGTACCTAAGTAAACAGACTCATTCACTTGTTCCACTCGCTGTCCATCGATCAAAACATTACAAGCCGTAACGCATTCCTCCTTTTCAAAAACCATAACTTTCGTTTTACTTACATTCACTTTCATTCCTTTCCTCTCTAACGCACCATGCATGATTGTTACCATCTCCTGCAACTCCTCCGCTGAAGATGCAAGTATTACCTGATCATCAGCATAAAGGAGGCATTTGACGAGTAACCCATTCATCCTTAATCCGCAGTCACTATGTTTTAAATATTGCAAACAACTGTCCATGAAGAGGTTAAACAGCCACGGCGACGCTACACATCCCTGTCTAACACCTTTATCGATGGTAAACCAGTCAGTGTATGCCCCGTTTATCCTCACACAAGCTCTAGAATCCTCATAAAGGGATTTCAGAGCTCGAATGAGGCTGCTGTCCACCCCATTCATTGACAGCACCGACCACATTTCATTCCTCACCACTTTATCGTAAGCCTTTTCCAAATCCACGAATGCGCAATAGACCTTTTGACCTTTGGCCAAAAATTTTCCGGCTATGCTTCGCAAGGAAAAAACCTGATCCGTGCATCCCATACCCTTTCGGAATCCCGCTTGTACATCCCATATTTTCTTGTCGGTCACTTCCATAACTCTTTCAATAAGTACCTTTGCATACAATTTGCCAACAATGCTGAGAAGGCTAATGCCTCTATAGTTTTTGCAGTCTTGTTGCGAGCCTTTTCCTTTATAAAGAGGCACAACTACAGCTGTGGTCCAGTCATTAGGTACTCGGCCGGTGTTCCAACACAAGTTATATAACCGCTGCAACTGACCAACTATGATGCCCTGTCCAGCCTTCAGCATTTCGACTGTAATCCTATCATATCCTGCAGCCTTACCTACTTTTATACTTCCCAGTGCCTTCACGATCTCATCCACGCCAATAACGCTTTCATCATTGCTATCATTACAATTCACTTCAGCTATCGGTGTCTCTATCGCCGTTCTTTCGAATAAACTTTCAAAATACTCTTTCCATCTCTTCAGCACGCACAATTCACCATTTACTATACTTCCATTCTCGTCTCTGATGGATGTGTGTTCTGAGGATTGAGTTCTTCCTCGAACTGCACGAACGGATTTCCAAAAAAACTTAATGTTCCTCTGGAAATCGTCAGATAATCTGCTATCAAACTCATCTTTCTTTTCCTCTTTTTTCCTTTTAACCATTTCTTTCACTATTCTTTTTGACCTAACAAACTCCTTTTTTGCTTCATCTATGTCTACACTCGTTGCTTTTCCCATTCTTTCATTTGCTCTGGCAGCCAACCAATCTGACCAAGCTTTCTTCTTCTCTGACACTGCTGATTGTACATCCTTGTCCCACCATGTATTCTTAACCTTTCGTATTTTCCTTCTCTTGATCATACCACATACTTCAGACGCTACACATACTACCTCTTCTTTAAAGGCCTGCCATAATTCTTCCATATCATTTATGCCATCGAATCTCTCAAATCTTGCTATCAATCTTCGTTTATACTCATCTTTCACATCTTTCTCTTGTAGATTTTCAACTTTTATTCTTTCCAAGAACCTATTTTCATTATGCTCTCGGTGTCGCCATCCTTTAAAGAGCCCACTTATCCGGCTCAACACCAAGAAGTGGTCTGTGTGGATGCCGATCCCTCGATATACTCTTGTATCCAACACATTATTTCTCAATCGTTCATCTACTATCACAAAATCAATCATACTTCTTCTAACATTTTTCGCCTCTCGCGTATACATATGTATCCTTTTATGATCAAACATGGTGTTTGTCACACAAAGGCTCCACTCCAAACAAATCTCAAGCAGTGCTTTTCCATTTTCGTTCACACTCTCATCACCAAATGCACCTAACACCCTTTCAAATCCATCTCGCTTTACTCCCACCCATCCATTGAAATCCCCTAACAAGATCAATCTTTCATTATCCTTGCAGTTCCTCAAAATCTCTCTTAAACTCTCCCAAAACTCCTGCCTTTCGTCTTGCTCATGTTGTGACATACCCGTAACTATATTGACCGGGGCGTACACCCCCACAATAAAGAGACGAGTAAGTTCTACTTTCATTCTCATCCACAGTAGCCTAGCATTTACACATTCAAACTCTTTTACGCACTCATTCATTCGCGCAGACAGTACTACACCAACTCCCTTACAGGCTCTGGTGGTACTATCTACCCCAGACCAATACGCCGTATATGCACCATGCTTGGTGGTGTCACACCCTTTTCTTTTTGTTTCATTCACACAAAGAACATCAATCTTTCTATCATCCATCATCTGACATACTTCATCCAATTTGCCGTTCATTCCTCCACCAACATTCAATGTTGCAAACCTGCTTTCCGTAGGCCGCTTTTCGCCCTCGCGGGAAACGAGACGTGACGGGTTGCGAACCGCGTCGCCGCCGTATGGAGAAGAATAAGTTTTTGTTCACATAGCGTTCCCACGAGATATAGGGATCTAGACGGTCCATCCCCGCAGAGCCCTTTACGGGGGTAAGGCGGAATATCAGCTGTGCCCTGTGACCACCAACACAGGCACCCTCCGTTTACGACCAGCTTGCCCTCTGGCCACGAATCCCTCGGCACGGGTCGGTTCACACCTTGGATCGGGGTTTTGTTTCGGGTATGCTCCCTGAAAGTTGGTTTAAATTCGGAGTTTTCCTTCTCCTAGACAGGTTGCCAACCAAGGCTAACGAGGCCCATCTCCCCGAACGTTTGGTTTAATATTTAGTAAGTAGCTTTGGTTAATTTTATACTTACACGTCCAATATTAAGATGAGGAGGACATCAGCCGGAAACTCCGTGAATGTTGCCACGCTGAACGTTACGAACATATCCAGACCTGACGACAAAAAACATAGTAAAAAAAACAAGCTCTTAATCTAGGGTTTGAGTTTGTATTTTAAGCTAGTATTGTCTTAATTGTCCGTGTGGTGACGGATTAAGAATACGGAATGTCACCACCCCATATCATCCCATCGGTGTCGTAAGAACTGACAGAGGGAGCATATTATGCATAGAACATACGTATACGTAAGAGAAGGAAAACTTGATATAGTAGGCAAATTCCTCCTTTCAAAGGAGAGGCCTAGTCCAGCAGTGGACTGTTTAAGGCTGATGATGCTGATTGTCTTAATTGAAATTGAAAATATTAGGCAGCGGCTGGTTGGACACAAAGACCCTAACAAAAGTCTAACAGTAGACTGTATCAGGCCGATGAAGTATACCAGTACAATTATAATTATCATCATCAACCAAAGAAACATTCTCAACCATCCATACATCCATCCTAAGAGTCATACATCCAAACAACCATCCATCCATATATCCATCCCATATTAAGACGACTTACCCAAAGTGCCAACATTCCTGACGTGTCCATCGAACACCATGGCTATGGACATCCATATGAGCACCAGCAGAATGCTGTGCTTCCTCAGACGAGGGGTTCGTACTAAGTCCAACACGCTGTAGTTCTTGAACTCTTGCTCTCTTCGCGCTATTTCTGTCGCTGTTTCCTGGGGAGGATACGTTTTTTTGGTAAGCAAATGGCTGGCAGCGATAGTGGAGCTACCACCAGACTGCCATGCAGAGGGTTCTGGGTTCGAATCAACCGCCACTGACTTCTCGGAATTATTTGCGTATTGAATGATACTCTTCTGATATGCCGCTCACTGTCACTTATACAACAGGTCCAGAAGCAAAGTCCGAAGCGCCTTTATTTTTTTTGTTTGTATCATATATGATTGGTGTTTGGACCTGACGCATACGAGGCGCTGTCCAGTGCCAGAAGTATTAAACACTTAATCAATCAATACAGATTGACATAATAGACGCGCATTTCTTAAGGATTTCGTGTTTTTTTTGTTTTTATGGAATAGGGGGCAAACGAACGGACGGATCGCCTGATGGTAAGCAATTACCGCCGCCCATGGACACAAGCAACACCACAGGAGTCACAAGTACGTTGCCGGCCTTTTAAAAAGGAATACGCTCTTTTCTTGGAGGTTTGAAGGTCGTATTGGTTCGAAAAACCGCAGGTGACAGATCATTCCATAGTTTAGAGGTATGAGGCAGAAAGTTTCTAGAGAAACGCACCGTTGTGGATCGCCAACCATCTAAATGGGGATGGAAATGCTGTCGCGTAGAACGATGGCGGAAAGAAGCGGCAGGGATTAATTTGAACAATTCCTCGGAGCACATCCCATAGTAGAAGCGATAAAAGATGCATAGCGAGGCTACATCTCTACGCAGCGCCAAGCAGTAGCCAAGGGGTCTAACCGATTGCAAATATCTTGGCAGTCGACAATTCGAGCGGCTCTCCGTTGGATGCGGTCTAGAGGGAGAAGCTGGTACTGGGGTGCCCCTGCCCAAAGGTGCGAACAGTATTCCATATGTGGCCGGACCTGCGCCTTATAAAGGATCAAGCGGTGGGCCGGAGTGAAATACCGATGTGCCGATTCCAAGTGGCGAGTTGCCGCGTGTCGTCAGTTCGTCTCTCTTGCACTCATAGAGACAGCTGTCACAGCGCGACTGCGACGCCGCCTAGCGGCAATTTGTGTCACAGAAAGTTTGTTGACAGAGCGCCTATAAGAAATGCGCCTCTATGTAAATATCAATGCTCTATACCATAATTGTAAACTAGCCTCGTGACTCCGAAAGCACGTTATCCTGGCTGTAATGAAGATCTTTGACAGTCGTTATTGTCAATGTCTCGGAATCAACTGACCGTAGTCTAAACCATGGGGTATAGCTATCCCTTTGGGTTGCGAAGGTAAGACAGGCAGTCACTCTGTGGAAAAGCTAATATTCAGTCAAATCCAGTTAGACTAGTAAGCGGTCCCCGGGTTGCATATATGTTCGAAATATTATTTACCTTAAACTCTTTGAGGATATGTTCAGGTATTTTCTTTCCATTCCATCTCTCGCAGGTCTTCATTATCTTCATAGCTTCATCTATACGCCCTTGAGATATAAGCCATCTGTAGAAAAACACAATATAAATAAATATGTGACTTCTTCAAACTGAAACATGATATTTGCACAGATATGAGAATTAGTCAGATAGAGCGCATTCGTCCAACTAAGCGTGGCACATTGACAGCTATGTGTGCGTGACCTTTGGCGACTGGCACTGTACGGACACGCGCGTCTATGTGTGTGAAAAGTTGCCAGATTATGAATAATCTCCCAGTATTTTGCATATAGTTATGTAATATTCTTATATTCATTTGCGGTTTTGAAGAATTTACCATGGATTTAATTAATGCTTTTATAAATACATTTCTTAAATGTAGGTACCGAGTTAAGTTTTAACTACTTCGTAAATCTGTATATATAAAATCCTTGCATTACTGACTGACTGACAGACAAGCTACAGCCGAAACTACTCGGCGCATGAAGCTGAAATTTAGCATGTATGTTTCTTGGGAACCGTAGGGGTGCACCAAGACGGGATTTCTCGAAATTACCACGGGATCGGGCAAAACGAGAAATAAGAAAATATGTGCGTGCGAAGCCGCTGGCGTTGATTAGTTGAGAAATAAATAGTATGTATGTACACACGGCACCAAGTCAAGCTAAACAGTTGCTGTACGATTTTGATACTTATTCCCTACGCCATAAGTATGTATGTACACACGGCGCCAAGTCAAGCTAAACAGTTGCTGTACGATTTTGATACTTATTCCCTACGCCATAAGTATGTATGTACACACGGCACCAAGTCAAGCTAAACAGTTGCTGTACGATTTTGATACTTATTCCCTACGCCATAAGTATGTATGTACACACGGCGCCAAGTCAAGCTAAACAGTTGCTGTACGATTTTGATACTTATTCCCTACGCCATAAGTATGTATGTACACACGGCACCAAGTCAAGCTAAACAGTTGCTGTACGATTTTGATACTTATTCCTTACGCCATAAGTATGTATGTACACACGGCGCCAAGTTAAGCTAAACAGTTGCTGTACGATTTTGATACTTATTCCCTACGCCATAAGTATGTATGTACACACGGCGCCAAGTCAAGCTAAACAGTTGCTGTACGATTTTGATACTTATTCCCTACGCCATAAGTATGTATGTACACACGGCGCCAAGTCAAGCTAAACAGTTGCTGTACGATTTTGATACTTATTCTTTACGCCATAAGAACGGTGCAAAGGACAAAGTGTATAAGCTTGACGAGTAGCAGGGTGTACACGAATATTAGGATATCGTTTGGGGATCGAACTCAAAACAATATAATGTAAGGTACTAATGGAAATTGAAATTCTATTACTATATTTATGAGAAAGAAGATATATCTACAATATACTTTTATAATACGGTAATGTATTTTTCATTAACATGACAATCATTATCACATAATCAATTGACAAGTGCATTTTCCCTAATAGCTTGACGAGTAGCAGGGTGTACACGAATATTAGGATATCGTTTGGGGATCGAACTCAAAACAATATAATGTAAGGTACTAATGGAAATTGAAATTCTATTACTATATTTATGAGAAAGAAGATATATCTACAATATACTTTTATAATACGGTAATGTATTTTTCATTAACATGACAATCATTATCACATAATCAATTGACAAGTGCATTTTCCCTAATTCAGGCAGAACGGCGTCGACAAAAACTGGCAACACTTACATATTTCTAGCACAAATACGAATGTTATCGAAATTAAATTAGGAAACAGTCAAATTATCAATAGTTACCTGTGAAAAGATATTCCATTTTCCTGTTTTTGTTTTTAGGAACAACTTTTACAGTGTTTAAGAACACAAGACGGCATTTTGAGAATTTAAAAGTTGAAGTGATCGTGACGCGTGAACTGTACGATGCTTCGTAGCGCACTGAGACGAGTTTGTATTCGCTTTTCAATTTTGTATTTGCTTTAGTGGCCGCACGCAACTGTGCCGCGCGTTCCATCTGACTAATTCTCATATCTGTGGATATTTGATTAAATATGAGGCAGCTATAAATGTAGGGCGTGAATTATACAGCAGAGACATAAGGCGCCGTGCCTTATAGGGGATAGTCGTGGCTCAGGCGGGGACAGACATTAACTAACTATTTATCTTTATTTTGTATCAAGACATTACAAGCGGCGCGCATGCGCCAAGCAAGCGTCGCGTCGTCGGACCGACGCCGCGCCTCTTCTGTATCATTTAAGGGTCGTAGCACACTATCAACTCGGAAAGGGACCGGCACCGTATCAACTGGAGCCGTTCAGTATTATTTGTATGGAACTCCCTACTGCAACGCACACTAATCGGAATTGTAACGTAATCGCGTCGCCTCGGGACAAGCTCACGAACCGGTGCGGTGCGTGGTCGAGTTGCAGTTCCCGCGCTTACAGTTCTCCGTACCCTAGATTACGGCTCTCCGTACCCTAGCTTACGGCTCTCCGTACCCTAGATTACGGCTCTCCGTAGCCTAGCTTACGTCTCATCGTCCACGCCTCTCCCGCGGTCTGCGTTCGGATTCAAAATTATTGAAGTTGTGCCGCCTAGCCGTCAACCAGCGGTCAGCGAGCCGTAAGCACGGCGTTGCCTAGCCGTAGCTGAGTCGACGTGCCGGAGCTTCTGATCCGCTTACGTTACGTGGTTACGTCAGGTTGACGCCTGTTTGACGGCGAGCCGAAAGGCGATACGGTGACGATCCTTTTCCGAGTTGATGTGTGTGCTACGACCTACGACCCTTAGGCAACATACACGCGGCGAACGTGAACTACGTAGAAAGGTCCATCAATCCATCGTCATCATATCAGCTGCTAGGCGGCCACTGCTTGACAGAGCCTCTCCACATAGACCAGGGCCGTGAAAGCTCCATACATGGGTAAATTTCATATAGATCAGCGCCATCTACCGAAGATTGCATGAAAACAATTACATATATACCTAGAAATATCTGTAGCGATAACTGAACGGTAATTTCGCCTTCATCGTTAAGAACTACGTGGCGCAGTGGAAGAGTGTTACCTCAAATGTCCGTGAATCGAGTCCACGCCAATCTAGAACTACTTTTTGTGATTTTTATATTTTTTTACTTTTAAATTGCATATTTTACAATATAATAGTTGTCATTTACTTATTTATTAACACCGAAATTAAACATTTATTTTATTTTGAAAAATGAATCCACTACTAACGCCATCTATACGATCGGAATAAAAATAAAATTGTTTGTACGCCATCTAGAGTAGGGGATGCATATTGAACTTTTCCTTAGAGAGAGTTGCGCATCTATACCAGTATATCTGTATAATCTATGACATAGACCGCAATCAAATCGTTGGTCCACCAATGTTTGCATGCTTTTCAAGACACCACAATTATACTTACCGTGACATCAATTTGTAATAGGTAACTATAATCTTGGCAAATCGAGATCGCCATAAGTGCGTTGGTCCAAATTGCGGGCGTTTCCATCAAAACTATTTACTAGAAACTATTTATAAAACGTCGATGAATATGTCTATCTTGGTCAAATAGTCTCTTTCCAGGCAAGACAAAACAAAGAAGTCGCTAAACGCACTGAAAATGCCTGGAGGAGCTATTGGACCATGAAATATCTGATGAAGGGCAATCTTCCTCTTTCCCTTAAGAGGCAGCTCATGGACGTGTGCATTCTCCCCATCCTCACATATGGCTCTCAGACTTGGTCTTTAACAAAAGAACAGAGATCCACGCTCGAGGTGTGCCAAAGAGCGATGGAACGGAGTATCCTGGGTCTCAAATTGACAGACCGGATAAGAAATACTACTATCCGTTCTATCACAAACATCGCGGATGTCACTCGAAAAGCTGCCACGCTTAAATGGAGCTGGCCAGGACATATCTGTCGCATGACTCGCACGTCAGATGACAAATGGGCCAAATTAACAACTCTATGGACTCCCTCAAACGGCAGACGACTTCGCGTCAGGCCGAGACCGCGATGGCGGGATGAACTAGACTCCTTCAAGAAGGATTGGTGCCAGAAGGGACAAGATAGGGACTTGTGGAAGAAGAGTGGGCAGGCCTTTACCCTGCAGTGGGACGTTACAGGCTCATAAAAAAAATATAAAAAAAGTCTCCTTACCTATATTTAAAAAAGTGTCGTTACCTGCGAAAGTTCAAAATCGATTAATTTACCTACTTTTTACTAAAAAAGTCCCCTTACCTGGCACTTTCCGGCACTATCCAGGGCGTGAGCACCCCCAGGGCTAGCGGCGCGCTGATGACCAGGGTATACATCCTCCAGTCGTTCATACCCAGAGCTATCCACGGTAGCATACACGCTGCGAACGTGAAGTACGTAGCTATAGACATGTTCGCCACGAATGTTCGCCATTTTGGACCCACGTACTCCAGAACTAGAAAAGAATTGGGCTTTTAAAAAGATTTGTTTATAGTTTCTCGTCTTGTATCCCCTAAGGGGTAGGGAGAGGTACACCTCTGCCTTACCCCATATTACTTGAATGCACGGTTGGCGTAGTGGTTTAAGCGGCCGCCTCACCGCTTGACACTGCGCCGAGTGTTGTGGTTTCGATTCCCACACGAGGCAACACTTTGTGTGATTCATACATTGTTGATTCGAATCTGGGTGTTCATTGTGTCCGTTAGATGTGTGTTTGTAAAGTCCCCCGTGGCACAGGATTTAGTCCCAGTGCGGGAGTTGTCTAAAAAAATATCAAGTATTACACCCACATTTAGCTATTTCATTAAATTTTAGGTCCTGCGTCATAGGCGATCCCATTGCCGTTACCGGGCACCTTGTCGGACAACGTACTGCTACTGAGAATACGGAAAAACCTAGTAACACTTTTGTCCGACCCGGAATCGAACCCGGGACCACCTGATCAGCAAACGCATACGCTATCTATTGGACTACGTAGGAAGTCAGAGCTTTAGCAGTGAAAAACAATGTGTGCCCTTTTGTAGGTACACATATACACGTTGCAAACGTGAAGTACGTGGTTATAGACATGTTACGATCGATTCTGCGGCGTGCTGACGCGTTCCCCCTCTCTTTCTCGCTCTAGTAAATGTCGGTCCTAAGTGACCGAAAAGGATAGAAGCATAAGAAACCAGCACCGCATCGCACATGCGGTGCTGGTAGGTGTAGCTCAACCCTTAGCCACGAATGTCCGCCATTTTGCACCCACGTGCTCTAGAACTGGAGAACTAAAATATATGGAAATTTACAAGATTTAGAAATAAACGGGTCTTAATCGCGTACATTAACTTATTTGAGGTATAAATTAAAATAAAATAAAAAATTAAATTAAAATCGATTTTTACGAGATTTGTCAAAAATAATCCCGGTTTCGCCGGGATATAGTAAACGCTAAGTTTGAATATCGCTTGCAAGCTTTGATTAAGTAGTAGTGCAATAAGTCGAAAATGTTATGCCTAAGCGGCAGAAATGCCTTTTACTTAAATAATAATTGTATATGCCGTCAACCACACTGCCGTGTGGTTACGGGGACTAAAGTATATCTGGCGAAAAGTGGGTGTAGAAATACACCTCTGCCTACCTCTTCGTGGTTATAGGCGTGAGACTATGTGTAATAATTGTCATAGAAAGAAAGGTCTTATCGTACGATACTGGGCAAGTTTCTCTTATGGCTATTATTCAACATATTTCTAAAATGATTTTTTTACGAAAACTGATCCCATATTGTACCAATAATTACGAACATTTTTCACTTCGGCACTGTACTTAGGAAATTACTGGTTCAGGAGATATTGAGTTTCAAAGGCACCATTCAATTTTTCTAATTAGGTACAAAATCGATGCATTTACTCCGCCAGTGTGTTCTATAGCTATCCCATGACCCCACGGATAAGTAGGTATTTCAAGCATTGCACTTACGCACTTTAATGGCGGTTTAAAAAATGAAAATTCTAAAAAAAAATTGGCCCCAGTTATTATTTTTGCTTAGTATGACTTGGCATGATGTCCAAAACAAGAAGACTTCGGCTTGGTGATGGGTCTTGTGTCATTCTGTATAATCGATCTAATGTCTTCCAATAATGTATCTGTCTTATCAATTGACAGACAAAGATCTAAATAATCGTATGCTAAAGCTTTATTTTGCTAGTATCTATGACTGTTTCACAATATTTGTACAAAATAACAAAATATTAAAAGGAACTAATCTCACCTACGAGCACGCATGATGAGATTAATGAATGTCGATGAAGCGAAAGAGGTGTGTTTGAACTGAAGCATTTGACGCTCCATAGTCTCTGCCTTCTGCCTACCCCAAAGGGAGGCAGGCGTGAAGATAGATAGATCGATAACATAAAATTGTAGTGAATGCTCTTCATACTAGCGCTTGTAAAGGGTGTTGGGTTTGTTGTAATCAACGACAACCCAGCCTACTAGACGGCAGACGTAAGGCGAACACTTTCTGACAACACGTTAGACTTATACGTCTTAGATAAGATCAATCCCAACACTAGTTATGAATTATAACGTACCGCGAACCGGCCAATTAGAATGCATTTTTGTAGCCCCCTTCGCCCCGCGTACCTCACCGCTTTGACAGAATTGTTTGTTTGTAGAAATGAAAACATTAGGTGTCTAGTAGGCTGGGTTGTCGTTGGTTGTAATATAAATAGTGTACTTACCAACAATATACATGATGACGAAGCAGTTGTCGTACGCGAGCCCCACGACGAACCGACACACGCAGAACGACCAGAAACTGTTGCTGAACATTGTGCCGATACCGCCCGCGAAACCGGCGATGTTTGCTCCTGGAATAAATAACACACATCATCAGCCTTTTACAGTCCACTGCTGGACTAGGCCTCTCCTGTGAAAGGAGGAATTGGCCTACTATACCACGCTGGCCAAACAGGTTGGTATAGGGTTTGTTTCAAGTTTTCCTTCTCTTACAGTGCTGTTCTCTGCATAATATGCTCCCTCTGTCGGCTCCTACGACACCCATGGGTTGATATCGGGTGATGACATTGCGTATTCTTAATCCGTCACCACACGGACACATAAAGAACATTACTCTGTAAATAATCAGTATCCAGAATACTATCCAACACAGAAATAATTATCGGTGTACATAAAAATCTAGCGTACCTACTGACTGACTGACAAGGCACGGCAGATACTAAGATACTATTGGGCACAATAAGCTGAATATGGGCATTTATGTGCCTTTGGGAGTGTAGTGGTGCACTAAGTCAAAGTCAAAATAATTTATTCATCTTGATCTCAAGGTGTCGCTTACTAACCTCAATTTTTTAAGTTTAATTTCTAATTTTCTACCACATACACGCAACGGCATATAGAGCTTGTACTATGGGTACTAGGCAATGGATAATAAACACACATATTTTATATACTTATTTTTGTAAATACATACATATTATACATAGAAACACCCAGACCAAGACAAACATCCATGTTCATGCACACAAATGTTTGACTTGAGCGGGAATCGAACCCGCGACCTTCGGCGTAGCAGTCGCTTACACTCCCGCTACGCCAACCGGTCGTGGAAAGTTACTTAATGATTTTACATTTTTTAAGAAGGGTCAGGTCACCTTAGGCTGTAGGTATATTTTATTTTTATTTTTAAACGTTTCTTTCCTGCTGTCTCCGTGGTCCAGTGACTGCCTCTGTGGTTCAGTGGATAGGGTATGCGACTGCCGATCGGAGGTCCCGGGTTTGATTCCCGGGTCGGGCAAAAGTGTTACTGGGTTTTACCGAATTCTCAGTAGCAGCATGGACTCTGGTGATGTGTCCGGTAACGGCAATAGGCTCGCCTCCTAGATTATAGTATTATATCGTCAAAAAGGAATGTGGATACACATTTTGGGGTCTATAACACAGGTTAAATCCGGCAATGTAAATAGCCTTTTATACAATGTCAAACATATTTAAAGGGTAATTTACCCCATAAATAAGCAAAAATGCATACTGGCAGATTGGAGGTGTAAAGGAATTTGCGAGAGGAAACATTGATTTTAAGGTCCCACGTAATAACGTGGGACTTTAAAATTCATGGCGAAATGTGGATGTAATATTACACCTCTGCCTACTCCTTCGGGGATACAGGCGTGAGACTATAAAAAATAAAAATAAATCTTTCCCGTCCCAGGTAGTGCTACGATCAGATCACCGAGGAATATACATGCTAAACAGTTTCTTACGCCCTATAGTTTCGGCTGTGATCTGTCTGTCAGTCAGTGAGCAAGAATTTTACACATATTAATAGCCCCAAGTAACTATTTATCAATAATACTTAGCAATAATTACCAACTAAAGCAGGTATCCTTCCATATTTGTCAGCAATCCATCCAAAGATTAGTCCACCTAGTATCGCTCCACAGAAGAACACGCACTGAGCTGTGGCCGGATAGCTGTCCCTGTCGCACACCCAGCCTAGCTGCAAGAGGGACGGAGATCGCATCATTAGCGTATCTGCTAATATTAAAGCCATCATCATCGTCCTAGCGTTTCTCCCAGTAGTATTTAGGACGTCTCTATGCCTGGCCCGATTTGCAATTGATTGCCCTGCCCTTCTTGAAAAAAATAATATAAGGGTACCACGGAAATTGCCGTCTCGCCACTATCAACCGTTTGTTTTACCACAGGCTAACACCAATTATCGCCAAAACTCATTTATGTACAGAGCCAGTAAATCCATCAATATCATTCAATATTATCTCTAATAAAAATAGCAAGTGGGAGATATTTAATTCAAAGCTAGCAGAAGTGAAAAAAAAATCAGTTTAGATTTCTTCGGCCCTGAACCGGGCGGTGCAACAAATTCATAGGTTATATAGTAATTCTTCGGTGCCTAAATGAAAAACATGCCTAATGCCCTTATTATGGTTTAGACACTTTAATTTGTATCTATTTGCGTATACCTATTAATGGCTATTGGCTATGCACTTTTTTTTAATTCGTTTTTACCATTTGTATATCAAGCTGTTGGTATTCCGAAAATAATAAAATAAATAAATAACCAAATTTGACCGAGCTTTTCCACCGATAGAATAACCGTGAAAAGGCTACCGTTCTTCGAAGACCACGTAAACCTGTGCGGTCCTGGTTTTGGTCCCAGGACAAGAATTATACGCCAGGTTGGAAGTTCATAGCGTCACTCGCCGTTCGTGTTAGATCTCAAAAGTTAAGCAACGTTTGCATAGTTTATAAATTAATACTCAAGTCTATAAGCACCTAAATATAAAAGTTAAGTTATTAAAGTTTAAATTATATTCTATGAAATACATAATTTCTCACCTGTGTAGCGATAGTCTCATAAGGCACATCGGTATAATTAAACTCCCATGTCCCACATTTCCTAGTCGTCCACTCAGGGTTGGGATGTAGAGTCCCGTTAAGAAGTACCTCTGACCAATCCACGTTGTATACAGAGCATTTGTCGAATTTACCGTCCTTTAGTGGGATGGACAGGTGACGCCTGGAATTGACATTTGCAGATATTAGAATACACGTGAGTGAAGTAGATTCTGCTTCACTCACGTGGATAAAAAAGAAAGAAATTATATATATTAAGGATCAAATTACCGTGTGGTTGACGGCATAGAATACAAGTGTCACCACCCCCTATCTTCCCGTGGGTGTCGTAAGAGGCGACTAAGGGATAACACGATGCAAATACCATCTTTGCGTAGAGACGGAAAACTCGACATCAAACCCTATACGACTGCCTCGTTGGTCTCGCGGCATAAATGTGCGCGTGGGATCGGGAGGTCCCGGGTTCGATTCCTGGGTCGGGCAGTGTTATTGGGTTTTTCTGTCACGAAATTCTCAGTAGCAGCACGGAGTCTGGAAATGTGCCCGGTACGGCAATAGGCTCGCCCCTTATTACGTGGGACTAAAGTATATCTGGCGAAAAGTGGGTGTAGAAATACACCTCTGCCTACCCCTTCGGGGATAAAAGGCGTGACGATATGTATGCAAATCAAATGAAAGTTTATTGTGTAACATAGGTACATAGGTTATTTTATGTTTTCAGTTGTTCATGCTATGTCCCGCCATTTAGGCATACAATAATTAAAAAATATAATAATAAAAGACATTTATTTCTAACACTTATGCAAGTCAAAGGCCTATTCTAGATTCTGGTGCCCTATTCTGGTGTCGGCTTTTCCTTGCTAAGTGACTTCTTTAGTAATAAAGTAAAGTTTAGAAACTATAACCCGCCTACGTAAAAAGGGGGTCTAAAAAGAAAGAAACACGAAAATAGCTCGTTCAGATATAAATCCTGAAAAGTATTTATAAGTACAAAAATACCCAAGCTAGAGCCATAGTGGTTTGGATTCGCCGTAGTCGGATAAAAAGGCCGCGTTTTCTGTCATTTCAATTTATTTTATCTTTTCTTGATCTTTTAAAGTCCATACAAAATTAATTTAGTATGCGCGTAGTCGCGTACAATACAACCTTTAATGCAGCATAACATCTGACCATTTTGACTGACTCAGACCACTGACATTATTATATTTCTCACACGATAGAAGTATTTATTTATTTATACTCATATAAACTATTATTACAGGTACTTACAACCTAATTCAAAAGCTTACGTATTATACGCTTACTTAGTAATAGGTAGAAAATCAAACAGACGAAGAAACACAATTTGAAGTGTATTCTAGTTGACGCAGTATGTCCTTCGCTTCCATGTTTCCCTGTCATCCATCATCCAAACATTAACCTATCCTTTCTCTTTCATATCCATCCTCATCCCTTCTCTCTCCTACCATCGTTTGTCCAGAAATCATTATCCATAACACGTTTCCTATAAACTTCAGTAAACCTAATATTCAAAATTTCAACATTTTGTGTTATCTAATTTTCTTGTTCTATTCTGTCATGATATCGAGTAACATAATTATCGCATCTAATAATTTCCTATGAAATAAATTCATATTATGAAATAAACCGTACTGTACTGTGTAACTCCGAATGCTCATCTAGTAAAATGATTAGTCCCAAAAACATTTGTTATAAATTGCCTATAGCCTTCCTCGATAAATGAGCTATTCGACACAAAAATAATTATCGAATCGGACCAGTAGTTCCTGAAACTAGCGCGTTCAATCAAACAAGCAAACAAACAAACTCTTCAGCTTTATTATACAGATTGTTGATATACATTTGCAAAATATTTTAATATACCTATAGACAGTAGGTATACTTATTCACCTAAAATTATTTCAAATAGTGTGCGATGATATAAGACCCTATTTTCATTAAAGTTTTCTTAGGTCAATCAAATATATTTAGGTCACAGATTTAACGAACAAGAACCAGATGTAGCGTATTCGTCCAACTAAGTGAGGCACGTTGACAGCTATGTGTGCGTGACATTTGGCGACTGGCACTGTACGGACACGCGCGTCTATGTGTGTGTAAAGTTGCCAGATTCTGAATAATCTCCCACTATTTTGCATATAGTTTTTGCAAACGAATATAAAAATATTACATAGGTAATATTTTATATTCGTTTGTGGTTTTGAAGAATTTACCGTAGATTTAATTAATGCTTTTAATATGTAATGCTGTTGTGAAAATTATTCAAATAAAAGATACCATTGAAGTATGCTTTTATAAATACATTTCTTAAAAAATGTAGGCTCCGAGTTAAGTTTTAACTAATTTTATTCGTAAATTGAGAAATAAATAGATAGGCTTGCGTCATAAATATTAATTAGCTAAAAACATTTTGTCATGCATACAATAAATTATGAATATCATAATCATAAATCGTAACCAAAAAAATTGCAATTAAAAATAAATAATGGCTACAATTAATAATTTCTGTTTCTGTACTTAATGTACACACGGCGCCAAGTCAAGCTAAATAGTCGAAGTACGATTTTCATACTTATTCCCTACGCCATAAGAACGGTACAAAGGTCTAACAACGGTACAAAGGTCAAAGTGTATAGCTTGACAAGTAGCCGCGTGTACACGAATATTTGGATCGTTTGGGGATCGAACTCAAAACAACGTATATACTAATGGAAATCCTATTAGTATATTTATAAGAAAAAATATAATCTACAATATACTTTTACAATACGTTAATGTATTTTTCATTAACATGACAATCATTATTACCTACATAATCAATTGACAAGTGCATTTTCCCAAATTCAGGGAAAATGGTGTCGACGTAAACTGGCAACACTTACATATTTTCTGCAGAAATACGAATTTTATCGAAATAATATTATAAAACGGTCAAATAATCCATAGTTATCTGTAAGAATATATTCCATCTTCCCGTATTTGCTTTTAGAAACAACTTTTACAATGTTTAAAAACGCAAGACGGCATTTTATGAATTTAAAAGCTGGATCGATCGTGGCGTGTGAACTGTGCGATGCTTCGCAGCGCACTGAGTCGAGTTTGTATTCGCTTTTCAATTTTGTATTTGCTTTAGTGGCCTCACGCAAGTGTTCCGCGCGCTCTGTCTGCCTTTTATTCTATAGTCTTAGATTTAGGTATATAAATAAATCACATATCAATAAATTGTTGACTGGTTCAGAATTAGACTGCACGGTAGGTACAGTACTCGCCAATCTTTATGGCCGCTCTGAATGTAGCCATCGGTACGAACTTGCGCATGGTACAGTCGGGTGGACATGTCATAACCAAGAAAATATATTTGATATTATTGAAAATTAAAATCTTCAGTTACGTTGTTAGATTTGCTATATTATATTGTTTAATTACATAATCAATCAAATTCGAGTAATGTCAATTCAGTTAGGTGAAGGGACTTTTAAGCCTAGACTTATTTCCTTCTTCATAAACGTTAATACGTCATACACTATTTTCCGTGTTTGGCGACGTAAATCATTAAAACGACCGCAAGGCATGATCAATGACAATAGTAACTATATCAGTACAAATAACAACAAGAAACAACGATAGCAACGAGAAACAATAAATAAGTAACACTACGAAACTATTTTAAACGCGACGATACTGTCAGAGCTCAGCGATTATGTGAGTCGTGTACGAACGTAGCACACTCACACTAACGCCCGGTAGGCGAGGACGCTAGCGGGTGGAAGACAGCGCGCGCGGGTGTGCCCTGCCTCCACGCTCCGCGTACGTCCCGCTGATACCTGATTTTGTGTTCTGCGCAGCGCAATGCGGCTAGGTTCGGAGCGGCCATAAAGTTTGGCGACTACTGTACGTGTGCTTGTGTGTGTTAGGTACCTGCAATGCAAGCTCGCGGCGATCAGCTGAGCGGCGGCAGCGATCAATACATCGAACTGATTTTTTAAATGCATGAATACGAAAAAAATATTAAGTTTTAGTGGGTTATTTTTTCATGTATTTGTATTCAGTTACAGTAGTATATTCACCCCTGAAAATATTTTGCTATACATATATCAACTGTATGTATAATGCTTATCAACACCCTGTATTAGTATAGACATATTTTCTCACCTTTGCTCAACAGTCAAATTGCCCAGCTCCGGCGTATAACACCAGTACTCTTCAGGCACCACCGTCATGAATATCTGGCCGAAGTACACGAACGCGAAGAAGAAAGAGTAAGGAATCATCAACATGAACAGATATCTTTGGTACCAGCCGAAGTCTCCTATGTACGGGAAGAAGTCGTCCAAGTCTTTTAGCTGCTCTTTCTGGGGGCGGCCATTTGCTGAAAGAGAATTGATATAGTTGATTGAATCAGGCTGTACTTGACGGACTTCCATTGGATACTAATGGAAGGAAAGAGAAACCCACCACGCACCCTTAGATTGACCACATCAACCATTGCAATAGAAAAAGGTTGACAATACAGAACGCCTCGAATGAAATAATAAGACTTATATGGAATAATGCGGCAATGGCTTCCAGGAGGATATCTGCAAATTCCTGCTGTATGTGCCGATAGGTTAATGCTTCGAAAGGTGTTTTGTCTCTGCACGGTTCATCCTCAGGACCTATTGCCATACTGGACCGGACTGACTAAGGTTCAGTCTAGTGAAATCTTAGATAGAATGTCATCTTTTGTATGGAGCGACAAACATCTGGCCATCTCTAGGTGTAACCATAGAAATCTTCTCCGTCAACTTAGCCTCATAAGGGGCTATTCATAAATTATGTCATACGATTTTCATGATATTTTGACCCCACCCTCGGCCGCGTCACAGTTGTTCTCTTACATCACCATCTCATTTATCATATAATGTCACCCTTCATCGACCCTCTACTCCCCTCCATACGTGTGACTTAATTTATGGATAACCCCTAAACATCGTTAAAGTTCCGGTTTATTCTTAAAGTGGCGAAGAATGGCAGTGGAGAAGAAGGGAATGGAACACTTGACTTATTCAGCCAATGAGAGCACACAAGGCGTTTGGTTATTGCTTACTTATTATTTTACGCGTGAATTCGGTATGTTTATCAATTTCCGAAAATCAGGGCGTAAAATAATACAATTTATCTCTTGATTCGAATCCTACGAAAGTTAATAAATTTCCTAGGAAATTTATTTTGCAGTTCTTGTTATTTTCCGCTGAGATATATTCTCCTACACTAAATTGGTGTAATCTGTCTTTAGTAGCCAGATCAATCGATAGATTGAAGACGGCCTTTATTGAAGACGGCCTTTATTGGAGACGGCCTTTATTGGAGACGGCCTTTATTGGCAACTGCCTTTATTGGAGTCGGCCTTTATTGGAGTCGGCCTTTATTTGAGACTGCCTTTATTGGAGACGGCCTTTATTGGAGACGGCCCTTACAAGATAACTTGTCCATAGTAACGAGTAGAATTACTTCCTAAGAGGCTTGCATTCTAATAAAAAAAGATCTTACCTGATCGAGCTGCAGTTTTCATTTCCATAATGTCAGTTCCGTGAGGGTTCTGGTCGGACCCTACCACGGCGTTTTTCTCATGTGATTCCATTCTCGAAGAGGGTTTTTGCCTTAAAAGACACTTTTCCTGACGTGTTTCTGGTTACGAAGACCCGAAGTTTGAGCGCTGGCTGGAACAATATGGAAATAAAATAATTTGTAGTTTCAATAATAATTATGGCACTTCTGGTCATCCTCTCTCTAGCGTTATGCCAGTTGCAGCCCGGATTCTACTTACTAGACTAACCACATTTGACAGAATTCCGTCTTGCCACAGAGCGACTGCAGTCTGACCTACGCAACGTAATATATATTGGCCAAGACTTATTTCCTCGACTGCCTCGTTGGTCTCGCGGCATAAATGGGCACGTGGGATTGAGAGGTTTAGGGTTCGATCCCCGGGCCGGGCATAGTGTTATTGGGTTTTGCCGTTAGGAAATTCTCAGTAGCAGCACGGAGTCTGATAATGTGCCCGGTACGGCAATAGGCTCGCTCCCTATTACGAGGGACTAAAATAAATCTGCCGAAAAGTGGGTGTAGCAATATACCTCTGTCTGCCTCTTGGGGGATATAGGCGTGAGACTATGTACTTATTTGGTCGAAGGCTTACCCTGCTGGGGGGCAGCTGTGTCAGAATATTGAAGACATAGAGAAGTGTCAAAATACTAATACTAGTCTAAGCCAACTAGCTTGTCTCTCGGGGGGTCGTGCTATGCTTATTATTTAATATGTAGTATTAGTATACTATTTAATATGCAAATCATCATTATCATCCTCTTTAGCGTTATCCCAGTTTCAATCTGGGGTCCGCTTACTAGTCTAACCGGATTTGGCTGAATATTAGCTTTTACACAGAGCGACTGCCTGTCTGACCTCCGCAACCCGTAGGGATAGCGATATTCCGTGGTTTAGACTAGTGTCAGTTTCTTTAGAAGGTAGATACTGACGCCCTGTAACCACTGTCAAAGATCTTCATGACAACCGGGACCGACGGCTTAACGTGCTCTCCAAGGCACGGGACAAGCCATAATTAACAATCCAATACGCACATAACTCCGAAAAGTCACTGGTGCGCTTCGTGGATTCGGACCCGATACCCTCTGCATGGCAGTCTATTGGTATCTCTACTAGGCTATCGCTGCCTTACTGTCTGCCATGTCATGCCTTAATTTAATATGCTAATCCGCTAGGGTATCGCTTCATGCTTATCATAATTGCTGCGTTGCAACAAATGTTGAAATACGATTAAATAACGACTGCCTTTAGAAATCTTAACAATATGCCTACTTAAAATAATGTTAATATTTATTTATTCCATAGCATGTTTTTTATTTACATTAATTACAAATAACAAGCTTATAAAATATATAACAATGATAAGATTTAGGCGTAATTGTTGAATCTTGAGGTACATATTCTAATCTTTTTATCAAAAAGCAAATACCACCCAGACTGAAAATAAACTGGTTAATACCAGTTATCACTGGATGACGTAAATGAAAGATTATGTCATTAATGTCATTTTATTTGAGTGATATAAGCTTTTTTTTGTGGCATTGCGGAAAATGTGAGAATTTTCTTTTTGGAACTGCCGCTCTAGGAATGATTCCTGTGTCGAGGGGGGCTTTAGTATATCGATTCGAGCAAGTATAAGTATACTTATATATAATACCTAGCTGTTTCCCGCGGTTTCACCCGCGTCCTGAGGAAACTACTTCGCGTACCCGGTTAATTTATAGCCTTAGTTACTCCTTGGTACATCAGCTATCCGCCAGTAAAAGTCCCGTCAAAATCGGTCCAGCCGTGCCAGAGATTAGCGAGAACAAACAGACAGACAAAAAATGTAAGAAATGTCATTTCGGTATATGTACCGTGTATACATCCATATGCATTAAGTAAAAAGCGGTTATTTTAATATTACAAACAGACACTCCAATTTTATTTATATGTACAGATATAGATAACATCGCGCTATAAGCCACGGGTGCGGGCTAGAAGCCCTAAATAACGCGGGTGCAGCCGCGAGCTCAGCTAGTTACATTATTATAAATTACGTGTGTAAGTTGACTGCCTCCGTGGTCCAGTGGATAGTGTATGCGTCAGCTGATCGGAGGTCCCGGGTTCGTTTCCCGGGTCGGGCAAAAGTGTTACTGAGTTTTTCCGAATTCTCAGTAGCAGCACGGAGTCTGGCAATGTGCCCGGTAACGGCAATAGGCTCGCTCCCTATTACGAAAGATCTAAAATTCATGGCGGAATGTGGGTGTAATATTACACCTTTGCCTACCCCTTCGGGCATATAGCGTGACTGTCTATTGTAAAATTTAACGTTCAGAAAGAGCTGTTTACCAGCCAATTTTAATTAAAAGATTTTGATTTTGCTATAAAAAAAATCTGTTATTTTGAAAGACAACTCCCGCACTAGGAAATCCTGTGTCGCGGGGGACTTTACAAACATACAACTAACGAGGACAATGAACACCCAGACTCGAAACAACAATTTATGAATCACACAGTGTTGTCTCGTGTGGAAATGGAACCCACAACACTCGGCGCAGTGTCTAGCGGCGAGGCGACCGCTTAAACCACTACGCCAACCGTGCAGTCAGGTGTCAGTGCAAAATGTAAGTGAATGAACTAAGCCGCGGGTATACGCTAGTCTTACATATTTAGACGAACATCAAGGTCGAGAGTTTCGTAAGTCTAAATATAGGAAATCAATGGCACTGAGTCGTCACTCACGATTCCACACAGAGTGACGTCTCACACTGTGTGGAATCGTTTGACGGGAATGACGTCAGCACGCTGGCAAATTGTATTAAAAAGCTTCGATCTGGATTTTGATTGCACTGTCCAACGTCCTAGCAATGAATACAGATTTACATAGAAGCGCAGTTCTTAAGGATTTCGTGGGCCGATTCCAAGTGGGGACTGTCTCCAGTTTAGTTCGTAGTTTTCGCCGTTGGCGGCGGTGGCGTCGTACTTCGCCTCTCTTGCTTCATGGGGTCTCATTCCTTAGAACGTTTTCCGTCATTCTTAACTCTCTCAACAGATGGCTTTACTAGTATCGATTGTTATTGATGACTGTCATGCATAAATGATAAATAAGAAAATAAAGTCCTAAAATATGATATTTATTAATTAAAAAATCCCTTTATTACGATTAAATAAAAAAATTAAACATTTAATTGAATATGAATATTTTTGAAAAATATGATGTGCACTTCGTTGCTCTGGTGGCCAAAATACGTACTAGCTTGTAGTAAAACGTTACAATGAGTTAACTTTCACTCGGCATTCATAGATGGCGCTTTTACGTATGTATATATTTATTGTTATTTAATTTGGTATTCATCTGTAGATCGGTAAAATAAATAAATATTTATTAAATAAACATCAAATATTTGAAAAAGTAAGATATTATGTTAACCAATGAACGGCCATGAGCATTTATTTTAAAAAGTACCTGTATAGGTACCTAGTCGAGCGATTGCGTTTTGTTTTTACATTTAAGTACGTAAAAGTAGTGTAATTTAAATTTTATACATAATAAAAACTTACTGTGTTTGTAGTACCTAGTATTATATAATAAATGTTCATAAATTATGTTAATCAATATGCGTCTTACATTTATAGGTACCTACCTATAGTCTGTTCAAGATACGAAAAAATAAAATGTAAATAAACCATAAAATGGTTCTTTTAATGTCGCCTTCGCAACAAAAGTAGATTTAAGTTAAATACTCCAAGCGAAAGATGCAGTTAGTTTTACAAAAATACGCCTGTCCCTTCTATTCATAAATGATACTGTATATTTTTTACCTTTTATTTTTTTCGTAGGTATCTTGAACAGACAATAGCAACTAATAAACAGTTGATGTTGAGTATGTTGTAAATCAAGCTAATGAAAAAACAAAACGCATTTTTAAACTTTGATAGCCGACTTCTCTAGAAGTCTAGAACTCATTCGCTTGGTTCCCGATAGGTATAGTATTAAATTTATCTATGCCGATAGTCATGACTTCATGAGTCGCATAATTGCAAAATCGCGTACCAAGTACACCCAGTGCGTCTCTATAAAAATACCAGGGTCGAAAAACCAGGTATCAATATACTTGCAAGTTTTTGGGCACTCGAGTATAGAAAACTTCGTGTGACGCCCTGGTAATGCAAGTTTGTATTGAAAAATAAACCTTATCTTAATATGAGTAAGGATGTTTATTGCAAAATTTGGTAATGGACTTTTCTAAATACTTTCATGGAAATTTATTCCTTACTACCATATATTTAAGGAACTTTGTCGCGCAAAACCTTGCAATTTTTATATTCCTGAGTATTCAAAATACTTTCAAGTATTTTAGTGTTTTGTGCGATAAAGTTCCGTAAATGTATGGCAGTAAGGAATATTATTTCATGAAAGTATCTGTAGGGTAAATACGCCATACGTCGGCCCCTCCCCAAACTTCGGCACAGCAACAAACTTGCAGCAAGTTTAAATCAAACTTGCTAGTTTCACTGTGACAAACTTGCATCAAACTTGCATGAAGTTTGCTTTTGCAAAGGTTGCACAGGTACAAGGCACAGGTTGGTGGTACGACAACAGCTGGTCGTCGAGCACCTCCTGCTGTATCTAGGAGGTCGACGGACCACCAACCTGTGCTCGTCGTCATCCAAATCCTTTGAAAAACCAACTTCATGCAAGTTTGTCAAAGTGAAACTAGCAAGTTTGATTTAAACTTGCTGCAAGTTTGGCAAGTTTGCATTGTTATCTGGGGGCCGTCTGCACATTTTCGGCTTGCGTTCATTTAAAACGTATTGAAGTTACAAATTTGCCACTCGAATTACAATCTTAGTTCATAATCTATATGTACAACCGTTACTTTCCGATTACGTTACACACTCTTCGCACACTGAGCGTCAGTAGCGATTGCGCCGTCGAAGCGTCAATTTCATATTTAAAGTACCTTACTTGCTGTGAATACCCACACTTCGGGGATTGATATTAGAACGGTCAGACATTCGTTTTTTATTGTTTTAAGCATTATTATTAGTAATTAGTGATTTTTGCTATATTTTGAGATAGATTTTTCAATGTTTAACGTATTGTTTTAAGGGAAAATAGGAGGCCGCCAATAGAATACCAATTTTGAATTAAAACCGGATTCTCGGCCGTAGCCGACTAAAAGTAAATGCAGTCTGTTTTATAATTTCCAATTGTACTAATTCCATTGCCTTAATAAGAGAATTTGCAACGCATATAGGCAAATAAATCTATTTTACGTTTAATCGCCAAATACCGGCCGGGGTGATATTAGTTGAATCTCGAGAAATAATGTACACAAAATAGAGGCTGGCTTTAGAAACATTAAAGATCGTAATGTCGACCAGCCTCGAATTCGAGCCCAACTATACAGGCTGATTACTTTTTTTATTTTCTCAAAATTAAATATTTATTATACGTTTATTTATAATATAAAGAGTTAAGTTTAAATGTAGGAGTTGATATTATTGAAAACATTTATATTAGCTTATTATGGTATGGAAATATAAGATATAAATTGCTCTTTGGAACTTGCTACCTTAACCCATGCTAATTAAGTAGCTTAAAAATATAAATATATTCAATAGTGATACTCTGGGCCAAAAATGGTATGAATTATTTTTGAAAAGATATCCAGAACTAATTATAATTATTTTGATGTTTACTTTGTTATAAATTGTAATACTTACCTAACGTTATTTAAGGGCAAATAAAAAAAAACTTTACATACTATTAAACAAATACGATTAATAACGTATACTTAGTGAGACTCCTGCCAAAATAAATCATATTAATAATATTTATCCGTCTTAATTTAAAACATCCTATACCCTGCCGATATTTGGGAAAAACGCGACCGACCATGGCCCGTGAATGGCCGACTTTAGGGATTTTTCGTTCTCGACGCATATAAACCTTAGTACTTTTTCCTTGTAGTAGAAATGTCAACCTTATGCCCATAAACATGAAATAGATTTATCAAACTATCCAAAACTGCATCGGAAGCTATCCTTTCGTTGCAAATTGATGGTGCCAGACCGATTCCAAAACAGAAAAACCGTAAGGATGCCGACACTTAGCGTATTTACCCTACTACGTTACGGTCGGGAGTCGGTAATACGCGAAACGTGTTCGCGTACGTTCAAGTAAAAAATACTTTGAAAGTGTTGCAAATATTTTAGTGTTTTGCGCGACAAAGTTCCGTAAATGTATGGCGGTAAGGAATAATATCCCATGAAAGTAAAAGTACTCCGTTACGATCGTGTGGATCGGCAAAACGCGAGACGCGATCGCGTACGTTTAATTCAAGTAAGAAATACTTTGAAAGTGTTGCAAGTATTTAAAAAAAATCGTTACAATCAGCTTCAAAATTACGAATCCTACAAAATAAATGATTTTATGATAGTTAAATTTAGTTTTTTATCTAATTCTGTTTATCCACTTTAATGGAGGAATAAAAAACGACCTAATTTATCAATTTAAAAATATTAATTTGCCAACATCTGGATTTGAGTTAATTATCTAAATAACTAACTTGCACGTTTTCATAACTTGCTTGTAAGGCCGAATTAATAAACCAATTGTAATGACTAGCTTTTGCGCGCGACTTCGTTCCCGTGAAAGTTGAAGAGAAAAAATTCCAACGTTTTTGCAAGATTTTTTGTTAGTTGACGAGTTATCATGGTTTCATAAATAAAAAAATAAAATGAACTGTTGTTTCATTTCTACATTTTAATAGTTACCTACCTATTCCCCTTTTGCAATCTCGACGTTCGCTTCGCCAGGGGTTCGCCATTTAGGTTACATTAATTTCGCCTGAATACCAATTTAATTAAGAATATAATAATACAAATAAAGAATAACAATTTTCACGAAGCAGAACTCAAAGGAAAGCACCACGTAGTAATGTAAAGTAATGTACCTATTATATTATCTGTAGCATGCACCACAGACCCTGGGACCACCGACCATCAGACCAAGGCAACCTCACAAGGTCATAGGTTTTGTCAAGTCTATTCAAACTAGCCCAAACACTACTAGTTTCTCATGTGTAGTTTAGGAGTTTCAGTGACCACCTGCCGGCTTCATCATCAGACCAAGGCAACCTCACAAGGTCCATAGATTTTGTCAAATCTATTCAAACGAGCCCAAACACTAATAGTTTATCATGAGTAGTTTAGGAGTTTCTGTGACCACCTTCCAGCTTCATCATTAGACCAAGGCAACCACACAAGGTCATAGGTTTTGTCAAGTCTTGTCAAACGAGCCCAAACACTACTAGTTTATCATGTGTAGTTTAGGAGTTCCTGTGACCACCTTCCGGCTTCATCATTAGTTCAAGGCAACCACACAAGGTCATAGGTTTTGTCAAGTCTTGTCAAACGAGCCCAAACACTACTAGTTTATCATGTGTAGTTTAGGAGTTCCTGTGACCACCTTCTGGCTTCATCATCAGACCAAGGCAACCACACAAGGTCATAGGTTTTGTCAAGTCTTGTCAAACGAGCCCAAACACGACTAGTTTATTATGTGTAGTTTAGGAGTTCCTGTGATCACCTTCCGGCTTCATCATCAGACCAAGGCAACCTCACAAGGTCATAGGTTTTGTCAAATCTATTCAAACGAGCCCAAACACTACTAGTTTATCATGTGTAGTTTAGGAGTTTCTGTGACCACCTTCCAGCTTCATCATTAGACCAAGGCAACCACACAAGGTCATAGGTTTTGCCAAGTCTTGTTAAACGAGCCCAAACACGACTAGTTTATCATGTGTAGTTTAGGAGTTCCTGTGACCACCTTCCGGCTTCATCATCAGACCAAGGCAACCTCACAAGGTCATAGATTTTGTCAAGTCTTGTCAAGCGAGCCCAAACACGACTAGTTTATCATGTGTAGTTTAGGAGTTCCTGTGACCACCTTCCGGCTTCATCATCAGACCAAGGCAACCTCACAAGGTCATAGGTTTTGTCAAGTCTTGACAAACGAGCCCAAACACGACTAGTTTATCATGTGTAGTTTATGAGTTCCTGTGACCACCTTCCAGCTTCATCATCAGACTAAGGCAACCTTACAAGGTCATAGGTTTTGTCAAGTCTTGTCAAACGAGCCCAAACACGACTAGTTTATCATGTGTAGTTTAGGAGTTCCTGTGACCACCTTCCGGCTTCATCATCAGACCAAGGCAACCACACAAGGTCATAGGTTTTGTCAAGTTTTGTCAAACGAGCCCAAACACGACTAGTTTATCATGTGTAGTTTAGGAGTTCCTGTGACCACCTTCCGGCTTCATCATCAGACCAAGGCAACCACACAAGGTCATAGGTTTTGTCAAGTCTATTCAAACTAGCCCAAACACTACTAGTTTCTCATGTGTAGTTTAGGAGTTTCAGTGACCACCTGCCGGCTTCATCATCAGACCAAGGCAACCTCACAAGGTCCATAGATTTTGTCAAGTCTATTCAAACTAGCCCAAACACTACTAGTTTCTCATGTGTAGTTTAGGAGTTTCAGTGACCACCTGCCGGCTTCATCATCAGACCAAGGCAACCTCACAAGGTCCATAGATTTTGTCAAATCTATTCAAACGAGCCCAAACACTAATAGTTTATCATGTGTAGTTTAGGAGTTTCTGTGACCACCTTCCAGCTTCATCATTAGACCAAGGCAACCACACAAGGTCATAGGTTTTGTCAAGTCTTGTCAAACGAGCCCAAACACTACTAGTTTATCATGTGTAGTTTAGGAGTTCCTGTGACCACCTTCCGGCTTCATCATCAGACCAAGGCAACCACACAAGGTCATAGGTTTTGTCAAGTCTTGTCAAACGAGCCCAAACACGACTAGTTTATCATGTGTAGTTTAGGAGTTCCTGTGACCACCTTCCGGCTTCATCATCAGACTAAGGCAACCTCACAAGGTCATAGGTTTTGTCAAGTCTTGTCAAACGAGCCCAAACACGACTAGTTTATCATGTGTAGTTTAGGAGTTCCTGTGACCACCTTCCGGCTTCATCATCAGACCAAGGCAACCTCACAAGGTCATAGGTTTTGTCAAGTCAATTCAAACGAGCCCAAACACGAGTAGTTTATCATAATATGTAGTTTAGAAGTTCCTGTAACCATCTTCCCGGCTTCATCATCAGACCAAGGTGCATTCACAAGGTCATTCATCACTGCACCATTTCAATGTTACCGTAACATAGCCACCAAACTTACGTAAGTATGTCAAATATCAGCTTTATGGAACAGTGTACAAAGTGCATTCCAAATTTTGAACGGAAAGACACGAAGTCATAAAAATATCGCTAGATGTTTTAACGCCACCGGTACATACGTAAAATAGGTACCTACTAGATCGGTTGATCGTGTATAACCTTGAAATGAGGCACACTTGGGTGACAAGGTGAAATATCATAATATTTCTACATTTTAGACAGAATGCTTTTTTATTATAGCGCCATCTCTTCTTTTTAATTTAAAATAACATTGCTTACAAAATGAGACGTAAGATGTCGCTACCATCGACTCCCATTTTTTCGTCGCTAGCGCCATCTGTTGTATTATTTACGGTATTAACAAGTACTTATAAAAATAAAGGTCTAATATTAAGGATCTAACGTGGCCAATTTTTATGGACGACTTGCGGCATCTGTACTGTAAAGTATTATATTTATCTATGCTTGCTTGCTCTCGTAGTTAAGAAACACAGGAGGAACCGTCTCTCTTGCTCTCGTAGAGACAGCTGTCACAGCGCGACTGCCACGCCGCGCCGCCAAGCGGCAATTTGAGTCACAGAAAGTTTGTCTTCAAAGCGCCCATATGAAATGCGCCTCTATGTAAATATCTGAGCTCGTTGGCCCTAGCATTACCCCGGTTACATCAAGACTTTCGCCTTGACAGATTTCGATTTGACAGAATAATAGCTTTTCCACTGAACGACTGCCGAGCATAGAGATATTAGAATAGAGTGGCAGAACAGTACCTAACTCAATACTGTGTCGTGTCCGTCGGTGCGAGAGAGAACACAACATTAAAGGCCCCCTGCATCTCTCTCTAACAATAAATGCACAACATCAACATTACGCAGTGGCGTGCTACCTGTAACTATTATTTAAATCAGTTTATTAGTAATCAATAGTTTAAAAGTTGTTTTTATTGATACACGAAGATAGTTTGAAGTGACAAAAATGTTTATATATTTTTAAACTATTGATTACTGATAAACTGATATAAATAATAGTTACAGGTAGCACGCCACTGCGTAATGTTGATGTTGTGCATGTATTGTTAGAGAGAGATGCAGGGGGCCTCTAATGTTGCGTTCTCTCTCCCACCGGCGGACACGAATAGGCCCCACTCTGCCACTCTATTCTTAATATCTCTATGCTGCCGAGTGACCTCCGCAAATCAAAGGGATTGTGATATTCCATTCCATCCAACACAACTAAGAAACATATCGACTATTTTTTTATGATCATATACGCCCACGTGTTAATTATGTTTTACCTGCTCGCTTGCTTCTGGCAACGATCGTTTGCAATACTAAAACCTCGAACTTTGCTCTTGGAAACAATCGTTGCCAAATTTTAATCTCTGTTAAACGACTTTAAAGTCTATTTTAAAGCAGCTAAAGTCCTTCCAAATCGTTTTAAACCATTGGCAGCTTATGTAGCTAACATCCGAACGCAAGTTTGCAACATCATAAAACGAAATTTTATTAAAAAAATAAAGTGAAGTTTGAAGTAGCCATTTTGTGATTTTCTGTACCTACTCACTTACTCAGTGTCGTTTTGTGCTCGAAGAAACAATGCCGTAAGTATTCTAATTAGTTGTTTTTTACTAAAGTTAAAATATCAAACTAATCTATAAAACCTGTTTTATCCAGTTGGAATATTTTATTAAATTATACTTTAAGTGAAATGTGCTAAAATCGAGAGAGTTTAACGCGTCTTTGTTGACGATATTTGTTTATTGGTGTTCTTACTGTAGCGTCACAATATATTTCTGCCAGTGTTATGCATGTAAGACGAAGTATAAATACTTATAAAATGAATAGTGACATACACAAATCAATACTAGAAATAGACATAAATTATGTGTTCCGTACCTATTTTAGTTTGCACAAAACGCATAGCTCTTTTATTGGGCTTGGTATACGCATAATATACAATAAATTAACTAGGTACTTATATTTTAGCTTTCATGGCGAAGTGTGGGTGTAATATTACACCTCTGCCTACCCCTTCGGGGATACAGGCGTGAGTCTATAAAAATAAAAGATAAAATAATTATTTTAGACTTGCCGTTATGTTCGTTTCAGGCAGAAGTTAAAAATAATCTTATAAATATGGCATATTGTTACGCCATCTATCGGTGAATGGGGGTACTAGAAGAGATTGAATGTATCGGTGGTTTAAAGGTAATTCAGCTACTCTGTACTAGATGGCGTTGCTGTATCGAGCATAGACTGTTCGCGATTATTCGACAGTTTTGTGGAAGTATCTAGAATGCGCTAGTGATGTTATCCGGCCAGTATAAATAGAGTGCGAGCGAACGGACCGGACAGTAACAATTGAATAGCGAAGCGATCAACAAGAAGCGAAGGAAATAAGTCGGAAGTGTTTAGTGTTGTTCTAGTGGTGTGAATAGTGTGTTTTATTAGTGAAGTGAAAATTAAGTGTGTGTATCTAGTGTTATTGTGTTAGTGAATAAAGTGCAGTGTTTCTGGCATAGTGTATATAATTTATCACGAACCCCAGGTCGTAACAATATTATAGTTTGAAGGATTATTTTGATGACAGGTGCGCTTGGAAGTAGTTGTTCGCTTTTGACTAGGTCAATAATTAAGTAATTTTATTTTATAGTGTAGTTATATTTACCATATTCTCATTTCATACTATATTTTGAATTAATGTTCCACACTTTCATTATAACTTTGCGGATTTGTAAAATGTGTATAACTTGTGGTCATGGGCTAACTAATAGGTTGTGAATTTATGTGGTTTCATATACCGTTACTTTCTGCTACATTCACTTCCATAGTTCTGACCATGTTCGCGAGTTGCCTACATTAAAAAGACGTAAGTGGATGCTCCTGTTTCACCATATTTACTTTGGAAGGCTTACCAAATGAACATCATTTACTGCTTGAGTTCTTGAGTATGATATCAATAGTTACTAAAAATTTTACTAGTATGTCTACAATGTGAAACAGTTGCAGCTCCTTAAAAAATAAAATGTACAACCATTATATATGATTGAAAAGAGTGGCCATGAGTTTTATTGCCCGTTCTTTCTCGTGGTTCTACCTATTGCATTGCGAAGTGGCAGTAAATGTTAATGTAGAATCATTAAGTAATTAACTTTAATTCTGACGTTCATAAGCGTCACTTTGTGGCCTAGATGAATAAATTATTTTGACTTTGACTTTTGATTTTGACTTTACGTATTTTACAGTGGTAATTTATCGTAATTACTTAAAACTGTGGGCAAATATAATATGTAAATTAATTAAGTTTAGATATTATTATAATCATAAATGGTAAATTATCATATGAATATCTTGTAGAAGTGCTGGATTAGGTACATAAATATTGGTGACAAGTGAGTATGTTATAACGACATATTATTGCTCTGGCAACAATCGTTTCCAGAAAGCAAAGTAAGTTTTGCTGTTAGGGTTGATACATAGCATGTAGCTTTCTGCACGTTTTTTTTTTCTTTCGTGTGATTGTGATGCACTAAACATAGGTGTTGCGTGGTGATTTGGTTTTGCATAAATTTTGTTTTGACGTTTATAGGAAAATAGCATAAGTACAGTCAGACAGGTCAAGTTACTCGATATTTTTTTCTATCCCTTTCTTTATCAAAAATATCAATTAAAAACAAATTATTAATTATTTAGTAATTTGATAATCGTTTGACTGTACCTATCTATTTATTTTGTATATATTATATTTAAAAAAATATTTTCTTTGCATATTGATTGCTATGGTGGTGGTGTTTGCATCTGTATTTTTTACTCATAGTAATGAACAAGAAGTAGGCGGTGGCAGTGGTGGTGGTGTGGCTTGTAGGAGGAAGCAAAGAGAAAGAGAGGGGAGGGGAAATGGACGAGGGGGGAGTGAAAGAGGGAGTAGGGGTAAAGGAAATAATTGACTTCCACTCCAATTCCTCATTTTTATTTTAGAAACTATGAAGAAGAAATAGAGGTGTTGCGCAAATCCAAGGCAAATACCAAAAAACTTCTTGCTAACATCGATCCGGCAGTCAAAAAGGAACTCGACGCACGCAGAAGGATGAAGCAACTGTCGCGGTCGCTCCTCCCGGACGCCCCGCCGCGAAAACGACAGAAGTAAGTTATACATAATACAATATTATTAACCGCGTCTTAGTCGCGATAATTTACTTATTTAAAGGCATAAATGCCTCTGTTATTCGCCTACGTTGCTACCGGCTTGCAACGGTTGTGGTTGCGGAGGAACTGAGTATATGAGTCCCTCCGCAACTAAGACCTGCTAAATAATATTGTATTGTGTATACAAATCGCGAAAGTTTAAAATCGATTAAGTTATACTTACTTTTTGTGTAAGCTTATAAAAGAAAAAACCTACTTAACTTGTGTTATAAAAAATATCAAATTTCAGAAAACCATCTCCTGAGCGCGTCAAGTGCCGGTGGACTGCCAGCACCCCTTCTACGCCGCCAGCACCTAAGCTACAGCCTTGGCAAATACGGTAATATTTGACAAAATATTGTAAATTAAATACCTAACTACTGAACAATTTTTTTTATTGTTTATTTGTTATTTTTTTTAGCAAACAGCAAGCCAATGCCATTACAGCATCTGAAAGAGAGGAGTCAGAGGCAAAAGACACCGGCGACAATGTAGAGGCGAGGCGCGACTCATGTGGAACTCGCCACAAGCAGTGCAGTCCGCGAGAGTTTAGGAGACAGGAGGCAGAAGTTCGCATAAAAATATCTCAACCACCCGCAATTGCACGACCCGTTACGACAATCGAAACAGTGAAAATGGCACTGGCCCGTAAACCAAAAAAATTACGGCCCATTTTAAAGGGAAATCATTTTATTTGCTCGGGTCCTTATAAGTTGGCAAGGTGTGAATGGTGCAAGAAATGCCGCACTAGCTATATTTGTAAACAGTGCGGTGTATCGCTCTGCTTAGAAATATGCTTCGAAGAGTACCACACTGTGCCATAGTAAGTCCTATAGCGTCCCTACTTATATCTTAATTAATTTGTCAAACATTAATACTCATACATAAATACCATTTACCCTAGAGCTTATGATTGCTTACTACTGTTAAAATATATTTTGTTAGTTAAATAAATAGTTCATATTATATATGAACGTATGTGTCGGGTCATCCCTGTTCCTCTAATATGGCGAGAGGGATGATGGCTGGCCCATGCGCCATTTTCGTGAACGGGTGCTACTTGCGATGACTGATCGATGACGGTCTTGCGGGCTAGTATTAAATTTTAATATTTAACTGAATCATTGCCATCATGTTTGTGATCTTTTTCGCGGATTGCCTGGATTACTAGGTACATGTATGTGGATGCTCCTGTTTCACCATGTCTATTCTGAGCAGGCTAACTCTGAACATCAAGACTAAAATGAAGTATTATGCTTGCGTATTATTATGTACAGTAAATATATACAAGTGATATAGAAGGTGTAACAGTTGCAGCACCTTACAGAATGTAAATTATGTGTATTATGAAAAACCTGGCGATGAAAAAGAGTGACCGTGAGTTTTATTGCCCATACTTTCTCATGGTTCTACGCCCTTGCTTTGCGAGCGTGACGGTAAATATAAATGTAGTCTTTTAGTAATTATTTTATAAATTTAATATTTTGACGTTCATGAACGTCACATTGTGACCCAAATGAATAAAGGATTTTGACTTTGACTTTACTATGTATTTTGAGTAGGTAAGTTTGGAGAGCAACACGGCATCATTTAAAATATATTTTTTTAGTTCATTACCTTATGTCCTCGTGTGACGTCATAATTATAACCTATAACCAGCGGACAAACCGGTCAAAAATCATAACGGTCCTGTTTGTTTCGCCATATTTATGTGATCTTATCAATAAAAAAAAAGATATATATTTTTGGTGTTTTATTCAGATACAATGTATAAAATAAATTACTTGGTCAGAGGCAACCCTAGCTTCTACCCATCTTGTGCTCCTTGTGGCTCAGTCAGTGCTGTAGCGAGTTTTAACTTTTAAGACTGAAAGTGGTCGTAAATATTTGTTTTTAATTTATTATAATCTAACAATATTGAGTCGATTTTGCTATAAATATAAACTATAGGATTTGATCTATTTATCATATGACTGAAACTTGTTAAATGAGACCACAGTGTCGTTGTAATTTTAGTTTAAAATCACCATCGCTTTCTTTAAAAAAAAGCTCCCTTTTGGTTCATTGTCACTTATCTCCGAAGTTATATAACTTATAGGAAACGTGTTATATTATTTATAAAGCTAATAAACGGGTTTTCTCTACAAAGTTATATTTTTGTTTTCGGTTTCATAGTTTTTGATAAAAAGCAGCTATAATTGTCCATTTACTTTTAGTGGTGAATTGTGAAACTGAGTGTAGATTATTTTATTTTTTTATGAAGATATTCTTGCACATTTATTGTTGTTTCTTATTAAATGGTACAAATAACTATTCTACTTTCCAAAAAAGATAAAAAACCTAGTTATATACCTATCGCGCATTTTTTTTACAATTTCACGTTATTCGTCTGAAACCGGCAAAATATGCTCGACCTTAACTTAAGTCTCATATAAAACATTATACACACAATTTTTGTTAAAATAACAAACGTTACTTTGTTGTTGCTTATCTTAGCGTCTATATACAAAACAGTAAACAAAATTAAGCTGGGTCGCTCGGATCGATTGTAAATCAAGTTGAGTCAGTGAAGGCGGCCGCGCCGAGCGTACAGTGTCAAATTATGTGAGCAAAATTCGACGGTTTTGTTGCAATCGAAAGCAAGAGAGCGGGTCCATCTAACGGCCATTTTCAATATTTGATCCATACATGGATTTTGAGATTCGAGATTCATGTTTGATATATTTTGTATGGAGCTTATGTCAAAAAACGAATCTAAAATCTACAGATCTATAGTTCGAATATTGAATTCCGTAGTAAGCCGTATCTTGTAGCCTATCTATGTATACATATAAACCAAATTAAAGTGTCTGTACGTGATTTCAAAATAAATATGTTTTCTCAAATGCCATACCTATAGATAGTTACACAACGCCAACTCATAACCTCTGGAACGCAGGCGGGACATACGTATGTCCCAGGAAAATTTGTTCCGTCCAGCGCTTGCGGGAAACACGTATGTCCCGCAACGACAGCGCCATGTTTCACTACTTGAAATGACTTTAAAATAATTCCACCAATAAGATTATGTTCCACTATTGCAAAGTATGAATATTCTTTTTAATTCTGCATTGTAATTGGTTGGCATTTTTATAGACTTTTTTTGCAATAATAACGACTGAAAATTGTTTGCCACAAGTTCGATTTCGCGCGCGTTAGAGTGACGACAGCTATGCTTTGAAAAACGTGTAGCGTCGCAATCTCGTAATTTCACTATATGTATTATATATCATTATACTCGGAAACTAATCTTGTTTGCTATAAAATATAGTTAAGATATGATCCTTGTATGAATTGTAACGAAAAACGATTTTCAAAATATCATTATCAAAAATGGCGGGAAGTTGTAAATACACCCGTCCGCATTTCAGTTTTGTAAGATTAGGTAGTTAAAAGTCGGTACTATTACTCAAAACCTTTCTTATTTATCACAAACTAATGAGTAAATAATAAACTTATGGTTTTGATATTTACGAAAGTGTATCTAAGTCGGCACAGTTTCGCGCGCGATTATGGCGGCCGTTTCGTATTCCGATGATGTGTTTAAACTTTTGTTGATTTATAAAAATATAAGTGAAGTTGATATTAACTGTTGATTAAATTCAATAATTCATTAAGTAAGGTATATAAAGTGATGTGAATAATTGCTAAAATGCTAAATATTTGTGAGATAGTGTGTGTTAAAAGTTTTATTGAAGAGGATTTTTTCATGTTTTCGAGTTTTATTTCAACGAACTGCAGAGAAAAGGTAATTATATATCATAGCATATTTCATGGATGCAAAATCGTAATTACTTTTTTTGTGATACGTTGAAAACTAACTGAGATATGGGTAAAATAATGACGCCGGTCAGCTGTTGCTCGATCAAGAGGTAAAGCAGCCTGCACTACCGGCCATTTTTTATTTTTTACGTCCCGCGCGGGAGGGGATAAACAACAAAAAAAACGTTTTTAGGGTTCCGTACCTCAAGGTAAAAAAAGGAACCCTTATAAGATCACTTTCTTGTCCGTCTGTCTGTCTGTCTGTCTGTCCGTCTGTCTGTCTGTCTGTCTGTCTGTCCGTGTGTCACCACCGATTTTCTCAGGAACGGGTGGACCTAGCAAATTGAAATTTATACCAGATACTGAGGTCTATGGTTGCTATTAGGTGTATGAAAATCAGGGTCCAGGGTCAACCCAATAAAAAGATATGGTCAAAATTAGATTTTTGCGAAAACTTGTAAGTACCAAAATTAACCTTAATTTTCAACTTTTTTAAATTTTTGGAATTTTTCCTTTACTTGTGCTGTAAGACCTTGGTTTTGACCAAAATTGACAATTCTAGGTCAACCGTAAGTACCCTATAGGTTTTGGGTCGAAAACCTATATGGTAGTTCCCGTTGAACTAGAATCACGAAATTTGGCCAAAAGCAGGGTCTTACAGCACAAATAAAGGAAAAATTACAAAAAAATAAAAAAGTGGAAAATTTAAGGGTGTCCCCATACATACATAGTAGACTCCATTTAAGATAGTCGTCTAAGTTGTATGGGCGCTCATACAGATTTAGAGGACTAGCGTAATTAGCACCAACCTCAAATAAGGTAAAATGCGTACGGAACCCTCGGTGCGCGGGTCAGACCCGCACTTGCCCGAATTTTTTCAATTTTATCGGTCTGTATGACTTTCTGTTTCTTTGGTTGGAAATTAAATTTAATAGGACTCTCACAGAGAAATGTGGGTTTTTGTAGGGCTACATACAGGCTATAGTTTGAGCGGTAGATGGCGCTGTCGAGATACTGAGAACAACGCGGGTGAAAACGCGGGCAACAACTAGTAAAAAATCTATCTATATGTATATACAAAAATGATTCATCGGAATGTTTGTACGCGTATTACCTCCAATCGACTGAACCAAATGGAATTAATCTTTATTTTATGTGTCATAACTCATAAGAAGGTTTGTATGAAAAAAGAAATAAAAATAATATCACGTATTTGAAATAAATATACCTACCCGTACGAAGTTCGCCGGGGCAGCTAATAAAATTAATAAATAATACTAATACGTAATTTTCTTAGTGTAATAATAAAGGGTGCATAGGGTTCCCACCAAGAACTTAGGGTCCCAGGCCAACCTCACCTGCAAGTGGTGCACCTGCCGATCAACGGACGAGGCTCTGGCAAACAAAATATCCCGATAAGCGGAAATAGGTTCGCCACCTATTAGGTACGTGGGATCAAAAACACTGGCGAAAAGTGGACGTTTAATATGCCTCTGCCTACCCCTTCGGGGAAACAAGCGTGAGTCTATGTATATATGTCTTAGTGTAATTTCATTTTCTTTGTCTTATATTACACCTACTTCTTTTCTCTGTGCACCACTTTAAGGTAGACTGGGAGAGAATGCCTATGGCATTAAATTAAGTCCGCCTGTATACTTTTTGTATATGAATATTAAAATAAATAAAATTACTCCTTGGTACATCAGCTACCGCCAGTGAAAGTCCCGTCAAAATCAGTCCAGCCGTTCCAGAGATTAGCGAGAACAGACAGACAAAAATTGAAAAAAAATGTCATTTCGGTATGTACTGTGAATACATCCATATGCATTTAGTAAAAAGCGGTTATTTTAATATTACAAACAGACACTCCAATTTTATTTATATGTATGTATAGATAACACCTTATAATTATAGTTTCCTAACAGTACCATATTAGGACAACTATGTTGTCAACAACTTCAATAATATGTTTGTCTCCGTAACAACTCGTGTCGTATACGACACACTCATAAATTGCTGAGCAAATAATGATGTTTAACTAACAAATTGAAGGCGGTAAATAAGATTAGCGTGTATAGTTTCTATAAATGTAATATGGTAAATAACTGGTGTTTTAGCATATTCAAAGGTAGTAAGTAGTACTCTAGTATCAAAATCATGAAATAATAAATTATATCCTGGTACAAGAGGATTTGACTGCACAGTTGATAAGCTTTAAGAAGCATTAAGTAATTCAATTTAAAAAATTGACGTTCATAAGCGTCACCTTGTGACACATACATACATAACGTCACGCCTTTAATCCCCGAAGGGGTAGGCAGAGGTGTATTTCTACACCCACTTTTCGCCAGATATACTTTAGTCCCACGTAATAAGGGGCGAGCCTATTGCCGTACTGGGCACATTTCCACACTCCGTGCTGCTACTGAGAATTTCGTGACAGAAAAACTCAATAACACTGCCCGACCCAGGAATCGAACTCGGGACCTCCCGATCCCACGCGCACATTTATGCCGCGAGACCAACGAGGCAGTCGTATAGGGTTTGATGTCGAGTTTTCCGTCTCTACGCAAAGATGGTATTTGCATCGTGTTATCCCTTAGTCGCCTCTTACGACACCCACGGGAAGATAGGGGGTGGTGACACTTGTATTCTATGCCGTCAACCACACGGCCTAGATGAATAAACGATTTTTGACTTTGACAGTTGGCGTAGCTGTTTTCGGTCTTGAGACTGCGCTGAATGTTGTGGGTTTGATCCCCACACGAGTTAACATTATGTGCGATTCATACATTGTTGTTTTGAGTCTGTACTTTGTGTCCGTTGGTTGGACAACAAAAAAAACATGCTGTATAAAAAACTTCCAGTGAAAATTTAATTTGAACTACCTTTTTTTATTTTTAATTTTTTGTATTTTTTGTCATACAATTATTTATTCCTTTACAATTATCCAATAATTATTTAAATGATTAACAATATAATTAAATTAAGTCTTAAAATAATTAAAAACAAACTAATTAATATATAGGTACAAGTGAAAATTCAAAAAAATAAAAATTAAAATATATTTGAACTACCTACATGTAGAGAGCAGTTTTTGAGATGTAGCACATTTTCAAAAAATTTAGGCAAGTGCGAGTCGGACTCGCGCACGAAGGGTTCCGTACCACCATCTATAAAACCACGTTCGTTGTATGTATACTTAAATGCTTTTTAAGTTTCTACCTGTTTATTAAGATCGAGTAACATACTGCTTAAAAATTACTTTTGTTGTATGGGAGTCCCCCTTTATTCTTTACTTTTTTATTTAATTATTTATTTTCAAAGGTAATATACAACTACATATTCTGTGAAAATTTAAAGCTATTTAAAAAGAAAAAGCACGTTTTTTATATGGGACCCCCCTTAATATTTTTTATTTTAGTTATTTATTGTTATAGCGCAACCGAAATAAATAATTTGTGAAAATTTCAGCCCTCTAGCTATCACGGTTTATGAGATACAGCCTGGTGACAGACATAAATACGGACAGACAGCGCGAGGCTTAGTAATAGGGTTCCGTTTTTTAACTTTTAGGTACGGAACCCTAAAAATGCAATTATAATGTTGTCGTTTATACAAACCCAATGGCAAACAAAGTTATTTGTGCAGGCGAAAATGTGATAGATATGGTTAGGTGAAGATGATAGGTATGTTTAGTGCATACCTCTACTACGGAACCCTTTATGGGCGAGTCCAACTCGTTCTTGTTTTAACTATTTGTTTTGCCTTTATCACTATGCAAGTAAGATTCCATGACACAGGACAAAAAGCCTCTGTGTGGACAGCGGTCCACTGCTGGACATAGGCTTCTCGTATGTTGCTTCACAATAGCTATATTCTAGGTGGTATAATACTCGTATTCTAGGTAGTAGAGCCTTACTGATTTCAGCATGAATGGGCCGGCTCGACCGGGGAAGTACTAGTTACTACCCTCTCACAGAAAATCGACGTAAACTAACAGTACCTAAACTGTTGCGTTTCGTTCGGCGAGTGAGAGTGCCGGAGGCCCTATCCCCTATTCCTTCTCCCTCATCCCACTCCTCATCCTATCCCTTTTCCCAAACCAAAGGGGCGGCAACGCACTTGTGACTCCTGTGGTGTTGCTTGTGTCCATGGGCGGCGGTAATTGCTTACCATAAAAATATATAAATAAAAAAAAGCATTTTAACTCAATTGGAGGATATGACCTATCCGATCAGATTTTAACGGTCTTCTGGAATAAAAATGCCGGCCGCGCAAATCAATAGATTTTTAGAAAGGTGACCCGGTCACCGAATTTCACCGAAAGGCACACCCTACCGTACATACCTACAACTCGTAATGCTGACATCATCATTGTCTTGTTTACTAGCCTGACTTCACCGAAAACCTTACAGTATACTTATCAAGAACACATTATGCACAAATACTGCCATAACCCTTATTAGTAACTAGATGATGTCTTTACATACATAGACTCACGCCTGTTTCCCGGAGGGGTAGGCAGAGACTACGGAACGCCATTTACAACGATCCTGACTTACCTCTCTTGCTTCATTCACTCCCATCAGGTTTCTCATGCATGCGCTTCTGTTTAGGGTACTTCTGACCTGACCTTTTTTTAGGATGTCTCCAATCTGGTCAGAGAACGTCCGCCTAGGTCTTCTCCTTCGTCCTGTCCCATTCACATTTGCTTTATATATCTTCTTTGTCAGTCTTTCGTCATCCATCCTCTCCATGACGATTTTTTTTCATTTAATTTAGCACGATAGTACTCTGATGTAAATTCCACACAAACGGTCATCCATCTAAATGGTGAGCTGCGCAAGCGTTGCCGCTATAACCGGCTCAATGGTATAACCATTCTCCTAGCGCTATCCCAGTTAGAATCCGTGGTCCGCTTTCTGGTCTAATTGGATTGGCTGAATATTATCATTTCCGCAGAGACATCTTTATTCTAGGATAGCTTTATTCCATGGTATAGAAGAATGTAAGATTTCTTTAATTCGGGAGGTACAACTGACTCCCTTTAACGACCGACAAAGATCTTCATGACAGCCGGGACCGACGGCATAGGTTGCTCTCCAAGGCACGGGCAAGCGATACTTAACAATTTAATACGCACATAACTCCGAAAAGTCATTGGTGCGCGCCGTGGATTCGAGCCCGATACCCTCTGCATGGCAGTCTGTTGGTATCTCCACGAGGCTATCGCTGCCAATTACTGACTCATGACTCAATGACTTCAATATAAACTTGATATAAACATAGTGCGTCCTCTGAACGCAAATCAATGAAGTGTCAAATGAATATTGTCTATGTTCGCTTTTAATTTAAACACAACAATCTATAAATAGTCATTGATTCGCTCTATGATAGAGGTATTGTTTATTGGTCACGTGTATAAGTTTGCTAGTTTTTACACGGGAGTTTGCCTGTATTAAATAAAATACTAACTACTGTTTCGTATACCTCTAACTTGTCAAAAATCAGTCATAGATAGTATATACATATTATTTGGTTATTAGGTAGGTAGGTAGGTCTGTAATGAATATTATTTGAATAATAGGTAAGTACGTCTAAAATAAATAAACAAGAATATAATAAAACAACACAATATTTCGCTGGGCATAGGTAGGTACCTACTTATACAGGGTTATTTGTAAAACACCGTAAAACAACATCAGCTGTTCTATACATTTTGTGGGGGTCAAAGTTCAACTTTGTATGAAACAGCTGATATTTTTTTCGCGATTTCGCAAAAGTTCCAGAACAAAAGTTGTTCATAATGATGAATATAACCACCCCCTAAGAGGTTAACGGTGTTTTACAAACAACCCTGTATTTTCACGAGAAACCTAAAAACTAATGAAGAAATTTTCATGCCTTTTTCATAAAAAAAATATAGCAATTCACGAGGAAGTTGGATTGCTGAAGACTTTAGGATTATTCTTTGAAATATTGTTTTATTTATTTTCATAAGGTTATCCAATAGTTGCATTTATTACACCCAGATTTCGCCATGTTATAAATTTTTAGGTCCCATGCAATAGGTATGCGTAAAGCCTTGCTTTTTTTTTGCCTTTTAAATTGCCGTTGGCACATTCCGTACTGCTAGTTAGAATTCGGAAATACTCAGTAAGTAAGTACTGCCTGACTCAGAAATTGAACCTGGGAACTTCGGGCAGCAGGTGCATGCGCTATCCACTGGACTAGGTATATGAATGACTGAATCATTACGAGATCTGAGGCAGTGAGGCTATACACCTGATTCTCATGAAATAGTAGGCAGAATACTCATTTGACGATGTTGACACGGTTACTTAGAACCGATTTTTTCACTGAGGCATTCTATTTTTAAATTATTGATAAGTGATTATTATAAAATAATTTCTTTTATATTTTTTTTATTGGTACTCAATGTTGCCACACTCGCCACAATACAAGTTGTCTGAGAACTTTATTATATATCAGTCTCTTTTTTAAACACTGATCTGGAGTTGTATATTACAAAAATCTAGTGGATGACCACTATAAAAAAATGCAATCTATTAAAAATGATTCTAAAGCTAAAGGAATTTGCTGAACTATGAAAAATAATTATGTAAGTAACTATTTTCGCTTATCTGTGACTTAAAATCAAAGGTAAATACTGTTAATTATGCTTAATTGGTTATGCTTCTGTCATCTTATAGTCCATTTTAGTTTACTGAAACGTTGCTAAAAGTGATATTTCAATATTTGATTCCACACACAATTTTATTGCAGTCAAATGCAAAATATTAAAAAAATATTGTAGGTAATGCTAAATTTTGGACATAAGTAATCAAGTAAATAAAATTTATAAATAACGTGAAAAAAAAAACTTACAACAATTTTCCGTGTTTTCCCGCCAAAGACGCTATGCCACAGATAAAAATAGATCGCAAATAATATACACGTTTCAGAACGTGTATCGATCGCGGCTGCCGCTGGCTGAATGTACTGTTGCCTGGTGCCGCGAACAGTTTTAAAACGATTAATTGTTTATATTAGGCTGAGAACGCGTTTGTTTAAGGCTTGAGTCTTATTGTTACTATGTAATATTTTTGAGATAATTATGACGCATTTCATGATTGTTTATGACAATTCATTACGTAATACACTCTGTACTGAGATGTTGGTATGTTTTCACGATTTTAGACTTTTTTTTTTGTTTTTTAATTTCCCCATGCACCCGTGTGTCGGAGGGTCGGGTTTCGCCCAAGCATACGTCGCAACCCCCCGACGGGTACCGGCCCACCAGATGGTCCGGCGGGCCCCGAACAAAACCCCCTTGGCGGCGGATGAGGGTGTTGGGCGCCGCCGCCTGAACACCAAGCGGCCGCAGAGGATGGGGAGGACGGCAACGCAACACCGCAACTCCTCTTCCTCTGCGGCCCCACCGCGACGCATCGAATGGTGCGCCCCCATTTGGTCGCGGGAGATAGGGCGCGCGGCAACGCAACACCGACACGCCTCTCCTCCCGCGACCACGCCCGACTGCGAGGGACAGACAGAACTGTCCCCCGCACCCGCACCGTTGGACGCATCCTGCGCAGGTCTACTGCCAAGCCCACGTGGAGCGTCCACTCCAGGGATCCCTCTTAGCTTCACCGCGGGGTTCCAAGCCACGGTTACTGAGCCCCCCCACCACTACAAGGTGAAGATCCCACGGGGGGGACGATTTTAGACCTGAACTGCTCAGTCGTTGAACATGAAAATATGCATGACCTACTACTCCTATAGCTCGAAAATCAGCGAATTTAGAAAAAATTGCAATCCCGATTTTATTCCCTTAGCAGCAATATCAAATGACCCTTTATTAGTGGGAGCCTACGTCAAAGAGCTCAGATATTTACATAGAGGCGCATATCCTATGGGCGCTCTGAATACAAACTTTCTGTGACCCAAATTACTGCTTGGCGGCGTGGCAGGCGCGCTGTGCCAGCTGTCTCTACTAGAGCAAAATAGACGAACGTTCCTCCTGTGTATCTTAACTACGAGAGAAAGAGAGACGGAGAACGACGCCAGCGCCGCCAACTGCCCCAACTACGAACTAAACCGGAGACAGTCCCCAATTGGAATCGGCACACGAAATCCTTAAGAACTGCGCTTCTATGTAAGTCTGTATTCATTGCCTAAGTCTTATAATAAACCCCTGTCCGAACCTCATGTCGACATGTGACACAATTAATAAACAGTTGATGAATTAGTTATTTAATCCGAAAGAGTAAATTGACCTAAGATAAATATTTGGTATAGCTTCACTGTGCCTAGGTACAGTACTTGACTTTATACCGCTAATCATGCCCCAACTCAATAAGGCGTGCCCAAATCCGAAGCCGCAGCTAGGGTACGAAATTTTCATGAAAACTTCAAATCATAAACAATTATCGGATTTGGGCAGGCCTGATTTACTTGAGTCATCCCGCTAATATTCTGTCAAATCCGGTTAGACTAGAAAAACCTGGAAGCAGATTGCAGGCGTATACATTTATTGAAATTAATGACTACTAATTAATTATGGTAATAGATAGACGGAATACTTTTTGGTTTAGCAGATTAAACTGTCTGTGTTGTGACGAATTGTGAATACAAAGTGTTGTACGTGACTGCAAACCGCTGTTAAAGAACATTTAAGTCAACATTAGGATAAGAGGCTTGTGCCCAGCAGTGGGACAGTTTATAAACAGGTCTGATGATGATGGCTACAGCTGGCAGTCACGTCTACTTGTCTTCTTTATAGCTTCTGCTGCTCAGAAAGGGCCTCTTCTCACTATGAAAAGGGTGAGGCCATAGTCCACCACGCTGGCCATGTTTCGGCACCTACCCTTACTTGGTCTTTATTTAAGTTCGCAATGTCGGTACTCCGACACACTACACTAATTAATGACGTCGACACACTGTTGAGATTTATCACTGCGGCGGTGTTTACATTTGCTGATGACTGGATTCCAAATAAAATACTGGATTCCGATAATCTATATCCATCCTTCCGGTTGAAATTGTTATATTTCTTAGTTTCTACCGCTTCACGTACTATCTTAAAGTAATAGTGACAATCGGTGGATAAGACTTGTGGTTGATGCAGTTCTACCCAGTGGTTTGGTTCAGACTCCAAAAATTGCTCAGCTATAGGCGATTTATTAATACTTTTGGTTTGGTTTTTTGTATAAGTACGTGTTGTAAACAACCGAAATTCAGAAATAAATGTCTTTATTAAATACTTATTCATGTCATCGTGTCTGCCGTCGGTTTCTACGATCGTTTATAAAACCTTCCATAGCTAAAATTATTCGTCGGCAACTTTTGTACACACGCGAAGCAATAAAGATAATTAAAACACTAACATTTATTTGGTAGACTAGATGCATTTATTTAGCACATGACGTAAGCTTTTTATTTGCTCATTCGGTTGGTTTCAACTCGACATAATAAAATTTGTTGACAGTAAATATCTTAGGGACGATACAGATCTGATGGAAAATACGTCGAGCGTATCATCGGTTGCGTCTATACCGTCAAATTAGACCTCCCACATTACACGTCTAGTCAGTTTCCGCTTTCAGCATCTACACTACGGTTGCGTTGTGTGACATTAAATTTTAAAACGCCCAACGCGTCAGTCAAAATCCATTTGGTGCGTGGCGCGTGCGACGTCGACCGACAATGCGTTGACGGAAACGGAACAAACGCTGTACGCTCGACACACTAACGCATCATCGGTTAGGTGTGAACGGTTGAATGTTTTATGATATATTTGTCTGTTTTGCTGTTCCTCCTCCTCCTTGCGTCGTTTATCCTCAATGCTGAGGGTGGTGGCTTTTTTGGATCACTTTTTCTAGACTATCTTGCGCCTACTCACTCTTTCTTCGGCAGCGTGGATGGCATCGCAGACCGAAAATACGCGAAGCATTTTCCGTCCGATATGTACCGACCCTATCTCTCTAATTGGTTCAGTGAAAGTAACCAATCTGTATATAGAACATGCGTTTCTGGTTTTAGTGTAAAATATAAACAAACATACACACTTACACATTTATTATATTAAAATGGAAGTATGGATAATGGATATGGATAGAGTAAAATTTACTAAACCCTTTATGTCTGGACTTCAAAAGAAATATGGATGTGTGGATAGCAATATGCGGCTGCTGATCAGAGCAAAAGTGTTACTGGGTTTTGCCGAAATCTCAGTAGCTGCACGGAGTCTGGTGATGTGCCCGGTAACGGCAATAGGCTCGCCCCCTATTACGTGGAACCTAAAAATTCATGGCAAAATGTGGGTGTAATATAGGCGTGAGTCTATAAATGAAAAAATAAACAAATAGACGGTGTCAAAAGATCAATCGCCAAGGCGATGTCAATTCGTTCTGCTCATCATGCCAAGTCATCATCATCGGCCTTGTATATAAACTGTCCCACTGCTGCCGTACCGGGCACATTACCAGACTCCGTGCTGCTGCTGAGATTTTCCTAACGGAAAAACCCAATAACAATTCGCCCGACCCGGGAATCGAACCCGAGACCTCCCAATCCCACGCGCACATTTATGCCGCGAGACTAACGAGGCAGTCCGTTGTATGCAGAAGATGTTTAACAAAAAACTTCAAGATCAATAACAAATGCAAGTTGCATGGTTTGTTTCTAAGGGAGCGCAAGTGTTTTAATTGATAAATGTTCCTTCATTGATTCGCGTCTGACATATACCAAGTAGCCGGCCGCATTGGTAGATGTGACACTTCTCTGGAAGAAGCGTGTTTTCTGCCTATTTTTCGTCATCATTGTTCCAGTGTAGTGTCAGTTGACGGCCCGGTGGAGCAGCATAAGTATATGTGACTGCCACACCGAAGGTCGCGGGTTCGATTCCCGCTCAAGTCAAACACTTGCGTGTGGGATCAGGGATGTTTGGTCTGGGTACGTGTTACTATGTATAATGTGTATGTTTTTACATAAATTAAATTACGTATATATGTATGTTTATCCATTGCCTAGTAACCATAGTACAGGCTCAGCTTAGTTTGGGATAATAATTATGGTGTTGTATGATTGTGGTAGAATATAATGATTATTATCCAAGACCAAAGCGGAAGTACAGGCTGCAAATTTCACATTTTCTTTGTAATAGAAACGTGCTTATCAAATAGTAATTGTCCGTGTGGTGACGGATTAAGAATACGGAATGTCACCACCCCATATCATCCCATGGGTGTCGTAAGAGCCGACAGAGGGAACATATTATGCAGAGAACAGCACTGTAAGAGAAGGAAACTTGATACAAACCCTATACCAACCCGTTTGGCCAGCGTGGTATAGTAGGCCAATTCCTCCTTTCAAAGGAGAGGTCTAGTCCAGCAGTGGACTGTTGAAGGCTGACGATGATGATTTTTAAAGTATGAATATGCTACAAAAGTAACACTGTGTGTGGCAACCCGCTACACTTAATTCTACAATACACCTACTTTAAATATCTGCACCACTCTAAGGTAGACTAGCAGAGAAGGCCTAAAGCATTAGGTAAGTCCGCCTTTATACGCTTCCGTGTTTATAAAGTTATTATAATGACATGAAGATGACGTATTTCAACTTTTAACTTAAGTAATATAAATTTTAACTATACTTAACCTGTCACTCTTCATACGATACATTTAAACATAATTATATGACAATATATTTATGAGATTACATGCAGATATCAGTCTACACAACGCAAATATTTTTCATTATTAAATTTCAACTGTGTTTGATAGATAAGGAAATACTTTTTATCTTTGTGCAAATTATGATGCAATACGAGTTTATAAGTCTTGAGGCAGCGGTACCCTGATGGAGATACCAGCAAACTGCCATGCAGAGGGTATCAGGTTCGAACCTACGCGGCGCTCACCACTGTCTCTTAGGAGTTGCGTTAATAAATAATTGTGAGTCTGCAAGTGTAATTGTGCGCCTGTCCCTCGCCTCGAAAGGCAAGTTAAGCCATAGATCCTGGCTGACGTAAAGATCTTTGGTTATTCCCTTGAATATTATTTATATTATCTATTCCATCTTAAAACTACAGACAGCTGTGAACCGTTGTTTAAAAAACACAATATTTTAACTTTGCCATGCCTATATGTGCTGGAAGTCGCAATGTTTGTAAAGACAAATCCCAACCGCTTTGAACGACTGACGGATGTTGTACCAAGTAATAGACGCGACAATAGTAGGATGTGTCTCCATACTTCTAGGACAGCACTTATGCGCAAAAGTGTCTTCTGTATGGCACCGATCATATATAATAAAATACCTCAATCTTGGAGATTACTTAATACTATGTTATTTAAAAAAAACTTTACGAAAATTCTTAGCAGATAAAGCATATTACAATATTACAGATGTTTTATCAGAAGTAAGTTTTAGTTGACATCCATCTTGGTATCTAACCTATTTTGTTGTATCTCATCCTTTTTTCATTCTGATACATAAAATGTAAATTATTTTTTATAGACTCAATTTAAATGGCACTGTAAATTATTTACTGATTTAATTTAAAATTGTTTCCTTTTAAAATTGTGTAATTGGTTTGATGGCTGTGTTATATTTCTTTTTTTTTCTTTATGTTATTTTTGCATGCCAACTGGTAAGATATGGCTGAACTTGTATATATTTACTTTAAGTGTCACCAAAAATGTAACCCATATTTGCAAAATAAAATATCTTTATGTTTATCTTTATCTTTAATATTCCTTCTGACACTGATTGAAACTGCTATCTATACAGGGTGTAAAAAGACCCTTAACGAAAACATAAAATCCCATATTGTACCAACGTACGTAGGCAGCGATAGCGTAGTAGAGATACCAACGGACTGCCATGTCGAGGGTATCGAGTTTGAATGCACGGCGCGCATCAATGACTTTTCGAAGTTGTGTGCGTATTAAATTGTTTATTATCGCTTACCTCGTGCCTCGGAGAGCACGTTAAATCGTCGGTCCCAGCTGTCATGAAGATCATTGACAGTCGTTACGTCAGTACCCTCAAATAAACTGATACTGGTCTAAACCATGGAATATCGTTTTTATGGTTTAAATCGTCCTCTTAGCGTTAGAGATATTTCATAAATCTCTATAACAACTATCAAAAAATTAATTTGAAAGGTAGTAGAGCCTTGCTGAGTTCAGCATGAATGGGCCGGCTCGACCGAGGAAGTACTACCCTCTCACAGAAAATCGACGTAAAGTAACCGTACCTAATCTGTTGCGTTTCGTTCGGTGAGTGAGAGTGCCGGAGGCCCTATTCCTTCTCCCTCATCCCACTCCTCATCCTTTCCCTTTTCCCAACCCCAAGGGGCGGCAACGCACTTGTGACTCCTGTGGTGTTGCTTGTGTCCATGGGCGGCGGTAATTGCTTACCATCAGGCGATCCGTCTGCTCGTTTGCCAGCTATTACCATAAAAAAAAAAACTTCATGACCACCGGAACCGACGGTGTAAAGTGTTCTCTGAGGCACGGGGCACGCGATAATTAACAATTCAATATGCAAGTAACTCCGAAATGTCAGTGGTGCGCGCCGTGGATTCGAACAAGATACCGTCTGCATACCAGCCTGTTAGTATTTCCACTGAGCTATTGCTGCATTTTTATAAATTACGGTACACGACTGCACAAAATTATGACTGTCTACCTACCTACTTAGTTCATTGTATATCTTTGTGATCTGTCACTATCTATCTACATCGTCACGCCTGCCTCCCATTGGGGTAGGCAGAGACTATGGAACGCCACATGCTTCGGTTCAAAGGTACCTCTTTCGCTTCCTCGACATTCATTAAGGACGCGTTTACGCATGTATCAAAAAAACACACATTTCCGGTACATTTTACGACAATTTTAGATAATAACTAATAAAACTAATGATTACGATAAATTGATTACGTTTTTATCTATAAATCTATCTGAAAATAAATTAAAAATATTTAATTATTATTAATGTAAAATCGATTCGAAACTGCCTCTTAAATCAAAAATAGGCATATCCTGCTATTTTTGGGTACAATTTTCTCTCTATTTTTACATTTATTTAGATTTTCAAAGTTAGAATAGGGTAGTAAATATAGTCAACTCAAAAACAATCAGAAAATATTTTTCAAATTATTGTAAATTGCCTCAAAATAAGCAAAAAAATTCATCTTAAATTTTTCTTCTATTTTGCTCGCATACGTGTGTCTTAATGTGTGGCAATAAGGATTGTTTTATTTAGCCACTTTCTTGATTTATATATCCAAATTCTGCAATGAGATCTCAGTCTGCGCTTGAGCGCCGTCGGGCGGGAGTGGACTCTATGTCGCTTGTCGCTGCAGCCCGAAGTCGAAAAAAGCAATATACGAACACAAAATATTCGCTAAAATCAATTTGATACTTCTCGTATTCTGTGCGAATTACGTACAAGGTAAGTTTCTTATTTTTTTATATAAACGGACATAATTACTTAATTTTCTCCGTTGTGTTGATTCAGGATATATTTCGGTATTTAGATATTATTTTGTTTCTTGCGTTGAAATCTGGTAAGATTATCTGGACTGATGGTATACCACCCCGTTCAAGTGTTGCGACTGAAACTCATAAAAGAGTAGACCGAGTTATGCCAGGTTGGGGTTCATTTTATTTGTTTTGGTGAGACCCTACCACTGGTACTAGTGAAGTAACCTTCCAAGGTTATTCGATGAGTCTTACTGGTACTCATATGTGAGTAAAGCTAGGCATGCCGAGTTTGGGCTCATTTTGTTAGAACATAAGAGACCCTACCACTGGAACTTATGAAGTAACCTTCCAGGGTTATTCAATGACTCTTGCTGGTACTCATATGTGAGTAGAGCTAGGCATGACGAGTTAGGTCTCATTTTGTTTGTACATAAGAGACCCTACCACTGGAACTTATGAAGTAACCTTCCAGGGTTATTCGATGACTCTTGCTGGTACTCATATGTGAGTAGAGCTAGGCATGCCGAGTTTGGTCTCATTTTGTTTGTACATAAGAGACCCTACCACTGTAACTTATGAAGTAACCTTCCAGGGTCATTTTTATTTTATTTTATTTTATTGTATTTTATTATTTAAAAGAAAACTTACAGCTAAACAATAATGGTAAACAAACTTATAACATACATTAAGGCCAATTACAAGTTTTCGCTGGTATCGAACAAATAACATTCTTTAAGAAGCTAACCCACATACAAATACAACAAGTAAAAAATAAAAAGCAAGCAGAAGAGAGAAAAACAAAAGTGGGTAATTGAGTAAGTATGCCTACAAATAACAAGTTTACTTACAATTAATCGCGGGTACTACCGAAAAACTTCTGACAACAAATTGTTTTAATTTTTTGTACGCTCGTGGTGAAGAGGTCGATATCTACATCCTGGCACATCACGTTGAATGTTCGGCTCGTCCTAACTAAGTACGAGTTCTGCCTGTAGTTTGTACTCACCGCAGGGACGTGTAAAAGATACGATCTACGTAGAAAAGCAGATGGTACGCGCAGACCAATTTTACTTACAAACTCTGCGACATCAATATAACCATTTATGATATTAAATAAAAATGATAGGTCTGCAATTTTACGCCGCTCATAAAGGGGTAACAAATGAAATTTTCTGCAGCGACTGACGTAACCAGACAGATAACAGTTTGAACGGTATTGTATGTATCTTGTAAATTTTTTCTGAACGTTCTCAAGCCGATTAACGTACATGTCGTAATGAGGGTTCCATACTTGCGATGCGTACTCGAGATGACTACGAACCAAGGAACAGTATAGAATTTTTATAGTCTTGAGGCTTTTAAAATCGGATGAGATTGGGCAAATAAATCCTAGCGCTTTCGTAGCCTTTTTGACTATTGTATCAATGTGAACATCGAATAAAAGTTTAGAGTCGAATGTAACCCCTAGATCTTTTACATGGCTTACTCTAGTTACTACAGATTTTTTTAGGGTGTATTTATATTCGACAGGATTAGGTTTGCGACTAAAAGAGCATACGTAGCACTTGGAGACGTTTAAGTCTAATTTATTAAGGTGACAGTATGTCTCAAAATGTTCCAGGTCCTCTTGCAAAAGAGTTGCGTCCTCGACACCTCTGATTTGTTTCATGATCTTCATGTCATCGGCGTATAGGATTATTTTTGAATGATTGAAACATGAGCCGATGTCATTTATAAATATGTTGAATAAAAGAGGACCAATTATTGAACCCTGAGGAACACCGGAAGGAACGAGAAATGACCTTGATTTGTATCCACTCAACACGACAGTCTGACACCTGTTCTCCACATACGACGTAAACCATCTGAACACGTTTCCCCTTATTCCCGGACTGTACAGTTTGCGCAACAGCGTCGTATGATGTATGCGATCGAAACATTTGCTGTAATCTGTATACAAAACATCTACTTGTGCACGTTGCGCCATGGCTTCTGATATGAAATCACTGCATAGTACCAAGTTTGTTGTAGTTGATCGCCCCATCAAGAATCCATGCTGGTGATCGCTAAAATCAAGCTTAAGCGCAGAGTAGACTTGCCTGTGTACTATATTTCTAAGATTTTAGCGAACACACACAACTTAGAAATGGGTCTGTAGTTTTCTACACAGTCCTTTGGTCCCTTTTTGTGTATAGGTGTGATGTAGGAGCACTTCCAAATACTAGGCACTAAACCGTCAATGAAACACCGTTTAAATAGGATCACGATAGGACTAGTTAGGCTTTCAGCTCAGTTCCTAATAAAAGCTGGTGGTATATTGTCTGGACCTGCTGATTTGTTTAGGTCGACATTTGCGAGCAATTTATGAACTTCCCTTTCGCAAATTTCGATGTTACATATGTGTGAATTGGATTGCATTAGCGATGAAAAGTTTTGCGCGCTAGGTGAGGAGACAGCAGGATCCGAGATGTTGTGAAGGAAGTTTGAGTGGAAGTAATCACCAAACATGTTACAAATGTCGTCACCATTACTGGATGAACGCTGCCCAAACCGAAGCGTTGAGGGATACAGACTAGACGACCTTCTAGACTTGACGTAATTCCAAAAAGATTTTGGGTTCTTACTTATGTTAAATTCTATTCTAGTGATATAATCATGAAATAATTTGCTCTCTAATTCTTTCGACCGCTGCCGCAGTATTACAAATGAATGGTAATCCGAAACTTTATGATACTTTTTGAATTTAGAGTGAAATTTTGACTTTTCTTTAATTATTTTAATTAATGGGCTTTTGTACCAGGGAGGGTATTTCTGATGGGAAGTGACTTTTTTGGAGGGTACATATGTATTACGTATTTTGTTTACCTGCTCATAGAAATACGTCACGGCCTCATCGAACGTCCTACGTAGAAGTTCATGTTGCCATGGCACTAGCGCTAGCTCTCTGTTAATCGCTTCGTAGTCGGCCTGTGCATATAAATATTTTACATACGGGCGAACAGGTAAAGTATGAAGCTGGACAAAGTCTGCTGTGATGCTCAAGGCTTTGTGGTGGGGATCCTCAGGTGTCAGTAAATCTCCGGGAAGAGAGACAGACACTTCGTTGTTAGAGAGCACCAAATCTAATATTCTGTTATTGCAGTTCATATGGCAATTATACTGCTGTAGATTACAGATGCTTAGGTTGTCGATAAAATTTGTCTGTGTCGCACCTAGTAGGTTACCCGGGTTTAGCGTGCTGTCATTGTCTGAGCAGTTCCAAGTGATATTAGGTTGGTTAAAGTCACCTAAGATTACAAATTTGTCTGTCGGATTCATAAGAACTTTATCCACTAAACTGTTAGAAAAATGATTCAGTTGGACTGATAACGAGTTCCCTAGATTTTGATTACAGACATAAACAACACAGATATGCATTTTATAAGAAACTCGAGGATGCCTGGGTTGCAATGTGAGGGTAATCCACAAGTCCTCAGCCGGCGAGCTCCAGTCACTGCAAGCATTAGCCACAAGCTCACGTCTGGCCGCAATCAGGACCCCGCCTCCCATGGACTGACTGGTACTCGCATAGTTCCGATCTCGTCTCCATACGAGATACCTGTCATCAAATAATTCCGAGTCCAAAATACCGTCGTTTAGCCACGTTTCTGTTAAGCAAATTACATCAAAAGTGCACATGCAAACATTTCTAAAGAATACTGCTGTCTTGGTTCGCAGTCCCCGAACGTTCTGATAGTAAATCCTAATAGGCGCCATCATAAAACAAATACAACAGGTGTATTAGCGTTTGAATAGAAAGATACAAGATACATACAATAGGTGTCAATAAAAAATTAGCTGTAAAGTATATATTAATTGCAGAGAGTAAGCAAATTAGAACCCTACGAACATGTGTATCAAACATATAACTTACTACGCCAGGCGAACTTTCAACATAGAAAATTAAATTAATAATAGATAAAAGCGTATGCATAGGCAAGCAAATTGCATCCTTAAGTTGACAAGCATAGCGTTCATAATTGCCATGGCAATGATATTCGATGACTCTTGCTGGTACTCATATGTGAGTAGAGCTAGGCATACCGAGTTTAGGCTCATTTTGTTTGTACATAAGAGACCCTACCACTGGAACTTATGAAGTAACCTTCCAGGGTTATTCGATGACTCTTGATGGTACTCATATGTGAGTAGAGCTAGGCATGCCGAGTTTGGTCTCATTTTGTTTGTACATAAGAGACCCTACCACTGGAACTTATGAAGTAACCTTCCAGGGTTATTCGATGACTCTTGCTGGTACTCATATGTGAGTAGAGCTAGGCATGCCGAGTTTGGTCTCATTTTGTTTGTACATAAGAGACCCTACTACTGGAACTTATGAAGTAACCTTCCAGGGTTATTCGATGACTCTTGCTGGTACTCATATGTGGGTAGAGCTAGGCATGCCGAGTTTGGTCTCATTTTGTTTGTACATAAGAGACCCTACCACTGGAACTTATGAAGTAACCTTCCAGGGTTATTCGATGACTCTTGCTGGTACTCATATGTGAGTAGAGCTAGGCATGCCGAGTTTGGTCTCATTTTGTTTGTACATAAGAGACCCTACCACTGGAACTTATGAAGTAACCTTCCAGGGTTATTCGATGACTCTTGCTGGTACTCATATGTGAGTAGAGCTAGGCATGCCGAGTTTGGTCTCATTTTGTTTGTACATAAGAGACCCTACTACTGGAACTTATGAAGTAACCTTCCAGGGTTATTCGATGACTCTTGCTGGTACTCATATGTGAGTAGAGCTAGGCATGCCAAGTTTGGGTTCATTTTGTTTGTACATAAGAGACCCTACCACTGGAACTTATGAAGTAACCTTCCAGGGTTATTCGATGACTCTTGCTGGTACTCATATGTGAGTAGAGCTAGGCATACCAAGTTTGGGCTCATTTTGTTTGTACATTTGTCTGCCTAGGGCGTCCCCTACCGACATTTCCATTCATTCTCGCACGATACACTCCTTTCGTATTTCTTCTTTCATTTTTCTTTCTTTCATCTTCTTATAGAACACACTATTCTCATATCACACTGTTACGTACTTTATATATCAGACTTACTCCGCACATACTTCTCAAAGCTCTCATTTCTGCAGCATTAATCCTACTGTATAGGTATAAAATGGTGAAAACTGTCGCATCTTCACAATAATCTTTGGCTCGTTAAATTTCTATGGTACCGTTCAATCATTTCTCATTAGTGAGCAGATATAAACATAGTTATAGATCGCGCCAGTTATTTCCTGAGTACACAGCTCTAGTCAGGCAAAACTGTTTTTGACCAGTCATTACTAGGAATGACTGCTTATGAGATATAGCTATACTTACCTATTATAAAATGCCGCCAGTTATTTCCTGACCAGGCAGCTCTCTTCAGGGTAAACTGTTTTTGACCAGTCATTACTAGGAATCACTGCTTATGTCTATACTTATTACTAAATTCTGACTGGTTGGCCAAGTGGTTTAAAAGCTGCCAATCTCCGCTTCACACTACAACGAGTGTTGTGGGTTTGATTCCCACACGAAACAATACTTTGTGTAATCCATAAAAGGAAAACTTGATACAAACCCTATACTAGGGAATGCGATCTCGATCTCGCGAGATCGAGATCGAGATCGAGCGAGATCTCGGCCTTTTTTAGCGAGATTAATCTCGGTCGAAAAATGGGCGAGATCTCGCGAGATTTACGAGATTGCACTCGAGCATAAAAACGTCTTATTAGAAGCGCGAACTGACTCGGACGGAGTTGCAATCTGTCGGTATCGGTATTAATAAAAAAATGAAATGAATTTATACGAGTCCGGGGGTTAAAAGGCAAGCTTTTGCAGTTCGTGGATGTCTGCCTGAGAACTGCGAGAATTTCAATTAGCGTTGAATCCGAAAGGGCCTTATCTGGCCAACAGAAAAGGAAGCCGTTTAGCAGACGATTCTTTGGACATTTTGTGCTTCTGAAGGAGCTACTTTGAAAATAATTCGTAATAATGGCTTGTGATTTGAACTGAACCAATCTTTCCTTTGATTGGTATATTTTGTTAATTAGGATCTGTAATTTCTAAAAGTCTGTCTAATTGGTATATTTTGTTAATTAATCTGTAATATCTAAAAGGTCTACTGAGTAGATATAGTTTATTTACCTAATTGATAATAATACCTCAGTTTAGTAACATAGATTTTTTGACCTCTCGTTGTTTTGTGTTATAAAAGAAATGTTTTATTACTAAAAGATTTTTGTTTGCAATTAGAAGCGAAGACTGGTTGTTTCTTTCCTTTCTTATTTGACAGATCCATCCGTAAAAGTTTACTTCATAAAACTTTATTAAAAAAGTATAGACAGATAGGTACCTACGTCAAACAATGTTTGAAGCATAAGAGTCTATTGAAAAATTCGTGATAATAATATGTATAATAATAATGTTTCCTATACTTAAAATGGTTATTATTTTTGTCATAATTAATCAAATATTGCGGTTATTTACAAAAAAAAACATCTATATTGCCAATCTCGATTGAGCCCAAATCTCGCGAGATTTGCATTCCCTACCCTATACCAACCCGCTTGGCCAGCGTGGTATAGTAGGCCAATTCCTCCTTTCAAAGGAGAGGCCTAGTCCAGCAGTGGACTATCAAAGGCTGATGATGATGATATATATATATATATATATATATATATATATACGCGTCTCGCGCGTGCGCTCCTACCGTGTGATCGTGTTAGAAAAATATTTATGATTGCGAATATACGGCGGTATATACTATACCTAACGTAATTTACTGATTAATTGTTGTAATTATTGAAGATTCTTGTTGGATAATGGTGCAGTGTAAATTTTGTAAAATATCCCTAGCTCAGGCAAAGAGTGAGACTACGGTGAAATGTGCTGGTGATTGTGAGGGGATGTTTCATAAGAAATGTGCATCAAAAATCAAGGCGTTCGGTGACACGGGGATGTGTGACGAATGCCAGATTGCACCTGTGGCAGAATCCTCAATCACAGCGGACCTTTCAAATACCTCAGCCGAAAAATTGCTAGCTGAGGTCAATGAAAAACTGGCTATCGTATTTAATATGAAAAAAACGCTGGAGTCCATGTCCAATGATATCAGTTTTTACGCTGAGAAGTACCAAGAGCTTATGGAGGAAAAGGAGAAAACCGACAAAAAGATTAAGGCACTGGAACATAAAAACATCCACCTAGAAACAAATAATAAAGCATTAGAAGAAAGGATTGCATACTTAGAGCTGCGTGAGAGGGAAAAAAATGTGGAGATAATAGTAATGAAAGAAAGGTAAATGGAGAATTTGGAAAAGAATATTGAATTATTAGCAAAAATACTGGGCGTAGACACCAAAGAAATTTGTGAAATTAAGCAAGTGGGTGAAAAAAATTTGCCCAGTGCAATGGCCGAGAAGCTTCGAGAAAGAAAACCACGACCGGTTATTGTCACAATGGCCACGCTATCTGCGCGTGATCAATGGATAGCTACTAGGAAAAAATGCAAGATAACCAATAAGGATATACTTGAGAATGGCAGCAATAACAGAATATATATCAATGCAGATCTCACTAAACATATGCGTAACTTATTCTGGACGGCAAAAAACGAATTGAAACACATATATAAATATATTTGGCCACAAGGCGGCAAGGTACTCATACGGAAGGATGACCCAATGGACTCAAAAATTAAATCCATTCGTACACTGAGCGATATAGATACGTACCTAACCAAATAACTCTGTTCATCATTATAAAAAAAATATGTATAACCATGGAAGACATTCTTAATCAGTAGGTACATTCGATAACATAACATCAGCTATTCAGTGCGGCATACAGTATAACAAATATACAACCCTAAATTGTTGGCAACAAAGCATAGAACATCATAATACAAGCTTAAAGCTGCGCGTCCACAGGATCGGAATCGGAGCGTACGGAGCGGACGGAGCGTCGTCATTTACAAAATGCCGATGGGGTGCGTCCACTGCATTCTGATTCAGCATCGGCAATTTAGGTATTTTTAAAGCAGGAGGACAGTGACGAGGATATTGTTGTAATTAGATTAATTTTCGGAGAATATCATACATTATATTCTGATTTATTAGAAGATGAAAATAGATTTTATTTGCCCAATTTCGTCCCAAATATTGTCTCTCCTAAGTTGATTATGTTAATGTTCATGTTTTAGATTATAAAGTTCTTCATACCTTTCCACTAACATAATTAAAACATCGTCGTTCATCGTGAATAAGTATTTTTGCCTACAGTTTAACGTCGCAAACACGTCAGAACTTGAAACGCTCGGAATCCGTATGATGCGTTCACTGCGGATGACGTCATCAGCACAAATACCGGTCTCAGGCGCAGAAATGCCGATCCAGTGCACGCAGTTTCATAGAAATTAATACAAAGCAACAAATCCTTCCGCTCCGTACGCTCCGATTCCGATCCGGTGGACGCGCAGCTTTAACATCATTCATTTAAACATAAGGTCATTAAGAAAGAATTTTAGTCATTTTCGAGCGCTGATACACAGTTGCATTGATAATTTGGATATAATCGTGCTAACAGAAGTAAAATAAAGAAGGAGGAGGTATCGTTATATAATTTAGAAGGATTTGAAGTATGTGTAAACACTAGAGAATCGGCAAGAGGAGGCGGCATTTTATTATATGTTAAAAACACGCTCAATTTCACTACTAAATCGGAATGTCTAAATTATTCAGAAATAATTAAATGCGAATTAAATCACAACGGCAGGAAACCTACGCAAATAGTGTGCGTGTATAGGCCCCCAAAAACCAACAAGCATGGATTCGTCAGCGAATTGCATAGCATATTATCCAGCATTGCAAATGATTGCGAATTGGTCGTGATCGGGGATACGAACATCGATTTAATGTCACGCGCAAGCAACACAGTACACACAGTGCACGTAAGTTAACTATAATTTGTGATAAAAAAGTGCTACAATTATTGGAAAAAGCTCCCTGGACTGACCTAATGAACTGTAAGAGCGGTTGCGCACTACATCCGATCCGAATCCGATCCGAACCCGTGAAAATATGGATCTAGAAAACTCGGACTGAATTCGGATATCGCTTACGCACTAGTCCGATCTCTGATACTAATCCAAGCCCCCTTTTAGCATAAGTCATTTTACTCGGAGCCACAGCAAAGTGTTCACGTCGTTGATCATGAGTCCTTTCAATCGACGTCAACTTCTGGCAATACTACTATACGTACGAAGACGCAGAAGAAGCAAAGAATTTTGGGTGCACCCCCTCTTGCTGGATCGAAGATTAAGTGGAGCTTTTTACAATCACCACGCAGTCTTACGTCAATACGACAGGAAATTTTACAATTGCTACCGAATGAGTGTGTCTACTTGATTTCATTTTACATCACATAAAAGATGATATTTCGCGACAAAACACTACATTTAGACTATGTATACCGCCGGAATAAATGCTAGCAGTAAGGTAAGTAAAACGCAGTTCTAAATTATGCTATTTATTTTTGATAAGTTCTTGATTGATGATGATGATTAGTTTTAGTTTACCTTTATACATATGAATGCAAAACTACGCATTGTCGTTGAAATCCAGATTGAATAACTCGGAAAAATATGCAGTCTCCCGTTTTAGTGTTTCTGTTTCCCCAGGCGTTGCTGTAATTACTGCCGCACTGGTCTGGATCATCTCCATGCTTTGTTCAGAAATATCTATATCATGAGTTACATTATGTTGCCTTGGTGTCATAACTGCTGGAGACGCAGTCTGTGAAATTGTCGAACCGAGGCTATCAGTAGAAGACAAATATCTCAATCGCTCTTTGTTTGTATATTTACGGAGTAATTGCATCATTTCAATACGAAACTCCAACTCCAGCATACAGCGCCCGCCCCGCTGCCTCTCTGCTCGTATGCAGTTCGGATTCAAGTCGGACGCAGTGCGCGAGCGTCCATACAAATAATACTATGGCTACGTCGGTCCGTCGACGGTCCGTCAAAAATTATCTCCGGGATGGAGATTCTAGAATAACGGACAGAAATCGGATGACGGAAATCGGATCTAGTGCGTAAATTACCAAAGAAATAGTTCTACGCCCACGCCGGACCTGATTTTCACGGGTTCGGATCGGATTCGGATCGGATGTAGTGCGTAACCGCTCTTAGTGTCCTTTATTATTATACTAACTGCTGCCCGCGACGTCGTCTGCGTGAACGCTATACGGCACCTAACTATTAATAAATACCTACGATTATACCTTTAAAAAATACGCGGCGGCGATAGCCCAGTGGTGTATGTAACGGACTGCCGAGACGATGGTCTTGGGTTCGATCCCCAGCCACCCCGGGCACACACCTATGACTTTTCGAAGTTATGTGTGTATTAAAAATATTAATTAATTATCGCTCGCTTAACAATGTGCCCGGTAGGCGGCAATAGGCTCGCCCCCTATTACATTGGGACCGAAACATATCTGGCGAAGTGTGGGTGTGTAATACACCTCTGCTTACCCCTTCGGGGATAAAAGGCGTGAAGATACGAGAAGATATACCTTTTAAAATAACATTCATTTACCCGTTTCTTCTTTATATTTCATGCCTGCAGAAAGTGTAGTAACAGAGGGAGACTGTCTTTGTAAAATTGCCCTTCAAAAAGTGCTGATTTTCAGCCTGCTTTGAATAAATGACTTTATGGTGATTCTGCTGAATTAAGTCATAAATTGTGACTCAATCAGATGGAGAAAATAAGGAATACATAACAGGGTAAAATACATACTTATAGGACTTCTCGATATACAACATTAGTGGTTTGGCTCTCCGCAGCCAAAATGTAAAGAGAGTCAGGACTGGTGACGCGGGAGCAAGCGACATACAGGACACCCGTTGCCCTCAATGTCTGCCTCTGCGACTTATTGATGGTCATCGCGAAGCAAACACTCACGGGGAACTGTATGCGCTTGAATTATGAGGTATGAGAGGAATGCGTGGTATAAATACTGCCTCGCTGACGCCACAACCCGTAAGAATTTCCTAAATAGTGTGTCTGTGGAGCGAGATGACTTTCAGGCGGGTCACGTTACACAACCTCGGAGGAGATAGGTTCCGAAGAAGCATAATCGGGACACCGACCTTCAGCTTGATGCTATGCGCTGGAAGTTCACTTGCTGACTGGGAGTTCAGAAATTCCACGGGATAATGTGTGGCGTTTTCTTGCTCGACGACAGTGTTTATAGAGGTGTAGACCACTTCATTCCTCTCAATTTCCGAGAGAATGCATTCGTTAATTGCTACAGCCTGATCATTTTTGGGCGTCAAAATAGGCCACTCACACACTCACGAACTCTGCTATTACGGTATACAGCTGTATAATTCTAAGCTGAATACAACTCTACTGAGAGACTCTGGAAGCACCACCTGTCCACCTCTCTCCTCTGGTAGAGTGTCTTCGCCAAGACTTAAAAGACATCTTAGAATTGTTGAGCACGTGCATTGATGCCGAGCTGAGCTCTCATAGTAATGGTCAAGCGCAGCATACGAACTCGTGACCACAACAAAGATAATTTCAACGAAGCACTCACCTTGTCCGTGTGGTGACGGATTAAGAATACGGAATGTCACCACCCCATATCATCCCATGGGTGTCGTAAGAGCCGACAGAGGGAGCAAGAACAGCGCTGTAAGAGAAGGAAAACTTGATACAAACCCTATACCAACCCGTTTGGCCAGCGTGGTATAGTAGGCCAATTCCTCCTTTCAAAGGAGAGGCCTAGTCCAGCAGTGGACTGTTAAAGGCTGATGATGATGATGACTCACCTCGTCAGCCCTCGATCCCCGCGTCACCACGGGAAGCGTTTGTCGGGAATCGTCACTGAACAGAACTGTGACCACCCATTAAATGCTCGTTCCTACGGATGTCCTGCAGGGTTCTGTCCATGGCCTGAACTGCCTTCCTATTGGCCATCGTACGCTCATCCCATATGATCAGAGAGCAATCCTTGAGCACGTGTCTCTTATCACTGTTACGTGACACACCACAAACGGGTGTTACGGCACTCTCTAAATCGATGGGAAATTTTAACATGGTATGTGCTGTCTTGCCACCCGGAAGCAGTGTGGCAGCGATTGCCGGCGACGCTACAGCAATGACAATTTTGCCTTGCCTCCTGACCTCTACAAGTATGCCGCCAGTAGTAACAAATGTTTTTCCTGTTCCACCAGGAGCATCCAAGAAAAACATTTTAGCCTGGCTTTGCCCAACGCTTTCAAGGACGGTGTCGTAAAATTCGTAAGGTGGTCATTTCAAATTGTCTCAGCGTTATACTCCCAATTTTCACGGTCTTGATGCGGTGATGATTGGGAAGCTGGTAACAAATATTTGACCAGTAGATTGCCGCTGATAGAAATGACCACGTCTTGAAGTGAACTGAGACAGGTGTTCAGCACGCGGTCATCAGTTACTTCGACTTCGTCTCTCGTAACACGCCTCAAAGCTCGTAGAAAATCTTCAGACAGATGATGGCGATACTTCTCCCAGAAAGCTACCGCGTTCGCGACTCCACAAAACACCAAGATGACGTCAAACAGATGACGCATGAGGCTGGGACTGTCACTGACGCTCGCCTCCGCGAGGTTGTCATCCCAGTATTGGTCACCGTCGAGAAAGTGACGTACCTACTACGCAGGCTGTGCTGTAAGTGGGATACTCCAAGCCATCAAATGTCCTCAGAAAGGCGAAAGACGTTGGGCCTCGGACCTTGGATTTGTGTGTACGGTATAAACTCTACAAAATGCGGTGTCCTTGAAACTTCCCGGAAAACCTTCCACAGCATCTCCTCGTCAACGTCGGTTAAATACACCCTTTTGCTTGTCGTACGTGTAATATGAAGGCATCTCGTCATACGTAAGGGACCTCCCAAACTCATCGATTTTATAGAGCCTGAAAAATGCCAAGATAGTTGTTTGACGCGGATTTTCCAAGTGCTCAGCAACGCTGTCGGGATCAAAATATATGCGCTGGCCGTTCTCTAGGTGGTCGCGTAAATGCATTACGGTAGGATGCTTCTCATGTATAGAGAACACCAGTATCCGCCAAACCGCTTCAGGCGTAACAATAAATAAATGGCTGTATGTGAGTAAAAATAATCTAGCTAGTTCCACATCTCATCTCACTAATGTTTATATACAGTTAATCCAAACAAAGGTACGTGCTATATGTATATCCCGGAAGACAATTTAAAGCAAGTTTACATGCGACATGAAAATATATTAATTAAGAAGCAATAATTACACCAATGTGACCAAAATGTTTATTTTGTACTAACTCTATTACTATTTATTCTGACAGAAATGATGCAAGCAATCAAGTGTGGCGATGGTGTAGTTAATTAATTAAATAACTTCAACTAATAGTCTTGCTCATCTCTGAAATGAATTAAAAATACAATTTTTAAGAAGAAAATGTACAACTCCATCTATGACTTTTGAAAACAACTATTAACGTCGCCAACATGTTCAAATTTAAATTATTTATATCCAAAAAGGCCGGACATCTTATTCGACTTGATGTTTTTGAACTCTCTTAGATGGCGCTGCATTAAAATTGTCTTGATTCTACTTATATTAAATTAATTATGTTTATCAGCCTAAGTTACTTATATTCAAATTGTCTCAGCGTTATACTCCCAATTTTCACGGTCTTGATGCGGTGATGATTGGGAAGCTGGTAACAAATATTTGACCAGTAGATTGCCGCTGATAGAAATGACCACGTCTTGAAGTGAACTGAGACAGGTGTTCAGCACGCGGTCATCAGTTACTTCGACTTCGTCTCTCGTAACACGCCTCAAAGCTCGTAGAAAATCTTCAGACAGATGATGGCGATACTTCTCCCAGAAAGCTACCGCGTTCGCGACTCCACAAAACACCAAGATGACGTCAAACAGATGACGCATGAGGCTGGGACTGTCACTGACGCTCGCCTCCGCGAGGTTGTCATCCCAGTATTGGTCACCGTCGAGAAAGTGACGTACCTACTACGCAGGCTGTGCTGTAAGTGGGATACTCCAAGCCATCAAATGTCCTCAGAAAGGCGAAAGACGTTGGGCCTCGGACCTTGGATTTGTGTGTACGGTATAAACTCTACAAAATGCGGTGTCCTTGAAACTTCCCGGAAAACCTTCCACAGCATCTCCTCGTCAACGTCGGTTAAATACACCCTTTTGCTTGTCGTACGTGTAATATGAAGGCATCTCGTCATACGTAAGGGACCTCCCAAACTCATCGATTTTATAGAGCCTGAAAAATGCCAAGATAGTTGTTTGACGCGGATTTTCCAAGTGCTCAGCAACGCTGTCGGGATCAAAATATATGCGCTGGCCGTTCTCTAGGTGGTCGCGTAAATGCATTACGGTAGGATGCTTCTCATGTATAGAGAACACCAGTATCCGCCAAACCGCTTCAGGCGTAACAATAAATAAATGGCTGTATGTGAGTAAAAATAATCTAGCTAGTTCCACATCTCATCTCACTAATGTTTATATACAGTTAATCCAAACAAAGGTACGTGCTATATGTATATCCCGGAAGACAATTTAAAGCAAGTTTACATGCGACATGAAAATATATTAATTAAGAAGCAATAATTACACCAATGTGACCAAAATGTTTATTTTGTACTAACTCTATTACTATTTATTCTGACAGAAATGATGCAAGCAATCAAGTGTGGCGATGGTGTAGTTAATTAATTAAATAACTTCAACTAATAGTCTTGCTCATCTCTGAAATGAATTAAAAATACAATTTTTAAGAAGAAAATGTACAACTCCATCTATGACTTTTGAAAACAACTATTAACGTCGCCAACATGTTCAAATTTAAATTATTTATATCCAAAAAGGCTGGACATCTTATTCGACTTGATGTTTTTGAACTCTCTTAGATGGCGCTGCATTAAAATTGTCTTGATTCTACTTATATTAAATTAATTATGTTTATCAGCCTAAGTTACTTATATTGCGTGATTTTTATAGTACTATATTATCTTCAATTAATAAAATAGTCGAAAAGTATGTAGTTAATCAGATAAGTTGTTTCCTTGAAGATCATAGTGTATTAGCAAATGCCCAGCACGGTTTTAGGCGGGGCCGCAGCACGGAAACGGTTCTGGCACGGTTCACTGATGAGATCAATGAAGCACTAGACCAGCGGAAGCAGGTGGTGGTGGTCTACATAGATTTCAAAAAAGCATTTGATATTTTGGAACATCACCAGCTGCTTCAAGCTATGGAAGAATGTGGAGTCGCCGGACCCGTAAACAACTGGCTCAGAGCATATTTGTCGCATAGGACGCTGATAACAGCGGTACCAGGAGTGAGCAGGGCGCCGGCGCAAGTCAGCTGTGGCGTGCCGACCGGTTCGGTGTTCGGTCCCGTCGGCTATATTATGCACGTGAATAGCATGTGTAATGTAGTGCAAAATTGTAGTATTTATATGTACGCTGATGACACGTGTTTACTATATGCGAATACAGATTTAAATGTGATAGAACACAATATCCAGCGAGACTTAACCAACATAATAAAATGGGCACATGACAATGGCATAATCTATACATATAATAAAATGGTAGGAAAGTCAAAACTGTACATTGAATATTTTTTTAAAAGAATAATTGGGGTGTGATCTACTATCGATACCGAGGCCAAAAATATAGTTTTTAGAATTTTTGTCTGTTTGTCTGTTTATCTGTTTATCTGTTTGTCCTTATATCCGGGATAAAGTAAAAAAGTACTGCATGGATTTACTTCAAATTTGGCACAAATATTATTAAAAAGTCGGGTCACCACATAGGCTATATATTTTCACGCTATGACCTACGGGAAGGAGCAGAGAACCTTTATTTCTTCAACGCATTCTGTAACAACGTGTAATGTAACAATGCATATTTGAATGTTGTTATTATGTTAACTATGCTATAAGCTAGCTTCACACTATAAAAATCACGCAATATAAGTAACTTAGGCTGATAAACATAATTAATTTAATATAAGTAGAATCAAGACAATTTTAATGCAGCGCCATCTAAGAGAGTTCAAAAACATCAAGTCGAATAAGATGTCCGGCCTTTTTGGATATAAATAATTTAAATTTGAACATGTTGGCGACGTTAATAGTTGTTTTCAAAACTCATAGATGAAGTTGTACATTTTCTTCTTAAAAATTGTATTTTTAATTCATTTCAGAGATGAGCAAGACTATTAGTTGAAGTTATTTAATTAATTAACTACACCATCGCCACACTTGATTGCTTACATCATTTCTGTCAGAATAAATAGTAATAGAGTTAGTACAAAATAAACATTTTGGTCACATTGGTGTAATTATTGCTTCTTAATTAATATATTTTCATGTCGCATGTAAACTTGCTTTAAATTGTCTTCCGGGATATACATATAGCACGTACCTTTGTTTGGATTAACTGTATATAAACATTAGTGAGATGAGATGTGGAACTAGCTAGATTATTTTTACTCACATACAGCCATTTATTTATTGTTACGCCTGAAGCGGTTTGGCGGATACTGGTGTTCTCTATACATGAGAAGCATCCTACCGTAATGCATTTACGCGACCACCTAGAGAACGGCCAGCGCATATATTTTGATCCCGACAGCGTTGCTGAGCACTTGGAAAATCCGCGTCAAACAACTATCTTGGCATTTTTCAGGCTCTATAAAATCGATGAGTTTGGGAGGTCCCTTACGTATGACGAGATGCCTTCATATTACACGTACGACAAGCAAAAGGGTGTATTTAACCGACGTTGACGAGGAGATGCTGTGGAAGGTTTTCCGGGAAGTTTCAAGGACACCGCATTTTGTAGAGTTTATACCGTACACACAAATCCAAGGTCCGAGGCCCAACGTCTTTCGCCTTTCTGAGGACATTTGATGGCTTGGAGTATCCCACTTACAGCACAGCCTGCGTAGTAGGTACGTCACTTTCTCGACGGTGACCAATACTGGGATGACAACCTCGCGGAGGCGAGCGTCAGTGACAGTCCCAGCCTCATGCGTCATCTGTTTGACGTCATCTTGGTGTTTTGTGGAGTCGCGAACGCGGTAGCTTTCTGGGAGAAGTATCGCCATCATCTGTCTGAAGATTTTCTACGAGCTTTGAGGCGTGTTACGAGAGACGAAGTCGAAGTAACTGATGACCGCGTGCTGAACACCTGTCTCAGTTCACTTCAAGACGTGGTCATTTCTATCAGCGGCAATCTACTGGTCAAATATTTGTTACCAGCTTCCCAATCATCACCGCATCAAGACCGTGAAAATTGGGAGTATAACGCTGAGACAATTTGAAATGACCACCTTACGAATTTTACGACACCGTCCTTGAAAGCGTTGGGCAAAGCCAGGCTAAAATGTTTTTCTTGGATGCTCCTGGTGGAACAGGAAAAACATTTGTTACTACTGGCGGCATACTTGTAGAGGTCAGGAGGCAAGGCAAAATTGTCATTGCTGTAGCGTCGCCGGCAATCGCTGCCACACTGCTTCCGGGTGGCAAGACAGCACATACCATGTTAAAATTTCCCATCGATTTAGAGAGTGCCGTAACACCCGTTTGTGGTGTGTCACGTAACAGTGATAAGAGACACGTGCTCAAGGATTGCTCTCTGATCATATGGGATGAGCGTACGATGGCCAATAGGAAGGCAGTTCAGGCCATGGACAGAACCCTGCAGGACATCCGTAGGAACGAGCATTTAATGGGTGGTCACAGTTCTGTTCAGTGACGATTCCCGACAAACGCTTCCCGTGGTGACGCGGGGATCGAGGGCTGACGAGGTGAGTCATCATCATCATCAGCCTTTAACAGTCCACTGCTGGACTAGGCCTCTCCTTTGAAAGGAGGAATTGGCCTACTATACCACGCTGGCCAAACGGGTTGGTATAGGGTTTGTATCAAGTTTTCCTTCTCTTACAGCGCTGTTCTTGCTCCCTCTGTCGGCTCTTACGACACCCATGGGATGATATGGGGTGGTGACATTCCGTATTCTTAATCCGTCACCACACGGACAAGGTGAGTGCTTCGTTGAAATTATCTTTGTTGTGGTCACGAGTTCGTATGCTGCGCTTGACCATTACTATGAGAGCTCAGCTCGGCATCAATACACGTGCTCAACAATTCTAAGATGTCTTTTAAGTCTTGGCGAAGACACTCTACCAGAGGAGAGAGGTGGACAGGTGGTGCTTCCAGAGTCTCTCAGTAGAGTTGTATTCAGCTTAGAATTATACAGCTGTATACCGTAATAGCAGAGTTCGTGAGTGTGTGAGTGGCCTATTTTGACGCCCAAAAATGATCAGGCTGTAGCAATTAACGAATGCATTCTCTCGGAAATTGAGAGGAATGAAGTGGTCTACACCTCTATAAACACTGTCGTCGAGCAAGAAAACGCCACACATTATCCCGTGGAATTTCTGAACTCCCAGTCAGCAAGTGAACTTCCAGCGCATAGCATCAAGCTGAAGGTCGGTGTCCCGATTATGCTTCTTCGGAACCTATCTCCTCCGAGGTTGTGTAACGTGACCCGCCTGAAAGTCATCTCGCTCCACAGACACACTATTTAGGAAATTCTTACGGGTTGTGGCGTCAGCGAGGCAGTATTTATACCACGCATTCCTCTCATACCTCATAATTCAAGCGCATACAGTTCCCCGTGAGTGTATGCTTCGCGATGACCATCAATAAGTCGCAGAGGCAGACATTGAGGGCAGCGGGTGTCCTGTATGTCGCTTGCTCCCGCGTCACCAGTCCTGACTCTCTTTACATTTTGGCTGCGGAGAGCCAAACCACTAATGTTGTATATCGAGAAGTCCTATAAGTATGTATTTTACCCTGTTATGTATTCCTTATTTTCTCCATCTGATTGAGTCACAATTTATGATTTAATTCAGCAGAATCACCATAAAGTCATTTATTCAAAGCAGGCTGAAAATCAGCACTTTTTGAAGGTCAATTTTACAAAAGACAGTCTCCCTCTGTTACTACACTTTCTGCAGGCATGAAATATAAATAAGAAACGGGTAAATGAATGTTATTTTAAAAGGTATATCTTCTCATATCTTCACGCCTTTTATCCCCGAAGGGGTAGGCAGAGGTGTATTACACACCCACACTTCGCCAGATATGTTTCGGTCCCAATGTAATAGGGGGCGAGCCTATTGCCGCCTACCGGGCACATTGTTAAGCGAGCGATAATTAATTAATATTTTTAATACACACATAACTTCGAAAAGTCATAGGTGTGTGCCCGGGGTGGCTGGGGATCGAACCCAAGACCATCGTCTCGGCAGTCCGTTACATACACCACTGGGCTATCGCCGCCGCGTATTTTTTAAAAGGTATAATCGTAGGTATTTATTAATAGTTAGGTGCTGTATAGCGTTCACGCAGACGACGTCGCGGGCAGCAGCTAGTTATAAATATAAAGAAGACTAAGTGTATGTATATACGTTCACCTTATATTAGACATAAAGATTGTATCCCAAAAGTTGTGGGACACACTTATGAGTGTTTGCATCAAGCTAGCCCAGTGTGCAACTGCCCATTGATTGAGGTGGTGAAAGAATACAAGTACCTAGGGCTAACCATTGATCACAACTTTTCTTGGCGAATTCACATTGATAACCTAGGAGAAAAGCTTAGGTTGGTACTTGTGAGATTCCATCACCTCAGTTATATTTTGGACAAAGCTACTATGTATACCGTGTTTTATGCGCTAGCAGAATCGCTGCTTAACTATGGATTGGCAAGCTACGGTAGAACATTTAAAACTTATTTAAATAAGCTAAAATCTATTCAAATAAGGTTCATGAAGCTATTAGTTGATAAAAAAACGAAGACCAGATGTAAAAGTAGTGAATATGAAGAGCTGTTTGTAGTGTGTAAAATGTTGCCTGTGCACGAGAGGGTTAAACTATTGATAGCAGCTGAACAGTTTTGTAGTAACGAATTTAAAACATATATAAGTAGGCCGCCGCGACTAATAAATAAATGTAAACACGTTTTGGAAGTACCTCATTATAATAATTATTATGGTCAAAGGACTAGGAAATATTTAGTGCCAAATATCTATAATGAATTGCCGCAGATAAGTGACAGCGTTATAACTAAAAGAACATTTGTGTATAAAGTTAAAAAACATTTACTTGATGCTGTACAGGAAGGCATAACGTAATATAATAACTTGTCTATTGTTTAATAATTGTATCGTGAATCGCTATGCCGCCATATAACATATAACACTGGGTATGTAATAATAAGTAAAATAAAAAAAAAATTGAATGTTTGAATTACAGATTGTAGATAAAAAAAGGAGCCTGCATCTGCCAACAAACTGTTCTACAGTTTGCCAGAAGTTTGTAATTTATGTGCTTTGTGAGTTATAATATTGAAAATAAACATTCATTCATTCATTCATATTACATATATAGATACAGGGTGTCACAAGACCCATCACCAAGCCGAAGTCTACTCGTTTTGGACATCATGCCACGTCATACTAAGCAAAAATAAAACTTGGGAAATGTTTCTTTTTTTCAAATAACCACTTATTTTAAGCCCCAATTAAAAGTGTGCGTGTACAATTTTCGAAATACCTACTGATCCATGGGTGCATAGGACATCCATAGAACAGGTTGGCGTGGTAATTACATCGATTTTGTACCTAATTACAAAAGTTGTATAGTAACTTTGAGCCTGAATATCTCCTGAACCAGTAATTGCCCAGGTATGGTGCCGCAGTTAAAAATGTTCGTAATGATTGGTACAATATTAATATTTTTTATTTACATTAACTGACATACGTAGGATTAACATAATTATGTACAATAAAATAAAACTAATTATATAACTAAACTATCCTAAACTAAGTATAAAAAAGCGAAAGTATGAAAAAAAAGTAAATAAAATATAATAAAATAACAAATTGCCAACTACGATGCGTCAAAAAATTCCTCCGCAACGCTGTCGAGCGGTACAATATATGTTTTCAGTTTTCATTAAGGGTCTTTTTACACCCCGTATATTACACCTCTGCCTACCCCTTCGGGGATACAGGAGTGGGTCAATAAAAAAATTGTTGGTTTTTTTCGAGTCGTTGGTTGTATGTCTGTAAAGTCCCCCGACACAGAATTTATCAATAGGGCGAACGTTGTCTTAAAAAAAATCCCCTTTCCATCCCGCCTGGTTGTATGATCGAAATAAACTCAAAAACTACCGAACGCAGTTTTTAAAGGTTTTCATTAATAGATATTGTGATTCCTTATGAAGGTTTTTTTATAGACTCACGCCTTTATCCCCGAAGGGGAAGGCAGAGGTGTAATATAACCCCACATTTGGCCATGAATTTTCAGGTCCCACGTAATAGCCCAAGTAGCAAAAAGTTGCTTTATAATTAATGTCATTTGTCAGTTGCTTTATAATCAAAGCCAAAAAAATATGTTTTATAAAAGCCGTGAATAAGACTGTGTTTGGGCACAAATTATAAGGCAAGAAACCTTGTAAAGGTTTATAGTTACCATATTACAAGCTAATCTCCCTCAAACTCGCCATATAAAGGCATTTTGTATGGTTGATTAGCTATAAATACGCAAGGGATTTGCTTTTATTTAACAAATTGCCCTTATAGCCGTTAAGTAAAATTCGGCTATTAGGTCAATTTCTCGTGTTGTAGCACGCGTCATTTGACTCGATACGCCATTTATAAAAAGACTAGAGGACGCCAGCAGCTACGCCTGCATTTTTTTAAATTGCCCCGTTTTGGCCGATCCCGTGGGAATTTCGGAAAATCCCTTCTTAGTGCACGCCTACGGTCCCCAAGGAACATACATGCCAAATTTCAGCTTCCTGCGCCCAATAGTTTCGGCTGTAGCGTGTCTGTCAGTCAGTCAGTAACGCAAGGATTTTATCATCATCACCAGACTTTAACAGTCCACTGCTGGACTAGGCCTCTCCTTTGACAGGAGGAATTGGCCTACTATACCACGCTGGCCAAACGGGTTGGTATAGGGTTTGTTTCAAGTTTTCCTTCTCTACAGTGCTGTTCTCTGCATAATATGCTCCCTCTGTCGGCTCTTACGACACCCATGGGATGATATGGGGTGGTGACAATCCGTATTCTTAATCCGTCACCACACGGACGATTTAGATTAAGATAATTAAAATGACGATTTAGACGAGGATTTTATATATTAAGATAATTAATAATAATAATACAGATACTAATAAAATTGCCTGCATTGCTAGACATTACCACAGTTTACCTGGAAAAGCCGATTTAGGGTAAGTTTTAAGTATAGCAAATTATTAATGCGCCTCGTTAATTCTATATTTTTTTAGTTTTAAAATCTACTTTACTTTTGTGAGTTCTTTTTAATTGCTACTATGAGAAGGCTTAGTAAATCAAATGCTTTTATAAAGCATTTAAAAGTCATGTACCCTTATACAAGCCAGTGCTAGTGCTAGTGCAAGCTAGTGCCAATATACTCAACCGTGTTAGAGGATTTTAGGGTTCAATCTCTATAATATTTTTTTAATGCATAATAAACTCTTCATAATAACTTTTTGTGAATTTAGTAAAGTGCAGAGTAGTAGGCAATTTGAACTTATTCAACAGAACCCAGACAGTACATAAATATGGATGTGGACAGTTTCTTGACACAGGACAATTTCCACGAATTGTTCACTGATGTGCCGAGTGATGTGACCTTGGCAAACAACACATATTATAATAAGAGAAGAATGCTTTGGATGTCACAATCAGACTTATTTGACTCTTCCATCCCATTTCATATTAAACAGAAAATAAAATAATTATTCTACGTAACAGAAATCAAACAAATGTCTCAGTGTTTGTTTGGTTGCCTCCTAATGATTCATCGCCGACCTAGCATATGCCCGATTGCCTCAAAGGCTCAAAGACTGTCGCTTTGTAGCGCGGGATTCGCTAACCGGTCTAAGCAGATTTAACAGAATATTAGCTTTTCCGCCGGGTGATTGTGGTCTGACCTTTAAAACCCAAAGACATAGCGATATTCCATGGCTTAGACTCCTTCTTCCTCCTCAAGTCGGTCCCTTACTGCTGAGGATCGTGGCTCCGATGGAAACGCTGCAGCAGGCTTCGCCATTTGTTACGATCTTGTGCTTCATGGAGAGCCTGAGACACCGGCATTTGAAGTTCTTCGGACACCTGGTCAGACCATCTTTTCGGGCTTCGTTCTCTCTGTCGCTTGCCATCCACTTTGCCAGTTATGATTAGCTTTTCGAGGTTATCTGTGCCTCGGCGCGCTATGAGGCCGAAGTATTGCAATATCCTGTGGAGGCAGACAGTCGAAAGCCGTTGTTCTTTGTGTAGTTTGAGCTCTTTTAAAATCGAGATATTGGTGCGTCGCCCCGTCCAAGGGATGCGAAGCATTCTGCGCCAGCACCACATCTCGAAAGCGTCGATCCTTTTTCTCTCGCCTGCCTTCAGAGTCCAGCCTTCGGAACCGTAGAGAAATATAGGAAAGACCAACGTGCGCTTGCAACGCGTTCACACGTTGGCGCGCTCTTAGTAGCCGCTGTGATCTCGAAATGAACGTACGTCTAGTTGAGTCCCAAAATGAGTGGCTGGTCGAACGAAGACAGTTTATCGTTTTTGGAATATTACCAGACAGAAATGTGTATCTGGAACCCCAAAGACGTTAATCACAAACGTGACGACATGTTCGCCATGCTTGGACGTACGTAGCACACCGACGCATTCACAAGCGTGTAAACGACTTCCAATTTTCAAATGCCAAGCGAGATTTGTGGACGCTTGGGGCTTGTAGATGCTTGTCGAGCCTTCAGTGAGCTACGTACATCCAAGCAAGACACGGCGGACACCGAACTTGTATCGGCTATTACGTTTGGACGAAATGTAGATTTTATTACGAAATGTAGATTTTAGTTTTCCTTAAGATGTTGTGATCTTTCCAAATCTTGATGAGCAGCGTCATTGCGGTCTTAGCCATGCCGATGCGTCGACGGATTTCCTTTTCGCAGCCGCCTTTGCTGTTGATGGCTTAGACTAGCGTCAGTTTATTCAAGGGTTCTGACTAATTACTGTTAAAGATTTACAGGCAGCCGGAACCGACGGTTTAACGTGCTTTCCGAGCTACGGGGCAAGCGATAATGAACATTTAATGGTACGTTTCCATGCTTGCCAAGCCTAGACAAACATCCACAAGCACAAGCGTATAAAGAGGGGGTTTGGCTTGGCTTGTATGAGCTTGTTGACGCTTGTATAGTATCCGGTCTGGTGTCGGTTTTTGGACACAGATCAAAGGGCGCTTGCGGCAAGCGCTTGCGACGCGTTAACACGTTGGCGCGCGCTTAGTAGCCGCTGTGATCTCGCAACGAACGCACGTCTGGTTGCATCTCAAAATGAGTGGCTGGTTAAACTTCTTTTGCTTGTTTGTTCCTTGCTTTTGCTTTACTTTACTTGTATTTCAAATAAAAGTAGGTTAAACCAAACGTGACTGCATCCGTTGTCCAGTGGATAGCGTATGCGACTGCTGATCGGAGATCTCGGTTTCGATTGCCGGGTCGGGCAAAAGTGTTACTGGGTGTTTCCGAATTCTCATTAGCAGCACGGAGTCCGGTGATGTGCCCGGTAACGGCAATAGGCTCGCCCCCTATTATGTGGGACCTAGAAATTCGTGGCGCAATGTGGGCGTAGCATTACACCTCTGCCTACCCCTTCGGGGATACAGGCGTAAGTGTATAAAAAAACCAAACGTAATAGCCGATACAAATTCGGTGTCCGCCTTGCTTGGATGTACGTAGCACACTGACGCATTCACAAGCGTGTAAACGACTTCCAAATGCCAAACGAGATTTGTGGACGCTTGGGGCTTGTAGATGCTTGTCGAGCCGTTTATGATTAACGTCTTTGGGGTTCCAGATACACATTTTTGTCTGGTAATATTCCAAAAACGATAAACTGTTTTCGTTCGACCAACCACTCATTTTGAGACACAACTAGACGTACGTTCGTTTCGAGATCACATCGGCTACTAAGCGCGCGCCAACGTGGGAATGCGTCGCAAGCGCTTGCCGCAAGCGCTCTTTGTCTGTGTCCGATCTGTGTCCAAAAACCGACACTAGACCGGATCCTGTACAAGCGTCCACAAGCTCACGCAAGCCAAGCCAAACACGCTCTTTACACGCTTGCTTGTGGACGCTTGTCGAGCCTTGGCAAGCATGGAAACGCACATGCAAAATTAGACTCTGCTTTCATAATTATTATTACTGCTGAATAGAAAGCCTGGTTGCTCGACCTTTGTATTTTACTAGAGCTTACCACGGAGCAGAAACCTGCGTGCTGACAAAAGAGAGCATTAACAAAATTAAAGTGCCCCAGAGGAAAGCAGAAAGAAACGTCGTAGGTATTATGCTGAGAGACCGCAAATCCAACACCTGGCACTAAAACAAATAGCAAGTCTGAAGTGGCAGTGGGTGGGTCTCATAGTTCGCAAACATAGTTCGTGGGGTATGGAGTTTGGAAAAGAGACCTTAGAAAGAAAAGAGACCTAGAAGAAGACTACAAATGCGGTGGACGAAGGACATAAAAAAAACTGCAGGAACAGTACCTAATGATTTAGTTCGGTCGGTAGGACTGTGTTTGAAGGCGCAATTAGAAGGAGGCCTTCATTCGGCCAGCAAGAAAAAAAATTATGCCCATTTACTTAGTACATTACACGTTGTGTACAAAAACTGTGTAGATGAATTGATAAGCAAGAAAAAAGTTCAAACAGGAGGAAAAGAAACAAAGATTTTCTTCCACAGAATATCAAAAAAGCAAGAAAAGATAAAAAAGATACTGGTGGAGAAAGTAATCCTCAGTCGAACGAAAATCATACATCATTGTAACTCAGACCATTATAAAACTAAAGACGGAGACGTGTTATGCCGAGTTTCCACGCTTGCCAAGGCTCGACAAGCATCTACAAGCCCCAAGCGTCCACAAATCTCGTTTGGCATTTGGAAGTCGTTTACACGCTTGTGAATGCGACAGTCTGCTACGTACATCCAAGCAAGGCGGACACCGAACTTGTATCGGCTATTACGTATGGTTTTTGTTTATAGACTCACGCCTGTATTCCCGATGGGGTAGGCAGAGGTGTAATACTACACCCACATTGTGCCATGAATTTCTAGGTCTCACGTACCCCACATAATAGAATAGCAGTCGCATACGCTATCCACTGGACCACGGAGGCAGTTACGTTTGGTTTAACCAACTTTTATTTGAAATACAAGTAAAGTAAAGCAAAAGCAACGAACAAACAAGTAAAAAAAGTTCAAGGGGTCCCGTTTTTTACCTTTTAGGTACGGAACCCTACAAATGAGTTCAAGCGATTCTGAAATGTTGACACCAGATTCAATTAAAGACGAGGCAAATTGTGTTATCGAAAATCTTTTGGCAGAAATCTCAAAAGAAAGATATATAAACACATACAATGATTTTATGAAGTGGCGAGCAGATAAGAATAATATAAAATCGTTTTCCGATAGTTTATTTCTTACATATTTTAATGGACTGTCTAGCAAACTACAGCCTATTACACTACGGAGCCGATATTCAATGCTCAAGAGTACACTTAGTGTAGGTAAAACACAATGTAAATTTGAAAAAAATCCATTATTTAACTTCATTTTTAAAAAGACAGTCTCAGGGGTTCAAGAGTAGGAAATCTAAGGTTTTCAACTGTCATGAAGAGGAGGAATTTTTAAATGATGCTCCTGACGAGATATATTTGGCAGTAAAAGTAAGTTTACCTAAGTATTTATGGATTTATTCTAAAAATGAATGTATTTATTACACAAATACTAAAAAATTACGTGTTTTTCACAGATGGTATTGATACTCAGTATAAGCGGCGCTTGCAGAAGCAGTGAACTCACAGATTTGACAATTAAGGACATTGAAAGTCAAGGCCAATTATTACTAGTAAAACTGACTATAACAAAAACAAATATTGAGCACACGTTTGTAGTACAAGGAGAGTTTACACAAATAGTAAAGAAATATCAAAAAAATTGACCTATTGATGTAAAAACGGACCGTTATTTTCTCAACTACCAGAGGGTCTAGTACGAGTTTGCACTCGATCGTCAAATTGTCACGGTGGACGATAGCCTAGTCGACGGGAACAATTTCCAAACATTTTGTAAAAGCGGAGAGTAGCGATCGATAGAGACCGCTAGGGGGCGCATTTAGAAAATGTATGGAAATTGTTCCCGTCGACTAGGCTATCGTCCACCGTGACGATCGAGTGCAAACTCGTACTAGACCCCCAGAAAGGAAAATGCTATTGATCGGTAAAAATAAAATCTCAGGTATGCCGAAGCAGATAGCAATATATTTATTTGAATTAACCGGACATTGTTATAGACGAACGTCAGCAACACTTTTAGCCGATTCTGGGGCAAACATGACAACGTTAAAAAGACATGGAGGCTGGAAATCCAACACAGTCGCCGAAGACTACATTGAGGAATCAGTCCAAAATACGACTAACATTTCACCCAAATTAACTGAGGGTCTAGTCCGAGTTTGCACTCGATCGTCACGATCGACGATAGAATTGTCGCCGGGAACAATTTCCATACATTTTCCAAAAGCACCACCTAACGGAGTGTTGCGATCGATAGAGACCGCTAGGGGGCGCATTTAGAAAATGTATGGAAATTGTTCCCGTCGCATAGCTATCGTCGATCGTGACGATCGAGTGCAAACTCGGACTAGACCCTCTGAGACTATAAAATACGCCCCAATTCGCCTCAGCCGACAACTTCCAGGGAGTATCCGCCATGGAATCCATCGTCTGATGAAATACCAGAGTCTCCTACTTTTACAGATATCCAGAACAGCCAAATTTGTCATAAATATATCAAAGAGCACAACAACAACATATAATAAACATTCCAAACAAAAATGTAACTTTTAATTTCACAAATTGTCCTAATTTGACAATTAATTTTAAATAAGTATAATAATAATAATAATAACTGGCAACACTGAACGTCAACAAACATCATTTTCTTTGATAAATTTTGTATTAATTTATTTTATTATTTCGGAGGCTGTATACTTACTTAAGTAATAACCATATTGTGTATACCTATAAATAATAGCAGAGCAAACTTTTTATAAAACCAAAAAGGAAAACAGCATATATAAAATATCAAGAAAGCAAGATGACATCAGACGTCAAAAACATAAACATTGTAAATGTAAATAATACAATTAAACCAAAGAAAAAATGTTGACCAGAGCCAGAGCAGCGGCACAATTAAGACCCCCGGACTCGTCACTCAGCTCCGCCTCGCAGCCGCCGGCGCCAGCAGCGCCGGCCATTACTGAGGCGTCGAGCTCATCGAGTGATGAGTATTTTTCCCCGCCGACGACACCAACACCAGCGCGCCGCCGGGGAAGAGGCCGGCCGCCGTCACGCTTGGGACCCCGAGACCCACTGGTTTCGAACAGGGCCCCCGCTGCCGGTGGTGATGTGCGCCGCATGAGATGGACTCAATCGATGAATGAGAACGTCATGCGGGCATATTTTGTGGCTACAGAGGGAGGAACCAACCTTACGGCGTACCGTGACCGCTTACTGCCTCTGTTTCAGGCCTTGGAACCAGCTGTTAACGTTTCGGCACAGCGACTGTCGGATCAAGTGCGAGCCATTCAACGCTGCCGCCTGTTGGATGACGACGCACTTGAGAGGCTACGCTCAGACTTGCGAGGTATCCCTGAAAACCCACCTCTTACACACAATGAGGCTCCAATATCGCACGCCTCACTCAGGGCACAAGAAGAAGGCGAGGAAGGGATAGACAGGGATACACAAGTAAGTACCCAATGCATAGATAAGATAAGGAGTACTTTGGAGTGCGCTATTGGGGAATATCGGTATGCTACATTAGAAAACAAACCCCGGCTGCCGCGTTTACCCACGCATAGAAAAAATATGGCGCTTGTGGGTGCCCTGGATTCACTATTGCCTTCTTACATAGACACTAGTGAAAATCTTAGTGATACACACTCAATTCTATACTGCGCGGCTGTAGCGGCGTGTCGAGTGGCTAATATTAAAATACAAAACAGTATTACTATTAGCCCTCGAGATGCCGTCCCTGCTTGGCAGCGTAGAATTGAGCGTCGTATTGCTGAGACCAGGGCACTCATAGGCAAGCTTATCTGCTTCAGGTCGGGCAATACCCGCCCGAGAGTGATGCGTTTTGTGAGTCAGGCGTTTAAGGGGACAGGATTTTGTCCTCAAGAATACACGTCTCGGGTCACAGAACGCATCGACTTCCTGAAGCAGAAAATCTATGCGTGGGCGAATCGCATCAGGCGGTACAAAAAAAGGATTGACCGATATTCCCAAAATCGCGCATTTCAAAGAGATGAGAAGTTGTTTTATAGGAATTGGGAGCGACCTGAACCAGGTGTGGATGATGGGTGTCGACCAGATGATGCGAACACGATTGCGTTCTGGCGCAGCATATGGTCGACTCCCGTCAGCCATACAGAAGGTGGCTGGATTAGGGATGTCAAGCGATCATGTGAGGTAATATCTCCCATGGAGCCCGTAGCCATTGATGCCATGGATGTTTATTGTGCAGTCCGTCCGTTAGCCAATTGGAAATCGACGGGACCGGACGGGTTGCACAATTTCTGGTTAAAATGGCTACGAAGTGCACATGCTCGCTTGGCATCCCAATTCCAGTCAGCTCTGAATTCAGGATCGCTGCCAAGTTTTATGACAACTGGCGTTACTCACCTGCTCCACAAATCTGGTAGTACCACGGAGCCTACGAACTATAGGCCGATTACTTGCCTACCGACGGTGTATAAAGTTTTTACATCCATTTTGAGAACAAAATTGGAATCACATATATTCAATAATAAAATTTTATCTGAGTCTCAAAATGGATGTAGAAGCCGGGCACGTGGTACTAAGGAGCTACTCCTTATCGACATGGCCATTAGCCAACAGGTTCGCCGTAGTCGAAAGAATCTGGCGACATGCTGGATAGACTATAAGAAGGCCTATGACTCTGTGCCACATACGTGGCTCTTGAGGGTGCTGGAGTTGTACAAAGTAGATGCAACTCTATGCGCCCTCTTGAGGGCATGTATGGGGCAGTGGAGTACGGTGCTTCGCTATCCAGGATGCCGACAGCCTTCTGGGTATGGCGTACCTGTAAAGATCAAGCGGGGTATCTTCCAAGGCGACAGTTTGAGTCCACTATGGTTTTGCCTAGCACTGAACCCGCTAAGCACTTTGCTCGAAAGTTCAGGGCTAAGCTATCGGTTACAGAGTAGAGGTCAGGTTATTTCCCACCTCCTTTTTATGGATGACCTGAAACTATTTGCCCCCACTGACCTCCAATTAACTGAGTTACTGAAGCTAACTGAAAACTTTAGTAATTCAATTAGGATGGAGTTCGGTGTGGATAAATGTGCGGTCATGCATGTAAAGCGAGGCAGGAGTGTGGAATCTGATGGTATTGAGCTTTCAGATTTCACACAACTTAGATCACTCTCTGCAACCGAAACCTACAAATATCTGGGTATGTCGCAGGCATTAGGCATTGATGACGCGGGCATGAAACAGGCGTTGCAGGTACGGTTCTTTGGCCGCCTGAAGAAAATCTTAAAAAGCTTTTTATCAGGCGGAAATAAGGTGCGTGCCTGTAACGGTTGGGCCATGCCGGTCTTAATGTACTCCTTCGGCATACTCAGATGGACTCAAACAGAATTGGACGCCTTGGATCGGAAAGTCCGCTGTCTGCTCACGACATACCGGATGCATCACCCGCGTTCGTCGGTGATGAGATTGTACATCCCGCGTAAGTGTGGGGGTCGTGGCTTCCTAAGTGCCAAGACCCTCCACAATCGCGAGGTGTGCAATCTCAGAGAATACTTTCTCCACACTGACGCGGGTGTGCACCGAGATGTGGTCGCTGTAGACAGCTGGCTTACCCCGCTGGGTCTGGCCAGAGAGAACTGGCGCAAACCTGTCGTACTTGGTGTAGAGGAGCGCAGGGAGGTATGGAAAGGTAAAGAGCTGCATGGACGATTTTACCGGGCCTTGCATGGGCCCGACGTAGATTTTCCAGCATCGGTGTCCTGGCTGCGTTTTGGCGATCTTTTCGCCGAAACAGAAGGTTTTGTGTTTGCAATTATGGACGAAGTTATCATGACGAACAACTACCGGAAGTATATTCTGAGGGATGGGACGGTCGACATATGTCGGGCATGTCACCAGCCTGGTGAGTCGCTCAGACATATAGTATCCGGTTGTTCTCGTCTTGCCAACGGCGAATATTTGCATAGACACAACCAAGTAGCCAGGATTGTCCACCAGCAACTTGCTTTAAAGTACCAACTTGTCGACTCTGAAATACCGTACTACAGGTATGTGCCCGACCCAGTTCTTGAAAATGGTCGTGCTACTCTGTATTGGGATCGGTCTATCATTACTGACAGAACTATCGTGGCTAACAAGCCGGACATAGTGGTGATAGACCGATTAGAGCGCCTTGCAATGATCATCGACGTTACCATACCCCATGACGAGAATCTCGTGAAAGCCGAAAAAGATAAACAAATGAAATATTTGGACCTGGCTCACGAGATTGTCGACATGTGGGATGTTGACTCGGCGATCATTGTACCGATAGTCGTGACCGTAAATGGTCTTATTGCCAAGAGCCTCGACCACCACCTCAAGAGGCTCTCGTTAGACGGCTGGATCAAGTCCTCTATACAGAAGGCAGTATTGCTGGACACGACACGCATCGTACGGAGGTTCCTTTCTCTGGAGCCCTAACCACCGGTAGCTTGGTCCCTGTGCCCGATGCCGGTGGGCCTCCGTGGTCCCATTTTAATATTTAATTTATTTCGTTTTATAATATTTAAATAGTTAAAATGTGATCATGAGAACAGTATTTAATAAACGGCATAATAATAAAACCCCTCTGGGGCAGTCGTTATCTCATCATGAGACTAACGCAATCTCAGAGGGCAGAGTAACAGCTTTCAAACATCACCTTTTTCTTGTGATATATGTATATTACAGGATAGAAAGAAAGCTTACAAACCGCAGGGCAGCTTTGTGGCGAGCTGAATGTGTGTGGCGACACTGCGGTCCCGAATACTTCAGGGAGTCGGTCAGGGCCTCGTCTCCGGCTTGCCTTTACTGGCTGGTCGGAGTGGATTTCCAAGAGCGCCCCCGCAGGACTCTCCACTCTGGCTTGCCTTAGTCGGCCGGCCAGAGGGAAGTCGCAAGAGCTATTTGCTCGGGGGTGGAAGTGTCATTGTCAAGGGCGTAATTACGGGGAAACCCGCTCCGGGTCACGAGACCCGCGATGGCGAAACCGGTGCCGCACCGCTCTACACCCCTCCCAATAGCCCAGAGTAATTAGTTTCCATATAAGTAGCAATAGGCCCTCACCTGCTGCGGCTAACCCGTGACTGTACTTAATAGTGCGGTGATGGAGGCGCCTCAGTAGGTGTTCCATTACATTCTAGATTAAAACTCTCAAAGGGCCTCTGCGCGTTGGACCTATGTCTCCGTGTACGCCTGCTAAAGGGCCGGGTGTTGTTCTAACTAATTAGAATAATACCCGAGAAAGAGAAACAAATAATAATAATAATCTTTATTTGCCAGGAACATGGTTATATAGATAGTAGGGTCATAGATAAATATAATACTTTACAGTAGTAGGGTTATATTTTTGAACAACATGTTCCACCGTATATACGGCATGCAAAAATACAATAATCTTAAAATTGAAATTTACACACTATAAATTTACACAATATAAAAATACTAACTTATTTACACATTAATTTTTATATAACCTTATTTATCTATTTAAAAATCTAGCTTAAAACTCTAACTTACACCTAATATATAAAATCTATTTAACATTTTTATAAGATATAAATGCCGAAACCGTGTAAAAACATTTTTCTATGAGCCATTTCTTTAAATTGTACATAAAACTAGTAAGTACTACTACTGTAAAGTATTATATTTATCTATGGTACTACTAATATCTTAATATATAAAATCCTTACGTTACTGACTGACTGACAGATACGCTACACAGGAAGCTGAAATTTGGCATGTATGTTTCTTGGGGACCGTAGGGGTGCACTAAGAAGGGATTTCCCGAAATTCCTACAGGATCGGCCAAAACGGGTAAATTTTAAAAAAATGCAGGCGTAGCTGCTGGCGTCCTCTAGTTATCAATAAATAGTTTAGATAAACACCTAGTTTTATTTTCCTCATATTCGTAATGAAAAGTAGAGTGTTTAACACGGATAAAAGAATCAATTCCAAATCGGACTATAGGTAGTTTAAATGTCTCGGGAATTGATTCTTTCGACCCTCGGTTAACAATCTACTATTCTCCTCTAACGCTGCTCGTGGAATTCAATCTGGTATTGTCACTTTGTATTAAAAATAGGTCATAGGCACAACACGGACTAAATATCCATACCTATATGTATAAAATAATGTGTCACTTCTCACTGCCAAGTGCACTTAATCTTAATATATAAAATCCTTGCGTTACTGACTGACTGACAGACATGCTACAGCCGAAACTATTGGGCGCAGGAAGCTGAAATTTGGCAAGTATGTTTCTTGAGGACCGTAGAGGTGCACTAAGAAGGGATTTCCCGAAATTCCCACGGGATCGGCCAAAACGGGTAAATTGAAAAAAATTGCAAGCGCAGCTGCTGGAGTCCTCTAGTTATTATATATTTTCTTCATATGCCAATCATTTACCGTGTGGTTGACGGCATAGAATACAAGTGTCACCACCTCCTATCTTCCCGTGGGTGTCGTAAGAGGCGACTAAGGGATAACACGATGCAAATACCATCTTTGCGTAGAGACGGAAAACTCGACATCAAACCCTATACATCTGCCTCGTTGGTCTCGCGGCATAAATGTGCGCGTGGGATCGGGAGGTCCCGGGTTTGGTTCCTGGGTCGGGCAGTGTTATTGGGTTTTACATACATACATACATACATATCGTCACGTCTTTTATCTCCGAAGGGGTAGGCAGAGGTGTATTTCTACACCCACTTTTCGCCAGATATACTTTAGTCCCACGTAATAAGGGGCGAGCCTATTGCCGTACCGGGCACATTTCCAGACTCCGTGCTGTTACTGAGAATTTCGTGACAGAAAAACCTTATTACATGTTATTGGGTTTTTCTGTCACGAAATTCTCAGTAGCAGCACAGAGTCTGGAAATGTGCCCGGTACGGCAATAGGCTCGCCCCTTATTACGTACTAAAGTATATCTGGCGAAAAGTGGGTGTAGAAAGTAGAAATACACCTCTGTCTACTCCTTCGGGGATAAAAGGCGTGAGGTTATGTATGTATGTATGTATGCCAATCAATGTACCTACTTATTGTAAGTGCCAATGATTGTAACTTTGGACAGAAGTAATTTGAATTCAATACAGAAATTAAATAAATGTTCATTATTTAAATTTATGTAGTAAGTAGGTACCTATTTTCTTTGATTCTTGAAACCTTTTATCCGAAAAAGCAAATAATAACACTATCAACTTTGTATTTTACGAAGCCAGTTATTCACAGAAAGGACAATGGCAGATCTCCATACATCAAAATGTCTGAAATAAAATTGAAGCGCACAGTAATAAAAAATATTAAAAAAATTTGGCGTAGGTAACAGAGTCTATAAATGATTCTAAAGTCCGTGCCACGAGAAGATAGACTTTTTGTAAACAAAGAATTTCTACTAAGTGACTTAGCGATAGTTCTGTCAAAAACAAATAATGTCAAATCCATTGAGCGCAACGGTACATAGATACGTGTCATTGGAAACTAATATGTCAACGGATCGGGTTTTTATCGATATTGTGCGCTGTCAACAGGATCTTTTAATGTTTTGAGGTACTGGCGCCTAGAATGTCAACATTTGGCGTTAGTTCATTGAAATGTTACATTCTTGGGCTTAACATGCATTTATCAGAGGACAAAATATTTTTTTTAATTATCAAGAAGGGTAAATGTAAAGTTAAATACAAGTTTATAGGATCGCAACACTCTTTCCGCTGCTGGCATCTCGAAAACGCGGGTGAGAATAGCAGATGACAGAAAATTATTTATACCTAAAAAAGAAATTGCGTTTTCAGACTACCGTAACTTGTTAGATTTTGTTTAAGTTCATTCTGACGATTTCATTCACAGAAAACGTAAAATCTCCATGCCTAGATTTTTTTATGCAATGTACTAGCTAGTTCTCTATAATAATATTCATTGTTGGTCAATAATTTAATATTTTAGGATAGGTATGCTACATTGAGCAAATGATTTATTGTCTATGATTTTTAAAAAAATCGTGTCAATAATAGAGTAACATGATGTACTCTATCATTAACATATATGGTACTCTATTTTTCCTTAATTTACATAATAAATTACGTGTAAAACTACAAAAAAATCGGCAAATTTATGAAAATTCGACCATTCAAACACAAAATCAAATATTTTTATTTCAGTAAAATTTAACAATATAAACTAAAAAAAAACATAGTGACATAATTAGGCCTTAAAAAAAATTGTTCAAAAAGTATAAAATCTATAGACACAACTGTTTGAAAAAAGGTTGTGAAGCCCTGAATGTTTGTTTACAAAAAGTCTATCTTCTCGTGGCACCAACTATATTTTCACTCAGGAAAGGTGGAAAAAGAAGATATCGGTGTTTGAATTTTTAGTTAAGAATGAACAATGTAGGTATGAAAGGAAAGTTATAGTATGAAAATTAAACAATGTAGGTAGGTACGTTTGAATTATCAAATGACATATGTCAGATTGACATCAAAACGCGGAAGTATTTTGTAGCATCTAACTGTCACAGCCAAAGACAAAAGCAGAGCTGCACATATGAAATCGATTTTATGTGAAATCGATACAACATTAAAAAGATGGTGTGACGTTTTTATTTGATTTAAACGTTGTTTTGCGTCAAAAATATTAGCTTATTGATATAATGATGATTAAATATTAAATAACTGCATTTTAAACCAAACCAACTCTATAAAGGTCGATAGTATCGATTACTTATTTAATAATCGATACGGATATAGCGCTCACGTCTATTCCTGTCACACCATTGTCTATGGCAACAATCAAATAATAAAGTATTCGTAATCAATTGGAATGCTTTTTATCATCATAAAATACTCCAGCTTTAACGAGACAAAGTGAAAATATTAAAAATCGTAGAAAAATATAACAATTTGTTTTGTTCATATGAAGTTTAAGGTCGCAACAACAAACCCAGACCAAATTCTGCCATTGTTCTTTGCTTAGAGTGCCAATAATTATACTGTTTACCCTATTACTTTACTCTATGATACAGAGCTCTTTGATACAGAGTTACAAATGATCATGCTTCTACCTAGTGGTGAGAATTAGAACTAAATGAGATCGGCGCTAAATTTAAATGTTCAAGTTTTCTATTCATGTAATAAGTGCATTAAAATCGTTAAGGTCTACTGTTCTATGTAAATCTGAGTTCTTTGCCATAGGCTAGGTAAACCATTATTTTATTGGCAACCCATACAAGGGTATCCCCTAGTATGGTTTGCATATATTTACTCCGAATTAAATAAAAAGAAACTACCTGTACGCTCGATAGATGGCGTTGTACAAGTGGGCTAAATCGCGCTATGGTTTCGTTACCGCGTCAAGTATACCAGCAGTCGACGAGTACCATTTGTTATCTTGTTTTGTTAAAGATTACCATAAATTTGGTCAATTTTTGTAACCACATTAACGTAAGGTTTTATTTAGCCTTATGTTATTGTGGTAGAATAAAGTTCGGAATAGTAAGGAGTAGGGCTGTTGATATATTTTAAAATATCGGATTTTCGATATATCGATATTTTTAAATATATCAATATCGGAGTTCGATATATCGAAAATAAATATCGATATTTCGATATATCGGCTTTATTTTAAAAAAAAATCGTAAGTCAGCTCAAAAATGATTACACAGTTTATACTTTATAGCCCAGTATATTTATTAAACAAATTAAATTATGAATGTACCTAAGTGTAAGGTTATAGTTCACTGTATTTTTTTTTTTAATTTAAGGAAGACAATTATGTATACCATTATTTTTCAGTAAGAGCTTTTAAAAATACTCTTTGTTTTATATGTTCAGCTGTTTAGCTTTTACGATTGTTAGGCACTAAAAGATTGATTGTAGAAGCAACTCGTTCAGATGGTACAGATGTAGCAGAAAAAAAAATATTTAACAGCTATTTCTCATAGCACGGAAGTAAAATGACTACTATCAATCCAAAATTTCAGGGCGTTTGATGAGAAAATAATTTTTAAAAAATTTCACTACTAGAAAATTTTGTAAATTATACCTGGAATTTTTCAAAAACATTTTTAATTCTAATTTTTAATTTTCGTGGATTTGGAAAAGGCTTATGATAAAGTGGTGAGGAATGAAATGTGGTCGGTACTGTCGATGTATGGGGTGAACAGCAGCCTCATTCGAGCTCTGAAATCCCTTTATGAGGATTCTAGAGCTTGTGTGAGGATAAACGGGGCATACACTGACTGGTTTACCATCAACACAGGTGTTAGACAGGGATGTGTAGCGTCGCCGTGGCTGTTCAACCTCTTCATAGACAGTTATTTGCAAGATTTGAAACATAGTGATTGTGGATTAAGGATGAATGAGTTACTTGTCAAATGCCTCCTTTATGCTGATGATCAGGTTATTCTTGCGTCTTCAGCGGAGGAGTTGCAGGAGATGGTAACAATCATGCATGGTGCGTTAGAGAGGAAAGGAATGAAAGTGAATGTAAGTAAAACGAAAGTTATGGTTTTTGAAAAGGAGGAATGCGTTACGGCTTGTAATGTTATGATCGATGGACAACGAGTGGAGCAAGTGAATGAGTTTGTATATTTAGGTACGCTGTTTACAAGAGATCGTAAGAATGTAGAAGATATTGAAAGAAGAGTTAATGCAGGTAATAGAGTGAATGGAGCTCTGAAGGCGTTTATGAATAGCCAAAACGTGTCCAAAAAGGCACGTTTGGCTGTGCATGGAGGGGTGTTAGTACCTACTCTAATGTATGGTAGTGATAGTTGGGTATGGCAGAAGAGTCATGAAAGTAAAATAAATTCTGTACAAATGAGAGCACTGAGAAGTATGTGTGGTGTCTCTCTGACTGACAGAGTAAAGAATTGTGTGATAAGAGAGTGTTGTGGGGTAAAAGAAGATATAGTGACAAGCATCGAGAAAGGTATGCTAAGATGGTTTGGGCACGTGGAGAGGATGGATGATGAAAGACTGACCAAGCAGATATATAAGGCAAGTGTGGAAGGGACAAGATGAAGGGGAAGACCTAGGCGGACGTACTCTGACCAGATTGGAGACATCCTGAAAACAGGACATGTGAGAAGTACCCTGAACAGAAGAGCATGCATGAGGAATCTGATGGGAGTGAATGAAGCAAGAGAATATGTCAGGATCGTTGCAAATGGCGGGCCGTAGTCCCCGCCTACCCCTCCGGGAAACAGGCGTGAGTCTATGTATGTATGTATGTAATTTTTAATTAATAAATACCTACTTTAGATTAAGTTTACTAAAATTATTTAAAAAAATATCGATCATCGATATCGACATTTCAATATCGAACTATCGATATATCGTCTAAAAAAATATTAGTAATAAATATCGATATTTGGAAAGCATAATATCGATATTTCGATATATCGATATTTTATCAACAGTCCTGGTAAGGAGTGACAAGAGCTAATTTCCATTTGTATGTACTTACAACCAAAGACAATAAAATACCCTGTACAATTAATTACATCGATGCATAATTTCAATACCTATACCTACTTAATTAAACTAACTTAACTAACCTTTATGATGCTTATTATACTACGATAAATAATATCCACTCGATTTCGTTTTAATTTCTGTAATAATTTTTCATAAATAGTCTTTATAAATATACCTAGATAGTAGTATCACAGATTATATAATATTATACAGTAGTAGTATTATCTGAAATTTTCAATTTTATATATTTTTTTTGACTCGTGCCCGTATCCCCGAAGAGGTGTAATATTCCACCAACATTTGACCGACCCGGGAACCTTTATGTTAAATACCTAAGTAGGGTTTGAAGTTATGACGTAATAAATATAATTGCAAGATACGTGAAGATATCCCCTCTTGGAAGTCCAGATTAAGTTACAATTATTATAACTAGCTGTAGGGGAAGCGGGTTGTCAAGATGTGTTGTGTGAAGAGATAAAATAAGTACTCCAAAATACGAAAAGATAATTTTGCTTTTACCTTGTTCACAGAAAAACTCATTATAAATAAACTACATAGCTACAACCTAACTGTATGGGAGCAAGGAGACGACTGCTCACTGCTGAGTTTCCCTTACACAATAGTGCGCCTTGCATATAATTTGTAGCGTCAGCAGCCGCAAATTTAGTAGTGTCAGAGACGAGTAACGTCTCTGGTAGTGTATTAAAAGATTGTCATGCATACACATTTATTTATTTTTAATTTACTACAGCGCCATCTATGAACATCTGCACAAACTCCAAAGACAACTATGCAGCGACGCACGTGAAGCTCCCTACATAGGTAAGTTCCAAGTTAGGGCCATCTCTTGTGCACGACCAAGAACCAAAGTAAAAAAATTACATTTCTTGTTGATAGATGGCACTAGCAGCGTTACGCTTGAGATCAAATTTACCTTTGGTGACGATATAGGGCAGTAGCAGCAAAGAACTTTGCTAACATTGAATATTATATTATTAATATTGAAAAAAAGGTCACCATTTAATGTTATTTTTTCCGAACTAGTCTAGTACAGTGATATTGCATGCAACCGAACGCAAATAACGAAATGAAATGGTGATGGTTGCCATAAATGTAGTATATAGTAAATAACGGGTGGTGAAATAAATCTACTATTAACTTAAATCGAGTATTAATGTACTTATCGATGATATGAATCTCAGAATATGCGTCTTTTATTATATAAAATACCTTCTTTTATCAAATTGGGTGATGAAATACGTCCGAAATTATTAAGTAACAGGGGGTCTAGTACGAGTTTGCACTCGATTGTCACGGTGGACGATAGCTTAGTCGACGGGAACAATTTCCATACTTTTTCTAAATGCGCCCCCTAGCGGTCTCTATCGATCGCTACTCTCCGTTAGGGGCGCTTGTGACGATCGAGTGCAAACTCGTACTAGACCCTCTGTATTTTTTTAATATAAACCAACCACTTCAATAAAACTTACCTCTCATGATAATTTAATAATGATTATTCATTATTAAATTAATTTTTAATAATGAATTAATAATGCTTACCTAATAATTTTAATTGATTATATTAATATGATTAACACTTTGAAGGACAGTAAACGCCTATAGACGTGATAACAATAAAACTTCAATTGTGTCTCGTTTACTGTCAGTGAAAGTGTTAATATTAATTGATTAATAATTATTAATTGATTTTCATATTAATTGATTAATAATTAATAGAATTAATAATTAATAATGATTTGATCATCATAATTTTATGGAAAATGCCAGCCTGGCGCAAGTTCCTAAGAAAAACCCGAATGAAGAAAAAAGAAAGAAGGTATTTTATATAATAAAAGACGCATATTATGAGATTCATATCATCGATAAGTACATTAATACTCAATTTAAGTTAATAGTAGATTTATTCCACCACCCTGTTATTTACTATATACTACCATATGGCAACCATCACCATTTCATTTCGTTATTTGCGTTCGGTTGCATGCAATATCACTGTACTAGACTAGTTCGGAAAAAATAACATTAAATGGTGACCTTTTTTCAATACATACATACATACATACATACATATCGTCACGTCTTTTATCCCCGGAGGGGTAGGCAGAGGTGTATTTCTACACCCACTTTTCGCCAGATATACTTTAGTCCCACGTAATAAGGGGGCGAGCCTATTGCCGTACCGGGCACATTTCCAGACTCCGTGCTGCTACTGAGAATTTCGTGACAGAAAAACCCAATAACACTGCCCGACCCAGGAATCGAACCCGGGACCTCCCGATCTCACGTGCACATTTATGCCGCGAGACCAACGAGGCAGTTTTTTCAATATTAATAATATAACATTGTTGCGTCGCGGTAGGGCCGCAGAGGAAGAGGAGATTGCCGTCCTCCTTACACTCTGCGGCCGCTGGGTGTTTTGGTGGCGGAGCCCAACACCTTCATCCGCCGCCAAGGGGATTTTGTTCGGGGCCCGCCTGACCATCTGGCGGGCCAATACCAGTCGGGGGGTTGCGACGAATGCTTCGGCGATACCCGACCCTCCAACACACGGGTACATGAGAAAGTCGAGGTGGTTTTTAGTGGTAACATCACATACTCCGGCTCTCATTTCCCCAAGAGTCGGAGATCCGAAGGGATTTTCCACCTCGTAAAAAAATATGTTTTCTCTTGCCAAGTACCGTGCGTGCAAAGCTGTATGCGAACATGATATCGGAGCCAAGCGTTTGTGCGTATAGACGGACATAAGACCTTAGAACATCCTCAACGTAATTTACAGCGTTCATGTTTATCATCAGCCCTTTACTGTCCCACTTCTGGGCACGGGCCTCTTCTCAGTATGAGAAGGGTAAGGCCATAGTCCACCATGCTGGCCAAGCACGGGTTGGCATGTCTTTCGAGAACATTATGGAGAACTCTCAGACATGCAGGGTTCCTCACGATGTTTTCCTTCACCGTTTAGCAAGCGATAATTAACAATTTAATACGCACTTAACTACGAAAAGTCATTGGTGCGTGCCGTGGTTTCAAACCCGAGACCCTCTGCGTAGCAATCTGTTGGTTTCTCCACTCAGCTTTCGCTGCTAGCGTTCATGATACCATTTACAAAAACGAGCTCAGTTATTACAAGTTACCCTCTTTAATTTTTATTAATAATTATGGAGGAGGATAATAATAGTGATGATGACAATGTGAATGTTTTATCTGATAAAAGTGATGATGAGATAATTGAAGAATGTGAACGAGTGCTTAAAAGTATATCGGATTGTGGTGAACAAGAGGCTGAAAATTCAAAAAGGTTGCTAGAAAAAAGTGGGGGTAGTAGTGACGACGGTTTTATTATTGTAAGGCGAAATAAACCCAAACGGTTGATAAGAAGTGACTCAATTATGACCAAAAAATACGACAAAACGCACGGAATGGAGATCAGCAGAGAGGAAAATATGGAAGAAATGTACAAAATTTGCCTAATATCTTTAGAGGTTCTACCTAAACAAATGGCATTAGCGAAACTATTAGGAAGTGAAAATATAACTAACGTATTGAGAATCAAGTACAAAAGTCCTTACAAGGTTTTTATTCATTTTAAAACTAAAGAAGATGCTGAAAACCTAATTAAATGCCAAAACATTATTGACTTAGGAATCCGAGCTCAATATATCAACCAGTTGAACTTATCTTATGGAATAATAAAGGGCGTGGACTTAGAACTTGGTGAGACAGAGATATTGCAAAGCTTAGAGAGTCCATGTAAAATATTATCGGTCAAAAGATTGAGACGTATCAACCAAGACAGAGAGTGGGTGGAGAGTGAAACGGTACGTATCTGTTTTGAAAGTCCAACTTCACCGTCATTTATTTACGCCTATGGATGCCGTTTTAAGGTTGAACGATACGTATTTCCTGTTTCCCAATGCTCTGCCTGCTGGAAGTTTGGGCATATAAGAAAATTCTGTCCAATTAAGAAGATTTTATGTCCCAAATGCGGCAGTGAACATGATAATTGTGACACAAATATAATCGTATGTGTCAATTGCAAAGGACCTCATATGGCACTGGACAAGACATGCCCTGCCTTTCTGAAGGAGAAAAAGATACGCAACCTTATGAGTGAACGCAATATTCCGTATCGAGAAGCCTTAGAAACATTAAAAGATGATCACAGTAAAGAAAATTTTACTGAGATTTCGCGGGCCTCTGATGAAATATTGAAACAAGGTCCACTCACCACAGACAAGACATACAGTAGTGTTGTTCGCTCTCAGAGCTCAACGAAGTTTACCAATATTACCATAGAGAATGGATGCAATATTACTCAAGAATCTTTAAGCTGTCAAAAGGAGAAAAATGAAGAAGTTGGTAATAGACAAATACAAAAACAAAGAGTCGAAAAGTCGAAGCAGTCAAGAAAACAAAGTCAAAATAAAGATTTATATGATAGCATGGAAACGGACTGGGATGCCTTGTCAAGAGAAACAGATGCGGTGGTTAGAAGTATTCAGGAAGTTAAGCAAACAGAACAAGAAGAAAATGAGGAGAAAAAACAAAGAAGAAGTAGATTTGCGCAAGTATTTATAAAGATCAAAGAGATTGTGTGTTCAGAAAAATCATTTGACGAAATCTTATTGTCTGTGTTAAAAGTAATTATCGAGGAATGCAAGGTATTTATTATGAATTTATTTATTAAAGAAGGACTAAATCAAATACTAGTTAAGTTACTTAATGGATAATTATCGCAAAAACCCCTTGATAAATATAATTCAGTGGAATAGCCAAAGTTTAAAACCTAAAACACTCTGTTTTGAGGCATTACTTTCGCAGGAAAAAATACATATCGCTATTGTCAGTGAAACTTGGCTAAATCCAGACATTTCTTTGAAAATAAGTAAATATAATGTTTACAGAAAAGATAGGGAGGACTCCTACGGAGGAGTTGCGATAATTATACATAAATCCATAAAGGCGGTAAGTTATCCTATTAAATTACGTAACAGAGGTATAGAAATATTATGTGTGAAGCTACTTAATTGTAAAAGTTTAGAATATGTTGCTTCCATTTATTGTCCGTCTTCAGTTCGTACAACCACATCAGATTGGGAGAATATGTTCTCATTAATACTCAGAAAATCACTAGTCGCTGGTGACTATAATGGGCACCATACTAACTGGTCTTATAAAACAGATCAACGAGGAACTCAGATACTAGACTCATCACTTGACCACGGATTTATAGCATTAAATAACGGAGAGTCAACTAGGGTAAAATTAGTTAATGGCATTATGCAAAAATCATCACCTGATGTCACATTTGCGTCATCAGATATCGCTATTAAGTTGAATTGGACAGTACTGAGTGAAAACTTAGGCAGTGATCACCTTGTATTGAAGATTTCAATGAATTCTCAAAATCAGGTAGAGTATTCTCCGAAGCGAAATTTTAAAAAGGCCAATTGGGAAGATTACCGTCAAGAGCTCAGTGACTCCTTTTCTGATTTAGATTATTCTGGCAATGATATTCAGACACAGTACGACTTTTTTGTAAAACAAATCGAGTTGGCAGCCAATAAACACATACCTATGACTAAAATTTGTACTAGGCCTTTAAGAAATTTTAGGCCAAAAGAGTATTGGAATCCATCATTATCCAAAGCAGTGGCAGAACGTAGGTTGGCATTGGCCAAATTTAGAAGAAACCCTACTCCTGACAACCTGTCTCGATTAGAGGTAAAAGTTGCAGAGACACGTAAATTGATATCCGCTGCAAAACAGAACAACTGGAAAAAGTTCTGCAGTAGTATAAATGAAGTCACTTCAATATCTGATATGTGGCAAAAGATGCGATGGTTCAAAGGGTATCGGCAATCAAAATTTCAAGTATCAGAAGAAAATTTTAGAAACCTATTACATTCACTTACACCGGACACTGTGATAAACATATCACCAACTTTTAACTCTAAGAACCATTTGCTAGAATCATTATTTACTATTGAAGAACTTGAGAATAGCTTAAAAAAGAAAGACACTGCTCCGGGTAATGATGGAATAACTTACTCTATGATCTATAACATTCCATATGTAGCTAAGACGTTTTTACTACAATTAATGAATAACATATACTCAACTGGCATTATTCCTAAGCAGTGGCGTACAATATCTGTTATTGCAATTCCTAAAACTACAAATGATACCATTTCAGAACCTAAACTTAGGCCAATATCTCTCATATCCTGCATGTGCAAGACTTTTCATAACATGATGTGCAAAAGAATAGAGTGGTATATTGAGAAACATAGCATACTTTCACCTTACACTGTCGGATTCAGGAGAAGTCAGTCTTGCTTGGATTGTTTATCTAGACTAGTTACATATATTCAAACAGGTTTTTCTAAGAATACTCCAACTATAGCATGTTTTTTAGACATTACAAATGCCTATAATAATGTTTTAGCAGAGAAAATAGTTCAGACATTGGATGAATTAGGAATGGGTTCACAATTGTGCAATTATTTATATTCTTTTCTATCTGAACGATATTTGATGATAAAGAACAGTAGTGATGGGCAAATTATTGATGTCAGACGTGCTAACAGAGGCTTGGCACAGGGTGATCCCATCTCACCAATGCTTTTTAATATTGTCACTTTAAAAATCTGTCAACAGATTAGAAATGTTGTAATTTCACAATATGCTGATGATTATGTGTTAATTTTTAGACATACAAATTTAGATCATGCAGAGGAGGAGTTACAAAAGGCCCTCGACTCTATGGTTGTATTACTGGACGAAATAGGACTAGAACTGTCGCCAGACAAATCTAAGATGTGCCTGTTTAGTAGGGGGAGACGAAAAAAGCAAATAAAACTTAAAATTAACCAAACTACAATTTCATCAGTAGACTGTGTGAAGCATCTGGGTGTCTGGTTAGATAGATCACTTTTGTGGTCAAAACATATAAATGAATTATGTGAAAAAGCAGCAAAATTTTTGAATGTATTTAAAGTATTGGCGGGGCCTACTTGGGGTATACATCCCAAACATTTGATATCAATGTATATCTCATTAGTTAGAAGCAGAATTGACTTTTGTTGCTTTCTTTATGATAACAGTGCAAAGAGTCATCTAAGTAAACTGGACAAAATCCAAAATCAGTATTTAAGATGTATAGGTGGCTTTATAAAAAGCACTCCGATTCATGTCATGGAAGCTGAATTGTGTATTTATCCTTTATTTATTAGAAGATTATATCTGGCTTACAAGTTCTGTTTGAAAAGCATGTCATACTCGAATAACCTAACTATTAATTTAATAAATGAGATAGGTGATCTGTCAGTCACAAGGTACTGGAGTAATAAGAAAAAGCCCTTACTAGTGAATGTTTATAATGAATGTAAGTCTTGTAGTATACATTGTACAACTGTGTTAGATATGTTCTCACTAGATATTTGGGTTACATATATAAAAGTACATGGCAAAATTAATTTTAGTTTAGATTGTATCAAAGATGCAAAACGCAATCATGAAATTACATCACTTAAATTTGCAGTAATCAAAGAACTAAACGAAAAGTACTCTGGTTGGAAGATAATCTTTACTGATGGCTCTAAAAATGAATCTGGATGTGGTGCCGCTTATTATGATTTAAGTGATGGAAATTCAGCGTCATATAAAACTGTAAATGTATGTGTGTCTATAATGACGATGGAGCTCATTGCAATCTCCAAAGGCCCTAGATAACATTTGTTGCAACTATACGAACTATGTACATCAAAATGTAGTAATATGTACTGACAGCAGTAGCGGTTTAATGCATTTGGCTCGATGCGCCTCTGGATTCAGAGGTGCACCGATAGCTTATGCTATTCTTAAGCGAATTCACGAATTAAGGGATATCAACTTGAGATTGCAATGGGTCCCATCGCATATAGGCATAAAGGGAAATGAAGAAGCGGATAGATTAGCAAAAAAAGCAATTGTGGAAGGTTTACAAATAGAAATTGTTCCTGTTTATACAGATGTACTGGGCCCGTTTAAAAATCTATGTTACAATACATTTAAGGAATATTTCGATGAAAGGAGCAAAGAAAAGGGTGTCTGGTACAAGACCATACAATCGGAACCTCCTCGGATCCCTTGGTTTGGTACAAACAATATAAAAAGAAGTTATGTTGTTATGGCTCATAGATTGCGGTCTAATCATTTTCCATCCAGAAAATTTGCGCACCTTATGAAAAAGGCGGATTCGCCTAATTGTCAAGTATGTGGAAAGGTTGAAGATGTTCAACATATTCTGATCGAATGTAAAAAGAATCAAAGGGCGAGAGAGCTATTGATGCGGGACTTAAAAATTAATCCATATGATGTGGGAGCCTTTATAAAAATCCTATCCATGCCTAGTTCTGAAAAAGCTGTGTTGTTGTATGAAATGGTAAATGCATCAATCACTCCCTCGGTTACAAATAGATAAGAGACAATGTTTATTTATATTATGACTAGTAGTCCATAGTTTAAGGGTACGATGAGGCTGACATACCTTTGTAAGGTAAAAGCCTCGAAATAAAGTAGAATAAAAAAAGAAAAAAAAAACGAGCTCAGTTCGTCTGTTCTTCATAACACCCGCCCATACCATAACTGTTGAGACGTTGTATATGTAGATGCACTTCCTGAACACACCTCAGTCTTTCAGTATTACAGGACGACGGTACAGTATTACCCTTCTAGTATCAGGCTTGAACCCAAATCGAGACTCATCGCAAAATAAAATTTTATCCCATTGTTCCCGGGTCCATGTAATGTGTTTCCTACACCATTCATTTCGACGAGCGCGATTCCCGTGACGTATCGGTGGGCACCTAATTGGCCGTCGCGCTCGTAGGCCATACTCATGCAGTCGATTTCGCACAGTTTGGCAGCTAACAACAACACCACTTGAATTTTGTAGCCTCAAACCTATCTCTCGGGCGGTTAACATCGGCTGGCGTCATGCAGTCAGTTGTATGTATCGATCTTGCCGTGTGGTTGCATACCTACCTCGACCTGTGTGCTGCTCAGCAGGATCTCCCGTGTTAGTGTAACGCTGATGAAGACGGCAAATAACGCTTCTGTTGATACCAAAATACCGAGATACCTGAGATTGACTTCTTCCCGCTTGCAACATCGTTCAAATGACGTCGCTCCATGACGTAAAAAATGTCTGAAAATCCAAATTTGTTCACAATTTTTTCAAATTATTGTTTAAATCATATAGACCAGTGCAGATACGTTAGAAAACCGTAAAAAGTGAAATAAAATTACAGTAGGATGAAACCCATTGGAGAAGGCAGAGAATATGTCAAAAATTTTAGGAAAAATAAATTACGGTCGATGTGAGGTCGGGAAGTGGATGGGGTTGCGATTTTAAGGGTAAAAAAGGGTTTTTCTCGATTGTCGGCAAAACTACAAGTCCTACGGAAAAAACGCAAATGGCAAAGTTGTAGATTATAAAAAGATCTACAACTTTTGTATTTACACTTTATTCACATAATGTCAAAATTTATTTGAAAATTCAAATAATCAAGTTTTTTCGTTTTTTATTTTTATCTTTTACAATAGTTTTTTCTTTTCCAGAATATTTGGTGAAAACTTACCTTTGTATGTTCCAAACGTACTGTAAATGTATTTTTACGCCTTATTTTAACTCAATATTGAAAACCGACCTCACATCGACCGTAATTTATTTTTCCTTAAATTGTTGACATATTCTCTGCCTTCTAGTATTAAAATTAATAATTAAAATAAGAATTTATATTTTCACGCCTCTAATGGCAGAATATGTCACACAACATAATTTAAGACCATGTATACCACCATATTCTGGAAAATATAGTTTTATTATTATTATTATTATTCTCCAATGGGCTTCATCCTACTGTAATTTTACTTCGTTTCAAAAATTATCTACCCTGGTCTAATAAAATTGATACAGAATACTAAATTTTAATAAGCAAAGAAAACGCTATAAAATTCGAAAAGATGCATTCGCTTTTGAATTTGTGAAAAAAAAAATATACTCGAATTTTTTTACAACCATCTAGTATGTCCTCTAGATCAAAAAAAAATACATAGGTATTACCTACTTGGTAAGAAATGATATAATAATTGATTAATAATTTGAAATAGTATGTGTTGCTTAGACTTTTTTGTTGTGTGTATATTAACATATGTTTTTATAAGATATATTTTCATAACACCTTTGTAGTAACTGTCCGGTTGTCTAGTATTAGGTCTCTTGTTCACGAAGCCTTACTTATATACTGACTTTTCGCTTAAACCTACGAGAGCGTAATGTTAACATATTCATCACAGGTTGAACACTTGACTTTTTTAAATAGTTGTCTACAGGTATGGTGTATTTCTAATGTATAAATCTCACGAGGTATGGTGTATTGTATTTCAAATGTATAAATCTAACGAGGTATTGTGTACTTATTCCAAATGTATAAATCTAAAGAGGTACCTAGATGACTGAACGTATGGTGTATTTCAAATGTATAAATCGAACAAGGTACTTATGGTGTATTTCAAATGTATAAATCTAACGACGTACTTGTCTACACGTATGGTGTATTTCAAATGTATAAATCTATCGCCGTAGTTGACTGCACGTATCTATAAATTTCGTCACAAAGATAGATAGTTAGAGGCTGGTCGACGAAGTGTGGCACTTTATGAAGAACTAGATGAGGCCGCACACTTGCGTTCATAAGGGGTTCTGCTCCGCACCCGTGGCTCACAGCGTGAGCCTATAGCTATATATAGCCTTCCTCAATAAATAGGTAATCCACCACAAAAAGAATTATCCAAATCGGATCTGTAGTTTCTGAGATTAGCGCGTTAAAGCAAACAAACAAACAAACTTCAGCTTTACAAAATCTATACATTGTGCGACAAGGACGGGGGCAAGGGTAAAATAATCATGAAAATCGTGAGAGCGTGAGACGCTATTGCTTCGGGTTGCGGAGGTCTGACTGACAGTCACTGTGAAAAAGCTAATATTCAGTCAAGTCCAAATAGGCTAGTAAGCAGACCCCGTAATAGGGGGCGAGTCTATTGCCGTTACCGGGCACATCACCAGACTTCGGACTGCTACTGAGAATTCGGAAAAACCCAGTAGCACTTTTTCACGACCCGGGAATCGAACCCTCGACTGCTGACCAGAGGTCCCGTCCGATCAGCAGTCGCATACGCTATCCACTGGACCAAGGAGGCAGTCATCATCATCATCATTATATCATGTAGAATTGTATACCTACATACAATTAAGTTAGTTAGATAATAGTCAGTTCCTGCCTTTAGATTTACGATACGTCTATCAAACGAAGCTTTATTGTTAATAAATAAAATGTGACGCCACAAGTTTGGTACGGACCGGTCCACAACTCTCAACCCATGAACTTTACTTATAATGATATGTGAACAGACATTGTTATGTATCATTGTGCTCGTGCTGTGTTGTGTTAAGACGTGCGTGTTTATCTGACAGATAGTCGCAAGTGTGTACCGTGAACAGTAGTGGAAGCGTCAGGTAAATATACAACTTGTTACTAAATGCACATCGTAAATATTATTTACTTAATTTGACTGGGCGTCAATACCTTCTAAATAAACTGATGCCCGAAGGTATTGACGATAATGTTATGCGCGTATTGAATGGTTAATTATCGCTTGTCCCGTGCCTCGGAGAGCACGTTAAGCCGTCGGTCCCGGTTGTCATGAAGATCTTTGACAGTCGTTATAGGGCGTCAGTACCTTCTAAATAAACTGACACTAGTCTAAACCATGGAATATCGCTATCCCTTCGGGTTGCGGAGGTCTGACAGGCAGTCGCTCTGTGGAAAAGCTAACATTCAGCCAAATCCGGTTAGACTAGAAAGCGGACCCCAGATTGAAACTGGGATATCGCTAAGAGGATGATGAGGATGATGATGTATTTACATAAATAATAATATACGAAGGTCCCTATGTTGTACGTTTCTTTTTAATTTGTTTATTTGAATTATTTTCACAATAACATTAAATACAGATTATTAATTTTATCTATATACCTACATTGCATCATAGGGTTCCCACCAAGAACTTAGGGTCCCAAGCCAACCTCACCTGCAAGTGGTGCACCTGTCGATCAACGGACGAGGCTCTGGCAAACAAAATGTCCCAATAAGCGGCAATAGGCTCGCCACCTATTACGTGGGATCAAAACACTGGCGAAAAGTGGGCGTTTAGCATGCCTCTGCCTACCCCTTCGGGGAAACAGGCGTGAGTCTATGTATGTATGTATGTATGTATACCTACATTAATATCTTACATAATCATAATATTATCTAAGAATATGTACATGTTTAGGCGTCGTAGAATGCCTCCACAGCATTGCTAGCAGCATTGCCACGCTGGAAGGCAATGCTGCTGATTCTTTGAGCAAAGAATAAACCATTTATATTATCTGTGCCTCTGGTCACGTAAGACGTCGATTAATCGTTTAGATATAACTCGGAATAAAGAGCGAGGGCTCGGACCCCATGAGCCTAGCGTTCACACCCCAAACGGCTCAAATACGTAATTAGCTACTATATTACTGTATTTGCGCCGTTTGAGGGTTTCCACAGATGCAGCAGCAGCGCCAGCATGGCTTCCCGTGCTTGTAACATGGGATGGCGGAAGGGTTGTTGTACCATTATCTAGTACCCATAGTACACGCTCTGTTTAGTTCGAGACTAGATGGTGTTGTGTGTATGTGGTAGAATATTTATTTACCTATTATTTTTTTTCATCATTGTCCATGCGTTATCCCGGTTGCATTCGCCTTAGAGCCTCATCCATTAGAGCAGAATCCAAAGATAGATTGATCATGTAACCGGTTGTAAGTGATCAAGAACATGACCTAACTCGTCGATACAGGTTTTCTTGTATTTTTTATCGTCTCTTAATAAACGTCTATGACTTAATGTAATCATTATATCTATTGATGAATCGGCAATCTGTAAATTAGTGTTCGTCTTATTTTGGAGCCGGCCCACAGTGCGTGATTTTAAGGATGGACGCGCGCGGCACTTGTGAAGTTACCTGACTCGCGTTGTATGTATATTATTATGACATCTGTGATACCGTATTCAAGCAAATAAATAATTGCACCAGCATGGTCGGTAGGGAATGCGATCTCGTTCTCTTGAGATCTCGGCCTTTTTCGACCGAGATCAATCTCGCGAAAAAAGGCCGAGATCTTAACAGATTAATTAGATTGCACACGAGCATAAAAACCTCTTATTCGAAGCGCGGACTGACACAGACGGAGTTGCAATCTCTTGGTATCGGCATGAATAAAAAATGAAATGAATTTATACGAGTTCCAGGTGTCAAAATGCAATCTTTTACAGTTCGTGGATGTCTGCCTAGAACTGCGGTGCCAACTAGCGTTATATCCGAAAGGGCCTTCTCAGCGGCTGGTTATCTGGCCATAAAAAAGGAAGCCCTTTAGCAGACGATTCTTTGGACATTTTGTGTTTCTGAAGGAGCTACATATTTTCAAAATAATTCGTAATAATGGCTTGTGATTTGAACTGAAAACAACCCTTTCATTTGATTGATATATTTTATTAATTAATCTGTAATTTCTAATAATCTGACTAATTGATATATTCTTATTTGATAGATCCGTCCGTAAAAGTTTATTAAAAAATTGCACGATACGATAAACCATGTTTGATGCATAAAAGTCTTTAGAAAAATTCGTGAAAATAAATGTTTGTCTTATAATGGTTAATACTTTTGTCCTAATTTATTCAAATATTGCAATTATTTTCAAAAAATACATACAAAACTGCCACTCTCAGTTTTGAATACTACTACGAGATCTCGCCAATTTCGATTCCATTCCCTGCTGGTAGGCCGAATAATCCGATTCATTCACAATGACATGGTGACGCAAATAAGGAAATACTCTGTGCTACTGACATTATGTTGAGCTGCTAACCCCTTTACAGGATAACTCACTACTTATTGTACATACACACACACATAGACTCACGCCTGTTTAAAGGGGTAGGCAGAGACTACGAAACGCGGTTAGCAACGATCCTGACATTACTCTCTTGCTTCATTCACTCCCATCCAGTTTCTCATCCATGCTCTTCTGTTAAAGGTACTTCTGAGCTGTACTCTATTTTTACTACTTATTGTATAATGGCATTGATACATCTGAGCATTCACTTGTAACAGAACAACGAGCATTAGCCGTTTTAAGTTTTGTCAAACTGAACAACGAACAGATCCAAACATTGCTTCGAACATTTTCACGATCTTTCTAGCGAACACTCTAAAATACATTTAGCTCAGGTGTATCAGCTCTAAAAACACGCTCTTTGCCTTTCTGTTATGTAACATTCGTAAGAATGCTCATCATCATCAACCTTTAACAGTCCACTGCTGGACTAGGCCTCTCTTTTGAAAGGAGGAATTGGCCTACTATACCACGCTGGCCAAACGGGTTGGTATAGGGTTTGTATTAAGTTTTCTCTGCATAATATGCTCCCTCTGTCGGCTCTTACGACACCCATGGGATAATATGGGGTGGTGACACTCAGTATTCTTAATCCGTCACCACACGGACGAATATAAATGCTCACTACAGGTGAATTCTCAAGTGTATCCGCACCATTATATTTCACATACTCGTTTATAGTCTTTGTTTTTATTTGCTTAAACCTTAAAAGTTTAAGTTGTTTTTAAAAAGTTTTTATGTCAATAAATACCTACATTTTCTTCCTTATGTGTTGAAACCATTGATTACAAAAACCTAAGATCGGCATAGATACACAATCAGCGTCTCAAGGCCGTCTGGATTTTTTTTATATCTATGTTATGATGCAATCTGTTTCGGGTGAACATTTAGCATACAGTTAAGAGTGTATGTATTTGGTCTTGAAGGTCAGTTTGTCCGGCGACATACGCCCCGTATTTTTAACAGGCCCTATAAATCTCTAGGAGACTTTCTTTTTAGCCTTTTGAATGTTGGAATGTTATTCATTACGTGCATAGTCAGTATATTTGGATGGTTGTCTATTCTCTTCCTGTAGGATTTCATTGATTGCTTGATCTCTTTTTGGACTGTTCTGATTTCAAGGTCGTGGTGTAATTGTTTGTTTGCGAAAAACCATGGAGCGTCTGCGACTATCCTCAGCATTTTGGACTGGAACCTTTGGAGTATTTCAAGGTTTGAATTGGGAGCTGTTCCCCAGAGTTGGATGCCGTAAGTCCAGATTGGCTTAAGGATACACTTGTATTTTGTTACTTGTTTGTTCTCCGTTGACAGCTGAGACTTTTTCCCGAACATCCAGTACATTTTTCTCAAGTGAATGCCCAGTGCCTTAAGCTTGGTGAAAATGTGTTTCCTCCAGGTGAGACGGCGATCAAGATAAAGCCCAAGGTATCGGACTTCATTTGTGTGGGGTATCTGTATTCCGTTGAGCTTCACGATGGGACATCTTTCGCGTCGGGTTGTGAAGGTTATCTGCACTGACTTGGTTTCATTCGCTTTTATCCGCCAGGTAGTTAGCCATTCCGTGATCCTATTTAGAGAGCGCTGAAGCATGTTACTTGCTTGTGCTGGTTCATCATGGACAGTTAAGGCCGCCGTGTCATCAGCAACTGTACCAATTACGACGCCATCTGTTGTTGGTAAGTCTGCAGTGAAGACCAGGTAGAGTATCGGGCCAAGTACACTTCCTTGTGGTACTCCCGCGGGGGTCCTGTGCAGTTTAGTTCCTTCTTCTCCTTGCTTAACGCAAAAAAATCTGTCAGCGAGATACGATTTAAGAAGAATATAATAATTTATTAGGAGTTGTTTTTTTATTTAGTATAATAAACTTGTGTGCCAAACTCTATCAAAGGCCTGGGATATGTCGAGAAATGCTGCACAGCAATATTTCCTGCCTTCGAAAGCCTTGTGTATTTCTTCCACTAGTCTGTGCACCTGCTCGATAGTGCCATGATTTCTTCTAAAACCAAATTGGAGGTCAGGTATGATCTTATTCTACTACTACGGTGTTAAGTCGCTTTAAGAATAGTATTTCCATAACTTTTGATAGCACAGGCAGTAAGCTGATCGGTCTGTAGGACGATGTATCTTCAGGTTCTTACCAGGTTTAAGAATCATTTTAATATCAGCTACTTGTCCGGAAAAATAGACGCAAAATGCATGTATTTTCAAGTAGTACTGTATCGTTCGTCGCACGGCGCAGGCGTTAAATTCCAAAATGTTACGACATAAATATAACTTTAGGACAAGTATGGACGGCCAGTTGCCGCAGCGGGAGTGTAAGCGACTGCTACGCCGGTCGCAGGTTCGATTCCCGCTCAAGTCAAACATTTGTGTACGTGAACATGGATGTTTGTCTTGGTCTGGTTGTTTCTATGTATAATATGTATGTGTTTACAAAAAGGAGTATATAATTATGTATGTTTAGCCATTGTCTAGTCTCTTAATTTGGGACTAGATGGTGTTGTATGAATGTGGTAGAATATTATTATTATAGTATGTATGGTTGAACTTACAAAATTATGTGCCTCTTCTTATAAATAAACTAAAACGTTTGGCGATCAGGGGGTTGCAGCTCAAATTACTCAAGGATTACCTCAGTGACCGAAAACAGTGTCTGAAAGTGCAATCCCATACCAGTACTGACTTATTTGTGTCTGTTGGTCTCCCCCAGGGCTCAATACTCGGCCCCACATTATTTTTAATATACCTGAATGACCTTTGCGACCTTAGTTTGGAACAGGGTACTATATTTTCCTACGCAGACGACACTGCACTGGTTTTTTCATTCTATACGTGGAAAGATACTTTTACCTTAGCACAAAAAGGGCTTAAAGGTGATTTTCCACCAGAGTGGCGAGACGAGACTAGGCGAGAAGAAAATTGAAATCGCACTGGCCCTTTTCCACTAAAAATAGCCATCGCGAGCTCGCGCGCGACCGACGCGCCACCCGTAGGCTTCATTAGATAAAGATATAGGTACAGTGCTGTTTGAGTTCGTCTTGCAATATACACGCAATTTCTGTATTATGTCCCGGAAATAAGTATTATTAAATATGTTAATGGAAGAGGAATCAGATGACGATACTACAACAAGAAATAATCTCATAGTGCTTTTAAGAAAACGAACTCACCGTTACTGGGTTCGAAATCATATCAAATATCACGTTAATCATGGCAAGTTTCACATTTTGTTTATTACTTTAGTGTTAACAGCGACCTCTAGTAGAAAAGGCTTGTACTATCATGACCGTATTCTCAGGTAATAACACGGTAATAAGTAGCAACAAACAACAATAAGCCTATCGCGAGAAGCGTGTTTCTGATGCAAAGTTAATTAATAGGTACTCTATGTCGGAAGCAATACGGTTCATTTTTACACAAACAAATATTTCAATTACGCCTCGCATATTCTCGTCAATCCACACTGTTTCCACCAAAGATGCGCTGGGAGAGAATTGAAAATTTGCCATAAAAAGGACCATGCCCATATTAGTATGGAGGCGAAACCCAGCAATGCCGTCAATGCTAGGCATTTCCCAAATTGCAACTCTATGTCATACGATAACTTATTAACAGTATTTCTATGATATCTAGTATTAATGTCATATAAAGCACTGGTTGAAAACTTATTGGACGTTAAACAAGACATGATAACTGCCTAACGCCTATTGTTTATACATTTTATCGTTTACAAACAGCATTGCTATTAGTTTTCCACTAGGCACTTCATAATCATCACATAAGCTAGGCCAAATCAGTGTTCATTTATATACTTATATGTCTGTAAACATTTCAGTTATTTGGAATTGTATAGTCTGTCTCCATAGTATCTCCATCTATATTATTAGAAAACAATTTGGTTAGATACAAAACTTAAGTAGGTACTTGAATAAATAATAACATGGAAAGAGTACTCCGTAAAACCGCGATATTATCACAAGGAATTAATAAATCGGCTAAAGAACGTGGTTATAGACCGCAATAAACTGCACTTTTAGTGCATGAATGAATGAAACATTATTTATCATAGGTACTGCAAAGTAAACAAGTCTTTTTTTTTTCGTTTTTTTATCCAGGGCTTGATAGGTTTCAAAATTAACAAGTTAATTCTAGTTTTAATTTATTAGGATGATCTTGTAATTTACTTTCTCTGGACATTTCTGGGGCACAGATGGGCATGGTCCTTTCAATTCTCTCCTCGCCTCGCCTCGTCTCGCCACTCGGGTGGAAAATCACCTTAATATCGTAACACACTGGCTTAAGCAAAATGTGCTTACATTAAATTATAACAAAACTATGTATATGCCATTCTTCATGCGGACTGTCAATGAAATCCCAACAGAATTAGGCGAGGTATATCACTCAGACGGCCAGGTCGAGTCAACTTGCACTGCTAGAAAACATGAAGTGAAGTACCTTGGTATCCTAATTGATTCAACATTAAATTTCCACAGTCATATAAAGGTAATGCAAACCAGATTGAGAAAACATATACAGGGTGGCGCTACCATAGGGGCACTTTTTGAACAGAGGCATAGCGTACAACATTCTGAAGCCTTGTACCAAAAATCAATTAAATCGGTGCAGTAGTTTAGCCACAATATCGATTTTAAGTTCCGCAATTTTTGCATTTGCTTTGAATTCCACAGAGCTGATACAAAATGGTCAATGACCCTACATTGCGCGCTGCGACTCGCTACGACGCGGGCGCCGACTCGACGCCGCGCGAGGATTCCCGCGTATCTTCGAGGACGCGTGAATGTTTTTTGTCAGGTTCGTTTATGCACTTTATTGTAAAAAAAATTAAGTTTTTTTTCAAGTGCGTTAATAAAATCCTCTCCACTGCGCTCCGTTTTATCTGCGCTGAGCCTAACTTCGGATGACGTCAAGGCGTCGCGTCGTAGCGAGTCGGGGCGCACAATGTAGGGTCGTTGACCGTTTTGTATCAGCTGTGTGGAATTCAAAGCATGTGCAAAAATTGCTGAACTTAAAATCGATATTGTGGCTAAACTACTGCACCGATTTAATTGATTTTTGGTACAAGGCTTCAGAATGTTGTACGCTATGCCTCTGTTCAAAAAGTGCCCCTATGGTAGCGCCACCCTGTATACATTTTTTTAAATCTTCGTCATATTGGGAGCATTCAGATAATTAAGAAGGTTTACTTGGCGTTATGCCAATCTTTGTTAACATACTTTCTTCTTTCTTTTCTTTCTTTTTTAAAAGACAACTCCCGCACTCAGACTAAATCTTGAGTCGCGGGGGACTTTACAAACATACAACTAACGGACACAATGAACACCCAGACTCGAGACAACAATTTATAAATCACACAAAGTGTTGCCTCGTGTGGGGATCGAACCCACAACACTCGGTGTAGTATCAAGCGGCGAGGCGGCCGCTTAAACCACTACGCCAACCGTGAAGTCTCATGTTGGGTTGGTGCACCAAAAATACATCTATTGTCTCTCGAAATTGCACAAAAGGCAATCCTTAAACTAAGTTCGTTCCGTCCTATATACTTTCCCACACACCCTCTTTACCAGTCCTGGGAGCTATTGACAGTCAGGCAACTGTATATTAGAAACTGTATCCTCAAGCAACACTCTCTAACTTATTTTAATTGCGATGACCTTTCTCGTCGTAGATTTTGGTTCCGATTTTGTTCCTCGGAGTTTAATTTAGTTACTGTTTCCCTATGTACAGCCTAGACATTCTTGCACCAGGCGTACCTGTAGTATAGTAGCGATAGCCTAGTGGAGAGACCGACAGACTGCTACGCAGAGGGTCCGGGTTCGAATCCACTGCGCACACCGATGACTTTTCCCAGTTATGTGCGTATTAAATTGTTAATTATCGCTTGCTTAACGGTGAAGGAAAACATCGTGAAGAAACCTGCATGTCTGAGAGTTCTCCATAATGTTCTCGAAAGTCATGTGAAGTCTGCCAACCCGCACTTGGCCAGCGTGGTGGACTATGGCGTTACCCTTCTCATAATGGGAAGAGGCCCGTGCCCAGCAGTGGGACAGTATAAAGGGCTAATGATGATGATCAGTTTTACACAACGTGTGCAGTTTTGAACGTCACTATAGTTTGAGAATGTGCATCTAGGGTTTTTTATATCAATGAATGGAGCTCTTAAAAAGAAAATATGTGATAAACATTTCAGTTGTTGGTGCTGGCATGGCGTTCATGACACGCGTGTTACTGCTGGCCGCCGTTCTGCCTGGCATATACTCTGCGTGTCCAGCCCAGTGCACGTGTGATGATGAGAAGGAGACGTACAAGTGTACCTTGAACAATGGTACAGTCAGCTTGGTGCTGGACGTCGGCAAAGGATCTTATGATGCATCGCTAAATATCAGTTGCGAGGTAAAGTAGACTCTTTGTATAACCCAAACTTCGTCAAGAATTGACTAATTTGAGGAGGGATTAGTGAGCGAACGTCAGCCGTGCGACATCACTTGTTGATTTGTTCCGCTATTTTATTCGCAAACGTTGGTTAAAGTCAAAAGTTATCCGTTATTTTGTCAACATAACTTTCAGTTACCAGTGTTTAACTGCTTACGGATTTTAACGGTGCAATAACAAACATTTAATAAACATTTAGTGCAAAAAGTAAACAACAATATCGCTGTGAAAAAATTCTACCGACATTAATTTCTTGTTAAGTGTTAGAACTTTGTGTGTGGCAGTACGCGTAAGCGCCGCTGTTTGCACAGGACTTACGACCTTCTGCGCGCGAGCTGCGAGCGCTGCACATCGCAGCTTTGTGCTTTGGACATTTAATTGTGTGGCTTACGGGCATTTGTTACTGTGCTAATACGCATCTATCTTGCTCGCCGTAAACAAACATAAATATAAGATATAATTAGCATTGAAACAAATACAATGTCGACGCCTAAAGACAAGCTCTTCTTGGTTTGGGGATGCTGCGATGGTGGCACTATTGAGGAAGCCTATCTCACCTGCACCACTTGTAAAAAAGCTTTCCACCTTGAATGCTTAACAAACAGTGATGAATCTCTCGGCTCTGCTGAATCGTGGAACTGCCCGCTATGCGTGGGTAAAACTCCTAGAATGCCTAGAGACGACAATACGCCAATTCGATTTAATACTAATGTTACCATAAGGGGCGCTAAGAAACAAGTATTATACTCGCCCCCATCACCCGTTCTAGTAGTTTGTGTACTGACGAGATCCGAAGTGTTGTAACAAACGTCATAGAAGAACAACTTAACAGTATGCTGACCAAAATCAATGACACCATAAGCACATCGATTTCTCAGGAACTTCAGTCGGTGAGAGACGAACTTAAAATCGTGAAGGATTCGCTGAATACGGAGAGAAACCAACTTGCAAACTTCGTTATTGAGCATGAAAGCTTCAAACAAGATTTAGAGAAGCTTAAGATCCAAAATGGTTCAATGCATCGCACCATAAGTGAACTAAGCTCCAGGGTACAGCATCTCGAACAAAATTGTCAATCAAATGCGCTACAAGCATCACCCAGTAGCACAGAACAGTGTACGATTATTAAGGCCGCTTCAGAACCCGCTACCATGAACGCCAGCATCTGGGAAGTAGTTACTGCGAAGGTGCCAATGAATACGTTGAATCAAACTGCCGTCAAGTCACATTCATCTATATCACAAGAGTGGAGTCAGGTAACCAGAAGGCGGAGACTACCCCCTGTGTCCATTTACGGTACCGCTAGCCCCAGTGCAACACCCTTGAAGGCGGTCGAAGTATTTAAGCACCTACATTTATGGAACATGGACTCGGAACCCGATGAAATTCGAGCTTACCTCAACACTTTATGTGATACTAATAATTGTACCGTTGAGAAGGGAAATTACAAATCGTTCAAGATCGGTGTTCCACTTGCTTGTTACGATCGGTGCTATTCAGCGGATGTTTGGCCAATAAATGTAAGAATCAAGCCATGGATCTACTATAGACGACCAGCAACTGGGGTTGGCGCCAGAACGAGCTCGGCAAGAACTGACAACAACAGCCCTAGTCAGACATTTCGTGAGAAAAACACCAAGGACAAACAGTAAGCGCAGCCTCAACATTTTATATCAAAACGTTCGCGGCATCAAGACTAAACTGACTACATGGCGTAATAATCTTTTTTTGCTGGAGCACAATATAGTTGCAGCAACCGAGACCTTCCTGGATGACTCAGTAGGGGAGATGGAGCTATTATGTACGAACTGGACTATATTGTGTAGAGACAGAGGAACGCCTTGCGGGGGTGTCTTATTAGCGGCACACGCCCCTATCTTGTTAAATCGCTGCCGGGAATTGGAAACTGAAACAGGAGAGGATTTGTGGGCGACCTTCACGTGGTACGGTCGTACCATATACATTTGTGTGGTTTATATCAAGCCAAGTGCCAGTGATGGAGACTATATGCAACGGTTTTGTAAAATCGAGTCTTTTATTAACAATTTAAAAGGAATTGTTGTAGTTTTTGGTGATCTGAATTTAAATAGTGCTTCATTATCTATAAAGAATTATAACTGTTACTTTATGTCATTTTGTAGTTTGGCTGAGAAGAATAATGTGAAGAATGTGTATGGTGGAATGTTAGATGTTGTGCTGACACAGGAGAGCGAAGACGTGTGTAACACAATTGTTGTTGCTACCGAAGGCGTTGAATTCTCCTGACGCTTACCATCCACCACTCGAGATCGAGGTAAGAATTAATGTCGTACATAGTTCCGATGTGATTGAACCGAGTAATGTGGACATTTCTAGAGAGTAGAATTTAAAAAAATGTGATTTTAATTTACTGAATTCCTTGCTATATGAACAATCGTGGGAGTGCGTTTTTCAATCTAACGACGTTAATGAGGCTGTAGATAACTATTACAGAACATTGTATAACATTTTTGACACTTGTGTTCCTAAGTTTAAACGCTCAAAAAACAAAAGTCGACTGTACCCGGTTTGGTTCACAAATGATATCATACAAGATACTAAACGCAAAAATAAACTACATGCAGTTTGGAAGCGTACGCACTGCCAAGATGCTTATGAAGAGTTTTCCAGTCTCAGAAAAGCCTAAAGCTACGCGTAGAGAAAGCATATAACACATACATGAACCGCATTGGCAATGAAATTAAGACAAACCCGCGCGGGTTTTGGAGGCATATCTCAAATCTCCGATCTAAGGGTGGCTTTGAACCAACTATCATTCACAAAGGTGAGACGTTCAGTGGAGTCCATGCAGCAAACACATTCGCCAACTATTTTTCGAATGTTTTACTTCCTAATGTTCCGAAACTCGATGCCGGCAAGGTGGCAGACTATGAAAGTTTTAGCAATAGCAATTATATAAACATTGCCGATATAAGCATGCCTGATGTTCTATTTGGCATTAATAAACTGAAACCTAGCAGCTCTTCAGGTCCTGATGGAATCCCTTCTGTTGTCCTCAAACGCGCCAAAAAGATTATGAGCCACCCACTCCACTATATTTTTAATCTGGCTTTGGGTATTGGTGTGTATCCATCTCAATGGAAACTTTCCAGGGTAGTGCCAATCCCTAAAAGTACCCAAAAAAAGACGGTTGAGAACTACCGTCCTATAGCAGTTTTGTCATCCTCAGCCAAAGTCTTTGAAACCATCCTTCACAAATATATATATACACAGGTTGAAAAATATTTCAGTGATGACCAACATGGCTTTAGACCCAAGAGATCTGTTAACTCCAACCTGCTAACCCTCGTTGAATTTATAGCTTTGAGCCTTGATAAAGGTGTTCAGGTAGACGTCGTTTACTTTGATTTTCAAAAGGCATTCGACAGGGTTAATAATGACGTCCTACTTGCAAAACTTAGCGCTATCGGAGTGGCTCCCAAACTTCTTAAATTACTCGCCGACTATCTTCGGGATAGGCAACAGTTTGATAAGCTAGGTTTATACGTTTCCAATCCCTACCATACACACTCTGGTGTGAAGGTTCGATACTTGGTCCACTTCTCTTTCTCATTATGATCAATGACTTACCGAATGTGCTAAAACATGCCAAATGTCTGCTTTATGCCGATGACTTAAAGCTATACAGCGCTATATGCACCGAAGGCGACTGTCTACACCTTCAGAATGATATCACTGCACTACATAAGTGGGCTTCAAATAATAAAATGGAATTTAATTCTTCTAAGTGCCTTTCTATTACCTTTAGACGTAGGCGACAGCTACTGAACTTTGACTACCATCTTAACGGTGTTTCCATTGCCAAATCTACTCGTGTGAAGGATTTGGGTGTCATATTTGACTCCGGCCTCACTTTCCATGACCATATCATTGCAACAGCGAAGGAGTCATTAAGTCGTCTTGGATTAATTTTGAGAAATGCGAAGGACTTCCACAATAACGATGTTATTAGGAAAATTTATAATGCGCTTGTGCGCAGCAAAATTGAAAATAGTGCTTGCGTATGGAATCCTTATGAAAAAATATACACTTTCTTACTAGAGAAGGTTCAGAAGGCTTTCCTGAGATTTTTATATAAGCGTTTATTTGGGTATTATCCATTTATGTATCCAACAAAGTATCTTTTAGGTAGTTTAGGTTATAATTCCTTGGAGGTTAGAAGAAATTTTGATCAGATCGGAACTATGTGCAAAGTTCTTCACGGCAAAGTCGTGACACCAGAACTGCATAACGATTTATTGCGATTGTTTGTACCAAATAATTACTGCCGCGGCAGAAAGCATAGGCTTTTCGCCCTACCAGCTTGCCGCACCGTGGCCCGTGCAAACTCGCCTATACCCCGTTCTCTCGCCACACTAAATGCGCTCTTAGTGTCAGACGCACAGAGTGATATTTTCGCAGATGAATGGAAGAAGATATTGTTGGCGTGCATGGAGTTCTGTGAGATGTCTGTGAGTTAGTTGTGTCCTTAATTAGTGTAAGTGGCTTCCGGCCGTTCTAATTAAGTAAAATCTAATTAATTAATTAATTAAGTAAAATTTCTCTCCCAGGGCTCACTACACTCCCCAAGGAACATACGTACATGCCAAATTGTCGTTTCGGCTGTGCCTTCTCTGAAACGGATCTTCAGATACGGAAGAGCTGATTATATTATGTACTAGATGAGCCCGCGGTTAAACCCGCGTTATTTAAGGCTACTGCTCCGCTCCCGTGCCTCATAGCGTGATGTTATAATTATAGCCTATAGCTTTCCTCGATGAATGGGATATCTAACGCTGAAAAAATATTTCAAATCGGGCCAGTAGTTCCTCAGAATAGCGCGTTTAAGGAAACAACCAAACAAACTGAAGAGTTTTCTGTGCATCATAATTATCACGGACGATGAAAAACCAAATGAACTTCGCAAATTAGACATTTTATTGTTTAAATTTTTATTATTTTTACTTATTGTTTGCAACATGTATTTTACTGTGTATTAGCATGTAAAGTTGTGAGTACGATGTGGGCATTATTAAACATATAAACAAATAGTTGTGGCAACCTGTCTGATGGCTTAGGCTGACATGCTTATGCATACACCTTCTGATGGCGTGGAGGCATAGTGATACAGATCGTGCTGGCTCCCTCAATTAAGGTTGAGCCGTACGATTGCTGTTGAATGCGGGCCATCAGTGGGCCGAGTCAGTCAAAAGCGTCAGATAATTTCCTGCATTGTACTTGCATACTAAACCCGTTTTTGTCTGGACTTTAAAAGATGAAGAAAAGACTAAAGAAATTGAAGTGACAAAAAAACAATGACTCTGAGTTTGTTTCGGCCTTTCTTCTCAAGAAGTCATTTAGCTAGGAAAAGCCGGCTTCATCTAGAATAGGGTTTTGACATGTATAAGTGTTGTAAACAACCAAAATGCAGAAATAAATATGTCTTTATGTCTTTAAATTAATTCGTACTTTGCCAGTTTCCCATCCCTTCAAAGAAAGTCTACGCATTCGTATATTAACTTTTATCTATATATGTAGTTTCAGGACGATATCATCTCCTGTGCTGATGCCCCCCAGCTTGGTGTCCAGGCAAATAAGGTCTACGTATACTCATGTTCTCCAAGTGTACTGAGGTGTGTGCACCACATACTTGACGATCCTGACGTTCAGGAATTAACAATGTCTGATATAACTGGCGATATGACCAGAGAAGATGTGATAGATTTAGAATATATCACCGATCTTGATTTACGACTGACAAGTAAGAAAAAATTTGCCACTAAAAGATGAATGTGAAGCGATTGCATGTAGCCTAGACAGAATGAGGAATTATCAATATATTTAGGTGCTGCCAGACTAGAGCGTTCACTAGAGACAAAAAATTGAGCATTAGTTGTTTTTAAGTCTGAAGAACTGTACAACGAACAGAGCCTAGCATAGAGAAACTTCGCAACAAACATTTTCATGATCTTTCTAGCGAACGCTCTAGTCAATCGCTAGAAAAGCGGTCTGGAAACTCCGACACCAGAGTTGACCGCACACTCACACGAAACAGAAAGCAAACATATAATAAAAAAGCCTTTTTATTTCCTGAAAAAAATAGTACTTAACAGAGTTTTTGCTTATTTTCTAACTTAATATTTATTACACGCTTATTTCTATAATAATTGAATCTACAAGAACCCCTCCTCGGGTGAAGGCCTCCTCCAAAGAAGCCCAGATTTCTCTGTCTAGTGCTGTTTGTATCCAGCTCGGACTTGCCGTTTTGATGATGTCGTCTGCCCATCTCGTAAGCGAACTTCCTCTCTGACGTTTTCCCCGTGGGCCTTTCCATAATGTTACTCTTTTTGTCTATCTATCGTCTGTCAGCCTAGCTATATGTCCCGCCCACTTCCATTTCAGTTTTTGCATAAAGTTGAGCGCATCTGTGGCTTTGGTTATGCCCCTTATTTTTGTATGTCGTATTTTCTGGATTCTTTTAATCTTTAGCCTGCTTCTTTTTAGACCTCTTTGACATGTGATGATTTTCTTCTTTACTTTGCTCGTGTGTTTCCAGGTCTGGCAAGCGTAGGTTAGGCATGGTAGTAGGCAGCTGGACATCACTTTTGTTTTTATTTTTTCTGGCATATTGCTTTTTAAAAATCTCTTAGGCTCCAGTATTTGTTCCAGGTGACTTGGATTCGTCTCTCGATTTCTAAGTAGTTGTTCTCCTTGTCGAAACTTATTTGTTTGCCTAGATAGATATATTTATTTGTGTATTTCAGTATTTCGTTGCCGACAGTAATAAGCTACTTGACGAAAAAAAATGTATAAGACCGTCCTTTAGATTATTCAAAAATAAGCGATACGCATTTTTTATTTGTAAATGAAACCAAAACTGACCAAGATATAGCTCATTAAAGTTACGTATAACGTCATGCCGTGCTGCATTTTTTCACACGGGGTGACGTCACACGTAACTTTAATGGCCTATATTTTTTTTATTTTTTATTTAATCGAAAAAAGTAAAAATACATATCAAATATTTTTTTATAATCTTAAATACGGACTAAATAAAATGTAATTATTTTGACCCTGGAATTGGCCCTGGAAAAAAACAGTTTGGAAAGGATAATAGGGTAGTCCCTATTGTCCTTTCCAAACTGTTTGTCATCAGCATTGTTTTACTGAGGTTCATCTCTAAGCCTACCTCCTTACTTGCTGCATTTAGGGAGTGTATCATAGTTTGTAATTGTGAGCTGGATTCTGATAGTAGTACCAAATCATCTGCAAATCGTAGATGGCTCAGGTATTTTCCATTTATATTAATGCCGCAGGTTTTCCAGTCCAGCTTTCTTATTACCGCTTCTAGGACGGCTATATACAGTTTCGGAGAGATCGGGTCTCCCTGTCTCACTCCTCTTTTTATAGGAAACCTTGGGCCCACACTTTCCAATTTGACTCTACCTCTGTTATTTTCATATATATTCTTTATTATTTGTATGTATACATTGTCTACCCCTTGCTGTATTAGCGCCTTCCATATACTCAGATGTGATACCGTGTCGAACGCTTTTTTGTAGTCGATGAAAACGATGTATAAGTCTCTTCGTTTTTCTTGGTATTTCTCAATCAGTAGTTCAAGAGTGTGAATATGGTCTATGGTCGAGTAGTTCTTCCTAAACCTTGCTTGTTCTATGGGTTGTTCGGCTTCTAGTTTGATGCTCATTCTTTGGTCTATAAGAGAAGAGAAAAGTTTGTACCCCCTTGGCAGCAAGCTAATTGGCCTGTAGTTTCCTACATCTTGTGGATCTCCCATTTTATAAATTAATATTATATCTGACTCGGACCATTGCGTTGGTGCTATTGAAGATTCCAAAATACGATTAAAAAGTTGAGTTAGCGGTAAAGCAAACATATACGGAAACAAAAATTAAAAGCAGATTTTCGGAAAAACTATCACCGCTTTACGCCCTTAGGGTGGACTATTAATAAATCCCCCCTTTGCTTATGCATAAGAGGAAAATTCATTCCAAACATACTTCCATCTTCAGTAGTACATGATCTGGGATGATCGTCATCATCATCATCGTGTAAGCGTTATCCCAATTGTATACAAGGCTTTTTGATTTGGTGCCCGCCGAGGTCCGCTTACCAGTCTAACAATTCATCTCAGATTTGTCAGACCATTAGCTTTTCCACAGAGCTTAGGACGTGCGAAGATACGTCAGTCAAGGCAAATGATTTTATATAAGAAGAAGGTAGATGTTGAACAGTTAGGATGCTATACTTTTGACACATTTTTATAAAATGCATTTTGTTTCAATTTTCAGGTGATACACTTGTACCTATTGCTGGTATCAACGCTTTGTCGTCGCTAAAAACCCTTAGTATCCATGAAGGGACACTGCAAACGTCATCTGTTGTGTTCAATAATACATCTATAAAAAATATGTACGTTTTCAACACTAAACTGGTAGCTGTACCGGATGGCGATTTTAATGGACTACCAAATTTAGAAGAATTATTTATAAGGAACAGCACTATTGAAGACATCCGTGAGGGTGCATTCAAAGGTACGTTACTCTTACACACAAATAAGACGTCTACTGTATTATCACTTGAATATAACGTCGAAGATATTGTGGGCAAGAAACAGAGTAACTTAATTATAAATTAAACAAATAAAAGATGAAACAGTAATGCTCATTCATCAATAATTAATAAAAAGGTAATTTTGAGTGTACGCCTAATATTTTGCTGTTTTATGTTTACAGGTTTAGGTAATTTAGAAGAGCTAAAAATAGAACATACTCCGATAAGATCATTCGATGTGAAAGCATTCATAGATGTACCGAAAGTAAACAAGTTCATTTTATATAGAGTTCTACTAGAATCATTGCCGAACGAATTCGTAGAAGCAATGAAATCTGTGACATTTGTAAGTACTTCTTTACTGTTATGCATGAAGATTGTTATATGTTCGTACATTTTATCAATTCACCAATAGCATCGACCTAAAAACCAAATAGCTGCAGTTCCAGTTTTCATTTCATTTTAAATAGTCCACATTCTCTGTAATCAATTGGTTTACTGTCTCCAGATAATTTACTTATGCGTAACAAGTAATATAATATTTTATTTTCAGTATGCTTTCGCTTGCACTCCTCACCCTGACCAAGGTGAACTGGATTTGGGGACACACGCTTTTTCACAACTATCTATAGAACATGGTGCTATGCTGACATTGTGTAAAGTCTCTAATCTTACAGACACCTTATTTGCCAACTCCAAAAACATACGAAGAATTAGTCTTGTGGATAATGTCATAGATCATATACCGCCCAAAATATTTTCAAACTTAACCAAACTGGTAAGGTTGGATTTAAATAGTAATACCCTTAAGAAAATCCCCAATGGATTATTCAGCGGGTTGGTCTCGGTTCAGATATTAGACTTGGATGACAATGCTCTGCAAGATCTCCCAGATGGAATTTTCGACGATTTGACGTCCCTAAACACATTATATTTATCTGGCAACAGCGTACAGAAACTACAAAAAACCCTTTTCAATTATTTGGCTTCTCTAGAGGAGCTTCATTTGAATCGGAATAAAATACGTGAGCTGCCTGTTGGAATTTTCGATACACTGTCATCTTTAAAAAACTTAAACTTGGCTAATAATATTATATCGAAACTAGAAGAATCCGTTTTCACCAAATTAAGGTCACTGGAATCATTACATTTGGCTCACAATAGATTGGTGGAGATTATACCTTTATACCAATTGAAGATGCTTTATTATTTAGACTTAAGTGACAACAGATTTGCTCGACTAACTATGTGAGTACCTATATTTTCGTGATTTTAAATTTAACATTTCAGTTTTCAGTTTCAGAAAATTGCAATTTTTGTTTGGCAATATTTGGATTGGTACTACTAAAATTTTATTTTACAGATCAATGTTTTACGGTTCAAGTAATCTAACTAAGCTTATTTTAAGAAACAATAAGATTAGAGCCTTGGATTCGTCTTTTAATGAAGACGACAATAATTATTATAGTCCTTTTATGACACTTACAAAGTTGGAGTATTTGGATCTCAGTGGTAATATGATACGTAAATTTTATGAAGGATGGCATATACAATTGCCACATATTCGTGAATTGAACCTGTCTAATAACCATCTTCCTGATATCAGGGTAAGTAAATTATAATAAAAGTATTAAAACTTATACGTAGTATACTGTATGATCTCCTTCTTTATATTTTTGGTGTACAATAAAGCATAAATAAATAAATAAATATAATTGACTTTTGAGCTGACCTATCTACATTCTATATCAATAATTTCGTCAAGGGGTACGGTAGACTCGATCGAAACCGTTCCGAATAAGAAAACATAAAAAAATAAAGAGTTTGAGGATTGTTGAGTATTTTGTTAAATTCTAATTGTTCTGACAGACAAATTGCAGTCGCCATATTGGCCACTCTAGCGAAATGTTACTAACGCCGGATGACATTTAGTAACGTATACATTTTGTAGCTACGTGTGTAATATGAGTCACATTTCACCCGAGTGAAGCCGGGTTTTCATCTAGTAACTAATATTATGTTTATGTTTATTATGATACTAGCTGCTGCCCGCGACGTCGTCTGCGTGAACGCAATACAGCACCTAACTATTAAATAAATACCTACGATTATACCTTTTAAAAAATGACGATGGTCTTGGGTTCGATCCCCAGCTACCTCGGGCACACACCTATGACTTTTCGAAGTTATGTGTGTATTAAAAAATATTAATTAATTATCGCTCGCTTAACAATGTGCCCGGTAGACGGCAATAGGCTCGCCCCCTATTACATTAGGACCGAAACATATCTGGCGAAGTGTGGGTGTGTAATACACCTCTGCCTACCCCTTCGGGGATAAAAGGCGTGAAGATATGAGAAGATATACCTTTTAAAATAACATTCATTTACCCGTTGCTTCTTTATATTTCATACCTGCAGAAAGTGTAGTAACAGAGGGAGACTGTCTTTTGTAAAATTGACCTTCAAAAAGTGCTGATTTTCAGCGTGCTTTGAATAAATGACTTTATGGTGATTCTGCTGAATTAAGTCATAAGTTGTGACTGAAGCAGATGGAGAAAATAAGGAATACATAACAGGGTAAAATACATACTTATAGGACTTCTCGATATACAACATTAGTGGTTTGGCTCTCCGCAGCCAAAATGTAAAGAGAGTCAGGACTGGTGACGCGGGAGCAAGCGACATACAGGACACCCGCTGCCCTCAATGTCTGCCTCTGCGACTTATTGATGGTCATCGGGAAGCAAACACTCACGGGGAACTGTATGTGCTTGAATTATGAGGTATGAGAGGAATGCGTGGTATAAATACTGCCTCTCTGACGCCACAACCCGTAAGAATTTCCTAAATGGTGTGTCTGTGGAGCGAGATGACTTTCAGGCGGGTCACGTTACACAACTTCGGAGGAGATAGGTTCCGAAGAAGCATAATCGGGACACCGACCTTCAGCTTGATGTTATGCGCTGGAAGTTCACTTGCTGACTGGGAGTTCAGAAATTCCACGGGATAATGTGTGGCGTTTTCTTGCTCGACGACAGTGTTTATAGAGGTGTAGACCACTTCATTCCTCTCAATTTCCGAGAGAATGCATTTGCACGTTCGCTGACAGTACGTCGTTAGGCGGGCAATTAAAATCATGCATTACTGCAGTACGTTGAGTGACGGGCTATTGTTTTTAAGGAATACCGACGCTACGTCGTTCGACGAGAAGTTTTGATATAAGTAATAAAGAGATTAGTACCCACTGTCGTATTGTGAAGAACTCATATTTTATACTGCCGTAACACAAGTATTTTATGTTAAGTTTCTTACTGCCATCTCAGTCGCGCACACACACACACGCAAACCGCTCACACATGAGTACTACGTCGACCTGCGTGAGCGCGCGCGTAGTTTCTAGAACAATTAGTGCGCCCTGTGCTATTCTGTGAACACCACGTATTTACGCCGCTCCAAACGTAAGTAAATTTTACGAAACATAGATTTTGCTTCTTATTTGTTGTATGATTGTGACGATTAGTGTGCATTTTTACAATTTTGTAATATTTTAATACTTAGTTATTTCTGTACCTATTATAAATAATATGAATTCATTGAGTGACTGGTTAAAATAATATTATTATTGCAAGGTTATAAACGTGAAATTTACCTCTCAATAACTTTTATTATTGTTGTAAATGTCTGAAAAACAATCCAAAAAACGTCCAAGAATACGTTTGTTTGATGATTTGTCATCTAACTCCGAAACGGAGCCGGATCCCGATCCTTTCGAGGACAATGATGGTGATTTTGGTTCTGACATCAACTATGAACCACAGCAAATAGACGAAGATGGCGGCGCCTCTAGTTCGTCAGAAGAGATATTTTCATTGAGACCTCGTCGACGCACGTCTGGAGGCCCCGTCGCTTCATCAGATACAAGTAAGTCTGACGTTTCAAATGAAAGTTATGATTTTAAACGGGACGATAGATCTACTGAACATACTGAACCTATATCAGAATCAAGGGACCACTCCCCGTCCCTCCTTACAGCTGAGCCCGATAATAATATAGATTCAGCACGAGAGCAGACTCGCCAAAGATCCCCAGATCCAGAAGAACAGCCGTGGGCACATACAATATATGAAATTCCTGATTTTGAATTCGATGCAGATTCACAATGCATACAATTCGAGATTAGCTCTCAGACTAGCGTTGAGCAAGTTTTCAATAAAGTTTTTCCGAAAGAATTAATTGAATATGTTGTTCAGTGTACCAATAATTATGGCACAGCTTTGTGCAATTCAAATAAACCATCTACGAGACATTCCCCAAAATTTTCGCCATACTACCGTTGAAGAAATGAAAAAGTTTCTTGGACTTTCATTATTACATGGACATATTCGCACGCCCAAACAACAGAAGTTATTTACTCATGATGACCCACTATATTACCACCCGGTGTTCTCTTATGTAATGTCTTCGCGACGTTATGAGCAGATTCTTCGATGTATGTGTTGTTCAGAGCTGGGCGCTAAAGGTGCAGAAAAGACTAATAAATTTACTGACATGTTGATTTTGAACTTTAGACAAATATACAAACCGCATAAAGCGCTTAGTTTAGATGAATCATTGCTTTTGTACCGAGGTAGGCTTCACTTTCGGCAGTATATTAAATCCAAAAAGGCAAGATATGGCATTAAATTCTACGTCTTGGCAACGGCTGACGGCTACGTCTTGAATATAATAATGTACTGCGGAAAAGACGAGAACGTTCAATCATCAGGTGCAATGGGTCAAAAACTAGAGCGGTTGGTAATGCAATTAATGAGACCATTTTTATTGAAGGGGCATCATCTCTTCATGGACAACTATTATAATTCAGTGACTCCTTCCGAGAAATTACTAGATTTAAAGACACATACAAACGGTACCCTCCGTGTAAATAGAAAAGATAATCCAAAAGAAGTGGTAAACGGAAAATTAAAAAAAGGTGAACATGTTTGGGTAAGAAATAAAAATAAAGTGTACGTCAGTAAATGGGTTGATAAGCGACCAGTAATTATGTTGACCACCAGAGAGCACCCCCGTATGATAGAAACAGCAAACAGATTCGGAAAAATGGTTAAGAAACCTATAGAAGTTTCAACATACAATAAGTACATGTCCGGCGTAGATAGATCTGACCAGATGATAAGTTACTACTCTTCGCCAAGAAAAACAATACGCTGGTATAAAAAAGTATTTTTTCATCTATTGGACACTGCAGTATGGAACTCGTATTACTTATACAAAAAATTTGTACTTAAAAATCCTAAATAATAATAATAATAATAATATTCTACCACATTCACACAACACCATCTAGTCCCAAACTAAGCAGAGCTTGTACTATGGGTACTAGATAATGGATAAACATACATATATACTTTTTTTTTGTAAATACATACATATTATACATAGAAACACCCAGACCAAGACAAACATCCATGTTCATGCACACAAATGTTTGACTTGAGCGGGAATCGAACCCGCGACCTTCGGCGTAGCAGTCGCTTACACTCCCGCTACACCAACCGGTCGTCCGAAATATGAGTTTTGTACATACCGAGAGCAGTTAATAAAAAAATTAATAGATTTGCCAGAAAATTGTAAGAGCAAAGATTTAGTATCAAGTCTAAGAAAACACAATAGCAGAAAATACAATAACCCTCAAGTAAATATTGTAGATGCAGATAAAGAACGAAAATTTTGGGTTCACTGGCCCAAACGCCAGCCTGCACCGCCAAATTCGAAAAAGAAATATTCATTTCTAATGTGTAAAGTGTGTTCCAAGAACAAGAAGAGAGTCGAAACCAGTTACAGGTGCATTGGTTGCCCGAGACTACCTCCGCTATGTCCTGAATGTTTCTAAGATTATCACCAACTTTTTGAACAACAAGAATAAGAGTCCTTGTTTGAGTATTTTTGCAGAAATGTTATTTTTTGAGTATTTTTATTTTTCTACTTTCTACTAAGCATTTAAAACGTGATTTTTAAAATTCCATGGTAAATGAATATTAATTGATATTCTTTTCTTAAAGATCTTTGTGCTGACTCTTCTTACTGTAAAGAGTCAGAAAAGTGAAAACAGAGATCTTTCTACATTGGTGTTTCACTAAAACTCATGATTGATCTCAATTTATTAAGGACGCGTTTACAAAATTAGTAGGTACAAAATCGCGTCACTACATCGACACGGCGGCAACAGTACGTACTACGTACGGTAACTTGCGGAAATGTAGTTCAACTAAATAACTTTGAGACTTAGAATTTTTTGTGATATGTATCTATGTGTTATAGGCCTGGCTGTGCGAATTACGTACAAATAAGTTTCTTATTTTTTTTTAAGTAGTAATATTTATTTAGATATAAGCTATTTATCATATATACAAACAAAATAAATCTACTTATATAACTAAACTATCCTAAGCTAAATTATAAAAACTAAATAATTAAAGATAACAAAAGAAAAAATAAATCAATAAGAAAAGGAAATTGACTACGACGCGTCAAGAAATTCCTCCGCAACGCTGTCAGCTGGTAGCGTGCCCAGAAGGCTGGCAGCATTGCCACGTTGAATAGCAATGCTTAATCTTTCTGCGAAATATAAACCAGCCCTCTGGTCACGGGAAGTGTCGATCAGTCTTTTGGCGATTTCTTTGTAAAGAGCGCGTGCACTAGGGCCCCATGGCCCCAGCGTTTCGACCCCAAACGGCTCAAAAACGTAATTACCAGATAGGTTTCCGTATTTGCGCCGTTTGAGGGTCTCCGCTGATGCAGCAGCAGCGCCAGCCGATCCAGCTGTACTTGGAAGATGTGATGGCGCAAGGGTATCGACGCATGTCGCGTCCCATACCAGAGGCCTGCCCATCTTCCAAGGTAATAAGGACATACCGTCTGGTCTCTTCCCATCGTCGCGTACCAAGCCATTCGGTTCAAGATGAGCTGGTACTCCGGCGGTGACAAGAGCTCGACGGAGTATGTCGTTAATGTGGGCATGTCGGGAAATACGCCCAGCACTCCTGCTGCACGATAAGCCATGGTGGCCAAGACTGTCGACGGCTTCACCACAGTGACAGCGATGCGGAGAAACGCAAACAGCTCCCAAGCGTAGGCAAGAAGCGATGCGGAAAGTTGTATCGTCCAACATAGTTCCTATGTTGGACGATGGAAGTGCTTGAAGCCATAGCCCCGATTCCCACTCTCCCACAGCCAACAAACGGGCACGCTCTGAAACACTGGATGCAGTAGGTATTTAAAAGATATTCTCGCATCCTGCTACAGAGCGGCCCGTCCCATTGCCTCTGAGAGGATAGAAATCGGGGTAAGTCAGAGCTCGGGCAAGCCATTTTCCAAGCGTTAATGGCATCAGTCTTGCACGGCACTTCAGAATTAACCAGTGTGGGTTCTAGAATTTTCCTGGTCAATTCCTCAGTGCCGTGGACCGAGGCCAAAAACGCTGGAAGACTTACATCGGTAATTTTGCGAACGCCGAGGCCGCCCAAACGAACTGGTAAAGTTGATTGAAGCCACACTCGGTCGTTCATGTCAAGATTTAGAATTTTGCTCAAGGTGTGCCGAATAATATTATCAATGTTTTCCAATAGGGATAAATGTTTCCAAAAGGGAGAGGACCGCAAGTAATAAGTAAATTTTGGAACAAAAAGGCAGTGCCGAATAATCGTGAAAGCCGAATGAATATTAATTTTGTAAAGCCGTTCTGAAGTTTCACAGAAATTTTGTAGTTTTTCATCTATAAAAGAACCAAAAGCGTCGTCGAAAATAGGGGACCCAAGGAGGCGGAAGGAACATTTATTGATGATTTTAATATTTGGCGCCAAAGAATTAAATTTTGTTAAGATCGAAACGGTATCCAAATTGTCAGTAATAAAAATTTCACATTTGTCTGAATTTAATTCCAAACCAATTGCTTTAAATTTATTTTTTATTAGTTCTAAGTCTTGTAAGACGGTGTTAACGTCCCCTACCAGGGTCCCGTGGTCCAAAAACCAGACGTTAAATTTTGAATTTATTTGTTTTATTATTGGATGAATGGCTAAACTAAAAATGACTGGCCCGAGAGGGTCACCTTGTTGACAACCAACAGCAGATTCCAACACATTGTCTTTATAAATTAATTTGGATGGATTTCTATAGCATTGCCAAAGGAATTTAAAAATTTTGGGAGTTTCTAATTTAGCTTCTGTCAACAAGGTGTCCCTGTTCAATGAGTTGAAGGCATTTTTCAAATCAATCTTTAGAATGACCTCACCTTTACCGCAGCCAAGGTACGTAGACAGTGCATGTACGGCAGCCTCACAGCCTCCTCTGGAACCAAAGCCAAGCTGGATTGGCTGAAATTTTTCCGCCAAGATAAGGAAAAAGTGTCAGTGGTAGGGTCTCTGATGTTCATACAAAATGAGCCCAAACTCGGTATGCCTAGCTCTACTCACATATGAGTACCAGCAAGAGTGATCGAATAACACTGGAAGGTTACTTCATAAGTTCCAGTGGTAGGGTCTCTTATGTACAAACAAAATGAGCCCAAACTCGGCATGCCTAGCCTTACTTTCATATGAGTACCAGCAAGAGTCATCGAATAACCCTGGAAGGTTACTTCATAAGTTCCAGTGGTAAGGTCACTTATGTACAAACAAAATGAGCCCAAACTCGACATGTCTATCTCTACTCACATATGAGAACCAGCAAGAGTCATTGAATAACCCTGAAAGGTTACTTCATAAGTTGCAGTGGTTGGGTCTCTTATGTACAAACAAAATGAGCCCAAACTCGGCATGCCTAGCTCTACTCACATATAAGAACCAGCAATAGTCATCGAATAACCCTGGAAGGTTATATCATAAGTTGCAGTGGTTGGGTCTCTTATGTACAAACAAAATGAGCCCAAACTCGGCATGCCTAGCTATACTCACATATGAGTACCAGCAAGAGTCATCGAATAACCCTGGAAGGTTACTTCATAAGTTCCAGTGGTAGGGTCACTTATGGACAAACAAAATGAACCCAAACTCGGCATGCCTAGCTCTACTGACATATGAGTACCAGTAAGAGTCATTGAATAACCCTGGAAGGTTACTTCATAAAATGCAGTGGTAGGGTCAGGGTCTCTTATGTGCAAACAAAATGAGCCCAAACTCGGCATGCTTAGCTCTACTCACACATGAGTACCAGCAAGAGTCATTGAATAACCATGGAAGGTTACTTCATAAGTTCCAGTGGTAGGGTCTCTTATGTACAAACAAAATGAGCCCAAACTCAGCATGCCTAGCTCTACTCACACATGAGTACCAGCAAGAGTCATTGAAAAACCCTGGAAGGTTACTTCATAAGTTCCAGTGGTAGGGTCTCTTATGTACAAACAAAATGAGCCCAAACTAGGCATGCCTAGCTCTACTCACACATGAGTACCAGCAAGCGTCATTGAATAACCCTGCAAGGTTACTTGATAAGTTCCAGTGGTAGGGTCTCTTATGTACAAACAAAATGAACCCAAACTCGGCATGCCTAGCTCTACTCACACATGAGTACCAGCAAGAGTCATTGAATAACACTGGAAGGTTACTTCATAAGTTCCAGTGGTAGGGTCTCTTATGTACAAACAAAATGAGCCCAAACTCGGCATGCGTAGCTTTACTCACATATGAGTACCAGCAAGACTCATCGAATAACCTTGGAAGGTTACTTCACTAGTACCAGTGGTAGGGTCTCACCAAAACAAATAAAATGAGCCCCAACCTGGCATAACTAGGTCTACTCTTTTATGAGTTCCAGTCGCAACACTTGAACGGGATGGTATACCATCAGTCCAGATAATCTTACCAGATTTCAACGCAAGAAACAAAATAATATCTAAATACCGAAATATATCCTGACTCAACATAACGGAGAAAATAAAGTAATAATGTCCATTTATACAAAAGAAATTTACTTGTACGTAATTCGCACAGAATACGAGAAGTATCAAATTGATTTTAGCGAATATTTTGTATTCGTATATTGCTTTTTTCGTCTTCGGGCTGCAGCGACAAGCGACATAGAGTCCACTCCCGACGGCGCTCAAGCGCAGACTGAGAAGTATATCTGTATAATAAAGTATTATATTTATCTATGGTATAATCTATGGACTGAGATCTCATTGCAGAATTTGGATATATAAATCAAGAAAGTGGCTAAATAAAACGAACCTTATTGCCACACATTAAGACACACGTATGCGAGCAAAATAGAAGAAAAATGTAAGATGATTTTCTGCTTTTTTTGAAAAAAAAAAAAACTAATTATTTTTGAGTTGACTATATTTACTACCCTATTCTATCTTTGAAAATCTAAATAAATGTAAAAATAGAGAGAAAATTGTACCCAAAAATAGCAGTATATGCCTATTTTTGATTTAAGAGGCCGTTTCGAATCGATTTTACATTAATATTAATTAAATATTTTTTATTTATTTTCAAATTGATTTATAGATAAAAAAGTAATCAATTTATCGTAATCATTGGTTTTATTAGTTATTATCTAAAATTGTCGTAAAATGTACCGGAAATATGTGGTTTTTTGATACAAGCGTAAACGCGTCCTTAATATTCCACGCTCAATTTAGGATAATAATTAAATTACTTTAAATGTTCCTAATTGCATAAGCCAAATATTTCAAATATATATAAAGCATTTTATTTTTTAATTTACTTTGATATTTTAATTAAGTTTTGAACGTCTGATTGTAGTTTATTTAAATAGTACTGAGACTGATTTATACTAACATGCCATAAACATCATTTTATAAGATGAATAATTAAGAATTTTCTCTTATGAGTACTGTTATAAACATTACATAAGTAATGAGAGATAATAAGAATGATTGTTAATAAATAAGAGATTTTGATTTTTTTTTGTTGTATAATTAAAAAGAAAAAATAATTATAAGATCTTTTTCATAAGTGAATTATGTAGGTAGTCGATGAACAATTGTTTTTGAGAATAGATGATTGTTTTATAAATATATCTTTTATTTTTAGTCCCTTGAAAACTTGAAATCTGTCGACGTTGTCACGGTAATATAATCTAACAGTTTTGTAACTCGGCCGTCTTCGTGAGTTATATACCTACCAGACGCGCCGCATGCGAGCTGCGGCACGATAGCGGCTGCGGGTACTGTAGGTACAGTCCGCCCAGTCTAATGGGTACTCTGCTCGCGGCGCGTAGGTATAACTCGAGTTTCGTGCGTTTGTATGGAGTTACAATACTGTTAGATATTATTACCGTGACGTTGTGTCACATTTCCGACGAATATAATGTTTCACATGATACTACGTCGATGTTCATAAACGTCGCTCGACATAGTGTCTTGTTGAGGCAAATTAATATATACTTACTATTACAGTACGTCGACAGACGTCAACGTCTCTCGACGTAGTGCCGCATTTAAGCTGATGAATATAATTATGTTTAATATTACAGTACGTCGACAGACGTCAACGGCGCTCGACGTAGTGTCGCATTTAGACAGACAAACTGTATTCAATTTGGCACTACGTCGAGGGACGTTCACGTTGTACGACGTAGTGTCGTATTTAAGCAGCCAAACACAGGGGCATCATGTCACTACGTCGTGACACGTTTATCATTTAGTATGGAAAATTCTACTGATATATTGTGGGATTCAAGTAAGTGGTTACTGTCAGTGAACGTGTAAATTGCTACAGCCTGATCATTTTTGGGCGTCAAAATAGGCCACTCACACACTCACAAATTCTGGTATTACGGTATACAGCTGTATAATTCTAAGCTGGATACAACTCTACTGAGAGACTCTGGAAGCACCACCTGTCCACCTCTCTCCTCTGGTAGAGTGTCTTCGCCAAGACTTAGAAAGACATCTTAGAATTGTTGAGCACTTGCATTGACGCCAAGCTGAGCTCTCATATTAATGGTCAAGCGCAGCCTACGAGCACTTTGTTCTTTACATATTATTAGATTATGATAAGTGGCAGTAGGATTGAAATGGAATTCTAATATATTTTCGTAAAAAGACATCAAACCAACATCCTTGTCACATGAAGCGCAGCATACGAACTCGTGACCACAACAAAGATAATTTCAACGAAGCACTCACCTTGTCCGTGTGGTGACGGATTAAGAATACGGAATGTCACCACCCCATATCATCCCATGGGTGTCGTAAGAGCCGACAGAGGGAGCAAGAACAGCACTGTAAGAGAAGGAGAACTTGATACAAACCCTATACCAACCCGTTTGGCTAGCGTGGTATAGTAGGCCAATTCCTCCTTTCAAAGGAGAGGCCTAGTCCAGCAGTGGACTGTTAAAGGCTGATGATGATGACTCACCTCGTCAGCCCTCGATCCCCGCGTCACCACGGGAAGCGTTTGTCGGGAATCGTCACTGAACAGAACTGTGACCACCCATTAAATGCTCGTTCCTGCGGATGTCCTGCAGGGTTCTGTCCATGGCCTGAACTGCCTTCCTATTGGCCATCGTACGCTCAGCCCATACGATCAGAGAGCAATCCTTGAGCACGTGCCATTTATCACTGTTACGTGACACACCACAAACGGGTGTCACGGCGCTCTCTAAATCGATGGGAAATTTAAACATGGTATGTGCTATCTTGCCACCCGGAAGCAGTGTGGCAGCGATTGCCGGCGACGCTACAGCAATGACCATTTTGCCTTGCCTCCTGACCTCTGCAAGTATGCCAGTAGTAACAAATGTTTTTCCTGTTCCACCAGGAGCATCCAAGAAAAACATTTTAGCCTGGCTTTGCCCAACGCTTTCAAGGACGGTGTCGTAAAATTCGTAAAGTGGTCATTTCAAATTGTCTCAGCGTTATACTCCCAATTTTCACGGTCTTGATGCGGTGATGATTGGGAAGCTGGTAACAAATATTTGACCAGTGGATTGCCGCTGATAGAAATGACCGCGTCTTGAAGTGAACTGAGACAGGTGTTCAGCACGCGGTCATCAGTTACTTCGACTTCGTCTCTAGTAACACGCCTCAAAGCTCGTAGAAATCTTCAGACAGATGATGACGATACTTCTCCCAGAAAGCTACCGCGTTCGCGACTCCACAAAACACCAAGATGACGTCAAACAGATGACGCATGCGGCTGGGACTGTCACTGACGCTCGCCTCCGCGAGGTTGTCATCCCAGTATTGGTCACCGTCGAGAAAGTGACGTACTACGCAGGCTGTGCGGTAAGTGGGATACTCCAAGCCATCAAATGTCCTCAGAAAGGCGAAAGACGTTGGGCCTCGGACCGTGTGAAGTAACAACCGCAGAAAATAGCATTCGACATTATTTGTGTGTACGGTATAAACTCTACAAAATGCGGTGTCCTTGAAACTTCCCGGAAAACCTTCCACAGCACCTCCTCGTCAACGTCGGTTAAATACACCCTTTTGCTTGTCGTACGTGTTATATGAAGGCATCTCGTCATACGTAAGGGACCTCCCAAACTGATCGATTTTACAGAGCCTGAAAAATGCCAAGAGAGTTGTTTAACGCGGATTTTCCAAGTGCTCAGCAACGCTGTCGGGATCAAAATATATGCGCTAGCTGTTCTCTAGGTGGTCGTGTAAATGCATTACGGTAGGATGCTTCCCATATATAGAGAACACCAGTATCCGCCAAACCGCTTCAGACGTAATAATAAATAAATGGCTGTGTGTGAGTAAAAATAATCTAGCTAGTTCCACATCTCACTAATGTTTATATACAGTTAATCCAAACAAACGTGCTATATGTATATCCCGGAAGACAATTTAAAGCAAGTTTACATGCGACATGAAAATATATTAATTAAGAAGCAATTATTACACCAATGTGACCAAAATGTTTATTTTGTACTAACTCTATTACTATTTATTCTGACAGAAATGATGTAAGCAATCAAGTGTGGCGATGGTGTAGTTAATTAATTAAATAACTTCAACTAATAGTCTTGCTCATCTCTGAAACGAATTAAAAATACAATTTCTAAGAAGAAAATGTACAACTCCATCTATGACTTTTGAAAACAACTATTAACGTCGCCAACATGTTCAAATTTAAATTATTTATATCCAAAAAAGGCTTACACATGTAATTCGGCTTGATGTTTTTGAACTCTCTTAGATGGCGCTGCCCGACGAATTGTTTACGAATTCGATTCGTTTCGAATTTTACTTATATTCAATTAATAAAATTATGTTTATCAGCCTAAGTTACTTACATTGCGTGATTTTTATAGTGTGAAGCTAGCTTATAGCATAGTTAACATAATAACAACATTGAAATAATTATGCATTGTTACATTACACGTTGTTACAGAATGCGTTGAAGAAATAAAGGTTCTCTGCTCGTTCCCTGTAGGTCATAGCGTGATAATATGTAGCCTATGTGGTGACCCGACTTTTTAATAATATTTGTGTCAAATTTGAAGTAAATCCATGCAGTACTTTTTTACTTTATCCCGGATATAAGGACAAACAGATAAACAGATAAACAGACAAACAGACAAAAAATCTAAAAACTATATTTTTGGCCTCGGTATCGATATTAGATTACACACCAATGTCGCACGAGTGATTGATTTCCACGGGGTAGCCGGGATCGATCACTCGCCGAGCAATTAAAGAGAGATAATTTGGTTGACTTACGGGAAATAAATTGCTCGGCGAGTGATCGATCCCGGCTACCCCGTGGAAATCAATCACTCGTGCGACATTGGCGCCCAACGTGGGGCGCGACGTGACGTCACACCAATTATTCTTAAAAAAAATATTCAATGTACAGTTTTGACTTTCCTACCATTTTATTATATGTATAGATTTATGACGAAGCCTTATTTTGAAGTGCCGATATTTCGACACTGTTGCAAGGGCTTCGGTTTAGTTTGCACTAGTAGATTTTCGTGCAGGTGATAGGTTTAGTGGAAAAGTAATCACCATTTTGACTTCGTTCGTTTAATTTCGTTTTCTTTGTTCCAGATGTTTCAAATCGATTATTCAAGTCTTAACGTCACTATAGATTTGCAAAGCAATAATATATCTAGAATAACGCTAGATCCAACAACATCGCAACTAAACGTCACGACAAAGTCGACTAGCCAGTTGTTGCTGAACTACAACCCTATTAACTGCGATTGCAACGCCTACGGTCTCTTTCTTCGACAACAAGGAACAAGGTTACAACACGAGCCACAATACATACTTAACAATACTAAATGCTTCACTCCTCCAAACTTGAAAACATTTCTGCTGGAACAAGTACCACCCATGGATTTTGTATGTGATCTGTCTAAACACCTTCCTAAAAACTGCAGTAGTTTTGTGGCTACAGCTAAGACTAATGAAGTAACTTTGAAGTGTTCAAAAATGCCATCTTCGTTACCTGATATGAAATCAATCAATTTGTCATATAACTTTTTCGGACAGGAACCATCAATGATTTTAAGTTTAGATGAACAACCGCAGAGCATAGATCAACTCAATATTTGTAAATTAGTCTTATCAAACGTAGGAATTAATCGTATCAATTTCAAACCGACAGACCTTTTGAGAGTGTTGGATTTATCACATAATAATTTGTTAACTATTGGCGATGAGTTCTTCGATGCGAATATTACTTTGTATTTATCTGATAATCCTTTAAAATGTGATTGTCAGTTGGCAACAAATTTAAAAAAATACACATTACTGGCTGATGCAGCGTCAGTTTCCTGTGCGAGTGAAGACAAAAACCTCACAGATGTTGATGCACAAGAAATTTGTAATAGAACCCAAGCGTTAATTACAGTTATTGGCACTACTGCCGTTATTGGTTTATTTTTAACCATGATGGCAGTTGCATTGTTTAAATATGTAAAAAGGAATTGGTCACGTATTATAAGTACAATATGCAGACGCAGTTCTGGAAATGATGAAATGGCATTAAGGAAGGTAGTTGCGGCTAAACGGTATGATCTCTTCATATCTTTTGCTCCTCAAGACGAAGAGTTCGTCCGAGGGAACTTGATGCCAAAATTGGAGTGTGAACTCAGTCAAAAAGTATGTGTTCAATACCGCGACTGGACAGAAAGTGACCCTATTCCAAATCAAATAATACAATCTGTGGACAACTCTAGAAAGACGGTAATAATTTTAACAGAAGATTATTTGATGTCCGAGTGGTGTCATTTCACTTTCACCAAAGCGCATAACTTGGGCTCACAAGAAGATAGGCAGAAAGTTATCATAATTTTTATTGATGAAGGTGTAACAAGAGACGAAAGATTAAGCGTTAACATGAAATCATATATAGCGGTAAAGGCCTATTTAGTGTGGGGTGATCCTCACTTTTGGCAAAATTTTAAGAATACTTTACACTACAAGAATGAATACAACAAGAGTGATAAAAATAAAGCAAATTAGTCATGCGATCTAAAACATTTGATAAGTACCTCTCTCTATGTTGCTAGATGGTAAGTGGAGTAAAATATTACAGTCGCAATACCATAATAAAACCGTAATACTGTATGCAATTCACGTATGTGGCACTACTGCGCAGGTGCGTAATTGAGTTTAAAATATAAAAAACGCCTTTGTGTCAAATAAATATAGTTCCTCATCATTCTTGCACATATCTCAGGCATTTTACCGAGTATGACCTGAAGCATTAATGTTTACAATTAGAAAATACCTCTCTGTTAACTAGTATTTAACCTTCATTAGGTGAAACTTAGACGGAAGGCACTGTTTCGTCAATCATAAAGCCTGGACTAAGAACTTATTTGAGATTCATCTAGGCGTTCCTCAGCGCAGCGTTATGGACCCAATGCTGTACTTTCTCTACACAGTGACGTCCCAATTACAGACAAAGTTGTTTCTGGGACATTTGCTAATCTCGCAAAAGGCTACCGAACAGACATAGCTTCACAATAACTCAAAGCAAGGCTTGACCTAATCAATGGCCTAAGGACTGGTGAAAACCCAATGTGTCTCTGGAGCCCTAACCAGCAGCTTGGACCCTGTGCCTGAACCTGGTGGGACCCACGGTTATTTTTATATTTTTAAAAGTATTTTTTTTTGTAAGTTATATATTTAAAAATGTAATTTAAAAAAATAATAAATAAAGGAGATAATAATAATAAAAACAAATTATTTGTCAGAATATGAGTATTAGAATAGATCAGGGTGTACATATATCATTATATGGCGTACTAATGTTAACTCCTTATCGTATCCGAAGCCATAGATGGTAGCCAAAGTTTGCAATTTTTTTCCCACATAACTAACATTTGAATAATAGCATAATAAATTATAACTTATGAAGAATTTATACGTTAAAAGCATGTTATTTTATTTTTTGCGTGGTAAGTTATCTGTGTCAATATTATTTGATGTTATTTCATGACAGCGCCAGCAAGTAAATAATAAATAATAAATCTTTATTGTTCCAAAGTAGGTTACATTCATTTTGAGAACACTAGTCTCCACACTAGGATTCCCTGTGTCGTGGAGGCTAGTCTCTTTCATCTTTGAGCAAAGTAAACAATAATAAAATAAAAAGGAATATAGGAGGTAAGTACACAAAATAATATTGGAAATGTCTTACATTTGTTCATAAACCGTGGGTAGAGTGTGTATGTGTAGTGCGTGTGTGTGTGTGTGTGTGTGTGTGTGTGTGTGTGTGTGTGTGTGTGTGTGTGTGTGTGTGTGTGTGTGTGTGTGTGTGTTTTGTGTGTGTGTGTGTGTGTTGTGTGTGTGCGCGTGTGTGCGTGTTCGTTTGTGCGTATGTGTGTTTGTTCGTGTGTGTGTGTGTGTGCGCTTTTTCTAAATAAATAAAATATGTATGTGTTACTGCATGATTTTTAATAAATGTTCCGTGGTGTCGTAGTCCATAACTTGTAAATAGGTTTTTATGCGAGTCTTACATTTCGATCTTGTACAATGGAGTAAATTAAGATCTTTGTTTAATTTATTGTAGATAAAAGGGCCCATGAAGTGGAAACATCGTTTACCGAAATCGAGTCTAGTTTTAGGTTTATGAAATTTAGGTTTTCTACGTGCGTGTGAGCGTGTTTCTAGACTTTTATAGGATGTTTTATGAAATTTAAGTGCCACAGCCATGATATATAATTGCCTAACGCGTAGGACGCAGGTTTCTTGATACAGTATGTTGGTGGAGTATCGCATTGGTTTTTTGTAAGTTGCCTTCAAGATTGCCCGTTGCGAGCGTTCTACCATTAAAAAAGTTGTCTTTTGTGCCGATCCCCATGTGGTGATACAGTACTTAAGAATCGATTCACACAGAGCGAAATATAACATCTTAAGTATTTGCTCGCTAGCAATTTGACCCATTCTTTTAAAGATGTGCATCAGTTTTCTTACACGCCCACTGACATACTGCAGCTGCTTAGTCCAGGTGAGGTGTTTGTCTATGTAAACGCCGAGATATTTGATATTAGCCACCTGTTCTAAGCTAGGGCATAAGCAAATAGAGCTACCACCTGTATAACAGGTGTGCAGCTTAACAGACATTTCTGCTGGACACGGAATTTTGTAGTGACGCTGAAATTCACAACTTTCGTCTTGTCCACATTAAGTGTCAGCAAGTTATAATTTAGCCAACTGGCAACTTGGTTGAATCCCAACTCAGCTGCCTGATAAACTGCCTCCCATGTTCTCTCAAAAAAGATTATGGCAGTATCATCTGCATAGGCAAATATTCTGGCACTGTTTAAAGGTAACGAGCAAAGACTATTGATGTATATCAAAAAGAGTGTTGGGCCTAGTACGCTGCCTTGTGGAACTCCGTAGTTAAGTCCAGCAAAGTTAACTGCAATGTTTTAGCTAAACTTTTATAATTGAAAAATAATAGTAATAATGTGACTGAGATCATCAACTTTTGTTTATTACTTCTAGAATCATCGACTAGCGTAATAGTAAGTTGTTTTTGTATAATTTTTTATTTTCTATTGATTTTTGACCTGTTTTTTTCAGACGCCAAATATCGCTTGCTATACGTCTCCGTCAAAATAATGCCTGTCAAATATGGCTTCGTATGCATTCGAGCTCCTGTTTTTTGCTATGCAGAAATGGATATTGCCATTTTTTATGGTTCTTTTAAGGTAAAACTGCAAAAAAATACGTAATTATACAAAATATAAATAATGAAGTCTTCTAATGCTATAATGACAAGCGGAACTGCTTCAAAGAGTTTGACAAATTATAACAACTGTCCATGCGAAGCCAGATATGGCTTTCATAATTTCAACTTGAATGCATACGAGTCCAGATATGGCTCTTTGATGTAAATCCATAAATAATAACTGATATTATTTTATTTGTCTAATTTATGTTCACAAAAGATTACCTATTAAACAAGTTTCCACCAAAAATACCTTTTTAGTAGAAAGTTACTCATCGTCCGTGTGGTGCCAGAATAAGAATACGGATTGTCACCACCCCATTTCATCCCATGGGTGTCGAAAGAGCCGACAGAGAGAGCATATTATGCAGAGAACAGCATTGTAAGATAAGGAAAACTTGATACAAACCCTATACCAACCCGTTTGGCCAGCGTGGTATAGTAGGCCAATTCCTCCTTTCAAAGAAGAGGCCTAATCCAGCAGTGGACTGTTAGAGGCTGATGATGATGACTTTCTTCATCGGTCTCCGGTTCCGCATCGGTCTCCGAATGAACTTCAATGAACATGTCTCTCCGGAACCGATTATCCTAAATGGGATCCCTCTAAATAGCAAAATAGCAAACTGAGGCTGAATTGAGTGTTGGTCAACGCTATACGTTCATCTGAAAGAATTCCTAATAGTAGGAGAGTCCAAGAAGGGATAACTAAGGGGATATTAAGTGAACCTAAAAAAGGCTCTCATTGAATAATCTGACGATTTGTATGTGACGCAAACTCGTGGCCATTATTAGAAAGTGCAAAAAGAATTCGCCATTTTGAAATACTTAAGCAGGTCAGCTTAAGTATTTCAAAATGGTCATCATCTTCATCCCGACGTACTAGACGTGCCTTCTGATCTGACGATTATCTGGAGGGATTAATGCATCAGTTTTTTTACATTTTTGAAAATCTTTAGCCCCTCCCTCACCGATGACAAGGTATACATTATTTACATTTTTATATTTTTACTAAACGGTTTTATTCATATCATCTAAGCTTTGCAACCCAGTAGGTCTCTATGACACTCAAGTAAAGCCCAATTTAGCAGCGTGGGCTCCCCTACTATAATCGAAGATTTCGCATCAAATGTCCGTTGAGATCTACTTTTCAAAGCACGCCCTTATAAGTTTGGTCCTTTATCTATGAAACTATGTAACGGAATCTTTGAACACGATGTTCACCCAGTCTCAAAAGTAGTATTCAAGTGAATCTTCGTACACATATCGGGGTAGAACCATTTATTATAAACAACCTCCACCCTCCCAAAAAACGCCCACGCTTACCTACATATCATAACATAACTTCACACCTTTAACCCCGAAGGGGTAGGCAGAGGTGTATTACACACCCACACTTTGACAGTTATGTTTCGGTCTCAATATAATAAAGGCGAGCCTATTGCCATCTACCGGGCACATTGTTAAGCGAGCGATAATTCATATTTTTTAATACACACATAATTTCGAAAAGTCATAGGTGTGTACCCGGGGTACTTGGGTATCGAACCCGAGACCATCGTCTCGCACGTCCGTTACGTACACCAGTGGAGCATCGCCGCTTTTTATGACAAAATATTTTTTTTGCTTAACTGCAATATAGACTGTATCTACCATTATCTATAACTGAACCTGGTAATGTTATGTATAGTATTTTAACTTTATACAAACGGTCGGAACGCGAGTTATACTTACACGCTTCGGGCTCGGTACACACTAAATATCGAACTCTATGAGCATCGGTATAATTCACTCGACCGTTATATGAACTTAAACTACTGTATAGATGTTTTGTTTTGTTTTCCGTGAGTGTGTGGCCAACTCTGGTGTCGGAGTTTTCAGGCCGAAGGCCTCCGACATGGCCTAACGATCCTAATTCTTAGACAAGAGCCGGGTCCGACAACTTTACGTGCCCTCCGAAGCACGGTAGCGCTCAGATGTAAATGCCACACACGGTCATCTATCCAATTGGCAACCTGTGCAAGCGTTGCTTAACTTTGCCGATCTGTTACGAATGGCAAGGCAAGTCTCGCTAAGAGCGCTACTACAATATACATACCTACCTATAATACGCCGCGTCTAGGATACAAACAAATAAATTGTTGCATTACTTCATAAACTTTTTGTAATGTGTTTGAATGAAGTTAGACCGGTTACGCACGTGATTTTAATTATATATTTACATATGTTATAATAAGATATATTTGCATAACACGTTTGTAGTAACTGTCCGGTTGTCTAGTAGAAGGTTCCTTGTTCACGAAGCCTTACCTATATACCGACTTTTCGCTTAAACCTACGAGAGCGTAATGTTAACATATTCATCACCCGTTGAACACGACATTTTTAAATAGTTGTCTACAGTTATGGTGTATTTCAAATGTATATAACGAGGTATGGTGAATTTCAAATGTATAAATCTAACAAGATAGTTGACTGCGCGTATGATGTAGTTCAAATCTATAAATCTAAAGAGGTAGTTGACTGAACGTAAGTTATGTTATCTCAATCTCAATGGAACATATGGTGTATTTCAAATGTATAAATGTAACAAGATAGTTGACTGCGCGTATGATGTAGTTCAAATCTATAAATCTAAAGAGGTAGTTGACTGAACGTAAGTTATCTCAATGGAACGTATGGTGTATTTCAAATGTATGAATCTATCGCCGTAGTTGACTGCACGTATCTATAAATTTCGTCACAAAGATAGATAGTTAGAGGCTGGTCGACGAAGTGTGGCACTTTATGAAGAACTAGATGAGCCCGCACACTTGCGTTCATAAGGGGTTTTGCTCCGCACCCGTGGCTCACAGCGTGAGCCTATAGCTATATATAGCCTTCCTCAATAAATAGGTTATCCAACACAAAAAGAATTTTCCAAATTGGATCTTTTTTTTTGGAAAATTGTTTCTGAGATTAGCGCGTTCAAGCAAACAAAGGAACAAACAAACTCTTCAGCTTTACAAAATCTATACATTGCGCGACAAGGACGGGGGAAAGGGTAAAATAATCATGAAAATCGTGAGAGGAGAGGTCAGACTGTCAGTTGCTGTGACTAGCTAGTAAGGAGATCCTGGAATGCTAGTTTAACGCTAGGAGGGCCCTTTAAAGTTACGTGTGACGTCAGCCCGTGCGAAAAAATGCAGCACGGCGCGTGGCGTGACGTTATACGTAACTTTAATGAGCTATATCTTTGTTATTTTTTATTTAATCGAAAAAATAAAATATACGTGTCCAATATTTTTTTATAATCTAAAATACGGACTAAATAAAATGAAAAGGGGGTTTAATTTACAAATAAAAAAATACGTTTCGCTTATTTTTGAATAATCTAAAGGACGGACTTATAAAATTTTTTTCGTCAACTAGCCTATTGTAAACTTACAATTAAGTTAGATAATAGTCAGTTCCTGCCTTTAGATTTACGATATGTCTATGACGAAGCTTTATTGTTAATAAATAAAATGTGACGCCACAAGTTTGGTACGGACCGGTCCACAACTCTTAATTTTTCAATTCAATTTCAATTTCAATATCTTTATTGTGGATCATAGGATTGTACAAAATACAGGTCTTAAATAATTAAATAGATCAGCTACGTCCCGCCCTTGGGGCATACAATAGTCATAAAGGAATATAGGTAGGTACATTATTTTTACAAATCCTATAAACAAAACAAAGCGATAAAATTAAGGTAGGCAGAAACAGATTAGTAGGCTACTGAACACATCATGACCGAGACGGACTATATTGGAGCAGAGATTTGTCCAATAAAAAGTCTTTTATAGAGTAGTAGCATTTGTCTACAAACAGATCATGGAGACTCTTTTTAAATTTTTTAATTTCCGTAATGTTTCTGATAGGTCCCGGAATATTATTGTAGATACGTGTAGCCATACAAAAGATACTTTCATGTATAAGGTGAGTCTTACTAGCTACTGTACGCAATTTGTCTTTACGTCGTATACGCGTGTAGTAATTATACATGTCAATATTATTCCTTACAAACACTGCGGCCTCAAATATATAGATACATGGCAATGTAAGTACGTTTACCTTTTTAAAAAATGGCTTACAGGAGTCAGTTTCACGTAGATTAAATATGGCCCTAATGCAACGTTTTTAGGCAATGAAAGCGCGCTCTTTGTCTGTACTGTTGCCCCAGAATATTACGCCATATCTGAGGATGGAGCTAACGTAACCGTGGTAGGCTGTTAGTAAAGTAGCCTGATTTGCTATTTTTCCTAATCTGTAAAGTGCGTATGAAAACTGTCCCAGCTTTTTGCATAAATGGTCAATATGAAATTTCCAATTAAGTTTGTTGTCAATATGTAACCCTAGAAATTTTGTAACTTCAGTTTCTTCAATGTCGCTATCAAGGTAACTGATTTTTAATTTACCCGTGCGTTGAGTTCGTATTTTGAAATTCATTATTTTAGTTTTGTCAATGTTAATCATTAAATTATTGGTTTCAAGCCAGTCTATTATTGATAATATTGTTTGGTTAATGTCAGATTCTAAGTCAATTGTGTTATCATTAACAAATAAAACAGTGCTATCATCAGCAAATAGTGTAATGTCATGATTTGTAACCGAAGGCATGTCATTTATATAAACAAGGAAGAATAAAGGACCCACGATGGTCCCTTGAGGAACGCCGAATTTAGGAGTTCCAGATTCAGACGTATATATTTCTTCCGTTTTAGTAATGGGATTTAATCTCCTTACTTCTGTGAATTGATGTCTGTTGCTAAGGTATGATTCTATGAGGTTGTACACATTACCCCTCACACCATATGCATACATCTTTCTCAAGAGGATTTTGTGGTCGACACGGTCGAAAGCCTTCGACATGTCCATGTATAACGCGACAGCCGGCAGTCCTTTATCCAAGTTAGTCATTACCTTTTGTAAAAAGTTGTATATTGCCATATTTATGGATTTGCATTTTCTAAAACCATACTGACTAGACGTTAGAATGTTATGTGTTTCAAAGAAAGAATAGAGACAGTTGAACACAACCTTTTCAAAAATTTTTGCAAAAATAGGTATCAATGCTATTGGCCTGTAGTTGCTTATGTTAGTTTTTTCTCCTTTTTTAAATACTGGCTTTATAACAGATATTTTTAGTTTGTCTGGGAAAATACCTTGCTCTATACATAAATTTATAATGAAGCTTAATGGTTCTGATATAATATGAGCTACATCTTTAACAATTTTTGTCATAATGCTATCATAGCCGGTACTGGTTTTATTTTTTAGAGAAATTATTATTTTATTAATGTCATCGGGGATAGTCGGTGTCATAAAAATAGAATTAGAATTATATGTCAGATTATTAGAAGATTTTTCGGGCATATTAGTATTATTATCATTAATGTCAAGAAAAAAGTTATTAAATGAATTGGCAATGTCTTGGGGATTATTTATGATTTCGCCATTTTTAATTAATATATTTACACCTTCATTTGGATATTTTGATTTAGATTTACACCATACCCCTGTGCTAGTTATAAACTGTATCACAGGCAGTTGGGTCTCTCTTTACAAAGGAGAATGCCCATTTTCTTAAGGGCTTTGGGCCCATCGTAAAAATTGTCATGTCACAATGGTTTATGCTTAATTTTAGAGTGTAATTATCACATTTACATATTCCGTAAACTATTTTAATTTTTACATCCAGGTTTAGGAGAAATCTTATATTTTCTGCTGAAATTGAAGTTATGTTTTTCAAGTATATTTAGCAGATATGCTACAATCCTTATAGTTATTATGTATAATTATAATAAGGAAAACATAGTCAGTTTAGTGTCATTTGATCAAGAATTGGAAATGACAGTATGTAAGTTGTGTAATATCGGACTCAACAGGGGTTAGAGTAAGGCAATAGCGAGATGTAATTGTAATAGGAATATAACATATTGACAAGCTCGATTCACTTTATAACATAAACGTTATAGCCCCAGGCAGTCTACTGCTGAACATAGGCCTCTTCTAATTTGAGTCACAATAGCATTGTGGCTCTATAGAAGGATTCAACCTGAGATGCTGGCCAGTGTTAGATGTCGAGATTTTCGTTTCTTCGCAAAGATAGATACTATTTGCTTAGTATATTTTTCTAAATCGCCTCATACCTACTTTAACAAAACAAACAGCACGAAAAGTACGAAAACAATCACCAGTGATTTCATTGATTTTTCCGTAGATCTGACGTGTGATGGTGTTGCCAGAAATATATATATACGTATCTATATTTAATCGATATCTAAAATCGATTACATTAAGTACTTACACTTATTATGATTACTTTTCAACAGTTAAAACACACTATTAAATAGCTATATCGCTAAAAACTTACCCGAAAATAATATTTCAATGATAAACAAATTAATATTATTAAATATATTTTTTATTATTAACACTTAAATATAATCCATTCTTTTATTTAATTTCAAAAGGTAAAAGCTGGCAACATCTAGATTTCGGAAGTAAAATGAATGAATTTTTGATCGATTAAATTCACATTTATTGCCTTCTATAATGCTAATGTATAAGAAAATATTGGTACCTATATAAGGAATATACATGAAAAAATAAGACATGATTTTTGAAAAACATTTAGCTATGACACGGCGCCATAAAAGTGGGCCCGTTCGTGGGCTTTCTTCTTTGAAATTTGTATTTCAAAATACACCAAAAATATTACATATTTAGCAATAGTAAATAAGTGATCAAGGTCATGACGTAACTCGTCGATACAGGTTTTCTTGTATTTTTTATCGTCTCTTAATAAACGTCTATGACTTGATGTAATCATTATATCTATTGATGAATCGGCAATCTGTAAATTAGTGTTCGTCTTATTTTGGAGGTTTTACGTTTGCGATCTAAAGCCGGCGTCCCACAGTGCGTGATTTTAAGGATGGACGCGCGCGGCACTTGTGAAGTTACCTGACTCGCGTTGTATGTATATTAGAGGACGCCAGCAGCTACGCCTGCATTTTTTTAATGAACCCTTTTGCCCGATCCCCTGGGAATTTCGGGTAATCCCTTCTTAGTGCACCCCTGCGGTCCCCGAGGAACATACATGCCAAATTTCAGCTTCCTGCGCCCAACAGTTTCGGCTGTAGCGTGTCTGTCAGACAGTCAGTAACGAAAGGATTTTATATATTAAGATTATGACATATTCTGTAATGTAATACCTACCGTATTGAAGCAAATGAATAGTCTTAATTTTGTCTAGCCAGACTGGCTAACATGGTTGGTAGGGAATGCAATCTCGTTCTCGCGAGATCTCGGCCTTTTTTCGCGAGATTGATCTCGGTCGTATCATAACTACGATCAGTTTTACACAACAACGGTTTTGAACGTCACTTTACCTTGAGAATGTGCATCTAGCGATTTTATATTAATGGATGGAACTCTTATAAGAAAAAAATTGTGATAAACATTTCAGTGTTGATGCTGGCATGGCGTTCATGACACATGTGTTATTGCTGGCCGCCGTTCTGCCGGGCATATACTCTGCGTGTCCAGCCCAGTGCACGTGTGATGATGACGAGGAGAGGTACAAGTGCACCTTGAATAATGGGACAGTCAGCTTGGAGCTGGACGTCGGCAAAGGATCTTATGATGCAGCGCTAAATATCAGTTGCGAGGTAAAGTAGACTCTTTGTATAACCCAAACTTCGTCAAGAATTGACTAATTTGAGGAGGGATTGCCAAAATTTCTCTCTCAGGGCTCACAACACTCCCCAAGGAACATACCTACATGCCAAATTATCGTTTCGGCTGTGCCTTCTCTGAAACATGATCCTCAGTTACGGAAGAGCTGATTATATTATGTACTAGATGAGCCCGCGGTTACACCCGCGTTATATAAGGCTACTGCTCCGCTCCCGTGCCTCATAGCGTGATGTTATAATTATAGCCTATAGCCTTCCTCGATGAATGTGATATCTAACGCTGAAAAAATATTTCAAATCGGACCAGTAGTTCCTCAGAATAGCGCGTTCAAGGAAACAAACAAACAAACTGAAGAGTTTTATGTGCATCATAATTATCCCGGATGATGAAAAACCAACTGAACTTCGCAAATCAGTCAATTCGTACTTTGCCACTTTCCTATCCCTTCAAAGAAAGTCTTCGTATTTGTATATTAACTTATAACTATATAGTTTCAGGACGATATCATCTCCTGTGCTGATGCCCCCCAGTTTGGTGTCCAGGCACATATAATCTACGTATACTCATGTTCTCCAAGTGTACTGAGGTGTGTGCACCACATACTTGACGATCCTGTGGCACAGTCATTAACAATGTCTGATATAACTGGTGATATGACCAGAGAAGATGTGATAGATTTAGAATATATCACCAATGTTTATTTAGGACTGACAAGTAAGAAAAAATTTTGAATGTGAAGCAATTGCATGTAGCCTAGATGCCAATGTTACGATGGCTTGTAAAGTGACTAGAATGTACAGAATGAGAAATTATCTATATGTTTAGGTGCTGCCAGACTAGAGCGTTCACTAGAGACAGACCATTGAGCATTAGTTGTTTTTAAGTCTGAAGAACTGTACAACGAACAGAGCCCAGCATCGAGAAACTTCGCAACAAACATTTTCATAATCTTTCAAGCGAACGCTCTAGTCAATCGCTAGAAAATCGGTCTGGAAACTCCGACACCAGAGTTGGCCACACACTCACACGAAACAAAAAGAAAGAAAACATATACGGAAACAAAAATTAAAAGCAGATTTCGAACAAACTATCAACGCTTTACGCCCTTAGGGTGGACTATTAATAAACCCCCCCTTTGTGAGTGCTTATGCATAAGAGGAAAATTCATTCCAAACATACTTCCATCTTCAGTAGTACAGGATCTGGGATGATCGTCATCATCATCATTGTCTTAGCGCTATCCCAATTGTATACAAGGCTTTTTGATTTGGCGCCCGCCGAGGTCCGCTTACCAGTATAACAATTCATCTCAGATTTGTCAGACCATTAGCTTTTCCACAGAGCTTAAGATCTGCGAAGAAAAGTCAGTCAAGGCAAATTATTTTATAGAAGGAGAAGGTAGATGTTGGATAGTTAGGATGCTATACTTTTGACACATTTTTATAAACTGCATTTTGTTTCAATTTTCAGGTGATACACTTGTACCCATTACTGGTATCAACGCTTTGTCGTCGCTAAATACCCTTTATATCTATGAAGGAACATTGCAGACGTCATCTGATGCGTTCAATAATACATCTATAAAAAATTTGTACATTTTAAACACTAAACTGGCAGCTGTACAAGATGGCGATTTGAATGGACTACCAAATTTAGAAAAATTATATATAAGGAACAGCACTATTGAAGAAATCCGTGAGGGTGCATTCAAAGGTACGTTACTCTTACACACAAATAAGACGTCTACTGTATTATCACTTGAATATAACGTCGAAGATATTGTGGGCAAGAAACATAGTAACTTAATTATAAATTAATCAAATTAAAGATGAAACAGTAATGTTCATTCATCAATAATTAATAAAAAGGTAATTTTGAATGTACGCCTAATATTTTGCTATTTTATGTTTACAGGTTTAGGCAATTTAGAAGAGCTAAGAATACATGAAACTCCGATAAGATCATTCGATGTGAAAGCATTCATAGATGTACCGAAAGTAAACCAGTTCACTTTATTAGGAGTTCTACTAGAATCATTGCCGAACGAATTCATAGAAGCAATGAAATCTGTGACATTTGTAAGTACCTACTTCTTTACTGTTATGCATGAAGATTGTTATATGTTCGTACATTTTATCAATTCACCAATAGCATCGGCTTAAAAACCGAATAGCTGCAGTTCCAGTTTTCATATCATTTTAAATAGTCCACATTCTCTGTAATCAATTTGCTTTACTGACTCCAGATAATTTACTTGAGCGTAACAAGTAATATAATATTTTATTTTCAGTATGCTTTCGCTTGCACTCCTCACCCTGACCAAGGTGAACTGGATTTGGGGACACACGCTTTTTCACAACTATCTATAGAAGATGGTGCTGAGCTGAGATCTTGTAAAGTCTCCAATCTAACAGACACTTTATTTACCAGTTCCAAGAACATACTAAGAATCAGTCTTGTGAATAATGTCATAGATCATATACCACCCAAAATATTTTCAAACTTAACCAAACTGGAAAAGTTGGATTTAAATAATAATACCCTTAAGAAAATCCCCAATGGATTATTCAGCGGGTTGGTCTCAGTCCAGGTATTATACTTGTATGACAATGCTCTGCAAGATCTCCCAGATGGAATTTTTGACGATTTGACGTCCCTAAACACATTATATTTATCTGGCAACGGTCTACAGAAACTACAAAAAACCCTTTTCAACTATTTGGGTTCTCTAAAGGAGCTGTATTTGAATCGGAATAAAATACGTGAGCTGCCTGTTGGAATTTTTGATACACTGTCATCTTTAAAAACCTTAAACTTGGCTAATAATATTATATCGAAACTAGACGGATCCTATTTCACCAACTTAAGGTCACTGGAATCATTACATTTGGCTCACAATAGATTGGTGGAGATTACACATTTATCCCAATTGAGGATGCTTATTTTTTTAGATTTAAGTGACAACAGATTAGCTCGACTAACTGTGTGAGTACTTATATTTTCGTGATTCTAAAGGAGAATGCCGGAATCTGTACCAATTGCTTTAAAAAAATGATATACCGTAAATACTTTCACACATTTTGACTGCCATTACTAAATAATTAATCATTATTAAATCCGCGTTTACGAAATATTATAAAAAAGTAGAACTTAGATCAACAACTTCCGAATGCATACATTGCCAGCACAAAAAATTCGATTCCGAGCGACAAAAAATCGAGTGTAATATTATCAACATTAACGATTGCTTTCACGATTAAATGATTTTGGATTCAATAGAAGGCACTAAGATAGTGAATTAAAAAAATTGTGTTCTATGTGATTTTATTATAGAAATATATATTTGGCTACCTAACTTGATTTCAGTCTTTGGTTAAGCAAATTTATTCACTAATTGATTGTTTTAGGTGATATCGATTTTAGATATAATTGAATCGAGATCGCAAAACTTGCAGGGTGGCATTTGATAACTTGAGCAACTGTCAAATGTCAGCCCCACACAACGTCGCCTACGCATCGTTCGTGTTTGCTTGTGTTATTATTTTGTTTTTATCCATTGAGTTGAGGTTTGTTCCTCTGGGTTGAAACTGCGTTTCTTCTAACTTGTAACAACATTCACTTATTGAAATTGTTATAAACAATAAGAAATCTAGGACGATTTCCTTCCTTTGCAATATTTATGGCCGATTTTTTAAAAATATGGTTATGAGAAAAATCTCAGAACTGCGGATTCCAAAACAAAAACGCTTAATGCCTACGGTAATATTAAACAATAAGCTGACTAAAAATGTTAATTTCATGAAAAAGCAAACGGTACAGGCTTCCGTACAAAAACCGGCATTCTCCTTTAACATTTCAGTACCGATAAATTTCAATTTTTGTTTGGCAATATTTGGATTAGTACTACTAAAATTTTGTTTTACAGATCAATGTTTTACGGTTTAAGTAGTCTAACTACGCTAATTTTAAGAAACAATAAGATTAAAGCCTTGGAGTCGATTTTTCGTGAAGACGACAATGATTATTATAGTCCCTTCATGACACTTAAAAAGTTGGAGAATTTGGATCTCAGTGGTAATATGATACGTAAATTTTATGAAGTATGGCATATACAATTGCCACAAATTCGTGAATTGAATCTGTCTGATAACCATCTTACTGACATCAGGGTAAGTAAATTATAATAAAAGTATTAAATTTTGTACGTAGGTGAAGTCAGCTCAAAGCGGCCACAGGAGGCAAAGCGGCCACGCTTTATTTTTCACTTATGTGTAATTATAGCGTGGCGTTGTCGTTCTGTCCGCATTACCAATCTGCCGCCCTACACCGATCAGCCATTCGGTAGCGTAAGGACCAAGCGCGTGGTTGCAGTGATGAAATATAATATTTTGGTGTTTTGTTAAAAAAATGCAAGTTAGTTCTACCTGCTTTGGTCAAAGTTCGTCATATTTCAATGAGTTTATTACATGTTTACTGTTGCTTATCTATTTAGCTATGTTTGTGTTCTGTTCTCTTTGAAGGATAATAAATAATGTGATAATAGTTAGTAATTGAAACAAAATGGCCGAAAAAGGCAAAGCGGCTCGGGTAAAGCGGCCAACTGACCGCTTTGCCCTAAGATAAATCATTATAATTTGATAGATCGTAGCGCTCATAGCGAGACTTGGCTTGTTGTTCGTAACAGATCGGCAAAGTTAAGCAACGCTTGCACAGGTCACCACTTGGATGGGTGACCAAGTGTGGCATTTACATCTGAGCGCTACCTTGCTACGGAGGGCACGTAAAGCTGTCGGTCCCGGTTCTTGTCTCAGGATAAGAATCGTTAGGCCATGTCGGAGGCCTTCGGGCAGCCTGAAAACTCCGACACTAGAGTTGGCCACACACTCACACGAAAAACAAACAAACAATTTGATAGATAATGCTTAATTATTTTATTAAGGTGGTTAACAACTAGAAAAACAACCCAGTTGTCATGGGCAGAAAATGTGATGGCTCGGGCAATTAAAGAGAAATGAAAAACGCGGCTCGATTCAATTTATCGCAATCAAATAGGTACGGTATCCCTCGCATAAATCTCTCTCTTTACAACAGTATTTGCTTTACAACAGGAAGAAGAACTCTTAGAGTACTTGTTTCATATGGACAATCTCTTTTTTGGCCTCACGAAGGAAGATTGCCTGCAGCTCGTGTTTCAATATGCCGAAGCAAATAACTTTCCATTCTCAAGACTGATTGTGATTAAAATATGTTATAAGAAAGCACAAAACGTTGATTATTTTATTTAAAAAAAATACTTATATTTTTATTTCGTCAGGTACGATACTTTCCAATACTTTCATGTGTACTATGGGGTGGCCACATTGCCCTTACCCCCATGGCCGCTTTGGGCGACCACTCGGGCAAAGCGGTTTTTGGGTAAGTTTTAGTAATTCACATATCACATAGTCGTTTTTAAATTACCACGAATTTGAGTTTCGCCTCATAAAACTGTAATAAATTTTCTGGCTATTAGTATTAAATTATCTTCAAAAGTCTATCGTTTCATAGATTTTATAAAACTTAAAGTTAAGGTGGCCGCTTTGAGCTGACCTCCAGTACATAGTATAATTTACTTTCGAGGTAATATGTCAACATTTTACACTATCTAATTATTAATAATTTCATCAAGGGGGTTAATAAAGATTTCGAGTCGACAACATATATCCGCAAAATTCCGATTGTCGAGTATTTTGTTAACTGCTAACGATTCTGACAAACAATTCGCAGTCGCCATATTGGCCACTCTAGAGAAATGTTACTGACACCGGATGATATTGAGTAATATCTACCTACACTTTGTAGCTACGTGTGTAATATAAGTCACATTTCATGATTTCACCCGAGTGAAGCCGTGTTTTCATCTAGTAACTAATATTATGTTTTTATGATATTTAAGAAGTAGCCTTGTTTTGAAGTGCCGATATTAAGACACTGTTGCAAGACCTTGGATTTCGCTTGCACTAGTAGATTTTCGTGCAGGTGGTTTAGTGAAAAAGAAATCACCATTTTGACTTCGTTCTTTTAAGTTCGTTTTCTTTGTTCCAGATGTTTCAAATCGATTATTCAAGTCTTAACGTCACTATAGATTTACAAAGCAATAATATATCTAGAATAACGCTAGATCCGAGAACATCGCAACGAAACGTCACGTCCAAGTCGACTAGCCAGATATTACTGAACTACAACCCTATTAACTGCGATTGCAACGCCTATGGTCTTTTTCTCCGACAACAAGGAACACGGTTACAACACGAGCCACAATACATACTAGACAATACTAAATGCTTCACTCCTCCAAACTTGAAAGCATTTCTGCTGGAACAAGTATCACCCATGGACTTCGTATGTGATCTGTCTAAACACCTTCCTAAAAACTGCAGTAGTTTTGTGGCTACAGCTAAGACTAATGAAATAACTTTGAAGTGTTCAAAAATGCCATCTTTGTTACCTGATATGAAATCAATCAATTTGTCGTATAACTTTTTTGGACAGGAACCATCAATGATTTTAAGTTTAGATGAACAACCGCAGAGCATAGATCAACTCAATATTTGTAAATTAGTCTTATCAAACGCAGGAATTAATCGTATCAATTTCAAACCGACAGACCTTTTGAGAGTGTTGGATTTATCACATAATAATTTGTTAACTATTGGCGATGAGTTCTTCGATGCGAATATTACTTTGTATTTATCTGATAATCCTTTAAAATGTGATTGTCAGTTGGCAACAAATTTAAAAAAATACACATTACTGGCTGATGCAGCGTCAGTTTTCTGTGCGAGTGAAGACAAAAACCTCACAGATGTTGATGCACAAGAAATTTGTAATAGAACCCAAGCGTTAATTACAGTTATTGGCACTACTGCCGTTATTGGTTTATTTTTAACCATGATGGCAGTTGCATTGTTTAAATATGTAAAAAGGAATTGGCCACGTATTATAAGTACAATATTCAGACGCAGTTCTGGAAATGATGAAATGGCATTAAGGAAGGTAGTTGCGTCTAAACGGTATGATCTCTTCATATCTTTTGCTCCTCAAGACGAAGAGTTCGTCCGAGGGAACTTGATGCCAAGATTGGAGTGTGAACTCAGTCAAAAAGTATGTGTTCAATACCGCGACTGGACAGAAAGTGACCCTATTCCAAATCAAATAATACAATCTGTGGACTACTCTAGAAAGACGGTAATAATTTTAACAGAAGATTATTTGATGTCTGATTGGTGTCATTTCACTTTCACCAAAGCGCATAACTTGGGCTCACTAGAAGATAGACAGAAAGTTATCATAATTTTTATTGATGAAGGTGTTACAAGGGACGAAAGATTAAGCATTAACATGAAATCATATATAGCGGTAAAGGCCTATTTAGTGTGGGGTGATCCTCACTTTTGGCAAAAATTTGAGAATACTTTACACTACAAGAATGAATACAACAAGAGTGATAAAAATAAAGCAAATTAGTCATGCGATCTAAAACATTTGATAAGTACCTCTCTCTATGTTGCTAGATGGTAAGTGGAGCAAAATATTACAGTCGCAATACCATACTAAAACCGTAAGACTGTATGCAATTCACGTATGTACCGCTACCTGATCATCAATTTGGCCTTCGTGATATTTATGGCACTACTGCGCAGGTGCGTAATTGAGTTTAAAATATCAAAAACGCCTTTGTGTCAAATAAATATAGTTCCTCATCATTCTTGCACATATCTCAGGCATTTAACCGAGTATGGCCTGAAGCATTCATGTTTACAATTAGAAAAGACCTGTCTGTTAATTAGTATTTAACCTTCATTAGGTGAAACTTAAGATGGAAGGCACTGTTTCGTCAATCATAAAACCTGGACTAAGAACTTATTTGAGATTCATCTAGGCGTTCCTCAGGGCAGCGTTATGGGCCCACTGCTGTTATTTCTCTACACAGTGACGTCCCAATTACAGAAAGAGTTGTTACTGGGACATTTGGTAATCTCGCAAAAGGCTACCGAACAGGCATAGCTTCACAATAACTCAAAGCAAGACTTGACCAAATCAATGGCCTAAGGACTGGTGAAAACCCAGTGTGTCTCTGGAGCTTTTCTAGCTTAGCTCCATATTTAGCTGCAATATTCAACAGGTGCGTAGATACAGGAGTATTTCCGGATCTAATGAAACACAGTAAAGTAATACCATTATTCAAAAAAGGATCAAAGAGCGACCCTAGTAATTTTCGGCCAATTTCTATCTTGCCTGCTATTAGTAAAATTTTTGAAAAGATTATTTTGCATCAACTAGAGAGCCACTTTCACACAAATAATTTATTTCACAGTGAACAGTATGGCTTTACTAAGGGTCGCTCCACCGTTGATGCCGGTGTAACTTTGTTAAAGCATATTTTTAATGCTTGGGAAAACTCGAAGGATGCCATTGGTGTTTTTTGTGACCTATCAAAGGCCTTTGACTGTGTGGAACATAATACACTTTTACTTAAATTGAAACTTTATGGTATTAGAGGTACCGCACTCAATCTTGTTGCCAGCTACCTTAGTGATAGAATTCAGTATTTAGATGTTAATGGGAGTAGGTCTCTAGGTTTGCCAGTAGGGAATGGGCGTTCCACAGGGCTCTATTCTCGGTCCATTTCTTTTTTTAATATATATTAATGATTTGCCGTTCTTTGTACAAAATTTATGTGATATTGTTTTGTTTGCCGAAGTTACGTCACTAATTTTTAAAGTTGATCGTAATTTAAGTAACTTTGATACCGTCAATAACACTCTTGCACAAGTATTAGATTGGTTTTCGACAAATAATTTGGTACTCAACTCAAGCAAAACCAAATGTGTTAAATTCTCTTTGCCTAATGTCAAAAGTGTTCCAACTAATATAATTTTAAATAAGGAAACAATTCAACTAGTCGAATCAACCGTATTCTTAGGTGTAACTTTAGATTTTAAGCTTCAGCGGGGCGCCCAAATATCCTGTCTCGCAGTAAAACTTAGTTCTGCAGCGTTTGCAGTTAGAAAAGTTAGGGAATTCACAGATATAGATACTGCTAGACTAGTTATTTTCTAGTTACTTTAGTTATTTTCACTGCGTAATGTCTTACGGAATAATGTTATGGGGTACAGCTGCTGATATACAGAATATTTTTATCATTCAAAAGAGGGCCATACGTGCAATTTATAAGTTAGGGACTAGAGATTCTTTACGTGATAAATTTAAAGAAGTAGATATATTGACAGTTGCATCGCAATATATATATGCTAACTTAATGTACATTAAGAAAAACTTAATTCTATACCGCAAAAATAGTGATTTGCACAAAGTGAACACAAGGAATAAGCATAAACTGGTGGGAACTAACTACCGTCTACATAAAGTTCATAACTCATTTGGGGGGATTGGTATAAGATTTTTCAACAAATTGCCTCTTGAAATAATGCATTTACCCATGCACAAATACAAACGGACAATTAGGAACTTTCTTTTGCAAAGGGGTTATTACACTATTAAGGAATTTTTAAATGATAAGACACCGTGGGCATGGGGTCTCATTCCTTAGAACGTTTTCCGTCATTCTTAACTCTCTCAACAGATGGCTTTACTTTCATGCATAAATGATAAATAAGAAAATAAAGTTCTAAAATATGATATTTATTAATTAAAAAATCCCTTTATTACGATTAAATAAAAAAATGAAACATTTAATTGAATATGAATATTTTTGAAAAATATGATGTGCACTTCGTTGCTCTGGTGGCCAAAATACGTACTAGCTTGTAGTAAAACGTTACAATGAGTTAACTTTCACTCGGCATTCATAGATGGCGCTTTTACGTATGTATATATTTATTTTTATTTAATTTGGTATTAATCTGTAGATGGTAAAATAAATAAATATTTATTAAATAATCATCAAATATTTGAAAAAGTAAGATATTATGTTAACCAATGAACGGCCATGAGCATTTATTTTAAAAAGTACCTGTATAGGTACCTAGTCGAGCGATTGCGTTTTGTTTTTACATTTAAGTACGTAAAAGTAGTGTAATTTAAATTTTATACATAATAAAAACTTACTGTGTTTGTAGTAGTATTATATAATACATTTTCATAAATTATGTTAATCAATATGCGTCTTACATTTATAGGTACCTACCTATAGTCTGTTCAAGATACGAAAAAATAAAATGTACCTAAACAAACCATAAAATGGTTCTTTTAATGTCGCCTTCGCAACAAAAGTAGATTTAAGTTAAATGCTCCAAGCGAAAGATGCAGTTAGTTTTACAAAAATACGCCTGTCCCTTCAATTCATAAATGATACTGTATATTTTTTACCTTTTATTTTTTTCGTAGGTATCTTGAACAGACAATAGCAACTAATAAACAGTTGATGTAGTATGTTGTAAATCAAGCTAATGAAAGAAGTAAAACGCATTTTTAAACTTTGATAGCCGACTTCTCTAGAAGTCTAGAACTCATTCGCTTGGTTCCCGATAGGTATAGTATTAAATTTATCTATGCCGATGGTCATGACTTCATGAGTCGCACAATTGCAAAATCGCGTACCAAGTACACCAAGTGCGTCTCTATAAAAATACCAGGGTCGAAAACCAGGTATCAATATACTTGCAAGTTTTTGGGCACTCCAGTATAGAAAACTTCGTGTGACGCCCTGGTAATGCAAGTTTGTATTGAAAAATAAACCTTATCTTAATATGAGTAAGTATGTTTATCGCAAAATTTGGTAATGGACTTTTCTAAATTCTTTCATGGAAATTTATTCCTTACCACCATATATTTAAGGAACTTTGTCGCGCAAAACCTTGCAATTTTTATATTCCTGAGTACTCAAAATACTTTCAAGTATTTTAGTGTTTTGTGCCGTAAATGTATGGCAGTAAGGAATATTATTTCATAAAAGTATCTGTAGGGTAAATACGCCACACGTCGGCCCCTCCCCAAACTTCGGCCGTCTGCACATTTTCGGCTTGCGTTCATTTAAAACGTATTGAAGTTACAAATTTGCCACTCGCATTACAATCTTAGTTCATAATCTATATGTACAACCGTTACTTACCGATTATGTTACACACTCTTCGCACACTGAGCGTCAGTAGCGATTGCTCCGTCGAAGCGTCAATTTCATATTTAAAGTACCTTACTTGCTGTGAATACCCACACTTCGGGGATTGATATTAGAACGGTCAGACATTCCTTTTTTATTGTTTTAAGCATTATTATTAGTAATTAGTGATTTTTACTATATTTTGAGATTGATTTTTCAATGTTTAACGTATTGTTTTAAGGGAAAATAGGAGGCCGCCAATAGAACACCAATTTTGAATTAAAACCGGATTCTCGGCCGTGGGCGACTTAAAGTAAATGCAGTCTGTTTTATAATTTCCAATTGTACTAATTCCATTGCCTTAATAAGAGAATTTGCAACGCATATAGGCAAATAAATCTATTTTACGTTTAATCGCCAAATACCGGCCGGGGTGATATTAGTTGAATCTCGAGAAATAATGTACACAAAATAGAGGCTGGCTTTAGAAACATTAAAGATCGTAATGTCGACCAGCCTCGAATTCGAGCCCAACTTTACAGGCTGATTGCTTTTCTTATTTTCTCAAAATTAAATATTTATTATACGTTTATTTATTTATAATATAAAGAGTTAAGTTTAAATGTAGGAGTTGATATTATTTAAAACATTTATATTAGCTTATTATGGTATGGAAATATAAGATATAAATTGCTCTTTGGAACTTGCTACCTTAACCCATGTTAATTACGTAGCTTAAAAATATAAATATATTCAATAATGATACTCTGGGCCAAAAATGGTATGAATTATTTTTGAAAAGATATCCAAAACTAATTATAATTATTTTGATGTTTACTTTGTTATAAATTGTAATACTTACCTAACGTTATTTAAGTGCAAATAAAAAAATACTTTACCTACTATTAAACAAATACGATTAATAACGTATACTTAGTGAGACTCCTGCCAAAATAAATCATATTAATAATATTTATCCGTCTTAATTTAAAACATCCTATACCCGGCCGATATTTGGGAAAAACGCGACCGACCATGGCCCGTGAATGGCCGACTTTAGGGATTTTTCGTTCTCGACGCATATAAACCTTAGTACTTTTTCCTTGTAGTAGAAATGTCAACCTTATGCCCATAAACATGAAATAGATTTATCAAACTATCCAAAACCGCATCGGAAGCTATCCTTTCGTTGCAAATTGATGGTGCCAGACCGATTCCAAAACAGAAAAACCGTAAGGATGCCGACATTTAGCGTATTTACCCTACTACGTTACGGTCGGGAGTCGGTAATACGCGAAACGTGTTCGCGTACGTTCAAGTAAAAATACTTTGAAAGTGTTGCAAATATTTTAGTGTTTTGCGCGACAAAGTTCCGTAAATGTATGGCGGTAAGGAATAATATCCCATGAAAGTAAAAGTACTCCGTTACGATCGTGGATCGGCAAAACGCGAGACGCGATCGCGTACGTTTAATTCAAGTAAGAAATACTTTGAAAGTGTTGCAAGTATTTAAAAAAAATCGTTACAATCAGCTTCAAAATTACGAATCCTACAAAATAAATTATTTTATTATAGTTAAATTTAGTTTTTTATCTAATTCTGTTTATCCACTTTAATGGAGGAATAAAAAACCACCTAATTTATCAATATAAAAATATTAATTTGCCAACATCTGGATTTGAGTTAATTATCTAAATAACTAACTTGCACGTTTGCATAACTTGCTTGTAAGGCCGAATTAATAAACCAATTGTAATGACTAGCTTTTGCGCGCGACTTCGTTCCCGTGAAAGTTGAAGAGAAAAAATTCCAACGTTTTTGCAAGATTTTTTGTTAGTTGACGAGGTATCATGGTTTCATAAATAAAAAAATAAAATGAACTGTTGTTTCATTTCTACATTTTAATAGTTACCTACCTATTCCCCTTTTGCAATCTCGACGTTCGCTTCTCCAGGGGTTCGCCATTTAGGTTACATTAATTTCGCCTGAATACCAATTTAATTAAGAATATAATAATACAAATAAAGAATAACAATTTTCACGAAGCAGAACTCAAAGGAAAGCACCACCTAGTATAGTAATGTACCTATTATATTATCTGTAGCATGCACCACAGACCCTGGGACCACCGACAATCAGACCAAGGCAATCTCACAAGGTCATAGGTTTTGTCAAGTCTATTCAAACTAGCCCAAACACTACTAGTTTCTCATGTGTAGTTTAGGAGTTTCAGTGACCACCTGCCGGCTTCATCATCAGACCAAGGCAACCTCACAAGGTCCATAGATTTTGTCAAATCTATTCAAACGAGCCCAAACACTAATAGTTTATCATGTGTAGTTTAGGAGTTTCTGTGACCACATTCCGGCTTCATCATCAGACCAAGGCAACCTCACAAGGTCATAGGTTTTGTCAAGTCTTGTCAAACGAGCCCAAACACTAATAGTTTATCATGTGTAGTTTAGGAGTTTCTGTGACCACCTTCCGGCTTCATCATCAGACCAAGGCAACCTCACAAGGTCATAGGTTTTGTCGGTTTTATCAAGTCTGTCAAACGAGCCCAAACACGGCTAGTTTATCATGTGTAGTTTAGGAGTTCCTGTGACCACCTTCCGGCTTCATCATCAGACCAAGGCAACCTCACAAGGTCATAGGTTTTGTCAAATCTATTCAAACGAGCCCAAACACCACTAGTTTATCATGTGTAGTTTAGGAGTTCCTGTGACCACCTTCCGGCTTCATCATTAGACCAAGGCAACCACACATGGTCATAGGTTTTGTCAAGTCTTGTCAAACGAGCCCAAACACGACTAGTTTATCATGTGTAGTTTAGGAGTTCCTGTGACCACCTTCCGGCTTCATCATCAGACCAAGGCAACCTCACAAGGTCATAGGTTTTGTCAAATCTATTCAAACGAGCCCAAACACAACTAGTTTATTATGTGTAGTTTAGGAGTTCCTGTGACCACCTTCCGGCTTCATCATCAGACCAAGGCAACCACACAAGGTCATAGGTTTTGTCAAGTCTTGTCAAACGAGCCCAAACACGACTAGTTTTATCATGTGTAGTTTAGGAGTTCCTGTGACCACCTTCCGGCTTCATCATCAGACCAAGGCAACCTCACAAGGTCATAGGTTTTGTCAAGTCTTGTCAAACAAGCCCAAACACGACTAGTTTATCATGTGTAGTTTAGGCGTTCCTGTGACCACCTTCCGGCTTCATCATCAGACCAAGACAACCTCACAAGGTCATAGGTTTTGTCAAGTCTTGTCAAACGAGCCCAAACACGACTAGTTTATCATGTGTAGCTTAGGAGTTCCTGTGACCACCTTCCGGCTTCATCATCAGACCAAGGCAACCTCACAAGGTCATAGGTTTTGTCAAGTCTTGTCAAACGAACCCAAACACGACTAGTTTATCATGTGTAGTTTAGGAGTTCCTGTGACCACCTTCCGGCTTCATCATTAGACCAAGGCAACCACACAAGGTCATAGGTTTTGTCAAGTCTTGTCAAACGAGCCCAAACACGACTAGTTTATCATGTGTAGTTTAGGAGTTCCTGTGACCACCTTCCGGCTTCATCATCAGACCAAGGCAACCTCACAAGGTCATAGGTTTTGTCAAATCTATTCAAACGAGCCCAAACACTACTAGTTTATTATGTGTAGTTTAGGAGTTCCTGTGACCACCTTCCGGCTTCATCATCAGACCAAGGCAACCACACAAGGTCATAGGTTTGGTCAAGTCTTGTCAAACGAGCCCAAACACGACTAGTTTTATCATGTGTAGTTTAGGAGTTCCTGTGCCCACCTTCCGGCTTCATCATCAGACCAAGGCAACCTCACAAGGTCATAGGTTTTGTCAAGTCTTGTCAAACGAGCCCAAACACGACTAGTTTATCATGTGTAGTTTAGGCGTTCCTGTGACCACCTACCGGCTTCATCATCAGACCAAGACAACCTCACAAGGTCATAGGTTTTGTCAAGTCTCGTCAAACGAGCCCAAACACGACTAGTTTATCATGTGTAGTTTAGGAGTTCCTGTGACCGTCTTCCGGCTGCATCATCAGACCAAGGCAACCTCACAAGGTCATAGGTTTTGTCAAGTCAATTCAAACGAGCCCAAACACGAGTAGTTTATCATAATATGTAGTTTAGAAGTTCCTGTAACCATCTTCCCGGCTTCATCATCAGACCAAGGTGCATTCACAAGGTCATTCATCACTGCACCATTTCAATGTTACCGTAACATAGCCACCAAACTTACGTAAGTATGTCAAATATCAGCTTTATGGAACAGTGTACAAAGTGCATTCCAAATTTTGAACGGAAAGACACGAAGTCATAAAAATATCGCTAGATGTTTTAACGCCACCGGTACATACGTAAAATAGGTACCTACTAGATCGGTTGATCGTGTTATAACCTTGAAATGAGGCACACTTGGGTGACAAGGTGAAAAATCATATTTCTACATTTTAGACAGAATGCTTTTTTATTATAGCGCCATCTCTTCTTTTAAATTTAAAATAACATTGCTTACAAAATGAGACGTAAGATGTCGCTACCATCGACTCCCATTTTTTTCGTCGCTAGCGCCATCTGTTGTATTATTTACGGTATTAACAAGTACTTATAAAAATAAAGGTCTAATATTAAGGATCTAACGTGGCCAATTTTTATGGACGACTTGCGGCATCTGTACTGTAAAGTATTATATTTATCTATGCCGCTGGGATAGGCTTAGGCTTGTTTAACTCACGATTATTTTATTTACATGTTAAGTGGAGGTGCCTCGTGAACACATGATTTTGTTCCATCATGGTTCTGATCACTTTCGCGGATTGCCTGCATTATTAGGTATATAATTATAATGTAAGTGGATGCTCCTGTTTCACCATGTCTATTTTGTGGAGGCTAACCAAAAGTATTATGCTTGAGTATTATTATGTATAGTAAATATATACAAGTGATATAGAAGGTGTAACAGTTGCAGCACCTTACAAAATGTAAATTGTGTATTATGCAAAACCTGGCGATGAAAAAGAGTGACCGTGAGTTTTATTGCCCGTTCTTTCTCATGGTTCTACCTATTGCTTTGCGAACGTGGCAGTAAATGTAAATGTAGAAGCATACAGTAATAATGTTTTAAATTTGAGTATAAGTTTTTTTTTTTTTGTTTAGTTCCGCTTCATGGCAATCTGTCATAAGACAATAAGCCACTGAGTTGGCCAACTTTAGGTCTGTTGGTTTGGCTTTATTTATTGAGAGGGCTTCCTAGTTGTAGAGCTCTCTTCTCTCTATGCAAATCTGTTACTTAGACTTGGGATGTCACTTCTCTTTAGCCTCGCATGTTGTTGTCCTCCTGTCCCACTCAGTGATAGTGCCAGCTCATTTGAGTGTTGTGCAAGTCTTTTCTGATACCTTTGGCTATGCTGACTTATTTCTTGCTTAACGGTAGGTATGTTGAGGTCGAGGTAAATGTATTTATTACTTATACATCTAGGTATATTAAATATGTTTCTAAGAGTCTTGCTCTGAAATCTTTCCAGGATCTCGATGTTGCTGTTGCTTGCTGTGCCCCATAGTTGAATGCCATATGTCCAGATAGGCTTAATGATGACCTTGTATACCATCATTTTGCTCGCGTTACTTAAGCGGGAGTGGCGACCTGTTAGCCAGTATATACTGCGGAGTTTGCTGTCAAGTTGTTTGCGCTTGGTCCAGATATGCTTCTGCCATGTTAATCTCCGATCCAAGTAAAGACCCAAGTATTTTGCGTGGTCTTCTTGAGGTATTGTGTCTTCGTACAATTTTACTGGTGGGCAGGTTTCTTTCCTAAGTGTGAAGGTAACATGTGTGGACTTGGTATGGTTTGCTTTTATTCGCCACCGCTTGAACCACTTTTCAATCTCGGTCAGATGGTTTTGCAGTTGGGTTGAAGCAGTCTCCGATATAGAGTGCACAGACAGGACAGCAGTGTCGTCAGCATAGGTTGCAGTTATTGTGTGCTCATCAGTTGGTAGGTCCGCAGTATAAATCAGGTATAGAACCGGTCCCGGAATACTGCCCTGAGGGACCTCTGAACGTATCTCGTATAGGGCTGAGCACTCAGTGTTGCACTTTACTTGATAACTTCTTCGATCGAGGTAGGATAGAAGTATGTGAAAATACGAATGCGGAAGTGATTTTTTTAGTTTATATGCCAGCCCTTCGTGCCAGACCTTGTCGAAGGCTTGGCTTATGTCTAAAAAGGCGGCAGAGCAGTACTTTCGATTTTCCAGGCATCCACTTATGACGTCGACAATGCGATGAACCTGCTCAATTGTACCATGTTCTTCTCGGAATCCGAATTGGTGGGAGGGGATTATGTTATTGAGATGCTCTTTCATCCTATTTAAAAGGATCTTTTCCATTAGTTTACCAATTACTGGCAAGAGGCTTATGGGTCTATAAGAATTCCTTTCATGTGGTGGTTTGCCAGGTTTAGATACCATTACGACTTGAGCAATTTTCCATTGGCCTGGGAAGTGTTCGAGTCTGATGCAGGCGTTGAAGATCTTAACTAAGCTCATGATTCCCTTGTGTGGTAGATGTTTCAAGAGCGTTGCATCGATGAGGTCGTAACCTGGTGCTTTTCCGTCTTTGAGATTATTTATTTCTCTTATAATCTCTTTAGGATTTACGCATCTCAATGGTAGACACATTTGCAGAGGTAAGTTAAGGTAGTCTTTAATTTCCTGTGCGTGTTCCTGATCAGAGTCAGAGTGTGGTTGAAAGACGTCACTTAGATGGTCAGCGAAGGTCTTTGCTTTCTCCTTATCTGATCTTGCCCAGCTTCCCGAGTTATCTCTAATAGGGGTTATCTGAGCTTTAGGTCTTTTTAAGGCTTTAGTAGCTTTCCACAGCGAGTAATTCGTATCCAGTGTTGGCGACAGTGATGACAGGTAGTTTTGGAGGTTGTTGTTGGTATAGATTTCTATGAGGCTTTTTAGTTCTGCCGAGCATTTATTAAATAAAGTTTTGTCTCTTGGGTACCTAGAAGTCTGACAAGTTTTTCTAAGTCTTCTTTTTTCCTTTATTTTATCTTTGATGTCCTTCGGGTATATATTATGTTTTAGAGGGTTTCCTTTGCTTACGGGTGTGGCTTTGTTGGCGGCTCTATGGATAATAATGTTTAATTCCTCAACGGCGTTTTCCAGATCTTCGACAGTTTTAACTTTTTTATTCAACTTGACCACTGAGGTAATGACGCTTTGGTATATATCCCATTTCGTATTTTTCTTATGGTATATTCGTGTGGGGGGCTCAACTAGTGTCACCTTTGTACTGATGTTAAGGATTACCGGGGTGTGGTCAGAACTTAAGTCAATACACGACTCTATATTAGTGAGGTTCATGTCAACATTTTTTGTTATAAAGAAATCCAGTAAATCAGGAATCTTGTTTCTGTCAGTTGGCCAATAAGTTGGTTCACCATTGGAGAGCCATTCAAGCTTCATTTTTTCTGTCACTCTCAGGAGTTGCCTACCTCTTGTGTTAATAAGTCTGTTAATAAATCGCCACCACAGATAAATCTAGGACCCATTCTAACAAAGAAGTTCTCAAAGTCTCGTTCAGATATTGTGTGTCTGGGAGGGCAATAAACAGCAGATATTGTTGTTTCTATATTGTTGTTTGTGAGTTTTATGGAGGTTGCCTGGATTTTTTCGGTGCGAAACTGCTCCAAGGGATAGTGATGGATGTTGTTTTTGATAATAATAACTGTTCCTCCATGGCTGTTTCCAGATGGATGGTTTGTAGTGTGGATGGTGTAATTTTTAAACGCCACATGAGACCTATCTGTTAATCTTGTTTCAGATATTAGGGCTATGTCTATCGTTTCAGTTTCGAGGAATTCTAATTCTTGACGTGTCTTTCAGTCAAGCCATTGGCGTTCCAAGTTATTACTCGGAAGTTGATTCCAATCATTTTTTGGAAAGGCTGCTGACTATTTGGACCATGCTATTTAGCATTTTGTCCATCATCTTTTCCATTACGGTCATCACTGTCTGCTGGAAACTTTCAAGCATAGTCTCCAGTAACTGGGTAATGTGTTGCATGTCTGTGCTTTCAGCTTGCTGTTTCGGTTCGGTTTGTGTCTTAATTGCGTCTGCGTAGGTCTTGGTTATTTTTCTATTTGTTGGAGTACTGTGTGTAGTAATCTTTTCGATTTTATCAGCTGACACTTGTGTATTTTCTTTGTTTTTCGGAATGATTTTTAAATTTTTTTCTTTGTATTGCTTATAGTTTTTACAACCTTTGTAGCTGGCAGGATGATTCTCCAGGCAGTTAGCACATGTTGCATCAGTATCTGGTGTTTTTTTGCAGGTTGTAGTAAGATGTTCTTCACTACATTTGACGCACCTAAAAGGCCTGAAGCATTGATTTTTAGTATGGCCGAATCTCTGACACCTTTTGCATTGCAGAATTTCCTTGCTTTTCTTTTTATATGGAGCTTCAAATGTAACTTTTAAGTTGTTTATATGTTTCACGCTGAAGATTTCCTTATTGTTATGCTTTGGCTCTAAGTCCACATAAAACATTGGTAATGGGTGTTTTGTAGTTCGATGTAGTACGTTGACTACTTGTCTGACCTCGTGCCCCATCTCAGATAATTCTATTGCAATTTGTTTGGTGTATTCAGAGTGGTGAAGGCCACGCAGAACGACTCTATAGGCTCTTTCACTTTTTAGTTGGTACGTGTAGTGTGATATATTATTAAAAATGAAATTTTCTCTAATGCATTTTTGTAGGTTTGTATGTCTTTGGGCATTATTTTGATGACATGACCTGATCTAAGAGTATTCATGGTGTATAATGAGTTTTCAACGAACTTGTTCATGGCATCCTTCAGTGATGTTACATTTAATACTCCTGTCACAAATATGGGTTCTGGTTTGGGTACAAATTCTTTTATTGTCTCGTTTTCATTTTGTTCTACTTCTAATATTTCAAAGCTATTGTGTGTTGGTATTGCTATCTCTGGCATATTTTTTTCTTCATATTGGTGTCTTCATTCATTGGGCTTGTTTCTTTTCTTTTGTACCTCTTGAAGTGAGATTGATCATTTTGCCAATTATTTTTCTCACACAATGGATGCGTTGGCGTATCTATTATATTTATTTTATCTTCATCATTTGTTTTTCTGATTATATTTGGTTCGTCTCCTATTGTTGAGGGTATGGATGGTGTTGACATAGTTGTTTGTCTTGTGAACATGCTTTTGTGAAGTGTCTGTTGGATCATATTGTTTGGATTGGGTTTTGGATTTGTTTGTATTTCATTTATCATTTTATTCCCACGAGTAAGGTCGATAAAAAAAGGTCACCTGGGGGGTGACGCCTATTCCCCCAGGAAGGCATATGCAACGATGTTTGCCAGGTCCGCCGAGGTTGGCGCTAGCGACTTACCATCCGTAAGCCATTCATCCTGTCGGCGCGTATCCCACCTTAGGATTGGAAGCTTTTTATAGAGGGTTTCTACCTCGTAGCCCGGGCGGTTAAGCCAAGGCTCCCGATTCTGTGGTACCTATCTTCAGAGTTGCGGGTTGTGTTGGGTCATTTCCTACCTACACTTTGACTGACTTGTTAGGCCAGTTGGGATCGAGTTAATTGACCGTCGCTCGATGCTCGACGTTGACCTTTTCCGGCTGGTTAGGTCTCCTCTCAGCCAACCGTCCTCCTTTCTCAAACGGGCTTGGGACCGTCTACGGCGGAGTTGAGTTGATAAGTAATTATTTTATAAATTTATTATTTTGACGTTCATAAGCGTCACATTGTGACCCAAATGAATAAAGGATTTTGAATTTGAATTTGAATTTGAGCCCTAACCAGCAGCTTGGAACCTGTGCCCGAAGCTGGTGGGACCCACGGTTATTTTTAAATTATAAATGTATTTTTTTTGTAAATTATATATTTAAAAATGTAATTTTAATTTGAAAAATAATATATAAAGGAGGTAATAATTATAAAACCATTTATTTGTCAGAATATGAGTATTAGAAAAGATCTGGGTGTACATATTATAGTGCTAGCCATATTCTACCATTATATGGCGTACAAATGTTAACCCCTTACCGTACCTATACGAAGCCATAGGTGGTTTCCAAAGTTTGTTATTTTTTCCAACATAACTAACATTTGAATAATAGCATAATAAATTGTAACTTATGAAGAATTTATTTGTAAAAAGCGTGTAATTTTATTTTTTGCGTGGTAAGTCATCTGTGTCAAAATTATTTGATGTTATTTCATGACAGCGCCAGCAAGTTAATTGCAATGTTTCAGTTAAACTTTTATAATTGAAAAATAATAGTAATAATGTGACTGAGATCATCCATTTTTGTTTATTACTTCTATAATCATCGACTAGCGTAATAGTAAGTTGGTTTTGTATCAATTTTTATTTTCTATTGATTTTTGACCTGTTTTTTTCAGACGCCAAATATGGCTTGCTATACGTCTCCGTCAAAATAATGCCTGTCAAATATGGCTTCGTATGCATTCGAGTTCCTGTTTTTTGCTATGCAAAAATGGATATTGCCATTTTTTATGCTTCTTTTAAGGTAAAATTGCAAAAAAATACGCAATTATACAAAATATAAATAATTAAGTCTTCTAATGCTATAATGACAAGCGGAACAGCTTCAAAGATTTTGACAAATTATAACAACTGTGCATGCGAAGCCAGATATGGCTTTCATAAATTCAACTTGAATGCATACGAATCCAGATATGGCTCTTTGATGTAAATCCATAAATAATAACTGATATTTTTTTATTTGTCTAATTTATGTTCACAAAAGATTACCTATTAAACAAGTTTTCACCAAAAAATACTTTTTTAGTAGGAAGTTAGTCATCGTCCGTGTGGTGCCAGATTAAGAATACGGATTGTCACCACCCTATATCATCCCATGGGTGTCGTAAGAGACAGAGGGAGCATATTATACATAGAACAGCACTGTAAGATAAGGAAAACTTGATACAAACCCTATACCAACCCGTTTGGCCAGCGTGTTATAGTAGGCGAATTCCTCCTTTCAAAGGAGAGGCCTAATCCAGCAGAGGACTGTTAGAGGCTGATGATGATGACTTTCTTCATCGGTCTCCGGTTCCGCATCGGTCTCCGGTTCCGCATCGGTCTCCGGATGAACTTCAATGAACATATCTCTCCGGAACCGATTATACTAAATGGGATCCCTGTTAATAGCAAAATAGCAAACTGAGGCTGAATTGAGTGTTGGGCAACGCTATACGTTCATCTGAAAGAATTACTAATAGTAGGAGAGTCCAAGAAGGGATTACTAAGGGGATGTTAAATGAACCTAAAAAAGGCTCTCATTGAATAATCTGACGATATGTATGTGACGCAAACTCGTGGCCATTATTAGAAAGTGCAAAAAGAATTCGCCATTTTGAAATACTTAAGCTGGTCAGTTTAATATATGCTTTATCCCGACGTACTAGACGTGCCTTCTGATCTGACGATTATGTGGGAGGGATTGCGAGGGATACATGCAGCAGTTTTTTTTTATATTTTTGAAAATCGCCCCTCCCCTCACCGATAATAATAATATATAATAATAATTTAATATTCTACCACATTCACACAACACCATCTAGTCGAAAACTAAGCAAAGCTTGTACTATAATATAATAATAATAAAATTTATTTATTTCTCCCAACAAATACACGTAGTAGAATCAGGTTGTACAAAAATTACGGTAGGGAGACTGGAGCCTATCCTAAGTTGGAACTTGTGTTACAGGACTCCTGGCCGTCCCCCCGTGGGATCTCCACCTTGTCGTGGTGGGGGGGGCTCAGTAACCGTGGAGTGGTCACCCGCGGCGAAGCTAAGAGGGATCCAGATCCGCTCCGCGTGGGCTTGACGGAGGCCTGCGCAGGATGCGTCCAAAGGGGCGGGTGCGATGGACAGTTCTTTTGTGCCCCGCAGTCGGGTGCGGTCGCGGGAGGAGAGGCGTGTCGGTGTTGCGTTGCCGCGCGCTCTATTTCCCGCGACCAAATGGGGGCGCACCATCGTTGCGTCGCGGTGGGGCCGCAGAGGAAGAGGAGATGCGGTGTTGCGTTGCCGTCCTCCCTATCCTCTGCGGCCGCTGAGTGTTTTGGCGGCGGAGCCCAACACCTTCATACGCCGCCAAGGGGGTTTTGTTCGGGGCCCGCCTAACCATCTGGCGGGCCAATACCCGTCGGGGGGTAGCGAGGAATGCTTCAGCGATACTCGACCCTCCGACACACGGGTACTCGAGGAACACGGGTTGGTTTTTAGTCAGTAAGAGCCTGACAGTCCCCTTCGTCCTTCCCCCAGGGCGGAGGGACTCCATGGGGATTTTCCAACCCGACACCAAAAAAATAAAAAAAAATAAAGGACTCATGGCCATGGCCTTATCCCAGATACATTGTGCAATTCTATTTTATATAACAAACATTGTGAGAGGAAATGGGTATGTGAAAATGTGTTTGTGTATAAGTGTATTTTGTGTGCATGTGTGTGTGCAGGTGTGTCTGTGAGTGAATTTAAATGTCTTTGTATCTTTTCATATTTTTTAGGGTTCCGTACCTCGAAAGGAAAAAACGGAACCCTTATAGGATCACTTTGTTGTCCGTCCGTCTGTCAAGACCCTTTTTCTCAGGAATACGTGGAGGTATCAAACTGAAATTTATACTAAATACTCGAATCTACAGTTCCATAGAGCTGTAATAAAATCAAACTTCTAATCCAACACAATCAAAAGATACAGCCGTTTATGCTGCAAATTGCAGCATATTTTCAAACTCGCATTGAAATCAAAACCTACAGGTTACTTCCCGTGAACTCAGAATATTGAAATTTGGTACGAAGCAACGTCTTATATCATATATAAAGGAAAAATTGCAAAAACCGTAAATTTTTAGTTACAGCATATAAAAATATATTTTTAATAAATTTAAAGTAACTACCCCTTTCTCTTGAACGCGTGGAGGTATTAAATTGAAATTCATATCAAATACTCAAGTATATAACACCGTTAGGCTGCAACAAAATCAAGCTTCTATGTCAACGCAATCAAAAGAAAGAGCAATATAAGCATATTTTCAAACACGCGCCTACTCGCAAATGAATCAAAACCTACAGGATACTTCCCGTGAACTCAGATTCTTGAAATTTGGTACGAAGCAACGTCTTATATCATATATAAAGGAAAAATTGCGAAAACCGTAAATTTTTTGTTACAGCATATAAAAATATACTTTTAATAAATTTAAAGTTACTACCCCTTTCTCTTGAACGCGTAGAGGTATTAAATTGAAATTCATATCAAATAGTCAAGTATGTAACACCGTTAGGCTGCAACAAAATCAAACTTCTATGTCAACGCAATCAAAAGAAAGAGCAATATAAGCATATTTTCAAACACGCGCCTACTCGTAAGTAAATCAAAACCTACAGGGTACTTCCCGTGAACTCAGAATCTTGAAATTTGGGACGAAGCAACGCCTTATAGCACATATAGAGGAAAAATTGCGAACACCGTAAATTTTTAGTGACATCATATAAGAAAAATATTTTTAATAAGTTTAAGGTTACTACCCCTTTCTCTTGAACGCATGGAGGTATTAAATTGAAATTCATATCAAATAGTCAAGTATGTAACACCGTTAGGCTGCAACAAAATCAAACTTCTATGTCAACGCAAACAAAAGAAAGAGCAATATAAGCATATTTTCAAACCCGCGACTACTCGCAAGGGAATCAAAACCTACAGGGTACTTCGCGTGAACTTAAAATCTTGAAATTTGGTACGAAGCAACGTCTTCTATCACTTATAAAGGAAAAATTGCGATAACCGTAATTTTTTTGTTACAGCATATAAAAAAATATTTTTAATAAATTTAAAGTTACTACCCCTTTTTCTTGAACGCGTAGAGGTATTAAATTGAAATTCATATCAAACACTCAAGTATATTACACCGTTAGGCTGTAAAAAAAATCAAACTTCTTTGTCTACGCAATCAAAAGAAAGAGCAATATAATCATATTTTCAAACTCACGACTACTCGCAAGGGAATCAAAACCAACAGGGTACTTCCCGTGAACTCAAAATCTTGAAATTTGGTACGAAGCAACGTCTTATAGCCCAGATTAAGAATGCGGAAGGCTGAGGACCGTGAAAATACTATTTTACATAGTATAATGCCTATGCCTCCCGATGGAAGTCGTTTATTTCATGCAATAGCGTTCTCTATTTATTATACCACTAATTTTGAACAAACACAAATACTAAGGACCACAATAGTTGTTTATATTTATAATAACTGGGACGAGTTTCATTTGTATACAAGCGATGCCCGGAGAGATCCTTTCTCTTCACGACATGAGTACAAAACTACGATGCTCCAATCCTCTAGCTATGGCGGTACTTCTGAGGTGAAGGCAGCAGGATGTTTGTATCCAGCGAGGTTTGAAGTGTATGAACGTAATACGGGTATTCTGAGGGGTGTATTTGGCAGAGAAGGATATGCAACAAAGCATTTACTTCTTTCAGGCAATTTATCATCCAGTAATTATGATTTTTGTTTGCCAATTGTGTCCGAAGGATTTCGTAATAATACATACAATAATATTAAGGTAAGTTTGGTAAAAAAAGCACTAGATTCAAAGGTTGGTCATCCAAAACGCAATAAAGGTGGTCGTCCTAAAAAGTCTGAAATGTACCGCAAAGAACAAGAACGGCCAGCTGTAGCGTATCATACGCGACGGACCTCGAGGAATCTCAAGGTCAACATCTTCAAATCAATATACAAAATTCAAATGTTGGTCGTCCTAAACGTAACAAAGATGATTGTCCTAACAAGTCTGAAAAGTTCCACTCAGAAAAAGTACTTAATGCTAAACAAAAATACAAGCAAAATCATCCTAAAATTAAAAGGCTAGCTGTAGCATATCATACAGCGACGGGCCTCGAGGAACCTCAAGATCAACATCTTCAGATCAATAATGAACTCTTAATCCCTGATACTTTAATGTACTTCATGACATATACACCTAAGTTATCTACACACGCTGCGTCTTTACTAGATTCTGAGTCTGTTGATACACTTTCTCAAAAAACTCTTTCTGTCCCTCGGAAACGAAAATCGTCAGAAGACCTTAAAAAATATAATAAAGAGAAAAAACGTGTATCGAGAAACAAAGAAGACGTTAAAATTAAGGAGAAAATAAAAAACAGACTATCAAAGAGATTACAGAGGTCACAAGAATCTACAAGGAAACGTGGTAATGTACGTGTTCGTAACTCGGCTGCACGTCGTATGTTACGAGAGGACCCTATATACAGGGATCAAGAGCAAACCCATAATACAATGTATAAATTAACAAAGTAATAAATAAATTAAATAGGCAGGATTCAGATTATGTTGAACGTGAGAAGAATTTTAGAAAAAATACTTATCTACGTGATTGGATGGGCCGTACGTCAAACATTTTTTGATAATATTGCATATGGTCACACAAATAGCTGTTTCTGTTGCGGTCGTTTATGGCACAAAAATTCGCTTAGAGTTATGAAAAAAGATCAGTTGCAACATTTTCAGATCAAAACCTGAATGATTTATTTCTAATCAATACATCTGGTGAGTATGGTTCATTTTGTTACACGTGTCAAAAATATCTAAAAGAATGCAAAATACCACTCGCCATGTATAATGGTCTAACTTATCCTGTAATTAAAGATAACGTTTTTTCGAACTTCAATATTCAATGTGGTACTATTCATACCTTTTTCATTCACCATTTACAGATCTGGTTCAAATTTGATACTTAATGCCATACTTTAAAATTTTAATTTCCTTTTCTATGTTTTTTTTAATTTACATAATGTATCATAATTTCACGCCTTTTTATACCCGAAGGGGTATGCAGAGGTGTATTACACACCCACACTTCGCCAGTTATGTTTGGGTCCCAATGTAATAGGAAGCGAACCTATAGCCATCTACCGGGCACATTACTAAGCGAGCGATAATTAACATTTTAAACACACACATATGTAACTCCGAAAAGTCAGTGATGTGTGCCCGGGGTACCTGGGAATCGAACCCGAGATGATCGTCTCGGCAGTCCGTTACGTAAACCACTGGGCTATCGCCGCTTACTTATTTTTGTTATTTTATTTTTTTAATAAGAATATTAATTATTGTTTTATTTTATATAGTGCAAATAGTCACCTAGTAATAGTTTTATTTGCATCGCAAATAAATACTATAATTATTAAAAATACTTTATAAGTATTTTTGTAACAGATTTCTAATAGTCACTAAAAACTTTGTAAATTAATAACTGTGGTAAAAAATCTTACCATCATTCATCAGCAGACTTTTGCAAGGCTGCTGCAAGGCTGGTATATAGGTATTTAAGTTATATTATTAAATAAGCGATATACGTTAATATAAAATATAGGATGACTTATTACAAACGACAAAGACACCTTTTTCTTTAATTTATGCTCCTCCAGCTTTCCATACTGTAATGTTATGGATTTCATTTTGCAATAAAAATACCATAACTATGACTGGTGAATTTTTACTTATATACCTACAGGTTTGTACGGAACCCTCGGTGCGCGAGTCCAACTCGCACTTGACCGGTTTTTTCTGTATCATCGTACCTTAGTGTCAAAAGCCAGTTTATGATCTTCCTTTTGCATTTCTTACTTGTATCAGGATATATATTGAGCAGTTTATTGGCAAGGTTGTATAAACGTGCACCTTGGAAATAGAAATATCTTTCGCTGTAAGCAGTTTTAACTGATTTAGTGTTACTTATTTGGAAGCAACGACGTCTTATTAGCGCAGGACTGTGTGGGTTGTATTGCAGTAACTTGTGCTGTTTAAGAACGACAGCAAAAATGTATAGTTGTCTAACCGACAATACTTCCGCCAGAATATTAAGTTCTGAAGTTAGGAACAATCTTGGCTTGAAGAGACTTATTTTCAGAATAAGTCTTTGTGCTCTTTCTAGTACAATTAGTTTAGTCTTAGCTGCCCCACCCCAGACCGAAATACAGTAGGCGAGGACAGATTGACAGAGTGCAAGATAAACAGTTCTCATAACTTTGGGGTCCGCTAAATGCCTAAGTTGTTTAAAAATATATGCTAGTTTACGAATTCTGTTGCGTCTGCGTCACTATTAATATGTTCTGTGAAGCTAAGATTTTCATCTATTGTTATACCTAAGTACTTAGTGGATTTGGTATGCTCAATACGCGGGTAGTCACAGTTTACATTGGTCATAATGTTACATGTATTAGCTATAATTTCGTATGGGAAGGCAACAGAACTACGTGGTGAAAAGGTTATATGCTGTGTCTTAGAAGAATTAAAGTAAGTGACTTAGTAGCTAACCAATGACATACTCTGTTTAGACCTTCCTGGGCATATGCAAATACACTAGGCCACGAGTACCCATAGAAAGGGTGATGTCATCGACGTATGAAATAATCTTACAGTTTGGTAGTTGTAATTTGCACAGGTCATTAATGTAGCACGGAAACAGAGTAGGCTCCAAAACACTGCCCTGCGGAACTCCAAAATTAACAGAAGCCTCAACACTCAACTTATCCCCTATCCTCACTCGCTGCCTTCGACCTGCAAGATAGCTGTAAAACAAGTTCAGCTGTGCATCTCTGATCCTGATGCTTCGACAATAGCTTGGAAACAGAGACTGTGTCAAACGCTTTTGCAAGGTCTATAAATATTGTTAAGCATTTTCTTTTGTCATCTAGCATAAATTCAGTTAATGTGTGCACAGCATCGTCTGTTGATTTACCTTGCCTAAAGCCGAATTGAGCGTCTGATAGTATTTTTTTTTATTCTAAAAATTTTACGAGCCTCTTGTTTAGTATCTTCTCCAATATCTTCGAGAATGAAGTGAGGATAGATATTGGGCGACAATTGTTGACACAGTCTCTTTTCCCAGTTTTGTGAATGGGCACTACTATCGATTGCTTGAGGGCATCGGGAAACACACCGTTCTTTGAACACCTGTTAAAAAGTTCCGTTATAGGCGCTACTATATATTCCTTAGCTAGTTTATTTTATTTTATTTTTATTTATTTAGGGATAATTAACAGCTACAATATACATGTAACATAAATAAATTCAGCTTAGTCTAATTTTACAATATTGCAGCCCACTGCAATATCCACAAATTGACAAAAGATATAAGACAAAAGGAGCCACTAGAAAGCAGCACAATATTTGTGATATAAGAAATAGGTAATTCTACTTATCGCTAAGAAATAAATGACATGAAATATAATGAAATGAATTATTGAAATCAACAACTGAAATTAATAATTGAATTTGATTTCGCAGCAATGGGTTAGGATTAGGAAATATTTAAAATTTAATATTAAAATATGATAATTACATGTAAGAGAATAATTAATTGGACAAACATTTAACAACGCTTTGCTTGAACTTACATTTAGAACATATGAAAATATCAATATCCATAAAGTTGCGATTATAGGAGTCTACCATTCGTCGAATAGGACAACGTAATACCGCATTGGTTCTGCATGAGTTTACTGCGAACAGTGTACCGGCACGTACACTTCGTTTATTTACAGTGCGAGGAACAGCATAACATAGTTTATAAGTAATATCTATCGCATCAAGTTTGTTATGTACAATGCTATGCAACAGATTAGCCTCTAATAATTTGCGCCGAGACTCCAGCGTGAGCAGATTGTATTTGTGCAGTAACTCTTCATATGCTAGATACGATCCGTAGCATCTGTAGTGCATGGCGCGCAAGAACTTACGCTGGACTCTCTCAATTATATTTACATATTTTGATAAAATGGATTCCATATAGGTGCGGCATATTCTAACTGCGATCTTATTATAGAGGTAGGTGGATGGGCGTTTGAATTCTGTAGAAGATCTCATGACCAACCCGTATAATTTAAATGCGTTATTTACAATTTTGTCTACGTGCTCATTCAAGGCCAGCTTGTCATCTAATAAAACACCTAATTCCTTAATTATAGAGACACTATCAAGCGGCACACCGTTTAATTTATAATTTAAACTGACCATGGTCTTTTTTTTTAGTGAAGTGAACAGTATGACACTTTGCGATACTTAAATGTAGTTTATTACAGAAGCAATATGCTGTGAGTCTGTCCAGGTCTTCTTGGAAAAGGTGGCAGTCTTCTACATTGCATATTGTTTTGAAGGCTTTCAAGTCATCAGCATATAAAAGAAATCTTGAGTGTTTAAAACATTTATTAATGTTGTTTATGTATAAATTGAACAATAGAGGCCCCAAAATTGAGCCTTGTGGAACACCAGAAGTAAAAATTCACCAGAAGTGCGAAATTTGTAATAGAACACAAGCGTTAATTACAGTTATTGACACTACTGCCGTTATTGGTTTATTTTTAACCATGATGGCAGTTGCATTGTTTAAATATGTAAAAAGGAATTGGTCACGTATTATAAGTACAATATGCAGACGCAGTTCTGGAAATGATGAAATGGCATTAAGGAAGGTAGTTGCGTCTAAACGGTATGATCTCTTCATATCTTTTGCTCCTCAAGACGAAAAGTTCGTCCGAGGGAACTTGATGCCAAGATTGGAGTGTGAACTCAGTCAAAAAGTATGTGTTCAATACCGCGACTGGACAGAAAGTGACCCTATTCCAAATCAAATAATACAATCTGTGGACTACTCTAGAAAGACGGTAATAATTTTAACAGAAGATTATTTGATGTTTGATTGGTGTCATTTCACTTTCACCAAAGCGCATAACTTGGGCTCACTAGAAGATAGACAGAAAGTTATCATAATTTTTATTGATGAAGGTGTTACAAGGGACGAAAGATTAAGCATTAACATGAAATCATATATAGCGGTAAAGGCCTATTTAGTGTGGGGTGATCCTCACTTTTGGCAAAAATTTGAGAATACTTTACACTACAAGAATGAATACAACAAGAGTGATAAAAATAAAGCAAATTAGTCATGCGATCTAAAACATTTGATAAGTACCTCTCTCTATGTTGCTAGATGGTAAGTGGAGCAAAATATTACAGTCGCAATACCATACTAAAACCGTAAGACTGTATGCAATTCACGTATGTACCGCTACCTGATCATCAATTTGGCCTTCGTGATATTTATGGCACTACTGCGCAGGTGCGTAATTGAGTTTAAAATATCAAAAACGCCTTTGTGTCAAATAAATATAGTTCCTCATCATTTTTGCACATATCTCAGGCATTTAACCGAGTATGGCCTGAAGCATTCATGTTTACAATTAGAAAAGACCTGTCTGTTAATTAGTATTTAACCTTCATTAGGTGAAACTTAAGATGGAAGGCACTGTTTCGTCAATCATAAAGCCTGGACTAAGAACTTATTTGAGATTCATCTAGGCGTTCCTCAGGGCAGCGTTATGGGCCCAATGCTGTTATTTCTCTACACAGTGACGTCCCAATTACAGAAAGAGTTGTTACTGGGACATTTGGTAATCTCGCAAAAGGCTACCGAACAGGCATAGCTTCACAATAACTCAAAGCAAGGCTTGACCAAATCAATGGCCTAAGGACTGGTGAAAACCCAGTGTGTCTCTGGAGCTTTTCTAGCTTAGCTCCATATTTAGCTGCAATATTCAACAGGTGCGAAGATACAGGAGTATTTCCGGATCTAATGAAACACAGTAAAGTAATACCATTATTCAAAAAGGGATCAAAGAGCGACCCTAGTAATTTTCGGCCAATATCTATCTTGCCTGCTATTAGTAAAATTTTTGAAAAGATTATTTTGCATCAACTAGAGAGCCACTTTCACACAAATAATTTATTTCACAGTGAACAGTATGGCTTTACTAAGGGTCGCTCCACCGTTGATGCCGGTGTAACTTTGTTAAAGCATATTTTTAATGCTTGGGAAAACTCGAAGGATGCCATTGGTGTTTTTTGTGACCTATCAAAGGCCTTTGACTGTGTGGAACATAATACACTTTTACTTAAATTGAAACTTTATGGTATTAGAGATACCGCACTCAATCTTGTTGCCAGCTACCTTAGTGATAGAATTCAGTATTTAGATGTTAATGGGAGTAGGTCTCTAGGTTTGCCAGTAGGGAATGGGCGTTCCACAGGGCTCTATTCTCGGTCCATTTCTTTTTTTAATATATATTAATGATTTGCCGTTCTTTGTACAAAATTTATGTGATATTGTTTTGTTTGCCGAAGTTACGTCACTAATTTTTAAAGTTGATCGTAATTTAAGTAACTTTGATACCGTCAATAACACTCTTGCACAAGTATTAGATTGGTTTTCGACAAATAATTTGGTACTCAACTCAAGCAAAACCAAATGTGTTAAATTCTCTTTGCCTAATGTCAAAAGTGTTCCAACTAATATAATTTTAAATAAGGAAACAATTCAACTAGTCGAATCAACCGTATTCTTAGGTGTAACTTTAGATTTTAAGCTTCAGTGGGGCGCCCAAATATCCTGTCTCGCAGTAAAACTTAGTTCTGCAGCGTTTGCAGTTAGAAAAGTTAGGGAATTCACAGATATAGATACTGCTAGACTAGTTATTTTCTAGTTACTTTAGTTATTTTCACTGCGTAATGTCTTACAGAATAATGTTATGGGGTACAGCTGCTGATATACAGACTATTTTTATCATTCAAAAGAGGGCCATACGTGCAATTTATAAGTTAGGGGCTAGAGATTCTTTACGTGATAAATTTAAAGAAGTAGATATATTGACAGTTGCATCGCAATATATATATGCTAACTTAATGTACATTAAGAAAAACTTAATTCTATACCGCAAAAATAGTGATTTGCACAAAGTGAACACAAGGAATAAGCATAAACTGGTGGGAACTAACTACCGTCTACATAAAGTTCAGAACTCATTTGCGGGGATTGGTATAAGATTTTTCAATAAATTGCCTCTTGAAATAATGCATTTACCCATGCACAAATACAAACGGACAATTAGGAACTTTCTTTTGCAAAGGGGTTATTACACTATTAAGGAATTTTTAAATGATAAGACACCGTGGGGATAGGCTTAGGCTTGTTTAACTCACGATTATTTTATTTACATGTTAAGTGGAGATGCCTCGTGAACACATGATTTTTGCAGGATTTGGATATTTTGATGATTTGTTGAATGTAGTTTAACATTATTTATCCCAGATCATATCATTATTCACTTGTCACCTTCACAAAATTCTTTCTACATTTGCATTCCATCACGCGTTCCACTAACTGTTAATAATAACGATCTGGAAAATGGAGGTAATTGGCGGTCATGGTCAGTATACTAATAGATTGTTTCTTACTGCTGGTTCGTACACCGTTGTCGACATGCTCACTAAAATGTCATTTCCTGTGGTGGCGTCGTGTGTCGGGTCATCCCTGTCCCTCTAATATGGCGAGAGGGATGATGGCTGGCACATGCGTCATACTCGTGAACGAGTGCTACTTGCGATGACTGGTCGATGACAGTCTTGCGGCCTGGTATTAGATTTTAATTTTAACTGCATCATTTCCATCATGGTTCTGATCACTTTCGCGGATTGCCTGCATTATTAGGTATATATAATGTAAGTGGATGCTCCTGTTTCACCATGTCTATTCTGAGGAGGCTAACCAAAAGTATTATGCTTGAGTATTATTATGTATAGTAAATATATACAAGTGATATAGAAGGTGTAACAGTTGCAGCACCTTACAAAATGTAAATTGTGTATTATGCAAAACCTGGCGATGAAAAAGAGTGACCGTGAGTTTTATTGCCCGTTCTTTCTCATGGTTCTACCTATTGCTTTGCGAACGTGGCAGTAAATGTAAATGTAGAAGCATACAGTAATAATGTTTTAAATTTGAGTATAAGTGTTTTTTTTTGTTTAGTTCCGCTTCATGGCAATCTGTCATAAGACAATAAGCCACTGAGTTGGCCAACTTTAGGTCTGTTGGTTTGGCTTTATTTATTGAGAGGGCTTCCTAGTTGTAGAGCTCTCTTCTCTCTATGCAAATCTGTTACTTAGACTTGGGATGTCACTTCTCTTTAGCCTCGCATGTTGTTGTCCTCCTGTCCCACTCAGTGATAGTGCCAGCTCATTTGAGTGTTGTGCAAGTCTTTTCTAATACCTTTGGCTATGCTGACTTATTTCTTGCTTAACGGTAGGCATGCTGAGGTCGAGGTAAATGTATATCTTCACGCCTTTTATCCCCGAAGGGGTAGGCAGAGGTGTATTACACACCCACACTTCGCCAGATATGTTTCGGTCCCAATGTAATAGGGGGCGAGCCTATTGCCATCTACCGGGCACATTTTTAAGCGAGCGATAATTAATATTTTTATTTTAATACACACATAACTTCGAAAAGTCATAGGTGTGTGCCCGGTGTAACTGGGGATCGAACCCGAGACCATCGTCTCGGCAGTCCGTTACGTACACCACTGGGCTATCGCCGCCTCGTAAATGTATTTATTACTTAAACATTTAGGTATATTAAATATGTTTCTAAGAGTCTTGCTCTGAAATCTTTCCAGGATCTCGATGTTGCTGTTGCTTGCTGTGCCCCATAGTTGAATGCCATATGTCCAGATAGGCTTAATGATGACCTTGTATACCATCATTTTGCTCGCGTTACTTAAGCGGGAGTGGCGACCTGTTAGCCAGTATATACTGCGGAGTTTGCTGTCAAGTTGTTTGCGCTTGGTCCAAATATGCTTCTGCCATGTTAATCTCCGATCCAAGTAAAGACCCAAGTATTTTGCGTGGTCTTCTTGAGGTATTGTGTCTTCGTACAATTTTACTGGTGGGCAGGTTTCTTTCCTAAGTGTGAAGGTAACATGTGTGCCACCGCTTGAACCACTTTTCAATCTTGGTCAGATGGTTTTGCAGTTGGGTTGAAGCAGTCTCCGATATAGAGTGCACAGACAGGACAGCAGTGTCGTCAGCATAGGTTGCAGTTATTGTGTGCTCATCAGTTGGTAGGTCCGCAGTATAAATCAGGTATAGAACCGGTCCCAGAATACTGCCCTGAGGGACCTCTGAACGTATCTCGTATAGGGCTGAGCACTCAGTGTTGCACTTTACTTGATAACTTCTTCGATCGAGGTAGGATAGAAGTATGTGAAAATACGAATTCGGAAGTGATTTTTTTTGTTTATATGCCAGCCCTTCGTGCCAGACCTTGTCGAAGGCTTGGCTTATGTCTAAAAAGGCGGCAGAGCAGTACTTTCGATTTGCCAGGCATCCACTTATGACGTCGACAATGCGATGAACCTGCTCAATTGTACCATGTTCTTCTCGGAATCCGAATTGGTGGGAGCGGATTATGTTGTTGAGATGCTCTTTCATCCTATTTAAAAGGATCTTTTCCATTAGTTTACCAATTACTGGCAAGAGGCTTATGGGTCTATAAGAATTCCTTTCATGTGGTGGTTTGCCAGGTTTAGATACCATTACGACTTGAGCAATTTTCCATTGGCCTGGGAAGTGTTCGAGTCTGATGCAGGCGTTGAAGATCTTAACTAAGCTCATGATTCCCTTGTGTGGTAGATGTTTCAAGAGCGTTGCATCGATGAGGTCGTAACCTGGTGCTTTTCCGTCTTTGAGATTATTTATTTCTCTTATAATCTCTTTAGGATTTACGCATCTCAATGGTAGACACATTTGCAGAGGTAAGTTAAGGTAGTCTTTAATTTCCTGTGCGTGTTCCTGATCAGAGTCAGAGTGTGGTTGAAAGACGTCACTTAGATGGTCAGCGAAGGTCTTTGCTTTCTCCTTATCTGATCTTGCCCAGCTTCCCGAGTTATCTCTAATAGGGGTTATCTGAGCTTTAGGTCTTTTTAAGGCTTTAGTAGCTTTCCACAGCGAGTAATTCGTATCCAGTGTTGGCGACAGTGATGACAGGTAGTTTTGGAGGTTGTTGTTGGTATAGATTTCTATGAGGCTTTTTAGTTCTGCCGAGCATTTATTAAATAAAGTTTTGTCTCTTGGGTACCTAGAAGTCTGACAAGTTTTTCTAAGTCTTCTTTTTTCCTTTATTTTATCTTTGATGTCCTTCGGGTATATATTATGTTTTAGAGGGTTTCCTTTGCTTACGGGTGTGGCTTTGTTGGCGGCTCTATGGATAATAATGTTTAATTCCTCAACGGCGTTTTCCAGATCTTCGACAGTTTTAACTTTTTTATTCAACTTGACCACTGAGGTAATGACGCTTTGGTATATATCCCATTTCGTATTTTTCTTATGGTATATTCGTGTGGGGGGCTCAACTAGTGTCACCTTTGTACTGATGTTAAGGATTACCGGGGTGTGGTCAGAACTTAAGTCAATACACGACTCTATATTAGTGAGGTTCATGTCAACATTTTTTGTTATAAAGAAATCCAGTAAATCAGGAATCTTGTTTCTGTCAGTTGGCCAATAAGTTGGTTCACCATTGGAGAGCCATTCAAGCTTCATTTTTTCTGTCACTCTCAGGAGTTGCCTACCTCTTGGGTTAATAAGTCTGGAGCCCCAGTGTGTGTGCTTGGAGTTCCAATCGCCACCACAAATAAATCTAGGACCCATTCTAGCAAAGAAGTTCTCAAAGTCTCGTTCAGATATTGTGTGTCTGGGAGGGCAATAAACAGCAGATATTGTTGTTTCTATATTGTTGTTTGTGAGTTTTATGGAGGTTGCCTGGATTTTTTCGGTGCGAAACTGCTCCAAGGGATAGTGATGGATGTTGTTTTTGATAATAATAGCTGTTCCTCCATGGCTGTTTCCAGATGGATGGTTTGTAGTGTGGATGGTGTAATTTTTAAACGCCACATGAAACCTATCTGTAAATCTTGTTTCAGATATTAGGGCTATGTCTATCGTTTCAGTTTCGAGGAATGTTTCTAATTCTTGACGTCTTTCAGTCAAGCCATTGGCGTTCCAAGTTATTACTCGGAAGTTGATTCCAATCATTTTTTGGAAAGGCTGCTGACTATTTGGACCATGTTATTTAGCATTTTGTCCATCATCTTTTCCATTACGGTCATCATTGTCTGCTGGATCCTTTCAAGCATAACTGGGTAATGTTGTGCATGTCTGTGCTTTCAGCTTGCTGTTTCGGTTCGTTTTGTGTCTTAATTGCGTCTGCGTAGGTCTTGGTTATTTTTCTATTTGTTGGAGTATTGTGTTTAGTAATCTTTTCGATTTTATCAGCTGACACTTGTGTATTTTCTTTGTTTTTCGGAATGATTTTTAAATTTTTTCTTTGTATTGCTTATAGGTTTTACAACCTTTGTAGCTGGCAGGATGATTCTCCAGGCAGTTAGCATATGTTGCATCAGTATCTGGTGTTTTTTTGCAGGTTGTAGTAAGATGTTCTTCACTACATTTGACGCACCTAAAAGGCCTGAAGCATTGATTTTTAGTATGGCCGAATCTCTGACACCTTTTGCATTGCAGAATTTCCTTGCTTTTCTTTTTATATGGAGCTTCAAATGTAACTTTTAAGTTGTTTATATGTTTCACGCTGAAGATTTCCTTATTGTTATGCTTTGGCTCTAAGTCCACATAAAACATTGGTAATGGGTGTTTTGTAGTTCGATGTAGTACGTTGACTACTTGTCTGACCTCGTGCCCCATCTCAGATAATTCTATTGCAATTTGTTTGGTGTCTTCAGAGTGGTGAAGGCCACGCAGAACGACTCTATAGGCTCTTTCACTTTTTAATTGGTACGTGTAGTGTGATATATTATTAGAAATGAAATTTTCTCTAATGCATTTGTAGGTTTGTATGTCTTTGGGCATTATTTTGATGACATGACCTGATCTAAGAGTATTCATGGTGTAAAATGAGTTTTCAACGAACTTGTTCATGGCATCCTTCAGTGATGTTACATTTAATACTCCTGTCACAAATATGGGTTCTGGTTTGGGTACAAATTCTTTTATTGTCTCGTTTTCATTTTGTTCTACTTCTAATATTTCAAAGCTATTGTGTGTTGGTATTGCTATCTCTGGCTTATTTTTTTTCTTCATATTGGTGTCTTCATTCATTGGGCTTGTTTCTTTTCTTTTGTACCGCTTGAAGTGAGATTGATCATTTTGCCAATTATTTTTCTCACACAATGGATGCGTTGGCGTATCTATTATATTTATTTTATCTTCATCATTTGTTTTTCTGATTATATTTGGTTCGTCTCCTATTGTTGAGGGTATGGATGGTGTTGACATAGTTGTTTGTCTTGTGAACATGCTTTTGTGAAGTGTCTGTTGGATCATATTGTTTGGATTGGGTTTTGGATTTGTTTGTATTTCATTTATCATTTTATTCCCACGAGTAAGGTCGATAAAAAAAGGTCACCTGGGGGGTGACGCCTATTCCCCCAGGAAGGCATATGCAACGACGTTTGCCAGGTCCGCCGAGGTTGGCGCTAGCGACTTACCATCCGTAAGCCATTCATCCTGTCGGCGCGTATCCCACCTTAGGATTGGAAGCTTTTTATAGAGGGTTTCTACCTCGTAGCCCGGGCGGTTAAGCCAAGGCTCCCGATTCTGTGGTACCTATCTTCAGAGTTGCGGGTTGTGTTGGGTCATTTCCTACCTACACTTTGACTAACTTGTTAGGCCAGTTGGGATCGAGTTAATTGACCGTCGCTCGATGCTCGAAGTTGACCTTTTCCGGCTGGTTAGGTCCCCTCTCAGCCAACCCTCCTCCTTTCTCAAACGGGCTTGGGACCGTCTACGGCGGAGTTGAGTTGATAAGTAATATTTTATAAATTTATTATTTTGACGTTCATAAGCGTCACATTGTGACCCAAATGAATAAAGGATTTTGAATTTGAATTTGAGCCCTAACCAGCAGCTTGGAACCTGTGCCCGAAGCTGGTAGGACCCACGGTTATTTTTAAATTATAAATGTATTTTTTTTTGTAAATTATATATTTAAAAATGTAATTTTAATTTGAAAAATAATATATAACGGAGGTAATAATTATAAAAGCATTTGTTTGTCAGAATATGAGATTATAAAACCATTTATTTGTCACAAAATTCTTTCTACATTTGCATTCCATCACGCGTTCCACTAACTGTTAATAATAACGATCTGGAAAATGGAGGTAATTGGCGGTCATGATCAGTATACCAATAGATTGTTTCTTACTGCTGGTTCGTACACCGTTGTCGACATGCTCACTAAAATGTCATTTCTTGTGGTGGCGTCGTGTGTCGGGTCATCCCTGTCCCTCTAATATGGCGAGAGGGATGATGGCTGGCACATGCGTCATACTCGTGAACGAGTGCTACTTGCGATGACTGGTCGATGACGGTCTTGCGGGCTGGTATTAGATTTTAATATTTAACTGCATCATTTCCATCATGGTTCTGATCACTTTCGCGGATTGCCTGCATTATTAGGTATATATAATGTAAGTGGATGCTCCTGTTTCACCATGTCTATTCTGTGGAGGCTAATCAAAAGTATTATGCTTGAGTATTATTATGTATAGTAAATATATACAAGTGATATAGAAGGTGTAACAGTTGCAGCACCTTACAAAATGTAAATTGTGTATTATGCAAAACCTGGCGATGAAAAAGAGTGACCGTGAGTTTTATTGCCCGTTCTTTCTCATGGTTCTACCTATTGCTTTGCGAACGTGGCAGTAAATGTAAATGTAGAAGCATACAGTAATAATGTTTTAAATTTGAGTATAAGTTTTTTTTTTTTTTTTTTGTTTAGTTCCGCTTCATGGCAATCTGTCATAAGACAATAAGCCACTGAGTTGGCCAACTTTAGGTCTGTTGGTTTGGCTTTATTTATTGAGAGGGCTTCCTAGTTGTAGAGCACTCTTCTCTCTATGCAAATCTGTTACTTAGACTTGGGATGTCACTTCTCTTTAGCCTCGCATGTTGTTGTCCTCCTGTCCCACTCAGTGATAGTGCCAGCTCATTTGAGTGTTGTGCAAGTCTTTTCTGATACCTTTGGCTATGCTGACTTATTTCTTGCTTAACGGTAGGCATGTTGAGGTCGAGGTAAATGTATTTATTACTTAAACATTTAGGTATATTAAATATGTTTCTAAGAGTCTTGCTCTGAAATCTTTCCAGGATCTCGATGTTGCTGTTGCTTGCTGTGCCCCATAGTTGAATGCCATATGTCCAGATAGGCTTAATGATGACCTTGTATACCATCATTTTGCTCGCGTTACTTAAGCGGGAGTGGCGACCTGTTAGCCAGTATATACTGCGGAGTTTGCTGTCAAGTTGTTTGCGCTTGGTCGAGATATGCTTCTGCCATGTTAATCTCCGATCCAAGTAAAGACCCAAGTATTTTGCGTGGTCTTCTTGAGGTATTGTGTCTTCGTACAATTTTACTGGTGGGCAGGTTTCTTTCCTAAGTGTGAAGGTAACATGTGTGGACTTGGTATGGTTTGCTTTTATTCGCCACCGCTTGAACCACTTTTCAATCTCGGTCAGATGGTTTTGCAGTTGGGTTGAAGCAGTCTCCGATATAGAGTGCACAGACAGGACAGCAGTGTCGTCAGCATAGGTTGCAGTTATTGTGTGCTCATCAGTTGGTAGGTCCGCAGTATAAATCAGGTATAGAACCGGTCCCAGAATACTGCCCTGAGGGACCTCTGAACGTATCTCGTATAGGGCTGAGCACTCAGTGTTGCACTTTACTTGATAACTTCTTCGATCGAGGTAGGATAGAAGTATGTGAAAATACGAATGCGGAAGTGATTTTTTTAGTTTATATGCCAGCCCTTCGTGCCAGACCTTGTCGAAGGCTTGGCTTATGTCTAAAAAGGCGGCAGAGCAGTACTTTCGATTTGCCAGGCATCCACTTATGACGTCGACAATGCGATGAACCTGCTCAATTGTACCATGTTTTTCTCGGAATCCGAATTGGTGGGAGCGGATTATGTTGTTGAGATGCTCTTTCATCCTATTTAAAAGGATCTTTTCCATTAGTTTACCAATTACTGGCAAGAGGCTTATGGGTCTATAAGAATTCCTTTCATGTGGTGGTTTGCCAGGTTTAGATACCATTACGACTTGAGCAATTTTCCATTGGCCTGGGAAGTGTTCGAGTCTGATGCAGGCGTTGAAGATCTTAACTAAGCTCATGATTCCCTTGTGTGGTAGATGTTTCAAGAGCGTTGCATCGATGAGGTCGTAACCTGGTGCTTTTCCGTCTTTGAGATTATTTATTTCTCTTATAATCTCTTTAGGATTTACGCATCTCAATGGTAGACACATTTGCAGAGGTAAGTTAAGGTAGTCTTTAATTTCCTGTGCGTGTTCCTGATCAGAGTCAGAGTGTGGTTGAAAGACGTCACTTAGATGGTCAGCGAAGGTCTTTGCTTTCTCCTTATCTGATCTTGCCCAGCTTCCCGAGTTATCTCTAATAGGGGTTATCTGAGCTTTAGGTCTTTTTAAGGCTTTAGTAGCTTTCCACAGCGAGTAATTCGTATCCAGTGTTGGCGACAGTGATGACAGGTAGTTTTGGAGGTTGTTGTTGGTATAGATTTCTATGAGGCTTTTTAGTTCTGCCGAGCATTTATTAAATAAAGTTTTGTCTCTTGGGTACCTAGAAGTCTGACAAGTTTTTCTAAGTCTTCTTTTTTCCTTTATTTTATCTTTGATGTCCTTCGGGTATATATTATGTTTTAGAGGGTTTCCTTTGCTTACGGGTGTGGCTTTGTTGGCGGCTCTATGGATAATAATGTTTAATTCCTCAACGGCGTTTTCCAGATCTTCGACAGTTTTAACTTTTTTATTCAACTTGACCACTGAGGTAATGACGCTTTGGTATATATCCCATTTCGTATTTTTCTTATGGTATATTCGTGTGGGGGGCTCAACTAGTGTCACCTTTGTACTGATGTTAAGGATTACCGGGGTGTGGTCAGAACTTAAGTCAATACACGACTCTATATTAGTGAGGTTCATGTCAACATTTTTTGTTATAAAGAAATCCAGTAAATCAGGAATCTTGTTTCTGTCAGTTGGCCAATAAGTTGGTTCACCATTGGAGAGCCATTCAAGCTTCATTTTTTCTGTCACTCTCAGGAGTTGCCTACCTCTTGGGTTAATAAGTCTGGAGCCCCAGTGTGTGTGCTTGGAGTTCCAATCGCCACCACAAATAAATCTAGGACCCATTCTAGCAAAGAAGTTCTCAAAGTCTCGTTCAGATATTGTGTGTCTGGGAGGGCAATAAACAGCAGATATTGTTGTTTCTATATTGTTGTTTGTGAGTTTTATGGAGGTTGCCTGGATTTTTTCGGTGCGAAACTGCTCCAAGGGATAGTGATGGATGTTGTTTTTGATAATAATAGCTGTTCCTCCATGGCTGTTTCCAGATGGATGGTTTGTAGTGTGGATGGTGTAATTTTTAAACGCCACATGAGACCTATCTGTAAATCTTGTTTCAGATATTAGGGCTATGTCTATCGTTTCAGTTTCGAGGAATGTTTCTAATTCTTGACGTCTTTCAGTCAAGCCATTGGCGTTCCAAGTTATTACTCGGAAGTTGATTCCAATCATTTTTTGGAAAGGCTGCTGACTATTTGGACCATGCTATTTAGCATTTTGTCCATCATCTTTTCCATTACGGTCATCATTGTCTGCTGGATCCTTTCAAGCATAACTGGGTAATGTTGTGCATGTCTGTGCTTTCAGCTTGCTGTTTCGGTTCGGTTTGTGTCTTAATTGCGTCTGCGTAGGTCTTGGTTATTTTTCTATTTGTTGGAGTACTGTGTGTAGTAATCTTTTCGATTTTATCAGCTGACACTTGTGTATTTTCTTTGTTTTTCGGAATGATTTTTAATTTTTTTTCTTTGTATTGCTTATAGGTTTTACAACCTTTGTAGCTGGCAGGATGATTCTCCAGGCAGTTAGCACATGTTGCATCAGTATCTGGTGTTTTTTTGCAGGTTGTAGTAAGATGTTCTTCACTACATTTGACGCACCTAAAAGGCCTGAAGCATTGATTTTTAGTATGGCCGAATCTCTGACACCTTTTGCATTGCAGAATTTCCTTGCTTTTCTTTTTATATGGAGCTTCAAATGTAACTTTTAAGTTGTTTATATGTTTCACGCTGAAGATTTCCTTATTGTTATGCTTTGGCTCTAAGTCCACATAAAACATTGGTAATGGGTGTTTTGTAGTTCGATGTAGTACGTTGACTACTTGTCTGACCTCGTGCCCCATCTCAGATAATTCTATTGCAATTTGTTTGGTGTCTTCAGAGTGGTGAAGGCCACGCAGAACGACTCTATAGGCTCTTTCACTTTTTAGTTGGTACGTGTAGTGTGATATATTATTAGAAATGAAATTTTCTCTAATGCATTTGTAGGTTTGTATGTCTTTGGGCATTATTTTGATGACATGACCTGATCTAAGAGTATTCATGGTGTAAAATGAGTTTTCAACGAACTTGTTCATGGCATCCTTCAGTGATGTTACATTTAATACTCCTGTCACAAATATGGGTTCTGGTTTGGGTACAAATTCTTTTATTGTCTCGTTTTCATTTTGTTCTACTTCTAATATTTCAAAGCTATTGTGTGTTGGTATTGCTATCTCTGGCTTATTTTTTTTCTTCATATTGGTGTCTTCATTCATTGCGCTTGTTTCTTTTCTTTTGTACCTCTTGAAGTGAGATTGATCATTTTGCCAATTATTTTTCTCACACAATGGATGCGTTGGCGTATCTATTATATTTATTTTATCTTCATCATTTGTTTTTCTGATTATATTTGGTTCGTCTCCTATTGTTGAGGGTATGGATGGTGTTGACATAGTTGTTTGTCTTGTGAACATGCTTTTGTGAAGTGTCTGTTGGATCATATTGTTTGGATTGGGTTTTGGATTTGTTTGTATTTCATTTATCATTTTATTCCCACGAGTAAGGTCGATAAAAAAGGTCACCTGGGGGGTGATGCCTATTCCCCCAGGAAGGCATATGCAACGACGTTTGCCAGGTCCGCCGAGGTTGGCGCTAGCGACTTACCGTCCGTAAGCCATTCATCCTGTCGGCGCGTATCCCACCTTAGGATTGGAAGCTTTTTATAGAGGGTTTCTACCTCGTAGCCCGGGCGGTTAAGCCAAGGCTCCCGATTCTGTGGTACCTATCTTCAGAGTTGCGGGTTGTGTTGGGTCATTTCCTACCTACACTTTGACTGACTTGTTAGGCCAGTTGGGATCGAGTTAATTGACCGTCGCTCGATGCTCGACATTGACCTTTTCCGGCTGGTTAGGTCTCCTCTCAGCCAACCCTCCTCCTTTCTCAAACGGGCTTGTAACCGTCTACGGCGGAGTTGAGTTGATAAGTAATTATTTTATAAATTTATTATTTTGACGTTCATAAGCGTCACATTGTGACCCAAATGAATAAAGGATTTTGAATTTGAATTTGAATTTGAGCCCTAACCAGCAGCTTGGAACCTGTGCCCGAAGCTGGTGGGACCCACGGTTATTTTTAAATTATAAATGTATTTTTTTTGTAAATTATATATTTAAAAATGTAATTTTAATTTGAAAAATAATATATAAAGGAGGTAATAATTATAAAACCATTTATTTGTCAGAATATGAGTATTAGAAAAGATCTGGGTGTACATATTATAGTGCTAGCCATATTCTACCATTATATGGCGTACAAATGTTAACCCCTTACCGTACCTATACGAAGCCATAGGTGGTTTCCAAAGTTTGTTATTTTTTCCAACATAACTAACATTTGAATAATAGTATAATAAATTGTAACTTATGAAGAATTTATTTGTAAAAAGCGTGTAATTTTATTTTTTGCGTGGTAAGTCATCTGTGTCAAAATTATTTGATGTTATTTTATGACAGCGCCAGCAAGTTAATTGCAAAGTTTCAGTTAAACTTTTATAATTGAAAAATAATAGTAATAATGTGACTGAGATCATCCATTTTTGTTTATTACTTCTATAATCATCGACTAGCGTAATAGTAAGTTAGTTTTGTATCAATTTTTATTTTCTATTGATTTTTGACCTGTTTTTTTCAGACGCCAAATATGGCTTGCTATACGTCTCCGTCAAAATAATGCCTGTCAAATATGGCTTCGTATGCATTCGAGTTCCTGTTTTTTGCTATGCAAAAATGGATATTGCCATTTTTTATGGTTCTTTTAAGGTAAAATTGCAAAAAAATACGCAATTATACAAAATATAAATAATTAAGTCTTCTAATGCTATAATGACAAGCGGAACAGCTTCAAAGATTTTGACAAATTATAACAACTGTGCATGCGAAGCCAGATATGGCTTTCATAAATTCAACTTGAATGCATACCAGTCCAGATATGGCTCTTTGATGTAAATCCATAAATAATAACTGATATTTTTTTTATTTGTCTAATTTATGTTCACAAAAGATTACCTATTAAACAAGTTTTCACCAAAAAATACTTTTTTAGTAGGAAGTTAGTCATCGTCCGTGTGGTGCCAGATTAAGAATACGGATTGTCACCACCCTATATCATCTCATGGGTGTCGTAAGAGACAGAGGGAGCATATTATACATAGAACAGCACTGTAAGATAAGGAAAACTTGATACAAACCCTATACCAACCCGTTTGGCCAGCGTGGTATAGTAGGCGAATTCCTCCTTTCAAAGGAGAGGCCTAATCCAGCAGAGGACTATTAGAGGCTGATGATGATGACTTTCTTCATCGGTCTCCGGTTCCGCATCGGTCTCCGGTTCCGCATCGGTCTCCGGTTCCGCATCGGTCTCCGGATGAACTTCAATGAACATATCTCTCCGGAACCGATTATACTAAATGGGATCCCTCTAAATAGCAAAATAGCAAACTGAGGCTGAATTGAGTGTTGGGCAACGCTATACGTTCATCTGAAAGAATTACTAATAGAAGGAGAGTCCAAGAAGGGATTACTAAGGGGATGTTAAGTGAACCTAAAAAAGGCTCTCATTGAATAATCTGACGATTTGTATGTGACGCAAACTCGTGGCCATTATTAGAAAATGCAAAAAGAATTCGCCATTTTGAAATACTTAAGCTGGTGAGATTAATATATGCTTCATCCCGACGTACTAGACGTGCCTTCTGATCTGACGATTATGTGGGAGGGATTGCGAGGGATACATGCAGCAGTTTTTTTTTAATATTTTTGAAAATCAATAGCCCCTCCCCTCACCGATAATAATAATATATAATAATAATATAATATTCTACCACATTCACACAACACCATCTAGTCCCAAACTAAGCAGAGCTTGTACTATAATATAATAATAATAAAATTTATTTATTTCTCCCAACAAATACACGTAGTAGAATCAGGTTGTACAAAAATTACGGTAGAGAGACAGGAGCCTATCCTAAGTTGGAACTTGTGTTACAGGACTCCTGGCCGTCCCCCCGTGGGATCTCCACCTTGTCGTGGTGGGGGGCTCAGTAACCGTGGAGTGGTCACCCGCGGCGAAGCTAAGAGGGATCCAGATCCGCTCCGCGTGGGCTTGACGGAGGCCTGCGCAGGATGCGTCCAAAGGGGCGGGTGCGATGGACAGTTCTTTTGTGCCCCGCAGTCGGGTGCGGTCGCGGGAGGAGAGGCGTGTCGGTGTTGCGTTGCCGCGCGCTCTATTTCCCGCGACCAAATGGGGGCGCACCATCGTTGCGTCGCGGTGGGGCCGCAGAGGAAGAGGAGATGCGGTGTTGCGTTGCCGTCCTCCCTATCCTCTGCGGCCGCTGAGTGTTTTGGCGGCGGAGCCCAACACCTTCATCCGCCGCCAAGGGGGTTTTGTTCGGGGCCCGCCTGACCATCTGGCGGGCCAATACCCGTCGGGGGGTAGCGAGGAATGCTTCAGCGATACTCGACCCTCCGACACACGGGTACGTGAGGAACACGGGTTGGTTTTTAGTCAGTAAGAGCCTGACAGTCCCCTTCGTCCTTCCCCCAGGGCGGAGGGACTCCATGAGGATTTTCCAACCCGACACCAAAAAAAAAAAAAGGACTCATGGCCATGGCCTTATCCCAGATACATTGTGCAATTCTATTTTATATAACAAACATTGTGAGAGGAAATGGGTATGTGAAAATGTGTTTGTGTATAAGTGTATTTTGTGTGCATGTGTGTGTGCAGGTGTGTCTGTGAGTGAATTTAAATGTCTCTGTATCTTTTCGTATTTTTTTCTGTATCATCGTACCTTAGTGTCAAAAGCCAGTTTATGATCTTCCTTTTGCATTTCTTACTTGTATCAGGATATATATTGAGCAATTTATTGGCAAGGTTGTATAAACGTGCACCTTGGAAATAGAAATATCTTTCGCTGTAAGCAGTTTTAACTGATTTAGTGTTACTTATTTGGAAGCAACGACGTCTTATTAGCGCAGGACTGTGTGGGTTGTATTGCAGTAACTTGTGCTGTTTAAGAACGACAGCAAGAATGTATAGTTGTCTAACCGACAATACTTCCGCCAGAATATTAAGTTCTGAAGTTGGGAACAATCTTGGCTTGAAGAGACTTATTTTCAGAATAAGTCTTTGTGCTCTTTCTAGTACAATTAGGTTAGTCTTAGCTGCCCCACCCCAGACCGAAATACAGTAGGCGAGGACAGATTGATGAAGAGTGCAAGATAAACAGTTCTCATAACTTTGGAGTCCGCTACATGCCTAAGTTGTTTAAAATATATATATGCTAGTTTACGAATTCTGTTTGCGACACTAATAATATGTTCTGTGAAGCTAAGATTTTCATCTATTCTTATACCTAAGTACTTAGTGGATTTGGTATGCTCAATACGCATGTATGAGCTATTATTTCGTATGGGAAGGCAACAGAACTACGTGGTGAAAAGGTTATATGCTGTGTCTTAGAAGAGTTTAAAGTAAGTGAGTTAGTAGCTAACCAATGACATACTCTGTTTAGACCTTCCTGGGCACATGCAAATACACTAGGCCACGAGTCCCCATAGAAAGTAAGGGTGATGTCATTGGCGTATGAAATAATCTTACAGTTTGGTAGTTGTAATTTGCACAGGTCATTAATGTAGCACAGAAACAGAGTAGGCTCCAAAACACTGCCCTGCGGAACTCCAAAATTAACAGAAGCCTCAACACTCAACTTATCCCCTATCCTCACTCGCTGCCTTCGACCTGCAAGAAAGCTGTTAAACAAGTTCAGCTGTGCATCTCTGATCCCGATGCTTCGACAATAGCTTGGAAACAGAGACTGTGTCAAACGCTTTTGCAAGGTCTATAAATATTGTTAAGCATTATGTTTTGTCATCTAGCATAAATTCAGTTAATGTGTGCACAGCATCGTCTATCGATTTACCTTGCCTAAAGCCGAATTGAGCGTCTGATAGTAATTTTTTTGATTCTAAAAATTTTGCGAGCCTGTGGTTTAGTATCTTCTCCAATATCTTCGAGAATGAAGTGAGGATAGATATTGGGCGATAATTGTTGACACAGTCTCTTTTCCCAGTTTTGTGAATGGGCACTACTATCGATTGCTTGAGGGCATCGGGAAACACACCGTTCTTTAAACACCTGTTGAAAAGTTCCGTTATAGGCGCTACTATACATTCCTTAGCTAGTTTAAGAAATTTGTTGGAGATACTATCCCATCCGGGACCACTATCTTTAGGTTAGAGATGATCCGTCTTACTTATAAAAATCTCGTTAAGTGTGACTTAGCCACCTCGCAGCTGAATAGCTGTCAAGCATTTAAACAACACTTAAATTTTCACTCTCATAAACGTTGATTAGCTGTTGTTTAGCTGAGTAACTGATAAAGAACGATACACATACGAGGGCCACAGATTAAAGCCAAAATAGTCGACTAAATAACGCAATTGAACGAACACGCTTGGCTATTTTGTATCTATGAGTCATAGATACATAGCAACGATATGGTATCTCCATGGTAACGATATTCTGACAAATAACAAAAAGTCCCAGAGCTGGTGAACAATTTTGGATATTTTTTTGAAACATGAGAAATTTTGATAAATTTTGAAATTTACGTATGTTTTTTTTCTATTATTGCCCTTTATTTGAGATTCAATATAGCTTCAGGGTATTATACTAATTACGGATGTATTTTTGTTTTTCATAAAAATATCAATTTGCCGTGTGGTTGACGGCATAGAATACAAGTGTCACCACCCCCTATCTTCCCGTGGGTGTCGTAAGAGGCGACTAAGGGATAACACGATGCAAATACCATCTTTGCGTAGAGACGGAAAACTCGACATCAAACCCTATACGACTGCCTCGTTGGTCTCGCGGCATAAATGTGCGCGTGGGATCGGGAGGTCCCGGGTTCGATTCCTGGGTCGGGCAGTGTTATTGGGTTTTTCTGTCACGAAATTCTCAGTAGCAGCACGGAGTCTAGAAGTGTGCCCGGTACGGCAATAGGCTCGCCCCTTATTACGTGGGACTAAAGTATATCTGGCGAAAAGTGGGTGTAGAAATACACCTCTGCCTACCCCTTCGGGGATAAAGGGCGTGACGATATGTATGTATGTATGTAAAAAGATCTAATAAATGTTCTTTTTCGAATATTGTTATTATTTAGGATGGAATTATATATTTACTCCGAAAATATTATTGAAAGACCACATGAGTGCCTTTTGTCGTGCTTTCGCGAGAGCCAACCGCATCGCAATTCGCAGAAACATGAGCAAGAGATACAGCCAATATAAGCTCTCTTTATAAAAAAAGTAGGTCATCTAGAATGACTCAATTTTTTTTTGCCTGTACAAAGATTCAAGTGCTTGTAGGGAGCCGCTACACTTCAACTAGACCTCGACTACCTAATTTAGGTTCATTTAAGGACAATCACAAAATTTCCTGTAATGCCTCAATATTGGGTATGTTACCAAAAATTGTTTACAAACTCTCCTACTATTATGTTGTTCTAAAAATATCGGCAAGAAATAATTTATAACTTACTATACAAGTTAAATCTTCTATATAATTTTGGAAATCTGCTAGATCGTCAAAATCTATGTTTAATTATAAGTTAACAACATTAAAATTGAAAGAAATGCAAATAAATAATTTTAACAATGTTTAATATGTCATTGATCGAACAGCTGTTTCAAGTAAAAGCCGCCGTTGTGCCTCTCAGCAACATTTAAACAAGGTCCAGGCGTTGTTTAAATTTAACAGCTATTTAAGCGTCACTTAGTGGCTGCTAAACGCTAAGCAGGGTTTATAAGTAAGGTTTTTGCTAATCAGCCTCTCAGCAGTCGTTTAAAATGTTGACTAACGTTTATAAGTAAGAGGGGATGTCGCCAACCTCATCACAATCCGTTTCCATAAGCACAAAAGACGAGCTTGAGCTTGACGTACTGTACTTATTTGTATGATGATATTATATATACTGTACTTATTATATGGCAAAATGGGTATGTTTTTTGCTAGATTTGCACCTATATTTGCGAAGAAATCATTAACCGCGTTAATAGAGTCAGTTGATGTTCCTTTAATAGTTAGTAGTTCATGGTTAGACTGATTGGTTTTATGTGAATTCGTTATATTTTTAATACTGTGCCAGAGCTTCTTAGGGTTGTTATTTGCCATTTCCAGTTCCCGCCTTTCATATGCTATTTTACATTTTCTAAGTACTGAGTTACAGAAATTTCTGTATCTTTTATAAGTTTTAGCGAGTATTTGATTAGTTTTCTCCCTTTTTAATCTATGGTGCATTCGATCTCTATTTCGAACGCATCTAAGTAAACCAACAGTGATCCATGGTTTCAAAATAACTTTGTTATGTGGTATTTTTACTTTTATGGTATTATTTATTATTAAATTTTGTAAATATTCTACGAGGACAGAAGTTGCTGAATTCGGGTTGAGGCCAGATAATAATTGATCAAAATCAGTAGTTTTACATTCTGAAATGACTTTGTCAAAATCTGTTTTATCAATCGTTCTATTGTTTTTTATATTGTACCGTTTATTCTGAAGGCAAAACAAAGTTGCTCCGTGATCAGTTATAGTTGAGTTTATAACAAATGTTAAGGAAAGGAGATTTGTTTTTAAAATGATGTGGTAGATACAGCTATTACCCCTAGTTGCATAGTCATAGGCCGGCATTAATCCTTGGAACGATAAAAGTTCTAGATAGCGTGATGAATTAGAGCTGCTTTCTGAAATATTTATATTAATATCACCTATTATAAAAATACTTCTGAAGGAGGATAGTTCTAGCAAGATATTGTTTAAGGAGTCCGTGTGGTGACGGATTAAGAATACGGATTGTCACCACCCCATATAATCCCATGGGTGTCGTAAGAGTCGACAGAGGGAGCATAATATTTATGCATAGAACAGCACTGTAAGAGAAGGAAAACTTGATACAAACCCTATACCAACCCGTTTGGCCAGCGTGGTATAGTAGGCCAATTCCTCCTTTCAAAGGAGAGGCCTTGTCCAGCAGTGGACTTCTAAAGGCTGATGATGATGATTGTTTAAGGAATTTATAAAGTTATCAATATTTTTGAAGCAATGTGGTCTGTAAATTAAAATAATAACTGTATATTTTCCTAATTTAATCAAAAGACAGTTAGCCTCCACGAATGTGGGCTCTTCAATATTATGATTTATTGATTTGTTAATGAATAAGACAACTCCATCATTATGGTTATAGTGCTTTGAACTACTATACGCATAATAACCAGTCAGAGTAGGCAAATTACCGGCATTTATTAGAAGGCTCTATGTATATTATACAATATAGAAAATAATTGTAAAAAGAAGTGGAGCTAGGAAACAAACGTTTGTACCTACATTATATTAGTTTGCGGTTTTTTCAGTCTGATATATTTCTTACTGAGAATTCTCAATACCATGTGGTACAATTAATGAGAATTTCAGTGAGGCTAGTTCACAAAAGATAAGCTCATTCCATTGGACTTTATTACAAAGTTGGCATTAAAACTACACTGTTTTATGCTTAATAGGTAAATGAAACACAGTTTTTATGATATTCTTCATTTTATTTGTTATTATAAATCTTCTTCAAATAAATCACCTCAAAATGAAGCAGGAGCTTGTATATCGTATACCATAATGTGGTGCAGGTATGACCTCGGAAGTTACAACAGCTTCAATTAATGTGTAGCATTCTAAACATAAGACTCCGTTCAATTCCTGAAACAAACAATTAAAGTCGTTTAAATATTCGATGAGGAGAGCATGAGAGAATTGTAGGGATTGAGAAAAGAACTAGGTAAACAACACTTACACAGGTCACAAACTATGATGATCCATGATGTCAAATTATTGAGCGCCGAATCAGATAGCTTGTACAAAGAACGGACGTGTTGCTGCCGAGGTACCACAAAGGATGAGTTAACATAACCGCAATCCTCACCACGGCCAGTTGTTCTACGTCCAGACGACATACTTATGTTACCAATAAAGACTGTCTCATACTTTAGTCAACCCACGAGTCTAGATAACACAAAATAAACTTATTTGGTCCACAAAGGATTGTTCAAGTCAATATAGACGACGGTAAATTACTTATTTTCCAATAAAGAGATATTAGCATAGGTGAAAAAGCAATTTGGTTTTGACTCTCTGGTTATATAGTGTATCATTTATGGTTTTGACTGTTTTTATGTCAAAATAACTGACGTGAGACATTATAGATGCCAGTCAGATGCCAGTATAATAAAAATGTGTTCCCATATTTTCGATAAGTACAACATTATTTCGTAGGTAATATGTTGCAAATAGGTTATACATATTATTTATAGAAAATATTTCACAGCAATACAATTATCAAAATATCATACGATTTTGGTGTTATTTTGCTTATTAGAACTTTTCTTATGTCACCTCACTATGAATGTCATGTTTCTTTGGTTTCTCTATTAAAAGGAGTTTGCAAGAAACTGTAAACATTTGCCGAAATATGCAAAATGAGTTTTGAATATGAAATGGCGATGTTACGACCGGAACAACGCAGATACTTTTATTTTACAACTTAAAATCCCCATTACGCTTTAACCTGAAATTAATATATACAAAATTATAAAATAAAAGAAGATTTTCCATATATGAATGGTTTAGAAGCAAACGTGCCACAAAATAGCCCAGTTTTGGTCATTCTCCCAAATATGACGGCAATATTATTTTGTAACATTACCATCTTTATTTTGTACTCATATTCATACAAAAGAAATTATTCTCATTCTCATTCTCATTCTCATTCTTATTCTTATTCTTAAAGTTGCGATGTGGGCATTACTAAACATTTAAACAAATAGTTGTGGCAGCCTGTCTGATGGCTTTGGCTGACTTGCTTATTGCATACCTACACCTTCTGATAGGGTGTAGGCATTGTGATTCAGAATCAAAAGGTTGCGCCGTACGATTGCTGTTGAATGCGGGCCATCAGTGGGCTGAGTCAGTCGAAAGCGTCAGACGATGTTCTGCATTGCACTCGAATACTAAACCCATTTGTCTGGACTTTAAAAGATGCTTAGACTATATATAAGATGAAAGAAATTGAACTGACAAAAATAAATTAATGAGTCTGAATTTTTGTCGGCCTTTTTTCTCAAGAAGTCATTAAGCTAGGAAAAGCCGGCATCATTTAGAATAGGGTTTTGACTTGTATACATGTAAACAGCCAAAATGCAGAAATAATTATGTCCTTCAACTTCTTGTAGGTGCAACTTTAACTTCTTGTTTTCTCGCACGACGTACCAAATCCCACGCAAATTCATAAGATGAAAGTCTTCAAGCAATGTAAGTTGCCAGTAATGATTTGCGAAACAGAGACGTGGTCGTTTACTATGGGGTTTGTCAAAGGCTCAAAGTCACTTAGAGGGGAATTCAGTCTCTCAGATAATTGTTATCTGAGTTAATTGAAAACGACACCATTCTAAAGGTTATTTCTACTTTGGTTAGTGCGAGTGCAAGTGATTAATTCAGATGCGTAGTAATAGTGATAAACACTAAATAGGTGTGAATTGCAAATGATTAGGTATGTGTGCATGTGCATTATAATTTGAAGCTTATCAATTACAATATACACCAATCTCTAGTCACTTGCACTCGCACTAATCAACATGGAATTATGCCTAAAATTAAAGGAAGTGTCGTAATCCATGCGTTTGTTTAGAATTAAGTTGTCAACAAATAAAAAAACACTAAATTTATTTATCATTTTATTATTTTGTTCAATGTTAACCGATAAGTTTCTTAAGCAAGTTACAGTACGGATATAGCGTAGCATAGTATATTTCTAACAATTTACAGCATCGTCGACATTGGTCAGACGAGAAAATATACTACAAAACTTCGAAACAGTGTTCTTTCAGTATCAACTCGCCGAGCAGTTTCATAAATATATTAAATATTAAGTATATTACAGAATGACACGAACACACAAAAGGAAAAACTCACAATATATATTCGTTTATATGTATTTTATAATCGGTTAATGTGATCTCCTTATTAAATTATCGAGTACAAAAATTATTTCGCATTTAATTTTAAAAATATAAGTATAATTTTTAATAATACACTTATATGTCAATATGAAGGCATTCTTATATAAATTATACAATTAATTGTTTTTATACAAAAAGAAATGCAAATATTTGCATTTGCGTAAAATGAATGATTTTTACCTTTTTTGTTAGGGTGAATAGATGACAGTAATGACGTCTTGCGTCATTAGCGTCAAAATTGTCATTATGTACATTTGACATTTGAAAATAGCATTGTATGCCAATGCGCATGATTTTTAGGTATTAAATATTGATTTATTATCTGTTCTTTCTCTGTGATATGTAAAATCAGGTCTGCAAGTAGAAGAATGATATTCATGTAATTTAAGAGACATTTTACGTAAAATATGAATGAAAATAGCGGAAAATACATGTAGTTTTGTAATTTTTAAGCAAAATTGCTGATGAATTAGCTACAAACCTATAATTTTAAACGAAAACATTTCTTTAACTAGGAAAAATGTAGAGCGTTATTTAAAATATTGTCTTTTTTACCATCACGATAAATTTCGTTGCTTTAACTCACAAAAAGAAAATATTTTAAATAGCTGACTATAACAAAAAAAGCACCTTAGGGTTTAAAAATAACAAATAATAGGAATTAGACTAGTTTAGGACTACAAAGTCTCGGTTGACTACAAAATGTAACTAATCGCCGCAATTATAATTACGAATAATTTTGAAATAGCAGTTATAATTTTATAGCAGTGTAAATATGCTTCTAGCTTTCAACTAATTGCTTATTTTAACAAAAGGGAGCGTAAAACCCTTATAAGATGCATAAAATCTCTAAAAAATAGCAATAATTTGGACCATTAGTATAAAATTGCAATGCCTAAAAATATTAAATTAGCGTGATAGTAAAATTAAATTAATATTTTATTCACTGATGTATTCAATGAAAGTTTCTGCTAAAATAATAACTGCTATCGCATATCGCATGATGCGATAATAACGTGTTTTATACAAAAAAACACTTGACGTTTATAATACTATACAAATTACCTATCTACATACAACATACGAGGATTTTTAATTGTTGTTTTTAATCGTTTTAAGTACAAGAACTGGATAACTAGAATGTGTATAGGTACGAGAATAATTAAAGCACGCTTAAATAATAATCTGCTAGATTTTTGCAGCTGATATATTTTAATATCTGTTATATTTCATATGCTCATCTATAATACCTGCTATTTCGAAGCAGGAATAATATATAAGCCTAGTATTTGATTTCCAATTATCAAATAGTCAAATATTATATTACAAGGTATCATTTTTACCTTTAGTTTTTCTTTACTGTCTACCCAGTTCTTCCACCTACCGTTCATCAGTTAAATGTGTCAAATTATATGCGTATTCTAAAAGCCAATCGACATGTTTTCATTAAACAAACTTTATGAATATAAATACTTCCAAACTTTCGCGATTTGTAAACAGATTAATATTTATGGAACGGCTCATCTATTTGAGAATAAAGGTAAAATATTATATGTTTGTCTAAACATTCCAGTGCGGATTACACCAGATGTGGTCTCATAATCACCGATTACAATTAGATTTTTCGTAAGGTTATAGATATAATGTTGCTGTTTTTTATTTATTTTATGAAAATATGCACGTTGGCTGTATTTTTCATTAATGTTACCTGATTTCTACACGTGAACTACCTGTGCGTTTAATGTATTCTTCGGTCACACAATTATACTAGATGTCGTGCGATTCGCTTATCTATACAGTCGGAATGGGCTATCATCTACACGCTTTATTTAGTTTATTATTTGTCGACTGTACAGACAAGATGTATCACACTCTAATAATCAATATAACTCGTTAAATGTCACAAAGACATTTTTAACATTGTAAAAAAAGATAGCCTCCTAGCAACGGTTAAAGATGATAAGTATTTACATAAACTTAAAAAGTTAACAATATCTAACAAAATTTGCGAAACTAATTATATTTATAGATACATAGGGTTTAATGATATTTTAACATTTATTTAACGTGAAGTACAAAATATTATCAATTTGTATTATTCTCGCAAAATAACGTGTTATTTTCAGTTTGTTGTTCATACAAAAATAAATAATTGCTGTATCAAAATAATTGTTTTTAACGTTATTGAATAATATTTTGCACTCCACCAATTATGTAAGTGAACACAGCAAGTTAAATGTATATTTGATGATGTTATATAGATTTCATTCAGCTACGATATCGCTCACTTCTTGTTTAAGAAAATAACATAATCATACATCAAAAGTAATAAAATATAACCGAATAATTCATGGAATTATTCTCGCATTTTCAAATTCAAAAGTAACATATATTTACAAGTTCGCGTCCAAAATATTATATAAAATTTTAAATAAATACTTATAGTATTATTTTACAATAATATGAAATATAAACGTTTTATTATTTTTACAGTAGAAGCCAATATTTTCAGTGAGCGATACATAAAGTGCAACTTTTAGATAGAACTATGTAGCTATCGTGTAAGCGACTATGGCAGTAGGTAGGGACATTAAACATATACATATATATATATAGGTATTTTGCAAAAATACAGCATACATCTCAGCCCTTAACTAATCTTTATATTTTAGCATAATATCAGTACACGGGGTAGCTTCATTTCAACATTTAAAAACTTACATGGCCGGTTTCAATATTTTTATATAAGTTTTTTTATTATTTATTATAATTTAAAATTAACATATATTTTAAGCTTACTAAATACAGCTATATGTATAATTATAAAAACAGATTTCGCTACTTATCCTCTCAATCGTCTCATACAGGTGTAACTTTAATCCAATTATTTCAAAATAGCATGTTATAGCGTTGTGACATTGGATTCGTTACAGGCTGCGTATAGCATAATTGGTTATAATTATATTATCAATAAAAATAACGCTGCTATTTTAGTTTCTGCTAAAATAAATAACTAATAGGCGTTATTTTTATCGAGTTATACATGGTGTTTCTGAAAATATTATTTGTTTTATTACGTTAAATAATACAAGTTATTTGCTTTTAATTATGGTTGTTGATCGCTTGCAATATGTGACAAATATGCATATCACAAAGAATATTTTCTAAAATACCTTGTATTTTAGCAATTTCATAAATATGCCATTTTTAATTGGTAGTAGGTATTTTTAGGTAAGTATGCCAAATGTGAGATTTCATCAATTTTTGCAAAAGTTGTGAATTTAGGAAGCTTTTGTAACAGCTAGTATAGTACACTTTCAAATAATTTTAATTTTCAATTTCTTTAATTTGGAAGTACAATACAATCAATCAATCAATACAATACAATCTTTGTGCACAATACTTATCAAGCTGTTCTATGTACACGAATATTACGGCAAATGCCAGTTAATATCCAAAAATTAATTAATTCTGTCATATTCTTGACAATCAGACACCTTTATTTTGTATGGAACCGGAATAACGCAAGGCGATAAAGATGACGATGTTCGATTCCCGGGTAGGGCAAGAGTGTTACTGGGTTTTTCCGAATTCTCAGTAGCAGCACGGAGTCTGGTGATGTGCCCAGTAGCGGCAATAGGCTCGCCCCCTATTACGTGGGACCTAAAAATTCATGGTGAAATGTGGGTGTAATATTACACATCTGCCTACCTCTTCGGGAGTAAATCACCTTGATTTATTCTACAGAGTAACTGACTCTGATGAAGTCTTTCTAAACTGCATAACATAACAACTTATACAGAAACATTTAATACATTTTCACAACTTTATGCACAAATTGTTTAAAATAAATTTAATTTTATTACAAAATCCAATTTATTTATGGATTTGAGTGTACATAGAACAGTAGAAACTTGCCCCTAACACAACCACGCTCCTTTAATTTTAACTCGACTGTACACAACAAGCTTCTAAACGAATTTTAAGGCTGTATTTTTATCATCCTCAAAAAGATCTAGGAAACTCGAAATTGTAATATAAAACAAATGTTGACTGTAACGAATAAGTACTCTATTCTTTCATAAATAATTAAAGTTCAATATTATACAAATAAAATTTCCAGTTACTTCTTCGCACATCCACCTCTCAAACATAATATTCCACACCAAATATAGGCGCGAGGTGGATGAGGAAATCAGTTCAAATTGAATTCTCTTCCGTCCAATTTCTGCCATGTCACATCGGTCAAAAGCACTTTGGATCTTTCAAAATATGCCAGTTGCCTAATCTCACTTACAAAAAATGCTGTCCCAAAGTTTGGGATGACCCTGTATAGTTTGGGACCCAAACTATACTATTAATTAATTAGAAAACATAGAATTATTAGACCATCCGCCGTACAGCCCCGACCTAAGCCCTAATGATTTCTATACTTTCCCTAAAATAAAGAATAAATTGCGTGGACAGAGATTTTAATCACCTGAAGAAGCTGTAGACGCCTACAAAACAGCCATTTTGGAGACCCAACTTCCGAATGGAATGGTTGCTTCAATGATTGGTTCCATCGTATGGAAAAATGTGTCAAATTTCGCGGAGAATACTTCGAAAAGCAATAAATACATTTTTAAATAGTAATGTTGTGTCACTTCCTTGATTCCCGAAATGTTCAGTCCTCGTATATTATGTTTTGTCAAAAGTTGTTGATTATGATGATAGTAACGTAGACCCGAGAGGTTAAAGGTGTTTTACAAGTAGTATATAAAAATATGTGGTAAAGGAACAAATTAAATATTAACCTTACGCAAAAGCAGTAAATAGTGTTATTAGAAAAACTGAAAGGACAATGGCAGAATTTGGTCTGGATTTGTTGTGGCGACCTTAAACTTCATATGAACAAAGCAAATTGTTATTTTTTCTACGATTTTTAATATTTTCACTTTGTCTCGTTAAAGCTGGAGTATTTTATGATGATAAAAAGCATTCCAATTGATTACGAATACTTTTTTATTTGATTGTTGCCATAGACAATGGTGTGACAGGAATAGACGTGAGTGCTATATCCGTATCGATTATTAAATAAGTAATCGATACGATCGACCTTTATAGAGTTGGTTTGGTTTAAAATGCAGTTATTAAATATTTAATCAACATTATATTTTCATTCATTATAAGCTAATATTTTTGAAGCAAAACAACGTTTAAATAAAATAAAAACGTCACAGCATCGTTTTAAAATTGTATCGATTTCACATAAAATCGAGTTAAAATGTGCAGCTCTGCTTTTGTCTTTGGCTGTGACAGTTAAGCCGTATACAGACTTTGCGAGGCATGCGCTGCGCACGGCGCACAGCGCATGCCTCGCAAGGTGTGTACCTTTATATTCATGGCGAGGCATGTGCTACGCACGTGCGAGGGCGAGCCAACGATTGTCGGCAAATGCTACAAGATCAAAGTGCCTCAGTGCGAGCATTACATTAGTTGTGGACGGTGCCGCGCATGCACGTTCGAGGTGTGCGCCGCGTACAATATCCACGTACGCCTCGACTGCGAAAATGAAACTGCGTTTGCTCGGGCCAAACAGCGCGCAGCGCATGCTCGGGCCGATCCAACCCACACAGCAGCAGTCAAGATGGCACCTTTGCATCGCGTGCGCGTATCCGCTGCTGCTTTTATAATATATTTTATTTTCTCGAGATTTTTTTTTCTATAAGATCCTAGAAGATATTTTTTTTTCAGCTCAGCGACGGTTACATTACTTCATTCGCAATTAAATGCCATATGTCTTCTCTTTTGTTTTTATTATAATAATAATGATGTTTTGGATAATCGGTTATTTTCGTATAATTCAAATTTTTCGTTCATAATGCGTGCAAACATCACAGCGATGCGGACACAACCGTCCAAACGCAACGCACTGCTCGCAATGAGCCGGCGCACACGCGCGGCTCGCACGCGCGCGTCTGTGCGTAGCACATGCCTCGCAGCAAACATGAAGACAGACAAACGAGGCGTTTGCTTCGTACGCGATGGCTCGACCCGAGCATATGTTGGACTGTTGGTATAGTTTTTCAACCCGCACGCCTCAAACAGAGGCATTCGTTGTGCGCCGTTCGTAGCGCATGCCTCGCAAAGTCTGTATCCACCTTTAGATGCTACAAAATACTTCCGCGTTTTGATGTTAATATGACATATGTCATTTGATAATTCAAACGTACCTACCCACATTGTTTAACTTTCATACTATAACTTTCCTTGTACCTACATTGTTCATTCTTAACTAAAACTTCAAACACCGATATCTTCTTTTTCCACCTTTCCTGAGTGAAAATAGAATCATTTGTAGACTCTGTTACTTACGCCAAATTTTTTTATATATTTTTCATTACTGTTCGCTGCAATTTAATTTCAGACATTTTGATGTATGGAGATCTGCCATTGTCCTTTGGTTACATTTTTCAACAGCCTCAAAACTCATTTAAAAGCTAAAATCGAGAAATTTGTATAGACTATTATACTGTGTAACTAATGTCATCATATACGTGACGAGGGATACAGGGCAGGTGATAGTAGCTAAACACGCGAAAAAGATGGGTATTATAAAATTTATACGTTTTCTGAAACATCAACGGATTATAGGAATGCTTTATAGAAAAGTTCAGGCCATTTTTAAATTTGTTTTCTTAATCATTTACAACAAACTGATATAATTCTAATATAATATTATTTTAATATCACGGAATAGAGAATCCAAAGAATCTATATACACTGACTTTTATTAGAGGCAATTTTTTTGTTTTACGTATGTCGTTTACTGCTGATTAGGTCTTTTGAGCGCATGCAAAATTGTAAATAAATCCCGGTAAATTAAAATTTTCGCATTCCAGTGTAAAGAAATAACAAATATTAACACCTTTTTTAATTTGCATAGAATATAAAAAATTACCTTTGCGACTAATATAACTTTTGCAAAACAGTATCTTTTGAATAGGGATAATATATTATTACCTGAAAATATTCGGAAAATTGGCAGCAATTCCACTACATCCGTCTCCCTATTCCATGATAAATGAAGTTAATTAACAATCTCTTACAAAAATCCTATTCCCGCCCATCCCATTTTCGCCAAAACATTTTCAAATTTTATAAAAATCCATCCTATTCTGGCCAAAAACATATTCAAATTTAAAAACATTACATTCTATTCCGGCCTTAAACATTTTCAAATTTAAAAAAATTACATCCTATTTCTGCCCAATCATTTCAAATTTAAATATTTGCATCCTATTTTCGCCCAAATATTTTTTTTACATTAAAAGACCTACTCCATAACCATATATCCCCCGGCACAGCATAAAGTTATGACAGTGCTATGTAGCTCACGCGATAGTCGTCGCAGGGAGGATAGAATCCCTCTCTCTGAGGAGGTCCCGGCGATTATCACGGAGGGAGTTGTTTCGCCGGAGTTCGTCCTTGAGGGAGGAGTCTCGGGACTCGAGTCCACGGCGAGGAGAGGAAGTGCTTTCCCGGCATTCGGAGGATGAACGCTTTGTATGGGTACCTGGATAACAAAATCGTATTAGAAAGAAGAAAGAAAGAAAAGTGTTTATTTCTATAATATAAGTACATACATACATACACATACATACATAGACACACGCCTGTTTCCCCGAAGGGGTAGGCAGAGGCATATTAAACGCCCACTTTTTGCCAGTGTTTTAATCCCACGTAATAGGTGGCGAGCCTATTGCCGCTTATTGGGACATTTTGTTTGCCATCGCCTCGTCCGTTGATCGGCAGGTGCACCACTTGCAGGTGAGGTTGGCTTGGGACCCTAAGTTCTTGGTGGGAACCCTATGCACCCTAAGCCCTATGCACCCCTTATAAGTACATTCTTTCCACAATAAGTGATAACAGACAAAAAGGCCCTGACTTTACAGAGTTATGTGCGTAATAAACTGTTAACGTATTACTCACATAACTGACACTCACAGAGGACTGCCTCCGTGGTCCAGTGAACAGCGTATGCGTCTGCTGATCGGGCGGTCTTGGGTTCGATTCCCGGGTCGGGCAAAAGTCGGACAAAAGGTATCACCTATAGTCGTTACCAAGCACTTCGCCAGACTCTGTGCTGCTACTAAGAATTCGGATAAACTCAGTAGGGAACACTTTTGCCCGACCAAGGAATCGAAGACAGGACTTGATTAGCCGACGCATACACTATACACTGGACCACTGAGGCAGTTCTTGAATTTAAAAAATGTTACCATATTTTTAAATGTTGCTCAAGAAGAAATAATAATAAATAATGTCCTCCGACGTGTTTTGGCCGCGGCGGCTTGTCTTTCTTCTTGTGTGCACAAGAGTGTGCGCTCAAGTGCACTCTCTATTCCCTCACTCTCACAGTCCGATGGGACGCCACAAGCTCGAGCATTGTTGGATCCGTGATATACCGCTATCCTATCCACATGAACAACCTTCAGTGGACTTCTAGGTGTCTTTCGAATTCTGTAGGTTACGTCGTTAATTTTCTTTATCACAGTATATGGTCCTTCCCAGCTTGGCTGTAATTTGGGAGATTTTCCCTTACATCGGACCGGATTATGAAGCCACACCAAAGTTCCCTCTTCGAATTCTCTTGCATTTGCGCGTCTGTCATATCGAGTCTTCATTCTTACTCCCGCTTGTAAATTCTCTTGTCTAACGTGTTCATGAATTTCTTCGAGCTTTCTTCTTAATTCACATGCATATTCGGTAACACAGCTAGGCGTTCCCGGAGGACATCCAGCAAGGAGGTCTACTGGAAGTCGTAGCTCCCTTCCTAAATTTGTTGCCATACTTTCATGTACTGCGGCTCTGTAAGCCAGAAGAAATAGTTGGATATATTCATCCCAGTTTCTTTGATGGCTATCGACTACTTTAGCAAGATGGCGCTCCAATGTCTGGTTAAATCTCTCCACCATTCCATCCGATTGAGGGTGATACGGAGTTGTCCTAGTTTTGTGGATCCCCATCATCTTGCAGATTTCTTGAAAGAGTTGAGATTCAAAGTTTCTCCCTTGGTCGCTGTGGATTTTTAACGGTAAACCATATCGACAAAATACTTCATTTACTAATTTTGTCGCAACTGTAATTGCTTCCTGATTGGGGACTGCAAAAACTTTTGGCCATTTCGTGAAATAATCCATTACCACCAGAATGTAGCGATCACCACTTTCTGTCAAAGGAAATAGTCCAGCTACATCCACAGCAACACGTTCCCAAGGAGCTCCCACAGTGTATAGTTTTAGTGCTCCGCGGCTCCGAGTTTGCGGCCCCTTAACTGAAGAACATTTAACGCATTTCCTGCACCAGTCTTCAACGTCTTCCCTACAGTGCAGCCAATAAAAACGTTGACGAATCTTCAGTAAGGTTCTTCGCACTCCAAGATGTCCACCAGATGGGCCGTCATGACAAACTCGCAAAACTTCAGGAATCATTGATTTTGGCACTATTGTTTGAAGATAACTGTCTCTTCCAGAAGCACTTTCCCATTTTCGACAAAGAAGTCCATCTTGTATTATGAGGCTGTTCCATTGCGCCCAATAACTTTTCGTCACGGTACTGGTATCAGCTACCTCACTCCATTCTGGCCGAAGAGAGTTATTCTTTAGCCGCTCCAGTATCGGTTTCAAATCTTTATCTTCTTCCTGCGATTTAATAATGAACTCCTAGTTCCATCGCCCGTCGATAGTATCCGTTCTAATAACCTTGACGGCAGCTTCTTCTTTTCCTTCTTGTCGCACACAATGCTTGCAATTCTTATCACAGGGACGTCTTGATAAGGCATCAGCATTACCGTGAGATTTTCCGCCACGATGCTCAACTTCGAAATCGTATTCTTGAAGTTGTTCTATCCATCGAGCTACCTGACCCTCACAATTTTTAAACTGTAAAAGCCACTTAGGCGCTGCGTGGTCCGTCCGGATCCGGAATTTTCTTCCAATCAAGTACTTTTTAAAATGCTGGAGAGTTTTCACTACTGCTAGAAGCTCTTTTCGTGTGGTACAGTAGTTCCTTTCAGGTTTAGACAGCGATTTGCTAAAGTAAGCAATAACAGCCTCCTCCTGATCTCCTTGTCTCTGGGAAAGAGTTCCACCAATACCCACATTGCTTGCGTCTGTGTCAACAATGAATTCTCCATTGACGTCGGGATATGCAAGAATTGGCGCTTCACATAAACGCTTTTTCAACTCTTCGAAAGCAGTTTTACATTTTTCATCCCAATTAAATGGTCGTTTTTGCTCCGTCAGCTCATGTAAGGGTTTTGCGATGCTCGAGAAATTCTTCACAAAACGTCTGTAATAAGAGCAAAGCCCCATAAATGAGCGCACCTGCGTCTTATCCTTAGGCATGGGCCAATCTTTAACCGCCGAAATTTTGGCAGGGTCCTTCTCGATGCCATTTTCAGAGACGACATGACCCAAGTAGTTAACTTGTCGCTTGAAAAATGAACATTTTTTTAAGACTGAGTTTCAGATTTGCATTTTTCAATCTATTAAATACACTTTCTAGCTTCGTGAGATGATCATCGAAGTCTCGACCCATTACAATTATGTCGTCGAGATACACCAGACAAGCTTCCCCTAAAAGCCCGGCAAGGATGTGTTCCATTAACCTTTCGAAAGTAGCTGGTGCGTTGCACAATCCGAAAGGCATAACATTAAAATGCCAAAGCCCTCTGCCCATTGAAAAAGCTGTCTTCTCTTTGTCTTTTGGGTCCATTTCCACTTGCCAGTAACCACTTTTTAAGTCTATTGTTGTGAACCATTTCATTCCGCATAACGTATCTAACGTGTCGTCTATTCTAGGCAAAGGATAACGGTCTTTCTTGGTTACATCATTCAATCTTCGGTAGTCAATGCAGAATCTAGTTGATCCATCCTTTTTCTTTACCAATACCACCGGCGAACACCCCGGGCTAGTCGATGGCTCGATAACCCCGTTTTTCCTCATATCTTCAATCATATCTTCTACCTCCTTCTCCCTGGCAAAAGGTACACGTCGCGGGTGTTGACGGATCGGTTGTTCATCCCCCGTATTGATAGTGTGTTTTAGTACTCCTGTCTTTCCGATGTCACCGTCGTTCTTTGAGAAAATGTCGACGTACTGTGTCAGCAATTTCTTTGCTTTTTCTGTTTCGATTTCTGTTAGATCGTCTTTGCAACCTTTTAATACACTATTTACGTTAACGTTAGTCTCAGCCAGACTCTTGGTTTTCTGGCAGTTTCGTAACCAAGCGACTTCCTCGGACTCTCCTATCTCAGAACCCTTCTTCAAAACTTTTTCTTCATCACTTAAATTTAGGACAGCAACACGACCGGAGAGAGTGCGGGCGCAGGACCATGTGACCTTAACGTACTTGCCGAGGTACAGGACTTCCTTCGACTGATTCCGAACTTCTATTGGTTCTTTCTTAGCAGAAAAACCCAAAATCACTTTGTGTTCGACCCGGGAATCGAACCCGAGACCGGCTTACCTTATGAAACCTCATCTATACATATAAATAAAATTAGAGTTTCTGTTTGTAATATTAAAATAACTGCTTTTTACTAAATGCATATGGATGTATACACGGTACATATATCGAAATCGCATATTTTACCATTTTTGTCTGTCTGTCTGTCTGTCTGTTCTCGCTAATCTCTGGAACGGCTCGACCAATTCTATGTTCTCTTCACTTTGTTTCACGATGTTCACTGGCGGATAGCTGATGTACCAATTAGTAAATTAGGCCATAAATTAACTGGGTACGCGAAGTAGTTCCCTCAGACCGCGGGTGAAACCGCGGGAAACAGCTAGTTATACATACATACATATACTCACGCTTGTTTCCCGGAGGGGTAGGCAGAGACTACGGAACGCCATTTGCAACGATCCTAACATACCTCTCTTGCTTCATTCACTCCCATCAAGTTTCTCATGCATGCTCTTCTGTTTAGGGTACTTCAAACCTGTCCTTTTTTTAGGATGTCTCCAATCTGCAGGCCGATCCAGAATGTCACGACAAGTAATCGTACGATATGTCAAATTTTTGTCCTCGTCTTTTAGCCGCCTATCAGAGATATTTTGAACAAATATTCATTGAATTCGGTTTCTTTATTAATTTACTTCATACTGAATGCATAAAATTGACAGAAAATGCAATAGATTTGACAAAAAATGAGGTAGCCCGTTTGACAATTAACGGAATCGAATGTCAAATGAGATATCGAAAGATTCTGAATCGCCCCCCTGGTCAGAGAACGTCCGCCTAGGTGCTAACAGCTAGTTATAAATGTAGTAAATGTGTTACCTTGTAGGTCTTTGGCGCAGCTCATGATCTCGTGGTCGAGGGAGGCGGAGGCTGGCTCGGCCGCGCGCCGCCGCCCGCCCTGCTCAAGTCCAACGACTGTTAGCGTATTTGACAGTACCACTCACCGTCAGACTTGATTGTACCAGAGATTTAAAGTACGACTCAAGATTGGAAGCGATTGATAAAACGTTTTTCAAAAAATTTTATAAGTCCGTCCTTTAGATTATTCAAAAATAAGCGATACGTATTTTTTTATTTGTAAATTAAACCAAAAATGACCAAGATATAGCTCGTTAAAGTTACGTATAACGTCACGCCGTGCTGCATTTTTTCGCACTAGATGACGTCACACGTAACTTTAATGGGCTATATCTTTGTTATTTTTTATTTAATCGAAAAAATAAAAAATACGTGTCCAATATTTTTTTATAATCTATAATACGGACTAAATAAAATTTAACTATTTTGACCCTGGAAACTACCCTATTGTTCTACAATTGCCGTACAGAGGAATTTAAATCAACCTTCATTAAAATTTCAAGGTAAAAATTATTTGTCTTTGAAAGAAAACTGATGCTTTTGGGTCTCCAGTATTATATATTAGTCTATGCTTTTGGGTTTCAGCTCTAGGACTGCCTCTGTATGTTTATCAATTGGTATTCGAATGTAAAAGCCTTTACTTTTAAATTTTAGACCCCATTCGGAGAAGTTCGTCACAATATTAAATGATAGCATGGTTTTATCAAACAGCCTTTTGTATTTCACTGCTGGATATAGACCTCTCCTCATTATTGTTTTTTTTTTGTAGACTCACGCCTGTATCCCCCAAGGAGTAAGCGGAGGTGTAATATTACACCCACATTTCGCCATGAATTTTTAGGTCCCACGGGTCGAACTTATTGCCGCTACCGTGCACATCACCAGACTCCGTGCTGCTACTGAGAATTCAGAAAAACCCAGTAAACCTTTGGCCGATCTGGGAATCGAACCCGGGACCTCCAATCAGCAGTCGCATACGCTATCCACTGGACCACGGAGGCAGCCCCTTGTGTTTTTAAGAATTAAAAATATCACTATCTCATATTGGTTTCCAAAAATTATGGAGCATATAAAAATGAACAAATCAGTTTATGATAGCTTAGATATTTACTTTGTATCCACTGGAGCCGCTCGTCACGGAGGAACTCGACCCGAGAGGATGAGTGCCGTTCTGGAAATACAAACATTTCAACTTTAGTATCGCCAAGAATACATACACACGACGGAAAACTAGTTATCATAGACTTCGATCCTGGACATCATGAAGATACCTAACAATTGTTACAAGGAGTCTGATGCTGTTTGTCGAAACCATAGGTCTAAACCATGGAACATAGATGTCGTTTGTGTTGCGGATATCAGAAAACAGTAGAACAGTAAAAAAGTTAATAAACTTGCCGACTCTAGGAGCGAATGAAAGTCTTGGACGTCATCGACATAACGCTGGGACGATGATGATAAGTGATGATATACGGTTATATATTATATGTTATACGGCAACAGCTAGAGATGATACATCATTCATCATCAGGCCTGTATATAAACTGTCCCACTGCTGGGCACGTGCCTCTTTGCACTGTGAGAAGGGTAAGGTCATAGTCCACCACGCTGGCCTAGTGCGGGTTGGCAGACTTCACATGTCTTTGAGCACATTATGGAGAACTCACAGACGTGCAGGTTTCCTCACGATGTTTTCCTTCACCGTTTAGCAAGCAATAATAATTAACAATTTAATACGCACATAACTCCGAAAAAGTTATTGGTGCGCGCCGTGGATTCGAACCCGGACCCTCTGCGTAGCAGTCTGTTGGTCTCTCTACTAGGCTATCGCTGCATCAGAGATGATAGTCGTTCAAAAATAAATTAAGCGTCACGACCACAGAAATAAATAGTAATAGAATGGTGAATGTCACGTCATCGCGTACATTTCGCGCGTGCCACATTTCAGCAAGCCCCGCCCACAGTGACGTATAGATAATGAGGGGACACTAAGGAATTATTATCGATGTGTGTGTGATGTAGCTGTGGAAAATGAAATTATGTTATTGTGTATATAAAAACTGACTATTGCTGATTGTCAGGCAGAATAATGTTGTACAACATGTGTAAACACATGCGCTATAGTGCAATAGTTTGACACGCGCACCACGCCCATGTCACCGTTCTATTACTATTTATTTCTGTGGTCACGACCTAGTATGGATTACTAGAAGATCCTGGGGGAAATTCGGGCTTTCTTAGTGACCGAAATTCCCAATGTTTAATCCCGAAATCTTAATGTATTTTCTTTGTTCATTACCTGGTCTAGTTGGTCTATAGAAGTGTGGCTGGTGGGCGACTTGACGGTGTCGAACACTGACGAGTCACTGTCGTGGTCTGACTGCTGGTGCGGAGTCTCCGGACTGTCCGGGATCTCGCCAGCCGCTGGAAAGGTAATGGTTATTTTAAATTATAAAAGGTTATTGTAAAAGCTAGCTGAAAAAAATATTTTTTTAGTATGTGTTGCTGTTTTTTAACAATTGGACGTTGTGATGTGTTGGATAAAATTGGGGACATAATACAATATTTATTTTATTGATAGGGTTTAGTGTCGCGACACATCTAATGAAAGTTTAATACATAATTTCGTACTTTTAAATCTTCTATGACTCTTCTGAATCAGCCATCCAGCGTCACATCGCGTTGAGCGGCAAAAGTTTACGACGCGGTTCGCGCTGTCGCCGTCACATAATGCTGCCAACCCATCGATATATAATACTACTAGGACTAAAGAAGCTAATAACGTCGTACCGAATATTATGACCGATAGTTAAGTCGCTGAAGTATCGGCGCCGAAGCTGATGTGTAGCTACACATAGGAAGAGCCTGGCGTATAAAGCGTCCTGAGATGCAATCTTGGTGTTTTGCTCTACTCTCAGTGTACAGCTGAATGTTCTTGGTGGACACGGCCAAATTTGGCGGGCGTTGGATGTACATCGAACATCAGCGTTTAAATCCACATTTAAAGTAAATAGTTGTGGCAACCTGTCTGATGGCCATCAGAAGGTGTATGCTTATGCATACACCTTCTGTTGGCGTGGAGGTATAGTGATACAACTCGTGCTGGCACCCTCAATCAAGGTTGAGCCGTAGATACGATTGCTGTTGAATGCGGGCCATCAGTGGGCTGAGTCACTCAAAAGCGTTAGACGATATCCTGCATTGTACTTGCATATTAAACCCATTTTGTCTGGACTTTAAAAGATCAAAAAAAGATGAAAGATACTGAAATGACAAAAAAATAAAACAATTACTCTGAGTTTGTTTCGGACTTTCTTCTCAAGAAGTCATTAAGCTAGGAAAAGTCGGCATCATCAAGAATAGGGTTGTGACTTGTATAAGTGTTGTAAACAACCAAAATGCAGAATAGTAGATTGTATGACAAGGGAGCAAAATAGTATTTTTACGGCGAGGGTGCTACTTTGAACCACGAGCGAAGCGAAGGATTCTAGAATAGCGAGGGATTCTAACGTAGAATCCTGAGCGCAGCGAGGGATTCAAAGTACATTGCCCGAGGGAAAAATAATTTGCTCTCGAGTCATAATATACTCTACTTTTCATCCCCTTTCTATGAGAAAATAAATAATTTCGTGGGTAATAAGTTTTGTACGACGTTATTAGCTTCTTTAGTTATGGTTTCAGGAGTTAAAGCATTGTCACTTTCATAACTCGACGTAGAACTCATAATTTTTTTGCAAAATCCAATAATACTTTATTGGATTTTGCAAAAAAATGAATATGTGACTACTGATTACGAGAACAGACACGTAATTCACGCGCTTTTTTTTTGGTTAGCGCGGGTCCCCACGCCCGTGCAGCCAACACGTACCAGCCAGGTATTCATACATTTTGCGTTCAATTTCTATGAATGATATACGTTCCAAATTCAAATCACTTTTCCGCCCGCTAAAAAGTACTTAACAGAAAAGAGCTATTTTGCCCCCGCTAAAAGAGGAAAAAAGCGACACTTTTCGAATAGAAGGGATGAAAATAAATATGTCTTTATGTCTTTACCGCCAACCTGCAATAAGAGCTACTTACCGTGCGGGTGGATGTTCCTGCGCTGCGCTCGCGGTGAGGGCGGGTGTAGTGCGGGCGCGCGGCCGGCGCCGGGCGCGCGACACACCGCCGCCTGCACCACCTCGCACACGCGCCGGAACCGCCGGATGTTGCCTGCGAATGTACATACTCCATTACAATCGTCACAGAAGAAAGGAGTACCAATTTCATTTAATCGACGTCAAAGATAATGTAATCAAAGGGAGCAACGTATTTTTCGTAAGAATTTGTTACCAACTCTGATTTGGAGGCCCGAAGGCCTCCGGAATTGTCTAACGATTCCTGCCCTAGGACAAGAAGCGTTAACGTCTGATTAAAACGGTCGGAAACCAGCTAGACGTTTAAAGATTTTCAAAAGGCCTGGATTAAAGGCAGAAAATAATGTAGTATATTATTAAAGTACTTATGACTACCTAGTACTTATGACTTAGTAGTCCTAAGTTCTTGGTGGGAACCCTATGCACCTAGTGGTGCATAGGGTTCCCACCAAGAACTTAGGGTCCCAAGCCAACCTCACCTGCAAGTGGTACACCTGCCGATCAACGGACGAGGCTCTGGCAAACAAAATATCCCGATAAGCGGCAATAGGCTTGCCACCTATTACGTGGGATCAAAACACTGGTGAAAAGTGGGCGTTAAATTTGCCTCTGCCTACCCCTTCGGGGAAACAGGCGTGAGTCTATGTATGTATGTATGTATGACTACCTACAAAAAGTCCGCGATAATATCTTAGGTCTATCTCCTAAGGAAAGTAACCCTTTTGTCAATAAATAATTAGAAAAATATAATGGGTTATTTTGGAAACTATTTTAAGCAATGCATAACATGTGGTTGCATAATAAATAATTATTTCCTATGAGCTGTTACCTACCCGCGGCTTCGCTCCCGGTCACAGACAAACTCGTGAGAGGCCTAAGGCGGATTTTCCTGTCACGCTGATCGCACGCCGACGGTCCGCGCAGATGGGTCAATATGCATGAAGTACTTCTAGCGTTTTTGAGTAACGCTGGCCGCTCAGAGCTGTCGGCCGAAGTACTTCATGCATATTGACCCATCAGCGCAAACCGTCGGCATGCGATCAGCGTGACAGGAAAACTCAGAGTCACTCAGAGGGCGATGGAGAGAGCTATTCTCGGAGTTTCCCTGCGAGATCGAATCAGAAATGAGGAAATCCGCAAAGTCACCGACATAGCTCTCCGAATAGCCAGGCTGAAGTGGCAATGGGCAGGGCACATTGCGCGAAGAACCGATGACCGTTGGGGCAGGCGGGTTCTAGAGTGGCGACCACGTACCGGACGACGCAGCAGGTGTAGGCACCCGCGAGGTGGACCGACGATCTGATTAAGATCGCGGGAAGCTTGGATGCGGGCGGCTCGGTCTGTATGGAAAACCTTGGGGGAGGGCTATGTCCAGCAGTGGACGTCTCTAGGCTGACATGATGATGATAACTATACAAGTGTACGAAAGTCAATTTTAGCCGTAAATTGCGTTTCCAAAACCGGAAAGTTGGTAATTTTATTTGTTTTACAAGTTTGATACTCATCTGATTCGTAACTTATTTGGACGTTGCGTTGTTATTAAATTTTTTTATAACTTTATCAATAAAAATGGAGCCGCAGTTTTATGCGGTTTAACTTGTATTTTTAAGTTCAGCATAATTCCCTTATCCTCTGTTTTTAGTTTCGTGTTTCCATTCCAAGATTTAGGTTCAACTAATATTTTCGCTGCGAAGGTATTTTTCCTGTTTATTAGCCGAGTACTTTTAATTGTACTGGTTTATATCTTTTATTAAGCAACTTTAAACAATAAAGGAGATCACACAGCCTCCATACAAATGGCTAATTCTAAAAATGCCGGCCAACTAAAATAAACTTAAAATTATTATAGAATAGTACGAAATAAACTCTTTTTTTACTACACTAAAGTTCTAAGTGTAGTCTGTGAGATAATATTCGAGCTCAAAGAATCTGTTCTGTGAGTAGAAATAAATCCTTATTATTGTTATATTTTGCCTAAAATAATGTGCAAGTTGCAATTTAAATGGCAGGTAGTAAGCCAAGAGCAAGATAGCATTAGACGCAGCATCTATCACGCTGTCTCGCTCTAATTCGTTCTGCGCTCAACGCTGTTTGCTTTCTGTTGTTCTTTCAGTATGCCTTAATGGCAGAAGGGCTTTCGGCTGCTGGTCCCATGTAATGTGCATTGTGTGGTACATTAGATATGCAAACCACCTTTTTTGGTGCGTGCGTTCTCACTATACTACCATGGTGTCCCTTGACGGCTAATTGTGGTTAGCATCGCGTCGTACACCGTGACCCTGTCAGGGTTCGGTTCGCCGTTTGATGCTGACGGGCCACATCATATTTGCTAATCAACATTTCTGGAGGCGCACGTGGTCACAGCGCTACCGCTTTAGCCTACTGGCGGACGGGGAGGCTATGGCTGCTATCATCTCCCTCTCTCGCTTCGCCGTCTTCTTGATTGCCATTACTACATTACATTACAGAAAGAGGTGATGTTCCAAGTCATCACGCACCGGACCATGGACATGGCAGGGAGCGATGGTACGACTGTAACAATTGCCACGACCAGTTCAAGGCCAACTCGAAACGTGACCAGTGAATACTCCAGCGGAATAAACAATTGCAGTAGGAGGTACCCCATTGACATTCGTCAATAAATATATATACCTAGGGTAAGAGATAGAGATAGCAAAGCTAACCAACAAACTGGCATTTGCTTTTGCTATGAATATTATGATTTCAATGAACATGTCTCTCCGGAACCGATTACCCTAAATGGGGTCCCTCTCAAAGTTGTTCAGGTGTACCTTGGGCAAACCTTGCAGTCGGGTAGAAACAACTTCGAGAAGGAGGCTGGTAGAAGAACACGGCTGGGCTGGGCAGCATATACGAAACTCCATCAAGTCTTTTCGTCACCCCTACCGCAAAGCCTTAAACTGGCATTTGCTTTTGCTATGAATATTATGATTTCAATGAACATGTCTCTCCCGAACCGATTACCCTAAATGGGGTCCCTCTCAAAGTTGTTCAGGAGTACCTTGGGCAAACCTTGCAGTCGGGTAGAAACAACTTCGAGAAGGAGGCTGGTAGAAGAACACGGCTGGGCTGGGCAGCATATACGAAACTCCATCAAGTCTTTTCGTCACCCCTACCGCAAAGCCTTAAGACAAAGGTCTTCAACGAGTGTGTCCTACCCGTTATAACTTACGGAGCCGAGATGTGGACACTGACGGTGCGACTGGAAACCCGAAACATGGTGCAAGCAAATATTGAAATGGAGACCGTGGGATTGTAAACGACTAGCTGGAAGACCTCAAATGAGATGGAAAGATGACATCATAAAGATAACATGCAGTAATTGATTGAAGACTGCCCAAAGCAGAACGAACTGGAAGTTGCTCAAGATCCATAGAAGGTCTACACCAAAATAGTCGAGAATGGCTGATGATGATGAGTTCACAGCGCTGAAACGCCTAAGCGGGGTGTTCCACCAACATTTGCAGCGCCCTTTCATCGATAGTGTTGCGGCTGCTGTCACAATTGAGACATCTGCGCGTTGCCTCCTGGCCTTGCCTCCACAAGTACCGGCCGAAACAACCATATGGTGAGTGATAACGCCGCGACACAGCATCTCGTTTCATTATCGTCCCTATGGTGGCGTGCCTATATTCAAAACATCTGCTGTCATAGAGATTCCCACTGAAGGTTTAGACGATATTTTTATATTTGGTCAGGGGAATTTAACAAAATATTTTCACTTTTTTATAAAGCCACTGCATCTTAAGACTCACTTATTTCACGTGAGGTTAAAACGTATAGCTGACCACCTTTACACCTCTTTGATTTATCACTTTTAACAAAACAAAACTGCTCTACGGTACTTTGAGACGTACATTCAACCCTAAGTGTTGTCTCAGAGAATTGACTTAGAAGTTTGATGTAATAGTAATAAATGTTTAAAATAGTGTGTTCTATCAAAATATCACAATTTTATTGATGGGCCGGCAAAATATAAATTAGCCCAATTTGGGTGATCTCCTTTAAACCTCAAGTTAAGATAATACTGACCTGATAATAATGTAAAAGTGATCGCATACAAGTACTCCTTTCCGTTCTCACCCGGCGCCTTTGTTATCGTCGATATGTCAACCTGAAAACAAAGAATTAAACGAATGAAAATGCTGCAAATAAACAAATTTATAATAGCACTGATGTACCGATAAGTTCGATCGCTTTTGTACTTTCATGTAGTTACCGCTGGTGCAAGGAGAAAAGACGTTAAGCCATCGGTCCCGGCTTCCTTCGGGTTGCGTCCTAACCTAGCCACTGGGCTAAGTAGAAAAGGTCTGTCAAAAGTTAGACTAGAAAGCGAACCCTGAAACTGTTTTGGAAGCAACCGGGAGACCGGTAGGACGACGATGATAATCTAATGAAATTGCAAAAATGTGAATAATGTAGTTTCTAGATCATTCTGTTTAAATGCAATGTCAGTAAGCTGTAGTTTTATTAAAATGTGTATTCGAGTAGAAAAGAAAATACTACAGGGGATATAGCGTCATCATCACACAGCTTTTTGCAGTAGACAGCTGAACATAAGCCTGTCCTAATTTGCCTCTCAATAGATTTTTTTTATTGTAATAGCCGCCTATTACAGCAATTACCGACGCCCATGGACACAAGTAACACCACAGGAGTCACAAGTGCGGTGCCGCCCCTCAGACGAACAGAACAAATCTGTTTGCCACGCCTTGGGGTTGGGATGAGGGATAGGATGAGGAGCGGGATGAGGGAGAAGGAATTTAGAGGATAGGGCCTCCGGCACTCTCACTCACCGAACGAAACGCAACAGTTTAGGTACTGTTACTTTACGTCGATTTTCTGTGAGAGGGTAGTACTTCCCCGGTCCAGCCGGCCCATTTATGCTGAAATCAGCAAGGCTCTACTACCTGCATAGCATTATGAGATAAATATGGTGAATCTTTCACAGCTTGTTGTAGTCCACAGCCTCTACGACTTTTCTTTTCTGTCGTTGTGAGAAGTCAATAGTAGGATTTCGCCTACTATACCACGCAAGCCAGACGGATTGGTTTAGGGATTGATGTCGAGTTTTCCGTTTCTTCGCAAAGATACTATTTGCTTTGTCCTGATTTTCTAAACAGTATCCCTACCTTTTTTTAAATGTCTTTTGGAATATATACCACGTACCTTTGTTAGGAGTAACCGATATTTAAATGAAATTAAAAAAATTTAAAATTTCAATAGAGAGGATGGGTTTCAACTGTCGAGTATCTGGCATCCAGTGGTACGTCTATGTAAAACCCGTGAAACGAAAAGATTCAAACCGCGAGCTGACGTAGTGAGTGTAGTATGTCGTGATCGGGTACAGTGCTATAGCGATAACAGTGATAGTGGTGTTGTACGAAAAAACGAGTAAAAAAGCAGGTAGACCGTTTTACTTGCTCGTAACATTCATTCACCCTCGATACCCTCAGTACATCCGTGAACATGGCGCTTGCAACAGTGCCGAAAATATCGGTTACTCCAAACAAAGGTACGTGGTATATATCCCGAAAGACAATTTAAAATATAATAACTGTGACGCTTGCTTATGTTATTAAGTTAGTTGTACTTTATACTATTGTTAGTGTTAACAGTTGAGCCAATAAAATCTTAATATATAAAATCCTTGCGTTACTGACTGACTGACAGATACACTACAGCCGAAACTATTGGGCGCAAGAAGCTGAAATTTGGCATGTATGTTCCTTGGAGACCGTAGGGGTGCACTAAGAAGGGATTTCCCGAAATTCCCACGGCATCGGCTAAAGCGGGTAAATTAAAAAAAAATGCAGGCGTAGCTGCTGGCGTCCTCTAGTAAATAAATAAAATAAGTTAAAATGACGTAGGTATCCCCCCTATGATGTAGGTATCCCTACCAGTTAATAGGATGATTTGACTTACTATAAAATAATACATATCATACATACATACATATCGTCACGCCTTTTATCCCCGAAGGGGTAGGCAGAGGTGTATTTCTACACCCACTTTTCGCCAGATATACTTTAGTCCCACGTAATAAGGGGCGAGCCTATTGCCGTACCGGGCACATTTCCAGACTCCGTGCTGCTACTGAGAATTTCGTGACAGAAAAACCCAATAACATTGCCCGACCCAGGAATCGAACCCGGGACCTCCCGATCCCACGCGCACATTTATGCCGCGAGACCAACGAGGCAGTCGTATAGGGTTTGATGTCGAGTTTTCCGTCTCTACGCAAAGATGGTATTTGCATCGCGTTATCCCTTAGTCGCCTCTTACGACACCCACGGGAAGATAGGGGGTGGTGACACTTGTATTCTATGCCGTCAACCACACGGTCATATATAAAATAATAAAAAATAAAAATCATTTATTACCAAAAGAATATACAATTTATAAGCAGTTTCCGTTGGCCCCACACTAGGCAAGCCTGTCCTGTGGGTACCTAGGTATAACGATTACATATTGCCAGCTTACTTTGTTGCTCGGACAGAGTCATAACAAAACACAGCTTTACTTAAAAATGTTAGTACCTAATATATAATAATATAATATATATAATATAATAATATAATTTAATATGTGTATTTAACTGAAGTGTGGATAGTGTATTTAGTAATATAAATTTATAAAATATACAATAAGTAGAAAGAATATATAGTATAAAAATATATAATAGGTGCAATATAAGTGACAGTAATCTGTGAGTAATACATGTGAATGTTAAGTTTTTGTGTGAAATTCAACATAAATGCTTAGTGTTTCAAAAGGTTTTCAGTAGAGTCGTAGTACTACACCGCGCAAGCCAGACGAGTTGGTGTAGGGTTTCCGTCCCTTCGTAAAGATACTATTTCCTTCATGTTTTTTCTTAATGCCTCGTTCGACACCAACGGAATGTAATGGGGTGGTGACACTAAGTATCCTAAAGGGTGTGACGTCGTAGATGACGCGGTCGCACAGTGTTTTATGAAGACCATTTTTCGGACACCGTCTTTTTATTAAAGAAGCTAATAGATATATTCAATAAAAAGAAATATTTCGTATCCCCATTAAGCTAGCATCTCTAGATTTTTAGAAAAACTTTTTTGAAAATCTTCATATTTTAAAGCGGATATTTAGAAAAAAAGATATTCCTCTTAAACTAAGCATGATACGCAATAATAATGTTACAAGCACCGATAGCGTCTCTTACACTGCACATTTTACAGTTAAAATGAACCTCATAACTTGACTAGAATCAAATTTAAGCGAGATTTTGGATTTTTAGATTTTCTTACTTTTCCCGAAGATTCTACCAAAAGTGGAAAAGTTATATATACAGAAAGGATGCTCTTTACTTTCCTCATATGCTCAATAAATTTCAGACCCCAAATCAATGGAATCTAGAAGTTATTCCATATAACTGTTTTTGCTAGTTTTTTCATATTTATATTCTGGATTTTAATGATTAAATTTTTATTCGATATTGATTTCTTTACAACATATAATTTAGTTATAAAATCAATATCGAATAAAAATTTTATCATTATAATCCGGCATACAAATGTAAAAACCCTACCAAAAACAGTTAATTTCACTTAAATTTGATTCTAGTCAAGTTATGAGGTTCATTTTAACTGTTAAATGTGCAGTGAAAGAGACGCTATCGGTGCTTGTAACATTATTATTGCGTATCATGCTTAGTTTAAGAGGAATATCTTTTTTTCTAAATATCCGCTTTAAAATATGAAGATTTTCAAAAAAGATTTTCTAAAAAACTAGTGATGCTAGCTTAATGGGGATTCGAAATATCTCTTTTTATTGAATATATCTATTAGCTTCTTTAATAAAAAGACGGTGTCCGAAAAATGGTCTTCATAAAACACTGTGGGTCGTTCCTACTACTCCGAGCTGGCCGTTTCCCAGAGAAACGTATATATACCGTGGCGCAGGAGTGATCGCGCCTCTCTTCGGCTGTGCGGCGAACCAAGCTAAGTCTTCTCTGCTTCCCTGATCGACGCCAGAAATACGTTTCTACTGGGCATCACCTACGAATTCCGCGACCCCTGTCTTCTATCTTGTTTTAGAGTCAAAATTGTTTAAAATCAGTTTTCTTTTCCTTTTTGCTAAAAGCTGTATAGATTCTTTTTACAGTAATATACAAATTGTTATTGTTACCAATGAATTGATATTTTATGCAAACCAACGATACAGTGGCGCCCAACGTGGGGCGTATTGGGTACTTACCTGAAACCGCACATGTCTCTGGAACATGGCGGGCGCGTTGGATCCTCTCTTGTACTCGACGCGAAACGACATCGGAGATAACACGCTGTGAGACAGCTCCGCTATCTGAAAACATATTATACATCGTTAAATTATATATCTAAAACTAGCTGAGCCCACGGGACCCCCGGACTTTGAATAACCTCCCTGCTGTTTATCCACGAAGGGGTAGGCAGAGGTGTATTACACAACCACTCTTCGCCAGTTATGTTTCGGTCCCAATGTAATAGGGGGAGAGCCTATTGCCATCTACCGGTCACATTATTAAAGACGAAAAGTGGGTGTGTGGTATACCTCTGCCTACCCTTCAATGATAAACAGCGTGAAGTTATGATATGTTATGTGTAAAATCCGTAAACTGTAGTTTGAATTTTTACAGCCGTTATAGAGTCAATACTCACTACCTTTGAATTGTTGTCACTAATTTTAAGACAGTCACAATTTAATTGTAATTAAACAGATAACATGGCGTGGCTTGTTAGCAATATTTTTACATAACATAACTTCACGCCTTTTATCCGCGAAGGGGTAGGCAGAGGTGTATTACACACCCACGTTTCGCACGTTATGTTTAGGTCCCAATGTTATAGGAGGTGAGCGTATTGCCATCTACCGGCCACATTATTAAGCGAGCGATAATTAACATTTTTAATACGCACATAACTTCGAAAAGTCAGAGGTGTGTCCCCGGGGTACCTGGGGATCGAACCCGAAACCATCGTCTCGGCAGTCTGTTACGTACACCACTGGGGGTCTAGTACGAGTTTGCACTCGATTGTCACGGTGGACGATAGCCTAGTCGATGGGAACAATTTCCATACATTTTGTAAAAGCGCCCCTAACGGAGAGACAAGTCTTTTACTCACACTTAAGAAGGCGTGTATGAGGTCAGCTTTGACTGTCGCCAGTGGTTTGCCCTTGACCAGCGCGGTGAACGTCTCCTCCTTGTCGGCTGACAACAGCAGGGAACCAAACCAAGAACGTTTCGTTAGTTCCGGTGACGATTCTGGCGTTAGGTGGACTTCTTCTGATGATGCTGTGGAAACAAATATAAAGAATTAGAGGATACCCGCTGCCACCCACACACATTTTTATTTATAATGTTTTTTCTTTTTATAGTAATAGACGGCAAACGAGCAGACGGATCGCCTGATGGTAAGCAATTACCGCCACCTATGGACACAAGTAACACCGCAGGAGTCACAAGTGCGTTGCCGCCCCTCGGGGTTGGGAAGAGGGATAGGATGAGGGAGAAGGAATAGGAGAAAGGGCATAAATAAATAAATCATAAATCATTTATTTGCATGAAAATGGGTGTACAAAAGATGTTACAGTTTCGTTGAGTCCATTTAGCCATATTCAACCTCATCAGGTGTGCAAATTTAAAAATACTGTTTTTAATACATAATAGAATTCAGAAACAAAATATATATAATCAAAGGATGAGCTAGTATGTCAAATAGTTATAACCTCAGTCAGCAATAATAATACCATAATACAATGTCAAATGAGTCAATATTTCGAGAAAATGTCAAAAAAAATTATAATAATACAATAATTGAAATAATTGAATATGGAGAATTCAAATAATAATACTGGATAATATCATAATCATTTCAATGTTTTAGAGCCATTCACTTACAGAATAAATCATTCTTTCAAGAAGTAGCAATTTCAGCTTTTTCTTGAATTTTGATAGGGGAAGCTCTAAAATATCAGATGGTACCACGGAAGAGAAAATACACTGGAAATGGTAAGTAGGCGTGGCACGCGTGTTACAATTAAGCGTTGTAACGCTTAACTGGCCCCAGTCACGTTCTTACATCGCGTCGAGTTGCTCGTTTCGTGACACATTCATATTTCTCTAGCTATGCCGTTTTGTGCCGTTTTGAAGTGCAAAAATGATAGCAGGAGAAAAAACCTTAAAAATGGAGGTGTTTCGTACCATCAGTAAGTACAATTTTCATTGTTTTCAATAAAAGTCTTAATTTGTTTCAATTAACTAATATTTATTAGAACGGTTAGTAAAAATAAACCTTATTACAACGAAGATAAAGTTTATTTTGGATTGATTCTATTCAATAGAACATTCTCGAAAATTCAGCGCTACTCATTTAGTGATGTGGTCAAGTCGAATATTAAATTTATCGATTGATATCGAAACACGGAAATAAATAATTTACGAAATGTTTATTTTAATTAATTGTTTATTTGGGTGGGTGTTTCTATGTATAATTTATTATATGTAGGTACGTATAAAAAAGAGAATATATGTATGTTTATCCATTGTCTAGTACCCATAGTACAAGCTCTGCTTAGATGGTGTTGTGTGTATGTAGTAGCATAATTATGTTATTATTATATATTATTATTTAGTACTAGCTGTTGCCTGCGGCCTTACCAGCATTCTTTTTGGTAGAACTCGCTACTCTAGACAACAGCGACACCTATCGGGTGAAATTACGGCTTATATGTAGCCCTACAAATTTCTCCTTTCCCTAGTGAAAGTCCCATTCAAATCAGTTCAGCTTTTCTAGAGATATTCCTGGAGAAACAGAAAGACATAGACAGACAAAGTGACATATTATATAGATAGATTTTTTAATTTACCCGTTTTGGCCGATCCCGTGGGAATTTCGGGAAATCCCTTCTTAGTGCACCCCTACGGTCCCCAAGGAACATACATGCCAAATTTCAGCTTCCTGCGCCCAATAGTTTCGGCTGTAGCGTGTCTGTCAGTCAGTCAGTAACGCAAGGATTTTATATATTAAGATTACATTACAATCCAAGTATAAGGTCGGCTTTATTCATTCAGGTAATTTATTTTAAGAGGTGTATTAGATTGAATCTAATAGATACTTTGTTGCAAAAATATAATGTTTAGAATAGTAACGTAATTATTATAATTTATCAATTTAGTCAGGATCACTTAGCTAACAATAACCCAACTGCCAGACAATTTACATCTGCCTATAAAAAAATATTAATCCATGTCCAATTAAAAGATACTAACAGAAGCAACTGTATTGCGTTAGAAGAAACATCAATATTAAACTGTTCGTCAGCTGTTGAAAAGATAAATAGAAGTAGTATGGTTCAAAATTTGTCACAATACGAAGCAATTGAGGGCGATTCAGATATTGAAGAACTAGGAGGGCAATTTTTTTATTTTAGTAATCAAGCAATAGGCCATATTGCTGGTAACATTGCCCGGATATTAATAAAAAAAATAACTGTGATGTCTGTGCTGATGCATTAGTGACACATTATTTTCAACCGTTCCACAAATTCATTCAAAAGTCAAAGTCAAAAAAAGTCAAAAAACATTTATTCATCTGGGTCACAAAGTGACGCTTATGAACGTCAAATTTTTATGTACATTACTTAATGCTTCTACATTTACATTTACTGCCCATTCGCAAAGCAATAGGTAGAACCACGAGAAAGAACGGGCAATAAAACTCGTGGCCACTCTTTTTAATCGCCAGTGTTATGTTACATATTTTCTTTTTGTAAGGAGCTGCAACTGTTTCACATTGTAATTAATTACTTGTAAATAGTAATTAGGAACATACATAATACTTAAATAATTAATGCAGTTACCAATTTAACTGCTGTAGTAGCCTTCCAGTGTGAATATTGTGTAACAGGAGCATCCACTTACGTCTTATAAGGTAGGCAACTCGCGACCATGTTCATAACTATATGGTGGAAATATATGTTACAGAAGTGACTGTATATGAATACACAAAATTACTAAAACATTAGTTTACAGCCCATAATCACGAGTTATCTTCATCTTACAGTGCAGTAAAACTTTAATAAAATTAGTGGAACAACAATGCAAATGTAAATGTAGTACCTAAGTTGAATGACCTAATAATACATGAACAGTAATTTAAAAGAACTAGAAATATTATATAAAGATTAACTGAAAAATGCAAATTATCTATATAATTCTAATTAGGTATAAAGATCATGAGTTGTCTAGCGTAAGTGACCAGCAACCCCCCCCCCCGTGGGATCTCCACCTTGTCGTGGTGGGGGGGCTCAGTAACCGTGGATTGGTCACCCGCGGTGAAGCTAAGAGGGATCCAGGAGGGGACGCTCCGCGTGGGCTTGGAGGGGCCTGCGCAGGATGCGTCCAACGGTGCGGGTGCGGGGGACAGTTCTGTCTGTCCCACGCAGTCGGGTGCGGTCGCGAGAGGAGAGGCGTGTCGGTGTTGCGTTGCCGCGCGCCCTATCTCCTGCGACCAAATGGGGGCGCACCATTCGATGCGTCGCGGTGGGGCCGCAGAGGAAGAGGAGATGCGGTGTTGCGTTGCCGTCCTCCCTATCCTCTGCGGCCGCTGGGCGTTTTGGCGGCGGAGTCCAACACCTTAATCCGTCGCCAAGGGGGTTTTGTTCGGGGCCCGCCTGACCATCTGGCGGGCCAATACCCGTCGGAGGGTGGCGACGAGTGCTTTGGTGATGCCCACCCTCCGACACACGGGTACATGGCGGAAGTCGAGGTGGTTTTTAGTGGAAACACCACATACTCCGGCTCTTATTTCCCCCAAGAGTCGGAGATCCGAAGGGATTTTCCACCTCGTGAAACAAAAAAAAAAAGGCTATAAGGGCGACCGCTGGGGTCGCACAAGTCGTTGGTAGGATCCGGCGTTTGGGCCTAGAGGTGGCCCTGTCCAAATCCGAGGCCATTTGTTTCCACGGGCCTCGGAATCGGCCACCCGCAGGGGCCCACATTATGGTAGGAGGGGTCACCATCGGCATCGGGACGAGCCTAAAATATCTCGGGCTCGTACTCGATAGCCGATGGGATTTCCGTCAACACTTCAGACGCTTGGCCCCCAAACTTCACGGGGCGGCAGCAGGATTGCCACGACTGCTGCCCAATCTCGGGGGGCCAACCGCCTCCTGCCGGAGGCTCTACGAAGGAGTCGTGCAGTCCATGGCCCTTTATGGGGCCCCGATATGGGCGCACGACCTGACGGCCCACAATATCACGGCGCTTCGCGCACCGCAGCGCGCCATGGCCGTCAGGTTGATACGAGGCTACCGCACGGTCTCCTTCGAGACAGCGAGCCTCCTAGCCGGATCACCGCCCTGGGATCTGGAAGCTGAGCTGCTGGCGTCACTCTATACATGGCGCCAGCAAGCCCTGGAGCAGGGCGAGAGACCGGCGCACCGTGACATCGAGGCGCGTCGGTCGGAGCTCCGCCAAGTCCTAGTGGCGGAGTGGAAGGCACGACTTGTGCACCCCAGCGCCGGGCACGCCACGATAGTGGCGGTAAGTCCCGTGGTTGATGAGTGGTTGGAGAGACGTCACGGCGTCCTCACCTTCCGGTTGACTCAAATCCTTACCGGCCATGGTTGTTTTGGCCGGTATTTGTGGAGGATAGGCCGGGAGGAAACGCCCGGATGCCACCATTGTGGCAGCAGCCGCGACCCTGTCGAAGACACGGCGTTGCATACTTTGGCGGAATGCCCAGCCTGGGCATCGCAGCGCCGTGATCTGGTCGCGGCTCTCAATACGGTTGTCCTCTCGCTCCCGGCCGTAGTTCTGTCTATGGTCCGGAGTGAGAGGTCTTGGAACGCCGTCGCCTCTTTCTGCGAAGCAGTCATGCTGAGCAAGGAGGCGGCGGAGCGGGAGAGGGAAATACATCGCCCTCTCCCCAACCGTAGGTCCGGGCGTCGGGGACGTCGAACAAGGGACGACCTCCGACCACCGTAAATTTATTGCCTGCGGACGGTGAGCGCTGGGGCTGCTCCCTGTCCGCCAAAAGGCGGGAGGCGGCGCGTGTCCTCGCCGCCTCCCAAGTAGCTTTGTGAGGTGATGGATGCCAGAAGTTTGATGTATGTAAGAAGTTTGATGGATGATTGCGAGATCATAACGAGACGGGGCCCGCCAACACCAACGGCGGGCCAATCCCGGGCGGGGTCGCGAGAAAGTATGCAAATCGCGAATCGCGTGACCCCGCCAACACACGGGACCCGTAGGGACACCGCGGTGGTTTTTAGTGGGTATGCCCCGAACGCCTTTAGGGGAGAGCCTCCACATACCTCCTCCGCCAGTCCCAAGCCTAGCCGTTCTAATGGCTGGGTTGGCGGAGTTGAGATGACTCATAAGGAGAGTTTTACCACCGTAGCGAACAAAAAAAAAAAAAAAAAAAAAAGTGACCAGCTATCCTTATCACTGAAATAATCATTAATAGTATAATAACCTTTCTTAATAAGGCAGTCTTTTATTTTAGTTTTAAATGTACTAAATGGTAATTCTAAAAGACTAATTGGTATTTTATTGTATATACGAATACCTAGCCCTACAAAAGAATTATTAACTTTATGTAAACGATGATAAGGGGCATATAACCTATGCCTGTTTCGAGTATTTATGTTATGTATATCGCTTTTTGTGGTAAATAAACCTATATTTTGCCTAATGTACAAAATATTAGCAAATAAAAATTGCGAGGCTACTGTAAGAATTCCTATAGACTTAAAGCGTTCTCTAAGAGTATCTTTTGCACCTAACATGTATATTGCTCTTACCGCTCGTTTTTGTAGAACGCAGCTTTGCCCCATAACAAAATGCCGTAGGACATAACACTGTGAAAATAGCTAAAATAAACTAAACGAGCCGTGTCGATGTCAGTAAGTTGCCTAACTTTTCTGACGGCATACGCAGCAGAGCTTAGCTTTCCTGCAAGACATGCTATATGTGCACCCCATTGTAACTTATTATCTAGTGTAATACCTAGGAACACATTATTGCAAAAGATCAAGGTGGTTTGTTGTATCCTTCGCCAGATGTCGTAAAAATATGCCAAACAGCGGAAACATTAAAAAAAAAACGTTGACATAACAGTTTTTCGTAAAGAAGTGGCGATAACACAAATAATGCGAAAGTTCATAGGAACTCTTTTATTTAACGATATTGCCTCCCATCAAATTGGCGAATTTCCTGCGGCCAATCACGTTACCGATTTGATGCAGGCAATAGTTGAAAAGTTCTAACTGTTTGCATACACCATTTATTAAAATTAAAAATAAGACTTTCCAGACGCCAATTCCTTCACAAATATATTTTTTTATGTTTATTGCACTTTTATTTAATTTTATAACTACTTGTCTGTCGGTCTTTGTGTCTTTATGATTATTTAAAATGTACAACTGTTTGTGTGCCAAATAAAAAATATACTCCCGACAAGTCTTATTTTTTGCATATTATATTGAACAAAATATCGCATCATCTATCGATATCGATAAAGTAATCCAATGCGCTACGTGGTACGGCTCTAACCGAGTAGAAGCAGAAACCGACCGATCACGCAAATGTCAACCATATGCCTTATGCAATTAAGATTATAATTGCTACAACTGAGAAAACCGCCATCTATGGTTGAGTAGCGGAATTGACTCGTAAATCGAATCTAGTATGACATGAGTATGACTATAGATCGTAAATACGTTCTGCCGCTAAAGCAAATTAAATCTTATTTGTAGGTTAGCAGGGTTTATTTCCAAATCTGTGAAGTAGGCTAGTTTTGAATAAACTTAAACTACGAATCAAACGAATTGTTTCTTTGTAATGCAATATATGATTATCAGTTTACTTGTGTGAGTTTGGCGACAGCGGTTCCTATAGTAATTTGGGTGCATACCATTTCTAATGTTTTTTCTGTTCTGAGGATGGTACTTTATTAAAGATTTTAACACACATGTAGTAACAGTTTCTTTGAAATTAAGTTGTCTTTGGCGCTCTCACTCACCGAACGAAACGCAACAGTTTAAGTACTGTTACTTTACGTTGATATTCTGTGAGAGGGTAGTACTTCCCCGGTCGAGCCGGCCCATTCATGCTGACATCAGCAAGGCTCTACTACCTGATAACCGTTTCCCGCTACTTATACCTCACGTAGGTGGGTGCCAAGAACACCTCCATTTACCTACTACCTACGTGTACTTACACTAGTACACAATAGGTGCTACCACGGCTATGGATTGACCATTTTCCTACCTATGCTTTTCTGGATGTCTATCTGAATGACCTATTTTCTTGTTTCGTCCTTTTTAGACCCCTTTTTATTTAATCGGGTTATAGCTTCAAAACTTATGTTTTGAGCTTTGTTGGAGATCTTAAAAAAAAGGTGATTAAAAACTCCGTTCACATTCTTCAAATAAAAATTGATATAATGTTCATAAATGTTACTCTATTAATTCACAAAATCAAACACGGTACAAAAACAGAGCCAAGCATGCTTGTTTAAAGTTAGAATAGTAACATGTTAGCTCAATAGATGGCGCTGCACTGCACGATCCTCAGATCATTGAAGTAAGGAGATATGCCCCGGCCTAGAGAACCAGTGTCGCCAATTCTTTTACACCCACACACCTGCGCTCTATAAACGCTTCGCTGCTTACACGCACATAACTATAACAGCGCTTCCATTCGCCACTCACACAAGTAAATTCACGCTTCACAAGAAACATCGCCTATGCCTCGTACGTGCGCATGAAGAAGATAGCATTTTACTCACACATTGATAAATGCAATAACATTTACACGTTTACATTAGGGGTTGACTCTATCGATATAAAATATCGATAATAAAAGCTCATTGATATTTTTTAGTGTAAATGTATTGTCTGGCTAGTTAGGCTATTAGTTAGTGACGCTGTCTGCTGAGCCTAAGGTCGTGGATTCAATGCCCGTCTAGGACATTTTAATATATTATGATGAGCTCAATGACTTGTTCTGTGTTTGAGTATAATTTATGTATAATGTGTTTTTATTTTAAAATATTATCCTACTAATATTATAAATGTGAGATTACGGATGTTTAGATGTTTGGATTTCAATCACGCAAACACGGCTGAACGGATTTGGATGAAATTTGGTACACAGATAGATTATTACTTGGATTGACTATTTTTATTAACATTCCACGCCAGCGGAGCTGCGGGCGGTAGATAGTAATATATATATAACCTTACGCCTGTTTCCCTGAAGGGGTAGGCAGAGGAATTTTAAACGCCCACTTTTCGCCAATGTTTTGATACCACGTTATAGGTGGCGAGCCTATTGCCGGTTATCGGGATGTTTTATTTGCCAGAGCATCGTCCGTTAATCGACCGGTGCACCACTTGCAGGTGAGGTTGGCTTGTGACCCTAAGTTCTTGGTGGGAACACTATGCATCCAAAATATTATAATATAAGAATTAATAAAGCACTGCTGAGTTTGAAATCAGATGGCCGTGTGTCAGCTGTCTATAGTATTATTTCATTTCATTTAAGTACTGAGCACGTCTAATAATAATTATATAAAAATGAGTGTGTGTTTGTTTGTCATAATTAATTAATCTTTATGTTCCTTTAATGTATATAAATAAAAGTAACTAAATTAATCATTTTATATATGTAATGTACATGTCATTTGTAATTATTATATTAAATAAAAGCACAGAAGAAAAGAAACAGAACAACACAACAATATGAAACGAAATAAAGTGATCCTACTTATTTAGGTAGGTATATTTTGAAATGTTGTAATATACCTACTATGAGTAAATACAGTGTAATGTAACAGGGAGAACTAAATGAAATTCACGCAACACTGTTATCAAATATTTATTAATTCCGTAAAATAGAATATATGTACATATTCTACGCTATCATATCACTGGCCGGTAAAATGTAGGTATTTATTTAGTTTTAGTTATAACATTATATTAAAATCATCTTTACTGTTTCAAACGCCAGTGTAATCATTATCTGCTTACGAAACAATAGCGCTTCAAAAACAAAAAAATATATTGTTTATAACTCACATTATTATTTTGCAATGTTTATATCGATGTTATGCAAATTGCAGTTACTCGTGGTACACCACTAATTCGCTCCTTTGGCGAGCGATGCAACCCAACGCTCACAGCGGCAGATACTACAAATGTCTACAATAGTCAGCGGTATCGATGTGTGTTTATTCCATTGCGCTCTAAATAAGTGTAAACCGACAGTTTCACAGTACAAAACCATCAATGGAAATAATTATAGTGCAGTTTTGTGACGAAGGATAGTGTTAGTACGTTATCGTTGTAAGGGCAGATATTTTATTTGAAATATCTTGTTTTATGCAAATTAATAGTAAAATTGTCGTTGTTACATGTGGTATGTGATTTCATTACTCGCATAGGTTTGAATTATGCTCGTATTTTGACACGTAACCACTGCACAGCTAGGCATTTTGAAAAAAATTGAGTAAGTTTCGGGTGCGCATTCAAATTGCAACTGATCGCGACATACGGGCGCGCGACGGCGAGTATGCGACGTAGAGCATACTGCGTTCGCACGCGCCGAGCGTTCATTACATATCTATTACTTCTATGATCTGAGGCACGATCCCGAATCGCGCTATCGAAGTTTGTCGGGGCTAGTATAATATACCGCCGGCTTGGAGTGAATAAATATCTCATGCTTGATTTCGAGTTTTATTTCGTTCGATTTTCGATGCAAAGATTATCCGCGTGCCTCTAGCGGCGAAATTATGAAGTTGTCTAAGAACTTTTGACAGTGAAAGCTGTCAAAAGTTCTTACAACTTGTTATACAACTTTGCTTCGAGGTTGAATTGAGGTTAAGTATTTCCCTAACGGAAATTGTATTGACTGCTGTCAAAAAGTGTCAAAAGTAGTAGTGATCTGTGAAAGTGTCGTTCTTAGACAACTTCTAAATTTCATTGCTAGAGTCGCTAGTTAGAATCTTAGCATTGCCAATACAGTTCTAGTAAACTACATAAAGGTATGTACTCACTCTGCATTTTCCTCCGGTGGAACCTGGGGGATCCTAGGAAGGAGTTCTTGATGGTCGCGAGTCGGACTCGCCACGGTGCCGCCGCGCCCCCACCCACCACTGGCGCTACACCTGAACAATATATACATTGTTTAAAGAGAGAAACCTTTCTAGATAAAGTTATGGAGATTTTTATAATAGAAAAAGACTTCAGATTCTCTGACACTCCTAAAGAAGTAAGGAACCTTTCAGAAACCACTTTTGGAGATTTCTCTGTCAAGAAACCTTTTTCTCCCTAAGAGTTTCAGACACCTTGTCTGTGACTCCTAGGAAAAATGAAAGACACCTTTCGATATCAGTTTTGGACATCCTCCCTCACCCCTAAGAAAGAAACAAGGTAAGAAATAAAAGATGAACGCTTGCAGCGTATACAGAATATTCTTCTGAGGGGAAGAAAACACTCAAAATGTATTTTTTTGTCTTTGGATCACAGGTTTTGCAATAGCTCCAGGAAAGGAGGGGTCTAAAGGGTATAGCCCTATACTCCACAGGATCCATCACTATAAAGTCTTATTATAATATACACGATGCAAATACCATCTTTGCGTAGAGACGGAAAACTCGACATCAAACCCTATACGACTGCCTCGTTGGTCTCGCGGCATAAATGATCGGGAGGTCCCGGGTTCGATTCCTGGGTCGAGCAGTGTTATTGGGTTTTTCTGTCACGAAATTCTCAGTAGCAGCACGGAGTCTGAAAATGTGCCCGGTACGGCAATAGGCTCGCCCCTTATAACGTGGGACTAAAGTATATCTGGCGAAAAGTGGGTGTAGAAATACACCTTTGCCTACCCCTTCGGGGATAAAAGGCGTGACGTTATGTATGTATGTATAATATACAGAAGTCATAAAGAAGGAAACTTACTTGTAATAGTTCCCAGGTTGGGGAAGATTGAAGGTTGTGGTGACTGAGTTGTGCTCGGTGGTCCCGGCAGAGATGATCTCTCTCGCACTGGAAATAACAACGTTATATCAGACTTAGTTTGGCTGGGCCGGTGCCCAGCCAAACTAAGTCTGATATAACGTTGGTACATTCATTAGGCTATCGCTTAGCCTAATGAATGTACCAACAGACTGCCAAATAGAGGGTATCGGGTTCAACTCCCCGGCACGCACCACTGACTTTATGAAGTTATATGTGTATTAAATTGTTAATTATCGCTTGCCCTGTGCCTCGGGAAGCACGTAAGCCGTCGGTCCCGAATGTCATGAAGTTATTCGACAGTCGTTACACTTCAACTTTAAAACTTACCACTCTATGCAAAACTATACCGGTCTCACTGTATCTATTGTCATCCAGCTGGCCAGTGACACACTTAATACTCCAGGGCCAGTTGTTTGTGAGTATTGGGATTTTCTTTCACTCGGCTTAAAACTGTGATATGTTCTCCCATATAATATTAATGTCCTGACGCATGGCAGACACACAAAAGCAATGCCGATATATATTGTAATTGTTACAAACATAATTATTATGTGTTTCACACGTGCGGAATTTGAAATTTATCTCCAAATTTCTGTTTGTTTGCTATTTGTTTATAGTTTCCACCATTGTTATTATTGTTGGCTTGGCGTCTGTTTGCAACTTTCAAACTCCGCGCGATCAGGCGAGTGCACAGATAATAAATATACAATAGCCCATGGCCAATAGTCATAGACAGGTGACCATGGTGGAAGCTCATAGTTTGTCCATTACTGGATGTTTAATTAGTTTTTTAAGATTTAACCAATTTGTTTATAGAAACTTTTTGCTCGCGTCCGTAATATATTTATTTTATTTGTTAATAATTAATTTATTTATAAAAACGGTCCCAACTGAAAACCAGCGCCATCTTGTGTCACAAGATGGCAATATGCTGAGTTGGGCCCGATTCTGTTTAGGTTATAATATGATATGTTAGTTTAAGTTTTTATGTTACTTTCTGTAAAACCTGAGCAGAATAAATGAGTTTTCTTTCTTTCTTTCTTTCTTCTTTCTTTACGGGCAGTCAGTACCCTCAAATAAACTGACACTAGTCTAAACCATGGAATATCGCTCTGGTGGAAAGCTGATATTCAGTCTTATCTGGTTAGACCAGTAAGTAGACCCCGGCCCTCAATCATCTTAATATATAAAATCCTTGCGTTACTGACTGACTGACAGACACGCTACAGCCGAAACTATTGGGCGCAGGAAGCTGAAATTTGGCATGTATTTTCCTTGGGAACCGTAGGGGTGCACTAAGAAGGGATTTCCCGAAATTCCCACGGGATCGGCCAAAACGGGTAAATTTAAAAAAATGCAGGCATAGCTGTTGGCGTTCTCTAGTTACTTATATTAGAGCTACTCTTTGTACTCTCACTTGAAGATATTGTACCTCTGTGTGACTGTGAGGGGCTGTGTGGTCTGACGGCGACGGACGAGCCCATCACAGGCGACTCGTTGATTATTATCACTGCCTCGCCCGGCTCCCCGCCTGTAACAAGTAGTTTTATTTTACGGCCGCTTTTAATATCCGACCTTTTCATGGATTTAGATACTTGAGATAAGTACATTATTAGTAAAATCTTTTTTTTTTAGCAGAGGTGTAATATTACACCCACATTTCGCCATGAATTTTTAGGAATTACGTGGGACGGAAAAAACCCAATAGCACTTTGCCCGACCCGGGAATCGAACCCGGAGACGTCCCAATCCCACGCGCACATTTATGCCGCGAGACCAACGACACAGTCAAGCAGTCAGTGGTATAATCTTCATACTATATAATTATGTCAAAATATGTATATCTAGTTGCCAAATTGATAGATCAAACATCGAAAACAACGACAACAATCGTAATCGAATATTCAAAACGACTGTCACATCCGAACTGAAACTAAAGTAACTAGGGTCTAGTGCAAGTTAGCGAGTCGTTTCTCGGCGGTGTCAATCCCTATTTTTTTTTTAAAGTGTTCCTGGCGGATCCTCACTGTCAGTCGAGACCACCACAGGGCGCATTTAGAAAATGTATGGAAATTGTAACTAAATGTTCTGGTGTCGCCATCTTTTGTACAATATAAAAACTGTAATATTATACTTTAGACAACAGATGGCGTGCAAGTAGATGATAGCATCTACTTCACGCGAATATTACTGAGGGTCTAGTACGAGTTTGCACTCGATCGTCACGGTGGACGATAGCCTATTCGACGGGAACAATTTCCATACATTTTGTAAAAGCGTCCCTAACGGAGAGTAGCAATCGACAGATACCGCTAGGGGGCGCATTTAGAAAATGTGTTTTTAATAATTAGTAAAAATGTTGTAAAAATGTGTTTTAGGTTCAATCTCTTTATAGTAGGGGAGCCCACGATGCTAAATTGGGATTTACTCATAGAGACCGAATGGGTTGCAAAGCTTAGATGATAAGAAGATAAAAATGTAAATAGGTAATGTATAATTTTTCATCGGTGGGGGAAGCGGCTAGAGAAGTAGAGACCTTAAAATTTTTTTAAACGAGCTGTTGTCTTAATCCCTACAGATAATCGTCAGATTAAGAGTAAGCACGTCTAGGACGTTAGGATAAAGCATATTATATATCTTAATCTGACGCGCTTGAGTATTTCAAAACGTCGAATTCACTCATTCACATTTGCAACTTTCTAATAATGGCCACGAGTTTGCGTGATACGTAAATCGTCAGATTATTCAAGGAGAACCTTTTTTTAGGTTCACTTACCTAACATCCCCTTAGAAAATCTGACACGCTTGATTAATTTTCTTATTTTTACATTTTGAAATCTTACGTCCGCTATACAAACGATCTGATTATCATTCCTACTTTATTAAAAATATGTAGGACATGGATGCTATCAATATCTGACGCGCTCGAGTAAATCCCGAAATCTCTTCATGGGCTCCCCTACTATTAGGCTTATTCGAGATCTGTGTGTTGACGGGTTATATTTTGCGTACTTATGTATATTGTACGGGTGCCACATTGTCCCTGAACAATATTAACGCGTTATATTAGCGCGTTCTGCACTCTCCCACACATAATAGATAGCACACAACTTCACACAAGTAGCAGTAAGAAGTATACAACGTTATACAAATATTTAAGCTCGCTTAGTAATGTGCCCGGTAGATGGCAATAGGCTCGCCCCTTATTACATTGGGACCTAAACTTAACTGGCAAAATGTGGCTGTGCCTACCCCTTCAGGGATAAAAAGCCGTGAAGTTATGTTACGTTACAAACATTTTACTTCGATCTAGATTATGCAAGTTGCGCGTGTTCGCGGTATAAAAGTAGTAAGTAAAGTAAGTAGGACAAGTATACTCACTAATATTGAGGCTGATCGTAGGTCCTGTCGAGTTGGCTCTTTGATGATGATGCTCACGAACTGACGGCGACGCTGCGAATACAAAAAGTTCACATCACGAATAATAACTATACCTAAAGCTGAATTTGGGAAAATACACAAGGGATTTGAAAATTATAATGTCTTTTTGTTCATTTTTGAAAAGTTTAATATAATGATAAGGACTCCAAATAGTCAATAAAGCAACTGACTCCGAAACTAAGTAAACCTGAATGTCAGAAGTTTGACCAGATAGACGACCATTAGACATACCTACAATTTATTTTTACAGAAAATTAAAGCAAATTTATTGCATTCGTAACACGGGTGATGCCACATAATTACCGCATATCACTTGCATTCCCAGTAAAAAAATATAATAATATTCTACCACATTCACACAACACCATCCAGTCCCAAACTAAGCAGAGCTTGTACTATGGGTACTAGACAATGGATAAACATACATACTTATATACTTTTTTTTGTAAATACATACATATTATGCATAGAAACTCCCAAACCAAGACAAACATCCATGTTCACGCACACAAATGTTTGACTTGAGCGGGAATCGAACCCGCGGCCTTTGGCGTGGCAGTCGCTTACCCTACCGCTGCGCCAACTAGTTGTCTTAAATATTGGGACTGGACGTCAGAAGTTACGAAAGTTACTTTATTTCAGTCGAAAAGAATAAATGTTTATGTGCTTCTAATTACCTAACTTACCTAACGGAGAGCCAGGTGTAGCCGGAGTACCTCCCAAGGACGACACTCGATGAGGAGTGTGGCCTGCTATAAAATAACACGAATTTTTTTTTTATTTAGAGATAGGACGACAGTCGCTCTATGGAAAAATATTATACTAACAGAGGGTCTAGTACGAGTTTGCACTCGATCGTCACGGTGGACGATAGCCTAGTCGACGGGAACAATTTCCATACATTTTGTAAAAGCGCCCCTAACGGACAGTAGCGATCGATAGAGACCGCTAGGGGGAATATTTCTGTCTCTTCCCGAAAATTCTTATTTTTATTATTATTGGCCACTGTACTGTCCGTGTGGTGACGGATTAAGAATACGGAATGTCACCACCCCATATCATCCCATGGGTCTCGTAAGAGCCAACAGAGGGAGCATATTATGCAGAGAACAGCACTGTAAGAGAAGGAAAACTTGATACAAACTCTATACCAACCCGTTTGGCCAGCGTTGTATAGTAGGCCAATTCCTACTTTCAAAGGAGAGGCCTAGTCTAGCAGTGGACTGCTAAAGTCTGATGATTGTCCATGGTCGCATCTTGCGTCACCAAAGGAATGATATGGGGTAATGACACTTTGTATTCTTAGTCCATCACAACAAGGAGAATTTCCCAATTTATACCACATTACGTACAAAGTATTATAAGTAACAGGTTTATTCCGCGTAATTATTATTGACTGACATACCTATACAACGCAGAGCCCAAACTACTGAAGCTAGAAACATGAAATTTGGACAGCGAAGAACTAAGGAAGAATTCCTTAATAGCGATCCCTAAGGCGGGTAAGATAGATAAAATTGAATGTTTAGGACAGGTGCAGCCGCAGGCGACTGTTTATTTTCTTTCATTTCTTATTCTATTAAGATAAGGTATACATACTGGGAGGGCTGGCGGCGAGCTGCGGCGAACTTCGTCCCTCGGCGCGGCGGCCCGTCGCCGACCTGCTGCGACCAATCCTGTCTCATACACTCGCACATTACACACGACCACTAACAACTAGAGTAAAGCCTAACACCAGGGCCGAGCCGTCCCTATGTTTACTTTCTTTATAAACTTACGCCTGTATCCCCGAAGGGGTAGGCAGAGGTGTAATATTACACCTACATTTTGCCATGAATTCTTCGGTTCCACGAAATAGGGGATGAGCCTATTGCCGCTACTGGGCACATCACCAGACTCCGTGCAGCTACTGGGAATTCGGAAAAACTCACTAACACTTTTGCCTGACCAGGGAATCGAACCAGAGACCTCCGATCAGTAGACGCATACGTTGTCGACTGGACCACGGAAGCAGTCTCAGTCTTAGGCGTCAGGGTAATAGGAGCGCCGCGCGCCGGATGAAATGCGTTAATAATTAGAATTACTTTCGAAAAATGATGATAAAAAGCGCTTCATGGATTTCGCACACAGACGCTGGATTGGGTCGGCGCGGCCCTGCCTAACACTGCCCCCAGACGCGGATACCGCTTATTTACTTTGATGATGTACTGCCCGGATGAGGATGTCTTGCGCAAATCGGAACAGCTGATGGCCAGAATTGCGCGGGATTTGGAGGATTCTGGGTACTAATCCACATTTGTTTCTGATCGTTACACCATATTATTTAATTGGCTTGGTAAACCCTTTCTCCTGGATCCGCCCCTGAGAGACAGTGTCCACTATCTTATTCTGTGATATGATTCGCCCTTGTTAAGTAAGGCCCAGTAATCCTCTGCGGGGCTTAGTAGGACAAACTCAAGTTTGTCTCAAATCGTTTCTAAGGGCATTTGTCATACTAGTTGGCTCTTTGCAATATCAAATCGTTTTAGAAGCTAGCGGGCCTACTCCGAGTTTAAGCACCAATGGATCGCATACGAGTCCAGTCGGAACATCTTACCGTACATCTCTTAAAGCATTTGTGGAGGCAACTACTGATCACCAGGGACAATGCGTTCTTTTGATGCCGAAACTTGGATCATGCCTCGCAGTGAGCTAAATGCAATAAGTTGCTACTCTTACTTAGTTGCATCAAAGCGTCAGAAGACGAGGAAAGTTAATATAATGAAGGCTGAAATCTCTCTCTAAAAAAATCTAAATAATCAGCTGGAATATAGCATCCCCACGTATAAACTGCATAAATGGCACGAATATTAGAACACTGAATACACTTAAAATCATTGTACACAGCTTCGTGTTCACTCGCGTTTTTGTCCCGTGTGATATAGAAATCGAGTAGAAAATGTAATTTAACTAAAGAGTCTTATCGTATAGCAGCAAAGTAAGAATCACAATCATTGATGACTCCATCTTAGAATTTAGAAATATACAGGTGATTCATAAGACGTGGATTTTCTTTAAACAACATTCAACGTTTCAATAATTACACGGTCAAAAAAACGTACTGACTGATAAATATATGTAATAAATACGTATTTTAATTATTTGACTGACGTTATTAATATCAATAACATTTTTGCCTTGTGATAACATAAATAAACCTCTAAAGTACAGATAGGTAAGCTTTTCCAAGTCATAAATACTTTAAGTTTACAAGATAATAAGATTTAGGACAATCGTGAAACAAAACGATTTCTTTTTAATAAATCACCATAGATGTCAGTATTACTACGTTTTCACGATAATAAATAATATGCATAATACGTCTTATGAGTCACGCTGTATAAGGCTGTATCACGCTTTGTCTAGATCTGACGAGTATGTCCTCAGATCTAGAAACAACCCAAAAAGAGTAGGTATATACATATGTACGTGCCTATATTGTGATCTTCTAGGGGTAATTGGTGATCCTTCGCTTATCTGTCCGAAGTGAGCCGACTGTCCGTTGACCTGAAAAGATAATAATAGATGATGAGGAATATATTTATATTATTGTTACAAACTGAGGCGCCATCTTCAGACAAAGCTGTAAAAGTGAACGTTGGTCAAAAGATGGCGCACGTGTAGCAGCGGAAAATATAAAGGTGTAAAAAGTTCTAAGTGCGATCAGGCTTATTCGAGTCGCGTGTGCTCACCATATTAACCCCTTGTATGCCGGAACGCATATCTACGCGAGACACAATAGCTTTTTAATTGTGTCTGGCATTCCGGCATACAAGAGGTTAAGTGCGCATAAGACGCCTCTGGGGGTCTAGTACGAGTTTGCACTCGATCGTCACGGTGGACGATAGCCTAGTCGACGGGAACAATTTCCATACATTTTCTAAAAGCGCTCCTAACGAAGAGTAGCGATCGATAGAGTCCTCCAGAACTTGGCAGAAGCTAATTCATAAGCTAGATGGACAGCAGCGTCGAGCATTAAAGACTTTTGCTTCTGCGATCATCAAACTGCCTGACAAACTTGACGATTACGGTACATCCACCCAAAATCAGGGACGACGGATGTTCAGATGTGGAGGTCGAACTATGACAGAGAGTTTCTATATCCATAAAGTTGTATTTCTTTCGTTGAGTGAGAGTGGGGCGGCCCCATCCCCTTTTCCTTCTCCTTCATTGTTTCTCCTCCAATTCCTTTTTCCACCCAAAGGGTGGCAAGGAACTCTTGATTTCTCTGATGTTGCCTGTGTCCATGGGCGGCGGTAATCTCGCTTGCCGCCTATTTCATAATAATATATACATAGTAACTAGACAAAAGTCTTCAATGTGTGCGTTCTACCCGTAATAACGGGTGTGTGGCCACTCACGGTACTACTTGTCCACCAATTCAAGGTTGCTCAGCAAGCTATGGAAAGAGCTATGCTCGGAGTTTCTCTTAGAAATCGAATCCGGAACGAAATCATTCGGCAGAGAACTAAAGTAACCGACATAGCTCAGCGAATAAGCAAAAAGTGGCAGTAGGCATGTCAAATATGCCGCAGAACCGATAGTCGCTGGAGCGGTCAAGTTCATGAGTGGCGACCGCGTCTCGGCAAACGTAGTGTAGGACGTGCTGCAACTAGGTGGGGCGATGATATTCGAAGGGCAGCGGGCAGGGATTGGAAGAGAATAGCTGAAGACCGAGCTCATTGGCGCGCCATAAGAGAGCGAGAAAGAGAGAGGGAACGCGTCAGCACGATCGATTCCGTGGCGTGCTGACGCCTTCCTTCTCTCTTTCTCGCTCTAGTAAATGACGGTCCTAAGTGACAGAAAAGGATAGAAGCATAGGAAAGTGCGATGCGGTGCTGATAGGTGTAGCTCAACCCTGATAGGTACAGGCTGATCATGATGATGATATGTACGTACCCGGCACGTGTCCAGTCGTTTCCTCGGTGGGTCGGGGGGAGGGGGCGGGGCAGCGGGGCGCGGCTCGTCGTCGCGCGCGGGGCGTCGCCGTTTGCGCTCCAGCAGCAGGAAGTATATCACCTTCTCTGTGTTGTGGCTGGAAGACAAACAAATGTTATACATTTTCACTGGACAATTGTTATTCTTCGAAGTAGTCGTAGCCTCACATCCATTTCCGGTCTATAGCTAGACAATATCCGGGATATAAACGGGCAATGGATGTGATAAAAAACTAACAGGATTAGCAGTAAAGTTGCACCGTTTGGCAGCGTTGCAACTTCAAGAGTAAAAATTAGCAACTCAGCAACTAGTGAGTCAGCGAATGAGTACAAAGAATAAGGTCACTGTAGGGAGTCCAAAAAAAGCACACCTCAAGCAAGCAGGATGCCTATCTCTCGAGATTTGGTAGGTTATATGCACAGGGGCAATGCATATTATGTCGTCTTTCAGGTGATTATAGAATTTCACTACTGCTATGCCCAAGTAGGCAGCGATAGCCTAGTGGAGATACCAACAGACTGCCATGCAGAGGGTATCGGGTTCGAATCCACGGCGCGCACCAATGACTTTTCGGAGTTATGTGCGTATTGAATTGTTAATTATCGCTTGTCCCGTGCCTCGGAGAGCACGTTAAGCCGTCGGTCCCGGTTGTCATGAAGATCTTTGACAATCGTTACAGGGCGTCAGTACCTTCTAACATAACTGACACTAGTCTAAACCATGGAATATCGCTATCCCTTCGGGTTGCGGAGGTCAGACAGGCAGTCGCTCTGTGGAAAAGCTAATATTCAGCCAAATCCGGTTAGACTAGAGAGCGGACCTCAGATTGAAACTGGGATAACGCTAAGAGGATGATGACTACTGCTATGCCCAAACAGGGTTCATAAAGTACCTACATCTGTAATATTTTTACAAAAATTGTGGAGTGGCAATAAAATACTAAAAACTAGTAATGAAATCGCTGGCTGTGAAGTGGCGACTATGCACTGGATTTCATAGCAGAGGTAGGTTGCTTTAGCGATCTTATTGGAATCGCGGAAAACCGGTGGACGCGAGCGGCTAAGACCGCTCTATGTCTTTGGGGAGGCCTATGTCCAGCAATAAGCATCTAATGACTGATACTAGCGTAGTAAAACACGACTTACTGTGGACTAAGCAGCTCAGATATCAGCTTATCCCTCTGCTTGAAGCAGCCGAGGCTGCAGATCGCCTGCAGCACGTCGGGGTCTATGGCCTCCGCAGATGGCAGCACTCGCGTCTGTACCACCTCCATCATTGGCAGCTCTTGTTCCAGCTCGCCCCGCCCGCCCGCCGTCACCCACGGGTGTCGGGTTATTTCTGCTAACTGGAAAATGTAAATCATGCTTTATAGCTAGCATAGGATTAGTAAGCATTAGGTCCGAGGGGGAAAGCCAGTGGCGTAGGACGGGAGGGGCGGCGGGGGTGGTCCGTCCCGGGTGCCACCCTTTTTGGGGTGCCACCCATCCAAAAAAGGGGTGACATCCAAAACTCAACTTTAAGAACAATGTACAAGTCTCGACTAAAAAAAAAAGGTCATCCGCCAACTTCCGCCCCGGGTGCCACCCAAGCTAGCTACGCCACTGAGGAAAGTTAAAGAGCACAAGGTGGCACAAGCAAAGGCATCTGATTTCTTCTAAAGAGAAATTATTTTTAGTGTTTCCCCCTGTGCCAAGGACACCAGGCTGCCAAAGAAACAAATTTGAAAAAGAAACCGTATATGAAAAGGAAACCATATTTTAGTTCCGAAGAAATAATAGACTCAGAAAATAAAAGTGGTCGGAACTTGCTACAGGGACTATTCTAAATAAAAAGTGTGTTGTGCGAGACAATTAACTCCCAGATTCACGCATATTAGATAAGCCATAAGACGGCTCTTGTACCACTATTTTTAAGTTCTTTATTTGATCATTGTATTCTTGTATTTCTGTTTTTTCTGGTGTACAATAAAGTATTTTTATCTATCTATATACATATAGGTAAGCCAAGCCCTGTGAGGGCTGAGGGTCTAGTAACTCTAGTACGAGTTTGCACTCGATCGTCATGGTGGACGATAGCCTAGTCGACGGGAACAATTTCCATACATTTTCTTTCTTTCGTCCACCGTGACGATCGAGCGCAAACTCGTACTAGACCCCCTGATGTATAAACTCGCGCCATCTATCTGCAAATACATTTAACTAATAACGATTTTAATATATTTTTCCAAAAACTTACCGTCATCCTTTTTTCAGGGTTAACTTCTATCATTCCTCGCAGTAGTTGCTGGCAGTCTGGTGGAACGAAGTGTGGAACATGGAACACTCCTCGTTTCACCTACACAAAATAAAGAGATTGTTGAGATAAAATGAGCTAAAATATTTATTCCATTCTATAATACTATGAAAAGTTAATACCAGCCACTAGATTATACACGTCACGGAAACTTCAACTATTACATAATTAAAAATTTTTGTTAGTTAGCGTGTGTATATTATTTTAATGTTGATAAAATAAAAGTCCAACATTTTGAACAAAATTTGTCACCAATGTATCATGACGTGTAGCTTCTGCAGACTTTCGAAAGATGGCGTTTAACGCGATTACTTAATATTGTGTTTGCCAAAAGAAATTTGATGTAATTATCTCGACTTTTTAAGATTTTTAGCTCAAATAATGTACCTTTTCAAGTAATTGACGTAAATTATCATCGTCGAAGGGCAAGGCGCCGACCAGCAGCGCGTATAAAATAACTCCACATGACCACACATCGGCTCGGCGTCCATCGTATTTTTCACCCTGCAAAAAGAAAATATATTTTATTTAACATCAATAACAATTATATTATAAGATAGGCTTTGTTTCTGTATTTTGTAGATTATGCTTTAGTTTGGAATTACAAAATCCATTTATTGAAATAGCGCCATCTATCTAGTATATATTGCAACTTATCAGTGTGACCATTTTTTATTCGTTCGACACTTTGTACCAAATAATGTATTTTGATAGCGCAATATTATGATTTATAATTTACAAACGAAAAAGTTGTAAAACTTTCTATAGTTTCGATGTGAGTAACGTGTTTAAGTAAAAACGACTTCATATTTTAACGAATATGTTCGTGTTTAGAATAGGTAAATTGTTTATACTTATGCCTTAGATATTAATTTCTATTTCATACCATAAATTGGATTTTACCTTAGGTAAATTTCAATGTCAAATGGGGCTTAAAGAATTATTATTGTTTTTGTTACTTATATGAAATTTCCGGTTGTCTCAAATATAAATGTAAGTATGTAAAAAATATATGTTGAGTCAAAAGTGATGAAGAACAACATTTTGCGTAAATCTTTGCATAAAATAAGCACAACAATATAAAATTTGCCTTAATTTTAACTTTCAAAATCAAAGCCTGACTGACGACTTTGGACCTTATTACGAGACAATTTAAAGTTATTTAGTGCAGCGATAGCCGAGTGGATATACCAACAGACTGCCATGCAGAGGGTATCGGGTTCGAATCCACGGCACGCACCAATGACTTTTCGGAGTTATGTGCGTATTGAATTGTTAATTATCGCTTGTCCCGTGCCTCGGAGAGCACGTTAAGCCGTCGGTCCCGGTTGTCATGAAGATCTTAGACAGTCGTTGCAGGGCGTCAGTACCTTCTAAATAAACTGACACTAGTCTAAACCATGGAATATTGCTATCCCTTCGGGTTGCGGAGGTCAGACAGGCAGTTGCTCCGTGGAAAAGCTAATATTCAGCCAAATCCGGTTAGACTAGAAAGCGGACCCCAGATTAAAAACTGGGATAACGCTAAGAGGATGATGATATATTTATTTAATATTAATCCATTGAATAATAATTTATTATTTATAATTATTATATTTATTTAAGAATTATACATTGAAGAGAAATATATTTATTAGAGATACTCATGGAATATTCTTATGTTTGTATTGGTCAATGAACTTCATGATTACTTTTTGCTAATGGTTATACAGTTGTTTATAGTTAAACTATACCTACATATAATAATGGTAATTATTTATTTTATATAATGACATTATAAAATTGATAATTTAATGTATATACCTAGAGTTACCTACATTGTTTATAATTAAACCTACTTACTGCCTACCTCTTCGGGATTATAGGCGTAAGACTATGTATGTATGTAAACCTACTTAATATAGGTACATACATAAAATTATGTTATTTATTTATTATAATTCATTATAACATGTTTCTTCAATGTAATATCCATAAACACAATGATATTGTAAACGATTGTTTACAATATCATTGCCTATACATAATAAATCAATGTTAATAATATAATTACACACCAATCATAATTTATTTCTTCATGGTTCTTTTAATTTAGTGCATTTTTGGTTTATTTATTTCTTCCCTAATTATCTTTTATTTATTTCCATAATATTTACGTAATATATTATTATTTTTTAACACATTGTGATTGAACACTATTATTAATAGTCAAATCTTAACGTCAATGTACGGAAACGAAAACAATGTTGGCAACATCGACATGTACGTCAAATCGGCCAGTCAACCAACGGCCAATTATTATCCGGCCAAATACTGACGCAGTACGTTGTCAACCGAAACTGAGACAAAAACATACAACTGCCATTCATTTGAATTATTTGAAAGAGACAGCGAACGTCGCAATTCAATATAGGGATGATCGATATTAGAAAAACATCGATGTTGACATCGATGTTAACATCGATTCAAAACCATCGATGTACGATAAACATCGATTGAAAAACATCGATGTTTTGGAAACATCGATGTCTTTTATTCGGTAGGAAATAAAACAATACATATATGCATACATGTGTGCAATTTATTCACTTCTTTTACAAAATAACCTAAATAATCATGCCAGTAAGTAAATTCATTCAATAAAGGCTAAATTACTTCAAATATACAAGTTTACAGGGCAAATAAAACAAAATAATAATTCACCATACCTGTAATTTCGTTTCTGAAGTTTCATTAGAAACAAAATTTACTTAGATATGTAGATTCGCTTCCAAAATCCGAATTACAAAGTTGAAAAAGTTACAAACAAGTTTTTAGTTCACTTCACAGAGTTTTGAAGTTGACAAGTTTTTTTTTAAATCTCTTAGGTAATGCAAGCAAAGAAATAGCGATTCGTACAGCATAATAAAATTATCATCGGTTACGACCATAGATTATACACTAATACGGTCAAAGAAATATAACCTAAGGCATAGAAGTAACACTAAATAACAACAGCGGTTGCTATGATTGATGTCTTCTTTCTAATGGCACATGCAGTATGATAGAAAGAGCTGTCGATAGGTTTAGCAGCACACTCTTATAGCAGCATCGTGGTAGGCAAACAGTAGACAAAACATAGAGTTAGGAAACCGAGTGTTGTTCGTAACAGTGATGATTTATCGATAAATATTTTTGGTCAAATGTCTAACTTTAGTATGTGTCGATATATTTAAGCCGTAGAAGTAAACAACTAAAATATTGAAATTGTAGTTTTTGCTGTTGACGCCGGACAGTGCTCTGCAAAGACTTGCCAGACAGACAGTGCTAAAAAAATCACGTGTTTAATTGTTCGTTTTAGCCATAAAATCTATTGACAAAAAGTATTCATAAACTAATGAGCGATGCGTTGCGATGCGATGCTAAGAAACTGTCACTTAGATTATGTATTGTACGAATTATACCAGATTGGCTAATGCGACACGGCAGGCTTTGGCAATTTGTTTGCGTCGCATCATATCACGTTGCTTGCTATCGCTAACGTTGGACACTGCTCGATTTTTTTAGAGTTGTAGGTAATCCGACTGCCACGCCGAAGCTTGCGGGTTTGATTCCCGCTCAAGTCAAACATTTGTGTGCATGAATATGGATGTTTGTCTAGGTCTGGATGGTACTATGTATAATATGTAATATATTTACAGAAAAGTATATATGCATGTTTATCGATTGTCTAGTACCCGTAGTACAAGATATTCTTAGTTTGGGACCAGATAATGTTGTGTGAATGTGAAAGAATATTATATTTTATGGTAGAATATTATGTAGCGGACTACAAGGCAAGACGTCTTTGATCAGTCAGGATAGCACTAATATGATAAATAATATAGAAGTAGGTAGATTAATTAAAATCGTTGTAATTATTATATTTTATTAATATGTTCATACTCAAATTACACACTTTTTGTTTCGCTTTGGATAAATAATTCTACCGGGTGTGCAATGTCCGGGCATAAATGTAATGTAGGCACAGCTTTCGGTTTTAAACGACGCCAGGTGCTTTCTGTCTTTAAAAAACAGTCTTTCTCAAAATGACGTGAACAAAAACGATGGTACTTCTGCTAAATCAAACTAGGCCGTCCAACGGCATTTATCCAAAGTTTTCTTGTGACGTCATTAATAGGCAACCTGTAATAAACAACACCTTCTTAATAATAAAAAATGCTACTCACATCCCTAATCCATCTACTATTTTATAGATGCAAAAATGTAAGCCTACACACGCGTGCGTACACTGGAACACTTGGCTTTAGGTTAATAGACGCTACTTTTAAGGTAGGTATCTAAGTAAATTATGTACATTGTACATTAAACTGCGCTTACTATCAAACGCGCGATAGAAAATTAGACCGCTGGACGTTTTTGTTTATTGCCAACTTAGCAACCGCGGCTACCCGCTGTCGCTTCCAGCTGCAGTCTTACATTCATGTCCGATAGTTAGTTTCCGTATTTATCCCTCATTTAAAACATCGATATCTCCTTTCACTGCCAAATCCCATCACTAAGGCTATTAAATCAATAAAAGTACAAAATAACAATTTGTGAGTTAAATTCATAACACATACGTATGCAAGCTGTTCCCTTGATTTGCAATACAATGATATTGTGTAAACTTAACACTCATTATAGCATTAATACGAGAAAAGTAAATACATTTGTTGGAAAATTCCGACTCACTGCTTGAAGATAAAGTTTCTCCTGTTATTTCCGTTCCGAGAATAGCGGCATCCACATCCCGATATCACATACACGATGTGTATTAATTAATGAGTACACTATTTAATTATTATAAGCTTACTTACTATTTAATTGCAAAAAAGTTATTAAAAATGTAAACACAAACGTCCAGCAAATTTTACACTGATGACAGATCACAGCACGGCTATTTAGAGAATGTAGTCAAAGATATGAGTATGTAAAGAGTCTATGCCTCTTTAAATGAGACGCGTAATTTGACGTTATGATTAACCAACTAAGACCAACTGACATTACATGTTGCACGTTCGGTATAAGGAAATTTATAGGGCATGTTCTCTCTAGTCTAAACGTAGTCCAATCTCTTTGAATACGGTAAATAATTACGGGTAGTTACGACCATAGACAAATTTAGGTTTTGCCACAGACATATTATAACTATGTCTGTGGCTTTCAGGGGGTCTACATAGTGTAAAATAGTACTTGTACGTACCTACCGATATTTTAGTAACAAAACATCGATGTTCCGATGTTATCGAAGTCTAAACATCGATGTCGAATCATCGATGTTTTTTATCTAAACATCGATGTTTATTCAACATCGATGAATATCGATCATCCCTAATTCAATAATCGAAATGTTTGTAACATATTGATAATTCATGAACGACCGTTGCTTTGATTTCATCAATCCGTTATAAAATAAGTTGTTGATAGTGTTTGTGTTATCGAAATAAGTGCAAAATGAAGTCGGCTAAATCGAAACAGAGACTAAACGAAATGCGAACACCTGCGAGAAGTAAACAAAATCTAGTTGGCGATCGAGATCCCGTTCACGTTTATTGCCGGCTGCGGCCAATGCAAAGGGACTCTGATGCACCCTGTGTGAAGATAATTTCGCCCACAACAGTGCTTCTATCACCTCCCGCGACCGCAATAAGCTATAGAAACGAAAATGCGAAGACTATGAAATACACTTTCAAAGAAGTTTTCCCGCCCGAAACATCACAACAAGAAGTGTTCGATAAAGTCGCTTTGCCAATCGTTGACGGGCTAATAAAAGGTAAAAATGGCTTATTATTCACGTATGGCGTCACTGGCAGCGGTAAAACATTCACAATGACTGGTGAACCGCAGAATTGTGGTATATTACCGCGCGCTTTGAACATAATCTTCAAAACTATAAACGACTTCCAAGCACACAAATATATATTCAAACCTGACAAAATGAACATGTTTGATATTCAGACTGAAGCTGAGGCTATGTTGGAGCGTCAGCAAGAGCTCCATAAGTTCAAAAGTGGTAGGAAAAACAATTCAAACCCAGACTTGGCTATGTCTTCATCTGATGTTACTAAAATTGAAGGTATTAATGAAGATAACCAGTATGCTGTTTTTGTGACGTACGTAGAGATATATAACAACAGTGTTTTTGATTTGCTGGAGGATGGGCCTCCAATAAGTCGTAATTTACCTGTGAAAATCATCCGTGAAGATGCCGCTCATAATATGTATGTCCATGGAGTCACTGAGATTGAAATTAAGTCAGCGGAGGAGGCATTTGAGGCTTTCTATCTAGGCCTCAAGCGTAAACGCATGGCCCATACCAATTTAAATGCTGAGTCAAGCAGAAGCCACTCAATTTTCACTATAAGATTAGTGCAGGCACCAGTCGATGAAATGGGTGAAGCCGTTATACAAAATAAAAAGTTTTTAAACATCAGTCAGCTGAGCTTAGTGGATCTGGCAGGCAGTGAGCGCACTAACAGAACGAAGAACACAGGCCAGAGACTCCGAGAAGCAGGTAATATTAATAAATCATTGATGACCCTTCGTACCTGCTTGGAAGCACTTCGAGAGAACCAGCTCAATGGAACCAATAATATGGTGCCATATAGAGAGTCAAAAATCACTCATCTGTTCAAGAATTTCTTTGAAGGTGAAGGACAAGTACGTATGGTAGTATGCGCAAACCCAAGAGCAGAGGACTATGATGAGACTCTGCAAGTTATGCGGTTTGCAGAGGTAGCTGCAGAAGTTGAGGTTTCCAAACCGCAAGTTATTGATGTTGCTGCTACAATTGGCCTTTCCTCAGGCAGGCGTAAGGCTAACAGGCTATTTACTACAGCTCGAGACAACTTAGCAAGGCCAGAAGCTAAAGATTTAGAGATGGACTTAGGTCTTGTTTATAGTTTAGGACCTGACTTCCCAAGTATTGAACTTAACAGTTCCAAAGCGGCTCACATTGTGAAAGAACTAATGGCTCATCTTGAAATGAGAATTGGTCGTCGTGAAACTCTGAAGAGAAGTAAAGCTATCAAAGATGAAAAATTACGCTCAGCTTTACTTGACTTGGAAAAAGATGCAATGGAAGTAAGAAGTGAAAATCGGTCCCTACGAGGCCAGTTAGCAGCCGCAGAACGTAGGGTTAGAGCTTTAGAAGAACGCCTGACAAGCACGGAGAATGCATCACTGACCCACCAAAGGAAACTGGCCGAGATGACAGAATACACATCGAATTTAAAACGGGAGCTCCAAGAGAAAGACCAATTGCTAAACCAGAACAAGTTTGACAAAGAAAAGCAGAAGAAAATTCTAGAAAAGAAATACAATCACAAAATTGCTGCTGAACATGAGAAAGCTAAGGAAATTAATTGCGAGAAAGAGAGGCTGAGGAATGCTATAGAGGAAAAGGAAAACCGTCTTAAGATTATCGCTGAAGTATTAAACGCAGACCGAGGTGATAACTTTGAGGTATATCAGAAGACTACTGGAGAAGTGGCAGCTCAGACAAGCGGCGGTAGGGAATTCACTCCTGGTTCTACTCCGAGGGCTTTGCCAGCACATTTACTGACTCCATTCAGCTCTGCCCCCCAAACAAGAGAAACAAGAGACACCCCAGCGTCATCCCGCCGTGGGGTCGCAATCGCGAACCCTAGACACAGGCGCTCGTTATCTGCAGACGGCCGAGGCTGGATAGAACACGCTCCAAACAAAATCGTCCCAATGGGCACAGTTATGAAGCCAAATATCCACAACAGCAAAGTTGTGAACAAGTTAACCAGCGTTAAAGACATTGCGAACTCTAAAACTTCAAAGTACTGTCTTATATCTCAAGAGCAAGATACTGATGGGGAGTTAGAAACTAAGTTGTATAAGGGAGATGTGGTCCCTACTTGTGGCGGAGGTGCTCAAGTAATATTCAACGATGTAGAGATGTTAAAACAGTTCTCACCAACAAGGGAGTCGTCCCATTCTCATTCACATTCTCACAGGATGTCGGGTAACTGTGCAAGGCATTCTGGGAAACGCAGGGACACCGGTTGCTCACCCCCTCAAACTCCGTCAAATACAAGTAAGAAACAACGAGTAGATGATGATTAGGTTCTTTTTTGTTAAGTTTACTAATACTGGAAAGTACTACATACTTATTTAATCTGTATTTTCAATTTGTTTACTATAACATTTCAGCAATTTTGGATGTGAGATGCACAAAATGGTTTCAAATATTGTTTTGATATGTTATTCATGAGCACAATTTATATATTTACTAATGATTATGTAATGGGTCTGAATCGTGTTTATCGGCACGCCCGACGTTTTGGTGTAGGCCATGCCGAAACGTCGGGGCAAATAGAAAGGTATTTCATCTTTCTTGTCGTTTAGTTAACACCATTCAGACCCGTTACATAATCATTAGTATGTGTACAAATCGTGGTAGTTTAATAGCTTACATATATTTTTAGGGTTCCGTACCTCAAGGTAAAAAAAGGAACCCTTATAAGATCACTTTCTTGTCCGTCTGTCTGTCTGTCTGTCCGTGTGTCACCACCGATTTTCTCAGGAACGGGTGGACCTAGGAAATTGAAATTTATACCAGATACTGAGGTCTATGGTTGCTATTAGGTGTATGAAAATCAGGGTCCTGGGTCAACCCAATAAAAAGATATGGTCAAAATTAGATTTTTGCGAAAACTTGTAAGTACCAAGTGTGCTGTAAGACCTTGGTTTTGACCAAAATTGACAATTCTAGGTCAACCGTAAGTACCCTATAGGTTTTGGGTCGAAAACCTATATGGTAGTTCCCGTTGAACTAGAATCACGAAATTTGGCCAAAAGCAGGGTCTTACAGCACAAATAAAGGAAAAATTACAAAAAATAAAAAAAGTGGAAAATTTAAGGGTGTCCCCATACATACATAGTAGACTCCATTTAAGATAGTCCTCTAAGTTGTATGGGCGCTTATACAGATTTAGAGGACTAGCGTAATTAGCACCAAGCTCAAATAAGGTAAAATGCGTACGGAACCCTCGGTGCGCGGGTCAGACTCGCACTTGCCCGAATTTATTTTGTATTACTAAATGATATCATTTGGTAGTATTTGCTATTATGCAGTATGGATGTGACTGCAGAGGTATAGCTAGCTCAATTATAACAAAACGCTAAACTAGATGGATTAAGGGCTAAAACTATAGTATGGCTACTCTATGGAATAACTAAGAAATCATTTTGTGTATCTATCTATTAAGCTATTCAATACATAATTTGCGTTAAGCCATATGAGATGTTAGTATGTAATATTTAAAACAAAATCCTTTCATTTAAAATTATTGTTCTTTTGATAATCTTGGTAAGAATTCAAAACATTGGTAAAAATACCAAAAAAATAATATATTAGTAGGTATTTGTAAAATTTCTAGTTATAGATTTGCTGTTTTTTTTAGTATTCCATACAATCATTCATACAAACTCAGACAAATGGCTTGTGATAATATTTTTTTGTTTAAAGACATGTATGACTGTGATTATTATATAAATTGCTCATTGTAAAGATATTTTTTTTAATATCTTTAGTTGATTTCTTTGTCAAAGGAGTTTTAAGTTTCATTTGAAAATAAAATAGATTACTTACATTTTTATAAATGTAAACTTGAGTTCTGTATTATCTGAATCAGTATTTAAGAAAAACCAGCTGGTCTAATCGGTAGGTCCCTTACTAGGCTAGATGTAGTGGGTTTAATTCCCACCCACGACCAAAGCTTAAGACCTAGTAATTTTATAGTTTTTTTTGTTATTTGGAAGGTTTAACTTACTGTTTCCATATTTGGGAAATAAAAATTTAAGTTGGTTTATTGATAGCATTTTAATTGGTCATAATAATTATCTGATTTCCAAGTGTGCAGTCACTTTTATTTGTTAAATTCACAGAAATAATTTCTATGATGACTATGAGTTAAATTTCATTATATAGTAAGTACATACTTATTCAGATATTGCTACTGATTCAGATAAATTAAATTTAAAAGTTTCTTTTAGAAAAATATAACAAGAAATATGTTAAAAAGTGATACCTTAAAAAACAAACTGCTGCAATTCCAATGTACATAGGTTCATTTCTTTATTAATATTACTTTTAGTTTTAAATAAATACTATACAATATGTACCATTTTTTTAAGTATTTCGGGTACATTTTGAAGGGATTTCAAGTCGATGAAATTGCTGACACGGTGTTGTAATATTGAGGTATAGTTATGATAAATAAATGGCTGCTTAAAATATATTAATATACTGTTGAAAATAAAAGGTTATTTTTTTCAATATTATCTAGGTTCCATCTTACTGACAAATTGGAGTTTATAAAGTTGATTTCAATTTCTATTCATTCAAGAGATTTCTTTGCTGATTAATTTGGTTATCTATATTTATTTTAAATTTTTCAGCTCACAGTAAAATTAAATTTTTATACCAGTTTTTGTTTATGGAGTAGTTTTATTTTCATTAATTTAGACATCAGATAACCTAGGTATTTAATGTAAACATGTAATTCTCTTTGTAAAAGTGAATGAAGGGTTTCATCTAAACACGTTTTTTTTCTATATTGTTAAGCATGTATGTATATTATGTTTTATAACTATACCTTAATGTCACAATCACAACCTGTATATTGTACAACTTAGACTTATACTCGCATTTAGTACAATATTATTAGTAATTAAGTCTGGACCACCTCATATATTCAAACAGTATGTACCAATATTTTATAAAGAAACTTATAATAGGCAGAATTTAAATACCTACATAATTATGCAAAGTCATCTGTAAGGCCTAATAGGCAGAATTTAAATAAATATGCAAAGTCATGTATGGCCTATAATTACATATGTATACCAAGTATATTCCAAGCCATTGAGGAGTGATATTTTTTGTAAATAGGTATGTACTAGCTTCTATCCATAGTTTATCGGTACATAAGCTAGCTCATGCGCAAATCTGGTGTATAAACGCCCAAAAACCACTGAAAGGAGTTTTGTCAAACTCCTTTCAGTGGTTTTTGGGCGAAAGAGTAATAAACTTAAATTCATCTTCACTGACTTTCGCGTTCATAAAAGGACCAGTAGTTCCTGATATTAGTTATTATATTGACCTGCGTTAAACCAACCAATCAAACAAACTTTTCAGCTGTATTATATTAGTAAAGATTACGATTCAATTACAAAAGACAAGATGAATTTATTCAACATAAAAACGAATTACGTTATCGAAAGTATTCATAAAACTTTGCATTAAAGTTCCTTTACGCAAGTGTAAAGAAATTATCTCGTCTCAATGGCTGCTAGATTTTTGTATAGTTCAGTTGTTAAAAGTACTTTTTTTAGTATTGTTGATGTTTTTGCACAACCCGGGATTAAGTTTGTTTTTATTATTATATTGTAGATCTGACATTCCTAGTCTTAATTGAATACGTAGATAAGTTGTGGACCATAGAATTTTATATGAGCAGGGATTAATACTTTAAAACTCAACTTTAAAACGATTACGATATAAAACATACTAATCTTATGCAACGGGTCTCCATCACGTTTTTTGTCTCTCTTTACAAAAATATTTTTTTCTAGTGCGGACTACGAATGAAAAAGATCATAGCACCTTATATTTCTTACTAAAGGTATGGCATAGTGGTTTAAGCGATCGCGTCGTCCTTTAGAGTTGGCCAGAGTGGTATGGGCTCGAATCCGACACTAGACAAAACTTTGTATGATCCACAAATTGTTCATACAAATTAATTTAACGGGTCTTAATCGCGTTAACTTATTTCAGGTATAAATACCTATTTGCTTCCGACGTTTCGCTCGTCTTGCACTGAGCGTGGTCTCCGCAACCACGCACGGTGCAAGTTAAGTTAACGCGATTCAGACTCGCTAAATTATGTTGTATGATGTATACTAATCGCGAAGGTTTAAAATCGATTACCACAAATTGTTGTTTCAATTCTATGTGTACTTTGTGTAAATATAATAATAATAATATTCTACCACATTCACACAACACCGTCTAGTCCCAAACTAAGCAGAGCTTGTACTATGGGTACTAGACAATGGATAAACATACATATAAACTTTTTTTTGTAAATACATACATATTACACATAGAAACACCCAGACCAAGACAAACATCCATGTTCATGCACACAAATGTTTGACTTGAGCGGGAATCGAACCCGCGACCTTCGGCGTAGCAGTCGCTTACACTCCCACTGCGCCAACCGGTCGCCGTCATAATATAAAAAATAATTTATCGTTAAACCCTCATGGTAATTCCTTAGCTGTGCACTTACAGTTGCAGTACGATTCACACATTTCCTCCTACGGCATATAGTAGGGGAGCTCACGATGCTTAAATTGGGAGTTACTCGAACGTCATAGAGACCTATTGGGTGGCAAAGCTTAGATGATAAAAAGATGAAAATGTAAATAATGTATACCTTTTTATCGATGAGGGGAGCGGCTATATATTTTCAAAAAGGTAAAATAACTATACAACGGTCAAAGTCTCTAGCTGACAAGTAGCCGTCAATATTGTCCTTATGGTGTAGGATGATAATCGTACAGCAACCGCTTAGCTTGACTTGCGCTGTATACCACACTGATTAATAGAATAGGGGTCGTGGGTTCAAATCCGGTCTATTGAATTAATAGTAAACTCTATAATTAAGTTGTATTGGGGTTTAGGATGTTGCTATTGAAATAATTAAAACGAAGCAATTTATTTGATGGGGTGATTTAACTATTTCTTTGGGTGATAAATGTAAATTAATATAAATGGTCAAAAATATAGTTAATGAGGAAACGGAAGTTAATAAAGTTATGATTTTAGGTTGAATAATTTCATATGGCTTTCGGTATCTTGGTAGCTGTGTTAAAAACTTAATAGTAAAAATAAAAAACTTCGTGTAAAAATAACATATATTTTTGAAAGGAAAAACAATACTTACACAATAAAAAACGTAAAAACAAACAAAAAATAAAAATCACAAATATAATATGGCCAATAACATAAAAAACAGAAAATACACATTTAATTGTATCTTTCTGAGCTCCAGAGATTTTGTAGTCGCAATGGTATCTACACACCTACTGATGCAAAAATAGCGCAAGCTAGAAAGTTTAGGCCTATCATCAGTAACTTCTAGCTCTAATAGCTTAGGTGACTCCTTTTACGCTAAAAGAGTAGAGAATAAATAATTCGATATAGGCTAAAATTATTTAATCTAAAGTAATTTTAAAGTATTTCAAGCTATTTTTACTCGAAATAAATTCAAGCAACTAAGTACCCTATTAAATAATTTAACGGCTCGTGAACGTTCCAAATCAAATATTTGTTCCAGATCTTAATCGCGCAGTTACTTACAAGGGGTTCCGGGCTAATATTATTAAATCGTTTTGCCCCAAAATTTCAATCGGCTTATATCGGTCATGGTCGCCGAAAGACAAAAAAATACCAACGCGTTTAAAACCTGACAGCAAACATACTATTTTCGCTATTATAAAAGGCTGGAAGCTCTAGTTATCCCTTAAGTGTCGTCAAACAGCAACTCAGTTAAACCAATCATTACAATCAATTTGTTGCCCGACTTCTACCCACACACAATTATCCGAGCCCTTAGTCTATGCCTACGGCGTAGCGGAGGGCTTTATCTATTAAGCTAGTTAAAAACGATTGGACACAACTTGTCTCCGTAATACGTACTTAATTATAATTATGTGGATATGGGTATATTTTGTAACAACGTATTATTTAGCTGTATATTGTAACTTGTCACTTTGGGTTATGTATTAAAAATACTTTTTCCTTGAATTTTGTTTTAATCTTACTACCTTCTTAAGTCTCTTTACCTACTTGATAAAGAGTGTAAAACAGCTGAAAGGTTTACCCGCCTTTTACTTAGTTTAAAGAGCGGCGACTGCTTAGTTGAGAGCTCTTACTTTAACCTTTTAGTACTGACGTGGGTGTCTCACAGACGCAGAGTTAACAAATATGAGTTTTATTTAAAGGCCTTTAAAGTTACTCTCGCGCCCTTTCCTGTACACAACTCTCCTGTACCTAACATGTATATGATTCAGTCGAGAGCTCACAAGCAGTGCCGTATCACCGTCTAGGAGACGTCCCTTCTACATGTATATGTATGATATGAGTAAACCACGTCAGTACTTAAAGGTTAAAATATATAGATAGTATTAACCTAAATTACAGTTTTTGTGCAGAGACAAAGCTAGGGATCTGTTATGCTGTCTCTTTTGGTAGAATTAGGTACCTAACTTCCTACTACATTAATGATGCTCATTCAATATTCTGGAGAAAGAGACCAACACCATCTTATTAGGTTTTCTCCATCAGCTAACGTTATTGGTAATAATCTTGAGACCCTTCAAGAGTTCTACTTCTCGTATGGCCGTCGAAGTAGGAAAATCTATAATGCAATCGTCTAAAGCCAAGGGCGGATCTTCTACTAATGACTTTTCAGTCGCCCTTTTTAAAACCTTCCTTCACCAGTTTCAAACAAACTTTTTATAACCCCTTTTCCCGCCCTCCCAAACAAACAAAATCATCAGCCATGTTCGCTTCCTAGCCCCTAAGTTCAAATATAATATTCGAAGCAATTATGGACAATTCAACGGTCGCCTGTTGAAGTTTGACGTCTCTCAGCTTCAATTCTTTAACGGTTTATCAAATTATATTTAATAAAGAGCAGGAAATAAGCAATTTGTGTAAAGGAGTGATGATTAGGTCTTGTCTGTTGTGAAGTGTATGTTTAAGGTCTGATATAAGATATTTAACATATGGTAAATAATATCAAGTTTATGAACAGAAAATCCGTGATAGTGTCTTGCTGAAGAAGAAAAAAGTGCCACAAAGGGTATCCAGGCATTTACAATTTAACACATATACCCATCATCGGTGAAAAGATGTCCTCTACAACGAATTCCTGAATTTGTTTTAGTTTTGGGCGCAATGGGCACTGGTTGCTTTGATCAAAGTATTAGGTACCTACCAAGAGAAACACTATAGAAAGTCATTTATCATGAAAAGACTTGACGGGATAGGAAGGGGCTTTGCGGGCCTGTGCCCCCGTGCCTCATCCTCTATTTTCTGTAAACCAAGCACTATGCTCTGAAGTCAGGGTTATGAAACTGCACGCAGAGCTTATTTGGGCTTTTCAATGGTATAAGGCTAAAGTAATTTTCCCTTACTAACAGGGTGAGCCCTTGGGCGTAGATGGGTTTCTTTTCTCTTGTCCCTGAAATTGAACTTGACTCATAGTACGAGCAAGGAGCCCATCGACTGCGACGGAGAATCTTGGTGTTGCCGTGTTGTTCCGTATTTATCTACTTACTTCCTTTTTAATTTACTTCGTAGACCGTCGACTGCAGCGAAGAATCTCTTGGTGTCGTCTTTTATAGGCACCTACCGCATTGTTTTAATATTTCGTATGTTCCACGTACCCTGATAACTTCAGGACACGCGTAGTGCGGACTGCCGCAGGAGGTTTCGAGCAAGGACCCCGCGGGCTGTAGCGACGCCATGCCGAAGTCTGCTATCTTGATGTTGTTCCTTTCGTCTAGCAGGAGATTCTCGGGCTTTAGGTCGCGGTGGCTGGAACGAGAAAGTAGATATATTCAATATGACTTGTTTAGGTATCCAAACGTATAAAACGCGTTCTTTAAATATACATATTAAGGTGCAGTGAAGTTTATAAGGAATTTTTAATTCACTGTTTTTTTGGGTTATTCCTGTTTGCCCCTGGCCTAACGGGGGCAGACAGATATAACCCAAAAATCAGTAAAGTAAAAATTTATAGTAGATACTCTACATATATGTACTTAGGTACTATTGACTGCACTGTTGGCGTAGTGGTTTAAGCGGCACCCACGCCGCTTGACTATGCCGAGTGTTGTGGGTTCAAAGTACACACGAGATAACACTTTGTGTGACAAAAAATGTTGTTTTGAGTGTAGGCAGGCAGGTACTATGTGTCCGTAGGTTTGTAGATTTGTAAGGTTTCCCGCAACACAGGATTTATATCATTAAGTCAGCCTAATGACGTCCACTGCAGGACATAGGCCCCCCTCTTGGTGGAGAATCTTGATTCTCCACAAAGAATTGAGGCTCCCGCAAACAACCGCTTCCCGCGATCTTAACCAAATTATCAACTCCGTTGTTCGAGCTATGTCAATCGCCACTTCATCTTGGCTATTCGGAGATCTTTGTTGGCCACTTTGGTTCGCCTGTGGATTTCCTCATTTCTGATTCGATCTTACAAGGAAACTTCGAACGGTATCTCTCTCCATCGCCCTTTGAGTGACTCAGGCCCATAGGATTGAAACATATATATAAGTTAGGTACCTTAATACCACTTACCATATAGAATGGCTGTGACAGAAGTCTAACGCGGAGATGATCTGTCTGAAAAACCGTCTCGCCTCCTTGGGCGTCAGCCTGCCCTTCTTCACCAGATAGTCGAACAGCTCACCCCCACTCACGTGCTCCAGGACTAGGTATCTGGAAATAAGATAATTAAAACGTTAATAGTCAGTGGTCCAGTGGATAGCGTATGATTGGTGGGTACCGGATCGGGCAAAAGTGTTAGCTACTGGGATTTTTCCCGACCCCCAACGACATTGGTGCGCGCCGTGGTTAGAACCAGATACTCTCTGCAGAGTATCTGCCTCTGTGTGAATGATGACAGTATTCAATAGCATTTGATTTAGTAATCTATCTACCTAATGGATGAGCCCGCGGTTACACCCGCGTTATTTAAGACTACTGCTCCGCTCCCGAGGCTCATAGCGTGATGTTATATACTTAGCCTATAGCCTTCCCCGATAAATGGTCTAACTAACATTGAAAGAATTTAAAAAATCGGACCAGTAGTTACTAGTTCCTGAGATTAGCGCGTTCAACCAAACAAACAAACTCTTCAGCTTTAACTATCAGTATTAGAAGTATTCAATAGCATTTGGTAATCTATCTACCTATTAGTACCTACCCCTTACCCTCACACCCACAACTCTCGTTTGCTTTTATTAGTTTGATGGAATACGACGCATTCCACCTTCTGATACTTACCTAGTAGGAAAAATGGATCCCAGACTAATCTCAGTGCATCTTACATTAATGATCTACAGAGAGTATAGTACGAGTTTGCACTCGATCGTCACGGTGGACGATAGCCTAGTCGACGGGAACAATTTCCATACAATTTCTAAATGCGCCCCCTAGCGGTCTCTATCGATCGCTACTCTCCGGGGCGCTTTTCACCGTGATGATTGGATGCAAACTCCTACTAGACTCCCAGATCACTTCTGTGCTAAGCGACTACTGCGGGTTCCGCAGTATTCGGCAGATGGCTGTAGCCAGATTAAAACGAACACTAGGCATTTTTGCGTGACAAATAATCTCTCAATTTTGTAGGGAAAATAATGCACCGGTATGCATGTCATCGCTTAGGTGTCACACTCCAAACTAAGGTCGTCAATGACACATCTCATCATCATCATCAGCCTTTAACAGTCCACTGCTGGACTAGGCCTCTCCTTTGAAAGGAGGGTTGGTATTGGGTTTGTATCAAGTTTTCCTTCTCTTACAGTGCTGTTCTCTGCATAATATGCTCCCTCTGTCGGCTCTTACGACACCCATGGGATGATATGAGGTGGTGACAATCCGTATTCTTAATCTGTCACCACACGGACATCTACCATCCGTAGAAAATCGGTTAGATAAAATTTAAGGGATACACGTTTAGATATTCTGGCCATTTCATAAAATATCATCTACACAAATGTTGACACCGCTAAAGTGTAACACTCCAAACTGAAGCCATCTTATATCTTACTAGACGATGCCCGCGGTTACACTCGCGTTAGTTAAAGCTACTGCTTCACTCCCGTCGCTCATAGCGTGATGTTATATACCCTTTATCCTTCCTCGATAAATGGTCTATCTAACACCGAAAGAATTTTTGAAATCAGTCCAGTAGTTCCTGAGATTAGCGCGTTCAACCAAACAAACAAACTCTTCAGCTTTAAATTAGTATCTTATACTAATTTGGTTGAACGCGCTAATCTCAGGAACTACTGGACTGATTTCAAAAATTCTTTCGGTGTTAGATAGCCCATTTATCGAGTTAGGCTATCGGCTATATAACATCGCGCTATGATCGACGGGAGCAGAGCAGTAGCCTTAAATATCGCGGGTGTTACCGCGGGCATCCTCTAGTCAATGATAACACTGGGGTGCCATCCAGCTTAATAAAAATATAAAAGACTAGAGGACGCCAGCAGCTACGCCTGCATTTTTTTTAATTTACCCGTTTTGACCGATCCCGTGGGAATTTCGGGAAATCCCTTCTTAGTGCACCCCTACGGTCCTCAAGGAACATACATGCCAAATTTCAGCTTCCTGCGCCCAATAGTTTCGGCTGTAGCGTGTCTGTCAGTCAATCAGTAACGCAAGGATTTTATATTAAGATATACTTACAGATATTTCTTATTCTCGTAAACATCTGACAGCCCTAACACGTGCGGATGCTCTATCAATTTCATAATTGCTATCTCTCTCTCCACCTGTAATACAGAAAATGTCGAGGTTAAATAACTATTTGACTAAGTAGGAACCTACAGTAATCGCCAATCTTTATGGCCGCTCTGAATGTAGCCATCGCGGCAGCGCAATGCGGCTAGGTTCGGAGCGGCCATAAAGTTTGGCGAGTACTTGTATTTGAGTGAAAGGTAAACATTAGGTCCACTCATACAATCAATCAATAATCAATTGATTAGAAACCTATGGAATGTCAATATATAAAGTTTGAGCAAAGAGCTCAGATATTTACATAGAGGCGCATTTCTTATGGGCGCTCTGAAGCCAAACTTTCTGGGACCCGAATTGCCGCTTGGCGGCGTGGCAGTCGCGCTGTGACAGCTGTCTCTACGAGAGCAAGAGAGACGAAAGTTCCTCCTGTGTATTTTAAAACTACGAGAGCAAGATAGATTGAGAACGACGCCAGCGCCGCCAACGGCGCCAACTACGGACTAAACTGGAGATAGTGTCCACTTGGAATCGGCACACGAAATCCTTAAGAACTCCGCTTCTATGTAAATCTGTATTCATTGGTTTGAGGCTGTTAATTTCTGGGGGCCTAGTACGTGTTTCGATCGAGTCGCGATCGCGAGTCGTTTTCTTGATGAGAACAATTTCTTGTCTTGACTACCTATCTGGTAGAAGCGTTTTAAAAAACATAGCATAACTTCACGCCTTTTATCCCCGAAGTTAAGTCAGAGGTGTATTACACACCCACTTTTCGCCAGTTATGTTTTGGTCCCAATGTAATAGGGGGCGAGCCTATTGCCATCTACCGGGCACATTATTAAGCGAGCGATAATTAACATTATTAATTTAATACACACATAACTTCGAAAAGTCAGAGTGTGTGCCCGGGGTACCTGGGGATCGAACCCGAGACCATCGTCTCGGCAGTCCGTTACGTACACCACTGGGCTATCGCCGCCTAGAAGGTATAGTATTTTATATTATCTGTGGCATTACTGAATTTTTCCAAAAGTCTCAGTAGCAGACGTTTGGCCGTGCCCCGCGCTTATTTCAGACACCAGTCCTCACACATTTTAAGTGTCTATTAAATGGTAAAATTGTTCATCATCATAAGCAACCCTTTATACTGACCCACTGCTGGGCACGGGCCTCTTCTCACTATGAGAAGGGTAAGGCCATAGTCCACCACACTGGCCAAGCGCGGGTTGGCAGACTTCAGATGTCTTTCGAGAACATTATGGAGAACTCTCAGACATGCAGGTTTCCTCTCGATGTTTCCCTTCACCGATAAGAAACGATAATTAACAAATTAATACGCACTTAACTCCGAAAAGTCATTAGTGCGTGCCGTGGATTCGATTCCGAGACCCTCCCGATGAAATTGTTAAACCTACTGAATAATGTGGAGAATAAAATAATAATTTTTATGTAAATAAATGGCGTAGGTACCTTCATCAACACACTTTCGCTGAGCTTTTCTCTGTTGATAATCTTGATGGCGACCTTCTTGCCTGTCACGCAGTGGACACCCAGTTTCACCAGCCCTGGAACGGAAAGAAACAACATATTAAGTAAGTAATGTAGGTACTCATTAATATTAAGTAAGTAAGTAATCTTCTTGCGTTTTATCAGTATTTTGCAACACAGAAAAACAAACGAAAAACATTCTACCGAGCGTAAGCACTTAAGCTGAGGGTCTAGTCCGAGTTTGCACTCGATCGTCACGATCGACGATAGAATTGTCGCCGGGAACAATTTCCATACATTTTCCAAAAGCGCCACCTAACGTAGTGTTGCGATCGATAGAGACCGCTAGGGGGCGCATTTAGAAAATGTATGGAAATTGTTCCCGTCGACTAGCTATCGTCGATCGTGACGATCGAGTGCAAACTCGGACTAGACCCTCAGAGGTGTAATATTACAACCACATTTCGCCATGGTCCCACGTAATAGGACTATAGGAGGCGAGCCTAATACCGTTACCATTTGCACATTACCAGGCCCCGAGCTGCTCCGTGTGGTGACGGATTCAGAATACGCAATGTCACCACCCCATATCATCCCATGGGTGTCGTATGAGCCTACAGAGGGAGCTTATTATGCAGAGAACAGCACTGTAAGAGAAGGAAAACTTGATACAAACCCTATACCGAGGCCTAGTCCAGCAGTGGACTGTTTAAGGCTGATGATGAGGTCATAGTCTTTAGTTAACTATGACCTAGTCGTGTCGTAAAAAACAGCTGTTCCAAACAATATTGAAAGTTCAATATTGTTTATAATGCCACTAGGCGTGTCTAAAGGCGTGCAGAGGGTCTAACACGAGTTTGTTTCGCCGCACACGGGCCACCGGCCACAACCCCAAAACGCCGTCACCGGCATATTTCCTGTAGTTTTCATAAGTACATTTTATAAGGACTACAATCGACACGCTACAATCGTTGCGCGCTTCTTGTGGCCCGCACCGGCCACCAAACGCCGACACGAAACGTCGCTACACGCCACTTGCGTGATTCCCCACCCCTCTCTCCCTTTCTCTCTGGCGACCACCGGCCACAAGTGGCTGCTGCGCGCTTCAGCTACTTTTGTAGATGCGTCTAGCTTCTTGTGGCGGCGTTTGTGGTTCTGGCCAGTGGCTCGTGTGCGGTGACCCTTTTGCACTCTATTGTCACGGTGGACGATAGACTAGTCGACGGGAACAATTTCCATACATTTTCTAAAAGCGCCCCTAACGGAGAGTAGCGATCGATAGAGTCCGCTAGATGGCGCATTTAGGAAATGTATGAAAATTGTTCCCGTCGACTAGTCTATCGTCACTGTGTAAAACTCGTACTAGACTCTCAGTAATCTTAACGTATCGTAATTCATATCTAATCCTTGTTTCGCAATAGCTCAAGACTCGGAATAACGGCTGTTGATCAGATAAAGTGTTGTCTCGTGTGGAGATCGAACCCACAACACTCGGCACAGTGTCAAGCGGCGAGGTGACCATTTAAATCTATACGCCAAACAGACAGTCGAAGAATTGAACTTTATAATACTCGGACAATGTGACCTCTCTAACCACTGCACCATACAGTCAGTCATTCGACGTCGACGCTAAGTTTCCATGAAAGGAGTTTAATTTCACAGTTTCCTGTAATGCACTGACCTACTTTATAGAGTGGCTAATACCGCCGCTCCACTATTCAATTTTTCTTTCTGTGATTTTTAATTAAGGCATTTTATTACTTTTAGGCTTAGATAGCAGGATCTGTGAGAGGTAGAATCACGATTGAATTTCAAGTTCTTTTCGATTAAAATTCAATTGTACGAAATGATTTCCGGGATTGTTACATTTAATGCATTTTTATAAAACTAATACCGACTGCCTCCGTGTTCCAGTGGATAGCGTATACGACTGCTGAGGGTCTAGTTCGAGTTTGCACTCGATCGTCACGGTGGACGATAGCCTAGTCGACGGGAACAATTTCCATACATTTTGTAAAAGCACCCCTAACGGAGAGTAGCGATCGATAGAGACTGCTAGGGGGCGCATTTAGAAAATGTATGGCAATTGTTCCCGTCGACTAGGCTATCGTCCACCGTGACGATCGAGTGCAAACTCGTACTAGGCCCTCAGATCGGAGGTCCCGGGTTCGATTCCCGGGTCGGGCAAAAGTGTTACAAGGTTTTTCCGAATTCTCAGTAGCAGCTCGGAGTCTGGTGATGTGCCCGGTAACGGCCATAGGCTCGCCCCCTATTACGTGGGACCTAAACAATTCATGGCGAAATGTGGGTGTAATATTACACCTCTGCCTACCCCTTCGGAGATACAGGCGTGAGTCTATAAAAAAAAATGCACGGCTGACGTATTGGTTTAATCGATCGCCTCGGAGTTTTGCACCAGTTGCGGATCTACGGGAGGGGCTAACCTTGCCCCCGGCGGCAGCGCCATGGGGGCGCCTAAATCAAGTCAGGACATAGACTGAAAAATTAGAAATAGTTGGGCAACTGTTGGGAGGGGGCGCCATTATTAAGATTTGCCCCAGCTCGAACAAAACGTAGATCCTTTACTGTTTCGCCCTGATTCACTACTTGACCATAAATAAATATTGTAGATATACTTTTATGAAATTCTTTGGTTACTTTAATACTGACAGCTAACGCTCAGCCGAAACCACGGCGCAATAAGCTGAAATTTGGCGTGTATGTTCCTGGGGAACTTCTCAAGGGTGCCCTAGAAAGGATTAACCGAAATTCCCGTAGGAGCGGGCAGAAACGGTTAAATTAAAAAAAAAGATGTGTTGGCGTAGCTGCTGGCGTCCTCTAGTTAAAAATAAATCATCCTCCTAGCGTTATCCCAGTTTCAACCCGAGGGTCTAGTACGAGTTTGCACTCGATCGTCACGGTGGACGCTAGCCTAGTCGACGGGAACAATTTCCATACATTTTCTAAAAGCGCCCCTAACGGAGAGTAGCGATCGATAGAGTCCGCTGGGGTCCGCTAACTAGTCTAAGCGGATTTGGCTGAACATTAGCTTTTCCACAGAGCGACTGCCTGTCTGACCTCCGCAACTCGAAGGGATAGCAATATTCCATGGTTGAGACTAGTGTCAGTTTATTTAGAAGGTACTGACTATATAACGACTGTCAAAGATCTTCATGACAACCGGCACCGATGGCTTTACGTGCTCTCCGAGGCACGGGACAAGCGATATTTGATAATTCAATACGCACATAATTCCGACAAGTCATTAGTGCGCGCCGTGGATTCGAACCCGATACCCGATACTCTGTTGATATCTCTACTAGGCTATCGCATACCTACTTATTAAAATAATGTCGTTTACATCCAGACAGCTGCAAACATTTTGGTATCTAACCAATATTGATAGAGGTGTTGGTATTTGGCACTGCATATTTGGAGTAAAGCCAACGAACCAACTGAACTATTGCGTCAATTCCCTGGGGGTCGCTGCGACGTAAGTTATGCTTCCCGTAAGATGAACAACGCCATCTAGCTGCGTAATTATGGACTGTTTATCTTATGTATGTTGCAAAGTTAATAATATTGCATAAGGTTTCAGTCCCTAAAGATTAAAGAGGTTTCTGGCTATGCTTACAAGATTATTCTTTATCTCTACTACCAGCACACAACATTCTTTATTCGTATATAGAATGTTATGTGTCATATCATTATCATTCAAACATATGCTCATAGAGTCAAAGCACACTAGAAAGTACAAAACCAGTTTGTAGTAGAAACTGGTTTTGTATACGAGTGTCAATGTGCATGTAAAGTAGGACTGGAAGCGACGATGTCTTGCTGAGCGATTCTCGCCCATATGGTGGTCTAGCGGGAAGTTATTCGACTGTACATGTACACGTCCGTGTCATGTGATAACGGATTAAGAAAACAAAGTGTCCTGCTCTATTTCATCCCGTGGATGACGTAAGAGGCGATAAAGGAAATACGCGAAGCAAATAGTATCATTGCAAAGAGGCAGAATATTCGACACATAACACTAAGCCGACACGTTTGACCAGCTTGGTATATGCCAAGTCCTCCTACTGACTCACAATAGCATTCTAAAGCAGATTAGGAGCAGCCATTATTAAGATAATGCTTGTATACACCTTAATTTTCCCTGTGATCGACTATGGTGATTTGTGTTATTTCGACCTGAATGCAGACCTCCTCAATAAACTTGACCGTCTTCTAAATAACTGCATTCGATTTATTTTTAATCTTCGCAAGTATGACCATGTGTCTGCTTATCGTTCTCGTTTGAAGTGGTTACCCATTCGTCAACGCCGTAGTATGCGCGCTCTCACTACACTCTACTCTATTCTCATGTCTCCTAACACACCTTCCTATCTAACTTATCATTTTCAATATCTGTATTCCAGTCATAATAGAACTCTACGCTCCTCTAATAATCTACTCGGGCATCATCCAACAACACACTAAGGTGGTTAATGTACCCCACCGAAAAAGAATTATACGTCCTTGGATTACACCTGGTCTTCTGAAATGTATAAAAAATCGGGACTCGTTACATCAAAAGGTAAAAGCAGACACTGACAACATAATACTCCAAAAAACATACAGAAGATATCGTAACTTCTGTAACAACTTGCTGCATAAGTTGAAGTCTGCATATGAACGCACGCAATTTCAGAATGCTAGGGGAAATTCAAAGGCGACTTGGGAAGTAATTAAGACCATTAGTAACATTACACGGGAAAATAAACCACCAAATGAACTTCTTAACGTCCTTCCAACACCTAAAGAATCAGTAAATTCAATTAATAAATATTTCGCTAATATTGGGGAGTCTCTTGCGTCTAAAATTCAAAATACACACACCAACAACAGTGTAAACTTTAGCAGCTATGATGTTTGGGATAAAAAAAAGCTGGGCAAATCTATGGTTCTACCGGAAATCACTGCGTTGGAACTCGAAACAATCATCCTAGGCCTCAAAACTAATTGTGCGGTGGGATCGGATGGTATTTCTGCTGATGTGCTTAAATCTACACGTCATGTTCTGATACCACCGTTGATGTATATTTTCAACCAGTGTATATCTACAGGCATTTTTCCTGAGGTGTTTGAAAGAGCTCTTATACGTCCGGTCTATAAGAGTGGGCACAGAAATCTAGTAACAAACTATCGACCTATATCAGTTTTGACCACAATCTCCAAAGTCTTCGAAAAGTACATAAACGCCAAATTAAAAGAGTACCTTAAACATTTTAATATAATTTCTTCAAATCAATATGGCTTTATTGAAGGTAAGTCCACGGAAGTGCTATAATTGACTTCACAGAGACGGTTACAAAAATTATAGATAGCAAACGTAAAGCAATGGCCATATTCTTAGATTTATCAAAGGCGTTTGACACGGTTTCTGTTCCCATTCTTCTAGACAAGATGGAAGCTATAGGTATAACAGGGACTGTTCTTGACATCTTCAGGAGTTATTTAAGTGGACGGACGCATTGTGTGAAAATTGACAGCTGGGTGAGTGATGAGATTCCAGTGAATTGTGGCGTACCGCAGGGAAGCGTGTTGGGGCCTACTCTCTTCCTGATATACGTAAATGATCTGTGTCACCTCTCAATACCGAACTGTAAAATTATTACATACGCTGATGACACCTCTCTCGTTATTCAGGGAGAGAGTTGGCACCTTACCTATAAGCATGCTGAAGCGGCACTCTCGGTGATTATGTCGTGGCTTACAGGCAATCTTCTAACATTAAACATTGATAAGACCAAATATATAACGTTCTCTTCAGCTCTATGTTCGCAACCAGGAAATGAGCTCACGATCAAAGCTCACATCTGTCTTCAAAGTTACAAAAATTGCGACTGCCTTGCACTTCAGAAAACCATTTCTGTGAAATACCTAGGTGTCCACATAGATGCCCTTTTCCGCTGGGACAAGCAAATAGAGACCGTAGCGTCACGTACTAGGAAATTAATATTTGTAGCAAAAAAACTTAGATCTTCTGCTAACATGAGTACGCTGAAATTAGTTTATAGTGCCTTAGTTCAATCGGTACTATCCTATTGTATTCCGGTATGGGGTGGAGCATGTGCAGCCCACTTGTTGAGAGTTGAAAGGGCGCAAAGAGCTGTATTGAAAGTACTCACTGGTAAACCTCGCAGATATCCAACTAAAATGCTCTATGAAGAATTTTCAGTACTCTCCGTAAGGCAGCTTTTTGTGCTTCGAACTACGTTGCGTAGACATGCGATGCACCCATATAAACGGAGTGCAAGACGACGTAAAGATCACGTTTGTATTATCGAGCCGCACAGAACAGAAATTGCAAGCAGATGTTTCTACATAAGCAGCTGCCGCATATACAATCGCATCAATAAATTGATAAACATCTATCCACTCACTATCAAGGAATGCCAACGGAACGGTCCGTAGAACGCTGGTTGCAGACTCTTGATTACCAGAAAACTGAAAGTCTTCTAAAAATCTTATGCTAGCTTGTAACGTTGTGATACACACACACAAACACACACACACACACACACACACACACACACACACACACACACACACACACACACACGCACACACACACACACACATACATACATACACACACACGCACACAAAATTACATTTAATTATCCAGTTATTATAATATTAAATGAAAATTGCAATCATGATTGTTTATGGTGGATTTTAATTGATAAAAATATAAAATTGTTATCTCACAGACCGAATATTTTGTCTAGAAAAGTGGAAGGCGCTGGCACCCGTGATACAATGTATGCCTACATTAGTACGGGGGCTAACGTTTCACATTTTTATTTTGTAAACTATTTCTTATCTCACCTATGTTGTAAATGTGATTATATTGTAAACCTTTGTTTAAATTAAATACATTATTATTATTATATTATTATTACTCCTCCTATGTCCTTCACACAGCTCTGACTTCATTCACTCATCTTTTCCCGTGCAATCTGTTCTTCTGTGGAACGCCCTCCCTCTAGAGATCAGGACGGCCACCAGCAGACAAAATTTAAATCGAAAGTACGAGAGCTCTTACACTCCGAACTTTCAGGATCATTACATATGAATTGATATCTCTAGTTAGTTTTATATTATATTTATTTATTTATATATATTCATATATATTTATATTTTACGTATATATGTAGGATTATATTTCATAGTATTTACTATTGTGTATATGTATTGTATGTAATTAGTATGTAGTTATTGATTTGTATATATAAATAATACTATGTTAGTCCCTAACACTTCAGCTTGCACCTACTTCATATATCTCTGCATCACCCCAAGGTAGACTGTTAGAGAATGCCTCAGGCATTAAGTCCGCCGATACATGTATATTATGTGTATGAAGTCCAATAAATAAAAATTATCTAGGAGAAGACTGCGAAAGGGTTTAGGATGATATATGTACAAAAGCTTCAGAGTTTTGACGTGACAACGTCTTATAAATTGGTTTGCCGGGTGACACTTCAAGAAACTGCGTTACGCTCCGCTCACGTTATGCGCTCACAATGAGAGCGAGTGAGAGGCACGCGTCCCGCCTAAGAGCGAGAGAGACAGACATAAAAAGTGAAAGGCACGCGTCTTTCATCCTTCTTCCTACTATACGAATGAATATTCACATTAAAATTATTTTACCACTCAAAGTCGTTGTCACGTAAAACTTTCGCCCGTATACCGACTTTACAGGCAACAAATTTTTATCGTGAATTTACTAGTTTCTAGTAAAACTAAGAAAAATGTCCACTAGTGTAAAGTCTAGCCACTTTATAACAAGGCTCAATGTGCTCCGGACTTCTAAGCGCCCGCCGGCTAAAGCATTTTTCAAAACTTCGCACATAAAGATTTCAAAGCCATTAAGATCACTTTGAGAACAACTCAAGTAGGTACGCAAGTTGTCAAGAGACTTAAGCTTATAAAGCTTTCAGTATTAAACAGCTATCATTTGATAGCTGTTTAATACTGAAAGCTTTATAAATAGTCAGTTGCTATTTTGCTAAGAAACAAGCTCGACTATAACATTACATTTATCAAACAACCTTACGCAATCCACTGATGGAAATAGGGCTCTCCATAATTAGGGCTACCATCACTAAAGTGCCGACACCGGATAAACACGGCAAAAATCCCAGATATTTTGTCGTAGGTAATATCGTTTTTCGCAAGCAGCAATAGCCTAGTGGAGAGACCGACAGACTGCTACGCAGAGGATCCGGGTTCGAATCCACGGCACGCACCGATGACTTTTCGGAGTTATGTGCGTATTAAATTGTTAATTATCGCTTGCTAAACGGCGAAGAAAAACATCGTGAGGAAACCTGCATGTCTGAGAGTTCTCCATTATGTTCTGGAAAGACATGCGAAGTCTGCCAACCCGCACTTGGCCAGCGTGGTGGACTATGGTTTTACCTTCTCATAATGGGAAGAGGCCCGTGCCCAGCAGTGGGACAGTATAAAGGGCTGATGATGATGATGATCGTTTTTCGCCGGACACCTCTGAAAAAGTACCTTTTATCGCTTATCTTATCTATAAAAAAATGTATTTCCCCTAACCGCAGAACTGTCCGGGTTAAGCCCGGACACTTCCATAAAACCCCGGCTTTGCGGACCCCAGATGCCCTTCAAACTAGGACAAATCCAGGGAAATCCGGACGGATGGCAGCCCTATCCTTAATGTAAGTCCAACAACAGTGTCAATAGAAGGTCTATTATACCACGCAGGCCAAACATATGGATTGGTATATGGTTTGGTGTTAAGATTTCCGTCTCATCTCATAGATACCTACTATTCTGACCTGTAGGTATGAGTATATTCAAAAGTACTGATCCCTTTAACGACCGTCAAGATTCTTCACGACAACGGGGACCGGCTTGTCATGCTCTTCGAAGCACAGTCCGATAATACAGAATATAAAAAGCACATAGCTTCAAAAAGATAGTGATACGCTAAGGGGGTTTTAAGGCTGCGTTTCCACCAGATATGTGCGAGGATGCGTAGCGAGGGATGTGTTTGTAAAGAACCAATAGAATCGCTTCATTTACCTCACCTTGGTCAGCACAGCTCTGGTGGAAACGGCTCAGCGGAGCTAGATTTTTGCGCATACAAAACAAGCGAGGGATGTGTGCGAGGGATGTGAGCGAGGGATCTGTACGAGGGACGTGTTGCGCGGTTCGTGACATGCTGTGGCAGCCAGTCCATAGACGGAGTCACTCCGCTCCTCCTACTCCTGCATCCTCGCACCACACATTATTCAATGCTCCGCTACACATCCTCATACGACACATTTTCCTCGCACAGCTTTGGTGGAAACCCCCACACATTTTCACAGCACAGCTAGACATCCTCGCACGACACATTTTCCTCGCACATATCTGGTGGAAACGCATCCTAATCCGATACCCTCTGCACAGCAGTTTGTTGGTATCTCCATTCCATTAGGCTTACACTAGCTCAATCAGCCAGTTCAGCGAGCATCATCATATTAGCCGATAGACGTCCACTGATGGTCATAGGCCTCCTTCAAAGCTCGCACACACAGACCGATCTTGAGCCACCCACAACCACCCACTGCCAAGGGCGTCGCCAAGGAGGGCAGATGGGGGCAGCTGGCCTCCCCTGGAGACTCAAAAAGCCCTACAATTCATACTTTTTTCAGTACTTTTCTCATTTTCCATATCAACTTGCCCCCCTCCCCCTCTAGGCCATCAGCTGCCGACTTTGCCCTCCCCTCCCCTCTATTCCAACAAGATCATCGGTCCACCTTGCGGGAGGCTTACCTCTACGACGAAGTCCAGTGCATGGCCACCCTGCCCGTGGTTCAGAGAGATAGATATATAGAATAGATAGATAGAATATTCTTTATTGTACACCATAAAACATTTTATGACATTCATAATACAAAATTTACAAATTGTACAAAAGGCGGCCTTATGGGTTGATTACACCTAACGAGTACAGTGGCGAGACAGTGTCCTCGGCCGAGTACTCGGTTGGTATAAACACTTTAACGAGTGCTCGGCCGAGTGCTCGGCCCAGCAAAGAGGCGAGAGAGTCACTAGAATCCCGATCTGTTTACTAGGCCGAGTACCCACCTCCCCGCATCATTTGTCTACCCCCGCAGCGACTCGGTATCCCGCTCGGCACGTATGAACACGCTCTCGATTGTCACTCGGCCACTCGCCACTCGTTCGTTCGTTATGTTTGTTTATGTTTTTGTTTTCAAATTATCCTAATCTCAATTAAAATGTCCGTTAATAACAAATGGAGCATGGAAACAACAATAAAACTCATTCAGTGTTACAAAATACATGAATGTTTGTGGAATTTTTCTACAGTCATTCTCAAAAGTGCCTTGAATTCTTTGGGATCTTCTGACTGCAATTCATTAAAAAGGCAATTAGTTGCTCCAAGGGCATTTCGCCTTAACATCCATGTTCTAGTCCAAATTCTTCAGTCTTCATCTTCTAATAAATCCTACAATTCGTTTATTATAATGTCTGGTAACAGCTGGTTAAAAACTTTTTTAAATTCTTTTTTTTTTGCGATCGATTGCAGACGTAAGCGTGATCAAATCTAAACTGTCTCGCCACTATAGTAAATACGTGTGACCACCCACTCGGTTCGGCGACTCTCTCGGCCGAGAGCGCATTTACTGACTCGCCACTGTACTCGTTAGGTGTAATCAACCCATTATCGCTATGAGCAATCTCTTCCAGGCAACTTCTTTGGGTGACAGGAACGATGTAGGTTAGCATTAAAGTTCTGTGTGGTGCAATTTAAAACATCCAGAATAAACAATATAATAAACTTATAAATAAGGGATATACCTACACATACATATAAATTCATACATACCTACTACTATATTCAATATACCTACATATATACAAAATTCAATATACTTACACATATACTATATATAAAATACATACTAGGTATAACCACATTCTATGTTATCAAATGGATGAAAGGTAGTGCGTTTTTAACATAGCTTCAAATATTTTAAGGGATTTTGCGCTTCGAATTTCTAAAGGAAGTCCATTCCACAGGCGTACAGCTTGGACAGTAAAATACTTATCAAAAAAGCTTGTGGATTGCATTGGCATTTCCAGCGTCAAATCCTCGGACGACCTCAAGGACCTTATATGTCTGTCATTAAGGAACTTAAAACGTTCTTTGAGATATAAGGGGGTACTAGGATTAAACAAGATATTATACAATAAAGTGAGAATGTGAGTATTTCTGCGAAGTCGAATCGGTAGCCACTTGAGCTTATTGCGGAATTCTGAGACATGATCATATTTGCGTAGCCCAAATATAAATCTTATACAGAAATTTTGGAAACGCTCAAGTTTATTTAGTTGCTCCTCGGTGGGGTCAAGATAGCTGACATCAGCGTAGTCAAGGATTGGTAGAAGCAAAGACTGTACAAGCGCAATCTTAGTGGCAGTTGGTAAGAAATTGCGTAACTTTCGTAAAGATCCAGCTGATGCAAAAAGTTTTCGGCTCGTTTCTTGTAACTGTGGTCGCCAAGACATGGTTTCATCAATGTAAATACCAAGATGTTTTACATGTTTACTAAACGGAAGGTCTTTTCCATTGAAATTAATGCTTGGCAAATCAGACCAGTTAATTTTGGAAACCATTCTTGGGCTGCCAATAATAATCAGCTGCGTTTTGTCCGGATTTACTGTGAGTCCAAATTTCTGCGTCCAATCACAGATTCGCGCCAAGTCCGTGCCAATCGTTGTACAAGCGTCCGCTAGTCTATTCAAGGGGGCTTGCGTATAAATTTGCAAATCATCTGCGTAAAGGTGGTAGGATGAAAGTAATTTGTTTGAAATAGAATTAATAAATATAGCGAAGAGTAAAGGGGATAGCACGCCACCCTGTGGAACACCCGCAATCGTATTGGACCAAGCGGAATAGGTATCATCAATGCGTACACGTTGCCGGTGTCCAAACAGGTAACTCTAAAACCAGTCAATTGCCGATGGAGATATGTTAAGAGAGCGTAGAATACCAAGTATGATGTGCAAATCTACGGTGTTAAACGCATTGCTGAAATCAAGTAAGGATAGAACCGTTAGATTGCCACAGTCCATACCTAGCCTGATATTATCGGTAACGTGAACTAATGCAGTAGCGGTACTGTGCCCTGGACGGAAGCCTGACTGGTATGGATTTAAAAGGTAATTTTTACAAAGGAAGGAACTAAGTTGTGAATGGATAAGACGTTCTAGGACTTTCGATAGGAACGGTAATATGGATATAGGACGATAATCTGTTAAAGTAGAAGGCTTATGTTTTTTAGGTAGGGGAATAATAAGTGCTTCTTTCTCTAGATGCCCCACTTTAAATAAAGACTGTCTTTATTAAGGCGTATTATCAGCTCTATATCAACTGCTTACAAATTACAAACGAACCCGAGTGTTCGAGTAAACATCATTCATTAGTTTCCTACTGTCAGTGTGGAAAGCGCTCGGTCCCAGCAATGACGATTCTATATGGGTAAGTGGAAAATTATTCATCTTAGCTTATTATAGTATACTAGATTTGATCGCGTCTCCACTGGTGTGGTACTTTTAACCCTTAGGGAGGGACATTTCCAGATATCCTCTCTTAGTGCTTTCCAACACTCCCCAAGAAACTTACATTATGCCAAATTGTAGCTTCTTACGCCCAGTAGTAGCCGGCTATGCGTTGTCTGTCAGACAGACATTAATGCTTTAATTTTATATTGGCGATGCAAAGATTATCCGCGCGCCTCTAGCGGCGAATTTGCAAGTTATCCGGGTACGACACTTTTGACAGCTTTCAATACAACTTTGCTTCCAGGTTAAGGTCGGCAGATATCTGACGGAAGATGCGTCGAACGTATCTTCGGTCAAATCTATTCCGTCAAATGAGTCGGTACACATCTGACGGAAAATGCGTCGAGCGTATCTACATCGGTCGCGTCTATTCCGTCAAATAAGACCTGCTACATTACGCGTCTAGTCAGTTTCTGCGTTCAGCAACTACAGTGCGGTTGCTTTGTATGACATTTAATTTTAAAACGTCGACCAACGCGTCAGTCAAAATTCATTTGGTGCGTGGTGCGCGCAACGTCGACCGATAATGCGTTGACGGATACGGAACAGGCGCTGTACCTACGCTCGACGTACTAACGGATCATCAGTCAGGTGTGAAAGGTTGAATGTTTTTCTATATATTTGTATGTTTCGGCGTTACGCGACCGATAATACGCGACGCATCTTCCGTCAGATATGTTCCGACCCTTATAGTGGTAATTGTATTGAGCTGTCAAAAGTGTCGTACCGGGACAACTTCCAAATTCGCCGCTAGAGTCGCTAGTTAGAATCTTAGCATCGCCAATAGGTACATATTGATGTTTCCTTCTTTCTATGTTTCTAACACACATTTCCAATATGATAGTTGAACCCACAGCACGCATAAGACACGATCCCCTGGCCAGGTCTGGGGATGTTCCATCTTGTTAGAGAGGAACAGTCAAAAACCTGCTAGGCCGTGCCCACCAGAATATAGTAGTGCCCACCCCAGAATTTGGTTAAATATCTTTTTTATATTCTCACGCCTGTATCCCCGAAGGGGTAGGCAGAGGTGATACTAAACCCACATTTCGCCATGAATTTTTAGGTCCCACGTAATAGGGGGCGAGCCTATTGCCATTACCAGGCACATCATCAGATTTCGTGCTGCTACTGAGAATGCGGAAAAACCCAGTAACACTTTTGTCTAACCCGGGAATCGAACCCGGGACCACCGATCAGCAGTCGCATACGCTATCCACTGGATCACGGAGGCAGTCAAGTCAAGGCAGGTTTAATAAGTATAAATAATTGAATAAATAAAATAAATGAAAAACCAAGCCAACCCTGAAAAAAAAACACTAGATACGCCATAGCGAACAGTCCTCTTCGTTCATCTACACAAGTTCAAAAATACTAAAATTGGCATGTAGGTACCTATGTTCCTTGAAAATCGTAGGGGCGCACTTAGATGGGATTGTCTAAAATTGCCACGATATCGGAAAGAAACGGTTTAACTAAAATAAAATGTGCGGCGTAGCTGTAGACAGCGTCTTGTTCTAGTTATAATAAGTACGCATATGTATTTAAGAATATTTATAGGGATATTTTTAACAATGCATCAAATATCTTAAGTAACACACTGAAGTGCGTTACGCTAAGAAACTTTACTATTTCACTAAAATACTGACTTGCACAGTAAAATACTATTTGCACACCAAATATGATGATGTTTCTACAAAATATCATTTGATATGAAGAGTCTCATCCGCTCGGGAAACTTATCCACTCAGAAAACTTAATAGGTTATGTTAGGTTCTCTTATGACGCTACACCCAAAAAAAGAGCCCTGCGAAGCAGGGCTTCGTCAACTTAGCTTATTAATTTATTTGGTTGTTAAAAGTAAAAAAAAAATTGGGCAAGTGCGAGTCGGACTCGCGCACGAAGGGTTCCGTACCATCATCTATAAAAGAAAATCACGTTTGTTGTTTATATACTTAAATATTTTTTAAGTTTCTACTTGTTTATTAAGATCGAGTAACAAATTGCTTAAAAATTACGTTTGTTGTATGGGAGCCCCCCTTTATTATTTACTTTTTTAAATTTAATTATTTATTTATTAAAGGTAATATACAACTACATATTCCGTGAAAATTTTAAGCGTCTACCTGTTACCGTTAGTAATTTTGAGCAAAAATACGAAAAAAAAACACGTTTATTGTATGGGACCCCCCCTTAATATTTTTATTTTTTTTATTTTTAGTATTTGTTGTTATAGCGGCAACCGAAATACATAATTTGTGAAAATTTCAGCTTTCTAGCTATCACGGTTTATGAGATACAGCCTGGTGACAGACAGACAGACAGACAGACAGACAGACCGCGGAGGCTTAGTAATAGGGTTCCGATTTTTACCTTTTAGGTACGAAACCCTAAAAATGATATGCTTCTGTAATTGAAAGGTTTATTTTTATTATTAGAGATTTGCAACGGTCAATAAACAGGTGTTCGTTATGAAATATTTTGTGAGTATATTTTGTGGTGCAATTAGTATTTTCGGTGGAACAAAGTTATATTTTTTTGGAAGAAATCAGAGATAAATTGAGTAACAGTTAAATACAACCCATGTTTATATACCTACCTAAATAACTAGAGGATGCCCGCGGTTACATCCGCGTTATTTAAGGCTACTGCTCCGCTCCCGTCGCTCATACCGCTATTTTATATAGCCTATAGCCTTTCTCGATAAATGGGCTATCTAATACTGAAAGAATTTTCAAATCGGACCAGTAGTTCTTGAGATTAGCGCGTTCAACCAATCAAACAAATAAACAAACTCTTCAGCTTTATATATTAAGTATAAGATTAAGATAATAATAATAAAATAAATAATAAATCATAATATAAGATTTTGATTAGTTGTCTAGTTGCCATTCTACAGGTTCTGCCCTGCCTGTTTCTGTTTTATAAATGACAACTCCCGTACTAGGAATAAATTGCTGTGTCGCGGTGGACTTTACAAATATTCAATCAACGGACACAATGAACACCCAGACTCGAGACAACAATTTATGGATCACACAAAGTGTTGTCTCGTGTGGGAATCGAACCCACGACATGCTGTGCAGTACCAAGCGGCGAGACGACCGCTTAAACCACTGCGCCAACCGTGCAGTTTGGGGTTAGATGACGAATTAAAATTATTTTCTCAAGCTAATTTTGTTCTGTAGTTTTGCCTTCTAAAGAGACCGAAGGCATAAACTAACGTAACGCATATATTTGTATGCAGGCTGCTCATCTTGTTGTTCGTGTGTATGGCGCCTACTTCACCGAACATGTTCCACCACTCCGCGGCCATACAAGCGTTACCTCCAAGCGTCGCTCTCACTACGATGCCAGACAAGCAGATGACAGGCAACTTTATTAATATAAGTAAGTACAATACTTATTAGGTATACTCAAACGGTCGTCGTAATGATCAAAATGACTTGCCCTCGCTTTATCGCAGAGTCTAACTACTGAAGCTACATCATGTAATTTGGATAAGTACTAGGTTCGTTTTAAGACATTTACCCATTAAAAAAGGATTTTCAGTAATTCAATTTTTTATTCAGAAATTGGCCTTACATATTTTAAGGCAGACCGACAGACTGCTACACAGAGGACGCCTTGAGTTAAAAATACCATGGTGCACACCATTAATTTAATCAAAGTTAAGTGCGTATAAAGTGCTAATTGTCACTTGCTAAATGGTGAAAGATCGTGAGGCAACCTGCTGCTGCCTGAGAGTTCTTCATAATGTTCTCGAAGTATATGTGGAGTCTGCTAACCCGCACTTGGTTTAGCGTGGTAGATTATTGCCTAAGATAGACTGAAGGAGGAGAGAGACAGCTGTCGCAGCGCGACTGACTGCCACGCCGCCAAGCGGCAATTTGAGTCGCTGAAAGTTTGTCTTCAAAGCGCCCATATGAAATGCGCCTCTATGTAAATATCTGCGAGTTCTTTGGCCTAGCCAGAAGCCTAGCAGCTAGAAGCTAGAAAGCCTAGAAATCAGAAGCATAGAGCATAGATATTTATTTATAGAGATGTATTTCTTATTGGCGCTTTTAAGACAAACTTTCTGTGACCAGTGTGACCCATATTGCCGCTTGGCGGCGTGGCAGTCGCGCTGTGACAGCTGAGTCTACGAGTGCAAGGGAGACGAAAGTTTCTCCTGTGTTACTTAACTACGAGAGCAAGAAAGACGGAGAACGACGCCAGCGCCGCCAACGGCGCCAACTACGTACTACACTGACAACCGTCAATACGCCAACTTTAATCGGCACACGACATCCTTAAGAAATAAGCTTCTATTATGTAAACATTTGTATTCATTGTCAGAAGCGAATGCCATTTGCATTCGCTTCTGATTTCTATTTTCGCTAACGCTTGGTTACCATGCCAACGCAACGTTGACCATGTGACATATCGATCGAAAGCCTATGTCAGTTCCATATATGTTTGCATTTTAACAATATCGCTAATCAAATGCCATTTGTCTACATCAATCGAATTTTCTGCGCTAACACTCCTATAGGTACCGACGATAGTCGTAAGAAAGAATGAATATAGGTATTTATGTACCTATTTCCTTTCGCCCAATTATGTGCGTGAAACTATTCGGTGACAAAAATTAGGTCACTCGGCGTCTAAAGCACTTCATTAGAGTGACATTTAGCAAATTGTTCCTTGAATAGCTAAGCCACGGCCACGGCTTAAGCTTAGCGATGAGCGGTGCGACTTAAGACAATGTAGGTCTCGCGTTCAGGCGATAACTACTATAGACATGGCGATATGAACCCATCGACAGCGTCACAAAATGGGAAATACTGTAGAAAGAGACAAAGCTAACAATTGTAGATGCTGTCTTTTTTCATCATGTCAGCCTAAAGACATGGCCTCCCCCAGGATTCTCCACACCGCCCGATCTTGACAACAAGGTGGACCGACGGATCTGGTTAAGATTGTGGGAAGCGGGCGCCTCAAGATCGGTCTGCGTCTCTTTTCATCATCATCATATCAGCCGAAAGACGTCCACTGCTGGACATAGGCGTCCCCCAAGGCTCTCAACGACTCTTTTAATTGAATGATATTCAGAGTCCCTGTTCAAAAGATAGAGCAACACCAATGGCGGATGGCCAACGAAATCTTATTAAAATCTCAAACAAAAACAAATACATGACGTCTCATTGCGTGTCGCTCCGCCCATCGCAGAATTCACGGCCGTGCCGTAACTTCTGCGAACACAGAATTGTTGTAACTGCCTTGGTATTTACGCAGAACTCAATGGTAAAAGTATGGTTCTGTTTATCTTCGCGAGTTCTGCAAACAATTTAGAAAATGCTGTAATTCTGTTACCTTATAATAGGTACCTATGTTGTTTGTAACGAATAGTTGATGGGAATTCATTGATGACTTTCTACGCTAAATAGCTTTGATATGCAACTGTCGAATAGGAGATAAAGTAAAGGCACAAATAAATAACTTAAGTATATATAATATAACCTAACCTTAGTATTTATTTTGAGGTAAATGTCAAAGAAATATAAGCTAAGGAACCATCTAAGGAACCAAGTCCAACCTCTCTGGTAAATGTTCCTATCATAGATAATATAAGTATTCTTTATTCTATGGTACCTATGTACCAAGTACCAAAGCTATGTATGTACCTACTTATAATTAGCTGTTCTTCTTTCATTTATATTATATGAACATATCACGAAATTTTAATCCATGCGTACTTATCTTCTTAATATATAAAATCCTTGCGTTACTGACTAACTGACAGACACGCTACAGCCGAAACTATTGGGCGCAGGAAGCTGAAATTTGGCATGTATGTTCCTTGGGGACCGTAGGGGTGCACTAAGAAGGGATTTCTCGAAATTCCCACGGGATCGGCCAAAACGGGTAAATTTCAAAAAAGTGCAGGCATATCTGCTGGCTTCCTCTAGTTATAAAATAGAGTTCCGCCCGACGTCCTGTCAATCTGTAGGTACGAAAGCTATAAACCCAAAAACTACCGAACAGTATTTTTTTATTTTTTATAGACTCACGCCTGTATCCCCGAAGGGGTAGGCAGAGGTCTAATATTACACCCACCAGTTTTTTGTACGGTTCACTAATAGATAGTGTTATTCTTGAGAGAGGTTCTGGTGTATTTTTTTTACACTAAAAGGCGGCAAACGAGCAGACGGATCGCCTGATGGTAGGCAATTACCGCCGCCCATGGACACAAGCAACACCACAGGAGTCACAAGTGCGTTGCCGCCCCTTGGGTTTGGGAAAAGGGATAGGATGAGGAGTGGGAAATAAGGAATAGGGGATAGGGCCTCCGGCACTCTCACTCACCGAATGAAACGCAACAGTTTAGGTACTGTTACTTTACGTCGATTTTTTGTGAGAGGGTAGTACTTCCCCGGTCGAGCCGGCCCATTCATGCTGAAATCAGCAAGGGTCTACTACCGTGAAAATATATATAAACCCTTTTGCAAAAAAAAAAAACAACGGGCACCTTACATTCATTGGCTTTTCTATTGATAATATACACGGCTCTCTGTTTACATTGACTAAAATACTGATTCCAGGATTTAACATAACATAACATAACTTCACGCCTTTTATCCCGGAAGGGGTAGACAGAGGTGTACATGTGTGTACACCTCTGTCTACCCACATTTCGCCAGTTATGTTTAGGTCCAGGATTTAAAATTATTAGCATTGATAATAACAATAAGACATGTCTAATCATTTATGCTAATGACATACTAAAAAGATGAATATTCTCAATGCGAATATATATTTTAATACTTAAGCCAATTACTGTAAGGTGCCCGTATTTTTTGCAAAAGGGTTTAGTATAATTCACGATATCGTCGCATAGCAAGTCCAACAAGACTTAACCAAGTTACAAGTGTTCAAAGGCAATAAATCTAAAGCATCTATACTCCAATAAATCCGAGCCGATCTTAATGCAATAAGGTTCAAACAAGCGTGCTAGTGGAGGCAGTAATAAATGGCCTAGATATTCAGGATCAGTTTTCATATCAAGTGGGCGTTTTGCAAAGGGAGTGGATAAAGATCAAAGATTATTTAGCAATAACCTTGTACAAAGATCAAAGATGATTAGGAGTAGCCTGAATTTTATCTGTCTTACAGACTACTCACAGAGGCCCATAATCTTAATATATAAAATCCTTGCGTTACTGACTGACTGGCAGACACGCTACAGCCGAAACTTTTGGGCGCAGGAAGCTGAAATTTGGCATGTATGTTCCTTGGGGACCGTAGGGGTGCACTAAGAAGGGATTTCCCGAAATTCCCACGGGATCGGTCAAAACGGGTAAATTAGGCGCTGGCGTCCTCTAGTAGGTATATAAAGCTGAAGAGTTTGTTTGTTTGCTCAAACGCGCTAATCTCAGGAGCCACTGGTCCGATTTGAAAATTTCTTTCAGTTTTAGATAGCACATTTATCGAGGAAGGCTATAGTCTATATAACATCACGCTATGAGCCACGGGAGTGGAGCAGTAGCTTTAAATAACGCGGGTGTAACCGCGGGCTCATCTAGTGTTTAATAAACAATTTACGGCCTCAATTTTAATTTGTATGGAGCATATGTCAAGTATGTATTACCTATATCTCTGGCATCGATGTATATGTAGGTACACTAATATTATAAAGAGGAAATATTTGTATTTTTGTTTGTTTGTAATGGATAAACTCAAAAACTACTGGACCGATTTTTAAAATTCTTTCACCATTAGAAAGCTGCATTATCTGCGAGTAACATAGGCTATATTTTATTTAAGAAAAAAATAGGGGCCCGTAAGATATTTGGTTTTTTCGGGTACGCAAAGTAGTTCCCTCAGAACCCGGGTGAAACCGCGGGAAACGGCTAGTGTACTATATGTCAATGATCTCTGGTAGCTATATCCATGAATTGATTGGATAATGAAACCGGGAGTTAATACGCACATAACTTCGAAAAGTCAATGGTGAGCGTCGTGGATTCGAACCCGAAACCCATCTGCATGGCAGTCTGTTGGTATCTCCACCATCTTTCATTGCAGGTTAGACGACCTGGTTGGCGCAGCGGGAGTGTAAGCGACTGCTACGCCAAAGGCCGCGGGTTCGATTCCCGCTCAAGTCAAACATTTGTGTGCGTGAACATGGATGTTTGTCTCGGTCTGGGTGCTTCTATGTATAATATGTATGTATTTACAAAAAAAAGTATATAAGTATGTTTATCCATTATCTAGTACCAGTAGTACAAGCTCTGCTTAGTTTGGGACTAGATGGTGTTGTGTGTGTTTTTTTAAATATTTTTATTTATAGACTCACGCCTGTATCCCCGAAGGGAGGCAGCGGTGTAATTTTACACCCACATTTCGCCAGGAATTTTTAGATCCCACGTAGGTAATAGGGGGCGAGCCTATTGCCGTACCGGGCACATTACCAGACTCCGTGCTGCTACTGAGAATTTCCTAATGGAAAAACCCAATAACACTTCGCCCGACCCGGGACTCGAACCCGAGACCTCCCAATCCCACGCGCACATTTATGCCGCGAGATCAACGAGGCAGTCGTGTGTATGTGGTAGAATATTAGGTTTTTATTAAAAGTTCACATATTTTCACATGAACTAATTTCTGCTACAATGTATTTCATACGTCGCATGTAAAAGACATTTCATTTCCTATCAGCCATTTTAACTGACATACGAAACCGATTCGTGCCATTGAGGGCACGTCGTGCAACCATTGAAATAAACCACAGAGTATAATAACGTCAAAGTTGATAGTGGTTTTGATTTTAAGTATATCATTTCTTTTGCAAGTCTGCAATTCAACCGGTTTAACGTTAGGACGATAACTATTTCAAAGTCAAAAGTAAGTTCCACGGTAGTAGAGCCTTGCTGATTTCAGCATGAATGTGCCGGCTCGACCGGGGAAGTACTACCCTCTCACAGAAAATCGACGTAAAGTAACAGTACAGAAACTGTTGCGTGTCGTTCGGTGAGTGAGAGTGCCATCTCCTATTCTTTCTCCCTCATACCACTCCTTATCCTATCCCTTTTTCCAATCCCAAGGGGCGGCAACGCACTTGTGACTCCTGTGGTGTTGCTTGTGTCCATGGGCGGCGGTAATTGCTTACCATCAGGCGATCCGTCTGCTCGTTTGCCGCCTATTACTATAAAAAAAACATTGTTCTAAGACAAAATCATTTATTCATCTAGGTCACAACGTGACGTATATGAACGTCAATTTTTACGTGCCTAATGAATCTAAATCTACGGCCTCGTTCGCAAAGCAATAGGTAGAACCACGAGAAAGAACGGGCAATAAAATTTTAACCAGTACAAGTCTGAATTGTTTTTGGTCATTGTTTAAGTACAGTACTCACCAATCTTTATGGCCGCTCTGAATGTAGCCATCGGTACGAACTTGCGCATGGTACAGTCGGGTGGACATTGCATAACCAAGAAAAATATTTGTAATTATTGAAAATTAAAATCTTCAGTTACGTTGTTAGATTAGCTATATTATATTGTTTAATTACATATTCAATCAAATTCGATTAACGTAAATTCAGTTAGGAGAAGACTTCTAAATAAAAAAATACATTGGTTACAACAAAACAATATTTTTTTATATTTATTTATAATGGGGCTACACCTTCCATACTCGTATAAGGTTCCTCATCTGAAGAACTTTTTTCACTTATTTCGGAATCTCCATTAGCGGGCCATACACTAACGTTCATTTCTTCTGACTTGTCCCGTTATGCAATCCGTACAGAAAAGCGACGGGATAAAATAAAACCGTTGAAGCCACTAATTAAACCACAATCCTACGTTCTTTCCCCTGACTTTATCACGACACGCCAGTCCGACAGGAAAAACAATCCTTCAATGACCATACACACGTTTAGGTACATTCCTGTCAGTTTGCATCTTGTCAGTCCTACCGAGGGATTGCGTGCCTGTGGATGGTTATAATCCTATAATTTTATGAAGATTGTTGTCATTTAAAAGGAATGCTCGTCATTTTGAATTATCTTTATGGATTATTTTCATTTTGCAACAACATGTGTACCCGTAAGCAGGAGATTGCTATTGCTACATCAACCAGATCAATGTATTGCTATGAGTTTTATTGCGAGTGAATATCTATTTACCTAAACCTAAAATTCAACTGTCTCTGTGGTCCTGCGGTAGTGTAAGCGACTGCGGATCATGAGGTCTCGGGTTCGATTCCCGGGTCGAACAAAAAGTGATAGATAGGATTTTTCTGTTAGGAATTATCCAACAGAAGTTCGGAGTCAGGGAGTTGGCGGTGTCACACCCCCGTGCCTTGGAAAGCACGTTAAGCCGTTGGTCCTGCGCCCAATCTCTCTCCAAAGATCTGGCATGCGATATCTAGTATCTTGATTTGACGACCGGTTGGCGCAGCGGGAGTGTAAGCAACTGCAAAACCGAAGGTTGCGGTTTCGATTCCCGTTCAAGTCAAACATTTGTGTGCATGAACATGGATGTTTGTCTTGGTCTGGGTTGTGACGTATGTCCGGTACCTACCGCGTCTACGTCACAGTACCGTCCATACGCTCAGCCAATCAGAGACGGCCTCGCTAGCGCCCTCGAAGTCCACCGCTATGGCTAGACCCGACTCCAAAATTTCATCATTTGGAGTCGGGTCTAGCCATATACTATATATATGTATGTATTTACAAAAATAAAGTATATATGTATGTTCATCCATTATCTAGTACCCATAGTACAAGCTCTGCTTAGTTTGGGACTATATAGATGGTGATGTGTGTATGTGGTAGAATATATAAAAAAAAAAAAACATTTCTAATATCATCTTTAACGTCTATTTCTTGGGAATCCATTTTATACTTCCGGGACGAAGACGAACACAAAATGATAACAAACGAGCAGTCAATCATGCCGGACAAATAAACAGGCACTAACTTGATCACATCGCGCGTCGCGTCCTTCGCGACGGGAGGGATGGCGGTGTTTTAATACCGTCATTCTTTCTTGCTCTTGTAAATCCACTTCGTTCATTTCGTAAGGATTGTAGATTCCGGCAGGAATGAACGTTAGTGGATGGGCCGCTAATATCTATTTACCTAAACCTAAAATTCAACTGCCTCTGTCTGGTCCTGCGGTAGTGTAAGCGACTGCGGATCATGAGGTCTCAGGTTCGATTCTCGGGTCGAACAAAACAGATGGTTTTTCTGTCAGGAATTATCCAACAGAAGTTCGGAGTCATAGAGTTGGCGGTGTCACACCCCCGTGCCTTGGAAAGCACGTTAAGCCGTTGGTCCTGCGCCCAATCTCTCTACGGTCGTGTCGCATGTGGCGTCCCATCGGACTATGAGAGTGAGGGAATAGAGAGTGCACTTGTGATGGCGCACACACTTGTGCACTATAATATGTCCCGCGCAGATGGCAAGTCTCATGTATAGACAAGCCGCCGTGGGCGAAATCCGTCGGGAGGACATTATTATTATTATTATTAAACCTAAAAGAAGACATAGAATGTGGGTTAAAAAGTGGTTATTAGAAAAGGAGAAATCTAGTGTTATAAGACTTTTAAAAGATCTGGCATGCGATATCTAATATCTTGATGTACGGGAGCGGGAGTGTACCTAAGCGACTGCAACACCGAAGGTTGCGGGTTCGATTCCCGCTCAAGTCAAACATTTGTGTGCATGAGCATCCATATGTTTGTCTTTGTCTGGGTGTTTCTATGTATATGTATGTATTTACAAAAAAAAGTATTTATGTATGTTCATCCATTATCTAGTACCCATAGTACAAGCTCTGCTTAGTTTGGGACTATATAGATGGTGATGTGTGTATGTGGTAGAATATATAAAAAAAAAAAAACGTTTCTAATATCATCTTTAACGTCTATTTCTTGGGAATCCATTTTATACTTCCGGGACGAAGACGAACACAAAATGATAACAAACGAGCAGTCAATCACGCCGGACAAATAAACAGGCACTAACTTGATCACATCGCGCGTCGCGTCCTTCGCGACGGGAGGGATGGCGGTGTTTTAATACCGTCATTCTTTCTTGCTCTTGCAAATCCACTGGCGTTCATTCCGTACGGATTGTAAATTCCGGCAGGAATGAACGTTAGTGGATGGGCCGCTATTCTCAAACATTAAAACGACCGCGAGGCGTGATCAATGAAAATGGTAACTATGTATATCAGTACAAATAACAACAAGAAACAATAACGATAGCAACAAGAAACAACGTAAAAGTAACACTATGAAACTATTCTGAACGCGACGATACTGTCAGAGCTCAGTGAATATGTAATTCGTGTACGTACGCAGCACTCACACTAACGCGCGGGAGGCGAGGACGCTAGCGGGTGGAAGACAGCGCGCGCGGGCGTGCCCTGCCTCCACGCCCCGCGTACGTCCCGCTGATACCTGATTTTGTGTTCTGCGCAGCGCAATGCGGCTAGGTTCGGAGCGGCCATAAAGTTTGGCGACTACTTGTAACTAGCTGAACACACCCGCTTTTTAAGGCTACTGCTCCGCACTCATGGCTCATAGCGTGATATTATTCAGCCTATTGTACCTCGATGGGTTATCCAACATAAAAAAAAAATATTCAAATCGAAACAGTCGTTCCAGATTGTTATAGTTATTAAGTAATTTTTGTGCAAACTTTGATACTTATAAGGGGGCTGAATCGGCGGAAAAATTTAGTGTAAAGAAAGTAATAATTTTTTTTTAATTCTTATAAAGACAACTCCCGCACTAGGAATAAACCCAGTGTCGTGGGGGACTTTACAAACATACAACCAACGGACACAATGAACACCCAGACTCGAAACAACAATTTATGGATCACACCACAGATGAAACATATTCTATAGTCTTAGGATCACACAAAGTGTTGTCTCGTGTGGGGATCGAACCCACAACACTTCGGCGCAGTATCAAGCGGTGAGGCGGCCGCTTAAACCACTACGCCAACCGTGCAGTCAAGTACAACTTGCAAGGTTTCTCTGAACTTAAAGTAAAGCGGGGTCCATAGAGGGGTGTTAGTACCTACTCTTATGTATGGTAGTGATAGTTGGGCATGGCAGAAGAGTCATGAAAGTAGAATAAATGCTGTAGAAATGAGAGCACTGCGAAGTATGTGTGGTGTTTCTTTGGCTGACAGAGTAAATAATTGTGTGATAAGAGTGTGTTGTGGGATAAAAGAAGATGTAGTGACAAGCATCGAGAAAGGTATGCTAAGATGGTTTGGACACGTGGAGAGGATGGATGACGAAAGACTGACCAAGCAGATATATAAGGCAAGTGTGGAAGGGACAGGACGAAGGGGAAGACCTAGGCGGACGTTCTCTGACCAGATTGGAGACATCCTAAAAACAGGACAGGTTAGAAGCACCCTGAACAGAAGAGCATGCATGAGAAATCTGATGGGAGTGAATGAAGCAAGAGAGATATGTCAAGATCGTTGCAAATGGCGCTCCGTAGTCTCTGCCTACCCCTCCGGGAAACAGGCGTGAGTCTATGTATGTATGTATGTAAAGTAAAGCTTTCAGTTCAGATACTGTAAAGTATTATATTTATCTATGGTTCAGAGAAACCTTGCAAGCTGTACTTGAAACGTTTCGCGGAAATGTATTCTGTAGCCTTCCACTCACTATTCCGTAGAGACATCTTAGAAGTTTGAAGCCTTCTAAGATGTTCCTACGGAATAGTGAGGTAACTACACAGACATAGATCTACATAGAAAACGCAAATGCATGCACTTCGCGTGTCTGAACTCCGACCAAGCGTCGAGCTTGGTCGCCACTAACTTCAGTCCCCGCGCGTCCGTTTTACCGTTAAGTAAACTTTATTCACATTACGTTGCCGCGTTTGCTTCGGACGTTTGATCTGACGTTGTGTATTAGGAGACGATGAATATCGCACAAGCGATACTGTCGCGCATCGCTTCGACTTCGTGATACAGGCAACGTCACAGTAGGTATTATAAAGTCGGCACGCTTGGTTCCAATACAAATCGTGATAATTGCGTTATCTATGTAGATCTATATCTGTGGATAACTGAGTCTCTGTACCTAAGTGTGTGACATCTGACATACTAATTAAATAATAAATTAAAAATTAAATTAAATTAATAAATAGCAAACGGATTTACACCAATAGGGTAGATATTGTACATACCTAATTCAAGCTATAGGTTCTGGACTGAGAGACCAGGTATATTTTTTATTTATTTAACACTTTATTGTACACTAAGATGGATCATTTTGCAAACGTAGTACAATTGGCGGCCTTATCGCTAACAGTGATTTCTACCAGGCAACCTTGGGATGGATATTACTGGTAGGAAAGAAATGGTAGTTGTTAGTATACCAGTAAATTATGATTATACTTTAAATATATACATATTATATTATACAATAAATAGTACAATAATAGGGGTATTCCTGAAAGCGCAACTATTTTTGAGCGCAACTAAAAAAGCGCAACTACTTTATTCCACAAAGCGCAACTAAATATCAAGATGCAATAGTGCTGGTTAATAACAAACGGAAAATATCGATAGTTGATAAGACAGGACATTTTAGTATACTTTAGCTATTGCTGTGCGCCTGAGTTTTACATATACCATCCAGTGCTTTATTTCTGATTCATGACCCTAAAACCAGGTTTTTATTAGGCTACTAACTTCTGTTCAATTATGTTACCCTGGTACTTTTCAAAACATTTTACTGATTGATATTTGTTACCAGATTCTTTAAACACTTCTAACCTCTGTTCATTTCTGTTATCCTGGTACTTTTAAAAACTATCACCATAATATAATAAATAAAAAATGGGCAGACGATTTACAAATCCTATCGATAGTAAATAGTCCTTTAAGAATCTGTTATGCCCCTTCACTATTTTTCGACGCGGTTGCGCTTTGTGGAATAAAGTAGTTGCGCTTTTTTAGTTGCGCTAAAAAATAGTTGCGCTTTCAGGAATACCCCCCAATAATATACCTACTCATACATAAATAGATAACTATACATATGTATATACACATACATAAATAATATTTTATACGTAGGTACTTATAATTTTATGTAAGGAATGTTATAATGATAGATAGTGATCCTTGACTAGAGATTTGAATCTTGTTACCGTCTGAGCCTGCCTTATATAAAACATGAGTCATTAGTGTTAGTACATTACTTTAGGTATTTAGCCTATTGACAATTTACCTGTTCAGAGGTACCTTTTTTTTTTCGTGTGGAAAATGAGCCTGATCTGATCTGAAAGCTGTTGTGGGAAGATATAACGGCTTTCAAACATCTTCATGACAGCCGGGACCGACAGCTTTACGTATTCTACGAGGCACGGAATAAGCTTTAATTACTCAAACCCGATACCCTCTGCATGGCAGTCTGTTGTTATCTGCACTAGGCTTGTATGATATTTTGTTTTGTATTTTTCAGATCCGTTCCTCACAAGTTCCTTGCTGCAGGCCCTCGCTGATGAATCAGACAACAAAAAGCGAGTTCAGCGGTTTAGGAAGATGTTGTACACAGAGTGATTAAATAAATATTAACTATAAGATCAAGCAGAATGTTGTTTTATTGGCGTTTGTTTTTCAATGTGTCGACTGACCTGGGATTGAAAGCCTATGCACCACTAGCACAGAATATACACAAGCCACTAGACTAACAGGGGTCTGTCTAAAATGAGTTTGGATCAAGTTCCGAGTCGTTTCAAACAATTTCGTTACATTTTCTAAATGCCCCTAGGCCCTAGCGATCTTGACAAAATACTATCCGCTAGGGGAGCTTTTAAAATATCTACTGTTGCGTTAGGTACCTATTATTCTTTTTTTACATATGACAATGTAAATATTGCACGGTTAGTTTCCTTCCCCTATCGGGATACGGAAAAGGATTAAATAAAAAATAAGTTTAAAAACTATAACCCGACTACGTTAAAAAGGGGTTCTGAAAATGACGAAACAAGAAAATAGCTCATTCTGATATAAAGCTAGAGCCGTGGTCGCACCTATTGTATACTATTATGTAGATACCTGCCATGTTTGTCAAATGCAGGTTAAGTATTCCTGGCACCCACATTTGGTAGGTATACAATAGGTGCGACCACGGCTCTAGCTTTATATCAGAATGAGCTATTTTCTTGTTTCGTCATTTTCAGAACCCCTTTTTAACGTAGTCGGGTTATAGTTTTTAAACTTATCTTAATATATAAAATCCTTGCGTTACTGACTGACTGACAGACAAGCTACAGCCGAAACTATTGGGCGCAGGACGTTGAAATTTGGCACGTATGTTCCTTGGGGACCGTAGGGGTGCACTAAGAAGGGATTTCCCGAAATTCCCACGGGATCGGCCAAAACGGGTAAATTTTAATTTTTTTTTATTAAATATCTACTGTGAAACAAATTAGTCCAGTAATAGACTGCGAGAAGCTGTAAACGTCAAAAGATCAAGGTTTCATAGACCAGCTCTAGCTCCTATATTAAGTGAAAAAATATACCTACTTAATTCATTGTTCTGATAGCAAGTAAACGGCGATAGCCCAGTGGTGTACGTATACGTAATGGACTGCCGAGACGACGGTCTCGGATTCGATGCCCAGGTACTCCGGGCACACACCTGACTTTTCGCAGTTATGTGTATATTAAATAGGGTGCATAGGGTTCCCACCAAGAACTTAGGGTCCCAAGCCAACCTCACCTGCAAGTGCACCTGCCGATCAACGGACGAGGCTCTGGCAAACAAAATGTCCCAATAAGCGGCAATAGGCTCGCCACCTATTACGTGGGATCAAAACACTGGCGAAAAGTGGGCGTTTAATATGCCTCTGCCTACCCCTTCGGAGAAACAGGCGTGAGTCTATGTATGTATGTATGTATGTGTATATTAAAAACGATAATTATCGCTTGCTTAATTTAATGTGCAGATTATAGATAGGTAGATGGCAATAGGCTCGACCCCTATTACATTTGGGACCGAAACATAACTGGCGAAGTGTGGGTGTGTAATACACCTCTGCCTACCCGGGGGTAAAGGCGTGAAGCACAGATATATATTGAAGGTATTATTTATTTATTTATTAATTTATACACTAGATTGTGTACAGATTGACTTAATGCCTTGGGCATTATCTGCCAGTCTACCTTTGAGCGGTGCTGAGAAACGTAGTAGGTGTATTAAATATTTATACTACAATTACAATATTACAAATAATAGACATAATATGTATAATAATATATACTTAAATAAGTAGGCTAGAAAGATAGGATACATAAAGCCGCCATACAGTAACTACGTAATGATAAATAATGTAAATAGAAATAAAGATACAAATCCTATGACACATCCGCTGGTCTTGCCAACAAGAGCTCCTTCACTTTTGCCTTAAATTTGTATTTGGTATTATGTTCTGATAGCAGCCATTTACCCTATTCTAATAGCGTTCCAGAGCCTGGTATCACTGTAGTAACCTATGAATAGCCGTCAAAGCCTTATAATAATCAACATCAATACCTAATCATCATATTATTATTATTATTGATGAGGTAAATGGCATATTTGGCATCGTGCCCGATATTGGAATAGCAGTTTCTGCCTATCTATGCGGTAAATTACCTATATTGCAATGTGGTGTATGGTAATGTAAGGGTCAAAGAACAAAAACGCTTATTAAGCTTATCCCAAAGCGTAGTAGGAAAATCAAAGGCTGTTTGGAATCATCATAATATATGTACTGAATATATAGACTGCCTCCGTGGTCCAGTGGGTAGCGTATGCGTCTGTCGATCGGAGGTCCCGGGTTCGAGTCGCGGGTCAGGCAAAAGTGTTACATACTGGGTTTTTTCGAATTCTCAGTAGCAGCACGGAGTCTGGTGACGTGCCCGGTAACGGCAATAGGCTTTCCCCCCTATTACGTGGGACCTGAAAATTCATGGCGAAATGTGGGTGTAATATTCACACCTCTGCCTACCCCTTCAGGGATACAGGCGTGAGTCTATAAAAAGTAAATAAAAATAATACAGTTTCAAAGTCAAAATCATTTATTCACTTGGGCCACAAAGTGACGCTTATGAACGTCATAATTGAAGTTTAGGTATTTATTACTTAATGATTCTACATTTACATTTACTGCCACGTTCGCAATGCAATAGGTAGAACCATGAGAAAGAACGGGCAATAAAACTCATGGCCACTCTTTCGTTTACAAATTTTATCGCTTTACTATTTATAATTATTTATGACTAGTTGTAAGAGATTGTATGTATGTAAGTAGGTCCTGCGGGAATATCAATGTTGCAGTCTCACCTGATTCTGCAACTTATACTGGCGCAGGTGCCTTATTTGCGATCCAAAAACTGTTTATCTTTTTTCCTTTTCTCACTGATATTGTTACTGTTGCATTGGAGTTGCAAATAGAACAAATTCAGTTCATTTCATTTCTTTATATTCGTTTCACTGAGTTATTAGTTTATTATTTATATGTTTATTATCTAGAAACTACATTTCGGGCAATCCTTTCTGAGTCCACCCCTTCGGTCTCCAAGGAACAAAGATACAATCGAACAACTTCCCGCTAGACCACCATAAGGGCGAGAATCGCCCAGCAAGACATCGTCACTTCTAGTGCTACTTTACACACACATTGACACTCGTATACAAAACCAGTTTCTAGTGTGCCTCGACTCTGAGCGAGCCATGGGATTTTTTTTCAAACTGGTCCATCGCCGACTTGTTTGATTGTACATGCTAAATTTCACTTCTTGTGCCTTATAGTTTTGGCTGTAGGTAGCTGTCTGGTAATCAGTCAGTAACGCAAGAATGTATATACCCAGACAGATAAACAAATACCAGACGTACTTAAGTTCGTCACTACTACTATTTACTTAAGTAAATACATATAACGTCATCTATCATGCAATCACAAAGAGTGCTCGCCAATCGCAAGAACTAAGTATAGTGGCATTGGATATCGCAGTGCTTTTTGATAAAGCTTAAATAACTCTTACTTTAAGGTAAAATCTTTTTAAAGGCAAGTTTTCCCTTTGTACCGTCGACGAACTCAGTGCTCTTATAGTACCTAACTCTGGAAATGAGAGGGGTATGAACTGAGAGCTAGAAGCCTAAGCCTCGCAATTATAATCTGAGATCCGCCACTCTTGAATTATAAGCTCTATATTCGTAGCTGTTGCTTTTTTTTGACTGAATCGTTGATCTCGCGGCATAAATGTGCGCGTGAGATTGGGAGGTCTCGGGTCCGATCCCCGGGTTGGGCAAAGTGTTATTGGGTTTTTCCGTTAGAAAATTCTGAATTTCAGAGTCTGGTAATGAGCCCGGTACGGCAATAGGCTCGCCCCCTATTACGTGGGACTAAAATAAATCTGGCGAAAAGTGGGTGTAGCAATATACCTCTGCCTACCTCTTCGGGGATGATATAGGCGTGAGACTATGTATGTTTTTTTATTTTATTCATGCCAGCTTTGGCCTCACTTTCAATATAATGTATTATATTTACCTACTAAAGCTGTGGCGGATTCAAGATTTTGTTTCGGGGTGGAGGGGACTATTTCTTGAATCTGGTGAACAAAGGTATCATCCCGGGAAATACTTAAAAGTTATTTGTGTTTGGAAGAAAACACATTTTTTCCGGGGAGATCTTGACCCCTTAGGTACCCTTCCTTCTGCTTTTGGATCTGCCCACCAGCTCCGGGATTCAGCTTCCTAAATATTCGAAAAATGCTTATTTCTTCTTGCGGTAGCCACATACAACTGAGGCCATCTGTCACACAATGGCGAAGCCAATCAGCACTAGCGACATCTAACGATCAGGACTCAACTACATCCTACATCGCGATATTAGAGTTCGCACGCAATTACTTTATTAAACACAAGTTCTGAAACACTTCTGTCATACTGCACTCTACCAGACACGATCGCATAGCCTGGCTAGTGAATCTTCCCTCTTATTGCAGGGTGTATACTTATAGTCCAAGGTTGACTTTCGAGTCATTTCTCCTCGGGAACAATTTCCATACATTTTTTAAAAGCACCCCTTAGCGTTCTACTGCTGAGCGATACAATCCGATAGAGGGCGCTTTTAAAAAAATGTATGGTTATTGTTCCCGTGTCGAGAATCGACTCATAAGCTGGTGAAGCTGGTCACACTCTGACTAAAAACTAAATACTAATAATAAAAACTTAAGAATAAAGTTACCTGTTTGTCCCTTTCCCAAGGTCTTCTCCAGCCGGAATGGTCCCACATACTGGTAGACCTCTGAGGTCGTAGTAGATCCCCCTTCCATCTTCAGTCTTCACTTCGGGGGCAGTCAGAACCATAAGCACTGTTCACATCTCACTAGTTCTAACATTGCGCCGATAGATGGCGTTGTAACAAATTTGCACTTTTAGTCATTTTTTTCAGTTGTATTTTTTATTCCGATGGACGGTCATACCGAGTTATAAAAATTGTTTATATTTTTATTTGATCTATTAACTAATAGTTAGTCATTATTGTCCTGATTTGAATAGATATTAATTAATTCTGTATCGATTCAAATGTCTCAACGTAGGTATATTAATCTATGGTCAACTCTCAAGATTAGGTATTTTGACTATTTTAGACACATACCTACGACTTACCTACAATGTGCAATAAGTAATATATTGAGCGCAGCGCGTCAGTAGATAAGTTGTCATGGGAATGTAATATACGTAATAATGTAACTTATTTATATTAATTTATGAATAACTAGAGCACGCTAGCTGCTACGCCTGCATTTTTTTTTAATTTACCCGTTTTGGCCGATTCCGTGGGAATTTTGGCAAATCCCTTCTTAGTGCACCCCTACGGTCCACAAGGAAGATGCATGCCAAATTTCAGCTTCCTGCGCCCAATAGTTTCGGCTGTAGCGTGTCTGTCAGTCAGTCAGCGATAGCCTAGTGGATATACCAACAGACTGCCGTGCAGAGGGGTTCGAATCCACGGCGCGCACCACTGACTTTTCGAAGTTATGTGGTATTTAATTGTTAATTATCGCTCGCACCGTGCCTCGGCGAGCATGTTAAACCATCAGTCTTGGCTGTCGTGAATTGTTGTTGACAGTCGTTACGTGGAGCCAGTACCCTTAAATAAACTGATACTGGTCTAGATAAGCTTACTAGTCTAACCGAGGGTCTAGTATGAGTTTTGCACTCGATCGTCACGATCGATGAGAGCTAGTCGACGGGAACAATTTCCATACATTTTCCAAAGGCGCCCCTAACGGAGAGTAGCGATCGATAGAGACCGCTAGGGGGCGCATTTAGAAAATGTATGGAAATTGTTCCCGTCGACTAGCTCTCCTCGATCGTGACGATCGAGTGCAAACTGGTACTAGACCCGATGTGACTATATAAATATCAGCTTTTCCACAGAGCGACTGCCATTTGATCTCGGCAATCCAAAGGGATAGCGATATTCCATGGCTTAGGCACAGTATAAATATGGAACAGTACGGAAACTACCAACAAACATTCAAAACGGCACACTCACACAAACATGCGCATCGACGAGACCCCTAAGCGGTTCTCGCGGTGCTGTCAGTAGTGAGTGCCGCGTCAAGGCGTGTGGTCACGTTACGCTTATTTCCGCGACCTTTTAAAAATGCCACGAGCGTATTGTGTAGTATTCTGCTGTTTGAACTCGTCTTCATCAAAACCGGAGCTATCGTTTTTTAAACTTCCTGCTCACTATGAAAGGGCAGAATGATTTATTGTTATAATAATAAAATTGTACTGGAATTATACGTCCGTGTGATAGATCATAATAAATTCGTGAACCTAACTCAAAACGTAAATCTAAGATGGCGGCTGAAATCGATTAGAAGTATCAACTTTTTCGTCCTGGGTGTCGTTTTATGGTTTTCGAGGGTGTTAAAGCCGATAGTGCTGTCAAAATGGAAATCCAAGATGGCGGCTGCAATAAATTATCAACTTTTTCGTCATGGGTGTCGTTTTCATGGTTTTCGAGGGTGTTATAGCTGATAGTGCTGTCAAAATAGAAATTCAAGATGGCGGCTGCAATAAATTATCAACTTTTTCGTCATGGGTGTAGTTTTCATGGTTTTTGAGGGTATTAAAGCTGATAGTGCTGTCAAAATGGAAATCCAAGATGGCGGCTGCAATAAATTATCAACTTTTTCGATATGGGTGTCGTTTTCATGGCTTTCGAGGGTGTTAAAGCTGATAGTGCTGTCAAAATAAAAATCCAAGATGGCGGCTGCAATAAATTATCAACTTTTTCGTCATGGGTGTCGTTTTCATGATTTTCGAGGGTGTTAAAGCCGATAGTGCTGTCAAAATGTAATTAAAAAAGTATTCTTTTACATAAATTGTATGTTTACCTTCCTCCCGACGAGTAGTAAAAAGTGGCCATCAGCTTGAATTGTTTTGTTTACCCACACCTTTTCTGGTAAAAATGACAGAGAATATTTTGTTATGGCTTGATATCTCGAGAAGATTTGATGAACAGACCGCCTCAAAACTGTACTGTTTGTGAAGAACATTTCAATGCTATGGATATTCTAACGGACACCTATCGCAAACAACTTAAAACTAATTCATTACTATCTCTTCATTTACCGGCTTTACAAAAAAAAATGTTAATAAAAATGTTAACCGAAGCTCCGAAGGTGGTTGAAATCTGTACAAAGACAGAAGAAAATATAAAACTTCTAGCGACTGACAGTAGTCAAACTTCCAGATCTCTTTCACTGGACACGCCTCGGAAAAGAAAACTAAAATCCGATCTTTTAAAATGTAGAAAAAAAATATACCAAAAATATATTTGATGCACCCCATCTCATAAAACTGGTTTGCAACAATTTGATTACCCAAGACGTCCATTTCCTGGATCTTGTAGCTAAATACGAGCACATCATAAAATTTTATGAAAATGATAAACAAAAGAACGAACAAACAGCCACATAATTATATCCAGCAAATTTAGAAAAAAATGAAAGTTCGCTTTTCTAGTCAATTTTTAAGTAATTCTGTTGCCGCTAGTAAATCTACTTACGTAGATTTTAATTATATTCAAGAATCCGTGAGGAACACTGCTTTACGTACGTTTTCTGTATTTTACACACTCGTATTTTGCTGAGCTTAACTGATGCCATGAAATTACTTAGGTATTTAAATTTTATTTGTAAACTAGTTATTTCAATTCGATTGATTGATCACCACAGAAACAAATATTAAAAAAAAACAATATCAAAAAAGTGACAGCCCTAATGCTTCAATGGCGCGTAGGTAATTATTTTATCAACTAGGCTTAGTTTCCATACTGTTCCATATTTATACTGTGGCTTAGGCCATGTGACGTCGTGCACCGGCGCTTGCGAGCCTCACTACGAGTGACGCATGACGCACTGCAGTGGGGAGCCCTCTCCCGCTCGCCGGCCCTATATATACCGGCGACACACGTGGTTGGGCCCTCTTTCTGCTTGGAGACAACACGACAAAGCTGAGTACCCATCCGAAGACCTGTGGAGTGCCAACCTACCACCCACGCCCTGGATAATTGTCTAGTCGGCTAATCTCAAGTGTCAGTTTTTTTGTGTAATTAAAGCCATTGTGTAACTGGAATATAACGCGAGTTTAATCTTTCCTGGTGATATTTTTTATTTATTTCCCGTATTGCCGTGTGGTTGACGGCATAGAATACAAGTGTCACCACCCCCTATCTTCCCGTGGGTGTCGTAAAAGGCGACTAAGGGATAACACGATGCAAATACCATCTTTGCATAGAGACGGAAAACTCGACATCAAACCCTATACGACTGCCTCGTTGGTCTCGCGGCATAAATGTGCGCGTGGGATCGGGAGGTCCCGGGTTCGATTCCTGGGTCGGACAATGTTATTGGGTTTTTCTGTCACGAAATTCTCAGTAGCAGCACGGAGTCTGGAAATGTGCCCGGCACGGCAATAGGCTCGCCCCTTATTACGTGGGACTAAAATATATCTGGCGAACAGTGGGTGTAGAAATACACCTCTGCCTACCCCTTCGGGGATAAAAGGCGTGACGATATGTATGTATGTATTTCCCGTAAGACAACCTAATTATCTCTCTTTAATTGCTCGGCGAGTGATCGATCCCGGCTATCCCGTGGAAATCAATCACTCGTGCGACAGCCAGTACCTATCAGTTTATTTAAGGGTATCTACTGACTCCGTGTAACGTATAATAACGTATAAGTAATTAATTGTCATAATAAAATTAGTACAATTAGAAGAAAATCATTTTTCTTCAAACATCCTCAAATCAAGGTGGGCAAGTACTTTTGAGCGGTAGTGTACTTCAATATTTTATTATCAAGCATTAGTTTGCCAATCTTCATCTCTTTATTAATTATTAATTTATACATAATTGATGATTTTATTTTTATAGTTACGAAGTTAAACCCGGACGGATAAAGAGCGCAAAATTACCAGTGCCCCATAATAGACTGCAAATGCATCGTTAAAATAACACATCGAAAAGAGACGAATGAGATGTTTGTAATATTTGATTCGGCGCTTTTTTGCACACACGAAATCCTACCCCAAACCGGAATCAATCCCAACTACCCAATGACTCACACCATCAAACCACTGCGTCACCCGATAATGGAAAGAATCCCTTTATAATAAATTCATTTGGTAAAGTACTCTATGTAATATATCACCCCTTACAAATATTAGCAGAACAAACGCGGTCGACTCACCCTTGTCTAGAACAAATTATATTAAAAAGAGGTCAGTTATGATCACTTTTTTAGGCTGGTATTATTTTTATTTTGTCTCTTTGAGTGAAATTGGCACTTTTTGATGATTAGTTTTGGACCGGGCGATAGCCATTACCGCGGCGATAGCCCAGTGGTATATGTAACCCCCCCCCCGCGGGATCTCCACCTTGTCGTGGTGGGGGGGCTCAGTAACCGTGGCTTGGATGCGTCACGGTGGGGCCGCAGAGGAAGAGGAGATGCGGTGTTGCGTTGCCGTCCTCCCTATCCTCTGCGGCCGCTGAGTGTTTTGGCGGCGGAGCCCAACACCTTAATCTGCCGCCAAGGGGGTTTTGTGCGGGGCCCGCCTGACCACCTGGCGGCCAATACCCGTCGGGGGGGTAGCGATGAATGCTTATGCGAATCCCTACCCTCCGACACACGGGTACATGAGGAACACAGGTTGGTTTTTAGTCAGTAAGAGTCTGACAGTCCCCTTCGTCCTTCCCCCGGGGCGGAGGGACTCCATGAGGATTTTCAAACACGACACCAAAAAAAAAAGAAAATGGTATACGTAACAGACTGCCGAAACCATGGTCTCGGGTTCGATCCCCAGGTACCCGGGGCACACACCTCAGACTTTTGAAGTTATGTGTGCATTACAAATTAATTATCGCTCGCTTAATAATGTGCCCGGTAGATAGCAATAGGCTCGCCCCCTATTACATTAGGACCGAAACATATCTGGCGAAGTGTGGGTGTATAATACACCTCTGCCTACCCCTTCGGTGATAAAAGGCGTGAAGTTATGTTGTGTTATGTTATATTTTTTGGACACCCCTTCGCTTGGGTGTCGGTTATCGCGACGTGTATTAACGCTATACTGTGCTAATAAGCTGTATTACTACAAAGTGCAAATATACGTTTAATATAATATCAGCGCTGCAGGTAGGTACCTATACATGCAGCTAGAGGCAGCGATAGCCTAGTGGAGATACCAACAGACTGCCATGCAGAGTGTATCGGGTTCGAATCCACGGCGCGCACCAATGACTTTTCGGAGTTATGTGCGTATTGAATTGTTAATTATCGCTTGTCCCGTGCCTTGCAGAGCACGTTAAGCCGTCGGTCCCGGTTGTCATGAAGATCTTTGACAGTCGTTATAGGTCGTCAGACCTTCTAAATAAACTGACACTAGTCTAAACCATGGAATATCGCTATCCCTTCGGGTTGCGGCGGTCAGACAGGCAGTCGCTCTGTGGAAAAGGTAATTTCAGTAGACTAGTAAGAGGACCCCAGATTGAAACTAGGATAACGCTAAGAGGATGATGATGACCTAATGATTCTACATTTACTGCCACGTTCGCAATGCAATAGGTAGAGCCACGAGAAAGAACGGGCAATAAAACTCGTGGCCACTCTTTTCAATCGCCAATATAATAGTTAAGTACACATTTTAATTTTGTAAGGAGCTGCAATTGTTTCACATTGTAAATTGTTAGTTATCTTCTAGTGCAAATTTATAACTATTGATAGCATACTCAAGCGGTAAATTATGTTTATTTGGTTAAATCAAATCGTCGAAGAAAATTGTAGCAATCGCTGTAACGTTCATGCTAAGTCTTTTATTTTTCTTAATAAGGTAATAGGCGACAAACGAGCAGACGGATCGCCTGACGGTAAGCAATTACCGCCACCCATGGACACAAGCAACACCACAGGAGTCACAAGTGCGTTGCCGCCCCTTGGGGTTGGGAAAAGGGATAGGATGAGGAGTGGGATGAGGGAGAAAGAATAGGGGATAGGGCATCCGGCACTCTCACTCACCGAACGAAACGCAACAGTTTAGATACTGTTACTTTACGTCGATTTTCTGTGAGAGGGCAGTACTTCCCTGGTCGAGCCGGCCCATTCATGCTGGAATCAGCAAGGCTCTACTACCTACCTTGACATCCGAGATTTTTTATCTTCTAAACAACAATAGTTACTGTACCTAGCTATATTTAATGTTATTTTTACCCCGGTCCAAAGTTGTGATCCCTCGGCAATGCTTAGGGATTTATCCGTCCAACCCATTGACCCCGAATCACGAAACATTGGATATCTTCGAAGAGTCCCTTAATTCTTTAGACGAGGATACTGACTGCCTCACCAGTAGTCCAGTGAATAGCATATGTGTCTGCTGATCGGGTTTGATTCCTGGTTCGGGCAAAAGGGTTACTGAGTTTTTCGAATTCTCAGTAGCTGCACGGAGTCTAGCAATGTGCCCCGTAACGGCAATAGGTTTGCACCATAGAGATATAAAGGATAGACTGGCAGAACAGTACCTAACTCAATACTGTGTCGTGTCCGTCGGTGCGAGAGAGAACGCAACATTAAAGGCCCCCTGCATCTCTCTCTAACAGTACTCTCTCTAATAAACTGATTTAAATAATAGTTACAGGTAGCACGCCACTGCGTAATGTTGATGTTGTGCATGTATTGTTAGAGAGAGATGCAGGGGGCCTTTAATGTTGCGTTCTCTCTCCCACCGGCGGACACGTATAGGCCCCACTCTGCCACTCTATTCTAATATCTCTATGGTTTGCACCCGATAACGTGGGACCTAAAAAATCATAAGGCCAAATGTGCGTGTTATATTACACCTCTGCCTACCCCGTCGCGGTGACAGGTGTGACGATAAACAAAAAGAACAATAGTTACTGTACCTAACTATGTTTAATGTTATTTTTACCACGGTCCAAAGTTGTGATCCCTCGGCAATGCTTTGTGATTTATCCGTTCACCCCATTGACCCCGAATCGCGAAACTTTGGAAATCTTCGCTGTTAACTCTTTAGACCAAAATAAAGCGTAGATTTTTTGTGTTTGTTTGTATGTTTAGTTGAATGCGTCAATCTTAGGAATTACTGGATTGATTTTAGTATTAACTGTTGTGTTGAAAAGCCTATTAATCGAGGAAATATAGCATCACGCTATGAGCTACCGGAGCGGAGCAGTAGGCTCAGTTAGCGCAGAATAATTAAGACATTAACTTGTAAATTTATATAATACTAGAGGACGCCAGCAGCTACTCCTGCATTTTTTTTAAATTTACCCGTTTTGGCCGATGCCGTGGGAATTTCGGGCAATCCCTTCTTAGTGCACCCACGGTCCCTAAGGAACATACATGCCAAATTTCAGCTTCCTGCGCCCAATAGTTTCGACTGTAGCGTGTCTGTCAGTCAGTAAGTAACGCAAGGATTTTATATATACAGATAATATTCTACCACATTCACACAACACCATCTAGTCCCAAACTAAGCAGAAACTTGTACTATGGGTACTAGACAATGTATAAAAATACATAACTGTATACTCCTTTTTGTAATTACATACATATTATACATAGAAACACCCAGACCAAGACAAACATCCATGTTCACGCACACAAATGTTTGACTTGAGCAAGAATCGAACCCGCGACCTTCGGCGTAGCAGTCGCTTACACTCCCGCTGCGCCAACCGGTTGTCACTCATTCGGCACACATCAACCGGCAGTCCTTTGACGTTCATAATCGTCACATTCTGACCCAGGTAAATAAACCATATTGACTTTGACCTATACAACGACCATGTTTAATTGTATTTTTAAGCTATTGCATAGCTTTTATCGCGGGCTTGGCTTGAGCGCGGCGACTGAATCCAGAAATTCCGTAACGAAAATACCTAACACCCTTCACATATTAATCAACTTGGCGTAAGCGGCAAGTTGATAATATGTATTATGAACTTTACTGCTTACTATTTAAGGTTTAGTTTAGAATAAAATGTCTTTTTTTTATAGATTCACGCCTGTATCCTCGTAGGCAGAGGAGTAATATTACACTTAAATTTCGCCACGAAATTTTAGGTCCCACGTAATAGGGGGCGAACCTATTGCCTTTACCGGGCACTTCACCAGACTTCGTGCTGCTACTGTGAATTCGAAAAAACCCATAACACTTTTGCCCGAGTCGGGAATCGAACCCGGGACCTCCGATCAGCAGTCGCATACGCTATCCACTGGATCACGGAGGCAGACCTTGTTTAAATCAGCATGAATTGCCGCCTAATTCGCTATATTAAGACTAACCTAATTTGTCGGTCTGTTACGAAACCTATCCTATTAAGAATACCAGTTTGGGAGAAATAGGTCATATCAAAAAACGTTTTCTGCTTAAAGAGTTTTGTAACTTGGAGGACAGCCAAAAACTTTATATAAGAATCGAGTAGACTACTGTCTACCCTATTAACGTTAAAAGCTTACATAACATAACTTCACGCCTTTATCCTCGAAGGGGCAGGCAGAGGTGTATTAAACACCCACACTTCGCCAATTATGTTTCGGTCCCAATGTAACATAGGTACTTATTATTACGTGGGACCTTAAAAGTCTTGGCGTGTGATGTGGGTGTAATATTACACCTCTGCATACATGGTGATGTATACATCCATTTCATCCATCATCCATCCAGTCCGTGTGTTGACGGATTAAGAATACGGAATGTCACCACCCCATATCATCCCATGAGTGTCGTAAGAGCCGACAAAGGGAGCATATTATGTAGAGAACTGCACTGTAAGAGAAGGAAAACTTGATACAAACCCTATACCAACCCGTTTGGCCAGCGTGGTATAGTAAGCCACTTCCTCCTTTCAAAGGAGAGGCCTAGTCCGTAGTCCAGCAGTGGACTGTTAAAGGCTGATAATGATGAAGCTATAAATAAGTACCCGCTACCTACGCTACCGATGGTATAAACCTAAGACTATAGAATAAAAGGCAGACAGAGCGCGCGGAACACTTGCGTGAGGCCACTAAAGCAAATACAAAATTGAAAAGCGAATACAAACTCGACTCAGTGCGCTGCGAAGCATCGCACAGTTCACACGCCACGATCGATCCAGCTTTTCAATTCATAAAATGCCGTCTTGCGTTTTTAAACATTGTGAAAGTTGTTTCTAAAAGCAAATACGGGAAGATGGAATATATTCTTACAGATAACTATGGATTATTTGACCGTTTTATAATATTATTTCGATAAAATTCGTATTTCTGCAGAAAATATGTAAGTGTTGCCAGTTTACGTCGACACCGTTTTCCCTGAATTAGGGAAAATGCACTTGTCAATTGATTATGTAGGTAATAATGATTGTCATGTTAATGAAAAATACATTAACGTATTGTAAAAGTATATTGTAGATTATATTTTTGACGTGACAACGTCTTATAAATTGGTTTGCCGGGTGACACTTCAAGAAACTGCGTTACGCTCCGCTCACGTTATGCGCTCACAATGAGAGCGAGTGAGAGGCACGCGTCCCGCCTAAGAGCGAGAGAGACAGACATAAAAAGTGAAAGGCACGCGTCTTTCATCCTTCTTCCTACTATACGAATGAATATTCACATTAAAATTATTTTACCACTCAAAGTCGTTGTCACGTAAAACTTTTTCTTATAAATATACTAATAGGATTTCCATTAGTATATACATTGTTTTGAGTTCGATCCTCAAACGATCCAAATATTCGTGTACACGCGGCTACTTATCAAGCTATACACTTTGACCTTTGTACCGTTCTTATGGCGTAGGGAATAAGTATCAAAATCGTACTTCGACTATTTAGCTTGACTTGGCGCCGTGTGTACATTAAGTACAGAAATAGAAATTATTGATTGTAGCCATTATTTATTTTTAATTGCAATTTTTTTTGGTTACGATTTATGATTATGATATTCATAATTTATTGTATGCATGACAAAATGTTTTTAGCTAATTAATATTTATGACGCAAGCCTATCTATTTATTTCTCAATTTACGAATAAAATTAGTTAAAACTTAACTCGGAGCCTACATTTTTTAAGAAATCTTAATATATAAAATCCTTGCGTTACTGACTGACTGACAGCCGAAACTATTAGGCGTAGGAAGCTGAAATTTGGCATGTATGTTCCTTGGGGACCGTAGGGGTGCACTATGAAGGGATTTCCCGAAATTCCCACGGGATCGGCCAAAACGGGTAAATTTAAATAAAATGCAGGCGTAGCTGCTGGCATCCTCTAGTGTATTTATAAAAGCATACTTTAATGGTATCTTTTCTTTGAATAATTTTCCCAACAGCATTACATATTAAAAGCATTAATTAAATATATGGTAAAATCTTCAAAACCACAAACGAATATAAAATATTACCTATGTTATATTTTTATTTTCGTTTGCAAAAACTATATGCAAAATAGTGGGAGATTATTCATAATCTGGCAAGTTTACACACACATAGACGCGCGTGTCCGTACAGTGCCAGTCGCCAAATGTCACGCACACATAGCTGTCAACATGCCTCACTTAGTTGGACGAATACGCTATATCTGGTTCTTGTTTGTTAAATCTGTGGTATAAACCTTCAACTTATTGTTTATGTAGGGTACACTAGTCTCGCTAGATAAGAGCGACGGCTATCAGTTCCGGGACCGAGGCCTAACAATGATGTCGTCGCTTGACGCGGCACATACAATGAGTTAGGAGTGAGTCGTATATATCGAAACAGGTATATGTAACAGGTTGCCGAACGAAACAGTGTAAACCTGTTCTCATAAAACTATTTCGCCTGTTCCAGTTCCTACAACAGACTACGAGTATGTCCAATACGTACTAGTAGTACCTACTAGACTACTATTTTGATATCTGCGTTCCTATTTTAGCTTTTGGTGTTGGACAAAGATAGAGATAGAACGAGTCTTGTGCGTGTGACTGTTCCACCAGGTTCCAACTGTTTTCTATGCTGCAGTGCGTCCGGATGCTTACATCCATCCAGTACGACTATATCGTTGTAAACAAAAGTTGCTTAAATTACGTTAAAATTAATTATTGAGATTTCACATTTATACAATAATAATAAATTTTAAATATAAAAGCTGAGGTAGAGAAACTGAGATTTTCTATAACGATTTTAATTTTTTTTGTGTATGTATCCGAACGCGGCTCACCACTTGCCTTAATGTTTATTATTTGTGGCACACAGCTGTTTTTATCAGGTTTTTTATTGATGGATGGTTTTCACTTCCGAAACTGCATCTTTACTTTGATGTTACTCCATTGGAACAGTCTGTTATTTTGGAACAGATTATTGGACCTGTTATTTGAGTGGAACAGGAACAGGTGGAACAGGTTTCGCCTTTCACCTGTTACAGACCACCCCTACAATGAGTGTACATTATTCGTCACTAACATACAATAAACAAAGTTGACGACGGTAATAGTGGAGCTATTTATTTGTAAGTAGGTTTTGGGATTTGCATAAATAGACAGATGTTCTTTCTACGTTTAGTTTCGTTTCGATAAATTGTACCTACTTAAATCATTTACTAAAAGAGTTTAAAATCAAACAAATATTTGCTTTAGGCAATATCATCTTTCAAATGTTATCCTGTGTAGTTGCATCCAAGACTTCCGTTTGCTAGACTAGCCAGATTCGACAGAATATTTTAAGCTTTTCGACTACTATGGGCCTCATCCGAAAACTCAGGGTCACTCAGAGGGCGATGGAGAGAGATGCTCGGAGTTTCCCTGCGAGATCGAAAGAAATGAGGAGAACCGCAAAAGAAACAAAGTCACCGACATAGCTCTCCGAATAGCCAGGCTGAAGTGGCAATGGGCAGGGCACATAGCGTGAAGAACCGATGGCCGTTGGGGCAGGCGGGTTCTGGAGTGGCGACCACGCACCGAACAACGCAGCAGGGGTAGGCCTCCCGCAAGGTGGATCGACGATCTGGTTAAGATCGTGGAAAACGGTTGGATGCGGGCGGCTCAAAATCATTCTGTGTGAAAAACCTTGGGAGAGGCCTATGTCCAGCGGTGGACGTCTCTAGGCTGACATGATGAAGCTTTTGATTTCTCCACTAAAATATCGCTGCCTTTTCGCAATATTGACATCATTCAAGTGTTATTCCAGTGGCATCCAAAACTTTTGCGAGTCCAATGTTTCCGTGTGTGTACGATAGCCTTACGCCATGCAAGGGTTTTGTACAGCACGGGACCTAGTCCGGGTCGATGGTACTATATTTCCAAGTCTTTCGTCGTTGGAAACATAGTACCTACCATGGATGCATTTTCTATAACCGCCCTTCGCAGAAACTTTATGGAAGAGCTTCGCTGAACGACTCCAATGTAGGTACCCAAACACGGCTTTTTCCAATTTAGTAAAACTAATGATTTTATTTTCGTTCTCGAAAGACTTGTGAAGTCTGCCAACCCGCACTTAGCCAGCGTGGTGAACTATGGCCTTACCCTTCTCACAGTGAGAAGAGGCCCGTGCCCAGCAGTGGGACAGCGTATAGGGCTGGATGACAAATGATTTTATCTTAATTTTTTCGCTTCCATATGCTTCCATACTCGTAGTCATGAACCCATTGAGGTAGTTGTTATACAGATCAATGCATGTAGGTACCCCTTTGTTTTTCACATTCGACATGCCTATTGCTCTTGTGAAAATGAAACTAAACATATAAGAAATATAGGTACTCTTATTGCTTAACAGTCTACAACTTCCCAAGCTATAATTACTTTGTACCTACCTACTATCCAACATAAATTCTGATACTCTTTGAGAGCACTTCTTCAATCAAAGAGGCCCATTCACCATCCAACCAACAAAGCACCAGAAATTGTATAACGAGCAATGTTGCCAAGCTAAAAATGAACAAAAATATAATGACAGCAACATCAGCCAGTAAGTCTGGAGTGTCTATTAACTTGAATAAACACAAAGGAGGTTTACGCTTCGAATCTTAAAATAATAAGGACGTAATAACGTACTCAATTTATTTTCAATTACGGAGAGCTTTCAAAAAATGTTCTTTTTTATCATCATTATATTATGATGACGTCGAACAGAGCCGCGTGGGATGGCTTTAGAACACACCCGACATTGTGAATACCTACTTGCCATAATAAAAAATAGCTGTCGTTTGGTAGATTTTTTTTTGTATTTTTATTAACTTATGTGGGAGATTTTTTTGTGGCTTTATGAATATTGATAATGAAAAGTTATTTATAAAAACGGCGTTTTTGTTTCAACGTTGTTATTGGTTATTCTCGGTCTATAAGTAAATCTACTAATAGACCTGTGTGCGGATCAAACCCACAACACTCGGCGCAGCGTTAAACAGCGAAGCAACCGCTTAATGCTCCTACAGACCTACACACAGTATTGTCTGTGACACAGTGCATGCGGCACGGCCCCCGGCTCTACCGCCGGCAAGCCGCGTGAACCCGGCGCGGCGGGCGGCGGCGTACAAAGCCACCGGCCAAGCCGCACGAAGGAACCGCCGCGCCGGCATGGTCGCCCGGGTAAGCCGGCGGGCCGCGCGGGTTGCAACTTGCTACTTGTGAGTGGTCGTTCTATACAACTAGAATGATGCCGGGGGCTTTCTGCGGCCGATGCCGGCGGCACCGACGCCCGACAATAGCCGGCGGCACGAGCCGCGAGTCAAAAGCCGGCAGCCCGTGCCGCCGGCACTGTGTATAGGAGCATTAAGCGGTTGCTTCGCTGTTTAACGCTGCGCCGAGTGTTGTGGGTTTGATCCGCACACGAGACAACACTTTGTGCGATCTATAATTTGGCATTCCGACTCTGGGTGTTCATAAAAAAAAGGGAAAAGCCCCTCGCGGCACAGGATTTTTTTTCGCAGCCTTTAGGCAAACCACGTCGCCAAGCATGCAGTCAGGCTCTCCACATAAACAGACTTTAGACAGCCCGCATCCAACGCATATATTTGGTAGTGGATAATAATAATTAAAATTACATCATGTAATATTCATTGTAACATCTCAACACTGTTCATATAAAAAATTTGCAAATTTCTTTTAAAAATAACGGCTTTTAGTTTGCAAAGGGTTGCCAGTAACAGGCCGTCAGCATTTTTTCTGGGAACCTTAATTTTGAATGTTGGATGGTCGAAATTCCTTTGGTTAAAAAACTTTTAATTAATATTCGCCGAGAGCTCACAAATTTAATATTAGGTACACATTCACAGGTTTTTATGATTTCAAGTGTTGAGACTGATTTGTCTAGAAATAATAAAATTTTGATAATTTATTAATTTCGTTTTGATGACGTAACGTTTGAATTTACTGCCCCTCCGATATTCGATGCGCTCAAATTTGAGAATTTGATATAAAAACAGGACCTTATTTAGTGTGAATTATATTTTTTAATAGTCTGGGTACCTACTCGTCATTCTCGGATTTGACTGAATATTAGCTTTTGCACAAAGCGGCTAAACCCTGACCTCCGCAACCCAAAGAAATCACGATATTCCATGGTTTAGACTAGAATCAATTTATTTCGAATTACTGACTACCGTAACGACTGTCAAAGAACTTTATGAAAACCGGAACCGATGGCTTAACGTGATCTTCGAGGCACGAGGCAAGCGATAATTAACAATTAAAAAACCACGCACATATTAGCTACCAAAAGACCATGGCGCGCGTGGTGGATTCCAACCCGATACTCTCTGAATGGCAGTCTATCGGTATCTCCACTAGACTATCGCTGCATTACATTTGATACTATTAAAGTGATTATTTGCTCAACAAAACGCAACCGTGAACCACTGCTATAAGCCATCACAATACACAGCCAACATAATACATTCAGTAGCGCTAAAATGTAATAAATACTCCAAAAAGGTCGTAAACCTTAAAGTCCAGTTAATATATTTAAACTATACCCGATAATTGCCATCACCAAAAAAATAAACGTTAAATAAAACTAAATCCATTACGGCGTACCTTTTGTACGCGTGTAAACGATAATCAGATTATAGCTATTAAAAAAAAAACAAGTGGGTTACGTTTAAACACGAAAGTTCAAGGTTCATAGCCTCGGATTGCGTTCGAAAAAAAAAATTAAAAATTGAATTGTGAAATTGTTAAAACAGCGCGGTTTTTCGGGGAAAATGGCAGAAAAAAAATATAGAAAGATAAAATATTTGAATTTCGAGGACCAGTATTTAGAAATAAGTATTTTTTGTTGCTTCGGTGGCAGAGAAGCGTGCGTCCATCGGATTTAGATCGGTAGGCAACAATACCGTCTTTACCATAGAAGCTCACGGGGCACGTGCCTATGGTCCACATAATTACCAGCTAAGGTGCCCTAGTAAGTAAATGTAATGTAATTAAAATTATGCGCATAACTTTCTTCAACAAAGTTGCATTTTTTTAAGTAATGCACTAACGAAATAAAAAAAAAAAACAAACAAAAAAATGAAAAATAAATAACAGTAAAAAAAACTGAGAACTTTTTTTACATTGCAACATAATTTAAAGCAATTTCATTTTTTTGGTTTTGATTTCATAAAAGCGTGTTTTTTTAACTATTATTTATTTTATTCGCTAGGCAAAGCATCATTCGTCGATTTCGAGTGTCGACCGTCAGTTGGTTGCTTGTGTATGATAGATAGATGTTCGGAATCCGGTACAGTATGGTCTTATTACTGGACACGGGACAAGACGCAAAATTCTTGACAATCCGGGATTGCCCGACCATCTGGCAACCCTAATGACCCTAATCCCAGCAGAGGGTCACGATAGGCTTTAATATCAACATGATAATTATGTTAATTACTAAATAATTATTTGATTTGTGCGCGCACACGAATTGGGGTACACCAATAACTGTGTACTTAAGAGCCGCGTTATAAGGCTCTGCCTGTCGCTGTTGGTGATCGACGCTCTAGACGGCCCACCTAAAAGCACGGTAATATAATCTAACAGTATTGTAACTCGGCCGTCTTCGTGAGTTATATACCTACCAGACGCGCCGCATGCGAGCTGCGGCACGATAGCGGCTGTGGGTACTGTAGGCACAGTCCGCACAGTCTAATGGGTACTCTGCTCGCGACGCGTAGGTATAACTCGAGTTTCGTGCGTTTGTATGGAGTTACAATACTGTTAGATATTATTACCGTGCTAAAAATGACCTGTATTCACGCGTGGATCATCATATCAGCCTTTCAGACGTCCACTGCTGGACCTATGCCCAGAACCTTTGTGAAGAATCTTGAGGAAAGCCTATGCCTTCACCAAGGCTCTTCACAAACCAATCTTGAGCCGTCCGCTAAATTAAAAGAAAGGGCCTCCGTGGTCCAGTGGATAGCGTATGCGACTGCTGATCGGAGGTCCGGGTTCGATTCCCGGGACGGGCAAAGTGTTAGTGGGTTTTTCCGAATTCTCAGTAGCAGCACGGAGTCTGGTGATGTGCCTGATAACGGCAATAGGCTCGCCCCCTATTATGTGGGACCTAAACATTCATGGCGAAATGTAGGTGTAATATTACATCTCTGCCTACCCCTTCGGGGATAAAGGCGTGAGCCTATGAAAAAAACAAAATACAGGACTCGCGACTGCTTGAACATCATCATCCTCTTGCCCTGGTCCTAATTTATAAGGAGTCAGTGCAGTATAATTATATTCTTCGCTCCCATACTTCTCTGTCGCCCGTCATCTGATAATTTTCCCCTTTTTTATCCATTCTCACCCAGTAGTCCATCCATCGTTTCGTCTCCCTCTCGGCTTTGCCTTTTCGTCGCTCTTCTTACCGCCACTACTTGAAAGTACTACTTAATATTCAGGACTTACGTAATTCTCAAAAATTACTTGATTAACTAACTTTTTGTGAACTGTCTTGAGTAACATTTTTTGGTAAGTCATACTGTTTTTAATTTATTTAGGTACTGCTGAAAACGTTCTTCATTTGGATAATTTCTATAAATTAGTAGGACGATTACGACGGAGGATTTATTCAAAGCTGCTGCTTAGTTTAAATTAAAGGCAGGATGGTTTTATAAAAGGGCTGGTTTACGGTATAAAGTAAAGTTATTCGGCATCTTATAATTATAATGTTTTCGTTTTCGTGAGGAAACCTGCATGTCTGAGAGTTCTCTATAATGTTCTCGAAAGACATGTGAAGTCTGGCAACCCGCACTTGGCCAGCGTGGTGGACTATGGCCTTACCCTTCTTATAGTGAGAAGAGCCCCGGGCCCAGTAGTGGGACAGTTTATATACAGTGCTGATGATGAATCCTTTATCACGTAGGTCTTTAGCAGTGATAGCCAGATACCAACACACTGCCATTCACAGGGTATCGACACAGTATCGGGTTCGAATCCATTCTCGCACCACTGACATTTCGGAGTTATGTCCGTATTTAATTGTCCATTATTATCGCTTTCCAATTTGCTTTGGAGGTACGTGGGGCCTAAAAATTCATGGTGAAATGTGTGTGAAATATTTATATCTCTGCCTACCTCTTCGGGGATACAGGCGTGAGACAATAAATAAAAAAAAAATATATAAAAAAAATGCTTCGGTCACTCCCGTCTGTCGTGAAAATCTTTAACAGTCTTCATCTTTGGATTGCGGAGGTAAATCCTCAGTCTCTGTGGAAAAGCTAATATGCAAAGGTTTAGCTTTTGCACAGAGTGCTTGCCTGTCTGACCTCCGCAACGCAAAGGGATAGCGATATTCTAGTGGCGGTTTATTCAGGTGTGACTGACTCCTTATTACGACTGTCAAAGATCTTCATGACAACCGGGACCGACAGCTTAACTCCGAGGCATGGGACAAGCGATAATTATCAATTCAATACGCTTAATATAAATCCAAAAGTCAGTGGTGCGCGCCGTGGATTCGAACCCGATACCCTATGCATTGCAGTCTGTTAGTATTTTATTGATAGAAAGCTATTACTTAAAATAAAAATCTTGACACAGTGTAATCTTATCAAACTTATTGGCGATATAATATTTCTCAATTCAAATTATTTTTCGGACTGCCTCCGTTGTCCAGTGGATAGCGTATGCGACTGCTGATCGAAGGTCCCGGGTTCGATTCCCGGGTCGGGCAAACATGTTACTGGGTTTTTGCGAATACTCGGTATCAGCATAGAGTCTGGCGATGTGCCCGGTAACGGCAATAGGCTCGCCCACTATTACGTGGAACCTAAAAATTCATGGCAAAATGTGGGTGTAATATTACACCTCTGTCTACCCCTTCGGGGATTACAGTCTATAAAAAAATAAATATAAAAAATATTTTTAAGGCTAGTTTCACCGGCACCCAATAAGTTGTCGTTATTTTAATCCGCAGATAATATCATAGGTCTGTACAGATTTTCTTTCGTATTTTCAATTGCAAGGATATGTATATCCAGAAGTGATAATACTAGGCCTTTAGGTATTCTTCTGTGACTAGGTCAAATCTTAAAAACCGGCAAGTCAAGTTGGTACTCATACTCACCGAGGGTTACGTACAAATTGAGAGATAAGACTTTTTTCTTGAGGAATTGCAAATATTGCGTCGTAAATCACTACATAATATAAAACAAAGCCTGTCTTCTGTCTGTCTGTCCCTAATATGTATGCTTAAATCTTAAAAACTACGCAACGGATTTTAATGCGGTGTTTTTAATAGATAGAATTATTCAAAAGGAAGGTTTACATATGTATAATTGACGCGGGCGAAGCCGCTGGCGACGACTAGTAATAAATAAAATATGTTTTGAAATATGCATATCAAGCCTTTTTGTCTAATACTTTATTAAACCAGTTGCATCAAATTTCCTCATTTAGGAAAATACATGAAGCAAATAAAATAATAATAATGAAAGCGGCGATAGCCCAGTGGTGTACCTACGTAACGGACTACCGAGACGATGGTCTCGGGTTCGATCCCCAGGTACCCCGGGCACTTTTCGAAGTTATGTGTGTATTAAAAACGTTAATTATCGCTCGCTTAATAATGTGCCCGGTAGATGGCAATAGGCTCGCCCCCTATTACTTGGGACCGAAACATAACTGGCGAAAAGTGGGTGTGTAATACACCTCTGCCTACCCCTTCGGGAATAAAAGGCGTGAAGTTATGTTATGTTAATGAAGCAAGTAGATCTTTGCGAAGAGACGGCAAACTCGAGATCAAAGTCAGCATCAACCCGTCTGGCCAGCGTGGTATAGTATGCCAAATCTTGCTATTGACTTATACTGCTACTGTGAAGCAAATAACATACATACATACATACATACATAGACTCACGCCTGTTTCCCGGAGGGGTAGGCAGAGACTACGGAACGCCATTTGCAACGATCCTGACATATCTCTCTTGCTTCATTCACTCCCATCAGATTCGTCATGCATGCTCTTCTGTTTAGGGTACTTCTAACCTGTCCTGTTTTCAGGATGTCTCCGATCAGGGGGGCGACTCAGAATCGTTCGATATCTCATTTGACATTCGATTCCGTTAATTGTCAAACGGGCTACCTCATTTTTTGTCAAAACTATCGCATTTCCTATCAATTTTATGCATTCAGTATGAAGTAAATGAATAAATAAACCGAATCCAATGAATATTTGTTCAAAATATCTCTGATAGGCGGCTAAAAGACGAGGACAATAATTTGACATATCGTACGATTACTTGTCGTGACATTCTGAATCGGCCTGCTGGTCAGAGAACGTCCGCTTAGGTCTTCCCCTTCGTCCTGTCCCACTCACACTTGCCTTGCCTAGTAAATAAGAAGAGTTTTAAGTCCAGTAGAGGACTGCGAAAGGCTGTAGAGATACTCGGACTTACAAGACGGCCAATAAATTCGCCCAATATATTCTGCGATTGAAATATACCTATTGAATATTGTGTGGGTGTCAGGCATACGATTATATCTCTGTTTAGACCTTTGTAGACATGTAGGCGTGATACTTATAATATTATTGCTTAGGTTTTTTACGTAGGTAGCTGAATTAATAACTTATTAGTTAAAAAGAGCTGCTATAAATAGCCTATCGCCAAATTGAGCAACCTTTATAATAGCTGTTATATTTTTAAGACGTGGGCGGTATTGCTTCCAAATAAATTCTGATAAATATGATTAATAATATGAATAGATCCAATTATAGAAAATATGTTTATTTTTAGACATGGCCTTGGTATGATAAAAGCCTTTTTGGTAAATTATAACGTAATGTAAATATGGCGACACGTTTCAAATTTTAAAAATAGAACACTGTAGCATTTTATTTTAAATTTAATTTTTAATGGTTGTGTTTGAATTTGTTTGTGGCCTGTAATCATTAAAAAATAAAATCATTTATTATGCAATTTTGCGCATTAGCCGTTTGAGACATAGGAATCGTTTACAGAATTAAATAAAAATGTAGAGATGCGTGTAAAATCATGAAATGCCGTATGAACTTACTGAATTATTAATCGCACACACAATCTAATAATAACACAGGATTCCGCATACACCGTTTCTGCACGTCACAAAAAAATCAATATTACCTTAGTCTTGACATCACTTTAGTTTAACACAACACACGAAAGCGTATCCGAAACGACATACACTCGATATATTCCCGCGCATTTTCACGTTTATTATTTTTAATTTAATATATTTTAATAAAATTGTAAAATATTACATAATAATGTAGGGTTGAAATTTTATGTTTTCCGTGTGGACTGAGTACGCTCCCGGTTCGGGTACCCTCGGTACAGTTCGGCTGTTTTCGTATTGGGGGTGGAACGAGTGAGTCATTAGCCTTCGAGGGGTGGATTTGCGTTTCGTTCCACGCACGAAATGAAGGGTCACATTTTATTCGAATCATACTGTGTCTATAATTTTATAATAAATACAGCGTAACGTTCTATGTGGTGCATCTGTAATACAATAGTAAGAAGAAATACTTAGACATTTATTAGGAGCAGTATGATTTTTTTTAAACATGTGAGCCAATTATTTGTAAGTACAATCAAGAGTATCAAGAACATTTTGCTTGACTAGTTACGCCATCTGTTATGTGAATTGGAAACTTATACTTTAATGTAGAGTCGACTAAAACATAGAGCAACCATTTCTGAGAGCTAATTTGCCCTATTTCTTCGTTTTCTTACTAGAATTGCGGAGCCCGCGGTGACACTCGCTTTACTTAGAGCTCCGCACGCCTAGTTCTTAGCGTGATATTATAAGTATAGCCTATAAGTAGTTAGATATAGCCTTTCTCGATATATGCGCTATGCAACATAAAAATAATTGTTCCATTTCTTAAATTCAGCGATTGTTATTTTTTTCTTTTTTTATAGACACCTGTAACCTCAGCCTACCACTTCGGGGAAGGGGTAGGCTGAGGTGTAATATTACGCCCACATTTCGCCATGAATGTTTAGGTCCCACGTAATAGGGAGCGAGGGTATTGCCGCTACCGGGCACATCACCATCTTAATATATAAAATCCTTGCGTTACTGACTGACTGACAGACAAGATACAGCCGAAACTACTCGGCGCAAGAAGCTGAAATTTAGCATGTATGTTCCTTGGGAACCGTAGGGGTGCACTTAGACGGGATTTCCCGAAATTCCCACGGGATCGGGCAAAACGGGAAATTCGAAAATATGTGCGGGCGAAGCCGCTGGCGTCCACTAGTACAAAATAGAACCATTGTGGTTCCTGAAATCAGCGCAATCAAGCATACTTTTCAGCTATATTAGTAAGTATAGACTAGTAGATGCCCGCGGCTACGCCCACACATTTCTCCCGATCCCGTGGCAATTTTGGGAAATCACTTCTTAGTGTACCCCTACGGCAATGAATACAGATTTACATAGAAGCGCATTTCTTAAGGATTTCGTGTGCCGATTCCAAGTGGCGAGTTGGCGACTGTCGTCAGTGTAGTACGTAGTCGGCGCCGTTGGCGGCGCTGGCGTCGATCTTCGTCTCTCTTGCACTCATAGAGACAGACAGCTATCACAGCGCGACTGCCACGCCGCCAAGCGGCAATTTGGGTCACAGAAAGTTAGTCTACAGAGCGCCCAAGAGAAATGCGCCTCTATGTAAATATCTATGCTCTATGCCTACGGTCGCCCAAGGAATATACATGCCAGCTTCTTACGTCCAGTGTTTCGGAGTTAGTTACATTTTATATTCTTCATCTGTCACTATGTAGCGCTCATCGCGTGACTTGGCTTTCGCTTCGTAATAGGTGGGTAAAGTTAAGCAACGCTTGCACAGGTCACTACTTGTATGGGTGACCGCGTGTGGCATTTAATTTGTAATAGTATGTATGTATGTTATTCTGTAAGGTATGGGTTTTATTACCTGAAATAAATAAATGTACAGAAGAGCATGCATGCAAAATCTGGGGTCTAGTACGAGTTTGCACTCGATCGTCACGGTGGACGATAGCCTAGTCGACGGGAACAATTTCCATACATTTTCTAAAAGCGCCCCTAACGTAGAGTAGCGATCGATAGAGACCGCTAGGGGGCGATCGAGTGCAAACTCGTACTAGACCCTCAGATGGGAGTGAATGAAGCAAGAGAGATATGTCAGGATCGCTGCAAATGGCGTTCCGTAGTCTCTGCCTTCCCCTCCGGGAAACAGGCGTGAGTCTATGTATGTATGTAAATAAATAAATATTATTAATATTATTATTTAGGTACATCAGAGCGCAACTGTGCATGGGACTCTTAAAGCTGTCGGTCCCGGTTCTTATATCAGAGCTAGAATCATCAGCCAATGTCGTAGGCCTGTTTACGATCTGAGGGTCTAGTACGAGTTCGCACTCGATCGTCAAGATCGAGGAGAGCTAGTCGACGGGAACAATTTCCATACATTTTCTAAATGCGCCCCCTAGCGGTCTCTATCGATCGCTACTCGCCGTTAGAGGCGCCTTTGGAAAATGTATGGAAATTGTTCCCGTCGACTAGCTCTCCTCGATCGTGACGATCGAGTGCAAAACTCATACTAGACCCTCTGATAACTCCGAATTAGCCACACACTCACACGAAAAGTTGAATTCTGTCGCCATACCTCAAACTGTAAAATTCTGATCGGGTTTTTTTATTATCCTTTGCCTGCTTGTGAAATTTATTTTCAAAAGGTATCAAGTCTGTATTTATTTGCAAAGAAAATTAATCAAATTATTAGTAAGTGACTATTTACACATAAAATAAAATGGTATCGAGTAAATTATAAATACAGGTACAATAAAAACAAATCAATTCAAGCTTCCACTAGTCCATATCGGGCCACACCTTGCACATTATGTACCTACATACATACATAACGTCACGCCTTTTATCCCCGAAGGGGGTAGGCAGAGGTGTATTTCTACACCCACTTTTCGCCAGATATACTTTAGTCCCACGTAATAAGGGGCGAGCCTATTGCCGTACCGGGCACATTTCCAGACTCCGTGCTGCTACTGAGAATTTCGTGACAGAAAAACCCAATAACACTGCCCGACCCAGGAATCGAACCCGGGACCTCCCGATCCCACGCGCACATTTATGCAGCGAGACCAACGAGGCAGTCGTATAGGGTTTGATGTCGAGTTTTCCGTTTCTACGCAAAGATGGTATTTGCATCGTGTTATCCCTTAGTCGCCTCTTACGACACCCACGGGAAGATAGGGAGTTGTGACACTTGTATTCTATGCCGTCAACCACACGGCACATTATGTCTATTGACATAAACATAGCTACGAGCAGCTAATAACATAAATAAAAAAATGCTCATAAAATAAAAACTACTAGGCCTACATAAATAAAAATTTTATGGGACCAATTCGAAACTATTCCGCATCAAAAAAAAAAGAAACACGTAAATCGGTTCAGAAACCTCGGCAAAATCGGTGTAAGTACATACATCGAAAAAAAATATACCGGCTGAATTGAGAACCTCCTCCTTTTCTTTTTTTGTCTGAGGTCGGTTAATAAATTAAATCCCCAGTAGCAATAACCTAGTAGAGTAGTAAGTAGATTTGTTCAGTATCGTGCCAAGTCAGGGTTAGTGCCCCAATAAGCACTGAAACTGCTTACGGCGGACGCCAACATAGGTTATGGAATGTCAAGTCAAAACTACGATTGAATACGTACAGTCGAACAACTTCCCACTAGACCACCATAAGGGCGAGAATCGCTCAGCAAGACATCGTCGCTTCCAGTGCTACTTTACATGCACATTGACCCTCGTATACAAAACCAGTTTCTAGTGTGCCTCGACTCTATGAGCGAGCCAAGGGATTTTTTTTCAAAGTGGTCTACCACCGACTTGTTTGATTGTACACAACTTCTTAAAGTCAGTGGTGCGCGCCGTGGTTTGAATCCGAGACCTTCTACGTAGCATCCTGATAGCTTTTTTTAAAGACAACTCCCGTGCTACGAATACCTAAATCCTGTGACGCGGGGGAGTAACGGGCACGATGGATCACACAAAGTGTTGCCTCTTGTGTTAATCGAACCCACAACACTCGGCGCAGTGTCAAACAGCGAGGCGCTTAAACCACTACGCCAACACTCATCAGTGCGTGTAGTCATGTCTCTCCAATAGACTATCATTGCCCTGCATTTTAAATGTTCACTCTGCAAGTGTTATCCCAGTTACAGCCCGGCGTCCGTTGACTAGTCTAACCGGATGTGACTTAATTTTAGCTTTCCCACAGAGCGACTGCCACCTACTTATATATTTTAAAACCTCGCACGTAACGATTCGGTGCCTCCTTTATTTCCCGACCCGTAAAGATGTGGAATTCATTACCTGCCCACGTGTTCCTTTCTTTCTGTGATCCCGGGTCCTATAAGAGGTCTTGAAAAAGCTTTTCTCTAGTGCCTGGGCCATCAAGGTATGTATGGTGGTGGTGGATAGGTATGTATATATCATGCCATTATTATTATTGTATTTTATTGGTATGCTGTGTGGTTGACGGCATAGAATACAAATGTCACCACCCCCTATCTTCCCGTGGGTGTCGTAAGAGGCGACTAAGGGATAACACGATGCAAATACCATCTTTGAGTAGAGACGGAAAACTCGACATCAAATCCTATACGACTGCCTCGTTGGTCTCGCGGCATAAATGTGCGCGTGGGATCGGGAGGTCCCGGGTTCGATTCCTGGGTCGTGCAGTGTTATTGAGTTTTTCTGTCACGAAATTCTCAGTAGCAGCACGGAGTCTGGAAATGTGCCCGGTACGGCAATAGGCTCGCCCCCTATTACGTGGGACTAAAGTATATCTGGCGAAAAGAGGGTGTAGAAATACATCTCTGCCTACCCCTTCGGGGATAAAAGGCGTGACGATATGTGTGTGTGTGTGTGTATGTGTTTATTGGTATGACAAATTTTGCTAAAGAACTCCATGATAAGAGCAGGCGGCATGGAGTAATTTTGATAGGCTACAATAAAAAACATAAAACATTTTATTGAAATACGTTATAAACTTTAACGTCAGTCCACATAACATTCAAATCAATTGGCATTTAAAAGAAATCAATTAAATATTATAATCACCTTATTGTCCCAATGCTAATTAATTTATACGTGGACGGTTATTTTGTTTTATTTATTATTGACCTTAAGGTCTCAGGGCTTGTCAACCTTTTAAAAGAGTGGTAATAGCCTTCTGTTGAAGAACATTTGATAATTGATTGGAAGGGTCTCGAGTCACAGGTGTGCGCTAAAGATTCGAAAAAGGGTTTTCGAATCTTTAGCGCACACCTGTGACTTTCTGAAGTTAGAGAGATATTTATTTATTTAATACTTTATTGTACACTATAAAACGAAATTTCATAATGAATCGTTTTACAGACACAGTACAATGGGCGGCCTTATCGCTAACAGCGATTTCTACCAGGCAACCTTTGGATGTAGATTATTGGTAGGAAAGCAATGGTAGTTGCAAGTGTACCAGTAAATAATGATTATATTTTAAATATATACACTGATATATAATAAATACTACAATATATTATACCTACTCATACATAAATAACTATACAAACACATAAGTCAAAAGTCAAAGTCAAAATCCTTTATTCATTTGGGTCACAATGTGACGCTTATGAACGTTAAAATAACAAATACATAAAATAATTACTTAAAGACTCTACATTTACATTTACTGCCACGTTCGCAAAGCAAGGGCGTAGATAAATAATATATAATACATACTTATAATCTTAATATATAAAATCCTTGCGTTACTGACTGCCTGACAGACACGCTACAGCCGAAACTATTGGGCACAGGAAGCTGAAATTTGGTATGTATATTCCTTGGCGACCGCAGGGGTGCACTAAGAAGGGATTTCCCGAAATTCCCACAGGATCGGCCAAAACGGGTAAATTAAAAAAAATGCAGGCGTCCTCTAGTTATACATAAGGAGTGTTATAATGATAGATAGTGATCCTTGACAAGAGATTTGAACCTCGTTACCGTCTGAGCCTGCCTTAATATATGAAAAGGTAATGCATTCCATAGCCGAACAGCAGTGCCACAAAACGATTTATCATAAAATGCAGTTGAATGAACTGGCATCTTCAGTTTCAAGTTTTCTGATGACTTTAAATAACGGTTATGCGTATCATGAAGGAATTCGAATCGTCCTTTAAGATAGGAAGGAGTTGAAGGGTTTAACAGTATAGGTATTGTATAGCAGAGATAGAATGTGAGAGTGTGAGATATCGTATGGGTAACCATTTGAGTTGTGTTCGAAATTGTGAGACATGATCGTATTTGCGTAATCCAAATATGAATCGTATACAGAGATTTTGAAGTCGCTCAAGTTTTTCCAGCTGGTTTTTGGCAAGATCTGGATAGCTGACATCTGCGTTATCAATAATGGGTAATAGAAGAGAGTTTGCAAGCGCAATTTTGATGGCAGTAGGAAGAAAGTTCCTAAGTCTTCTTAACGGGCCTGCCAAAGTAAACACCTTACGTCTTACTTCTTGGACCTGCGAGCGCCAAGAAAAGGTAGAATCGATAGTTAAGCCCAGGTTCTTCACTTTATCCTGAATGGGAATAACAGTGCCATTGAAAATAATGTCTGGAAGTTGTGACCAGTCCATCTTCGTTATCATCCTCGAACTACCAACAACGATAACCTGAGTTTTCGAGGGATTCACTTTAAGTCCATAGGATTTACTCCAGCTGCTGATCTGTGCAAGATCGCTGTTGATGGTATCTACAGAATCTGATAAACGTGCGAATGCCGACTGCGTTTAGATTTGGAGATCATCTGCATAAAGGTGATAGGAAGAGTGAAGATTATTTAATATTCTTCGAATTTATAAAAATTGCGAAGAGTAAAGGAGACAACACGCCACCCTGGCGCACACCAACAGTAGTGTTACACCAAGACGAAAGTGAATTTTCAATGCGTAAACGTTTTTGACGATATTAACAGTGATGAAAAATATCTAGGCGCTCTAACACAAGCAAACTTTCAACTCTTATGGCAACGCGTCGGATGCGGCGAAACTGGACCTAGGCACAGATAATATATTACTATACTAGACCTAGGTGATCTTGGGTTAAGCCTCTCTAAATCAAAACCCCACCAAAAAATATTTACATCCAAATATTGCTAAGACGAGACCGCACTGGCTCAAAACGTAATCAAATTATTCAGATGAGATCTAAAACCGCCGAACTTCTTACTCTCAACTACTCGACAGTCTAGACAACACTATTTGATGAGCTGGTTGGTAGCGCTCCATGCATGGTTTCTGCCATCTCCCATGATAGCAGTAGAAATATAGTGACTATTGATTTAACAGAATCTAATTCAACTATTCAGTCATTTAGAAACATGAAGGCCTGTAATAAATTAAAGAAGTATGTTAAAATTAACAAATTTATCAGGAAAAAGGAAAAATTATTAAGAATGTACAAGAAATCAAACATAAATGTACATTATTGCAAAAAATATGTAAATGTAAAGGAACAGATGTCAGTATGTCTAGCTAAATTAGATTCCAATCTATTAAAATATGATGCTGATATGCATTGTTTGCAGACGGAGATTGACAGTTTACAAGAATCTTTACTGAACATGACAAAAAAATATAATTTATCACAAAAACAAATAAATGAGCATATCTTGGCAATGGATGACTTAGTGGACTTGTGTAAGTATAATGAGCAGAGGCTCCAATCTCTTACCAATAATAATCATGGCAATGAACATAGCCAGTCGCCACAGAGTCATTCACAGCCAACTACATTGAATTGTTGCTCTGATTTGTTATCACCGTCTGATGCAGTGGGTAACACCACCATTAATATTAATTCTAATTCTAATTTTCGCACTTCCTTCTCACCCCACATTACAAACACTGACAAACTTTTAATGTTTAGTGATGAGATAGGGAAAAACATGAGCCAATTGTTGCGGCAAAGGACAGGTTTAGCTATCACTAACTTATGTATGCCTGGAGCAAGTTATTCTCAAATAATGCATTCTATTTTGTCTAAATCATACTGTCCTGAAACAACAATCATTATATTTATTGGGAGAAGAGGAAATGCAAATATAAATGTTATACAGAGATATTTTGACCAATTACTCAATTTAAAAGTTAGAAAAATTCTGTTTCTTGCTTTTCCTTACAGTAAGCTGTTGCCACAAGCTGAAAATGATTATAGATTTAAGATTAATTCAAAATTGCATACTATGACATTTTACAATAATTTGATTGACATTATTGACTCTAATGCGTTAATTAGAAAATTTTATTTGACATATGATAATTATTATATATCACAATTTTATAAAAGACAAATAGCATCATCGCTAGCTTATTGTATTAATAACTCAGCCAAGGTTTTGGCTAACCACACTGCTTTTATTGAGCAGTCAAATTTGACATGCAATATAAGCTTGGAATCCGTTCCAAATTCTTTAAATTGAATTCTGAGACAATAGAGTCAATATCTGGCAATATATTTAATAAGACATCAAATTCTGTACCCAGTTTAAGTGACAAATATATAGTTCCATCAACCACACTTACAAAAAATAATTCTAAAAATTGTATCAACCTGGTGCATCAAAATATACAAGGGCTGATGGGTAAGGAGTTAGAATTGGAATTGTTTATGAACTGTAACAATATTGATATTTTATGCATTACAGAACAGTGGCTCAGAAGCCACCAGTTCATATTCAATTTTAATAACCACCAGGTTGCAAGCTCGTTCAGTAGAGAAAATTTTATCCATGGTGGCTCGTTAATCATAGTAAGTAAATTTCTAAAATTTAAAGAAAGGACTGACATTGTGAGCCTCTCTGTTGAGCGAGTAGTAGAAATTACATGTGTTGAGTTTGAGCAGTTCATTGTTATGAGCGTATACAAACCTCCATGTGCACCATTTGAAAGTTTTTTAGTTATTATGGAGGATGCTCTAAGCAAAGTTTGTAATTTTCGTAAAACGGTTGCTATTTGTGGAGACTTTAACATTAACATATTAGAAAAATGCCCTTCAACTACCAATTTTTTAAATTTATTTAAGTCATACAATTTATGTCATAATTTCTATGAACCAACTAGAGTGACTGCCACAAGTGGTACTTGTATTGATAATATATTTACTAGTATAAAACCATTATACAAATCTTTGATTAATATGCTTCAGTCAGATCACAGTGGGCAGTTAATCTGTTGTCCAAGAGAATGTCCGAAAGACCAGAGAAAAATTGTTAAATATATACCAATAAACCAGAATCGTCTTAAAACTTTTAAAAACAATTTATCTCGAAAAATGCATTGGTTGCCTCATCATGACCATCCGGATCAGTTATATAACTCTTTATTCAACTTAATTAATGACGAATTTCAGACTGTATTTACATCCAAAAAATTAAATGTAACTGACCGTCTGATGTTTAGTGACTGGGCAACTGAAGGTATTCATAAAAGCCGGATTAGGTTATATGAACTGTATAATGAAAAGTCTTATAATAATAGTCAGAACTTTATTAATTACGTAAGAAAATATTCTAAAACATTTAGACAAGCTTGTAACACAGCAAAATCTATTTATTTGAGAAATAAAATAAAATTATCAGAAAACACTATAAAGGCTACCTGGAATGTCATCAACAATGAAACTGGCAGAGCCAAAGCACGCAGCCGCGACTTCCTTTTAAAAATCAATAATGTGAGTATTGCAGAGGACCTGGAAGTTGCGACTGAATTTGAGAATTTCTTTGCTAATATACCTATAGTGACAACAGAGTCGCTCAACTCATCTTCCATGTCTGCTGAAATGCTTCTTAGGGACTGCGTGCCAGAATGTGATGTAGCCTTTGAATTTACTGTTGTTACTACTGACGATATTCTTAAACAATTTAAAACTATAAATATGAAAAAGACAATGGATTTGTGGGGATTGTCAATGAAGACTACTTCATCTATTATTACCATAATTGCTCCACATCTTGCAAAGGTATTCAATGGTTGCGTTGCTTCTGGAATATTTCCTGACTTAATGAAATATAGTAAAGTTATACCTTTATTTAAATCTGGTGACACAACCGACCCTTCTAATTTTCGACCTATTTCTGTATTACCGACACTTAGTAAAATTTTTGAAAAATTAATTCTTCGTCAGTTACTTAGTTATTTTAATAGTCATAATCTACTCCACGAGAAACAGTTCGGATTTACGAGGGGTCGTTCGACTACTGACGCAGGAGTTGAGTTACTCAAAAGTATATTTGCTGCTTGGGAGAAGTCGCAAGATGCATTAGGTATTTTTTGCGACTTGTCAAAAGCATTTGATTGTGTACATCATGACACTCTGGTCAGGAAATTGTATCATTACGGCGTTAGGAACAAAGCTCTCGATCTCCTGGTTTCTTACTTGGGCAACCGAATCCAGAAGGTCCAGATCAATGACAAGACATCTCCAGGTTCTGCCTTAAAAATGGGAGTCCCGCAGGGTTCAATCCTCGGACCATTTCTTTTTTTTATTTATATTAATGATCTACCCTATTACGTAAAGAAAAATCATGAGATTGTGTTGTTCGCGGATGATACCTCCTTAATTTTTAATATTAGACGACAGCAGAGAAATGTTGACGAAGTAAACAATGCACTCTCTAAAGTTGTTAATTGGTTTAATGTAAATAATTTATTACTTAATGATAAGAAAACCAAACTATTAAAATTCTCAATGCCCAATGTTAAACAGGTGGAAACCAATGTACAACTTAAGGAATCCAGAATTGAGCCCGTCGGGACAACTATGTTTCTAGGTATTATGCTTGATACCAAGCTTCAATGGGGTCCGCATATAGAAAGACTTTCGGGCAAACTTAGTTCTGCAGCTTATGCAGTTAAGACAATTAGACGCCTTACAGATATAGATACAGCTAGAATGGTTTATTTCAGTTACTTTCATAGTATTATGTCTTATGGGATTCTTCTCTGGGGGAATGCTGCAGACCTTAACACAATATTCGTTCTGCAGAAAAGAGCAATTAGGGGAATTTACAGCCTCGGTCCTCGTGTTTCTCTAAGAGAAAAGTTCAGTGAGATGGGCATTCTAACTGTTGTATCGCAATATATATACGATAATCTGTTATATGTCCACAAGAATATTGACAAATTTAGTAAAAAAGGTGATCTTCACACTGTAAATACTAGACATAAGTATAATCTTGTAGTTCATAGCACCCGCCTCCACAAAATAAGTAACTGTTTTATGGGGCAGTGTATACGCTTTTATAACAAGCTCCATCTTAATATAAGAAATTTAACATTCAATAAATTTAAGATTATTGTTAAAACTAAATTGTGTTTAAAAGCATATTATAAAATTTCCGATTATATAGACGACAAAAATGCTTGGGATTGAGCTGCTCTAATTCAACATAAAAATACATACTTGTACAAACTGATAAATTTAAAATTGACGTTTCGTAAGCACTTTAAACAAAGTTTACACGAAATAAAGACTAATTTCATTTCATTTCATTTCATTTCAGACATCCTACCACTAGAAGCCCTAACTTCACAAGATTTGTGGTTTAGTACACACGGCTACACGTCAATCTAGATAATTGATTATCCGTTAGGGCGCTTTTAAAATATATATGGAAATTGTTCCCGTCAATCATCGACTCTATCTAAAGCAAGCTATGACGAGCCACCTTTTCTTGTTAAATCCCTACGGGTCCCGTGTAGTGGCGGGGTCACGCGTCAATTTTCCGTGGTCCGCCCGGGATTGGCCCACCGTTGGTGTTGGCGGGCCCAGTCTCGTTATGACTAGGGAGGTGGCGCGGACACTACGCCGCCTCCTTGCCTTTTGGCGGACGGGGAGCAGCTCCAGCGCTCGCCGTCCACAGGTACTAAAACGGCCGCAGAGCATAGGGAGGACGGCAACCTGACAACACCGCATCTCCTCTTCCTCTGCGGCCCCACCGCGACACAACAAATGGTGCGCCGTTTTGGTCGCTGGAGATATGATACGCGGCAACGCAACACCGACACGCCTCTCCCGCGACCGCGCCCGACTGCGAGGGACAGAAAGAACTGTCCCCCGCATCCGCACCTTTGGACGCATCCTGCGCAGGCCTCCATCAAGCCCACGCGGAGCGTCCATTCCCAGGATCTCGCTTAGCTTCACCGTAGGTGCCTTTTCGTCAAGTGACAGTATAGGTACTCAACAAAACGACTAAGCCACAAATTTTTAATAAAGTATATAAAAGTGCAAACTGTTACCAACCCCTGTCAATAATAATCGTAGTTCAAATCGTATATTACCTAGTAAAGGGTACAGACATTCCTTGTTTGGACATTACGTGTTTAATATTCTGACAGTTCACAGGTCTTCTGCTAGACGAAAATGAGGTAAGTGTACCTACTTACTTATTTTTAAAATACATAGGTATTTCGGGACGCAAATTAGGATATCAAGCTTTACACAGCGTCTAGTCTAGCTTTACGGTTTTTTTTATAGACTCGCGCCCTATTATACAGCATTTAAGAGCACGCGTAGGCGGCGTACGTACCTTTGTATTTCCGAAGTCGTCATCATATTCCTGGCGTTAATTCTTCTTCATGCAAGACTTTTGACTACGACCCCAGGGTTCGCTTTGTCGTATTAGATTTGACAGAATATTGACTCGCCCCCCCATAATACTTGAGACCCAAAAATTCATGGCGAAATGAGGTGTGTAATATTACACCTCTGCCTACCTGTTTGGACACAGGCGTGAGTCTATCAAGAATATAAAATAAATAAGCAAATTGTTGGTACGCGCGGCTATCAATATGTCAAGCATTCAATGATGTCAAGCTACTTTGACCTTTGTATCTCTAATCACATCCCTAAAATAGCGGCGAAAGCCCAGTGGTGTACGTAACGGACTACCGAGAGTGATTGGATCCCTAGTTACCCTGGGCACACATATCTGACTTCTCAAAGGTATGTGTGTATTAAAAATGTTAATTATCACTCGCTTAATAATGTGCCCGGTAGATGGCAATAGGCTCGCCCTCTATTACATTGGGGACCGAAACATAACTGGCGAAGTGTGGCTGTGTAATACACCTCTGCCTACCTCTACGGGGATAAAGTTATGTTCTTTATTTGATGAGTAATCTTTCATTCTTTTCAGCAAAACGATGAAAAACAACGGAGTAGACGCGGGACGCTACGCGGAAATCAAATCCCGTTACGAAGCTTTTTCTGAACAGTTGAATGATCTGAACGTTACACCAATTAAAGTCTTTGATCCTCTACCACCTAAAGCTTTGGCAGAGTTGGAACTTATTAGGGCAGCTAGCTTGGACCTGCAGGCGAAGAAAGACGATGATGTTAAGAAGGCAGCCGTAAGTACCATGGAACCATCTATATTTTCTATACTTACTTTGGGCAGGCCACGTGATCCGGATGCATCCTAGCCGATGGGGGAAGATCGTCACAAAATGGCTGTCGCAAGATGGACGACAACAGAGGCAGACCCCGAAAACGATGTCGTTGACGATCTAGACAATTTTGACGGCAACTGGCCCAACTTTGCAGAAGATAGGGACGTTTGGAAGAGTGTAAGGGAGACCTTTGCCCAGCAGTGCGACAAAGTCAAAGACAAAAACATTTATTCATCTGGGTCACAAGGTGACGCTTATGAACGTATTTTTTTTAAATCGATATTTTTTTTAATGCTTCTACATTTACATTTACTGCCTCGTTCGCAAAGCAATAGGTAGAACCACGAGAAAGAACGGGCAATAAAACTCGTGGCCACTCTTTTGAATCGCCAATATTATGGTACATAAGTATTTTATTTTTGTAAGGAGCTGCAACTGTTTCACATTGTACTTAATTACTTGTAAATATTAATTAGTTACAGACATAATACTTAAGAAATTAATGCAGTTACTAAATTAAGTGCCTTAGTTAGCCTTCTAATGTGAATATGTGTAACAGAGGAGCATCCACTTACGTCTTATAATGTAGGCAACTTGCGACCATGTTCAGAACTATGGTGGAAATGTATGTTACAGAAGTGACTGTATATGAATACACAAAATTACAAAAACATTAGTTATACAACATACGCTAAAAAATATAAAAGACAGTATTATAAAATAAAGACTGCGTCCGTGGTCCAGTGGATGCGTCTGTTGATCAGAAAGTCCCGGATTCGATTCCCGGGTCGGGCAAGTGTTACTAGGTTTTTCAAAATTCCCAGTAGCAGTCCCCTTTTCGTCCTGTTTCCCTGTATGAACGCGATAAACTCAAAAGCTACCGAATGGAGACTTTTGTACGGTTTAATCAATAGAAAAAAGGACAGGTCAGAAGTACCCTAAACAGAAGAGCATGCATGAGAAATTTAATGGGAGTGTATGAAGCAAGAGAGGTATGTCAGGATCGTTGCAAATGGCGTTCCGTAGTCTCTGCCTACCTCTTCGGGAAACAGGCGTCAGTCTATGTAGGTATGTTAATAAATAGATGGTGTGATTGCTGAGGAAGGTTTACTTAGGTCCTTAGGTGTATAACTAACGTGAGCGAAATCTAGTAATTTAATTGAGAAATTGTATTGGTTTGTCTTTACTTTACACTAAAGCTATCTACATAGAGCTCTATTTACATAGAGGCGCATATCCTATGGGCGCTCTGAAGACGAACTTTCTGTGACCCAAATTACCGCTTGGCAGCGTGGCAATCGCGCTGTGACAGCTGTCTCTACGAGAGCAAGAGGGACGAATGTTCCTCCTGTGTATCTTAACTACGAGAGCAAGAGAGACGGAGAACGAAGCCAGCGCCGCCAACGGCGCCAACTACGAACTAAACTGGAGACAGTCCCCACTTGGAATCGGCACAAGAAATCCTTAAGAACTGCGCTTCTTTGTAAATCTGTATACATTGCCTAAATAGGATTCTCTGTCTACGAAAGCTACTGTCTCGATTTTGATCCACTGCGCAGTCAAAGTAATAAATGTATTTTTTTTCTAACAGCAAGCCGCTCTAGAACAAGCTGAGGCCAAAGAGGCTGTAGAGCAAAATGCCGCAGACACGCCAGAAAAAGAAAACTGAAGCTGCCGCCAGGGTTGCTAGCATTGATATTTAATTTATTTTTTTAGAATATAATAGTTTTGAAAGATGTCTAGGATATAGTATAGTATTAAGTACAAAATAAAAATACTGAAAAATAAATTTTATTTCAAATTCCTACCAAATAAAAAAATATGTCATCTTTTGTCGAGAGCGCGGACCAATGAATAATAGTGAAAACTTTTCATTCTCACAAAGGCCGCCTCTCTACCGACTACCACAACTCTGCAGGGTAAGCTAATGGTGATTCGCGTGACTCCGCCTGTGATTCACCTTCACTAAACGCCGATGGACACCGCGGTGGTTTTTTAATTGTTAGGATCCGGACGCCTCGGCGTACAGCGCATTGGCGGCATGGCGTAAAGACAGACAAGTCGGCGGTCGATCAGTTTTAAAAAGTTTCCTTTGACTCGCTCATAGAGTCGAGGCACACGCACTTATACAAAAACACGCGTCCATATTACGTTTGACCAATAATGACAGTTTTAAGCTGGAAGCAACCATGATTTGCTGAGCGATTCTCGCCCTAAAGGTCACAGCTAATTAGAACCACCCGGCACCCACTCTGCACCGCCTCGCCTGGTGCGGTTAGTATTCTTTATATGGATTTGTATGGGTATGCGCTCACTACATCAACTCCGTAGCGTCACCGGATCGCCTCTCTCGTAAACCGTCCACGTCGCTGCTCGCATGCTTGCCTTGCGTTGATTGCTCGCTATGAGTGCCAATTCAACGTTTGTAAAATTTGACATTACGAAACACACGTGTAGAACTAGTGCCAATTGTTAACAGACTACTCGACAATTCGTGGAAAAAGCGACGTTCACTCGTTGACCGCGCGGGGTCCGCTGGTTGACCGCGCGACGTCCACCCGTGGACCACCTGTCGACAACGAGTGGACGCCGTGCGGAGTGGGTGCCGGGTGGCTCTAATGAGCTGTGACCTTTATGGTGTACTAACGGGAAGTTGTTAATTTGTACATACATGGCGCGCGGCCGCGATGGAGTAAAGCATATAATAATATTATGTACATCGAAATCGCTTGCCGCTGCCGCCGCCGCTGTAGACCGTGACCGAGCCGAAAAGCCACACAAACTATCTGCCTGCGCTAAGGGGCGAAGAATGACCTAAGATATGGGATTTGAAACTTAAAACATACAATACTAATATAGCTAAGTGTCCTACTGTGAGAAGGCACAACGTTGTAATATCGGACCGCACTGATGTTCAATTAAACTGCTAGGAATTAAAATGCGGCCATAATAGGGAAGATTACATTTACTGCCAAGTTAAACCACCAGATGGCGGTATCACCGACTACATTAAACAATGAATTTTGGCAAGTATGACATTTGAGTGACAACTTGACAACTCGTTTAGACTTCAAACTTTGGATGCGCGATCTTATTATCTCGTCTCAAACAAGTCACTAAAACAGAAACATTGTACCATTTTTATTGTTATTGATAATTACATATATGAGAACTGTTTTGTCTATATAAATAAGTATACATATATTGTTGTCTTGTTGATGACAATATTTGAAAAGCGCGCTACGACAGTTTGTTTACTGTAGTTGCTCGTGCTGCCATCTGCGTCGAGCTTTGCGTAATGTTCCCTATTCATTTTATTTATCAAACGTAGCGCAGATAGCCAGACTAGGTCGTCAAAGTTGAGCAACGTTTGCTCAGATCGTCAGTTAGATGGGTGACCGCGAATTTCATTAACGTTAGAGCGCTACAGTGCTTCAGAGGGCACGTAAAGCTGTCGGTCTCGGTACATGTCTTAGGAGAATAGTCGTTAGGCCATGTCGCAGGCCTTCGGGCGGTCTTTGCCCACATAAACGACTCGCCTCACACCCAACCAAAAGAATATAATTCAAATATGAGTTTTGCTCTTTACGTTTGCGATTTCCGCCAATTTCTGTGCCAATGTAAAGAAGCCGTGTGGTTGACGGCGTAGAATACAAGTGTCACCACCCCCTATCTTCCCGTGGATGTCGTAAGAGGCGACTAAGGGATAACACGATGCAAATACCATCTTTGCGTAGAGACGGAAAACTCGACATCACACCCTATATGACTGCCTCGTTGGTCTCGCGGCATAAATGTGCGCGTGGGATCGGGAGGTTCTGGGTTCGATTCCTGGGTCGGGCAGTGTTATTGGGTTTTTCTGTCACGAAATTCTCAGTAGCAGCACGGAGTCTGGAAATGTGCCCGGTACGGCAATAGGCTCGCCCCTTATTACGTGGGACTAGAGTATATCTGGCGAAAAGTGGGTGTAGAAATACACCTCTGCCTATCCCTTCGGGGATAAAAGGCGTGACGTTATGTATGTAAAGAATACCTAAAGAGCAATACTTAAAGGCCATATTTGAATGATATTCTTTTGGTTGAGCGGAGGCGAGTCGTTTATATGGGCTAAGACCCTTACCGACACTGGTGTCGGAGTTGGCCTCACATGAAAAAAAAAAGAAATAGTCAAACAAATTTTATTATCTAAGTTCCTACCTATGTTTGTTGAATGCAAAATTGCATTTGCCCTCGCATCCCCATTAAGCCTGGCGTCGACTACAGTCGAACCGCGTCGAATCGCGCCGAGTCGCATTTTATCCGGGTGCGTTCATTACAGACGAATCGAATCGAAGCCAGCAGTCGGCGACTGGCTGCTGTAGGTTGTGCTCGTGTTGTCAATGATGGATAGCTCGGACGAAGATATGTTCTTGTTTCAAATACGTTTATTATTCCCGCTATTTCTTCCGATATATTTTGTCGACGCTGCTTGTCATGATTATCATGCCAGCAGCGAGTATCTTCATGATCATAATTTTTTTTTTAGACTCACGCCTGTATACCCCAAGGGGTAGGCAAAGGTGTAATATTTCACCCATATTTCGCCATGAATTTTCAGGTCCCATTTAATAAGGGGCGAGCCTATTGCCGTACCGGGCACATTACCAGACTCCGTGCTCCTACTGAGAATTTCCTAACGGAAAAACCCAATAACACTTTGCCCGACCCGGGAATCGAACCCGAGACCTCCCAATCCCACGCGCACATTTATGCCGCGAGACTAATGAGGCAGTCATGATCATTAAGTTCAGTATATTTCTGAGCTAGCGAAATTAACAGCTTTTCATTTTTCAAACAATTTTGATAACATTTAGTGTAGATATTTACGCCATGTAGTACCCGTCTACACTCATCCGCTGACCCGCGTCCACTAAGGCGCGCCGAGTCGAGTCGAAACGCGTCGCCGCAGAAATTCGCCTGACGAGCGATGCGCGCGGTAGATTCGATTCGGCGCGCCGCGGCTCGTCGCTAATGAACGCAGGTTCATAGAAATATATAGGAGGCGACTTTCTGCGTTTCGATTCGGCTCGGCTCGGCGAGCCTAGTAGACGCTAGCCTTTAAACTGACTTGCAACAACTAACTGTAATCATAATAAAATGATGAGAGCACGACCTGTTGGCGCAGCGGGAGTGTAAGCGACTGCTACGCCGAAGGTCGCGGGTTCGATTCCCGCTTAAGTCAAACATTTGTGTGCATGAACATGGATGTTTGTCTTGGTCTGGGTGTTTCTATGTATAATATGTATGTATTAAGAAAAAAAAAGTATGTATGTTTATCCATTATCTAGTAGGTACCCATAATACAAGCTCTGCTTAGTTTGGGACTAGATGGTGATGTGTGTATGTGGTAGAGTAGAATATTATTATAGAATATTATTATAACTGGTATGATTATAGGCATTTACCTAAGCATGGAGGTACTTACCTATATTATTTTTCTGTATGTCTTACACTGAACTTCGGCTGCAATAATTTTGATTTGCTGAATCCCGGGATGATTTCGAGCTTTTGTATTTATAATTAGACCCAATAGATGGCGCTATTATCAATACTATCCTAACAGCAACTTTTATGATTTTATGTGCCTGGAAAAGTAAAAATTGGGCAAGTGCGAGTCGGACTCGCGCACCAAGGGTTCCGTACCATCATCTATAAAAGAAATCACGTTCGTTGTATGTGTACGCTAATACTTTTTAAGAATAGGTAACAAATTGCTTAAAAATTACGTTTGCTGTATGGGAGTCCCCCTTTATGATTTACTTTTATTTTATTATAATATTTATTTTGAAAGGTAATATGCAGTAATATATAACTACATATTCTGTGAAAATTTAAAGCGTCTACCTGTTACAGTAATTTTGAACAAAAATACGAAAAATAAACCACGTTTTTTGGTATGGGACTCCCCTTAATATTTTTTTTTAGTATTTGTTGTTATAGCAGCAACCGAAATACATAAATTATGAAAATTTCAAGTTTCTAGCTATCACGGTTTATGAGATACAGCCTGGTGACAGACAGTCGGACAGACAGACAGACACCTTGTATCGCGAGGGACTTACAAACATTCAACCTAGGGCTTGTAATATCGGAGAGTATTGAATTCGGGAACTGAGTTACGATATTGGAGTGTCAATTCCGGAATTCCGGTACTGGTTCCGGAATTGGTATGCTCTTGAAATATTTATATTTCTAAAATAAAATAAACGTATATAATGCCAAAATTAAACAAGTTATATACTTTTCATCAGTCTATAATTCGTAATACGTTGGATAGATCAAAATTTTACCATTGAATTTGAACACCGAACATTTTTTACAGTTTTATTATTAACATGCCATGAACATACAGACGTAAACTACAAGATTATTCTACATTGTATAAGATCGTGAATTCTATATGGGACGCTAGTGAATTGTTGAGCCATCTCTCTCTTAAGGTGGGTGGTAGTAAACGCAAACAAAATCTTTTTTCCTTGCCTCTGACTAACAATAATGTAACATATCATGATCCAATATTGAGAATGTGCAGAGAGTTCAACAACCACACCAAAGACCTAGACTTATTTTATCAGACATACAATGAATATTTGAGTAAATGTAAGCAGATCCTGGCTATCCTCTGATTTTCATTGAATTTAATTTAATTTGCATTGACATTGTTTATTTGTATTTAATTTAATTTGTTTTATTTGTTTCTAATGTATAGTATAGCAGATGTATTTTATTTTATTTGTTGACTGATTTTAATTTTAATGATTGCCCTACTGATTATGTTATATTGACCTCATTTTATTCTAACCTTAGATTTAAGTTTATATTGTAAATGTTCTGTCGACCTAGCATATTTCAATAATTCTACACCTTTCTTTGCCTGTCCTTAGTTAAATTATTCTGCAAATGTTGTGCACGGCTTTAATCTGATAACAAGTTGACATGTATACTTTTATTTATATTGTACCTACTTCTAAGTTACGATTTGATATCTGTTGTTGTGCCTAATGAATAAATAAATGAATAAATAAATAAATAAAACATTCAATGCTAAGTAGAAAAAAGTTAAGAAGAAAAATAGTTTAATTAAAAATTGTTATAAAACCAGGCAACTTAACATTTAACATTAAAATAATAGCCAGACCGATTCTCGAAATTCCTAGCTCATGGTTTGCTAACGTGCCATGTAATGTAGCGTGTTAGGTCTACCGTGTAAGATAACCATCAAAGCAGCGAAGTGCGCGTCAAAGCAGCGAAGTTAAAATAGGTTTGGGTAGGATAGGTCTGTAGGATACATCTCGAAAAGTGGACATACATCACCAAACAATGCAACCCTGAAGAAGAAGTAGAAGTGGAAGAAAAAGAAGTGTTAACAGCGGCATGCCGAAAAAACGATTAATACTTTTCTAGCACACTGGCAAGATAAAGCCAAAGAGTGGCATTTATGGAAGAGTATGGGGGAGACCTTACTCGATACCTAGTGGGACAATAACGGTTAAAATAAAAACAAATATTACTAAACTTTATATAACATTTGAGAATAAAGTGAGTTTATGCACTTTCCTTATTATTAAATGAACTGGAATTAACAAAATGTCGGGGACAATTACGATATTTGGGCCTTAACTTCCGGTATTTATTATCATCAGCCTTTAACAGTCCACTGCTGTACTAGGCCTCTCCTTTGAAAGGAGGAATTGGCCTACTATACCACGCTAGCCAAACGGGTTGGTATAGGGTTTGTATCAAGTTTTCCTTCTCTTACAGTGCTGTTCTCTGCATAATATACTCCCTCTGTCGGCTCTTACGACACCCATGGGATGATATGAATGAAAATGAAAAAACGTCCGAAATTCCGGAATTACGAAATCTCGTAATTCCGGAATCCATGCCCTAATTCAACCAAAATAAATATAGGTTAACCTAAACACAAAGAACAAGCTTCGCCCCACCAGGCTCGTGCTGACTGCCGGCATACGCCGAATAGCAACCCTGCACGTATCAACAAAATAACCACAGGAAAGGGAGTCCCAAGACGGGCAGACAAGGGCAGCTGCATAGAGATTCAAAAAATCCTACAATTCATACTTTTTCACATATCAACTTGCCCCCGAACCTCGGCCATCGACTGGCAACGCAATTGACCACAGGACCTGCCCCTATTCAAACGCAGTGAATGACACTGCGGCTTGCGGCAGATGGTTAACTATAACTAGCAGCAGCTATGGTTCACCAGATACAAAAAAGACCCAAACTCGAAGAAACACTCGGCGGCACGAAGTGCGGTTTTGTGGGGGCCGAACCTATTGTCGAACCCATAACACTCGTTGCAGCACTAATCGGCGAGCCGGCTGCCTAAATTTGGACAGTTATGAATAATAATCGAATAGTCTAGGACGGACAAAGTGCTGAAGCACGCCCTTTCCCCAAGTCCTGCCATAACAAATGAATGTTCACTAATTTTTGGTCTTAATAAAACTAGAATGATATTGCTAAGTTCGCATATAAGCTACCTAGATAGCACCAGGTAAGACGCTGCCAAAACTAAAATCCTGAATAGCCCACTGGTTCGCAGATTAAAAGCAATCTGCAGATTAAAATATTCACGCAGATCGTGAATAGGTATACTTACTACTAGTGATGTGCCGGATTGTTAAAAATGTATATCCGCGGATTGGGATCGGAATACGGATATTTGGTGTCAAGATCCGCGGATACAGATTTTTATTTTCTTGCTGAATCGATGTCGGTGCGCGCGACCTTGAAACAATAGTTGACGTCACGCACGCCCGGCGGAACAATAGACAGATCATTTTTCGACTTTTATTGATTTTTTTTTATTCTTTATTGTTTATGGAGTTTTAGTCCAAAATTGGCACGTCAACTCCGTTGTGCCTGATTCCAATTATCGGACAAAATGTTTGAAGAACGACTACAAATTTATATTAGGTAGGTACCTAATCAGATATAATGGTACATAATTTCCTGCATAATTCGGAGATAGGATCTTATAAAATAGATAATATTATTCTCATATCTATATTGAAATTATATAAAAAAATACCTAATCTGAATGGAATTTAATAGTTTTTTAATTCTACCTAAACATCTATAAATTTCATCCTATCAATTAAAAATTATTAGGTAAAAGATCCGTAAAAGATCCGCGAGAGAAGTAACGGATACGGATCGTTCATCTGCCTCGGATATCCGGAACATCACTACTTACTACATAGGTGGCACCATAGCCCAAGTGGCACCTTTGAGGTCCACCTGATTAGAGGGAGGATGCTCTGACCGGGCGCAGGCTTGATGAATTGTAGTCCAACAGAAGTATCTTAGAACTAGTCTAAATGTAGGTCCACCTGATTAGAGGGAGGACTCTCTGACCAGGATGAACTGTAGTCCAACAGAAGTATCTTAGAACTAGTCTAAATGTAGGTCCACCTGATTAGAGGGAGGACGCTCTGACCAGGATGAACTGTAGTCCAACAGAAGTATCTTAGAACTAGTCTAAATGTAGGTCCACCTGATTAGAGGGAGGACGCTCTGACCAGGATGAACTGTAGTCCAACAGAAGTATCTTAGAACTAGTCTAAATGTAGGTCCACCTGATTAGAGGGAGGACTCTCTGACCAGGATGAACTGTAGTCCAACAGAAGTATCTTAGAACTAGTCTAAATGTAGGTCCACCTGATTAGAGGGAGGACTCTCTGACCAGGATGAACTGTAGTCCAACAGAAGTATCTTAGAACTAGTCTAAATGTAGGTCCACCTGATTAGAGGGAGGACGCTCTGACCAGGATGAACTGTAGTCCAACAGAAGTATCTTAGAACTAGTCTAAATGTAGGTCCACCTGATTAGAGGGAGGACGCTCTGACCAGGATGAACTGTAGTCCAACAGAAGTATCTTAGAACTAGTCTAAATGTAGGTCCACCTGATTAGAGGGAGGACTCTCTGACCAGGATGAACTGTAGTCCAACAGAAGTATCTTAGAACTAGTCTAAATGTAGGTCCACCTGATTAGAGGGAGGACTCTCTGACCAGGATGAACTGTAGTCCAACAGAAGTATCTTAGAACTAGTCTAAATGTAGGTCCACCTGATTAGAGGGAGGACGCTCTGACCAGGATGAACTGTAGTCCAACAGAAGTATCTTAGAACTAGTCTAAATGTAGGTCCACCTGATTAGAGGGAGGACGCTCTGACCAGGATGAACTGTAGTCCAACAGAAGTATCTTAGAACTAGTCTAAATGTAGGTCCACCTGATTAGAGGGAGGACTCTCTGACCAGGATGAACTGTAGTCCAACAGAAGTATCTTAGAACTAGTCTAAATGTAGGTCCACCTGATTAGAGGGAGGACTCTCTGACCAGGATGAACTGTAGTCCAACAGAAGTATCTTAGAACTAGTCTAACTGTAGGTCCACCTGATTAGAGGGAGGACGCTCTGACCAGGATGAACTGTAGTCCAACAGAAGTATCTTAGAACTAGTCTAAATGTAGGTCCACCTGATTAGAGGGAGGACGCTCTGACCAGGATGAACTATAGTCCAACAGAAGTATTTTAGAACTAGTCTAACTGTAGGTCCACCTGATTAGAGGGAGGACGCTCTGACCAGGATAAACTGTAGTCCAACGGAAGTATCTTTGAACTAGTCTAAATGTAGGTCCACATGATTAGAGGGAGGACGCTCTGACCAGGATGAACTATAGTCCAACAGAAGTATCTTAGAACTAGTCTAACTGTAGGTCCACCTGATTAGAGGGAGGACGCTCTGACCAGGATAAACTGTAGTCCAACGGAAGTATCTTAGAACTAGTCTAAATGTAGGTCCACATGATTAGAGGGAGGACGCTCTGACCAGGATAAACTGTAGTCCAACGGAAGTATCTTAGAACTAGTCTAACTGTAGGTCCACCTGATTAGAGGGAGGACGCTCTGACCAGGATGAACTGTAGTCCAACAGAAGTATCTTAGAACTAGTCTAAATGTAGGTCCACATGATTAGAGGGAGGACGCTCTGATCAGGATGAACTGTAGTCTAACGGAAGTATCTTATAACTAGTCTAAATGTAGTGAGAGAACTGCTATAATGTGATTCAGGATAGTTATGTTGGTGTCCGCAAAAAAATCGGCAATATTGGTTATCGTCGCCATTTTACGATAGATAGTTTATTTATTTAGGTTAAAACTTCCTGCAATACAATTTGCACAAGGCGTCCGCCATGTGCAAATTGCCAAAGGCATTTCTACCAGTCACCCTTAGAGTAATGCAGAGATGATAGTGGCAGGTGTGTTCAGGGCCGCGACGACCCAATCCGGCGCCTGTGTGCGAAATCTATGAAGCACCTGTGTGCGAAATCGATGAAGCACCTTTTTGTCGTCCTTTTTCGAAAATAATGTTAATAATTAACGCATATCCTGGCCCGCGGCGCCCCTATCGCCCTGGCGCCTGTGTGCGCCGCGCACATTGCACATTGAGACGGCTCGGCCCTGGGTGTGTTTTAAAGACCAAAACACACCTGATAGTTGTATGTAGCTAATGTTACAAAAAGTAATTCAGATGTAGGTAATATTTTTTTTATTACTAAGTCAGGTAGTGTGGTAAAAGAATTTAATTTCTGGTAGTTCATATGAACCACATGATAATTATTCAGTTAGATCAGTGCAGAATGCAGCATAATTTAAATACCTTCACTGAACTGAATTTTAATTTAGTCTATACACATAAATAAAATTGGAGTGGGACTCTCCGGTAAGTGTTTATGGCAAGCACATGTGGAGCGTTTAATTTGTTTCTTAGGCTGTATCACTAAATTGTGGTGTTATTTTCTGTGTCAGTTTCGTGTCTGTGATTGTTTTTTTGTTGTGTGATTATTTGTTACCTGTTTGGTAAGTTTATTTGTGTTTTATTGCGGCATGTGGGGAGGTCGCGACCATGGAAATTGATTTTGAGTTCCATGGTCGTCCGCCCGATCCTGGCACGTCGCAAAATAACTCCAAACTACCCCAAAAAATTCTTACTACAAATCCCTCGGGACCTATTCCCGTATTCCCCAGGCTTATCCGTGCCGTTATCGTCCTTTGAGGACATTGAAAACCGTGCCCGTAAGCGCATTGTTGACAGTGATGGCCCTCCCCCTCCAAAAAAACCAAATAACAATGACCAGACCCTAGCGTCCCCTTCTTCCTACAGTCGGTCTCGATATTCAACCAGGGACTCAGCTCCATTTGTAGTACATGCCTTATTTAAGTCTGATGATACTTCCTCTGGTACCACCATCCACCCGGTGAAGTTTGGCCAGCTGTTGCTGAAACTGAACATTAAAAATATACTCCCCGATGGAGTCAAAAAAGTAGGCCGAAACAAGATCTCTGTAGAGTTTAAAACTCCAGAAGATGCAAATGCATTTCTAAATAACTCTGAGATACTCGCTAAAGGTTATGTTACCTCAATTCCAAGCTACAACATAACAAGAATGGGTGTGGTAAAAGGGGTCCCTATTGAGTGGTCTGAAGAGGAGATTGCTGAGAACCTAAAATCCCCCTGTCCAATTCTTAAGGTTAGGCGACTCAACCACAAGGTTATAACTGAAGGATCTGCAGAATGGAAACCGACTCCCTCGGTAGTCATCACTTTTGATGGTCAATCCCTGCCCAAGCGTGTTTTCTGTTGTTACAACTCCCTTCCGGTGGATTTATACCAATTCCCTACCATTCAATGTTACGGGTGTTGTAAATTTGGGCATACCAGATCCAAATGTCTTCCAAACCTCGGTGTTTCCGCTGTGGTGAGGAACACTTTGGTGATGGTTGCTCCGTGGAGGACATTGTCTGTCTGTATTGCACTGGTCCACATTTTCCTACCAGTAAGGATTGTCCAGAATTCATAAGACAGAAGAATATTAAGCTTTGTATGGCTGAGGAGTGCTTGTCTTATGAAGAAGCTTCCAAAAAGTTTTCCCCCTCTTATAAGTCATATGCTGCTGTTTCCTCATCACTCCCCCCTACTCTTTCTCAGTCTCCTAATTTCAATAATCTCACTCAATTACCTTCCAGCCTTAAATCTCTTCACCAATCCCCTAATGTTATTTCCTACAGAAAAACCACTTTCTCCAAACCCAAGCCCCGTCCTCAACTTTCGCCTGGTTATGACCGCAGAGCCCATGAAAGCATTCTTAACAATTATTCGTTTAATCCTTCCACCAATGGTTGTGCTCTCAATAACCCCTCCCAATTAACTGTTTCTTCTAATGACTCTGTTACCATAGAAATTAATAATTTATATTCTTATCTTTCCTCTTTTCTTTTAAAAAATAGTTTACCGGACAACGTTGCCAATGAATTTGTAAACCTCATTAAATTCCGTAATTATGGCCCTACATTGCCTACAATGGAATGTCAGGAGCGCCATACCAAAAAGACATGAGATTTCCCATCTTATTAACATTTATAAACCTGCAATTATTGCCTTAGCTGAGACTTGGCTTCGGCCAACCCAAACTTTTAATTTTTCAGGATACAGCACATTCCGTCATGACCGTCCTGATGGTTATGGTGGGGCTGCTATCTTTGTTAGCAACTTATTCCCTTCCTCTCCACTTTCCTTACCTAGTCATGGGAATGAGATTGATGCTGTTGGAGTTAACATCCTCAGTATCAATTTTATTTCCATTTATATTCCTTCCCCAAATACTACAAGTTTTCAGTTTCTCCACAACATCTGAGTTCTTTTTAATCCTATTATTCTGCTAGGAGACTTTAACTGCCACCACAGTCTATGGGGCTCTGTTCACTGTGACAGTGCAGGTAATGAATTGGTTGACTTAATAGATGACAGAGGATTATTTGTCCTGAATGATGGGTCGGCAACACGCATACCAAGAATTGGTCAAGTTAAGAGTTGTGTTGATTTGTCTCTATGTTCCTCCAATCTTTTTGCCCAGCTGGACTGGAAGCGTCTAAATTTATGTTATGGCAGTGACCACTATCCTATTAGCATTCCTTTAGTTAGTAGGTCTCTACCCCAGAGAGACAATAATCCCATTTTGAAATACAGATTGGCAGATGCTGACTGGGATTTGTATAATCAAATCATGCAGGACCAAATTCCCTCCCTTCCTAGTGTTTCTAATACCAACATTGATGACTGTTTATTGCAATTTTACGAGTGTATTTCTTCCGCAGCCGAGGCTAGCATTCCTCATAAGAATGCAGCTACAGGTAAGTTAGCCTCCCCCCCTGGTGGGACCGGGATTGTACTCAAATCATCAAAGCCCGAAATGCTGCTGAACTAACTTATGTTAACAACATGACATTCCAAAATTTGATTGAGTATAATCGGACGGTTGCTCGATCCAGACGCCTTTTTAAAAGGAAAAAACGTGAGGGCTGGAAAAAGTTTTGTGCATCCCTTTCTCCAACAACCCCTTCTACCTTTGTGTGGCAGAATTTTAAGAAGTTTAGTCGCGGCTGCTCCCCTGTGAAATATTCTCCAATCTCTCCAGATTTGGCTTCTCTCTTCTTTAATAAACTTGCTCCTTTCTTTGTCCCTTTACAGGATGAACTCCCGCTGTCTACAGATACTGCCTCCAATGACCCTTTAGATGCTCCTTTTACCTTACAGGAGTTGGATGCCGTCCTCAAGTATGTTCGTGATTCCGTCCCTGGAGTCGATGGTTTCCCTTACTCATTTTATAAAAGGGTTAGCCCTCAGAGCCGCGAATTCCTTTTAAACTTAATTAATACCTGCTTCACTCTTAGTTATATTCCGGACATATGGAAGACACAGCTGATCATTCCCATTTTAAAACCCGGTAAATCTCCTAATTCCCCAGACCATTTCCGGCCAGTCGCGCTGTCGCCCGTGCTTTGTAAAATTTTCGAGCATCTTATTAAAAACAGACTAGAGTGGTATGTTGAAAACCAAGGCCTCCTAGCTGATTCTCAATATGGTTTTCGTAGGGGTTCTAGTACCATGGATAGTATCAGCATCCTGATGACAGATATTCGAATTGCATTTAGCAATAATGAATCGGTGCTTACGGTCTCTTACGACAATGTCCTTCTTGCTGTACTCAGAAGTAAGCTACGTCAGCTGAGTATACCGCCAAGAATGCTAAATTGTATCTGCAACCTCCTTTCAGACCGTAAAGTCAAGTTACACTGTTGAGGAGATAATATTGGACCGAGAACTGTTTGGCGCGGTCTTCCACAAGGTTCGGTATTGAGCCCTCTACTATATAATATTAACACGTCAGATTTACATAGGTCTCTCAACATCGACTGTCAAATACTTCAATACGCCGATGACATATGTTTATATTTACAGAAAGCGTCAATTGCGGATGTTCAGGCATCCATGCAGATATCCCTCAACTCCCTAAACCATTGGCTCAACTCCCATGGACTCTGCCTCTCACCTGCTAAAAGCTTGGCTGTAGTCTTCTCTCGTAAGAGAATACTTCCAAGGCTTCATCTCGAGATTGAAGGTTCTCCCATAAAGTTCGAGGACAATGTCAAATTTTTAGGTATTATCTTAGACTCAAAACTATCTGGCGCTTCTCATATTAACTATGTTGTACACAAATTAGAGAAAAATCTAAACATGCTTCGTGCGCTTGCAGGTGTTTGGTGGGGAGCGCATCCTTTCACCCTTAAACTCATTTACAATGCAACTATCAGAAGTCTATTAGATTATGGTACATTTTTGCTGGAACCCTGCAGTAAAGTTGCAATGGCTAAACTAAACTCCATTCAGTCGAAGAGTCTACGCATAGTTTTAGGCTGCATGAGATCCACACCAATTAATGGTCTTCAAGTAGAGAGTGGTGATCCCCCCCTTTACCTGCAGACAAATTTGTTTTTAAAAGATTTTTTATAAACAACCACAATATTCTTCCCAAACTTGCCCACTTAGATAATCTTCTGGACCAGAGTGATTACTGGAGACACAAGGACCCCCCCTTATTTTTAAACTCCTATAGAATGATCCGGCTAAAACAAGAAGCTGTTAATATTCAACAGTGTTCCAAAATTCCTCTCTATTATTCTCCATATAAAGCCTTAATTTACTATCCAAATTATTTCATCACTGCTCTGAATAAAGATTCTCATCAAGTCAGTGCTCAATTTTCTACCCTGGTTGAAGCTTATTGGAGCGAATATCATAAATTTTTCACGGATGCCTCGAAGTTGTCTCCAGATGGTAAAACAGGCATTTCAGTATTCTATGAAAACTCAAAAATTATCCTCCAGTTTCAATGTCCCCCTGAATCTTCTGTGTTTACTGGCGAGTGTATAGGCATTCTTGAAGCATGTTTATTTATCCTTTCTCATGATGTCATTTCTAAGGCTGTAATTTTTTCAGACTGTAAAAGTGCCCTGGAGGCTATCATTAAAAATCCTTTCAGGAATAACATTCATAGCCCTATTATCATGGCAATTAGAAACTGCTTGCATTCATGTGTTGAGAAGGATATAGAGGTTGTACTGGTATGGATTCCTGGTCATTCTGGCATTACTGGCAATGAATGTGCAGATGAGTATGCCAAAGAGGCTGTTAATAGTAGCTTGGTTGATCTTAAATACTATTCCATCCAAGTTTATGACTTACTGCATACATGCAAGGTAGATTTGCACAACTCCTGGCAGTCTTTGTGGTCTGAGTCAAGTAAAACAAAGGGCTCTTTGTATGCCTCAATCCAACCTGACATTCCAATTAAGCCTTGGTTTTATAAATTCAAAAAGACTCCTAAAATCGTAACCTCCGTTATTTGCAGAATCCGCCTTGGCCAATGCTGCTCCCCTGTTTTCCTACATAAGATCAGAGTTCGTGACAATTCTTTGTGTGAATGTGGCCTAGATGAGGGTACCCTAGACCAATTGCCCATTAAAAAAAGCCTTCCCATTAGAACAACTTGTATCCAAATTAAATATTCAGTACCCAGTTAATGTTCGCCATCTCTTATCCTTCTTTCTAAACCCTATAATAATTTGTGCTTTTATTAAATTTATCTCTATTAACACAATAAAACTATAATATGTATTAGAATTTTAATTGTTTGTCTTATTGTATATCAATTATTGTATTAACTAACATCTGTAACTGTGATCGTCTTTTGTTTCAGGCTCGAATCTAACACCACAATAATTAGTATGGTATATCAATACTGCCTAATGCTTCGTTGCCCATAAGTGTTCCTAGTCATTACACGACACTGGCAGAAATTGTCGAAAAGTTGTCGACAGATTGCCATTAAAAAAAAAAAAAAAAAAATTGGAGTGTCTGTTTTTAATATTAAAATAACCGCTTTTTACTAAAATATGTAGGTATATGGATATATACACGGCCTACATAATATACCACAATGACAATTTTTGTCCGTCTGTCTGTTTGTTCTCGCTAATCTCTGGAAAAGCTGGAGCGATTTCGACGGGACTTTCACAGGCTGATGTACCAAGGAGTAACTTAGGCTATAAATTAACCTGGTACGCGAAGAAGTTCCCTCAGGACGTGGGTGAAACCGCGGGAAACAGCAAACAGCTAGTATACAGTATAATGGTAAAATAAAAAATATATACCGTAAAATGGGGTGAATAGACACAGATTTCAACTTCAATATCGATTTTATTAGATACTTTGAATGAGAGTCATTATTGAAGCATTTTGAAATCATGAGTTAAGTTGTAATTTACTCAATATTTGTGCTACAAATTAGTAAAAACAGGACATTAATTAGTAAATTAAGAAAAAGTAAGCGTTTTCTATTTACCTCGAAACAGGGGTCAAAAGATACGGGAAGGGGGTGTATAGAGAAAAAACGCTAGGGCTGTCAAAATCAACTTACATTTTTATTCAATATATCAACATTGTCATTAATCAGACAACTATGTATTTTTTTAATAAACCAGATATCAACATTTACCTCTTTGATCATACAGGTAGGCACCTGCCTACATATAAACAATATTTTCAAGGGTTAACTGACAAAAAGGTGCGTATGATGAACTAACTTCGATTGACAACCCTAAAAACATATTTCTATTGACCCCCCACTCGTATCTATTAACCTCCCACGCGTTTCTATTCACCCCCAATGGCGTATCTATTAACCCCCTTCCCGTATCTATTCACCTCGAATTCGAGCAAAATAGCCAGTATCTCAATTTTAATAGAAAAATAATGTAAAATAATCAAAAACGGACACTAATCTTCGTTTTTCTTAAAGATGAGAAATGTATGTATCGAATAATACACATCTACAGGGGGAACACAACCAATAACTTGATGTTTATGGAAAGTTTATAAACAGCAAAAACTACTAGTTTTCATACCTTCACTTTAACCGCATAAATCTATATGAAATTTCAACTTGACGTAAATTTGTGGGTGGCGAGCCTATAAAAAACATGTTGCCACGTAGAAAATCATAGAGAAAAACATTCGATAAAAGGCTAATAACAAACTACAGTCAACAATATCAAACTTCCGGACTTTTTTCTATTCACCCCACGATTTCTATTCACCCCATTTTACGGTATTCAGATTTAACCCTCCAAAGACTAAAGAAAAGTAATAAGTAGGTAGCATTAGCACCGGAAGTTACAACCAAATGTTAGGATATAAATACTCCCAAGGAATAGAATACTCTGCTATATTTCATACAATTGTACCTATAGGTACAAATAAAACAATTACCCACCCATGCCGTAGCTAGGGGGGGCATTGTGGGGCAATGCCCTACCTTAAAAATACCAATAAACTAAGATAAATTATTCTACCTATCCCATAGTTTTTGGTATTTTTAAGGTAGGGCATTGATATACATGGTGATTGATTTAGAAGCCTGAGCTTCGGAGCAGATCAATTTTGATATTTTTTTACTTCTGCTCTACCTGAAACCAATGCTGCCCTACCTCAAACCAATGCTGCCCTACCTCAAATTCGACTCTAGCTACATCCCTGTTACCCACTGATTACAAAAATACATTTTAATTAGATTGCATTGCAATTACTAACAAGCTTATAATAAATATGTACCTACAATTGTATTTTTTAGCAATACAAATTTTATACCTCAAGTCAATATTCAATACTTATTTAAAGGGTATCAGGAGTAAAATAAAACACCACATTTAGCATAAAAAAGTATAATTATATCATAATAATACGCAGCAATAAAATATGCTTATATGAGTTACAACTAAGAGTGGTCGGTCATAATGTCATCATCGTCATCTTCCGGTTCCGCAAGATCAGGATGACACACTCTGATATGGAGATTAAGATTGATTTTGACGATAAAACTTTTACCACAGGTTGTACATTTGTGTGGTCGTTTCACATCGTCATCAATATTAGAGGGATGCGCTCTAGCAATATGAGTTCTAAGTAAGGAAGCATGCATAGTCCTGTCACATTGTGTACATTTAACGTGACAGTCGATTGGCTGACCCTCGTGGGTCTGTCTATGTTTTTCCATCGTTATCTTCGACACAAAAAGCTTGTTACAACAATCGCATTTGAAGTTTTTAACTTTAGAATGCTTCTTCATGTGGATTTTCAGACAATTTTTCGTAGGAAACATATCATCACATTTAGAACACTTGAACTTCTTTATGTCATTGTGTAGCTGCATATGAAGCTTCAAATACGCTTGGCCAGTAAAACTTTTATTACAAATCTCACAATTTATAGTACTTGTTGATGAATGCGTTTGCATGTGACTTTTGAGGAACTGAGCGGCAACAAAACTGCGGTCACAGACCTCACATAAATACTTCTTGGATGCTACACCTTCATGTTTGCTTCTGTGGATGTCAAGGTGATATTGAGAGTTCACTTTAACATCACACTGGTCACACTTGAATTTACGCCTTTTTTTAGGTCCTTCTTTCACTGGCGGCGGATCAGGCTCCATCGTAGGCGAATCTTTATCGTTACCATGAAACTTTTTGTGAAGAATCAAGTATTCCATCCCTTCAAATGTCAAGTCGCAAACATCGCACCTGTATCTGGTATCATTCTGCTGCTGTTTCATTTCATAAGTTACATTGTCACCACCGTTATATGCTTCAGCCATTTTCTCACGCTTTACTGAACGATTATCTTGTTTGTCACTGGACGCTGGCTCCATCATACTCTTCATCCAGTGGTCTTGAATACCAACGCCGGATTTGGTCTCCATTTGGCGTACCGACTACCGACGCTGACGCTATTTAGCGCATATTAACTTTATTGCTATATTGATCCATATTTCCCGTCCATTTGTTCACAATATCGCGTAAATGCTCAATAATAATATGTGCAACGTTAATCACGCATTGTTTACGCGTTACTTTAGTGAATTTCACGTTAAAATTGCAGCGGTAACACAAAAGCGAGCCTTGTTACAGTACCATAAATTCCAAAAGAGAAGCGATGCGCGTTGCTTTTTTTCGAGCGGTTCATTGACAGCGGCAGTGGCAACTTTTTTTTTATTCTTGACAACCTGACTGTTGCCAATGCAAAATTAAATTCCTATATTATTATTACTCTTGCTTTTAATTATTTATACTTGTTACGAATGTAAATTAATGAAGAATTTGATAAATTGTTTAATATATTTTAGTAGCCCTATTTTCTATGTATTTTCCAATATAAGAAACAGAAAAATCAAAACATTGCCAAGACAAGAATCCAAGAAATGACAGCTCGAAAATGGCGTCCATGAGACCGTGATAAAGCGGTGTTTATTTTTATTTATATTCCTAAAAACTTGTATTGTACTTCAATAATAGTGATAATGTGTTAATGGAGCCGGTAATGAGTAACGTACCTACCGATATGGCTACTAATTCGGAAGCTCATAGTTCCACTTATGTGGAAAGTTCATCTGAAGATGAATGTCTTTCTTCGGTGAAACGAAAGGCCGAGGAAGATGCTGAAAGAAGAATTAATTATGGTACCGACAGCGATGATGAGCCTATTATGGCTGGAGTCCTGGTTACCGTGGAAGTTGAAGAAATGGACGAGGCTTGCCCTTTGGAATTTAACAAAGTAGGTAAACAATTCCACGACATAAATATTGATGAATTCTGAGACGTATTTTCAAGTGTTTATTTACATTTCTTGGACGCAATTCGATTGAACGTATATTTTAATAAAATAAATTAATTAAATAATAGTTTGGACCTCAGCAGGGCCAATTAGAAAACTATAATTTATTCACAACATAAATTTATACATCACAGTGAAAAAACAATAGGTAACAATAACTTGTATAGAAATGATACAAGATAGGTAGGTAATAATTTATAATTTGGTTGGAGTGTAGATAAGGGTGTGCAAGGGGGATTGAGACAAAAAAATTTCAGCGAAAAATTTCAAAATCATAATTTTGACTGTTTTTTGATTTCATTGCTTAGAATGGCTAAAAACAAAGGCTTTTTGCTCTTGACAATTTTAATCTCCGATCAAGGGTTCACCGTCAAAATCTATTTTGATGAAAATTTTTGACATTGATGCATTTGAGATTTTTTTGATTATATATTATAAAACTTCTAAAAATATAAGCTTTTTTTGTCTTGATGTTTTTTTTCTCCGACAAAGGGGTCAGCCTCAAATCCTCTTTATGTCGTCCCAATTGCTATGCACACCCTTATCTACACTCCAACCAATAATTTTTAACAATTACTTAGATATTATTTTATTTTGAGTACCTAAGCACCTATAAGTGCTATGTGAAATATTAAAAATTGTATTTTATAATTTAAATTTTTACTTAATTTTTGTAAAAAAACTTAAAAGAATTTTTTTTTGTTATATTGTGTGGTATTTATATTGACATATATATTACTGCGTAGGTATTTACTTACTTTTGAGTATCTTTTTGAAACAAAAAGTCATGGAAGAAGCAAACTAAAATGCATATTTTACTATTATTGTAATGGAAAAAAGGAATAATCATAATGTAAAATGATGTAAAAACAAGGCTCTGTCTGGAAGCCTTTGTTCTAAGATTCATTGCTCATGATTTAGATCCCTGATAGACTGTAAGGGTGAATTCAATCTAGCATAATTTTGTGAGGCGTGAGTCGCAGAATTTTTCGGTTGCAGAAAGAAAGTCTATTGTTGTTAGTAACTCATTTTGTGTCGCCGTGTAAATCAAACAGGACCTTTCTATGAAACCAAATGCAGCAGAATTTGTGCAACCGAAATTCTGTGACTCACAACTGACAAATTATGCTCGTTTGGTTTCACCCTTAAACTGACTAGGAAAAGCTATCAAAACTGTACTATACTCGCATTGCCCAAATAGTACCTTTCATGCAGTTGCAAAAGTCATTTTATTAGATCTTAACACATAACATAATTTCACGCTTTTTTTCCCCGAAGGGGCAGACAGGGGTGTATTTACACACCGAATTTTCACCAGTTATGTTACGGTCCCAATGTAATAGGGGTTGAACCTATTGCCATCTACCGGGCACATTATTGAGCAATCGATAAATAAATTTTTTAATACACACATAACTTCGAAAAGTCAGAGGTGTGTGCCCAGGGTCCCTGGTGATCGAACCCGAGACCATTGTGGGCTATCGCCGCTTTTGATCTTATTTAGTCCATAATTAGATTTATTAATGTAAATGTTTAAAAATTATAATTTGACTTATATATCATACTTACAGAAGCTGAGGAAAAAACGAAAGAAAAAGCAGCCCCAGATACCAAAAGTGAAAAAACCAAGGACTTACCCGTGCAATGTGTGCGACCAGGAGTTTGAGCTCGCTGCTGACCTCAAACAACATGCTTTGGAACACCAAGTTAAGACGAGGTAAAGATCATAGATATCTCCTAGTTTCTTACCACCCAGTCATCAAAATCGTGCAACTTCAATAGCACGACTGAGAAAGTATCGTGTGGTCTGCCCAAGTGTCAGAACCGACCTATGTGTCTGCCTTTGTAAATATACGTTTATAATAATAATATAAATAACATATATAATTTTTAGCTTTGCTAAAATAACGTAAATTTTATGAAATTTTGGGAACTATGATGTTATATAAAATATAGTAGGAACCGGAACAAGTGTCTGCCATTAAGTATTTCTATAAAAAAATATATATATTTTAAGATATCAAAACGGCAGACATGCTGCGATCACGTTTTGAAAGTCGATTTTCATGCTTTTCGACTTCTAGGCACGCCTAAAGGAACCCACTATGGGAATAATGAACCTCCATTTGATCTACGGCAGATGACTGACTATAACTAGCATTAATATGGAGTTTGCTACTATACCGTAAGTCTGCGGAACACTGGCTCTCAGTCTATTATCCCCTCCATTCTTCTTCTACATTGAAAGGCAGCAACAGCCTAGTGGAGATACCAACGGACTGCTATGCAGAGGGTAATGGGTCCAAAACCACAGCCGCACCACTGACTTTTCGAACTTATGTGCATATTAGATTATTAATTATCGCTCGCCCCGTATCACGGAGAGCATGTTAAGCCGTCGGTCCCAGCTGTCATGAAGATCTTTGACGTCCTTACAGGGCGTCAGTACCTCTAAAGTAAAAACTGACACTAGTCTAAACCATGGAATATCGCTATCCCTTCGGGTTGTGCAGGTCAGACAGGCAGTCGCTCTGTGGAAAAGCTAATATTCAGCCAAATATAGATATACCGTTTAGCAAGCGATAATTAACAATTTAATACGCACATAACTCCGAAAAATCATCGGTGCGCGCCGTGGATTCGAACCCGGACCCTCTGCGTAGCAGCGGTCTCTCCACTAGGCTATCGCTGCTTGTTATTTTTGTAAATACATACATATTATACGAAGAAACTAATATTCAGCCAAATCCGGTTAGATTAGAAAGCGGACCCCGGGTTGAAACTGGGATAACGCTAGGAGGATGATACTTCTTCTACATTGATACATATAAAATCACTCGCCTTGACTCTAATATCATTGCAGAGTGTTAAATACTGAAGCTTCTGAAGTTCCTTATAAAACATGGACAATTTTAATATAATAATTAATAATACCTTATGAGGGTACAAATTTGGTTTGTGGTAATGTTATAAAATGTTAGCCTCCTAAATTTAAGCTGCTGCCCCATCTGGTTAGTTAATTTGCTGAAAAGACAAATTGGTCATCTTTGCCCTCTTAACAGAAATATCTGCCACAATGTGTGTCTGAAAATAATTCTGTCAGCACTCATGCTTAACCTTTTGAATGTTGCAATACCAGACATAATAGAAAATCTATTGTCTTGCACAGATCTGTGCATCGGCAGTCGACATGCTTATAACATAAAATAACAAGAATATATCTTGAAATGATCTATACTCAAAAATCAATAATATTCCTTATTTTTCCAGGCATAAATGCGAGACATGCGGCCGTTACTTCAAGAAGGCGTTCAGTTTGCGAATGCATGCAAGAGTACATTTGGAGAAAGAGGAACCTCAATGTATATTGTGCGGGATGAAGTTCAACCACAAGAATTACTTGGTAAGTACACAGTAGTAAAAAAAGCGGCGATAGCCCAGTGGCGTACTTAATGGACACTGCCAAGACGATGGTCTCAGGTTCGATCCTCGGCCACACAATTTATCCACTTTGAGTATTTATCCGGATAAATCCCAGGTTGGGTCCTTGTTCCACATGTTCACACACAGCAGACTTTGTTGAGCGTTTATGTTTTATGTCAGCTATATGTTCTTTGAGTCGAATGCCTATGCTTCTCTTGGTTTGTCCAATGTATGAGAGCCCACATTCACAGTCAATTTTGTAGACACCGGCCTCTTGCAAGGGTAACTGACACTTGACAGATGGTAATAATTGACTGATCTTCGTTGGCGGCTTGTAGTAAGTTTTGATAGAAGCTCGCTTCAAGATGTAGCCAATTTTGTCGGTCACGCCCTTGATGTATGGGAGGACAGCAGGTTGTCTTTCTACTGTGGCTGGTTTTTCTTTCTTCTGGGATCTGTGACAGTGGCGCGGCGGTCGGAGCTTGTTGTCTTGCAGAACTTGCCTGACATGTATAGGCAAGAAACGAGCAGACGGATTGCCTGATGGTAAGCAATTACCGCCGCCCATGGACACAAGCAACACCACAGGAGTCACAAGTGCGTTGCCGCCCCTTGGGGTTGGGAAAAGGGATAGGATGAGGAGTGGGATCATGGAGAAGGGATAGGGCCTTCGCCACTCTCACTCACCGAACGAAACGCAACAGTTTAGGTACTGTTACTTTACGTCGATTTTCTGTGAGAGGGTAGTACTTCCCCGGTCGAGCCGGCCCATTCATGCTGAATTCAGCAAGGCTCTACTACCTTGAAAGTTTGCGGGAGGCTTATGTCCAGCAGTGGGCATCTATCGCCTAATATGGTAAAACATATTAAAGACTGCCTCGTTGGTCTCGCGGCATAAATGTGCGCGTGGGATTGGGAGGTCTCGGGGTCGATTCCCGGGCCGGGCAAAGTGTTATTGGGTTTTTCCATTAGGAAATTCTCAGTAGCAGCACGGAATCTCCATCCCCACACGAGACAACACTTTGTGTGATTCATAAATTGTTGTTTCGAGTTTGGGTGTTCATTGTGTCCGTTAGTTGTATGTTTGTAAAGTCCCCCGCGACACAGGATTTAGTCCTAATGCGGGACTTGTCTTTTTAAGAGAAAAAAAATTCGGGCAAGTGCGAGTCTGACTCGCGCACCGAGGGTTCCGTACGCATTTTACCTTATTTGAGGTTGAATTACGCTAGTCCTCTAAATCTGTATGAGCGCCCATACAACTTAGAGGACTATCTTAAATGGAGTCTACTATGTATGTATGGGGACACCCTTAAATTTTCCACTTTTTTATTTTTTGTAATTTTTCCTTTATTTGTGTTGTAAGACCCTGCTTTTGGCCAAATTTCGTGATTCTAGTTCAACGGGAACTACCATATAGGTTTTCGACCCAAAACCTATAGGGTACTTACGGTTGACCTAGAATTGTCAATTTTGGTCAAAACCAAGGTCTTACAGCACAAGTAAAGGAAAAATTCCGAAAATTAAAAAAAGTTGAAAATTAAGGTTAATTTTGGTACTTACAAGTTTTCGGAAAAATCTGATTTTGACCATATCTTTTTATTGGGTTGACCCAGGATCCTGATTTTCATACACCTAATAGCAACCATAGACCTCAGTATCTGGTATAAATTTCAATTTGCTAGGTCCACCCGTTCCTGAGAAAATCGGTGGTGACACACGGACGGACAGACAGACAGACAGACAGACAGACAGACGGACAAGAAAGTGATCTTATAAGGGTTCCTTTTTTTTACCTTGAGGTACGGAATCCTAAAAAATGTCTGGTAATGTGCCCGGTACGGCAATGGGCTCGCTCCCTATTACGTGGGACCTAAAAATTCATGGCGTGGGTGTAATATTTACACCTTTGCCTAACCCTTCGGGGATACAGGCGTGAGTCCATAAATAAAAAAAATATATTAAAGACACTATTCTAAATCAACCACTATATTTGTTTTACAGAGTCGCCATATGGCAACACACGAAAGGACAGAGGCATGCGACGAATGCCACCTTAAATTCCACACGCCTCAACAACTGAAGAACCATACCAAACAGGTGCACTCCAAGCAGAAACAGACAAATAACAACACGTAAGTATTGCAGTTATCGTGTCACGCTTATCTTCATATATAAAATCCTTGCGTTACTGACTGACTGACAGACACGCTACAGCCGAAACTATTGGGCGCTGGAAGCTGAAATTTGGCATGTATGTTCCTTGGGGACCGTAGGGGTGCACTAAGAAGGGATTTCCCGAAATTCCCACGGGATCGGCCAAAACGGGTAAATTTAAAAAAATCAATGTATAAGCAGCACATGCAATGTTCGAGATACCAACATATCAATGGGTGCATAAGACATCTTTAAGACAAATTGGCGCGAGAAATTAATCGATATTGTCCGTGTGGTGACGGATTAAGAATACAGAATGTCACCACCCCATATCATCCCATGGGTGTTGTAAGAGCCGACAGAGGGAGCATATTATGCAGAGAACAGCACTGTAAGAGAAAGAAAACTTGATACAAACCCTATACCAACCTGTTTGGCCAGCGTGGTATAGTAAACCAATTCCTCCTTTCAAAGGAGAGGCCTAGTCCAGCAGTGGACTTTTAAAGGCTGATGATGATGATGATGAAGTATTGCAGTGTGTTGCTCGAATCGGGAATCGAATCCTCTCTGAATCATTCAAGAAATACATCGATTTTGTAATAATTAGAAAAAGGAATGGTGACTTTGGGGCTCAATATCTCCTGAAACAGTAATTTTCCAGGTAGCAGAGCCTTGCTGATTTCAGCATGAATGGGCCGGCTAAACCGGGAAGTACTACCCTGTCACAGAAAATCGACGTAAAGTAACAGTACCTAAACTGTTGCGTTTCGCTCGGTGAGTGAAATTGCCGGATGCCTTATCCCATATTCCTTCTCCCTCATCCCACTCCTCATCCTATCCCTTTTCCCATTCCCAAGGGCCGGCAACGCACTTGTGACTCCTGTGGTGTTGCTTTTGTCCATGGGCGGCGGTATTTGCTTACCATCAGGCAATCCGTCTGCTAGTTTGCCGCATATTACCATAAAAAAAACATTAAAAAAGACAAAAATATCTTCTAGAAAATAACTGAAATACCCATTCTCTTTCAGCAACCCAACCTTAACCATATCCACCGCGAACCGCAGTTCAGAAAACGGCGAAAACACCCAATCGGACCCAGAAACCAAACTTTCAGAAGACGAAGCGGCCAAAATCCAAGCATTCCTTTATAACGAGTATGACAGCAACTTAAAACGTGAAGACTTAAGCCACGCCACTCAATGCGCTATAGTCAGCAAAATGCATAAAGGTAGGTCAGTTTCTGACGTTTGTCGACTATACAATCTAACACCTGAAATCGTCAACGAAATTTGGGAGGACAGGGAAAAGTATGCAATACCGAAAAAGGCCGAAATACGGAGTACTAGGTATATGAATAGTATTCTTGATACTAGAATTGTAGATTGGTTTCATACTCAAAGGCAAAATGATATACAAGTTTCTGGTAAAATGCTTCAAGATATTGCTGAGGCATTTGCTAAAGAGTGTGGGTTTGTGGCGTTTAACGGCAGCAAAAAATGGCTGGATCGATTCAAGAAAAGATACAATATATCTCTCAGAGGTACTCCGTCTAAAAGAGATTATACGAACCATATGGAATCTAAGTGGAAGAATCATTTCTTTAATGAGCAATGGAGTGATGCTAGGTTAGGTATTCCTGACGAAGACATTTATACCGCTGATGAATTTGGTTTCTACTATAACCCTTCGAAAGGCCGTATAAAGAAATTGGCCGGCAAGAAATATATACAAGGTAATGTAAAGGATCGGTTGGCTGTCTTTCTATGTGCTAATATGCCTGGAACGGACAAGAAAAAATTGCTTGTATGTGGTACTGAAGATCCTCTACTCCATTCCTTTAGGGACCCAGATACTTTACCAGTTACTTATATAAGGCATTCTCAAGCCCATTTTACTACGCAAATGTTTGAGGAATATGTCAAATATTGGAACAGAGAACTCCAAATTAAGGATAGAAAAGCGATTCTAGTGTTAGACAGAGCGACAATACATTCTAAATTGCAACTGTCAAATTTGAAATTGGTATTCGTTCCATGGAAGGCGTCTAACGGTTTGATACCGATGAAAAATGGCGTCTCAGCGAAATTTCGGGAGGAATTTCGTAGATTAATCATTGAGGAAAAAGCCATGAATGTTTTAAGAGGGGTAGACAGGAATCTAACTTGTTTGGAAGCTTTAAATATGTTAGAAAAGGCCTGGGAAAGGACACCGCCAGATGCTATTACAAAGAGTTTTGTAGACACAGGGTATGATGTCACAGTTCCCGACGAATATCCGGTCATAGACAAGCCGAAAGTTTACGACAATGACGAGGAAATTTTGTGCAATATGTTGAAAGAATATGATGTAGAATCATATTATACTGATGTCTCAAGTCTTGATCAATATTTGACTGTAGACGAAGAGTTAGTTACTGGGCAAGGTACTAATGGTTCCGTTTTTGGCGGGAACCATAAAGTGACAGATCCCTTAAATACTGCTGAGAGGGAAAAAGAGGATTTACTCCCTCTAGCCACAGAGAAACCGGAAACGGAAGAAAAAGAGGTTTTAGTGAAAAAATCTAGGGCGTTACAGGATCTCGATATTGTGAAAAAGTATTTGCAGTCGAATGCAACTTCGTATGAAACTTTTTGTTGTTTTATGGAAATTGAGAAGTTTGTTATGCAGACAGTTATAGGCTAGTTGCGTCTATAGTTTTAAAAATTTAATATATTTTTTTAATGTGTATTATTGTTATAATAGGAGTTTATGATTTTGTAAAGAAATCTCCTTCACTATAAATAGATGCTGAATGGCGAGCTACTTTATAAACATTCATACAAGAGGCAAAATTCCACCCAGACCCGAAATAAAAATTTGCGGAGTACTAAAGTAGTGATAGCCTAGTGGAGAGACCGACAGACTGCTACGCAGAGGGTCCGGGTTAGAATCCACTGATGACTTTTCGGAGTTATATGCGTATTAAGTTGTTAATTATCGCTCGCTAAACGATGAAGGAAAACATCGTGAGGCAACCTGCATGTCTGAGAGTTCTCAATAATGTTCTCGAAAGACATGTGAAGTGTGCCAACCCGTACTTGGTTAACGTGGTGGGCTATGGCCCTACCCTTCTCATAATGGGAAGAGGCTCGTGCCCAGCAGTGGGACAGTATAAAGGGCTGATGATGATGAAAGTCTTGTCCTGTACAAGGATTGAATCACAAATATTTGTTTCGAGTCTGGGTGTTCATTGTGTCCGTTGGTTGTATGTTTGTAAAGTGGGGGACTTAGGATTTATTTCTAGTGTCTGAGACGTGAGAGTGATCTTTTAAACTAAAATTAATGAGCATAGATTTTATATTTTTGTTTATTCTATTGTCTATAATAAAAAAAATAATTTAAAGAAAAACAAAAAACCCGACTGCGTAAAAACTAATTTGAAAAAATAAGTGAAAAATTAAGTTAAATAAAAACTAAAAAGAAAGAAACAAGCCCAGTAGTTTAGAATTCTGTTAAGTAATATGCTGAACAGAACGGCTCAGAGTCGGGGCCCCTTGGGAAGATTTGATGGGTAAAATTTTAATGGGCCCCGACTGTGAGTCGTTCTGTTCAGCATATTACTTAACAGAATTCTAAACTACTGGGCTTGTTTCTTTCTTTTTAGTTTTTATTTAACTTAATTTTTCACTTATTTTTTCAAATTAGTTTTTACGCAGTCGGGTTTTTTGTTTTTCTTTAAATTATTTTTTTTATTTTATACTTTTTAGTTACGATTCTTTGACTTCGTTATAAGATGGTAAATTTCGCGATCTAGTGTTTGTATATCGTTTATACTTGAAATAAAAACTTAAATCAATAAGTTAGAAAATTTGCGTTGTTCGTTAAACAACTTTACATCGTTATATATCCTAAACTATTATTTAAAACGAAAAATGATAAAGGGAACCTAAAGATGATTTTAAAATACCTATGCAACGACACCCCACTTGACATAGTTCATCGACATTTTTTTTTTTCATTTTGACAATATGGCGTCTGGTTGTCGCTGTGATGAATTTTGATTACTGTCATGTCTTTAGTGACACTCCCAAGGTTAAGACGAATCGATTGACGTATGAATCATTAAAATCGGCCTGCGCATTTGGTCTCTAGAACGCCACATAGAAACAAACATACATACATACATACATACATACATACATAGACTGATAAACACATTACCCTCCTTTGCGTCGCGCAGTCGGGTAAAAAGACACTGGTATGCAATAATTTCGATAAAACCCAATCCTCCAGTCCTAATACCGTACTAAAGTTCAAGGTCATAACGATTGCTAATCTAAGTATACGTGTGTAATAGGTACTAGTGGGTATCTAATCTACTAAGAAGCCGCCATAAAATAATGTTCTACTTAGTCTAAATATCGGCTGACACTAATAGATAATTTTTGGAGTTTACCAGGCTTAAAGAAAAGCCACACTGCAAGCTAAATAACCGAATTCACTCTTGTACCCCAAGGGCCTGAAGTGTGCGCCCAACTTCTCAAGGTGGCCTCAGTACGGCCTAGAGGGACTAGAGTTGCCAGATCGTTGTGAGACATACCGATTTTCAAAGGTCAGGGATAGGGAACATGCCTCGATTTGTTCATGATCGGGACCCTAAATTAAAATCATCATGATAATTAATTAATGCTAAAAAAAAAAATATTTAAAGAAAAACAAAAAACCCGACTGCGTAAAAAAATATAAAAAATAAAAAGAAAGAAACAAGGCCTGTAGTTTAGAATTCTAATGCAGAACAGAACGACTCACAGTCGGGGCCCATTCAAATTTTACCAATCAAATGTTCCCAAGGGGCCCCGACTGTGAGTCGTTCTGTTCTGCATTAGAATTCTAAACTACAGGCCTTGTTTCTTTCTTTTTATTTTTTATAATTTTTTACGCAGTCGGGTTTTTTGTTTTTCTTTAAATATTTTTTTTTATTTTATACTTTTTGTTATTCACTGTTGTTTTGTTTATTTATCGTTTATACTTGAAGTAAAAACCTAAATCAATAAGTAACAACATTAGTGAGAATGATTGTTTTGTTAAACAACTTTAAATAGTTATATATCCTAAACTATTATTTAAAATGAAAAATGATTAAAGGAACCTAAAGATGATTTTAAAATACCTATTCAACGACACCCCACATGACATAGTTCATCAACATTTTATTTTTTCATTTTGACAATATGGCGTCTGGTTGAGGCTGTGGTGAATTTTGATTACTGTCATGTCTTTAGTGACACTCGCAAGGTTAAGACGAATCGATTGACGTAAGAATCATCAAAATCGGCCTACGCATTTGGTCTCTAGAACGCCACATAGAAACAAACATACATACATACATACATACATAGACTGATAAACACATTACCCTCCTTTGCGTCGCGCAGTCGGGTAAAAAGAGCCGCGCCGACCCTACCCAGCGCCTGTGTGCGAAATCTATGAAGCTCCTTTTTGTCATCCATTTTCGAAAATAGTTTTAGTAATTTTAACGCATATCACAACGTTGCGGCGCCCATATTTCCCTGGCGCATATGTGCGCCGCGCATATTGCACATAGGGACAGCTCGGCCCTGAGTCTTCGTCTCGTCGACAATATTATATTGTGGTAACAGTAACACACATTAAAACTTAAACTTACATATTACATATACAAAGATACAATTTTAATAATTTTACATGAGCAAAATTGATATTCTACAAAACTTAAATACTATGTATACTTTAGAAGAAATATATCCATAAAGTTGCCAGACTATGAGACTAAAAATGATGGGGGTTGTCAGACTAACAGCATAAATAATTTAATATTATTATTTAAATGTAATTATTACCACTGTCAGATAGTAATGTAACAATTCTGGAGTGCATAATATAAATATTAATTGTTATTAATATTATATTGAAAATTGAAGCTTAAATGTTATTTTGAAAATTAACCGTTATTCCTTTTGATACTTATTGAAAATAGTCTTTAGAATTTTGTTTTATTTTCTTACCTAAGTTGGGTTGTTAAGATGTGGTCGAAATAAAGTCACACTTGTTTGTCCTGGAGTGGGAATTGAACCCAAGAGCACTGGCTTACCCATCAGGGTTACTGTCCTCTAGACCAATAGGCCTATGGGCCAGGCCAATGTTAACGCATGCCACTGTGTATAGCTAATATAATGTGATTGGTGTAAGTTTCAGATATTACTATTATGTAAAAAATCTTCGCATAATATTGTTTCTTACTACTATTATAACTAGCCTTTGCTCGCGGCTTTACCCGCGTTGGGCCGGTTATAGGGGCAAAAGGTGGCGCATGTAGGTACTAGTCTTATGTATAAGCTACATTAGTGCAATGTTTCATCAAAATCGATACAGTAGTTTTTGAATCATTAAAACATAGGTAGTAGAGCCTTGCTGATTTTAGCATAAATGGGCCGGCTCGACCGGGGAAGTACTACCCTCTCACAGAAAATCGACGTAAAGTAACAGTACCTAAACTGTTGCGTTTCGTTCGGTGAGTGAGAGTGCCGGAGGCCCTATCCCCTATTCCTTATCCCTCAGCCCACTCCTCCTCCTATCCCTTTTCCCAACAGCAACGGGCGGCAACACACTTGTGACTCCTGTGGTGTTGCTTGTGTCCATGGGCGGCGGTAATTGCTTACCATCAGGCGATCCGTCTGCCACCTATTGCTATATAAAAAAATTGGTTGCCTGTAAAGTCGGTATACGGGCGAAAGTTTTACGTGACAACGACTTTGAGTGGTAAAATAATTTTAATGTGAATATTCATTCGTATAGTAGGAAGAAGGATGAAAGACGCGTGTCTTTCACTTTTTATGTCTGTCTCTCTCGCTCTTAGGCGGGACGCGTGCCTCTCACTCGCTCTCATTGTGAGCGCATAACGTGAGCGGAGCGTAACGCAGTTTCTTGAAGTGTCACCCGGCAAACCAATTTATAAGACGTTGTCACGTCAAAAAAAACAAACCTCCGCATTTTTAATAGTCAAATTGTGTAAGTTATAAAGATGGATGCTGTAGTAATATAGATTATTCATCAGAATAGCACACAGGTACCTTTTGTTCGGAGTATCAACTTCACGCGGGCGAAGCCGCAGGCAAAAGCTTGTGAATGTATAAATGTACTTAGTTTGTAAATTCTTTTAACTGTTAACTAATTTTATTTAACGAAAGTGACATAAGTTTAAAAATGATTTAATTTTTTTAATTTGTACTTTGAGATATAAATTCCATATTGGTGATATTTAATTGATAAATATTAAAAAAATTTTGTTATTAAGTATTTTCTTGTAATTGTGTAAAATGACAACATTATACATTTTGTTGCTAAAAGGATGTAAGCAAGGATGTTTAGGATGTAAATTTAACTATGAGGATTTCTAAACACTTTTTTCTTCGTAGTGCCATTTTCCTCTTTGAGCAAATAAAGACAGCGTATAACTCGCCCTCACAGGCGTTTAATACTTTAATTATTCTTTATTTACTTACAATAAGTGCGTACACGTTATGAGGCAGCGATAGCCTAGTGGAGATACCAACGGACTGCCATGCAGAGGGTATCGGGTTCGAATTCACGGCGTGCACCACAGACTTTTCGGAGTTATGTGATTTGACGACCGGTTGGCGCAGCGGGAGTGTAAACGTCTGCCACGCCGAAGGTCGCGGGTTCGATTCCCGCTCAAGTCAAACATTTGTGTGCGTGAACATGGATGTTTGTCTTGGTCTGGGTGTTTCTATGTATAATATGTATGTATTTACAAAAAAAAAAGTATATATGTATGTTTATCCATTGTCTAGTACCCATAGTACAAGCTCTGCTTAGTTTGGGACTAGATGGTGTTGTGTGAATGTGGTAGAATATTATTATTATTATTATTATGTGCGTATTGAATTGTTAATTATCGCTTGTCCCGTGCCTCGGAGAGCACGTTAAGCCGTGGGTCCCAGCTGTCATGAAGATCTTTGACAGTTGTTATAGGGTGTCAGTATCTCTAAAATATACTGACCCTACTCTGGAACCATGGAATATCGCTAGCCCTTCGGGTTGCGGAGGTCAGATAGGCAGTCGCTCGCTATTCCGCCAAATCCGGTTAGACTAGAAAGCGGACCCCAGGTTGAGACTGGGATAACGCTAGGAGGATGATGCAGTGCGTACACGTTCATAATTCAAGGAGGTTTAACTATATAAAGAACAGGCAATCACAAGCCACCCTAACGCATAAGCTCTTAATGAGAAAGTGAACGTTAGTTTTAAACACATCCTTTTTTTTATCTAGTTTCTTCCTTAACATCCTTTTGCAAAATACATTTGTCAGTGCTATATTTCTTGGGTATTTTAACTTGTAAGCACTTAGAAATAGTATGCACTAATGAATTTCTTAGCCAGCGTGGTGGACGATGGCATTACCTTTCTCATGGTGAGAAGAGGCCCGTTCCCAGCAGTGGGACTTAAGCTGTTAGCAAATTTTATATATTAACATCTTTAACATACAACTGTTGGTATGTAATGTGTATATGTCACACAGATTTTGTAGTAAAGAACAATGGCAGAATTTGGTCTGGGTTTGTTGTGGAGACCTTAAACTTCATATGAACAAAACAAATTGTTATTTTTTTCTACGATTTTTACTATTTTCTCTTTGTCTCGTTAAAGCTGGAGTATTTTATGATGATAAAAAGCATTCCAATTGATTACGAATACTTTATTATTTGATTGTTGCCATAGACAATGGTGTGACAGGAATAGACGTGAGTGCTATATCCGTATCGACTATTAAATAAATAATCGATACGATCGACCTTTATAGAGTTGGTTTGGTTTAAAATGCAGTTATTTAATATTTAATCAACATTATATCAATAAGCTAATATTTTTGAAGCAAAACAACGTTTAAATCAAATAAAAACGTCACAGCATCGTTTTAGAGTTGTATCGATTTCACATAAAATCGATTTAAATTGTGCAGCTCTGCTTTTGTCTTTGGCTGTGACTTGCTCCTTGGTTAGATGCTACAAAATACTTCCGCGTTTTGATGTCAATCTGACATATGTCATTTGATAATTCTACCTACATTGTTTAACTTTCATACTATAACTTTCCTTTTACCTACATTTTTAATTTTTAACAAAAAATTCAAACACCGATATCTTCTTTTTCCACCTTTCCTGAGTGAAAATAGAATCATTTATAGACTCTGTTACTTACGCCAAATTTTTTGATATATTTTTTATTACTGTTCGCTTCAATTTAATTTCAGACATTTCGATGTATGGAGATCTGCCATTGTCCTTTATAACTGTGACATTTATCACTCTGATATAAATCACAGATTTAATCTCAATGTTTCTAGAATAATATTAATTGTTCCTCGTAAGTCATAGAATAACTTAAGAAAGGCCAACGAGATGTAGATATTTACTGATTTAGATAAAGTTAACCCTTAAGCACTGACACTCAATTTTGTGACGTTAATACTGATATAGATCTGGGAGACTCCTATAGGAAAAAAAAGGTTATAAATTGAAACACAATGGTTTTTTTTAATTGAGTTTTATTGTTATGTTTAGTAACTTACAATCAAATATTTCAAAATATAAAAGAACAAAAAAGTTAACAATATCGATTATTTTTAGGAAGTTTCTATCAGTTATTACTTAAATAGCACGTTTTTCTTCAATTGCTCATAAAAAAATAATAATTGATAAAATCTAGCTAAAATCAACAAAAATCAAATATTCTTTCTTAATTCTTACATTCCCAGGCTCACATATATTTTTTTTCTATAATGATTTAAAAAATAGAGGGGGTTTAAGATTGCTTAATTTATTTTCTATGCATTTTACACATAATAGTTTTGGGCACTGAAAACGCATAAATATTGTGTCTTTCTCTTCTGTTTTATAATCACATATAGTGCAATATTTCCTTTTGAGCAATCTTTCAGTTTGAAGATTTAAAGTTTTCGTCAATATCTGAATCATCGCTAAAGCTATCGTCTTCCTCATTTAAACTCCAGTTTTTAAAAGTAGTAGCTGTATCGGAGGCCGATAAATTTCTTTCACGTTATCACAGGTACTGTGACGTACTTGGTTGCTCTGAATCCATTCTAAAAAGAAAAATCACATATCACAAAAATGTTACGTATTTACTGATAGAGGTCCGTCAGACCTACATGAAAAAAAATGAAACATCGATAAATACCTTAAAACTCGTGCGCAGCGTCCTCACCCTCTCACGAATCTTTGCTTACTGACTGCATAGAAGGTACTCAAATGCACGAAGCTCTGTCGTTCATTAGAGCGAGATAGTGAACGTTTGTATTTCGAATGGGAGTCTGTCAGACCTATATCAGTGGTTAAGGGTTAACTTTATTATGCTCCTGTCTGTAGAAGCTGTAGGTATATTTTGTAAATGAAGCTAAAAATTCAGGGTTCATCTTTGAATCAAATAAGATAAAAACCACACAAATGTTTAATTTCTTCCAGATTGCCACACAAATGTTTAATTTCAGAATTTAGACACGTTCGAGTACCACAAAATTAAATGATTTCGTTTACGCAGACGCACTTACACGCGCGCTGCATTACGCGCTTCAAAAAACCGAACTCGCGTAAACGGGCATATTTCGGAATGTTCGCTCGAAATGGTAGTGACATCGTGTCAGTATCAACATGCACTCTGACGGCTCAAGCTTATACGAGCTTAGAAGCGCGTCAACGCTCGTACGAGATGCGCGTGTACCAAAAGGCGCGCCTACATGCGCTTCCAAAAACGAGCTTATACACGCGTATAAAACTCTAATCTGAAACCGCCCTAACAGCAGCAGTTTATGATCACGTGGCGCGTGGTCGAGCGGCCGAGGTTAATGCCCTCCAGCTGATTGATAGTAGCGCATACATGAAGAGGGAACTTTAAAGCCGTTTATTTAAGAGAAATATTGATTTTTTTGTTGATTTGGAAGAAAGTTTACATTTATCATTCAAAACACGATTTTGGAATAATTAGATAAAAAATGTCGTCACTTTGAGCCTCAATATCTCCTGAACCAGTAATTTCCCAGGTATAGTGCCGAAGTAAAAAAAAATCGTAATGATTGGTACAATATGGGGTTTCAGTTTTCGTTAAGGGTCTTTTTACACCCTGTCTATTAGATAAAGGATTGTCCTCGTTGGCCCGATTTTAACTATCATAAATCCTTTACGGATAACATTTAAATCATCAACGAATAATAATAAATTAATTATAGATTTGCATTCTTGCAATTTTTATACATCTTAGTCAAGTCTACAATTTAATAAAATTAGTCAAATATATATTGATGTAGATGTAATTGTTGTTATGTAGGGGACGCCACTAAACATAGTTTCATTAATTAAATAAGTTTATTTAAGTTAATGATACTAAGGTTGCAAAAAGGATGTTCTCTATTGTGACGATTATAGATGAAGGATGTAAATCCTGGGCCTATATGGAGAATAGGGTTGTTCCCAACTAGTCAAATCAAGCACTTTTAATGAAATGTCAAAAACGACCTTTGCTTGACAAGGGTTTTGTATGAAATATGACGTAGTGACGTCATAGTGGTTTGCTGTCAAGTAGAATACTTATAATCAATAAATTGACGATAAAAAATGTTAAATTAAGTTTTAACATTAATTGATGAATGAAACTACTATTATTTTGACATGTTTCACTAGATAAAAATACTTGTACTATTTATTTCTCTTGCAGGAAACTTCCCTATTGTATTCTTGAGAAATTGATTTTGTGCCCAGTTTTAGTAGCGCCCCTTTTTTCTCATGTCTTATCTGTCTTGCCTGTTTTGTTATAGATTTAAGGATAATGTAGGTACATAATTAGATTATTCTATTATAATTTTAAGGTCAAGTTGATTGTATTAAATTTTGTACATACTTTGTTAAGAGAATTCCAATTATAATATTAATTTGAACAAAAATTCATGATTAAATTACTACCGTTTACTCGTAGAAATTGAAATATGTTGTATTTATTTCTTCAACCTCTCCTTTTTATTAAACGGTTTTATTTAGCTAGACCTGTTTGTTTGTTTGTTTGGGTCAAATTTTTTATCATTTATTTCTTCATCATCGTCTTAACGGAAAAGTCCGAAGCACCCGTAACCGGCGATCATGTATGAAAAGAGTAATGAATGTAGAGGAAGCGCGTGTGGCTTGCAAGGATAGAAGTGGCGTTCTGTTGTCTCTGCCTACCCCGATGGTAAAAAGGCGTGAGCATATGTATGTATGTACCATCGTCTTAGCGTTATCCCGATTGCATGAAAGGTTTTCGCCTAGGAGTCCGGGATCCGTTTTCTGGTCTAACCGATTTGACAGAACATTGACTTTGCTACAGAGCGACTGCCGTCTGACTGCCGCGACCAAATGGCAATAGAAGCGCAGTTCTTAAGGATTTCGTGTGCCGATTCCAAGTAGGGACTGTCTCCGGTTTAGTTCGTAGTTGGCGGCGCTGGCGTCGTTCTGTCTCTCTCGCTCTCGTAGTTAAGATACACTGGATGAGAGACAGACGGCTGCCGCAGCGCGACTGCCACGCCGCCAAGCGGCAATTTGAGTCGCAGAAAGTTTGTCTTCAAAGCGCCCATATGAAATGCGCCTCTGTGTAAATATCTGAGCTCTTTGCAAATGGTTAGAGTTGTGCCATCAAACATCGACAGCCGAGGCTGACGGCTGAATTGCTCTCGAAGGCATGGTGCAAGGGATAATTAACAATTTAGAGTGCCGGCTCACATATAACAAAATGCTGCTCTGAGCCTTTTTTACTGGGAAACTATTAAACCATTTATTTTTTATATATATACAATGAAATAGAAGTATTATATTATAATTTTAAGTTATGTGCGTGCAGCAAAGGGTACCAGCTCAGTACCTACTTGCTGTGCTAGTGCACAGCACTTATTTTCAGCTAGCTGACATGTGTGTGAACATTTTATAAATAGTAGGTAACTATGCGCACTCGAGCTTATCTGAGTAAATATATAAATAAATTGACCACAACCATAACGTCTATATAAAATCATTTAAAAAATGAAAATATTATAATATAAATAAAAAATTACAAGAATAAGACAAAGACAACAATAAAATCATGTAGCTACTTAAAAATAAAATTGTCCGTGTGGTGACGGATACGGCATGTCACGACCCTATATCATCCCATGGGTGTCGTAAGAGCCGACAGAAGGAGCATATTATGCAGAGAACAGCACTGTAAGAGAAGGAAAACTTGAAACTAACCCTATACGAACCTGTTTGGCCAGCGTGGTATAGTAGGCCAATTTCTCCTTTCAAAGGAGAGGCCTAGTGCAGCAGTGGACTGTTAAAGGCTGATGATGATGAAAAATAAAATAAAAAAATTAGAAGATTATCGACATTGTTATTTTGAAATAGTTCAAAAAAAGGACACTGGTGGTGTTAGTGAGTAGTCCCGGCGCTTCTCGTCGGGGAGTCCCACACTCTCCCTAGCCTGAGCCCCTTTAGGGACCAGCCTGAGGGGCTAGCCCTTAAATAGTTTGGTTTCCATCATGCCTCAAAAAAAAGAAAAAGGGTAATGATCACTTATTAGTTGTTTGTATGAGTCTTTATGTACGTGTTGTATCTTTGTTTTGTTAATTGATTTTGGACATTATACTAAATGATAATATAGTCGACAATAGTTTAACTATGAATATGCGCTTCGCTATAATATTATGTGCGTCGGCCCTTAAACAAACATTATTTCTAAAATTTTAATAAGTTTGAAGTCAGGTGGTATCTCCAATGGGCTACTGCCGCTTTAAGTGAGGTGTGTATGACGGGAATTGACTCGGGTTGTCCTTTTCAATAGGTAAGAAGTAGGTAAGTACCGCTATGTAATATTCACAGTTATATTGGCGTTAAAGAAGCAAAGCCAAGGATGTACTTACATCCTATTTGCCGCACACCGGGAGTAATAATGTTGGGAAATGAGCAGGACGGTATAACTTACAGATATAAAAATAATAAAAACACATTTATTTTCAATATTTTATTAACAATGTATAATAAATATTTACAAAATTACATTTAAGTACGACTAAAACGTTAAGTTAAAGTTAAATTGTATTTTAAGTTTTATTCAAGGTATTTAGAGTCTACACTAAAAAAAATATGCGTAATTGCTTAGTTGGGGATCGTAAGTTAAAGTAAACTATTTATTTATTTATTCATGCAGTGTGACTCTGGTGTCGGAGTTTTCAGACCGCCCGAAGGCCTCAGACATGGCCTAACGATTATTCTCCTGAGACAAGAACAGGGAGTAGGGACTGAGAGCTTTACGTGCTCTCCGAAGCATGGTAACGCTCTGGTATAAATGCTACAAGACGGTCACCCATCCAAGTGGAGACCTCTGCAAGCGCTGCTTAACTTTACCTAACTAATAAGAACAACACGCCAAGTCTCGCTATGAACGCTACATACTGTTTTAGAGTACCTAAATCAATTTAATCCAGGATTTGTTCTAGGGGCCATATTTGGTTTGCATAGTCCGATACAGGACTAGGTACCTATTTATTAATTAGTTAGGTATAAATGCTATGATATAACCATTTTGTTCATTTAGGTAAGTATAATCAATTTCATAATTACACATCGACTGCCTCGTTGGTCTCGCGGCATAAATGTGCGCGTGGGATTGGGAGGTCTCGGGTTCGATTCCCGGGTCGGAGAAAGGGTTACTGGTTTTTTCCGAATTCTCAGTAGCAGCCCGGAGTCTAGTGATGTGCCCGGTAACGGCAATAGGCTCGCCCCCTATTACGTGGGACCTAAAAATTCATGGCGAAATGTGGGTGTAATATTTACACCTCTACCTACCCCTTCGGGGATACAGGCGTGAGTCTATAAATAAATAATACATGATCATAGATACAATTACGAAGTGTCACTATCCCATTTCATTCAGTGGGTGTCGCAATAGACGACTAAAGAAAATACACGAATCAAATAGTTTTTTTTAAGAGATGGAAAAATCGACAACGAACCGCCTGGCCAGCGTAGTATAGTAGGGCAAATCCTCCTATTAACACAATGCTAGTGTAACACACAGGAGAGACCTATGTCCAGCGGTGGACTGCGAAAGCCTGTATAATAATAATGAAATTTCGTCGAAGTAATCTTAAAAAATAATGGGAACGATCTTATCCAGATCAGTATTTGAAGACAACAAAAAATAAAATAAAATATTACCTTATTAACTGAAGATGGCAGAACTTAAAACCTTATCTATAATTACTAGTCTCAGATCAAATAAAAAAAGGTAGATACACCGCGGTGTTTATTGTTAGTGAAGCCGGATAAAGGAAGACCTTGTGGATACTTAATTGTAACATGCCCTCGTAATACAGGATTTATAGACAGGGGACAGGCCTCTAAAAAAATAAATACCTACACTTCAAACTAGCACACGGCAAAAGGTCAAATAAGACACTTTACCCTTTGTGCCGTTCTAATAAAAGTATTAAAAACCTACTGCATTTAGGCTAGGTAGAGCCTTGCTGATTCCAGCATCAATGTGCCGGCTCGACCGGGGAAGTACTACCCACATCATCATCTCATCTTACAGAAAATCGACGTAAAGTAACAGTAAGTATCTACACTGTTACGTTTCGTTCGGTGAGTGGGAGTGAGGGCCGCAATTATATATTCTCCTTCCTCATCCCACGCCTCCTCCTATTCCTTTTTCTTGAGTGAAAAGTTAGTGTTAAATTAATTTAGCAGATAACTCATTAAAATTCTGCTGCAATATAAGTTTTATCTGAAAGATAAAGCCTATCCATAGGTGCTGAATCTGACTTTAACTTACTCCACAGATACCTTTTTCTACTTAATCTGAGAGTAGGTACCATAAAATTGTATAAACTAAATTATAAAACTAACTAAACAATTAGTTCTTCTGTAAAGATGGTGAAACATTCTTGCCGAGGACATTCTCTTGATATTTTAACTTCTTAACATTGGTTGGGTCTCGAAGTAGGTCTTCGTCTATAAGTCGCTCCACTCTCTGGTCTTGGACAGGCTCTGGAAAGAAGAACAAAGAATTTTTTTTTTATTGAATGAATATGTACCTATGTGACCAACTCTAGTGTCGGCGTTTTGTAGACCACCCGAAGGCCTTTGACATGGCTGATATTTTAATGATTATTTAATGATATTTTGCCTAAGGCAAGAACTGGGGCCGACAGTTTTACGTGGCCTCCAAAGCATGGATATTTTCTGATGGAAATGCCACAACAAGCGGTAACCTATCTAAGTGGTGACCTGTGCAAGCAATGCTTAACTTTGCCGACCTATTACGAACCACAAACCATGTTACCCTATGAGTGATACACTACAGTCAGCTGTGTAGTTACAAGGGTTTTAATCTTATACTAATATATAAAGCTGAAGAGTTTGTTTGTTTGTTTGGTTGAACATGCTAATCTCAGGAGCTACTGGACCGATTTCAAAAATTATTTCAGTGTTAGATAGCCCATTTATCGAGGAAGGCTATATAACATCGCGCTATGAGCGACGGGAGCGGAGCAGTAGCCCTAAATAATGCGGGTGTAACCGCGGGCTCATCTATACACATAAATAAAATTGGTGTGTCTGTTTGTAATATTAAAATAACCGCTTTTTACTAAATGCGTATGGTACATAATATCGCAATGAATTTTTACAGTTTTTGTCCGTCTGTCTCTTTGTTCTCGTTAGTCTTTGTAAAGGCTGGACCGATTTTGACTTTGACTGGCGGATGGATAGCTTACGTACCAAGGAGTTACTTAGGCTATAAATTAACCGGGTACGCGAAGTAGTTCCCTCAGGACGCGGGTGGAACCGGGGGAAACAGCTAGTCTAGTATATTATAAAGCTGAAGAGGTTGTTTGTTTGTTTGGTTGAACCACTGGCCCATTCGACTAATCATTTTGGGGTTGGATAGCTGTTTATCCATAAAGCCAATTATATAGGTTATATGACATCACGCTATGAGCCACAGGGGCGAAGCAGTAGTCCTCGATAACGTGTGTAACTGTGGACTCAGCTAGTAACGCTATAACTTGTGTACATGTCATAGATTGCTGTGATATATCAGGCTATAACAGCCCATATATTAAATTTATAAACTAATATATTTACTTTTATAGGAAGTAGAGCCTTGCTGATTTCAGCATGAATGGGCCGGCTCGACCGGGGAAGTACTACCCTCTAACAGAAAATCGACGTAAAGTAACAGTACTTAAACTGTTGCGTTTCATTCGGTGAGTGAGAGTGTTGGAGGCCCTATCCCCTATTCCTTGTCCATCATCCCACTCCTCATCCTATCCCTTTTCTCAACCCCAAGGGGCGGCAACGCACTTGTGACTCCTGTGGTGTTGCTTGTGTCCGCCTGCTTGTGGGCAGTGGTAATTGCTTACCGTCAGGTGATCCGTCTGCTTGTTTGCTGCCTATTACTATAAAAGTAAATATATAAGTTTATAAATAAAAAAAACATCAAATATACTTACGGTTATAAGGTGTATATCTATCAGATATCAGTCCTTCGAGGTTATAACCTATTACTCCAACAATAGCCGCCACAGGCAATGTTAAATACGGCGCATTTGTCCTCAGAAACTGCATTAGTATGGGCCACATCTGGAAAACATAACAACATACATTTTGGTTACCAATAATACAGGCAAAAGTGTTACTGGGTTTTTCCGAATTCTCAGTAACAGCACGGAGTCTGGTGAGGTGCCCCGGAACAGCAATAGGCTGGCCGGGCTCGCCCCCTACGAAGTGGACCTAAAAGTTAATGGCGAAATGTGGGTGTAATATTACAACTCCACCTACCCCTTTGGAGATAAAGGCGTGAGTCTATAAAAAAAAATGCAGGCTCATAGTCCACTGCTGATCCTATGCTTCTGATTGCCCAGGCTAAACTTTCGAACCCTAAATTTCAACTTCAGACTAGAAGATAGGAGTTTTTGGAGCAACGTTAAGCCCATATTTAATTTCAGAAAAATATCTTCAGCTTAGGGATGGAGCGTCAAATATAAATCGTCTTTTTATTTAACTCTAGAAAGTCCTACTGGTAATATAGCATGATACTGCACATAGTATTGAGACCGATTATGCAATTACTATCAGAGAAACTTGATAAGAAAATACATAATATTGTGGTAGGTAGTTGTCTTATCTAGTTTTTATCTTACAGGTTAATGGCAAATACTGGATTATGATTTGTGGGTGAACCTGGCTGAAGTGGCATATACAGAGGAGCATGTCTGGTTTAAAAAAAGATCCCCAAATATCTATTTTTTTACAAGTAATTTAAACCCTCTAGTTTTCTCTATAGATTCCTGAGAGTCCCTAGTTAACCTCTACATTTGTGAGATTTATTATCTTAGTTAAAAAGTAATGATTACATTCTTGACACTGCTAGTCTTCTGTGGTTTATCCCGACACAGGACACACCAACATTTCTAAATAAAACAAATCTTCACGCCAAGAGATCAGATCGGATGTCAATTACTTTAAAATATCTAACAGCAAGCTTTTATATTTTATGATATAACTAGAGGAAGCCAGCAGCTACGCCTGCATTTTTTTTTAATTTACCTGTTTTGGCTGATCCCGTGGGAATTTCGGGAAATCCCTTCTTAGTGCACCCCTACGGTCCCCAAGGAACATACATGCCAAATTTCAGCTTCCTGCGCCCAATAGTTTCGGCTGTGGCGTGTCTGTCAGTCAGTCAGTAACGCAAGGATTTTATATATTAAGATAATGACACTACAATGATATTAAGTGATCATCTTGTATCAATGAGTATGCAGTGTTATTTATTTACAATCTTGAAATCAAATTTTGAACAAAGCATTTTAAGGTTATGTAAGCGATAATCGAGTCTTAGAGCTTAGTTAACTTTTTTGTTAACTACTTACGTTTATTGATAACAATTCGGAGCAGCTAATATCTCCAAATGTATTAATGTGTAGCAGTTAGCGAGATTAAACTAATTCAATAGTTTATAAAAGCGAAATGCGAAGGTTTTAAAAACACCGTCAAGACTTAAAAACAGCTGATAATGTCATAACAATGACAACTGACAATAAGAATTAAGTTTAGAAATGTTTTTCGGACGGTTTTCTTTTTTACCAATAGGTCGTGTAAAACCTGCGGTAGTTTAGGTAGGTATATAATTTACGCAGGCAAAACCGCGGGCGAATACTTGTAAATAATACATTTTCTTATTTTCATTTAAAAAAGATAAAAGGATTGGATCGCAGGAAAAAGAAATAAAATTAATTATGACACCTCCGTTCAAAAACATTTAAATGTCAAATTAGAATCAAAATAATCTTGAAACCTAACCTAACCTTTACGAAAGTATTAAAAATAATGTTTTGTTAATTAATATTTTTCAGTTTAACAAGTAGAACATAAAAAAATGCCTCAAACGCAACTATTACAATGCCTATCCAGGCTTCAGATAGCGTCAAATCAGTTAAATCATTTACGTAATGTCTTGGTTAGAAATAGTTCTTCAAATGCTAAACAGAAGACCGCTAGCTCGGTTTATCGGACTATGAACATATTTGATAGGAAGGCGAAGGCTCTACAAAGAGAAAGGAGTGCTCAGAGAGACGATTATCACTTAGCAGAGTATATAAAAGAAGAGGTTGGTTGGCGGACGGCTGATAGAGTTTTTGATATCAAACGAACGTTCAAAAATGCTGTTGAGCTCGGTAAGTAGGTAAAGTTCCAATAATTTGTGTTTCATCATAATCATTTCATCCTATAGACGTCCATTGCTGGACATAGGCATCTCCAAAGCGTCTCTCCACACAGACCAATCTTGAGATTGCATCCGACTGCATAATTAATTTTATGTAGTTACTTAATATAAAGATGGACTTTTCATTGCAGGTGCCAGCCGAGGCTACGTATCTCGCCACTTCCTACCAGACAGTGTTGAGAAAGTCACTTTATGTGACACATCACAAACACATCTTAACAAAGCTATTGTGGGGGACGGAGTGCAGGTCGAGAAGAGAATTATGGATGAAGAGGAAATTGATGTGAGTTTATTTTGGTCTCAAACATTGTGTATGCATACATACTGCTCCACCAAGCCAACTATAGTTCATAAAAGATAGCTTGATCTCTGCAACATATGAAAAACTGACATTGCTAGGGTTGTCAGGATATAAAAAATTATCGATAGAAATTATCGACGTTTCTTACTATTATCGATGCTAATGTAACATATAATTAGGTTTAATTTAATTACAAACGTTACTAAATTAAACGAATAAGTATATAAAATACATTTATTATATTAAAGGAGTACACCCCAAATCCATATCTGAATCAGTTTCTGAATCATCAGTTTCTTGGTTTTCCTGGGTTTCGTTGATGGATGGAATGTTACATGAGTTGGTGAGAAATTGGATTTTATTTATTTTATTTTATTTTTTCACATAGGTATAGTAACAGACAACAAATCAAGCTTGATTACAATAAACAGATCAATACAATAGTTTTAGACTTGATGTCCAATTATAACCTCATTAATTATAAAGGATCTGTGAGAATAAACGTGAATACCTACATGCAAAATAGTTAACTTTAAGTTAAACAAAAGAAAAAAAACATGATGAGAATTTATATAATGCTCAGTATTATTTTAGATCAAGTGTATAGAAATGTTAATATATTTAAAATATGCAATAAAATTAAAAGATAAGTTAATTTTTAATTAAGTTTTATTTAAAATATTGATAGTTTATAGTTTGTGGTCGCAATAAATCATCGCCCATCACCAATTAGGTTGACATGCCCATAAAGTATGACACTGACAGGTATGTCTGTACCATAGTCTGTACTATTAAGAAATTCAGGACTTCATAGGCGTGATTTTATTGACAGCTGTCGCAGAGATCAAGCTATATTTTATTTTAGGAACCTGTCATGTAAATCTATGCAAAAGTATTGGATGTAACCAGGATAATGGTTACACACTTATGATGATTTATTACAATTAATTTAGGAAACGAGACCAAAAATGTAACAATGGTATTTAAGTGTTATCTGTGAGCCAGCTTACGAGATGTCAAGCGGTTGGCCTATTTAGTTTTGGCACTTGTAAGCAGATTCATGTTGTTATCGAACGGGGACCCATGCAGCTACGGGCCCATGGCGTTTTGCTCATCTTACCATTCAGTATATATGCCACTTATCCCAACATTTTGTCTCTAATGTAAAATTTGTTTCAGTTTCCAGAGAACAGTGTCGACTTAATGGTGTCATCTCTAGTCCTGCACTGGGTGAACGACCTGCCTGGATGCTTTGATAAAGTTATGAAGTGCCTCAAACCAGATGGTGTGAGTTTATCATTGTTACAAGTTGACTTCTATCAAAACAGGTAACAAGAGCCGAGTGGAGAGATTAATAGCATTCAAAGTTTCAAACCCACTGTGTTCTCGAAAGACATGTAAAGTCTGTCAACCTGCACTTGGCTGGCACGGTTGGTCATATAATTACTGTTCCCACAGTGAAAAGAGATCCAATTATTGAGATTATAAACAAACTGATGATGATGAAAAAATGTTTAGTTAGTGAGTATAATAATTGACAGGTTGGTATAGAGTTGTATGTATGTCGAGTTGCTCGTCCCTTCCCATATAATATATGCTATTTGCCTTGGAATGAAATATTAACACTTTATGTTCGCAATCTGTGACCACACAAGGATATCCGTATTCTAGTTTAATATAAAGTACCTGGATGACTGAGCTTTGACGATATTTCTTTTTTATCATGCCTGAAACCTCTTGCATATTACTTGATGAAAATCATTGGTGCCGTTTCCGAGATTCAGGTTATACATATATGTATATATAGGTATATACAAGAATTGCTCCTTAAAACGTATTATTTAGATGTGTATTATTTATTTATTTAAGCTTTATATACACAAAGTATACAGGCGGACTTAATGCCATAGGCATTCTCTCCCAGTCTACCTTAAAGTGGTGCAGAGAGAAAAGTAGTAGATGTAATATAAGACAAAGAAAATGAAATTAAACTAAGAAAATTACGTCGATTTCTAGGTACATACAAATAAATAAACGTATTTTAAATACATACATAACATAACAAATAATACATAAATATATGCAAATTATAAACCTACATACAAATATATACAAATATAGTACATAATAATATATAATTATATATATACCTATATAGATATGTGTTTATATAGATAAATAAATAAATAGGTATATTTATATTAAATTAAATTGAAATTTATATGATGTATTAATGTTCCAGGTATTCATGGCGTGCGTATTCGGCGGCGACACGTTGATGGAGCTCCGTCAGTCGCTGCAGCTCGCGGAGGGTGAGCGCGCCGGAGGTATCTCTCCGCACGTATCGCCCTTCACGCGAGTACGAGACGTGGGCGGACTGCTTAACGCGTGAGTTGACTTTAATTCACTTTGTTAGAATTATGCGCCCGAGTTTCTAGCTAGCGACTGGGGCCCAAGTTGCTGGATAGTCACATGGGCCCAAGTTACCGGATAGTCTCATGGGCCGCAGTATCTGGGGAAGTAAATGACCTCACCTGTCTTCTTGTTTCTTGTCCTTGGTAAGTGTTTAGGACCAAGATTTTCCTTTCTGTGTACATCTGTAGGTGCACCTGTCTAGTTAAGTGCCCAGGTTTCTAGTTACTTATAGTCTGCCCCGCCCCTTTGTGACTGTGGCACGTTGATGGAGGTCCGTCAGTCGCTGCAGCTGGTGGAGGGCGAGAGCGCCGGAGGTATCTCTCCGCACGTGTCGCCCTTCACATGAGTACGGGACATGGGCGGACTGCTTTACACGTAAGTCGATTTGTAAATCATTATGGCCATAAGCCAGAGTTTCTACCATAAGATTCTGGGTTAGTCGCATCTGGGGAAGTAAATATGCCTGCCTGTCTAAATACCACCTACTAACCTAGCACATGTCAAAGGCAGCGATAGCCGAGTGGATATACCAACAGACTGCCATGCAGAGGGTATCAGGTTTGAATCTACGGCGCGCACCAATGACTTTTCGGAGTTATGTGCGTATTAAATTGTTAATTATCGCTTGTCCCGTGCCTCGGAGAGCACGTTAAGCCGTCGGTCCCGGTTGTCATGAAGATCTTTGACAGTCGTTACAGGGCGTCAGTACCTTCTAAATAATCTGACACTAGTCTAAACCATGGAATATCGCTATCCTATCGGGTTGCGGAGGTCAGACAGGCAGTCGCTCCGTGGAAAAGCTAATATTCAGCCAAATCCGGTTAGACTAGGTAGAAAGCGGACCCCAGACTGAAACTGGGATAACGCTAAGAGAGAAGAAGAAGAAGAAGAAGAACCTAGCACATGTCAAGGAAGTAGGGTGGCTGAGTGTGCGAGTAGATTTGTAGCTTTATTTATAACTGTGTAGCCTAATGGGTCCGATTTTGTGGGTTATTACCGTGAGCCCGACTTTTGAACAGTTTTATGGGCTCCAGTTTCTGAACAGCTCTATGAGCCCTAGTTTCGGGGTAGCGCCTTGGGCCCAAGCTTTTGGGTACCCTCATAGACCCAAGTATCAACGGGAACTATATGGGCTCACATGTATTGGTAAGTGTTTGCGCTCAAGAGTTTGCGTAGTTGAATGGGTCCACCTTCTTTACTGCATGGACACATGTTTCTAGATACCTGAGGGTCTAATACGACTTTTCACTCGATCGTCACGGTGAACGATAGCCTAGTCGACGGGAACAATTTCCATACATTTTGTAAAAGCGCCCCTAACGGAGAGAATAAAGAAAGTGTATGGAAATTGTTCCCGTCGACGTCGTGACGATCGAGTGCAAACTCGTACTAGACCTGATCAAGGAACCTTAGGAGCCTGCGTTTCTAGACAGCTCCGTATGCTCGCCTATTTTCTTGTATATTGGTATAAGGTGGTTTTTACATCAATATTCAAATGTTACTTCAGCGAGTGACCAACATTATAGGACCCATGATACTGTGTAAGTGCAATAAAACATTGAGTATTGAGTATTTAATGTCAAAAAAAGGCTCCATTATTTCTAGGAAAATGTTAATTATCGCTCGCTAAACAATGTGCCCGGAAGATGGCAATAGGCTCGCCCCCTATTACATTGAGACCGAAACATAACTGGCGAAGTGTGGCTATGTAATACACCTCTGCCTGCCCCCTCGGGGATAAACGGCGTGAAGTTATGTTATTTCCAGGAGAGGTTTCACTCTACAGACCGTGGACGTAGATTCTATCACTATCTGGTACCCCACTATCTGGGAGGTGATGCGGGATGTGCGAGCGCTAGGCGAGTCAAACGCTGCCTATAACAGACCTCTGTGACTCACCAGGGATGTACTCTGAGTTTCTAGGTTAGACTCGTGGGCCCATCTGTGTGAACTAGTGTATACACCCACCTGTCTAGAAAGGTGCAATATCCCTAGTTGGGCCCTATTCTGTCAAGTAATATTAGAATAATAGATGAGGCCGCGGTTACACCCGAGTTATTTAAGGCTACTGCTCCGCTCCCGTGGCTCATAGCGTGATGTTTTATAGCTTATAGCCTTCCTCAATAAATGGGCTATTTAACACTGAAATATTTTTCCAGTTGTTCCTGAAATAAGCGCGTTCCAGCAAATAAACAAATGCATGGATAGCAAATGGTGCAGAGCAGTACCCCTAATAAAGCATGTGTAACCGCGGCCTCATCTAGTATTAGTATAGATTTACTAGAAATGATACCAATGTCGAAAAACATCTCTATTACTTCCAGGAGCGGTTTCACGCTTCAGACTGTGGACGTAGATTCGATCACTATCTGGTACCCCACTATCTGGGAGGTGATGAGGGATGTGCGAGCGTTAGGCGAGTCTAACGCCGCGTATAACAGACCTCTCAGACTCAGCAGGGATGTACAGTTCGCGGCGGCTGCTATTTACGATGAGATGTATGGGAAGGTAAGTGAATACGTTTGATCGTCATCAGCCTTTAATAGTCCACTGCTGGACTAGGCCTCTCCTTTGAAAGGAGGAATTGGCCTACTATACCACGCTGGCCAAACGGGTTGGTATAGGGTTTGTATCAAGTTTTCCTTCTCTTACAGTGCTGTTCTCTGCATAATATGCTCCCTCTGTCGGCTCTTACGACACCCATGGGATGATATTATGGGGTGGTGACATTCCGTATTCTTAATCCGTCACCACACGGAATACGTTTGATAACATATTTATATTTAAAAACAACTCCCGCTCTAGGGATAAATTCTTTGTGGAAATTTTCGACGAAAAAGAAGTTTTTCGTCTGAATGTGTGGCCAACTCCGGTGTCGGAGTTTCAGATTGCCCAAAGGGCTCCGACATGGCCCAAAGACCCTCGTCCTGAGACTAGAATTGGGACCAACAGCTTTACGTGCCATCAAAAGCACAGTAGCGTTCCGATGTTAATGTCACATCATCCAAGTGGTGATCTGAGCAGGCTTTGAAATATATTATAAAAACTAAAAAACAAATAAATCGTACCTAAGGGTAATTTCTAAACAAATGATACTCAACGAAATAATTTATTCTTGGCCATAGACTATGACAAGATGCTTTTAATCAGCCTTATATCCAACCTGTTTCGTGTGTGTGTATTAAATCGTTGATTATGCTTGCCCCATGTCGGCCCCGGCTAAAGACGATGAGAAGAATGATATCCCAGATCTTAAATTTGTCTATCTTATGCTAATATATAAAGCTGAAGAGTTTGTTTGTTTGGTTGAACGCGCTAATCTCAGGAACTACTGGTGCGATTTGAAAAATTCTTTCAGCGTTAGACCGCCCATTTATCGAGGAAGGCTATAGGCTATATAACATTGCGCTATGAGCGACGGGAGCGGAGCAGTAACCTTAAATAACTCGGGTGTAACCGCGGGCATCATCTAGTACAACATAAAACAGATAATAAGATATCCAAAATCTAAAATTTGTCTTTACCAATAAAACCTTCTTCCCCAGGAAATGCCCGACCGAGGTGTTAGAGGTGTACCAGCTACATACCAAATCATCAACTTCCTTGGCTGGAAGCCAGACCCCTCTCAGCCGAAACCTATGCAGAGAGGCTCAGGCGAAGTGTCGCTCAAAGACCTGCATAAGATAGATGAGATTATCAAAGATACGAAGAAAGTGCCGCTTACTGAAGAGGATATGAAATAAAATTGACTAGTGAACATCAAAAGTGATTGAAATTATGTCAAACATTATTTTATATTTAATTTTCGTTTTTTGTCTCCGTGGTCCAGTGGATAGCGTATGTCCTCAGTCCGATTCCCGGGTAGGGCAAGTGTTACTTAGTTATGCCGTATTCCCAGTGCAGCACGGAATTTGGCAATGTACAGTCGAACAACTTCGCGTTAGACCACCATAAGGGCGAGAATCGCTCAGCAAGACATCGTCGCTTCCAGTGCTACTTTACACGCACATTGACACTCGTATACAAAACCAGTTTCCAGTGTGCCTAGACTCTATGAGCGAGCCAAGGGATTTTTTTTAAACTGGCCCACCGCCGACTTGTTTGATTGTACCCGGTAACGGCAAAAGGCTCGCCCCTCTTACGTGGTACCTAAAAGGTTCATAACGTGGCAAAATTTTAGTAGTCATATTACACTTCTGCCTACGCCTTCGGGGATATAAAACGTTATTTTTAAAACCATCTCTCGCATTTGGAAAATCCTATTAAAACCGGCAACTTAACAATCTTTATAGCAGCCGATAAAGAGTTGTCTCGTGTGGAGTCGAATCGACGACCCGCGCATTGCTGAATCAAACTTTATAAGTTCAGTATATAACTCATTGAGACCATCATAGTATGTGCCAGACCTCTGGCTATAATATAGCAATGGATTTTAATCAGACCTATTTCGTAAATGGATACGTACAATCAAACAAGTTGGCGCTGGACCAGTTTGAAAAAAATCCTTTGGCTTGCTCATAGAGTAGAGGCACACTAGAAACTGGTTTTGTATACGAGTGTCAATGTGAGTGTAAAGTATAGGTCGGTTCATGAAAGATGACCACTGCGCAGAAATAATTTTTTAGGTCTCTGTGGAGGTGCGGGGTGAGGTGCGGGTGGAATGCCAATGGCGTGGCTCCGTTCTTGACGCATTCCCTAAATGCGTCAAGAATGAAGCCACGCCATTGGTGCACGAATGTACATATGCGCGAAGGCCGCCATTTGTGGTCAACTTTCGTGAACCGATCTGTAGCACTGGAAGCGACGATGTTTTGCTGAGCGATTCTCGCCCTTATGGTGGTCGAGCGGGCAGTTGTTCTTTTGTACTTAGGTACTTTAGATTTAATTCGTTCCTTCTTTACTCAAGAACTTGAAAAGTATTTGTTTATAATTTATTTAAAAGGTGTAAATATTACAATGTTTAAAAATACATTTTGTTCATAAAAATTATTGTAAAATAAATACTTAGTTCTTTCATTTCAATTATAAGATTGACGCCAAAGAACTCAGATTTATACATAAAAGCACATTCCCTATGGGCGCTCTGAAGAATAACTTTCTGTGACCCAAATTGCCGCTTGGCGGCGTGGCAGTTGTTCCCCCAGTGTAAGAGCAAGAGAGACGGACGTTCCCCGTGTATCTTAACTACGAGAGCAAGAGAGACGGAGAAAAGATGCCAGCGCCGCCAACTACTGCCTAAACTGGGGCACACCCTACTTTGAATCGGCAATAATCGGCATCGAAATCCTTATGGCATGTAAAGCTGAGGGCCAATTCTCGTATTTTATATGACATTGAAATTATAGTTTGAACGAAATGAGATTATATATTGAATTGACTCAGAATCGGTATTCTGCTAACCTAATGTCATTGTCGTATACTTAATTTGAAATAAACCTGAAATAAACAGTTCGTCGTTGACACATATTTTGACACTTGTCCCAATTTATAATTTAATTACCAATTTTCTCCTTGCTAATAATTACAATATCATACAAATATCAGTTAATTTAGGAGAATACCAAGAGAATACAATTTGTGACGTAAGTATGACACTGACATTATATCGAAACTATTTTGAACAAAGGACAATGGCAGATCTCCATACATCGAAATGTCTGAAATTAAATTGAAGCGCACAGTAATAAAAAATATATCAAAAAATTCGGCGTGAGTAACAGAGTCTATAAATGATTCTATTTTCACTCGGGAATCCCGGAAAAACAAGATATCGATGTTTTAGTTTTTAGTTAAAAATGAACAATGTAGGTACGTTTGAATTATCAAATGAAATTATGTCAGATTGACATCAAAATGCAGAAGTATTCTGTAGCATCTAACTGTCACAGCCAAAGACAAAAGCAGAGCTGCACATTTTAAATCGATTTTATGTGTCGTTTTAAACGACACATAAAACGACGTTTTAATCGTGCATTAAAACGATGCTGTGACGTTTTTATTTGATTTAAAAGTTGTTTTGCTTCAAAAATTATAGATATATTAGTTTATTGATATAATGTTAATCAAAGATTAAATAACTGCATTTTAATAATTATATTTTAATTATCTATACGGATCAATAGCACTCACGTCTATTCCTGTCACACCATTGTCTATGGCAACAATCAAATAATAAAGTAGGTACCTAGTTCGTAATCAATTGGAATGCTTTTTATCATCATAAAATACTCCAGCTTTAACGAGACAAAGTGAAAATATTAAAAATCGTAGAAAAATAAAACAATTTGTTTGTTCATATGAAGTTTAAGGTCGCCACAACAAACCCAGACCGAATTCTGCCATTGTTCTTTATTTAGGAGAATTGGGCCTCTGAGTTATTTGTTCACGGTACCTACATCGACTGATAGCAATATTCCATGGCTATTCCATGGTCAGTGTCAGAATATTCAACGGTACGGGCTCCTCATATTGTTTGTCAAAGATCATCATGACAGCCGGGACCGACGGCTTAATGTGCTCTCCGAGGAACGTGACAAGCGATAATTAACAATTTAATACGCACATAACGTTACAGGGCGTCAGAACCTTCTAAATAAACTGACAGTAGTCTAAACCATGGAATATCGCTATCCCTTCGGGTTGCGGAGGTTAGACAGGCAGTCGCTCCGTGGAAAAGCTAATATTCAGCCAAATCCGGTTAAACTAGTAAGCGGACCCCAGATTGAATCTGGGATAACGCTAAGAGGATGATGATGATGAGAGTCGAACTCGAAATATAGTTTATTTGATGTATAGCCACATTAAACTGCTTTGCAAAAAACACGGGCACCTACAGTCATTAGCTTTTCTATTGATAATATTTTTAGTACCTATGTCATTAGCATAAATGACAACAAATTTCTTATTATCAAAGCGAATATATATTTCAACACTTTAAATCCTGGAATCGGTATTTTAGTCAATTTAAACAGAGAACCGTGTTAAAATGATCATTTTTATGGGTATAATGAAACTAAGACTACGAGTACTACTACTACTACTAGTAGTCTACTTCATCATCCCATGGGTGTCGTAAGAGCCGACAGAGGGACCATAGTATGCAGAGAACAGCACTGTAAGAGAAGGAAAACTTGATACAAACCCTATACCAACCCGTTTGGCCAGCGTGGTATAGTAGGCCAATTCCTCCTTTCAAAGGAGAGGCCTAGTCCAGCAGTGGTCTCTTAAAGGCTGATGATGATGATGATGAATAAAAAAAGTGTAATGTTAAAAAATAAAAATTAATAACGAGTATGACCTCCCCTTGAAGTGATTACGGCATGTAATCGTCTTGGCATACTTGCCACCAGGCTTTTGATGCTGTCCTGTGGAATGTTATCCTCATCATAGGTACATTTGTACGATGATATTAAATTTTATGTCAGCTTAAAAATCAGAATGTATTTACTTATGATAAGATTATCATAGATATGCGTGTCAACAAATAATACTGTTTGGTGCATTTAGGCAGGTCATTAATATAAATTAGAAACAGCAGAGGCCCTAGGACACTACCTTTGGGTACTCCACCTGACATAACCGTGCGCGATTAGTTGAGACCTGCTTGTAATGCAAATATGACGGATATTTGCATTACAAGCAGGTCTCAACGTTACATCTCTCACTTCCCCTCAAGCCCATTGGCGTATTTGTCAGGATGAGCCTTGAGTCTTTAAAAACAATGGTGAGAAGTTCTTGAGGTGTTCAACCTAGAATTTTGTACTCGTAACCAAAAAATGTCCGTGTGGTGACGGATTAAGAATACGGAATGTCACCACCCCATATCATCCCATGGGTGTCGTAAGAGCCGACAGAGGGAGCATATTATGCAGAGAACAGCACTGTAAGAGAAGGAAAACTTGATACAAACCCTATACCAATCCGTTTGGCCAGCGTGGTATAGTAGGCCAATTCCTCCTTTCAAAGGACAGGCCTAGTCCAGCAGTGGACTGTTAAAGGCTGATTGTGAACTAAAATTTAATTTGTGCTCGTGGCAGTTGGATGCTGGCGGCTCAGGATCCGTCTATGTGGAGAACCTTGAGGGAGGCCTATGTCCAGCCAAGCACGTCTCTACTAGGCTGACATGATGATGAACCAAAATTGTGCGGTGGGCAATAGATGACTAGACTGTACTAGGGCACGGCCCACCCGGTACTATATAGTAGGGATAGGTTAGGTTAAGTAGCCTACTATCCCCCCCCGTGGGATCTCCACCTTGTCGTGGTGGGGGGGCTCAGTAACCGTGGATTGGTCACCCGCGGTGAAGCTAAGAGGGATCCAGGAGGGGACGCTCCGCGTGGGCTTGACGGAGGCCTTCGCAGGATGCGCCCAAAGGGGCGGGTGCGAGGGACAGTTCTTCTGCCCCTCGCAGTCGGGTGCGGTCGCGGGAGGAGAGGCGTGTCGGTGTTGCGTTGCCGCGCGCCCTATCTCCCGCGACCATATGGAGGCGCACCATCGTTGCGTCGCGGTGGGGCCGCAGAGGAAGAGGAGATGCGGTGTTGCGTTGCCGTCCTCCCTATCCTCTGCGGCCGCTGAGTGTTTTGGCGGCGGAGCCCAACACCTTCATCCGCCGCCAAGGGGGTTTTGTTCGTGGCCCGCCTGACCATCTGGCGGACCAATACCCGTCGGGGGGTCGCTCCGACGGTTGGTTTTTAGTCAGTAAGAGTCTGACAGTCCCCTTCGTCCTTCCCCCAGGGCGGAGGGACTCCATGAGGATTTTCCAACCCGACACCAAAAAAAAAAGTACCTTACTATATACTTCTATGCTCAAGGCCTAGCGTTGTACGGTAATGTCTTTTATTTTAGCAACATTTTACTCCAGCGGCGATAGCACAGTGGTGTACGTAACGGACTGCCGAGAGGATGGTCTCGGATTTGTCCTGTCTTTTTCTGCATTGCGTTCGTAATAGATCGGCAAAGTTAAGCAACGCTTGCACATGTCATCTCTTGAATGGGCACCGCGTGTTGCACTCACGTCAGAGAGCGCTACCGTGCTACGGAGGGCACGTAAATCCGTCGCGCCACAATAGTAGGTACCTATAGGCCATACACTCAAGAGAAAAAAATAAACATCTTGTCTCGTGTCGGAATCGAACTCATATACTTACCTAACTTCAGGCGTGAGACAATGAGTGGTAAATAATAATAATAATAAGTTCTTTATTTCTCCTCACAATGACAAGCTTATTCTAGGTTTCACATATTATTTGATTATTTTTTTAGCAATGTGGGGAGCTGGTGTCTGAGTTAGGCGTAAAATGCCTGTATTACAGATCACCTGGTCCCCAGCCAACGGAAGAACTTAAAGTTTTACTTAAAAAAATATGATTACAATCCAATGTTATTTATAGGTAAGGAGATTTAAGACTAAAATGTAATTATAATGGGGGTAGAAGTAAAAAGAAGCAATCAACAAAAAGTTAATCAGAGCGCCAGTGTCTGTGTGTGTGTGTCTATGAGAGTGTATAATGTTGCGTGTAGTGTTGAGTGTCAGGACTGTCAGGTGTGGTGTGCCGATGTGTACGTGAGAGGGTTTTGGTGCAAGTTATCTTAATATATAAAATCCTTGCGTTACTGACTGACTGACAGACACGCTACAGCCGAAACTATTGGGCGCAGGAAGCTGAAATTTGTCATGTATGTGCCTTGCGGACCGTAGGGGTGCACTAAGAAGGGATTTCCCGAAACTCCCACGGGATCGGCCAAAACGAGTAAATTTACGCAAAATGCAGGCGCAGCTGCTGGCATCCTCTAGTAAACTTAGTCTCGTATAGTTCTAATTTGAGTGAAGAAGACTTTCCGTAAAATTATAATCCAAATTTTTTAACCAGTCCGAAACCAAAGACTTACATTTGGTTTTTGGCAAGTGATATAGCATTAAGGCTCGATTTACTTTACTGTATAGATTTGAACCCTGGTAGCAGAAAAACTGATGTGCAAACTTAGTTTTGAATGATGATGAAGAACAGACCGAATGTTTGTGACGTTTGTTTCTGATTCTTTCTGGTTCAAAAGTTGTTAGGGCATGTTGTTTCATAACCGTTCCCAGGATGAATAGCTGCCTCACAGTAAGTACCTCCCATCTCGAGTAGAGATCAGTAGTTGGGTGATAAAAAGGTAGAAACAAACTAACCTTTAGGAGTGCTCTTTCTGCTCTCTCAACTTTTAAGAGATGAGTTTTACAAGTACCACCCCATGTAGTGATACAGTATTCAAGCTGTGACTGACAGAGAGCATAGTAAGCCGATTTTATGACAGATTTTGGTGCAGTGTTTCTTAAGGCTTTAAATATTAATATAAGTCTACCCTTTAATATGGATTGATGACCTTTAGATAGGTGATTAATGTGATCACGAAATTTAAGATTTCTGTCAGTAATCACTTCTAGGTACTTTGTAGATTCAGTGTTTTTAAGCTTGGGACACTTACAAATTGTGTCATTTGCATTTGAGCACGAGTGGGAGACGATACTCAAAGAGGGATCCGGTTTGTCATTGGTTTGAATGGAAAACGTAATGAAGGTCGTTTTTTCTACATTTAATTTAAGTAAATTATTATTTAACCAACTGATCACAGTGTTCATGCCTATCTGAGCTTTGACAAAAACTTCATGCCAGGAGTTACCACTGAAAAGCAAAGTTGTATCATCAGCAAACGCAACAGTTTTCGAATCCGGAAACATTAACTGACATATATCGTTTATATAGACTAGGAACAGCGTTGGTCCAAGAATACTGCCCTGTTGAACTCCAGAAGTCACTGGGACCTCTTCACTTGTTATGTTACCGATTTTAACACATTGTGTTCTGTCGGTTAGGTTATCTTTAAAAAGTTTTAATTGAAAACCCGGATACCAAGGCTTTCGAGTTTTGTTAACAGAATAGGGACAGAGTCTGTGTCAAAGGCCTTTGCTAAGTCTAAGAATATTCCTATGGTTTTCCTCTTCGACTCTATGTTGTTGACTATATAATCTGTTCGTTCTGACACAGCGTCGGCGGTGGATCTCTTAGCTCTGAAACCAAATTGTGCTTGTGAAAGAAGATTTTTATTTTCCAAGTTAAAGACTTTTTAACCGTCTTTTGTTAATGATGCGCTCTAAAATTTTTGATAGGGTAGGTAGAATTGAAATTGGCCTTTAATTATTGACACAGTCTCTGTCACCACTCTTATATAATATCGGGTGAACCCTTGACTTTTTATAGATCTTCATCTTCGGAAATATACCGGTTGTGAGCGACAAATTACAAATGTATGTTATAGGTATTGTTAGAATATCTATATTAGATTTCAAAATGTCACTAGATATCAGATCAAGGCCCACTGAACAATCACTCTTTAACCTTGATTAAAGACCTAACCTCATCTTCGTCCGTAGGGAGCAGACAAAAAGAATAGCTACACGAGTTAAAGGCCTGAAAAAGGGCTAAAGGACAAAGATGGGTCCTGTTTGTAGATTATTCTTAATGATTTTTTCTGCTAGCGTTTTACGAACATTTGCAAAGTATTGATTAACATTGTTTGCTGAATTTTGGGGGTCATTGGTGCTAATAAGTTCAATCGGACGTGTTTTTGGGTTTAGTTGAGTATGTAATCTCTTTAACTATTTTCCAAATTTGTTTACTATTTTTCTCTTTTAAGTTTTTTTAATAAAGACGAACAAAAATTTCGGTATCGTTTGTATGTAATTTTATATGTATCATTGTCTGGGTGTTTCTTTACTTTTTTATATAAGTAGATTATCGCGGTTTGTAATTCACTTCAGAATGCCTGGGGTTATCATATGCCATGGCTTTAGAATATTTTCTTGTTTGATATTTTGACTTCTCTAGTGTTGTTTTTGATGTCCCTATATAGGATATTATGGAAGAAGTTAGCAGCCTCATTGGCGTTTTTAATTGTGTATAGTGGACTAAAGTTAGCACTTTTAAGTTCAGTATTTAGAGAGTAGTGATCTAAGTAATTTACAATTTCAGCAGGTTTATGTTTAGGAAGACTAGCTATGTACAAAGCAACACTATTATGATCTTTAAATGTTGTTTGGAGTATAAAACATCGAGCCGTTAGTTTAGTATTTAGAAACGTGCGATCCAAACATGTTTTATTGTGCGTAAGAGATATGTATGCAGGCATCATACCGTGGAATGCCATCATATCTAGATATGCAGAAAGATTGCTGTCAAGGCTGTGCTCGGCAATGTTAATATTAATGTCCCCCAATAATATGACATTTTGCATATACGAATATTTTAATAGTACCTGATTAAGAGATTGTAAAAAGTTATCAATATTTCTGTACCCGGGTGGCCGATAAATAAAACACACATATAAATAAAAATCACATTGCTTTATTTTTGTTTCTTAACATCTAACAAATATACAGTAAGCATATGTGTACCTATAATAATATTATCCATCTAATAAATCATTTACAAAATAACATCACAATTATATAATTTCTAGTTTCATTTGGACGGATTATCAGTTATAAAATAAATGTTAAAATATTGGTATAGAATATTATGATTTCTTTTTATCATATTTTTTTTCACGTCAAGTCAGTCCACACAAGGGTTGCCAACTCACCAAATGGTACCTATTCCCCGTAGTTTTCTTCGTGTATCTACTTAGCCATGACTTATTCCTTAGGTTTTAGGATAAGATTTAAATGTTGACAACATCACTTGAATTATTGAATATATTTTCGCAAAAATGTTAATTATGTAGGTTACCTACCTTTGATTTTCTTCATAAAGATGGAAAAGAAATATCATTCAGTCAGCCTATTTATACTTAGCAATAAGCTCTTTTCCAAATTATTATTCAATCTTTTAGCCCTTTGATTAGGGTAACTAAATGTGAAATATCTTTATTTATTTTAATCTCAAATTAAAGGACGGATCAAGTCCAAAAAATATAAAGGTATATACCATTTGTCTAAATCACTAATCACTATTAACCTTAAACTAACTAAAACTAATAATTTCAGTACTATTAGGCCTTACAACTAAATAATTTCTATATTTCCAATTCCTACTCTACATTTGAGCAAATTGCGATCGAGATTTTCAACTCATTATCTACCTCTATATAACTTTTTAGGGTTTCGTACCTAAAAGGTAAAAAACGGGACCCAATTACTAAGCCTCCGCTGTCTGTCTGTCTGTCTGTCTGTCACCAGGCTGTATCTCATAAACCGTGATAGCTAGTAAGCTGAAATTTCACAAATTATGTATTTCGGTTACCGCTATAACAACAAATACTAAAAATAAAAAAAATGAAAATATTCAGGGGTGGTCCCATACAAAAAACGTGATGTTTTCGTATTTTTCGCTCAAAATTACTAACTGTAACAGGTAGACGCTTTAAATTTTCACAGAATATGCAGTTGTATATTACCTTGCAAAATAAATAATTAAATAAAAAAAGTATATACTAAAGGGGGGCTCCCATACAACAAACGTAATTTTTAAGCAATTTGTTACTCGATCTTAATAAACAGTAAATAAAATACCGTAATGTATTTTTGATAAAAATACAAAATATAGTCTAGTTTTTTAAAATATAGAATGTTGCCAATTTTCTATAGAATACAGAACGGGTTAATTTCCTTGAAAAGCAGATAGCGGAATGTATAATATCTTAATATATAAAATCCTTGCGTTACTGACTGACTGACAGACACGCTACAGCCGAAACTATTGGGCGCAGGAAGCTAAAATTTGGCATGTATGTTCCTTGGGAACCGTAGGGGTGCAATAAGCAGGGATTTCCCGAAATGCCCACGGGATCGTCCAAAACGGGTAAATTAAAAAAATTGCAGGCGTAGCTGCTGGCGTCCTCTATCTTTGATAAATCTGTAATATATACCTAGTACAATTAACTAAAAACACAACTTCGTATTACATACATTCACTGGCCATATGCAGTATATTGACTTCTGGTCAGTGATTTTGGATAGTTGAAAACCCTCGACCCAAAAACTGAATAGCTCGACCCGCATCTGACAACATTTTATTACAGCACAGTAGTAGACAAAGGGAAGAAAACTAAATAACTCAAATTTAAAAGCATTTGAGCCCATATCATCAGGTCCTGCGAGAATACCAGCGTTGCAGTTATCTGCAACCATAGCTGACGCAGGTTCCAATTTGTACTCCAATCCGTTTGATAATGTTTACACCAACGAATTGTTATTATATAGATAATAGACATAATACGTGCTTAGTTTTAAGGCTTTGGAGATACAAATAAAATATTTCTTTTCTCTTTTCTTTCTTTTCATCCATAGTTCTGTTACCTAATAGGACCTACCACTGGTATTATACATCAACGACTTAATATAAGTGAGAAGACTGGTTTTAGAATGAAGTATCCGAGGCTGAAAACTAGTACAAGGGTGACGATCTTCAGGATCTGGTGAAGATAGTAGAGCCTGAAAGAAAATAGCATATTAAAGGTCAGAGATTATTAAAAATGTTAATTATCTCTCGCTTAATAATGTGCCCGGTAGATGGCAATATGCTCGCCTTCTATTACATTGGGACAGAAACATAACTGGCGAAAATAATCGATTTTAAACTTTCGCGATTTGTATACAACAATACATCATACAATTTTATTAAAACGGGTCTTATTAGACGGCCGAAACGTCGGTAAAACAGAGGTATTTATATACCTTAAATTAATTAAATACCGCGAATAAGACCCATTTTAATAAAATTTTATGATGTATAACTGGCGAATTGTGGGTGTGTGATAAACTTCTGCTTACCCCTTTGGCGATAAGGACATGAAGTTATAAGAAGTTAATATTATAGGTCAGAGTACTAAGAACTGAGGTCAAAATGTATACAGTCCTTTGCAGCCTACTGTTAGACATAGGCAATAGCGTCGCCAAGACTTGCAGGGAGGGGAGCTGCCCCTCCCAGGGTAGGCCCTAGAGATTCAAAAAACCCTACAATAGAAACTTTTTCTCATTTTCCATATCAACTTGCAAGACAGGACAGGAGTCACAAGTGCGTTGCTGTCTCTTGGGGTTGGGCAAAGAGATAGGAGTGAGAGTGGGATGAGGGAGGAGGAAAGGTTCTACCTATTGTTTTTTTTTTCTACCACTTACACACATCACCATCTAGTCCCAAACTAGGCATGGTTACTAGATAATGGATAAACATACATAATTACTTAAATATTATTTTTTGTAAATACATACAAATTATACATAGAAACACCCAGATCAAGACAAACATACAGGTTCATGGAAATGTTTGACTTGAGCGGGAATCGAACCCGCGACCTTCAGCGTAGCAGTCGCTGCGCCAACCGGTCGTCAGCATTGCGAACGTGGTAGTAAATGTAAATGTAGAATCATTAAGTAATTAACTTCAATTTTGACGTTCAAAAGCGTCACTTTGTGACCTAGATGAATAAATGATTTTAACTTTTACTTTGGAATAGGCGATGGGGCCTCCGGCATTCTCACTCACTGAATTCAACGCAACAGTTTATGTACTGTTACTTTACGTCGATTTTTTGTGAGAGAGGGTAGTACTTCCACTGTCGAGCCTTGCTGATTTCAGCATGAATGGGCCTCATGCTGAAATCAGCAAGGCTGTACTAAAAACAAGATTAATTCAAGACCTGGTGATACTTACTTGTTCCACTTCTTCGTGGCCTCTGGCAAGGTTGAGAGGTCGTCTTTGAGCAAGTACACTCTCAGTCCTGGGAACATAACGATTAATATTTAGTTGCCTACCTATGCTAATATTATAAAGCTGAAGAGTTGTTTGTTTGTTTGTTCATGGGCGTGCCAAGGGGGGACAGAGGGGGGCACTCCCCCCCCCCCTAGAGACTAAAAAAAACCCTACAATTCATACTTTTCTCAGTACTTTTCTCATTTTCCATATCACCTCCCCTCCCCCCCCGAGGCCATCAGCTGGCGACTTTGCCCCCCCCCAAAACCATAAGCTGGCGACTTTGACCCCCCTCCCTTAGACAATCGGCTGGCGACGCCCCTGTGTTTGTTTGAACGCGCTAATGTAGGAACTACGGGTCCGATTATATAAAGTCTTTCAGTGTTAGATAGCCCATTTATTGAATAAGAAAAAAACATCACGCTATGAGCCACGCGATAGCACAGTGGTATACGTAACGGACTGCCGAGACGATGGTCTCGGATTCGATCCCCAGGTATCCCGGGCACACACCTCTGACTTTTCGAAGTTTTGTGCATATTAAAAATGTTAATTAGGGCTCGCTTAATAATGTGTCCGGTAGATGGCAATAGGCTCGCCCCCTATTATAGACCGAAACATAACTGGCCAAGTGTGAGTATGTCTCGTCTGCTTCTTTTTGTCTTCTGGTTTAGTTTATACTGTCAAAGTTTGTTATGTTTTATTGGTGTGTCTAATAAATGTTTTTCTTTCTTTCTAATATACCTCTGCCTACCCTTTCGGAGATAAAGGCGTGAAGAAATATGTACTTACCAACTAAGAAAGTCTCGCACATCCTCTCCCAGGAGAACTCAGCCATGCTGAAGGGGAACACCACTTTGTCTGACTCAGGCAGCGCCAGCCACATATTTTGTACGTTCTTGTCAGAGAATATCCAGTCTTGTGTCGAGAAGTAGAACAGTATGTGCGCTAACTTCATTACTTTGTTGTAGAGTTTTAGCATTCTGTAAAGAATAACAATTTTATTATTAACTTGTCGTTTCACCCGCGTTATTTTTGGTATTTTGACACAGTAGGTACTGCCTACCGGGTCAAATTATAATCCATATGAATATGTTCCCCAGCAAAGATCTCCAGTGAAAATCCCATTAAAATTGGTTGGCTGAATCAGAGATTACCCCAGGCAAACAGACAGATTAAAATTTAAAAAAAGTTTGTTTAACGTGTAATTTTCTATGTGCTGGAAGTCAAGATGTCTTGCTGAGCGATTCTCGCCCTTATGGTGGTCTAGCGGGAAGTTGTTGGAATGTACTTAAGAAATAAAATAAACGAGCTCTCATTTCTTTTTCTTTCGTGTGTCATAGTTTTTAGACCGACCGAATGGCTCCGATAGGAGCCAATTACTTCTTGTTTCAGGACTTAGTATCTACCGTATCTAGTCCTGAACCGACAATCAGTCACTTATCTAAGGGCGGTTTCAGATTAGCGTATTTTTTTGCGCATATACGGTCGTTTCAGCATACACGCTTACACGCGCGCTACATTACGCGGGAGCGGGCATATTTTGGCGTGTTCGCTCGAAATGGTAGTGACATGTCAGTGTCAACATGGACTCTGACGGCTCGCGCTTATACGAGCTTAGAAGCGCCTCAACGCTCGTACAAGACGCGCGTTTGCCAAAAGGTGCGCCTATATGCGCATGCGCTTCCAAAAACTAACTTATACACGCGCAAAAATACGCTAATCTGAAACTGCTCTAGGTGGTAACCTTTTTAAGCGCGCTATTAGGCACATACTAGAGCTCTGCTGGCTGCTGGTAAGTAAGAAGTAATAAAAGAGGCACTTACGCTCTTCTCTTGCCGGTGATGGCGCAGTAGGTGTCGATCATCAGAGCCGGCAGATAGTGCAGGAAGAAGTTGTAGAACACGAACAGGTAGTAGTTGTTCGTTGGGTTCAGACCGTAGTACCTGGAACAAGGGCAGTCATGTCTTAAAGTACAAATGGATAGTGGGTTCAGAATATTTTGAGTCTTCTGAATGTGATGTAGTTTGGCTAACTTAAGAGCGTATACGCCTCGAGCGACGCGGGCGGCCCGAGTTTAGGTTTTTGTCGGTGCGCGGGCGACCGCGGTACTACTGTCTACTACTACTAGCCCTGCGACACCCAACTCACTATGACGGTGTCGTGTGGAATAATAGGGTAGTTTCCAGAGTCAAAATAATTACATTTTATTTAGTCCGTATTTTAGATTATAAAAAAATATTGGACACGTATTTTTCTTTTTTCGATTAAATAAAAAATAACAAAGATATAGCCCATTAAAGTTACGTGTGACGTCATCTAGTGCGAAAAAATGCAGCACGGCGTGACGTTATACGTAACTATAATGAGCTATATCTTGGTCATTTTTGGTTTAATTTACAAATAAAAAAGTACGTATCGCTTATTTTCGAATAATCTAAAGGACGGACTTATAAACATTTTTTTGTCACCTAGCCTATTATCTTGATCCTATATTTTCCATTAACATTACCTTAATAAAACTGACTGCCTCGTTGGTTTCGCGGCATAAATGTGCGCGTGAATTGGGAGGTCTCGGGTTCGGTTCCCGGGTCGCACAAAGTGTTATTGGGTTTTTCCGTTAGGAAATTCTCAGTAGCAGCAGCACGGAGTCTGGTAATGTGCCCGGTACGGCAATAGGCTCGCCCCCTATTACGTAGGACCTAAAAATTCATGGCGAAATGTGGGTGTAATATTATCTACACCTCTGCCTACCCCTTCGGGGATCCAGGCGTCAGTCTAAAAAAAAAAAATAATGAAACTGAACTTTCAGATTCTATTTATTTTTATTAATTTTTGTTTATCTGTACATTATAGAACAATGGTTGCCGATTGAAAATTCTAGGCTGGACATCTAAGAAAGTCACACCATTATTTTATGAAGACCACCAAATTTTTTTTTTCGAAAAGCCTTAACGTTTTCTAAAAATTCATACTTTTCTTATTTTCCATATAATTTTGATTATGTGACAAAATGACTTCCAACTTTATCATGAAGTATGGACAACAATAACAGCTCTCAATAGACAGAGATGGAAAAAGGGTAGGGATTAGGGAGGCCTTTGCCCTGAAGTGGGACAGGTAAGGCTGCAAATAATAATATAATAGTAAGGTACTTACCAAACTGCCTTAGTGGTGGGTTTGTCGATGCCGTACTTCCTGTTCCTCTCGATGAACTCTCCCCACGTGAGCGGGTTCTGTGCCCCGGACACGAAGTTGTAGATCGGTATGTTGGATGTTTGACTGGAAATATACAACAAAATATTTAAGTAGGTACATCTTCAAAATGAAAATAAATTTTGGAGGGCGATCATTTGTGATGCGACACGATAGTGTGCGATGCGACGCTGTCTGTCAACATGGTGTCAAAATGCGTAGTCTAGTTTGAGTCTAGTCACACAGCATAGATATTTATTTATAGAGATGTTTTTCTTATTGGCGCTTTTAAGACAAACTTTCTGTGATCAGTGTGACCCATATTGCCGCTTAGCGGCGTGGCAGTCGCGCTGTGACAGCTGACTCTACGAGTGCAAGAGAGACGAAAGCTTCTCCTATGTCTCTTAACTACGAGAGCAAGAAAGACGGAGAACGACGCCAGCGCCGCCAACGGCGCCAACTACGTACTACACTGACAACCGTCAATACGCCAACTTTAATCGGCACACGACATCCTTAAGAAATACGCTTCTTTTATGTAAAATTTGTATTCATTGGTCTAGTCTCTCTCGTCTATCAATGAATTTGGCTACTAGAAAACATATGAAACATATTTTGTATGGAGCTTCTGACATGTACATATGTATCTCTAGTAGCCAAATCCATGGATAGATCGGATATTGAAACCTGCCATTGTTTATTCAGCCATTGTTTAGCCAGTGTTTATCTTATATACTAGTACAAAGCTGAAGAATTTGTTTGTTTGTTTGGTTGAACGCGCTAATCTCAGGAACTACTGGCCCGATTTGAAAAATTCTTTCAGTCTTAGATAGCCCATTTATCGAGGAAGGATATAGGCTATGTAACATCGCGCTATGAGCGACGAGGCGGAGCAGTAGCCTTAAATAATGCAGCTGTAACCGTAGCGTTCCTCTAATCTTTATAATATAATCTTTGTTGGCCAGGGTCAAATCAATGAGCATAACCGCATATAGCTGGACAGCCGTGCCCACCCCAGGGCATGTAGCGAAATGGCATTAGATTAGCGATATCGCTAAGTGCAACAATAAACGGAACTGACAAGCGTTAGCGAAAGTAAAAATGAAGAGGGCCAATTCTCCTAGAATTCTCCTGATTATATTTGTTCAACATGCAGTTACTTTTCGATTTAATATCGGTGTCATTTCCTCCTATATACAAAGGTACTCTGTGGTGTCATTAATCATGTCACAAATGGTAAGTAAAATCAACTGATATTTTAATGTTATCGTGACTAGATCGTAAATTGAACAATATTTCAACGTCGAACTATAGAAGTCAAATTAAACAATGATGGCCATAGACAAATGATTGGTCTCGCTCTAAAAATAGGTATGTGGCAGAGGTGCGGGATAACATATCAACACAGGATCACGCAACGCGGTATCCCAGTGCTGCGACTGGGCACAGTGGTAGCAACCTTATGCTGTTTATGGCGGCAAAGCATTGTGTTACGTTATTCTTAAGCAATAAAATTATTCTATATACAATTAAAGCGATACCAATCATTTGTATAGGATAATGACATTAAATTTGCAGAATACCGATTCTGAGTCAAGCCAAATTTCCTTACCTAATCTCATTTCGTTCAAAATATAGTTTCAATGTCATATTAAATACGAGAATTGGCCTTCAGAAGCGAATTCCATTTGGGTAGGCCCTCAGTACAATCAAACAAGTCGGCGCTGGACCAGTTTGAAAAAAAAATCCCTTGGCTCGCTCATAGAGTCGAGGCACACTAGAAACTGATTTTGTATTCGAGTGTCAATATGCGTGTAAAGTAGCGCTGGAAGCGACGATGTCTTGCTGAGCGATTCTCGCCCTTATGTTGATCTAGCGGGAAGTTGTTCGGCTGTACCTATGGTCTAGTGGCCACCCCAGAAAGTTGGTTACCGACTTAAAATCCTAGCCTGGACTGCTGAGAAACTTCTCACCATTACTAAATGAAGACATAGGCCACCCTGGAAAATTACTCTGAATACGTAAATAATGAGTGCTGTAAACTTACTTCTCCTTATAATTCTTGGCGGTGTACCAGACGGAGGCTAAGATGGCGTTGACGCACAGGTCTACCGGCACCATGTCCGCTACTTTCTTTTGGTCCATGTACATCGTGCGTAGTACCTGAATGCAAAATAGGTGGGTTGTAGTTTTTAATAAAAGGTGCTTATATGCTTTTATATGACAGTTTATTTTAAAAATGATCCCTACTGACATGGGCATAATCTCCGGCCCAGGAATAACGCTTGTCTTATTTATGTAGCAGGCGGCAAAGCAACATAGGGATCGCCTGAGCGATGACCACCGCCCATGGACACAAACAACACCAGAGGGATCACGAGTGCGTTGGGATTTTATTTATTTTTATTTATAGACTCACGCCTGTATCCCTGAAGGGTGAGGTGTAAATATTACACCCTCATTTCGCCATGAATTTTTAGGTCCCACGTAATAGGGGGCGAGCCTATTTGCTTTACCAGGCACATCACCAGACTCCGTGCTGATACTGAGAATTCGGAAAAACCCAGTAACACTTTTGTCCGACCAGGGAATAGAACCGGGACCTCCGATCAGCAGTCGCATGCGCTATCCACTGGACCACGGAGGCAGTCGTTTGGGATGTGAAAACTAAAAGGGGATGGGTCCTCCGGCACGTTGTGTCACGGGGGACTTTACAATAATTTAAACTACAAAGAACACCAAACTTGGTACAGACATTTTGTAAATCACACAAAATCTGACGATGATGTTTAGGTATGGAATAACCTTCGCGGTGATGTTTTAACATTGGAATTTCAGCTTCCAGGGCTCCACCATTCAACGGAATCAGATAGAGGAACACCGTGGTGGTTTTAGTGAAATGTCCTGCTTCTCGTTGGAGAGTAGTCGACTGAGAGAGTCTACGTCAAGCTATTTCCGGATAGAAGACCCAGTAAACGAGGATTATTCGGTAGTAGAGCCTTGCTGATTTCAGCATGAATGGGCCGGCTCGACCGGGGAAGTACTACCCTCTCACATAAAATCGACGTAAAGTAACAGTACCTAAACTGTTGCGTTTCGTTCGGTGAGTGAAAGTGCCGGAGGCCCGATCCCCTATTCCGTCTCCCTCATCTCACTCCTTATCCTATCTCTTTTCCCAACCCCAAGGGGCGTCAACGCACTTGTGACTCCTGTGGTGTTGCTTGTGTCTATGGGCGGCGGTAATTGCTTACCATCAGGCGATCCGTCTGCTCGTTTGCCGCCTATTATTACATAAAAAAACCACCACGGATAAAAAATCTTATGGAATAACTTACCCCAGTGCCAATGCCAATAACGAGCCCTGTGGGTCCGTATACACTGTCGGTCCAGCCACGCATCGGCTCTTCATACGTAGATACAACTGAAATTGGAAAATAAGTCTTCAGTTTGGTTTGGTATGTAAAGAAGTTCACATAATAACATTATTGAAGTAGTGTCTGTTTGAATATACATAACATAACTCCACGCATTTTATCCCCGAAGGGGTAGGCAGAGGTGTATTACACACCCACACTTCGCCAGTTATGTTTCGGTCCCAATGTAATAGGGGGCGGGCCTATTGCTATCTACCCGGCACATTATTAAGCGAGCGATAATTAATGTGTGTGCCCGGGGTAACTGGGGATCGAACCTGAGACCATCGTCTCGGCAGTCCGTTACGTACACCACTGGGCCGATATATACAGACACTGATATAAACAACAAATCTGATGAAGAATTAAGAGCCCAGGCCAAAGAGCTCAGATATTTACATAGAGGCGCATTTCCGGCGCTCTGAAGACAAACTTTCTGTGACCCAAATTGCCGGTTGGCGGCGTGGCAGTTGCGCTGTGACAGCTGTCTCGAGAGCAAGACAGGCGAACGTTCCTCCTGTGTATCTTAACTACGAGAGCAAGAGAGACGGAGAACGACACCAGCGTTGCCACGGCGCCAACTACGAACTTAACTGGAGACAGTCTCCTTGGAATCGGCACACGAAATCCTTAAGAACTGCGCTTCTATGTAAATCTGTATTCATTGCCCAGGCTCCAAGGAGCAAGTCTTGGATGCTCTATAGCTGTGTCATGATCGTCCTTACGTTATCTAAGTTGCATCCAAGGCCTTTGAGCCCATGACCGGCTTACTAGTCTAAACAGATATGACAGAATATCAGCTTATCCACAGAAATACTGCAGCTTAACCTCCGCAACCCGAAGGGATAGCTTAGACCAGTATCACTTCATTTGAGAGTAGACTGTCAAAGATCTTGATGAGAGCCGGGTCCGACGGTTTAACGTGCTCTCCGAGGCACGGAGCAAGCGATATGAACAATTTAATTTATAACTTCGAAAGACAGTGGTACGCGCCGTGGATTTAAACACGATACCCTCTGCATGGCAGTCTGTTGGTATCTCCACTAGGCTATCGCTGCCTTGACAGTACTACCACAGTATATTAGACTGTGGTACTACAGACAGATCTCTGCATATGTTACTTTACCCGTCAAAAGACCAATCACTAAGCCGAAGTCGACTCGTTTTGCACATCATGCCAAGTCATACTAAGCAAAAAGAATATCTGGGAAACGAAAAAAAGGCTAAAAAAGTACCTATATAGATACTTTTTATAAGCCACAATGTAAAGCGATCTATACCTACCTATTAACCATGGGAGCATAGGACAAATTGGCGCGAAAAATGCATCGATTTTGTAATTAATAATACTATCTCCTGAAGCAGTAATTGCCCAGGTATGGTGTGGTGCCGACGTAAAAAATATTGTAATGATTGTTACAATATTGGGTTTTCATTTTCCCTAAGGGTCTTTTTACACCGTTTATGTACCTAAGTGTAAGGTATACATACCTATTGAAGGTCTGACGATGCAGATGGGTAGTCCTTCCCCAAACGTCCTGACTGCTTCTTCGGCGACCGCCTTCGTGAAACAATATGTGTTGGGACGCTTGCCTAGAAGTCTGAAAATTATACAAAATATTTTATTGTATATTTTGTTATATATACCTAAGCGGCGATAACCCAGTGGTGTACGTAACGGACTGCCGAGACGATGGTCTCGGGGTCGATCCCCAGTTACACCGGGCACACACCTCTGACTTTTCGAAGTTGTGTGTATTAAAATTTTTAACTATCGCTCGCTTCACAATGTGCCCGGTAGATGCCAATAGGCCCCTATTACATTGGGACCGAAACATAACTGATGATGTGGGTGTGTAATTCACCTCTGCCTACCCCTTCGGGGATAAGGGCGTGAAGTTATGTTATTTTGTTATATTATGTAGTAGTAATTCGGTCTATTTGGAAAGCAATCTTCGGCTGGAAATATGCCATATCTAATTTGTTACACAATTTAACATCGCTGGACAATTGGAGGATTTGAACTGCTAAGTTTACGACTCTGGCAAGACGGGATGACATTAGGTTACATCTCTTCACAAATATAAGTTCAATTGTTTCGTGTAACCTAACGGATTTACAATCCCAACTGTTGCAACAGAAAAAGGTTGACAATACCGAACTCCTCTAAAGACAAAGGATAAGGGATATATGGAATAATGGGGAAATGGGTTCCAGGAAAATACCTGTGGTGCGAGATGGATTCTTCTTTCCTTCCATTAGGTTAAAATGGAGTTCCGCTAAGTAACGTCTGATTCAACCAACTATATTGTTTCGTGTATTTCCTTAGGGCGACAAAGGAAAATACACGAAACAATAGTAGTCTTACGTCCACAGAATAAAATGGGACCACAGAATAAAATAGTGACACGTTGTATTCTTAATCCGTCACCACGCAGAGAACAGACTGTTTTTTTTATACACTCTAGCCTGTTTTCCCGAAGGGGTAGGCAGAGGTGTAATATTCCACCCACATTTCGCCATGAATTTTTAGGTCCCATGTAATAGGGGGCGAGCCTATTGCCGTTACCGGGCACATCACCAGCCTCCGTGCTGCTACTGAGAATTCTGAAAATTTCAGTAACACTTTTGCCCGACCCGGGAATCGAACCCGGGTCCTCCGATTAGCAGACGCATATGCGGCACCACGGAGGCAGTCAGCTTGGAATTTTTGTAACTAAAGTATTGTTCAGATACTTACGTAGGTAAGATGCTTTCCATAAGATGTTCATCTATCTCAGAGACAGCCTCCAGAGCCTCTACAGAAAGCGGCGGCTCGTAGAATCTAAAAACAAAACAATAGTATTTTAGGGTTTAGTACAAAACTTAAAATAACTTGAAAATTTGAACATTCAATTATATGAATGCTACATTATCCCTGAGTAACATAATTAGGCTTTATTTATTTTTAGAAAAATAAGAGATCCCTACTAAAACTTCAATAATGTTACCAATTAAAGGTAAATACCAACAAAATTCTTAAAGGTAGATAGAGCCAAGGTCGTAAGAAAATTTGCCAGAAAATGTCATTCATCGCGTGCGTTGCAGAAACTATAGATATGAAAATACAAGCGTTGCTCATTTAAAGGTATAAGATTAGGTAGATTAAAACCCGGAGGGAGGACATCTACCCCCCGGTGGTAGTCTACAGTGGCCCATATGGAGATCCCTGAATCGTTTACGAAACCAGGTTGCAGATACGTCCTAGCGAAATGGAGTACGACTGACTCGGCCTACACGCAGTGCGACTGTGGCGCTCCAGAACAAACCATAAGTGTCCGCACAGATGTTCGGAGCCCAATCTACTTCAACCCACCGAAAGGCCGTTGCTGTGGCCACATACTGGGCTGGTGCCATTTAAATTCTGTACCATCGACTCGAGAAGAAGAAGAAGGTAGATTAAAATGGTACTCACTTCTCTTCCACATTCCTAACATGCGTATTAGAGTACGCCGTGGATACATGTGTGATGGCCTTCAGGTTTCTGCACTCCTTAGCTAGCTTGAGCACCTCCTTAGTCCCTTTCACGTTGATAGCAGTAGACACTGATAGTTTCTCGTCGAATTTCACCGTCGCCGCCGCGTTGATGATAATGGTTACCTGTAACGACGTCTGGTGGTAAATAGCGGTACTATATACATACATACATACATACATACATATATAGACTCACGCCTGATTCCCGGAGTGGTGGGTAGAGGCAACGGAGCACCATTTGCAACGATCCTGACATGAGAGCACTGAGAAGTATGTGTGGTGTGTCTTTGACTGACAGAGGGGTACTACACATACATACATATCGTCACGCCTTTTATCCCTGAAGGGGTAGGCAGAGGTGTATTTCTACACCCACTTTTCGCCAGATATACTTTAGCCCCACGTAATAAGGGGCGAGCCTATTGCCGTACCGGGCACATTTCCAGACTCCGTGCTGCTACTGAGAATTTCGTGACAGAAAAGCCCAATAACACTGCCCGACCCAGGAATCGAACCCAGGACCTCCCGATCCCACGCGCACATTTATGCCGCGAGACCAAAGAGGCAGTCGTATAGGGTTTGATGTCGAGTTTTCCGTCTCTACGCAAAGATGGTATTTGCATCGTGTTATCCCTTAGTCGCCTCTTACGACACCCACGGGAAGATAGGGGGTGGTGACACTTGTATTCTATGCCGTCAACCACACGGCAGAGGGGTACTAATATGGAAAAATAATGGTCCAAGTTCTATCTGGGTCCGAAGTCACATATTTTGACTACAACGTATAGTTTGTGAAGGACTGAAGGTTTGGAGAGCGCGTGTAAAGTTAGAAACTTGGATCTACTTTAGCTCTGATAAGTATTTGACTAAGTAGGTATAAAAGGAAACCACTCTCATGTTTCTAGCTCAAAACTCTTCATGACATCCGAGACTGGTGGTTTAATGTACAGTCGAACAACTTCCCACTCGACCACCATAAGGGCGAGAATCGCTCAGCAAGACATCGCTTCCAGTGCTACTTTACATGCACATTGACACTCGTATACAAAACCAGTTTCTAGTGTGCCTCGACTCTATGAGCGAGCCAAGGGTTTTTATTTTTCAAACTGGTCCAGCGCCGACTTGTCTGATTGTACCCTCCGAGACACGGGGCAAGCGATAATCAACATGTGAATAGTGAATACGCACATAACTTCGAGAAGTCTGTGGTTTTGAACCCGGTAATTATGCTACATAGTAGTTTATTGGTATCTCCAATAATCTATCGCTGCCTTTTCAAGAGAGAGGTTTAAAAAATCATCATCTCTCTCATTCTATTTGGAACAAATTGAACAAAATCATAGAGCATAGATAGATATTTACATAGAGGCGCATTTCTTATGGGCGCTCTGTAGACAAACTTTCTGTGCCCCATATTGCCGCTTGGCGGCGTGGCAGTCGCGCTTCGACAGCTGTATCTACGAGTGAAAGAGAGACGAACGTTTCTCCTGTGTATCTTAACAACGAGAGCAAGAGAAACGGAGAACTACGCCAGCGCCGCCAACGGCGCCAACTACGAACTACACTGACGACAGTCGCCAACTCGCCACTTGGAATCGGCACACGAAATCCTTAAGAAATGCGCTTCTATTGTAAATCTGTATTCATTGACAAAATGTACTTACTTTGGCGGTAACCATCTTCCTGTCTTCTTCGCTCATCCCCAGTCCTGGTAGCTCCATGTTTCCCACCACTGGGACTATCTTGTGGATGCCTTTGGGATTCTCCTCATGAGCCCTTCTGAATAACTGAAATTGTAATTGGTTTTTGTAAGTGATAGCAAATTATACAGTGACAAAAATAATCGTCATCATCATCAGTTTTTTTTTAAATCTATTCATAAACTTATCCTGCTAGGCACAGGCCTCTTCTCTTTATGAGAAGTGTAAGGTAGTTAGCCACGCTGGCCAAGTGCGGGTTGGCAGACTTCACATGCCTTTCGAGAACATTATGGATGAGGAGAAAATATAAAAATAATACTTACAAACTCATCAAGAAGTTCATGAACGCGTACACGCGCGTCCTTGCCCTTCTTATTCCTGATTAGTACGTAGATAGTGTCGACATCTCCGCAGGAACGAAGCAGCTTCTCTATCAGCACTGGAAAGTTAACTTTATTGTAGAGCAGTTCGGTTTAAAATGGCTTGCGTCGTGTGTGATGAAAAGATATTATATGTCGTTTGGTTTTATGTATAGTTATATTTAGAGGTATAGTTATGTTTTCCTACTGATGTGCTAAATGATACCACGGTAATGTTATCTATACATACGTAAGTACATAGAATCACGCCTGTTTCCCGGAGGGGTAGGCAGAGACTACGGAACGCCATTTGCAACGATCCTGACATACCTCTTTTACTTCATTCACTCCCATCAAGTTTCTCATGGGTACTTCTGACCTGTCCTCTTTTTAGGATGTCTCCAATCTGGTCAGAGAACATCCACCTAGGTCTTCCCTTTTGTCCTGTCCCATTCACACTTGCCTTACTTTATATCTTCTTTGTCAGTCTATTGTCATCCATCGTCTCCATGTGCCCAAACCATCTTAACATGCATTTCTCAATGCTTCTTATCTATATATTATTTTGATTTCATACAAAGTCAAACTCATTTATTAATTTAGGCCACAAAGTGACGCTTATTAAAGTCAACACTTAGAATAATAACACCTAGAAGCCGTGTCTGGAAGAAAAATTTAGCGTAAACACGTGCCATCTTCAGTATCCTTGTGTGCGTAAGCTGTATACGACGCTCTTATAACGCACACAAATATGGCTTCAGTGATACCATCATCAGGCATTTACCCACAAAAAATGGGAAAATATGCTTTGTTATGCGTTGATTTGTCGCGTTTGTTTGTCTTTACAAACATAAGATAATTAATATGATTATATTCATAAGTATATTACAAGTTTTTAAAATAATAGCAAATTTATCAAACATTCAAATTCAAAATTATTTATTCACTAAATCACAAGGTTTATGAACGTCATGAATCTACAACTATAAGAATAGATTTTTACTACCTTTTTTACGATCGTTGTCTTTTCGTGTCGACAAATTTGACACTTGAGGACAATGTGGCAGTATTAGGTCCACGGACCCATAACACACGGCAACAAATATATGCGCTCTTTGCTAATTCAGTTGTTATATAGATCAATGGCACGGAGTATCTATGCACTTAACAAAAATGATGACTTACCTACTTACATATGAAAGACGAAAGAAAACAAGACGTGTAGGTATAAAATAAATGCTAAAATATTTTTTTATAGAACTTACAACACCAATATTTAGTCTAAACAATATTTAATTTAGTAAAATACAATATTTAATTTGCTCAACACAAAGAACAAACTAAAAACATTTTGGGCAATTTTATTCCCACATCTAGCAACACTGTATAGTGATAGGTTATGTGTTTCAAATTATTTGTTTTTACTTGATTTACGTACAAAAAATTTATAAATCGTAAGTATTTACCTGTGAAATGAAATTATATCACTTTTATTTTGTTTTATTGAACTGCTAAAACACTTCTTTATAGTGCAACTAGTCATTGTAAAATATTTTTTACGAGCTGTGTTTGACACAACGTGACCTTGAGCACTGGCAGCGCGCGGAACGAACTTAGTTGAATTCAACTAAGTTTTAATTGCGCGTTTTTTGTGCTTGCACTATCCTTCTAGGTGTTATTATTCTAAGAGTCAACATTTAAGTTAATTACTTGATGATTCGACATTTACTGCCACGTCCGCAATGCAATACCTACAGTAGAGTCACGGGAAAGAACGCGCAATAAAACTCATGGCCACTCTTTTTCAAAAGGTCGGAATGCGGGTACCTACAAGCTTTGGGCTCAGCACCTAGTGTAAACCGAACTCAAGGCGCTTTGGTACACACTCAATATAGAGTGCGTACTGAGCCCGGTGCTTGCAGGTACCACTAGGTATCACAGAATTCGTATGAACACGGTATCATTACCGAATCCTATGACGTGTGTGAAAAAATGTCTGCGAGAATTAGACCCAGTGAAGTGAATAAGTTCTCCTTGTAGAGAATTAAAAGTAAAAGGTGCCACTACACTATTTCATTCCGTGGGTGACGTAAGGCGGCTTAGGAAAATATGCGAAGCAAATATTATGGTTTTTTTCAATACTCAGTAGGTACCTCTTACAGGTTTTCACTATAAGTATATATTCAAACTTGTGTCCTCGAAGGGGTTGTCAGAGGTGTAATATTACACCCTTGCCTTATGAATTTAAGCTCCCACATAATAGAGACGAGCGTATTGCCGTTACCGGGCACATTGCCACAGTCCAAGGCAGTCAACTCTAGCGCCCAGTGTTGTGGGTTCGATTCCCACACGAGAACACTTAGTGTTTCCTGAATTTCTGTCTGTCAGTAGATTGCATGATTATGATTATTATTTATTTATTTATAGTCTCACGCCTGTAACCCCGAAGGGTTAGGCAGAGGTGTAAATATAACACCCACATTTCGCCATGAATTTTTAGGTCTCAAGTAATACGGGGCGAGCCTATTACCGTTACCGTGCACATCACCAGACTCCGGGCTGCTACTGAGTATTTGGAAAAACCCAGAAACACTTTTGCCCGACCCGGGAATCGAATCCCTGATTATTAAGTTCCCTGCGATAAAAGATGAGAAAGCGCGTTCTAATGTCTGCCTATTGCCTACCCTGACGGGGAAAAGGCGTGAGCATATGTACCTATGTGATAAAGGATTTATGCCTAGTGCACTTGCTGCAATTAAAAAAGGAGAAAAAGTTACAGATTCACTTTATTAGACACGCTCTTTCAGAGTTCACGTCCTGATGTCCTAATTGAGTCTTGTAGCTTTAGGTACCAGAATTTATAAATACAGCAGGGAGGGCTTTTTCTTTTTTTTAATATATTAAGTGCAAGTCAATCTGAATTTAATCCTACATTGTAAAACTCATTAAGATGACTGCATACGGCATTAAAATCAGTCTTTTATCGGATCATTTAGCGTCCCGATAAGAAGCAATTGGGACTAAGACACCTTTTGAAAATCGGAGTTTCCTGCACAAATCGGGACATATTTTGCTAGTGACATCGCTAAACAGACAGATCCAATAACGTATCTCTGTTAGCGTTGGGTTTTAAAAAGTAGGTATTTAAGTACAAGTGTTAGTATTTTGTATAATTAACATAAAATATTTTTTGCTGAAGTAAAATATAAGTCACCTGAATCAACATAACTCTCAAATTAGATAAACTCGTTGAAAAATTGTATTGAGAATATCCAAAAAGATGTGATTCCGGCCAGGATCGAACTGGCGGCCTTCTGCGTGTAAAGCAGATGTGATAACCACTACACCACGGAACCAGATGTCTTCAAAGTTTAAATTACAATTTGTGTGATAGTTAAATAAATGTGTATTTATTTTATAGTTAGGTGATCTTTTTTAATAACTGGTACTAGTAGATGGCGCTGCAGCTGTCTATGTGCTTAATTTTTTTAATGACTATAGTAACAGGGTAGGTAGGTACATTTGCTTTCGTCACCATCTTAGCCCAAAGACACACATTTTACCACATTGGAAGCGTCTATCTGACAAACGTTTAAGTTTGAGAAAAAAATATTTTATGAACCTTAACTACCATTTAGGTACGAAACCCTATAATAGTGGATCCACTTTCTGAAGCGGAAGGACCGCATTAGGAACTCCCGCATCCGGGGTAGCCTTCATGTCCTACGGCTACGCTGGTGTGGCCACATCTTACGTCAACCGGCATCTTACGTGTTTAACAATTAATGGCTTGTCTACCTCCGCCGGGCCCCGGTAAACGGGGAAGGCCAAAGAAATGCTAGCTTGACGTCGTAAGGGATGATATGCGTGCCAATCGACTAACCACCAGGGATGCTGAAAACCCTGCGAAGTGGAGGAGACACAGCCGCAAAAGCGGACCCCGGGCTCCGAGGCGTGGGTTTTGGAGCGCAACCGGGACAGCGCTAGGATGATAATGAGTGGCTCCACTTCCTCAAAATGTATAGGAATCGTGGTCACAGAAGACAGAGGTGTAAAAGTTACAAAGTAACCGAACATTTTCCAACTACTGCTGTTACTATTTACGCAGAATGAGCTAACAATGTCCTGCTGTCTATTAGAACCATAGATATAGGTATATGTACTATGGTTAGAACTGACTATTTTTGACTTTACGCACAGGGCCGAACCTTCCCTATGTGCAATGTGCGCGGCGCACACAGGCGCCAGGGTGACAGGGGCGCCGCGCGCCGAGAAACACTTATTTTCGAAAAAGGATGCCAAAAAAGGCGCATCACAGATTTCGCACACAGGCGTAGTGGCGTAGGAAGGGCAAATATAAAGGCCGGAATTGGTTAGGTAACGACTAAAAAAAAAAAAAGGTCATCCGCCCTACGCCACTGCACAGGCGCTTCATAGATTTCGCACACAGGCGCTGCATTGGGTCGGAACAGCCCTGTTTACGCACCACATACAGCGTGCTCTAAGTGTCCCTGTTTATTAAGAGGTATACGAGGATATACGCCGTGGACCTTGCTCGTACTACTGGTTAGAATCCCCCGCGCGATTTGCGAGCATCGGTGATGTAAAAAATCCTTTGAAAATAAATAGTTAGTTATTGGCAAAAATAAGCTGAAGGTTCCCTTGGTGTTCTAATATATAACAGGCTGATTAAATTAAAAAAATCTTATGACTGATAACATAAACAGAGGTTACTTTGCATATTTTATTCAGATATTTAAAATACTTTTTTTAGGATTCAGTACCGAAGAGAAAATGCTTTATATGTTTTTTTTTTTTTGATTAAGATATATTTTTCTGGATTTTTTTCTGAAGCAATTACGGAGAAAAATGGTTTTAATTTACCCCTAATTACGCCCAATTCACATATGTCCTCGCCTTAACTGCCAAATTTCAACTTCAAAGAAGAAGTAGTTCTGTTGCCGAAATTTCGTGTTTCATTAGTGTGTTAGTGACCTTTCGCTTTAATTTTCAGTTTTCACAAGAAATTTACATGTCAATCATAATCATAAAGGTGTCTTTATACTGTGCTAATATCGACGACCGGTTGGCGAAGAGGTAGTGTAAGTAAGCGTCTGCTACGCCGAAGGTCGCGGGTTCGATTCCCGCTCAAGCCAAACATTTGTGTGCATGAACATGGATGTTTGTCTTGGTCTGGGTGTTTCTATGTATAATAATGTATGTATTTACAAAAAAAAAGTATGTATGTATGTTTATCCATTGTCTAGTACCCATAGTACAAGCTCTGCTTAGTTTGGGACTAGATGGTGTTGTGTGAATGTAGAAGAATATTATATTATATTATACTAGAGGACGCCAGCAGCAAAGCCTGCATTTTTTTTTAATTTACCCGTTTTGGCCGATCCCGTGGGAAATCCTTTCTTAGTGCACCCCTACAGCCCCCAAGGAACATACATGCCAAATTTCAGCTTCCTGCGCTCAATAGTTTTGGCTGTAGCGTGTCTGTCAGTCAGTCAGTAACGCAAGGATTTTATATATTAAGATTATAAAGTTGAAGAGATTTTTTGTTTGGTTGAACGCGCTAAGCTCAGGCCTAAGTATACTAATATAATTAACCTTAGCTTAATTTTGCAATGTACGATACTCATTGAAAGATCCCGTCTCATATATCTTTTGTCACACAATCTTACACTTCGTCATGTGTCGTAACTTGTGGATGTCCCCTTACGGGCATCTTCCCACTCCAAAAGCATTTAAGCATTCCCAGGGCAAATGATTCTTTAATTATTGCTGAGAACCAACATCTTTGGATTCGCCTCCTATCTTTTAGTATTTTGCCTTTTTCGGTATGTGACATAATACATTGTGTAAACCACAAATTGTTGTTTCAATTCTGGGTGAAGGTACTTTTTGTCCAGGAGTTGCATGGGAGGAGTCGTTTTTAGGAAAAGAGTGTCAGATTTCAATCTACAAAATATGCAAAATATTTACGGTAAGAATCTTGGGGGAGTTTTGGAGAGACCGTACGCCCCTTTTCAAGGGGCGTATGAAAAAAACAATTATTGAATATTTTTTGTAGGGCTCATACGCCCCTTTCCTACAATCTATGATATTATTAATAAAAATAGTACGGTTAGGCAAAATGTAATTTTACTGCTTATAAAATTTGGAATACTGAGTTAGAAATATTGCTATTTTTGTTCATACTGTGTTGTGTAAATTCAAGTTATTGCTTAAGATTGTAAAAAAAAAGATCTTATATATCGTATCCTATCTATTTTATTTACTTACATAATGTATAATGCGTTATAAAAATGTATGTCATTCATTATTAATATTCGATATTTGTAAGCCAGCAATGGTCAGACATGTTGAAACAAATTATTATGTGACATCTATAATAAGCATCTTATTAATGTGTTTTTATTATGTACACGTGTCTTAGCAAATAAAAATATCTTTATCTTTATCTTATCTTTATCGTAAGGGGCGTATGGGCACCAGTGTTATTACACCGAGTGTATGCTGGGCACAAATTCCTAAAAAGGGGAATCTTGAGGGGCGTATGGGCTCTCACCATAGATAATATTGCTCTCACCCAAATATTTGTCAGTAAATTGCGACATTGGCAAAACGTTTCTTGAATTCTCAGTAAAAATACTTAAAAATAACACAAAATAAAACTGCACACAATTTTTACATAATTTTAATAAATTACAAACACCTTTGGATATGGTACATTTTTAAATAAGTTACACAAAATAATATAAAATAAAATAATATAATATTAATTACGGATCAGAGGATGACTTTTTCTACCACACGACTTGCCTTCAAGCTAATCCTGCCATCTGTTGAAATAAAAAAGAAACAACATGAATCACACTCTATAAAAATAATATTCTGAAATTCTACCACATACACGCAACACCATCTAGTGCCAAACTAAGCAGAGCTTATACTATGGGTACTAGACAATGGATAAACATACATGAACATTTTTATTTCTTAAAAACGTTGCTATATAATAAGTACCTACACCCAGACCAAGACAAACATCAATGTCCACGCACACATATGTTTGGCTTAAGCGGGAATCGAACCCACCGTCGTATTCTATTTATCAATCGCTATTCCTTTGCATTGCGGAGGTCAGACGGCAGTCGCTCCGTGGAAAAGCTGATATTCCGTCATATCTGGTTTTAGTAAGCGGACCTCAGGCCCCAAGGCGTAGTGGATGTTTGGATGGGAATCGAACCCACGACAATAACCACTAGACGAAATAGCCAGTCAGGGACTTATTCCGAGTTTGATCGATATGCGAGTCTTTTATCGATGGGAACAATTTCCATACATTTTCTGAATGCGCCCTCTGGTCTCGACCGACCGTTACTATCCGCTAGAAGGCGCATTTAGAAAATGTGTGGAAATAGTTTCCAGCTTTAGGTATTATCCGCTAGGGAAATGTATGAAAATTGTTACCGTGGTAACTGTTTGAGGGTCTACCAGGAGTTTTGCACTCGATCGTGTGACGATAGACTAGTCGACGGGAACAATTTCCATACATTTTCTAAAAGCGGATCTATCGGACTATCGGATAGCATCGGTCGATAGAGTCCGCTAGGGGTCGCATTTAGTAAATGTATGAAAATTGTTCCCGTAGTCTATCGTCACTGTGTAAAACTCGTACTAACCCTCTGATAGCGGGCGCATTTAGAAATTGTATGGAATTTTTTACCATCGAGAAAAGACTCAATATCTCGCATTAGACCTCCAAGCAAAACTTATCGCTTTTTATATAACAATTATACACGTAAACAACATTACATAATGTAAGTAATAGCTAGGTACATATCTAAAAAATATCAACAAGAAAATGAACTTACGTCATTAATGCCGGTGGATTCCCAATGATATCATGCTATTTTTATCACAAACACACAAACGAAAAACAAACGACACAAAAAACACACACAGAAATAAATATAGATATTTACAACCGGATCTGATAAGCGACTATTATGATTTCATGTTTAAAAAAAAATGTTTCCGACAACAGCGCCACCTACCGGATCCAATTGTACCGATGAACCAACCATCCAAACCGGGATGCACAGGTAAAAAAAAAATGGATCACCAAAACACACGTAAAAGAAAAAAAACACATCAAAATTGATTAAGCCGTTTATGAGAAAAACAACAAAAACATGCACACACAGCAAACGATAAAAAAAAACATTCCTACGCGGAACAACATGGTCAATTTCATGATATTCTCGTATTGCCCGGATATTAGGCAAGACTTTATAAATCACTAGCTGTTGCCCGCGGTTTCCTCGCGTCCTGAGGAAACTACTTCGCGTACGCGGTTAATTTATAGCCTAAGTTACTCCTTGGTTCATCAGCTATTCGCCATTGAAAGTCCCGTCAAAATCGGTCCATCCGTGCCAGAGATTAGCGAGAACAAACAGACAGACAGAAAAAAATTGTACAAAATGTATTTTCGGTATATTATGTACCGTGTATACATCCATATGCATTTAGTAAAAGCGGTTATTTTAATATTACAAACAGACACTCCAATTTTATTTGTGTGTATAGATGGGACTTTATAGTGCATCAGTTCATCAACAAAAAAAAAAACTTTTTTGTCGAGTAACAATTAGAAACATTTGGTAACATTCATTAACTCTTAACAACAGTCTATAGAGTTACCTCGATTGCATTATTATAAAACTAGACTCTAGTCTATACTAATCTATAAAAAAACTAATTAAATCTAATCAAATTAAATTGTTATTTATCGTTTGCTAAACGGTGAAGGAAAACATCGTGAGGAAACCTGCATGTCTGAGAGTTCTCCATAATGTTCTCGAAAGACATATGAAGTCTGCCAACCCGCACTTGGCCAGCGTGGTGGATAATGGCCTTACCCTTCTCATAATGGGAAGTGGTCCGTGCCCAGCAGTGGGACAGTATAAAGGGCTGATGATGATGAAATCTAATCTCACACATTTTATTAAATTTGGGTATTTCGGCCAATCTCTTAGTGCACCCCTACGAATCTCAAGGAACACACATGCCAAATATCAGTTTCTTTCGCGTTATAGCTTTGGCTGTAGCTTGTCTGTCAGTCAGTCAGTAACGCATGATTTTTATTTAAACAGAACATTTTGTTTGAAATGTTGGTCAGCAAAAAATATCGCTACATCATGATACTTAAACTCATCTGTGAGCTTATTAAAGCACAAGATAAGCCCGCGGTTACAACCGCGTTATTTAAGGCTACTGCTCTGCTCCTGTGGCTCATAGCGCGGTGCTATATAGCCACTTATCGAGCCACGCAGTAGCCTAAAATAACGCGGGTGTAACCGCGGGCTCATCTAGTCATAATATACCTAAACAGTATTCGAATTAATTTAAAACCGGTACCATAAAAAGTACCTGCGCACGTAAAAAACCAACATATACTAAGCTATTAATGGTGAACGCACACTTATCCGAGCCGAACGCGTCGAAGGAAACGAATTATAGAATTCTTTATATGAAATCTCATGAAACCTCGCACACTTGTCCGCGTCGAATCGTCCGAATCTGGAAGCACCTCAGAAATCCTCGAAGAATTCGAATGACGTCATCAGATTCGGCGCGGTTAGTGCGGTCGATTCGTCCGATGCGCTCGCATTCTATCAGTTGGGTATGACAGAGCAACGCACGAGTACTATATCCGCATTGTTTCTTCATCTTCCATTAATAAAGCACTGATAAATAAAAACCTCGTCAAGATCCATCACAATTCACATGCAATAACAGTGCGACAGGCGTAAAGGAAATGGAAACCATTTGTTCGATGCGCTCGATTCTTTCGGCGCGGTCGATTCTTTCGGCGCGGTCGATTCTTGCTAATGTGCGAGGCCTCCTTGACTTCGATTCGTTCGACGCGTTCGGCTCGGATAGGTGTGCGTCCACCATTAAAGCCCACATCAATTATATTAAGGTTGTCCCACACCATTCATATGAATACGTCACAGTCATCTGGTTAAATCTGCGTTTTGATTGAATGACTAGCGCGTTCATTGAATGAAGACATTTAATTGAATGACTAAAGGACAACTCGTCAAGTTGTTGAATGGAACGTTCAACTTTTGGCTGATAGTTATATAGGCCCTTCGCTCATGAAGCAACTTTCAAGCGATTTGTGTTTCGTACGCGTATCCTACGCGTTGCTTGTGAGTAGCCGCCATACATATTCCGCTAGTTTCACACACGACGAGACACGTCGACAACGCGTTTGATAACAGTCGCACGCCGTACCTATTTAGTAATCTGTGGCCGTACCGTCTTGCTGGTCGCATGCTACCCGAGTCGTATACGTGTTGCATTAAAAAATGGCGGCGGAATAAACTTTAAATATTAATTTTGTCCAGGAGGTGGAATATTATCCAAATATTAATATGATTCTTATTATGACATTGTATAAAAATGAGGAAAATTTCTCGTCATTCCCATGTTCTCTAGCAGCGACGAATGCTCTGCAATTGATATTTTTTTCGATGTACGGATGCACCTAGAACCTTCTTTCATATTTTCGTTTATTCCTGTCATATAAATACAGAAGAAAATTGTCTTCATCGTTAGAGTCACTAGACATCGTCGTACGAATGTTGTTCTTCAAATGATAGAAAATAGTCTCATTTGCGTAGCACCGTGTGCGGAATAGAACAGAGGGTCTAGTCCGAGTTTGCACTCGATCGTCACGATCGACGATAGAATTGTCGCCGGGAACAATTTCCATACATTTTCCAAAAGCGCCACCTAACGGAGTGTTGCGATCGATAGAGACCGCTAGGGGGCGCATTTAGAAAATGTATGGAAATTGTTCCCGTCGACTAGCTATCGTCGATCGTGACGATCGAGTGCAAACTCGGACTAGACCCTCAGAATACCAGAGGGTCTTTGCAAAAGCGCCCCTAACGGAGAGTAGCGATCGATAGAGACTGCTAGGGGGCGCATTTACAAAATGTATGGAAATTGTTCCCATCGACTGGGCTATCGTCCATCGTGACGATCGAGTGCAAACTCGTACTAGGCCCTCTGTAGGTGATCATGGTTTGCATCTCAGTCCCGTAGCATTTGAATAGCTTCGTGAGAGAAGGGCCTTAGTGAAATCTAGACATTCAATCAAATAGCAGATTCAACCAGATGACTGCGACATTTATAAGGTTAAGTTGACGGATATCCTATATTTGTGTTCAGGGTCACAAGAAACCCACACATAAACCTTGCAAATGACAAATCACACTATTTATTGGTGAAAACCGTATCAAAATGCGTTCAGTATTTTTTGAGTTTATCGCTACAGACAGGACATTTTTTTTACTATTATTTTTCTTTATAGTCTCACGCCTTTTATCCCCGAAGGGGTAGGCAGAGGTGTAATATAACACCCACATTTCGCCATGAATTTTTAGTCCCACGTAATAGGGGGCGAGGCTATTGCCGTGGCCGGGCACATCACCAGACTCCGTGCTGCTACTGAGAATTCGGAAAAACCAGTAACACTTTTGCACAACCCGGGAATCGATCCCGGGCAGTCGCATACGCTATCCACTGGGCCACGGAAGCAGGCAGGACAAAAAGTGTCTTAATTTTTTATTGAACTAAGAGCAACCACTATAAAATATATAGCATACATAAAATACGTCAATATAAATATTAAAATAAAACCTAAAATAAAAATTATGACCCATCAATATTCAGCATAAACGACAAATATTTCAAATCAGGAAATACCTGAGCCGCATAACTGGTGAAATCAAATGAATAAATCTCAAATTAATGTCAGTTACTTAATTAAAATAAAAATTTGAAATATTTTAGATTTCTTTTAAGTTCTGATTATTTTAATTAGGCTAGTTTTACGCATTTTTATTACAAGCGTATTATACCATATTTGTCGAGGCATATATCCTGAATGCCTATACAAAAAGTTTTTACATTTAGTATTATATGAATTTTATATAAACACGATTTTAGGAATTAATTGCGTGTTACTTTTCTTTAAACCTAGTTATGCAAAGAATTATGTGACCATGGTTTCATTTTTCATTAAGCACTTCCTCCAGCACTAAGTACAAATCTTGTATCGCGAGATTCGCGGGAGACCTCCACTACCGTTTTAATAACGTTTCATATAAATACATTCATACATACATAAATAGACTCACACGCCTGTTTCCCGGAGGGGTAGGCAGAGACTACAAAACGCCACTTGCAACAATCCTGACATATCTCTCTTGCTTCATTCTCTTTCATCAAATTTCTCATGCATGCTTTTCGGTTAAGGGTACTCCTAACTTGTGCTTTTTAGGATGTCTCCAATCGTATGAATAATAGTAAGAGAATTATCAGATCATATGAAATAAGGTTTATCTGTAAATATAGCTTAATAAAATTATATCACGACTAGAGGACACCAGCAGCTACGCCTGCATTTTTTTTAAATTTACCCGTTTTGGCCGATCCCGTGGGAACTTCGGGAAATCCCTTCTTAGTGCACCCCTACGGTCCCCAAGGAACATACATGCCAAATTTCAGCTTCCTGCGCCCAATAGTTTCGGCTGTAGCGTGTCTGTCAGTCAGTAAGTAACGCAAGGATTTTATATATTAATAGCGGCGATAGCCTAGTGGTATACGTAACGGACTGCCGAGACGATGGTATCGGCTTCGATCCCCAGTTACCCCGGGCACACACATCTAACTTTTCAAATTATGTGTGTATTAAAAATGTTAATTATCGCTCGCTAATAATGTGCCCGATAGATGGCAATAGGCACACCCCCTATTGCTTTGGGACCTAAGCATAACTGGCGAAATGTGGGTGTGTATACTGCCTACCTCTTCGGGCATAAAAGGCGTAAAGTTATAATGTTATGTTAAAATTATTATTTTGCCGTGTGGTTGACGGCATAGAATACAAGTGTCACCACCCCCTATCTTCCCGTGGGTGTCGTAAGAGGCGACTAAGGGATAACACTATGCAAATACCATCTTTGCGTAGAGACGGAAAACTCGACATCAAACCCTATACGACTGCCTCGTTGGTCTCGCGGCATAAATGTGCGCGTGGGATTGGGAGGTCCCGGGTTCGATTCCTAGGTCGGGCAGTGTTATTGGGTTTTTCTGTCACGAAATTCTCAATAGCATCACGGAGTCTGGATATGTGCCCGGTACGGCAATAGGCTCGCCCCTTATTACGTGGGACTAAAGTATATCTGGCGAAAAGTGGGTGTAGAAATACACCTCTGCCTACCCCTTCGGGGATAAAAGGCGTGACGATATGTATGTATGTATGTAAAATTATATAACATGAACGTAATATCAAGTAATATGAGCTCATCTATTATAATGTCACTTAATATTATATACACTTTACAGATATTAGAATTAGATCAATGGACAAAAAGTAGGTACAGTATCGAGGCCCGAAACAATCAATAATTATGGATTTGTTTATAAAGAGATTAATAATTAACTATTGTGACGCATTTAAAATAAATGGTATTAATATAGGTAGGTGATTTGGTTAACCGACCGTGTGGTGAAGGATTAAGAATACGGAATGTCACCAACCCATAACATCACAGAGGAGCATAATATTATGCATATTACGCATACAGAGGGTCTAGTGTGAGTTTTGCACTCGATCGTCGAACAATTTCCATACATTTTCTTAAAGCGCCCTTAACGGGCAGTAGCGATGGATAGAGACCGCTAGGGGGCGCATTTAGAAAATGTATGGAAATTGTTCCCGTCCACTAGCTATCGTCGATCGTGACGATCGAGTGCAAACTCGCACTAGACCCACTGTTCTCTAACAGCACTGCAAAAAATCCTATACCAACTCATTTGGACAGCGTGGTTAAATAGACCAATTACTCCTTTTTCATTCCTTCCTTAAAAATTGCATCATCAGTAAATTATTCCTATTAATTTAAATAATAATTAGCTCAGATAAAACCTGTCTAGTTAAAGCAGGAAACAAAGACATTAATTTTTGTCTCCTTCCCACATTACCAAAATAAGCGAGTGGAAACGAGATGACAATAGCTTTGCAGCAGCAATATCTATAATTTTCTTTAATCTACAAAGTTCGTGTATTTGATAAAATATGTTGCATTTTATGGCTTTTAATATGCATAACTGGATTTTTATAATAAAATGCTTAGGTATATACGCGACAATTCTGCGAAATTGCGCACATTGAAAAGCGATGACATAATTTTAGGTCTTAACAAATTATAAGAACACTCAGCTACATAATTCCATACATTAACATGATTTTAGATGATTATATTGTCATAATTAATTGTTATTCTCAATATATTGTAGGAGTTTTAGACAAAGGAAACTTACATAAAATCTACTTATACTAATATTTATATTTATAATAATTATGTATTTACCTGAGGGTCTAGTACGAGTTTGCACTCGATGGTCACGGTGGACGATAGCCTAGTCACAATTTCCATACATTTTGTAAATGCGCCCCTTATAGTACTATTAATTATTCTGTGCCCTAACAGAGAGTAGCGATGAATAGAGTCCGCTAGGGGGCGCATTTAGACAATCGCGCGTAACAATCGTGTGCAAATTCGTACTAGACCTTCCGTTTAAGCATGTATAAGACTAGCCAACTGCGCGGGACATTATTATAGTGCACAAGTGTGTGCGCAAACACAAGTGCACTCTCTATTCCCTCACTCCCATAGTCCGATGGGACACCACATGCGACACGACCGGAGAGATTGGGCGCAGGACTGCAGTGACACGTCCGCCAACTCCCTGACTCCGAACTTGTATTGGATAATTCCAACAGTAAAACCCAATATCACTTTTTGTTCGACTAGGGAATTGAACCCGAGATCTTATTATGATCCGCAGTTGCTTACACTACATTAGATGAGTTGATAAAGCAAGCCGTGTTTTTTACTTGATCGTCAATACACATAGCCAAGGTTAAGGACCTTTGGCACACACGACACGCGTCATGACAGAAAATTGCGACGAAATACAATTTTATTGAGCGTAAAATTGATTTACCTATCTCATCATAATCATTGCGTGAATCGTGATCTATTCAATTAAAACAAGACGGTTTATTTGCTAAACAAATAAAAATATTGCAGTTATATCAATAAGCGATAGACTAGTGGAACTAACAGACTGCCATGCAGAGGGTATAAGGTTTGAATTCACGGCGCGCACCATTGACTTTACGGAGTTATGAGTATGTTAAGCCGTCTCTCGCGACTGTCGTGAAGATCATCATGATCGAGGGAGTTAGTACCTACTTCTGAATAAACTAACATTAGTCTAAAATGTCTAAATCATGGAATATCCCTCGTCGTGTTGCGGAGGTCAAGGCCTTGCCAAGTTGCCACACGGCACAATTTTACGTCCAACTTGACTAAATCACTTGATGAAATTGTGACGTGTAGACGCCAGTCGTCCAACTAAAGTTCATCGGGTGGGCGGTACCACCAGATTTTAACCAATCGGGTGGACGGAATGAAAATCAGTGATTTGATTGTGTCGTGTAGACGGGCAAAGTCAATACGATTGAAAATTTGATCAGTGGTAAAATTGTGCCGTGTGGCAAGGCCTTTAAGCCGTCTCTCCCAACCGTCGTGAAGATCATCATGATCGAGGGAGCTACTACCTTTGAATAAACTAACATTAGTCCAAACCATAGAATATCGCTACTCCTTTGGGTTGCGGAGGTCAGACGAGCAGTCGTTGTGCGTAAAAACTAATATTCAGCCAAATCCGGTTAGACTAGTAAGCGGACCCCGGGTTGCTACTAGGCTAACGCTAGGAGGATGAATTACTATGTGAAATAATTACGTTTTCAGAAGCTGATGTTCCACTTATCAACTTTTAGAAAACCAGGTGTCTTAAGCCGAACCTGTTTAATCTGTATACCTTAAATGTCTTATGTGTGGAAGGGTGCATAGGGTTCCCACCAAGAACATAGGGTCCCAAGCCAACCTCACCTGCAAGTGTGGTGCACCTGCCGATCAACGGACGAGGCTCTGGCAAACAAAATATCCCGATAAGCGGCAATAGGCTCGCCACCTATTACGTGGGATCAAAAAACTGGCGAAAAGTGGGCGTTTAATATGCCTCTGCCTACTCCTTCGGGGAAACAGGCGTGAGTGTATGTACGTATGTTAAATGTCACAAGACCCGTCATAACGTCATACGTTTAAAAAATATATAAAAATCAGTGCAAGCCCAAAGTCCAACGCACGGAACATTTATTTTTGAACTTTCGAGAACTTGTACTACCAGTTTTGATGGTGCCTTGGTAACAAACAGTAAGGCGATCAGACGAGAAAATAGGAAAGTTTCCTGCAAGTGAAATAAATTATACAAGTATTTTTATCTAGTGAAACATGTCAAAATAATAGTAGTCTCATTAATTAATTAATGTTAAAACTTTATTTAACATTTTTTATCGTCAATTTATTGTTAATAAGTATTCTACTTGACAGCAAAACATTATGACGTCACTACGTCATATTTCATACAAAACCCTTAGCAAAGGTCATTTTTGACATTTCATTAAAAGTGCTTGATTTGACTAGTTGGAAACAACCCTGTTATGGTGTGCAGTTATCTTATTGGAAATATTTGAACTGTCGCACAGCTGTCTGACAAGTTCCTGATAGAATAATTTGTGAGATAACTCGTTTGATCATTAAAATGCGAAATTGCGATATTAATCAGTTACATACATATGTACCTATAACTTTATTTATAGATTTATACTGATTTTAAATAACATTTTACTGCAAACTGTGATATTGACAACCGTTTGGCGCAGCGGTAGTGTATACATAATAAATATACTATGGTGTATACGACTGCTACGCCGAAGGTCGCGGGTTCGATTTCCGCTCAATTCAAACATTTGTGTGCATGAACATGGATGTTTGTCTTGGTCTGAGTGTTTCTATGTATATCTTATACTAATATATAATAATAATATAATAATAAATATATTTATTTCCAAAAGAATTATAGATCATATTTTTAGAGATTTAACAAACATCCGGTGACATGAATGTTAATACAGTTTTCTTGTTGTTGTAGGTGATATCAGTGTGCACAAATTGTAAACCCTGTCTCTTATACTAGGATATCCTGTGACATATCAAGCTGAAGCGTTTGTTTGTTTGTTTGGTTGAACGCGCTAAACCCAAAAACTACTGGGCCGATTTGAAAAATTCTTTCAGTGTTAGATAGCCCATTTGTCGAAAAAGGCTACAGGCTATATAACATTACGCTATGAGCGACGGGAGCAGAGCAGTAGCTTTAAATAACGCGGGTGTAACCGCGAGCATCATCTAGTATTATGCATATATGTAAACATTAAAAATAAACATTTAAGTATGTTTATCCATTATCTAGTACCCAAAGTACAAGCTCTGCTTAGTTAAAAAGAGTTTTCATAATCAGGTGTTTATAATCAGGTCCACTGGCATAGGCTACCTCTCACTATGAGAAGGGTAAGGCCACAGTCCACGCTGACCAAATGCGGCTAGGCACATTTGACATGTATTTCAAGAACTTTATGGCGAACGCTGAGACATGCAGGTTTCTCACGATGTTTTCCTTTACCGTTTAGCAAGCGATTATTAACAATTTAATCTTCACATAATGTTGAAAAGGTACAACTTCTGCTCTATATCTAAAGTTCTTTCAAGACTAGCTTTTCTCGGCGGGTTTGCATACAAATGAAAATTTTATCACTAAATTACTATCTATATTTAGTAAATTTCACTCGGAATATTATTATGTGGATTTTCTTTTATTTTAGTAACAAAAGTCTTCCTAGCCTTCCTTCCACAGTCTATTTAAAAGTATGCTAAAACTCGCCAAATTCGGTAAAGCTGTTTTGGCGATAAAGTGGCACATACATACATAGCATTTATAATCTTAATATATAAAATCCTTGCGTTACTGACTGTCTGACAGACACGCTACAGCCGAAACTATTGGGAGCAGGAAGCTGAAATTTGGCATGTATGTTCCTTGGGGACCGTAGGGGTGCACTAAGAAGGGATTTCCCGAAATTCCCACGGAATCGGCCAAAACGGCCGACCTCTAGTAGCAGTATAATAATGTCTGAATATGGTTCTTCATAACAAAGACATCGGACCTTGACATCTTTAAAATTTTTTTTCATAAAAAATAACAATAATTATGTAACAATAATTGGTAGTAATCCTTAAAAAAAACTTGAAGCTGATTATTTATTACCAAAACAGTTAAGTTCCTACTGTTAAATCAAGGACGTACGCTAAACCTAATTATTAAGCTTTGTCTAATATTTTTCCTGTATGACTATATTATAAGTATTTACATAGGTATACATACACAATGATGTATCGACAAAAACCTGTTTTTGTACATATTGCAAAACTTCCTTAAAACGGCTACGTTTTATAAAAATATTTACGGAATTAAACCTAGGTACTTATTGAATACTTGTTTATGTATGTAAACGGTGAAGGAAAACATGGTGAGGAAACCTGCATGTCTGAGAGTTCTCCATAATGTTCTCGAAAGACATGTGAAGCCTGCCAACCCGCACTTGGTCAGCGTGGTTGACACTGGACCGTGGCCAACTCTTCTCATAAACTTTAGAGGCCTATGCCCAGCAGTGACCAGTGCTACTCATACTCAGAAGAGGCCTGTGCTCAATAGTTGACAGTGGCCTAAACCTTTTCATTATTAGAATGCCTGTTCCCATCAGTGGGACTGATCATATTTAAATAAGAGACAAAATCTACCATGTAACGAAATGTCCAAGACATAACTTCTTAAAACCATAAAATTATTGCCAAAGCAAATATTAATATGGCAGCGTAATAACATTTTAGTACCTATGTAGTTTAATTATTGCAATATGCAATCTTGCAATATTAGCAAAATCGTAAAAAAGTCGAGCAATTTGTTAATAAATAAAGGGCATTGCACTTTTGCATATCAAGATTATTTAGCTAAAAGCGGCGATAGCCCAGTGGTGTACGTAACGGACTGCTGAGATGATGATCTCGGGATCGATCCTCGAAGCTATGTGTGTATTAAAAATGTTAATTATCGCTCGCTCAACAATGTGCCCGGTAGATGGCAATAGGCTCGCCCCCTATTACATTGGGAATGAAACATAACTGGAGAAGTGTGGGTGTGAAATGCACCTCTGTGATGTGCCTACCCTGTGTTATTTAGCTCAAAGTAAATAAGATTCTTTTAATATTGTGCATTCTATACCTACATCATCTTTTGCAACCCAGCGTCCGCTTATTAGTCTAACCCGATTTGAGTGAATATTAGCTTTTCCACAGAGCGACTGCCTGTCTGACCTCCGCAACCCGAAGGGATAGCGATATTCCATGGTTAAGACCAGCGATAGTTTATTCAGACTTACTGACTCGTTATACCGGCTGTCTAAGATCGCCATGATAGTCGGGTCCGACGACTTAACATGCTCTCCGAGGCACGGGACAAGCGATAATTAATAATAACTCCGAAAAGTCAATGGTGCGCGCTGTGGATTCGAATCCGATGCCCTCTGCATAGCAGTCTGTTGGTATCTCCACGAGGTTAACCACTACGGCACACGGGTTTATTTATCTATAGGTACTTTAAAATATGATAGAGCTGAAGAGTTTGTTTGTTTGCTTGAACGCGAATCTCAGGAACGGGTCTAATTTGAATATTTTTTTTTGTATTGGATAGCTCGTGGAGAAAATGGATGACGAAAGACTGACCAAGCAGATATATAAGGCAAGTGTGAATGGGACAGGACGAAGGAGAAGACCAAGACGGACGTTCTCTGACCAGGAGGGTGATTCAGAATCGTTCGATATCTCATTTGACATTCGATTCCGTTATTTGTCAAACGGGCTACCTCATTTCTTGCCAAAACTATCGCATTTACTATCAACTTTATGCATTCAGTATGAAGTAAATTAATAAATAAACAGAATTCAATGAATATTTGTTCAAAATATCTCTGATAGGCGGCTAAGAGACGAGGACAAAAATTTGACATATCGTACGATTACTTGTCGTGACATTCTGAATCGGCCTGCAGATTGGAGACATACTAAAAACAGGACAGGTTAGAAGTACTCCGGACAGAAGAGCATACATGGGGCATCTGATGGGAGTGAATGAAGCAAGAGAGATATGTCAGGATCGTTGCAAACGGCGTTCCGTAGTCACTGCCTACCCCTCCGGGAAACAGGCGTGAGTCTATGTATGTATGGATAGCATTTATCGAGGAAGGCTATAGGCTATTTAGCATCACGCTTTGAGCTACAGGTGCGGGGCAGTAGCCCAAAATAACATCCGTGTTACCGCGGGCTCAGCTAATCTATACATATAAATAAAATTGGAGTGTCTGTTTGTAATATTAAAAATGAGTGCCGTACCGGCCACTTTTTACTTAATGCATATGGAATAACACGTTACATATACCGAAATGACATTTTTTACGATTTTGTCTGTCTGTCTGTTTGTTTGTTCTCGCTAATCTCTGAAACGGCTGGACCGATTTTGACGGGACGTTCACTGGCGGATAACTGATGTACCAAGGAGTAACTTAGGCTATAAATTAACCGGGTACGCGAAGTAGTTCCCTCAGGACGCGGGTGAAACCACGGGAAACAGCTTGTATGTGTATAAAAGGTTACATATTTATTTAAGGCAACATCTAAGATGTTTATAAAGGAAAACTTACAAGTTGTGGTCAGAATACCTTAGTTGGCGTCTATGGCATAGTTATCCAAGGTCGTGGGTTCAAGTTCTTATCCTTTTACGGTATAAATATACAATATACATTATGTATAGACGCATACCTCAGAAAGGTAAGCAGAGGCGTATGAAATTAGTATTATACCCACAGAAATTAATTCTACTTATTATTATTATAACCTTTATCAATATTGTGTCCGTGTGGTGACGGATTAAGAATACGGAATGTCACCACCCCATATCATCCCATGGGTGGCGTAAGAGCCGACAGAGGGAGCATATTAAGCAGAGAACAGCACTGTAAGAGAAGGAAAACTTGATACATACACTATACCAACCCGTTTGGCCAGCGTGGTATAGTAGGCCAATTCCTCCTTTCAAAGGAGAGGCCTAGTCCAGCAGTGGACTGTTAAAGGCTGATGATGATTATTATCAATATTGTAAAGTTGAAAAGTTTGTTAGTTGATTTGGACGTGATAATCTCAAGAACAACTGGTTCGATTTAAACAATTCCGTTTTTGTTGGATAACCCATTTATCGTGGAAGGCTTTATTCTGTATACTATATGATTTGTGTATCTTTGCGTTACTGACTGACTGGGAGACAAGTCAGCTAAAATGATTGGGCGCGAAAAAATTGCGGTATGAAGTTCGCTGGGTCAGCTTATCAGCTAGTTAAATAATAACGTGCGGGCATCCACTATCTATGTCTTATACTAATATATTTATTTATTGGGACATATAACAGTTATACATTACATTGCGTGGTAAGTTTACAGAAGGTATTTTCATATTACCTAATGTATAACCCATACCTATGTCCGCAGAATAATATTAAATAAATGTTGATTATTCAAAGGTCATGCGAAGTTGAGCCAAAGTCTCATATTGAAAAATAAACTAAACATAATAAAGGAAATGGAATAAAATAATGTGGAAATACTAGGACAAGCGTTTTAGTATTTCAACCGCCGCTCTTTTAAATTTTAAGTGTGACAGTGCAAAAATGTCGATGTCAGATAAGTGTGTGTTATACATACTAATATATAAAGCTGAAGAGTTCGTTTGTTTGTTTGGTTGAACGCGCTAATCTCAGGAACTACTGGCCCGATTAGGAAAATTATTTCAGTGTTAGATAGCCCGTTTATCTAGGAAGGCTATAGGCTATATAACATCACGCTATGAGCGACGGGAGCAGAGCAGTAGCCTTAAATAACGCGGGTGTAACGGCGGGCATCGTCTAGTTTATATTAAAAAGCTGAAGAGGTTTCTCTACTTTATTCATTTCTGTCATCTTAATATATAAAATCCTTGCGTTACTGACTGACTGACAGACACGCTACAGCCGAAACTACTGGGCGCAAGAAGCTGAAATTTGGTATGTATGTTCCTTGGGGACCGTAGGGGTGCACTAAGAAGGGATTTCCCGAAATTCCCACGGGATCGGCCAAAACGGGTAAATTTAAAAAAAATGCAGGCGTAGCAGCTGGCTACCTCTAGTGAAATATACGATGCTAGAATGTTGTCATATAAATAAAACTTTTCTGTATAAATAAAAACAAGGTCGTAATGTCATGATCGCCTTCTAGATCACGATGACATAAGATAGTTTAAGTACCTGCGAGAGCACTTTTTATTCAAGAGCTTTGGACAACTAAAACCGGAGAGATACGTAAATACCTACGTTATAAAGCTTGAGTGTTTTTTATGATGACTTGTAAATAAAATGGCGGATTTCGAATTATAACCTTAAAAAAATTATAATTACCTTATCTACTTATTAAGTTTCTTGCAGACTATGTGTAGGTATGTACCCATTCAAAATGTGAGAGTAGAATAAAAAGTTATGTACTTCTTTTGCTTACCTATTTAATTTATTTTCAATTTAGTAAGTAAGTCCTAGAAATGATAAGTGTTAAGAATTGTCCGTGTGGTGTCCAGATTAAGAATACGGAATATCACCACCCCACATCATCCCATGGGTGTCGTAAGAGCCGACAGAGGGAGCATATTATCATATTATGCAGAGAACAGCCACTGTAAGAGAAGGAAAACTTTGTACAAACCCTATACCAACCCGTTTGGCTAACGTGGTATAGTAGGCCAATTCCTGCTTTCAAATGAGAGACCTTGTCCAGCAGTGAACTGTTAGAGGCTGATGATGAAGCCCTAGAAATACATTTTGTATCGAAGGAGACTTCATAACAGTTCAATCAGCGTAAACAAAGAACATCCAGGTTGGACAAAAAACATTGTGGTATTACGAGACTCGAGTTACCTACGTCGAGACTTTGTTTTTTTTTATAGGCTCACTCCTGTATCCCCGAAGGGGTAGGCAGAGGCAGGGTTCGAGGATATATATCAATGGATATATATCAAGATATATATCCGATATATATCAACCTCGATTCGACGATATATATCAAATGTTTTTTTGTGATATATTGCAATACAAAAATGGTTTATAAAAATATTATTTTTGCGTTTGTTACTGTATTTCTACTTCCCAAATGTAGATGGCGTGGGAGTAGAGTTAAAACATACTCCCTAATGGTAAGTTCTAATCTAAAAATGGCAACACTTCTCCCGGTATGAATGGCGTCAGACCGCCAGTGCTGTCAGAAAAAATTGTTACGAAAAACTAAGTACTGAAATGAATAAAACATTAAAAACATTTAGTTTTTTATTTTTTGATCATTTTAGTATGTTTATGAAACACATGCAAATAGTAGGTATTCATAAATAATACAATGAAATAATAATATGACTTTCATACAAAATTGATATATATCAAACTTGATATATATCCGATATATATCGTAAATAGCCGATATTTTGATATATATAATAAATATCGGATATTTTCGAACCCTGGGCAGAGGTGTGATATTACACCCACATTTCACCATGAATTTTTAGGTTCCACGTAATAGGGGGCGAGCCTATTGCCGTTACCGGGCATATCACCAGACTCCGTGCTGCTACTGAGAATTCGGAAAAAACCCAGTATCACTTTTGCCCGACCCGGGAGTCGCATACGCTATCCACTGGACCACGGAGGCAGCCGAGACTTTGTGTTATCCATAAATTGGTGTGTCGGGTCTGAGTGTACTTTGGGTCTTTTGTTTGAATTTTAGTAAGGTTTCCTGCTAGACAGGATTTATTCCTAGCGCGGGAGTTAGCTTTCCATAAAATAGAGAAAGGCAAATGGAAGTCCTTAGACTTAGGGTCCCAAGCGGACCTCACCTGCAAGTGGTTCACCTGCCGATCAACGGACGAGGCTCTGGCAAACAAAATGTCCCAATAAGCGGCAATAGGCTCGCCACCTATTACGTGGGATCAAAACACTGGCGAAAAGTGGGCGTTTAATATGCCTCTGCCTACCCCTTCGGGGAAACAGGCGTGAGTCTATGTATGTATGTATGTAAAATGGAAGTTAGCCTTCCAGAAAATAGAGAAACTAAAATAGATTAAACTTTTGAACCCCTTTAAAAAAAGGTGGAGGTTATGTGTTCGATTCTTTCGAGAATATTTTTTTTATGTGTTAATAGATATTAACATAATTATATAATTATATATAAGCTATACTTTTCGTCATCATAATTTGAGAAAATAAAAATATACCCTATAATTAAAACCGTGTGGTTGACGGCATAGAATACAAATGTCACCACCCCCTATCTTCCCGTGGGTGTCGTAAGAGGCGACTAAGGGATAACACGATGCAAATACCATCTTTGCGTAGAGACGGAAAACTCGACATCAAACCCTATACGACTGCCTCGTTGGTCTCGCGGCATAAATGTGCGCGTGGGATCGGGAGGTCCCGGGTTCGATTCCTGGGTCGGGCAGTGTTATTGGGTTTTTCTGTCACGAAATTCTCAGTAGCAGCACGGAGTCTGGAAATGTGCCCACTACGGCAATAGGCTCGCCCCTTATTACGTGGGACTAAAGTATATCTGGCGAAAAGTGGGTGTAGAAATACACCTCTGCCTACCCCTTCGGGGATAAAAGGCGTGACGATATGTATGTATGTATGTATGTAATTAAAACTCCTCTTCTTCCTTGCAGGTAGCAAAAATAAAGAATAAATGCAAATAAACTTTAAATAATAAGAGGAGATAAGACGCATACATAATGCTATGCAATTATGCATAATATATGTTCTACATGTTGTATTTAAGTTCTTAAATCGTAGATATCATCACACACGACAATCGCAAGCGAAATAATAACAAAGAGGACATCAACTTCAGTATATTTATGTAAAGTCTTTAAATCATTTGACTTAACTTTATATAAATAAATGCAATTCTCAACAGACTTTGCTGAATTTTTGGATTCAATGTGCTTGTAAAACAGTGTATAGCATTTTGTGCAATTAATCTTTGGCTGAGATGTGAAAGGCAATTTTTCGCTCTTATGTTCCAGGGCGTCGTCAAGAGTAGGGGGGGGGGGGTGAGGGAGGCAGCTGCTCCCCCTTGAGGTTCAAAAAACCCTGCAATTCATACTTTTCTCAGTAATTTCCTCATTTACCATATCACTTCAACCCCTCCCCCTCCTTCTGAGGTCATCGGATGGCGACCTTGCCCCTCCCTAGGCAATCGGCTGGCGACGCCCCTTCTTATGTTCTCTCAAAGTTCGCGGCACTTAGTCCAAGTTTGCATAAGAATGGATAGCATTCGAGCCGTTAATCGTATCTGACTTGTGCAAACTTATACATACACAATATATGAGCAGAAAAATTGTCTGTCACGCTTTCGGATTTTCTCCAATTTGGATACTAGAATTCCACAATATATCCTCTTTTAATTATTTATAGACTCATAAATAAACTGAAGAATCTGGAGACTTAGTACGACTTTAAAAACCTCACACATCACTTCGACTTGATTACCGATCAGCAAAGCTATGAACCCACTTTAGGATGTATCATTACCTTTTTGAAGTTCAGTGAAGAAGTCAAACTATTGACCTACTTTAGGGTGACATCTTTTTTAATTGCATAGTAAGACAAACGAGCAAGGGGGTCACCTGATAATAAGTGATCACCACCGCCATTAGACGCCGGCAATGCCCGAAGGATTACAAGTGGATCTTTTTGAAGTTCGGTGACATGTCATACTAAGTCTCCAGTCATAGAAAGCAGAACAAACCATGCGACTTACCTTTTCCCAAGAACCCAGTACCACCGGTCAAAAACACACACTGGTCTTTGTAGAAAGACTGTATTTCAGTCTTAGGCCCTTTACCCTTCGTTAATTTCTGCTTTTCTTCTTCTCTGGCGTCCGTTTTATCTTCTTCGGCGTAGTAATTCGCGTTCTGGTTGTCTGGGACGAATTCGTGGTCCTCTGAATAGTCCAGCATTGGGGCGGTCGGGTTCATCGCTTGGTTTTCCACTTCTGCTATGCGGACGGTGTTTTCCAGCTCCTGGGAAAACAGAATCGTCTTAAAGTATGTCTGACAGTTTGAGAAGGTAGGCACTAGAGCAGTTGGAATTGGTATGAAGGTGGAATTAGTCTTACACACATCAACAAAGTCTAGGGATATTCTATATTTCATCAAATATCTAAAAATCTATGAAGAATTTTCTGATACAGTAAATAGAAGAATCATAGATTATTTTAAGGTCTTTAATAAAAATAAAAAACATTTCGTGTTTTTTTTTGTTTTAAATAAAAAAAATATTTTTTTTAATCATCATGGAAAATTAGTATGCTAACAACAAACATTTCTTCTTAAAAAACTATTCATTTTTAAAAATGGAAAAAATCTTGTAAAATCTAATCATTAATAATCAGTGTTGCCACCTCTTACATTGATTACACATCGACATCGATTGTTAATACTTAAAATTAAATTGTCAATGTCTTGCTGCGGTATGAGGTCCCATGTCCTTTGCAAGTGTTCGTAAAGTTGTTGTTCAATCGTCAAATTTGGTGGAAAATATCTCAAAGCTTTTCGTTGTAACATGTCCCAGGCATGCTCGATAGGATTTAAGTCGGGCGACTGTGCAGGCCAATCCAAAACTTGAATATCGTGCTCTCGGAGAGCGGTCGATACCAGCCGCGCCGTATGGCAAGGAGCATTATCGTGCATGAGTAGAAATTCATGGCCTATTTGAGTTCTGTGTGGGACAATAACGGGCTCTACTACCTCCTCGTGGTATTTTTGTGCAGTCATGCTGCCTTGGATCCAAACGAGTTGGGTTCGTCCGCCAAGACGAATTCCTGCCCACACCATGATTGTCCCGCCTTGGTATGGGTGGACCTCCTGAGGGTGCCGTAGACGGCTAACTCTCCCTGGAGCTCTCCAAACGCGTGTTCTTCGTGAATCCGGGTGAAACCCAAACCGGGACTCATCGGTGAACAGCACCAAAGACCATTGTTCGTCACTCCATGGTAAATGCTCCCGAGCCCACGAAAGCCGCCGACCGCGATTGCCACGTCGCAATGCTGGAACACGCAATGGTCTTCGAGCATGAAGATCAACTTCATGTAACCTTCTTCGCACGGTTTGGTCGCTTACCAGCAGCTGGTGGTCCTCCTGGAGCCTTTGCACTAGTTGCAGCGCTGTGATATTGGGTTGTCTTCTGGCGGTCATTTGGAGAAATCGATCCTGTCTCTGCGTAGTAACACGATATCTACCTGTGTGCTGTTCGGCCACATCTCCTGTACTGCGATAACGTGACCACAACCTTGATATCACATTTTGACTGGTATGTAGGGCCTCAGCAACGACGCGTTGAATTGCACCATTTTCTAACATGCCCACGGCTCGTAACATTTCATCTCGACTCAAATGACGACGTGACATGACTTTTAAAGTTCGTACGTCACGTTAAATTAAAAAAGAAAAACAATTAAAAACCCTTTTCATTAATAATTATAATAAAACAGTTTTAACTTTCTTTAATGTAACGAATTACTAGCAAATTTGCCGCCATATTTTGTTTATTATTTTGTTTTTTTTCTTTCCATGTTCAAATTTTGAAAATAGAATAAAAGAGGTTTTAATCTGTATATAAACTTTTTGTGGAAACTAACAAGGTTCTAAACTATAAACTCGTAAATAATTTAGGATTAAGATATCCCTAGACTTTGTTGATGTGTGTATATATAAAAGCGAAATATCACCCATCACGAAACTGCTGGAAGTCTTGGAAGGGATATTTCTTTGTTTTTTATGGTAATAAGCGGCAAACGGGCAGACGGATTGCCTGAAACCTTCCCCGCCGCTTGGGGATGTGAAAGCGGATAGGATGAAGAGTGGGATTAGAGAGAAGAAATAGGCGAAAGGACATTCGGCACTCTCACTCACCTAACGAAACGCAACAGTTTAGGTACTGTTACTTTACGTCGATTTTCTGTGAGAGGGTAGTACTTCCCCGGTCGAGCCGGCCAATTCATGCTGAAATCAGCAAGGCTCTACTACCTTGTAGATATAGTTTAGACATAGGAGGCCGCTAAGGATTTTTCTAAAAAGATACTATTTGTCTGTACCAAACGCTATAAAATTTAAATTACAACAGTACGATGATGACGGAGTAGATATGGGCATAGGTCCTTGGGAGAATTGAACATTAATCGAAATACTTATTGGGGTGATATGGTCGTATATAGCAGTGGTAGAAATCCCCCATCCCTTTAAACTAGATTTTTTTTCGCAGCTGACGTCGGCCTCCCGCGAGGTGGACCGACGATCTTATTGGAATCGCGAGAAGCGAGTGGCTACTAATGATACAGGTGTGTCTATGTGGAGATCCTTGGGGAAGGAGGCTTCCCCTAAGGATCTACACATAAACAGATCTGACAGGTAACCAGGTCCAGTAATGGACTTCTTTCGTCTGTGATGATGAATTTTCTGAAGAATCTCACATTGAGAAAATGCATACTAATGGAAGGAAAGAGAAACCCATCACGCACCCTCGGAATGACCAACCCAATTATTGCAATAGCTGGAGTGGTCAATCCAAGGGTGCGTGGTAGGTTCCTCTTTCCTTCCATTACTATACAATGGAGTTCCGCCAAGTAACGCCTGATTCAATCAACCATATCCAGAAAATGCTTTCGTTCTTACTCACTTTCTTGGATGACATGAATGAAAAGGGAGTGAACAATCAGATGACGTTTGATAGGAGATAATGGAAGAGAAAACCTGCGCCGACCCCAAGTAATATGGGAACAGTGCAGGCAGAGGAAGAAGCTTTCTTAAACTTACATGTAAATTATCCTGTAGCTCTTTGCTCAGATTCCTGACGTTCTCCAAATCTTTAAGCTGCTGCTCCGTGGGTTTGCCATAGACATCGATCTCTATCTTCTCCCCCTTTACTTGGGCCTCTAACCACTTGTCCATCTTCGCTTTGGTGATGCCGGTCTGCATGAGAGGCGATTCTTGGAGCGAGTGGTTCATTCTGGAAGAGGAAGAAAAACTGTTTGTATTGTTTGAGAAAAAAAGGGAGCATAGGTGGTTCATTCTGGAAGAAGAAAAATTTTAGTATTGTGTGAGAGTGCGATGCTAAAGATGGAAGGATGGGGTCAGTAGGTTTTTAGGGGAGAGCATTGTACTTTTCGTTTATTGGCAATTTATCATGCACCAAATTTCCTTTTTTTATGTTATACTAGAGGACGCCAGCAGCTACGCCTGCATGTTTTTTAAATTTACCCGTTTTGGCCGATGCCGTGGGAATTTCGGGAAATCCCGAATTTCAGCTTCCTGCGCCCAATAGTTTCGGCTGTAGCGTGTCTGTCAGTCAGTCAGTAACGCAAGGATTTTATATATTAAGATGTGCGACTTTAGGAGAGGGGGAAGCATGATCCCTCGACTTTCCGCTTTAGAACCGCGCCTGCTCTAAGACTCTTAAAATGCATTGGCATAGGCGTATATAGCAGAGAGGCCTGATAGGCCGTGCCCACCCCATGACCCCAGTATGTTCTAGTAACCGCGGCAGAATGTTACCGATTCGAAATTCTAAGCTGGACACCTAAAGAAACTTGACACGATTGTTTAATGAGGACCCAGGCCTCCCCCTCGGCCTGGTCAATAATCATAGATACGCCAATGCGTAACGGTGAAGTTTGACATTGTGAGGAAACCTGCAAGTCTGAGAGTTCTATAATGTTCTTCGAAGATACTTACTACTACAAAATTCACAAAATCTTTGCACTCTTTTATGAATTAAAATTCCTAGATGATTATTCTTTATATATAAATTATGATTTTTATAGTATTCTTTGTCATAAAATACTACAATATTACATTGAGCATAGCAATAATTTTGAACATGAGGTATTCAAAATAACTTAAATGAGTAAGTATAGACTGTACGTTAGGTCTATGTCAGTAACTAATGGGTGACCTAAATGATTCCAATCTTGACAAGATATATATGTACTAAGACAAGTTTTAAGCCTAATAGACTGGGTATAGCAAGGAACTCAGTCCATTAATTTTATGTAAGTAAATACAAATTATTCATGTGCTATTGATTGTATCGCTCATAATCGTCTTGACTTGCCATTTGTAACAGATCGGCAAAGTAAAGCAACGTTGACAGAGATCAGAAGTTGGATGGGTGACCGCTTGTGCTATTTACATGAGAGCGCTACCACGCTTTAGAGGGCACGTGGCGCCTTATTCTTGCCTCAGGACAAGAGTCGTTAGACTATTTCGGAGGCTTTCGGGGCGGTCTGAAAACTCCGTCACCAGAGTTGGCCACACACTCACACGGAAAGAAAAATTACCTTGATTTATTTGTACCTAACTCTAGTTTGGTAGCTTGTACACTGTACCGACTACCGACAATAATTAATACTAAACTTACTAGTAAATAGATGACGAAAAACTGACCAAGAAGTTATATAAGTCAAGTGTGAATGGGATAGGAGGAAGGGGAAGACCTACACTCCATTTGGTTAGGTATTTAACTAAAGGTAAACAATCTTGATGTGACGTTTGTATTTAAAATCTGTTTAAAAATAAAATGCTGCTAAAGGTCAATGTAAATACAACAACAATGATTTCTAAATCAATTGAACCCTTGGTTTAAGCAGTAGTCTATTTGTTTAATATGTGGTAATTTAAAAAGTCACATCAAGATTGTTTACCTTTAGTTAAGTACCTAACCAAATCGAGTATATAGACTCCCTCTCTGACCAGATTGGAGACATCCTAAAAAAGGGACAGGATAGAAGTACCTACCCTTAACCGAAGAGCATGCATGAGAAATTTGATGGGAGTAAGTGAAGGAAGAGAGATATGTCAAGATCGTTGCAAATGGCGTTCCGTAGTCTCTGCCTACCCCTCCGGGAAACAGGCGTGAGTCTATGTACGTATGTATGTACTTACTAGTACAAATGCGAAAACTTGTGAGGATAAATAGATGTTTCTTAAGCAGATTTTCCACCAGAGTGGCGAGACGAGGCGAGGCGAGGAGAGAATTGAAATTTGTATGGCAAATTTTCAATTCTCTCCCAGCGCATCTTTGGTGGAAACAGTGTGGATTGACGAGAATATGCGAGGCGTGAATTGAAATATTTGTTTGTGTAAAAATGAACCGTATTGCTTCCAACATAGAGTATAAATTAACCAGTACCAGTATATCTTTATTTAATTAAGCCTACGGGCGGCGGTCACGCGCGTGCTCGCACGAGCTCGCGATGGCTATTTTAAGTGGAAAAGGGTCAGTGCGATTTCAATTCTCTTCTCGCCTAGTCTCGTCTCGCCACTCGGTGGAAAATTACCTTTAGGTGCTCTTTTACACAAAAACTACTGAACGAATTACGATGAATCTTTGCAGTAATATTGCAACACATACGGCCGGTTTCTGAATTGAGAATTTCAGCTTACATCAGTTGAAAATTTCTGAACTAGTTGAAGTCAACATGAGTTTTTTCTGTTTCACAGGTCAGAGTGATATTTTTTCAAAGCACTTTCATTTGAGTTTTCTTCAAATCATGAATAAATTAAACCATACAACACTAGTACGTTCCAATACAAGTAAAAAAACCGGTACTAACCATAAATTCGTATTAATTAACATTTTACAAAGAAGCACACTTGTCAGTTAATTATTTTTATACGGAACCAAATGAAAAGTCGAAATAAAGTTGTATTTAAAATTATTTCAACGTATATTTTATTTTAATGAATAGTTTGTTGAATTTGTTCAATTCGGTATCTTAGTGAAAACGGAACGTGTATGTTATGTCAAAGTCAGTTAGTTTTATTTTTAATACAAAATATTTGTGGCCAGGTATATTTTGAGGTATAATTCTGTATACCTCCATGGTGGCCACCATGGAGGTATATAGAATTATACCTCCTTGGAGGCCACAGCGTAATTATTTGGATTAATTTAACACGGAAATCTTTTATTTATATTTTCTATCCCTTCAATTTGTTCCTAATAATGTTGTAATATATTTGTTCCAAATATTGAATAGGCTTTGAACCTTTTTTCTATAAATTCTGTTTAACGGCCTTCTTGTTGTGTAGACGTCAGTATGACGTAGCCGCTGCTTGGCAACGGTAGCGTGGACATTTTGACATACTGGCTGTCATATTACTCGTGATCACGGGTTAAAAGACCAAAGTAGTTTAATTATTTTTTTCTCAATTTATCAGTGCTAAGTGAGGTTTGACAAATGTCAAAGGTTTTCAGAAACGCGAATATAGAGTTGATATGGAGTTGATCATGAATTGATCATATGTTGTGTCAAATTTAAAATTTTACAAGCACAAATACTCAAAAGGTGTCAAAACAATTTTTTGTGAAACAGAAAATTGATTAAGTGGTAAATAATTAGTGTTTAAATTGTTCTCAACGCGAAATTCTCAATTCAGAAACCGGCCGATAAAATAACATAAACGGCCGGTTTCTGAATTGAGAATTTCAGCTTACATCAGTTGAAAATTTCTGAACTAGTTGAAGTCAACATGAGTTTTTTCTGTTTCACAGGTCAGAGTGATATTTTTTCAAAGCACTTTCATTTGAGTTTTCTTCAAATCATGAATAAATTAAACCATACAACACTAGTACGTTCCAATACAAGTAAAAAAACCGGTACTAACCATAAATTCGTATTAATTAACATTTTACAAAGAAGCACACTTGTCAGTTAATTATTTTTATACGGAACCAAATGAAAAGTCGAAATAAAGTTGTATTTAAAATTATTTCAACGTATATTTTATTTTAATGAATAGTTTGTTGAATTTGTTCAATTCGGTATCTTAGTGAAAACGGAACGTGTATGTTATGTCAAAGTCAGTTAGTTTTATTTTTAATACAAAATATTTGTGGCCAGGTATATTTTGAGGTATAATTCTGTATACCTCCATGGTGGCCACCATGGAGGTATATAGAATTATACCTCCTTGGAGGCCACAGCGTAATTATTTGGATTAATTTAACACGGAAATCTTTTATTTATATTTTCTATCCCTTCAATTTGTTCCTAATAATGTTGTAATATATTTGTTCCAAATATTGAATAGGCTTTGAACCTTTTTTCTATAAATTCTGTTTAACGGCCTTCTTGTTGTGTAGACGTCAGTATGACGTAGCCGCTGCTTGGCAACGGTAGCGTGGACATTTTGACATACTGGCTGTCATATTACTCGTGATCACGGGTTAAAAGACCAAAGTAGTTTAATTATTTTTTTCTCAATTTATCAGTGCTAAGTGAGGTTTGACAAATGTCAAAGGTTTTCAGAAACGCGAATATAGAGTTGATATGGAGTTGATCATGAATTGATCATATGTTGTGTCAAATTTAAAATTTTACAAGCACAAATACTCAAAAGGTGTCAAAACAATTTTTTGTGAAACAGAAAATTGATTAAGTGGTAAATAATTAGTGTTTAAATTGTTCTCAACGCGAAATTCTCAATTCAGAAACCGGCCGAAAGACACTCACGCGGTTTGACCCTAAACGGTTGGACAAAAAACTCATGATAAATATTGTGTTAGGTATTTGAGATTTGTGTGTTGGTTACCTACATACATGCAAAATGTTCGTATGGGTATTTGCAAATTAACCTACGTATATCTGATTAAAAAAAAATTACATATAGATACTAAATAATGTGTAACGAAACTATACTACTAATACAGAAGGAATACATGAAGGAAAACATGTAAAATTATTACTATCAGACAAGATTTATTACAGTGTTGCTGACTATCTTAATGACAAAGATTTAAAATATTTATTATGATATGTAAATTATCGATCGTTTGATTTTTGAATTTGACATGTAATATATGTATTGTACACCGTCTAGTACGGTATATCACAGAGATCTAGAATTAAGACAATAAACTATTTGAATTTGAATTTGAATAGAATCTAAACCACTATTTTGGTAACACATTGGTTGGAAAATAAATTGTAAATATTAAATGTAAATAAAACAAAATATTGTAAATGAGATCTTATTATAGGACTAGAGGACGCCAGCAGCTACGCCTGCATTTTTTTTAAATTTACCCGTTTTGGCCGATCCTATGGGAATTTCGGGAATTCCCTTCTTAGTGCACCCCTACGGTCCCCAAGGAACATACATGCCAAATTTCAGCTTCCTGCCCCCAATAGTTTCGGCTGTAGCGTGTCTGTCAGTCAGTCAGTAACGCAAGGATTTTATATATTAAGATAATATGACCACCATATCAAATGCGGAAACCTACGCCTGGCATAGGTGCACAAATATATTGATGATTTTAATTAATCATCTAAATAAATGAATCGCCGAAATGTTTGTACGCGCATAACATCCCAACGACTGCATAAAATTGGATAAATATTTCTTGCATGTGTTCTTTATTGTCAGCAGAAGGTTGTATTATAAAATAAAAAATAAATAATAGCAAATATTTAAAAAGGTATATTTTTTACGAATACGGAATGTCACCACCCTATATCATCCCATGGGTGTCGTAAGAGCCGACAGAGGGAGCATATTATGCAGAGAACAGCACTGTAAGAGAAGGAAAACTTGATACAAACCCTATACCAACCCGTTTGGCCAGCGTGGTATAGTAGGCCCATTCCTCTTTTCAAAGGAGAGGCCTAGTCCAGCAGTGGACTGTTAAAGGTTGATGATGATGATATTTTATGAAGTTTGCCGGGTCAGCTAGAAGTTAATAATTAAAAAAATATATTGACCAGCATTGATGGCCAGTAACTTACCTAATAGTATAAAATATTTGCCTATTAAATGGTAACACTTAATAGCTGGTATCACAATTCTTCACACACTTAAATGGTTTTACACAAACAGCAATATTGAGTTGTCACATTCACTGATGTTTTAGATAGCGTGGTATCTAGTCGACCGCAGAGAGACTAATGATTTATCTGAGGCCTATGTTATTCATCTTATAATATGTATTATGTATGTATTTAAGAATATATAAGTAGGTTTATCAGTATTCTGGTTATTCAGTACAGGTAAGCCTAATTTACGATTAGATTAATTATCAGGCAGTAGAGGTTTGCCTAGTTTGGAATAGGCCGGTTTGTTTAGTTCAAAATCAGATTACCATGTATGAAATGGTTCAGGATATTATTCGACATATTATTTTAATTAATTAAATATGGTGCATAAAATTAAATTATCTATAATTAAGTATATACTGTTTCTTGTTTAGTAGAAAATGGTATAAGAAATTCTACAAGTTACCATAAACAGCAAAACGTTTGCTTTTAAACAGATATACATATATATGACATTTAAATCGAATATTGCAGGCATTATACATAGGTACATGTAAGATCTGGTTCAACTGTTTTTTTTTAATAAACAATGAAGCAGGTCCAGTATTTTGTATAATTCATGACGTGAATATGCATTCTTTATTTTTTAAGTAAGTACGTATTACGGGTAGGTAACGAGTTATTTAAATATTTTTTCGTTCTACAATGCGAGCTCACGGCGATCAGCTGAGCGACGCGACGGCGAGGGTCAATACACCGAGTTGATTTTTAAAATGCACGATTACGAAAAAATATTTAAGATTTTGTGACTTATTTTTTCATGTATTTGTATTCAGTTATAGTACTTAGTATTTTCACCCCTGCAAATATTTTGCAAATGCATATCTATACTAATATAATAAAGCAGAAGAGTTTGTTTTTTTGTTTGTTTGTTTGAACGCGCTAATCTCAGGAACTACCGGTCGGATCTGAAAAATTCTTTTTGTATACGATAGCCCAATTATTCCGGAAGGCTATAGCACGGTAATAATATCTAACAGTATTTTAACTCCATACAAACGCACGAAACTCGAGTTATACCTACGCGCCGCGAGCAGAGTACCCATTAGACTGGGCGGACTGTACCTACAGTACCCGCAGCCGCTATCGTGCCGCAGCTCGCATGCGGCGCGTCTGGTAGGTATATAACTCACGAAGACGGCCGAGTTACAATACTGTTAGATTATATTACCGTGGCTATAGGCTATATAACATAACGCTTCGACCCTTTGGGGCCGGGCAAAAGGCTAAAAGGTAATGTCGGCTAATCTCAGGAACTAGCAGTCGGATTTTAAAAATTGTTATTTCCTATGATAGCCCAATTATTCCGAAAGGCTATAGGCTATATAAAATTACGCCACAACTTTTAGGGGCCAGTCAAAAATAATAAAATGGTCAAACGAGAAGGGGGAGGGTTGGGGCAAAGGCAAAAAAGGCTAAACGAATAGGATACAATCTATATGGGTATCGTTTTCGAGATTTTCGGGACGCTGATTAATAATATAAAATTTTTTTATTGATCCAAGATGGCGGACAGGAAATCAAAGATGGCGGATGAGAAAATTTAAAAAATCATTATGGGTATCGCCTTCGATATTTTAAGGGGTGGGGAATCCAAATACAACATCTATTTCGTGATCAAAGATGGCGGATGGGAAATCAAAGATGGCGGATGGGAAAATTTAAAAAAATCAATATTGGTATCGTCTGCGATGCTAAAAGGGATGGGGAATCCAAATACAACATCTGTTTCGTGATTCAAGATGGTGGATGGGAAATCAATGATGGCGGATGGGAAAAATTAAAAAAATCAATATGGGTATCGTCTCTGATGATTTAAGGGATGGAGAATCCAAATACAACATCTATTTCGTGACCAAAGATGGCGGATAGGAAATCAAAGATGGCGGACGGGATTTTTTTAAAGTCGATATGGGTATCGTCTCCGATATTTTAAGGAATAGGGAATTCAAAAACACCATCTATTTCGTGATCAAAGATGGCGCATGGGAAATCAAATATGGCAGATGGGAAAATTTAAAAAGGTCAATATTGGTATCGTCTGCGATGTTAAAAGGGATGGGGAATCCAAATAAAACATCTGTTACGTGATTCAAGATGGTGGATGGAAAATCAAAGATGGTGGATGGGAAAAATTAAAAAAATCTATATGGGTATCGTATCTGATGATTTAAGGGATATAGAATCCAAATACAACATCCATTTCGTGATCAAAGATGGTCGATAGGAAATCAAAGATGGCGGATGGGATTTTTTTTTAAGTCGATATGGGTATCGTCTCCGATGTTTAAAGGGATGGGGAATCTAAATACAACATCTATTTCGTGATCAAAGATAGCGGATAGGAAATCAAAGATGGCAGACGGGATTATTTTAAGGTCGATGTGGGTATCGTCTCCGATATTTTAAGGAATGGGGAATTCAATATTATTATATTATACCTACCTATTAAAATCTATGTTTGTTTGTTCATCATTTATAGACTCTGAAATGATAAGAGATTAAGCGCTAAGTGATTAGTGAATAGTTACTTTGGAAAAGAGGCTTGGAAAAAGGGAATTAAATAAAAACTCTTAAAAAGGCGATACGGAGTTCGCTGGGTCAGCTAGTCGTATATAATGCGTGAAATTATTCAGGATATTATTAGACACATACCTATATTATTTTAATTAAGTAGGTATATATGGTGCAGGAAATTATCAGAAATCTTTTAAATAATTAATTATAATACTGTTTCTCGTTTGATAGAAAATGGTATACGAATCCTAACAAGCTACCATAAACAGCGAAACGTTTGTTTTTAAAACAGATATAATGACCTTTAAATCGAGAATTGCACCCAATATACATACGTATAAATAAGGATCTGGTTCAACTTGTTTTTTTAATAAACAATGAAGCAGGTCCAGCATTTTTATTATTTTTACAAGATTTTCATACATAATTCATGACGTGAATATGTATGCATTCTTTATTTTTTATTTAAATATTTGTTCGTTAATTTAGTAGTTTGTAGCAGTTTTCTTTTTGGTCGTAGTATAATAATTTTTAGTTTTGTTACGTTTTGAATAAATTATTATATATTTATGTACAAATAGATTTTCGTTTTAAATAAATTAAAATTTAAATTGATTTTATTTGATTGGTTGTTTTAATATACTACGCTGTTAGATACATCGGGCTGTTTCTTATAATTTTGGTTATCGCCACAAAAGATAGCGTAATCGGTAATATGTATTATTCTGATTGATGTATATAGTATAAACTATAGATATTATTAGAAAGTGTCATCAAATGCGTTAAGTTAATTTGCTTGAAAGAGTAATTTAGTTGGATTCTCTATATTTTCTTTTTTATAGTCTCACGCCTGTACCCCTGAAGGGGTAGGCAGAGATAATATTACGTAATAGGGGGCGAGCCTAATGCCGTTACCGGGCACATCACCAGACTCCGTGCTGCTACCTACTGAGATTTCGGAAAACTCAGTAACACATTTGCCCGACCCGGGAATCGAACCCGGGACCTCCGATCAGCAGTCGCATACGTTATCCACTAGACCACGGAGGCAGTCTGGATTCTCTTTGTGTTAGTAAATTGATTTCTTTTTATTACTTATTAAATTAATATGAATAAAATTAAAGTGTCTATCTAGGATTTCGAAATACCTACGTGTTTTTAAGTGCATTTAAATAATTACACGATATCAATAAGACTTAAAAAAACATTTCTAGTTTATTTTGGTCTGTCTGTCTTTCTGTTAGTCCTGATTAATCTCTAGAATAGCTGAACCGATTTTAATGGGACATTGACTGGAAGATAGAGGACTTTAAATGGCAAAGTATAGGCTATAAGTGCTATAACTTAAGCTGAGGGTCTAGTACGAGTTTGCACTCGATCGTCACGGTGGACGACAGCCTAGTCGACGGGAACAATTTGAATTTCCATACATTTTCTAATGCGCCCCCTAGCGGTCTCTATCGATCGCTACTCGACTTAAAATACATGGTATATACAGGGTGTAAAAAGACCCTTAACGAAAACTGAAATCCCATGTTGTACCAATCACTACGAACATTTTTTACTTCGGCACCATACCTGGGAAATTCCTGGTTCAGGAGATATTGAGGCTCAAAGTTAGTATGGAATTTTTCTAATTAGGTACAAAATCAATGCATTTACCCCGCCAATATGTTCTTTAGATGCCCTATGACCCCATGGATAAGTAGGTATTTCGAACATTGCACCCGCGCGCTTTTAATTGCAGTTTAAAAATGTGAAATCTTAAAAAAAATCGTTTCCCAGGTATTATTTTTGGTTAGTATGACTTGGCATGATGTCCACAACGAGTAGAATTCGGCTTGGTGATGGTTCTTGTGACACCATGTATGTGGCAATGCTAAAGCGTGTAAGTATTTACCACAAGTCATACAAGTTGCATTATAGATTGAAATCTATTACTTAGTTCATTTGTATAATAATAATTTATCTGATTATGTGACATTTATAAATGCATGCTTGCATGTTGCAGATAGGCATCTGAGCCCAATCTAGGTAAAACCTGTATTATGACAACCATATTACTGGTAAACATACCTATACCAAAGAGCTCAGATATTTACATAGAGGCGCATTTCATATGGGCGCTTTGAAGACGAACTTTCTGCGACTCAAATGTCCGCTTAGCGGCGTGGCAGTCGCGCTGTGACAGCTGTCTCTACGAGAGCAAGAGAGACGAATGTTCCTCTGTGTATCTTAACTATGAGAGCAAGAGAGACGAACGTTCCTCTGTGTATCTTAACTACGAGAGCAAGAGAGACGGAGAACGACGCCAGCGCCGCCAACGGCGCCAACTACGAACTAAACTGGAGACAGCCTTGTTGACAGTCGCCACTTGGAATCGGCACACGAAATCCTTAAGAACTGCGCTTCTATGTAAATCTGTATTCATTGTTAGAGTGTTCGCAAGAAAGATCGCGAAAATGTTCGTAGGTATTTGTTGCGTCCGTAAATGTGTCATTTTTGTACGTCAGTTGCAAATAAATATTCGAGGTGAATACACGTAGTTTTCTTGCAGTACACCAAAACAAGCGATAGTCGACCTTATCACATCTACATAACGTTCATAGTGGCCTGCACCGAGCCGGATAGTGACCCAACGGCCGACCGAGACGAGAACAATAGAATTCCTTAGCGCGACGGCGATCGTACCTATTCATCGAAGATACTAATGAGTTATAATAACAAAGTTAACAAGTTTATTTATATCGTGGTATAAACACGGAGTTTTCGGACTTATTTTGACGATTTGTAGTGAACTTCTGACTTTCGTATCCTGTGGGTGGTGTCTACGAACATATAAACTATAAAGTGGTGTGACTTTTACGCATAAAAAGTATATACAACGATGGCAGAAGTTAAAGAAACAATTTGTGAACTGGAAGACATTTTTACTCGTATAACTAAGATACGTGAAAACATTAAGAAATGCCCTAAGCCTAGATTAACAAGGGGGCATTGACGTATATATTACTGCGTAAGGACTGGGCCAACCGCACGATAAAATGGCACCAGCGCGCTGGCCCTAAAATGTCAGTTTAGGGCCAACGCGACTCAGTCGACAATGGTCTGAGTAAGCGAGTATTGGCTTGTCATAAAAATGCCTAGTTGCGTGGAAAAAGGCTGGAAAAATTACGATACAAAGGTTAAAAAGGAACATGGGATATTATATCATGGGTAAGTAACCTTATATTACTTTTGTTGCCATGAAGTTATTTAATAAACACATTTTAAAGTGATATTCATTTTACTATCGAAGTCCACGATGACGGCCATTGTGTGGCCGCCATTGAACGCGCTAAGTGAACGAAGTAACTTTGTAGGGACGTCATTTTTATTTGTTTTATTGTTGTCTTAAGAACTTAGTGCAAGTAATTTTGGTACTTAATATGTTTTATATTCAATAAAAAAAGTCACGCAATCTGTAAGGAGTTAATGCCGTCATCAAGTTTCTGGTAAAAATGGATAAGAGAAATCTTTAACACAACGAAATTTCGCCCGCGCTTACGTCCTCGTGAATTTCTGTTATCGTAGATACTAGCCTAGATCCTTTATTAGGGTTCAAGCTTAGTCTGTACCACAGTTCATCAAAATCGGTTCAGTGGTTAAATCGTGAAAGCGTAACAGACCAACAGACAGACAGTTACTTCCCCATTGATAATATTAGTATGGACGTATGGATATGGATATTAGTATGGAAGTATGTATATGCAATAACGAATTATGATTCAAATATTTTGTTACTTACAGATTTCCAAATGATTCAACACGTAACGAGATTTGGAGTCGCATTATTAGGGAACAACGTAAGGAGCCTTATTTCAAGCCTCATAAATAATTGCTTTTAAATATCCCAATACCTTATTAGTATAACAATAAGTTGATTACAATTTCAAATAAAGCTGATTGAGACAAATTCGTTTTACTTACACGTTTTATTTGTAACCTGAAAAATTTCATCACAAAAAGGAAATCGTTATGTTTATATGGTGTCGTTATATTATCGACATGTTAAAATGTGAAAAAAGTTATATACGTGTTTACAAGGTTACGTCGTTGACCTATGCAACGCGGCACTCACGAAGTTCGTATGAGTTATGACACTTATGACAGATGTCACTATTTTTGCTTGTATTAAGAAGGCTTGTATAAAATGTTCAAATGGGCGTATCCTTCCTTTTGAAATCATTGCAAGGGGGTATTTGGAAACAAAACTACAGAGTCTTGAAGAATATTGGAGTTCGTATAAAACTGTGAACAAGAGTTTATTGAAGATTGTGTCTCGTGACGAACGTAAACAATTAGAATACTTCAACCAAGACGTTTATGGGAGTTGTGAGGACAAATATGCTGAAACAAAGGCTAACATTTTGGATCTTATGGCACCAGTAGGGTTACACAAACCTACACAAAGTGAAAATGTGTCATCTCAGGTGAAATTGCCGAGAATTCAGTTACCTACATTCTCAGGTAATTATGAAGACTGGCCGGCGTTCAAAGACTTATTCAAGTCGCTTGTTCATGAAAATACGTCACTTAGCGAAGTCCAGAAACTGCACTACCTCAAACTTAGTGTTGTTAGTGAAGCGGGCGTATTACTTAAGAACATCCAAGTTACAGAGGCTAATTACGACAAGGCATGGCAAATGCTCTTGAACAGATATGATAATAAAAGACTTATTGTGTCCTCCACATTAAAACGTATGTTCAATCAACGAAAGATACAAAATCAAACGGCTCACCAAATTAAGTCGTTGTTAGACAATACGGTAGAATGTATGAACAGTCTTAGAAACCTGCAAATTAACGTGGACACCTGGGACCCAATAGTCATATTTTTAGTGGTACAAAAACTAGATTCTGAATCGCACAAAGAGTGGGAAGAGTACGTAAGCAAAACCCATGAGAATGATTTACCTACATTTGTAACACTCCAAAAATTTCTGGAAACAAGATTTCGTACATTAGAACTAGTTCTACCTGCTTCGGCGAAGGAGAAGTCAGCCATACGATCATATCACGTTACCACCACTCCTGAAAGAAATTGCCCCATGTGTAAAGACAACCATAGCCTGTGTTATTGCAAGGAATTTAGAAAAATGGAACCATCTGAAAGAAGTATTTTTGTAAAAGACAATTCAATTTGCTTCAATTGTCTGGTTCCTGGACACGCCGTCAAAACGTGTCGATTATCAACATCGTGTAGAATTTGCAGAAAACGACATCACACTCTGCTACATGAACCACGTTCTACGAGAAGTGTTGGTGGCTCACCACAAGACATTGAACAGCCCCACACATTGCATTCCAATGTAGAAGAGACGGATGACATTCAAGTCAACACAGTGATGACATCACGCAACTCTGCTACTGCAGTAACCAGCACAGCATTGTTAGCCACAGCAGTAGTAATTATAAAGAATGAAGAAGGCTATTCTACTATACTCAGAGCCTTAATTGATCCTGGATCACAAGGGTGTTTAATTACTGAAAAGGCAGTGCAACTACTGAAATGTACAAGACATTCCATTGATGGAACCATACGTGGTGTGGGATCTACATCATCAAGAGTTAAGCATTACGTTCAAGTCGAGATCTTATCAAGGTGTCAAACGGATTACAGCTTGAAGGTAAAAGCATATGTCATATCCAAGCACTTGACAGCACAGATCCCCACACACACCGTATCATCACAAAATTGGTCGCATCTAGAAGGACTCAATCTGGCTGACTCGGAGTACTACAAGCCAGGTTCAATCGACTTGCTTCTTGGAGTTGATGTATATGCCCAGATCCTTCAGAATGATGTCATTAAAGGTCCTCCTGGTTCCCCGTGCGCTCAAAAGACTACACTAGGATGGATTTTGTTTGGAAAAATTTACAATGACACAATTCCAGAGCGAACAATTACAGTAATGCACCAAAAAATAGAGATAAATGAAATGCTCAAAGTTTTATGGGAACAAGACACAGATAACAAAAGAAGGTTTACTGAAGAAGAAGAACTCTGCGAAAAAATATACAAACATACATATAGAAGAAAAGATGATGGAAGGTACATAGTCAACTTACCGTTAAAGGTTGTACCTCCACGAGCCACAGAAGGAAATACCAGAAGTATAGCGCTGAAAAGATTGCTACAATTGAAACAAAAATTGGAGAAAAACAAAAAATTGAAAGATTCTTACACTAAAGTTATCAACGAATATCTGGAACTAGGACATATGGAAGAAGTACCCGATAATGAGCTTGAAAATAGTTCCGTGTACTTACCTCATCACGCCGTTGTTCGTGAAGAAAAGGAAACGACGAAGGTGCGTGTTGTTTTTGATGCTTCCAGTAAGGGCAGTACTGGTGTCAGCCTCAACGATGATATGCTGATTGGTCCATTGCTTCAGGATGACTTGAGAAGCATCATAATGAGATGGCGTATGCATAAGATTTGCTTCACAAGTGACATTGAAAAAATGTATAGAATGATATTAATAGAGAAGCGACAAGCCGATTTTCAACGTATCCTATGGTACCAAGATGAATTAGTGAAAGAATATAGACTTCTAACCGTTACGTTTGGAACTGCATCCGCACCCTATTTAGCTGTCAAAACACTAACACAGATCGCAGAAGACGAAGGCGAACACTACCCTGTAGCTTCAAAAATATTAAAAGAAGACCTGTATATTGATGACGTCATATCCGGTTTTGACTCGGCTTTAGAAGCTATCGAAGCCAGTAATCAACTTGAAAATCTTCTAAAAAAAGGAGGGATGAAGCTCCAAAAATGGTCATCAAATAATTTCCAATTTTTGAAATCTATCAAGCCTGAGCTAGTGTCAACAAATGCAAAAATGGACATAACAATCGACGGTACTGTCAAGGCTCTCGGCTTGTCATGGAATCTAAAAGAAGATAATTTTCACTATTCTTTGAACCTGCCACCGATTCCTATGAACATCACCAAAAGAACGATATTAGCCGACCTGCAACGTCTCTTTGATCCATTGGGTTGGATAGCACCCGCTATTGTTATGGCTAAAATACTTATCCAGCGGTTATGGCTACAAGGTGTCGATTGGGACGATAAAATAGACAAGCAATTAGAGACCAAATGGATAGCAATCAGAGAAGATTTATGTAACGTAAACACTATCAAAGTAAACCGCTGGCTCCATAGTTACCAAACTGCTAAGAACAAAGTATCGCTTCATGGATTCTGTGACGCGTCCATGCATGCTATCGCTGGTGTTGTCTACTGCCGAGTCGAGAATCACGATGGGTCCATCAGTGTAAGCATAGTGGCCGCTCGTACAAAGGTAGCACCTGTGAAGACTGTAACATTACCACGTCTGGAACTCTGTGGCGCTGTCCTGATGGCAAAGCTTCTACATCACGTAGCTAAGGCCATGAGAATTCCACCCACGCAGACATACGCCTGGACAGACTCGTCAGTTGTGTTAGCCTGGCTTTTTGGAGAACCTGGTCGGTGGAAGCCGTTTGTTGCGAATCGGGTCGTAGATATTCTGGAACATGTAAAGAACAACCGGTGGCACCATGTTCGATCAGAGGAAAACCCAGCTGATGTTGCATCAAGAGGTTCCACGATCACTGATTTACAAAGGAACAAATTATGGTGGCAAGGACCAAACTGGTTGTCACAAGAAAGATTAGACTTAACCAAACCGGACATTACGGTGACAACTCTGGAACAAAGGAAAATTAGCAACCCAATATTTCTCACATTAAACACGGAAGATGAAACTGAAACCAACATTAAGGTAGATACATTCGAATCACTTACCGAGTTGACGAATGTTGTTGCATATTGTCGAAGATTCCTATACAATAAAAAGTGGAATAATATAGATAAGGCATTAACAGTAGAAGAACTTGACAAGGCACTAAAAATATTTATAAAAAGGGCACAAATTGAGGATTTTAATGAGGATATTGAACGAATAACGAAATTTCAAGCAGTAAAGCAAAGAAGTCATTTGAAATCTTTACACCCTTACCTGGATGAAGAGGGCCTACTTAGAGTAGGCGGTAGATTGCGGCATGCCAATCTCAGTTCTGAAAATAAAAATCCTTTAATACTAAGTCATAAAAACCCACTTACCGTACTCATCGTAGCCGATGCTCATCAAAAAACTCTCCACGGAGGACTCCAGCTGATGTTGTCTTACCTGCGAACTCGATACTGGATTATAAAAGCAAAGAATGCTGTCAAGGCTCATATACATAAATGTTTAATATGTGCTAAGATTAAAGCAAAGTCAAGAAATCAGATAATGGGAGACTTACCCAAGGTAAGAGTAACTCCTGCTCGTCCTTTTCTGCACAGTGGAGTTGACTTCGCCGGTCCGTACAGCATAGTAATGTCAAGAGGAAGAGGCGTTAGAACCGTCAAATCATACATTGCAATTTTTATATGCATGTGCACCAAGGCGATACACATTGAATTAGTTGGAGACCTCACTTCACAATCTTTTATCGCAGCATTCAGAAGGTTTGTTGCACGAAGAGGTCACTGTTCTCATTTGTGGAGCGATCAAGGGCGAAACTTTGTTGGCGCAAATAAAGAATTGGTGGATGCCTGGATGGAAGCGCGTCTCAACTTCAAGGACGACATAGCCAACTCACTGGCGCAAGACGGCACACAGTGGCATTTTATACCCCCGTACAGCCCCAATTTCGGTGGTTTGTGGGAGGCGGGTGTAAAATCCATAAAATTCCACTTAAAAAGAATTTTAACCACAACGCTAACATATGAAGAACTGTTGACGGTTTTGTGTCAAGTTGAATCGTGTTTGAATTCTCGCCCTTTGTGTCCAATAGACGACTCAGATGTTGATGACATAAGCCCATTAACCCCCGGACATTTTTTAATCGGCGAACCCACATCTATTGTTCCCGCACCAGACTTACGTGAAGTCAATGTCAGTTATATAGCTAGATGGCAATATGTACAAAAATTGTTGAGTGATTTCTGGCATAAATGGAAAAATGAATATCTCAACAGACTACAACAACGGCCTAAATGGTTAACAGAAAGGAATGAATTTGACATCGGTGAAATTGTATTGGTGAAACAAGATAATCTACCACCTGGTAAGTGGTTGATGGGACGCATAATGGCAAAACATCCAGGGCCTGATGGTAGTACTCGCGTGTACAGTGTAAAAACTGGAGATGCTATAACTAAGCGGTGTGTCAGTAAATTATGTCATTTACCAATAGATACAAAGGTTGAGTAAAATTGTAAAGGGGTCTTATCTTGCATAGTTTAGTGTCATACACAGTTTTTTATTTATTTTGTTTATTGTTTAAACTAATTATAGTAAAGATGGTACTGTACCTATTAGGTTATACTATGTAAATGTTTGTTTTATAAAAGGGCTATATCCCTTTTGGTGGGCGGCATGTTGCGTCCGTAAATGTGTCATTTTTGTACGTCAGTTGCAAATAAATATTCGAGGTGAATACACGTAGTTTTCTTGCAGTACACCAAAACAAGCGATAGTCGACCTTATCACATCTACATAACGTTCAGTATTAATGTTCGGCTCTGTTCACTGTGCAGTTGGACAAAACAAGAATGGCGAATACTCGCTGTTCTAATAAAAGTAAATGTTCAGAGGGTCTAGTACGAGTTTTACACAGTGACGATAGACTAGTCGACGGGAACAATTTTCATACATTTCCTAAATGTGCCTCTAGCAGACGCTATCCATCGCTACTCTCCGTTAGGGGCGCTTTAAGAAAATGTATGGAAATTGTTCCCGTCGCCTAGGCTATTGTCAGCGTGACGATCGAGTGCAAACTCGTACTAGACCCTCAGGAGTATCTGCGCCATTAAATAAACTTACAACCGGCGAGCATGTATGAAAAGAGTAATGAGTGTAGAGGAAGCGCGTGAGGTTTGTAAGGATAGATGCAAGTGGCATTCTGTTGTACCTGCCTACCCCGACGGGAAAAAGGCGTGAGTATATGTATGTATGTAAATGTTCGTGTGGTGACGGATTAAGAATACGGAATGTCACCACCCCATATCATCCCATGGGTGTCGTAAGAGCCGACAGAGGGAGCATATTATGCAGAGAACAGCACTGCAAGAGAAGGAAAACTCGATACAAACCCTATACCAACCCGTTTGGCCAGCGTGGTATCGTAGGCCAATTCCTCCTTTCAAAGGAGAGGCCTGGTCCAGCATTGGACTGTTAAAGGCTGATGATGATGATGTATGTAAATAAACTTAGGAGTTGACCAAAAGACCTAAAGCACTTTAAGGAAATATTAACAGCAGGTGAAATGACACAACTTTCGTATATTCGTGAATATTGTCTCAACGATGGAACCTTGGTACAATGCCTTACATAACTAAAGAGCAACCACTTCGAAAGCGGTCTTAAGTCCTTCAAAATCATTGAAACCGGTTTTGTTGCGTCGTATGGCAAATTTTTATCGAAAACAGCACACAACTGTAAGTGGATCGGTAGTAGGTACTTTCGACTTGCTTTTGTTTTCTCCGTTTAAATGTTACGAAAATTAATAAAAACAGACTAAACTGGTATCATTGATGTTGGCATGAAAAACAAATAGAAAAAAACCCGTTTTCAATATCTTATCCATCGCTGAATAATATATTGAAAACGGGCGTAAGATATTAAAACTAGCTATAGGTATTAGGTACTAAAAATACAGTTGTATAAGTATGTTTATCATCTTAATATATAAAATCCTTGCGTTACTGACTGACTGACAGACACGCTACAGCCGAAACTATTGGGTAGCTGAAATTTGGCATGTATGTTCCTTGGGGACCGTTGGGGTGCACTAAGAAGGGATTTCCCCAAATTCCCACGGGATCGGCCAAAACGGGTAAATTTAAAAAATGCAGGCGTAGCTGCTGGCGTCCTCTAGTAACTTAATAAGGATGCAATATTTTAACTCATTTTTTTAAAAATCCTCCTGTGTCGCGGAGGACTTTACAAACATATTATTTACGATAGCTGTTTCCCGCGGTTTATAGCTCTGGGTATATAGTTTAAGACAAGTTAAGCCCGCGGCTTGACTCGGGGAGGAGGACAATTCATCAGGATACGGATTAATACCATGTTTATAAGAACACCCTCACAAATAATGCATTATTTTAAAACATATTTGGTTATCATGAAAAGGCTATTAGTTAGTAGCCAACCTTAAAAGATAGACATACCTATGCTGTCGCCGATTTTTTTTACAAACTTTTATAACAGCGCACGCAGTGGAAGCTTCTAAAAGGAAAAAGAAAACCCGATTTTGAAATATTCTTCATTAGTGCTCCACTTCTATTTGTCTTAGCGTAATGATATATAGCCTATAACCTTCCTCGATAATAGCACTATCTAACACTAAAATAGTTTTCAAATTGGACCAGTAGTTCCTGAGATTAGCGCGTTCAACCAAACAAAGTCTTCAGTTTTATATATTAGTATTAGATATTACCGTAGGCTCTGCATATTTAGGTATCAGATTGCCTTGTGTAAATAAACATTAAATATCAAATACGTATCTTCATGTTTTTACCAGTAGTATGCATTATTAAAATGTCTTTAAAGTAACTCAAATAACACATTCCTCATTGGCAATTAAATACGATTACTGAGCAAAAGTATGTACTTAAAACATACGTAGAATTACCGTTTTTCGAGGAAGTTATTTTATAATAATATGACTGTTTTTATTCCCGTGTTGGTTAAAGAAGTAATTCGTGTGACCTTCGCTTTATGGTCATGGTTGTGATAACTCAAATTATGAAGAAAAGTTTACATAAGTATATGGATAAACATATACCTACTTAGTGGTATTTGACTTCTAAGAAACTATTGAATTACTAGAGGACGCCAGCAGCTACGCCTGCATTTTTTTTTAATTTACCCGTTTTGGCCGATCCCGTGGGAATTTCGGGAAATCCCTTCTTAGTGCACCCCTACGGTCCCCAAGGAACATACATGCCAAATTTCAGCTTCCTGCGCCCAATAGTTTCGGCTGTAGCGTGTCTGGCAGTCAGTCAGTAACGCAAGGATTTTATATATTAAGATTAGTTGTTTTTTTTTCATAAAATAATAATAATAATACTCTACCACATTCACACAACACCATCTAGTCCCAAACTAAGCAGAGCTTGTACTGGGTACTAGATAATGGATAAACATACATAATATATATATACTAGAGGACGCCAGCAGCTACGCCTGCATTTTTTTTAAATTTACCCATTTTGGCTGAACCCGTGGGAATTTCGGGAAATCCCTACGGTCCCCAAGGAACATACATGCTAAATTTCAGCTTCCTGCGCCCAATAGTTTCGGCTGTAGCGTGTCTGTCAGTCAGTAAGTAATGCAAGGATTTTATATATTATGATTTTTTTGTAAATACATAGGTAGATACAATGAACCTAATTGGACCAATTTTAAGAAATAACGATTATATGACTTGCTAGCTGTATAGTTTTCGCTTTCCCATTTCATTCTGTGGGTGTCGCAATCGCAAGGGACAAATAAGAAAAATAAACGAAGCTAGCTGCCTCCGTGGTCCAGTGGATAGCGTATGGGACTGCTGATCGGAGGTCCCGGGTTCGATTCCCGGGCCGGGCAAAAGTGTTACTAGGTTTTTCGCATATTCAGTAGCATCCCGGAGTCTGGTGATCTGCCCGGTAACAGCAATAGGCTCGCCCCCTATTACGTGGGCCTAAAATTAATAAGGCGAAATGTAGGTGCCATATTACACCTCTGCCTACCCCTTCGGGGATACAGGCGTGACTACTACTATTGTAACCTAATTTGTGTCACAATACCATTGTGAATCACTAGGAGGTTTTCTTCTAGAATTCTAGACATGGGTTAAAGAGTGATATCAAGTTTTCCGTCTCGTCTTAAAGATACTACATATTTGCTTCGTTATTTTTTATTTATAGTCTGACGCCTGTATCCCCGAAGAGTTAGGCAGAGGTGTAATATGGCACCTACATTTCGCCTTATTAATTTTAGGCCCACGTAATAGGGGGCGAGCCTATTGCCGTTTCCGAGTACATTGCCAGACACCGGGATGCTACGGTGAATTCGGAAAACCCGGTGACACTTGCCCGACCCGGGAGTCGAAGCAGAGACCAGAGGGTCTAGTACGAGTTTGCACTCGATCGTCACGGTGGACGATAGCCTAGTCGACGGGAACAATTTCCATACCTACACTTTCTACTTGCGCCCCCTAGCGGTCTCTATCTATCGCTACTCTCCGTTAGGGGGCGCATTTAGAAAATGAATGGAAATTGTGCCCGTCGACTAGTCTATCGTCCACTGTGACGATCGAGTCCAAACTCGTACTAGACCCCCAGCAGACGAAATTAGATAATTCTTAAGTTTCTAGTTGTTTATCCTTTACTTCGTCACATCGGCCGTGTGACTGACCTTAGTTCCCCTTCCTCCTCTTCTTTCCTCATTTTCCTCACTGGTCGTGACTTAACTCAGCTCATGTGCTTATTATAAAAATAAACACCATGATTACAAAGTTATACGTAAGTGTTATAACTTCATTACAATATACTTCACACTTATGTGTTATCTTATCTATACTAATATAATAAAGCGGAAGAGTTTGTTTGTTTGTTTGTTTGTTTGTTTATTTGTTTGTTTGTTTGAACGCGCTAATCTCAGGAACTACCGGTCGGATCTGAAAAATTCTTTTTGTATACGATAGCCCAGTTATTCCGGAAGGCTATAGGCTATATAACATAACGCTTTGACCCTTTGGGGCCGGGCAAAAGGCTAAAAAGGCTAAAAGATAATGTCGGCTAATCTCAGAAACTAGCAGTCGGATTTCAAAAATTGTTATTGCCTATGATAGCCCAATTATTCCGAAAGGCTATAGGCTATATAAAATTACGCCACAACTTATAGGGGCCAGACAAAAATAATAAGATGGTCAGACGAGAAGGGGGAGGGTTGGGTCAAAGGCAAAAAAGGCTAAATGAATAGGATACAATCTATATGGGTATCGTTTTCGGCATTTTCGGGACACTGATTAATAATATGAAATTTATTTAGTGATCCAAGATGGCGGACGGGAAATCAAAGATGGCGGATGGGAAAATTTTAAAAATCAATATGGGTATCGCCTTCGATATTTTAAGGGATGGGGAATCGAAATACAACATCTTTTTCGTGATCAAAGATGGCGGATGGATTTTTTTTAAAAATCAATATGGGTATCGTCTCCGATGTTTAAAGGGATGGGGAATCCAAATACAACATCTATTTCGTGATTCAAGATGGCGGATGGGAAATCAAAGATGGCTGATGGGAAAAATTTAAAAAATCAATATGGGTATCATCTCTGATGATTTAAGGGATGGTGAATCCAAATACAACATCTATTTCGTGATCAACGATGGCGGATAGGAAATCAAAGATGGCGGACGGGATTTTTTTTTAAAGTCGATATGAGTATCGTCTCCAATATATAAAGGGATGGGGAATCCAAATCCAACATCTATTTTATGATCAAAGATGGCGGATGGGAAATCAAAGATGGTGGATGGGAAAGTTTTAAAAAATCAATATTGGTATCGTTTGCGATGTTAAAAGGGAAGGGGAATGCAAATACAACATCTGTTTCGTGATTCAAGATGGTGGATGGGAAATCAAAGATGGCGGATGGGAAAAAATTAAAAAATCAATATGGCTATCGTCTCCGATATTTTAAGGGGTGGAGAATCCAAATACAACATCTATTTCATGATCAAAGATGGCGGATGGGAAATCAAAGATGGTGGAGGGGAAAGTTTAAAAAAATCAATATTGGTATTGTTTGCGATGTTAAAAGGGAAGGGGAATGCAAATACAACATCTGTTTCGTGATTCAAGATAGTGGATGGGAAATCAAAGATGGCGGATGGGAAAAAATTAAAAAATCAATATGGCTATCGTCTCCGATATTTTAAGGGGTGGAGAATCCAAATACAACATCTATTTCGTGATCAAAGATGGCGGATGGGTTTTTTTTTAAATCAATATGGGTATCGTCTCCGATGTTTAAAGGGATGGGGAATCCAAATACAACATCTATTTAGTGATTCAAGATGGCGGATGGGAAAAATTTTAAAAATCAATATTGGTATCGTCTGCGATGTTAAAAGGGATGGGGAATGCAAATACAACATCTGTTTCGTGATTCAAGATGGTGGATGGGAAATCAAAGATGGCGGATGGGGAAAAAATAAAAAATCAATATGGCTATCGTCTCCGATATTTTAAGGGGTGGAGAATAAAAATACAACATCTATTTCGTGATCAAAGATGGCGGATGGGTTTTTTTTTTAATCAATATGGGTATCGTCTCCGATGTTTAAAGGGATGGGGAATCCAAATACAACATCTATTTAGTGATTCAAGATGGCGGATGGGAAAAATTTTAAAAATCAATATTGGTATCGTCTGCGATGTTAAAAGGGATGGGGAATGCAAATACAACATCTGTTTCGTGATTCAAGATGGTGGATGGGAAATCAAAGATGGCGGATGGGGAAAAAATAAAAAATCAATATGGCTATCGTCTCCGATATTTTAAGGGGTGGAGAATAAAAATACAACATCTATTTCGTGATCAAAGATGGCGGATGGGTTTTTTTTTTAATCAATATGGGTATCGTCTCCGATGTTTAAAGGGATGGGGAATCCAAATACAACATCTATTTCGTGATTCAAGATGGCGGATGGGAATTCAAAGATGGCGGATGGGAAAAATTTAAAAAAATCAATATGGGTATAGTCTCCGATGTTTAAAGGGATGGGGAATCCAAATACAACATCTATTTCGTGATCAAAGATGGCGGATGGGAAATATAATAATATAAAAAATGTTATTATTGGGAAAAAGTGGTAGTGGTATTTGATGTTCGATGCAGATAATGGCTATGTCCAGTGGATACCTCTCCTACGAAACCCTTCATGGGCGAGTCAGACTTGCACTTGATTTAATTATTTAATACCTAGCCATAGTATTTAATAGTACCATACCACCATGTAGTACTCATATACCACCTTCTCATCTCCTTACAATAGTAGTTTTTCTACCCTAGAAATAATTTATATGGCAAAACAACTTTGCCTAGCAATTAAGAGATTAAACACTTATGTTGTTGGTAACTTTGTTCTGAATAAGTTGGAAAAGAGTTACCTAAAAATTAATATGAAATGTAAATACATTAAAAAGGCGATACGGAGTTCGCCGGGACAGCTAGTACTAATATAATTATGAAGAGTTTGTTTGTTTGGTTGAACGCGCTAATCTCAGGAACTACTGGTCCGATTTGAAAAATTCTTTCAGTGTTAGATAGCCCATTTATCGAGGAAGGCTATAGGCTATATAACATCAGTCTATGAGCCACAGGAGCGGAGCAGTAGCCTTAAATAACGCGGGTGGAACCGCGGGCTCATCTAGTACTTATTAAATCTGTATTCGTAAAATTCTTGAGTTACTGACTGATAGCCGACACACAAACGAAATTACTGAGGGTCTAGTACGAGTTTTACACGGTGACGATAGACTGGTCGTCGGGAACAATTTCCATACATTTTCTAAATGCGCCCCCTAGCGGACTCTATTGATCGCTACTCTCCGTTAGGGGTGCTTTTAGAAAATGTATGGAAATTGTTCCCGTCGACTAGGCTATCGTCACCGTGACAATCGTGTGTAAATCTCGTACTAGACCCTCTGGGCGCAAGAAGCTGTTTGGAACGTACCTATGTCCGGTGTCGTAAGAGCCGACCGAGGGAGCATATTATGCAGAGAACAGCACTGCAAGAGAAGGAAAACTTGATGCAAACCCTATACAAACCCTTTTGGCCAGCGTGGTATAGTAGGTCAATTCCTCGTTTCAAAGGAGAGGCCTAGTCCAGCAGTGGACTGTTACAGGCTAATGATGATGATGTTCGTTGGGAACCGTAAGGGATTTTCTGGAAATCCTTTCTTAGTGCACCCCTACGATTCCCAAAGAACATACATTCATCGAGCCAATTTATCCTATACATGTAATTTGCACCCAAAAGATAGGACGGTATTTCAAGCATTGCAAGCGCCCGCTTTACATAGCGGCTTATTAAAAATACATACATACATAGATTCACGCCTGTTTCCCCGAAGGGGTAGGCAGAGGCATATTAAACGCCCACTTTTCGCCAGTGTTTTGATCCCACGTAATAGGTGGCGAGCCTATTGCCGCTTATTGGGACATTTCGTTTGCCAGAGCCTCGTCCGTTGATCGGGTGCACCACTTGCAGGTGAGGTTGGCTTGGGACCCTAAGTTCTTGGTGGGAACCCTATGCACCCGTTTTTATTAAAAATAGCCTTAAGATTTTTTTAATAATATCACCAAGACACATTAATGAATTGAACTGACATATCATGTTCCAAGTAATGTTTTTATTAATTATAATATTTTGCGAAATCAATGAAAACGCACACGCAATTAATTACGTAACAAGGTCTTTGTTCACTTCCTGTATCAATGATCTTGTCTTACGATTATAATTACGAAATAATTAGTTCGATGACTGTTTACAGCGTTTCTTTGTAATAAATCAATATCATCATCCAATAAGACAATAGGGAAGTTTCCTGCAAGTGAAATAAATTATACAAGTATTTTTATCTAGTGAAACATGTCAAAATAATAGTAGTTTCATTCATCAATTAATGTTTAAACTTTATTTAATCTTTTTTATCGTCAATTTATCTTAATATATAAAATCCTTGCGTTACTGACTGACTGACAGACACGCTACAGCCGAAACTATTGGGCGCAGGAAGCTGAAATTTGGCATGTATGTTCCTTGGGGACCGTAGGGGTGCACTAAGAAGGGATTTCCCGAAATTTCCAGGGGATCGGCCAAAACGGGTAAATTAAAAAAAAATTCGGGCGTAGCTGCTGGCGTCCTCTAGTACTAATATATAAAGCTGAAAAGATTGTTTATTTGTTTAGTTGAACGCGCTAATCTCAGGAACTACAGGACCGATTTCAAAAATTCTTTCAGTGTTAGATAGCCCATTTAACAAGGAAGGCTATATAACATCACGCTATGAGTCACGGGAGCGGAACAGTAGCCTTAAATAACGCGGGCGTAACCGCGGGCTCATCTAAATAACTTGGAAAACTTAGTGGTGCGCGCCGTGAATTCGAACCCGATACCCTTTGCATGGCAGTCCGTTGGTATCTCCACTAGGCTATCGCTGTGTACATTGTTTTGTAAACGTAATTATAAAATGTTTAGATCGATGACTGTCTTTGTTTCTTTGTAACAAACTAGAGGACGCCAGCAGCTACGCCTGCATTTTTTTTAAATTTACCCGTTTTGGCCGATCCCGTGGGAATTTCGGGAAATCCCTTCTTAGTGCACCCCTACGGACCCCAAAGAACATACATGCCAAATTTCAGCTACCTGCGCCCAATAGTTTCGGCTGCAGCGTGTCTGTCAGTCAGTCAGTAACGCAAGGATTTTATATATTAAGATAACACAGGGGTTTTCCTCTTTATCTAGAACTAATTAGTCCAGTTTGTCTAGATTTTTTTTAAAGACTACACTTCTCGTTAGGAGTACATGTCTGTGTCGCGGGAACTTTACTAACATTCGACGACCGGTTGGCGCCGCGGGAGTGTAAGCGACTGATACGCCGAAGGTCGAAATATTTGTATGAATGAATATGGATGTTTGTCTTGGTCTGGCTGGGAGCTTATATGTATAATATGTATGTATTTACAAAAAAAAAGTATATATGTATGTGTATCCATTATTTAGTACCCATAACACAAGCTCTGCTTAGCTTGGGACTAGATGGTGATGTGTGTATGTGGTAGAATATTATTATTATTATTCAGACTAACAGCCAGATTTGTAGCGTGCAAACTGACATTTTGGTCTCCTGGCTACGTTATAAAGGTGTAAAAAAACAATCCCTAAGTCCAAAGTCTACTCGTTTGTATTATAGTCAGCTAGTAAAGATATTCGCTGACCCGGAATTGTTTTACCTTACAAGCCTGCTTCTGACAATGAAGAACACATAAAGGCTAGATTTATCCAATATGGTGCAGTCGATTGGGAGTTATGCGCGTACTTACAAACATTTTAATGATTAATTTCTATTTACATAGATCTCTATTAGACAAATTCATCAATCCAGAAACGGCACGTAAAGCTGTCAGTCTCGGTTCTTGTCTCAGGACAAGCAACTTTAGGCCATGTCGGAGGCTTTTCGGCGTTCTGAAAACTCCAACATCAGAGTTGGCCACACACTCACAAAGAAAAAAATAAAGAATGTTTATCAGTTACTATACTACAAGCTCTGCTCAAGGGCGTCGCCAAGGGGGGCAGCTGCCCCCCCCCCCCCTAGAGATTCAAAATCCCCTATAATTCACATTTTTCTTAGTACTTTTGTACTTTTTTTAACTTGCCTCCTCCTAGGCCATTTTGCCAGGCTGGCGACTTTGCCCTCCTTGCCAATCGGTGGGCGACGCCCCTGGCTCTGCTTAGTTTGGGGTCAGTTGACCATATTATTATGTGGGTTGTCCTAGTATCATCATTCATTGTTTTGTCCTGGTCACAATTTATTTGGGGTCGGCGCAGTACGTCCTTCGCTTCCATGCTTCTCTATCGCCCGTCATCTGATCGTTTACCCCTTTCTCTTTCATATCCTCACACAATCCATCCATCTTTTCCTTGGCCGTTCTCTCTTTTTGACCTAGTATATTATCGTTTAAGTAAGATCATTAATTTTAACCTTTAGTTCAACAGCGCCAAAGCAAATATATTTTTCACACCTCTGAGAAGTACGAAGTACTTATTATAGGCTGTAGGCCATTGATCTGTGTAAAATTATCTCAATGTTGTAGGCACATACAAGTGTCATACTTAAACCAATGAATACAGATTTACATAATAGAAGCGCTTTTCTTGAGGATTTCGTGTGCCGATTCCAACTGGCATGTTGACGGTTGTCAGTGTAGTACGTAGTTGGCGCCGTTGGCGGCGCTGGCGTCGTTCTCCGTCTCTCTTGCTCTCGTAGTTAAGATACATAGGAGAAACTTTCGTCTCAGACTCACAGCGAGACTGCCACGCCGCCAAGCGGCAATTTGAGTCACTGAAAATTTGTCTACAGAGCGCCCATAAGAAATGCGCCTCTATTGTTAATATCTACGCTCTATGGCTGAATAATTAATACTTTTTATACCTATAATAGGCCTCTTTTTTCCTTTAGCAAATACAAGACTCATTGAAAATACAGTCTGTTGTACAACCCCGTGGGTGGATTGTACCAAGCTCATCTCATCTCAAACTAGGCAGTCTTGTGCTAAATCAACCGGACAAGTGATTTATAGTGTAATTTTATAGATTTTTTTGTGTAACAATTTTGTCAGCGTCTTTTTATTTGTTTAATGGAGCCTGCGGCTACACTCACGTTATTTAGCGCTACTGTTCTAGCCTAGCCTATTCAACACAAAAAAAATGCTTCAAATCGGTCTAGTACTTCTTAAGAATAGCTCACTCAATCAAACAAACAAGCTTTTTTGAACTATATCCATTCATTGGAGAGGCATAATTCAATTCAATTCATTTATTTCAGAACAATATACATTGTGTTGAAAATATAATCTTACTTATCAAATCTAAATATCCAGACTACGGCAGGCTGATGATGATGATTAAGTTTATTTAAAAGGAAATGTGCACGTGCCTCACATCGTGATGTTATAGCCAACTTAAAATAATTCCTGTTGAATCGGACCAGTAGTTACTGAGATTAGCGTGTTCAATCAAACAAACAAACTCTACAGCTCTATAATATCAATAAATATAGAAACTAAGATTAGCCATGAATGACGCAGTTGGGTATTCCGTATATTTAGTCTTTAATTCATTACATATTTAGTCTTTAATTCATTATATACTAAATTGATTCATAAAACGCCTGTATGCAATGTTAGATGAAAAGCCAAATACATTTTTTTTCTACTTTTCCTAGTCGGGACTGAATTTTTTTGCTAACCCATTTGCGATATATATTGTGACATGCAAAATTTGATATAAAATACTTTTCATCCAATAACCAGATCGGTGAAGGTCGCTCTTCTACGGATCTTACACTATACGATAATGTTTCCTATTTTTTGGTGTATGTTTTCTTATAAAGCTGCGAGAGTCTGTGGTATGTTCACATACAAAGGTGAAGGTCGCTGTTCTAAGGATCTTATACTAGTACTTAGTAGGAAGTTTTACGGCTAGTTATGAAAAATGTCATAAATAGGGCTCAAGTGTGCTTCAACTCTGGAGGTCAACATTTAATACACATCATATTTAAATCATAATGCAACTAAACCTCATGGCACAAATATATATATTAAAATAAAATTGGGCAAGTGCGAGTCGGACTCGCGCACGAAGGGCTCCGTACAATCATCATCATCTATAAATGAAAATAACGTTTTCACCACAGCAGCTCAAACATGCCACTTTTGCTGCGAGACAACAGTGAACAAATCGATTTTGGAATTCGGCCTCAAAGAAAACACCTTCGGAAACGCAAATAAAAAAAGATATTTGTAATAAAGAAATTACTTTTTTTATATGTTATTGTATACATGTTTAATTTATCATTGGATTTTAATAAAAATAAGTCTAATTAAAAGTTTAAAATTGGTATTTAACCAATACATTTTTATTTCGAATTACAACAATGATACATTTGAAAAATAAACATCAGGGACGCGGTATTAAAACGCGATTTATAAAAGTAGCGGGAATAAAAATTTCGCTGATGTGTCGTAACGTGTTAAATTATATCAATATATAAAATAATCTAAAAAGATGAGTGAAACTAGCGATGGTGACTGTACTTTAACACCAGAAGAGTTAAATCAACAAGTGATTAATGCAGAATTCAATCTATTCCTCTTCATTTCTGTCTCCTATGTAATATGTGTTCTCACTGCTGTAGTGAAAAATTATGTGTGCTACACGAGAGCAAAGTTTTTTGTATCTTGTGCTGTTGAGTCCCTCACAACGCTCAGGATTCTAAGGGCAATTTCAGATTAGCGTTTTATACGCGCGTATAAGCTCGTTTTTGGAAGCGCATGTAGGCGCGTAAAGGCTCGCCTTTTGGCACACGCGCAACTCGTACGAGTGTTGACGCTCTTCTAAGCTCGTATAGCCGCAAGTCGTCAGAATCCATGTTGACACTGACAAGATGTCACTACCGTTTCGAGCGAACACGCCGAAATATGCCCGTTCGATTTTTTGAAGCTCGTAATGTAGCGCGCGTGTAAGCGCGTATGCTGAAACGACCGTGTACGCGCAGAAAAATACGCTAATCTGAAACCACTCTAACTTTGATTCACTCGCTACGCTCGTGAATCAATCATAGAATCCTTCACTTGCTCGGGACTCAAAATCAGCACTCGAAACAAAAAACAACTTTGCTCTCTTGTTGCACAAATAACTATTGTTGTATGTTTATCTACTTAAATATTTTTTAATCTTCTACCTGTTTATTAAAATCGAGCAACAAATTGCTTAAAAATTACGTTTGTATGGGAGCCCCCCTTTATTTCTTAAATTTTTTATTTAAATATTTATTTTGAAAGGTATCTAATATACCTACAACTACATATTCTGTGAAAATTTTAAGCGTCTACCTGTTACCGTTACTAATTTTTAACAAAAATACGAAAAAAACTCGTTTATTGTATGGGACCCCCTTAATATTTTATTTTTTTTATTTTTAGTATTTGTTGTTATAGCGGCAACCGAAATACATAATTTGTGAAAATTTCAGCTTTCTAGCTGTCATGGTTTACGAGATACAGCCTGGTGACAGACAGACATACAGACAGCGGAGGCTTAGTAATAGAATCCCGTTTTTTACCTTTTAGGTACGGAACCCTAAAAACTAATTCTAGTTTTCTAATTTAGAAACGAAGTAGTAGCTAAACCAAATAGGGTCATTACTTTTGCGCCACCCGTTACTTGACTTTGTCTGCGGTACGACCTGCGTGCTTTACATAATATCTAAACCTTCATCAAGAATCACACTACCTATTGGTGAACACTATAAAAAGCGGTTTGGTCGTTTTTGAATTAATCGCGTTCATACAGACAGAAAACAAAGGAGGATTCATCTTGCTGTGACCTCTGGCTGTGTTTGTCTGTTTGTAAAAACGCAATAAATTATTTATTTATTTTATTTATAGTGTCACGCCTGTATCCCCGAAGGGGTAGGCAGTCGTAAATATTACACCCACATTTCGCCATGATTTTTTTTAGGTCCACGTAATAGGGGGCTAGCCTATTGCCGTTACCGGGCACATCACCAGACATCCGGGCTGCTACTAAGTATTCGGAAAAACCCAGTAACCCTTTTGCCCGACCCGGGAATCAAACCCGGTACCTCCGATCAGCAGTCCCATACGCTATCCACTGGACCACGGATGCAATAAACTACCAAACGGATATTTTTATTTGTTTCCTGAGGAAGGTTATTTATCATCCTTGCGTTACTGACTGACTGACAGACACGCTACAGCCGAAACTATTGGGCGCAGGAAGCTGAAATTTGGCATGCATGTTCCTTGGGGACCGTAGGGGTGCACTAAGAAGGGATTTCCCGAAATTCCCACGGGATCGGCCAAAACGGGTAAATTAAAAAGAAATGCAGGCGTAGCTGCTGGCGTCCTCTAGTATTTTATAGTAGTTGTGAGTACTGTTTGTTGTAGCACATTATGTTTGTAGTTTACATATTAAGTTATTACGGTCGTACATATTACATAATGTCTGTACTTCCACTTAGAGCTGGTTATTCGTCACACAGTAAGTACAATGTAACAAGCAATTAACTGTTAATGCTACAGAAATAATGACATTATATACTTGGTGCCAGAAACAAAAAATCATGCCTCACGCACAAAATAGACTTAATGGCAGCTTATGAAAGAAGAAGAAAGAAAGAAAGAAAAAACATTTATTAGACACACCAGTACAAAACAGAACAACAAAGTTTCATGTAATGACCAAAAGGAAAAGCAAAAAAGAAAAAAACACATACAAAAAAAAAAAAAGTGCAGTGTGTCCAAAAGGTCGCAGCTCAGCCTGTGCTACAGATGACCGCAGCGCTTATAATATCCGATATCTATACACATAAATAAAATTGAAGACGTGTCTGTTTGTAATATTAAAATAACCGCTTTTTACTAAATGCATATGGACGTATACACAGTACATATACCGAAATTGTAATTTTTAATTTTTTTGTCTGTCTGTCGGTCTGTCTGTCTGTGTGTTTGTTCTCGCTACTCCCTGGAACGGCTGGACCGATTCTTCTTCTTTCACTGGCGGATAGCTGATGTACCAAGAAGGAACTTAGGCTATAAATTAACCGGGTACGCGAAGTAGTTCCCTCAGGGCACGGGTGAAACCGCGGGAAACAGCTAGTATGACATAAAGACTGTATATTTAATACTGTATTTTTGTTGTTTAGGGGAGGGCTGGACGAATACCAGCGTCCGGAATGCACTAGCATCACTGGAGATTATCCAGCCACCTTTTTTGGCCAGCGATGGGACACAGACCTCACCATATTCTATTGCAATTGAAGCATTGGGTGCAACAAGGGCGTATGTTGTAAAAATGAGTTTGGAGAAAATTGATGATGAAAGTTTTAAAGTCTTAATATTATTTTAATACTTATAATTTAACTTACATTTACTTTATTATTTCTTAGTCCTATAATTTAGCAAAAAGATTAGGGTATCATAACTATTTTAAAGCAACCAGAAACATCGTAAAATCATATTTTTTTTTACTTGCATTATTCGCCCTTGTTGCACCCAACTAGTAAACAGACAGGCCGTTAATATTTATTATGGATTTTTAAGGAAAATAAATTACAATTTAAATACTTATGTAATCACTTTTAAATAAAATGTAACTTAAACATGTGCATTTATTACAATCACCAACAAATATTCAATTTCTTAATATTTTTTCTGTCTGTCGCGTTTTTAATCAGATTCATCAAAATATTCACTAGGCTGAAGGGAATCTTCTGAATCAGCTGCAACTGGCCTCCTGTATGGTCCCGCTTCATCCGCCTGGCCTGCCTTGAAGGTCAGGACCTGTTTCAACCACTCAGCATTTTCAGGTTTCATTAATGGCGTCAAGGATAAAACATCCCTAATCTTTACGTCTTTTATTCCAGGTTTTTCTACCTGCTGCAAATTCAAATCATGTTTGCTTACTGACAAAACATTCTTCTTTTATTTTTTGGAACAACACGTGGTTATGTTTAAAAACCTTTTTAGGTACCTTCTTTCTCGAGCCGATTCTTCACCCAAACTTCTCTTTAACTTTCGTACGTTTTTTTACCTTCTTTCATCCCTTTTTTGTGGGTACTCATATTTACTCTGGCCAGCATCTGATGTAAAATCACTTGAATCACTCTTTTCAGTAATTTTTAACATTAATAAGTATTCAAAAACTGCATACAGGTCGTAACGTATTTAAATTTAAACGCACTTTTCGTATGTATGCAACAAGGGCGTAGCGCCACCTTCGCAATCAATGATTATCACGCCACCTGGGAGTGGCTGAGCGAAACGAGTTTTTGGGATGCGAAACTAGATAGTGCTGTGCATGTTTTTATGTAATAACACTAATAACATCGAAACGGGCTTTGGGTACCGAACGCCCTTGTTGCTCCCAATGCTTCAAATGTTTTTTTTTTTTATAAATGTTCTAATACTACTACTTATTTGTATATGTACCTACTTGTTTTCTATTATGTGTCCTATGTGCTGTTTCAAGAAAAAAACTTCTTTTCTTCGTTCACAACACAGACCTATACATGTCAAACCTCTATTCTAGATGATGCCGGCTTGTCCTAGCTACCTAAATGACTTCTTGAGAAGAAAGGCCTAAACAAAATCAGAGTCAACTCAGTGTTTTTTTGTCTTTCATTTCATCATCTTTATCGTTTCTTATTCGTTTAAGGCGCTGTACTTAGTCAAAATAGGCTTCACAAAACAGTTTTTTAGCCAAATGTATACATTTTAGAGCAGCTAAAAAAATATATGTTAATCTTGATCATATTTATGGGGGACCATTGTGTTCAAAACACGTTTTCGGTAAATTTTCTCGATACAAAAAAACCATAAAATAATCATTTAAATTGAAATTGTAGTAATTGTAACTGTATTATTTATAAACAAATCTTGATAATATTAATAACAGTGATGTAATATATAATAATAAAGGGAACTGTTGTTTTTATTTATCGATTGGAATAAGATATTTGTAAGGATTAATGTATTTAATGATAAATAACTCGTTTTGAACGTCCCGTCGTCGTCGCGCTTCTCTTTCTTATGTATACAATCCGACAGTGACAGCAACAGCTGAACTCAGTAGCTGTACACGGCGCCTTAAAATTCAGACTAAATAATGGGTAGTAAGCCCTGTTCTGACACTTTAGTTTTTTTATTGTTTTCTTGTAGGTAATGTTTTGTTTTTATTCTGATATTTATTTGTGTGCGTGTTGAGAATAAAATTATTTTTTTCTTTCTTTTTTTCTAGTAATAAAATCGTGGGGAGACCTGCATATCTGAGAGTTCTCCATAATGTTCTCGAAAGACATGTGAAGTCTGCCAACCCGCATTCGGCAAGTCTGATGGACTATGGCCTAACCCATTTTATAACTAGATGAGGCCTTTGCCCAGCATTGAGACAAATTATAAACAAGGCTAAACATAATAGGGCGTATTTTTGCTAAAGGTCTAACCTACAAGGTGAACCGCGGTTAGATCCACGTTAACTTAATATATAAAATCCTTGCGTTACTGACTGACTGACAGACACGCTACAGCCGAAACTATTGGGCGCAGGAAGCTGAAATTTGGCATGTATGTTCCTTGGGGACCGTAGGGGTGCACTAAGAAGGGATTTCCCGAAATTCCCACGGGATCGACCAAAACGGGTAAATTTAAAAAAAATGCAGGCGTAGCTGCTGGCGTCCTCTAGTAGCTTATAGGCTCCCTCGATAAATGGTATATACAACACATCAATAATTATTCAAATCGGAGCAGTCGTTTCTGAGATTAGCGCGTTCAACCAAACAAACACGTCAGCTTTACAATAATTTTAATATTAGCCTATAGATTAATGGACCACCAAGACCGTTATATTCCTATTATAATACAAATATGGATAATAAAACTAATTTTTAATAAGTTCCGTGTTCTTAAATTACTGTCATGTCTGCCGCGCATTGATTTTCATGGCCGACCATTAAATGCGCAAAGAGGCTATTGTTGATATAAACAAGCAGTTTGTAGCCGCAACACGTGTAGCCGCGTGGGTTGTGAAATACACTAGATCGCTTCTCTTCGGGCCAGCCGTTTTATACGATAAATATAAAGACTTACTGAGTGAGTTTATTTATAGCGGCGATAGCCTTGTGGTGTACGTAACTGACTGCCGAGCCGATGGTCTCGGGTTCGATCCCCAGGTACCTCGGGCACACACCTCTGACTTTTCGAAGTTATGTGTGCATTAGGAATGTTAATTATATAGCTCGCTTAATAATGTGTCCGGTAGATGGCAATAGGCTCGCCCCCTATTACATTGGGACCGAAACGTAACAGGCGAAATGTGGGTGTGTAATACACTTTGCCCACCCCTTCGGAGATAAAGGCGTGAAGTTATGTTTTGTTATGCACTAAGACTTATTGAGTGAGTTTATTTACATAGCAATATTAACTCGCATCTTTATAGTGCTAGCTTTCAACATCTCTTTTATGCCGTTTCATTAGCCCACTGGGTCGTCGCCAGCCGATTGCCTAGGGGAGGGGGGGGGGTCAAAGTTGCCAGTCGATTGCCTAGTTGCAAAGTTGCCAGCCGATTGCCTATAGGAGGGGGGGGGGGGGCAAAGTTGCCAGCCGATTGCCGAGGGGAGGGAGGGCAAAGTTGCCAGCCGATTGCCGAGGGGAGGGAGGGCAAAGTTGCCAGCCGATTGCCTAGGGGAGGGGGGTAGCAAAGTCACCAGCCGGTGGCCTAGGGGGGGATGCAAGTTGATATGGAAAATGGGAAAAGTACTGAGAAAAGTATGAATTGTAGGGGTTTTTGAATCTCTAGGGCGGGGGAGCTGCCCCCCTCTCCCCCCCCCTCTGGCGACGCCCTTACCTGTCAGACAGTAACGGAAGATTTTTATGATGATGATCATCATCATCGCCATAGCGTTATCCCGGTTGCATCCAAGACTTACACGCCTTGGAGCCCGAGGTCCGCTTACTGGTCTAACCAGATATGACAGAATATCAACTTTTCCACAGAGCGACTGCCGTCTGACCTCCACAACCCAAAGGGATAGCGATATGCAATGGTTTAGACCAGTATCAGTTTATTTAAGGTTACTGACGCCGCGTAACGACTGTCAAAGATCTTCAGTTGGGACCGACGTTTTAACGTGCTCTCCGAGGCGTGGGACAAGCGATAATTAACAATTTTTTTTTAATTTATAGTCTCGCGCCTGTATCCCCGAAGGGGTAAGCAGAGTAACGTATTAACAATTTAATACGCACATAACTCCGGAAAGTCATTGGTGCCGGAATGAATTTTATGACGATGATATTGAGAGTTTATTAATAGCATAGGAAGTCGTTCTTATATTAATTAATATACAACATATATCTAGTTTTTACAAAGGCGGAAAAAATCATTCACATAAATAACCTAAGAGTAGAATTCCATGTTTTTTATTAGGTTTTTAATGTTCCTACGTCATTCTAAAACTATAAATAAAATATGATAAATTATAGGTATGGTATGATATACCGTTATCGCCAAATCATTCTAAGCTATTATAAAACGTGACATAGGCTTTGATTATATCAAAGACTAGAGGACGCCAGCAGCTACGCCTGCATTTTTTTTAAATTTACCCGTTTTGGCCGATCCCGTGGGAATTTCGGGAAATCCCTTCTTATTGCACCTCTACGGTCCCCAAGGAACATACATGCTAAATTTCAGCTTCCTGCGCCCAATAGTTTCGGCTGTAGCGTGTCTGTCAGTCAGTCAGTAACGTAAGGATTTTATATATTAAGACTAGATGAGCCCGCGGTTTTTAAGCCTACTGCTCCGCTCCCCTGGCTCATAGCGTGATGTTTTATAGCCTATAGCCTTCCCCGATAAATTCGCTATCTAACACTGTTTTTTTTTTCAAATAGGACCAGTAGTTGTTGAGACTTGCGCGTTCAAGCAAACAAACAAACTCTTCAGCTTTATATATTAGTATAGATTAAAGGTATGGTAGATTAAAAATATACCGTTATGGTCAAAGATTACTATTATTGATTATTTTATAAATGCAAAAGTGTGTGTGTGTATTGTCCGTTTTCAATGCAAAACGGGTGGATCCATTTTGATTTTTTGGGAATAAATAGACTGCCTCCGTGGTCCAGTTGATAGCGTATGCGACAGCTGATCGGAGGCCCCGGGTTCGATTCCCGGGTCGTGCAAAAGTGTTGCTGGGTTTTTCCGAATTCTCAGCAGGAGTCTGGTGTTGTGCCCGGTAAGCAATAGGCTCGCCCCCTATTACGTGGGACCTAAAAATTCATGGCGAAATGTGGGTGTAAAACATGAATACCTATTACGCCTCTGCCTACCCCTGCGGGGATACAAGCGTGAGTCTACAAAAAAAAATAAAAAAATGCTCACGCCTTTTTCTCGTTGGAGTAGGCAGAGACAACAGAATGCCACTTGCTTCTATCCTTACAAACCTCACGCGCTTCCTCTACAGATTTACACTCATTACTCTTTTCATACATAGGTACTAGTGGACACTTGTATTATATGCCGTGTGGTTGACGGCATAGAATACAAGTGTCACCACCCCCTATCTTCCCGTGGGTGTCGTAAGAGCCGACTAAGGGATAACACGATGCAAATACCATCTTTGCATAGAGACGGAAAACTCGACATCAAACCCTATACGACTGCCTCGTTGGTCTCGCGGCATAAATGTGCGCGTTGGATCGTGAGGTCTCGGGTTCGATTCCTGGGTCGGGCAGTGTTATTGGGTTTTTCTGTCACGAAATTCTCAGTAGCAGCACGGAGTCTGGAAATGTGCCCGGTACGACAATAGGCTCGCCCCTTATTACGTGGGACTAAAGTATATCTGGCGAACAGTGGGTGTAGAAATACACCTCTGCCTACCCCTTCGGGGATAAAAGGCGTGACGTTATGTATGTATGTATGTACCTACATAGGTACTACATGCTCGCCGGTTACGGTGTACGCTAGTTTAATACAAATACAGTTTTTGATGATTTGTTGTTGTTGCTTTTTATACAATCTAAGGTTGTTTTTTACCCTTGGATAGATTATTTATTATTAAATTTCAAAGGATCCTCCTTTAAGTAATTTATTTTAATTTAGGTACGACAAAAAATGAGTAACCGAGCAAATTATTTATTGATAATTACGGATTAATCTGTTTACTGTCAGGGTCCCGTGGTTTCATTTGCATTTTTTTGTTGTTGTTTAAAGTCATAAGAACATAATAAACCCTTTTTAATGTTTATAACATACAAGATTAGCAAACTTTATAACTTTAACTTTATTTAAAAAATGACTACTGAGTTAAGAATAAATCCAATGTCGCGGAGGAATCACAATTAAGGAATGCAAGTCTCGCGAGATTTGGGCTTAAGCGAGATCTCGCGAGATTATTAAGCCAATCTCGCGAGATCTCGCCAATTTCGAGATCTCGCGGGATTGGCAGTTTTGTATGTTTTTTTTTTGTAAATAATTGCAATATTTTAATAAATTAGGACAAAAATAATAACCATTTTAAGTATAATAAGATAAAAATTATTTTTCACGAATTTTCAATAGACTTTTATGCTTCAAACATTGTTTGACGTACCTACCTATCTGTCTATAATATATTTTATAAAATTTTATGAAGTAAACTTTTACGGACGGATCTGTCAAATAAGAAATTAAAGAAACAACCAGTCTTCGCTTCTAATATCAAATGAAAACATTAAGTAATAAAACATTTCTTTTATAATAAACAAAACAACGAGAGGTCAAAAAAATAAACTTAGGTACTTATCATCTATGTTACTAAACTGGAGTACTATTACCAATTAGGTAAATAAACCTATATCTAGTCTGTAGACCTTTTAGATATTACATATTAATTAACAAAATAGTAATATGCCAATAAGGCAGACTATTAGAAATTACAGATCTTAATCAACAAAATATACCAATCAAAGGAAAGATTGGTTCAGTTCAAATCACAAGCCATTATTACGAATTATTTTCAAAGTAGCTCCTGCAGAAGCACAAAATGTCCAAAGAATCGTCTGCTAAACGGCTTCCTTTTCTGTTGGCCAGATAACCAGCCGCTGAGAAGGCCCTTTCGGATTCAACTCTAATTGAAACCGCAGTTCTCAGGCAAACATCCACGAACTGCATGTGTTTGCCGTTTGACCCCCCGGACTCGTATAAATTCATTTCATTTTTTATTAATGCCGATACCGACAGATTGCGATCCGTCCGTGTCAGTTCGCGCTTCGAATAAGACTTTTTTATGCTCGAGTGCAATCTCGTGAATCTCGCGAGATCTCGCCCATTTTTCGACCGAGATTAATCTCGCTAAAAAAGGCCGAGATCTCGCGAGAACGAGATTGCATTCCCTAATCACAACGTACTGTTCCGTCAAAGAGCTCAGATATTTACGAGTATATAGAGGCGCATTTCCTATGGGTGCTCCGCAGAAAAACTTTCTGTGACCGAAATTATGCCGTCGGGCTGTGACAGTTGTGGTTCGTTCCTACAATGTATCTTAACTACGAGAGCAAGAGAATCGAAGAACGACGCCAGCGCCGCTAACGGCTCCAACTACGAACTAAACTGGAGACAGTCGCCACTTGGAATCAGTACACGAAATCCTTAAGAACTGCGCTTCTATGTAAATCTGTATTCATTGACTTAAACCACTACGCCTGCTTACTTTATCCATTATCTCTGGAAGATGGCATACTACCCCGCCTACCCCGGCAAAGCAAGACTATTCATTATGTATCTTTATGACCGAAATTTAAATAGAGATAAGAAAAACATCGTGAGGAAACCTGCATGTCGGAGAGTTTTCCATAATGTTCTAGAAAGACATGTGAAGTCTGCCAACCCGCACTTGGCCAGCGTGGTGGACTATGGCCTTACCCTTCTCATAGTGAGAAGAGGCCCGTGCTCAGCAGAGGGACAGTATAAAGGGCTGATGATTATGATGGCACAAGGAGAAAATCCATTGGTAATAAATACTTAATAAATACTTAACTCCGTTAGTAATAATTGTCCGTGTGGTGACGGATTAAGAATACGGATTGTCACCACCCCATATCATCCCATGGGTGTCGTAAGAGCCGACAGAGGGAGCATGTTATGCAGAGAACAGCACTGTAAGAGAAGGAAAACTTGATACAAACCCTATACCAACCCGTTTGGCCAGCATGGTATAGTAGGCCAATTCCTCCATTCAAAGGAGAGGCCTAGTCCAGCAGTGGACTTTTAAGGGCTGATGATGATGATGAATAAATACACAAAAAAACATTCATACTTATAGTACTGATTTCAATAATGTAGGCGAGCTTAGGTGCTAAATTTAATATAAATTGCAAAGTGGTCTAATTTCGACCACTTGGCAAAACTAGTCTAAAACTGTCTTACTTAAAGGTCAATGACAGTCGTCCTAAGCCTGCATTCTTTACAAAAAATAAATTGATATGTTTCGTCCCTAATGACTAATACTGTCCTTGTTTTCCTCCCTTGTTAGAAAAGGATGGGTTTGTACTTGTCGCAAGTTGCTCGTGTAAGACCCAAGTTGTAATTCCTGGTAACCAGTTATGGAGAAATTATTTGCAACTATGCGACTAGTTATCAAAGAAACTTGTTATTAGAGGATCACATAGGAGAGGAGTTATAGATTAGCATATTAGAGCTTTAAAAATCAAGGTCACATTTTAGTATTCTAATATATACTATTATGGCGAAAGTTGGATGAATAAAATATGAAAAGAAATATAATTTATTTTTGCTTCACTCCACACAATAATTAGATCATCATCTTCATCATCATCAGCCTTTAACAGTCCACTGCTGGACCAGGCCTCTCCTTAGAAAGGAGGAATTGTCCTACTATACCACGCTGGCCAAACGTGTTGGTATAGGGTTTGTATCAAGTTTTCCTTCTCTTACAGTGCTGTTCTCTGCATAATATGCTCCCTCTGTCGGCTCTTACGACACCCATGGGATGATATATTCCACGCAAAATTTACATTTACAAAATTACTGAACGGATAAGACACTTGTAATATATAGGTACCTACCAACATCATATTATCACATACACTTTGTTGCTAAAATCTGACCGAAGCCGCGGGGAAAAGATAGTCCTTTAAACATTATAAATTTATGCGGCAGTCTTTGTTACTCTTTCATGCTATTTCTACTGAACGGCTTTAGAAACTATGCAGTAATAAAGTGTACATCAGAATGGCAGGCTACCTATTTCCGTGATAACTAGTTCTTGAATAAAATCAATATTTTAATTTTAATAAATTCGTTTTAAGTCTGGGACTGGTCTAATGACAATGCACGACATGAGCCAAAACTTTAAGCTATTAAGCAAATTTTGTGTTGGTGGAAATTTGACCTTTCCACAAAACATTGCAAAATAGTCTAATTTGTAAACAATAAAATAGTCTAATATATTTGATCCTTCGATTTGTTTAATTTGTTTAACAATCTTAATTTGTTTGTTAGTTGCTTTACAATAATTTTAAAGTTGAAGAGTTTGTTGCTTTGTTTGGTTGAACGCACTAACCTCAGAAACTACTGGGACGATTTGAAGAATTATTTTGTATCAGATAACCTATTTATTGAGGAAGGTTTTAGACTATAAAATATCACGGTATGACCCACGGTTGCGGAGCAGTGGTCCTAAATAACGTGGGTATAACCGCGGGCTAAGCTAGTATTAAATAATCTTATTATATAAAATCCTTGCGTTACTGACTGACAGACACGCTACAGCCGAAACTATTGGGCGCAGGAAGCTGAAATTTGGCAAGTATGGCCTTGGGGACCGTTGGGGTGCACTAAGAAGGGATTTCCCCAAATTCCCACGGGATCGGTCAAAACGGGTAAATTTAAAAAAAATGCAAGCGGAGCTGCTGGCGTCCTCTAGTATTCTATAATATTCTACCACTTACACACATCACCATCTAGTCCTAAACTAAGCAGATATTGTACTATGGGTACTAGACAATGGGTAAACATACATGATTAGGTATATACTTTTTTTTGTAAATACCTACATATTATACATAGAAACACCCAGACCAAGACAAACATCCATGTTCATGCACACAAATGTTTGACTTGAGCGGGAATCGAACGCGCGACCTTCGGCGTAGCAGTCGCTTACACTCCCGCTGCGCCAACCGGTCGTCAATAACTTTAGCAACAGATATTTTCTGCATTTTTTGGCTGCGTTTTTAAATGGCCATCGAACCTTGGACTGACGGTGTTATTAGAAATAATCACAATAAACTATAACGAAGGAAGCAATAAATAATGATTGTTAGTATTTAACATCCGTATATAATCATTGCGGTGTTAGAATTTTCTATGAGTCATTCTGTCGCAGGTCGCCCATGGAAATATTTGTAGGAGATAATTATTTACGCTATTTTTTGTATCATCACGCATGTATCTCTATAGGGGTAGGTAGAGGTATAAAATTCTATTTTACATTTCATTATCAATTACATTTATAACTAGAGGCCACCAGCAGCTACGCCTGCATATTTTTTTAATTTACCCGTTTTGGCCGATCCCGTGGGAATTTCGGGAAATCCCTTCTTAGTGCACCCTTACGGTCCCCAAGGAACATACATGCCAAATTTCAGCTTCCTGCGCCCAATAGTTTCGGCTGTAGCGTGTCTGTCAGTCAGTCAGTAACGCAAGGATTTTATATATTAAGATTAGTGTCACTTGGCATAAAAATATGAGGTTACTCATATTATGTTACTAGTGCATACTTCGTACAAAATCTGTATGGAGGTAGGTATTGTTTTTAATATTTAATTAAAAGACTGAGAAGAAATTTGACTAGATGGTAACTATATTCATCATCAGCCCTGCTGAGCACGGGCCTCTTCTCACAATGAGAAGGGTAAGGCCATAGTCCACCACGCTGGCCAAGTGCGGGTTGGCAGACTTCACATGTCTTTCGAGAACTGTTCCTATCACTACATAGTTTAAAACAAAGTCTGTCTTCTGTCTCTCTGTCCCTATGTATGCTTAAATCTTAAAAACTACGCAGTGGATTGCAATGCGGTTTTTTTAATAGATAGAATGATTCAAGAGGAAGGTTTATATGTACCTATAATTGACGTGGGCGAGGCCGCTGGCGACGTCTAGTTTATAATAAAACTAGCTGTCTCGGCGAACTTCTAACTGCTTAACAGTCGATTATTATTTTTTTTCACCACAGCAGCTCAAACATGCCGCTTTTGCTGCGAGACAACAGTGAACAAAACGCGATTTTGATTCGAGCGTGAGGCAAAGTAGCTTTTTAATTTTTCAATCTTCTGTGCCACGAATTGACATTGTTCAGCCACAAATTTGAAACATTCGAATTTTACTGTGCTCTGTCTCTTTCACATGCATATAAAAAGTGAGTGATAAAACAAACCCCTTCGAATTCGAAATTCGATTTTGGAATTCGACCTCAAAGAAAACACCTACGGCAACGCAAAAAAAAAAAGATATTTGTTTTTTTTTTATATGTTATTGTTTACATGTTTAATTTATTATTGTATTTTAATAAATATAAATTTTAATAAAACTAATTAATAGTATAAAATTAGTATTTAGGTAACCAATACATTTTTATTTAGAATTACAACAATGATACATTTGAAAAATAAACATCAGGGACGCGGTATTAAAACGCGATTTAAAAAGTAGCGGGAATAAAAATTTCGCTGATGCTGATACAGTAGGTACCTAAAATAATCTAAAAAGATGAGTGAAACTAGCGATGATGACTGTACTTTAACACCAGAGTTAAATCAACAAGTGATTATGCAGAATTCAATCTATTCATGTTCATTTCTATGTCTCCTAAGTAATGTGTTCTCACTGCTGTGGTGAAAAGCTATGTGTGCTACACGAGAGCAAAGTTTTTTGTATCTCGTGCTGTCGAGTCCCTCACCACGCTCAGGACTCAAAATAAGCACTCGAAACAAAAAACAACTTTGCTCTCTTGTTGCACAAATAACTATTTCTTTCGTAAGAACCATCCTCGTACCTACTTCAAGGAATATTACAAAAAAGAATTAGCGAAATCGGTTCAGCTCTGCTCTCGAGATTTGCGCTTAGCAACACGTTCAGCGTTTAACGTATTTTATAAATTTATTTTAAATCTACATTCATACCAACTTTCAAGACTCTAGGCCGTCAGGAAGTGCGTATTTTTGACAATTAATAAAAATATGTATTCCAAAGGACATTTCAGTCAAAATTGAACTGTATAAAGGTTTTTTTAACAACTTCCGAGAAATTATATTTTTAAACATAGCATAAAGCAGCGATAGCCTAGTGGAGACACCGACAGACTGCCACGCGAGGGTCCGGGTTCCACGGCGCGCATCAATGACTTTTCGGAGATAGGTACGTGCGTATCAAATTGTTAATTATCGCTTGCTAAACGGTGAAGGAAAACATCGTGAGGAAACCTGCATGTCTTAGAGTTCTCCATAATGTTCTCGAAAGACATGTGAAGTCTGCCAACCCGCACTTAGCCAGCGTGGTGGACTATGGCCTTACCCTTCTCATAGTGAGAAGAGGCCCGTGCCCAGCAGTGGGACAGTTTATATATACAGTGCTGATGATGATGATATTTTTAAACTAGCTTTTGACCGCGGCTTAGTTTACTGACGAGGCTGCTAGCTACTTACTATCTGTATATATAAAATAATTGCGTTACTGACTGACTGACAGACAAGCTACATCCAAAACTATAAACCGCAAGAAGCTGGCATCTATGTTCCTTGGGGACCACAGGGACGCACTAAGGATGGATTTCCCAAAATGCGCACAAAATTGGGCGGAAAATGTTAAATTAATAAATATGTGCCTCCGTGGTCCAGTGGATAGCGTATGCGACTGCCGATCGAAGGTCCCGGGTTCGACTCCCGGGTCGGGCAAAAGTGTTACTGGGTTTTCCGAATTCTCAGTAGCAGCACGGACTCCGTGCTGCTACTGGTGGTGGTGATGTCTCCGGTTAGTCCGGTAACGGCAATAGGCTCGCCCCCTACTCACCCACTCTGACAAATTGGTCACCCACACAAGTTTTCACCTCTTCGAAAGTTGCTTTAGGTACTTTGCAAAGCACTTTGATGTAAATTCCATTTTCTGACACGCGAACCATCGAACTATTAACTTCGGCAGCATTTCTCGACTTAGCCGCTTTATCGCTAACGGCATTTTTGACGTGACAACGTCTTATAAATTGGTTTGCCGGGTGACACTTCAAGAAACTGCGTTACGCTCCGCTCACGTTATGCGCTCACAATGAGAGCGAGTGAGAGGCACGCGTCCCGCCTAAGAGCGAGAGAGACAGACATAAAAAGTGAAAGGCACGCGTCTTTCATCCTTCTTCCTACTATACGAATGAATATTCATATTAAAATTATTTTACCACTCAAAGTCGTTGTCACGTAAAACTTTCGCCCGTATACCGACTTTATAGGCAACCAATTTTTTTTAAACGGACGATGAATGGATGGATGCATCCAAAATTTGACCTCAGCAAAGTTACTTGACTTTGCCGATCAATAACGAACAACAACTTCGATCACGCCACATTTAAACAGTTATAAAAGCGTTATATACATTTAAAATTAGGTTTTAATATATTCTTTTATAATGCCAAATTGTAATCAGAAATTTAAATTAGATTAAGTAGTGGAAAACAAAGTATACATTAATTATCATCCAATCATCGTCACATGAGGAATAATTAATTATTTATATATAAATAATACATAAAGCATTGTCCAATAGCAACTTGCCCAGACTTTGCACGTATTTTAGAAACTTTATGTGTAAATAATATGTAGATATTAAACTTAGACTATCGAATATCTATCGATATTCTTTAATTGATAATGAAAAACCGCATCAAAATCGGTTTCGTAGTTTCAAAGATTCGAGCGAATACATAAACAGACGCGACTTTGTAGAACCCAACTGGAATATTTTGAATTTGAATCTGGTTTTGTACTGAAAATATATTTTTTGTACAATATGCTGAAATATGTATATGCACCTTTTTAATTTAACTATACCTATCTACTATTGCAAGTCGCATCAATATCGGTCCAGGTGTTTGGAATTATTATCTGTCACAAAAGGAAAAAGAGAAAAATATGAAACGAAAATATGGAAACTTCTTTTAATTCATATGACACTGTCACCATATATTAGACTAGATAAGCCCGCGGTTACACCCGCGTTATTTAAGGCTACTGCTCCGCTCCCGTGGCTCATAGCGTGATGTTATATAGCGTATAGCCTTCCTCAATCCAACGAAACGAATGAAAGAATTTTTGAAATCGGTCCAGTAGTTTCTGAGATTAGCGCGTTGAACCAAACGAACAAACAAAGTCTTCAGCTTTATATATTAGTATAAGATAGGATAAGACTAGAGGATAATTTGAATGTTTTTGCCCGATCCCGTGGGTATTTCGGGAAATCCCTTCTTAGTGCACCCCTACGGTCCCCAAAGAACATTCATGCCAAATTTCAGCTTTTACGCCTAATAGTTTTGGCTGTAGCGTGTCTGTCAGTAACGCAATAATATTAAATATACCTACACATTAAAACAATTTTTGATATTACAAACCAAACAACAAATTAAATGTACCCATAACGAACGAGCATGTATGACGAGGTTAATGGATGTCGAGGAAGCGAAAGAGATTTGTTTGTACCGGAGCATTTGGCGTTCCATAGTCTCTGCCTAACCCAATGGGAGACAAGCGTGACGATAGATAGATACAAACCTGTATTTATTTTTGTACATACCTACTGCAATAGCCGCATTTTCATAACGCGGATTACAAAAGTAATTCTATACTATGATGATTAAGGACATTTATAATAAAACGTTGATTCAAATAAAATACCTAAGCATGATTTATGCTTAGGTATTTTATTTGAATCAATATTTTATTTTATAATATATAATGACTTTGGACCCCTTAAAACAGGACAGGTTAGAAGTACCCTGAACAGAAGAGCATGCATGAGGAATCTGATGGGAGTGATTGAAGCAAGAGAGATATGTCAGGATCGTTGCAAATGGCGTTCCGTAGTCTCTGCCTACCCCTCCGGGAAACAGGCGTGAGTCTATGTATGTATGTATGGACCCCTTACCATCGGTAGTTTTGACCCTGTGCCCGGTAAGAATTCAACTACTGAATTTAAAATTGTAAAATGTATTTTAATTAGGGTTATGTATAGACTTTGGCCGCGGCTCCGCCTGCGTGTTTTATACACCTAAACCTTTCTCAGGAATTACTCTATCTATTGGTGAAACCGTACTAAATTCCGCTCGGTAGTTTTTGAGTTTAACGCGTTCGTAAAGACAGATAGGTCAGACAAAATTCGTTTTATAATAAGTCAAAATATTTAGTAACTACATGAGCCCGCGGTTACACCCGCGTTTTTTAAGGCTACTGCTCCGCTCCCGTGGCTCATAGCGTGATGGTATATAGCCTGTAGCCTTCTTCGATAAATGGGCTATCTAACACTGAAAGAATTTTTCAAATCTGACCAGTAGTTTCTGAGATTAGCGCGTTCAAACAAACTAACAAACTCTTCAGCTTTATATATTAGTATTAGATATAATACTGTAACTGTAGTCATTTTCACTTTTAAAATCAGCTAACTTTTAATAAACTTTTGAACTTTATATTACCCCCCTTAGGGGTTGAATATATAAAAACTTTCCTTAGTGTTTAAGTTATAAAAGGAACGCACTGTCAAAATGTCTTATTTCTATTTTCAATAGTTTTGACTGCCCTGATAATGTCAGTCAGGCTATGTATGTATATATTTTATAGGTATTACTCGAATAAAAGATACATTTTTTTTAATAAATACTCTTGTTTTTCATCACTTGATTGATAATAAATAGTAATATCCAATTTTAATTTGTAAAAAGTATTTAAACAAGCTCAATGTTAAGAAGTACCTAAATAGAACATACAATTTTTAGTTTTTCGAAGTATTTCTAGCATATATTAAAACACTAAAACATAGGCTTTTCTTAATTTTATAAAAGATAAATTAGCATATTTTTCGACTAAATTTTGTAAATGTCAGTTTAAATGCGTTTAGTGTTTTAATAACTTGAATTTATTAGGTATATATAGTTTACTATTGAAAATAGCGTAATTATTTCAAATTAGTAAAAAAATCACACAAAAAGACAAAATAAAATGCAACTCACCTTATTTTTTCTGTTTTTCTTTGTCACTAAAACTTAATGCACTAAGTATATATAAATGTTATAATTAATTAATTGATAAATGTAACAAAAGACGTCTTGCTATTGTGACGGTCACAGCTTAACTGTCACAATACGCTACACAACAAGAGAAAAAGGATTATTCAATAAAAGTCAGTGGCGCGCAACCTTTGGGTTTCATTAAAAGTTTTTAAAGCAAATTAAAAGTTTTAATTTATTTATGGAGACCACTACACACAATGAATATTTATAGACACTATGGGCCTTATTACAAAACAAGGTCTTAATATAATATCAAATTTAGTCCTTGATGGAGAATTTTTAAAATTGGTTGTAGGTAGTTATTTATTTTTATTTTACATTTGTTCCAACGAATTTTAGTGACAATTGTTTTTCACATATGATCCATTTTTCGCAGGAAGTTAAGTACATAACCTCGATTTATATTTAGTCCATGTTTTGTAATAAGGTTTTATGAATAAATTTGGTGTCGCGGAAACTTTCACTTAACGTACACGACATAGCAAATTGTGGAAGACACTTAGTGTGGGGTTGGTATATATGGGTTTAAACCACAACACTTGGCAGTAAGTACGCCATACTTGCAGTAATTATAGTTGCAAACCTATAACAATGAGGCCAGTGGCTACCTCCTTCCTTTTTTCTATTTCACCCGTTAGGATCCATATTTTCGTCTTTTGTATAATTTTGTACAAAAGTAGCAGTGATTGCTTGGTGAAAGTACTACCAACACGCTGCCATACAGAGTTTGTTTCGGCCTTTCTTCTCAAGAAGTCATTTAGCTAGGAAAAGCCGGCATCATCTAGAATAGGTTTTTGACTTGTATAAGTGTTGTAAACAACCAAAATGAAGAAATAAATATGTCTTTATGTCTTTAATAACTTCAGTACATCCGTGAAGGCGCTTGCAACAGTGCCGAAATATCGGTTACTCCAAACAAAGGTACGTGGTATGTATCCCGAAAGACAATTTAAAATAATGTCATGAATATCTTTGATTGTTACTTGGGGTGTCAGTTCCTCTGCAATATAATAGAATTTAGTCTCGCAGTATTGCAATCCCTTCGAATTGATGTGGTCAGACGGCAGTCGCTCTGTGGAAAAGCTGACATTCTGTCAAATCTAATTAGACAGAATATTAGCTTTTCCGAGTGTGAGGATCTTGGACTCCAAGTATATTGGAAGTCTTTGGATACAAGTGGGATAACATTAGAGGATGATGATATGTTTTTATTTTATACTAGCTTTTGCCTGCCGCTTCTCGCGCGTTAAATTCGGGGTAGCGCCAATCAACTTTCAGTCTCAAGTTGTGTGAAGGCACTCCTGATTACTCTAAAGACCTAAGAAACTCTATGTAGGTATTGGGTATAAAGTAACTCGGTCAGTATCCATGACATTTTCTACCATTATCTACTGAAAGGTACATAATAACATCACTTTGCATACAGTCAAATGTCAAAGCCATGTTCTAATACATGTTCAATATATCTCTATAAACATTTTCGCATTTTTAATATTAGTAAGTTAAGCTTATTATATAATTATTAGTTTATATATGCGAACAATTTAATCAACGTCACAGAATAATAATAGTACTAACGTACAGAAGATTCACTATTCAAACCAATTTATTGAAATTGCGACTCTGCTACTAAGCAATAAAGTTCAATTCAGCTCGCATAAGCACTCAGTGCCTAATGCGATATTCACCTAACAGTTCCCGCTCTTTTCTAACACATAACGCTGTCGCTGTCTGGTGCGGAGTGGCGCGCTAGGGTTGTCGACTCGCCGCTGCTAATATAAGTAATATTTATTCATCGTCTATCTACCTACTTGACCACGTACCTAATAATAAATAATTATCCTGTAAGTATCCTATCCCACTATTTGAGCTCGTAGAACAAAAACCACAAAAATTCTGGTCGTTTACATTTTCACTATACTAATTCTTAGTTATTTCCTAAACGCGTGGACCGATTTACATGATTCAAACAGATAAAATAGTTTTTGAATTAGATCTTTAATTTGACACCATAATCGTTGGGATATATCAACAAAAAAAAAACTAATTTTCAAATTGCTCTCGTAAAATAAATAAAATCAAACTTTCAAGTTGCTTCCGACACACATCCGTTAAATGAGCAATACTTTGCATCAGACTTGCGATGATACATTTTTTTTGTTAAAGGCGTTTATACAATTTGAACAATGTTCGAACACGGCGCGTGAGAATACGGAGCGGTTGCACTCTTTGCGTGACGTCTAATGTTAGCGGCGCGCGGCAACCCTATAATCCAACCATGTTGACATGGTCAGCCGAGGTACTTGTAAGTTTGTACCTAAAATGCGAAGTGCGCCAGGCCTGTCAACGTGCACAATATGATATTATGTATGACGTAACAGTACTGACAGGTATGCAATGGCCCATGCGCAGCACTAAATTATTAGCGCATGCGTTCTTACTTCCAAGAGGTAAATTTGTGCCGCACAAACTTCTACCCTCCCTACAATCCCTCCCAGTTTAATTTTTGCAACTTATGGTAGCCTATGTCCGTATCCGAGGTCGAATATATCTCTATATTAAATTTCAACAAAATCGGTTCAGCCGATTTAGCGTGAAAACGGGACATACATACATACATACACACTGTCGAATTTATTATATGAGTTGGAAAGTAGGGAGTTATGTAAAAGTGGCAAGAACATATTGTAAAATATAATTGTACGGCGTCATTATAAAACAATGTAATAATGTAATACTAGGCTTCGCAGAACTGTGTATAAGTCCGAAAATAGAAAATCAAGCAATATATTTAAAATAATATTCACTAAATTGTATTTTCTTGAGTTTACGCCATTAGTTTACATTAAAATCAAACTAACGTTTACGGTTTCTATCTCAATATACTGGCTTTACAGAGATTACATTTAAAGCCTTGGCGTACGCGACATCCCCGAAAAAATGCAGGAGAGTCGGCTGAGATGATCTAGTCATGTGAAAAGGAGGCCATCAGACTACGTCGAAAACTTGGCACTACAGCTTTACCTCCCCGGCCGGCAAACTAGAGGAACACAAGGTGGAGAGATGTAGTGCTAAAGGACTAGGGGGAATGCAAGGTAACTGACGATGAATACGATGATGTTACAGATACAGCGAACTGGAGGCGAAACATAAAAAAAGCTGACTCCACCACCATGTGGGATATATAGCTAGGAAGAGAGAGAGAGAGAGAGAGAGAGAGACATAAAAACCGAATGATCTAGAAACTACATTATTTATTACCTACTATCCGATGACGTGGTTACGGAAGAACTACTAATTTCTTTGTTTTTTGAAAAGACTACCTAGTACCTACCTCGCCCAGGATTAAATCCTGTGTCGCGGGGGACTTTACAATCATACAAGTCATACAACTAACAGACACAATGAACACCCAGACTCGAAACTACAATTTATTAATCACACAAAGTGCGGTATCGTGTGGGGATCGAACACACAACATGCGGCGCAGTGTCAAGCGGCAAAGCGGCCGCTTAAACAACTACGCCAACCATGCAGTCAAAATTGGTTTGACTGAGATTACATTTCTAGAAACTAAATTACTTATTACCTAATATCCGACTTTTCAACTACCTACTTTACAGGAATCGTGGTCACGGAAGACTCACTACCCGCTGAATTCAATATTCGATATATCCATTTTTTTAAGAAATTAGATTCATACATACATACATACATAGACTCACGCCTCTTTCCTCGAAGGGGTAGGCAGAGGCATATTAAACGCCCACTTTTCGCCAGTGTTTTGATTCCACGTAATAGGGGGCGAGCCTATTGCCGTACCGGGCACATTACCAGACTCCGTGCTGCTACTGAGAATTTCCTAACGGAAAAACCCAATAACACTTTGCCCGACCCGACCTAAAAATTCCTGGCGAAATGTGTATGTAATATAACACCTCTGCCTACCCTTTCGGGGATACAGGCGTGAGTCTATAAATAAAAAATAACAATCCAGTGGGTGAAGTTCTGTTATCCTTGATAGATAAGTAATAATCTGTGGTAAGGGATAACAGTCCTCTTCCCTACAGATGTACCGCTGTCTAACACTTTCTCAACGATAATAACTGAAGGAAACATAGATTAATATATGTTTACAATTTTATAAAAGTTATTAAAAAACCAAGTGAAATCAAAAATTTAAATTAAAATGTTTACACAATTTGATTTAAAATGTTGCGCACTCCTGAGCGCTCGCATAACCTGTACTTACCTACCTGTGCGCCTGCGACTTGGCGTATGACGTGACGTGACGTCATGCAAGTTCAGCATATAGCCTTATGTGGAAGGTGGAACGCATACATCATACTGGCCTATCACTGTATGAAGTTGTGGTACTGAGACAGATCAAGTTATATTGAAAACACTGCAATTAATAACTAGAAACAGCCAATGGAAGCTGACCTACCACAGTATTAACTTGTAGCACATAGACGGATCAAGTTATATTAGACTACCATTAATAACTAGATATTGTACCTACGTCATAATACCTAATATTGCTAGTATTTTAATAAAGATACGATAACTGGAAAGTAAATATAAGATTTAAAATTAAAATAAGCTTAATGATATACATGTCGCAGGGATTTTGCAAAAGCTAAAATGATATTATAATTTCACTAGTGATATTATACTTACACAGATTTTAGTCAATTGCTTTACAATTTGACGGGCTAGTTTCAGTGCCATTATAATTTTACTAGACCGATACAGTGAAATTGTATGGCAGTGATATTTTGACAATACCTAACATTTGCAGAGCGACCGCTGATTGGTCCGTTTTCGTTACCAGCTGAATTAAACATAGAGTTAAGAAATAGAAGACAGGTTTTTAAAAAACAATTTTCAGGTAGATTTAGCGATGTCTTTTAAGCGAAATTGACGGAGTCCTGCTTCGCAGGGCTCCTATTTTTGGGTATAGGGATTAGGGTCACAAGAAAACCTAACATAAACTATTCAGTTTCCCGAGTGGACGAGATTACTTTCATAAATAAAGAAATCGTGAATTTTCGTTCCAATTTTTGAACCCACAACACTTCGGCACTGTGTCAAGCGGTGAGGCGGCTGCTTAAACCACTACGCCAGTGTCGGTGTTTTCGTTTTATCAGATTGGTCGTTATAGTACATACGTAAGTCTGTGCGACTGATTAAGTCAATTGACCAATCAGAGCACGCGGAGCTCCCACCGCAACCTCAACTCATAATAAACCCAGGTTTGTCATCATAATATCACTATTGCGGCCCAGTGAAATTACAATATCACTGAAAAGAGCCCGTGAAATTATACAAACCAGTACTTTTTGACTATAATTAATCTGTGACAAATTATAATTTTACTAGCGAAATTATAATATCACTTTTTTGACTAAATCCCTGCGTCATTAAACAAGAATCGAAAAATTTAAATTAAGTAAATTAAAATTAAATTTAGAAGGCGTCATGAAAGTTATGCGCATCGCAGTCAATCGGAAGCGTGCCCAGAAGACTGGCAGCATTGCTGCGTTGAATAGCAATGCTCATCTTTTGTGCCAAATACGTGCCAGCCCTCTTGTCACCCGAGACGTCGATCAGTCTCTTTGCGAGATCTCTATAAAGGGATCTCGCACTTGGACCCAACGGCCCTAAGGTTTCGAACCAAAACGGGTTAAATACGTAATCGCCTACTAGACGTATTTGAGGGTCTCCGCTGAAGTAGCAGCAGCGCCCGCACAACCTGAAGTGCTGGGAAGATGACATGGCGCATGGGTATCGACACACGTCGCGTCCCATACCAAAGGCCTACCCAGCTTCCACGGCAGAAAAGACATCCCGTCCGGTCTTTTGCCATTGTCGCGTGCCAAGCCCCGAAGTTCAAGTTGGGCTGGAACGCCAGCGGTGACAAGAGCATGGTGCAGTATGTCATTGAGGTTGTCGTGTCGTGAAATACGAGCTACGCTCCTGCTGCATGGTAGACCATGGTGACCAAGGCTATCGACAGCCTCTCCACAGTGACAGCGATGCGGTGAGACACATGACGCGCCTAAACGGAGGCAAGTAGTGAAGCGAAAGGTCATATCGTCCAACATGGTACTACACCATACAGATTAAACGATGGCAGTACCCGAAGCCAGAGGCCCGATTCCCATTTTCCAACAGCCAGTACGCGAGTACGCTCCGCAGTGTTGGCCGATGTATTGAGGAGTTATTCTCGTACCACACTGCAAAGCGCCCCATCCCATTGCCTCTGGGAGGATAAGTTTCAGGGTAACTCAGTTCCTGGACAAGCCTTCCTCCAAGCGTTCATGGCTTGGCATCGTTCTTAAACGGCACCTCAGAATCAACCAGTGTAGGTGCTAAGATTTTCCTGTTCAATTCTGCAGTGCTGTGGACCGATGATAAGAACGATGGCAGGCTTACGTCAGAAATTTTGCGAACGCCGAGGCCGCCCAAGCGCACAGGTAAGGCCGCCTGTAGCCACATCCGGTCGTACAGGGCCACATTCTTAATTTTACTCAGCGTATTCTGTATAATTTTGTCAATTTGAATGAGTGGAGTCGGATTTTTCCGAAAAGGTGAATACCGCAATGTGTGTGTAAATTTAGGGACAAAAAGACAAAATCGAATAATTGAGAAAACCGAATGTATATTAATTTTGAGTATCCTGTCTGCAATTTCAATAAAATTTAGAATATTTTCCTGTATAAAGGAATCAAACCCGTCGTCTAAAACTGGGGACCTCCAGGGGGCGAAGTGAACTTTTTCAACTTGGGTGATATTGGGAGCCAAATATTAAAATTTTGAAAGAATAGAGGATTTATCTAAATTGTCATTAATAAAAATTTCGCATTTGTTTGTATTCTAAGCCCATGGATAAAAATTTCGATTCCAGGAGTGCCAGGGTTCCATCCTCTAGGTACCAGATGTTTAATTTTCAATTTAGTTGGTTTATAACTGGATGGATGGCCAAACGAAAAATTAGTGGTCTAAAAGGGTCACTTTGTTGACAACCAACGGCAGATTCCAAAAGATGTAATTTTATTTTAATTTAGAAGGGTGTCTGTAGAATTGCCAAAGGAAGCTGTTTTGGGTGTTTCCAATTTAACTTGTGTCAACAAGGTGTCTCTGTTGACTGAGTTAAAGGCATTCTTTAGGTCAACCTTCAAGACAACCTCACCTCCATTACAGTCAAGGTACGTTGACAAGGCATGTACGACAGCCTCACAGCCCCCTTTTGAACCAAATCTCAGATGTCGGGGCTGAAATTTACGGCTTATTAAAATGGCGACAGCATATTTTGGCTGCCATACGCCTGTACGTGCACCTCCACCTTACACCCTCCAACTTCCTTACAACCACCTTAATAAGTTATGTTAGGTTTTCTTGTGACCCTGACACCCTTGTGACGTAAATATAGGAGCCCTGCGTAGCAGGGCTCCGTCAACTTAACCTCATGAACATCGCCAAAGTTCTGATTTTTTAGTTTTCTCAGATTGGTCACTGTAGTAAATTCGTAAGTCTGTGCGACTGATTAAGTCAACTGACCAATCAGAACACGCGGGGCTCCCACCACACACTTAACTCATAATAAACCTAGGTTTCTTATAATATCACTATTGCGTACCTAGTTTTATTACAATATCACTATTGCGGCTTAGTGAAATTACAATATCACTGAAAAGAGCCCGTGAAATTATATGAACCAGTCATTATTGACTATAATCTGTGTAATTATAGTCACTAGTGAAATTATAATATCACGTTTTTGACTAAATGCCTGCGACATCTATAAAGACAATAAAAGATCAGGTTTGTTGTATGGTAGCCCCCTAATATTTCTTTTATTCTGGTTTTTTGTATTGGTTATTATAGGGGCAACAGAAATGCATCATCGCCATCGGTGAAAAAATCTACTGTCTTTTACCGTCCCTATACAGTCTGGTGACAGACAGCGGAGTCTTACTAACGGGCTCCCGTTTTGCCATTTGCGTACGGAACCCTAAAAATGAATGGAAAATGTGCCACTCGAGAATCGACTCCAAACCCGATCGAACTCGCCCTAGACTCACAGACCTTCGCACTTCACAGTCCTATGCATTTCTCGAAATATAAAGTCTTCGACCGCATAAGCACGGTAATAATATCTAACAGTATTGTAACTCCATACAAACGCACGAAACTCGAGTTATACCTACGCGCCTCGAGCAGAGTACCCATTTAGACTGAGCGGACTGTGCCAAGACACGCGCCAAGAGTACCCACAGCCGCGATCGTTCCGCAGCTCGCATGCGGCGCGTCTGGTAGGTATATAACTCACGAAGACGGCCGAGTTACAATACTGTTAGATTATATTACCGTGGCATAAGTGAAACGATCGCATCAGTGGATGTAAAAAGGTCAAATGATATGTAAATTATATCAGACAGCCATTTCCGACCGTACTTTGTTGCAATATTGACTATTTGTTTAATCTAATACCTACCTTTAAACGAGCAATTGCTGCTGCAGTTGTATATATGTTGTAAGTATTTATTAGTTGTAGGTTTTTGCGTAAGTATAGTTTTCGTTACTAACATTACAAAGCTAAAAAGTTCTTTGGTTTGGTTGAACGCGCTATAATAAATATAAAAAGCTGAAGAGTTTGTTTGTTTGGTTGAACACGCTAATCTCAGGAACTATTGGTCCGATTTAAAAAAATATTTCAGTGTTAGATATCCCATTTATCGAGGAAGGCTATAGGCTATATAGCATCACGCTATGACTCACGGGAGCGGAGCAGAAGCCTTGGATAACGCGGGACTAGCCGCGGGCTCATCTAGTCTATATTAACACTAGAGGATGCTCCGCTCCCGTCGCTCATAGCGCTATGTTATATAGCCTATAGCCTTCCTCGGTAATATAAATGGGCTATTTAACACTGAAAGATTTTTTTAAATCGGATCAGTAGTTCCTAAGATTAGCGTGTTCATCCAAACAAACAAACAAACTCTTCAGCTTTATATATTAGTATAAGATTGTCATTTTCTTGATCGTGTATTAACTTATAATATATTAGAGGATGCCCGCGGTTATACCCGCGTTATTTAAGGCTTCTGCTCGGCTCCCGTCGCTCATAGCGTGATGTTATATAGCCTATAGCCTGCCTCGATAAATGGGCTATCTAACACTGAAAACATTTAAAAAATCGGACCAATAGTTCCTGAGATTAGCGTGTTCAACCAAACAAACAAACAAACTCTTCAGCTTTATATATTAGTATAAGATAGAGTCATTTTCTTGATCGTAAATATATTATACCTTCATAACATTTCTAGGTCAGCCGGCACCTTTAAGTACTTACTTTATAGGTATTTCCCGATGACCTAGGAAGTTTGACCCTAATAACATCGCGCTATTTATAACAATGGTTATTTATATATGCAAGACTAGCTGTTACCCGCGACTTCATCCGCGTATTTTACGGGCCCTAGGCACATAGTCAATTTAAATGTTATATTTTTTGGGCTTAGCAGGCATTTGTCAGAGGACGCAATTTTATTTTTTAGATGTCAGATCCAAGTTATTTCTATTACATCCACTAGTCTAAAAGTAAATCAAATTTTGGGCTGCCATCTTGTAAAGAGTGCAGGTGCGGATTTATCTAAATCAGCGGTCGGCAACCTTTTGGTAGGCAAGGGCCACAAGGAGACAAAATAAACTAAAGGCGGGCCACACTTTTGGTAATAACTAGACAGCATTTTTACACTGAATCATCAGCAATGCTGAGATCTCCTCTAGCGTTGGTGAAGAGTTTCGGGGAAATATGTTGTGTCACTTCGTGCTATATCTTGAAAATATTGGATGGCTTTTTGTTGTTCAGAGCTCGTACAGAAATTATAAACATTTGGTTCTCTTAACACCTCCACATATTTTCAATACACAAGTCTGTGCTGCAAAAACTACAGTGCAGCCTAGATTTCGATGGAGTCAAAAGCTTTTTCAGCATCCACAATAGCCAGATGAAAAAGCTTCTCTGCCTCATCACACACACATCATATCAGCCTGTTTCAGTCCACTGCTGGACGTAAGCTTCCTGCAGGGTACGTCACAAGACCTGATTTCGCGTTTTCGCCATCCAGCCACTGTTGAAACACATAACAGCTTATAAACGTGGCTCAATGGTATGATCTGTCGATAGTTTTATCTCCTTTTCTGAAAAACAACGCCACAACACATCTGCCCCATGCCTTTGAGATTTAGTCCCATTAATTATTACAGAAGTAAATAGCCTTCTAAGCTCCTCAAGTAGAACCTCTACTTGCAGCTTTGCTTTCAGCCTTTAGGAGCTAAGAGGCCACTCCATCTTCCCCGGGCTCCTTACTATTATTAAGCTGTCTTAGAACCACTTCGATTTCATCGACATCTACGTCAAGAAAATCCTGCGTACAGTGGCCGGTAAGTGAGGCTCTAGGATCGGTCGTGTTTGGTGCAGGCTTCGGTGCATGATTGGCATACAGATTGCCATAGAAGTCTTCAACTTTAGCGAGGATCTCTAGGACTGTTAACACGGTATTACCCTTCGAGATAGTCAGCTTTGTCAAGTGACCCCTTCCCAGTATTTTGGAGAAGACTTTTTCCCATGATTTTGCTCAATCGATTTCTGTACGAGGCGAGTGTTCCAGCTACCAAGGTCACGCTTTACTAAGATTCGGAAAGCCTCCGGTGCTTCCCGTCAAATCACATCAGTTTCAGAGTCTCGCTTGAAAGTTTAGAAAATGCCGCATTCCCAGTTCCTGTACTGCCCCGATAATGCCGTTCAGGTTCTCATCAACATTTTCAGATTTGCTGCACTAGAGACCCCTGCTAGGGGTCTCTAGTGCAGAAAAACTGTTTTTCAGTTTCAGTTAAAACGTATCATATCCCGCTATCGGGACAGTTGGACTAAGAACAGACCTCATCATGCTTGAAATAGATATTTAGAGTGCCTCTTATAAGTCGGTGGTCGCTGCCGGTATTGAACCTATTGATCACTGAGACATCTCTATATATATGCTTCTTATCCGTCATGATGAATCGTCAATCTTGTTCTTTGTGCAGCAATGGTAACAATCCCTGCGTACTGAGGAATTTGACCAACATTTGTCCTCTAGTTTTCTGCTCCCATAAGCAGTGTAAGTGTAACTGGACCCAAACACGATTCGCCGCGTTCGTACCTTTGCGTTGAGGTCCACCATAAATACAGTGAAATGTGTATTTATGGAGCAATGTATGGCCTTCGTCACGTCGTTGTATATGGTCTCCACCTCTGCACTACGTTTGCCAAGGCGCGGTCTCCACTCTAGAACACGACTTCATTAAAAACTATACCTGGTCGAAGCGTACGGCCAAATCAACTAGGTGCAAAGTGCTGAAGTTTGCCATGTATGTTCCTTGAGGTGCGTAGGGGTCCACTGAGAAGGTATAAATACCCACAGGATCAGGCAGAAACGGTTGAATGAAAAATGTTGCGGGTATCACGGGTATCCAAAGTATGTGTTAACGTCAAACTATATCGAATGATGGTAAACAATTACCGCCGCGCATGATAGAAAAGGGCGTCGCCTAGGAGGGGCAGAGGGGGGGCAGCTGCCCTCCCCCCTAGAGACTCAAAAAACCCTACAATTCATACTTTTCTCAGTACTTTTCTCATTTTCCATATCAATTTGCCGCCCTCCTATAGGGAATCGGCGGGCAACTTTGCCCCGCCCTAGGCAATCGGCTGGCGACGCCCCTGATGATAGACTCAAGCAACACCAGGGGAGTTGTAAGTACGTTGCCGCCCTTTGGGTTGGGAATGGGAATAGTAGTAGGACTCATCCCAATGAGTTAGAAGGAATAGGGGATAGGACTTTAAGCATTCTTACTTACTGAACATAGAACATCAGTATCAGTGGCGTAGGAAGGGGGGGGGGGTGGCTAGGGCGGTGCGCCCCGGGTGTCACGCTTTTTGGGGTGCCATGTGGGTGCCACCTATCCAAAAAAAGGGGGACATCCCAAACTCAACTTTAAGAAGGTACCTACAAAAATACGATTGAGTCTGGGTAAGTTAGCCCGCGCCCCTAACGGAGAGTAGCGATCGATAGAGACCGCTAGGGAGCGCATTTAGAAAATTTATGGAAATTGTTCCCGTCGACAAGGCTATCGTACACCGTGACGATCGAGTATAAACTCGTACTAGACCCTCAGTATACACGTACATATGTGTTAAATCCAAAGGGATAGAGATATTCCATGGTTTAGACCAGTATCAGCTTTTTTTAGTGTACTGACTCCCCGTAACGACTGTCAAAGATCTTCATGACAGCCGGGACCGACGGTTTAACGTGCTCTCCGAGGCACGGGGCAAGCGATAATTATCAATTTAATACGTACCTACTTAACTTCGAAAAGTCATTGGTGCCATGGATTCAAACCCGATACCCTCTGCATGGCAGTCCGTTGGTATCTCCACTAAGCTATCGCTGCCTGTCGGTGTCACAGTTAATGTTCTAAGTTCATATTCTGTCATAAACCAGTCATTAGACCAGTAAGCGGACCTCGGGCTCCAAGGCGTGTTAGTCTTGGATGCAACCGGGATAACGCTAGGGCGATGATGACCGTGTCGGTGTCTGTCCAAGAATCGCCCTTCTGACCTCCGCAAGTCAGAGGTCAATATTCCGTAGCTTAGACATTATAGCTACAAAATGTCTGCCTCCGTGGTCCAGTAGATAGCGTATGCGACTGCTGATCAGAGGTCCCGGGTTCGATTCTTAAGTCGGGAAAAAGTGTAACTGGGTTTCCGGATTCTCAATAGCAGCACGGAGTCTGGCAATGTACCCGGTAACAGGCTTGCCTGCTTCATGGCGAAATGTGGGTGTAATATTACACCTCTGCCTACCCCTTCGAGGATACAGGCGTGAGTCTACATATAATAAAAAAATATATACCTACAAAAATATATATTAATTAATTTAGACCGATAGCAATCAATTTCAGTACTTCTACTAGTATAGTATTATATTATCTGTGACTTAGATTACTATCCCTTTTCTTACTTACACTAAAAAGCCCGTTATAAACAACAAAAGCAACACTGTATTCCAAATTTACTTGCATCAATTGTTCTTTAACTTCAATACAATTGTCAGCCTGTTCCATCACCTTTGACTCCCATTGAATATTTAAGTATTTGTTACATATATTATTGATAATGCATATGTATAACAGTACGTCAGTTATTTGACCTCAAGGAGGTAGGTTTAAATTAAATTTATTTGTGTATATTTAAAGGAATTGTTACTTATCGCTGTATGTCTGAAGAGTTCTGCATAATGATCTTGAAAGTCATGTGAAGTCCGCCAACCCGCACTTGGCCAGCGTGGTGGACTATGGCCTTACCCTTCTCATACAGAGAAGAGGCCCGTGCCAGCAGTGGGACAGTATATAGGGCTGATGATGACAATTATATATTGACTAAGAAGTCTAGTGAATAGGTAATTTTATACATTGGGATGGTAAGACAGCTTTATCATATTGGGAACACCACCAATCTGTCATGCAGTCGATACCAGGTTCAAACTCACATCCATTGGTCCCTGTTGTCATGAAGATCATTGTCACTCGATACGGGGACTGTAAGGTATCTCTGAGTGAACTGACACTCATCTTATCTTTGGTTTAAAGATATTCATTTGGGGAGGCTTGAAAGTGATGAAGGAAGGTTTTATCAAGAGAAACACTAAACAGTAATTTGTCCTTGTTGGAAAACAGACGGTCTAATGCTAGTTTAGTCGAATTGCGAGTCGTTTTTCGATGAGAACAATTGCCCTTCCTTTTTATAAAAGTGAAGTTTTATAAAAGTGAAGGCTTATTAGGTATCTTTCATTCTAATCTACCTTCCATTCTAAAATATTCTATAATTTACTGTCCATTCTGAAATATTCTTTAATTAAGACATTGCTATAGTTTATGTGTATATAATTGAATAATTATGTCCTATATTTATCTAAAGGTAAGTATATGTTTTTGTTTTGTATGTTCATGCATTTGAATATAATGATGTACCTACTTAAACGGTAAAAAAAAGTTAAATAACATTATAGTTACAGTTATAGTAGAATAAAACCGATTTGAGAAAAGAAAGATGACATGGAGTCCCTCCGCCCCGGGGGGAAGGACGAAGGGGACTGTCAGACTCTTACTGACTCAAAACCAACCCGTGCTCCTCATGTACCCATGTGTCGGAGGGTAGGGTTTCACCGAAGCATTCCTCGAATCCTCACTACCCCCCGACGGGTATTGGCTCGCCAGATGGTCAGGCGGGCCCCGAACGAAACCCCCTTGGCGGCGGATGAAGGTGTTGGGCTCCGCCGCAAAAACACCCAGCGGCCGCAGAGGATAGGGAGGGCGGCAACGCAATCACCGCATCTCCTCTTCCTCTGCGGCCCCACCGCGACGCAACGATGGTACGCCCCCATTTGGTCGCGGGAGATAGCATACAATACCGACACGCCTCTCCTCCCGCGACCGCACCCGACTGCGAGGGACAGACAGAACTGTACCCCGCACCCGCAACCTGGGACGCATCCTACGCAGGCCCCACGCAAGCCCACGCGGAGCGTCCCCTCCCGGGATCCCGCTTAGCTTCACCGTGGGTGTTGGACCTCACCCACGGTTACTGAGCTCCCCCACCACGACAAGGTGGAGATCCTATGGGGGGGAAGTTTATATACTTATACAATACACACACTACACAATATAGCTTGACACTTCTCTCAGCTAGCAGTAACGACAGGGTAGATAATACGCCACGTGAGAGAACTCATCGCCCGAACGCTCGGAAGCACGAGCTGACATATACATATACACTAGGGCTTTCAGTCTCGATATTTTTCAGTAGGTATTTTTCAGTTCCGGGAAAAATTTACGAGACTCAGCCTGGTCTCGAAATTCCCAGAAAAAATGAGACTTTCGAGACTCTTTCGAAAAAAGGTTTAATACTCACAGATAAGGCATTAGGGCTGTTAATACAATACCTAAGTTTTAATGATATACTGTAATAATCAACATATTTTATCGAATTACATCCAAGTATTTTCTTTTTGTAAAAGGCACTTAGAAAGCAAAGGGCATCCAATGTGTTTTTTGATAGAGAGGATCAATATGCATTTTTTAAATGTTGTAGTTTTATGTTTAAAGAATAAAAATAATAATAAGCCAGAAGATTTAGTCGGGGCTTTAACATTGCCAGGCTTTTATTAGAAAAAAAAGAAATCAGAATTTTCTATAGCTCCGCTACTCGCCAGCCAGGTCTGTATTGCCGTGTTGGGGTATAATAGGAGAGGTACCTACATGGTTAAATTTTTCAGCTTGCCTCAAATACCTACCCAAAATTGTTGCTATTGAAGCTGTCGGACTATACAGGATCTGATGATATTGCTGTTTTACAAAGTGGTTAGGTTGCAATCTCCACAGATATCCTTACTTCTTGACTTCCTATTACTCTAGGCTGATTCACTACAAAATAAAATCTTTGAATTCGCGTAGAAAATCCTTAGATTATTTTTTTCTGTGCACACTAATAAATAATTTCTTTGATTTGAACATACGGTGCCCAAACACGGTCCTTGACCGAAATTCAGAAGTCGTGGAGCGTAGGATTCATGGTGAAAAAAGAACAGACCATGTTCGAGACACTTTGCTACGTTCCAAAAGACGCATAGCTGACGTCGGATTAAAATCCGCTAGACTGAAGTGGAACTGGGCCAGACACGTTTGTCGTATGCACCCAGAAAGATGGATGTATCTAGCTACAACTTGGGTGCCTCATGACAGTCGGCGACGAAGTGGAAGACCCAAACGAAGATGGTGGGATGACCTGGATGCATTTTACAGCGACTGGACGAACTTAACACGAGACAGGGATGCATGGCGGTCCAAGGAAGAGGCCTTTGCCCAGCAGTGGGACACACTGTCAGGCTGAATAAAATATTGTAAAAACTAATTAGGTGTGTTTTACAAACTCTTTATAAACGTACCCTGAATTACTGATAGCAGATTTTTTAATTACGGTTATTATTTATTTAAGTCTCAAAAGTCTCGATAGTCTCGAAAACACAACAAAATCATCGAGACTCCCGAAATTTTCGAGACCGAGACTCCCGGGATGAAAGCCTTAATATACACACACTACACCATATAGCTCGACACTTCTTTCAGCTAGCAGTACGACAAGCTAGATAATACTCCGCGATAGCGAACTCATCGCCATCGGACGTACGTGCTGACATATACATATACACACACTACACAATATAGCTTGACACTCCTTTCAGCTAGCAGTAAAACAGGCTAGATAATACGCCGCGTGATTGACGCTCTTCGCCCGAACATTCGGACGTACGTGCTCATATATACATATACAATACACCCACTACACAATATAGTTTGCCACTTGTCTCAGCTTGCAGTATGACAGGCTAGATAATACGCTGCATGAGCGAACTCATCGCCCGAACACGCGGACGTACGTGCTGACATATACATATACACACACTACAAAATATAACTAGACACTTCTCTCAGCTAGGAGTACGACAGGCTAGATAATACGCCGCGTGAGCGAACTCATCGCCCGGACACTCGGACGTACGTGCTCATATATACATATACACACACTACACAATATAGCTTGACACTTCTCTCAGCTAGCAGTACGACAGGCTAGATAGTACGATTTAAACTTGTCTCAGCTTGCAGTATGACAGGCTAGATAATACGCTGCATGAGCGAACTCATCGCCCGAACACTCGGACATACGTGCTGACATATACATATACACACACTACACAATATAGTTTACCACTTGTCTCAGCTTGCAGTATGACAGGCTAGATAATACGCTGCATGAGCGAACTCACCGCCCGAACACGCGGACGTACGTGCTGACATATACATATACACACACGACAAAATATAACTTGACACTTCTCTCAGCTAGAAGTACAACAGGCTAGATAATACGCCGCGTGAGGGAACTCATCGCCCGAACATTTGGACGTACGTGCTGACATATACATATACACACACTACACAATATAGCTTGACACTTCTCTCAGCTAGCAGTACGACAGGCTAGATCAGCCATACTCAACCTGCGGCCCGCGGGCCGCATGCGGCCCGCTAACCTTTTTAGTGCGGCCCGAGCCGCGGCATAGCCCAGTACTTTTATTTTTACAGAAGTATTACTGATGAGGGTTCAAAATAACGTGAAATTAACGTATTAATCAATTCACGCATTTACTCATGTTTTCTCCCTTATTGCGTACACAGAACACGTCATATTACTTTTACTATGGCATCAGTCGCATTAATGTGAGCTACGGGAATCTCAAAAAATTCAAGTGTTATTTATGTATATATCCATAGGTACTCTTTATCTCTGAAACTACTGATCCGATTTGAAAAAACCTTTTTGTACGTGATAGCCACATTCATGAGAAAGGTTATAGCCTACTTTTATCCCGATATTCCCGCGGGATCACTGAATGAGGCCGACGAAGTCGCGGCCGTCCGCTAATTAATTGATATAGGTAAGAAAAAGAAAATGCTAATTCATTAAAATATTTTTATTCAATTTGATCCAAAGCAATCCTAAGATCATTTAAAGGCAGCGGGTGCGTCTGTTGCTTCCTGGTGTATGGCCCAAGACAGAATAAACTGTTCAATGTGCGAAAGAGACAGCGTATAACATATCTCTGAACATTACTTTATTTCGATATTATTTTTATGCCTTTATAAGTTGAAATAAAAACCTTTGATACCGTTTGTTTTCTTTTTAAAGGATCCTGTACATTTTCTACGACGATTTTTAATCAAACAATTATATGCAATGAAAGGTCATATTGTTCCCCTTTGTTTAAAACTATTTTGGTTAATGTCCGCCACTGTTCGCAAAGCGGGTCAGATATGCCCAATGACCTTTGTGCGTCCCATTCCTTTGCATTCGAGTGCCTAGGGTTAGGTGCGACTATAATTCAAGTAACTAAATAGGTTGTGTTAGGTTCTCTTCTGACCCTTAACCCGAAAATAGGAGCCCCGCGAAGCAGGGCTCCTTCAACCTCAGTTAATTAAACTAGTGGAATTAATAAAAGCGATATTTAGAATTTATGTGAAAAATGTGAAACGATACGCAACCCAAATGATATTGACAGCTAATGTCGTATTTGTCCGTCATTTCTTTGCTTTCGACTATACATATTATTATGTGAATTGTGAATGTGTTCTTCCGTATTGATTTGTGTTTTTCTACGTCTTGGCTTCGTTCTTGGATTCTGTTTGGATTGCTTTACTGTACTACCTCGGCTTTCTCACTTGTGGATACTGAAATAACGATATCGCAGTATGCTCGAACCTCCCCCCTCCCCCTTCTGACTACCGTAACTTTTAATGGATTTTGTTTAAGTTCATTCTGACGATTTCATTAACAGAATTTTTTATGCAATGTACTAGCTAGTCAAAATCGTGTCAATAATAGAGTAACATATATGTACTCTATAATTAATAATATATGGTACTCTATTTTTCCTTAATTTACAGATTAAATTACGTGTAAAACTACCAAAAAATCGGCAAATTTATGAACATTCGACCCTTCAAACACAAAATCAAATATGTTTATTTCAGTATAATTTAACAATATAAATTTAAAAACATAGTGGCATAACTAGGCATAGAAAAATTAAGACTGTTCAAACAGTATAAAATCTAAAACACAACTGTTTGAAAAAAGGTTGTGAAGCCCTGAATGTTTGTTTACAAAAAGTCTATCTTCTCGTGGCACCAACTATACATAAGAAGAAAATGTAACCATAGTTACCAGTCAACATTACTAGTGTGGAGACACGCAGCTAGTGCTGTACATATCTCAACACTCCTCCTAAATGATAACTTGGTTTACAGTTATTATTTAATACACAACTATATATCTAACTTAAATAAACCAACAGTAAACTAACCAACTGAGAATTAGCATAAGAACTTATCAATGCATTTATAAAACTTGTCTTTGCTCAAACTTTTAGTCATAACATCAGCTAAATTTTCATTGGTGCAAATATGTTCAATACTGATCACCTTATTGACAACCAAGTCTTTTATGTAATGAACCCGTATATCAATGTGTTTTGTACGCTTAGAATTCTCGTAATTTTTGGCCATTGATATCGCACTTTTGTTGTCAACAAGTAACACGGCATTCACATCACAACCTAAGTGTCTACATATGCCTTTTAAATTAACTATTTCCTGTGCTAATGATGCGGCAGCTACGTACTCGCTTTCGGCAGACGATAAAGCTACACATTGTTGCTTTTTTGAAAACCAAGCAATGGGGTTTTGCCCTTGTAGGATAATACCACCGCTAACACTTTTTCTGTCGCTTCTATCTCCAGCCCAATCGGCATCCGAAAATCCGTATAAATTTTTGTCATTTGTCTTTTTAAATAATAATCCCATTTCCTTTGTTTCTTTCAAATAACGTAATACTCTTTTTCCAGCTTTCCATAATTCTTCTTTCGTTTTATCTAAAAATCTGCTCAGATATGATACTGCAAATGTTAAATCGGGTCTTGTTGTTACGGTTAGATAAATTAGACTTCCTATTAGTTCTCGATACGGTACATCTAAAACTTCTGTATTATCCTTTATTTCTATATTGTAATTTCTTTCCATGGGAGTTTTAATTCCGTTACATTCATCCATTTTGAATTTAGTTAATATCTTTTCAATCATTTTTGTTTGTTTCAGTTCTAAAGTATCTTTATTTCTTTTAACTTCCATTCCGAGAAAGTTCTTCATTTCGCCCATATATTTTGCGTTAAACTCCTCCTTAAGTGCTTTAATAGTATCTTCCCCGTTTCCAATTATCAGGATATCGTCCACATAAATCAGCATCCAGCAGTCTTCTTTGTAATACAAACAGTAATCATATTCTGATCTTTGGAATCCGTTAGCTTTCGCGAATTCGTCAAGTGTTTCATTCCAACACTTTGGTGATTCAACCAACCCATACAATGCTCTCTTTAGTTTTAATGCTGTTTTATTATTTTTTATTTGTAATCCTTGGGGTATTTTGATATATACATCAGACTTCAATTTTCCATTCAGGAATGCAGTTGGAATGTCAAGTTGAATAATCTTTAAATCATCTTGTACAGCTTTTGATAAGATCATTCTTATAGTAGAATGTCTAGCAACGGGTGCATAAATGCTGTCGAAAATATCTTCTTTCTTTTGTTGGAAGCCTCTAGCTACCAGTCTTGCCTTTTTTGTTCCATCTTCTTTTTGCTTAAATATCCATTTTGTATCTATGAGCTTTCTTCCATCGGTTATTTCTTGTTCTTCCCATGTTTCTAATCTTTGGAGTGCATCTAATTCTTTATTAATTGCGGTTTTCCATTCTGGTTCTCTTATAGCTTCTTCGAAAGTTTCTGGTGCATTTGCACTGAGACATATAACAATGTTAGTTTCATTTATGATTTCTACATTCGTCTCGTAATCTTTAAGATAAGCAGGAGATTTTATTGTTCTTTTAGGTCTGGTTCTTTCTTCTTCAGTTTGATCGTTATTCATTTCTGCATCTTTAAATTCATCTTCCTTTTCTACAATATCTTCCTTTTCTGTATTGATTTCTTCTTCTTTATCTTGAATATACCTTACTTGTTTCACTTCTTCGTTATTTTTCGAACTTAATGTCGCTTTCATCAAATCTTACATCCCTGGATAGAACTATCTTATCTTCTTCTGGATCCCATAATCTGTAACCAACAGTTCCATAACCTACCATTCTTGTTTCTTTTGCTCTCTTGGCTAACTTGTCCGGTTTGGGTACTATAGTTGTCCAAGCTTTGGAACCAAAAACTCTCAATCTCGATAGGTCGTTTTTACCAAAAAATATTTCGCTTGGTGTCTTGAAACATATGGCCCATGATGGCGATCTGTTCAATTGGTAAACTGCACATTGTATCGCTTCGCACCATAAATGTTTTGGCAAATTAGTTTCCGCCAATAGAGCCCTCGTTTTGTCACATAATGTGCGGTTCATCCGTTCTGATATGCCATTATGTTGTGGCGTGTAGGGTAAAGTATATTCTAAACTAATCCCTTTATTTCTGCAAAAAAATTTCAAACTATTACCAGTGTACTCTCCACCATTATCGCATCGAATTCTTTTTACTTTATTCCCCGTTTCGTTTTCAATTCTTAATTCATAGTTCATCAGTCGTTCTGTTGCTTCAGATTTGCTCTTCAGGGGATACACTACGCAAAAATGAGAAAAATCGTCAATAATAGTCATAAAATATTTCTCACCATTAGGTCCTTGTTGTCTGATCGGTCCAGCTATGTCTGTGTGAAGCATTTCGGCTATCATTCTCGTTCTAGGCTTTGGGATAGGTGTGAATGGGCTTCGGGTGGCTTTACCTTCCATACAGGGACTACAAATTCTCTCAGATACAGGTAAGTTTAATATATTAAGACTTTTTCTATTCAAATGACCTAAACGTTTGTGCCATAGATCTGCTGCATCACTAACATTACAGATTTCGTACTTACATAATTCGGCTTGTAACTTATACAACTTTCCTTGCACGTTGCCGCATAAAAATGTCTTATAATTAAATATTTTAACATTGTTTTTATTAAAGTTAACATTAAAACCTGCCTCGACAATCTTTTTCACTGATAGTAAATTGTATGAAACATCTTTTACAATTAGAGCATCAATATTTATCGTTTTATTTTGATATTTTATTTTAAGTTTACCTCTTTTATTAGTTGTAATACATTGGCCGTTAGCTACGAATATTTTTACATGTTTATCTAAGTACGTAATATCCGTCATATAATTTTCATATTTTTCATTTATTAAATGATCCGTACATCCCGAGTCTACAATTAGTTCTATGCTACCACACTCACTCACATTAGCAATAATATCGCTAGCAACGAAACCTATTTCTTCGTCTTCTGTGTCTGCTGCTGAAGCATGTTGATACTTTGCATGTCGTGCACTTGAAAAGCCTCTAAATGAGCGTCCACGCGCCCTTGGATAGCTCCGTCCTCGTGTCAATGACCGTCCTCTACTTGTTGAAGTAGCGATATGAAACCTCTTTGTATTTCTAGGCTGATATGTTTCTTTTTCTTCGTGGTGCTTTTATACTATGATTTTTTATTTTAAATGTAGAATGCCACTGTTTTTTACTTTAGTCAAGAATGTCATAGTTTTTTCACTGTCTTGTCAAGAAGCATGGTAACCGGATTACATAATATATTTCATTATGTCTGCAAAACTAACATGTTTTATTAATCTTCCACTCGTCAAACTTTAAGTGGTTATGGGCCCAGCACGAGGGGAATTATTATATCAACTTTAAGTGGTTATGCGCCCTACACGAGAAGAAGTATTGTTGTAAATAATGGAGCTATCGAAAATTCAGATTTCGAAACTTGACGGCGAAAATTGGGTATCATGGAAGTACCGCATGTCGGCGATGTTACGTGGCATGGACGGTCTCATGGATATTGTTCAGGGAAAGATAAGTAAACCAGAGAAGCCTGCAAAGAGTGATACTATGGAAGGTACAGCTTTTGAAGCGGCGATGGCTACATATCGAACGAACTTAGCCGAGTACTACAAGTTGGAAAGTACAGCTCTCTTATTGATTACGAACAATTTGTTAGACGAGACTCTCGACAAAGTAATAAGGTTCACGAATCCTAAGGAAGTATGGGATGAACTACATAGATTGTACGATGGTGTATCTGAAGACCATTTATACAGGAAATGTATGGAATTCTTTCAATACAAATGGGAATCTACTTCAGGAAATGATATGAAAGCTCATATTTCAAAGATGAAAACTTATGGCACAGTTTAAATCAGGAGCTTATCAAAGACGAAGGTAAAGAATTACCAGAATTGTTATTGATATGCAAGATTATGGAGACCCTGCCAGAAAGCTATTTTAACTTTAAATCGAGCTGGTTACTCATGTCTAAGAAGGATAGAACCGTGGAGAACCTTACTAGTCAGTTATGTACTCACGAGAAGGCATTGTTAGCTAAGGAGAACATGTCTGAGTCTACGTCAGAGAATGTGTTAGTTGCGAAAGGTACCAAGAAATGTAGAAACACCAAGAAGGGTAATGGTGAAGGTAGTAAAGAGAAGAACAAAAAGGCTTTCAGGTGTCACATTTGTAAAGAAGTCGGGCACTTTAAGAAGGACTGTCCTAAGAAAGAACAGGTTCGAGAGAAAGGTCCTACAACAAGTATGTCTGCAGTAAAGGTTAATGCGACAGATTGCGCTCAACATCGTGATGATTGGTATGTTGACAACGGAGCCACACACCATATTACAATGCGAGGCGACCTGTTTGAGGAATTTGAACGCTTTACGGAACCATGTACAGTGACAACAGCTAATGGAAAGCAAGTTGATGCCTTGGGTAAAGGAAGCATTTTGATGAAAACCAAGAATGAGGTGTCGTTTTATTTGAAAAATGTTTGGTATGTTCCTCAGATTACTACAAACCTGTTTTCGGTACTAGCAGCGCAGGACATGAATCCGTAAAGCGTGTTTCAGTCATGTATGATTACCTGCTCATTGAAAGTTAATAAAACAGTAACCATTACTGGAGATAGACGGAGATATGGTGGACTATACAAGCTAAACTGCAAGGCGATACAACCAAATAGAAGCGTTGTTGTTAATACGGTTGATACGCTGCAGCTTTACCACGAACGTATAGGTCACCAGGATAAACGTCATGTGAAGGATGTAATAGAGAAAGAGCTTAATGTGAAAACTAAGAATGATGGGACATTATGCGAAGGATGCATTTTCGGGAAAACACATAGGAAGAAGTTTGGTGTTAGAGAAAAAGCAAGTAGTCCAGGAGAACGCATACATTCGGACGTCTGTGGTCCGTTCCCACCTTCAGGCTCTAAGTCTAGATACTTTGTACTCTTTAAAGACGAATACACTCGCTATCGATATGTCTATTGTATGAAACAGAAGTCAGAAGTCCCTGCAAAGTTGCGAATGATGTTAGCTGAAGCAAAGGCAGTTGGACACACGATTAAGGAGTTTCTAAGTGACAATGGAGGGGAATTCGACAATGCGGAAGTCAAAAAAGAATTACAGAAGTACGGAATACATCACCGGTTAGTTATGCCCTATACTCCAGAACAGAACGGGTGCAGTGAAAGAGAAAACCGTACGATTGTTGAAATGGCCAGAGCAATGATGCATGCTCATGAAGAGCTTTCTCAAGAACTGTGGGCAGAGTCGGTAAATACAGCGACGTATATTCTGAATAGAACAGGACCAACTTCTGTGAAACACAAGTCTCCGTACGAGTTGTGGTTTGGGAAGAAGCCGCAAATCAAACATTTGAGGATCATTGGTTCGACTTGCTACGCGCATATTCCGAAACAGAAAAGGAAGAAGATGCAGAAGAAAGCAAAGAAGTGTTACTTGGTTGGCTATGACAATGATGACGGTTATAGACTCTGGTACAGAGAGTCGGATACTATAGTTAGATCCAGAGATGTCACATTTGATGAGAGACCACTGGAGACTAATTTAGGAAGTGAAGAACCTGAGGATACTGAACGGTCACAAGTAACAGAGACAGCTGACATAGAAGTTCCAATATATGTAAGGAAGGAACGACATGATAATGAGATACCGAAACAAGTCACAGCTGAAGAAGACAGAGGAAGACCTACTGAGACAAATAACGAAGTTGAACTCTCAGAGGACATGGAAGTTATTGAGGGTCCTGTTACTAGCGGTGATGAAGAAGAATTTGAAGATGCGCGTATAGAGGAGTTGGAAGACGAATCTATTGAATTGGGCAGGCAAGATATGCAGCTCAGAGATCGATCACTCCTGCAGCGACCATTGAAATTCAATGATTACGTTTCTCATGTCAATACCAGCGATGATTGTTACTACGAACCAGGAACTTACAAGGAAGCTATAGATTGCCCAGATAAAGACCTTTGGCGCAAAGCTATGGATTGCGAGATTGGATCCTTAAAAGCAAATGGAACGTGGGTTCTTGAGAAATTGCCTAAGAATCGGAAAGCAATACCTTGTAAATGGATCTATAAAGTGAAATTAAACCCAGATGGTTCAGTAGATAAATATAAGGCACGTCTTGTCGTAAAAGGTTTTAGACAGAAGAAAGGGGAAGATTATGATCAGACCTTTAGCCCTGTAGCTAAGATGGCAACTATTAGAGCGGTGCTGAGCTTAGCAGCTAATGAAGGGATGGCACTACGTCAGTTTGAGATCTGTACAGCCTTTTTATATGGTTCGTTGACTGAGGAAGAGATATTCATGCGGCAACCGGAAGGATATGATGATGGTAGCGGACGAGTATGCTTGCTTAAGAAAAGCTTGTATGGGTTAAAACAGGCTCCACGATGTTGGAACACGACGATCATAAACTACTTCAAGGAAATTGGGTTTGAAGTCAGTGAAGCTGACCCCTGCCTGTTTAAGAGAGAGAGATCTAATGGGAAATTATTAGTTGCTCTGTACGTCGACGACGGTCTTATAACTGGTTCAAATGAAGGACTGATTGATGAATTCATTAAGGAATTGAAAGAGAAGTTTGCGATGACTTATAAACCTGTATCATATTACTTGGGTATGGAGGTTGAAGTCAGAGAAGGCGGTGATATTAAAATACACCAGACTTCTTATGTAAAGAAAATCTTGAAGAGGTTTAGTATGGAAAACTGCAAACCACTAATTACTCCTAAAGTAAAGGACCCTGTACCACAGGAAACAGAGAAGGTTGATGACTACTTTCTGAAGAATTATAGACAAGTAGTAGGTGCTCTTGCTTATCTGATGGTGTGCACAAGGCCTGACTTAGCATATCCTGTCAGTGTAGTATCCAGAAGCTTGGAAAACCCGACTCACACGGATTGTGTTCGGTTGAAGCGCATGCTAAGATATCTACAGTACACTCCAGATATGGGAATTCTGTATAAGAAGGATTACAGGAGAGGTGTTCTGGAATGTTACAGTGATGCAGATCACGGTGGAGATCTGACAACAGGGAGATCAACTACTGGAGTTGTATGCATTTATGCTGGAGGCGCCGTGTCATGGTTGAGCCAGAGACAACCCAGTGTGGCTATTTCCACTACAGAAGCCGAGATTGTCGCAGCTAGTGAGGCAGCGAAAGAAGGCATTTGGCTAGCTCGTCTAATGCAAGGCATGACGAAGATGGAGCCTTCACCTGTTCTCTATGTGGATAACGAAGCGGCTGTGAGATTAGCTGAGAATCCTGAGTTCCATAGAAGAACTAAGCACATTCGAATACGCCACTTCTTTGTGCGAGAACTGGTGACTGCTGGAGAAATGAAGGTGAATAGGATCAGCACTGAGAAGCAGCTGGCAGATCTTTTCACAAAGCCACTGGCTAGGCCGAGGCTTATCAACCTACAAGAACAGCTAGGTCTACACATCGAGAGAAGGTGTTGAAGTAGCGATATGAAACCTCTTTGTATTTCTAGGCTGACATGTTTCTTTTTCTTCGTGGTGCTTTTATACTATGATTTTTTATTTTAAATGTAGAATGCCACTGTTTTTTACTTTAGTCAAGAATGTCATAGTTTTTTCACTGTCTTGTCAAGAAGCATGGTAACCGGATTACATAATATATTTTCATGTCTGCAAAACTAACATGTTTTATTAATCTTCCACTCGTCAAACTTTAAGTCTACTCGGCCCTTGTCCTCGTCCTGATCCTCTGCATTCAAACGACTTGTGTCCACGTTTCCCACAGGAGTGACACGTGAGGAAAGCATTATTCTCATAACTTTCACTATTTCCGTCCATTTTTAACTTTGTCTCCATATCAAGTAGTCTTGCTTTAACAAATTCTAGGTTCAGTTGTTTCTCGGATGCCATAGTCTCTATTGATGTAATTACTTGATCGTATATTTTTGGAAGAGAAGACAGCAGATAGCAAATTTGGTCTTCTGCATCGACGTTAACGTTGATAGCCGCTAATTCGCTAAGAATTCCTTCAAATTTTAGGAAATATTGCTGTAAGTTACTTTCATTGTCATAGCGCATTGTTATAAGCTTCCGTTTTAAATAAAATTTGTTACAGACTGTTTTTCGTTCAAATATGGCTTCTAATGACGTTAACATTTCTTTGGTTGTATTTGCATTCTTTACAATGTCTATATATTTATTATAATCTCGCTCAGACATTGTACCAAAATTGATTTTGCTCGTGAGTCATCTTTCAAAAAATGATACTAGAGCATCTTTTTCCGTTGGTATCTCTTTTAATAATACATTGCTTAATTGCTTTTCTTCCAGCAGTAATTTTAGTCTAAATTTCCAATGACTGAAATTTGAATTTTCAGTCAAAATCGGCAGAAGAGACCCCGCAGCTGTCATCTTTCTTTCTTATAATTTTCGCCGATATTATTTTTCGTGGATCGCAACCCAATATATTTTTGTTTACTTACTGCACGCGATCTGCTACCATGTTGAGGTTTTAGGTGGAAGAATAAGCAAACTCTGTTATTTATCACAAATCATATTAAATATATTCATAAAATATTACCACGACACAATCTACATAAGAAGAAAATGTAACCATAGTTACCAGTCAACATTACTAGTGTGGAGACACGCAGCTAGTGCTGTACATATCTCAACAATGTGTGTATTAAAAAATATTAATTAACTATCGCTCGCTTAACAATGTGCCCGGTAGACGGCAATAGGCTCGCCCCCTATTACATTGGGACCGAAACATATCTGGCGAAGTTTGGGTGTGTAATACACCTCTGCCTACCCCTTCGGGGATAAAAGGCGTGAAGATATGAGAAGATATACCTTTTAAAATAACATTCATTTACCCGTTTCTTCTTTATATTTCATGCCTGCAGAAAGTGTAGTAACAGAGGGAGACTGTCTTTTGTAAAATTGACCTTCAAAAAGTGCTGATTTTCAGCCTGCTTTGAATAAATGACTTTATGGTGATTCTGCTGAATTAGTCATAAATTGTGACTCAATCAGATGGAGAAAATAAGGAATACATAACAGGGTAAAATACATACTTATAGGACTTCTCGATATACAACATTAGTGGTTTGGCTCTCCGCAGCCAAAATGTAAAGAGAGTCAGGACTGGTGACGCAGGAGCAAGCGACATACAGGACACCCGCTGCCCTCAATGTTTGCCTCTGCGACTTATTGATGGTCATCGCGAAGCAAACACTCACGGGGAACTGTATGCGCTTGAATTATGAGGTATGAGAGGAATGCGTGGTATAAATACTGCCTCGCTGACGCCACAACCCGTAAGAATTTCCTAAATAGTGTGTCTGTGGAGCGAGATGACTTTCAGGCGGGTCACGTTACACAACTTCGGAGGAGATAGGTTCCGAAGAAGCATAATCGGGACACCGACCTTCAGCTTGATGCTATGCGCTGGAAGTTCACTTGCTGACTGGGAGTTCAGAAATTCCACGGGATAATGTGTGGCGTTTTCTTGTTCGACGACAGTGTTTATAGAGGTGTAGACCACTTCATTCCTCTCAATTTCCGAGAGAATACATTCGTTAATTGCTACAGCCTGATCATTTTTGGGCGTCAAAATAGGCCACTCACACACTCACGAATTCTGCTATTACGGTATACAGCTGTATAATTCTAAGCTGAATACAACTCTACTGAGAGACTCTGGAAGCACCACCTGTCCACCTCTCTCCTCTGGTAGAGTGTCTTCGCCAAGACTTAAAAGACATCTTAGAATTGTTGAGCACGTGCATTGACGCCGAGCTGAGCTCTCATAGTAATGGTCAAGCGCAGCATACGAACTCGTGACCACAACAAAGATAATTTCAACGAAGCACTCACCTTGTCCGTGTGGTGACGGATTAAGAATACGGAATGTCACCACCCCATATCATCCCATGGGTATCGTAAGAGCCGACAGAGGGAGCAAGAACAGCGCTGTAAGAGAAGGAAAACTTGATACAAACCCTATACCAACCCGTTTGGCCAGCGTGGTATAGTAGGCCAATTCCTCCTTTCAAAGGAGACGCCTAGTCCAGCAGTGGACTGTTAAAGGCTGATGATGATGATGACTCACCTCGTCAGCCCTCGATCCCCGCGTCACCACGGGAAGCGTTTGTCGGGAATCGTCACTGAACAATACTGTGACCACCCATTAAATGCTCGTTCCTGCGGATGTCCTGCAGGTTTCTGTCCATGGCCTGAACTGCCTTCCTATTGGCCATCGTACGCTCATCCCATATGATCAGAGAGCAATCCTTGAGCACGTTTCTCTTATCACTGTTACGTGACACACCACAAACGGGTGTTACGGCACTCTCTAAATCGATGGAAAATTTAAACATGGTATGTGCTGTCTTGCCACCCGGAAGCAGTGTGGCAGCGATTGCCGGCGACGCTACAGCAATGACAATTTTGCCTTGCCTCCTGACCTCTACAAGTATGCCAGTAGTAACAAATGTTTTTCCTGTTCCACCAGGAGCATCCAAGAAAAACATTTTAGCCTGGCTTTGCCCAACGCTTTCAAGGACGGTGTCGTAAAATTCGTAAGGTGGTCATTTAAAATTGTCTCAGCGTTATACTCCCAATTTTCACGGTCTTGATGCGGTGATGATTGGGAAGCTGGTAACAAATATTTGACCAGTAGATTGCCGCTGATAGAAATGACCACGTCTTGAAGTGAACTGAGACAGGTGTTCAGGACACGGTCATCAGTTACTTCGACTTGGTCTCTCGTAACACGTCTCAAGGCTCGTAGAAAATCTTCAGACAGATGATGGCGATACTTCTCCCAGAAAGCTACCGCGTTCGCGACTCCACAAAACACCAAGATGACGTCAAACAGATGACGCATGCGGCTGGGACTGTCACTGACGCTCGCCTCCGCGAGGTTGTCATCCCAGTATTGGTCACCGTCGAAAAAGTGACGTACCTACTACGCAGGCTGTGCGGTAAGTGGGATACTCCAAGCCATCAAATGTCCTCAGAAAGGCGAAAGACGTTGGGCCTCGGACTTTGGATTTGTGTGTACGGTATAAACTCTACAAAATGCGGTGTTCTTGAAACTTCCCGGGAAACCTTCCACAGCATCTCCTCGTCAACGTCGGTTAAATACACCCTTTTGCTTGTCGTACGTGTAATATGAAGGCATCTCGTCATACGTAAGGGACCTCCCAAACTGATCGATTTTACAGAGCCTGAAAAATGCCAAGAGAGTTGTTTGACGCGGATTTTCCAAGTGCTCAGCAACGCTGTCGGGATCAAAATATATGCGCTGGCCGTTCTCTAGGTGGTCGTGTAAATGCATTACGGTAGGATGCTTCTCATATAAATAGAGAACACCAGTATCCACCAAACCGCTTCAGACGTAATAATAAATAAATGGCTGTGTGTGAGTAAAAATAATCTAGCTAGTTCCACATCTCACTAATGTTTATATACAGTTAATCCAAACAAACGTGCTATATGTATATCCCGGCAGACAATTTAAAGCAAGTTTACATGCGACATGAAAATATATTAATTAAGAAGCAATAATTACACCAATGTGACCAAAATGTTTATTTTGTACTAACCCTATTAATATTTATTCTGACAGAAGAAATTCTGATGTAAGCAACCAAGTGTGGCGATGGTGTAGTTAATTAATTAAATTACTTCAACTAATAGTCTTGCTCATCTCTGAAACGAATTAAAAATACAGTTTTTAAGAAGAAAATGTACAACTCCATCTATGACTTTTGAAAACAACTATTAACGTCGCCAACATGTTCAAATTTACATTATATATATCCAAAAAGGGCTTACACATGTAATTCGACTTGATGTTTTTGAACTCTCTTAGATGGCGCTGCATTAAAATTGTCTTGATTCTACTTATATTCAATTAATTATGTTTATCAGCCTAAGTTACTTATATAGCGTGATTTTTATAGTGTGAAGCTAGCGTATAGCATAGTTAACATAATAACAACATTCAAATATGCATTGTTACATTACACGTTGTTACAGAATGCGTTGAAGAAATAAAGCTCTCTGCTCGTTCCCTGTAGGTCATAGCGTGATAATATGTAGCCTATGTGGTGACCCGACTTTTTAATAATATTTGTGCCAAATTTGAAGTAAATCCATGCAGTACTTTTTTACTTTATCCCGGATATAAGGACAAACAGATAAACAGATAAACAGACAAACAGACAAAAATTCTAAAAACTATATTTTTGTCCTCGGTATCGATAGTAGATCACACCCCAATTATTCTTTTAAAAAAATATTCAATGTACAGTTTTGACTTTCCTACCATTTTATTATATGTATAGATATTAAAATATTTCAAATGCTTCAATAGCTCATATCTTTCGCGAAAGGGAAACTGATGACCAGGTACGTGAATTGCATACAGTTTTCCGGCTTTAGTATAGTATTGCGACTGTAATATTTTGCTCTACTTACCGTCTAGCAACATGTAAAGAGGTTATGAAATGTTCTAGATTGCATGACTAATTTGGTTTAATTTCATCAATTTTGGTGAATAAAATCTTGTAGTGTAAAGTATTCTTAAATTTTTGCCAAAAGTGGGGATCACCCCACACTAAATAGGCATTTACCGCTATATATGATTTCATGTTAACGCTTAGTCTTTCGTCCCTTGTAACATCTTCATCAATAAAAATTATTATAACTTTCTGTCTATCTTCTTGTGAGCCCGAGTTATGCGCTTTGGTGAAAGTCATATAACACCACTCAGACATCAAATAGTCTTCTGTTAAAATTATAACCGTCTTTCTAGAGTTGTCCACAGATTGTATTATTTGATTTGGAATTGGGTCACTTTCTGTCCAGTCGCGGTATGGAACACATACTTTTTGACTGAATTCACACTCCAATTTTGGCATCAAGTTCCCTCTGACGAACTCTTCGTCTTGAGGAGCAAAAGATATGAAGAGATCATACGGTTTAGACGCAACTAACTTCCTTAATGCCATTTCATCATTTCCAGAATTGCGTCTGCATATTGTACTTACAATACGTGACCAATTCCTTTTTACATATTTAAACAATGCAACTGCCATCATGGTTAAAAATAAACCAATAACGGCAGTAGTGCCAATAACTGCAGTTAATGCTTGGGTTCTATTACAAATTTCTTGTGCATCAACATCTGTGAGGTTTTTGTCTTCACTTGCACAGAACACTGACGCGGCATCAGCCAGTAATGTGTATTTTTTTAAATTTGTTGCCAACTGACAATCACATTTTAAAGGATTATCAGATAAATACAAAGTAATATTCGCATCGAAGAACTCATCGCCAATAGTTAACAAATTATTATGTGATAAATCCAACACTCTCAAAAGGCCTGTCGGTTTAAAATTGATACGATTAATTCCTGCGTTGGATAAGTCTAATTTACAAATATTGAGTTCATCTATGCTCTGTGGTTGTTCATCTAAATTTAAAATCATTGATGGTTCCTGTCCGAAAAAGTTATATGACAAATTGATTGATTTCATATCAGGTAACAAAAATGGCATTTTTGAACACTTCAAAGTTATTTCATTAGTCTTAGCTGTAGCCACAAAACTACTGCAGTTTTTAGGAAGGTGTTTAGACAGATCACATATGAAGTCCATTGGTGGTACTTGTGCCAGCAGATATACCTTCAAGTTTGGAGGAGAGAAGCATTTAGTATTGTTTAGTATATACTGTGGCTCCTGTTGTAACCTTGTTCCTTGTTGTCGGAGAAAGAGACCATAGGCGTTGCAATCGCATTTAATAGGGTTGTAGTTCAGCAACAACTGGCTAGTCGACTGAGACGTGACATTTAGTTGCGAGGTTCTCGGATCTAGCGTTATTCTAGATATATTATTGCTTTGCAAATCTATAGTGACGTTAAGACTTGAATAATCGATTTGAAACATCTGGAACAAAGAAAACGAACTTAAACGAACGAAGTCAAAATGGTGATTTCTTTTCCACTAAACCTATCACCTGCACGAAAATCTACTAGTGCAAACGAAATCGAAGCCGAAGTGTCGAAATATCGGCACTTCAAAAAAAGGCCACGTCTTAAATATCATAATAAACATAATATTAGTTACTAGATGGAAACCCGGCTTCAGTCGGGTGGAATGTGACTCATATTACACACGTAGCTACAAAATGTAGGTAGATATTAGGCCTTTACCTATAAAGTTGCCGTTTGTCATGAAATAAATTAAGCGTCTTTTTTTCTATATTTTTACTTCTATTAATCAAAATAATCACCCATGCAATCAATGCATCTTTGCCAACGCATTGGAAGCTTATTGATGCCATTCTTGAAGAAATCAGCTGGACGGACTGGACGGGAGGCAACAAATTCTTCAAAGAAATTGTGTACTGTCTCTCGGGTATTGAATTTTTTTCCCGCCAAGAAGTTATCAAAATTCTGGAGAAAGTAGAAGTCTGTAGGCGCAAGGTCTGGTGAGTACGGCGGATGACGGAGAACTTCCAACCCCAGCTCTTGTAACTTGGAGACCGTCTGCTGTGCAGCATGAGGTCGCGCGCTGTGGTGCTGGAGCAGTGGAGCCGAACGATTGACCAAAGCTGGTTGGAGACGTACGAGCTTCTCCATCATTGTGTTCTGTTCTTCACAGTACATATCTGCAGTAATGCTCGTCCCGTTTGGTAAGAAGCTGTGATGAATTACACCGGCATTAGGCCACCAAACAGTGCCCATCACTTTTCTAGGGGTAAGTTTTTGTTTAGGGCATTGTTTGGGTGCTGACCCAGGGTCCAACCAACTTGCTGAGCGCTTACGATTGTCGAACAGGAACCATTTCTCGTCACAAGTTAACAATGCGGTTCAAAATTCCTTCTTTTGTATGCCTGTTGAGCAATGCAAGGCACGGCCTCGACGCGTACTTCGTGCTGGCGATCATTGAGTTCGTGGGGTACCCATTTGTCAAGCTTTCTTACCTTGCCAATTTGACGCAAATATTGTTTTGATGCTAACGTCGAAAGCTGCTGCTAATTCAGCCGTAGATTGAGTATCATCAGTTTCCAAAATCGCCTTTAATTCGTCATTGTCGACCAAAGTCTTTGGACGACCACAGGGTTCGTTTTTCAGGTCAAAATTTCCAGACCGGCAGCGGGCAAACTATTAAACTATCAATAACGGGTGGTGCGTTCGTTTGTAGTGTTCGCTCCGTAAACGTCAGTCGTTGAGGTTGCGTGCCACTTGTGCCGCTTTGCTGCCGCGACGGTACTCATACTCCATAATTATTCGAATTTTTAACGTATCCATGATGACGAAAACTTTTCGAATGCGATGAAAACGTAATAATAATATCAGCCAGAAAAAAATATTTTGAATTGAAATGGCCAGTACGGCAGAGCGGCAATTTCATAGGTAAAGACCTATTATTACTCAATATCATCCGGTGTCAGTAACATTTCGCTAGAGTGGCCAATATGGCGACTGCGATTTGTCTATCAGAACCATTAGAATTTAACAAAATACTCGACAATTCGAATTGTGCGGATATAATGTTGTCGACTCGAAATCTATATTTTTTAATGTTTTCTTATTCGGTGACAGTAAGGTTTCAATCGAGTCTACCGTACCCATTGACGAAATTATTCAAATTGAAAGTCAAAATCATTTGTTCATTTAGGCCACAAAGTGACGCTTATTAACGTCAAAAATTAAAGTTAATAACTAAATGATTCTACGTATACGAACGGGCAATAAAACTCGTGGCTACTCTTTTTAACTGCCAGTATAGTGGTTTTACATGTTATCTTTGTAAGGAGCTGCAATTAATATATAGAATGTAAATAGGTGACCCCAAAAGTAAATTATACTACGTATTAGTTTTAATACTTTTACAATAATTTACTTACCCTGATATCAGGAAGATGGTTATTAGACAGGTTCAATTCACGTATTTGTGGCAATTGTATATGCCATCCTTCATAAAATTTACGTATCATATTACCACTGAGATCCAAATACTCCAACTTTGTAAGTGTCATAAAAGGACTATAATAATTATTGTCGTCTTCATTAAAAGACGACTCCAAGGCTTTAATCCTATTGCTTCTTAAAATAAGCGTAGTTAGATTACTTGAACCGTAAAACATTGATCTGTAAAATAAAATTGTAGTAGTGCCAATCCAAATATGGCCAAACAAGAATTGCAATTTTCTGAAACTGAAAACTGAAATGTTAAATTTAAAATCACGAAAATATAGGTACTCACATAGTTAACCGAGCAAATCTGTTGTCACTTAAATCTAAAAAATTAAGCATCTTCAATTGGTATAATAAAGGTGTAATCTCCACCAATCTATTGTGAGCCAAATATAATGATTCCAGTGACGTTAAGTTGGTGAAAACGGATTGTTCTAGCTTTGATATAATATTATTAGCCAAGTTTAAGGTTTTTAATGATGACAGTGTATCGAAAATTCCAACAGGCAGCTCACGTATTTTATTCCGATTCAAATACAGCTCTTCTAGAGAAGCCAAATAGCTCAAAAGGGTTTTTTGTAGTTTCTGAAGGCCGTTGCCAGATAATTGTAATGTGTTTAGTGACGTCAAATCGTCAAAAATTCCATCTGGGAGATCTTGCAGAGCATTGTCATCCAAATCTAATGTCTGAACTGAGACCAACCCGCTGAATAATCCTTTGGGGATTTTCTTAAAGGTATTATTATTTAAATCCAACTTTTCCAGTTTGGTTAAGTTTGAAAATATTTTGGGCGGTATATGATCTATGACATTATCTACAAGACTAATTCTTAGTATGTTTTTGGAGCTGGCAAATAAGGTGTCTGTAAGATAAGAGACTTTACACAATGTCAGCACAGCACCATGTTCTAAAGATAGTTGTGAGAAAGCGTGTGTCCCCAAATCCAGTTCACCTTGGTCAGGGTGAGGAGTGCAAGCGAAAGCATACTGAAAATAAAATATAATATTACTTGTTACGCATAAGTAAATTATCTGGAGACAGTAAAGCAAATTGATTACAGAGAATGAGGACTATTTAAAATTAAATAAAAACTGGAATAAATAATTAAATAATAAGTTAATTGATAAAATGTATGAACATATAACAATCTTCATGCATGCAACAGTAAGGACGTACTTACAAATGTCAAAGATTTCATTGCTTCTATGAATTCGTTTGGCAATGATTCTAGTAGAACTCCATATAAAATGAACTGGTTTACTTTCGGTACATCTATGAATGCTTTCACATCGAATGATCTTATCGGAGTATGTTCTATTCTTAGCTCTCCTAAATTGCCTAAACCTGTAAACATAAAATAGCAAAATATTAGGCGTAGACTCAAAATTACCTTTTTATTAATTAATTATTGATGAATAAACATTACTGTTTCATCTTTTATTTGTTTGTTTTATAATTATATTACTCTGTTTCTTGCCCACAATATCTTCGACAAATTCAAGTGATAATAAATTAGATATCTTATTTGTGTGTAAGGGTAACGTACCTTTAAATGCACCCTCACGGATTTCTTCAATAGTGCTGTCCGTTATAAATAATTCTTCTAAATTTGGTAAGCCATTAAAATCGCCATCTTGTACAGCTGCCAGTTTAGTGTTTAAAATGTACATATTTTTTATAGATGTGTTATTGAACGCATCAGATGACGTCTGCAGTGTCCCTTCATGGATACGAAGGGTTTTTAGCGACGACAAAGCGTTGATACCAGCAATGGGTACAAGTGTATCACCTGAAAATGGAAACGAAATGCAGTTTATAAAAATGTGTCAAAAGTCTATCTATCTATCTATCTATAACGTCACGCCTGTCTCCCATTGGGGTAGGCAGAGACTATGGAACGCCACATGCTTCGGTTCAAACATACCTCTTTCGCTTCATCGACATTCATTAACCTCGTCATGCATGCGCGTCGGTTATAGTCGTCGTCGGTCGGTCAGTAGATCACCTATTTGGTCGGCGTACGTCCGCCTAGGGCGTCCCCTACCGACATTTCCATTTATTCTCGCACGATACACTCCTTTCGTATTTCTTCTTTCATCCATCCGCTCCAGATGTCCAAACCAACGTAACATTCCTTTTTCAATCTTTGTCACACACATCTTTTTTTTAGACCACACTTTTCCCGTATCACACCGTTACGCACTTTATCTTTCAAACTTATTCCGCACATACTCTTTAAAGCTCTCATCTCCACAGCATTGATTCTACTTTCATGCTTCGTCTGCCATACCCATGATTCGCTACCATACATCAGTGTTGGCGCCAAAACTCCCTGCAGTACAGCAAGACGAGCCTTACTTGGTATAATTTCGCTACTGATGATGGACCGTAAGGCGCCATTCACACTATTTCCTGCTTTCACTCTCCTTTCAACATCTCCCACACATTTCCCATCTCTCGTAAACAAAGACCCTAAATACACAAACTCATTCACTTGTTCCACTTTTTCATCTCCTATCATTATGTTACATTCAGTTATACTGTCTTCCCTCTCTATGACCATGACCTTAGTCTTGCTTACATTCACTTTCATGCCCTTCTTCTTATACGCCTCATTCATTACGGTGACCATCTGCTGTAAATCAGACGCTGACGACGCAAAAAGAACCTGATCGTCAGCGTATAGCAGGGTCTTAAACACAGATTCACTCATTCTTAATCCACATTCAGACCCTTTCAGATCGGTCAAACAACTGTCCATGAATAGATTGAACAGCCAAGGAGAAGCTACACATCCCTGTCTAACACCACGATCAATGTTAAACCAGTCCGTGTAGGTAACCCTATATAAGGATTCAAGTGCCCATATCAGACTGCGGCTCACTCCATACACAGAAAGTGTTGACCAAAGATCATCCCTCACCACTTGATCGTAAGCCTTTTCCAGGTCAATAAAGGCGCAGAAAACCTTCTGGTGTTTACTTAAGGTTTTCTCTGAAATGCACCTTAAGGAAAAGACTTGATCCGTACATCCCATTCCCTTTCTGAAACCCGCTTGCACATCCCAAATTTTACTATCCGTTTCAGAGATCACTCTTTCAATCAGTATACCGCGATAATTTTTGCATTCCTGCTGTGACTCTTTTCCCTTGTACAGTGGCACATGTCAAAAGTATAGCATCATAACTGTCCAACATCTACAAATGCCGGCAAACTTCTTGAACACAACCATAGACCAACTGCGCAGCTCTTTTGGTATAGACCAAAAGAGCTGCGCAGTAGCAATTTTACTACCATAGGGTAGTGTTCAAGAAGTTTGCCGGCGTCTATACATTCTTCTAATATAAAATCATTTGCCTTGACTGACGTATCTTCGCAGATCTTAAGCTATGTGGAAAAGCTAATGCTCTGACAAATCTCAAATGTATTGTTAGACTGGTAAGCGGACCTCGGCGGGCGCCAAATCAAAAAGCCTTGTATACAATTGGGATAACGCTAAGACGATGATGATGATGACGATCATCCCAGATCCTGTCTGTGTGGAGAACCTTGGGGGAGGCCTATGTCCAGCAGTGGACGTCTCTAGGTTAACATGATGATATGTTTGCTTTCTTTTTGTTTCGTGTGAGTGTGTGGCCAACTCTGGTGACGGAGTTTCCGGACCGATTTTCTAGCGATTGACTAGAGTGTTCGCTAGAAAGATCATGAAAATGTTTGTTGCAAAATTTGTCTCCATGCTAGGCTCTGATTGTTGGACAGTTCTTCAAATTTAAAAACAGCTAATGCTCAATATTCTGTCTCTAGTTAACGCTCAAGTCTGGCAGCACCTTAACATATTAATAATTCCTCGTTCTGTACATTCTCGTCACTTTAGAAGCCATCTTAACAATGGCATCTAAGCTTCACATTCATCTTTTAGTGGCAAAAACTTTTCTTACCTGTCAGTCGTAAATCAAGTTCGGTGACATATTCTAAATCTATCACATCTTCTCGGGTCATATCGCCAGTTATATCATACATTGTTACATACTGTACGTCAGGATCGTCAAGTATGTGGTGCACACACCTCAGTACACTTGGAGAACATGAGTATACGTAGATCTTATTTGCCTGGACACCAAGCTGGGGGGCATTAGCACAGGAGATGATGTCATCCTGAAACTACATAGATATAAGTTAATATACGAATACGAAGACTTTCTTTGAAGGGATGGGAAACTGACAAAGTATGAATTGATCGATTTGCGAAATTCAGTTGATTTTTAATCGTCCGGGTTAATTATGACGCACATAAAACTCTTCAGTTTGTTTGTTTGCTTGAACGCGCTATTCTGAGGAACTACTGGTCCGATTTGAAAAATATTTCAGTGTTAGATATCCCATTCATCGAGAATATCTAACACTATATAACATCACGCTATGAAGCACGGGAGCGGAGCAGTAGCCTTAAATAACGCGGGTGTAACCGCGGGCTCATCTGGTACATAATATAGGTAATCAACTCTTCCGTAACTGAGTATCCGTTTCAGAGAAGGCACAGCCGAAACGACAAATTGGCAATGTATGTTCCTTGGGGAGTGTAGTGAGCCCTGAGAGAGGAATTTTGGCAATCCCTCCTCAACTAAGTCAATTCTTGACGAACTTTGGTTATACAAAGAGTCTACTTTACCTCGCAACTGATATTTAGCGCTGCATCATAAGATCCTTTGCCGACGTCCAGCTCCAAGCTGACCGTCCCATTGTTCAAGGTACACTTGTACGTCTCCTCGTCATCATCACACGTGCACTGGGCTGGACACGCAGAGTATATACCCGGCAGAACGGCGGCCAGCAGTAACACACGTGTCATGAACGCCATACTAGCACCAACAACTAAAATGTTTATCACATATTTTTCTTATAAGAGTTCCATCCATTGATATAAAGCAGATCGCGTTCCGTAGTCTCTGCCTACCCCTTCGGGTAACAGGCGTGAGTCTATGTGTGTGTGTATGTAAAGGGGTTAGCAGCTCAGCATATTGTCAGTAGCACAGAGTATTTGTGACGCTGGTTTACGAACTCCCAATATAATTATGAATTAATGGGATTATTCGGCCTACCATTAGGGAATGCAAATCTCGCGAGATTCGGGCTCAAGCGAGATCTCGCGAGTTTATTAATAACAATACCTACTGCGAGACCGCGCCAATATTTTTTTTTATGGTAATAGGCGGCAAACGAGCAGACGGATCGCCTGATGGTAAGCAATTACCGCCGCCCATGGACACAAGCAACACCACAGGACTCACAAGTGCGTTGCAGCCCCTTTGGGTTGGGAAAAGGGACAGGATGAGGAGTGGGATGAGGGAGAAGGAATAGGGGATAGGGCCGCCGGCACTCTCACTCACCGAACGAAACGCAACAGTTTAGGTACTGATTACTACTGATACTTTACGTCGATTTTCTGTGAGACGGCTCCGGCTCCGGCTCGACCAGGAGAAGTACCACCCGTACTTCCTCGGTCGAGTCGGCCCATTCATGCTGAAATCAGCAAGGCTCTACTACCTTGGAAAAATTCGAGATCTCGCAAGATTGAAAGTTTTGTGTGTATTTTTTGCAAAAAATTGCAATATTTGAATAAATTCATCATCATCAGCCTCTAACAGTCCACTGCTGGACTAGGCCTCTCCTTTGAAAGGAGGAATTGGCCTACTATACCACGCTGGCCAAACGAGTTGGTATAGGGTTTGGATCAAGTTTTCCATCTCTTACAGTGCTGTTCTCTGCATAACATGCTCCCTCTGTCGGCTCTTACGACACCCATGGGATGATATGGGGTGGTGACATTCCGTATTCTTAATCCGTCACCACACGGACTATTTGAATAAAGTTTGAATAAATTAGGTCAAAAGTAATAACCATTTTGAGTATTATAAGATAAACTTTTATTTTCACGAATTTTTCAATAGACTTTTATGCATCAAACAATGTTTGTCGTATATCGTATAATATTTACTTAATAAACTTTTACGGACAGCTCTATCAATTAAGAAATTAAAGAAACAGCCAGTATTCGCTTCTAATAACAAACAAAAATCTTTGAGTAATAAAAAAAAACTTTTATTACAAACAAAACAACGAGAAGTTCAAAAAAATAAAACTTAGTTTCTATGTCGAGTTAAACTGAGATTTTATTATCAACTTAATAAAACTATGTAAGTATATCTACTCAGTAGATCCATTAGATCATCATTATCAGCCTTTAGCAGTCCACTGCTGGACTAGGCCTCTCCTTTGAAAGGAGGAATTGGCCTACTACACCACGCTGGCCAGACGGGTTGGTATAGGGTTTTTATCAAGTTTTCCTTCTCTTACAGTGCTGTTCTAAGCATAATGTGCTCCCTCTGTCGGCTTTTACGACACCCATGGGATGATATGGGGTGGTGACATTCCGTATTCTTAATCCGTCACCACACGGACATTCCATTAGATAGTACATATTAATTAATAAAATACATCAATTAGTCAGATTAATTAACTGAATATACCAATCAAATGAAAGATTTGTTCAGTTCAAATCACAAGCCATTATTACGAATTATTTTGAAAATATGTAGCTCCTTCAGAAACACAAAATGTCCAAAGAATCGTCTGCTAAACGGCTTCCTTTTTTGTTGGCCAGACAACCAGCCGCTGAGAAGACCCTTTCGGATTTAACGCTAGTTGGAACCGCAGTTCTAGGCAGACATCCACGAACTGTAAAAGTTTGCATTTTGACACCTGGAACTCGTATACTTAAATTCATTTCATTTTTGATTAATGCCGATACCAAGAGATTGCAACTCCTTCCGTGTCAGTCCGCGCTTCGAATAAAACGTTTTTATGCTCAAGTGCAATCTCGTTGGCCTTTTTTCGCGAGATTGATCTCGGTCGAAAAAAGGCCGAGATAATCGATTTTAAACTTTCGCGATTTGTATACATCATACAAAATAAATTAGCGGGTCTTAATCGCGTACAACTAACTTATATAAGGTATAAATACCTATTTGGTTCCGACGTTTCGCTCGTCTTGCACCGAGCGTGGTCGCGGAGAGACTGATGAGAGCTCAGCGCCGTCTTGTGGAAGTGCGGGTTTCGGCACCTACCCTCACTTGGTCTTTATTTAAGTTCGCAATGTCGGTAACCAAATAGGTATTTATACCTTATATAAGTTAGTTGTACGCGATTAAGACCCGCTAATTTATTTTGTAAAAGGCCGAGATCTCGCGAGAACGAGATTGCATTCCCTACCGACCATGCTGGCCAGTCTAATTCACAAGTGCCTGGCGCGTCCGTCCTTAAAATAACGCACTGTGGGAAGCTGGCAATAGATCGCAAACGTAAATCCTCCAAAATAAGTCTAACACTAATTTACAGATTGCCGATTCATCAATAGATATAATGATTACATTATGTCAGGGATGTTAATAAAGAGACAATAAAATACAAGAAAACCTGTTTCCACAAGACGTCATGACCTTGACCACTTACAACCGGTTTCCATACTCGATCTATCTATGGATGAGGCTTTAAGGTGAATGCAACCGGGATAACACTACGAAAAAAAAAAAAAATCTACCACATACACACATCACCATCTAGTCTCAAACTAAACAGAGCTTGTACTATGGGTAGTAGATAGTGGTACAAAATGCATAATATATTATTATTTTTGTAAATCATCAGCCCTTTATACTGTCCCACTGCTGAGCACGGGCCTCTTCTCACTATGAGAAGGGTAAGACCATAGTCCACCACGCTGGCCAAGTGCGGGTTGGCAGACTTCACATGTCTTTCGAGAACATTATGGAGTACTGTCAGACATGCAGGTTTCCTCACGATGTTTACCTTCACCGTTTAGCAGGCGATAATTAACAATTTAATACACACATAACTCCGAAAAGTCATCGGTGCGCGCCGTGGATTCGAACCCGGACCCTCTGCGTAGCAGTCTGTTGGTGTCTCCACTAGGCTATCGCTGCTTGTTATTTTTGTAAATACTTACTTACATATTATACAAAGAAACTAATATTCAGCCAAATCCAGTTAGACTAGAAAGCGCACCCCGGGTTGAAACGCTAGGAGGATGATAATGATTATACAAAGAAACACACAGACCAAGACAAACGTCCCTGCTCATGAACACAAATGTTTGACCTGAGCGGGAATCGAATCCGCGGCCCGCGACCATCGGCCACGGTCGATATGTTTCTCATTGTAAGTGTTTAGGGCCGGCGCTGACTGACGGCATGGCATGGCACGGCACGGCACGGTATGTTTCAGTAGCTCGGAGGACGCTTCGGTATAAATTCTCTAAGGACTCGTCATCCATAGACTGGAATTTAGTATTAATAGCACTTCTTGCTGAAGATTAAGAAAAATAAATACAAACTGATTGACGTTGAAGAGAAAATAATTCTGGGTACATAATTTATAAAGAACAAGATTTAGTAACGGTGAATTCAGCAACTTATTTAATGATTACTCCGTGGCATACTGCGACACGCCGTGGCATGGAAATAAAGTAATATGAATTCTAAACTCATTGAAATAATAATAAAAATAAAAATAACTTGATCAGTAATCAAATCCTTTGCCGTGCCCTGCCGCGACGTCAGTGTGCGCTGGCCCCAATTTCAACCACTTAGTGATATCTAAACAACAGATGTAATGTAACCTATGTCCTATGTAATCCCTATACTCTGCATGGCAGTCTGTTGGTATGTCCACGAGGCTAGCGCTGCCTGCATTTTAAATAATGGTGATTCAGGTATAATTTTCTCTCGCTTTCCGAAAAGAATATATCTCTCAGTGTTAGATAGCCTATTTTTCGAGGAAGGCTATAGGCTATATAAGATCACGCTAAAAGCCTCGGGAGCGGAGCAGTATTCTTAAATTATGCGGGTGCAACCGCGGGCTCATTTAGTTATGTCATGTTATTGGAGGTTGCCTGGAAGGAATGGCTTCGTGAAAAGGCCGCCTATTGTACCTTTGAAAACTAAGCTTGTATCTGGCGTACAATAAAGAATTTGCTATTCTATAAGCTACTTTTTGCAGCGATAGCCGACTCTACGCAGGCAGAGCCGCGGGTCAAATTAAGTAAAAAATATTTACGATGTGCATTTAGTTACAGGTTGTATATTTACCTGACGCTTCCACAACTGTTCACGGTACACACTTGCGACTATCTGTCAGATAAACACGCACGTCTTAACACAACACTCACACGAGCACAATGATACATAACAATGTCTGTTCACATATTCCACATATCATTATAAGTAAAGTTCATGGGTTGAGAGTTGTGGACCGGTTCGTACCAAACTTGTGGCGTCACATTTTATTTATTAACAATAAAGCTTCGTCATAGACGTATCGTAAATCTAAAGGTAGGAACTGACTATTATCTCACTGACTTAATTGTATGTATACAAATTTGGAACATTAGTGAAACATAATTTTATATCATCATCCTCTTAGCGTTATCCCAGTTTCAATCTGGGGTCCGCTTTCTAGTCTAACCGGATTTGGCTGAATATTAGCTTTTCCACAGAGCGACTGCCTGTCTGACCTCCGCAACCCGAAGGGATAGCGATATTCCATGGTTTAGACTAGTGTCGACTAGTAACGACTGTCAAAGATCTACATGACAACCGGGACCGACGGCTTAACGTGCTCTCCGAGGCACGGGACAAGCGATAATTAACAATTGAATACGCACATAACTCCGAAAAGTCATTGGTGCGCGCTGTGGATTCGAACCCGATACCCTCTGCATGGCAGTCTGTTGGTATATCTACTCGGCTATCGCTGCCTACTTATATATAACTAGAGGACGCCAGCAGCTACGCCTGCATTTTTTTTTAATTTACCCGTTTTGGCCGATCCCGTGGGAATTTCGGGAAATCCCTTCTTAGTGCACCCCTACGGTCCCCAAGGAACATACATGCCAAATTTCAGCTTCCTGCGCCCAATAGTTTCGGCTGTAGCTTGTCTGTCAGTCAGTCTACTGACTGACTGACAGACAAGCTACAACTTACTACGCAAGGATTTTATATATTAAGATATAATTTTATAACTGAAGCTTAATCTAATCTAACCTAATCTAATACAAAAAAAACAAATCTAAAAAGTGAAAATATTTGCAAGGTTTAGGCGTCCTAAAATGCCTCCGCATCAATGTCATCGGGTAACGTGCCCAGAATGCTGGCAGCATTGCCACGCTGGATGGCAATGCTGATTCTTTGAGCAAAGAATAAACCAGCCTTCTGGTCACGTGAGACGTCGATTAACCGTTTAGAAATTTCCCGGAATAGAGAACGAGCGGTTGGACCCTATGAGCCCAGCGTCGTGGAAACGCTGGGCTCATACGGTCCAACCGCTCGTTCTCTATTTGGGCCGGATATAGCCGTTTGGGGTGGCCCAAACGGCTCAAACACGTAATTACATTCTAAATTACTGTATTTGCGCCGTATGAGGGTTTCTGCAGTTGCAGCAGCAACGCTAGCATGGCCTCCCTATAATCGTCATCAGCCTCTAACAGTCCACTGCTGGACTAGGCCTCTCCTTTGAAAGGAAGAATTGGCCTACTATACCACGCTGGCCAAACGGGTTGGTATAGGGTTTGTAACAAGTTTGCCTTCTCTTACAGTGCTGTTCTCTGCATAATGTACTCCCTCTGTCGGCTCTTACGACACCCATGGGATGATCACCATGTCACCACACCGACAACCATGCACCACACTCCCTATAATAGTAATTATATAATTAATTTATCATACAAAATAAATTAGCGGGTCTTAATCGCGTACAATGTATTTAAGGTATAAATACCTATTTGTTTCCGACGCCTCGCCCGTTTTGCACCGACCGTGGTCGCGGAGAGGCTGATGAGAGCTCAGCGTAGGGTTGCCAACCGTACTATTATATATAGTATTGTACTATATTTTAAGACTCCGTACTATATACTGTTGAAGAAATATATAGTACGCGAAAATACTATATTTCAGCCATTGATTTAAGTACTAGTACCGATTTGCGTGTACGTACAATATATCACTCATAATATCAATGTTTTTGAACGCGCCTTTCATTCGATGTAGGTATGTATGTATCCGAAACTGAACGCATCCCTGTCATAAATCGTGCCTAAACCTACGTCAATACCAATACAAACGTCAAGCTAATGTTTAGGTACTTACTCAGCTTACTCTCACTCTAGAACCACGTCCCAAAAATGACTACATACCTACCTATTTTAAAAAATACAGATAATAAGTTACCAAATTTGTTTAAGATTATTATTTTTTTCTCTCTATTCCTGCCAATACAGCCTTTAAAGAAAGGATATTTTCTATAATGAATTTGAAATGGCGTGAAGAGAGAAATAAATCAAGCATTTCTTTAATCAAAAACGAGCTCGAGATTTATGTTAATTTAAAATTAGACTGTAATAAGGCTTATAAAAACTTTATTACAGACAAAAAAAAACAAAACCAGAAGTGCACAAAAATATACATTTAAAAGCAATAAATGAGCAAAAAATTTATTTAGTCTATTTTTATTCTACCCTAATTAAATACTATATTTTTTTGAAGGGTACTATTTTTTTATAGTTTTTTTTAAATATACTATATTCAAACAAAAAAATGTTGGCAACCCTAGCTCAGCGCCGTCTTGTGGAAGTGCGGGTTTCGGCACCTACCCTCACTTGGTCTTTTTTTAAGTTCGCACTGTCGGTACTCCGACACACAACACTAATGACGTCTACACGCTGTTGAGATTTATCACTGCGGCGGTGTTTACACTTGCTGATGACTGGATGCTAAATAGCCGATAATCTATATTCATCCTCCCGGTTGAAGTTGTTATATTTCTTGATTTCTACCGCTTCACATACTATCCTGGAGTAATAATGACGATCGGTGGATAAGACTTCTGGTTGATGACGTTCTATCCAGTGGTTTGGCATACGTACGTGTAGACAACTACGTCGTTAGATTTATACATTTGTACTACATCATACGCGCAGTCAACTTCTTGTTAGATTTATACATTTGAAATACACCATACCTACGTGTAGACAACTACGTCGTTCGATTTATACATTTGAACTACCACATCATACGCGCAGTCAACTTCTTGTTAGATTTATACATTTGAACTACCTCATACGCGCAGTCGACCATCTTCTTAGATTTATACATACACCATGCCTACGTGTAGACAACTACGTCGTTAGATTTATACATTTGAACTACCACATCATACGCGCAGTCAACTTCTTGTTAGATTTATAATTAGATTTATACATTTGAACTACCTCATACGCGCAGTCGACCATCTTCTTAGATTTATACATACACCATGCCTACGTGTAGACAACTACGTCGTTAGATTTATACATTTAAAATACACCATACCTACCTGTAGACAACTATTTAAAAAAGTCATGTTCAACCTGTGATGAATATGTTAGCCTAACGCCACAGAATAGATAGTACTAAGCTCGTAGGTATAAGCGAAAAGTCGGTGTATAAGGCTTCGTGAACAAGGGCCCTAATACTAGACAACCGGGCAGTTACTACAAACGTGTTATGCAAATACAATATATCTTATAAAACATATGTAAATAGGATTATAATAAAAATCACGCGCGTAACCGGTCTCACTTCATTCAAACACATCACAAAAAGTTATGAAGTAAATGCAACGATTTGTTTGTTTGTATCCTAGACGCAGCGTATTAGGTATGTACATACAGGGTGTCACAAGACCCATCACCAAGCCGAAGTCTACTCGTTTTGCACATCATGCCAAGTCATACTACGAGAAAATAATACCTGGGAAACAAAAAAAAAATATGCTTAAAAAAAATTACAACTTTTATTAGGTACTTACCGGTAATGTATACAGTATAGCGCGCGCTTGCAGACATCGTACCTACGCCGGCCGTATCTACCTACACCGTGCGCCGCGGTGGCGGCAGTTTATGATCACGTGGTCGCGCGGCCGAGGCAGTAGCAGCATGTAGGCATACACTACGCGTCGGAAACTTTAAAGCCGTTTATTTTAGGGAAATATTGAAATTTTGTTTATGTTTATTTGGCAGAAAGTGTACATTTATCATTCTAAACACGATTTTGGAATAATTCGAAAAAAATTCTTGACTTTGAGCCTCAATATCTCCTGAACCAGTAATTTCCCAGGTATGGTGCCGAAGTAAAAAATGATCGTAATAATTGGTACTATATGGGGTTACAGTTTTCGTTAAGGGTCTTTTTACATCCTGTATATTGCAGAAGTGCTCACAGCGAGACTTGCCTTGACGCTCGTTACAGATCGGCGATCTGAAAACTCCGACACCAGAGTTGGCCACACACTCACGGCAAACAAAACATAACATCTATACAGTAGTTTAAGTTCATATAACGGTCGAGTGAATTACACCGATGCTCATAGAGTTCGATATTTAGTGTGTACCGAGCCCGACGCGTGTAGGTATAACTCGCGTTCCGACCGTTTGTATTAAGTTAAAATACCATAGATAACATTACCAGGTTTAGTTATAGATAATGGTAGATACAGCTCGGTCTATATTGCAGTTAAGCAAAATAATTATTTTGTCATAAAGAGCGGCGATACCTATAACTCCACTGGCACAGATAAGACAACTGGTATACGTAGGGCCCTCCGCACATGGAGCTACTCAAAAATGACGGAACTAATCAGTAATTAAAATTGCAAACCGTTTAGAAAATACAGCTCGCACATGGCGCTACTCAAGTTGCAAGGTTTCAGTCACGATAATTCTACTCACAAAAGTACACGGTTAATAAGGGGAAATATATAATAATACAATAATTACCTATATATTTTATATAATATATAAAAAAGCGAACATGTCGAGTGGATCGAGCGAGGAAGACTATATTGTATTATACTATTATCATAATAGACGCAGGAGGAATCGCCGCAGGTTTTGGATCCACCCGTATATTCGAAATAATGTAAACTGCATATTGTTAGTAGCAGCTTGAGAATTTACAGAAACAGATAAGAAATTTGTGGGATTCTATAGAATGTCCAAAGATAGCTATTGGTACAGTTAATATCTCCAGCTATTTGTAAAAACAATACTAACATGCGGGAGTGCGTGAGCGCAGAAGAAAGAATTTGAATAACACTAAGGCAAGATTTTTATTCAAGTATTTAATATTTATTAGTAATTAAGTAAGTACTTATGTAGGTAATAAAATAATATTTTCACCACAGCAGCTCAAACATGCCGCTTTTGCTGCGAGACAACAGTGAACAAAACGCGATTTTGATTCGAGCGTGAGGCAAAGTAGCTTTTTAATTTTTCAATCTTCAGTGCCACGAATTGACATTGTTCAGCCACAAATTTGAAAAATTCGAATTTAACTGTGCTCTGTCTCTTTCACATGCATATAAAAAGTGAGAGAAAAAACAAACACCTTCTAATTCGAAATTCGATTTTGGAATTCGACCTCAAAGAAAACACCTGACGGCAACGCAAAAAAAAAGATATTTGTATTAAAGAAATTACTTTTTTTATATGTTATTGTTTACATGTTTAATTTATTATTGGATTTTAATAAAATAAAATTAATAGTATAAAATTAGTATTTAACCAATACATTTTTATTTAGAATTACAACAATGATACATTTGAAAAATAAACATCAGGGACGCGGTATTAAAATGCGATTTAAAAAAGTAGGGATAAAAATTTCGCTGATGGCCTGATGCTGATACAGTAGGTATAGCGTAACCTGTTAAATTTATATTAATATATAAAATAATCTAAAAAGATGAGTGAAACTAGCGATGATGACTGTACTTTAACACCAGAAGAGTTAAATCAACAAGTGATTATGCAGAATTCAATCTATTCCTGTTCATTTTTATGTCTCCTAAGTAATATGTGTTCTCACTGCTGTGGTGAAAAGTTATGTGTGCTACACGAGAGCAAAGTATTTTGTATTTCGTGCTGTTGAGTCCCTCACCACGCTCAGGATTCTAACTTTGATTCACTCGCTACGCTCGTGAATCAATCATAGAATCCTTCGCTTGCTCGGGACTCAAAATCAACACTCGAAACAAAAAACAACTTTGCTCTCTTGTTGCACAAATAACTATTTCACAGTCACAGTAAAAGTCACAAAATAGTAAGTATTTAATTTGTTTGAATTAATTAGAAGCGGTAATGTAAACTTACTTAGAATAGATTTCGAGTATAAATAATTTGCAACGTTTCTGTTTTGAATAAAGCTTTATGAAATTCGAAAGTAGTTTTACAAAATTGCTTTTGTTTAAAGTGACAATAATTAAGTAATCAGTAATATTATGAACATTATCTTTGTTGTTAATTATACAAAAAACTTATAATCAATTTTTCAATTTATTTATTTATTTAATTTCAATTTATTTAAATAATTAAATACACAATACATTATATTATACATGCATCACCATCTAGTCCCAAACTAAGCAGAGCTTGTGCTATGGGTACTAGACAATGGTTTGACATACATATTTTTTTATTTAAATACATACCTTAGGTACATACTAACAAAAATACAATATACAATTTTTGTTAGTAAATAAAAGAAATATACTTATATACTATGTTAAAATTGCATCACTTGCGGCCACGATAATGTTGTGCGTTCTGGTGGCACTTGTCCGCGGAAGCGACGGAACACCACACCTTTCGGCCAAAAGTCCTCATTCATAACAACAGGCAGAAAGCACGTCGGGATCCGCACCACAAACGCCTTGAAGTTGACGTTGCGTCGCGACTCCAGCAGCTGTACTCTCGGCATGTAGTTCGACTTTTGGCGCACGTACTCCGCGATGTCCTCCGCCTTAGTGGTGTAGTGCAGGCGAGAGATGTACACGGGTGTCTTCGGCGCGGCAGCGCGCAGAGTTGCACCAGGTTCCACAGGAGCCGAGCCGCAACAGTTCTTGACGGTCTTCTGTCGACGCTTCCTCCGCTGCACCGTCACAAAACCATCATCTGCTACGTCAGCCTGTTTTTTCGCCTTTTCCGGCCTGGGCTTCGTAGCTACAGGGGTGCTCGCAGTTTCCTGCTGAACCTTTATTGAGTTAGGTCGCGCGGCGATACACGGAGGAGTCGCGGGGTCGGTGGCAGGGCTGCGGGGCGCTTGTGTAGCGCACTCAGCAGTCACAATATTACGCGGCGACAGAACTGCTGACGCGAAGCTTGCGACCGATGTATTGACGCATGCACCTCGGCGCGTGTTGATGTTACTACGCGCCGGTGACCCACTTAAATCGACAACCTTACGTAGGTCGTCTAACTCCGTGCGCAAGAGTGCGACGATATCTTGAGATGTCTCCAACTTTTTGTGTACATCCGCTAAACTTGCCTTAAGAAAAACTATGTCCTTCAAAAGGCTTGTAACATCGACGTGCTCGATAGTGACAGGAGGTAACTTGTTTAAGTCCCTCGCCACAAACGTCGTCACGTCGTCAGGATCGGTCTCTTTGAGCAGCGTGATGATGTCTTGTAGGCTTTTCTTTGTCCCATCACGCCTGCGGGACACCATCTGGTCACATTTGTTTAGCGACCTGTACACAAGCAGCTTGGCAGCCGCAATGTCCTCCTCGCTGAAGTTCGTTGCACAGATCTGGATAGCCAACACTTCGTCCACGACATCCAGCTTCTGCTGCAGGAACGCCAGCAGCTCGTTCACCACAAGTTTATCACCCATGGCGATAAAAATTGCGAGCGTCGGCTCACGCCGCGCGAAACAATAATATAAAATTTATTTACGCGACACACGTCCGCCTTAGCCTTCTAATGCGTAATGCGAAAGTATCACTTGTTGTTGTTGTAGTCGCTCGTAATGCGAAAGTATCGCTTGTTCGATATCAATCTTAGGGATGAGATTAATATAAATTAATTAATTCGTTGCTACTGTCAGCAAAACAACGGCATAGAACCAATAATAATAACGTGTAAGATACCCATGGCTACTTTTAATCACCAATGATTACATTTTGTTATATTTATTTTAACTGTGAAATCTCTAAGATACTACTCTGTCAAAAAAGTACCGGAAAAAGATCAATAATACACAAGATTTTTATTACAGGGCAATAGTTATAGCAATATACTCATGCAAACACACGTGCATGCATAATAAAGGAGATCACACATCTTTTTAAATGATAAACATATATTAAAAATGAAATCAAGAAGAAAGTTGCATATAGCTTGCTTATTATTTGGTGTCATTAAGTCACAGGAGCCAAAGTATTTATTTCAAAAACTAACCTGGGTCTTCAGTGGTAGCGAGCGATCGAGCAGACAATGCTCAAATCAATTATCGATTAAACCACATAAGTCTGACGCATTTAGAGGAAGCTTTCGATATGCGGCTTCCAAGTGCTGGAACAATATACCTCCACCCATACGCAACGTCACCTCCATCAACACTTTTAGAACACGCTTGAGGCAGTAGGTATCTTGTGGAGTCGCAACGAAAGCTTGGCAATGTGAACTTGAACGCTTCTTTTATTTGACCCTAGCATGCCTCCGCTGCTTATGATTTATAAAATTTATAACTATTTTTCTAATATACTAATTAACAATATTTATCTCTACTGACATTAAACATTATTCTTATTACTATTTAATTATGATTCTTATCCCTAATTCACTAATTAGCAATATTTGTCCCTATTGTTTCCTTATACAATTAATAACTATTTTCTAATCCATTAATTAACCAGATTTATCCCTATTGACATAAAAAAATAAATTTCATATTATATTTCATATTACTATTTAATTACAAATCCAATCCCTAACCTCTTAATTAACAATATTTATCTGTACTGACATTAAATATTATTCATATCTCTATTTAATTACGAATTAATTTATAATAATACAAATGCCTACAGTACAATAAATATGTTTGTGTTACTTTTGTAGGTACTATTGATAATATTGTTCATGTTGAATGTTCCTATGTTGTTTAATTAGTGCTGCGACACTGTGCGTGCATCGATGTAAACCGCGACGTCCGACCATCACGCGACGCACGCGCGTATTGATATACTCACGCGAGGCTGGAGGCCTCTCCGCACGCTATCCGCTTAATCCGCTGGGCACGGGCCGGGAACCCGTAAGCATAACTATGCCGTAAGCCTACATAAGGCTGGTTTCAGAGTCACGCGTTTGACCGGCGCCGGCCACACGCGCGCGCTTACAATTACACTAGATTAGTAGTTTCATACGTTTACATTACGTTTCATAGTCACGCAGTTCTAACGCGCCGCGTGTGAGACGCGCGCCGTCGGCCAGCGCTGCCGAAGCGCGCGCCGCCCAAGCTCCTCCTACGTGAAACGCGCACTCGTTTCAGTGTTCCGCGTGTCATGCGCGCGCTGTTGAGACGCGCTGGCCGACGGCGCGAGCCGCGCGCGTCACTCTGAAACCAGCCTAATGCACGTCATGCACGCACACCGTTTTCACATGGGTATTACTTTTAGTATGTAATGTTGTGTGCATTATACTAACGTCCGTGCTATCACTAATAGGAGCTAGTTGAAGACCAGCGCCAAGCTTTGTAAGTCTGGCATATGCTGAACTAGACTCCCATTTGGCATAATGTGACATGATAATATAATAAATCCAAATTGTTTAATTCTAAATGTATCAAATTTACAAAATTGCTTATTTTTTATTTGTCATTAATTATTATTTTATTTCATTGAATTTTATTTTGATCTTTTTTTTATTTGAAATGATATTTTTTATTGTAATTGTTATTTATAATTTCCACTTCGTTTCTTTTCCTTAACGAAAAGTACCTAACTGTCAAGTATTCCTCTATTCTATGTAATTTTAATTGTGTCACCTTATCCAAATAAACTTGTTTTCTTTCTTTCTTTCTTTCTTCATACAAATTCAGGCTAATTCTTAAAGTGTCGGCCATTGATATATATGTACTAAATATATGTCAATGGTGCCGTCCAACTAAAATAAATAAACACTTTTTATTACTACACTAAGGTTCTAAGTGCAGTCTGTGAGATCATATATTCATATATATATATATATATATATATATATATATATATATATATATATATATATATATATATATATATATATATTGTTATTTTTGGTAATGGCAGGTTGTAAGCCAAGAGCAGAGCGAAATATCTGATTGATAAGCATTACTGCCTCACAGAAAGAGACGGTGACGTTCCAAGCCATCACGCACCAGACCATGGGCAGGGCAGGTAGCGTAAGTACGACTGTAACAATTGCCGCGATCAGTTTACGGCCAATCCGAAACATGACCAGTGAAAACTCCAGTGGAATAACAATTGCAGTAGGCTGTACTCGATTAAAATTAGGGCAAGACATAAAGCTGGGCAAAGCAAACCAGTCGAACAGGATTGATATACGTATCCATTTGGGTTGGGCTGCTTTCGATAAACTGGCATTTGCTTTTACGAAGCAACAAAAAGCAAGAATATTCAAGCAGTGTGTCCTGCCAGTGCTCACCTACGGAGCCGAAACTTGGGTTACTACAGAGGCAGTGCTACAAGAAGACATCATAAAGCTAGCGGGCAGTAATTGGTTAAAGACTGCCCAAAACAAAACGGAAAGGAAGTTGTTGTAGAGGTCTACACCAAAATGGTTCACGGCGCCGGGACGCATAAGCGGGGCATTCCGCCAACATTTGCAGCGCCGTTTCTTGGACAGGGTTGCGGCTGCTATCACTATAGTGAAATCCAGGCGTTTCCTCCTGGCCTTTTCTCTACAAGAACCAGCCGAAACACCGGAAAGTGAGAACGCCGCGATGCAACATCTCTTCAACCACATGGTGCCATACAAGACATATGTAGATATGTACCTGGCCGGTCATAGACATTCCTCCTAAGGTTTAGACGATATTTTTATATTTGTTCAGGAGTATTTAAAAAAATGTTTTTTACTTTTTTAATGAGTCCACTGCATTTTAAGGCTCACGTATTTCACGTTAGGCTGAAAACGTAAAGTTGACCACCTTTACACCTCTTTAATTTATCACTTTTGTCAAAACAAAACTGCTCTAAGGTACTTTGAGACAAAAAAATCAGACCTAAATATTGTCTCAGAGAATTGACTTAGAAGTTTGGTGTAATAGTTAGTGTTCTATTAAAATAACACAATTTTATTGATTAGCCGGTAAAATAAAAATTTGTCCAATTTGGGTGATCTCCTTTAGGCGCTGCCATCGTCAAGTACCTAGTATAGAAAAAAAGTTAACAAAATTATACATACATACGTACGAAATCGTATTCCTTCACTCACAACACTTCTTTTCCGCCAACCAATAATAAACTCTAGTTTTCGTTATTATTTGTCAGTCAAATTGATATACTTACCTACCGAACATTTCTAAGCTGTGACACCAGTGAATTCTTCCTCGGCGTGATAAATAATTACGATAATATTATTAGGTGTCCATTGTTCCGTGTTTGGTAATCTGTACCTCTACCACCAGTTTACCGGCCGCTAATCGCTAGCGTCGTAGGTTAATTATTTGTATGAAAACTTGAACAGCGCTCCAAGCGGTTACTCAATGAACTAAATGCCGTACCACAAGCACTGTAGATTACGAGATGTAAACAAACGAACAAAATCTACACGATAGCAAGTTACGTTTTCTTCTGTAACTATACAAAATGGTACCATGAGTCACAATTTGACAGACGCTAGTAGAAAATACGATGGCAAGTGTAGATGCGTAACTCACTAGCATTTAGAGCAGTGAAATCTATTGTTTACACTATATTTCACCTCCTTTTGTAGACGATCAACAGTAACGGTTTGGGGGACAAAGTTGCTCGCGTCCGTAGGACTTACCATCTTCTCCTAACAAGACCCACCCTACACGTGTCCCCCGGGTGGTGCAAAATGAGCAACAACGCCGAGTAACAGGCGGCGGTTGAATAACCTGTCCTCAGGCTTCCACTAGCCTAGAGGGTCTAAATCCCCTCTGAAAGCGTGGACGTGATGACCTGGGAAAGCATTACGGTTACATTCCCAACCCCTTCTAATATGAAAATGTCAGATAAAGAGAATGCGATATCATGCGATCCGGCTGAACCCCGGCGCTCACAGGTACCCGGGCCTGTGGGTGTGAAATTTGTTACCGAAGACCTCGCAGGGGTGGGCGACCAGGCCTCTGTGTTGGTGAATCCACCTGGCAGCAGCAGCAAAAAAAAATATTATGAAACAAGCTCGCCATCCTAGCTTGTTAACAAGAACAAGATCTTCTCCCTCCAGTGGCGCATCCAGTTCATCAGTGAGCCACAGTAAAAACTTTAATACCAATATATATCCGACCCAAGAACAAGAATGGACGCAAGCAAAAACCGGTAAAAGGCAAATATCCAGCCCAGACGCAACTAAGCGTATTATTAAACAAACGAAACTGGACTATGTGACGTCACATCGCGCTCCTGCGCCGCGAGCCTCGCTACGAGTGACTCACAGCAATGGGCCGTTCCCTCGCGCCCCTCCGCGCCGGCCCTATAAATACAGCGGTCACGAGGCTTCGGCTCTTTCCTTCGGCCAGCACCGCCAGTTGAGTACAAGACCATCCGAAGACCTGTGAAGTGCCAACGTCGCCCACGCCCTGGATAATTGTCTCATCTGCTAATCTTAATTGCCAGTTTTTTTATTTATAACTAAAGCCATCGAATAACTGGAATTATAACGCGAGTTCAAACTTTCCTGGTGATATTTTTTATTTATTTCCCGTAAGTCAACCTAATTATCTCTCTTTAATTGCTCGGCGAGTGATCGATCCCGGCTACCCCGTGGAAATCAATCACTCGTGCGATATTGGCGCCCAATAGAATTTTTAATTATATTATACAACGTGTAATGGAAATAACGCACATCCTCAGACACCCCAATTAGAAAACTTTGTTACAATCATAATGCATGCATTGAAATATTTTTTTTATTTGCGTAAATAATGTTTTTTAAAGAAAGTATTAACTCAATTAAAAGTGAAAATCGTGGTCACTTTAAATCTACGCACGCACACAAACGAAACGGTTGCTATGGTAAACAAACAACAGCGATCTGATAGGAACGAAACACAATACGATATAACAAAATGCATGAAATTCAGTCTGTAAACCACACTCTGATAGAGTGGGGTTTACAAAAATGATGTTTGAACAATTTGTCGGCTACTGTTGATATTACCAAAGATATTATGAGTATTTCTTTCCATCACACTTTTAAGCTATGGTGTGGACAGTCGAATCATTTATTGTTTGTTATTAATATGCACGATCTATTGTTTCTTAACATCGTAAGTGACTATTGTGACTATCTTAACTTAATCAGATAAAATAAAAGAATATCAATGAGAGAAATAAACAAGAAAGGCGTGTTTAAAGTTGTCTTGTGAATCTAAATACTTACAATAATAGAATAATAAAATAACTTACAGGCTTAAATCACATTTCTTTAGTCAACGTAGCACTTAGCACTTCAGTATTTCCTAACAAATCACATCTTTTCACTGTTTCAAAAGCAGCTAGTATCTTAATTAATTAACTACTCGGCACTTTTTCTCTCGTCACAATAAACTGGTGATTTAATATTTCTCCTCAATGAGAAAGTCCAGGGGTGACAAGTCAACATCAAGATGATGTTGAACTTTTCACTTTGTTGTTGAATGATTAAATTATACACCATTACACATTTTGTAAACAAGTGAACTTTTAAAAAGGTTTTCACAGCACTCACTGATAGAATCAGATAGATACTGGTTGTACTTGTCATAACATGTCTAAGCGCATCGCCCGCTGCGCTTGTCATGCGCCAGCGCGAGCGAGACATTACGTCTCGCTCTTTCCCGTTGTTTATTACCTACCTTAGTGAAAGATAGATGATAGACATTTTGGTCGTCAATTGTGTGCTATTGTCTTTTGCCGTCTATTGTGTTGTATTAATGTGTGCGTTTGTGTAAGTCAACGTGGAACCATTTAACAAATGCATTTAAAAATAAGCCGTTCTGCTTTGATTTAAGCTTTATTTTCAAATAGCTCAAATTTTTAAAAAATGAGTGACTACAATTTACGTTATTTTAATTATTTTAAGACTAAAAATAAACAATGTTAAAAATGACGGAAATGGATTCAGTTGCCGATTCTGAACAAAGTACTTTCAAGATGTGCATTAAACTTGTTACATGTTGTATATATAATTTTTAAAACGTAAGTTGGCACTTTACAGGTGAGTGAAATAATTTCTTTTTCTCTTGTATATTTTTCTTCTGTGTGTGCATATATTCTGGTGTGGTGAATTGCGTACAGGTACAGTTTCTATCTATTTTTGTTGGCCATAAGCAATTTAACTGTGTAAATAACATAACGGTGATTTAATTAACGTCTGTCTAAAATCACGTTTCCACCGCGGGCAGCGTGTTGAGCCGCCAACCGGTTCTAACCGCTTAGCCGTTGAACTAACGAGCCTCGTGTTCGCGAAAAAGTATTGTGATTCAACCTTTGAGTGACCTTTAAGAAATTTTTTCTTCCTTGACCAATCATCACACCATTGTATAATTTAGTGTACTTCAGCTTTTTTTAGCACGGTATTCGATTTTCTGGCGATATTTAATTTTTTTTCTAGTGCCGGCGTAAATACTTAGATTTTTTATTATTGTTTTGTAATAATGGCTTACATTATACATTTCTCATTATTAACTAAAGCGGAATTAGAATATGAGACCACAATACGCGGCGTTTCAAAGCCTGACGATCCCTGCAAACAAATCGCTAAACTTTCAGTTAAAACTCCCTCAGAGGATATATTATCTTCACCCTTCCCACCGGAGGAGGATGTGGCAGAAGTGGAAAAGTCGCTATTAAGATCAACTAAACACTTATCTATGTTGGAAGCAAACTATACTTCCGAGCTTCAACAGAAGGTCGAAACCGTGCTGCACCATTGTTTTCATCGACTGAATAGGGTGTATACCGGCAGTCTTGATATTAAAAAAATTGAGTCTGTGTGGAATAAATTTAATGACTTATATGCGAAATTACAATTAATCACGAGACGTAGTTCGCGGTCGGATTGCTCAGTGGCAGAGGGAAACACTTCCTATAATTACGACCGTAAGCTTTTTTCGGAATTAGGTAAATTCAAATTTAACGGTAAATCATGTGTAAGATCCTTTATTGAAAAAATTGATGAATTTATGTCCTGTAGATCTATTCCTCACGACAAGATGTTGTCTTTCGCTTTTGAAATATTTTCGGGTGACGCATTAGTTTGGTATCGTTCTGTTAAAAATAATGTAAAGACTTGGTTAGAACTTTGCGAACTTTTGAAACGAGATTTTAGTCCGCATAACTACGATTATCGGCTTATGACGGAGATTCGTCAGCGCTCACAGGGCGAAAACGAATCAATAACTATTTACGTGGCAAAATGCACGGTCTGTTTTCGCGACTTAGTTCTCCTATCGCTGATTCGGAGAAGCTAGAAATTTTGCTAAATAATATTAGACTAATTAGACCTTGTTACACTAATTGTCTGCTCACTGCAAAGGTTGTTGATGTTGATAGTCTGGTCGAAGTTTGTCGTCTTTTCGAAAATTACCAAAGTCGCAGTAAGCAATTTTCTGAACCCCCTAAAGTTTCAAAGAATACTGTAGCACCTGATCTAGCGTATAATTATCCGTTTTCTAATTTTTCTTCAAACAAAAATGTTTACAATCATAATCACTTCAATAAATAATATAACTCTGTCGCTGATACATCGAGATACAAGTCTGTACCACAAGTTAACGCCGTATCGAGTACTTCTAATATAAATAAAAATTTTTGCGTGCGTTGTAGATGCAATTCGCACTCATTACGTAATTGCCGTCAACCACACTACCTAATCTGTTTTAAGTGCGGTACAAAGGGTTTCAAGGTGTCAGACAGCCCCAATTGTAAATCTAAGTCGACCCCTACAGTTTCAAAAAACTAGTTAACAAGGATTGTGGAAAATCAAATTATACAACTAATTGTAATAAAACAGAGTGGAATAATTGGTTGGACTTTTTAAAAAAAATCTTTAGTAGCTATCATATATCCTCAATCCGTAATTCTAAAGTAGAATATTTACCTTACGTTACCCTAAAATTAAACGGAATACCTACCACTGGTCTTTTAGATTCTGGATCTTGCGTTACAATTTTAGGTAATAATTTGCATAACTTATTTTTGAAAGACGATGTTTTGGATAAATCGAAACCTTTAAGGTTAATAACAGCTGGCGGCGAACGATTTGAGTCCTTGGGATCGGTGTTTCTACCCTTTGAGTTTCAGGATAAATTGATTAACTTAGAAGTTCATGTTGTACCTGGGATTCAAAATTCCCTTATCCTTGGCATGGATTTTTGGCGAAGCTTTGGCCTATTTCCTAACAAATTAGAGTCTGTTTTGATTGTGAACAAGTCTGACGCTCAAGTAATGGAGTTGCAGGCAGTTCCCCCTACACATCTTGTTTCTTATGATCATCTTACAGTCGACCAGAGAGCTACCGCTGACAACATTATTTCTAAATTTACCGATATTTCATACGAGAAGCGGGGTCTCGGTTGCACAAATATTATTTCTCATTCAATTGATACAGGTGATTCCCCCCCTATTCGGCAAAGATTTTATCGCATGTCTCCCGATAAACAAAGAATTTTAATAAAGCATCTTGACGACATGCTCTCAGAGGATGTTGTTGAACGATCTGAAAGCCCGTGGTCAAACCCTGTCATTTTGACCCCTAAGAAGAATGGTGAACTGCGTTTCTGTTTGGACAGTCGTAAATTAAATTCCGTTACAAAAAAAGATGCTTATAGCTTGCCTTATATTTCGGAAATTTTAGATAATCTGAGAGATGCTAAATACTTGTCTAGTTTAGATTTGTCTAAATCTTTTTGGCAAACATTAATTAAAGAAGAGGACCGTTGCAAAACAGCCTTTTATATTCCTACGCGTGGCACATTTCAATTCAAAAGAATGCCCTTCGGTCTTACGAATGCGCCAGCTACTCAGCAACGATTAGTTGATATTTTATTTTATGGTCCAGAATTTGAAAATAAGGTTTTCTGTTTTATCGATGACATAATCTGTATCACTTCCAGTTTCAACGAGCATATTACCCTTTTATTAAGCATTCTTGATAAACTAAAAAGCGCTAATTTAACAATTAATCTCGAAAAATGTCAATTTTTTAGAGATAAACTAAAATATTTAGGCTATGTTGTCGACTCTAGTGGATTGCATCCCGATCCGGATAAAGTAAATTAAATAAAAAATTATCCCTTTCCTTCTAATAGAAAAGAAGTACGTCGTTTTTTAGGCACAGCCTCGTGGTACAGGCGTTTTATACCGAATTTTAGCTCTATTGCTGCACCCTTAAATAAGTTAACATCTCAAAGTAAAAACGCACCTCCATTCTGTTGGACGACAGAGGCTAATGAGGCGTTTAATAACCTAAAGAATTGTTTGATTTCCTCCTCGGTGTTGGCTTGTCCTGACTACTCGCAACCTTTTGAAATACACTCAGATGCTAGCGATTTTGGACTTGGCGCGATACTCTGTCAAAGGTTAAATGGTGAGGAAAGAGTCATAGCGTACTATAGCAAATCACTCACTAAGCAAGAAAAAAATTACAGTGCCACAGAGCGCGAAGCCCTGGCTGTTCTATCTGCTATAGAACACTGGCGTTGTTATGTTGAAAATGGTAAAAAGTTTATTGTTTACACAGATCACGCTGCTTTGAAATGGTTCTTGACCTTATATAACCCTACTGGCCGGTTAGCCAGATGGGGAGTCCACTTATCTTCCTATAATTTCGAAATACGTCATCGTCGGGGTTCCGATAACGTTTTACCTGATTTTCTGTCTCGCTCTTTACCCGTTTCTGCTATTGCTAATGATATAAATATAGATATTAATTCTAATCAGAATTTACCAGTTTCTACTAATGATCCTTGGTATTTAAATATCTATAAAGGCTGTTTAAGTTCTCCGACTTCCTTTGTTAACTATCAAGTAATAAACAATAAATTGTATTGTTTTAAAAAAACATTAAACCCTCTCACTAGAGAATTTCAATGGAAAGAGGTTATTCCGTCTGACCAAAGAAATGACATTCTAAGGGAGAATCATTCTTCGCCCACTGCTGGACATCTGGGTATTTTTAAGACATACAAACGTCTCGCACTTAATTACTTTTGGCCTAATATGTACACTAATGTTGTCAAGTTCGTCAGTTCATGTGAACCTTGTATCACCCATAAACACCAAAATCACCCAAATTTAGGTCTAATGGGAAAACCCAAATCATGTCAAAAGCCCTTTCAGACGATTAGTATTGATTTGATTGGTCCATTGCCTCCCAGCAGGAAACAAAACACTTTTATATTTGTGGTCAGTTGTTGTTTCTCTAAATATTGTTTACTTTTCCCCATTAAACGGGCAACTGCAGAAGTGATAACAAAAATTCTTGAGGAAAATGTATTTTTGGTGCATGGAATTCCATCTACTATTGTTTTGGATAACGGTAAACAATTTATTAGCGCAACCTTTAAAAGTATGTTGTCAAAATATAAAATTCCAAATTTGCATTTTACACCGTTGTATACTCCCCACGTTAACTCAGTTGAACGTTACAACAAAACCATTATGACAGCTATTTCAACTTTCATAGAATCTGATCATCGAATCTGGGACACTCTAATCACTAAAGTTCAATTCGCCCTTAACTGCGCAGTTAGTGAGGTTACTGGTTATTCTCCTAATTTCCTTGTTTTTGGTAGGGAGGTCATAACATGGGGTTCTCAGTATATTGATAAGGAATTTAATTCCGATATGGTGCTTGAACCACGGGACGGCTACGCCGAAACTTTAGGCTATTTATCTTCTATTTTCGAGAAGGTACATTCAGCTCTGTTGTCGGCCCACCAACGAAATTGTTCATCTTATAATCTTCGCCGTAAACAGGCAGAATTCAATGTCGGTGATATAGTTTGGCGCAGAACGTTTCTTCTTAGTGATAAGGATAAATATTTTAGCAAGAAATTGGCGCCTAAATTTATTAAATGTAAGATTGCCTCAAAAAAATCACCTCTAGTATACAAACTTAACGACATGGCTGGAAAACCTTTCGGCGATTGGCACATCAAGGATTTAAAGTTGATTAATTACAAAGAATAATAAAAGTATAAAAACAACAATGTAAGACGCATATCTATACAAAGTTATAATTACCTACATAATTATTTGTGAAGGCCAACAATGGTTTGTTTTCGAGTCGAAGCTCACAAGATAATGCACAATGCATGTGTTAATGATTTATGTAAACATGCTAACATAAAATGAATAAATGTTTCAGTTATGAATTGTAATAAAGTTTATTACATGTAATATTGTTACAAAGAATCTGTTATTTATCTAACTATCAGTTATGGCTCAGTGGTTAAAAAGTTGTTGTCGGATCGGTCTGTGGTTCGATTCTCGCATGTGTATTTTCTTTCCGCAAATCTATTTGTTGTAATGCATCTTGATTGGCGTATTGTTTTTCGCCGTGCCTTGTTCTGAAGTTCTGTTGTTATTCTTAATTCTGTATAAATTCCACAATCAAATTGTTATTATAGGTACTTTATAAACGATCATGGTGATTAACCGTGCGTCGCGAGCTCGGAACAGTCGAATAGTACCTACCATTTAGATCGTACCTAGTTGTCGTTATGACGCACGCGCGTTCACTCAGCGACGCGCCGATAAATAAATGCCTAACTAATGACTCACCATTGTTTACATTCAAAAGGTGGTTACTGGTCGTGTTCTAGTTATTAATTAGAGCAAAATATTTATTAAATTCTTTCCTTTGACATTGAGCGGTCCGGTCGTGTCTGCGGCTTGTATTATTTTTGTTCATCTTTACGAAAAATCTGTTGTTATACCTAACTATATTCAAAAAGTTTACTTATCTAGTGGCAAAGGCCGAACCCAAGATTTATAAGTTGTAGGGCTAGATCAAGTTTCTTATATCTACAAATCATTATTACCTAATAATTACCCTAAGCGCTTCTCCATAGATTGTTATCTTAAATATTAGGCTATTACACTGGCCTCGGCATTTAGATGTAGGTATGTGTGATGAATTATGAATGATAAATGTTTATGTTCAAATTCAGACTGCCGTTGTACGCGTGAAGAATGCAAGCGTGGGTCATTATTATTTAGGTATCCTAATTAGCGTATAGGGTTGTCACTTGTTCAAGGTACTCATGCCCTTGTTTTCTCTAATTTCAGGGAGTATCTTCAGGGCTGCTACGCCCGTTGGGCTAGGGAATTTTCCTTAGGGAAAATCCCGGCCTAACGGGGGGGTGTGTGACGTCACATCGCGCTCCTGCGCCGCGAGCCTCGCTACGAGTGACGCACAGCAATGGGCCGTTCCCTCGCGCCCCTCCGCGCCGGCCCTATAAATACAGCGGTCACGAGGCTTCGGCCCTTCCCTTCGGCCAGCACCGCCAGTTGAGTACAAGACCATCCGAAGACCTGTGAAGTGCCAACGTCGCCCACGCCCTGGATAATTGTCTCATCTGCTAATCTTAATTGCCAGTTTTTTTTTTATAACTAAAGCCATTGAATAACTGGAATTAAAACGCGAGTTCAAACTTTCCTGGTGATATTTTTTATTTATTTCCCGTAAGTCAACCTAATTATCTCTCTTTAATTGCTCGGCGAGTGATCGATCCCGGCTACCCCGTGGAAATCAATCACTCGTGCGATAACTATTGGCTTGCAGCACCAAAAATACCAACATCGAACAGCTTTAAGGAACTAGATGCTATTATAGATACTGATATGGTAGAAAGTCCACCAGCACCCAAACCAGCAAGACCTCCGCCGATGTTCATCGACAATGTTAGCAACATAAAACCTCTACTTCAACTGTTGGAAGAAGTGGCGCAAGGGGATTATGAAATTAAAGTTCTTCGTAATGACAAGGTGAAAATACAACCTAAGTCAGCCGAATCATACTCTACCATCTATAAAAAACTTAAAAAGAAGAGTACAGAGTTCCATACTTACCAACCAAAACAAGACCGAAGCTTTCGAGTTGTATTAAAACACCTTCACCCATCAACGGACAAGGAAGAAATAATAAGAGCTCTCGAGGAATTAAAACACAAAGCTAGAAATGTCTGGAATATTCAAAACAGAAAAACAAAACAGCCCCTATCACTGTGGAACATTGATCTGGAACCAAATGATAACAATAAAGACATATATAATGTTAAATCTCTACTGAACTGTCGCATAATAATTGAAGCACCTAGGCCCAAAAAGGAAATCCCACAATGTTCCAACTGTCAAGACTACGGTCACACCCAAAAGTTTTGCCACAGACAGCCCCGATGCGTTAAATGTGCAGGACCGCACCACACCTCGCAATGTCCACGGAAAGAGCGCTCCGATAAGGTTAAATGCATCCTCTGCGGCGGAAATCACCCTGCAAACTATAAAGAGTGCGTAGTTTACAAAGAGCTACAAAAAATCAAATTTCCAACACCACATCCCAAAAAGAAACCTACACCCTACGACCAAATTAATTTAGACAAAGAAGAAAATCAAGAACCTACATACCACAACCATTCAAATAACACAAAATCTTATGCTTCGGTTACAAGAGAGAATCTAAGTAATACCAAACAAACTTACACATTAAATAACGACAAACCAAATATTGATAATGAATTAAAGAGTATTAAAGAGTTATTGGTATCACTTATGAACCAAATGGTTATTATGACAAAAACGTTTACCGATTTAATGTCAAAACTGCCAGCACATTCACTGCACTAAACATTTGTGTATGGAATGCCAATGGCTTGTCCAACCACTCAGAAGAGTTAAAAACATTTTTAAAAATACACCACGTAGACATAATGCTAGTTTCAGAAACCCACTTCACATCGCGAAGTTACTTCAAGATAGCAGGCTACCAAATATACCAGACCAACCACCCGGACAATAAGGCTCATGGCGGTTCCGCAGTTATTATAAGATCAAATATAAAGCACCACCTTTTAGCAAATTACTGTAAGAACTACATACAAGCAACAAGCGTTGTGGTATGTGACTGGGTCAGTGGTAGCGCCATCTACCTTCCTATATATAACTAATCGCATCAAGATCAATCGTTCCACGTCTAGTGCGAGCGATACCATATTTCCGTCCCGCTCTATCCCACTCCCTGGAAGGGCACTGCCTTCCGCCTGATTCGTCGACGCGATCGTGAACGCGAGTGACAGTCGAGAACATTCCGCTCGCTAAGAACGCCGTCTCGATACCGCTCCGCGCCGCACCGCTGTATGTGATTTACCGCTTCCACCAAGGAAAACCCGCTCGTGAGTGAAGTGAAAACAAGCAGCTGCATCACGAAAACACCAGGAGGAGAAGAAACGAAGAAGGCTGTATAAGGTAAGTGCCTTCCATCCTGGAAATATCCTATACCCACTCAATCACCTCCTCCCGTATCCATCTCCTAGGCGGCTAAGAACCCGCTATCCTTTGTATACAGTCCATTTCCCTCCCAAGTCGCCTAGAACCTACCTTCGGTTTCGGTGTAACGCCGAACCATTTTTTTGATCCATACGAGTCGGATTCATTTACGTTTTATACGTTATACCGCTATATCTAGGCAGTTATAGCACCTAGCTATACTCCTAATATATTCAGATAACCGTCACATGGTTATTTCCGCCCGCATCAGTAGGTAAACTTTTATGTAGCTACCTACTTATTAAATTATTATTTCTGCAACTATCATAGTTGTCTTATAAATCTCATATTTCAATTAACTTTTATTTCCTCAGCTCTAAAGTGTTGCCTAATTAGCCTACTTAGGTAAAATAATAGATACATTAGATATTCTTATTTTGTTTCGTTCTCATTAGCTTATACTTACGTAAGCATGTCACAACAAAAGAAGTCACGCGTGTCGGAAGGCAAAGAGATGACAATCTTAGAAGCGAAACGCAATATTTTATTTGAGCGCATTCAAAACATCTATGAAAGATCAAAAACCGCATCGATGTCTGACAGTAATAGCGAAGCATTTCTCAGTTATTGTATAACAGTAGATAGTATTCGAACAGCTTTTCATAAGTTGTTAGACGATTATAACGCAAGATTACTTTCTATCAATCCTGATGAAAAACCGAACTATCAGGCGTATACCTCATTCGAAGATCTTTATTGTATTATTAAGCGTATACAATCGCAATTGGAGGGTAAATGTTCGGCAGAGCCCGTTGCCCGCAAACCGAGATTACCGCCAATCGAGATTATGTCGTTTGACGGAGATATACGAAATTGGCCGTTATTCTATGCAAGTTTTAAGTCTACAGTGCACGATAATGGTTCTCTGACAGATGCTGACAGGTTGTACTATTTAATAGGTAAACTGTCACCGAAGGCCCAGTCCGTATTTGCAGGTGTCACACCCAGTGCTGAGAATTATCAGGTCATATTTCAGTCACTACTTGACAGATATCAAGACACGCGCGTTCTAGCGTCTACGTACTTTGACCAAGCTTTAAATCTCAAACTGTCCAGCAACGCGTCTGTCTCGAATTTCCAGCTGTTTATTGATAACTTCGTAACCGCGGTTAATTCTCTTAGGAATTTAAAATTAGAAGATCTTTCCAACTTTATGTTGCTTCAACTCGCTTTAAAAACGTTTGACACTGATACAATTCGCGCATTCGAGATGACGGAACGCAATAATAAAATACCTACACTAGATAGTTTTATTTCGTTCATCAAAGATCAGTGTCGAATATTTCATAATACGCAGTCTGGTTCACCTGGCCCGTCTAACACTAACAACAACAAACAAAGGTTGAATAAATCGCGAAATAGTAATAATAACTCAGTCCCTAATCCACAATCTTACGTAATATGTTCGGAATCTAATAGTAATAATTCACAGAAGTGTCTGTGCAGTAATATAGTGCACGACCATTACTATAAGTGTCCCACCTTTAATGATTTAAATCCAATTGCTCGTTTTAAAAGCGTAAAAGATAACAAAGCTTGCATTAATTGCTTAAGCATAAAACATAAAACGAGTAATTGTTCCAGTAGAACGAGATGTCGCACGTGTAAACAAAAACATCATACACTGTTACATTTGGATAAAAATAACCGGTTGTCAAGCCAAGCCGCTAACCTTGACACACTCGCGCCGCAGGTGCAGCAGACCACGGTAGCTGCGCCTTCCGCGTCTGAGGGCGAAGTATCGTTGTGTATGACATCCATTGCGCGGGCGACGCGCACGCGAGGACGGCACTCGCGCATCTATAATGATCCGCGCAGGGCCAAAACGCAGTGTACGGCGTCTAACACGGTACTGTTGGCGACAGCGCAAGTTATCGTATATTATGTCAATGGGTCGCCGCACATGGTACGTTGTCTGCTAGATAGCGCATCTCAGACCAATCTAATAACATCGGAATGCTTCAAACGCCTCGGATTATGGAATAACTTTAAAAACACTAACTCAACCGTCAAAGGGATAGGCGGATCAGAAAGGCATTGCAGGGGTTCCGTAGATATTAAAATACATTCGCGTTTTGATAGGAATATTAATTTTAACATTTCTTCGCTTATCGTGGAGCGTATCACGAACGCATTGCCGAACGCTAATGTAGACGTAGCATCACTCACTAATCTCGAATCATTGCCGTTAGCCGACGCGGAGTTTGCGAATCCGGCAGGCATTGATCTTTTGATCGGAGCTTCGATATTTCCGCACTTGCTACTAACTAACATAGTTCGTAGTGAGCGATATGATTTACCGCCCGCTATTGAGACGGTACTTGGGTATGTGATTATGGGTACCGTACCTACGTTACATACTTCTCATTGTATTACGTCTTGTTGTTGTTCTGCTCTTCAAGAGATCAAGGTGGGTGCTAAAACTGTGTGTAAGATAAAGCACTAATTAACTATGCTATGCTAAGCTACGCTACGCTACACTATACTATACTATACAGTGTTTGTACACGGATAACGGCACTTGTTTTGTGGGCGCAAGCTCCTATTTACGCGACCTTTATAAGTTTCTCAGGGAAGAATATCGTACTCGTCTTCAGGAGGAACTTTCCATAAATCATATCGACTGGAAGTTTATTCCACCAGCATCACCGCATTTCGGTGGATGTTGGGAAAGCATGGTCAAAGTAATTAAAACGCATCTCTTCAAGGTTATAGGTCAACAGATCCTCTCTTACGAAGAGCTTTTAACTGTCCTTGCACAAGTCGAGGCACTGATCAACTCGCGTCCGCTCACGGCATTGAGTAGTGACCCTGCAGAACCATCCGCCTTAAGCCCTGCACATTTTCTGAACACAGTGCCATTATCGTCATTTCCGGCTCCTGAAGCAGACTCTTCAAGCTTGCTCCAGAGACATACTCTGCTGGATAAACTCGTGCAGTCGTTCTGGCGGCGCTGGCGTGCGGAATATCTACACCAGCTTCAGGCTAGATCCAAGTGGAATAGTCCTGCATCCCCTATACAGGAGGGTACGTTGGTCGTCATAATACATGATAATGCTCCGTCGCTTTCATGGCCGTTAGCCATCGTAGAGAAATTGCATACTTCCAAGGACGGTACAACTCGCGTTGTTACCGTGAAAACCGCCAAGGGGAGTTACGTGCGCCCTGTTGTACGTCTCTGTCCGCTTCCAACTCAGTGAGATCTAGCCTGAAGTTGGACTTACCTCTTAGTTTAAGTATTTAGTTAGTAGTTTTCGCTATTATTGCGTTTGTAGTTTTCGCTAAAGTTAGTTTAGATTAATTTTATTGTCATATCGCTGTCTTAGCCTATTGATGGGTTATGCGGTAGTACACCCAACATAGCTAAGTTCAATTCTATTTTTTTTAAAGGCAACCCTTTAGGGCCGGGGGGATATGGTAGCGCCATCTACCTTCCTATATATAACTAATCGCATCAAGATCAATCGTTCCACGTCTAGTGCGAGCGATACCATATTTCCGTCCCGCTCTATCCCACTCCCTGGAAGGGCACTGCCTTCCGCCTGATTCGTCGACGCGATCGTGAACGCGAGTGACAGTCGAGAACATTCCGCTCGCTAAGAACGCCGTCTCGATACCGCTCCGCGCCGCACCGCTGTATGTGATTTACCGCTTCCACCAAGGAAAATCCGCTCGTGAGTGAAGTGAAAACAAGCAGCTGCATCACGAAAACACCAGGAGGAGAAGAAACGAAGAAGGCTGTAGAAGGTAAGTGCCTTCCATCCTGGAAATATCCTATACCCACTCAATCACCTCCTCCCGTATCCATCTCCTCTTCCCTTATTCCTTTCTAGGCGACCCAGAACTCGCCCTAATACAGTCCATTTCCTTTTCCAAGTCGCCTAGAACCCTACCCCACGGTTTCGGTGTAAAGTCGGAGCCAGTCAGTGACATAACAATATCAGCCCTATACTTACCACCGAGATACACAATAAAGGAAACAGAGTTTAATGATTACTTTCAAACTCTCGGATGTCGATCCATCGCTGGAGGTGACTTCAACGCAAAACATACCTACTGGGGTTCTAGAATAATACTACCAAGAGGACGTGAACTTCTCAAATGCGTAAAAGCCAAGAAAATGGAGGTAGTGTCCTCAGGTCAACCAACCTACTGGCCTACCGATAAAAATAAAATACCTGATATCATTGACTTCTGCATCACCAAAGGTATTGCAAAGACAAATATCTCCTGCCGCAGTTTGCTTGACCTATCATCTGACCACTCCCCGATCTTAGTGGAACTACATACTGGTGTCAAAGAACGTACTACAAAATGTACATTACACAATAAAAGAACCAACTGGCCTCTATTCCGGGATCTCATTGACATAGCACTTAAGGACACAGTCAGATTAAAATCGCCGGAAGACATAACAGAAGCAGTGTTGTACTTCAACAACTGTATACAAGAAGCAGCTTGGTCCGCGACTCCACCGATAAAACAAACAGGTGAAGCATTTTTTGTACCTAAAAATATATTGGACAAAGTCAACGAAAAGAGGAGGAAACGGAAACAGTGGCAACAAACTAGAAGCCCAGCAATAAAAAAAGAACTGAATCGCATCATCAGAGAACTTAAGCAGACATTAAAACAAGACCGTAGCTCTGGTCTCCATAAATATCTTACTGGCTTGGACGCTACTGCCTCTTCGGATTACTCTCTATGGAAGGCTACCAGGAAACTCAAACGACCCGTCAGTACTTCTCCTCCTCTAAGAAAAGTAGATGGTACATGGGCACGCACAGACTTAGAGAAAGCTAAAACTTTTTCAGAACATCTCTCATGCGTCTTTACACCATATTCATATGAAGGTCCTTCGGGTCAGGTAGAAGAAATTAGTGACTTTTTAAAGACCCCGTGCACTGCAGAGGAAACACCACTCAAATTCACGAGGAACGAAGTAATCAGTGTCATTAAGACTTCAAACTCAAAAAAATCACCTGGCTATGATCTCAAAACGAATCGTATATTGAAGGAATTACCTGAATCTGGCATAATTTACCTAACATCACTATTCAATGCCATGACGAAACTTCGATTCTTCCCCCTACAATGGAAGGTGGCGCAAATTATAATGCTTCTGAAACCAGATAAACAACCCGAGGATGCAAAATCGTATAGACCGATAAGTTTGTTGCCCATCCCATCAAAAATATATGAATCGCTTTTGATGCGACGCTTGTTGCCTATCTTAACAGAAAAAAAATTAATCCCTGATCATCAATTTGGGTTCCGCAGCAAGCATGCCACTATTGATCAGGTACATAGATTAACAAAAAAAAACATGGAGTCTTTTGAAGCAAAATCGTACTGCACAAGTGCATTCATAGACATTTCTCAAGCATTCGATCGTGTGTGGCACGACGGGTTACTCTATAAGATCAAAAGTACCCTGCCTGCCTACTTGTACGGTATTTTAAAATCATTTTTACAAAACAGGCATTTTATCATTCAGAATGGCGAAGCAATGTCTGACTTGTGCCCAATAAAAGCAGGCGTGCCACAGGGTAGCGTGCTGGGACCAATACTGTACCTTATTTTCACTGCAGACCTACCCACGTCCACCTCAGTTACCACTGGCACATTCGCCAATGATACCGCAATCCTAGCCACGCATAACGACCCGACAACAGCCTCACAGATATTACAGGAAGGGCTAAACAGCATATCACATTGGCTCAAGAAGTGGCGCATAAAAGCGAATGAGGCCAAATCTGTAAATGTGACGATCACACTCAGAAGAGGTTCTTGTCCAGCAGTCACATTAAATAGTAAAGCGATACCTCAGGCTGACCATGTGAAGTACCTTGGACTGCACTTAGACAAACGACTTACATGGCAAAAGCATATATTTACAAAGAGAAAGCAACTAGGTCTCCAAACAAGAAAGCTTTATTGGCTTATCGGCCGTAAGTCACAACTGTCTCTGGAAAATAAAATACTACTGTACAAGGTCATACTAAAACCTATCTGGAAATATGGGATCCAACTTTGGGGAACGGCGTCCCATTCAAACATAGAAATACTACAGAGGTTTCAAAACAAAATGCTTAGAATGATTACCAATTGCCCTTGGTATGTACCAAACGAGCTCTTACACCGAGACCTAAGAATACCCACAGTGGAGCAAGAGATACTAAGACACACAAAATCTTATAAGGAACGCATAGCAAACCATCCGAACGCGCTGGCCCAGTCATTAATGGACGATGAACAACAAGCGCGTCGGCTAAAACGGAAAGTACCACAAGACTTAGCCAAGACACAGTAGACCTGCTGTTTAAATTAAGAGGATGTGGCACAGGCCGCATACCGAGCACGCCCATACAGTAAAAACCAACATACTGCTGAATGTCCCAAAACTGGAGACAAATTGTAGTAAAATAAGACAAAAAAATATATATATATACAAAATGGTACCATGAGTCACAATTTGACAGACGCTAGTAGAAAATACGATGGCAAGTGTAGATGCGTAACTCACTAGCATTTAGAGCAGTGAAATCTATTGTTTACACTATATTTCACCTCCTTTTGTAGACGATTAACAGTAAATAACTAGAATTAATGATTTGTCGATAAAAAAATAATAGAACTCATTTATTATATTAATTTCTTTGTATTTTTAAACGTTCGTTATAGATAAAAAATATATAATTTAGTTAGTTAGTTAGTTAGATATACTTTATTGCACACCAATACATAATTGAACAGTACATTAATTATAAGTAACTTAGACTATGGTATATGTACAATCGGCGGCCTTATTATATATAGTGCGATCTCTTCCAGGCTACCTTTGGATGGACAGGAATGATGTTAGCAATTTTTCGTAGCGATGGTGTAGTACTGGCTAGCTTGGATAGCAAGATAATTTAAAATAAAATACATACATACAATTTAATAATACTATGGAATATGTACATAGACAATACATACATAAATAAACATATACATACAATTTAATAATACTATGGAATATATATATGGAATATATGGAAATTGAAAAGCAAAAGATAGATGCTTTGGAGATGTGGTGCTGGCGGCGAATGTTAGGGGTATCTTGGACCGAACATCGAACAAATGCCTCCATTCTTCAAGAACTTGGCATCAATCAGCGTCTGTCTGCTCTGGTACAATCTCGCATACTGAAATATTTCGGACACGTCTCAAGACGACATAGCGGCTCTATTGAGCGCTTGGTGGTTCAAGGTAAAGTGGAAGGTACAAGACCACGTGGCATGTCACCAATGCGATGGACTGATCAAATAAAGTCCGCGGTGGGTCAATCGCTTCAACAATGCACTAGAAGTGCCGGAAACCGGACGAGATGGCGAGATGTCGTCAAACGGGCTACATCAACCCCTCACACTCCCTCATGATGACCACGACCGCTCTGCCAAGAGCGAAACGAAGAAGAAGAAGAATGGAATATATACATAGACAATACATATATAAATAAACATATATCATATATATTACTTTGAATATATATAAACAATACTCAGAACAAACAGATAGTTACAGTTAAAAAAAAAGGAAACGAAAAATCAGACAACCGTTAAATCAACAAGTTAGTAAATAGTGATTTTTAACCAGGTTTTTAAATATAGGTAGAGATTTTGCCCTTCGAATTTCTAATGGTAAAGCGAACAGCCTGAACAGCAAAGGATTTGGCGAAGTAATTTGTGGAATGCTTCGGCATCTCCAGCGTTAGATCCTCAGACGACCTCAAGGACCTTACATGTGTGTCATTAAGGAACTTAAAACGTTCTTTGAGATAAAAGGGAGTACAAGGATTGAATAGAACATTATATAACAATGTGAGAATGTGTGTATTCCTGCGAAGACGAATCGGCAGCCATTTGAGCTTATTACGAAAATCTGAAATGTGATCATATTTGCGCAGACCAAATATAAATCGTATGCAAAAGTTTTGGAGACGCTCAAGTTTATCTAACTGCTCCTCGGTGGGGTCAAGATAGCTGACATCAGCATAATCGATTACGGGCAGAAGCAAGGATTGAGCAAGCGCAATTTTAGTGGCTGTAGGAAGAAAATTGCGTAGTCTACGCAACGAACCTGCTGATGCAAATAGTTTGCGACTCATTTCTTGAATTTGCGGTCTCCAAGACAAAGTTTCGTCCAAGTAGAGCCCCAGATTTTTCACAGTTTTGCTGAAGGTCAGATCTTTGCCATCAAAGCTGATTTTAGGTAATTCGGACCACCTAATTTTCGAGACCAGTTTGGGGCTGCGAAATAATAATGAGTTGAGTTTTCTCAGGATTTACTTGAAGACCATATTTATTGGTCCACTCACAGATGCGCGCCAAGTCCGTGTTAACGGTGGTACAGGCTTCAGATAACTTATTTAAAGGTGCTTGCGTATAAATTTGCAAATCATCTGCGTAAAGGTGGTAGGATGAAAGTAATTGGTTTGAGATAGAATTTATAAATATCGCGAAGAGTAAAGGAGATAGCACGCCACCCTGTGGCACACCGGCATTAGTATCAGACCAAGTTGAATAAGAATCTTCAATGCGTATACGTTGCCGGCGACCAAACAGGTAACTATGAAACCAGTCAATTGCCGATGGAGATACGTTAAGAGAGCGTAGAATGCCAAGTATGATGTGAAAATCTACAGTGTTAAAAGCATTGCTTAAATCGAGTAAGGACAGAACTGTAAGATTGCCACTATCCATACCTAGCCGAATGTCGTCAGTTACGCGAACCAATGCAGTGGCAGTACTGTGGCAAGGACGGAAACCGGATTGATAAGGATTTAGGAGGGCATTTTTGTGCAGGAAGGAACTCAATTGTGAGTGAACTAGACGTTCAAGGACTTTCGACAGGAAGGGTAGTATTGATATGGGTCTATAGTCTGAGAAGGAAGAGGGCTTAGGTTTCTTGGGCAAAGGAATGATCAGTGCATCCTTCCAATCAGATGGAAAGATGCCACAGGCCACGGAATGATTTAGGATGTGACAAAGGGTTGGAAGAATTTCTTCTAGGATGGGGAGGATCATTTTGCGGCTGATACAGTCACTGCCGACCGCATTAGACGCAACTGCCAGTAAACTCTTCTTAACATCACAAGCGGTGAATTGCGTGAAGGCAAAGGGAGAGTAATCTGGGGTTGGCAAGGATGAAAGATATTCTAATGTAGATTTTTTCATATTTCCATCAAAGAAGAATGGCCATTTTTGACCTAAACATGTATAGAGATAAAACTTATTTTAAAATTAAGGTTATTTTTGTGTGTAATGATTTCACTAACAATTATATTTTATAGAAGTCTAGGTAAAAAGTAAAGTTTTGGGTTGTAAAGATGTTCTAGAACTCGTGAACGCGTCCTTATCATTCATTCGCTGCATTGTTATATTATCTGTGCGCGAAGATACTTTCTTGTTTAGCTACGTTCCATTTCACTTATACCACATCTTTAGCATTTGGTTTTGTCAAAACCTCGAGCAAACTTAATTTTATATAGGTATAAATTGAATCAAGTTGTTAAAAGCTGATCATAAATTAATGTATGTTTTTATGTTAAAAGATATAAAAAGATAAATATAAATGTATTTCTGCCGTTGAAAACATTGGATAAGGATGCAATGGAACGTTTTTGACGTAAAGACGCCGCCGGTGACATTGGACATGGGAGAATCTGTCAAATTAATACGAATTAATTTCGGTGTATTATGTAATTCCTAGACCTTTTCAAGAAAAACTGTCTTTACAGTATAATTTCTTGATCATAGATCTACTTGTTTTTGTACATTTTATCTATATACACAATAATTCATTATCAGGTCATTCAATGTATGAGAAGTGGTCATTGTTCTTTGGACGAAGTAGTGAAATGTCTATTGAGAGAATCAAGGTTAACTTTGTTTGGGATGGATTGATGCCGTGTTTTACCAACTCCCAAAGTTTTAAGAAATTTCCAGATTTTTGCTGGATGACCATCTTCAACAGATGTATGAATATATTGGCGTTGCGCTTTCCTACACACCTTGTTGCAGAGATTCCTTATGGCCACGTATTTTTCTTGATTGATAGTAGGTCTGAGCTTCAGTTTGGCCTTGGCAGCAGATTTTTTGGACATAATCTTTTTGATATCCTCTGTTAGCCAAGGAGCTGGTAAATGTTTCAGTTTAATGGTGCGAAGTGGTGCATGAACGTCATATAATTCAATGAGTTTATTTGTGAAAATATTGACTTTAGTATTGACACACTCTGAGGAAAACAGAGGCTCCCAGTCTATATCAATGGCATCCCCACGCAACCTGTCAAGATCCATGCCACCAAAATTGCGCCGCAATACTATCTTCGGCTTCGATTTAGGTGGGCGTAGTCTGTACGATACAAAGACGGGGTCGTGGTAGGAAAAAGCGTCTGCTGCACACTGACCATGCTTAGAGACGAAATTAGGAGAAGAGACAAAGATAAGGTCAAGTAAAGAAGGAGTACAGTTTGGGGAGTAATGAGTAGCGTTAAGGTCTAAAATTGACAAGTTACATGACTCTATAGTATGTCGAAGAGAGGCAGCACGAGAATCCTGTTTAAGGAGGCAAGTGTTAAAGTCACCCATTATGATAGTGTGGTTATATAGAGGTGTTAAATTTTCTAATAGTTGCTCGAAAGATGAAAAAAAGTTATGGCGATTTGAAGGTGAATAGTATACGCCTAGTAGTACTTTAAGGTGCTGAAGTTCTACTTCCAAGAAGAGATGCTCGCCTGTATTCGGCAGTGGCGGCTGCGGAGACATCGAGACTATGTTATAAGGGATCTGATGACGTTATTTACGATAATTTACTATTAAATGTATTGAAGAAACGCTTCAAGTGCTTTGGTTTGTCTTACTAAGCTGTCAAAGAGCAAAATTAGGCTGATTTTGTAAGTTTAAAGTTAAAAATAATCCCATTGACATACCTTGCCATAAATACCGCCAATATCTAATTAAAATTGTGACACACATGTCCTCACTGTACTTCTTAATACACTAACTGAACACACATTACACTTCAAACGTATTTCAAACTCGCCACCACCATAAAACAAAAAATACCAAATATCTACAAATTTATATTGACGAGATTGACGACAATAACAAAAAATAAGGAGTAAAATTTCAAGTGCTACAAAATATCACAAGTAACCAACCAACCGTTAACCTATTTATTTATTTATTTATTTAGGTCTACTCACAGCACATACATATATGTTACATCAGGTTTTCTAGAATATACATATCATTCCCATGCATATGCCAATTAAGAGTTAACACAACATTGTTATGACATGCTACTTAATCTAGTGAATCTCCAAAAATTAAATAAACTAAACTTATAAAACTAATTCAGGTATTTTTAGTTAAATATTTAAAAAAAAATTAACTACAGTTAAAATTATTTAAGAGCCATTAAAGTTTCTTTTTTTTTACATTTACTCAAATAAAATACTGTCTAACGGAATGTATTAACACTTAGGGACTTCGAAACTTTAGATTTAAATTTGGATTTGCTGTCATAAAAAATATCTACTTCGGGTACATTGTGAATGACTGAATTGAGGTCTCTACAAATTCTTAATATTGGGGCATTTCGGCCAACGTTGGTAGCGGTTACTGGCAATTCCAATATTTTCGTTATCGGATGACGAGGAACCTTGCGCGGGACACTCAGAGACACTTGTGTAAGCAGATCACAATCCGTTAATCCATTAATTAACTTATATAAAAACATTAGTCCATGAGTTATACGGCGCTCACGCCTATGTTTTTAGCCGGATTATATCTTGGTACTAGAGGTCCTTTATGTTGTAAAATGTTGACATCTAACCTTGATTCTTTCTCGTTTGTTAATATTGATAAAGAAAGGAACAAAACATAAGAGTGAAGGTAGCAAACAATGACGTCTTGCCAACATAACAAGCTAAGAACGATAGTAGCTATCGTGCTTACATTAACGATTTTTTAATGCTTTGTTAAACCTGTGGTACGGACGGTATAGAAATCTATTTGACCTACGTTGCGACGCTAGCGTTTTCGTCGCTAGCGTCTTAAATATCAATACCGGCGCATGGTAGAGGTACTGATCTCGAGAGGGAGCGCACTCCAGAGGAGAATAGATTGAACATTGAAAGAAGAATGAACAAGACTTGAGCTATGAGAGGGACATGAAAGAAGAGAATTGTGAGAAGAGCGAAGATTTCTATCATGGTTAGAGCAACGGTATTGAAAATGCGGAGTTAGATAGCTAGAGCTATTAGGAGAATGAAGTAAAGAGTAAAGTGTAGACAACGCGCACATATTGCGACGCTGTCGGATAGGTAACCATGATAGCTGAGTACTATAAGCTGACACGTGGTCGTACTTTCGGAGGCTGAAAATGAACCGAATGCAATTATTGAGAAGTCGGTCTAGTTTGTTGAGCAGATCTGCATTCAGGTCGAAATAACACACATCACCATAGTCGATTATAGGTAAAACCAAAGTCTGTACAGGCATTGTCTTTGTCTTGGCAGGAAGGAAGTTCTTAAGGCGGTACAGAGAACGTAGGACACCAGTTACTTTTTGGCAAACATTTGTGATCTGGGGTTGCCAGCTGAGTGTGGAATCAAGGTGTATGCCGAGATCTTTGACGGTGGGGCTCAGAGGTATGTTGATGCCATTAAATGTGACAGGTGGTAGCGATGCCAAGTCCAGCCTGCTGATTATTCTTGGGCTCCCAATGATGATTGCTTGGCATTTCGCAGGATTCACGCATAAGCCATACTTTTCTGACCAGTTTTGAATCACCGCTAAGTCCCGGTTCACAGCGTCAAACGCTTTCGGCAAATCGTCAATAGTAGCATGCGAGTACAGCTGCAGATCATCGGCGTACAAATGATACGAATACTGAAGATCCTGGGTTAAGAGATTAATAAAGAGTGAAAATAAAAGAGGAGATAGTATGTCTCCTTGTGGAACACCAGCCTCGAGGTCTTGCCAACTCGATGAGGAGTCATCGATTCTGACCGACTGCTGGCGTCCACGAAGATATGAAGAGAACCATTCCAGTGCTTTGGAGGAGATCATAAGATGGGATAGGATAGATAGGAAGATATCGTGACCGACGGTATTGAAGGCGTTTGAGAAGTCAACCAAGACCAAGTAATAATTCCATGTGGAAAGTGAAGTATATACCCATAAACCTGACCAATAATTGTTGGTGTATCTATAAATAAAAGGACTACTGACAAAATCTCGCTAGAAAATTTGTGGCGGACTATCTGTCAAAGTAACGGATAACGGAGACGAGATTTAAAATCATCTGGAAACCCGGGGAGTATTGTTTTCATTATTCTTTACATAATCCTGTACTGTTTTATTGTTTAAACTACTACGAAAATACACTAAACATCACATAAACACTGCTCATTATATGTGAGCGACGTCAATTACAATACACAGCGGCACCGTTTGTCTCCTTTTGCTTGACAAATTGTGGAAGCAAAATCGATGACGAAAAACATTTGCCTCAGACACCATATACTACATGACACACTATACACAATACATAATTATTTATTATAAAATATATTAATAGTACAGTAGTGTTACACAGACCCATTTATATAAGTACCTACATTCCAATTTTATTGATATTTCATAGATTCATTGTATTTTTATAGTGAATTACAATAAATTACCAATAAGTGATACTCATCTTCTTAATTGCATATTATTGTTTTATAAATATATCAAACTTATTATGTTCATTACTTTTCTATGAATAGAATATCAAATACCCCAATACTTAGTACCTATTTAAAATAAGCTGTTCCTAAATTTATTCAATTTTAGTCTCTTTTCTTTTTTATGATCTACCTACAATATTTCCTTCTCAACCTTCTATCCACCTATTTCATAGTTGCCCTCAGCTCACTTCACTCACTCTTCCTTATATTTCAGGTGCCTACGGGGTAGGTCTGTGGAATGATGACCCGCAGGATGGCAGTTCTGGAGGACAAACTACAGACCACGCTGAAGGAATTGGAATGCTCTAAAATCCTGTGTAAGCAGCTGCTACAGAAAAGGGAGGACAGCGAAGAAGAAGTACAGAAAATAATAAACAAAAATACTGAACTCAAGGCACAGTTGGCTGAAATGCACACACACCATCTCGAAATACTTGAGCAACATGAACAACTTCGATTGACAGTGTCCAACTTTCCACAGTGTATGAACACCCATGAAGAAGCTCTGAGGCGTGTTGCTGAACTAGAACGAGAATTGAGTGAAGCTCATAACACCATCTCTAACTTAGAAACTCTTAAACGCAGTGAACAGATAGCGAATACCTGCAGTCTATATCATGAGTTGGTTAGTAGTGAGCCTGATCATGTGTGTATTAGGGAGCCTGTTGTGACAATAGACCTGACCAGGGACGATACCATTATTATGACACCCAGCTTTTCAAGTCACAAAAAACTTAAACGCTATATTAAAGTTAATAAACTAATTAAAAAATGTCATAAATCTATGAAGAAATATAAAGTGCATAGAGTTCATTTAAATCTCAGAAAGGAGCGCATTTATTTACTTGATCAACTGTCTAAGTACTCTAGAAGTTTAGAACATAGTAGGGTAGTGTATGATACTGACACTCATCGCTTGAGGGAAGAGCTAGTACTTAGGGAGAGCACCTTAAATGAAATATTTAACAAATATCAAGCTTTTCAACAAGAGCTGAGCAAGCGTATAGTAGAGGCAAGTGAGCTAGTAGACTTGGTGAGATGTAATGCAGAAATGTATGAGTCTCTTACCAATAAGCTCTCATGTCCGTGTGCTCACATTCACACTCCAACCCCAGCAGAGCCATTGAGTACCATACTACCTGAGAACTTTTCTGATAATTCACAAAACCAATCCTCTTCACAATCAAATAGGATTAAATCTAGGTTTTCAACATCAACTAACAAAACCTACATTTTTTCTGATAGGCTAGGTCATAATTTTGGTAGTCTTCTCAGTGAGTATACAAACCAGAGTGTTATAAATTACTGTAGGCCAGGGGATAGTTACAGTAGTTTAGTTAATCAGATTAAGTTGCACCCCTTAGATGAGAGTAGTACGGCCATATTGTTGTTTGGTAACAGTTTAACGGTAAAAAGACAGCATATCATAGAATGTGTTGAAATGTTATTAGACCTTAATTCCAAGTTTAGTTGTAAATTTATTTAATGTGCTTTGCCTTACTCAAATGACTTAACACATACACAAAACATGCACATACACACATTAAATATGTTATTATATAATATAACTTGTCGTCATAGTGACGCAATATTGTTTTTTGACGCTAATAAATTTATTAGTAAATTTACTTTAACAAGAGATACAATGTATCTGCAATTTTATATTAAGCGACAGATTGCTAAACTATTAGCATACAATTTACAACAAGGCAGAGAACCTTGTGTTGACAATTTATTTGATAGGGTTAGTACTTGTACTAACAACGTTTTTATTGACACGTCTTGTGATTTAAAGTCCAAGATAGGACAACAGTTAGGCTGCAGTATTTGAATATAGTACACCAAAACATGCAGAGCCTAACTGGCAAAGAATTAGAGTTAAGTTTATTTCTAGAAAAATATGATGTTAAGGTTTTGTGCTTAACTGAACATTGGTTAAAGAACCATGAGCTTATTGTTATAAATCAATATTATACAGTGCAGAGTTCGTATATAAGAATGCAGGCTATTAGAGGCGGTTCTCTCATAATAACTTCAAATTTATTAAAATGTAAGGAACGTAAAGATATTGTTAATTTATCTATTGAGCGCACTATTGAGTTGTCCTGTGTGGAATTAGACCTATATATAGTAATTTGTGTATATCGACCTCCTTCTGGTGACTATAATCTATTTGAGACTGTTATGGAAGATGCTATAAATAAAATTAAATGTAGTAATAAGAATATTATAGTATGTGGCGATTTTAATATTAATATTTTAGAGAACTCTTCACAGTGTATTAGATTTCTGAATCTTTTCAAGTCATTTAATTTAAGTAACCTATTCTGTGAACCTACTAGAGTATCTGCAACATCTTCTACTTGTTTAGATAACATATTTAGTTCTTGTGCTGCCACAAACCCAGTAGTAATTAGTTCTCTCCCTTCTGATCACCGTGGACAGATAGCTAGTTTTCCCTGTTCAACATATGATAAATCACGTACAGTAGAATGTAGGCCTCAGACTACCAATCGTCTAATACGTTTCAAAACCAATATTATTGCTAAACTCAATACCTCAATATTGAACTCACAAAATCCAAATACAATTTATAACTCACTTTTTGGACTAGTAAATAATGAGTTTCAAAATACCTTCAAGAGTAAAACAGTCACACTAAAGGGTACTATGGGATCTTTTAACCAGTGGGCCACTATAAGTATATACAAAAGTAGAGCCAAGTTGTTTGAATTATATGGTATGAAACAACATAGATTTGACACACCTTTTCGAGATTATGTAAAAAAGTACTCAAAAATTTTTAAACAAGTTTGTATTATGGCAAAATCTAAATTTATTAGTAGTAAAATTGAGCATTCAACAAATATAATTAAAGAAACTTGGAAAATTATAAATAATGAAACAGGAAGAGGACGACCACGGGAAAACCAATTTGAACTTAAAGAAAACAATTTATTAGTCACCAATAAAACTCAAGTAGCACGTATGTTCAATAGTTTCTTTGCGAGCATACCTTTAACAACTACTAGCTGTTTACAATCATCATCTTTAGACGCTGGAAATTTTTTGCTTAGCAGTGTACCTGAATGCAAGAGCGTGTTTAGATTAGAGCACGTTACCCCGCGAGATATATTGATCGCATATAATTCAATTAATATTAAAAATACCGGTGACTTTTGGGGCATTTCAATTAAAATTTTAGGTACTATAGTTGAGACTGTTGCGCCTTACCTATCTATAATTTTTAATCAATGCTTTGACCTAGGCGTATTGCCGGATTTGATGAAATTAAGTAAAATTATACCCTTATTCAAATCTGGCAGTAAAAATGAAATTAATAATTTTAGGCCCATATCTATCTTGCCGGCATTTAGTAAAATATTTGAAAAGATTCTTTTAAAGCAGCTACTAAACCACTTTAATTTAAATAGTCTGCTTCACAAGGATCAATACGGATTTACTAAAGGTAGATCCACTACTGATGCGGGTGTTGCTCTCATAAAACACGTTTATAGTGCTTGGGAGTCATCAAAGAATGCTATTGGAGTGTTCTGTGACCTGTCTAAAGCATTTGACTGCGTTCAGCACGACACGCTACTGCGTAAGCTCCGCCACTATGGCGTAGAGAAAACCGCACTTAGTGTTGTCGATTCGTACCTGCGGCAGAGATTTCAGTGTGTCGATGTAAATGGGACTACATCCTCTAAATTACCTATACAGCTAGGCGTTCCACAAGGCTCTATTTTAGGTCCTTTTCTATTTCTTGTATATATTAATGACTTACCTTTTTATTTAAAAAACATCTGTGATGTTGTACTTTTTGCAGATGATACGTCACTTATTTTTAAAGTAGATAGGAATAGAAATCAATTTGAAGATGTAAATAATGCACTATTACAAGTTACACAATGGTTTACAGCAAATAACCTAGTACTTAATTCTAGGAAAACGAAATGCGTTAAATTTGCTTTACCTAATGTAAGACAACTGGGACCTAATATTATGCTAGATAGGGAGGAACTTGACACAGTAGACTCTACTGTGTTGCTAGGTATTACACTAGATAATAAGTTACAATGGGGTGCACATATAGCATGTCTTGCAGGAAAGCTAAGCTCTGCTGCGTATGCCGTCAGAAAAGTTAGGCAACTTACTGACATCGACGCGGCTCGTTTAGTTTATTTTAGCTATTTTCACAGTGTTATGTCCTACGGCATTTTGTTATGGGGCAAAGCTGCGGATATTCAGAATATCTTCGTTCTACAAAAACGAGCGGTAAGAGCAATATACATGTTAGGTGCAAAAGATACTCTTAGGGAACGCTTTAAGTCTATAGGAATTCTAACAGTAGCCTCGCAATTTTTATTTGCTAATATTTTGTACATTAGGCAAAATATAGGTTTATTTACCACAAAAAGCGATATACATAACATAAATACTCGAAACAGGCATAGGTTATATGCCCCTTATCATCGTTTACATAAAGTTAATAATTCTTTTGTAGGGCTAGGTATTCGTATATACAATAAAATACCAATTAGTCTTTTAGAATTACCATTTAGTACATTTAAAACTAAAATAAAAGACTGCCTTATTAAGAAAGGTTATTATACTATTAATGATTATTTCAGTGATAAGGATAGCTGGTCACTTACGCTAGACAACTCATGATCTTTATACCTAATTAGAATATATTCACCTAACCGTTCCCGCTCTTTTCTAACACATAACGCTGTCGCTGTCTGGCACGGAGTGACGCGCTAGCTGTCGCGCTAGGGTTGTCGACTTGCCGCTGCTACTATAATATTTATTCATCGTCTATCTACCTACTTGACCACGTACCTTATAATAAATAATCATCCTATAAGTATCCTATCCCACTATTTGAGCTTGTAGAACAAAAACCAAAAAAGATCTGGTCGTTTACATTTTCACTATACTAATTCTTAGTTATTTCCTAAACGCGTGGACCGATTTACGATTCAAACAGATAAAATGGTTTTTGAACTAGATCTTTAATTTGACACCATAATCGTTGGGATATCTCAACAAACAAAAAAAATAATTTTCAAGTTGCTCTCGTAAAATAAATAAAATCAAATTTTCAAGTCGACAACCCTTGCGCGACGCGTCGGACGCGGGCTTGAAAGCCGCGCGAAAGTGTAGTCACTTATCGCTGTAGGTACGGCCGAGTGAAGGAGGCCTGCCTAAAGGTTCTAAAACCAATTCTAAATCGGTGAAGTAATCAATATTAGGGGGACAGTAAATTACACCAAGAATGGTACTCGCTCCTTTGACAAAAACCTCAATGAAAAGGAATTCAGCAGCAATAGTGGAAGAAGAAGAGGTAATAACTTTATAAAGAAGGTCACTGCGTAGGTAGATAGCAACACCACCACCCCTTTTACAGTTTTACCAGAACGATCATTCCGAATTAGAATGTAACCGGTTAGGGGGTAAGTAGAGGAAAGTAGTTGAGGCTTGAGCCAACTCTCAGAGACCAGTATGGCATGGACGTTAGTCCGAGTAAAAGCCTCAACAAGATCACTATGATGACTCGGCAAACTTTGGGCGTTAATGTGGCAAACATTCAACAATTTGTGACATTGCAGACTAAAGGTTCCACGAATGAAGTCACCAAGTGTCTCTGTTACGGAACAAAAACTATCATCAGCAGACAACAAAAAACAAGAATTATTGAATATACTTATACGGAAATTCATAAATCTACCTATCTATATCAAAACTTTATTTTTTGTTTTTGATCGCGCTAGTCCTAGCAACTAGCAGGGCAATTTCTAAGATTTTTTGCCTCTCTAGCCCATTTGTTGAGGAAGGTTATACCAAATAACATCACGCTACTACCCACGAGGGTGGTGCAGTAACCATAAATACCACTATGCAGGTAACTGCGGATATTTGAAGTTATTTAGGTAGGTAAGTACACCTATGAAATTCGCTTATATAGCTTTTAGGCACATCTCACATTTTTATTTCCGTATATAGGTACACAGAATAAAAGTGTGTATTATATAATGTAGGTACCCAATACAACAATAATAAACCATCCACGATACACAACAAATCAATAATTTTCTAAAGTACTGGTACCTAACTATGCTGTTGTTATCAAGTCCGTTATCTTGTCCAATAATCAAAACGATGACGATATTTTCAAAACTATACTAATTACCTATATACACTCTTATTACTTTCTAAAAATGTACAATACCTATTTACAAACGAAACCTATATAATATATTCAAGAATATATTTATCAATAAGTGATGATGACATTCGTGACTGACGATAAAATAATTCGTAATCCTGCGGTGCGCTCTGCAAACTAGCGATACGTCCTGTCTCCATTACATCTCTCTCTCTCACGCAAAATACGCGCCAAGACGTGGAGTTGCGGAAACAGCCCGTGCAATCAAGTATCAAGTATACATCCCGCTCGGGATGACCAGATTAAATTTTACGAAAAAACCGAAGCTCCTTAAAAAAATACTGAAATATACCAACTTGCACAGGGAAACTATACCAATGAAAATACTGATTTTTAAAACATATTTTTATTTATTAATCATCATCATTCATCGTCATCGCAATAAATATTAGAATTATATTTTAACATTCTGTTTGATGGGTTAAAATTCACACAGCCTCCTTCATCTTTTATACCTTGTTTGGTTTTTAAAATTGCAGATACATTTTTGTTTATGAATCTGTTTCTTTGTTCCGTTTTTAATAAATGAATCTGTGAAAATATGTGCTTGCATGCAGCATTCGACACTGGTATACATAATAGAGATTTAATGAAACTAGATATATTCTTGTATTTTAATGTACCATCACTGTTAGGACTCGCGCGCTCTATTTATATTACGACGAACACGTACAATATAAACTTAGGGAAAATCCCGAATTATTCAAACTTTCAATAATTCGGGAATTTCCCTAAGTTTCAATTTCTTTCAAAGATTAAGCCAAGTGCAGAACAAAAAATAATTTTGTGACTAGATGATTCGATACTATTTGTAATTCTAGGGGGCCCACTTGTCATGTCCTATCTGTAACTTACTGATCTTTGCTCCAATATGAAATATAGACGCGTCACGCGTCGCCTCTATTAAAATAAACACCATGAAAATATCTTTATTCCATTCGAATTCATTACATGAAAACCTATGATGCATAAGAAAAATTACAGAATTTCTTAAGTAAACACTATTGTACATAAACAAAGTTTATGATAAACATGCAAATGTTTATTATTATGTTTATTTTAACTATATAAAGTAATAACTAGCAAAAAGAAAGTATCTAGACATGATTTCAAACCAATATGAAGCCAAAAAAACACTTATAAAACTATAAAACGAATATGTAAACAAACAGCTGTTTTATCAAGTATTAGTTCTTATCTGTTACAACTGATAACACTATTTATGATCGATATCTAGGTCCCTACAGTTAGCACAAGTTTAAGACTAACGTTCATGTTCTATATAGTACTTTATATTAACGATTATGTCTAGAGTTACCGTAGCCAGGTGGGAAACTGTTTTGTGTTGCAGTGGAAGCTGTAATACATCCACCTGACCACGATAGACAATTTATCTAAACACTTTTACTGTGGTAGCACAGCGATGAATTATAATCCTAATATTAATAAAATGTCTTACCAACTCTTACTGATGATATTCTTGAGTGGACCTATAAGATTAACTCATAATTTTGGCCAAAATAACAAGAGAATCGAATAGATACCAGTGTACAATTCGGCGAAGTCCTTCTCCTCGGGCACCAATCAGGAATTCACACACGTGTTTTACAAAGTTCAATATTTCACAAATGTTCATTAAGATACAACTTATCCTTTATCACAAGTAAACCGATGCCAGCTGATTAAAGAAGCGGCACTCAAACGGGTTCCAATACTTCCAATTTTATTACAATATTCCACGCGAGAGAGCAAACGGCGTCTTATTTTTTTCAAGCGGAAGGAAGTTGACAGTTCAGTGTGACCATTGTCAGAAATTTTCAATAGACTAAACAAAATGTTACTTAATCGATATAATCGATTTGACTTATAATAAAAACTAATTCTATTTCAAACATCCACCCGCCCCGGACCGGCCTACCGGTCCGCTAATCAGTTGGTAGAGGTGACAATGTTGCAACCGCTCTCCTCAGAGTCGAACCGTCCACCAAGACCTCAGCAAATCGGGGAACTCCATCAGTCCCAGTAGTTACCAAACGAAGGATGCGCCCCCTGCGCCATCTGAGTGGCGGAAGGTTAGCCTCCTTGATCAAAACGAGGTCACCAATCTTGGGTGGATCGGTCTTGTCGGTCCACTTAACGCGTTGCTGGAGTATGTGCAAAAGCTCTGAGTAATCTGGCGCACCAATTCAAAACGCGAGAGACGACCAGGTCTCGTATCAATATAGGGGTACTCAGGCAAGGCGACAAGTGGGCGACCAATCAAAAAATGGCCCGGCGTAAGGGCCTCCAAATCATTCGGATCTGAGGAGATCGGGCACAATGGCCGAGAGTTCAAGACGGCCTCAATCTTACAAAACACAGTTGCGAGTTCCTCAAATGTAAGGACAGACTCACCGATTGCCCTGCGCAAGTGTGTTTTGGCCGATTTTACAGCGGCCTCAAAAATACCACCCCAGTGTGGACAATTTGGTGGGAAAAACAACCAATTTATCCCATGTCGGGCAAGCCTATCACCTATATCAGCTTTGTTGGTTTCAAGGAAATTAACAACATCATTCAAATAATTATAGGTGCCCTTGAAGTTAGTGCCGCAGTCAGAGCGGATCAAGGAAGGCAGCCCTCTGCGGGATACAAATCTGTCAAATGTGGCTACAAACGCCTCGGTCGTAAGCGAGGAGACCAGTTCTAAGTGTACGGCCTTTGTGGAGAGACAAACAAAAACACACAAGTAGGCCTTAACAGTCTTGCTGTTTCGAAGTGTCGACGTTTTCACCAAGAAGGGACCAGCGAAGTCCATGCCAACACCGTCAAATGTCCTGCTCTCCGTTACGCGATCTGCCGGTAAGTCTCCCATCAACGGCTGCATGGTAGAAGCCTTGAGCTTATAGCAAGGGATGCAGCGAAAGACTACACTCCGAATAATTCTTCGGGCAGACAAGATCCAAAACTCGCGTTGCAAAATCGCCAAGAGCGCATTACAACCAGCATGCGAATTTTTAAGGTGACGGTCAGTTAACAACAAGCGTACCAAATGACCGTCCTTAGGTAACAAAAGGGGGTGACGTGCCCCGTAAGGGAGATTGGCGTTCTTGAGACGCCCTCCAACGCGCAAGAGACCGTTTCGTCCAAAAAGGGATTCAATTTAGATACAGCTCCCGATAATTTCGATCTCCCTGATTTAAGAATAGCAATCTCCTTCTCAAAATGCGCCAATTGCACAGAACGAACCCAAAAGGTGAGAGACTCCTGTCGTTCCTGTGGTGAGATAAACAGTGTCAGTCGTTTCTGTTGTGGGTGCCTAAAGTTAAAAACAAAACGCTTTATCCAAGCAGTAACACCTAACAACTTGTCAAGGGAGCTGTAGCGATTCAGCAAGAAATCGGGGTCGAAGGCGCATTCTACCTTCTCAAGAGCGAGTGTTCGTAGACCCGGCAAATTAGAAGTATTCAAAACTGGCGTTCGAGGCCAATCAATTTCTGGTCGACTCAACCATTCCGGACCCCACCACAGCGAATGACCTATCAAACTAGGCGTCAAGCATCCGCGCGAGGCACAATCAGCGGGGTTGAGCTCACCTGGCACGTCTCTCCAAACAAGCTTGACTTCAGATTTCTGTATTTGGGAAACGCGATTAGCGACAAATACCTCCAAAGTGTGGATAGAAGCCTTCAACCAACAAAGAACAATTTGGCTGTCTGTCCAGGCGTAGGTCCCATTAATACAAATGCTTTTACCCAAAGTACTGGACACGTGGTTCAATAAGCGTACAAGTAGGGCTGCTCCCGAGAGCTCCAATTTTGGGATGGTCAGAGATGTCCGAAGGGGTGCTACCTTGCTCTTCGCCATGATCAGGGAAACTCTCACCTGACCTGAGGCACTGACTGTGCGCAAGTACACCGCAGCCAGGAGGATCGCCTCGTCCGCTGTGGAGGCGCCCGAGCAAATGTCATCGACGTAAATATCGTCTTTCAAGATGGCGGAGGCTCGTGGGAAACGTAAGCCTTCGCGTTCTGCGAGCTCCCAAAGAGAACGTATTGCCAAGTAGGGGCTTGACCTTAACCCGTACGTATTAGTATTGAGCTCGTAGACGACCATGGGATCGCGAGGAGACTCTCTCCAAAGGATCAGCTGGAAGCGACGGTCATCAGGGTGGATAATAGTCTGCCTGAACATCATTTTTATGTCGGCCACAAAGACAACCTGATGTCGTCGGAAGCTGGTGATGACGTCACAAAGGTCCTTGATACAGATATAGATCTACATAGATAACGCAACTATCACGATTTGTATTGAAACCAAGCGTGCCGACTTTTTAATACCTACTGTGACGTTGCCTGTATCACGAAGTCGAAGCGATGCGCGACAGTATCGCTTGTGCGATATTCATCGTCTCCTAATACACAACGTCAGTTCAAACGTCCGAAGCAAACGCGGCAACGTAATGTGAATAAAGTTTACTTAACGGTAAAACGGACGCGCGGGGACTGAAGTTAGTGGCGACCAAGCTCGACGCTTGGTCGGAGTTCAGACACGCGAAGTGCATGCATTTGCGTTATCTATGTAGATCTATGTCTGTGGTCCTTGACCAACTTGGGACCAGAATGCAAGCCCTGGTACAAGGATACGCCCGTAGAAGTCTGCGCAGAACCTTCAAACACTGTGCGCAGCTTGCCAGTCGATGGCTTCAATACCGCATGATGCGGGAGAAAGTAGTGCTCCACCGAACGCCAATCCAAATTTGACACTGACATGTGTCCCAATTGTTCATATTCTCTCATGAACTCAATATACTTCTGTCTGAGCTCCGGATCAAGACCCATGCGACGCTCCATAGCCAACAATCTTTTTTCGGCTAAAGGTCGTGACTCACCAAGCGGAGGCCGAACAGACAGAAAAGGTAGCCTCGTAATGATCCGACCAGAACGGAGTCGACCCGTGTTGTTCTGGAAGAACAGCTCGCACTCCTCATGTTCTGGATTCAAACGGGCAACTTGAGGGGGCTCCTCTACTTCCCAAAACCTCTGAACAGCATCCGAGAGAGCAGAGCCTACAGCCAACAAATTATCAAGTTCAGGTGGAGGGGATTCCCTAGGTACAGGTCCCATCAAAGCAAATCCAAATATGGTCGGGATGGCAGTCAATCCATTTGGCACCAAGACCCGTTTCCCACCAATCAAAATTCCACCGAGGACATCAGAGCCAATCAACAAGTCGATTTGTCCCGGTGTGTCAAATTTGGGGTCTGCCAGTTCACCACAGCAGCGGGTAGCTGTTTCTGTGGGTGCATACCCAAAATATTCTTCAGCACAATAGCCGAGGTTTTAATCCTCGGGTGTGAAGATTTAACAGGGCCAAACAAAACCTTAACTTGCCCTTCAACATTAGAGGCTACGTCACCTATGCCCCGTATACAATTTGGAAAAGAGCCCATATTTAATTTAACCTGCCCTACCAAATAAGTGGAAACAATGCAACCTTGTGAACCTGTGTCCAATATAGCACGGACAACAACAGAGGTCCCCGTGGGTCCCCAGACCCTAACAGCAACCGTTGGTAGGATAACGGTCTCAATGGAGGAGGTTGGCGTTATAGGGCAGGGGTCAATGACCTATTGTTGCCTGGGCGGCGACCGTTGGCCAGGACCAGGCAAGTCAAAACGAGGGTGCGGCTTGAAGTCCTCAAAAGCGCGATGACTCGATCCGCGCGCCATCTGTGGGGGGTCATAATGACGCACCCGCCCAAAACGAGGTGGTCGCGAGTCAAGGCGGGGACGCTCCGCCAAAGGAGGGGAATACCTGGGGCAGCAGTCATGGTGCTGGTGACGCTGAACAGCACATTCAGGTGCGCGAGAGAGAGGAGGCGTGCGCACGCTACGGTTCTCCAAGCGGGGCGAGTGGCGATCAATTGAGCGAGGCGACTCTCGGCTACGCGCCGGTGAGCCTCGGCTGCCACCTTCAAAACACCCGCCCGTGCGCGGCGTCGGCTGGTTGGACAAGCGGCCAACCTCTCTGGCATTCATACAAAGAATGTCCAAATGCTGTCCTCCACAGTGAGGACAGGGGCGAGAATTTGGGCAGTCTCGCTGGTAGTGGGACCCCAAACAAGAGAAGCAAAGGCGGCGGGCATTCATGATGCGCCTACGAGAGGCGACATGCAGGTCCAAGAATGCCCTACAACTGGCCGTTCTGTGCCCCGTGACCTTGCAGTAGGAGCACTCCGCTGGGCTTTGCGTGACCGCAAAGCGAGGAGGGCGCCGGTCAACATTGGCTCGGGTGTGAACGCGAGCCTGCTCCTTGACCTTGGGCGGCTGCGTCTTAGCCGGCGTGTCACCACCGGAGTTGTCCAAGACCCGGCACTCATCCTCCAGGAACCTCTCCAGGTCAGCAAAGGGGGGCAGATGGGTCGCGCTATCCCCACCAAAGCGCTGTTCAAAACGCGACCTCAGGTCGGCAGGCAGCTTTTTCTGTACAATGTGCACCAATAGATAGGACCATTGGTCCACGGGCAGGTCAAGGCACTTAAGTGCGTTGATGGCCACCAAAAGCGGGTTCAACAGTTGGGTGCGCAACCCAGAAACCCGGGTGAGCGTCGGCAAACCCAAAATCTGCTCGATGTGCGTGTCGGCGAGGCCACGCTTATTATGGTACCTACGGGTGATTAGGTCCCGAGCCGTCAGGTACGCCTCGTCAGACACGGGCAGATGCTGGATGAGGCCCTTGGCCTCCCCATCCAGAACCGACATCAAATATGCCAATTTTTGTGCTGGCCGAAGATCAGCCCTGTCATTGACCACGCTGTCGAACAAATTAACGAAGCCCAGATAGCTTCCTAGGCAGCCATCAAAATGGGGGAGGTCCAAAGTAGGGAGCCTACTCACCAGCCCCGGTGCTGACCTAGGAAGCTCCTGCTTCAGGCCGGGCTGCCCTTCCCTATCGGCAACTAGTTGTCTCGCAGTATTGGAGACAGCATCATACAGGTCTAAGACCTGGGCATAGTCTTCGCTGACCTTATTTCGCTGGTCAGCAGTGAAATCATTGACTGACACTTCGAGACAGCAAGCGCTGAAAGTGCGGAACTGCTGTTCCACACTTGCCAGACGATCATCGATCCGCTCGTACCTTTATAGTAAGGCCTGCTGGCGATCAGGCCGGCTCACTAAGGCACTGGCCGAGGCAAACCAGCGCAAATCTGATGCAATAGCACCAGCAGCCGCACGCAAGTCCTTGATAGCTGACATAATCAAAATTCAAAAGAGCCCGGACAAGCTTTATATAATATTAACAATCAAAACTTAATTTTTCTTAATTCTTTGAAACCAACAATGTATTAGCCTGTTTACTGCTGGTACAAGCAAGTGACAGGTATCTACTGTCCAACAAAATTAATAGTTTCAATATATATTGACACAAAACAAAGTCAAAGTTATCAAAAGTTGAAACTTCAAATAAGTTAATTAAAGTTAAATATTCAAATAAATTAACTAATTACTTGCAACAGACAGACTGGCTATGTTATTTGAGATATACAATAGTAAGTAAGCACAGGATATGTGTTACCTAACAATATTATCTATATATTATAACAAGGTTTAGCAATGTAAGGTTCAAACTTAATATATCAATATATGCAATAAACTAAATCAATTGATACATATAACTGATATGTATCCAATCAAAGTGACTTATTAATAGTAACAGCAACAAATCTATGCTAGATTTCAACAATTTAAATCAAACAATTACTGATTGAGGTCATGTATGACATGTGTTTCAAATTATCTAGGTCAACTTATACAATTAAATATTATGTATTTTAGAAAATAACTGACCTGAAAAACACTACAATACTGTCTACAAGGTGATGATATACAAGCTTATGCCAATCTGAGGTTTGTACTCAGCAATGCAACAGCGGCTAAATTTCAACTACAGCTCTGCACCAAAAATTATGTCTAGAGTTACCGTAGCCAGGTGGGAAACTGTTTTGTGTTGCAGTGGAAGCTGTAATACATCCACCTGACCACGATAGACAATTTATCTAAACACTTTTACTGTGGTAGCACGGCGATGAATTATAATCCTAATATTAATAAAATGTCTTACCAACTCTTACTGATGATATTCTTGAGTGGACCTATAAGATTAACTCATAATTTTGGCCAAAATAACAAGAGAATCGAATAGATACCAGTGTAAAATTCGGCGAAGTCCTTCTCCTCGGGCACCAATCAGGAATTCACACACGTGTTTTACAAAGTTCAATATTTCTCAAATGTTCATTAAGATACAACTTATCCTTTATCACAAGTAAACCGATGCCAGCTGATTAAAGAAGCGGCACTCAAACGGGTTCCAATACTTCCAATTTTATTACAATATTCCACGCGAGAGAGCAAACGGCGTCTTAATTTTTTCAAGCGGAAGGAAGTTGACAGTTCAGTGTGACCATTGTCAGAAATTTTCAATAGACTAAACAAAATGTTACTTAATCGATATAATCGATTTGACTTATAATAAAAACTAATTCTATTTCAAACAAATTTAACTATTTACACTATTCTAGCTGTATTTTAACACTTTGACGCGTCCGGGAACCGAACCCGGTGTACCGCACGATTAGATAACACTGATTTTATACGATTTTCACTCGCGGTTTCGAATACACTATTCACTGTCATAGTTTTTAATGTCTGTCGCGAACATCTCTCCCGCCGTGCAGCAACGCGCGTGACCCGTCGTGTGGCGATGCTGCAGAGCACCCGGTGAGACGACCTCGTCACTTGGGCAGGGGGGCCAGCTTCTTAGCCGGCCGATTGAGGACGCCTGCTGCTGTGCGCACCTCGACAGTGCGTATGGCGCCGTCGGCGCCCGGGTAGACGGCCACAACTCGAAATCGCGGCCAGGTATTGCGCGGGAGTTGGCTGTCGGCGATCAGGACGGGGTCGCCGACCTCGAGGTTGAGCCCAGACCCATGGGGCTCCCGCCAGTGTTGCAGCTCGGGTAGGTACTCGCGCACCCAACGGCGCCAGAACATGTCGGCGAGGATATGGGCGCGCCGCCAGTGCTTGCTGCTGTTGAGGTCAGCCTCGCTGAACTCGCCCAGTGGACGGAGGCGAGCAGAACCACCGAACAGGATGTGGTTCGGGTGATGGCCTCACTGTCTGCTGCGTTGACGGAGACGTGTGTGGGGGGTCGACTGTTTACTGTGTACTCGAACTCACACAGTAGTGTAGCTAGGACTTCTTCGTGCGGATGGCGCTCGTGCAGGACCGTATAGAGGGCGCTCTTCACGCACCTGACGAGGCGCTCCCATGCGCCCCTCATGAATGGCGCTGAGGGGGTGATGAAGCGCCATACGATGCCACGGCGACTCGCTTCTTCGGCGACGGCGTCTCGCATCTCTCGGTCGGCACCGTGCATGTTGGTGCCGTTGTCCGAGTAGATCTCTGCGGGGCAACCTCGGCGCGCTGCGAACCTGCGCAGCGCCAAGATTGCGGAGTCGGCGCTCAGGCTGGCGGCGACCTCCAGATGAACTGCCCTGGAAGTGAGACATGTAAACAGTGCCACATAACGTTTGTGACGCTGTCTACCGACGGTTACGGAGAGCGGCCCGAAATAATCAAGACCCGTGTAGGTGAAGGGCCTCTGATGGTGAGCAAGGCGCGTCTTCGGATGGTCCCCTGTGGCTGGCTCAGGCGGCTGCGTTTTTCTAATGCGGCATGGTAGACATCTATGTACTATTTTCTTTGTAGTCGGCCGCAGACGAAGAATCCAATAGTGTTGGCGTATTTCATTGATTACCAACTCTGTACCGCTGTGATGTAATTTTCTATGTGTCCAATCTATGTATAGCTGCGTAATACGATGATCGCCGTCTAAGATTGGCGGTCTCTTTGTCTGTTCGGAGATTTCTTCTGTAGCTATTATACGACTGCGTAGAGTGATCATTCCGTTGTTCATCTCCACGGGTAACGAATACAGGCGGCTGTCTCTGGCGACACCTCCTCCGCGCCGCAGCTCCCGAAGGTCGGCGCCGAAGGAGTCCTCTTGTACCGCCTTCACAAGAAGGTCCTCGGCGCCGCGGGTGTGTTCTGCGGAGAGAAGCACGAAGTTTCGGGAGTCGGCGGCTGGACGAGGTGCCGCTCTGCCCGACTTGATGTTGTGCTTCGTCTTCGTCACGTGACGCCAATCTGGATCCTTCTGTCTATTTTTCTGCGTTCTTTTATATAGAACCTTCTCTGCGGTTTTCTTACACAAAGCTATAAATTGTAGAACTCTCGCTGTTGCTCGTAAGAGCCTTTCCCATTTGGAAAATCTATACGGGTCCGGTCCGGCTTCTATAATTCTATGTGTTTGACGTTTCTCTACAGCTGTCATTGTGCGCTCTTCGCTCGTCGCGTCAGGGGCGATGTGCTTCTCTACGGGCCATAGTGACGGGTCTTCGTACAGGAACGACGGTCCAGTGTACCACTCGTGTTCGGAGTTAAAGCTGTTTGGCACGTCGCGTGTAGCCGCATCCGCCGCGTTTATCTTCGTAGGTATCCAGCGCCAATCTTCAACTTTACTATGCTCTTCTATGGCGGCTAGGCGGTATGCGACGAATGGTTTGTACTGTTACGAATTGAAAATAACGCCATCTATCAGTGAATGGGAGAACTACATGAGATTAGATGTATCGGTTGTTTAAGGCTGTTTCATCTATCCTCTAATAGATGGCGTAGGTGTAAATAGAACATTTACGCAATTCTAGAAACACCTTACACGTTTCCAGAAATATCGTGAGTCGTCTCGAAAAGCCTAGTGATGTTATCCGGCCAGTATAAATAGAGCGGGAGCGAACGGACCGGACAGTAACAATTGAATACGGAAAGCGATCAACATCAAGCGAAGGAAGTAATTCGGAAGTGTTTAGTGGTGTTTTATTAGTGTTGTTCTAGTGGTGTGAATAGTGTGTTTTACTAGTGAAGTGAAAATTAAGTGCGTGTATCTAGTGTTATACTTAGTGTTTGTGTTAGTGAATAAAGTGCAGTTTTTCTGGCATAGTGTATATAATTTATCACGAACCCCAGCTCGTAACAAATTGGTGTCAGAAGAAAGGGATAAATTATGCCGGTTATGCCGAAGGAAGAAACTGAAGGTGTGCGTACCAGGAACCAGCGCCAGCAAGACCTGGACCAGAGACGCTTCGGAGACGTTCCTTCTCCATCGTCTGGTGGACCAGGCGAATCCGCGGATGCAGTGGAGCCTACAAGCGCACACTCCGTGGCGGTGCCCGACATCGCGGCTCTGATGACGTTCATGCAGGAGGAGCAGGCTCGCCGTCAAGATGAGCACGTGCGCCGCCTGGAGGAACAACTACAGCGCGACAAGGAGGAGCAGGCCCGCCGTTTGGAGGAACAGCTGGTGGTGATGAAAGACCTCAGCGCCGCTGTAGGGAAGGACCTGAAGGTGGTAAAGGAGGAGCTCCAGCAGCACGAGGCTCGTATCAGCGACGTGGAGAAGCTCGTACACGACCAGCTTGTGACTCGCGTCGCCTCTATAGAGAAGCGTGTACACGACCATCACGAGACCTGTGTCGCTGAAGTGGAGAGGAGATTGCGTGGGCTCGGATCCAACGAAGTGACATCTGCGACTGTAGTGCCCTCACCTCGTGGGTTTAAGGTTCCACCATTTGATGGCTCGTCATCATGGTCTGCATACAAGATCCAGTTTGAGGCTGTGATGCGATCGAATGGGTGGACCAAAGAACAGGCCTTAACCGCCCTAACCTTGGGCCTTCGCGACCGGGCCTTGACAGTGTTGGAGGCACTCGGACAAGACGTCACCTACGAGAAGCTTCTTGAGGCGCTGGAGGCGAGGTACGGAGACGCGCACCTCGAACATGTGTATCGTGCTCAGCTGAAGGACAGGACGCAACGCACCGGAGCAGCAGCAGTGGGCTCTAGAGGTGGAAAAACTGGTCAGGAAGGCATACCAGTCGTCTCCTGCGCTTATTGATGGGAACCTCGTACAGGCGTTTACGGATGGGATCCGGGACCTGGAGGTAAGAGCAGCAGTGAGGCTTGGGCACTTCAAGGACCTCAAGGACGCCTTAGCCCACGCTCTGGAGGTGGAAGCAGTGCGACGCGACGACCGAGGTCACCGCATCAGGGAAGTTGTGTCGTCACCTCGGTGCTACAACTGCGGAGAAAGAGGCCATATCCGCTTGAGCTGCCCAAAGCGTAGGCAGCCTGGTGACACCCTGTCTCCACCAAAGGGGTCGCCTGATGTGCCTGCCAGGCAGCGAGAGCAGGGAAACGAGTAGAAGCCAGGACTGCGGGGCGGGTGCTGGCTGGTAATGGAAGAGCCCCAAGTATCTCGATCTCGCAATCATGCGACGGGAACAGCCTGATCATCGAAGGCGAAATTAACAGAACACCATGCAAGCTGACATTGGACACGGGTGCTTCTCGGACAGTCGTCGGTTTCCATCTGGCAAGACGGGTTCTTCGGGGCTGCTTCAGGAACAATGAATGTGTGAATCTGAGAACAGCTACCGGTCAGCACATAACCGTCCGAGGTGAAATGGAGGTGGATCTGAAGCTAGGCAACAAAGTTTACCGTCACAAAGTCATCGTGGCCGATATAGTGGACGACTGCATCCTGGGCCTAGACTTCATGCGGGAGTATCGCTGCGAGATCGATGTTAACCAGGGAGTGTTGAAATGTGGCTCGGAAGAAGTCTTCATGGAAGGCGCAACTTCAGGAAAAGTGTACTGCCTGAAGAATGTCACGCTTCAACCGCGGTCGGAAACGGTTGTACCGGTTTGTTTACCCGGGAATTCTGGTCGAGGGAACCGCTGCGTACTTATCGAAGGCCTAGAGAAAGAGGCATCGTGGAAGATTGCACGAACCTTGGTAAGGGGTACCAAAGTTTTATCAGTACGCGCACTAAATGCGAGTGACAAGGAAGTGATGCTCAAGAAAGGGACGGAATTGGGCACCTATGAAGGAGCGGCTTGGATGCGTAG